>OX401968.1:17683804-20665470 GCA_947859335.1 Tortricodes alternella | reverse complement strand
GCGCGTCATTGTGATGTTACTTTTCGTGACATGACCAGTGTTGCCAGTGATTAAAGTTAGATTCCTACTCTTCGTGATACAAAAAGTTGGTTAAATATGTCAGTAAATCAGTGTCACGAAATTGTTACGATTGATGGGGACATTTTTAAAAATGTTCATTCTTAGTTTATTTAACGTAAATTTAAATAGTTTATCCATCCAACTTAAAAAATAAACATTGCTTTTTAAATTATGGTAATAAAAACTAGTAAGTTTAGTACAAAAATTCTGATTAAAAAATATGTTTCGAATGTCGTCCAACTAGGGGACATTAAAAAATGTATGGTGTTTTTTTGTTACTTAATTTTCACATTTAATTTATGCTAGGATTTTAATCGTAATTCATTGCTTTTTATTAAGAATAATATGCAGTTATGCTTAGATTTATATGTGGAATTTAAAAAATGATTGATTTTAGTCGAAATAATATTTTTTTCAAATATTTTTTTATGAGGACAAACATTTAGTAGTAAAAGTACACATATTTTGAAAACGATTCCTATCGTGATAGGTACCGACCTATCACGATAGGATGATAAAAAGTGCTACGAGCACCACAGTGATCTATAATCGACACAATTAAAATCCAAATGCACCGTTCCCGCGAGAAGAGCCATCAACGAATTCCACGTGGTCGAAGTCGTCGGCAGAAGCTAGTACTTATATGTATAACTTGCTCATGTGGGATGGCCTTGAGCCCCCCCACTCCCCTCCCCCCATACAGTAGGGTTGCCAACCATACTTTATAATATTACACTTTATTTTAAGACTTTTCTTTGTAATTTATTATAAACGTAAAGTATGCATAAATACTGTGTTTGTGAATTTCGAATCTTTATAATGGATGGAACTCAACGGAAAGTTTAAGAACGGTGTTAAGTGCCAAATCTAACATTTATTGTAGCACTAAGAACGATATAAACAAAACGCACTGATTATTTCTGAACGAGGTTAAGATGGCAGTGTCAATATCACAAGTCACTGTCAATTCAACACACGTCAAGTGTTTAAAACTAGTGCTGAGTCGTTTCGCGTTTCCCGTAGTGCGAAACGGAGCTGTTTTTTTGGCTGAAAAACTGTTTCCGAAAACAGTTTTTTTACAAACCGGTTATTTCAAGTTACTTTCTGTTATTTAGTGAAGGGAGGGGGAAGCTCGTTTTGGGTCCGTTTTCGTCATTCGTTTGTGAAATGTGTTATTATAAAAACTGTTTTCCGTTCCAGCAAGAAACAGTTTTTCAGTTTTTTATATAATAACTGTTATTGAAAAAAAATGACCAGTACTATTTAAAACAATTGCGATACGTAGGTAGTATACTCTAATTAGTCTCTGTATGTGCGTTCATTTAAATTTTTAATACGATAAAAGTACCTACTTTTGCTGCGGCTTTGGTTTACTTTGATAGAAGAACTTGAAGAACGTTGTACAGCTAATAAAAAAAAAAAATGTTGATTGACCCAAATACTTTTTATTTTTCCTTTCAAACATCAGAGTACGTTATTTTCCTCAAAAAAGTTGGCTACCCTACCATACAGTATATCAAAGTGTATCTAAAGAGAGCGATGACGCCATCCGCCATGATGGCGCCGCGCAGGCGGCGGGACGAAGGTGCCCTTTTAACCCTGGCTAATCTAAAAATCGTTATTTTATCCAGAGGTTATATTTTTTTTAACAGGCGCAATGCCGTCTCGCTCGGTCTGCTTCTGTGTATCTCTGTGCCGTATCCGAACGGGACCCTATTACTGAGAGGACAACGTCCGTCCGTCCGTCCGTCTGTCAGAGGCCTCTAACTTAGCAACGGTAAGAGCTAGAAGGTTGGAATTTTCACAAAATATGTGTTGTTATGGCAACAATACTACTTAGCAAATAATAAAAATAACAAAAAGTTTTAAGCCTGAGAAGCTGCTCATACATGGATACCCCGAAAATTGGCTGATTTTAGACCAATTTTCTTCCACTGTAATTTCAAAACGGCTTAAGTTTCAGTTATCAAATTTGACCAGATTTTAGTTTATACTCCATAGTTAAACAACAAATATCAATTCAATGGTGTTCTGTTATAGAAATGGGAAAAATATATTGAAATGAAACAAGAAAATCACCGCTGCTGCCGAATAATATGCCAACTTATTTACAAATGTCAAAGTTCTTTATATGATTAACTAAAGTCTATTACTTATTGATCGGTTGAGACCATGCCATGGCGTAGTACGGAATCCTCGGTGCGCGAGTCCGACTTGTCGGGTTAGGGTACTTTTGACCTGGCCTTTTTTCCTTAATCTGGTTTCCAGTAGCATACCATGAGTTTATGCAAACCTTTCTCGTTAGAAAACTATCGCTCGGTTCCTTTTACTTGTATAAGCAACAAGCAGTAATTCCGATAGATTTCGACGAGAACGGTTTGCATAAACTCATGTTAATGTTACTAAATTCCTATATCATCTTGTTTATCTCTAAGTCACTTAACTTGTCCAGACGCGGAGACTATACATTTCCCTTATTAGTTATTTATTATAATTAATTTGTACCCATTAGGTTTTTATGTTGCACATTTTGTGTTAGTTTTTAGGTAAAATTGTACTGCCAAAGTTGAAAAAAGACATACTGCTGAGTTTCTTGCGGCGTTTCTTTTCAGCAGATGTCACCTTTCGAAGCGCTGGTAGATTCAGACATGTAAAAGAGCCCATGTGGCCTACTTGCAAAATAAATATTTTCATTTTCATTTAAGCATCAAGCTGTATTTCCGATAGATTTCGACGAGAACGGTTTGCATAAACTCATGTGAATGTTACTAAATTCTTATATCATCTTGTTTCTATCCACATTCATATAATACCTAACCTACTTTATTGTAAATCCATATTTTTCGACCTTTTTAGCGGTCGATGAAGCCTAAGTTAGTCTAGTTTTTTGATGAATAGATAAGCTTTTGTATCTACGAAATAACAAATGTTGACCTTGTGAATTAATGGACGGATGGACGGTGGCGACATACTCGTAGCATTGTTAATCGTATTTTTAGTTCGCCTACTCGATGCTATGTATGTTGATGATGTCATTGTATAATCGCAAGCCGCATTCAACTGATATTTTTGTCTGAATTATTATCTAAGTACCTCATAGAATTACAAACCACAGAAGGATAGTTTATAACCGACCTGACAGAAGTGAATCAATAAACCGGTGCGCTTTGACATTTGACACTATGGGAGCGTCCCGGCGTTTGTATGACTTTGGAGTCTAACTAGCCCTTTTACGCCGCGCATTATAAATTATAAACTAATGTCACGTCATGCCACTCAAGCTCTCTTGCGTGGTAGTTATCGCGCTGCGAAGCTATTATTTATTTAATTGAATCATTAGTGTGTTAATTATTAATTATTATACTTACTACATTTCTTTATTATTGAATGCCTATTAACAATTTTCTATCGATTAACTAATCTTATCTTATCTGAACTACCTGATCGCCGACTCTTGAGTATTTCCATATAATGACTTACGGTACTCATGAGAATTTCCAGCACGTGTAGCACGACCTGCCCGCGAGTCATTTGTCGCACAGTGCATCTCTTACATATTTGACTAGTTTGATAGAGATGCACTGATCAACAAACAAACGGCTTGCGGGCATGTCGTGCTAGCCCGCGTGCCCGCGTGCCCGCGCGTCGTTTGTCGCTCCGTGCATCTCTGTCAAACTAGACCATAAAGTAAGGGATGCACTGAACGACAAATGACTCACGGGCAGGCCCCCCAATTCTCGCTGCATTCGAGATAATGTCTATTGCGAGATTAAACGCCAGATTCATACAGTTGTGTCAAACGGCTGTATGAACTGACGTTTAATCTCGATTGTGAGATTATCTCGAAAGCAGCGAGAATTGGGGGCCAGGTCGTGCTACACGTGCTGGAAATACTCAGGAGTACGATAAGTCATTATTGGTGATACTGAGGTTTCACAACACCTTGAATTGAACCTCTGCAATTAAGGCGTGACATCTGTGCCTTAAGCGTCCTGTATCGTTAGTATCACGGCGAGTGCTCGAAAGAGATTTTCAATCTTATTCCTCCATTGTCATTCCGTCTTCGAACTTCCCGTACAGGGATGGGGTCACATCCACATACCGCGGGTGAAATTCCTCCGCGTACGCAGAAATTTCGCAGATCATTCAATTGTTGGACAACAAAAATTCTCCCGGCCCACGCTTTTCCCTCTTCTTACAAACCAAGTATCTGCAAAATAAGCGTGAAGAAGCATCTCCTAAGTCGGCATAGTGATGGCGACAGACGCCATACTTAATTCTGGTTAAGCACCTGTCGCCCACACTCATGGACTCCACTTGCCGCTTAACAACAGGTGGAAGAGGAGTCACATGCCGTGCTCCAATAAAAAAGAAACAAATGTAATAAGTATAATTAACACACTAATGAGTCAATGAAATAATAGCTTCAACTTTATCGAAGAGGATTTAATAATATGTAACGGGGTTAAATGAAATACCGTCATCTCAATTGCTTCTGCAAAAGAGGCTTCTATCAATGTAACTACAACTCCCAAAATGTACCAGCCGATCGTTTATCTTAAAACTACTGCCTCTACCCCTCATGACTCTGATGTAGAGGAGGCTGTTAGTGCTGTTGCTAATGAGGAAGTGACTTCTGAAGATGATGTACTGAACAATCAACTAAAGATTCCGAAGAAAACGCCCTTGCAGGACAAAGGATTGATTGATTTGTGTAGACCTCGCATAAAAGTCCATGTGACAATCTCTTTAAAGTTCGCGCCCCACCCTGGAATACAAATTCTGAATACATATAAGTATATAATATACTAATGCATACTAAAAACTAGATAATTTACTAAAAAGAAAAAAGGAACACAGATGTGCAACAAAAAGTTGATTCACCCTGATAATCTATTTCTTTATTTGAACAATAACGAATTGTATATATTATTATATTTGTCAAGTTAATGAACGTTAAATCCATATTCAATGAGCGATCTTAAGTTCTACTTATGGCAGTTAAACCCTTTTTAGACTGATTATCTCCACATCGCAAATGCGAAAATCGCAATTCTGTGAATGACATAAGGAAGATAATAATCACAGTATAATAAACTAACAGTATGTTGTCTTGGCAGTGTCCTCGAAATAATTACCTACGGCCGCTCGGAATGTAAACACGCAGTAGGGCTGCCCGCTGACTGTCTTTCTTGGGTTACGTATTTAATAATGCCATATTAAATTTTCGTAGTATCTTTTCATGTAAAATTACTTCTTAAATATTGTAAGTTTTCATTTTATTTATACTTGGTTCATATTTCTAGTTTCAAAAGGGACTGTAAGTCAGTATGGAGTAAACCAAATGCATTTAATGTATTTTGCTTTTAAAATATCAATAAAATCAAAAATTCTCGTGCCATAATTTGCGTAAATAAATTCATGGGAACATCTCACACTGTCCACGTCCTTACCCAATCGCGGCGCACCATATCTCTATATAGTTTGTGCGGCGCACTCGCGACTGTTGTGTACCAAAGTTTACCGAGATTTTGGAGCGCGTCGTTTCGGCCGTTTGTATTAAGATGAAATACTGTAAGTATACTTGATTATACTGTGATAATATCGCGCGGAATCCAACGATACCCATATCTCATTTTGCGAAAAAACACATACGTATATATATATATATATATATATATTATTAAGTAAAGAGTAGTAGTATAGTGGCTCCCTGGCTAGGAGTTTGAATTCCCAAAACCCCGGAACACCCTGGAACATGTGGAACATGGCCCTTTTTGAGACCCTTAAAGTTGTTCAATTTCAAAACAAAAAATACGCACGGGTAGCCTGGTTCACTGGCAGTTCAAATTCGAAGAGAAAATTTGATAATGCTGGGCCATTCATTTTCAAAAAAAATATTATCAACATTTTGACCTCGGCACATTTCGTGGAACAGGATTTCGAGAACCCGGAACCCAATAATTTAAAGACTTTATTACAATTGTATGTAGAAAACATACCTCTTTACGGTAAATTTCAACGCCTAAATCAGATGATGATAGTGATTAGATAGTAATTTATGAATAACTTTATAAATTGTTAAATTTTTTTATGTAAATTACACGCATGTTGATGCACAATGTCAATGCCTAATATATATTTACGGGCCGATATGTCGTTACCATATTTGGTAACACCCATGGCGTTCAGGTAAAATGTATAAAAATTATCCTTAACGGGAATTTTTCAATACATCATTTCAGTTGCCTACGTGCTGCGGTTGATCGGCGCGATTTGTCATATATGGTCATTACTAGTGAAATTTTTCCTGCTGTAACCACAATCCTCGTTACCAAGGGTTTTTCTAATGACGTTCCAGGTTAAAGTATATAAAACCATGATCGATCGGATTATCCCTGTATATTTCAACACTTACTGTCGCCAGCAAAGGTTGATAATATATAAAATCGGTTTAATTTGTTGTGTATAATATATGATCAAACGAACTTGCAAAGTGAAGTTCGATCGTTATAATATGAGTTGCTTCTTTCGAAGATATAATCACCAATATATGTTATATATGTTGGTTTATATGTTAACAACGTAGTTTCCTAAACTTACAGGGCAACTTGCACGTTTTTTAAAGGTATCTCAATAGTTTTAAATGAAATGTACGCTGTCTGTACCCGCCGCCGCCGGCCGGGTCACCATTGCAAGCTTCATTCTTTTCAGAGAGATCAAAACTTTCTCTCATGGGTACTATTTTGTTTGTCCCAAGGGAGGGAGGGTAATTCGTATATCTTCGAAAGAAGCAACTCATATTATAACGATCGAACTTCACTTTGCAAGTTCGTTTGATCATCTATAATATTTCGTTGCTTCTTTCTTCAGATATAATCACCAATATATGTTATATATGTTGGTTTATATGTTAACAACGTAGATGTTTAGAGAAGAAAGTTTTGTTAATAAAATTCGTTTCAATATCATTCCTGGTTTATTTCGATTTTAATCGTAAATCGAAATAAATCAGGAATGATATTGAAACGAATTTTATTAACAAAACTTTCTGCTTCACCATTGCAAGCTTTATTCTTTTCAGAGAGATCAAAACTTTCTCTCATGGGTACTATTTTGTTTGTCCCAAGGGAGGGAGGGTAATTCGTATATCTTCGAAAGAAGCAACTCATATTATAACGATCGAACTTCACTTTGCAAGTTCGTTTGATCATCTATAATATTTCGTTGCTTCTTTCTTCAGATATAATCACCAATATATGTTATATATGTTGGTTTATATGTTAACAACGTAGATGTTTAGAGAAGAAAGTTTTGTTAATAAAATTCGTTTCAATATCATTCCTGATTTATTTCGATTTTAATCGTAAATCAACAAACAAGTATGTTTAAATTAGGCTTTTAACGAATCAATTCACAAACTACGATCAGTTTGAGAAGACGATGGTAAGCAAACAGATCGAGCGAAGCGATCTTCGCTTGTAACGGTTCTATGATGGAACTTGGCAAATACATTAGACGTACTGGTCCAGAACGTTGTCGGCACAGTCGTTGTAACTGTTTCCGATACACTGAATATCGGCTAAGTAGATAACTGATGTTAAGCCACGCATTCTGAGAGAAGAGGCAACTTCTCTTGTTATTTTTGTAAAGACACGCGTCGCGACTGAAAGGCGTAGGGCATGGCTGTAAATTTGTCTTCGAGGAATGATTCGACTTCGATTTGAATTTTACCAGATTCGAATTCAAAGCGTAAATACTTTATTTGAGATTCTTTATAAATATATATTATAAAATTTATAGATATGCTTCATGTAACCGTAGCGTGGCTATTTACAAGGATGAATATTTATTTATTCATCCTTAAGAATGATTTTTAAGCATCTGTAATCGACCTATTATTCGGCGGTATGAATGTATTTAGTAATTTTAAATTTCATACTTTTCATGACAACGAACTTCTGGGTACTAGCCCTGGAGTCACTTGACTACTAAAGGGGATGGTATAGCCATTAATTATCCAATCCAAAAATTTAATCCCACTAGTTTGTTATCTGTAATTTTACACCAATAGTTGTAAAAACGTTGGATTCTACCGGCATGTGGTACCTGTATTACTGCAGGGTTGTTTGAGCACAAGGGGGTTTCGATTCAACATGCATCTTATATGAATGTTAAAAAACAAACTCTTATCCAGTCTAGGGGTAATTAATTTAACCATTGCTTGAGTTTTCACCTAATGCCGATCATTCCCTATCAGACACGCCTTACCCAAATACTTAATTGCTTGTATTAGACTTAATATCCATTATTCAATTTTTATTGAAAAAAGTGGGTAAATTAATAACCTGCGCGTTAATTCGTAACTAACGCGTAAGTAACGTTTTGTTAGGTCCATTATACAATCCTTGCCATGGCGTTAATTATCGATTAACCATCCGGCGTAGGTATAGGAGAAATGAACGATCGCCATTGTGTTGATTCAAGAACAACCTCTATTAATAGTTAATATTTACAATACAGGAAAAAATAATATTTTGCACAATTGCCAGCGTAAGGGCTATTTTATAATCACTTTAAAATCGACGCCCGTCAAAAAGTACGCGGATCAATATATCCTTTAAGAAATTTTTATTTAAAGGATTTAAAGGATGTCATTGTCCAGATCGATAATTGGCTCCTGCTTAGCGGTAAGGGTTCCTATGCCACTTGGTGGTACTTCGTGTTTACTTGGATTTATTTTCGATAACGGTTCAGCATGAGATTCCGCCTGTAAAGTGACACACTCCTTGGGTGGTAAAGCGTTGACATTCGTGTAACGTGTAACGTGTAATATACATGTAACGTGTTGCATACGGTAATTTTACCCAATTTATCACGTGAAAAGTCTAAATATCCAGTCTTAATGTTTTTTATTAAAAAATGTGGGTAGATTAATAACCTGCGTGTTAATTCACGGCGAAGGTGTGGGTTAAAGTTTTGTTAGGTGTATTGTTCAATCCTTGCCATCGTGTTAATTCTCGATTAACCTCCTGATATGTAGGATAAATGAACGATTTCCATTGTGTTGGTTCTCGACCAACCCCTGGGAATGGTTAGTATTTTGCACGGTTAACGACGTAAGGGCTCTCAGCCAACACCGGGTATAAAACGTGAAATAATAATAAGTATTTAATTTAAAATCTCAATTACCGGCGTGAGGGCTCTCGGCAGACACCGCGGTATGCAATGTGAAATAAAAATAAGTATGTATTTGTAAAATCGCAATTATCAGCATAAGGGCTCTCGGCCCACAACACGGTGTGAACCGTGTAATAAGAATAAGTATGTATTTTAAAATCACAATTACCAGCGCGAGGGCTCTCGGCCCACACTACGATATGAAACGTGAAATAAGAATAAGTATGTATTTTAAAATCACAATTACCGGCGTGAGGGCTCTCAGCCCACACTATGGTATGACACGTGAAATAAAAATAACAATCACAATTACCGGTGTGAGGGCTGTTGACCCACACTATGAAACGTGAAATAAGTATAAATATGTATTTTAATGACACAATTACCGGCGCGAGGGCTCACGGCCCACACTATGGTATGAAACATGAAATAAGAATAAGTATGTAATTTAAAATCACAATTACCGGCGTGAGGGCTCTCGGCCCACACTATGGTGTGAAACGTGAAATAAGAATAATAATCACAATTACCGGCATGAGGGCTCTCGGCCCACACCACGTTATGAAACGTGAAATAAAAATAACTTTGTATTTTAAAATCACAATAACTGGCATGAGGGCTCTCGGCCCATACCACGGTATAAAACATGAAATAAGAATAAATATCAAAATTGCTGGCGTAAGGGCTCTCGGCCCATACCACTGTATTTAAAATCACAATAACCGGTGTGAGGGCTCTCAGCCCACACTATGGTTTAAAATCACAATTACCGGCGTGAGGGCTCTCAGCCCGCACCGCGGTATTTAAAATCACAATTACCGGCGTGAGGATTCTCGGCCCACGTTGCGGTATTTAAAATCAAAATTACCGGCGTGAGGGCTCTCGGCTCACACCGCGGTATGAAACGTGAAAAAATATTAACTATGTCTTTTAAAATCACGTTAACAATTATAACGGTTAAGCACTTACTGAATTTAACTGCATCCACCTAGGAATCCGTAGGTGACAAGATAATTAGTCGTCGAAGCGGTCTCAGACTTCCTCAATTCTTAATTTATATTTTTATGGTATTCGATTTGTGCCTCTTAGGCAATTTGACACTGTGCGCTTGCTACCTCGCACAAAAAAGACGATAGAAATGGCGGCACGCGGGAGCGTGACAGTCACCGGAAATTTTCGGAAAATTATTTCTTTAAATATTGTGCGAATGCTACCTAGTAGAACGAAGGTTACTATTTGTGAACAATTTTTGTATCGAGAATGAAATAACGCAATATAATGTGTTGTTTCATAAGATTTTCTTTAATCTCCTTTGTCAAACCCTTCTCTAAGACAGGGAGCCATAGGTTGGCTAAGCTCTCGTGAATTGCTTTACCGTAGTTCGGTACACCCGACGTAGATTCGCTTAAGGCTAAGAGCAATTCGGGGTCCAGACCTGTTTCCACCAAAGAAGGAATAATATCATTTGACGAGGATGGCTTCGTTTCAGGGGCTGCTGTCGGTCCTGAACCAGGACTTATATTATCTGGAGCCATAGTGGGCTCCAGTGATCTTGGTTGTTCAATATTCGACAGTTCCACCGTTTAAAATGTGAGAATAATATCGTTTATAATTTTAATGAAATAAAAATGAGGGTAAATTTACAATACCCAGAATAAAACGTAAAACCTACGAAAAATTATTGTAAGTTACTTGAGTTTATTCAAAATGTATTATTTTATATCATAAGCGTGGGTAGCTCGCAGCTAACCACGTATTATCGTATGGAATCGCAGTCAATCACGACTTTCTTATTAACAATTTCGTTTTTATTCTTATAAAATAACAAATGAGGGTAGACTTACAAGACCCAGAGTAAAACGAACCACATACGAAGAATGATTGTTAGTTACTTGAGTTTATTCAAAATTAATTATTTTGTTTCATAAGCGTCGGTAGCTCGCAGCTAACCGCGTTATCGTATGGGTTCGCAGTCAATCACGACTTTCTTATAAATAATTTCGTTTTATATTGTTATAAAATAACAATGAGGGTAGATTTACAAGACCCAGAATAAAACAAACAACATACGAAGAATGACTGTACGTTACTTGAATTTATTCAAAACTAATTATGTATTTTGTTTCATAAGCGTGGGTAGCTCGCAGCTAACCGCGTTATCGTAATGACTCGCAATCAATCACGACTTTCTCATTAATAGTTTCGTTATTTATTTTTATAAAATAACAATGAGGGTAGATTTACACGACCCAGAATAAAACGAACGACATACGAAGACTAATTGTTAGTTACTTGACTTTATTCAAAATTAATCATTTCTTTTTATAAGCGTGGTTAGCTCGCAGCTAACCGCGTTATCGTAAAGACTCGCAGTCACTCACGACTTTCTTATTAATAATTTAAGTTCGTTATGAAATTAGTGGGTGTGATGAGATAATATCACACTAATATTAGCTATAAAGCCCACGTATTTAGCTCGCAGCTACCCACGATATCGCAATTGACTCGCAGTCAATCCCGATTTTACGATTTTTTTGTGAAGTGAAATTCACTAACGTTTTTCAACGTTCTATTTAACTTGTAACAAAACACTTAGAATTAACTCGCGTTTTATCCTAAGGTGCGTATTTTTATTTCGTAAAAAGATTTACGGAAGCTAAATTCAGTTTTTATAACTGATTAAGAAATGACGGTCACGAGTTTCATTTGAGAAGTTTTAATAAATAAGATCGGCTATAAAATAGTGATCACTGAACAATAAATACCTTGCTGGTTTTCTTCGTCGGATTCTGAGGATGACGTCCTTAACCTTTTGCGACATTGCACATTGCGTTGTCCTAATCTTGCAATTGATTTTTAAATTTTTTCTTCAATACTGCGCTTAGGCATTTTGAAGAGCGTGTGCACTCGTTGCCTGCACGAAAAGGAATGAAGCTTGCAATGGTGACCCGGCCGGCGGCGGCGGGTACAGACAGCGTACATTTCATTTAAAACTATTGAGATACCTTTAAAAAACGTGCAAGTTGCCCTGTAAGTTTAGGAAACTACGTTGTTAACATATAAACCAACATATATAACATATATTGGTGATTATATCTGAAGAAAGAAGCAACGAAATATTATTCGTGTAATCTATGAATCGGAACTTTATTTATCGGTGGGTAGTTAGGCGGGTACTAGACTTTGCCGTATCTTCGGCCGCCGAAAGTTTGCGAGAAGCAAAGCGCAAGCTGCAGGAGGCTGAAGGACGGGAAAAGTCCGAAAACCCGCCGAAGGAGGGAAGCCCACCGGAGGATTCCGAGGCGGAATAATCAGGTAATGGTAGTGATTAGGTAGTAATTTTATAGGTAATAATCGACAAACGAATCGTTTGTCGATTAGTATTGGGATATTTTGACGTGGTACGAAAAATTCATGCCCCCTGGGAGCTTTCATCGAAAACGTTGCCTAATTCTTTTGAGATATAACAAAACAATACATGGTGGGATATTTCTCTTTTATAGATCTACAAAAAAGTCCGGGATGGCATATGTCTATCTTTTAAAGACAATATAATATACCCATTCTATCTTCTAAAAAAATGGTTACGTACAATGCGGTAATTGAAAAGCTATTTAGACAGACACAGTATTAATCCTTATCGAACTAAATACGTTAGTTACGTTAAGCATTTCATTCACATTATTATAAGCTTTTACACCATATAATTTAAAGCAATATCTTAGGAGTTATCGCAAAAAATGAATGCGCGCGAAAATGAAGTTGTTCGCGTAATAATTATATTTGACTTTTACCGTGCGAAGCCGGGGCGAGTCGCTAGTAATCAATAAAATCAGTTTTATTGCTGTTTTAGTATTCTCATACAAAACTAATTTATGCGATTATTTGGCTTTGTTGATCTTTTTTTAATATTCAAAAAACGTATACCTAGGTTTTGTCGTGACTAACGACCTATTAACAATTTGTCAAAATCGGTCAACATTTAAGGGACAGAAATCGTTATCGCCTTTTGTATGAAAAGGGTGATTTTTGCCGTTGGTTCAGTCTTCTTAAAATAAAAGGTAGCCACGGTCACACTGCGCCAGCGCAGCAGCGCGGCGACAGTCGATAGCAAGTAAGGGGTCGTCCACAAATTACGTAACGCAAAATTCTCAAATTTTGACGCCCCCCCTCCCCCCATGAAACAGGACCGTAACGCTTAGCCGGGACCCCCCCCCCTCCCTCCCCATTCCGTTACGTAACAGGTCCTTAGTATTTTTTTTTTGCCTAATATTCAGGTAGAAAGATTCATATTTTTAAATAAAATACGAAAGTGTAGTTTCTAGGACGACATATGAATTATTCTGAGAATTCTATAGTACGCCCAATTTCAAAAGATCGCTGACGGCCATACATTTTATATAGCCATCAGCGCCCTTTTTATATTGGGCGAGGTATAATCATCTATGAACGTATTTCGGTTCAATTTCTTAATAATATAATTATAATTTCATGAGTTTACATTAATTGTACAATATTATAAAATCGTGACGTTACACCAACCTTGAACCCCCCCTCCCCCAACGTAACAGGGCCGTAACGCTTGGCCAGACCCCCTCCCTCCCTCCAAATTGCGTTACGTAATTTGTGGACGACCCCTTATCAAATACGTAACCCAAGAAAGACAGTCGGCGGGCAGCCCTACTGCGTGTACATACCGAGCGGCCGTAGGTAATTATTTCGAGGACACTGCCGAGACAAAATACTGTTAGTCTGTTATACTATGGTTATGCGCTCCCCGCGTCTGTCCGTTTCCCCGCTTATGGCTTTTTGCCCCTAATACTATGCTGGCAGCGAGTCAGTCCGTCTATGCGAAGTCTATTAGATATACGGTCTGTCTTGAGATGAGGCGCCGCTTATAGATTTTTGCCAGTATTAGATGCAAAAATCCATAAACGGTGGGGCTACAGGCAGGCGCAGGGAGCGCATACCGTCGAACCCATCATAAATCACAGATCACAGCGCTCTAAAATCCACGCGCGCCCCGCAATTTGGCAAATCTAAGCCTTCTTTTGTACTACATTTTCAAGTTATTCAATATCGTTAGTTTATATGAATTTAATTATTCTAAATAAACTTAATAATGTTAAAATTGTTCAATGTATTCAGTCAATTATAATTGATTTTTCATACATTTATGTTCATATATTGAACAGATGAGGTTTATTAAGATGAAGGATGCACGTTAAGGGGACATTTATAAAACAACTTACCAGCTGCAAGTAACCGATGACCAAGCACCCGGTTTTCAGGTTGATGCAGCAGCAGAAGGAATTAAAAACCAAGAAAGGCATGGTTCTGGAAGAGGAAAACGTCCTTATTGTTAATTTGTGATTTGTGAAGTCGAGGCTTTAGTCACAGTATAATAAACCACCAGTATTTTGTCTCGGCGGTGTCCTCCAAATAATTACCTACGGCCGCTCGGTATGTAAAAACGCAGCAGGGCTGCCCGCTGACTGTCTTTCTTGGGTTACGTATTTGATAATGCTATATTAAATTGTCGTAGTATCGTTTCATGAAATATTACTTCAAATCTTGTAAAATATAATTGTAATTATTTCTACTTGGTTCATTCATATATCTAGTTTCAAAAGTGATTGTAATTCAGTGTAGAGTAAGAAAATGCATTTAATGTATGGACGCAGACGGACAGACAGACGGACAGCGGAGTCTTAGTAATAGGGTCCCGTTTTACCCTTTGGGTACGGAACCCTAAAAACAGATGAATTATATAAGTAAACACACTACACGTAAAATATAAATGAGTCATTTTTATAGTATGGGCATGATGTAATAAATAGTGTTATTAATTAAAGACCGATAAGTTAAAATAATTAATCTATATAACTGTTTAAAGTGGATTTAAGACGTAACTTCACGATTTTTTTTCTATCGTATCGATTTCATCAAATCGTGTTTTGAAAATAGTTATCCAGCTGCTTTACGTTCTATACTTCCTGCACCATCCACCCTGTTTCTGGTTGGCCTAGTGGTTGACTGGTCGAGAATGCCTTAAGGCATTAAGTCCGTCATTTCTACAGTCGTGTTTTGTGCAATAAAGTTTATATAAATAAATAAACAATAGTTGTTAACTCTGGTGTATTGATAACATTAAATATTTTAATAAGAAGTAACCAAACGGTATTCTAGTGACAACAGAAGTACAGTCGATTCATCCATAGTTGTCTTATTTGGTAAACACATTTCTTACCTCAAAACGCACCTTTGTTGGTTAAATAAACCAGCTATTTGCTTGCAAATAAAGCAACAAGAGACAATATTTTAGACGTCACTTTGCAATTTTTTAGCCTAGGATTGCTTTATTTAGGATAATTTGCTCCTCTGCTGCACTGGGAGTGAAGAAATAGCATAGAATGCGGGCAGATGCTTATCATCCTGGCATGTCGTAAAAGTCGACTAAGGGACGGGTCCTCTCCAACATGGTGGACTATCTGTATGGGCGATGGGCTGATCACCTGTCACCATATGGTTCATCATACCATCTTAGGACTAATAAATTGAACGTGGCCACAAGTAGGTTTGTGGCTCTGCCCACCCCATTAGGGATTTCGGGCGTGATGCTATGTATGTATGTAAATAGCTGTTTCACCCAAAAATTGCACATGTTGAGGTTAGAAACTTGTTTAATAAATGAGACAGGTATGGATGAATCGACTTTAACAAGCTTCATCCTGTTATGGCTCGAAAATCCCGGTAATGAATTTCCATTAACCATAATTATTATTTTTGCCATTTTCCCTATGATATGGGTAAGTAATAATTTGAGCAAATCCAAATTTGAGCGTATAATATACCTTACATAAGTATTTCAATGGTTATAAAATTTCATTTATTTTATTTATAAATTGTGGTTACTGCATTTTATTTTATATGATTATGTTCTATATCTTCTTTCAAAATCAATAAAAAACCAATGTAAAACGAATATTATTTAGTAGATTTTTAGTGACAGTGCATCTAGACTTGTTCGCGATTCTGGAGTTGCCTGTAATAGCTGCGGCACACGATGAATGCGTACGCGTCGACAACTGAAACAAAAATAAAATCCATATTAAAAATGCCTACTAATATTAAAAAAATATGAATGTAACTCTGTCTGTTACGTTTTCACGGCTAAACCGCTGAACCGATTTTGATGAAATTTGGTTAGAAAACAGTTTAAATACTGGGGAAGGACTTGGACTATTTTAAAGGGGTTCCGTACCTCAAAAGGAAAAAACGGAACCCTTATAGGATCATCGTTTGTCTGTTCATCTGTCACAGCCGATTTGCTCCGAAACTACTAGACCGATTGGGTTGAATTTGGTACACATATAAGTCGGTGACCGTAACACGGACGTGTAACGTTAATCAATGTATCTTAAACATAGGGGCCACTTTTAGGGGGTACAAAAATAAAACGAAAAGTTTGGCAAACTATGCCATGTGACGTATCAAGTGAAAGGGCTCGTAAGAATTTTAATTATACATATCTTTAATAATTTTGTGGTAGTTTTGAAGTTATTTAGGAAAATAGGCGAAAATTGACCATTCGCCCTCTTATCTCCGACACTACTGGGCATACAATTTTGAAAAAAAAAGGACATAATTCTTTACCGATAGATTACAGGAAGACCTAAGAAACCTTTGGTATTTAGAGTAACATAGAAAATTTCAGACAATCACGGAACTCTCTCCACGCGAATTTGACTCGCACTTGTCAGGATTTTTTTCAAAGTAAATCACTCGCTAAAGCTTTGAAATCTGGTATATTAAAATTGATGTACGAGAAGTTACGTGCGGCCGTATATGTGCGATTTACGGCTAACCACTGAACATATTTCGATGAAATTTGTTCTTTCAGATCGAAATGATAGCGTGATTGGTACGAATTATCGTTCATAACTGATTTGTTCTCGCGAACTCTTTCTTTATTTCCTATGGAAACGCATTTAGCAGCTTGATTTGCTGGTAAAAAATAAGCTAAGCGATGTCTTTAGGATATATTAGTGTTTATCACAGAACACTAATGTTCTAGACACAACTAT
The DNA here is from genome assembly GCA_947859335.1 of Tortricodes alternella. Classification (NCBI taxonomy): domain Eukaryota; kingdom Metazoa; phylum Arthropoda; class Insecta; order Lepidoptera; family Tortricidae; genus Tortricodes; species Tortricodes alternella. Next base: position 20,648,143 of record OX401968.1, on the reverse strand, counting down.
ATCGAGATAGAAGGAAAGAGTTCGTCGATTTGTATGGAAATTGAGCGTGTAACATTTATGCGTAGTTAAGTACTTTGATATAACGAGTGTAATTTAGTGACGGGAAGCATAAGTCGCGCGAAAACGATTCAAAATCATTGATTAGCTCGCGGTAAACCGAGTCTAGGCACCGCCACTCCCGCCGCCCCGCGCCGCGACCGCCGTTGTTACACACAAAGATGATCTCACAACATCTTTTCGGCACGCGAGGTACATACAGTAAGATTAAAATCAGTTAACGATTCGACTTTTCTCGGCCACTATCGGCTAAAGCCGGAGGCGAAAATTACACAAGTTACAATGCTGCGATTTCTTTTAGGTAGCATTCAACTAAAAGTATCGTAAACGCAATGTATATCACCTGCCATGATGACATTACTTCGCAGTAGACCTAAGAAGTTTACAGAAGCGATATTGACATGCATTATTTATTGATGTATACAAATGTATCTACCTACTTATAATATAAAAATATATTCACGATTCTTTGATTCTTTCGATTTCTTTTCAATGACAGTACGTCATACGTGTCACACTGTCAAGAAATAGTCACTAATTATTATTTTTATTTCTATATAAAAGTTGTGTTACTTTAGAGCTATTAGGTTTTGTTGCTCATATTCTTCTGTTGTATTGTGTTTAATAAGATAACGGGTAATATATTTAAAGGTCATATCTGTAATTTGTTATAGGTACTCTATGTGAAAAACGAGGGATACCGACAATATCCGAGGATGGCCGAATGGTGAACTTATTTTAATAGTACTGTACACCCTTTCATTCTAGTTCTAGAGAACTTGTACTTACAGAAGTGGATGAGCACCGTAACGACCATCACTCCTTTGCCGTTGACCAGGAACAGAATAAACGTCAGGGTCCAGAAGCCCATCAGGACCAAGTACGTCATGTAGTACATTCTAACAACGCGGGGAAGACCCTGAAAAATAATAATATTCCATAACTAGTTGTGCCAGCTACTTCGTTCGCGTACAATAACTTTAATTCCCAGGCAATCTTTTAAACCTACAAGATTTAAAATAAACAGTTTCAAAACATATCAACAATGGGTCCTATTCCAAACGGTGTCGCGTAAATTTAAAGTTCCCTAAACTTAAAATAAGAAACGTCATACTCGACAGCAACAAATTGACAAAATTGAGTTTGACGTATCATAATTCAAGTTTAGAACTTTAAAATTTAGCGAACACACTTTCGAATTGGCCCTAATATTATTTTAAATTTACAACTAATACACACCACATAACCCATCCGACCCGACCAGTCAATTTAGAAGAAATATGGCCCTTTCTTTTATAGGTTTATCCGTTATTTTTTTTGAATTGTTAATTTTATGTAAACAAATTGCTAAATAAAGAATAACACGCGAAATAGTAGTTTATGCAACGGTTGCATAATGATAGGCCTTAAAACACTAGTGCGGTTTTCATGAAACGTGCCGATAGGCGAGTTTCATAATAAGATCGCACGTGTGTTTTAAGGCCAAATTATGCAGAGTTGCATACATAACTTTATCTACACACTGTGACATTGCATTTTGCAGTTACGGAAAACTTTTTAAATTTCGCGGTTCAAATCTCAAGGTTTCGAGATTCAAGTTCATTGGTGGAGGATAACCAAGCTTGTGATTGGTTATCACTATTTCCACGCTTAGATTTTGTTCCCATAGTTTCTATAGCAAGATAATTTCAACTTAGGATTTAAAATGGCTTTCAACATATTTATAAACTTCAAATTTTATTTAAGATTACTAGATTTACATTTTATCAGATCGCGTGGAAATATGATAGCGAATCAGAACGCTTTTCTGTGACCAATCGCAGACAAGAGATTGTCCACGGTGTTGCCATCGCTAAACGTTTACCAGAAAATAGTGTAACAATATAGTAGCTTGTTGGTTAATAATTTAAGAAGGACAACTTTGATAGTACAAAACATACATTTTTCGTTTCAGAAGTGACCCTTTCTAGACAGTTTGTAGGCGAAACTATTTTTTTTCGTTACACATTTTTTATATAAAGGAAAAGAACATTTCATACGCTACAACTTTAAGGAGGGTTTGGTTTGATATGGCAACTTTTGGCGATTTTTTAGCAAGGACGACGCGCGGACGCATCTGCGTAGCGGTCAGAGAATTTATCTAAATTTGGATTTCAAATGCAACTCATTCAATTTATTATCATCGCGGCTCTTCAATGAGCGTAGTACACATACATATAAAATACGTTCCTGTGGGTGGGAGAGCAACGCAACGAAATAACACAACACGTGTCCTTTGGAATCGTTCGTGGTAAGTCGCTGGCTTCTTTCATTTATTCCCCTTATATTTTCACCCTATAAAATTCAAGCATGCATCTTGGTCTTGGTTCTTTTCCGTGTGTGAGCATGACCTTTTGCTCCACGCATTTCACTTCGCATTCTCAGGGTTTTGTTATGCGCTTACAGGCTTGATGGGTGTGGTGTTTTTCTTTACTGAGAGCTTCGTGGTGACCTGCTGTCCAGTCCCGAGCACGTGAGCGAGCCAGGAAATGGTGGTGCTACAGGGAGTTGGCGAGGGCGGTCGTAGAAAAGATTTTACGTTTTCATTTTTGAAATAATCCAGGTACACTTTTGATATTTAAATTCGTACAGCCGAAAATCTTCGATCTGCAGACATTGTCTAAATAACTTAACTTCTAAATGGTGGTATAACTATGTGGCGATAAAATTTAACTTCGTAATATTCCTGTTAGTGTGTTTACAGCCTACCATAAGGCAGAAAGTAACCTGTTACTGATTGAGCTACCCATATATATTTAAATTTATAAAAGAATGTAAATCGACACTAACATTACATTTTTGTCTTTGTTTTGAGAAAATTAAATGTGACAGTAAAGATTTAAAAGGTTTTCTTTATTCTCCCTGCCACATCTTAAATAGGTAATTTAATTTCTTTTGACTACCACAGGAGTTAAACCTGTGACAAAATGGCGCCCGACTTTGCTTATTAGGTAGGAATTTAGTTATACCACCATTATTTATTTTAGTCACAAAAAAAAATAATCGTATATTCAAATATTTTGTGTGCGAGTAACCTGTTCAGTCAGTATTAAAAATAAAAGATATTGCTCCTATTTAATATTTTAGCAGCTATTTGTTATGTTAAATTAGATCAGTGAACTATATTATACAGTAATGCCAACTAATATTCATATTATTTAATTTCGATAGTGAGACTTATTTGTATTCATACAATAGTTGAAACAGTATTTTTTTTTTTTACCACGGAGCTTACATGACATAAAGGCTTTCTAGTTTTTTTGACATCTTATTCCTTAATATTTAATGTCAATGTTTAAATGTAACTCCAGTAAGCACTTTAGATAGAGATAGTATTGATATGAATAGTTACTGAACTGACAGGTACAGTTGGAGACATTAATTTTGTGTACATATGACTACTATTTTGGGAATTCAAAATTAATGAAACTTAACTTATTTGTGTTTAAAAATATTCTTAATGTGATTTATAGAGTGGCATATGGTATTTTTTTTTTTTTTTATTATTACTTCTTTTTTATACCATTGTGCATAATATTTTCTTTTAAATTTCACATGTGTACTCTGCAAAGTGATGTTTATTGTATGTGATTATTATTTTTACCTAGATTTCATTTGCAAAATGGGACACTGAATTTTAGTAGATGTGATTTTTACCTTGTCTATGCATATTAAGGTATCTAGGGTGCACTTGCTGAAAAGTGACACATTGTAAAAAAAAAAGAGAGTTGTTTGGTTAAGTTGTTTACTTTTGATGTGTACATTTTTATTAGTAGGTACTGGTATATACTAAGTTGTAGTGGTACCACCATTTAGTGATTGCATATAATAATGCCTTTTCTACGTAGTCAGTCACAAAAAGATTTACGTAGTCAGTCACAAAAAGATTTTCGTTCTCCGGAGAGAGACATGGCGAAGCAAGAGATAAAAATGCCTTTGACACATGTTGTTACTCCAGAGCATGCTGCTGCCCCTACTGTTGATTTTGAGGGTCATGTAAATATTTCGAAGTGGAAGACACGCTTTAGTGGGTTTTCAGATCCACGGTCATTCTTGGAGAGCATTGAGGAGCAACAAGCTGCATTCGGTGTTACTGATGAGAGGCTATTTCAATCTGCTTCTCTTCTTTTTGTCGATCAAGGGCTTATTTGGTATAGAGGTGTTAGGTCACAGGTGTCATCATGGTGCGAATTGAAGGCGTTACTGCTGGAGGAGTTCGATCCTGTGGACTTTGATTACCGGTTGATGGGAGAGATACGAGCTCGCACACAGGGGGCAGAAGAACCTGTCCACATTTACTTCGCTGTTATGTCAGGTCTCTTCAGCAGACTGCGCGTGCCTTTATCAGAAGAGGCTAAGCTAGAGATCCTGAGGCACAACATTAGGCCAGTCTTTAGTCAACAGCTGGCACTCGTTGAGATTTCTACAGTCGCTAGTCTTAAGGCTAAGTGTCGGTTGCTGGAAGCGGCCCGTCAAAGTACAAATCTTTTTGTTGAACCAACCAAGTCCAGCAGTACCTTGTGTCCTGAGTTTTCATACAAGGGGAAGTTTAGGCCTGTTGCTTCTGTGGTAAACAAACCGAATGAACCTGCTGTTAAGCCTGTGCCACAAGTTTCTCAGGTGGATGCAGTTTGTCACAAGTGTCAAAACAATAACCAGAAACCAGTTTGCTATAAATGTGGAAAGACTGATCATTCATTTAGGAGATGCAAGGGGACACCATCAATCCTTAAATGCTTTAAGTGTGGTGAACAAGGATTTACTGCTCGTAACTGCCCCAAATGCTCATCTGGAAATTCAAAACCTGCGGCACATTATTCAAAAAACTAGTAGGCTACCGAAGTAAAATAAATCAATGTCATACAAATTCAGTTTCAAAGTTTTACAGTTTCAAGTCAATTGCTTCGGTTTTATTCGCCCCTGACCAAAATGACATAAGACCATATTTAAAAAATTTAATTAATAATTTTGAAATATTTGGCCTTTTAGATTCTGGTGCTTCTGTTTCCATTTTAGGCAACAATTCTCATTTGAAATTTATTAAATTCGGGTTTGACTTTCAACAAACAAGTGACAAATCTTGTAGTGTTGCAAATGGAATAAAATTAGAAACTATTGGATATATTTTTGTTCCAGTAACATTTAGTAATTTGACTAAAGTTATTAAATTTTTTGTAATACCATCCATAGTTTCAAATATTATTTTGGGTTGCGATTTTTGGAAAGAATTTCATTTAGCTCCGGAAATATTTGATAAGATTGACTATAGGAGTACTCCTGATTCCTTGTTTAATGTGAATTCCATTAACTCTGAGCAAATTCACACCTTGCAGTCTTTTGAGGATTTGCCCTCTGACAAGAAAGAGTTAGCTGATTTAATAATAAAAAAATTTCATGATATTTCTTTTGAGAGCAAGGGATTGGGTAGGACACATTTAACTCAACATATTATAGATACCGGAGAAGCAGCACCTCTTCGAATAAGACAGTACCCATTATCACCTGAGAAGAAGGTAGCCTTAAATGCTGAGTTAGACAAAATGCTAGAATTAGACGTGGTCACTTCTAGTGAAGGTGCATGGAATAACCCTGCATTATTAGTACAAAAGCCAAATGGAGACTGGAGATTTTGTTTAGACTGTCGAAAGTTAAATGCGGTTTCAAAGGGTGATGCTTATAATATTCCATACATCCCACAAATCCTTGATAGTCTGAAGGAGGCTCGGTATTTATCTTCGGTTGACCTTAGTTCTAGCTTTTGGCAAATTCCTTTACATCCGGATTCACAGGAGAAAACCAGCTTTACAGTTCCTGGCAGGGGTTTGTTTAAATTCAAAGTAATGCCATTTGGTCTCTGCGGTGCCCCTGCTAGACAGCAAAGGTTGATGGACCAGCTGTTCGGCTACAACTTCTGTAGTGACATTGAAAATGGAATGGTATTTTGCTATGTTGATGACATTATAATTGTTAGCTCTGATTTCGACACTCATTTACTGCTTTTAAATAGAGTTTTGGAGAAGCTTACGTTTGCAAATCTTACAATAAATTTTAAAAAATCTAAATTTTTTAGGAATTCATTGAAATATTTAGGGTATGTAGTAGACGAGTTTGGTCTTCGCACAGATCCCGAAAAAGTATCAGCAATTTTGAATTTTCCAACTCCAGCTTGCGCAAAGGATGTTAAGGTATTCCTCGGTACTTGTTCCTGGTATAGGCGTTTTATTCGGAATTTCTCCACAGTTGCTGCTCCTTTGAACAAACTTACTAGCAAAGGAAAGAAGGCTCCTCCATTCACCTGGAGTGAGGAAGCAGAAACTGCCTTTAATACCCTTAAGAATATGCTGGTGTCAGCGCCTATTTTAGCCGTTCCAGATTTTACTAAACCTTTTTCAGTGCACTGTGACGCATCAGCCTATGGTATAGGAGGAATGCTGTCCCAGAACATAAATGGTGTCGATCACCCTATCGCCTATGTCAGCCGCTCGTTGTCAAAAAGTGAACAGAACTATAGTGCAACAGAGAGAGAGGCTCTCGCTGTCATTTTCGTAGTAGAGAAGTTCCAGGCGTACCTAGGTTCACGTCCGTTCAAAGTGATCACAGATCACGCAGCCTTGAAATGGTTCATGAATTTGGAAAATCCCACGGGTCGCTTGGCGAGATGGGGGTGTAGGCTCTCTCAGTTTAATCTTGAAATTGAACATAGGCGAGGGGCTGAAAACTTTATTCCAGATGCGCTATCAAGGCTTTTAAAGGTTGACGCGGTTAACGTTTCTCAGTCCATCGTAGTCACAGACTCTTGGTATGACAGGATTTTTAAAGGATGTACGGATTTTCCCGCCAACTTTCCTAACTTTTCTGTAAAAAATGGAAAATTGTATAGATTTTGCAAAAGTAAGTACAACCTGTTAAATGAATTCGATTGGAAGGAGGTTGTTAAGAAGGGGGATAGGCAAGCCATCATCAAGGAAAATCACTGTGAGTCCACTGCAGCTCATTTTGGTATTTTTAAGACCCACAGGAGATTGTGTCTGCGCTACTTTTGGCCAGGGATGCACAAAGACGTGGTCGACTTCGTCGGGTCCTGTGATAGCTGTGCAGCCTACAAGCACTCCACCAGAGGCACAGCAGGTCTGATGGGTCAACCAAAAGTTTGTTACCGTCCTTTTCAAGTCCTCTCGGTTGATTTGGTCGGTCCCCTACCTCGATCTAAATCTGGTCATACATTTTTAATGGTAGTTACATGCTGTTTCTCGAAGTATACTTTTCTCATACCTCTGCGGCGTGCCACCAGCGCGCTGGTAGCAAAGCATTTTGAAAACAATATTATTCTTGTTCATGGAGTACCAGAGACCGTGATTGCTGACAACGGGGTGCAATTTACGGGATCTGAATTCCGAGCCTTGTTACAGCGCTATAAGGTACCTAAATTGCACTATACACCTCGCTACACTCCGCAAGTTAACTTGGTAGAAAGATATAATAAGACTGTCATGATAGCTGTCTCATCTTATGTCAAGGACAATCATCGATCTTGGAATCAGAACCTTTGTAAAATTCAATTTGCCATAAATAGCGCAATTAATGAAACTACCCACTTTTCCCCTTTTTTCCTAGTTCATGCTAGGGAACCAATAATAAGTGGCACATTTTATAGAGATACTGATAAAGAATTTGAACCCGGGGTTCCACGTGAAGAATACGCGGGAGAATTCGGGGCCATGTCAAAGATTTTTGAAGAAGTAAGGGAACACTTACTTAAAGCTCATGCGGTGAACTCCAAAAATTACAATTTAAGAAGGAGGCCCGCTAAATTTTCCGTCGGGGACATAGTTTGGAAGCGCACTTTCGTGCAAAGTGATGCCAGCAAGTTTAAAATGGCAAAACTAGCACCCAAGTACGAGAAGTGTAAGATTAAAAAGATTTTATCCCCCCTGGTCTATGAGCTAGAACGACTTGATGGCCAATGTATAGGGTCATGGCACATCAAGGATTTAAAGGCTTAATTTAAATGTAAATAATAAATAAATTAATTATTTATTTATTATTTACATTAGTTTAAAGGAACGGTTGTTAGTCACTAGTTAGGCTAATAATATAAGTAGGTGTGATGTAAAGATGCTGTAGGTATGTCGGTACTGTTATAATTAGTGTTACTACAGGGCTATGTAGTGTACACCGAGAGTTACGTGAGAGTGATGAACAAGTTATTGTATCATCATTTGTGAGGATGGAAATGAATAAATGTAATGGAAGAATAGCAGGCAAGTATGTATGTAATGATGTTTGTTAATGTTTGTTAGAACGTGAAAGGGATGCCTGGTTGAGTGATAAGAAAGTGTTAAAGTTAACAGGCTTTATAATAAAAAGTACCTACTAGTTACGGTGAAGTCTAATTTGGGAATGTGATTTTTTTAGGGTGTCGGATTTTCTAGGTTGAGTTTTTATAGGTGTTGGCTTTGGTGTGAAGGTTATTGTTGTTGGGTGAAGCTAATTTTAGTAGGATTCGTTTGAACTTTTAGGATTTGTTGGAAAGTATATCTGGTTGTTTTTTTAGAATGATATTTAACATCTTTCGCCCGGGCTGGTAGACCACAAGGGTTACAAAAGAAGTGTCCTGGCTGCTGGAATTTTATGGAACGACTGCTACTGGAAGGAATTGATCTTTTTTTTTGTAAATATTAATTATTTAGTTGTTTAATGTTACTGTCAAATCTTGACAGCATTTTTGGTGTGAAAGCACTCATTTTGGCAGCGATGTTACTATTTGGTTTGTGTTTAGTTTTCGTGTATTTCGGTGGTGTCCGAAGATGTTCACCATTTCGTATGGGCAGATAGCTCCATAGAGGTTAGATTTATAAGCTTTTACTGTCACACATATTTTTCTCAAATCTTGTAAGAGGTTACTTAGGAGGAGATACTTTAGTAAGTCGCTGGGACAGCGACAGGTTCACCTGTTGTGAACCTTTTCTTTGGAAAGGGGGTATTGTGACATTGCATTTTGCAGTTACGGAAAACTTTTTAAATTTCGCGGTTCAAATCTCAAGGTTTCGAGATTCAAGTTCATTGGTGGAGGATAACCAAGCTTGTGATTGGTTATCACTATTTCCACGCTTAGATTTTGTTCCCATAGTTTCTATAGCAAGATAATTTCAACTTAGGATTTAAAATGGCTTTCAACATATTTATAAACTTCAAATTTTATTTAAGATTACTAGATTTACATTTTTTCAGATCGCGTGGAAATATGATAGCGAATCAGAACGCTTTTCTGTGACCAATCGCAGACAAGAGATTGTCCACGGTGTTGCCATCGCTAAACGTTTACCAGAAAATAGTGTAACAATATAGTAGCTTGTTGGTTAATAATTTAAGAAGGACAACTTTGATAGTACAAAACATACATTTTTCGTTTCAGAAGTGACCCTTTCTAGACAGTTTGTAGGCGAAACTATTTTTTTTCGTTACACATTTTTTATATAAAGGAAAAGAACATTTCATACGCTACAACTTTAAGGAGGGTTTGGTTTGATATGGCAACTTTTGGCGATTTTTTAGCAAGGACGACGCGCGGACGCATCTGCGTAGCGGTCAGAGAATTTATCTAAATTTGGATTTCAAATGCAACTCATTCAATTTATTATCATCGCGGCTCTTCAATGAGCGTAGTACACATACATATAAAATACGTTCCTGTGGGTGGGAGAGCAACGCAACGAAATAACACAACACGTGTCCTTTGGAATCGTTCGTGGTAAGTCGCTGGCTTCTTTCATTTATTCCCCTTATATTTTCACCCTATAAAATTCAAGCATGCATCTTGGTCTTGGTTCTTTTCCGTGTGTGAGCATGACCTTTTGCTCCACGCATTTCACTTCGCATTCTCAGGGTTTTGTTATGCGCTTACAGGCTTGATGGGTGTGGTGTTTTTCTTTACTGAGAGCTTCGTGGTGACCTGCTGTCCAGTCCCGAGCACGTGAGCGAGCCAGGAAATGGTGGTGCTACAGGGAGTTGGCGAGGGCGGTCGTAGAAAAGATTTTACGTTTTCATTTTTGAAATAATCCAGGTACACTTTTGATATTTAAATTCGTACAGCCGAAAATCTTCGATCTGCAGACATTGTCTAAATAACTTAACTTCTAAATGGTGGTATAACTATGTGGCGATAAAATTTAACTTCGTAATATTCCTGTTAGTGTGTTTACAGCCTACCATAAGGCAGAAAGTAACCTGTTACTGATTGAGCTACCCATATATATTTAAATTTATAAAAGAATGTAAATCGACACTAACATTACATTTTTGTCTTTGTTTTGAGAAAATTAAATGTGACAGTAAAGATTTAAAAGGTTTTCTTTATTCTCCCTGCCACATCTTAAATAGGTAATTTAATTTCTTTTGACTACCACAGGAGTTAAACCTGTGACAACACATATTATAAATCCTCCATGATGGGTTCAGAAACAATATTTTCTGGCAACAAGTTATTTGTTGCAATCGTGGCTGCATATTTCCGATATCCGGCGCATTTTCACATCACACACACTCCGAGAAGACTACTCACTATTCATATTTTCAACTAAAATGTAAATTACAAACAACTTTTTCTATTCAATTCAAAAACAATTCTACTTTCGTTCAGCAAAACACCAACATGGCGATCCTCCGTCAAGACCATTTTTTTTTATAAATCATAGACAAACGGATGAAGTCTCTATTCTCACGTCACTCGAGATCAAATATTGTGCAGTTTATATTAAAAAAAATGACGTTTCGTATCAATAACTGTTTTAATATCTATGGATACTAGAATAGAGACCCACTTGAGTTTTGACAGCTGTTCCAAATTTAATCTCATTTCTTTACTAAAAACGATAAAGAAGTCATGTTATTTCTTTATCGCAGCACTGGTTTTTCCTAATTGGTTGTCAAAATGGTGGTCATTTCCTAAGGTTTTTGATTAACCAATGGAGGTTTTATGATATAGGTGTAGATAGAATTTATTTATTTTATACTTTTGTATCAAGCAGTTTCAACGAAATACTAACAATGATATCAAAGTTATGCCCTGTTACGAAAGATCAATAAGAAACAGACATCTTTTTTGGAAATGATATCTAACAGACTAGACTGGACCTGATTCGTCAATCAACGCAGCGAATTCTTATTTTCGGGGCGTATACATATTACACAGTAAAAGATAACATCAGGGATGTTTGGATTGAGTTTTGACCTGCACCGGCGATCCTCGGGTCTCGCACGATGCGCGTACCGAATGTCGTAAATATTTGGGTTTGTACAAAACTGTACACATCATTGTTAACTTATATGAGCACAGTTTTGAAAAAATGATACTCCGGTTAGCTTGTTGACTCTTCTCAGTAGAGGTTTTTTCCGAACCGGTGGTAGATTCATTCCTTGATTAAAGAGCTTGTAAGCCTAAATTGAATAAAGATAGTTTGATTTTGACTTTGAAATATATCAATTGTACTTACTTTTATCACTCCGTAGACAAACAACAGGTCAAATAGGAACTTCACCAGGAAGAAGACGAGCAGAAAAATGGACTCGCCCGAATAAGTGTCGTAGGCGCCAGTCTTCTCGTTGTAGTCTCCATCGCTCGTGAACACGGCGATGATCGACAACCCTGACAACAACTGAACAACAAATTAACACGTAGGGTGGCATGCCAGTCGTATATTTCACAACGCGACAGGCGCTGAAAACAATACATTACAAATACTCTTTAATTTCATCATTATGTCCTTAAATACCTCAGCACGAAGCAGCACTTATTTGCTCTAGAGCAATAAAGTTGCATTACAGATTCATTATTGCACTATATTGTATTTTTTTTTATTTGGTTAGTTGATCAAGAAGTTTACACCTACTAGCCGCCCACCACCAACCTGGCCAGGGTTTACCTGCCCAGGAACATATTCCGCCCATTCAAAATCCGACGGGACAGCTAACCTTTTTTCTGAAGACTATCAAAATATTAGCAAGACAGTCCACATGTCAGCGGTCATATCTACTGTGGAAATTTCAAATGTCGTAAGGGACAGTTTGTGGAAATGTCAAAATGTCCCTTACGATATTTGAAATAAGGGACATTTAGTCGAAATGTCAAAATGTCCCTTACGACATTTGAGATTTCTACAGTCGATATCTAAGGCGGATATTACATAGTGACAGATGCAATTGGCAATGACCGCATGGCAATGCTACCCTAATAGCATTTAGTTTTGGCATTTGGTCGGGCCACATGGGTCTCGCTAGTTGGACAACGGTTAGATTTGGCCGTCGTTTTGAGAACTAGGGCCATTGTAGAATTTGCAACTGAAACAATATAATTCAGAAATGCCAACAGTTTTTAACCCACGGTAGCAGCATTTGTATTGGCCCAACGTTGGTAAGTGGATGGGCGTAATGATAATCTTTTTGTTATATTGGTCCAATGTTAGTTTTATGTGGGTAAACTACTAACTATATCCCTACGGATTACCTACTGTTGGCCAATGGATGGCTACGGAAAATGCTACTAGGGTAACGGCGCTGGTTTTCTGTGAAGCCAGTGGGCTGGGTGAAGAAGTTATGGATCCTCATAGTACGTGGAAGGGAGAAGGTAAGGAGGTACCTAAGAAAAATGAACAGTGAGATAAACTCACAGACCAAATATCCTAAAGACACCGCTTAGCCTCACTTTTACTACCAAATATTAATTAAAAAAACAAAAAACCCGACTGTTTGTTTTTTAATTAATAATTTTTATTTTCATCTTTTGTGTTGTGTTTTTACGTTAGTAAGACCTATTCTGAGATTATAAAAGAACTTTATCACAGCTTTATTATAAGTATTGAAAATTTAAGTGAAAATTGTTGCTAACCAACTTTAAATCGTTATAGACCCTAAATGGTCATTCGAAATGAAAAATCAAGAGAAACCTAAGAATGATTTTAAAATACCTATTCAATGATACCCCACTCAACATGGTTTGACGACTTAATTTTTTTTCTTTTTCACAATATGGCGTCTGATTGTTGCCATATTTAATATTGATTAAATACTGTCATGTCTTTAGTGACACTTGCAAGATTAAGACAAATCGATTGACGTAAGAATCATCAAAATCGGCTCACGCGTTTCGTCTCCAGAGTGCCACAAAGGAACATACATACATACATACATACAAAAACATACATAGGCTGATAAACACATTATCCTACTTGGCGTCGCGCGGGGTTTTTAGCGCTGTGATTGGTGCGTTCGAGGTTATGCGCTCCCCGCGCCTTTCTGTAACTTCCTGCTTATGGCTATGTGGAGTCTATTGGATTTATGGTCTGTGGATAAACTGCTTACCGCATTAGTGGTTCCAATCACGACGTTACCAGTCTTCAGCTGACAGCAGCAGCACCGTTCCACGTCGCGGTTGAAAAACTCCATCATTTTTCAATTTAAACTATGTGAAAAATACTCATTTTAGTATTCAGGTAACACAAGTAGCATACGCTTTGCTTTTCTGACAGCCTTTTGAAAAAATGGAAAAAGAATTAGTAAGTATCACATCTTTATTTACCAGAGCTTTTGCAACGGCATAAGGCACTTAAATCAATCTTATGCGTATTAAAGTCTACACGTCGGCATGTGACGCATTCATACGTAGGTATGGGATACAGATATCTCTATCTCATTCTAACAGATCGAGGCATCCCGTACGCTGGCTGACGATGGCCGATCGTGTAGGGTGCCATCACAAAAGATGATACTGAAAAACGCCGAAACCTTTATTTACGATGAACTACGGTTTTGATTCAATTAAATAATTTAATCGAGAAATAAAAGCAGCTATAATAATCGGTGATATTAATAAAATATCCTCCCATACGTGTACAAAGCGAGGCCTAAATAATTATTCGTGTCCCTGGTTATTGCATATTGTTTTACACAAAATGCTCAGTACTGCATATCTGACCAATATGCAAAATTATAGTCACTCTAGTATTTACCGAAAAAAAAAATTATTTCAACACTTTATCATCTTGGAGCAACCTGTATTTACATTGACACTGTCACGTGTGTTGCATAAAAGTCTGTTCGCCGAGAGTTGATAAATATTATGATATCGTTCCGAAATAGCGACTGTCGCTTAACTATCGCAAACTGTATGACGGGCGTCGCTTATCGCCGCGCGCACTGAGTTTCGTGGTACGAGGGACGCAGATGTTGTCAAGTGCGTGTCGCGCCGAGCGGACGGCGGCGAAAATATTTTATTTGTTTTGTTCATAATTACACAATCACCATATTGCAAATTAATGTCTTATATGTGCGCGTCAAATGTCTTATAAATCTGCACTGGCCAAAAAGAAACGAAAAAGGTTTTTTTTTTATGTATGACACATGTCATGTTTAAAACGCGTTGAGTATGGATATGACGTGTCTTGTGTCTTTCTATAATATGTCATTGGCTTCGACTGTGTCGTTTGGGTGTTCGCGTGTTGCTTTCTGTTCATACACTTAGTCTATTCAATTATAATATTCTATGAAAAAAATATTTTTCTCTTTAATTTTATATTATCATCGGTAAAAATAATTAGCGGGCCGCTATTGGCAATGAGTTAAGAAGCGCTGACTTTTTACTTTTTTTATCAAATCTCGGCGATCAGAGCTTAGGTCCCATATAGGTCCTGTCGGTTAATATAACACTCATTCCTCTAGCCATTATCAATGATTGAATAGATACAGTGTGTTACTATTTGTTTTCGTTTTTTTGTTATTCAATTTGTTTGATGTTGTTTCTTGTTTAAGTATCTTTAAAAACATAATATAAACAGTTTTTTAGCACTTTTGAGCTTCTATTTTTCGGGTTTTTATTTTATGTCCAATTGGCAGGGACACGTTGTATATGGGAAGTTCAGCCCAGTGACGATACGTACGTCTAAGGCATGCAATTCCAGAATTGGTTTGTATGGCAGTCCCGGAATTTCCGATATTGGTATCGATACTGCCATCCAATCCAATTCCGGAATTGCATGCCCTAGATATGTCACAACGTCACGCGTAGCAGTATTCCCGCGGGATAAGGTTCGAGCGAATGCGTTAGAACACTGTGACGTAGTATTGCCTGTTGCGTTACAAATCACTAACACACCTATACCTAATGTATTTTTATTGTAACGCGATCTCATGCATATATTATTTTAATCACTGCGTTTATTACTCACACTGTTATACTTGCGTCCTGTGAGCAACGTATTCAGTTGAGAGAAATGGCGACTGAATCCTGAATGCGATCTGGCTAGTCTGAGAGAGCTGCATAGAATAAACAAACAGACGCGACAAACCTCGTAAGGGTGTATGCTAGCACGATTCGAATTCGTGAAAATTGCAGCTATCACAAACTTATTGCCCAGCTATCACAAATTGAAATTTCTCTACTCAAAAACCCGAATCCGAGTCAATGAAGTGCATATAATTTACATCTAATCAATGTTAGAAATAACATTTACTTAATTTAAAAAAAAACGCAGGACGACCCTAAAGACTTTTAGGGACTGCCGATAGAAGTGAAAACCGAACTCACCAAAAAAGTACACATATAAACACAGTATACATATAGCTCATGGAAAACGTTCGGTGACGATGACGCGAAATCCATGTTTTTTTTCACCCAAAAAGTGCTTAACGCGCCTAAATAAGGTTTCACTTCAAAAATCTAATATGTATTAAAATGTAAAGCAACATTGTTTTGTTATTTCATTACTGAAATATTATTTTATAATTATGTCTACCGAAGCTTTTAATATGGAGCAATCTAATTTTCAAGCGATTCCTTTTTCAGTACTTATTCCATTGTTACTGGCCTGAACCCGGCCCATCCGTTTCCGTCTGATGGCATATAGATTTAGTGTTACTTGATTGAGTTGAGTGGCCGGGTGTTTCCGTCATTTCTCAAGTTTTGACGGATCGCTAAAAAAGTTGAGATATCTAATTTTTGATAAATGTAACAAAATTCCGCTGCCATAGTATATACTCTAATCTATAATTACATCAATTATCTTTTGTTTTTCAATAGTTAATATCATTTGAAAAAACGGTAAAGACACTAAAGCTACGGTAAGGACATATAATTTATAAGTTACTAAAAAAATATATTTAGATTATTTTATTTATTAAAACCAACCATAAAATATTATGATATGCATTTCTTTTTTATATATAATAAATTAAATGCTTAGGAAACGCCATTACGGTAAGGACTTTAAACTACGGTAATGACATAAGGATTTGATTTAGTTGTGTTACAGGTTTTATTGAAATGAAACCAACGTTTGTAGATATAACGATTATGTATTTTTATTTCTAAATCACAAGCGACATTAAATGCTCAAAATCAACAATTATGGCTTATATATAAATCAGTCTCATAATTAAAATGCAAGTCAGTCTCAACAGAAATCAATATTAATCAAAAATAGTCTTCTACAAAATAACAAAATTAGTATCTCTCACCCACTGAAACAAGCAACAAATATGACAATGTTGTGTAAATTGAAAATAACAATCAAAATAATAAATCAATAATATAATCAAAATTACAAAAAAGTTATTAACTAGTAACAAAATGTTCATTTATCACTATACTATTACCTTCTCTGCAGAAAAATATAAATGTGATTTTTATAATCAGTGATATCATGGCATCGATTTAAGGTGGTTACAGCACCGAAACTAACGTCACCCGTTAGTTAATTATTTGCCTCCTCTATCAGAGCAAAATAAAACGTAGCTGGCAATCAACTAGTAAATAACTTGTAGTATTTTTGTAACTACTTGCTTTGAATGTCATCTTTTCAAATTAAGAAAAACACTTGTTAACGCCAAAAATGGCCACTTTTGGCGTTAACAAGGATTTCTCTGAATTGACTAATGAAAAAAAAATGAAGAGTAATATCAAAAATACTACAAGTTATTTACTAGTTGATTGCCAGCTTAGATTTTTTCAATTTGATCTGATAGAGGAGTAAAATAATTTACTAACGGGTGGCGCTAGTTAGAAGTTCTGACGTTCTTTCAGGTCAGCGCTGACCTGAACTCTCGAACCGATGGCATTATAACTAATATGATATTTAGTTTTTATGATTAATGGAGCTAAATATCTGTTATTAGTACGGAAGCTTTTATTGTTTTTTATGCTGACTTGTTCAAAGGGGTCACATTCTGAAAGCTTAAAAATCAATAATAAGATGCGTACTAAATTCCGTTTATTACAATTAATGGGACTAATTTTAACATTAAGGCCATTATTGGCAAAACCAGAAGTCAGATTAAAATAATCTGGGAACACTGAAGTTCAATGAACTCACATATTGGACAAATCATAGTTGTACTTAATCATGTCTGAGATATAACCATTTTTTAAAAGATTTTCTAAAAATTAACGTTATCAATATTATTAAAATGAAAATTAAGATTTTTATCGATATTTGGTTCAGGTAAAACTTTTTCAATACAACGAGCAGAAATCACATCTCTATTTCTTGATTTTGGCCATTTAAACCCCTTAGATGTTTTATTCAGAATAGAAATTGATATCTTATCATCGTGAATACCTATTATACGCGCAATTTTATGTTTTTTGCATCTTTTAGACTTTTTTATCAAAACCCAATCAGCGACATGTAAATTATGTTTATTTTCGGAATTGGTTACTACTGGTAAAACATTTTCTTTGTCTATGAAAAGTTCTGTATCAATAACAGTTTTACTAATAGGAACTGCTGCTTCGAAGTCAGTATTGGTAGATATTCCAGTACTAGGTATACAAGAGTCACGAAGTAAATTCTCATTTTTCTCAAACGATGTCGAACTTGTGGCAACACTGCTGTCTGGTTTAAGGAATGCAATATTAGCACTCATATTTCGCGCTGCAGACAAAACGGTCACGTTAAGGGGCTCTGGCTCATCAGGTGCAGTAAAAAAATCTAAATGTGATCCATGTTCGCATGGAATTCCTGCTTTACAAATAAAGCAAGAAAACTTTCGGGCAGTCAGACAAGAACCACAAAAAATATCCCAGAGAATTTGGTGCACCCCAAGAGTGCCTTTGAATGATGGTAAATTTGACGGTAGATGATTGGATTTCTCAACGATCATTGTATCATCCACAACATCTATTTTTATTTTTTGGATATTTGTTGTTAAATAGTTATGAAAATCTTCAAATGTACCAACATCTTGACCAAAACTCACTAAATTATCTGCGGTTCTTTTAATGACCGCGCCAACGCCATCTGGAGCCCCTTTCCCGTGACCAGATTCGCTGTAGTTCCATGATATTGAATTCAAAAATCCTAAGTAATCTTTGTGGATTTGTGTTATGATCCAGAATATTTTTTTGTTCCTATATTGGCTGCTGGGAGAGTCAGTCAAAAAGTGAAGTGTATCGATTGAAGAATTCGTTTGGTAAATGAAATCTAAAATAGGTTTTATATGTGCCCAAATAGATGCGGCATCATGACGCGTGCTTTTGCTAATAGTACAAAATGCTTGCGTTATTTTTTCTCCGGTTGATTCATTGTATAAATATAACACAGAAGTATGCAATGACACTTGGCCTCTAGAGCCACCGAAATGCATCGATTGGACTTCTTCATGATATTTTAGATCATAATTTTCTGACCAATCCATGTGAATGACCGCTTCATTCATATTCAGCGAATCTTTTAAGTTTCTCATTTCTTTGTATTGTTTTTCAATTGTAAAACAATGCTTTAAGAAACTTGTAATATTATTTTCCAGTATTTTTATTAAATGTACAGGTTTGACTTTTTCTTTCTTTTTAGTTGTTATAACTTTAACCTTTTCTTCAACGTTTTCTTTAGTTTTGCACCAATAACTGTATACTATTAAATTTTCATTGCTGAATTCATTATAAATAATCCCCTTTTCCTTACATACTTCGCAAATTCTTAAGAGGCAATTGTCAGTTTTAGGAAAACAGCAAACTGAATTAATAAGGTCGTAGTCATCAGTTTCCTTAATTATTATTTCTTTGTGCAATGCTTTAATTATCAGATTCATATTAACGTGGATATGGCAAGAGCAAGTATCCCTATGTTTTTGAAAAACCACCCAAAACGGCCTGTATTTACAGAAAGTCGAATAACTAATTTTCACACCGCGAGTAGTGATAAATTTATTATAAAGATTTTTTAGAGTCATAACTAAGTACCTTTTTTGTTTCCTTATTTTCTTACGTGTAATGAACTCCTTTTTTCCTGCTCCTATTCTGCTATTAGTATCTTCTTCGTAAAAAGTTTCGATCTCCTTTATAATATCTTTCAGTGAAAGTTTGTACTTCTTATTTGGACATTCTTTATTTTTTTTCTGTTTCCTAATTCTGTGAATGTATACTCTGTATGAATTATTCTTTCTCTTGAGTTTATCAATAACTTTTCTGTAAACCTTAATGTTTTTTCTAAGTTGTGCTATCACCATATTTGTACAATTTGGACTCGGGTGATTAGGGATTTCATCGGTGTCAAACTCTGTGAGAGGGTCTTGCTCTGGGTGATTGACTTCTGTATTTATGACATCATCTGTTTGAATCACATTTACTTTATGAGTTGCTGATTCCGCCTTCTTCATATTTCTCTCATTTCTTTTATTTATTTTCCATTTTCTCCGCATGATTCTTTTTTCTCTGTCTGTCATTTCCGATACGCTTTTTAGCTTTTTCTGTTGTCTTCTTTTTCTGTAGCGTTCTCTATCTTTTTCTAGAAGAGCAGCGTATTTTTCAGGATCATGAAGTTTTATGTATTCGTATCGATTTTTTTTATTGATTCTTTTCTTATCTTTAATCTCAGCTGTATTTTTCTTTGGCATTATTGTCTCCTGAAACAATATCACATACTTAGTATTATTAACTCCTGAAATAATAATATTATAAACTAGCTGTCCGCACCGGCTTCGCCCGTGGTACATACGCAGCCTAAAGAACTCCAGAATAACGCAAATATCCAGGTCCAGGTGGTGAAAGAATTTTTCAAATTGCTCCAGTGGATCCTGAGATTAAAGCGTTCTAACAAACAAACTCTTCAGCTTTACATATTAGTATACAATAGGTTCTTTTTTTCCACTTTCCCATAGCTATTATCATATACCACGCATACATATATAGCAGTAGACGAGTATAGGCTGATGATGATGATGAAAAGCGGTAAGCTTTATCAATAACAGTAATAAAAGGTATTTATAACAAATAGTCCTTACCGTATCTAATTTGTCATTACCGTAGCATCACCCTTGGTTTGGTAAGGACAGTGTTGGTAAGGACATTTCGAACATTTTCGTAAAAATCACCAATTTCAGAGTATTTGAAGGGTTCATGCATCTAATAATGAATAGGCATTATCTATATACGTATTTCCATAAGTGATTTATTATAAAATAATGTTTACTTACCCGTCAAAATCACTTCAGTGTGGTAAGGACAATTTTCGATTTCGCGTCGTGGAATGCGTGGCGCTCCCGAAACAAACAACACAAGCCTCTACCTCAATGTTCGGCGGTCGACTGGCGAGCTCATCGACGACACCCGCCAAGCAACGCGGCGCTAGTGTCGATCTTTTAGTGCGATATTGCTCTTTAAGTCGCCGTATTGGTAAGGACCGATTTTTCACTCGTCGATATGTTACAGCCAAAAGAATGATATTATGAAATATGAATTAAAATGTATTTGTACATTTCTTAAAGTCAAACACATGTTGGTTTTAAATAAAGGATAATCATGTTAGATTTCTTCACCGTTTTTTTAATTTACTGTTCTGAAGTTTGAAAATCTCAGTTGTTACAGTGAAAATACATGTCCTGCCTTATGAAAAAAAATTTTTTTTCCTATATTATATACATTAGGTTATTTAAATCTGCAGTAATTATGAATAATCATTTGTAGACTAATATAAAAATACCATTTTCGATATATATACATGAACATACTAGTTATTTTTATGTTACACGTTTTTAGGCCTTCGGCGGAAACACCCGGCCCCAATTTTAGAATCTGAATTAGAGGCTAACAAGGCGGTCTTGAAGTTAGTGCGCAGATGAAAATGCTTAAAAATTCAAATAATCGGAAATTCTGATACCCTTTTTCGGAATAAATTTTCAATACCTACTTTTTATTTTTTGACTCATACTGGGTCGCATAATGATTACATACTTACCTATAATTAAATAGGTCCAACGCATTGAAATGTATACCTAGTAAGGAACTGCTCAAAGCAATTCTCGAGATGCTTACTTTTGAGGTGTCAGAACGCGAATCTGACACAATCGTACATTCAGTCGCATGGCAACCACGGTCCTTGACACCCGTTTAAGTGACACTATTATAATTAAGTATCTAGTACAATTCCACAACCTGTGAGACCGCGCACCAACGAACCCACCGCCCACAATTATATGATAGCGTGTGAATCAAGCAATAGTTTGGTTAAGCCATGGCGCTGGCGTTTGACAACCTTCTATGAGACTTGTTACATGAAATTGTACTGATAGGCATATCCTTCCTTTGAGATCTTTGTAAGTAAATGAATTAAATTGTCGTGTCTGTCAACGTAGCTTCTCTGAGAGAAAGCTATTGGCGCCTAGGAGGCGCTAGGCGGCTGCATTGATCGATATGGAGCTGTATCGTACCTTCCTTATACAGCTTATATTTTTCAGCTTTTGCAACTGATTTCCTTTACAAATTGTTTATTTTTCATTTTGTGTTTGTTTATTTATTTATTAAGGACCACCAGTGGTTGATACAATAACACATGGATTCTACATACATCATCTTACGGGTAATAAGCTAAGTGTCCAACCTATAAGGCGACCACAGCATGTTCTGGTATTATCACGACACAGTTAGGTATAGGTAATTGTTAGATCTTTGAAACTTATATATAGTTTTAGTATTACCCATAATAAAATAATTAAAAAAAAACAGCTTTGCTCCCGCCTTAGCCTTCGAGTTTTTTTTTCATCCCTTAATAAAACATGCTTTTGACTTATTTTGTTTGCGTAAAATACGTTATTCCAACTGAAACATTTGACTTCATGAAATTTGGTATAAGGACCAATTGGCAAGTGAGTCATTGTTGGAACGTTCACTTGCCAAACATAAGGTTTGTGTTACAACTGCCCGTGAAGAGTTCATTTGCCAAATAATAATTTGGGAAATGAAATTATACGAAAAATTGTTTGGGAAGTGATAATTTGTAAAAAAAATTGATGAAACAAGGGTAACCCGGATAAGCGTGATACAGGGGAGTTCTTCTTAAGATTGGATCTCGAGAAAGTAATTGACATTAGATTGACAGGTTTCCGTGGGTATCGGGGCGGTACGTACAGTCTAAAAGTGGCAAGAAGGCGGGGGCAGTCAAAAACACCGTTAAGGACTTTTCCGATTCTGCGCTCGCATCCAGAGGAGACCCGCAATTTTCAAAATCACTTGTGTGTTTATCATAATCGTGTCGCTGGTGAGATCAATGTCTTTTTATGCACGGTAATATTAACTCCCTTCTTCAATGGATTCTTTCATTCTTCTTCTGGATTATTCTGGAAGTACTTTTAAATATCTGATCTGATACCTGATATTGATCCATCACTTGTGTGTTTATTATAATCGTGTCGCTGTTGAGATCGATCTCTTTTTGTGTACGGTAATATTTACTCTCTTCTTCAATGGATTCTTTCATTCTTCGTCTGGATTTTTCTGGAAGCACTTTTGAATATCTGATCTGATATCTGATATTGATCCATTTAATAACTCATTTTGTACCCTAAAAACAATTAGTTAAGTTGAATTTGCTTTAAATATCTACCTTGTTTTGGTTTGTTTTTCAGTTGCCTTACCGTTTATTTTTTAGGATGTGGTCATAACTATTACTGCCTGTTTTTTTTGTATTCTTTTGCCTCATTGGGTCACGGTGTGGATATAACTGTCTTTGTTTTGCGGTTATGAACGGGAAAAACTCGCAATGTTTATTTACCTTTTTGTTAGCTAGCTAGCCTAGCCACGCCTAGCGCTTGTTTTCTTATAGATTTGAATTTTTATTACTATAATGTTAAAATTACCCTCCGTCTTTTTGTAATTAAATTTAGCGCACTGTACTGTATATTTTGTATATGACTGTATGTTTTCTGATAATATTATTTAAAAAAACCTAGCGAAATAACCATTCAGCGCGATATACCAATTTACACTGCGGGTGTACACGTCAATGAAGTAGTCGATGGCGCCTTTGGCTCGAGACAGCGGCTTCTTTGTGTCAGCATATCAAACGCAAACAAACTTTTCAGTGGATTATCAAAAAGCCAAGCACTAGAATAGGCCACTTCCATCCCAAGGCCACAATAATTTAACTGTCCACAGAAAATATGTTAAACTAAGTTATTTTTAATTAGTACCTATGAGTAAATGACTTTTGATTATTGAATTACAAATCTTCGCTTCTTTCGTTTATAAGTAAACTCCAAATATATTGTTACCTACTATGTCACATTTCATTATATAATTTTTCGCTAACTTGTAGCTGTTTTCCTGTTATGGTTCAGGACCGTACGTAAGAAACGTCAAACTCGGTTTTGTGCACAAACCTGTCAAAATCAAGCTCGAAGGTTCTTATTTAAAATTTTGTGACTTTTAAATTTAACGAACACAATTTCGAATGAAGGCCTAAAAATTACGAGTTCATGGATTAATATAAAAACACCAAAAAATATTTTAACGTGTTTATTAAATACCTAATGAATTAACAAAGCATGTACAACATTCACAAACGTCAAAAATTCTATAAAATAATTCCACTTGTAATTGTAAATCATTGTACAACATTTAAAGCGTCCATAATTGATCCTTAGTGGCACATTTACGTAAAGGTGTACTCACACTGAAGGGGTAACCTTAGGGGTTACCTTGTGTAGGTATCCTTGAGGTAAGTCGGTGGGGGAAGGCTAAGGTAGGCTTTATTACCTATACGTTTAATGGGCTGCATCATAAGTACATTTAATAATAAGAAAAGTTAAGAATAGGTTGAACTATAATTTCAAGTACAAACTCCTTGACCGCGATATTGTTCTATTAATAATAAACACGTGTGAATACACCTTTAAACATTTTAATAAAACACACATATAAAACACTTCTATATATCTACAAATTGTATAATTTTAAGAACGTTTCTTGGATATTTATTAAGTTAAGATATAGTACATCAATACGTAAGGTTTTATAGAGTAAAATGTGAAAACCTTTATGTGCGTTAATGGCAAGTTAATACGATATGTGTTTATTGATAGACACATATGACTGTTAGGATTTTAGTATGTTATCTGAAACCCTAACAAGCAAGGGTTCTCATATATTTTAGGAAAGAAAATAGACTGGCAAGCCTTTATTTTTAACCTTATATGCCCTGCCGCAATAATACCATATAAGATGCACATGGGCTGGTTTCAAGGCAAGGCATCAATCAACTTCAACCTACAATAATAAACTAACTAATAATAACTGCTGAGCCAGAGCGCTCCAAGGATAGGATCACAAAAGTCTGGTGTTACGTTTCAAATTTATGTATAAATGCGGATCCATAAAAACCATTACGTTTGCGTCTGGAAAAATATTTTCTAAATCGCAAACATAATGTGGTTTTTCATACATCATGTAAAAAAAATGCAACCGAAAAGCTACATACAAAAACAAGTTACGCGTTAGTTCTTATAGCGTTCACAATACGGCTCGTTGTTGCTTGAACCATGTAACTTAAATATTAAAGTGGTAAAGTGCGATCGCGAAGCAGAAAGAATTACGTACAATGACCTCTGTACTTCTTTCTTCGTTCGCCCACAAATAATAACGTCGCGGTCGCACATGTCGTCGACAAAGACAAGTAATAAGGGTTATTGTAGGACATTCTTTCTGCTCTGTGACCGCATTTTGAACTATGTAGTTAAATGACAAGCAGTCTATTTTCTTACCTTATATAGTAAAGTAGAATCTAAACTAATTAAAGCGAAGGACGTATTATTGTCGTTTTCATTTATTTCCTACGTAGCGTGGCCTGAATGCAACAAAATTGTGGCGTAATCATAAACTTATTTATATAAAAAATTATAACCTCTTTTCAATAATATAACGCTAGTTCATCGGAAAATAAACGTTACATCCTTATCAAGCGGTCAATGACATAATATAAAAGTAAATCGTTATTTAAAAAAAAAAAACCAGAAAACGCAAGAAAAATAAAGGTAAGGTTCTTACAAAATGTAAAAATGGTGTCACGCGCCACAAGCGTAGCGCATAACGCTACGTGGCTTTGAAAGAGTTAAGTCGCAAAATAGGCAAGATTGGGCAAGGGCAAAGGTATGAAGCAATAACTGTCAAAGTGTGGGTAAGAAGATACGCTTTTGCCAATATCCTATACACTCACCAGAAACGAATGTCTTATATCTAACAAATGGAAGACATACTTATTATTAAAAATAACTTCGTTATAGTACAATGCAGTAAATTCAACATGTTTATAGTATTCGTTTCGATTGTCAAACTGATATGATTAAGAATTGCGTTTCACAACCAGTTTATTATAAATGCAAAAGAAATAATATTTTTTGTAGTGCAGCTCCTGGTTTATATTTAAATATAAGTACCATCTACACAGGACAATAAATAAATAAATAAAAATTGTTGCTCTGGATATCTTTGCGGATTTCTTTAGTTTGAAGTACACAGTTTACGGATATATTCATGACATTACTGAATTGGCTCATGTTTTTTTTTCATGATTTTGGTGTAACTTTGGTGTAATTTACTTAACAAACACCAGAGCCAATATCACAGAATAGATAATAATACTAACGTACAGAAGAATCACTCTCTAACAAAAACGGTGTTTAGGTACGAAATTATGCCTAATCATGCCTATTCTCTCCGTCTCATAAAACGTGCTCTTTCGTGTACGCTAGGGTTGTCAGTTTTTATCCATGTCATACAGCGAAAACAACGAGCGAATCGCCTAGCGAGTGACCGAGCGGCAACCTACTCTGATTTACAGCTGTGAGCAACGCGACGGCCGAGCGTGCCTAAAGTGCGGAGTGAAACCCGCCTGCCAATATTCCTAAATCATTCACGGTTTCATTACTTGTTGACATCAAATTATTCGAAATTAGTTTAATATCTAGGGCAACAAAACCACTATTCACCAGTGCTATAATTAGTAACAGTTCGTTTGACAGTAGATCATAATATAATATATGGGAAACATTTGGGTACCTATGAAACGACGTGTCTATTTGAATTGACATTTCAGGAATCCATGTGCCCATCCTCTCATAGACTTAAATCGTCAGATATTACAGCGACAATCTGTAGCCATATTTGTGAATGTGTGCGTGAACCGAGAGAAATAGTGTCATCTCCTTTTCTCCTACTGTAACAATTGCGTTCTGTACCACGCATCCGCCATTTTACGATAATAATTTTAACAGCGGGAGAAAATTGAACTCGATTATTTTGTTACAAAATATTACTTAACACGGCATAATGAGACACTTTGAACAAGAAAAGTGAATATGCTGATTATGACATTTCATGTGAACTCGTTATCGCTTTCGGATGACCACTAACTAATTACAGATTTGGGTATTTCGTTAACCTCACGTCACGGGGTGGTCAATGTATAGTATGTCTTATCTAAAGATTTAAATCTATGATACATTGTATAAAATAACAAGCAGCACTATGGCCATAATCGTTTTTGTCTAAACGTCATTGGCTGTGCAAAAGTCCACTGTATAATAAATAATACATTGTACCAACTTGGCGAGAACACAATGTACATTGTAATTCACATTGGGCGAATTCACAAACGCCACTTAAGCATCTGATTACAGATTAAATAGTTAAATATAGCTTGTTGTCAATCTATACATAAACGTCACTTACGTGACTTTAATTACAGATCAATTTGAGTGGCCATTGTAAATTTGGCCATATGTAGCCCATCTTACGGAATGTAGCTTGGTTCTTACCACGCAATAGCTTAATCACTTTGGGTAAGCATTTGTGACTGTAGTGGTTCGTTCGTTTAGTGTTCCATATTTAGAACACAGCCACAAATACGCACACATTTATACTTTTCCATATCTACTCACATATTATTCAAATACTTCCCTAAAGTGATTTACCTATACACACATACAAATATTATCAAACAGGTAATTTAGAATTGAACACTTGATATTAGAACACAAATGTCGTATTAATTTTTAAAATAAAATTACGACGTTTTGATGAATGTTTTTGCTTGCACTTTTTCTAGAACCTAAATTATCTTGCTAGATTTACTGGCATTACGATCACGTTACGGACACACGGACTAACCTAACGCTTTTCACATACGTATTATTTATTTTAATCTATTTTTTATTGTTTTAAAGTATATATTTATGATAATCCAGGAGCTACCAGTTAAAATGTTTAAAAAAATACAATTTAAAGTAGCCCTCACCAAAAACTGGACAAAACTATTCTATTCTATTTCCCTTAGTAATATCTACATATATTTCAACACTTCCTATGACATACATAATATTAGTTGATTTATAAAGTCTATAATACTTTTTAATATATTTCATACAAACACCGATATGTAAACATGCATTCAACTAGTTACATAACTACATACAATGTCTATTCTACGTGTTTATATGCAGGAAACATATTCACTTTCACTGTCAATGTCGTATCTGCATCCTTCAAGAATATAATATAGAAATTGTATTCTGTGTATAAATAGATTAATACAATATGTTTATATTACAAAATTAGTAAACTCACTATTAAATCATTGAGTTTTGAATTATAATTTCATAGGAAATGTATTAAAGATTCCGAAGTTGTAAATATTATAATAGAAAATATGTCATGCGGCTTTTAAATATATACGGAAACTCATATAAATCTAGCCCTGATAGTATATTTGGACACCTTTCTGGTCATATTTATTATACGCCTAGTTTCGACACAAGCTCCTGGTCCATGGTCGTGTCATCTCTGTTTTTCGAGTTGTTATTAAATTTGTGTGAATGAGATAAATATTCTTACAGCACTCCGTCTTCGTGGATCGAAATCAAGTAGCTTCGAATCACGACGATATAGTAGAAGTTTTCAGCTGTAACAAATATTTGAAATTTATTTTAGTCAAACCATTTAAGTATTTGAGACACGTCTCATATTTTGTTATATTAATAGATTAAGCTTTAAAAGGTAATGTGGGCACGTAGTTGAACGTATTTTTATAATAGTGTAAGTACAAGAAACGAATGAAGGAGCTAATGAACTTGCCCTGAAGCGCAAGCTCGTCGATATGTGTATCCTGCCTATCCTAACCTACGGTGCTCAGACTTGGTCTTTGACCAGGCATCAGAAGTCTAGACTCAGGCTTTGCCAACGTGCTATGGAGCACAGCATTCTAGGTGTTAAACTGACGGATCGCGTCCGAAACACAGAGCTGCGCTCCAAAACAGGGGTTGCAGACGTTGGCGCTGCGCCTGCCAGGCTGAAGTGGAACTGGGCTGGACACGTATGTCGCATGGACCCGGACCGGTGGACGAAAATTACCACCGGTGGGTTCCAACAGACGGCCGTCGAAGGCCTGGTCGGCTGAGAACGAGGTGGCGGCAGGATCTCGACGACTACCAGCCGTAGAGTGGAGACGGAGGGGGATGCCTTTGCCCCACAGTGGGAATAGTGGGATACAATTGGCTAACATTGATTGATTGACAAGTAACATGTTGAGAATCTATGTTTTTCCAGTCTGAGGTCACACCGGACGGGGTTCGCTTAGCGACGTCACTGAGAGATTACATATCCTGAACGAACCTACGATAATCTATATGGCGTTGGTCACACCGCGCGCTTTGTGACATGCTAAGCGAGCTGTAATTTAGTAATCCTGCCTCTAAGCGTGCCATGTTCGGTGTGGCTTCGGCCTAACATTTAAAAACTTGAACACGTTTTCTTTTTTTATATTTTATTGAGGTTTAAGTAATTTATTTTCCAAAAAGATTAACGAATTAATTAAGTACAGAGAAACATACTTTTCTTTAAAAAATTGTTTAATTATTTGTTTTGTATTCCTTCCTTATAACTAACTAATGGACCCGCCACAGCTTCACCCGTGGTATTTTCCATACTATCTTTATCACCTCTTTTCACTCCTTTAGGGATGGAATTTCAAAAAGTCCCTCCTTTGTGCACCTCTAGGGTACTCGAGGAATATTTCCTCCAAATTTGAAACCTCTAGGACCACCCGTTTAGGCTGTGCGTTGTCTATAAGTGAGTCACGGTACTGTTTTATATGTATTGAAAACCAAATAAAGCTGAAAAGTCATCTTACCCAGGAAAAGGATCTGCGCGATGACATGCCCTGCCTCCATGTGGAATAGACTCTTGAGAAAGCCGATGATAAACAGCACCAAGAACACCACCCAGAAGATGCAGTACTTCTTCATAAGGCCGCATTTCTCCTGGAATCCAGAATTTACCAGGTTGTAACGTGAAGAATATCACACCCCTCAGCGGTGGATTTATACCAGGGGCAGTCGGGGCTAGTGCCTAGGGCGGCAAATTTTCTAGGGCGGCATAATTTGGAAGATGTTTAACCTATAAGTTTCAGTAAAATTTCAGTAATGGGGCGGCATTTTTCCGGTGCCCACTTGCCCAGGAGCAGCATAAATGCAAAATCCGGCCCTGTACACCCCTCGCCTCGCACGTTTTTTGCTAATGTTGCAGATCTGCATTCGTCAGCAATTATTTCTTAACGAAACTTCTTGCTATTTAATTCTTGAAGGCGTGTTCAAACTTAGCAATGGCGTAACCTGTTTTTAATTTTGTAAATATCTAGTTTAATACGTTGAATATGTCCATAAATTTCATTCTCTCAACGCCGAGTGAAAATATTAATTGAATTATGTTGCATACCTAATGAAGTGTGAATTTATTTTCTTCCAATCTTCAATACACGTGGAACGTGCCTACTTTTGCAATTTTGTATGCATAGACTTTGGTTATCGCTTATTCCTGCGGTAACTGTACATCAATGTCCCATTTTCTTCTATCCTTCTCTAATAATCAACAAATTGTAAAAAGCGTTTGCAGCACAAACTTGATAATCTTTATATTTTATGTTATGGCAAATAGAATTTACAGATATCAGGATAATGTTCCGAGAGCTTTTCCCGTTTCTAATTTGGGGTGATGCTCAGAGCGACTGCGATCTGACCTCCGTGAAGACTGAAGCTATGTGACAAGATTTGAAATATTGTTTAAGATTATACCTACCTACCTATTGCTCTAAAATGCGGAACTTCGGTGTGGAAGTATTGGGGTTAGAGCTTGCCCAGATGACGCGTTTTACGCGCGGGTCGAGTTGCCTTAGATTAGGTTAGATAGACTAGTCACTTATGCTTAACACAAATGCTTAACTCCTTACCTTATAGACAGCATAGACGAACACCATATCCAGCACAAACTTGATGAACAGCAGCACAACCATCAGCACCACGATCGTGTAGACCACTGAAGACACTGTGTCCACATCATCACGCTTGACCGCCTCGGAAGCTGCTTTGATGTCCACTGCGAAAGTTATCAGGATCACCGCTAGAACGAAGGTCAGGATCTGAAAGGGAAATTATGAATATTAAGTAATTGACGAGCGAACGAAGTGAGCGAAGCCTCTCCGTTTCAGCTTGGGTGAAAATGCTTTCGTATGTCTGTCCGGATTTACCGCTGTTCTCCTCTACAGGTCGAGGAAGAATGAACCCTTATAAAATTACTTGTTTGTCCGTCTGTCTATCTGTCTGTCTGTCCGTCTGTCAGTCTGTGTGATTTGTCAAATGGGTTTCGCAAACGTATTGTTTTCATGTAGCGTTTTTCCGCGTTCGATTAATTTCTTCATCGAAATTTTACTTGTAGCTTTCTTACAAGTCTCATTTTTTCGAAACCGATAAATATATTCATAGGTATTCTACCTACACGTAAGTAGCATCTTTTAATGACTCATTTACTTGTATTTAAAAATGTTGTATACGCAAATAATGATAAAGATGGAAGCTTGTATCATACCTGCACTTAATTTTTGCCAGCATTTTGTCTTTGACTTTTGATAAAGTAACCACCATTTTTGTTCATTCCACGAGGAGAATGCTGATGAATAAACTAATTGATAGTGGAAAAATACGACATGAAAAAAAGCTACGAGTAAAATTCCGATGATGAAATCAATTGATCGCGGAAAAATGCGACTTGGAAAAAAGATACACTTTAAAACAATGCGTTTGCGGAACCCATCTAACGCATCCAAGGTACTGTCTGTTTTTCATAGGTAAGTACGGGACCCTCGGCGCGCGAGTAGCCTGCCCTGCCAAATTCAAAACTACTGCGCCGTAGTCGCTCAAGTATCAAATAATAAATTTATCAAATCAAAAACATAAATAGGGAGTAACTAGTTCTATCTGACAACTTACCGAGTTCATAATGCCCATAGTGATACATCCTGTCTTGAGGTGGAACATGAAGCAGAACTTGTCTAGCACCGGGAGTTCCATCCTTGCCTACAATATTCAAAACAAATTAAAAAAAGAGCGTGCCCAAATTAGTTTGCATACATACATATATATCACGTCTGTTTCCCAAAGGGGTAGGCAGAGACCACGGATTTCTACCTGCTCCGATTCTGTCACACACCTTTCGCTTCGTCTACTCTCACTAAGTACTTCATGCACGCTCGCCGGTTTAGGGTACTCTTGACCTGGCCGTCCTTAAGAAAGTCTAATTAGTTTGTAATGGATTCTTATCTCCTGCCGATCAACAGAAATGTAGAATGCTCTCCCAGCTCACGTTTTTCCTCCTTATAACCCAAGTATCTCCAAAAGAAGCGTAAAGAAGTATCTCCTAGCTGGCATAGTGATGGCGACAGATGCCGTACTTAATTTTGGTTAAGCACCTGTCGCCCGCACTCGTGGACTCCACTTGCCGCTTTCCATGTGGAAGAGGAGTCACATGTCGTGTTCCAATAAAAAAAGAAATGTATGCACTTCACGCGGCATATCAGCAGCCCTAACATGCAAGACACAAGGATAAGTTAAACCGTCTTATCTTTAAGTGCGTCTCTCTCACACTAGTACCGACGAAAGAGATAGTCATGGAGATAAACGGGTTTAACTTATCTTTGTGTCTTGCATGTTAGAGCCGCTGGCTGTCGCTTCAGTGTAGCACTGTCTGTATGTTCAAAAAATCAAGACATTCACGCTAAAACTTCGAAAGGTTACGAAATGTGTAGGAACAAAGTAAATCGTTGTCTTGTTATTTTCCAGAAAAACGAAATTAAAACTAAGTTAGTCTTATCCCTTTTACATATTTGTCAAGACCCGAGAGAGATAAAATAAATATACCCCGGTTTTTTTTACGTTTTTAGATCGCAACTTTATTTTAGGCGTTAGATAATAGCTTTTTAGGGTTCCGTACCTCAAAAGGAAAAAAGGAACCCTTATAGGATCACTCGTGTGCCTGTCTGTTTGTCTTGACGGACAGCGTCTGTCACAGCCAATTTGCTCCGAAACTACTGGACCGATTGATTTGAAATTTGGTATACATATGTAAGTCGTTGACCGCAACACGGATGCGTAACGTTAACAAATTAATTTTAAACATGGGGGCCACTTTTGGGGGGTAAATTAGAAAATTAAATAAAAGTTACGCTAACTATATCATGTGGCATATCAAATGAAAGGACTTGTTGTGAGAATCTTAGATATGTTTTTTTAGGAATTTTTAAATGAATGGTTTGGAAGTTATTTAGGAAAATAGACGAAAATGGACCATTCCCCCCCCTTATCTCCGAAACTACCGGGCCTAAAATTTTGAAAAAAATACAGAAAATAGTTCTTTACCTATAGATTACAGGAAAACCTATGAGAAGTCTATGGTATTTAAAGTAACATAGGAAATTTCAGTTAATCATGTATGGAACGGAACCCTCTCCACACGGGTTTCACTCGCACTTGTCCGGTTTTTTAATACGTCACGTTTTTAAAACGTACTCAAAAGTACAACAAAATTTGAACTGAACAGAAAATCAAACATATACACAAGAAACGAGTTAATATTTCATTTTCATCCAGTTTTTAATTATATTTAAAGTTTCAAATCTCTAGCTCACCGGGAAGTTAGTTTAAAATCAATTGCAAAATTTGAACCGAACAGACAGGCCGACAGAGAAAAAAGGAACGTGGTATACCTAATCTATCTAATTTTACTTTAAAAATACCATTTAAATTATTTTATCAGAATTAAACTGCACATATTTCAATCTAAACTAATCCCAATAAAAAAAAAAAAACGGAAAATAAATTTTAGGTTTATATTATTATTTTACAAAAATAAAATAAAAAACACCTTTTTGATAACAAAACGAAGTAAACTGTCACAAACACTACCACTTAGTCATTTTATATTCGTACCATTGTATTCCACCACTGTATTTATTACAAAGGTTAGTGACTGTTCACCATATTGCACGACCTGGGTCCTGGAATTAGGACTTATAGGTCACCAGGGAAGCGTTTGAGGCATTTTGATCAGTAATACCACTTCGCCCGAGAACAAGTTTGTTACTGAAACTGTTAAGGGGATGTTGCAGTTACACTTTAATGGATATTTTATTATCCTATTACTTTAAATCTAAGCCAACTAAACTAAGCCATTTTCGTATATATTGTTTATAATTATATTTGTAATATATAATATTTGTAATAGGTTTCTCGGAAACGGCTCTAACGATTTGGATGAAATTTTAGATGTTTTATATTTCTGTTTCTGAAAACCCGTCGAATCGGGGCTTATTTAATTGTATATCTGTGCGCGTTACAAACATTTATAATTTTATACAAAACTAAGCTTCGCGAAAATGTTTCATATAGATTTTCTGTATCACAGACATAGATGGACATGGTGTGTAAACTATAATGGTTTGAATTTTAAGATGTGGTGGGACCCCTCCCTCTCCCTCGCGTGAGATTTGCCTTATAATTTTTAAATAATATGTATTTGTTATTTTCATG
This sequence comes from Tortricodes alternella, assembly GCA_947859335.1. Taxonomy (NCBI): domain Eukaryota; kingdom Metazoa; phylum Arthropoda; class Insecta; order Lepidoptera; family Tortricidae; genus Tortricodes; species Tortricodes alternella. The sequence goes on along the minus strand of OX401968.1, from coordinate 20,613,880 downwards.
TAGTTTGCTTCATATTACTAAATACCTAAGCGTCAATACTGTCTTCTATGTACTACATTTTTTTCTGTGAAATAAGAGTGTGTCTGTTATAATCAAAAACTATATCGAGATAGAAGGAAAGAGTGAGAGTAGAGAGTTCCCGCGTGCCAAAAAGATGTCGTGAGATCATCTTTGTGTGTAACAACGGCGGTGGCGCGGCGCGGAACGGCGGCAGTGGCGGTGCCTAGACTCGGTTGGCCGCGTGCTAATCGATGATTTTGAATCGTTTGCGCGCGATTTTCTTCCCGACACTAAATTACACTCGTGATATCAGAGTAACTACGCATAAATGTTACACGCTCAGGTTCCATAAAAATCGACGAACTCTTTCCTTCTATCTCGATATAGTTCTTTGGTTATAATAATGTTTGTATATTCTCTGGAATAAAAGTTGACGTGAGATTTTCATTGCCCTTTTTGCCAGACCCCCTTAATTTCCACCGACTTCAGAAAAGGAAGAGGTTCTCTATTCGGTTTTATTTTTAAATATTTGTTACCTCGCTTATAAACCAATTTGAATTACCTATTCTTCTTCTTTATCGGTAGAGCTATACCTCCAAAATGGTTCGTTTGTAGTCAAAGTCGAGGTGTGATGGGAGGGTATATTAGGAATTTATTGAAATCATCAAATATACTGCATATAGCAATTTTAATATTCTCTGTAATAATTCAAGCAGTTACGTTCCAAAAGCATTATTTGGTGAAGTGGAACTGTTGATGAAGACCGTAGATGATCACCGGAACTCCTAAATGATAAGTGTATCACGGGTGGCGATTAGATTTCTGTACAAGGTTCGGACACAACTTATGTTCATGAAACTGCATGTGGTACAATAGAACCGGTGGTGAAGAACCAGAAAAATTCCTCAACGATTGACATCGTGCACCTTGGATATCAGCAGTTTGTTAATGGCGATGAGCAATTGGCATTATGCTATAATTACTTGATCTAGTTAATGTGCGCCGTTAAATCACATGATAGTGACAAAAAAGTGAAATAAAAAACTTACTATTCAAAGGCTATTTGAAGTGGATTTTTTATTTGTTTAATTATAATTATGCTGTTTAGTTTAGTAGTTAATTTGAGTGGAACCTCGAAAATCGTATATTACCTACAAATACTGCACATAATAACCTAGGATAATAAATAAGTGATTAAACTTATAAATAATTCAAACATTTTCTGTATGCAGCAAGCATCCCCTTAACGCGGAGGCTGTCCTGCGCAGAGCGACCGGCGCCCGATCGATACTTGAGAACATTCGAATTAATACTCGCATGCCGGGTGATTCCACGAGTTGTCAGGGTTCCGTAGGCGAATAAATTATACAGAACACTTGTGGAATCACCATGGTGTTTACGACAAAGGTTTTTACTAGCTTTGATTGGTTTTAAGGTGCTCTCTCACCTGGAGCATTCAACTGTAATGTAACGTTACAGTCGAGCATTACATCAGTGAGGGAGGAGAACTGAGCATTACAGTGCGCAACCTGTAATGTTACTGATTCGAGCATTACATTGGTGAGGGAAGAGAACCGAGCATTACAGTGCACAACCTGTAATGTTACAGATTCGAGCATTACATTAGTGAGGGAAGAGAACCGAGCATTACGGTGCGCAACCTGTAATGTTACAGATTCGAGCATTAAGAACCGAGCATTACAGTGCGCAACCTGTAATATTACAGATTCGAGCATTACATTGTTAAGGGAAAAGAACCGAGCATTACAATGCGCAACCTGTAATGTTACAGATTCGAGCATTACATTGTTTAAGGGAAGAGAACCGAGCATTACTGTGCGCAACCTGTAATGTTACAGATTCGAGTATTACATTGTTAAGGGAAGAGAACCGAGCATTACAGTGCGCAACCTGTAATGGTACAGATTCGAGCATTACATTAAGGGAAGAGAACCGAGCATTACAGTGCGCAACCTGTAATATTAAAGATTCGAGCATTACATTGTTAAGGGAAGAGAACCGAGCATTACAGTGCGCAACCTGTAATGTTACAGATTCGAGCATTACATTGTTAAGGGAAGAGAACCGAGCATTACAGCGCGCAACCTATAATGTTACAGATTCGAGCATTACATTGTTAAGGTAAGAGACCGAGCATTACAGTGTGCAACCTGTAATGTTACAGATTCTAGCATTACATTGTTAAGGGAAGAGAACCGAGCATTACACTGCGCAACCTGTAATGTTACAGATTCGAGCATTACATTGGTGAGGTAAGAGAACCGATCATCAGTACTGTAATGTAATGCTTAAAATCGAATCTGAAATGTTACATTACAGGCGCATGCTCGTCAAGTCAGGAAGGCAGTACTGTAATGTGATGCTTAAAATCGAATCTGAAATGTTACATTACAGGCGAATGCTCGTCAAGTCAGGGAGGCTGTACTGACTGTAATGTAATGCTCAAAATCGAATCTGAAATGTTCATTACAGGCGAATGCTCGTCAAGTCAGGAAGGCCGTACTGTAATGTAATGCTCAAAATCGAATCTGGAATGTTACGAATTTAAACCTTTAAAGTATGAATTTTTTGTATTTCTGATTATTATGAAGTAAGTAATATAAATATTACCTATCCTATTTTAAAAGCTTTTATTTTAACTGGCAATGTTACGACGACGAAGCGGATAGCCTAGTTGGTAGTGACCCTGCCTCCGACGCAAGCGTCCCGGTCGATCCCCGGTAAGGGCAAATATTTGTGTGATGAGCACGAATGTTTGTTCCTGAGTCTTGGATGTTTCCTATATATTTAAGTATTTATTTCTCTATATAAGTATTTAAATCGTCGTCTAGTACTCATAACACAAGCCTTTAGAGCTTACTTTGGGACTAGATCGATTTGTGTAAAGATTGTCCCCTGATATTTATATTTAAAAAAATGTTTGTATGTATGTATGTTCGGGTCAAATCTTGCAAGCTGAATTAGAACCACTTCCTCTTATCCTACGGAGCTGATTTTTTACATTTTGGTTCAGTTCCGATGACAATGCATTTTAATGGTAAGCATGACCTGAATTGACATCTAGGATTAGCTCCAGACAAAGGAACTCTTCAATGGTCAACAGTAAAGACACAAAATTTTGTATACGCATTTTATTATGATAGCCGGTTACAAGTTTTACCATGACATGGTTGCTTCACTCAGGGTTGGCTCCTAATTAGGGAACTTTTCAACGGTCAACAGCACAGTCACGAAATTTTGTGTACGCATTTTATTATGATAACCGGTTACAAGTCTTACCATGACATGGTTGCTGCACTCAGGGTTGGCTCCTAACTAGGGAACTCTTCAACGGTCAACAGCACAGTCACGAAATTTTGTGTTCGCAGTTTATTATGATGGCCCGTTTTAAGTTTTACCATGACATGGTTGCTGCACGCAGGGTTGGCTCCTAACTCGGGAACTCTTCAACGGTCAATAGCACAGTTACGAAACTTTGTGTACGCATTTTATTATGATAGCTGGTTTTTAGTTTTACCATGGCATGGTTCCTTCACTCAGGGTTGGTTCCTAATTAGGGAACTCTTCAACGGACAACAGCACAGACAAAAATGGTGTTTATGCATTTAATCAATGCATTGCATGTCACAAAGGACTGCTCTACAAAATAAAATCCTTCTTACCCCACAAGTACTACGAGGGGTGATCCAAAAGTAATGATAACTGAATACTTATTGAATCGGATTAAAATAAATAGGTATGCAGTTACTGGCCATAAAGACTCCTTATTAAATAAAAAAATAAAAAATAAAAAATATGTATCTGTCAGAGAGTTGCAGTTGTTTCTTCACGAGCAGTCGGAACAATAACGCAAAAATGGAGAAAACTGAGGTGAGAGCGGTTATTAAATACTTCTGTTTGAAAAAAATGTGTACTAAAGATATATACGCTGAATTAGTGGGCACACTGGGCGAGTCCGCTCCGCCGTATTCCACAGTGGCACGGTGGTCAAAGGAGTTTAACTTGGGAAGGACATCCACTCAAGATGAACATCGCGAAGGCCGTCCATCTGTCGCCATTACTGGAGAAAACGTCAAAAAAATTCATGATCTCGTTTTAACAGATAGAAGGATGACTATCAGGCATCTAGTTGAGCTCACAGGCATCTCGTATGGCAGCATTCGAAGAATCTTAACTGATGAACTACACATGAAAAAAGTCTCCGCTCGTTGGGTGCCTAGAATGTTAACGGCTGAACAAAAGAAAATACGATGTGAGATTTCGAAGTCCAATCTTGACAAATATCAAACTGATCCCGAAACATTTTTGCGTCGGTTTGTAACCATGGACGAGTCTTGGATCCACCATTTCGATCCTGAGACCAAACAGCAATCCATGACCTGGAAGCGAGCGTCTTCCCCTACACCGAAGAAATTCAAGGTAGCAAGCTCCGCTGGTAAGGTCATGGCTTCAGTGTTTTGGGATGCTGAGGGAGTCATAATGATTGAATACCTGGAAAAGGGTACCACTATTACGGGCTCCTACTACGCTAACCAAATACGCAGATTGAGACAGGCAATCAAAGAGAAGCGGCGGGGTAAACTTCGAGCTGGCATCCTGTTTCACCAGGACAACGCACCGCCCCACAAGGCCGGCGTTGCGATGGCTGCCATTCGTGATTCAGGGTTCGAATTGCTGTAACACCCCCCATATTCGCCAGACCTAGCCCCCAGCGACTTTTATCTCTTTCCACGGCTGAAGGAAGATCTTAGAGGCAACAAATTTTTGAATAATGGCGAGGTAATGGCCGCTGTGGAAGCATTTTTGGAGGGTCAAGAAAAAGATTTTTTTTTTAAAAGGAATTCGTGGTCTGGAGAAACGATGGTCTAAGTGTGTAGACTTGGAAGGAGATTACGTAGAAAAATAAATTATTTTATTAAACATTTTATGTATCTTTCATACTGATTATCATCACTTTTGGATCACCCCTCGTATGGGATTCTGGGATCATACCTATCTGAAAGACTCTTTCAAGTAAGAGAAGGTGAAACCACGTCATTGTTCTATAGTATCCTTGCTGGCGTACCACAGGGATCGGTATTGGGCCCTGTTCTCTATACAATCTACACATCTGATCTGCCCCAAAACCATGGGGTGACAATGGCTACGTTTGCTGACGACACAGCAATAGTAGCAACCAACAAAAGTGCCGTTGAAGCCTCACGGGTCTTGCTAAACAGCCTTAATGGAGTCCAGCTATGGCTAACTAAGTGGCGAATCGCAGCCAGCACGACCAAATCGGTTCAGATCACATTTACTTTACAGAGGAGATTGCCCACCGGTAACATTGTGCGGTCAACAGCTTCCACATACCATCTCGCTCAAGCTTTTATTTCATATAAATTGTATAATGTTATAAATTGACGGGTTTGATTTCATTTAAAATTTATTTTCTTAATTTTAGAGCATTTAAATAAAAGCTTGTTTTTAAAAATATTTTTTTACTTTTTTTTTTGTAAATGCGTAGCTATCTGTCGATTTTATAATCAGTAAAATTAAGTAGGTACAGTCGAAGTCATAAAAACAATCAACAGGTGTTAGTTATCATTAATATAAAAAAGCCGAAGTTAATCGAACGCGGTTTTTTAAATTTCAATAAAAAAAATCGATTTCGATTAAAACCGGTTTGCATTCCCTACTACCAGTCAATTATTTAATAAAAAATACCTATTATATATTTTGTATTTAAATTTCAAGATACTTAGAGTCATGATAACACGAAATGATGTATGATTAGATAAGGAGCGTAATTATTTATGACTAATGGCCGAATTCAGAAACGCCACTTAAGCATTTGACTAGATATTAAGTAGTGACATGTCCCTCAACTAGTTGTCAACCTATACAGAAACTTCACTTTAATTAAAGTTCAATTTGAGTGGCCAGTGAATTCGGCCATATTGTTGAGCGGCAAAAAGCGCAACTGCCTGCATGTTGATGAAGTTTTTTATGAACTAATTATGAATCGGTTGACATCAGCGCCCTCTTCCGTGCACAGTCTGCCTCTCAGCGTAGCAGATATCGTTTGACAGTCGCTACACTGTCAACCAAGATAAGGTTAGGGTTACCAGACGTCAGGAATTTCCTGACATGTCAGGAATTTTGGCCATTTGTCAGAACTGCGGACGGAATTCGATAACGACAGGATTTTTTTGATAAATTAAATACTTACTGAAGATTTAAGTAATATGTATATTTGTTTATTCATAAAAATACAGGGCAAATCAACATACTAAACTCTATTAAAGGTACTTCTGCATCTTTTTAACTCTCTTTCTGAAATTTATAAACAAAAATATCTTTTCTCTCATAGTAAAATAAAATAAATGTTCACTTGGGTATCAATTATTATTAACAATCAACAATTACACAAACAAAATCTGTCTTGCCGCAGGCGTCATTCGAGCGCCCCTCCCCCCAGCGGGTTGGCGCCTACCACAGCTGGGCACCTTTAATCCATGAATCTTTAATTAACGAAGTTAACATTCCGAGTAACGGATTAACTATTTAGTTTACTTTAACAATAAATTGTAAACGGACTCATTAACTTCCGTTAAACCAACTAAACTATTTCCAAAAATGACACCGCGTGGGCCGTATTAAAAATTTCATGTCATGGCTCTCCATACCAATATTTTTTTATAAGTATATCACTAACGCAATGACTTATAACATGCAATTTCTACCACGAGTTAACGATTAACGATTAACGTTAACTTACGTTAAATCTTCCGAAATGTAACGCTTTAACGTTTAACGAAGTTAACTTTTTAGTAATGGATTAGCGATTAACTAAGTTAACTATTTGATTAGCTATGGTTGGCGGTCAGGTTTTTTTCCACCAATCAGGAGTTTTGTCAGGTCTTTTAGAATTTGTATCGGGTAACCCTAGATAAGGTGGCATTGTAAGTTGGTGCCGGTGATTACAAGCGGTGATTATTTGCATGTCTAATTCAGTCACCGGCGGACCGCCACCAGGAATGCGCGTGCTACTTGTGGTTTTCCTTGCAACCGTCGTGCGGTCAACACTGCGCACCGGTAAGTTATTAACAAGTATAATGCAAATATATAATATAATATGTGAAGATAATTCTTATTTAAATCCAGACACGTGAATTTTTTTTACAATTTTCATTTCGTTTTATGTCAATATTACCTATAAGCGAACGTTAACAGTATGATCACTATACGTTATTAAATATAGGGAATAAAAGGGTAGGCTGTACCTTATGTTAGGGAGAATGTTAACAGAAATTTAGACATATTTAACATTTAGACATAAAAACATGATTTGGACACTTTATTATATGATGAGGTAGGTCAAAATCTAGATTTGTAGGTTATAGATTTTTTATATTGAATATACATAAGGATAATGGCAAAAATATGTTTTGTATCATAACACTAATACATCATTATTTTTTAAGAAATTATTATAAATGAAATATAACTCGTTCCCTTTTTAAATTTCAGAAAGACACCTGTTAAAAATATTAACCGATATGTGTGATCCAAAATCAAAATGTGTCTAATTCCTAAAGATAATTGTTACAAAAAAAAAAACTATAGTGACTATAGTAACAATCATCTTGTGTGTCCAGCTACGACTATAGTGTAGTCATAGCTGGACACCGTTAATCAAATAGTTAACTTCGTTAATCGCTAATCTGTTACTAAAAAAGTTAACTACGTTAAACGTTTAAGCGTTACATTTCGGATTAAACGGAAGTTAACGATAATCGTCAATCGTTAACTCGTGCCTACGCCCAAAAGTACCCACGCTAAGGCGGCTTTCACGGCGTGGAAAAATAGGTAGGTACTTACATAAAGAAAATTGCAGGCATCTTTATTATTATAACATATTATAATTTTCGTGAAAACTATTAGTACTTAATATACACTTTTGTTATGCACATAAGTAAAACGTAATAACTTCTTAGGTTTCGTGACAGTCTTTCACAGTCGTCATTCTAGTGGCTCTAACATGCAAGACACAAAGATAAGTTAAACCTGTTTATCTCTATTACACTGAGAAAATTTTTGATGCTATACCTGCATTACCGTAATGTATTCGCAGCCAAGTCCAAATAATGTCGAAGCATCCGAAATAATGTTGATTGTTACGTGGTAATGTAAAAACATATACAGGCGTTAGTAGTCCGCAACATTATCCAAGTAGCCCGCAACATTATCTATGTAGCCGAGTCTCTACATACGTTAGGTACGTTTTTCTCCAGAATTACGTACGTGGCATCCAGAATTACGTATGTCGGTACAGTAATTTTTTCTCAGTGTACTCTTTCGTCGGCACTAGTGTGAGAGAGACGCACTTAGAGATAAGACGGTTTACCACTCAATCAATTAGGGTCTAGGTGGGATCCGAATCCCGCCTAAGCGTTTACTTTTTTGTCATTTTGGGTACTTATCATTACACTTCTTATACTAATTATGCTGTGTGTTTCATGTCATAACTTTTTTGTGACAGACAGTTTTGACACAGACAGACAGATTGCCTCAATTATAGCGCAAAAAATTACTAGTCATGGTAACTTCAAAAACCATTAAGATCGATTCATCAATGTTAGTACATTCTTCCACAACTTTTGTAAACTTTATTTATATATTAAGGTATTTTTAAATTTATGTTTTTAGGGTTCCATACCTCAAAAGGGAAAGAGGAACCCTTATAGGATCACTCGGTTGTCCGTCTGTCTGTCTGTCTGTCTGTCTGTCAAGACCTTTTTCTCAGGAACGTGGAAGTATCAAGTTGAAATTAATATCAAATACTCAGGACTGCAATTTCTTGAAGCTGTGAAAAAATCAACCAAGTAAAGGAAAAAGTCCGAAAACCGTGAATTTGTAATTACATGACATAAAAAAAAAGTTAAACGGAATAACTTTTGCAAAGTCGTATCACACTCTACGATTTAACGGAGATAGGAGCTTGCGAAAGTTATTTTTTATCTTATTTCATAGGTAGGTTGTAAATGGTTACCCCGTTGTTAAAAGCTATTTTTTTTTCTTTTTTAGTGTTCCGTACTTACAAGGTACTGTTTCTTTTTCATACGTAATTGCGGAACCCTCGGCGCGCGAGTCAGGCTTGCACTTGACCGGTTTTTTTGGGTTAGCCAAGCCTACAACGTCCGTCAATCAGCCAGAGCTTAGGCCTCTAGCTCAGCAACGGTAAGAGGTAGAAGGTTGGAATTGTCGCAGAATGTATTATTATGTTGTTACTAGCAAATAATAAAAATATCATAAAGTTTTAAGACTGAGAAGCTGTATAGAAAAAGCAATACATTGATACTCTAAAAATTGGCTGATTTTAGACCAATTTTGTTAGAGCTATAATTCCAAAACGGCTTAAGTTTCAGCTATCAAATTTGGCCTGATCTTGGTTTATATTTCAGTTTACAAACACATCTTCTTGTTGTTTGGTTTTTTGTGTTTGGATCAAATCTTGGAAACAGATTTTCAACCAATTCCCGTTAATGAAATACGTTGAAAATTACATTTATCTACACCCATATCATAAAACCTCCATAGTGTTATCAAAAACCGTAGGAAATGACCACCATTATGACAACCAATTAGGTAAAACCAGTGCTGCAATGTTATTACAGTATCGATTTTAGTATCGAAATGAGATTAAATTTGGAACAGCTGTCAAAACTCAAGTGGGTCTCTATTCTACTATCCATAGATATTAAACAGTTATTGATACGAAACATCAATTCAGTATGTTTTTTTAATATAAACCGAACGACATTTGATCTCGAGTGACATGAGAATAGAGACTTCATTCGTTTGTCTATGATTTAAAAAAAATGGTCTTGACGGAGGATCGAATTGCCGCCATTATGTTGGTTTTTTGCTGAACTAAAGTAGAATTGTTGTTGAATTGAATAGAAAAAGTTGTTTGTAATTTACATTTTAGTTGAAAATATGAATAGTAGTATTCTCAGAGTGACTGTGTGATGTGAAAATGCGCCGGATATCGGAAATATGCAGCCACGATTGCAACAAATAACGTGTTGCCAGAAAATATTGTTTCTGAACACATCATGGAGGATTTATAATATGTGTGTAGATAAAGTTATGTATGCAACTCTGCATAATTTGGCCTTAAAACACACGTGCGATCTTATTATGAAACTCGCTAAAGCTCGTTTCATGAAAACCGCACTAGTGTTTTAAGGCCTATCATTATGCAACCGTTGCATAAACTACTATTGTAGATGTAAGTAGGGCCGGATTTAGGGGAGGGTATTCGGGGCTACTGCCCCGGGCCTCCACTAAAGAGCCCCCACAATAGGAACCGTCAATATCATCTACGTCATATTATATTCTAGGGGGCCTCCACTTCTTTGCTGCCCCAGGGCCTCCAGACCTCTATCTAAATCCGGCCCTGTGTAAACGCAATTACAATGCAATATTGTACATTTGGCAAAAAGTACCTCTTAAAACTTTTTTTTAAACTGTTCGTGACTCTCTAAATGAGGGTAGTTAGTGTTGTTGGTGTTAATATTGAAAGTTAACTTTCTACGTACTACCTACGATAAGTTCACTTATTTAATTTGCAGAGATGCTAATTATGTATGCGGAATACATGTAATTAGCGGCTCGATAAAATTAGTCGTGAGGCAGCCTTATTTAAGTAATCCTACCGATTATAATTAATTAAACCTCTGCTGCACTGGGAGTGAAGAAATAGCACAGAATGCGTGCAGATGCTTATCATCCTGGCATGTCGTAAAAGTCGACTAAGGGACGGGTCCTCTCCAACATGGTGGACTATCTATATGGGCGATGGGCTGATCACCTGTCACCATACGGTTCATCATACCATCTTACGACTAATTAATCGAACGTAGCCACAAGTAGTCTTGTGACTCTGCCCACCCCATTAGGGATTTCGGGCGTGATAATATGTATGTAAGTATGTATAATTAATTACACCGATTATACCCTGTCCGAATGTTCGTGGCACGCGCCTACGCCGCAAATTTGCGGGCGGGCGTTATGATAATAAATTAAAAAGAAATAATGTGAAATACAAAACCATTTCAAATTCAATTCTAACGCGGTTGAGTAAAGTTTAAAACAAAAGTGAATTTCATTTGGACTTATTTCCTTTTATTTTTAAACGTGCGAATATTATTATAATAAGAAGTCATTTGTGACTGCACTTGTTTTCAGCATGGACGCGTTCTTGCACTCCTCGTGCGAGCGTTCGGACAGGGTATAATGAACAAACCACTATGGCATTGAAGTTCCGTACCTAAAAGGTAAAAAAACCGGCCAAGTGCAAGTCGGACTCGCGCACGAAGAGTTCCGTACCATAAAAACGGCAAAAAAATCACGTTTGTTGTATGGGAGCCCCCTTCAATATTTATTTTATTGTGTTTTTTAGTGTTTGTTGTTATAGCGGCAACAGAAAGACATCATCTGTGAAAATTTCAACTGTCCAACTATCACGGTTCATTAGATACAGCCTGGTGACAGACGCACGGACGGACGTACAGACGGACAGAGGAGCCTTAGTAATAGAGTCCCGTTTTTACCCTTTGAGTACGGGACCCTAAAAAGGAACCCTTATAGTGAGACTTCATTGTCTGTCTATCCGTCTGTAAGTCACAGCCGTTTATCTCACCAACTACTAATGTTATCAACTTGAAATTTTGAATACCTGTTATAGAATTTGCGTGCCCCCATATTGCAGGAATAAGATGATTTAATTACTATATTTAAATTTTCACTGAAAATCGGCCCCAAGGAAGTAAGTATGTCGAATCTTGAAAGCCAAGCACATGTCAAAATCTCAGAGGTCGAATTTGAATACGCCAATAGACAGGCCGCGCGTTGCACCACCAGCAGCCCTAACATGCAAGACACAAAGATAAGTTAAACCCGTTTATCTCTATGACCATCTCTTTCGTCGGCACTAGTGTGAGAGAGACGCACTTAGAGATAAGACGGTCTAACTTATCCTTGTGTCTTGCATGTTAGGGCCGCAGGCTACCACTGCTCTACATAGTTACTACAACACTCTCATTCCTCAGACCAGCAATACTGGCGGAATCTTGCTCGCGCGGAGATAGAAGAGGCCCTAAACGTGAAAAGGAACGAAAATAAGGCTAAGAATGTGATCTTATTTGTCGGAGATGGCATGGGGCCGAACACAGTCACCGCCACCAGGATATATAAGGGGGGAGAGTCCTACAAGATGGTCTTTGAGGAGTTCCCACATGTTGGACTTGCAAAGGTAGGCGCGTTTAATGCCTAAATAAGAGCTGTTTTAATAAGAAAGCTTTGCAAACTTGAAATTTGGCGTTTGAGGTCTTCAGCACTGGCTGATATGACACTAATCATGTAAAGAAGGTTGTAACGAGAGTCAAGTATATTCGAATTATTGATAAAATATCTGGGAACGCAAGACAGTTGTCTGGTTTATGCACCTTTTCGCCGTTCTGTTCTAGAAGTAGGGTATCTAATTTAAAAGTTTAAGCTCGCTGGAATCCATAGCTAGTATTCAGACTTGATTATTTTAAACCTATTTTGAGTTCAAATGCTGGACAAAAAGCCTCCCATTTTCTTTGCCACTTCACTGAAAAAATGGAACTTGAATTACACAAATTATTGCTAATATCAACCAAGCGACGTATTTCGGACAGAGCTTGCAAAGCTGTTTACTAAAATCACATGCCTATAATTTACAAAGCTGTTATTTATTTTCAAATAAGTCTCGGTCGTATGTAGCCGTTAAGTTTTCCGTGTTGTTTCTATTTTGAACAACAGCTTGCCAGCCTGGATACATTTTGCCCATATCATCTCTCCATCTCCTTGCAGAATTGCATAGCCCCAAAAAATAACTGGCCAACTAATCGGTAAGGTTATGTATTTTGTATAAGTAGCTTTATCTGCTCAATTTATAAATAATTCCAGACTTACTCAGCCGACAAGATGGTGCCAGACTCGGCGTCGACCGCCACGGCGCTGTTTACCGGAACCAAAGTCAACTACCGCACTATTGGCGTAGACGCCACGGTGCAGCAGGACGATTGCCCGAAGTCTCTTGACCCTGAGGTCAGGTTAAAGTCCCTGGCTGGTCTGGCTCTGGAAGCTGGGAAGAGTGCTGGTAAGATTTTATTTAATTAATATATTGGCAAGAGTAAGTGTCACATACGGGGTAATTTGTAAGTGGCAGGTGCTTCAACAAGAAAACATGTAGACTCCTAATATTCCCAAAAAGCCTTTATATCAGCTGAAAGCGAAAAAAACTGTGATGATGAAGCAGAACCTTCCCTTTCAAAACTTGTGGTTAACAAGAAGATTAATAAAGGTTAGTTATCATCATGAAACATTTGAATGAATGAATTATTTGTTGCCACAGAAGAAAATTAAATAAAAATAGAACAAAATACAATAGAGAAATGATAATTAAATCGCTATGTGGTAGAGGAAACGAACTCGGCATTAGCTACGAGCGCGGGTACATGCTCGCGTCTGCACAGCGCTGGGTTTCAGTTCGTCTCCTTTCCGCACTCGCTACTTGAAATAAATTGCAGATAAACTAATCTAACCAAGCCATGCAAGCAATGCTAACCATTGCAGGGCTTTTCAGTCTGAAATGCTATATGATAAGGCCCCCTGTATCAATGGCTCGTTCAAAAATATCCCATTACCTTTAACTACCAGGATCACTTTCTCACTTCAGGGTTCGTAACCACGATGCGAGTTACCCATGCTACGCCCTCGCCGTTGTACGCGCACAGTGCCAATCGCCACTGGGAGTGCGAGGACAAAATGCCGAAGGGTTCGGAGAGCTGTAAGGATATCGCCAGGCAGTTAGTTGAGGACTGGCCAGGGAGCGACTTGCATGTAAGTAATCAGCTCACATCCACCTGACCTTATAAGTAGATACAGCGTTTGTATTTTCTTGTTTCTTTCTTTTTTGGATTCCACATAGGAGGAGTAGGAGAACGAAGGAAGTGAGCATATCTCAATAACTTACCTACAAGTAACATGTATAACTATATTAAAAATACCAAAATAAGAAGAATACTCTCAATAATAAAGCAGACTTTGTCGACTTATCATCATCATCAAGTCAGCTGAAAGACGTCCACTGTTGGGCTCCAGGATTACCATTGGTACCTCTTGTGAAATAACATTTTTTACGCACAGTGTACTTAACCCAGATTTAGGTAAACTGCTCTGTATTTCTTCGGTATTAACACACGTCAAATATAACAAGAATAGGAATAACTTAGCTGTCAAATTCTTCGTTTGAATAGTCTGTTTTTTCTTGAGTTATTATTGTGTACTCAGTAGTACTTTCGCAAATTAGTATTCAAGGATTGTAATTCTGATCTCTACTAGTATTGTGTTTCCAGGTAATATTGGGTGGAGGTCGACAAGTGCTGACCACCAACGCCACGGGCACCCCTGGCGATCCCATCGACGCTTGGAGTTGCTACCGACGGGACGGACGGGACCTCATCCGGGACTACCGCCGTGATAAAGAAGAGAGAGGCCTCAAGTACAGCGTTGTGCAGAATAACAGCGAACTAACGGGAGTTAACTTTGATGATACGGATTATTTGATGGGTAAATTTCTTCTGCAATTTGTGATTGAATGTAGTCCGTTTACTTTAAAATAATCCTTGACACCACTTGATATAATACCAAAAATCATGTCACCATGATAGTAACGCAGGTAGGAAGGATAGTGGTGTTATTTGTCAAGCAGCAGATACTTCTCATTGCTGACTGAACAATCTATATTTAATCAGTATGTACATACAGTCCGCGCGCGAGTTGAGTCTGTTCACGCATCATGATATTGTTTACTGTAGTAGTTAAACGCTGAATTGGTTCACGACACAGGCTCGACCTAGTGTGAGGGCCGCTGATACTCAAATCCTAAACCATATTGTTAAGATAATTATTAACGCTAAGAAATGTAGAAACTGTTTGGTAAAAATAAATAAATTGGATTTGATTTGAGTCCCGTCGGGGCCTGATGTAAAAGGCAGCTCCCCCCGCCGCCCGCACGCCTCGCCTAGCATGTCCACATTGTAGTCTTATCACAGCACTAAAATGTAGTTAGGCGAGGTGTGCGGGCGGCGGGGAGCTGCACCCGCCTTTTACTGCAGGTCCCGACGGGACTCAACTCGCGCGCGGACTGTATGTAGCACAGGTATGTGGGTATGCTCAGTGTCTGTTAACTTTAGGTTCTACAGTCTACAGTTGGCACCAGCCAGTGAAACTAGATTTAAATAAGCTGATACAACCAAGCAAGCAAAAGCAACTCGACGGGCTTGAATGGATGATGAGTTTCGTTGAGATACTTATTTTGCATTTTTTTCACTGAATTTATGCAAAGTTCTGAGAGTTCCGTGTGCTATTCAATGGTACTTACTAACACGGTAGTAAATAGAATAATATCAAAGTTAAAAAACAGGCGATGCCTGTAATTACAGACTGTTTCTAGTTTATTTATTTATTAAATTAAAGCTTAAACTAGGTACTTTCAGGAATCTTTGCAAACGGTCACTTGGCGTACGAATTTGAGCGAGAACATGGACCCGAGGGTATGCCGTCGATCAGCGAGATGACGGAAGCGGCGATTAAAGTGTTGCGGAGGAACCCTAATGGATTTTTCCTAATGGTAAGACTGAAATTCGGTTTCTGCTACTTGACTTATAGCCGTCAGACCAGTTTCAACGCCAGACCTTTGAAATACCCTTCTGTGACGCTGCTTTTGGTACCTCAAACGTTATCATCCTCTTCTAACACGGGCGTTAAAGGAGTACAGAGAAGTGATTTAACCTTTTGACCGCCCCAGTCGGCTGCAGCCGTCAGCGTATACATGGTAAAACAGTCCTTCGTTACCTTGACTTAAAGTTGAAATTCGTGTTACTTCTCAGACATGCTTGGCGGTCAAAAGGGTAATGATTATGCTTAGTAGGTAAGTATTTGCTACAAACAGCGAGGTGTTTTTAGCGTACGAGACTAATTTCAACAATCACATGAGTGTATTAGAATTTCACCTAGCGCTACATAAGCGGCATCGGTAACGATGAGGTATAACTTTACAGGCCAGTGAAAGTTTTTGTAAGCTAACTATATGTCCTAAATCCAATTGACACAAGTGTTACTAAAATCATACTTTATCTTTTATGACCTACCGCTACTTTCGTCCCCGTGGAATTCCTTAACGTCATTGCTTCGAGAGCTATGCATTTTTCTGCATCTGTTATTTTCCAACTAACTGTCTCTGTACGAAAGAAGACAATAATATGACCTTCTATCGACACATGTTAACTCAGAGAATACAAAAATATTTTTATTAAGTAATAGTTAGTCTCTTTAAAGTACTGAGATTTGCATATAAATTTACGTACTATTAGTCTAAGTATGAATAATATCGTCTTAAAATAACGATTTGTTTAAATAACATAAGCTTAAATAAAGCCATTTAGTAAAATGTAAATACGCTGAAGTGCATATCCCTGCATGTCTTGTATGTAAACAGTGTCTCGAGGTCGAATTGTGATTGCAGTGTATGCCAGCCATTACGTTTAGATAGTAGTGATTAACATAGCTGGGCACAAGACCGTTAATCCGTTAATCGTTAGTTAACGAATTTAACATTTCGAGTAACGGATTAACTATCAAGTTAACTTTAAAAATTGTTAACGGACTGATTAACTTCCGTTAAATCAATTAAAGTCCGTTAAACGTTAATTAAGTACCTACATACTGTTTGCCAAAAGGACACCGCACGCTTATTTCAGATAGATTTTGGTTTTAATTTGATCTCTAAGTAATTAGGTATTAAATAAGTATTACACATTCTATGTTACATCTTTATTTTATTAATTTTTCATGTCCTGCCTAAACTTCCATAGCCCATACCAACAATTTTTTATAAGTACCTAAATCACTAACGCGACAACACAAAATGCAATGTCGATGACGAGTTAAAGATAAACGTTAACTTCAGTTAAATCTTCCGAAATTTAATGCTGTAACGTTTAACGAAGTTAACTTTTTTAGTAACGGATTAGAGATTAACGAACTTAACTATTTGATTAACGGTGCCCAGCTATGGTGAATTGGTGATTAACGTGGCACTGGTCGCTTATAACTATAGTTCTGTGTAATACTGTACCATCTTTCTTCAGGTGGAAGGCGGCAACATCGACATGGCCCACCACCGTGGCCGCGCCAAAACGGCCATCGACGAGGCAGCGACGATGGAGGACGCGGTACGAGTGGCCATGGCCATGACCGACGAGGTGGATACGCTGCTCTTGGTCACCGCTGACCATACGCACACGCTGTCCATCAACGGATACCCTGATCGGGGGTCCAATATCTTTGGTAAGTTGACATTTCCTAAGCGATAGATATAACGAGGCTCCGTAATGTAAGTTCAACATATAAACATGCGAAAAACGTATATATTATTGTGTTGCTGCTGTGGTATTGAGTGCTGGGGTATATATTATCCTAAACTATTGTAAACCCATGTTTGTAAATATCAGTTTATGTTTTCATCAGTTGATATTCTTTTGTTTGTACTTCCGGACCTGTGATTGTATATTTATACGTCCGTGTCCGTGTCCTAAAATGGGTCTAGCTGAAAATCAGCGCTGCAGCTCCCAGGCCGCAGCACCTTTGCTGAGCTAGACCCTTTTTGCCAGCATGCTTGTTTTAATCTTAATAATTACCATGTATACTTTATGTTTATGGCAAAAAAGAAATTAAAGATATTTATCTTTTCTTTCTTTCTTTCTTTCTTTCTTTCAAAAGATCGGCATTGCGATACATTTTGATTTTGAACCTTGTAAGAATGGCATTAATTTGATTGATCCCAATGCCGATCTTTCGCACTAAAGTAAGGTTAGTTACACTTCAAGTACCGTGAAATCCTCCATCATTGCCCATAAAGGTGAACTTTGGCCGTAACCAGAACATAACAAAATTAATTTATAAAGACAAAACGGTGCGAGATTGGCCCATTTTTAAAACCATAGTTTAAATTTAACTATTTTTCTGGTATCACTAGCTGTGAGATCGTTTGCTAACTTCACTCAGTTGTATGACAGCTGCAGACAAAAATACTGTGTTGGAGTGTTGGTGAAAAATAATGTCACTGTGTGGTTCAGCAAAAACGGCTACATTAAGTGGTTTTCAAATTACTCTAACGGTATAAAATTACTTATTGTTTGATGGTTTTTAATGCTTAACTGTAAGGGATTTGTGTACACTTTACTTGGAAACCATAAAATCTACACTTTTTCATATATTTTTCTGATGTGGCAACACATTTTCTAGAAAAGGTGGCCAAAGATGGAGGGAGGGTTTCACCGGTACCGAGCGTGCCCGAGCGAGAGAGGTTGGAAATAAACTAAAAAATGGCCGGAGTTGGACTATACTTTTTGATTTATGTTATTCTAGTATGCAGTAATTTATGTTGATTATCCAAAGGCTTTAAATATAATTCATTAATTCTACTTTGGTTTCTGGCTAGCTTTCTATTCGGACAGTCCACAATTCGATCAGTATTCGACCTCCAGGGCCTCTATTCGACATTGCCTAAGTGATAGATGCATCAATGCGACCGCCTTTTCTGTCAAGTTACTGACATATAATGACCTACCATATCTTAGCAAAATAATTTGCTATATTGTTTAGGGAACGTCAAATACAGACCCAGGTCTTTCCCGTTTCTAGTAACTTCTGGAATTCAACAGGGAAGGAATGTTAATTTTACCTGTTTGTTATTTCAGGTCACCCCAAAATATCCCCGTACGACAATAAGCCGTACACGACTTTGTCGTATGGCACGGGCGGTCCCGGTGCCATGTACTATAAAATTGGAGTCGACGGCACCAATCAGCAGACAGTTGTCCGCGAGCAGACAGAAAACACCGATGACTTCTTGTATGAGCAGACAGCGGGGATTATATTAGACGAGAATAGCCATGGCGGGGGTGACGTTGCTATTTATGCTCGAGGTAAGTCATGGCGTTAGTACTATTATCTTCTCATTTTCATTTTCATAGGATACTCTTTATCCCGGGAAAATGCAATGTTTCTAAGGGAATCGTTGACGGAGTCGCGGGCAAAAGCTAGTTCAAAATAAATGCTAAAATTTCTGTATGATTTGTTCGCTTGGCAGACCTGAATTGTTCGATTAATGGCAATGTAAAGAACCTCGGAAAAATAGTCTGCTACCATGGTAGCGCTGCGTTTTCAAATGACAGCGTTTCAAAAAAAAAGTGTGCTAAATCATTTGTTCGTGCCTGTCTCTTGGACTGATGGTCAGAATCATCCTCAAAACGATGAACACCGAAGAGGCAGACGTGCAGGGCTCTGTTTTATAATGGGACGTAGTTGCAAAAATGTAAATGAAAAAAGCTATACTAAATCATTTGTTCGTCGTTCTCGTTGCGTCCATTCGATTCATTAGGACTCCCAGAATAGAAAAAAAAAGTTGGCAGATGTCTAGTTCGTTGATTTTTTTTATGTACGATTTTTTAATTTTAAAAACGCAGGGACGACTTTCACTTACTGGACCACATCGATTTGTACTGACATAAACTTTCATCCCTATCAATATGAAAGACGATCAAATCATATACCAAAATGGTACCCAGCTCCCTAACTAATATGGGGGTTTTTGCGATTACAAACTTATTTGCGGTAAACTTTGGTAAACTGACCGCGACCTATGTCGATGTATCAGGATAACAGTTTTCCAACGGCAAAGTTAAGTTTGTCGCGTTCACGGCGCCACTAGTTTAGAGTGGGTTTAACAATGGCGTTTTTGTCCACAGGTCCCTACTCCCACCTGATCCACAGTGTGCACGAGCAGAACTTCGTTTTCTACGCGATCTCTTACGCGGCGCGGTTCGGCGAATATACCAGTGCGGGCACTCAGGGTTATTTGGCCGTGGGAGCTATAGTGCTGTGCTCCATTGTTAAGTTGTTTTTTTAGGTCAATTACAGAACAATTAGCAAGTTTCATTAGTTTTATTACATTTTTACTATGACTTATGGCCGAATTCAGAAACGCCACTTAATCATTTGAGTCGATACTAAATAGTTAAATATCCCTCAACTAGTTGTCAACCTATACAGAAACGTCACTTTAATTAAACATTTGATAGTTTTTTATATTCGTATATTTGTATTATTAGGACATGAAATGTTAAATTTCAAATTGTTCCTTTTGATATTTGGAGACCTCACATCTCCATCTTTATACTTGACCGTGGAGACTGTTTACACCTCCATTTAACCTAGATTAATCGATTTAGATGTTTCTTTGCTTCAATTTTTATATTTATTATTATAACCCTTAGAGACTTTATACATCTCTAAGTCACTTAACTTTTCCAGACGCGGAGACTATACATCTCCCTTATTAGTTATTTATTAGAATTAATTTGTACCCATTAGGTTTTTATGTTGCACATTTTGTGTTAGTTTTTAGATAAAATTGTACTGCCAAAGTTGAAAAAAGACTTACTGCTTAGTTTCTTGCGGCCGTTCTTCTCAGCAGATGTCACCTTTCGAAGCGCTGGGAGATTCAGACATGTAAAAGAGCCCAGGTGGCCTACTTGCGAAATAAATATTTTCATTTTCATTTTCATTTTCAAACATCAATTTCAGAGGACTTTCTGAATTCGGCCATTAGTAAATAATTCGTTTATCGCTACTGCTTTCGGAATTGCGTTAAATGTTAACAATCTATGAGAATGTTACAGAAAGACAAAAGTTTGATGACAGACAGACACACTTATGCGTTCGTCTGGGTTGCAGATTCAACAAAATAAACAGTACCCAATGAAAGTGATGATAAGGCGTCTTTCACGTTAACACGCGGGCGCGGTCACGATATATCAAAAATACGTACATACATACATGATGATGTTAAAACAATAGGGAATATACATGAAAATCATAATCAGGTTTAAATTATATATTATGAAAGAAAACGTAATGCATTTATGTATGTAAAATAAAATAAAGTTAATTTCCTTCCTATTCATTTTTAATTAATAATAATATTATTTATTTCAGACCAGCAGTTCAATTACGTAGCACAATTGGTATTGGTTTGGCTCGAAATGCAAACCAATTTAGTCTTACCTCTGTCTAAATAAGGGTACAATTGGTTTACTTTTCGCGAAAGTGATACCAATTGGTGGTACGTTATTAAGCGGCAGGTCCATAATCCACAAACCACGATATAAAATGAAACACAGAATTTAAAATTACACATGAAATAGGCAATTCCAAATATAACATGATATGACAAAAACAGGATTTAAAAATGTCAAATACACGAAATATAATATAATTAAAATCATCTGAATACTACTAACCTACTCACAGGCCTGTCTTATTTGATGTGAAGTAGTATAGTTATGACTGTCATAATACGTAGACAGTTCCAGTGCCTCACCACAGGACATGCGAATTTGTCCAGTTATAACTCTCAGGAGATTTTTGGCACTGTCTCGCACTGTTTGACTTAAAGCCACCCATCCGTATTGGCCTCTAGAAACATGCCTGAAGCACTACACTAGCGTGGCAGTCCCAGCAGCATCCTGAAAAGCGTTATTATACTGAACGCGCAGGCTATTGATCGACTTCTGAGTGTAATTGGTCCACAGGCTGCAGGTGTACGACTGGCAATAAGCCTTGAAGAGTGTGATTTTGACATCAGTACTACTACGGTAGTGCGCAACGCTACCACTCTACTGTTCGCCGACGACGTGAAGCTGATAATGCCCATTAAGTCCACCTGGGACTGCGAAGCCCTACAATACGATATCGACGCGGTGAATACGTGGAGTGCGGTTAATAAACTATCATTCAACCTAAGTAAGTGTGAAGTCATGTCTTTTTCGCGTTCTCCGTCGGCCCTCCACTATGACTATAGTATAAGCGGCGCGCTGATGGTTCGTCTAGATGACGTTCGTGACCTCGGGGTAATATTTGATGCCGGCCTCACATTCAGGACACATGTTCGGAATGTGACTAAATGTGCATACCAGAGGCTTGGATTCGTGCTGCGTAACGCTGCCCCACTTAATGCCACGACAACGCGTGCGTTGTACTCGGCGCTGGTACGAAGCGTCCTCGAGACGAATACAGTGGTCTGGTGTCCGCGTGAAAATAAATATATCCTCATGTTGGAACAAGTACAGAAAAAGTTTCTGCGCAACCTCTATAGGAAGATGCACTTTTACTACCCTTACTTGTACCCAACTCGCTTCCTGCAAGTCCACTTTGGTTTCGACTCCCTGGAACTGCGTAGGAACTTAGCATTGCTCAATTTCGCCGTAAAAGTCTTACGAAACAAGATCGACAGTATGAGTCTCCTCGGAGGGTTTTTAAACCTTAATGTACCCAAGGATCACTGCAGCAAGCGCCGTGGGGTCCGTCTTTTGACCACCGCGGCTTCCCGCACCAACCTGTATCGGCACTCGCCCATCCCCCGCGCAACAGCACTCGTCAACTCTTTGCTCGCAGCATCACCCCAGTGTGATCTGTTTGCGGCAGGGATAGAAAGACTGATGTTAGATTGGAAAAGAGTGTTAAAAAGAAGAATGGATGAATAATAATAAATGTTAGCACCTAGTTTTAGTTTGGTTAAGTTATTTTAAGTTTTAGTCTCTAAGAACCTATGTAACGCCATGGTTACTTTACTGTCATGTTACGTGTTTTAATGGTTCAATAAATAAATAAATAAATAAATAAATCACGCGAGCACCTAGCAAACCTGCGGACCAACATATTAGCTCGCACCATGTCATCGGCGTAGGTGATATTATTAAAAAACGTACTGTCTAAAGAACAGCGCTGAGCTCCTCGAGAAGACCGTTCGTGTCAAAGATCTCAAAAGAAGGATATGCCTATCAGTACAATTTCGTGTAACAAATCTCATAGAAGGTTGTCAAACTCCAGCGCCATGGCTTAACCACACCCTACTGCTGATGTCTTAGTTCTTAAGACATAGATAAAAAAGTCTAATATTGCTTGATTCACACGCTGTAGCTTTCTCGATCAATTTGGGTGACCTTTGTGTAGGTACTCAGCCATAAAAAAAAAATCAGCCAATTTGAGAAAATTGAGCAGAGTATCACACACACAATGGAGAGGGCTATGCTTGGAGTCTCACTACGAGATCAAATTAGAAATAACGAGATCTGCATAATGAATGAGCGTAACCGACATGGATCAAAGAATTGCTAAACTTAAGTGGCAGTGGCTGATGGAGCTGAAGAGTTCTGAAGTGGCTACTGCGTATTAGAAGGCACAGCATGGGCAGGCTATCCACACGGTGGAGTGATGAGCGAAGATTGCGGCGTTCCGCTGGATGTGAGTACCACAGGATAGGTCATTGTGGCGATCATTGTCAGAGGCCTATGTCCAGCAGAGGACGTCTTTAGGCTGATATGATGACGAGGATCGCACCTCCGTCTCGTTCAGTACCTTTCGTATAAGTTTTTATCAAAGAAACGTCTCGAACGCATTTGTGTTAAACTCATATAGAAATGGAGACGTTAACACGGACGCGTTCGACACGTTTGCGTTAAACTAATATAAAATTAGAGACGTTAACACGGACGTGTTCAAGACGTTTGCATTTTACTCATATAGAAATTGAGCCATTAACACGGACGCGATCGAGAGACGTTTCCGCAAACTCATATAGAAATAGAGACGTTAACACGGACGCGTTCGAGATGTTTGCATTTAACTCATATATAAACAGAGACGTTAACCCGGACACGTTCGAGACGTTTGCCCTTAACTCATATAGAAATAGAGACGTTCACACAGACGCGTTCGTCACGTTTGCGTTTAACTTATATAGAAATAGAGACGTTAATACGGATGCGTTCGAGACGTTTGTTACCTTAATTTAGCAATGGAACAAAGGTGTACATTTTCCGTCTGTCTGTTTATATGTCACAGCCGTTTACCAGTAACTACTAATGAAACTTGTTTGGAATAGTTAATAGGACTTGCGTGCGCTAAATTGCAGAAATCAAATGTATACAAATATTTGAAATTTTACTGATGCCCCCTTGGCCATTCGAATTTTGAAAGCCAAGCAACAGGGTCAAAGGTGTCAAATGATACAGTTAAATCATTTTAAACTATCAGACTGTCAGAGTGTCAACTGTCAGATTGGCACTCTACCTTTTTATCAGAAGTTTCCACTCGCCGCCTCTTTTGAAAACGGTGTCGGGTAGATCTGAACAAGCTCTCACAAAAGGTTTTGTCCTTAGAGCACCCAACATTTAGCCCGACACCCGATAACTTGGAACGGGGTGTAAGGGTTCTGCTATCTTAACAAATCTTGTCGCTCATTTCGTCTCTCATTTGGACCGACAATCATATATTGACCCGCGTGCTCATAGTCATTATGCTGAGTTAGATGCCTACGACCTTGGTAGAGCTGCGTCCAATAAGACTAAGGGCGAAGAGCTACACGAAGATGTAGTTTACACGCACTGGCGGGTCAAGTTACGCTCGCTGTTGAGTTCATGAAACAAGTTTGGTTTAAGAGAATCACACCCCAGGAGCAGGCAGGCCCACGCCCACGGTCTAGTGCATTTGTAATTAATTTGTGAAGTAAGCAAGTAGCTACTCGTATTGAGTCTTAGCATTCGACACCTTCTTAGTTATTATTTACAACGTGTTACAAAATACCTCGTCAAAAATATAATAAATTATCAAAGCCAAAAAGGGCTTTTAACATTTTTGTCATTCCGCGAATTAGGTAGAAATGTAGGTACATTCTGCGTAGTTTATTCTTTATTTTTACTGAAATAGGGTTTGCACATCAGTGAAAGGGATGAAGAAAGTCCGGGAAACGTCGTGCAAATGCGGTCCTTATACGGGGAATTGGAATTATGAATACTCGTCTACGAATTAACTCTGGGTATAGATTTGAGCGAATGGTTTTACTGTGTTCTTGAAGAGTAACTCGCAGGATCATTAGCTTACGCACGGTCAGGACGCCCGATTCCTCGTAAAGTGTTGTCGTGGGGAATAGCCGGGGCTTCCTGAGCATGACCTTCAACACAAACCGCTGTGCCCTTTCGAGAGGCAAAAGAAACGAACCAGAAGAGCCACCCCATACGCTTATGCAATAAGTCAGAATCAACTCACAGATCGAGGTGTATACAGAAAAATGCTTAGGTTGTCCAAGGGACAAAATTTGTGTAACGGGTGGCACTAAAAAGTGGATTCGCCCAAATATTTATTTCAAATTTTTGCTTTCGCTAACGGTGGTTGGGTCTCAATGGATACTTTCAATTTGTCCTACTAATAAATGCTACTATCACAATTATGAGACTGAATTATAAATTTCTAATTTTACTTAAAACAATATTTTTGAATTAACTTTCTTTGCATAATTTCAACAAAAACCACTGTGACCCGTGGGACTTATTGTACCGCAATAGGCCGATCCAACGTAACCCAGAGATGGGGCACAGTGGATAATTTCCCATGTTTTCTTAAAACCAGGCGCGGTCGCAGCCTGAAATTTTGGGGGGGGTCACTAATATGTCGAGTATGTATAAAATATGTCGAGTAAATTAAACTTTATTTTTAGACTTGATTTTTCTATTTGACGTGTACGGTTTTGGGGGGGTTATGTCCCCTGTGACCCCCCCCCCCCCCTGGGACCGCGCATGCTTAAAACCCCTATTCTCCTAAATCCTTGGCTATTACAGCATGTATTATCAGTGTTTTGTATACCCTAAGAGTGCCACGGAAGGATACATTAAAATACTAGAGCTCTATCTACTTAATTTCTGAAATAATGAGCCTCAAACAAAAGTTGATCCATTGTTACCCACTCTCCCCTATGCCAAAAAATTGCAAAGAAATAAATAAATGTAACTGATACTGCTAAACGTACTTAAATTATAAACATACAAGTTTTCTGTGTGTGTAGGTCTTGGAATAGGCCATAAAGTACCTACTGTCATTCCGGAAAATCCAAAATTTCCGGAGGGAGTAACTACTATAACTTCATCCCAATGAAATGTAGGTTTTTAAGGTACATATATGACTTTCTATTCCAATTTTATTTTGTTTTTGACATAGTGGGTCCGATTCGAAACGGTGTCTTCTTAATTTAAAATTTTCTTAACTTAAAGTAAGAAACGTCAAACTCTCGTTTGTATAGCACCAAGCTGTCAAAATCACGATAGACATTTCTTATTTTAAATTTAGTGTCGTTAGTGACTTTAAAATTTAGCTAACAACTTTCGAATTAGCCCTAGTAGGTATGTAACAAATAAAATGTATGTAAAAAATAAATTATTATTTTTTGCATGTACATATCTTTGTGTTTTATAATGACGATCCTTTATGGAGAGATTATTGGATTTTGTTAATCTTGAACTTGTATGACATAAGTATTAATTCTGTTGAATTTGTAATTTTATTCTATTTTCATTGTATTTTAATTCAATTACTGACCATCTCAATTTAAATCCATGTATGTGTCAGAACTGTCACTTTTTAGCACAACGAGTTCCAATAAGAGTGGTAGGTAATCAGCGCCTCTATTCGGGAACGCTAAGTGATTTTGTAGCGATTCTTGAGCGAGATTTCTCATCTCGCTCTTACGCATTACGCGTCGTGCTTAAGAGTGGGATGAGAAATCTCGCTTACGAATCGCTACAGAATCACTTAGCGTTCCCGAATAGAGGCACAGTTCAGCTATTCATATTTCGATTTTTATTTTATTACTCCTATGCTTTAACGTGCTTGTAAACCAGCTTTCATGGCTTTTTACGGCTGCAATTCGGGCTATCCCCAAAACGTTACATTTTAACTTTTTGTTTCCAGCGGTCCTAGCAAGGTTGACACAAGGATAAGTTAAACCGTCTTATCTCTAAGTGCGTCTCTCTTACACTAGTGCCGACGAAATAGATATTCAGAGAGATAAATGGGTTTAACTAATCCCCGTTCTGACATGCGCGGCCGCTGTAGTGATGTTATATCCTACTAATATTATAAATGCGAAATATTGTGTGTGTGTGTGTGTGTGTGTATGTTTGTTACCTCATCCCGTTAAAACGGCTGGACGGATTTTGATGAAATTTGGAATGCTTCTACCCTGGATTAACTCATAGTATACTTTTTATCCCGGAAACTTGAAAAGATCCCGAGGGAATAACGATAATCAAACTCTACGCGGACGACGTCGCGGACACAGCTAGTGTAATCATAATGAGAATAGCCCAAATTGAGCAATAAATTGCCAATAATCTAGCCCGTTTGAGGGCTCCTCGTTATTGTTCTGAGGTTTATTGAGCGATTTTAGAATCGATATAGTGGAGTCGATAGTGGAGCTATGGTCGTAAGTTTGATGGTTAATACCATCGCCAAAGGTAGAAATAATTGACATACTCCTCTACTGCACTGGGAGTGAAGAAATAGCATAGAATGCGTGCAGATGCTTATCATCCCGGCATGTCATAAAAGTCGACTGTGGGACGGGTCCTCTCCAACAAGGTGGACTATCTGTATGGGCGATGGGCTGATCACCTGTCACCATACGGTTCATCATACCATCTTAGGACTAATTAATCGAACGTGGCCACAAGTAATTTTGTGGTTCTGCCCACCCCATTAGGGATTTCGGGCGTTATGCCATGTATGTATGTATGTATGTATGTGTAAATTCCGATAAGCATGAGCAAAACTACTTTATAATTAAGAAGCCAAAAACAGTCCGCTACTTTATTGCAACATGGTATAAACCTACCTAGAATTGCATAAGTATATGTACCTTATCTTCTAAACTCAAGTAGCTAGCCGGCCTGATCAAAAATAATTAATAACAACAATCGGAAGCAATAAAAAATCCAATTCAACAAATAAGCCTGAGCAAGGCCAGGGTCGCGCCAGACCAGACCGAGGAAGTCTCGCGTTAGTTCATCACTGAACGCCGGGCGGCCATTACTGTTTTCCTGATCTATTCACTGTTCGAAATTCAAACTATCTAAAAAAGCGAGGGAAACAGCGACGTTTTATTTTCAAATAACCAAAAATTACGATTTGCTTTTTTTCAAAGTGCTGTGATAACGATAATGCCTTAAAATTTTATATTTATTTTACAATCGCCTCGTATTCTGGAAATCGTCTGCGACAAGAATAGCCGCGGTCCACAAATTGTTATAATTAAACTGTATGTAAATAGAGTGGAGGCCGGACGTGTTCGCGTGAACGCGTTGTAAATAAACGTGCGATCATAAATGTATATTTCTCTTAAATTTTAAAAAGTTAGTTATGCTCGAAGAACGGAGAACTAAAAAGTGGTGCAAAGTGGCAAGTGAATGAATTATGCATTTCCGGGATAGTGATGTGGATTTAACCAGTTTATTTGATTAAATTTAATGAGCTTGCTAGATGCGAGAGAAACGGTAAGTCTTAACTAAAAGCTGAAGGTCACTCAGGGCACATAATTATAGTCATGACACTTACCTACGACAGGTTAAAATAAAAATTTGACATTCGCCGCATACAAAATACCTAAGTATGTCAATTTTTAACTGGTAGGTACTAAAGAAAAGGACAACCGAATACAGTACCTCCTCCTTATTGAAGTCGGTTGATAAAATAACGAGTCGGACTCGCGCATGAAGGGTTCCGTACCATTATCTATAAAAACGGCAAAATAAATCACGTTTGTTGTATGGGAACCCCTTTAAATATTAATTTTATTCTATTTTTTAGTATTTGTTGTTATGGCGGCAACAGAAATATATCATCTGTGAAAATTTCAACTGTCTAACTATAACGGTTCATGAGATACAGCCTGGTGACAGACGGACGGACGGACGGACACACAGACGGACAGCGGAGCCTTAGTAATAGGTTCCCGTTTTTACCCTTTTTGGGTAAAAAATTACGTCAAACGTAATAAACATTAAACGTTTGGAAATGAAATAATATGAACTCCATAAAACATTTTGTGTTTTACCAAAATGGCAAGTACCTACCTACATGCACAGTTCACAAGATTTCCCACAACCTAAGGTTGAAACATTGTGCCTTGGGGTAGGGAGGGGTTATCCTCTAACCTTCTATGAGACATGTTACACGAAATTGTACAGATAGGCATAGGTATCCTTCTTTTAAGATCTTTGGCGCTGAGACTTTCTGCATGAAATATTTTTTTTTTTTATAATTACGATCGACGTACAGTCGAGGTCATAAATACATATACGTTAAAGGGAAAAAATATGTGAGCGCTCTTTTGCCCTTGACAATAAAGTCGTGTTTATATTATTTAACCACTTTGTGTGAAACAAAACACGTTCGAGACCAAAAGTATTTGCACACATGAACGGAACAGCTGATTACATACCGATCGATAAACCTTGAAGAATAGTTAATAATACGTAAAGTGAATTCATCCTTACCTGTCTTATTTGGTAAACAAGTTTATAACCTCAAAATGTATCTTTTTAGGGTTCCGTTCCTCAAAAGGAAAAAACGAAACCCTTATAGGATCACTCGGGTGTCTGTCTGTCTGTCTGTCTGTCTGTCTGTCTGTCTGTCCATCTGTCACAGCCAATTTGCTCCAAAACATACGTATATACGTATATGGTATGTAAGTCGGTGACTCAAACACGGACGCGTGACGTAAGTATATGAATTTTAAACATGAGGGCCACTTTTGGGGGGTAAATTAGAAAATAAAAAAATAAAAAGTTATGCTACCTATATCGTGTGACATCAAATGAAAGGGCTTAGTGTGCGTATCTTAAATATATTTTTTCTTGAATTTTAAGAAATATAGTTTAGAAGTTAATTAGGAAAATAGGCAAAAATACTGGGGCAAAAATTTTGAAAAAAAAAAAAATACAGAAAATAGTTCTTTACCTATAGATTACAGGAAAATCTTTAAGAAGTCTATGGTATTTAAAGTAACGTAGTAAATTTCAGATAATCATGTACGGAACGGAACCCTCTCCACGCGAGTTTAACTCGCACTTGTCCGGATTTTTTGGGTGAAACAGCTATTTTATCCTAAGTAACGCAATCCTAGGTGAAAAATTGGAGAATTAATGTCTAAAATATTATCTACGGTTGGTTTATTTATGATGAAATTGCTGTTTTAGCCAGAAAAGGTGGGTTTTGAGGTTATAAACTTGTTTACAATAAAATACAAGTAATAATGACCCACTTTAAACAAGATCTTCAGCAACACTAAAAGCCGTTTTATAAATACCTACGTTAATAAAATAGTCCGATCAAAATTAGTCTCTAGACTAGACTAGACTCCTCTGCTGCACTGGGAGTGAAGAAATAGCATAGAATGCGTGCAGATGCTTATCATCCTGGCATGTCGTAAAAGTCGACTAAGGGACGGGTCCTCTCCAACATGGTGGACTATCTGTATGGGCGATGGGCTGATCACCTGTCACCATACGGTTCATCATACCATTTTAGGACTAATTAATCGAACGTGGCCACAAGTAGGCTTGTGGCTCTGCCCACCCCATTAGGGATTTCGGGCGTGATGCTATGTATGTATGTAAATATTAGTAAATCAAATGCCGATTCGGTCGTAGGTATTCGACATTGTCTATATAAGAGATATATGGCGTATGGTTGGCATATGGCATGGTATGGCAATGTCGAATAGAGGCCCTGACATTCGGCGGTGGATCTCGACTAGGGCTTCCAAATACCGGACTTTTCACAATCCGGTATTGATACCAGAATTATCAACATCAATACCGGAATCCTGGGATCCCGGTATAGGCACATAATTATTAAAATTAATTATATTACAGTTATCATCATCACCTGGGCCTCTGCACATGAGTCCGTACGATAGACCACTAGGCTACTCTTTCAGTTCTTCACTTTCTGTACATTATATTTTGCAGTGAGTAATGTCATTCCTTAACTTTCGGGAACGTAAGCATGTCTAGAGGCCCAGGTGATGATGATAACTGTAATATAATTAATTTTAATAATTATGTGCCTATACCGGGATCCTAGTATTCCGATATTGATGTAGATAATTCTGATATTAATACCGGATTGTGAAAAGTCCGGTATTTGGAAGCCCTAGCCGTGATCCACCGCCGAATGTCAGGGCCTCTATTCGACATTGCCATACTATGCCATATGCCAACCATACGCCATATCCCTTATATAGACAATTTCAAATAAGCCCAAAAGCGGCATTTGATTTACTGATATTTGATCGGACTATTTTATTAACGTAAAATAGTCCGTAGTAATAACAGAACAGCGATTAGAAAATTAACTATTTTGTTAGCTATTTTTCTTTTTACATGTTGCAAACAGGGCTTAAGTTATCGTTATTTCAGGAAACGGTTTCTTTGAAATTGCTACAATTTTGGTACCGGTTCCCTTCATACCGGTACTTTGCTAGATAACTGTTACGGTAACGGTTGCAAGTGGTGAATAATTTTGTTTAAAATTCGCAAGCATTCGCACTCACCGGCACAAGCAACGACAAGGCAAGTACCGGTATTTACCGGTAGTACCTGCATTATTGGTACTGGTTCCAAGCCCTAGTTGCAAGGTAGAAGTAAACTCTATTGCTCTAGAAATAGCCGGAGGCCTAACCTTCGTCTTTCACTAGTAAGATCGATGGCGACCAGTCAATTCACTACAA
The DNA here is from genome assembly GCA_947859335.1 of Tortricodes alternella. NCBI lineage: Eukaryota > Metazoa > Arthropoda > Insecta > Lepidoptera > Tortricidae > Tortricodes > Tortricodes alternella. The sequence continues at coordinate 20,582,097 of OX401968.1, read as the reverse complement.
GGATTTTATAAATGGCACGATATATTTCATTTCAGCTGTTATTCAGCCGTGTGATTCTCTAACGTTCGCAGCGGCTGATCAGCGATGAGTAAAACATTCAAATTTAGACCAAATTACTTTATCCTTACAGTCTAAATTAATAGCTAAGTTTAACATCTAATCAGCGGCTGCGCACGCTAAAAAAAAATTCAATTTCGTCCCTCAATCAGACGAATATCACTTAGACGTACGTTACCGAATAGAGGCGCTAGTCGCATTTCTCAACCAATAGGGATGTTTCCTGGGTAAAAAAATAGTAATTCTAATTAGTCCGTCAACTAGATTATCAAAAAAAATTAACACATATTTTTTGCTTTATCAAATCAATCAAAATTGACAAAGATAACGCGCATCAAAGTTCGGGAGTGGGGGCTAATGACCTCACTTAATGGAAAGATAATTTTGTTTAATTGAGAAAAGAAAAAATATGTATTCAATATTTTTTTTATAATGTAAAGGACGGACTCATTCGATTTTTTTAGGAAACTAGCCTATCCTCGTGAAATTTTGTGAGCAGGTTCGATAATAATTATAGTTCTTTTTTGTCGATTCAGTTTTTCGAAATTTTTCAAATTGGCGGAGATATGGGGGTTTTTGCATAGAATTCCAAACCATAGAAGGATACATACAACCGCCCTGTCACAAGTAAAGCAATAAACCGGTGCGCTTTGACATTTCACACTATTAGTCTAAGAGAGTATTTTAAAATTAAAATGAATTCAATTAAAAATGGCTATGTAAACTTTTCGATAGGCAAGTTGTCATAGGCAAGTTTATTAATAAATTATATTTGATAAAAAATATGTCTCATCAAGTTACCTGATGGGTGAAGGTCGATCTTCCACGTCTCCTCTACTATATGGGAGCGTCCCGGCGTTTGTATAAGTTTGGAGCCATAAATGTCTCCGATTTTGTTGCTTCAAATTGTGCGCGCGGACTTGGTTTCTATTGTGTGGTTTTTGCGATTACAGTTTTTGTCGGTAAGCTGACCGCGACTATGTCACTGTATGGGATAACATTTTTCCAACGGCAAAGTTAAGTTTGTCGCGAGCTCCACAGCTCATAGTAGGTATATCTGTTCAGCCACTAGTTTATCGGTTCCCATTCAACTATGCCCAAAGAAAAGTTCCAAAAGTAAGTACCTACCTATCCGAAGGTCACGGGTAAAATATAGCCAATACTGTAACACAATTCAAAGTCAGATAGTTCAAGCAGATATAGTCTTTATGTTTACGGTATAAGAACTGTGACGCGTAAACAACTTATTTTGTGGTATCCTGTTGGCGCCAACGCCCCTTCGTCGTCGAGACGCGACTTGCTGCCGCCTTTCGACAGATCAGGGTTGATTGAGAGTTCAAGTTTCTGTTATATGGTTACAAGAAAAATAATACCACAATAACGGTGTTGTAACATACCATGAAAACAAACCATAAGCCACGGGGCTACAAGTAAGCGGGCTTAGTCAGAAAACTGGAAGTTTACTTCCACGCTTAGTACCTTTTATAGTTTATTTTATTTTAAAGAGTGTGAACTACGGCTTTGCATACAAAAGGCGATAACGATTTCCACCCCTTAAAGCTTGATAGGTTGACAGTCAGAACAAAATCTAGGTCATTACGTTTTCTTCATTCACTATAATCAATTAATTCAGTTTTATTGTTGTTTCAGTATTCTCATACAAAACTAATTTCGGCCATTATTTGACGTTGTTGATCATTAATCAAAATTCAAAAAACGGATGTTGATTTTTCTGACTGAAAACCTACCAAAAATTAGTCAAAATCGGTTAACATTTAAGGGGTGAAAATCATTATTGCCTTTTGTATGAAAAGGGTGATTTTTGCCGTTCAATCAAAATCATTAAAAATGCAAAATAGAAAATATACCTACCTATACAGAAGCTGAAACATTTTAGAAATGTAAAGAAATGATAGGAAATGCTGGTCACGGTAAATATACTCGTATACATATAGATATAATAAGAAGTGCATGGCGACTGTGTGGCGGCAGGGCGGCAAAACATCTTTGACCATGAACGTTATTACTTTCTTTAGATAGCCATGAATTTATCGATTGAACCTCTCAAGGAGAGATAATAGTATATTGTGCATCTAGGGCTGTAAGAAGGGGATAACTAGCGAGAGTCTGTTAGAAGCCCGACGCTGAAGGTGGGAGGGCTTTTAATGACTCGAGTTTGTTATCCCCTTACTGCCCGTGATACACACAATGATTTTCATCACATTTGCGAGGAAATGAAATAAAAATTAGACAAGAAAATAAAAACAAAAATCTCATTGTACACCGTGGATTAACTACCATCAGTGGCCCTAACATGCATGCCACAAAGATAAATTAGAACCGTTTATCTCTATGACTATCTCTTTCGTCGGCACTAGTGTGAGAGAGACGCACTTAGAGATAAACGGTTCTAATTTATCTTTGTGCCATGCATGTTAGGGCCGCAGGTGGGTAGAATAAACTGATGTCGCGTCTGTACCGCGCTACTTGTATAAGAAAACGATTACCGCCGCAGCCGGCGCGCGCCCGCGCCACCTGGAGTTCCCACGGGAGTCATGGATTTTATATGGTTTATAACTCCCGCTGAGGGCGGGACGTATAGAGCAGCTAAATCGGCTATAGTTGCTCTATAACGCCTGCGTATAATAACACCCTTTCGGAGCAAGTGTGATGAAAATTTGTTTTCTTTTTAGTACCATTCGGGATCATCCATAAAGTACGTCACACTAATTTCGTAATTTTTTGACCGTTGGTCACATTTTTGAGACCCCCCTCCCTAGTGTGAGGTGACATATTTTGCAATTTTACATCTAGAAGTTATTAAATTAAAACAGCAGACCTATTTAATATTTTTTTTTAATTCAACATCAAATCAAACATTTCAAAAAAACGCAACCGGCGCGTGACACTGGTAGAGCGAGCCCATACAGATAGTGTTAGGAATATTTTTAAGTTTTTCGTTAGGCATTTTGGCATTTTAACACTTAGATGTATTAGATTTTGAAATGTGACGTCACGATACTTAGGACCCCTCCCGCCCCCTTTTCACACCATGTCACACTTCGTCGAACCCCCCCCCCCCCCCCCCTTAACGTGTAAAAATAAGATAAGATAACGACTTTCCATACAAAATAAAAATAAACATTTTTCAACCTGACTGAACTTACTACTTACACTACTACTATATACTTTTTTAAATTTACTTTAGGTTATAAACTCAAAACAATTGACGTTTTTGAGTGTTTGATGCAAAACACGTTTTTGTGATAATTGCCTTACCTATTTATAATCAATATGAAAAAAATCTATAAACTTACATTTTAACCTACCAAGCTACCTGACATAAATATTATATATGGTCATTTGTATACATTTATAATGCCTGTCCTCATAATGCCAAATTAAAATGTACCTATAGACAGATACGTTATATACTTAATTGACGTTCTTCTAACTAAAAGTCAGTCTCAAAGCTTTATTCTGACGCTACATTTACGTGCATTTGCCATAATTTCAAAAACTAACCGTAACCAACAGTTATAAAGTCGAAATTGGGTAATAAAATGTTTTCGGACACTCCTATTGCCCTTGGTGGGACCTCGAAGATTGCCATGGCGTGCGGGGAGTGGTTATTACGTGAATCTTGCGATAATTTAGGCTGTTTAAACAGCTTTTCATTATTTTCTTCCAACTACGCTTTAATCTCATAATTGGGGCCAATTCAAAATTGTATTAGCTTAATTTAAAATTCACTAAAGTTACAGTGCTGTTACTCGTGTGTCTGTCTGTCTGTCTGTCTGTCTGTTTGTCTGCCTGTCTGTCTGTCCGTCTGACTGTCTAGCTGTCTGGCTGCCTGGTGGTCTGTCGGTTTGGCTGTCTGTCACAGCCGATTTACTCCGAACGAAACTACTGGACCGATTGAGTTGAAATTTTAGGTATACCTAAGTACGTATAGAAGTCGATATATAAATCGACGCGTAATATAAATAAATGAATTTTAAACATGGGGCCACTTTGGGGTAAATTAGAAAATAAAAAAAAAGTTATGCAAACTATAAATATAGTTTCTTGCGGCGTTTCTTCTCAGCAGATGTCACCTTTCGAAGCGCTGGTAGATTCAGACATGTAAAAGAGCCCAGGTGGCCTACTTGCAAAATAAATATTTTCATTTTCATTTTCATTTTCAGTGTGACGTATCAAATAAAAGGGCTTATTTTGAGGGTCAGTTTATTTTTCTTGGAATTTTAAAATAAATAGTTTGAAAGTTATTTAGGAAAAAAGGCGAAAATGTATCACTCTCCCCCCTACCTTATCTCCGAAACTATAGGGCCAAAAATTTGAAAAAAATACAGAAAATAATTCTTTACCTATAGATTACAGGAAAACCTATAAGAAGTCGATGGTATCTAAAGTAACATAGGAAATTTCATACAATCACGGAACCCTCTCCACGCGAGTTTAACTCGCACTCCGGTTTTTGATTTTCTGCATACAAATAACCGTACAGTGCTTCTCGTTCATTCCGGTACAAACTGACAGTGACAAATCACTCAAGGTCATTGGCAGTTGTCAGCGTCTTAAATATAAAAACACTAAGAAAGTGCTGCGCTTTGCGAAATGAGTGCATACATTAGCTCATGTCTGTTTTTAGGTCACTTTGCTGGTATTTTTAATATTCCTAACGGCATGAGACAAACGGCAGAATATTTCTATTACTATGGGATATTTTTATGTGGAAGCCGAAGATTTATGTTATATGTTATTAAAACGAATTGTACGTCATTCGTTCCCATCCGCATTACCATCTAGGAGTCTCGAGTGGAAAGTGGTTTTATTTGAAAATAAGTGGTTTTAAGTGGTTCAAGTGGACTTTGTTAGGCTCAGTTAGATCTTATAGGCTATATCTATAGTCAAACTTTCGTGAGACATTATTTATTTGTGCGGGGGTTGCTATGACCGTGACCGCACTGAACCCCTGAAGAAGGACTCCATACGAGTTCGAAACGTCGGACTATTTCTGACAATAAATCGTGAGTAAAGCCTACCTACAAAAAGAGAAGACTGCTACCCCATTAAATATTGACTGATTGACTTTTCAACCTGCACATTGAGGTAACTAAGATAAATGTGTTTCCAATGTAACTGGTACAAGGGTTACGGAGGTCTATATAGCAAGTTAGGACGGTTGAGACAAGGATAATATCCCAATATTATCCCTCGGTACTCTCTTTCTTCGATATGAGAGAGACAGAGGGATAAAGGGGATAGCTTATCCTCGTGTCAGCTTTGCTATAGGGCCATGATCTTGTTACTGTTCAATAATAAACCTTTTGAACGCTACGGCTGTATGCGAGAAAGCGTGGCCCTGACGCCGAGTGACGGCTGTAGCCGACATAATGTATGGAAACGGCATGGGGTACGGAAATCTGCTGTCGGCTACAGCCGACTGCAGCGTTCAGAAGGTTAAAGGGAATTGGACAAAATAACAGCTTATTTCCTAGTCTGACCCTATTTACTACTTGATTATTTGCTATTTCGAGGCGCACAGTTACTGTGTTCGCAAAAGTCAATTATATCAATTCTAAACAAACAAAACACATCCGAACTAAAAAAACTGAACATCAGATCTACTTAATTAGCAAACCTCGTAATTCTAGTTTTGAGCAAAAATATACATTACAGATTATTTTTGAGTATTAAATTTAATTTTCGCTCTAAACTCAGAACTGTTACGAGGATTGTTAATAGCCAACGCTCTTTATTACCTCCGCACGATGGGTAATGAGATAGATTTTTTTATCTCATTCTTACATATAAATGCGTCCCTTGCGATGAGTGACGATAGCCCATCGTGTAAAGAGGTCTTTAAATAGTTATGTCATGATCCAGTCTGAAATGTTTGCCAATATTGTGTAAATGAACAATCCGATTTAATTAAATAAGTTTTTTTTTTTTTTCAGTTACAGGATGGTGTTGCCAAAGCTTAAAAAATGCTGCTGGGTGGTATCACTACGGCAAGGATGTTTTATCCTAGCAGTCGTATCTACCGTAAGGACTTAGTTATTTAAAAAATATATTACCTACATAAAACCATTGAAATATATAGTAAGGATGTAACGAGACGCTATCGCGAATCGTACAAAACTCCTTCGACTGACAACTTCTTCTACTTCTTCTTTCAATTTCTTTTATCTACACCCATATCATAAAACCTCCATTGGTTAATCAAAAACCTTAGGAAATGACCACCATTTTGACAAACAATTAGGAAAAACCAGTGCTGCGATACAGAAATAACATGACTTCTTTATCGTTTTTAGTAAAGAAATGAGATTAAATTTGGAACAGCTGTCAAAACTCCAGTGGGTCTCTATTCTAGTATCCATAGATATTAAAACAGTTATTTCATTCAGTATGTTTTTTTAATATAAACTGCACAATATTTGATCTCGAGTGACGTGAGAATAGAGACTTCATCCGTTTGTCTATGATTTAAAAAAAAAATGGTCTTGACGGAGGATCGCCATGTTGGTGTTTTGCTGAACGAAAGTAGAATTGTTTTTGAATTGAATAGAAAAAGTTGTTTGTAATTTACATTTTAGTTGAAAATATGAATAGTAAGTAGTTTTCTCGGAGTGTGTGATGTGAAAATGCGCCGGATATCGGATATATGCAGCCACGATTGCAACAAATAACTTGTTGCCAGAAAATATTGTTTCTGAACCCATCATGGAGGATTTATAATATGTGTGTAGATAAAGTTATGTATGCAACTCTGCATAATTTGGCCTTAAAACACACGTGCGATCTTATTATGAAACTCGCCTATCGGCTCGTTTCATGAAAACCGCACTAGTGTTTTAAGGCCTATCATTATGCAACCGTTGCATAAACTACTATTCCAATTCCAAATTCAAAATCCCAAATTTAGATCGATAGATCGATTCGGACAATTGATTTTCACTACATAAGAGAGCTCGGCCTAGAAAGGTCTTGGACTTATAAAGAAATAAACTTTTATTTTATTACACACATATTGTAAAATACGTAACTACTTAGAATCATTATAACCACAGTTAAAAAGTGCAGTGCGAGTTGTAAAGGAAGCACAATTGATTACGTACCCGTTATCCTGCTATAAATAAGGATTCACCAGTGAGGCACTTAATTGTAAGTACAGTGTCACACAAAGCCTCCAAATCATCTCATTCCATAGCCTTACCTACCTATATTCATCAGTGTTTATACCATTGATACAGAGTGCCTCGTATTATTATTAATAAACTACCCAATACCTTCCGTTGTTTACCTGTCTCCATCCACCCTCACCTGCACCGGCAACCCGTCTACGTTCCAAGGAACTGCTTAAAGCAATTCTCGCGATGATTACTTTGAGGTGTCAGAACGCAAACCTGACACCATCGCACGTTCAGTCGCATGGCAACCACGGTCCTTGACACCCGTTCAAGTGACACTGTCATAATTAAGTATCTAGTACAATTCCACAACCTGTGAGACAGCACCACCGACCACGCCGTCCACGATGATATGATTGCGTGTGAATCAAGCAATATTAGACTTTTGTGTGTATGTCGTAAGAACTAAGACATCAGCCGTAGGTTGCGGTTAAGCCATGGCGCTGGCGTTTGACAACCTTTCTATGAGACTTGTACTGATAGGCATCCTTCTTTTGAGCTCTTTGCATGAAACTAAGAAAAGTATTCCTGTCTTTCTAAGCATTCGGTTAACCTATTCAATGCCGGAAACCTATCGGCTTAAATATTGACCCTATCGTAAATCACGCGAACGCCTATTAGCGTTGAGTTATCATTTTGCAAACTCAGCGATAGCCACATCTAACGTTCAGATCCCAAAATTCCTTGAGAAAGGCCTGAATGTAATTACACATCTGTACGAAGCCGGGTAGAGTCGCTAATTCAATATATTAATATTATAAAAGCGAAAGAAACTATGTCTGTCTGTCTGTTAAGTTTTCACGGCTAAGCTACTGAACCGATTTTGATGACATTTTGTATGGAGATAGTTTGAGCACTGGGCACATAGGCTGCTTTTTTAAAGAAAATAATCTCCTAAATATAATTCTAATAAATTATTTATGGGAAGGTTGGCCTGATGAGAGCTCGTTGATTTTTTTTATGGTTAAATCGCTGAACCGATTTTGATGAAGTTTGGTATGGAGATAGGGAGATACTTTGAGGCCTGTGTAAGGATATAGGCAATATTTTTAAGCTAACCGATGCTTAAGCGAAGTGTGAACCTATGGCTTTTCATACAAAAGGCGATAACTATTTACACCCCTTAAATGTTAACCGATGTTGACCAATTTTTGATAGGTTGTCAGTCAGAACAAAATCTTGGTCTAAACGTTTTTTTTCCACTATAATCAATACATTCAGTTTTATTGTTGTTTCAGCATTCTCATACACAACAAATTTCGGAAATCAATATTCAAAAAACATATCCAGACAAAATCGGTCAACATTTAAGGGGTAGACATCGTTATCGCCTTTTGTATGAAAAGGGTGATTTTTGCCGTGGGTTCACAGTTCTCTTAACAGGGTGAAATAGGGTTGGACAATTTAAGAAAGGCATTTTCGTGCGTGACTGATGATAGCCCGTTATTTGAGGGTAGGAGTCAATCTCAGTGACAGTAAACGGAAACACAAAGTGTACAGGGCACATTGATTCATGGTTATTCGAGTTTTAGCTTTTATTACGCTCTTTATTTATGAATTCCAGCTCCTGTGCGTGGCGGACATCGTGGCAGGCGCGTTGAATCTGTCTAACGACAAGCGTCCAGAAGACAACTTCATCAGCATGAGTATGGTGATGTTCTCCACGCTCTCACTGATCAGTAACGTCGTTATATTGCTGGGAATATTCATGGTGAATCATTTTAACTTTTTAATCTTCTTACAGCACACGAAATATAGTAAAGGTTGATTCATCCATACTTGTCTTATTGACGACGCGGTTAGCCTAGTTAGGAGTGACCCTGCCTCCGAAGCTGGCGGCCCGGGTTCGATCCCCGGTAAGGGCAAATATTTGTGTGATGAGCACGAATGTTTGTTCCTGAGTCTTCGATGTTTTCTATGTATTTAAGTATTTCTTTCTCTATATAAGTATGTTTATCGTCGTCTAGTACCCATAACACAAGCCTTTAGAGCTTACTTTGGGACTAGATCGATTTGTGTAAAGTTTGTCTCCTGATTTATTTATTATTATTATTATTTGGTAAACAAGTTTCTAACCTCAAAATGTGCAATTTTTGGGTGAAACAACCGCTTTATCCTAAATAAAGCAAACCTAGGCTAAAAATTGGCAAAGTGACCTCTAAAATATTGTCTCCGTTTCCTTTATTTGCAAGGAAACAGCTGTTATAGCCAAAAAAGGTGTTTTTTGAGGTTAGAAACTTGTTTGTCAAATAAGACAAAAATGGATGAATCCACTTTACCTATATACAGGATTGTAGATAATTATTTACGCATTATTAACAGTTTCAGTCAATTCAGTTGGCGTCAAATAAACTTCCTCGTCGCTAGAATCACTCATTTTAAGTTTTTCACTTGTTTTCCAGTTTCTTGTTTTTAACCTAAGGTTTTAACAATATGATGTGAGAAGAAAATGGAACGCGCAAAGCAAATTAAAAAAAAATACACAAAGAAGGTTCCGAGTTGACAAATTAAAAAAGGTTGTATGATATACCTATTCGGCACCATGGAGGTAAAAGTAAATAGGTTTAATAATGTTTTGAATTCACAAACTTAGTGCACACGATGTCCTTAATTCAATTTACTTTATTCTCTAGCGGATAAAAACGGCTTTTGCACTCAGATATCGAAGAGCAAAAATACTCTTTCCGAGATGGGGGAATGAAAAGGTCTTTTATTGGTTGATTCATGAATGCGTTTTGGTTTCGGGGTTCGTAGCTCCTAATAGTGAAATACAGCGTATGGATCAGGCAAAATAAGACTGTTTAAACATATAAGACATCGGCAATGCTTCGTAGTTTCTAACTTGAAAATAGATGGCGTTACCATACCGATCTAAAAGACTTATGCAACGTAGATGTATTAGACGCCATATCCGTCTTCTGAAATCGTTGCTCCGCTTACTGAACCCATGAGTCACTTTTAACATTTAGATAGATCACCGCGACGTCAAACACAATGGACAGACAGACAGCCATTTAGTTTGTTTCAACATTCACAAATGACGCTCATTATGAGTTTAGCGCGCTTAAAAAAACATTTAATATAAATTACGGTAGCAGTTCTTTACGAGCTATTCAAACGCGTTTAAAAGTAAAATGCACTAAGTGACTCAGTTAGCGATATTGCAATCTCAGTCTTGTGACCTAGGTATTTGAGATCATAAGCAGGATGCTGGTATGGATGATCGTTTTCTGTTTGGGAAGTTATTGGGTTCAACGATTGTATTCGCGAAGCTGGGCTGGCTGCAAAAATGTAGATAAATAGCAGTATAGAAAGGTACACATATACATTGAATCATGAATAGGTACTTAATGTGCTTCTTGAACTTTATGAAACTATCCAAAAAGTACTTTGAAATAGGTGCATTCAAAGTCGTACCATAACAGTAGGTATAATACGACTGACTTGTGAATAACTTCCGTTGCTGACTTAATTCTTCACTAATAACTATACTCCACCATTCAACTCAAAGTCTTCTAAGTCTTTCAGTTTATCATAATAAGAACGCCAAAGTTGCCCATTTAATGAAAAAATCGTAATATGCCTCCTAAACGTTTTCACTTTTTAATGTTCCAGAAACGTCCAGGTTACCTGCAGCTATCGCTCCTGTTCAACTCGGTGTTTATCCTGTGCATCTTCCTGGTGGCTGTGGTAACATGCCTCTTCAGTCCGCAGTTCGAACCGTATCTAAAGGAGCCGGGAAATATCGCGCTGGTTGTGCTAGTGCTTAATGCCGGTGCTGGTGAGTGCATGGAAGAGTAAATAATAAATAAATATTCCTCACTCACGCACACTGACGCACACTCGCTCAAACTCGTGCACACTCACGTACACTGACGCACACTCATTCACACTCACGCACACTCACGCACGAATAGACGCGCAGTAGTCCCCTGACTCGCTAAGCTCCAGTACCATTACCATGAGTTGCGCAAAACGTACTCGCTAGCGTTAACTATCGGAAATGCTGCTTGTTGCCGATACAAGTGAAAGGGACAGCGATAGTTTACGCTAGCGAGAGCGGTTTGCGCAACTCATGGTAATGATACTGGTGCTAAGCAAGCCACCTGCCTGTGCGTACGCGACCTGAAAGGATCTAAAACTGATTAAATAGCAATACTTACGTACACAAGATCGTTGTACTGGCTGGCTGGCTTTTAGAAGTTATCGAAACACAGAAACCCGACAATTTTGCTTAACATCAGCCAGCAACCACTAAAGCTGTATTTCAACGAGGTTGCTGAATACTAAGACGTACCTACTGATCATTTACTAACTAAGTCCTTCTTAAAACGTTAAAATACTTGTATGTATATAAATAAATAAATAAATAAATGTGTTTTATTCTTCCAGTGGATGTCCACTGCTTTACGTATAACGTTGTTCCACAGATTTCCATAATGTACGGTAGCTTTGGCGTCCATTGCTTTCAGACTATATTAACCGAGTGTATAGGCATACTCAATCTTGACCCTCGCTATAATGCCAGCTGTACACACTCATCTAGAGCCTCTCGCCGAGAGCAAACAAAAGTAACCCCCCTGGTAATGGCATAGGGGAACTGGATACCTTTCTCTGATGCTGACTGTTCAAACTTGTTGCGTCATTTGAACCGCGGATACCTGCCACGTTGGACTTGGAAACTGCTGTTGCTGTTTGTCTTTGTGCTGTTGGCTTCTATAATCATTAGAAAAAAATACTACTTAAACCATGGCGAAGAAGGTGGTGGATGGTTACTATGCACCGCAAAAGAACCCAGTTAATAATACCATTTTTGATAAGTACCTACATGCTTGGTCTCGCTTTCGTCGCGAGAGCAACGAGACCCTTTGACTTGGCCGCAGAAAACCGACCGCGATCGAGACACAGCGACACGAGACGAGAAAGAGCGAGACAAGACAAGAGCACTATGTAGACACTCACACTCGGCCTGTCTCGGGTCGTCTCGACGAGTGTGTACAGCCGCCATAACCCTCGGTCCCTGATATTTATTAAATCACACACGTACCATTTTCCATCAGCTATTATGTGCTCAGCCCAACACAAACGAAATGCTAACTGAACCTTTTTATGTTTCAGCCTACTCCGTCTACTACATGATGGTTGTGAACAGCACTTATCGGCAGATAAAGATGAACGACAGTGCAATTCCTGTATGAAGCTTACTCACCTGCTGAGAATCAAGTATAAGATCGGCCAACTCTATTATCAATGCAATACGTAACATTTTCGTTTCTCAACTGAAGGCGCCATTTAGAGCACAAACGTTTGCGCAAACATTTGTCCGAAGCTCAAATAAGTGGGTCCGAAAGTCCGAATGGGTGGAAGATTCGTTTGTTAGTTTTAGCTCTCTCACTCTACCCTCAGCCGGGGTAGTCGTGAGAAAGAGACATGACTAATGTAACTTCAACATTGAATTTGGGTGTAAAATATCTAAACTTTTTCAATTGATAATAATAACTTCTGTAAAAACCTTGCCGTCCCTATTAAGATTATTACTCCAATATGCGTCGGGCATTGGTAAAAGGGTTTCCCACTTACTCTATAGAGAGTGTTATTTGTTATACAAAAAAGTATAGTTAGTTACATAAACCAGTGGGGACTGACATTCTACCGGCCCTAGCATGAATGAATAGGTGTGGTAATGAAAAGGCAATACATTTTATAATAAGTAATTATTTATCTAGGTAATGAATACATTCTTTTTGGCAAGTTAATGGCCGTCCAAATAGAAGGACATGGGTCGTATTATGAGCTCTTAATTCCAGGCAGTTTCCGCCGTAAACTGAACGGCCGGGAAATTCTCATTATGAGCGCGCTAAATCCAGCCTCTTTAGCGCGCTCATAATACGAATTTTTCAGGCAGTTCAGTTTACGGATGAAGGCGCGGTCGCAGCCTCAAATTTTGGAGGGAGTCAATAAAATATAATGTCGAGTAAATTAGACTGTACTTTTAGACTAGACTTTTTTAATTTGTAAATTTTTAGAAGATGTCCCATGTGACCCCCCTTCGGACCGCGCTTTAACGGAGGAAACTGCCTGGAATTAGGAGCTGAAAATACGCCCCCAGTATCCGCGTAAGGCTAGCCACTGACCTACAATATAACTGTGCAATATCACTGGTTGCACAGTTATATTGATCGTGAGTAGTCGATATTAAGCGTCAATATCATCTACTGACGATCAATATAATTGTGCAACCAGTGATATTGCACAGTTATATTGTAGGTCAGTCTAGCCTAAGGAAGCTCACGGGTTGTTTGGCGTGAGTCAATTCTCGTACCCTTATAACAACCCCTGAGCTAGCTTCTTGGTCATGACAGTGTTAAACTATTGGTGTAAACGAAGCTTAAGCTCATCAAGAGCCTAAGTAACTCTGCTTCTGACCTGTGTCTGTATTCGACATTGCCTAAAGTGATATCTCAAATTATTTTGCTACGCTATTAGCTCTTATTAACTTCCCAGCAAAGGCCGTCTACTACGACGATTGTAAAGCCATCGCGATATCGCTTAAGCAATATCGAATAGAGCCCTGCATTTCACAATAAGGCACAGCGGCCCTAGCAGGGTTGACACATAGATAAGTTAAACCGTCTTATCTCTAAGTGCGTCTCTCTCACACTAGTGCCGACGAAAGAGATAGAGAGATGAAAGGGTTTAACTTATCGCCGTGGCATGCTAGGGCCGCAGAGTAATATTTGGCAACTCCTATACTTATTTAAAATTTTATTAATATTAATTAATAATAATAGATGTAATTCGCGGAACATAAGTTGAGCTTTTCGCCTTGAATGCGCAGAACTCATTTTCGGGTCTCAATCGAAGTGTGGTATGAGGTGTAACGCTTTTTTTCCATACTGGGACCTGCGCGGCAGCTGTCATTTATCCGTCATTTTGGGTCAACTTATGCGCCGGGGATTATAAACAACTTTATGATACTAGTACATACCTATTGTTTCCATAATATAAAAAGATAACCGGCGTACAATAGATTTGTTATACACTTTTTCTGTATTTTTAACTATCCTATCCGATCCTACTAATATTATAAATGTGAAAGTATGTGAAGATGTTTGTATGTTTGGTCCTCAAACACGCAAACGGCTGACCTTGAAACAAAACATAGGGTACTTTCATCCAAATCCAGGGCGAAAAAACTGACGGGAACAAGGTGTCTTATAATTCAAGATGCAACGGATAGTGGTTTGGCCGGATACCCGATATCTCGCTTTATTTCATTTATACAATTTCCGACCCAAGCTTTTATTATCCGGTATCCGGCCGTGGACATTGTGAAATCATGGCCGTATAGGCCGGATACCGGATAGTACCGCATATCCGTTGCATCTCTACTTGTAATTTCGATCATAAATCTTAGGTATTAACAAGTCCGCGGAATCGCATATGTAAAAATCCCAAATTAGTTCACTACAAATATTCAAGTATTCCTTTAACAAACGACAACTAAAGTCTGTTTAGCACAGTGTTGCCCAAGTAAAAAATACACTCACAATTTTTTTGTGATAAGCGACAAACCATATTTTCCAATAGACTCCGCATAACCGGGCGACCCCCGCTGCCATCATTAGAGACAAAAACATGGGAATTCAGGCTGGCATTTTGCATTACATCTTCAAAGTCTTCAAAGTATTGATACTTCAATAAAACAAACTATGATTGTTCAGAAATTTGTTAACGAACGTTACGCGACTACAAAGTTAGTGGCGTTATCACCGAACTTTTACCTCTGCGAATTGGATTTAAATGGCAGCCCTAGCACGGTTGACACAAGGATAAGTTAAACCGTCTTATTTGTAACCGCGTTCTCACACTAGTGCCGACGAAAGAGACAGAGAGATAAACGGGTTTAACTTATCCCCGTGTCTGGCATAACATAATAAAAATGTTCTTAGAACTTTGATTTAAACGATATAACTACATCTATCCCACTCTATCAATTGTAGTGCAAAGAAGAAACTGACATAAGAGGAAGTATGGCAGTACGTATGCCATAATAACAACGCCCAAATTAATAACAATATTTACCTCAGATAAACTCGTTTTTCTTTAGTCATTTCGTATTGAGATTCGAGGCGTATGGGAATAAAGATATAATTGATATTTTTTCAGTAGGTACAAAATTATACTTTATCTCAAATGTTTATGATGCATTTTTGTTCAATTGCCTCTCATCGTTTTTCCTATAACTTCTCATTACACTAATACCTACTTGTTATAAGAATCATACGCTTATTTATATAAACTTTTTATAATGTTGTTACTATTTATTATAAACTAAGAAATATATGCAATGACTTTCAATCCTGCCTTTTAATTTTAACGCAAACAGCAAAAGGTTACTCTAGAGAACTTAGTTACCGACTTTACAGAAAAATAATATATGTTTTTCTTTTCCACTGAACAAACTATATTACTTATTGGTCCAAAAATATATCACAAATAGAATCGAGATCGCTTTTTACGGTGTCGACGTTTCACTGTGGTGTCATTCTCTTAAATAGGCTGCATTAAACTCACTGGCAAGCCTAACTTGACCCATCAATGCGTATAAACTACACGTTCCTACGTCTCTTCGACCTTGGTTGTATTTCCACGCGGACGACCGCGGTCGTGGGTATGTGACTAAGCATAATGACAACTAGCGCACGGTTCGATTTATGATTGTTGGACGATTGAGCGACGAAAGTTAAGAGAATAAAAAAGCTGTGGTGATGTTCACTATCGTACGCAGCGGCTGATCAGCGAATAATCGAAATTATTAATTTAGACTGTAAAAACATTATCATTCGGTTCAAATTTGAATGCGTTTGTGTGTGTTCGCTGTTCAGCCGCTGCTCACTTAAGAGAATTGAGTAGGTAGGTGTGTTTTTTGAAGAGGGGCATATTATAATTTATTTTGAAAGTGGACGTCTTAGGGACTAAGAATGTTTTTATTTTACATCGTTTTTTCAGGAGATTCTTTTAAATGACTGATGACATTCAGCCGTATGATTATTTCTGTGCTTTAAGCTAAAAAAATAAAAATAAAGTGACAGTTCCTCTATTATGTATTTTGTGGTTGTGTGTGGTGGTTTGACAAGAAAGAGCTGTCAGTCAACTCGACCACAGAATACATAATAGAGGAACTGTCACTTTATTTTTCTTTTTTTAGCTTAAGGCAAAGAAATAATCAAACAGCCGCCGAGTAATTGGATGAAATGTAATCGTAGTCATTTAAAAAAATCTCCTGAAAAAACGATATTAAATAAAAACAAATTACCTTTACATTCTTGGTCCCTGGTATTTCCACTAACAAAATAAAATATAATATGCCCCTCTTCAAAAAACTTTACATTCCCAATAACAGGGCTGATATGCGTTTATTACATTGTTTCTTTCAGGAAAATAATGTATATTTGTTTTCCTTAATCAATTAATACAATTAATAAATTGTTATTTATAGGAATAAACACTAATGTGGAATAACTTTCAACTTCAACTTCCATCGTTTTTTGCAATAGACCTAGTAACTTTTCTGCGGACTGATGAAGTTATTATTGTAAGTTGGTAGCCTAGATCTAGACTAAAAATCTTTTTTATACATCGTCTACTTGGAAATCTTCTTCCGTAATGAGCTGATCTTCATCATCTAGTCCTTTGCCTTGCTGCAGTCGGTCGTAGGCTGAGTAAACGGGTACCAGGCATTGTATGTATATCACTGAAACATATCACAACATAGAGTTATTATAGTAGCAGCGTCGGACTGGGCCGGAACGACCCGGGTGGCTTACAAGCCCGGGGCTCGTGACGGGATCATGGCATACTATCGGAAAATAATGAAATATACAAATTACTAGTGGACCGGCCAGAGCTTCGCACGAGGTGTTTTCCATACAAACTTTATCACCCCTTTTCACCCCTTTATGAATTTCAAAAAAATCCCTCCTTCGTGCACCTCTAGGGTACTAGAGGAATGTCTCCTCCTTTTAAACCTCTAGGACCACATTTTTAGGCTGTGCGTTGTCTATAAGCGAGTCACGGTACTGTTTTATATGTATTGATGATTAATCATCAACGATATATTAAGCCCCTCAAGCCAGGCCCGTGGCGGGCCCGTGCAGGCCCGTGCAGGCTAGGGGCTGGCAAACGCCAACACGACTATATGGCCAGTGCGACGCTGGTAGTTAGAACAGGTAGATAGGTATTTACTTAACCCAGAGCCTCTATTCGGTATATTCTACAGTGCATTAGTGTATAACTATAATACTGTGTAATTATTTAAATAAATAAATAAATAAATTACCAAATACGTGATTTCATAGAAGAAAAACTTAATTTGTGGTGATTCATTTAATTTAATTTAGAGACTATATCGTCACTAAAATGCCAAAACCACGAATGTGAACGTCACACTGCAAAACAAGACTGCTCCTAAAAACTGTAAAGTGGATTCATCCTTACTTGTCTTATTTGGTAAACAAGTTACTAACCTCAAAATGAACCCACTTTTGGCAAAAACAGCTGTTTGCTTGCAAATAAAGCAACCGGAGACAATATTTTATACGTCACTTTGCCAAGCTTTAGCCTAGGTTTGCTTTATTACATGAACTAATTCCGCCATCCCCATTCCTTCTTCGGGGGACTAGGCGTGGGCTGGGGTTTCATCCCTATGTTGTGGATGTTCCATGAATTCGCACGAAGCGTTACGCTTCAACATTCATTTGGCGAACGGCTAAGGAGTGGAATTCCCTACCTGCAGACTTGTTCCCAGAACGCTACAACTTGGGTCTTTTCAAGGAGAGAGTGAATAGGCACTATCTAGGTGTGCATGCTCCATCGTCGACCATCACTTTCCATCAGGTGAGATAGAGGTCAAATGCACACCTATCTACTATGAAAAAAAAAATTTAAGATAAAATAGCTGTTTCAACCAAAAATTGCACATTTTGAGATTAGAAAATTGTTTACCAAAAGACAAGTTTGAATGAATCTACGTTAAATGACAAGCATGGACAAGGACTTACCGGTAAAAATACTGGTGCTGAGGGCAAGGGGCCACTTGTG
Source organism: Tortricodes alternella (assembly GCA_947859335.1). Classification (NCBI taxonomy): domain Eukaryota; kingdom Metazoa; phylum Arthropoda; class Insecta; order Lepidoptera; family Tortricidae; genus Tortricodes; species Tortricodes alternella. Next base: position 20,563,741 of record OX401968.1, on the reverse strand, counting down.
GTTGAGCAGCTCAAGTATAGCACTCAACAGGAACATGATCGAAATGGCGATCCCAAAGAGAAAGTAGGACATGACGCAGGCTGCATTGTTCTGTGAAGGAGTTAGGATTAAAATTATTACAGGATTAGACTGTGCCCATGATGCGTTCATTTACAACCCAAACAAACATTTAATTGGAAGATAAAAAGTGACTTTTTTTCCCCTACTAACTTCAACCCCCTCTTTTACCCCCTCTCGGTTTTATTTTCTATAGTTTCTATAGCCGTCCAGCCTAAAGATGCCCTTAATAAAATAAAGAAAACTGCATTGAAATCCTCCGAGTAATTTAAAAGTTTATCACGCATCACAGCGCGCACGTACAATCAGACAAACAGATGAAATTCAGACAGTTTTCACTTTAACTTTTTATTACGTGTATAGATAAAACCGGTGCAAGCTACACGCCAGCAGTCAGGGGGTGGGTTTTGTGGGTTTGGAGTTTGAAATTTAGGTATATAAGATAAAAAGAAAACCGTCCGTGAGCCAACAACAGATTTTCATGGCAAATTCACTGTCGGACGATAATGCGTAAATAGCTTCAGAGAGTTGTTTCACGAAGCCTTGTCAACGTCAGCTGCTGTTCCATGGGTGGTTTGAGCTGCGGTAACCTCGTAAGTACCTAGTTTTTTTTTTGATTTAACCATTCCCTTCCTATTGAAAAATTATCACATTATAGCTAACCCAATATCTTGAAGAACAAAAATCAAACATTTGCCCTTCCTGGGGATCGAACCCAGGAGTTCCAGTACCGCTATCCTCGTGGGCAATATGAACTAGGCTAACCGCGCCGTCATAGGTAGGTTTTACCACGTAGGTACCTTTCGTACACCATAGAGAAACGCCAGAGAAAACACCATCCATAATACTCCCAACACCAACACAGCTCCAAGGATCACGTGTATCACTGTGGTGTCCAAAGACCAGTTTAAAATGTGCTCCTGCTTTTCTCTCCTATTTCCGCTAACGGCTGAATGTTCAGCGTGTTTTAGTTCTTCCAACACTATGTAGCTGATGGCACTCAAGGTGATCACGGTGGAAAGCAGCTGAAATTAAAAGTTAATTGTCTTAATCATCAGCCTAAATATAAGGACTGGGCAGTTGGAGCCACGAAGGGAGCCCCGAGGAGCCAGCGGCGGTCGGAGGGGGACTTCAGATGGTCAGTGGCATTAGATGCGAGCTGTCACTGTCATACATTCTATTTAATAAAGATTGAAGTTGATTTGTACATCTCCAACAATCCAAAGCCATACATAATTTGGTCCTTCGAACCGGACATCACACTTTACGGATTTGAAGCCGAACCTGAATTGTCTGCATTAATCATTAAGAAGACAATCCTTCTATGGATGGCGAGAATCAGTGATGCGATTTATGAACAATGAACTAGATGACAAGCGAATACCATAACGTCTATAAGATAAGTAGCAAGCAGTCTAAGTGAGTCCGAACCATTCAGTTTGCCCTTTAGTGTTAATAAGTGTCCAATTTCTATAGTTTTATAAAATTTTAATTGATAACTGCGTAAATAAGATCCTAAATAATCGAAATTAACAATAAACCGCATTAAGGATCAACGCAATCATTCAATATTTCGCTTCAAAACTATAAAACAATAACTGCATTGCTAATATTATTCCCTAGCAAGCGGCACAGTTAGCGTAAATAAGTGACGTATCGCAGACAGCGACCACTTTGTGACTAACGATACCGGTGAACTATTTACCTGATAATCTAACATTAAAGTTAAAAATAAGTTAAACCTGTTTCACGAATGATTTTTAGGTTGCGTTGGTTTGTTTCAATGAAATGAGTCCACCTTCGTGTAGAGATTTAGCTTACAGGAATGTAGAAAAATATAATTTTCATCACACTTGCTCGGAAAGGGTGTTATTATACGCAGGCGTATAGAGCAGCTATAGCCGATTTCGTACCACGTCAAAATATCCCAATACTAATCGACAAACGATTCGTTTGTCGATTATTACCTATAAAATTACTACCTAATCACTACCATTACCTGATTACTCCTCCTCCTCGGAATCCTCCGGTGGGCTTCCCTCCTTCGGCGGGTCCTCGGACTTTTCCGCTCCTGCAGCCTCCTCAGCTTGCGCTTTTCTTCGCGCAAACGTTCGGCGGCTGAAGATACGGCAAAGTCTACCCGCCTAACCACCCACCGATATATAACGTTCCGATTCATGGAAGATTAGACGAAATGAGAACAAATGAAAACGATTTTATATATTATCAACCTTTCCCGGCGACAGTAAGTGTTGAAATATATAAGGATAATCCGATCGATCATGGTTTTATATACTTTAACCTGGAACGTCATTAGAAAAACCCTTGGTAACGAGGATTGTGGTTACAGCAGGAAAAATTTCACTAGTAATGACCATATATGACAAATCGCGCCGATCAACCGCAGCACATAGGCAACTGAAATGATGTATTGAAAAATTCCCGTTAAGGATAATTTTTATACATTTTATCTGAAGGCCATGGGTGTTACCAAATATGGTAACGACATATCGGCCCGTAAATATATATTAGGCATTGACATTGTGCATCAACATGCGTGTATTTTACATAAAAAAATTTAACAATTTATAAAGTTATTCATAAATTACTATCTAATCACTATCATTACCTGATTTAGGCGTTGAAATTTACCGTAAAGAGGTATGTTTTCTACATACAATTGTAATAAAGTCTTTAAATTATTGGGTTCCGGGTTCTCGAAATCCTGTTCCACGAAATGTGCCGAGGTCAAAATTTTGATAATATTTTTTTTGAAAATGAATGGCCCAGCATTATCAAATTTTCTCTTCGAATTTGAACTGCCAGTGAACCAGGCTACCCGTGCGTATTTTTTGTTTTGAAATTGAACAACTTTAAGGGTCTCAATTCCACATGTTCCAGGGTGTTCCGGGGTTTTGGGAATTCAAACTCCTAGCCAGGGAGCCACTATACTACTACTCTTTACTTAATAATAATAATATATATATATATATATAAGAGTAGTATATAGTGGTACTCGAGACATCACGTAGAGGTCTCAGTAGACGAGCCTGGTCCCAGAACCCCGGAACACCTTGGAACATATGGAACATGGTCATTTTTGACCCACTTATGGTGTTCCAATTTTGAAAAAAAAAATACCCATGTGTAGCTTGGTCTATCGGCATGCCAGATTAACAATTGAATTTTGAAAATTTGATTCCATCGATTTAAAAAAAAATACTTTACCATACCTACCATGGAACATTTTCCTTATCTATACTGGAACACGAAGTGGAACACGCAGTTGATGAAGTACGAGGGTCTATTTGGTACCATTCCCATAAGCCACTTTCTTTGAGCCAAAGGAACCCCCCACTTCTGCCTCCCGCTGAGTGGGCGATGACTTTGAATTAATATTTATCAAAAATCGAACCGGGCATGGTTCGTCAGACTCGACTTCTCGACTTCGTAGGTTCCGGACTCTCGATATTGTTGTCATGGGATATTAAGACGCGAAACCGCCGATTTAGCTCCTCTATACGCCCCGACGTCAGCGGGAGTTATAAACCATACAAAATCCATAATTCCCTAGGGAGTTATGGATTTTGTATGGTTTCGAACTCCCGCGGGCAGTTAAGTGCGCCAGGTCGGCGGAGCTGCTCGGGAGCCGCAGCCGGCGGAGCTGCCCCGCGCTGATCGCAACGTACGCTCAGTTTATGAACACCCACCTGATGGTAATTCACGATGTAAAATGGAAATAAAATTAATATATATATACTTTTTTTTTGTCCAATTTTTATTTCATTTCCTCGCAAATGTGATGAAAAACATTGTGTATCACGGGCAGTAAGGGGATAACAAACTCGAGTCATAAAAGCCCTCGCCTATCGGCGTCGGGCTTCTAACAGACTCTCGTTAGTTAAGTAATAAGTTGTCCAGTTTTTTAGCTTTTTTGCTAAAATTGAAATTTCGTGAATTTTATGACCCGGATATATGCAAACTTTGATGATTTTTTACAAATAAACTACAAGCCGTATCGATGTGGGAGGTTTAGTCTGATGTTTGTAACAGTAGTAACTTATAATCCACTGTGCTACAATCTGGCTACAATGACACGTTTGATCGCTAATCAATAAGTTGGCTTGCAGAATTTGACCCTTGGCCCCTTTCTGATAAATAAACGATTTATTGTATATTCAAACATTTTATTCGTGCAATATAATCATATGAGAGCACGCAATCCCCATAACTGTTCCAAAAAAGTTCATAGCATTGGTTGTAGAGATAAATAGCTGTGATATACAGACAGACAGACAATAAAGTCGAATAATAAGGGTCATAACGGTTCCTTTTTAGGATTCCGTACCCAAAGGGTTAAAATGGGACCCTATTACTAAGGCTCCGCTGTCCGTCTGTCCGTCTGTCCGTCCGTCCGTCCGTCCGTCTGTCACCAGGCTGCATCTCATGAACCGTGATAGTTAGACAGTTGAAATTTTCACAGATGATGTATTTCTGTTGCTGCTATAACAGCAAATACTAAAACACAGAATAAAATAAATATTTAAGGGGGCTTCCATACAACAAACGTGATTTTTTGCCGTTTTTATAAAAAATGGCACGGAACCCTTCGTGCGCGAGTCCGACTCGCACTTGGCCGGTTTTTACTTTTAGGCACGGAACCCTAAAAACAAGCAACAGTCAGCTACTTCAATTGTTTACTGCATAGGTACGTCTGTGTGGGCTTACTTCTCGAAATTCGATCTTAGCAACGGTGGCAAAGTTCGTGCCCTTCTGTACCTATATACAATATCGTTTGTAATGTACCTACATCCGCAGCTCAATTACGCAGCACAATTGGTATCGGTTTGGCTCGAAATGCAAACCAATTTAGTCTTAACTCTGTGTAAATAAGGGCACAATTGGTTTACTTTTCGCGAAAGCGATACCACTTGGTGTTACGTAATTGAGCAGCCGCTTGATTTAGTAGTAAACTACCAATTCGATTTCTGGCGCGTAGACACACTATACTTACGTCATTATATAGGGAAATGCGGCCATAGCTGGGCACAAGACCGTTAATCAGTCAATCGTTAATTAACGAAGTTAACATTTCCAGTAATGGATTAACTTTTAAGGTAACTTTTAGAAATGTTAACGGACTCATTAACTTCCGTAAAAACAATTAAAATCCGTTAAACGTTAATTAAATACCTACGACACACGAGGAAATACCCCTGTCCTGTCGTATAAGTCAGCTGACATCTGCTAATGCATCTGTCGATGTGTAGAGGAGGCATAACAATAAGATAAAGACATCTGCCTCATTCTAACGCATACATGCTTCCCCTATAACGTGTGAAATGGCTTTAGAACTACCTACTTGACTATAGTAACAAATATTAATATATTTCTGTGGAACGGTAGCTAAATGTAAATAAATGCATGTCAAAGAAACAAAAAGATCATATTGACTGTTACTTTTTTTTCTTTTAAGGGTCAAAATAAGTGAAAAATAAATATTGCTTTTTAGTTCTGAATTACTAGTAAATACTACACTTAGTCACGGGAGCGGGGGGGTAGCTTAGATTTTTGTCACGTAGTCGATTTCGCCGAAAAAATCTCGCGCTTTTTCAAACTATGTTTGAATATGGCGTGGAGTGTTTATGTATGAGCCAAATTATTTATATTTGTTTTACTTTCTGCCTGCGAAATGATTAAGGGGAGGGAGGGATCGAAAAATACAAAAAAATAGGTCACGTAGTTTGGGTACGTTCCCTAAAATCATAACCAAGATTTTCAGCGTTGGTAGTTACGATTTAAATCTTTGTCTGTAAGGACATAGAAAGTACATAGACCTATGTCAAGCTGTGGCCGTCCCGGGATTGAAATGTTATCATAGAATGTTATTTGCCAATTGAAAAGCACGGTTTGCCCGTTTGCCGGCATACTCACAAACGTTGAAACTCCCAGGAAAAAACACCCTATATCCAATTTCACGAATCCACAACACATTTTAGGCATTTTAGCGTCGCTTAAATTATAATCAGGAAAATTAGGCAACCTAATAAAACTAAACAACGCCACATTTATCCTTAAGCTTAAGCCACAACTGCTCACGAATTAGATTCGAATTAAAATGGTTCAGCCGTCCGTACTCCGTTCCCCCTGTAAAACTGATTTGTCTGTGGTGCGGCTGAAAATGGAACTACGCTATTGTCCATAGTAGTAAACGTCATTCTTCATAGATGACAGCGCCCCCTCGAGTCCACAGTTAAGTTGGCAGAGAACGGTGTCGAAAACGTTTGACGAAGCAAATACAATAATATCGTTGAGTGTTTATTTATAAAATTTGACACAGAGACGGACTTGAAATCGAGTGAGCTTAACTATTTAAAAAAATCTAAGCAAGGTTATTTCGTATATATTTTAAATTGAAATATTATTATAATTAATCAACAAAAAATAAATTTAGCCTACTTTTTTAAGTCGGAAGAACAAGAACCTTGCAGATGGTTCGTATGAATACAAAACACGTTTATTTTTGATGAAATAATTCTAATTAGTCCGTCAGTTAGATTATGAAAAAAGATTGATTACCTACTTACACCTATTTTTTGCTCTATGAAATCAATACATTATGTAAGGATTTGCTAATATTTCAGCCAAAGTACGAAGAGACTGAGACATAAATTACAAGAAAATTAAAAGTATAAAATGTTACAGCGGAAGGGACAGATAATGCTCCTTAAGTCTATTTCAATAAGAGAGAGTCTAATCAATCAAAATTGACAGAGATAACGCGCATCAAAGTTCGGGAGTGGGGACTTATGACGTCACTTATTAGTACAAAGTCGTGACGCCACGCGGAACTTCAACGCACTATATCAACACGCAATATTGCGTTCAATATTTTTTTATAATGTAGGTATATGACGGATTTTTTTCAGGAAACTAGCCTATTATACGTAGATAACATCTTTTTTTATATATTCATAGCTCAACAAAAACAGGTAAGTAGGTAACAAAACTAGATGAACAATTTTACGAACTAATAACTAAGTAAGCACGTTTAATCAATTTCGTTAATTTAAAAAAGTTGAGTCCGTCCCAGTTATGAGTGCTTCATCAAGTCACAATATCAAGTGGTTGTACCTATATAGCTTTGTGCCCAATGCTTTTGTTTCAAGTGTGACCGATTTTTGGGTCAAAGAAGGATAAAGTGTTTTTTTTTTTATAGGGCGCAACAGGCAACCGCTCATGCACATTCCTTGGGTATTCTAGGAAAAAGAAAAAAAGATGTATTTAGTTTGACTACGGAACATACTAAAAATACGTGTAAAGAAGAAATTAACTCATTGAATTAATTAACGAAGGGGGTAATGCTAAGTACGTAATAATCTTATTGTAAGGACAACGTATTAAATAAGTACAAAGCAACATTATAAGGGCCTTTTTGAAGCGTTCCGTTCTACATTTGATAGAGACGCAGAAACTTGTTTGAAGTTGATAGAAAAATGTACCTACGTAATCATTGTTCTGAAATAATGCTGAGACGCCTGCAACCTTGCGGAACTCTGTAAAATATCTGGTGAAAATGGGTGCGCCACTGTTTTCAAACGTATGATTTATAATAGGTAAATCAAATCTTTTGGTAAATCAGTTAATGTTACTGCACATATATATTTTTTAATATTCATCATCAATATTATAAATAAAAGCCATTTAATAATTAATATTCATTGTTCACGAGTTTAACAATGTTTTAAGAAAATAATTACGTAAGACGGAACTGTATTTATTTTTGACATGGCACGACGTTCGTCAATGACAGAATAGTTTAGAGTGAAATGTTTTACAATTTAACACTTTATAAGTATCGTTTAAAGTGCAATTTGTATTGATCATAAAATAAGATGTTTTTTGGCAACATAGCTCTATGCGCTTCAAGCTTAGTGTATAAGTTTTTTTAAGTTTTGACGTTGATAACTTTTTTCGTTTGTTTTGGGCAAGCGCGAAAGTAGATTTAAAGCACATTTAAAGTTTTATTGTTATTCATAATATGCAATTTTACGTCTAGTTCATGATAAATGTAACCTGAAACAGTGCTCCGTTTTATTTCGGGCCGTGTTTTCGTTAATGTCATACACATTTCATGGTTTTCAACAAAATATACAAAGTTTTTTGCGGTGATAATGAAAAAAAAGTGAAAGGTGGTCCGATTTATCGTAAGTTTACCCTTCATACCTTTTTAAGTAGCCAGTTGACTTGTCATGAATCGCAGTGCCTTTTTAAGCTCTTCAATAGTCAATGAGTTTATGTATGTAGGTACTTAAGTGCACACTATATTGACTTTTGTAGTTCGTATTAATTATCTCAATAAATACGCTTCATGATTGCGCCGTTTACTCTCCTGCTTCTTACTAACGATCATAAATCGTGAGTTGGCACGTAAGTATTCTGTAGTAAACTAGTTTCGTTATGAAACAAGTTATAAATACATTTTTGTAAGTTAGTGATAATATTGGCTCTGAATGAGTTCCATTTTACCTGATTAAGAGGCATGATTTAAATAGTTTAATCTTATAAATGTGCAGGAGGCTGTTTTGAAGGGAAGATATGGATAAAATATATTTTACAATAAATGGAGAGCAAATAGCTTTATGTAAGTATAAAAATAAGTAAATGTTTATTTCAGAGTTCCTTACTTAGGGGGCCTGGTGATCAGGGCCGTCTTAAACTAGGCTGAGGCTCTTGGGCACACTAGAATTTGGGGCCCTTTTGGAAAGTAAAAAAAGCAAATTAAAAAGCGAATTATGTGAGAGAAATTGTCAGTCCTTCGGCACTTGCCTCGTGTTCCCTATGATGAAGACGGTATTGCTGGTGATCTGTCACACAGAGTATCCTAGTATGGACACGAGGCTCTCACACTGGTTATAATTTCCTCGTCATAATGGTAGTAGCTATAAGTACCTTTGTGAGAGGAAATGAAGAGATTTTTGATTGATTGATTTACTGTTTGTGGTTCAACTGTTAAGAATTTCTTTTTTGCACAGAGAGGCTGACAAAACTCTCCTGTCTGGATTTTGAGCAGTAGTTTGAATTGTCTTATTTACTTATAAGCAAAATCTATCATCATCCTTAGAGATGTGCTGAACGTTTGGTTATTAATTTTATGTTTGTTTTCCGTTGATTTGTTCATTATTTATTACCAAATATTTACCGAACAATGAACTTGGGTGGTATTTAAGTCTTTTGAATGCCCCAGTCGTCTGTAGTTGACAGCAGATTTCCGTGCCCCTGACGCCACGATATGCCGTTTTCCATACATTTGCATTGGCTACAGCCGTCGTCGAGCGTACGTGGCACGCTTTTTCGCCGTTAGCCATTGCGTTCAAAAGGTTAACATGCAATATTTAATGGTCATTGTATTGTAAAATGTACAGGTAAACTTATATTAAACAAATTAAATTAAAAGCTATTTTAAAACACCAGATATTAAGCAGGGTTGTCAACTATTGTGTGCCGCACTGCCTGGTTCTATAGAAACATGTTTTGGAATGGATAATGAGAGCATTAAGATGAATTGAAAATTCAGGCAGAATATTTCGTAAAGAACATTCAGCTACATGTTTGTATTTGGTGGAATCTCGGCACATTTCTAAACATCAACATTGGATTTTTATAATGCCACCTCTCCTAGTCTGATGCCATTGCAAATTTATTGCATATGTAGACTATTTATTCTTTCAAAATAATTCAAATTTTATTTGTAGCTGGTTCTGAACTGACTCCAGACACATCCCTAAATGACTACATCCGTAACTACCTGAATTTACATGGCACGAAGGCTATGTGCCATGAGGGAGGTTGCGGGGCCTGTACTGTGTCCGTTTCTCACACTCACCCTACTAGAGGAGAGAAACATGTGTTTTCTGTCAACTCGGTAATTATGATTTATATCTTTTATATTATATCTGGTTATAAAAAGCACATAAGCTTATGGGGTGTGCCAATAGTAGTTTATGCAACGGTTGCATAATGATAGGCCTTAAAACACTAGTGCGGTTTTCATGAAACGAGCTGATAGGCGAGTTTCATAATAAGATCGCACGTGTGTTTTAAGGCCAAATTATGCAGCGTTGCATACATAACTTTATCTACACACCTATTATAAATCCTCCATGATGGGTTCAGAAACAATATTTACTGGCAACAAATTATTTGTTGCAATCGTGGCTGCATATTTCCGATATCCGGCTCATTTTCACATCACACACACTCCGAGAAGACTACTTACTATTCATATTTTCAACTAAAATGTAAATTACAAACAACTTTTTCTATTCAATTCAACAACAATTCTACTTTCGTTCAGCAAAACACCAACATAATGGCGGCAATTCGATCCTCTGTCAAGCTCATTTTTTTTTAAATCATAGACAAACGAATGAAGTCTCTATTCTCATGTCACTCGAGATCAAATGTTGTGCAGTTTATATTAAGAAAAACATACTGGATTGACGTTTCGTATCAATAACTGTTTTAATATCTATGGATACTAGAATAGAGACCAACTTGAGTTTTGACAGCTGTTCCAAATTTAATCTCATCGATATCGATACTAAAAACGATACGGTAATAAAATTGCAGCACTGGTTTTTCCTAATTGGTTGTCAAAATGGTGGTCATTTCCTACGGTTTTTGATTACACTATGGAGGTTTTATGATATGGGTGTAGATAATAGTAGTTTATGCAACGGTTGCATAATGATAGGCCTTAAAACACTAGTGCGGTTTTCATGAAAGGAGCTTTAGCGAGTTTCATAATAAGATCGCACGTGTGTTTTAAGGCCAAATTATGCAGAGTTGCATACATAACTTTATCTACACACATATTATAAATCCTCCATGATGGGTTCAGAAACAATATTTACTGGCAACAAGTTATTTGTTGCAATTGTGGCTGCATATTTCCGATATCCGGCTCATTTTCACATCACACACACTCCGAGAAGACTACTTACTATTCATATTTTCAACTAAAATGTAAATTACAAACAACTTTTTCTATTCAATTCAACAACAATTCTACTTTCGTTCAGCAAAACGTCAACATGGCGTCAATTCGAACCTCCGTCAAGACCATTTTTTTTTTAAATCATAGACAAACGGATGAAGTCTCTATTCTCACGTCACTCGAGATCAAATATTGTGCAGTTTATATTAAAAAAACATACTGAAATGACGTTTCGTATCAATAACTGTTTTAATATCTATGGATACTAGAATAGAGACCCACTTGAGTTTTGACAGCTGTTCCAAATTTAATCTCATTTCTTTACTAAAAACGATAAAGAAGTCATGTTATTTCTTTATCGCAGCACTGGTTTTTCCTAATTGGTTGTCAAAATGGTGGTCATTTCATACGGTTTTTGATTAACCAATGGAGGTTTTATGATATGGGTGTAGATAAAAGCTTCTGTAGTTTTGTCGCCTATGGCTGAACAAATATTTAATCTTGGGCCCGGGTTTTCGTCACGTAGTCAATATCCTCTAGGGAAATCTCGCGCTTATAACGACAAATATGAACCAAATTATTATTTTTTAGCTTTCTGTTAGCAAAAAAATATTTAAAACCGAATTTATGAATTACTACGTGAGAACTAGAGGGGGACGGGGGGGGGCCTTGGCATATCTTATAGGTGGTCACCGAGGGGGGGTAAAAAACTAAAAAATGGGTCACGTAATGTTCAGATTTCATGTTTTATGTTTTTCCTTTTTTTATGTATGGTTTTTATTCTGTACCAAATGTATTTATTTCATTTCATTTAGCTGTTCGTGGTTTTTGGTCTATTAAGGTTTCTTATAGACCCTGAAAATAATTTCCAGTGCTTGGTCCACGTGTTGTCCTGTCACCAATGGGACATCACCACCATCGAAGGTGTGGGGAGTCGCAGAACAGGCTACCACCCCATACAGACGCGACTCGCCGCCTTCAACGGCACACAGTGTGGTTATTGCACACCAGGATGGGTGATGAGTATGTTCAGGTAGCACAAACACTGGATCCTCATGGTTTTTCTCCATTTTTAGCGTACCGTACCCAAAAGGTAAAACGGGACCCTATAACTAAGCCTTCCCTGTCCATCTGTCCATCTGTCACCAGGCCGTATGTCATGCACCGTGACAGTTAGACAGTTGAAATTTTCACAGGTAATGTATTTTTGTTGCCGCTGTAACAAGATATACTAATAAAGAAAAGAAAATAAATAACTCTTCGCTCGTTTTTGCTCGATATTGATAACGGCAACCGATAGACGCTTGAAATATTAACAGAATATTTTGTTAAATTCGCTTTAAAAATAAATAATTAAATTAAAATAAAACAAATTTTTAACGTGATTTTTTGCTTGATTATAGATAATTGTACGGAACCCTTCGTGCGCGAGTCCGACTCGCACTTGGCCGGTTTTTTGTTGTTGTTCACGCGTTTGTTATTGCATTTTTGTGAAAGTCCTTTTCTTTTGCGAAAGTACAGATTGACTGACTTACTTATACAATTCATACAATGTTGAGCTCAGAATTTGACAGACTCACCACACCTTAATATGAGAATACAATTTTCAATATATCTCCTCGCATCGTCGTGTTCCATACAAATTGGTCCTTCGAGCCGGATAGAAATAAAATAAAGAAATCGGTCGACCAAGCCCTGTTTCGCGGTCTTACTATGAAAGTACTTCCAACTAAGACCTTGCGTTTGTAACAACACCAGCTTGTACGAGAGTTCCAAAAGCAAGTTGACGATGCAGCAAATTGAGAGCTCATTCGGAGGAAACATGTGTCGCTGTACAGGCTACCGACCCATCCTCGACGCCTTCAAGAGTTTCGCCACCGACGCTGACCAGAGACTGAAAGATAAAGTCCAGGTAAGCTTGACTGTTCAGGCAGGGGTTCTCACTCCGTACTTTAGGTACGCTCGGCCGTCGGACAGCTCGGAGCTGTAAATTGCAGTAGGTTGCCGCTCGCTCGCTCGCTGCACGATTCGCGCGTCTTTAGTAGCGTCGTTTGGTGTTGTTGGGTGACGCGGATAAAAAACTGACAGCCCTAGCGTACACGAAAGAGCACGTTTTATGCGACGGAGAGAGAAGGCATGATTAGGGATATTTTCGTAGCTACACAGAGGATTGTTAGGCAGTGGTTCTTCTGTACGTTAGTACTATTATCTACTCTGTGGTTCAGGTCTAGTTGACTGGCTTAATAGTGCGGTAGAGCAACCTTCTGTGGACGATGAACACATGAATAATAATAATAATAATACATTATTTATTGCGGATATCATAGATACACATACACATAGATATCATACTACAAACTAAATAAAAAAAAAAGTTAAAATTTAATTCAAATAATTTAAAAATTCGATCAAATACTTTAATGTAGTATAATGAATTAAGATCCCTTCAAAACTACTTATTATAATGCACCGTTCGTTTATTAGAATTAAATGAAATGAAAAATATTCATTCAGTTTCTTTAAGCCATATATGATTAGTAACAGTTTCTCTTAAAATTATATTAGGTATAGCATAATTCAATAAAATCAAAATATCTCTGAAAAGTGGCTAATTCTTCACAGGATATGGAGGATCTAGGTAAAATGAAATGCCTAAGGAAATGCGAAAAGAGATGCTCTGATGACGACTGGTGTCTCATCGAAAGCAAGTCTGAAGATTTATTGCATGTGGGGATGAAGGCCAATCGGTGGTACAAGGCTTACACCGCCAAAGATGTCTTCAAGGTGAGCGAAAAGCTAAACTAATATATTACATCATTATCATCATCCATCAGCCTGTAAACGTCCCATTGCTGGGTACATTCGTAGGCTATGTATGTACGCACTGTCCGGTTAGCCCCACTGCGGCAGGCCGTCCGGCTAACCGCAACCCCAAAATTGTATGTTTATTTATTTATTTATGGAAGCCCAACAATATTAATACAAACTTAAACTTTGGATTGTCCTATTGTATTATACCTAAATTTATAATAATTTTATGTTTTTGCACGCCGATTGGTAAAACATAGCGATAAAACTATAATAAACACCACTTGAATGTACTAACTATGTTTGCAAATACATAAAACATTTTGATTTGATTTAATTTAGCGTTCCCGAATAGAGGCGCAGGTATACATGTTCATACTGTGTTCATTTATTTGACGCCAATTCTTGACGTCGATTTTGTTTTTTTGTTAAAAATATTTATAGTATTCTGTGTTTGAGATGACTGACAGCTCTTAGTCGTCAAACTACTGTTACCACAGAATACATAATAGAGGAATTGTCACTTTCTTTTTCTTTTTTAGCTTAAGACAAAGAAATAATCAAAAGGGCTCAAATGTCATCGCAGTCATTTAAAAAAATCTCCTGAAGAAACGATATAAAATAAAAACAAGTTACCTTTAGATTATAAGTGTCTATCAAACTATCAAAATAAAATATAATATCTCTTCAAAAAACTACTGTTCTTATTTCTGAAACTTGCAGGTGCTAAGTCGAGAAGGTACTGACAGTTACAGATTGATTGCCGGAAATACAGGAAAAGGTAATATTATTATTTTCAAATACACAGCTGGGTAGCCTTCTTTCATAGTGAGTACCGCGTTAGACCGCGGGCGCGGCAGACAAACGAACCACCCGAAGTACCTCACTTAATAGTACCTACCTTGGATGTTCAAATAGTACCATGACTCACTTATAGACAACGCACAGCCTAAACGGGTGGCCCTATAGGTTTGAAATTTGTAGGAGACATTCCTCGAGTACCCTAGAGGTGCAAAAAGGAGAGATCATTTGAAATTCCAACCCTAAAGGGGTGAAAAGGGGTGATAAAGTTTCTATGGAAAATACCGCGGGCGAAGCTGTGTTGGGTCCACTAGTTTCACATATATCCAATAGACTCCACATAGCCCGGCGACCTCCGCTGCCAGCAGCAGCAAAAAGCCATAAACTGCGGGGAAGGCATGGGGAGCCCTCAAACGCACCAATCACAGCGCTCTAAAAACCCCGCGCGCCCCGCAACTTTGACAGCTTTATTTACTAGTAAAGGTTAGGCTAAGCGGTGTCTTTAGCATATTTGGTCTATCTTGAAGGTCCCAGTTTCACCACGCGAGAGATACCGCGGATCGAATCGATCAGATCGAATTTTGTTCACGATTTTATGGGTTTTTTTTTTTAGCGCGGAACTCTAATTCTGTTTCTAAAATAAATGTAGCCTAAGTTACGTTAGTTAGTTAGTATCATCTATCTGCCATTGAAAGTCCCGTCCAAATCGGTCTAGCCGTTTCGGAGATTATCCGGAATAGACAGACAGACAAAAACATAAAAATTGGTTTTTTGTTATAAGTACCGTATATACTTTTTATGCGTAAAAGTATTTGTATAGATGTATAGATATTCACTATATTTTCAGGTGTATTTCCAATTGAAAACGACGCGCGTGTACTGATAGACATTTCTTCTATCGCTGGTCTTAAGGAAACCTACAAGGACACCAACCTCGTGTTGGGTTCAGGGATGTCTCTTACGGAGCTGATGGTGGAATGTCAGCGGTGGTCCAAGGAGGCTGACTTCACGTACTTGGAGCAGTTCTACCAGCATCTGGACCTGGTGGCGCACGTGCCTATTAGAAACGTAAGTAATCCTTGGGAATGAATGCACCAACGGCCTAAACTAGGATCCTGCACCGATATCAATGAGTAGCTGTCTGCAGCTGTCAATCTTTTTTTCTGAGCTTGACCGTTGACTTGTGAATTTAACACTTTCCGTGCTAAGAATCCGGTTTACGGTGTGCGGATGTGCTTACATGCCGAACAACCCGTGAGCCGGGTTCTTGCTGTTATTTTTGTAGATTGGCACGATTGGCGGTAACTTGGCGATGAAAGCGTCTCACCACGACTTCCCCTCAGATGTTTTCTTGCTGCTCGAAACTGTTGAAGCTGCTGTTACTATAAGTAAGATTTCGCAATCTATTAGACGAATTACTTAAACTCGTATAATACTCAAGCTCGAAGCCGCGAAAACTATTTAAAAAAAAATTGATTAGGCACTTACGCCAAGCACAAAATGCCTACTCTATCTCTTTCTTTCATGCATGGGAGTAATATAATCTGTATTTGCTATCCAATGCATCATCATGCCCGCGATGCAGGGTCTTAAGAGGAGTGAGAACCTACGGCTTTATATTCAAAAGGTGATAACGATTTCCACCCCTTAAATGTGAACCGATGTTCACCAATATTTGATAGGTTGTAATTCAAAACAAAATCTAGGTCCATACGTTTTTATTTTTTCACTGTAACCAATAAATTCAGTTTTATTGCTGTTTTAGTATTCTCATACAAGTATTCTCATACAAAACAAATTTCGGCGATTATTTGTTGATCTTTTTTCAATATTCAAAAAACGTATAGACCTAGATTTTGTTCTGACTGGCAACCTATCAGAAATTGGTCAAAATCGGCTAAAATTTAAGGGGTGGAAATCTTTATCGCCTTTGGTATGAAAAGGCTGATTTTTGCCGTTGGTTCGCAGTCCTCTTAAGAGGTGTATTACTAAACTTAACTGGCAACGTCGTATTTTTGCGTTTTTCTCCTTTATTTAAGACAAATTGAAAAATGTAGTCTATTATACATAAAGTGGTCAAAAATACGTGAACACGACTTTATTGTCAAGGGCGTAAGAGCGCTCAGATATTGTTGCCCTTTGGCAACGTATTTATATTTATGACCTTGACTGTATCTAGTGTTTTGTTTTCAGTCAATAACAAATTGGAGAAAACAGAAGTGAAAATGCAGGACTTTTTGAATTTAGATCTCAAAGACAAGATGATACTTAATGTGAAACTACCGCCGCTGTCTATGCAAAACCATATAAAAACTTATAAGGTAAGTAGTAGTATAAGTAAGGATTATCTTTACATTTGCAAGGCACTTTGCAATTTTCTTTTACAACCAAAATTTGAGACGAGTTAGTTGTTTACGTTTTGTTTAACTTGCTTTGTTCGTATGTCTATCATTCCAGTTCAAAATTTGTAATCCATTTTTCAAGCACTTACTGCCATCCGCTTTAGCTGAATTTTGCATATATTTGTAGCTTCAGTGACAGTGCAATAAATAATATGGTACCATGGGGCTGGTTTGATGATGGACCCGAACATTTGCCATAGGAACTCCTGAACTAAACAAGATAGCCCCGTCGTGTGTGGGCTCGTTGGTTTTGTCTTGACAAATACTAACATAACGCAAAAAGCGTGTTATTGTTTTTAACAAAAACTTATTTATAGATAATGCCCCGCGCGCAAAACGCCCACGCCATCACAAACGCAGGGTTCGTCATCAAACTAGACAATAACACAATCACAAAATGCAACATTGTCTTCGGCAATATCAGCCCTAAGTTTATCCGAGCTACGCAAACCGAAAACGCACTTAAAGGAATGGTGTTAAACGGTGAAGCGTTGAAGAAAGGATTGGAGAAATTGGAGGAGGAGTTGGTTCCGGTACTACTACCGCCTGAACCCTCACCGGAGTGTAGGAAGAGTATTGCATTGGGGTTGTTTTATAAGGTAAGGAAATTATACACGTTTTTACAATACAAAACATTATAGAACAAACGGACAATGTTCAAATCGACTGTAAAGCGAATTCTTATTTCTAGGGCATATTACTATTTGTCTAAAACTGTAGACATCATTGTTAACTTATACGTGTACTGTTTTGAAAAATGATTTCTCACCGAGTTACTTGTCGGCTCTTCTCAGTAGAGGATTTTTTTCCGGACCGGTGGTAGATTCATTCCACCTTCGTAAGAGCTTGTAAAAGCCTAAATTGAATAAAAATAGTTTGACTATGAGTTTGAATAGAGATAGTTATTTCTGTATTTGTAAAGTGTAAAGTGTAAATATTTTAAAGCTTCCGAATAACAAGTAAATTTTCAGGCTTTTCTGTCTGTATCGTCGGCCGTGAGCGCTCGCTTCGCCAGCGGGCGCGCCCCTCTGCCGCGGCCCGTGTCGCGCGGCACGCAGGCCTTCGACACGGACAGGGCCGTGTGGCCACTCAACGAGCCCGTTCACAAACTTGAGGCGACCATTCAGGTGCACAATAGTAGTTTATGCAACGGTTGCATAATGATTGGCCTTAAAACACTAGTGCGGTTTTCATGAAACGAGCCGATAGGCGAGTTTCATAATAAGATCGCACGTGTGCAATTATGCAGGCTTAATGATAGGCCGTGGTCTTCTAATAAGATTTTATATCAAAATAAAAATAAAGTATTTTACAGTGTTCCGGCGAAGCGAAGTACTCGTGCGACACTAACACCGCTCCGCGCGAGTTGCACGCCGCGTTTGTGACGTCATCCATCTGTGTCGGCCAGATCGAGCACATCGATGCCGCGGACGCCTTAGTGAGTCTTTACGATAACAAATAGCTTGGTGTGCCACAGGGCTCTATTTTGGGTCCTTTACTCTTCCTGGTTGATATAAAGGATCTATCAGCCATAATCAATAATAAGTGAGGCTTAGTTGTATTAATAATGTTACTTCTCCGATATTTGACCAACAACAAGAAGTCTACGGTCATTTAAATGAAATCCGTGGGCGTATTATGTGGAAGAATGAAAACAAATTGCTAACAACATTAAGTAGGTACTTTTTTACCAACGCTTAGCTCCACCAAACAACACTACTCCCCGTTAAATAATTCCAGAAACTTCAAGGCGTGGTATCTTTCTTCACCGCCAAAGACATTCCAGGCAAGAACTCGTTCACCCCAACTGACGTTCCATGGCAAGAGTCTGATGAAGAAATCCTTGCAAGCAAGCAGATTTCTTACTACGGGCAGCCTGTTGGGATAATAGCGGCTGTGACGCATAAACTGGCTTTGAGGGCTGCCAGGTTGGTAAGAGTCCAGTACAAGGATGAAGGGAAGCCTGTATTGACTATTGAAGACGCGTTGGTGGCTCCGTATAAAGACAAAAGGGTTAGTAATTAGACACAGATAGCATTAGATAAAACTTGAAATAATGTAAGCAATCTTTTTTAATATGCAGGGTTATATAAGGGGTCATCCACAAATTACGTAACGTAAAATTCTTAAATTCCCCCCCCCCCCCTCTTCATCCCGTTACGTAACAGCTGCTTCGTAAGCTTTGGGCTAATATTCAGGTAAGAAAGATAGGTAGTTAAAAAAATAGTTTTTAATAAAGCTTTTATATGTATAAATAAAAAACGAAAGCGTAGTAAAAAAGATAAAAGAATGTCAATTCTCTTCCAGAGAGATACCGCAAATTAGTAATCCCGTTTAATGGATACTTAATGTATAAAAATACATTAAATGAATAATAATTATAAAAACGTGACGTTACGAAAACCTTGACCCCCCCTCCCCCATCGTACCAGGACCGTAACGCTTGACCAGACCCCCCTCCCTCCCTCCAAATTGCGTTACGTAATTTGTGCACGAACCCTAATATCTTTCAGTGACAGACCATATATCCAATGGACTTCGCATAGCCAGGCCAGGGGCTACAGGCAGGTGCGGGGAGCGCATAACTTGGAACGCACCAATAACAGCGGTCTAAAAACCCCGCGCGCCCCGCATGTTTGGCAGCTTTATTTGCTAGTAAAAGTTAGGCTAAGCGGTGTCTTTAGGTATTATATTTGGTCTGTCCTTTCAATATAACTCAATTTGGCGACATGGAAATTATTTATATTTTATTTTATTGGATCTGTTTAACCCAGTCCTACTAATAATGCGAAAGTTTTGTATGTCTGTCTTTATGTTAGTTACCACTTAGCTCCGTTACGGCGGGGCGGTTTAACAAAAATTGGTACCTACCTTTTATCCTGGAAAATTCAAAAGTTCCCTAAGGAATAACTGAATCAGACCCCCAATTCTCGCTGCATTCGAGATAATCTCACAATCGAGATTTAACGTCAGTGCATACAGTCGTTTGACACAACTGTATGAATCTGAAGTTTAATCTCGAAATCGACATTATTGTAGCGAGAATTGGGGGCCAGATAGTAAAAAGCAGAAGCCAGTATACAAAGTTTTCATGAAAATCATTTCATAACATGACAAACAGACACGCTTGGGTGATATAAGATTATAAAAGCAGTTCGTCATATCCTCATTTTATCGCAGATACGAGAAGAAATCTCAATTAAACCTACAAATAAGGGTGTGGATACAACCCAGGTGATCAAAGGAACGTTCTCTATACCATCTCAATATCACTATACGATGGAGACACAGTGTTGCACCGTGTCGAATACTGAGCACGCTCTGACTGTGAGGGCGTCTACTCAGTGGATAGACTTAGTGCATGTTGCGGTCAGTCAAGCGTTAGGCATGAAGGAGAACGAGTAAGTGACTGTTATTTATTTATTTATTGACTGAGGCAATAGCGCAGTGGTACTGCCTACTGCCTACTGTGCCCTCCACATACCCCAAATTCAATAACCGATGTTGACCAATTTTTGATAAGTGTCACAACAAAATCTAGGCCTATACGTTTTGATTTTAAAATCTTTTATTTAACTTGCAATGTTTGTATGTACGGGTCAAATGTTGCAAGCTGAATTAGAACCACTTCCTCTTATCCTACGGAGCTGATTTTTTACAAATTGGTTTAGTTCCGAAGACAATGCATTTTTATGGTAAGCATGACCAGAATGGACATCCAGGGTTTTAACCAGATGAAGGAACTCTTCAACGGTCAACAACAGCACAGACACGAAGTTTTGTGTTTGCACTTTATTGCAATATTAAAGTGCAATGGGCAAAAAAGCTTGCAATAAAAATCCAGTTTTAAAATAGCTTATTTTCAGTATTATCAATAAACTCAGTTATATTGCTGTTTTAGTATTCTCATACAAAACTATTTTCGGCGATCATTTGACATTGTTGATATTTTTCAATATGAAAAAAAAAATTATAGACCTAGATTTTCTGACTCTCGACTCTCTGACTGACGACAACCTATCAAAAATTGGTCTAAATCGGTTAACATTTAATCGGTGGAAATTGTTATCGCCTATTGTATGAAAAGGGTGATTTCTGCCGTTGGTTCACAGTCCTTATACAGGACACCCTGTAACAGTTTGAGTGTGACAAGCGGTGGTGCAGAGGCAGAGCTAAATGCTAAATCGGTATCAAGGCCCCTATTCGGGATTGCTAAGTGATTTACCTTATCATCATTAAAGTACTAAAACTGCGAACGGTAACGCCAACACTTACAAAACAACGGCACATACATTGACGACGCGGATAGCCTAGTTGGTAGTGACCCTGCCTCCGAAGCTAGCGTCCCGGGTTCGATCCCCGGTACGGGCAAATATTTGTGTGATGAGCACGAATATTTGTTCCTGAGTCTTGGATGTTTTCTATCTATTTTAAGCATTTATTTCTCTATATAAGTATTTATATCGTCGTCTAGTACTCATAACACAAGCCTTTAGAGCTTACTTTGGGACTAGATCGATTTGTGTAAAGATTGTCCCCTGATTTATTTATTTATTTATTTATTTATTTGGCATCTTAGTTACGATAATAAAATCTAGTAAATTTTAACATACTTCCAATTTTGGTAACGATTTGGAACGTTGCTAGTGTATGTACTTTGTAACACAATACAATCATTTGGTACCATCGAGCTTATCTGACCATGGAGCCAGGAGGTGGATAGTGGAACTCTTTAATGACTATTAGTAATCCCTTCGAGTTTGGGCTCATTTGATTTGTTTTGACGAGTGCAATAGGTACATCAACAATACATATAAAACAGTACCGTGACTCACTTATAGACAACGCACAGCCTAAACGGGTGGTCCTATAGGTTTGAAATTTGGAGGAGACATTTCTCGAGTACCCTAGAGGTGCACTTAGGAGGGAGTTTTGGAATTCCATCCCTAAAGGGGTGGAAACGGGTGATATTTTGTATGGAAAATACCGCGGGCAAAGCTGTGGCGGGTCCACTAGTTGGTGATAAAGGTCTTCTGTTACTTACAAAAGCGTGTTTTTTGAATTTTTGTGAATTCTATTTTTTTAATAGGGTGTTAGTGGAAGTCCCACGCGTGGGCGGCGCGTACGGCGGTAAGGCGTCGCGCTCGGCGCAGTTCGCGTGCGCCGCCGCTCTCGTAGCCCGCGCCACTAACAGGACGACTACCCTCGTACTGTCGATGACGGATAATATGGCAATTGTGGGCAAGCGACAACCCTGCAAGGCTGACTATGAGGTAGGCCGACAGAAAAAAATGACTGTGTTTATTAAACAGTTATTCGTTTTTTATTGTTAAAAAGCGTTTATAATTTTGCAGAGTTTTTTAATTATGAAAATTTAAAATTATGGTTAATGATGTGAAAATCTGCAATGCAATTACAATGAAATTAAATGAAATTTGATTAATACTAAAATTAATCTATATTGCAGCGCCTTACAGGGTTTATGATTGGAGCTTCTAATAATTTTAAGATCTTTTGTACCACATAGTGCAAGAAACGATATGACTATGACGTCATCAACCCTGGGCTTGGGCAGCCTCCTCTCAAAGTGAGGACTGAGCAGTAGTCCCCACGCGTGCCAGATGCGTTGAATGATTTCACAGATGTGTGCAGGTTTCTTCACGATGTTATCCTTCAACGAAATGCTCGTGGTACATCTATATAAATAAATACAATTGGATAGGTAAAGTTTTTTGAAGACAGGCATATTATACATTATATTGATAGTGGTCGTCTCAGGGACCAAGAATCTAAAGATAATTAATTTTTAATTCGTATCATTATTCAGGAGTTTTTTTTTAATGACTTCTCCCCCGTTACAGCCGTTTGCTCGGGTTATTAATTAAATCTTTGCCTTAAGTTAAATAAAGAAAAATAAAGTGTCAGTTCTTCTTCACTGAGCCGTCACTTTCTTTTTCTTTATCCTATTCTGTATTTATTCTGTAATTTTAAAATAACCGCTCCTCACTATATACATATGTAAGTATATAAGGTACTTTTTAAATAAAAAAAAGTTTTAATTAGTTTGTCTTTCTATCTGTATTTTTATTCCGTCTAATCTATGAAACGGCTGGACAGATTTTGACGAAGCTTTGACTGGTAGATAGCTGGTTTTATAAGGAGTAACTTAGGCTACTTTATTTTAGAAAAAAAAGTTGTGTTGGAATAAAACAAAGGACACTTTAATCCCAATCCCACGCGAGCAGTCGCGCTGTGCCCGCACAGCTAGTTATAATTATATGTATTTACGTAAATGGAGATCGTGTTTTTTTCCAAATGAAAAATTATGTTTACAGATAGGCATTAACAACGACGGATTAATCCAATACTTGAGTGTCAACTATTACTCGGATTGCGGGTACTCGTTCAACGACAGTTCTGCCGGCGAAGTGGCGACGACTCTCACCGGCTTGTACGACACGAGCCGCTGGCAGATCACAGGGAGCAGTGTGAGGACGGACACCCATTCCAACACGTGGTGTAGAGCGCCCGGTAAAATCACCCTATATACTCGTACATATAAGATTAAAGTTGTCGTTAGTTGAAAAACCCGGGCGATGTTGGATAAGAATAGCAGTGATTAATTCAGAATTATAAAGATTAAGTCTATACAGAATGTTCCAGGAAAGTTAGTCAATATCGATTTTTTTAAATTAAATTTAGGCTTTTACAAGCTCTTATGAAGGTCAAGGAATGAATCTACCACCGGTTCAGAAAAAAATCCTCTACTGAGAAGAGCCGGCAAGAAACTCGGTGAGGTATAATTTTTTAAAACAGTACACATAATATAAATTGACAATGATGTCTACAGTTTTATACAAATCTAAGTATATACCACAGTAGGTACGCCCGAGACCCAGGGATCGCCGGTTAGATGAACAAGGTGGGTTGGCAAGGTCAAGCCGGACCATTACTACTGATTGTCCTCTGTAAAAATATTACCATTTACGAGATATTTTAATAAGCATAAATAAATAATAAATCAGGAGGACACAGTCTTTACACAAATCGATCTAGTCGCAAAGTAAGCTCTAAAAGCTTGTGTTCCGAATTCAATGGATTTTAAGATTAGAGCATTCATGAAGACAGACCCTTGTTGTTAAATGTTAGTTGGTTGTAAATAAAGTTTAGGTCTAACTATCCTATCCTACTAATCCTAACTTCCTAACTTATATTATAAATGCGAAAGTAACTGTGTTACTGTGTGTTTGTGTGTGTGTGTGTGTGTGTGTGTGTGTGTTCTAAACATTGGAGAAGGGCATATGCTACGTAAATAATTATTCTACGCAAACGAAGTCGCGGGCACCAGCTTGTTTATTATAGATGTGAAACTTTGTGTATGTGTGTGAGTGTGTGTGCGTGCGTATATGTTTGTTGTGTGCAATTCCGTAACGGCCCAAAGGATTTTCATTGCTTTATTACTTTGTAATGTTTCTATTTTTTTTTTGGGTTTTTATATATGATGTTAAATCAATGTTTTAACTTGAAAAGTTGATTTTCTGCTGAGTTTCTACTGTCCGAAGCGCTGGTAGATTCAACCCATTTTAATTTATTCATGTGACAAGTAAAAGAGCCCATTGGTGGCCAATTTGCTAAGTAATTATTTGAATTTGAATTTGACTTTTTTCTTCACAGCAACCACTGAAGGCACAGCGATACTTGAGCACATAATGCATCGTATCGCGCACGCCACAAAAAAAGAACCCACCGACATTAAAATACAACACCTTTTACCTAAACAACAGGCCGTCAAAGACCTGCTTCTGTCATTCAAATCCGAGATCAACTACAACGAAAGAAAGTCCATAATTGAGAAATACAACTCAGAAAACGCTTGGAAAAAGCAAGCACTACAGCTATCCATCATGTCGTACCCCATAGGATATTCATGGAATTTCCCAGTTACCATATCCATTTACCACGCAGACGGGACAATATTAATATCCCACGGCGGGATAGAAATGGGGCAAGGGATTAACACTAAAGTTGCCCAAGTATGCGCTTACTCTTTGAAAGTATCGTTAGACAAAGTGACGGTTAAGGGAAGTGACAGTTTCGTGTCGCCTAACTCAATGTGTAGTAATGGCAGTATTACGAGTGAATGTGTGGCGTTTGCGACTGTGAAGGCTTGCAAGGAGTTGCTGGATAGGATGGAGCCGGCGAGGAGTGAGCTGAATGAGCCGACTTGGGAGGAGGTGGTTAAACTGGCTTATAAGAAAGGTAAGTTCCTCACCTTCCTCCTATGAGTGGATAACTTCATAGCGTGTTTATATCAATATTGGGGCCAATTCGAGAGCGTTTTCGGGTTATACACAGGGAGCGTTCAAGTATTACGTAACGAATTTGGGGGTTCTTGTTAAACGTTACGATGCGATGGGGCAGGAGGGGGGTTTTGAACTACGCGTCACGTAACATTTTTTTTAACCCTTCAGAACGGTCGCGTAAAAACATTTGTCTAAGAGCCAGTCAGTCAATTTAAATTTAATCTTATTTCCATTGACTGCTCTCAATTCCTCTGGCAGATGGTTATATTTTTCTATACACATAGCCTCTCAAGAATTCTTTTTATCAGTCTCTGATCACTCATTGTCTGATTAATCGGTCACTGAATGACTGGGTGGTATTTCTTTTATATAATTATGGACCTGGACGTTTTAATATGAGTGAAAAGCGCCAAAGTTTAGGCTCGTATTAATTGGTCTGTCAAGTAGGCATTTGTCATACTTCAAACCTTACTTGAGTAGGACTTAACCACAGACTAATAATTATTTATTTATTTATTAAGGTACACCAACAACAAAAATATAAAAAAACACAAATTCACTTAAATAGAATAAAAAACTTATCTGTTATGCATGTCAATTACATGCGTATACAACATTTGCAGCCAACTTATTAAAGAAAGTGGTTAATAGTAATACATATGCGGTTAATGCCGGCATCAGTCAACTAATGTGTCAATAAGCTATAAGCTGTCTCTAACTCAGGTATAAACCTCCTAACGAGCTCGATGACCTCTGACGCGGACGCGCTGTCGGGATATAACGTCATCGGCGCGTGCGCAGTGCAAGTCGAGCTGGACGTGCTGACTGGCGAGCACGTGATACATCGCGCGGATCTACTGCAGGACACTGGGCGCAGTCTCAGCCCCGGGCTTGACGTGGGTCAGGTGAGTAGAGACAGCTATAGTTAGGGTTGCCAACCGTACTATAATATATAGAATTGTACTATATTTTGGCTCTGTGGGACCGTTCAAGTATTACGTAAGCAGATTTTTTGTAATTTCTGACCGGCCCCTCCCCCACGTCAGCAAAAGTAAGCAA
Organism: Tortricodes alternella; assembly: GCA_947859335.1. NCBI lineage: Eukaryota > Metazoa > Arthropoda > Insecta > Lepidoptera > Tortricidae > Tortricodes > Tortricodes alternella. Next base: position 20,537,312 of record OX401968.1, on the reverse strand, counting down.
AGTTCTTACCCCCCTCCCTCCCATGATGACGTAAACATTTATACATATAAATACTAGCTTCTGCCCGCGACTTCGTTCGCGTGGAAGTCTGTTATAGTTGTTGCCTCGGGAACACTTAAATTTGCCGGAATAAAAAGTAAAGTGCTATTCCAGACTATAATTTATCTCTGTGCCAAATGCCATCCAGATCGGTTCAGCCTCTCTGGCGTGATTGAGTATCAAACATACATCCATCCAAAGTAAATAAATAAATATTGCTGACGTAATCACCATCCAAATCCCCCCATCCCCCATGTCATCAAAAATAAGCAAATCAAAGCCCCGGAGGCACGTAATACTTGAATGGCCCCTGTGTACTATTTATACTGTTGATGAAATATATAGTACGCAAAAATATTATATTTCGGTCAGTTCTCACAAGGCTTACTGGGCTTTGAGTTGGCCGGCCAATTTAATAGACTTTTACCAGCTCGGATAGCCACAAGATGCCTTATCGGAATGTTAGTAAGATGGTTTTGGTGTAAATATTATGTTTAATCAGTCATATCTTACAGTCTTTTTAAAAGGTTTTTCTTTAAAGTACTATATTTTCCTTCAGTGTACTATTTTATTTATACCTTTGACTGGAAAATACTATATTTGCTCCTTAAATAGTTGGCAGTTAGCTATAGCTGGTCACTGCAGCGCCCTAGCAAGGTTGACATAAAGATAAGCTATCCCCATCTTATCCCTCAGTGCCTCTCTCTCATATTAGTGCCGACGATAGAGAGATAAGACGGGGTTAAGTTATCCTTGTGTCAGTCATGCTGGGGCCACTGAGAGGTCTTCAATAAAATACAATGAAAATAAATAATTTATCGAGTAAAATGGCGTAATGCGCATATCGTTTGTGAAAATTACTAGCTTTCGAGGAATTGCAGCTGCAATAAATATAAGAAATTCACCGATAGATGGCTTCACAAAGTCCGACGAACGGTTATCTTGCTTTATTCGTCCATTTAAAAACCGGACAAGTGCGAGTTAAACTCGCGTGGAGAGGGTTCCGTGATTATATGAAATTTCCAATTTTACCTTAACCTTTTCAAGGCCCCAGTCGGCTGTAGCCGACAGCAGATTTCCGTGCCTCTGACTCCACGATATGCCGTTTTACATACATTTGCGTCGGCACAGCCGTCGTGCGCTCGTGGCACGCTTTTTCGCCGTTAGCCGGGGCGTTCAAATGCGATCCGAACAACACAAGCTTAGTGGAAGTGCTCGTGTTTTTAGAGTCCAAACAGACGCTCGGTCTAGAAATATATCACTTTCTGCTTGGTGAAACAATCTACCGTTAGTTAGCCTTAACTTTAGTTTACACTGATTAGATTTCTATTCTGTCAAAGCAACGTTCCTTCTTTAAGTTGGTTGAGAGGACTGTTTATAAAACAAAGACTTAAAAAAACACGCTCTTGTCAGTAACGCACTTAAAGGTACAAAAGACCCTCATCACTAAAGTATACCTATTGGACTCTTCAAACCAAACAACATGAGGCCAAACTCGAAGAGTTTACGACGGGCGGTCCAAAAATAGTTAGCCAACGGCATATTATCAATCCTATTGATTTAATTTTATTATCATTTAAAGGAATTTTTTTATTACAAACTCCTTTGTCAAATATTACTGGCCAGCGACATACAGGTTTTTTTAAATATTTTTTTAAAAATTAACATGTCTGTTACTTTAGAATCACTATGACGGAGGTAACGCGAGAAGGATTTTGGGCTATGATATATTATGATTATAATGTAGGGTTATAATTTAAGGAATCACATAAAAATTTCATCAGTGCTTTTAGGGAACTAGCTCTATTACTTGTCACCATCGCTTACTGGTTTGGTAAATTTAAACATGGGTGGAGCGACTTCAAAGATGACCCTCGACCAGGGCGAACGCCAACGGCAGTCACTCCAGAAAACATTATTAGGGTGGAGTGGCAAATCAAGGAATGTCATAACACTACCAAGGCTGAGATTCAGGATGAACTGAGGGTTGGATCCCAGGCAGTGTCCACCATTTTACATGATCACCTTAAAGTTAGGAAGGTTGCGTCGCGATGGACACCTCATTCTCTCACACAGGAGCAAAAAGATCGACGTGTAGACTGGTGCCATTTTATGCTACATAAATTCGATTGAGGTAACTCACAATAGATGACTTACATTGTGATATCCAACGAATCTTGGATATATAGCTACGACCCACTTACAAAACAGCAATCGACGGAATGGGGGCTTTAAGAAGACGATTTACCAACTAAAGAAGTTCGCAGTCGGAGTGCCAACAAAAAAATGATTGCTGATTTTTTTGGACGTAGTGGACCTATAGCCTTAGTTCCCCTATAAGATCGTAAAACGGTTAATGCCCAATGGTATAGCGAAGTTTTTGTGCCGCAAGCCTTCGAGGAGTTGAGCAACAGTCGCCCAAGAAGTGGAAACCGGGGTATCATTTTCCACCAAGACAACGCTCCTGCTCACACGGCTGCCAGAACCATGGAGCTTAAAAAAAAACCAGGTGTGCAGCTGCTACCACATCCTTCCTACAGCCCTCACCTGGCTCTGGGTAATTTTTTTTTTTCCCACCTTAAACAAATCATTGCGGGGACGAAAATTTGCGGCGGCGGATGGAGCAGTAAACGAATTTAGGCAAATTTTTTAGACCTTCCACGAGTACTGTTTTTTGCCTATTTTGAAAACTGGTTCAGTCGAATGCATAAGTGCATAGATGTCGCAGAAGAATACATTGAAAAATTTTAAATAAACTTTTTAAATATTTCCTTTATTTTCTGTTTGACTAAACATTTTTGGACTGCCCCTCGTACTAGTAGTCATTAAAGAGTTCCACTATCCACCTCCTGGCTCCATAGTCAGATCAGCTCGATGGTACAAAATAAATGTATTGTCATCCGAATTGCAAACCAAATGAGCCCAAACTCGAGGGGTTTACTAGTAGGCATTGAAGAGTTCTACTATCCACCTCCTGGCCTCATGGTCAGATCGGCTCGACGGTACCAAATTATTGTATTGTCATCCGCATTGCATACACTTGCAGTGTTTCAAATATTTACGACAATTTGAAGTAGGTTAAAATTACGCTGAAAGATTCCATTACATACATACAGGTCAAGCTAATAAAAGCGTGTTAAAAATTGTAACATCACCTGTGAACATTGTTTATCAGTGAACAATGGCATCCTATAAGTACCTTGTATCTGTTAAATAATTGAGTATTTCATTACTAGTTGCTGACGTAACCACGTTAACTGGGTACCAACTATTTGAGAAATACTCATTTAAATAAATAAATACCTACAAGGCAACACTTTTATTTTTTATCGAACCCTCGGTTAGATCGAAGGCGCTTTTGTCATGGGCCTCGGGCTGTGGACGAGCGAGAGACTGGAGCGCGACTCTTCCGGCCGCCTGCTCACCGACCGCACCTGGACTTACAAGCCGCCCGGCGCTCGGGACATCCCCAGCGACTTCCGCGTCAGCTTCAAGAGGAATTCCGTTAACAACGCTGGCGTTCTCAGGTCTAAAGGTACGTAGTAAACAGGTGACTCACATGCTGGTTTGCCTTCCTCTAATATAATAGTAGTTTATGCAACGGTTGCATAATGATAGGCCTTAAAACACTAGTGCGGTTTTATGAAACTAGCTTTTAGCGAGTTTCATAATAAGATCGCACGTGTGTTTTAAGGCCAAATTATGCAGAGTTGCATACATAACTTTATCTACACACATATTATAAATCCTCCATGATGTGTTCAGAAACAATATTTTCTGGCAACAAGTTATTTGTTGCAATCGTGGCTGCATTTACGATATCTGGCGCATTTTCACATCACACAGTCACTCCGAGAAGACTACTATTCATATTTTCAACTAAAATGTAAATTACAAACAACTTTTTACAATTCTACTTTCGTTCAGCAAAAAACCAACATGAATCATGAAAGCAGTAATGGCGGCAATTCGATTCTCCGTCAAGACCATTTTTTTTTAAATCATAGACAAACGAATGAAGTCTCTATTCTCATGTCACTCGAGATCAAATGTCGTGCAGTTTATATTAAAAAAACATACTGAATTGATGTTTCGTATCAATAACTGTTTTAATATCTATGGATACTAGAATAGAAACCCACTTGAGTTTTGACAGCTGTTCCAAATTTAATCTCATTACGATACTAAAATCGATACTGTAATAACATTACAGAACTGGTTTTACCTAATTGGTTGTCATAATGCTGGTCATTTCCTACGGTTTTTGATTACATTATGGAGGTTTTATGATATGGGTGTAGATAAAAGAAGTTGTGGCGTGCGTTGCAATGCTCTTTTTTGGGTCATCAACCTTCCCGGGCTCGCGCACACCAAAGTTTCATCGTAATCGGATGAATAGTATAGGAAAAACAAACAAACAACCAACCAACCAAACATGTATAGATAAAGAGTTTAAATGCATAATTTCAAGGTTTTAGCTTAGTTTAGTTACGGTTTCCACACACGAATAAATCATTCATTAATTCATAGGGTAATTCGTTAAATTTGTTCCATTTTAATTTCAAACCCTCTCTTTTACGAACTTCCAATTCTATTTACAAAAATTTCTATAGCCTATGTCCTCCTTGAAGTTGCCCTTACTATAGTATCGAAAACCGCATTGAAATCCGTCCAGTAATTTAGGTGTGTCGCGCACATACAATCAGATAAACAGACATGAAATTCATCTGCTAATTCTGAAGCCCCTCGGAGCATTTTTTCATTGTCCCTTCAATGATGTTTTCTACTTTACAATTATGTTACAATGTATAGATATTTTTTGGTTACATTTTTCCTAACTATCCCAATTTATTTTAAGTGAAATGTGATTTGTTATAATTTATTTGTAGTTATTTAATACCTTAGTTGCATTACTCAATTTCTTTTGAATATTTTAGAATCTATATTTTGGAAAACAATGCTTATTGTTGATGAATCACATCTATTGATATTGACTGTTACGAATAATTATTAGTTAAGTTTTATTTATTAAGAATCTCCTTCTATGTGTAATATGAATGTTCGAACACAATTATGTAATTGTTTATGAATAAATGCTTACTTACTTACTTACACTTACATTATAAAAGTTTTTGAGTGTGTTTGTTATGTTTGTTACTTCTTCACACTGAAACGGATTTGAGTGAAATTTAGTAAGATAAAATCTATCTTGATTTTGAATCCGGCATTTTTTTAAATTCGTGAGGGATTCATTAGCTAGATTTCATGCAAACAAAATCGCGAGCAGAATCTAGTAAATAAAGATAAAACGTGGAATTTAAGGGTTCTATAACCCTAAGACACTACCGACTTCCCTAACAGCTTCAAAACGGAATTTAATCGATAACGCTGAATCCTGATATCAAATGTAAGTAATAATCGGACTGGAAGATCTGACCACCGACCAAACGAATTCTAATAATGCACTTAATCTTTTGAACGCTATTGCTAAGCTGAGTGCGCAAAAGCGTTCCCCGGACGCCGAGGGACGGCTGTAGCCGACAAAATTTATGGAAAACGGCATGCTGTGGCGTCAGGTGCACTGAAATCTGCTACAGCCTTCTGTGGCGTTCAAAAGGGTAAAGGTGTGTGTAGTCCCCAATCCGCACTGGGAGCGCATAAGGAGCTTCCCAGCCCTAGCTCATCCCACCTGTGGGTGTTTGGCGGGTGATGAAGTAATGGTTCGACAGCCACCGGGGAGCCCTCACTGACGCTGGCCGTGGCAGTGACGCACGCGTTGCGAGACGCGATCTCCGAAGCCAGGAAAGAGTTCGGATATAAAAGCAACGACTGGATCCATGTCGGTAAGACAAGTCCACTGTTGACTAAAAGGGCCCATTCACTATCCTGCGTGGCAGTCCGTCTTGCCCTCCAGCCTCGTAATGCAGGATTGTGAAATTTGTAAATGTCGCAGCCTGCATGAGATCGTCCATGTAAAGGAGCAGGTGTCCTAAATTATGTGATGCCGTAATGCAATGCAAGATCGTGAATGGGGCTCTTTACAACGCTACTCAGAATTAGATATGAATGATTATCATATTCTTAAGAGGAGTGTTAACCTACGGCTTTTTATACAAAAGGCGATATCGATTTCCTCCCCTTAAATGTTAACCAATTTTGACCAATTTCAATTTTCAATGATAGTCACAAAAAAAATGTAGGTTTATACGTAAAACCACTTTGTTGATCGTTAATCCATATTCATAAAACGTTATACGTTTTATTTTTGGTCGTCAATAAATTGGTCGAAATCGGTTAACATTTAAGGGGTGGGAATCGTTATGACTTTTTGTATGAAAAGGGTGAATTTTACCTTTGGTTCACAGTCCTCTTAAGTGAAAATTACTTTGAGTGCAGCTTTTAGCCTCAGAAAATTGAATGTGCTATTTCTAGCCCACGGTGAACCGCTTTCGTTTTTTTTGTTTATTTGAAAGGTGACTTAATTGAGTGTTCTTAGCTATGATTCAAGAAAATCTATTCTTCCGATTGAAGATCATCAGCTCTTTTCTAGTTCATGAAGGTATATGAGCATCTTCCATAGGTCTAATCAATACGAAATTTAGTTTCCTGCTACTTCAATAATATTGCAAGAGGGCCAATACATATTAAAAAAAACTTGAATTTTTTGCCTGTAAAATTGTTACTTCTAGCTTTTTGAAACTGGCCACTGAATTAAAACTTCTTTTTAGATACACCATTCAGCGTGGAAAATATACTCAAAGCGATCTCGCCGAAGGCAGAAAGCTTCAAGCTTCAGTAAACTGAAACTTAGCTAGATAGAAATAAGTCGCAAATTATATAAATCATGATATAGGCACAAAGTATTGATAAAGATAATTTATTTATAGAATAAGATCAATAATGTATTTAAATTTTGTATCATTTTTGGTGTAAGGGCGCTAGCACACAGCGACGTTTTGTAGCGATACAGCGATGTAGATAGAAGCCAGCGCCAGCATCGCGTTAGTATCGCGACCGTTTTGCGGCTGTATCGCTGCAAAACTCGCCGTGAGCGAGCGCCCTTAATCACACATTGTTAATAGTAAAATAAAACTCTTATATCAAAATACATTTTTTATATTTACAAACACATTTATTTAGATGACAAACTGAAACACCTAGTGAATTATAAAATAAAATCATACTGGGCACGATTGTAAGAAATATTCATATTGCATTTCCCTACACATTTTATTTAAAAGGATCGTGTACCAAATAATTTCCATACAAAAAGGGACAACATTCATTTTCTGATATTTTTTAACATGTTATCAACCTGAACAATATCTAGTCAAATAGGTTTTAATTTTTTGGATTTAGTTAATAAATTCTTGAATAATGATGTATTAGTGTTTTCATACAAAGTGTATTTATCACTTCTCATGGTCGAAAAGTTTGTCATAATAGCTTCGCGTAGGGGGACTAAAGTGTATCATTTTATCTCTAATGATTAAAGTACTTTTAAAATTTATTTTTCCTTAGGAATACTAAGAACTGCCAGCTACCCAACAATATACTTACTACTTCAATTAAAAAAAGTTGTATTGAAATTGCTTCTTTAATAATATGGATTGTACGATGAAAAACCTAATTTCTCTTATGACGAGAAGATTATAAGCATTTGTAAGATGCTTCAAATCGTCCAACAGCTATTTGCGGAGGCGTTTCTTGGCATTTTCGTTGGATGTAGCATGCATAGTGCATTTTTCAACAAGAACATATGAAAAAAGAAAATGGTAAGTATGTCACGAGAACTCTATTTAAAATTGTTTTAGTTGTACTTCGTATTTTTTTATAATGTTGCTTTGTCTCGCAGTCGAAGTGAAAAGCAGAGTGTAACCCACGGCGCTCTAAAACCCATTATAACTGTTTCTATTTACTCCCTCGCTAAAGTAAAACTACCTCGTATACAATGGGTAATTTTAGCCCTTTGTATAAAAATCCACTATTGGCCATGATCTCCTTATTTATATTTCATATAAAAAATATCTAAAACCTAGATTTTGACCAACCAGACATCGTCAATACATATAAGACAGTACCGTGACTCACATATAGACAACGCACAGCCTAAACGGGTGGTCCTAGAGGTTTGTTTGGCGGTGACATTCCTTGAGCACCCGAAAGGTGCACAAAAGAGGGATTTTTTTGAAATTTTGAATATGAAAAAGGGGTGATGAAGTTTGTATGGAAAATACTGCAGACAAAGCTGTGGCGGGTCCACTAGTTATGATTGAACTGGCAGAATGGGTGACCATTTAAAGAGGTAAGAACGTTTTCACCGTTTGTATGAAATGTGTGATTTTTGCCTTCGGTACACAATCCAAGAATTTATTTATAATTATTTGTTTAGTTAAACAGTCAAAAATCGCTTGATGAATATGTTAGCCACTCCGAGCTCCCTGTGGGGACGAAGTATGTGGGTAACAGTGGCGTAGCGTGAGGGTAAGCCGGTGTATCATTTCTATTTTTAAACGTTATATTATTACTCCTTAAATATTGTATTTACATAAAAAAAGAATGTAATATGCAATTTTTATGTTAATACAAGAAGTAATGAATAATAATATAATGTTTGAGTTAAGAAAGTATGTACCGACTTACTCTCACGCTACGCCACTTTTGGGTACATATGGGAATGTGGAGACCTAAGCACTGTGCTGATGTAACATATTCGTTTCTCTTACTCTAACGAATTTCTTACGTAAAAATGTTATAGGAGCCCGCACCATGAAAATGAAAGATCCTAAGAAACATGGTACTAATAGTACCATTGAATTCCTAGTTTCAATTTGGTACTCTTCGTACAGTACAGTTTGGGCGCCGTGCCATATATTTATAGCATCTTATGATACCGCTGCTTAAGAGGAGTGTGAACCTACGGTTTTTCATACAAAAGGCGATAACGATTTCCACCCCTTAAATGTCAACCGATGTTGACCAAGTTTTGATAGGTTGTCAGTCAGAACAAAATCTAGGTCTATACGTTTTGGTTTTTTCACTATAATCAATAAATTCAGTTTTATTGTTGTTTCAGTATTCTCGTACAAAACGAATTTCGGCGATTATATGACTTTGTTGATATTAAATAAATATTTAAAAAAACGTATAGACCTAGATTTTGTTCTGACTGACAACATATCAAAAATTGGTCAACATCGGTTAATATTTAAGTCCTTGAAATCGTTATCGCCTTTTGTATGAAAAGCCGTAGGTTTGCAGTCCTCTAATATCCGAATTCAGAAAGGCCACTCAAATTGAGCATTAATTAAAGTGACGTTTCAGTGACGTTTCTGTATAGGTTGACAACTAGTTGAGGGACGTTTAAGTATTTAATATCTAATCAAATCAATTAAGTGGCGTTTCTGAATTGCCATAATTTAACTAGAATACTTGAGTGCAGAATTAATCTAGTTTCAGATGCTACCTTTTCACCAGCTATTTCCAGCGCGAAGTGCCACCAGCGCCAGGCCCTACTACTGAAGTTAAGGGGCTCGCGCTCATGGCACTGCACGCTCCAAATGGGTTAAAAGGGTAAACTATACGTTGCTGATGCTAGGGCTGCTGTTTGTAGGGACGGCGTGTTTTCGTCAGTCCATTCCGGGCGGCATCGGCTCCAACGGGTTACCCATTATCGGGGGAACTGGCTGGTATTGTTGCTCCTGTTCGACAAAAAGTTATTAAGAGCCTTGTCCTTGAGTACCGCTTCATACAAACGCAGTTCAGTTGTGGTTTTGACATCTTTTGCTGGATCGCATAGAAACTTTGCAAGAATATAGATAAAAGACAATTTTTTCCCTCGGGAACTTTTGATTTATCCGGCATAAAAATTACCCTATTTCCTATTCCAGGAGCTAAGGTCTAACTATAAACGACGTTTCCAATGAAGTCCCCAGGCGGCTCGAATTTTTCCGACGCTTCCAACAATTCTCGTTTTATTTCAACCAATTTACACAAAACCTTGACAAATTATATATCTTAACCTTCCTCATGAATCACTCTATCTATTAAGGAAAACCACAGGAAAATCCGTTCAGTAGTTTTTGAGTTTCTCGGTAACAGACAGGCAGACGCGGCGGGTAACTTTGTTTTATAATATGTAAGGATGATTTTTAATTTTCATACAATCCTGTTTTTATCCTGTTTACATTTTATTTCTTCTCGACCACGCAACCTACCCTCTGTGGCTAAAAATATCCAAACCACAACTGAACTACGTTTGCATGAAGCGCTACTCAACGCTTCTCTTAACACGTTTGTATGGGGGTCACTGGTGACTCCCATGGCGTTGGGGGTCACCAGTGACCCCCATACAAACATTTAACACGGCCCCCATGCCGTTTAACGTGTTAAGAGTGTTATTTACGTAAACAAATGCAAACGGAGTGAAAATCGGAAGCGACTGGCTAAAGTCCGAGCCGCATGCTGAGGCCTTTCCCCACGGTGAAAGCTGAAAGCATACCTGTGGAGCGATGACCGCCCTGAGCGCGGGCGAGGCCTGCGCGAGCAGCCTGGCGTGCACCGGCAGCGCGCGCAGCACGGCGGCCGACGCGGGGAGCGTGCGCTCGCAGCACTTGATCCAGCCCTCCCACGCCACCTTGTTGTTCCACACCTGAGGGGTAACAAACAATTAAGCAAACAGTGCTTAGTATTTTGATATTAAACATTATTATTATTATTATTATTTGTGCGGCACAAGATCGGTTGTCGTCTTCGATAGCTCGGGTGTAAATAAATTACACCCTCGAACAAATAAATACAATTGTCCGGTTCGCAAGTATTATTTATTTATATTGACTCTACCTATAGTTCTGGTTCGGTTTACAATGTTGACTGATGAATAACTGATGATAACAATTTGATTCGGTTCACAAGGTTGACAGTGGACTAAACACAAATTTAAACGAACGTGGATTTCTTCTCGACCCCCCTGGAGGGGGGGGGGGGGGGGGGGGGGGGGCGGGGAGACTGTTCGGGGCAATGGCCCGTGGTGGTCGCTGGGTGCGCCGCCTGCTGGTACAGGCGGGTCGATGTATGGGGGAGGACTAATTTAAAATATAAAAATGTCTTCTTATCATATAATGTACTAGGCGTAACTAGTAACTGTAGCGCCCAGTAAAGCGCAACGCAACCAATTACGTCGGACGTGTGTTACACAGCTTTTCTTATTTTGTGGCTCGCTGTCAGCAACATTATTATATATTTTATACACTAGCAGCTTATAGCTGATGTGATTATAGAACGTTTATCAAGTTTTTAAAGGAGTCAACTGACGAAATGACTCACGGGCAGGTCGTGCAGGACGCTATTTTAAAATTCTCGTGTTTTGAGACCGAGTGCCCCACATACCTCTTTCTCAATGAGCAGCTGCAGTATGTTGAGCACGAGCGGCTGCAGCGACGCGTGCAGCGTGAGCGACTGCAGCACCGAGCGCATCAGCAGCACCGGGATGTCGGGCTCCTCCACCAGCTGCTGCAGCACCACCGCCAGTACCTGCACACACAGACCCCTTACGCAACCCTTTAACTCTGCCCGCAACGGCCAAATGCGAAACAGCTTGCCACGGACGCGATACACAATGTAGGGTTGTGTACTCCATAGTCATGTCAGCGTCTGGCCCCAAAACCCCCAACACTAATTATTTGAGCACAGTGTATACCATATAAACTTTGTTCAAACATAGTACATAGGCTGTTCTTATTATTTACTAAATGAATAATATGGTTATAGCAAAATAAAAACGGCGTACCTAACCACCAGTCACAATGCCCGCATTATTAGGAACATATCGGTTACAACCCTGTGAAATACCTAAATATGTATATGCCACGATGTATGCTGTAGATGTAGGATGGTTCTATACTGTACATTTTTTTTAGAATTTACTGTTTCAGCTGCAGGGGGTGACATATATGACACCTTTAGAGCCTAATATTTCCCAGAAATTGGTATAAAATACTCGTAACAGGTTTCAAACAGCTATCCAACGACACCCTCTTCGGGGACGTACAAGTTTTTTTTTTATCTTTGCCTAAAAACTTCGTTTCAAATTTTATTATTTATCTTTGTGCGCGGGACACATTAATAATTGTACAAAATTTCAAATTTCTAACTTAAATAGTCATTAGAAAAAAGTGGCTGTAACAGTACATACAAATAGACGGACATAGCAAAACTATAACGGTTCCATGTTTGACTACGGAACCCTAAAAAAGAAAAGCACTTTGCATTATTTTACGTCGCGATATCATGACAATGGTAATGAGGATTGAAAACGTACATCCTGCGTGAAGACCTGCTTCTCCGCGAAGCAGAGCGCCGTCGCCTTGATGATGAACTTGAGATCCACCACGCCGGGGTCGATCAGGTGCAGCGCGATCAGCAGCTCGGCCGGCCTGACTGCGGGAGTCACAGGCAAGGGTCGTAAGAGGTCAGAAAACCAGTCAGGAGTTAAGGTCTCAAGGATCACTGACACCAATTTCAATCAATTTAAAAATAAAATCAAATTATGGCTAATAAAACGAAACAGTATAGCCCGAGTAGGGATGTTTCCTGGGCAAAAAAAAATTATATAATTCTAATTAGTCCTTCAGTTGGATTATCAAAAAATTATGAACACGTATTTTTTGCTTTATCAAATCAGTCAAAATTGACTAAGATAACGCGCATCAAAGTTCGTGAGTGGGGGCTAATGACGTCACTTAATGGCAAAAAGTGTGCAAAGACGTGACGTCACGCAGAACTTCAACGCACTATATCTTCGTAATTTTTTGTTTAATTGTGAAAAGAAAAAATACGTCTTCAATATTTTTTTATAATCTAAAAGATTGCAGCAATAAATTGCTGAAAACTAGCTCGTTTACGAGCGTCTTTATATAAAACGACTTAAAAACTTCAATCATAAGAGGGCGCAAGGCGTACTAGCAAAGGAGGGCCTTTATATGAAGTATTTTGTATTTTTCTGATAAAATCATTAAACTGAATTCCTTCAAGCCCTTCGAGTACAAAGTTCACTCTTATAATGACTAATAAAACGATGTTTTTATAATGTAAAATAATTTTTACATTATGAATAATTTTAACAATATTAGGAGAAATACCTTGCTCAATTTTATTTCATTGTTATAAATGTATAATTTGACATTTCTAAAAGGAAGTTGCATTTAATAATTGTATTAAATCTGCATGTACACCCGGAAGGCTCGAATTTGGTGTAACTAAACTGTTATGCATTAAGATCTGCAAATTTAATCCTACATTCAAACGCAATATATCAGTTTATGCAACGGTTGCATAATGATAGGCCTTAAAACACTAGTGCGGTTTTCATGAAACGAGCCGATAGGCGAGTTTCATAATAAGATCGCACGTGTGTTTTAAGGCCAAATTATGCAGAGTTGCATACATAACTTTATCTACACACATATTATAAATCCTCCATGATGGGTTCAGAAACAATATTTTCTGGCAACAAGTTATTTATTGCAATCGTGGCTGCATATTTCCGATATCCGGCGCATTTTCACATCACACACACTCCGAGAAGACTACTTACTATTCATATTTTCAACTAAAATGTAAATTACAAACAACTTTTTCTATTCAATTCAACAACAATTCTACTTTCATTCAGCAAAACGTCAACATGGCGGCAATTCGATCATCCGTCAAGACCATTTTTTTTTAAATCATAGACAAACGGATGAAGTCTCTATTCTCACGTCACTCGAGATCAAATATTGTGCAGTTTATATTAAAAAAACATACTGAATTGACGTTTCGTATCAATAACTGTTTTAATATCTATGGATACTAGAATAGATACCCACTTGAGTTTTGACAGCTGTTCCAAATTTAATCTCATTTCTTTACTAAAAACGATAAAGAAGTCATGTTATTTCTTTATCGCAGCACTGGTTTTTCCTAATTGGTTGTCAAAATGGTGGTCATTTCATACGGTTTTTGATTAACCAATGGAGGTTTTATGATATGGGTATAGATAAAATCTATTAATTAATTAATCAGGAGTGGTTACAGGATTTCGTTGCCCCCATCTATATGCAATATCTTCCAGAAATTTCGTCGACAGGAACAAAACAAAATAAGGTGCCTCGGTTGTCAGTCAGGGTGGGGGGTGCATGATTTAAAACGCGTGGATTAAAAAGGGTCGCTTTTCACCTTGGAGATAAACGATATCTACACGAATAAAGTCGCGGGTGAGAGGCTGTCGTAAATCATCATTTTATGAATGAATAATATACCAGCGTAATAAAACCAAGCATAAAAAAGCAGAAATTAATTTGAAGAAAAAAAATCACAAGCCGTTTGACAATTACGCCCTTGTTAATATAATTATTTACTTTATTTACTTACAAATCATATACACTGAAAACAAGAGTATTTTATTATTAATCAAAGCATAAATAAGATTATATATACCTTTTTTAATTTTATTGCCTATCAGGAACTATCTGACTTGGATCCATTGTCATACCTAATTCGTGTTTATTTGCACGAGGAAAAAACTCCTAATATAATAATTGGAAACCGACGCACCCCGTTCCAATTTAAGAGGACTGAAGCAACGGCAGAAATCACACTTTTCACACAAAAGGCGATAACGATTTCCACCCATTAAATGTTAACCGATTTTAACCAATTTTTGACAGGTTGTTAGTCAGAACCAAATCCAGGTTACGTTTTTTGAATTTTGATTAAGATCAACAAAGTCAAATAATTGCCGAAATTAATTTTGAATGCGAATACCTAAACAGCAATAAAACTGAACTTATTGATTATAGTGAAAAACTGGCAACCTATCAAAAATTGGTCAACATCAAGTTTAGCTTTAGGTGGAAATCGTTATCGCCTTTTGTATGAAAATCCGTAGGTTCACACTCCTCTTAAAAAAAGTCAAATATCCATTTCGTATATATTTACCTGGTAAGTTGTGGTCGTTAGGGTTCTGCAGTCCCAGCAGCTTGTTAAATACCTCTTTCACAACAATCGGGTTCAGTTTGATTAACTTCGGCAATGCGGCTATTATCTGCAGAGAAAGGATTTATGTTTTTTTATGTCAATTGACTGACAAACGAGCTGACAGCCAATCTGATGGAAAGTGGTCACCGTCGCCCATGGACATCTGCAACACCAGAGGCGCTGCCAATGCGTTGCCAGTCTAGGGAGGATGGGGAATGGGGATGGGATGGGGATGAGGGAATAGGCCTCCGGATCTCGTCACTCACCGTACGAAACGCAATAGCAAGCTATTACTTTACACCGATATTCTGTGAGAGTGTGGTACTAAGTACCCCGGTCGAGCCGGCCCATTCGAACAGTAATCATCTAGTGAGGATTACTGTTTGGCTCTACCACTACTACAGGCTAAGCAAACGTTTCAATTGTATGAAACAAAATGCAAATGTTTAAAAATGAAGAAGAAATGGCTCTTAGATTATAGACAAAAACCTGACCCTTACTGAGCCGGAACATGGCTAGCATAGCCAAGTCTCAAAGCTATTTAAGTGACTAGTGGATTCGCCACAGCTTCGCCCGCGGTATTTTCCATACAAACTTTATCATCCCTTTCCCCTCTTTAGAGATGGAATTTCAAAAAATCCCTCCTTAGTGCACCTCTAGGGTACTCGAGGAATGTCTCCACCAAATTTCAAACTTCTAGAACCACCCGTTTAGGCTGTGCGCTGTCTATAATTGAGTCACGGTCCCAGTGGCGAAGCGTCAAATATTTCCTAAGGGAAGCGGGAAGAATTAGAACCGTACGCGCGAGTCTGACACTTAGTTAGAGTAACACGGACTTCACTGACATCTAGCCGTAGCTTTCTAGCTCGGTAAAGCCGTCAGGAATTGGCTTGTATGCAGGCTTCGCCACTGCACGGTACTGTTTTATATGTATTGATATCTTTAAATTTCTTTAAACTTCTTATAAGATTTCTTAAAAGCGTTAAACCGAAGTACGTTATTATTTGCCAAATGGGTCTCCACTTACCTCTTTCTTAGAAAGCCCTGAGAGTACCGGGATCAGGAATCGTACGTCGGAAACGCGGGTCGCGTACAATTCGCGTACTCTCGATACCAGCTCTTGCGTAGGGGGCGCTGTAGTTACGACAAATAGTTAGTTAAATTGAAGACGAGAGAGCAGCTCGTAAACGGGCAAATTATTCGGAAATAGGCTAGTTTCCTGAAAAAATCTATTTAGTCCGTCATTTACATTATTAGAAACCATTGAAAACAATTTTTTTCTTTTGTCAATTAAACAAAAAATTACGAAGATATAGTGTGTTGAAGTTCTGCGTGACTTCGACTATGCACACTTTTTGCCATTAAGTGACGTCATGAGCCCCCACTCACGAACTTTGATGCGCGTTATCTTTGTCAATTTTGATTGATTTGATAAAGCGAAAAGTACGAGTTCAATATTTTTTGATAATCTAACTGACGGACTTATTAGAATTATTATTTTTTACGTAGGAAATATCCCTATTAATTCCGGCTATCCCCAATAAGATTAGGTACATATTAGATCACTAATGGGGACAAAAAGTTTGAATGTAAACTTTTGAGGACAGCCCGAATTGCAGCAATAAATTGCTGAAAAACAAGCCCGTTTACGACCCCCTTTGTAGAAAACGACTTCAAAGCTTCAATCATTAAAGGGCGCACAAAGGAGGCCTTTATAATGAAATATTTTGTATTTTTAGGGTTCCGTACCTCAAAAGTATAAAACGAAACCCTTATAGGATCACTCGTGTGTCTCTCTGTCTGTCTGTCCGTCCGTCTGTCACAGCCAATTTGCTCCAAAACTACTGGACCGATTGAGTTGCAATTTGGTATACATATGTAAGTCGGTGACCGCAACATAAACGCCTGACGTACATATATGAATTTTAAACATGGGGGCCACTTTTGGGGGGCAAATAATAAAATGAAAAAAAAAAAAAAAAGTTATGCATCCTATATCGTGTGATATATCAAATGAAAGGGCTTAATGTGAGGATCTTTGTTATATTTTTTTTGAATTTCAAGTTAAACTAGTTTAGAAGTTATTTAGGAAAATAGGCGAAAATTGACCATTCCCCACCCCCTTATTTCCGAAACTACTAGGGCTAAAACTTTGAAAAAAATACAGAACATAGTTCTTTACCTATACATTACAGAAAAACCTATAAGAAGTCTTTGGTATTTAAAGTAACGTAGTAAATTTCAGATATTCATGTACGGAACGGAACCCTCTCCACGCGAGTTTAACTCGCACTTGTCCGGTTTTTCTGATAAAATCATTAAATTGAATTTCTGCAAGCTATTTGAGTACAAAGTTCACTCTTTGAACCGCTCATTCTTTAAATGCCAGAATTTCAAAATACAAGATATCCGATTTACTTCATATCTTTAATACCTACCAGATTTATATTACACCTGATTCCTGGTTATTTATTTATAATACCAGACTCCCAAAATACCAAATCTGATAAAGAATCTGGGGAATTATTGTTTGGTGTTTTGGGAAACTGGTAATATCAGGAAACCGGTGTATCGCGTATCCGGTATTTTGGGACTATGTTTATTTGGAGAACGAGTGATTTGAACGGATTACTAGTAATGAAGACTGGCTTAGAGGAAGGATGTCACCCGGGAGGTAATGTTAATAATGTTTAATAGAGAATATGCAGGAAAATCAAAATGAAGTTCGAATTATATGTGAAAGAAAATGTAAATAAATGCTTGTAAAAGGAAAAAAAGATCTTACTGACCGTTGCTTTTTTATTAAGGGTCAAAATTACAGAAAAATAAATATATTTATATAATATTTAGTTCTGAATTACTGGTTTTTGACCTTCTCTTAAAATTTACAATTATTTCGGAAAATACTGCTTTTAGATCAACACCGTAGAGATAAAACATGACATAAATCTGATGAGGATGTCCAAAAAAGTAAAATCAGAGCTATAAACCAATATATATTTTTCACTAATTTTGACGCTTAATAAAATAAAAATGAATGGTTAAAGTGATCTGATATTTCTGTAATGTGCTTTTGTTTACATTTACTTTCAGAATATACGAGTAGTACGCACTCTTGTCGGTGTAGATGTGGAGCAGGCGCGTGAGCAGCGTGTCGGCGCCGCGCGGGCAGTCGCGCAGCAGCGCCAGGAAGGCGGCGCGCGCGCGGGGCGCCGAGGCCGCGGCGCGCGCGGGCGCTTCCGCGCAGCGCAGTACGGCGCGCTTGGCCTCCGCGGGCGCGCCGCCGTACACGCGCCCCACCTCCAGCATCAGCTCTGCGGGCCGGGAACACGTGTTTTACAACCACGAACACGTGTTTTTTTTAGTAAAAAATATCTGGGGGTCGCCAGGTGACGTGACCGTGACATCAAAAATTAAAAGACGGAAAAGGAATTTAATAGACACCTTAAATAAACCTTACTCAAAAAAAGCTACTTCACCTTACAAGAATTTTTCGAGGTTCCTATGGAGATTTAAACTTTGGTTTGCCTCTATCTATTGCTGCGCCCCTCAGGGTTTCATGTCTTACTTATAGGTATTATTACGTAAACTATGAAATAGTGATTAAGGTTCATATAAATGCAATAAATACTATGACTATGACCGTATAGAAAGCCGCTTAAGCGTTTGACTAGAGATTAAATAGTTAAATGTCCGTCAAATTGTCATCCTATACAAAAACGTCACTCAAACGATTTAATTAAAGATCAATTTAAGTGGCCTTTCTGAATTTCGCCAGAAGTCAGTTGTTTCGACCCATGACCCACAGGTTGAAAAACACTGGACTAGAGCATAATGATATCCCACATTTTTTCAATTTCGGAACTGATAGTCAATATAGACCCTGATATTGGAGTCCCGGAACAGAGTTTGCTAATTTTCTTGGAAAGACGATACATTTTCAAATTGTTTGTGCCGTTTCAGACTTAACCGATTCGACCTATGTCACATTTTAATCGTTTTTTTTTTTTGAAAATAATAAGTAAACTTCCATTCCTGAAGTTTAGGCGACTGCCGAGGGACCGTCGGCTACAAAAATGTCGGACAGTGGAGACCACTCGAAGCGGGCGCGTAGTAAGTAATACGGGTAATATACATGAGATTATGGCAAAGGGCATCCGAAAAAAATATTACAAACAATACTTCTTTCAAAAATAAATGGATTCCGGAATTGTATGATATTACATCCCGCAATTCCGGAATCAAAATACCACTATATTCTTTCTAAGATTCGCGAGTTACGAAATTCTGGAATTCCGGAATGCCTGCCCTGGCTTTGACTCCTATTATGTTTATTATAAGACTACGAATCGATCAACTGTTAGGCAAAAACCTCCCCTTCTTCCACTATTCCCAAACGTAAAAAAGCATGTTTAAACAGCATTAAATTTCGGGATTCTGTACCTACCTTAAGACGGAGAAGACATTCATTACTATCAGATTATAATTCATATACCTCGTACCAATAAGAATCAGAATACGTTCTCACTGGATTTGTAGAAGGGACATTATAATTTTAAACCAAAATATTGTGAACCCAATAATTCAACAGAGTACCTACCTCCTAAAAACACAGGACAAAAGTCAATGTCTCACCCAAAACAGATAATACTTACCCTCGTTATCCATAAACAGCGCCATAACCAAATTGAGGCACATCTTATACATCTCATCAGTCCAATTAGGACGGATGCCATGCCTGGCCACAGCTATCTCTCCCGGCGGATTAGCCAGGGATATGAACCCAAGGTACAACAGAGCATGCTTCTCTATAACTTTCTTCACAGCATCCGTTCCGCGAGCATATATCTTGAGCGTGGATTTGAGGGCCAGGTCGCGGATTTCTTCGTTCTCACTCACTGTAGATAGTATTGTATTTGGAAATATATACAATAATAAAAGACGTAAATCAAAACGGAAATAGAAAGTTAGGCTTTTTACTGTAGTCTTGAGACTGTAAAATCTGAATTCTACCTTCAAATCATAAAAAAAAACAAGGTTAAAGATAAAACACCGCACGCTGTTTTAGCATCTTACTTACAAAGAAAAATCAAAGCTACTTACACACATTACACACTAACGCAGCAACATACTTGTGTGCTCTCGGCACTCTATAAATACACGACTCTTCCAATATCTCCAGCGCCAGTATCGCCATCTTCTGCTCAGCCACAAGATGCTTCAGATAGTCTACCGCTTCCTCCGTCACCAACGGAGCCTCCAAATAAATCTTCCGGAGCAAGAGTTCCTTTCCACTCTCCATTAATGGATCCCCGCGCTCACAAATTTGGGTTATCAACGCACAAAGCAGCTGATTATAGTTCTGGTCATGTTTCTCGTGCATTTTCGGCTGTAAGGTCACTGGGTGACGGCTGAAACCCTGCATAAAAGCATATTCTTCATATAACCACGCCAATGCTAAATCTATTCTGTTTATAGGATCGTCTAGTATAAAATTGAGCACTAGATCACGGATTTCTGGCGTGTAACTTGATGCGAAAATCGTGATGAATTTAGATCGTATCGTTGAAGCTCCACCGATCGCACTTTCTTTCTCTGCGTTGAGTATCCTTCCCACTGCTTGTAATATCAACTTCTCCTTGATTTCTTTAGGAATAGGTCTAGTTAATTCTTGCAATCTTAGAAGCTTCACTTTCTGTTTTAATCTAGGAACAGTCGGAGTCTGTGGTGGAATGACTTTCTCCTTTTCTTTATTTTTTCTTTCATCTTCCTTAATAAATTCTTGTCTAGTATCTTCCATTAGCTTATTCATAGCTAGTTCTGCCTCTCTATCGGCTTTGGCGGACTCTTGTAGTTTTGCTACAGCATTTTTGAGTGATATTTTCTCTTCATCTTCTTTGAGCAGTGGTATTTTCATAGGTGCCTCTACTACGACTGGAGGTGGCAATGGAGCTTGTAAAGCTTCGCCTCTAATGAGACTTAGCATCATTTTAGCAAGAGATCTCTTCTGCGCTTTGCTACCAGCGTTCGGTATAGGTTTGTAAACACTAACAAAAGTACTAGGCATTTCATTTGGTAGATTATTTTGTAGTGTTGCCATTACTAGTTTAACAATATTGTCTACATTATCAATTCCATCAAATAGGGAGTCTTCTGTGGTAACGGGCTTGGGAAAACTAGTGTGACTATCATCGTCATAAAGGTTAAAATCGCTTCGACTGTTACTGTCACTGCCTTGACTGTTGCTTTGGGGAGAATCTATCCTAATTCTCTTAGGTGGAACTTCAGCTACTTTGATTTCTCCTAAACGCTTATTCCTTCTTTCTTTAGGCACTACCTTGTTGAGTTCTTGTTGGGTCATGCCAATGTCCATTAAAAGCTGAGTTAGTTGCGGGAACATGTCGTAAGAAGAAGGGTGTTTTATCAAATTAACAAGCAACATTTTAAGATGCTTTCGAACTGAATTCACTTGAGACTGCGACAAAGTGGGTGGTAGGGTTGTATGTAAGTCCCCTAGCGCTTGTATGACTCGGGGCATGTATTTTGGCCTGAATTTGGACATCAGGCACAGTGTGGTCATACAAGCCATCAAGTTAACGCTAGAGATGTGCTGCGAGTTGTGGAATTTCAGGAGAAGTGTGAAGATGTGTCTGAAACGAAATTTAAACTTTATTGTGGCTAACTGTTATTTAAAAGCTTTTGTTTGACCACTTTTATTGTAGGGGTTTTTTGTCGATTACTGCTACTTTCTTTTGACTGCTGACCAGTGGCGCAGCCTGCCTACAAGCCGATTACCAAGCTAGAAAGCTACGGCTAGCTGTCAGTGAAGTTCATGTTACTCTAACTAAATGTCAGACTCGCACCGTATAGTTCTAATTCTTTCGGTTTCCCTTAGGAAATATTTGACGCTTCGCCACTGCTGCTGACTTATTCAAGAGAATAGGTATTATAAATGAAACTAAAGAAACTATCACTGTTTCTACTTCTGTGACTGCACAAAAATATGCCAAGCAACCTTGACGTAACATAAAACAAGACAGGGCTATTTATTTATTTCCCAAATTTTACCAGGACCATTATAGGTGCACCATTTAATTCAGGCTTCATAACGCATAAGGACGCGATATATATGTATATATCCCAAAAACATAGCTGGTCCCCCTATACAGAACTATATAACTAATGGTCATAAGTGCCCGGGTAGCCTAGTGGTCTGACCTGCAGCACGTTCGGGCGTTCACACTGGGCCCGCGTGGGGATTACTGCCTAATCCCTTTTTACTATGGGCCCAGTAGGGCCACGTATAGGCTGGTGATGAATAGTCAAAAGCGGTTGAGAAAATTCAGTCCACTCAAACTTCAAGGGTTGTCTGTTTATGTTGCTGGCATGAATTATCTTAACTGGTCCTCTTACAGGACTATGTATATATATATATATATATATTATTTCAATAAGTATAGCTACTTACTCAGATTCCTCCTCAAGGGCGTTCCTCTTGATAAAGGTCAAATGTGCCGGCAGACTGTCCAGATTGAACTCATCCTCAGTGGTCTCTCCGGAAGTCTGCAACAACACTACTTCCTCCAGAAACTTGATCGAGTGTGTTCTGATGCCCTCATTGTCACTGTCTATCATATTCAGGACGAGCAGCTAAAAAGAAAGTGAGGTTTTAAATCAATAGTTTATAAGCAGTGTTTTTCAATCTTATTGAGTATACAACCCCTTTACAAATAAAAAATCTGGCGACTCCCCTATTACCGTACTAATACTATGACAGTGGTTCCATTGAAGAGGTATTTAAAAACCTGGCTTGCAATCGCGGCCCTCTGAGCAAGGGTTTGCGACCGCGACCCTCTGAGCA
Source organism: Tortricodes alternella (assembly GCA_947859335.1). Classification (NCBI taxonomy): domain Eukaryota; kingdom Metazoa; phylum Arthropoda; class Insecta; order Lepidoptera; family Tortricidae; genus Tortricodes; species Tortricodes alternella. Next base: position 20,514,394 of record OX401968.1, on the reverse strand, counting down.
AGGGCTTGCGACCCCCGGGGGTCGCGACCCATGGGTTGGAAAACACTAGTTTATAAGGATCATTATCAGAGCAAGTTCCCATGCATGAATTGAGAATTGAATTACCTACTTAGCAGATGTGTGCAGATTTACAATGTTTTCTCTCACCAAAACGCTTTGATAAATATCTAATTGAATCCTTACATGAGATCCAATTAGCTATAGCAATATTTATGTGCTTGACCATTTTTTGAACAATATTTTTGGCAGCTTGTCAGCTCATTTTTAAATTATGTAAAAATATTTTACTAATTATTTTTTTACATTTTCCAGGAAAAAGCACTAATAATATTTTTCATTTTTAAATTTACCGCTAAAACGCTATCTTACTATCAGCCGTCACGTGTGACGTGAACATACTGAAACCGGTCGTAAGATTCAAGAACAGCATGGTCTGTATCAGGGTGTGGTCCGAATAACACTTACTGTGATCACAATGATTAAGGTGACCAGCGTGATTTGGAACGCAGCCGACTTATTCAAACATCATATGTGACTAGTGTTTAAGGTCACATGACATAGAAGTAAAAATTAAAAAAATTAAGTTATTAAATTCTAAATAATCCTGATTTATTTTTACATAAATCCTTTTCTATAATGTACTATTGCCCTCAATTCCCCGTTCCACAGAAATATATTAATAAGTGTTACTATAGTCAAGTAGTCAATTAGATTGCTCTACCATATCTATGTAATATGTCAAGAATTCTGATTGGTCAGCTGGGATTGTCCTTCGCTACAGCGTGATCAACCTTACTCTTAGTTTGCCCTAAAATTCAGATGAAAGCTGCGACCATGAAATCCTTACTTTCAAAGAAGACAGTTGGTCCCACACATACTGCTTCTCCTCAACTGCCGATTTACTTTTGCTAATCCAAACTAGAGAGTTGCGGTAGACAATACTCGAGGCCTGAATAGCTCTTTTTTGAACTGCAATGACTGGGTCTGTGATGAGGAGTCGGAGATGGCCGATTAAGCCAGGCAGCTGATCTGGTTGGAGTATGCTAAAAAGAAAAAAGAATAATAGAAATATTTATTTAAATTTTACTTGTACTTTTCATATTTTGTAAATCTTATTAGTTGCTAGTGGACCCGCCACAGCTTTGCCCGCGGTATTTTCCATACAAACTTTATCACCCCTTAAGGGATGGAATTTCGAAAAATCCCTCCTTAGTGCACCTCTAGAGTACTCGAGAAATGTTTCCTCCAAATTTCAAACCTCTAGGACCACCCGTTTAGGCTGTGCGTTGTCTATAAGTGAGTCACGGTACTGTTTTATGCATATAGATTTCATAAAATAAAATAAATTAGGCCTCAAATATTATAATAAAAAGAATAAATTTTAATCTAATGTTTAATCTAATTTTAATGTAAATTTAATTTAATTTATTTTCATTGTATTTTATCAAATATGTATGGATTTATTTCTGAATTAAATGATTTATTATTATTATTATTATTATTATTAATCTGTGCCTTGTAACATTATTGACAAATAGTTGACGACGCAGTTAGCCTAGTTGGTAGGTAGTGACCCCGCCTCTGAAGCAAGCGGTCCTGGGTTTGATCCACAGTAAAGGCAAATATTTGTGTGAGGAGCACGAATGTCTGTTTCTGAGTCTTGGATGTTTCCTATGTATTTAAGTATTTATTTATCTATATTAGTGTGTGTATCATCATCTAGTACCCATAACACAAGCGTTTAGAGCTTACTTTTGGGACTAGATTGATTTGTGTAAAGATTGTCCATTGATTTATGTACTTATTATGATTTATATAAATAACACCTCCTCTGAAATCACATCTTTAAGTCTCATAGTAGGTAATTGCACATATTTTAAATTAAACTGAATCTAAATAAAAGCAAGATGCTGTTAAAGACAAGATTATTCATGATTCTGCCAATGTAGAAATTAAAAAAGACAAATTCATTTAAAATTTAGGTTTGCACCAATAACTATGTTAAATATGATTTGAATTGTTTTAACACATGATAGTTCTACATGTTTTGACAGATTTTAAACACATTTAACAATTTAAATATACCTATTTCAGATTAGTGCAAGCAATCCTTGTTGGTAGTTTCAAACTTTGTATCTCAGAAGCGGTCACTTTGCCTTGCATATTTTTTTGAGCATAAGCAAGACATAATAATCATTACACACCATTTTCGTTCCGCTGAAGCCACAAGTTTGTCAAGATACCCTCGTTTATTGTGTACGAAAGGTAATGTTAATGATTTACAGTAATAAGTAAGTAAGTACGTAAGGGGTAAGGTAAGTAATTTCAGTGGGGATCGACTTATCGATTCATTAAGCAAAAACAACTATGTGAGTAAAGGACCCAGGGCCCTAGCTAGGGGGGGGGGCATTGTGGGGCAATGCCTTACCTTAAAAAATCCCATTAACTAAGATAATATGCTAAGAAATTGTTCGTTCATAGTATGATACTACCTTGTAACCACCACTGCCCTACCTTAAATTCGACTCTAGCTACGAGCCTGGAAGGACCCATTTCTAAGAATTTGGGTCATAAATTATTGTTTTAATTTGAAATCGAATTTGTGCTTTATCACAACATATAAAAAAAATATTGTGAGATGTAATTATGAGTAGGTAAAATATAATGTTTCTGATGACTTATTATTCTAACCTAAAAGAACCCAGACTTGTTTTCTATTTTTATTAGATGTCTATATAGTATAGACTGTTCTAAACGTGCTATCGCTAGCGTCTACAAATTGCAATTTATAACAACGTTAAATAGTTATAACTTAGATTGTGATACCAATCATGACGATAGTCGTTGTCTCACCTTATTTCCTCTATAAAAGCAATAACCTGCTTCTTTACTTCAGTAGACTTATCATTAACGTAGCTCAATATATTGTCCGTGTAAGTAGGAATCATTTGAGGGACCTGGTGCAACAGAACCTCCAGGATTTTCCGTAAAAGATCGGTTTTCTTTTTTCCCTCCGCCATTCCCGCTTCGTTTATCCATTGCACCAGCTGAAATTGGATTGGGAAAGAAACAACGTATCGTATAATACAATCATTATATTCAGATCAAAAAATTTAAAACAGAAAACAAGAGAATAATGCAGTAATTTCAGTATGGGATTCAGAACATCACTGAATCGGCGGATTACAGTGCACAACAAACCTGATTTTGTGCTGTTACATTTGTGTTATGTTGATATTTAGCAGACATGATGACTATATTTATGTCTTTCGATGCTTATTAATACAATTTCAGTTCAGAAGAACACAATTATTGTCACAATCATATTAAATTCCTAAAGAATAAAGATACGCTAGCGCGTTGACATACGTTTAGTTTACTATACGTCAAAATTACAAATGAGTGTGAGTGAGAACGAAACGGCGCGAATCTGTATAAATTGAAGCACTGAGAAAGAAAGAGACAGTAGATAATAGTGTGCGTGTTAAATTGGGTGACCCAATTTAGTTGGATTATACTATGACATTACGTCTGTAGGGTTGCTATATTAAAATGATTATTATCGATAAATTCATATAACAAAAAAATCTCATGTCGCTAGATTTATAGGATCAAACACAAATACTGGATCCAATTCGAAACTTTTAATTTAAATTTAAGAATATCTTAAAATTCGCTAAATTTAAGTTAGTTTAGTGACATCCGCTATTCGAAATTACGCGCTTAATTAAGTAAACCTAATTTTAAACCTACTTTGACGTCGAAGTGACAGCGATAAATTAAATAAGTGTTTGGCCGCGGTTCGTTAAACGACACGCTGATTACCGGTTTTTCGAGACAAATGAAATTACATTAATAATAAATTTATTTGCACAAATGTTTACTTTGATAAATGTTTATTAAGACGTAATGGGGTGCAATTCGAAATCATATTATTTTAATTTACCTTTTCTTAACTTAAAATAAGAAACGCCAAACTCGATTATTCAGCTCTTAGCGTGAATGCTATTCGAAGAAAACAACTTGAGCGATCTTTTATTTTGACGTTTTTATCAATTAAACTTAGCGATAGCAGCTTAAATCGGTATTCGAACGTGCCCGCTAAATGTCAAATAAGTGATTTTTAATCCATTTCATTTTTAAATTTAGGCGCCAATTAAAACTTTGCCGCTAAATTATTGCACTGTTTTTTGCGAAAGGTAAAAGTAAGTTTTAGTACTTGAAGATGGAGGATTTTGTTGTAGCTGCTTTTATCGAACAAACTGAAAGGTATGTTATGGGTGTAAAAATCTTAAAATTGTAAAATTTGTCAAAATTGTTTATTCAAAGTTCCCGCATATACTCAATACGATGATTGCTGCTAAACTAGCTGTTTTAAAGCACCAAGTTGTTGGATGCTACAGACAAAGTCAAGGGCATACCCAGTAGTCCCCCCCCGGGCCCGCCCTTGAAACCCTCGGGACGCTGGGTATGCCCTTGCACAAAGTATTGAGTTTGGGGACAATTGTACATAGAGACTAGTCAAAATATGCTATCTAGTTTATAGTATCTAAATCATACTTCAATGTTTGGGGCACTTAGGTATTTAATTTGTAATTTTTTAACAGCACACAACGGAGTGAACTCAGGAGGCTTAGGGACCAATCCAACCCATTTGAATTGCCAGAGAGTAGGTTCAAGAAGTTATTCAGGCTGCCCCAGGCATCTGTTTTGGACCTACTCGAATGTCTTAATTCAAGGGGAGAAATGGATTTAGGACCTATCCCAAGGCATCTAAAGGTAAATTCAAATTTTAATTTAAAAAGTTTTATTGGCTATAATAGGTAGTACACACATGTGGTGATGTTTATTAAAAGTTATATCAGTATGTTTTACCAGTCTGCTTGTGGAGACATATAATTATTCAGAGCATTATTCAGGACAATCATTGATAATCAATACTTATTAACAGTAATAACAAAATATAAATATAATCAATAGCAAAGATTTAAAACAAAGTAATTCTCATTATAAAGAAAATCTTACAAGAAAATAATTTCTTTTTTATAATTTATATCTCTATGATGTTAGTGAATTGTTATTTTGTTTACAGCTTCTGTGTGCTTTGAGCTTCTTTGGTCATGGAAGCTACCAGACGCATGTTGGGGAGCATTTCCTGTTGGCACAGTCACAGCCATCAGTCTCCAGATCACTGGAATATGTGTGTGAACTGATTGCCGAGAAGGTAATGCCTCAAGAAATTGTTTTCCCAACATCAGTCGAAGGCAAACAAAAAGTAATGAGGAAGTAAGTTTGTCCAAAACTAATGTTTCCTTTAATAAAATTAAGCTTTAATAACTTATTTCATAAAGGGTTGAAAGATCAGCTTTTAAAAGGCTGTCTTTTATTTCAGATTCCTTGAACTCCATGGAATAGAGAACACCCTTGGAGTCATAGATGGCACTCATATTGCTATTGTGACACCACAAATACACCACCCAACTGCGCCTGCTGTTCTCTTTTACAACAGAAAAGGTTTTTACAGCATCAATTGCCAAATGGTGATTACTGTTTCTAGTTGTTATGAATCCTTTCATCTATTTATACACATCAAAATCACAAGATATTTATTACCGCATGGTTTGGTTTATACAATTATGATATAATTATGGCTTTCTTAAATAAGGTCTTAAGCAGTTTTTTTCTGCCATTGGCTAAAACAAAAAAAAACTTTAATAGCTCCAACTATACTAACTAACATTCATTGTATGCGCCATTTAAATACACTGACAAAGACCCAACCAAATCTGAAATGATAAGTCTGTGTACTTAATTATTAGAAATTTAGAAAACATATTCTGGTTTGAATTTAATTGACCAGCATAGCATAATAGATCAACATTTTTCTAACTATCTATTTCAGGTTTGTGATGCAGAGCAAAGAATTATAAATTTAAAAGCAGATTTTCCTGGCTCCACTCATGACTCCGCAGTATTGCAGGCGTCACACATAAACGACTTTTTACAAAATCAGTATGTACGAGGTGTTGGCAATCAGTGGTTACTTGGTAAAACTATAGCATAGTAATAATAGTTTTTTGTATTAATTTGTACTAGGTACTAGGTAGCCTTTACCTGCTTCAACTGCAAAGTAATCCTTAATTACTGTTATTTCAGATACCTTTGTGTTATTCCAGCACTATTACTTATTCTTAATTCTTGTTGAGCTTTGATAGCAACAAACAAACAACTTTATATCATTAAAACTATTGCTTTTATAGCATTGTTCTGATGACAAGTATAATATTACCAGCAGCAAAGGCTGGCAGACAACGATAACCTGTTTGATTTTTCATGGCGATCAAGTGATTCAGAACATTTTAGAAAAACATCCATTATTTTGTCCATCAAGCTGTTCCGCTGTTGTTTGTAATTTGATGCTGACAAGCACCAAGATAGTCCGTGCTTCTTTCTCGTTATTGCGATTCGTACAAGATACTTAAGGGCTCGTCCTATCCACGGCGTATCCGGCATGCCATCGACTGGGCATAACTAAACCTCACCCCCAGGCGAATTGTTCCTCTGCGTAATTACTTTCTTCACTCACTTTTTTCTTCACACATGAAAAACACAACGGCTGTGTGTGCGCAATTCACGGACATACCTAATTATAATCATTATTAATCAAATCATGCCTACGCGTGGGCAACTGAACTGACTTCCACTTCCACTGACCGTGACTGACCACACTACACCACATGCTGCAGACGAGGAACTTTAGTTCTGTGAGATGAAGACTCGGCGGCGCTGTCAAAACAAATCTATGAACAAACCGAATAGGTATCTGGCCCCCAATTCTCGGTGCATTCGAGATTATGTCGATTGTGAGATTAAACGTCAGATTCATACAGTTGTGTCAAACGAGTGTATGCACTGACGTTTAAACTCGATTGTGAGATTATCTCGAATGCACCGAGTACGGAACCCTACATTGTGCATGCTCCGACATGCACATCCGGTTTTTCTCAACTATCCTGCCCTTCCCATACATATTTTTATGTTATGTTATAGGTGATAAAGGTTACCCGCTGCTCCCATGGTTAATGACCCCATTCGAGCAGCCAGCTACAGCGGCTGAAAATAACTATAACAATGTGCATGCCCGGGCCCGAAACACAATAGAAGTTACGTTTGGCCTCTTAAAAAATAAATTTCGATGCCTTAAGGGTCACCGGGTTTTACACTACAGCCCAGAGAAGGCAGCCAAAATAATCGTGGCTTCCTGCACTGTCTATAACCTTTATTTAAAGTCATATGCCGGTGAGTGTTCATAATAGGCTAGTCCACAAGGAGTGACACTAATTCCTCCGTCCTTGTTTACATTTGAATTATTATTTAATTATTTGATAAACATACGGTGTAATACACTACCTAATCATACTGCAAAACTTCACGGGCGGAGGCATTAAGCGCAATATACACTGAACGTGTGCGCGGGTCGGGCGCAGATGAATTGTAAATTTACATATGGACGATAACACAACGCCGCGCACGTTCTGTGTGTTGCGCTTTAGTGGCAGGGTTGACCATATCGAATAGTGTACTTTGACACAACTGTATGAATCTGTCGTTTAACCTCGCAATCGACACTATCTCGAATGCACCGGGAATTGGGGCCCTGACCGGTTCGTTTAATTTTCAGGGGACAGTGATGACGACACTTCATCTGATGAAGAGCAAGAAAGAGATCAGATGCCGGCGGCACCAGAAGTGGAAATTCCCCAATATGTGGAAAATCACTTTATCGATGCTGCCAGGCGCGTGCGGGCGCAAGTAGCGCGAAATTTGTAAAATAAAAAGTGTCCTTTTTATAAACATTTATTTTATTTACAAAATCGAATTAAAAAAGAAAATGCAAAGAAAAATGTATATAAAATTGAAATTAAAAACTAATTATTTAGAAGCAAATTAAAAATAACAAAATTAAAAATATAAAAATAATAATTAATTAAACATCACCCTCTCCTGTATCGATTTCATCGGTGCTTGCCAAGCTTCCTCGCGAGGCAAGCACCGATGCGAGCTCCCGGACAGCGGCAGCTATTATTTCCGCCGCCGTTATGATAGAGGCCCGAAATTGCGCATTATTAGAATTCATGGCCTCTATCATGGCGTCCCGGGAGCTCGTTGATCGCGGAGCCGCCTCAGAGGTTATCCTAGACCGGCGGCCTCTAGGCTGACCTCTGAGGCGACTAAGCCGGTCAGAACTTTCATGCGCCGGCGGCAGTGGCGGCGGTCCTCCTGCTGGCAAGGCTGCGGCTGAGGGCGGGAGCATAGTTGCCGATGTAGATGGGACAGGATCCGGTGACCCCGCAGACTGCGTAGCTAATGGAGGAGGGGTGCGCGATGGCGACCGACAGTTGATCTCGTACTCCTAAAAAAAAACAAGTTGCTATCATTTATAAAGTACTAAGTACTTAATCAAAACGAAAGTAGTGTTATGAATCATAAGTTTGAAAACGAATTGTAATACTAACCAATGGGGTTTCCGAAACAGAGAAGCCGTCAACCGCCGCAGTGCCCACTATTGCTATAACTCTCTCCTCCATTTGACTTAAATTTGCCACTGCAGGGCCACCGCCTGTCCGTCGAATCGAGTTATGTATTTTACGAGCCTTAGTTTTAGTTTTTTGGACCCACTGAGCCCAAATCTGTAAAAAAGATGCCATGTCTTAATTGAAAAGGGCTAAGGGCATTTAAAAATGTGAATGAAAGTAATCGAACGCCATGCTCGTAAAGTATTTGGTTCAAGACTGATGCGAGACTCCAGAATAAACTGACATTTAACTATACTAAAATTATGACTAGTTCGTTCGGTATCAATCTTGACTTCTAATGAAATAAAAAGCTCATACATGCTGCCACTCTGCTACCGTTCTGCTGCAGCCCATCTCATTCAGCTCGCCTGCCAACTGCCGCCAGAACAGAACCGCCTCTGTATCCGCTGTATTGCCTAAAAATGGTAAAATGAGCAAATAATTTGCTTCTGATGGGTTTAATTCAAAAATCAATGGATTTCAATAAAACCAATATTTAGCCTACCTCTCACCAGATGCATATTGGCATACACCTTTTCGACAAGCCAATCTTGCTGGCGCTTATTCGATCTCTTACGAGAGTTTTGGGAACTCATATTTCTTTTTCAAATTATTTTCATGTACAAGTACCTTGAACCCGCGGAATACTTTCCCGCCGTTTGAACTTTATTTATAAGAAAAGTTTGACGGCTCTGAATGCTTGTCGTTTTGAGCCAACCCTGTTCGTACTTCCGGCAAAACTAATTACTTTTTACCTCTACTAATTACTAATGCTCCGTACCTCAAAATGAAAAAAGGAACCTTTACAGGATCACTTCCTTGTCCGTCTATCCGTGGGTCTATCTAAGAAAAAGGGACCTCCCTTTTTCTTAGGAACGCGTGGAGATATTAAGTTGAAATTAATATCAAATACTGAGGTCTACAATATAACTGTGCAATATCACTGGTTGCACAACTATATTGATCGTTATTAGTCGATATTGACCGTCCATTACCATCTACTGACGATCAATATAATTGTGCAACCAGTGATATTGCAGTTACTTATATTGTAGGTCAGTGCCGAGCCTTAGAGCAACGTTCGGTGCTTTCATAGTTTATGAAGTTCAGTGTGCTAGGTACCTAATTTTTCTTTTGTAATTTTTTATTTTTTGTTTATAAAATGTGCAAAAAATTACCTAAGACGCGGTGGGTGAATCGGATTCGAACTGGTCCTGTTTTTTTTTAATATGTCAAACGTCTTTATTTAAGTACTTTCCTAAGGCTAGGTACTGACCTACAATATAACTGTGCAATAATATCACTGGTTGCTCAATTGATATTGATAGTCAGTTGATGATACTAGAACCTTCAATATTATCATCTATTGAAGATCAACATAATTGTGCAACCAGTGATATTGCAAAGTTATATTGTAGGTCAAGTACCTAGCCTAAGAACTGCACTATTTTGTCAAGTATAATAATAAATTTTAAGCATGAATGAATAATTAGTACCGTAAAATGGGGTGAATAGAAAACGTGGTGTGAATTTTTTCATTAGTTTGTTAACACCTGACAGCCGTAAAACTAGTCACAAATAAAGTTTTTGGCAGTTGAAGACGACCATTGTAACCGCGAACGAATGAACTGCTGTGAACTTTTGTACTGCCGCTAATATACGGATGGTTTTGCCAGTTTCTTTAGTAATTTTAAATATATAATCATTATTTTACATTTTGCATATTAAAACACGGTGCTAAGTTTGTTACGAATGTAAAAATTTGACTAAAAATGGATCTTATTAATTTTTACTCAACTTTGAGGTGAATCGAGACGATACAAAGGGTGATTAGAGTCGCTATATGGGGTCAATCGTTTTTAGTATCAGAAACGCCATGCTGCTAAAACGGGACGATTGTAGGGTGAATCAAAATATATACGATAGGGTTGTCAAAACTGGTAAAGTATATTTTTTTGAAGGTAAGTAGGTATTTTGTTTTTATTTTTCTGTAAGGTATAAAAATATGTTTTTTTTTTCAAATACGTATATGTGTAGGTACCGGCGGGAAAGAAGAATCAAGTTTTTTATTCTTATTTTTCTTGCTGGAACGTACACACGCGGCATTTTGTACACCTATTTGAAAAAAAGAAGCAAATTTGTATGTTTTACATGGGAATAAAAACAAAATACCTACCAAACATTATTCATAGGCGAGCAAGTTAAATAATTCAAAACTTTAAATTACCTTTTTATTTATGGACCTACTTCTCTTATTGGTAACCAAAATCTGGTCTATAAACTTAAACATTGGTACTGACAGAATTATCAATAATATTTTTGACAACCCTTGCAACATTTTCTATTCACTCCATATGTCGTCTCTATTCTCCCCTCCTCGCTGTATGAATAGAGACAGCATGTTTTTTGCGTTTTTTATTGAATTAGCAATATATAGGTCATATACACCTTAGACAAAATTGTAGAACGCATCAAGACTCAGAAAATGACACCAACTTTATTCACATTACATTAAGGATCATAACCGAAAATTAGCATTGAAGTTAAAAATCGTTTCTGTTCACCCCATTTTACTGTACAAATTAAAATTTTCCTTTTTTTTTCACCGATGAACCGGTAATCGTTGTGATATTAACCAACCCTGAGCAAAGACAAAACGCATACGACCAATTCGGATTAAATTTATAGGTGTCACTTGGATTTCAAAATTGTTTTAAATTTAGGTTAACTTAATTAAAGCACTTATTTCGAATAGCGGATGACACTAATTTAACCTAAATTAAGCGATTTTTAGGTTTAAGGTTTGACATGCAAAATTTAATCGCTGTCATGCATGATGTCAAATTGGCGAGCCAAAGAAAACTTTATTTTTCCTGTAATAAGAAAACAAAAAGAAAAACGAAGATAATTTTACAGTCGATAATGATCTTAAAAACGATCCCAAGCACCCAACCAAGGCCAGGCCGGACAAGTTTGGATAAAATTCGAAACAGAACGTAAGAAATTAAATGAAAATGATTACCTAAGGCGAATGTCCAGCGTGTAGACCGTAAAACGGGAAGTGCAGTCATATTATGATAAAAAGAATGAGTAAAGTGAATCTCCACCGTGTTATCCGCCTATCATGAAATGTAAACCTAGAGAAAACCTACTTAAGATAAAGTTAGAAGTTGTAACAGGTACCTATTCCAGTTTATTAAAAATGTAAAAGGTTGGTTTGGGAATGACCGACTTTCTAAAAAGCTGAATATTTACCCAATAGATGCTCTGTCCAACTAGTGCAAAATCTACCTATATTATCTTGTAGAAGGGTTAAACCTTGAGCTGCTAGTAATGTGATGCAACATTACTAGGCCATCACAGCTCAGAACATTTCACTAACTCAGGACATGTGGACTTTCATACAAGAAGGTTCGACAAAACTTGACAATGGGCAGGAAGAAGGAAAGTGGTTGGAGTGGGCAAGATACATTTTGCAAGACACTACTCTGTTAGTGCAAAGAAAGTCTGCTGTCTGCAGCGTCTCCTAAACAATATGTATGCATAAACTCTTGAGGCGAAAGGCCCCTTCTTAGTCTGCGAGGCTATAGGCGGTACTCCATGTCTTCCATGCCTTACACTGCCTCTTGAGTGGATGGAGTTGGAACTGTTAAGAAAATAAAGGCACTACAACTATTCCATTATATTTTTTATTAATAAAAATCTTCAAAACATGTATATTGCAATAAATATATTTTTCATTATTATGAATGTTTTTAGTAATCCTTTTTACTGGTATATTTATATCTACTGGTGCTGTTCATTATCATTTCCTTTCTTATATGTATAGATGAGCCAGTTTTTCCATCCCTGAAAAATTTTAGTTAATTTTTTTCAATTGTTTCACACTAAAATAAAAATGTCACAAATAATTCAAGCAGGTGATTTATTCCATAATTCGTTCCTTTTGTTGTGTTCAGTATTAACCCTTTCAATGTCAGTCCCAATATCATGATGGAATAAACAGATCAGCAATGCACCAGTCATCTAAGTACATATACAAAATTCAAATCAAAATAAATGAACTATTCTGCAAGAGTGCCTAAATGAACCTGTTAAATGATTAAATAGCACAAGAATATTCTGGTATAGACAGGTTGATTGGAGGACAGCTGGATTAGGCCATGAACAGTTGTTCTGACTGCCTGCCTGATTAATGATAATAGTAATAATGATACAAATATTTTCTTATAGTATTCCTAGTGAGAAAAGACCAAATGGGTAGAAAGAAATATGAAAAAGCATACAAAACCTAGTTACTACTGTGTTTCTTGAAATAATTGTGATATTGATACCTACCACTTGATTATACCATTGATATATAGATTGATTGATTGATTTTTAGAGTTTTCATGGCCCTATCAATGCCTTAATCATTCTGTCAATTTTCGAAGTTGGATAAGACACGGCCAGAAGACTATTGATCTGTGCGGTAGCTCTATTTGGGTTCAGTGATGATTAAATAGAAATTTAAATGTTGACCCATGACCGATGGGTCTGGGTTTCCCTGGATTTCTCCTAGTTTGGAGGGTGTTCAGGTGACGTCCATGTGAAACCCAGACTATAAGCACATCCAGTTATATTGATTAATAAATTTAAAATCATCATCGTCATGCTATATATTTTCCACTGCTGCGCACAGGCCTCGTATCACAGTGAGAGGGACTGGGCCGTAGTCCACACGCGGGCCGAGTGCAGATTGGGGACCCCACATACACCATTGAATTACTTTGCAGATGTATGCAGGTTTCCTCATGAGATTTTCCTTACTTGAAATGATGTCTCACAAAGTTTTAATTTGACTATTAATATAATTTTCCTTTATCATAATTCTTGTGGTAAATAGGTATACAAATCATTTCTGAGCGATCAGAACGATGTCTAAGAGGATGTATGTTAGACCTCAAAGCGTAATTAAAAATTACATTCAAATATTTTGCCAACTGCATTGGAAGCAAGGTCCTTGCGATTTTTACCTCACTACCAGGTTACACACTAAAAATGCAATTCAGTTGATGCATGTAGACTGAGTCCAATGCAAGCAGACTGCAATTGCAGAAGACACATGCTGCTTGCTGCTGCAGTCGGCCGCAGTGACAGGCGCGGACGACGTCACATTGGTCAGGTTGTAGCAAAGGGGACCCATGGTTAGGTTAGGTTACGCTTGTGACCTGCCATTGGTACACCACAACCATTGCATTGATTCCAAGCACGGCGTGATATAGCTGCGATCGCCGCCACACGCGGTCAGACTATACCAAAGTTAGGCCTGAAGCTAGGTTAGAATTTTTGACATACCTAGATTTAAAAACGTAGATATGTTATGACTTGTTAATACACATTGATTTATATATTATAAATTTTGAAAAAAGTATAATGTAAATGCGAAAGAGTCGACGCGGACGCTCCTATTTCTGCGCATTTTGTGCGTTTGAGCCAGACATAAAAACGATTTTATAAAAGAGAAAATCATTTAAAATAGGTATAATCAACATCACTTTTCATTTAAATTTTTCTAAGCGTTTGATATTTACAGTTCAACAGAAATATCTGTGATCATCCACGCATAAAATTCTTCCTGAGAAAACTCACTTATTTGCTTTTTTGTTTTTAATAAAATTCACCTAACCTAATTAAAATAAAACTAGCGGCCAACTTTTAAGTCCGGCCAGCCCCCATAGCACACAAATTTTTATTGTGCACATAAAGCATTCGTCCCTTTCGTCCGCATATTAGTTAAAAAGTGACAGATGTTTCATGTAAGATAAAAGCTAGTGTGCTAGGCCCTCCGTTTAGCGAAAACTCATCTGACTAAATTGACATTTAGCGGGCACGTTCGAATACCGATTTACGCCGCTATCTCTAAGTTGAATTGTTAGAAACGTCAAAATAAGAGATCGCTTAAAAGTCGAGTTTTTCGAATAGCAAAAGCTTTAAGACCTGTCAAAATCGAGTTTGAAGTTTCTAATTTTAAGTTTAGAGAATTTTAATTTAAGAAGTAATGTTTCGAATTGGACCCATTATGTTTCTAAAAGGAGACAAAATTTATTTATTCAAGAGTTAATCATTTATTCAATAAATTACATTCTAAAATCACATTTACAGCGGTCATGTTAGACCATTAATGGAGCTTGCTGCGGACTGTACAAGGTGTTCATTTCGTACACTTTAGGTCGATTTTGTTCTTCCATTTCAAGATACGCGCTTCGTACCACAAGGATGCAGTAAAAGAGAAACACTGAAAATAAGTAGAAATATAAATTATTAAATATCGAAGAATTAATTTAACGGGGCATACGAAAGCCGATAATTAAACACACGTGGCAATAATGAAAAAAAAACGTCATTTACATTATAAAAAATATTGAAAACATATTTTTTCTTTTGTCTATTAAACAAAAAATTACGAAGATATAGTGCGTTGAAGTTCCGCGTGACGTCACGACTTTGTACATTTTTTGCCATTAAGTGTCGTCATGCGCCCTCAATCCCAAACTTTGATGCGCGTTATCTTGATTGATTTGATAAAGCAAAAAATACGTGTTGATTATTTTTGGATAATCTAACTGATGGACTAATTAGAATATTTTTTTTTATCCAGGAAACATCCCTCTTTTTTCTAATGGGCGCGTTACATACACGCCGCGACGTCCCGTAAACGCATAGTGCGCATAGGTACCTGTCTGCTTTACTTACCTACCCTATGTGTAAATGAGAAATGTATACGGTTCGCGGGGCGTCGTGGCGTGAATGTAAGTGCCCATAAGGTTCCACCAAAATAATTTAAATGGAACCAACAGATTAAATGGAATGTTAATTATCTTTTTAGGGTTCCGTATCCAAGGGGTAAAAACGGGACCCTATTACTAAGGCTCCGCTGTCCGTCTGTCCGTCCGTCCGTCCGTCCGTCACCAGGCTGTATCTCATGAACCGTGATAGTTAGACAGTTGAAATTTTCACAGATGATGTATATCTGTTGCTGCTATAATAACAAATACTAAAAAATAGAATACAATGAATATTTAAGGGGGCTCCCATACAACAAACGTGATTTTTTTGCTCGTTTTTGCTCGATATTGATAACGGCAACAGGTAGATGCTTGAAATATTCACAGAATATTTAGATACCTATATATTCACTTATATATAATTAAATTAAAGTCCTTTATATTATATATATATAAATTACGTATCACGTTGTTAGTCCGCGATGGACTTCTAAACTACTGAACCGATTTTAAATTTGATTTGCACACCGTGTGCAATTTGATCCAACTTGAAAGATAGGATAGCTTACATCTCAATTTATAGTCGCAATATTATTTTATTTGGCGCTGCTTTTCCGGGCAGGACGACGTCTGCCGGGTCCACTAGTAAAATAAATATTTAAGTGGGGCTACCATACAACAAACGTGTTTTTTAGTTGCTTGATTATAGATAATGGTACGGAACCCTTCGTGCGCGAGTCCGACTCGCACTTGGCCGGTTTTTTAAGTGAAGCCGCCATTATGTGGTTGAATATCCTTCAGCTTACCACTAGAGCACAGTAGAGGCAAGCAGGCAATAACCCCCATGAACACGACGGTGACCACCACCAGCGCGACCGCCATTGCCAGGAGGAACAGACCCGTGTTCACGTAGTACATCAGCAGTCGAGGCTTGTTCTGCACAAATAATAACGTCACACTCAACGACTCAATCTAGGATAACCTGTATTGGCCCACGTACACAAACGGCCAGAGATGAAGTTGCATGCGGGATATTTCAAAAGAACTATGCATCTAACAGTCAATTTCGCATGTGATTTTATCTCATCGACACAAGAGTTGGGTACCCAAAGACAAATACAAGTAGGTATATTTTGGTACGATTATGACCTGACGGGAATCGAACCCGCACTTAGGAAATACCCGCGCGGAATTGTTTAAAGGCTGGCATCCACTAGACTCGCCGAGGCGAATCGAATCGAATCGCAATAATTCGCCTCCTATATTTTCTATGCACCTGCGTCCATTGACGAAGAGCCGCGGCGCGCCGATTCAATGGACGCAGTTGCAAAATGTAGGAGGCAAATTATTGCGATTCGATTCGATTCGCCTCGGCGACTCTAGTGGACGCCAGCCTTTAAAGGTGCTAGCAGAAGTAAGTCATCATCAACCCTTATTACAGAATGCTTCTTAGTGTTACAACAAAGATTACGTCCACCGTCTCCCCAAAAAAATCCACCATTCAGTGTACATAGTGAAGTTCATTTGTCTAGAACCAACCAACCCTATTGGCGGTTTTTTTCCTCGCTGACCAATCAGCTACCTTGCAGCTGTGGTAGAAATCCAGCCTTAACCGAGCACAACTGTCTCAGTGCTCTGTCAAACTGGTTAAATATGTAAGGGATGCACTAAGCGACAAAAACTCGCGGGCAGGTCGTCTTAGACGTGCTGTATTATTTGTGCGAGAGCGTCAAAAACAAGGGTCATTCATTATCAGCAGCCTATATACGTTCTATGCTGGGAACAGGCGTCCTCTCATAGTGGGAGGGACTGGGCAGTAGTCCCCACGCTGCCCCATTGCGGATTAATGTCCGTAAGTTTCCTCACGATGTTACTTTATCGAAATGCTGGTGGTATATCAAACATGTATCCCGCACTTGAGTACCGAAAATTTCAGAGCTTTGTGCCGTGATAACCCACGACCCTCAGTGGCCCTGGCTTACACGGGGATAACTTAGGGCCAATTTCCACTGAGCGGCTAGTCACGCCATACCCATTGACGCGGCCCCGACTTCGTAGAAAAGGGCACTCTCGTGCGGCTAGTCACTCACTGGAAATTGGGCCTTAACATCGTCTTATCTTTCTAACTCTCTCTTTTGTTGGCACTAGTGTGAGAGTGACGCACATAGAGTTAAGACGGTAATATACCTCTCTCATACTGTCAAAGAAAGAGATGCACTGAGATAAGATGGGGATAACTTATCCTCGTATCAACCTTGCTGGGGCCGCTGTCCGAGAGGCCGCGCGTTAGACCACTTGGTTACCACTACACTAGGGGTTATTGTACGAAATTCTTTCTGTTCCACGTCAGCAATGTAACTGTTTATAAAGTGATGAAGCTTACCCTATGCACTCCGATGACAACAAGCAGACTTATTATGAAGTAGTATAGATATGCCAAGAGGTAGATGGCATATGTGATGTAGATCCGGACCGCAACGCCGGACAAATCCTCGGGCCGGTGAGTCGAGTTCGGATTCTGTTTCTCATGTTCCACGTACTTGGAGATTGTGGCTATGGCGGTGGATATTCCCGCTAAGGACAGGAGAGAGCTGAACTGGAAAAATTGAAATAGCTGTGAGGGTGTTCTTCTGAACGCTTAACGAGTTAAATATTGGCGCAAATCAGTTTTGTATATGGCAGGCAAGTCTCCGTCGGTGAGTGCGTTCGTACCAGAAGAATCTTAAAATACCAAATAGCTGATATACCAGATTCCTGAAATTATTTACTCCAAATACACTGGCTTCCTGATAATACCAATTTCCAAAACTCCAGATTGATTACTTAATACAAATAATATAATATCCCAGATTCTTTATTTGGTGTGGTATTTTCGGACTGTGCTATTGCGGAGCCAGGTGTATTGAAAATCTAGTAGGTATTTTGGGAACGAGCTGCCCGTAAGGAACCTAATCAGCACAATGGCCGCGGCAAGTCGCGGTGCTGATTTTCAGTAGGGACCTAAGCCCCTTAGTGGTACTTATAATAACACTTTGGGAAAACATTTGTTATTGTTGTGGTGTTGTATTTGTTTATTGTTACATACCTATTTAATAAATAGACACAAATTTACTCACACATTGCAAATACTTCCCCAACGTGATTTACTTATACGATAGCAAAATTATACTAAGTAAAAACAAACTTGATAGGACCTATACGTTTAAATGTAACGTATCCAATGTCCAAACATTCCGATTTCTTTATTTTTTTTCCAGTTCCCTTATTCATAATGTCTGGATGTACCGTTATGGTATCCGCCTAAAATCACAGTCGGTACGGTTAAAGAAATGCACATCTGAATTTGTTCCACTTCTCTGCGTGTCAAATTAACACTACTACATTTAGTATTCCCAAAAAATCTTTGATAAACTAACCTCGCCTCTGATAAAAATGCCTGACTTACCACAGAAAAATATCCAATAACCAGCGCACCAACTATTAAACTACAGCAGCAGCAACACCGATCCAACACTGGTAGGTGCCAACCCATGTTTAGCACAAGAAAAACAAAGCCGACGAGAGTTAAGGAAGAAATTAAGTTAACAAAACAGTTACCGAAAACGGTAAAGCATTGATTGTGTTCGCCGTAGCCGGTTCTTATCTTATCTTTGATAAAAATGTGAAGTGATAGTGGGTGGGCGACCAATGAACTGTTTCGTGAATAGACTTATACTGAATGATTCTTATGGGCGCTTTACATTCACGCCGCGATGCCCCGTGAACTTACCCTATGTGTAAAAGTGAAAAGTACGCTTCGCGGGGCGTCGCGGCGTGAATTTAGCGCACCAATTATGAATTTCTTTAAGTTTAATGTTCTGACTAATGTATTTAGATATGTATAGAAAATTGTGAGGATCAAATAATTTCCTTTTTCTAACGCCGTTTTAAGAGGGAAATAAGGAAGTTTTCTTCCGGCAGTTTATACATTTGTCGAAATTGGGAAATTGCTAAATTTATCAAACATTTACCTACCAGAACCCAGTAGCAAAGAATACTAATTTATACTTCGTAAATAAGTGATGTTCTCTGTCATCCGTACTTTTGCGCTTCCCACGGATATAAAGAGTATGTTTAGGTACTCCTAAACCCAACTACCATCTTATCTTATCTTAGAGGGTGGGGTCCTTGCGGATATACTTCGACCCTATGCACCTAAGCACTAAGCCCTAAGCACTATTCCATAGCATTCTTCACCACTTTAATGAAATGACTTGTGGAGCGCAGTCGTAGTGCCTTGAGTTCCCCTGGTTCTGGATATCCATTGCCAAGGATTTTCATTCTTAGTCTCGTGAGGGCGTTACATTCACACATGATGTTTTTCATTGTTTCTTCCTCTTCGCCACACATTCTACAGTTTGTGTTGTCAGAGAGTCCCATCTTGGCTAAGATATACTTAACGCCGAAGTGACCCAACCCAACCCAACTACCATACTATACTTCGTTTGTTTATCGTTACCTATCATATCTTACCTACGATATGAAGTTCAAGCTTGCCGCTCGTCGTACTTGTACTGTCGGGGCACCTCCTTTCCGACCAGCTGACTTGGCAATACTGGCAGACGACACATATTTGGCTTTAGACTTACTCAAAATTAGAACTGCGAAGACAAAACATGAACCAGTTGAAGACCACTTAAAGAACGAGGCAGACGTCTGTACCGACCGTACATGTACTGTTAATTACTCATTTTTCATCACACTTGCTCGGAAAGGGTGTTATTATACGCAGGCGTATAGAGCAGCTATAGCTGATTTAGCTGCTCTATACGCCCCGCCGTCAGCGCGAGTTATAAACCATACAAAATTCATCTCCCGGTCCGGCAGGGGCGCGCGGCGCCGGCTCCGGCGGTGATCGTTTTCTTATACAAGTAGTGCGCAACCGACGCGACATACAGTTTATTCTTCCCACCTGATGGTAATGTACGGTGTACAATGGGAATACATATTTTTTCTTTT
Source organism: Tortricodes alternella (assembly GCA_947859335.1). Taxonomy (NCBI): domain Eukaryota; kingdom Metazoa; phylum Arthropoda; class Insecta; order Lepidoptera; family Tortricidae; genus Tortricodes; species Tortricodes alternella. The sequence goes on along the minus strand of OX401968.1, from coordinate 20,494,053 downwards.
TTGTCTAATTTTTATTTCATTTCCTCGCAAATGTGATGAAAAACATTGTGTATATCACGGGCAGTAAGGGGATAACAAACTCGAGTCATTAAAAGCCCTCGCCTTCTGCGTCGGACTTCTAACATATTCTCGTTGGTTATCCCCTTCTTACGGCCCTAGATGCACAATGTACTATAACTTGCTCGTCGATAGAATTACTGCGTATATCGCTGGCTCGCTGTTTATGTACCGGTTGTCCCTTTCGTGCATGGCCCTCGCCTCGCCTGTGACAACCTTCAGGGAATTTTACGAATTTTCCCGTGTAAATGGCAGCCTACTTTTTATTTGAAGTGCCGGCCACCTGCCTGTTTAGTGATTACCCAGGAAGCAAGGGCGTAGCAAAAGTGATCCATTTACATTATGGGGTGGGCCAGGCCGACCTGCACCCCCGCTAAGCCCTTGCCAGGACTGATGGGTCGACTGGGGGATGGATGAATATACTGATGCCGTAATGGGAATAGAAAGGATGATAATAAATATGTAAATCCTTAAGTTCTGTCCACGGGTCTGTATTGATTGAAGACGCATGATGTGCACGGGTACCTTATATAGAAATCATACAAAAACAAAGTGATGTCGAACAGGGCCTCTATTCGTGAACGTCCAAGCGATATTGTTGAAACTCGCGAGCAAGATTCGCATCCCACTCTTACGCATTACGCATCGTGCGGAGGAGTGGGATGATAATCTTGCTAGCGCGTCGCTACAATATCGGTTGGAAGTTCCCGAATAGAGGTGCTGGTGTCTTCTAATTAATATTCGCGCGGTCAATTAGGACACCTATTCGACTTCAGTAGATATGTTTTAGATTATTGTATGAGATGTTAGATCGCGTTTTAGGGATGATCGCGCAATCACGTTACATTAGGACAACGCCATACCGGCGTAAACACGGCGACCTGGTGCGACCCCACCTTTAGTTGCGTAAGGACGTACTTTATTAGTTTGATTAAAGCGTGCATTCGATAGCTAATCAGATAAGGGGATTGTCGTTTCGTTTATTAGTACTTAACTGTAAAAAGCTTTTAACAGTTGAAGGGTAGGTTGCGTATAGTTAACCATGCGGAATTTTTCGGAACTTACATACGTATCAAATTTATACATACGGAGCTCTAGCCTGTTGCCCATAGATAGAAGGAGGTAGGAGCTAAGATGACCACAGAACGCCACATGTAGTCAAAAGCCAAAATGGGTAATACTGGGTAATACACACTTCAAGAAATGAAAATTGTCCCTTTTGTGACCAAAAGTTAACAGAAACGACTGCTTAATTTTATATTTTCTTCATGCAGGCTAAAACTATGTCTAATGTCCTGCATGCGGATATAGTCCAAGCAACAAAATCACGCCTCAGGGTCCTGAACTTTCAGGAACAGGAGGGGACAGCTCTGAACCTAAACGTGTGTATGACACAAATATCTTAACAGGGGATATTCTAAAGTGACAGTACATGCTTGCAACGTCGATAATATCTATCAAATTATGATAGAATTTAAATGTGTCGTATCATTTCTGAATGATAATTCGAAATGTTAATCTATAACTTTTTTAGGAAGATCCATAAGCTATCGCATTGAAAACGATTTGAAAGTTTCAACCCATTTTTTTATGTCAAATGGCATTACTGGAAATGTTGGCGGTCCTAGCACGGTTGACACAAGAATAAGTTAAACCGTCTTAACTCTAAGTGCGTCTCTCTCATACTAAACACAACGAAAGAGATAGAGATAAACAGGTTTAACTCATCCCTGTGTATGGCATGCCAGGGCCGCTGAGAAGAAAAGCGCAGGGTCTGAAATTTAAACGAATAATAAAGAAGACTAAAGAGAAGAAGATAAAACTGGAAAAGATAAGCTTAATATTACGTATTGTGCTAGTTTTCTTTTATTTACATCTCAGCTAGCGCATGGTTTCCTTTCACACCTACTGCTGAAGATAACGTAGCGTGGAAAAGCAGTCATTTATATTGTTATTTACCCTACATTACATTAGATCACGCACACAAATATTATGACTATATTAACACTAGCTTATTCCTTTTTAATAAAACAGTTCTAAATGTAGTTTAGCTTTTATCTCTTAGTATCCAGAAACCGCTACATAAATACCGCGTTGAGTGAAACGGCAGTTTCCTCTTTCAAGCTAAAACAATTGTACCAAAAAATGAAAGAAAAGTTGCCAGTGTTCAAAAAGTTTTGTTGCTGTATTCCCCTGCGATTTGGAGTTATTTTTGTGGGATACTGGTCTATTGTAAGTTTGTTTTGTCGTTTGGCTTCATATGCAGAATGCCTTCCCATAGTTTTGCTTACAAGGGCGTAGCAAGGGGGGCATGTGGGTTTGGAAACCTCCCGTTTACTTGACATCTTTCTGAGTTACATGTCCCCATTCTATTGACTTAGGTAATTAATTTAAGATTTTGTGGGTTTTTGGTGGTGGGGATTTGTGGCTTGTCTGTCAAGGTTTTCGTGGTTTGATTTCTTTAACATAACGTCGGTGATAGTTCAAAACAGCGTATGAGCAGTTTGTAAATACCGTGTTAGTGTATTATTTTTAACAAAAACAGTGATAAGTAATAACCAGTGATGGGAAATAGGTGAGCTAAAATACCTATTCTTTGCGAGAGGACATAATATGGAGTGGTTACAACCGGATAAAAGTATATATTTTTTGGATTCCGGGTATTCGATATTTATCCGGGCACTGCGAATACTAGCCGTAATGAACATACATTATTTTCCTTATAGAATGTTTGTAAAGTTTGTAGTAAAAATGGTAAAATTCCTGTCATAAAGTTAAAATTATAAGTAATCCGAAAATGTGAAATATATGGTAAATTATGTAGTCTGTGTTTTCCTATTCATTGTCAGTGCTTGTCAGATTGGCGTATTTAATACGCCAATCTGACAAGTGCCCGGATAAATATCAAATACCCGGAATCCAAAAAATATATACTTTTATCCGGTTGTAACCACTCCATATTATGTCCTCTCGCAAAGAATAGGTATTTTAGCTCACCTATTTCCCATCACTGGTAATAACATATCTGTTCAGCGTGTAGAACGTATAGGCGCGAAATGTTAATTTTGCAACTTTTTGGATTTATGCGGCTCATACGCGGTTTTGAACGTTCACCGATGAAATAAACTATTAACAAATACAAAACACTACATTCATGGGTATTGACGTCCGACACATTTTATCACAAACACATGGGGTGCTGGAATGCTGATATTTTTAATTTTCAGTTTTCCAAGATTATTTTAATATGGCTCAACATTCGGATGATGGCTAGCATGACGATGGAGACGAACAGCAGCGGTGCGGGCGTGTCGAAGCTCCTAGCACGCGCTTACATGTTCCGTTCACTGAACATTATTGTGCTCTTGGTGTACATCGTGCTAAGTGTTATGCTGCTGATTGGAGTTCGTAAGGTAATTAATCAGACCTCGGAGCTTTTGGGACAAAATCCAATGACAAGTAGTGAGTTCGTATATCGATAAACCCACTTATCGATACGCACACACACACGTTAGGTACTACACAAACGATCACTCCTAGTTTTGTTTGTAAAAATTTCATCATCGTCAGACGTAAAACGTTCACTGCAGGACATAGACCTCCCCGGAAAATGAGGGGATTAGCCATTGTCGCCACGTTTGGCAGGCGGGTTGGCGACCGCAGTTGCTCATGTTAGTACTCGAAGGAAGCTGCGGCCCATCCTTCGGTTGGTCCCTCTGCCGCCTTTTACGACACCCACGGGAGGAGATGGGGTGGTGCTATTCTTAGCCGGCACCACACGCAAAATGTAAATGTAAAAATATATATTTATTGTAAGTTTTAAAATTTCAAAATAATGGATTCAATGGTACTTTATTGTTTTTTTAAAGTTTAGTACTTTGTTTCATCACTGTCATGCCGTCTGCTATCGGTATTTATAATAATAATTTGCCCAAAGAATTTTCCATATTCAGAGCTTTCATTGAAACCATAATACTTAAGAGGGCGCCGACCGTCCAGTGGCGCCCTCATCACTGTTATTGTGTTTTCTATTAAAGGAAAGTATTTTATTAAAATTGAAGTCGTATAAGTTGTTAAGCAACTTAATACACAACGTATATGCTATGTAATATAGCTTTGCAAAGTATAACCATCATCTAATCAATTTAACAGAAAAAAGCGGCCACTATTTTCTATTAAATTGATTAGATGATGGTTATACTTTGCAAAGCTATATTACATAGCATATACGTTGTGTATTAAGTTGCTTAACAACTTATACGGCTTCAATTTTAATAAAATACTTTCCTTTAATAGAAAACACAATAACAGTGATGAGGGCGCCACTGGACGGTCGGTGCCCTCTTAATATTTTTAATGAAACCTAATTTATGCAAAATAGTCTGGACATTCCTTTTTATTACGAAAAAACTAATCGAAAAGTTTACTTTATGAAAAAAAATAGTTACTATTGCAAATAAACGATTATGGCAAACAATTTTATGGAAAAAAATCCCTCATTATCCATAACGTAACGTTGTAATATTAGAAGAGTGGTCTGGATGGTGGTGGATCGATCGAGTAATAAGTAGATATAGAGTCTTATTTATTACTAAACGTATCGCTATTTATAACAGTATTCTGTAGCTGAGACAAGCAATATGCGTTTATGTCGCAGTAAACCAAAGTATTACTGCTACTATGTTAAAGTAGCCATGCTACAGCATCACATACCTTATACTATTACTAGTATTATTAGTATTTACTTCGAAGTCTGGGAAAGGACATAGGATACTTTTATCCCGGAAAAACGCACAGTTCCTGACAGACTAGCGAGAAACGAGTTGTACTCTGACAAAAACGCAAAGCGCATTAAAATGGTTGCAGAAGAAACCAGAGTATCTGCGGCATTTCTTCGTTTCCTGTTTGGTGATGACGGTGGTGGACATTGTGGTGACGGGGTTCGCCATCATCTTCCTGCACCACTGGATGTTTGCCATCGTCCTACTTTGGATCGGTAACTAGAATCCTATCTTTCTGAGGCTAGCGTCGACATTGTTAAGAGCATCATTAGGGCAAATTTATGTATTGGGATCTGTTAGTTTCTCGTCTTTGTTCGTTCTTTACATAATCATACAAAGAACAGAATTATCTTAGTTTGGGCCGTAATAGTGTATTCGTTTTTATCTGAGGCCAGCGCCAAATAATTATTGATGAGATGGAAAAAATGCCTTGTAAAATAGTCCGGGCAAAGGTGACATCCAAAGTTACCCTATCTATCCGAATATGGATCAATTACCTACACTAGTCCTATACGGCCGGCGATCGCATCAGTCTCAAACGGATCCGACCGACTTTCCTGGTGTTTACACTAGTCCGTCCGCATGATAGAGCTGTCGCATCAAACTCAAATAGATCCGACCGACTGACGTCACCGTTACCATGTCCGTCGAGACCGTAAGATTACAGATGTAGTGCATAATTAGTTTCCATCGTGTTTTATCAGAAAAGTTCGTATTATCGTGCTCTATAAATTAGCTTCAGAAGGCCCCCAATTCTCGGTGCATTCGAGATAATCTCACAATCGAGATTAAACGTCAGTGCATACAGTCATTTGACACAACTGTATGAATCTGACGTTTAATCTCGCAATCGACATTATCTCGAATGCATCGAGAAATAGGGGCCAGTACCCATCATACCATGCTGTCATTATTCATTTTGACATTTGACACTGAATAATAAAGTTTCATATTAATGAATATAAACATGTCACTCATTTAATACAATAATTAATTGACACTTCGGGACCCGTCGTCTTCCGATTGAGATCCGAGTTTTACCGATGGCAACATATTATTGACTATATCTGTACCCAATCGCATACGGCGACCAGACAAGTAAGTAATTATGCCATAATTAAATCGCCTTAAGTTTCCTTTTTGTTCCAGCAACGAACATTTACTTTCTGCTGATAGTGAGGAGTTCCTTCTTGTGGATGGAGGAGAAAGAACGCGGTCCGCGACCACGGCCCTGTGAACTGCAGGAGGAGGTTTGCTGGGACACCATGCAGCTAGCCCATGTCGTCTGACCTTAGTATCCAGAGAACAGCATCCAGTTTTCTTAGGCACGTATAAGTCTGCGTTCAAAACTGACTGAACTCAAGTACCTAGGCATTTTCTCAAATTAAACCTTACTTGAGTTTTATATCAGTTTTGATCTAGAGACATTTTACGGGCATTAATGTTGTGGAAAGGATACACATAGAGCATAGACAATGTTCCAAAGGGATCCAGGAGTTTTAAGAAAATGAAAACTATCTTAGGTAAAAATGTGTCCGGGGCACAACAGTTTGCTTTTAATCCGAAACAAATAAACTCTTTAAAAAAATGACTTTTATTGCTGTAATCTCCACGATAAATTCAATACAAATACGTCAACAAATTTTTTATTCAAATTTTATTATAATGATCACAGGAACACTTTGTCTTCGTCATATCACTCTTAATTTTCGTTCGCTCCAGCAAAGAATCGTAGCTGTGCACCGTCAACATTGAGTACAGCTCTAGAACTGTTAAAAATAACAAAAATACACCATTTTAAAAAAAATAATATAATAATATAAGTAAAATTGAAGAACCAGGAGAACTCCTCAACGATTGACATTCTTGCAACATTTTGTAAATGGTGATGAGCAATTGGCATTATGCTATTGTTGCTTGATGTAGTAAATGTGTGTCGTTAAATACCAGGATAATAAATAAAATGTGAAAAAAAACTTCAAGGGCTATTTGAAGTCGGTTTTTTAAATTTTATAAATTATAGATTATTACAACCAGAGTGCCTAGCACACTAGTTTTTATCGCGCACATAAAGCATCTGTCACTTTTTAACTAATATGCGGGTGCGAAAGAGACGAATGCTTTATGTGCGCCATAAAAATTAGTGTGCTAAGCCCTCTGAGCCCAATATCCTACTAATATTATAATTGCGACAGTTTGTGTGTGTGTGTGTGTATGTGTGTGTGTTTGTGTGTATGTTTGTTACCTCTTCCCGTTAAAACATTTTGGAATGGATATGGATAGCTTATACCCTGGATTAACACATTAGGCTACTTTTTATCCCGGAAAATTGAAAAGGTCCCGAGGGAATAACGATAATCAAACTACGCGGACGAAGTCGCGGGCACAGCTAGAATTATAATAAACGTAACAGGAAAAGACAATATATAGTATTGCACCTTATTTTGGCTCTGTGTTCTATATACTGTTGAAGAAATATATGTCTATACTATACGCAAAAATACTATATTTCGGTCAGACCTTACATGGGCTTTGAGATGGCCAGTTCAATATGCATTTTCGCAGCTCGGATAGCCACAAGATGCGCAATCGGACATACCTAGTAAGAAGAATTTTGTGTATTTTATTTAATCAATCATACTTAACACTCTTTTTAAAAGGTTTTTCTTTCAAGTACTATATTTTCTTTCAGTGTACTATTTTATTTGTACCTTTTACTGGAAAATACTATATTTACCCCATTTATTATTATTATTGGAGGCTATTTGAGCCATATATTTATGTGCCGCTTCGACCATTGCTGATCTATTGTGGCAGCCCTTTCTTTTAGTTCACTGCTTAGTCCCGTTGCATCCAGGAAGTTCCAGATGCTTTGGGCAGTGAGATCTTGTATCTCTGCGGGGTCACACAATGTATCGCCCCTGGCCCGCAATTCTCGTTGCATTCGAGATAATGTCGATTACGAGATTAAACGTCAGTGCATACAGTCGTTTGACACAACTGTATGAATCTGACGTTTAATCTCGCAATCGACATTATCTCGAATACACCGAGAATTGGGGGCCAGGTGGATACTTCTTTTGCGCATGAGTGGTCCACATGAGCAAAGGATGTGCATGGCTGTTTCCTCTGTCTCTTGGCAGAATCTGCACATTGCGTCTTGGCTCATGCCCATATTTGACAGGTGTTTGATTAGATTGCAGTGACCAGTGAGTATTCTTTTCACTGCACAAGTCTTACATCTTTTGAGCTGAAGAAGCTCTTTTGATAGCTTGCTTTTGTAACCTTCGATGACTATGATGAACCAGTCGCAGACTTCCGCAGCTCGATGGCTTCTTGTCTACATTTTGCGTTAAGCAAACTGTAGGCCTGTTGCTTAGTGATCCCGTAGTTTACCTCATAAACAAGTACCTAGTTGGCAACCCAGTCATTAATCATTGGAGCGGTGCGTATTTGTGGTGAGTGGGAGAGAGCTATATGGCTGGCCGGTGATTTTTGAATAGACCTCGAGATTTTTGTAGCACCAGTTGGTTTTACTACATAAATCTCGAGGTCTATTTATAACCGAGTTTGCAGCGAGCGAATACTTAATCTTATTTTAGTAAAAACTATCTGGGTGGATCAACTATTTTATGTCCTCTCGTTTTTACTTCATTATACGCTGCCATGAAAAATGTATTAGATAAAAACTACTTATATATTTTCATAACCAAAGAAACAGTTAATTTCAATACTCAATACAATACTCAATCTTTATTGCGTTCCATAATGTTTATAATTAGATGGTAGGTACATAAATTAACTTACAAGTTAAACAGATCATTATGGACCCTGCAGGGCACAGCAACTTATAAAACTAGTGAAACTAGTGAAACTAGTGAGAGGGCTTATTTTTAATTTTACAAAACTAGGTATTATTATTTACTATTTATATATTATTTGGTATTTATATATATCTACATAAACCTACATATATCTATATAATTTGAACATAAACCAGCAAAATGAAAGGTATTTTATATATTTTTAGGGTTCCGTACCTCAAAAGGAAAAAAGGAACCCTTATAGGATCACTCGTGTGTCTGTCTGTCTGTCTGTCTGTCTGTCTGTCCGTCTGTCACAGCCAATTTGCTCCGAAATTACTGGACCGATTGAGTTGAAATTTGGTATTCATATGTAAGTTGGTGACCGCAACACGGACGCGTGACATAAATATATGAATTTTAAACATACGGGGCCACTTTTTGGGGGTAAACTAGAAAAAAAAAAAAGTTATGCCACCTATATCATGTGACATATCAAATTAAAGGGCTTATTGTGAGGATTTTAAATATATTTTCTTTTGAATTTTAAATAAAATAGTTTAGAAGTTATTTAGGAAAATAGGCGAAAAATGACCACCCCCCCCCCCCCTTATTTCCGAAACTACTGGAGCTAAAATTTTGAAAAATATACAGAAAATAGATCTTTGCCTATAGATTACAGGAAACCCTATAAGAAGTCTATGGTGTTTAAAGTAACATAGGAAATTGCAGTTAATCATGTATGGAACGGAACCCTCTCCACGCGGGTTTCACTCGCACTTGTCCGGTTTTTTCAAGTAGCTTTCAATTTGTTTCATTTGTTAACGAATCAACTAATAAATACCTGCACAAACAATAGCAAAAATGTTCACGTTTTTATATAATTGGGTTCTTTACGCTAACTAGTAGAATTAAGTGATCAAAAGAAAGTTGATTGATTTTTTTACTTATCATGGTTAAATATTTGCATTCCTCGTTGAGCCTAAAATGGCTCCTAAGATAAGCTAAGCCCTAGTTGGTTTAAATTTTCCCTTAAGTCTTTAGTGACTTTGCGACTCACTGTCAAACTAGCATGAAAAGACGTCACCTGAGCAAAGTCCCATGCATAAGATGGCTACCTATCCCAACCTCCATCCGCCATAAGACGCGCCAGTGCGTCAGAAAAAGTTACAGATTATCATTGAAATATATAGTAAGGAACTACTTAAAGCAATTTTCGCGATGCTTAATTTTGAGGTGTCAGAACGCGAATCTGACACCATCGCAGGTCCAGTCACATGTCAACCACCATCCACACCCATTTAAGTGACACTGTTATAACTTAAAAAATGCCCTCCCGCGTCGTGCGGTGTGAGACCGCAGCACCACCGACCACACCGCCCACAATGATAATGATAAGGTGTGAATCAAGCAATATTAGACTTTTGTGTGCATGTAGTATGAACTAAGACATCAGCAATAGGGTGCGGGTAAGCCATGGCGTTGGCGTTTCACAATCTACCTACTGTGAGACTTGTTACCTACACGAAATTGTACGGATAGGCATATCCTTCTTTTGGGATCTTTGTAGGTTATGCAACTTACGGACACACATGAGCATGATAAAATACCAAGGGCGCAGCAAGCTATGGATGAAGCACAGCGCGGCTAGCAGCACGACCTCATACATCCATATGGCGCGCCGATGCGTCAGAAACACTTGCAGGGAATGCTGACTTCCCTAAAGACAAGATAACAGTAGCCTTAGTATGAATAGTGCTACGATAAAATCCCTCTGGGCAGTGAATTCATCCATACTTGTCTTATTTGGTAAACAAGTTTCTAACCTCAAAATTAACCCTTTTTTGGCTAAAACAGCTGTTTCCTTGCAATAAAGGAACCGGAGACAATATTTTAGACGTCACTTTGCCAATTTTTAGCCTAGGTTTGCTTTATTTAGGATGAAACAGCTGCCTCACCCAAAAATTGCACATTTTGAGGGGTTAGTGTTTATAAGACCAGAAGCCCTAACATGCATGGCACAAAGATAAATTAGAACCGTTTATCTCTAAGTGCGTCTCTCTCACACTAGTACCGACGAAAGAGATAGTCATAGAGACAAACGGTTCTAATTTATCATGCATGGATTTGGCATGCATGTTACTATAAGCCCTCACCTTTTTGAATTTTACGCTGACGTAAGAATTTAGTCCGGAATAAATTTGCGTGGCCTTTGGAATTCGGTCAAATTACGGTTTAGCTCTACCACTACGATATTATGTATGTCACTATATAACTATTATTGATCGATGATTGAAAAAAAAAAAACAATCGTATTTATTTTCCTCGTTTCATTATTTTATCGACATACATAACACCTGCACTACGGTTGCGAGTCCCGCTCCAAAAGGACGTGCAGGTGCGAGAGAGAGAGAGATGATTTATGGCCTGACTCGGCACTTGCTGCGGATAGTAGGTATAGGTTTCACTGCACTTCAACTTCAATATTAATAAATAGCTCACCGTAATTATCCCTGTTGCAAGATGAAAGCATGCAACGACAAGCATGCATTCTACTACTAGCAGTATAATGAATGCATAATAGATGCTTCCCCCGTTTGCATGTTCGTACGTCGGTGTTTCAAGCACAAATATCTTCTTTTTCATGATATAGTGCTTATGGATAAATACTTCGAGAATCACTTGTGAGAAGAAGAACGCACAGAGCAAGGCGCGGAGCTGAAACAGTTTACATTTTAACCATAGAATAGGGAAGGTGCATATTTTTTTTCATCTTATATTGGAAAGTGCTGAGTAATAGGAACTAGGGCTTGCAATATTGAATGAGTTTCAATTCCGGAACTGATTTTCGATATTGAGCTCCAATTCCGGAAATTTCCAATATCACTATTTTTTTCTTCTAAAATCGGTTTTACTGTTAAATAAATAGAAAAAAAAGCAATATATGTATATGAATGTGTACCTACGTATTACTGGTATTTATTATTTGTAAGGGAAATAAACGTTAAAATATACAAAAATAACAAGAAATTTAATTATTACCTGGGGGGTTACCATGGTCTTTAAATGCGATTATTTTTTGATCCTAAACTGAACCGCGTCGCTTTTAGGTTTATAGGTACCACGCTTAATTTTACATTATGTCAATGCAATGTCGTGGTATGAAATAGCGACGCTGTTCAGTTTAAAGCCTAAAGATAATCGCATCAAGAGATCGTGGTAACCCCCCTGGACTAATAACGCGTGACTTTACGGTTTATTACCCTAGGTCATAATTAAATAATCAACATAAGACATTGTATCGAAACCGATCTGTGTACGCAAAACATTTTTACGTTGATTATTTTATGAGTTATGAAGCTTTGAAAAATTATTGTTCGAGATCCGAAAAACTCAAAGGTGCTAGCCGGAATTTGAATCGGCAACCCACTGCACGAGAGGCCGCACGTGACACGTCTGACCACAAAGCTAACACTGCACCACGTTAACCTTTTGAACGCCACAGCCGGCTGTAGCCGACAGCAGGTTTCCGTGCCCCTGATGCCACGACATGCCGTTCTCCATACATTTTGTCGGCTACAGCCGTCAATCGGCGTCCGTGGCACGCTTTCTCGCACTCAGCCGTGGCGTTTAAAAAGTTAAGTTTGCGTCTGTGACGTTAGCTAATAGTAGCATCGTAGTAAAAAAAATACGTGTTAAGTCCAAGGGTTTCGACGGCATGAGTGTACCTACTCAACCAGTGAAAATGTTTGATGTTTGCAGATGACATAAAAGTCTTTCATTCTATAGCAGTTCCCGCTGACTGTGACGCTCTCCAGAGTGACATAGCGGCTATTTCTAGGTGGAGCGAGTCTAATGAGCTACTCTTTAATGTTACCAAGTGTCAACTCATAACATTTTCCAGATCTAGAAACCCGATCACAGCTGAATAGGTACAATCTTAACGGAGTTATTATGGATCGTGTTACCCGGATTCGTGATCTTGGAGTGAATTTTGACACAAAACTAGACTTCCAGAACCATATTGTTCTCACGTGTAAGGAAGCTAGCAAAACGTTAGGCTTCATAATGCGAACTGCCTAGTGGCTACAATGCTTTATAATGCCTACGTTCGCCCTAAATAGGAGTACAATGCAGTTATCTGGGATCCCTGTGAGAAAAAGTATGCTGGAAAGAATTCAACGGAAGTTTGAAAGATACCTTTATAGAAGGCTATATGGGTATTATCCTCTCCTTTACCCATCCAAATTTGTTTCAGGCGTGGTCAACCTTGATACCTTAGAGTATAGGCGAAAGTTGTTGACCCTTGTGCATTATTGCCGGCTCTTGAGGAATGAAGTCGACAACCCTTCATCCTTGGAAGATATGCGGCTATCTGTACCAAATTCATATACGCGTATTGGTACCCGTCGTCGGCTTCGTCTGTTCGCGGTGCTGGGCGGGGTCTGCACGTGCCATGCTCGTAATGCCCCTACTCCTAGAGCACTGACTTTACTTAATGCCTTTTTGGCCGAGGTACAAGAAGCCGATGTCTTTGCGGACAAATTGTGTTATCTGTTAAGAGATCTGGAGCACTTTCTTAACATATGCCCTTAAATTTAATTGTAATGTATATTGTAACTTGACTTTAAGTATAATTTCAATTAAGAATTCCGTGACATCTATTTCTAACGTATCTAATGCTTTAATTTGTTTTTATTTTGTTTTTAATTTATCATATTTGACTTTTTCTTTTTGTACTCTTTGTTTTATTGAATTATGTATAGTGACATGGAATGGACCCTAGTGATTAAGTAATACATTTAATGTATTATGACTAGCATAATGAGTGCCTTGGGGAAACCTGTAAACTCACTGTGATTGAAATAAATAAATACTACCCTAACATGAATGACACAAAGATTGAACCCGTTTATCTCTACGACTATCTCTTTCGTCGGCACTAGTGTGAGAGAGACGCACTTAGAGATAAGACGATTTATCTTATCTTTGTGTCATTCATGTTAGGGCCACGGAACACGGCTTGAGGCTAACTTCATAGACGTAAACTAACGTTGCGACTTGTTGTATGAGGATAAAGGCCATTAGGGGAGACCGGGGACAATTGAACCGCGGGGCAAGTGCTCCACACGCGATTTCTCAGAAACCAAATAAGTTATCAATGTGCGTGTACCTTCAGCACACTCCTATAAAACACGGCAAGTAACTGATAGTCAGCCGCGGGCGCAGACCAGCGCGGATGCTTACTAGAGGGCATCGAAGTTTTAGGAAGCTCAAGGTAAATATTTCGCCCGTATTATATAGTAAATTTTATGCAAAATAACGGTGTATTTGGATTGTTTTGTGTTTTGTTGATTTATTTTTACTTTTAGGCCTACGTTGTTATAAAAGTGATGGTCGCAAGGCTGCCTAAATCCGAGTAAATAATTATTTTTGCTAAAAGGTCTGTCGAGACGATTGGTCCACTAATCGCGGGGTCAATTGAACCGGTTCAATCGCCCCGGTGGTTCAACTGACCCTTATACTTTTAGTTTTGTAATGTGTAATTGAAAAATATCGCATGAAGGGAATTTAACTTATTATTATTACTTTATTTGTAATGAAAAACTTACTTTAATTTGCTAACTTGAAAGGGGCTTTGGTCCAGGAAACGAACGATTTTGTAAAATAAGCATTAGGCTGTTTTTTGAATTCTTATTGTTTTTAAATAATTACTTAAAACTGTATGTATGCATACTTATATTTTTTTTTTTTAACTCGCCATTTGTAATTTGCTAATTACTGTCTGAAATGGAGAGTTAATGACATGTTATCTTTTAAGGATCATAGCAAGGCGACTGTTTCCTGATATTTTTTTTAAACAAAGTAATAATAGGTTTAAAGATCATTTATTCTCATTAAGAATTTAACAATTCACTTGCATGAGAACTTAAAATTAAAAGTTAACATAAAAAAATGTAATGAGCGTAAGAACACAAAAAAAAAAGATTAAGGTAAGTAAGTAAATAAGTAAGTCAGTAGTAAGTTATACATAACATTCAGACAGTAGTTTGCCGTTATGATTATAAAAGGCGGGTAGAACTTATGCGGTAAATGGTAAACAGATTTACGCGACATCATTGAGTTACGTCGAATGGAAGTGGCTTCCCCCAACGCAGACGTACGCTTGGAATCAAACACGGTGATTATTGATTTTAGCTTTTTAGTATAGTAACTAACTTATGTTGTATTTATTTATGTATGTTTATTTATCGTATAGGTACTTAGTTTTCATTTATTTAGTATTTCATTAATATATTAATTTATAAAACATTTTAATGAGTATTCAGAAATGGTTAAGATAGTATAAACGTTCGGTACCTGGTCTAGTAGTACACTTGCTTAGTACAATCTAATTGAAGGATTTTTTATCTTATTAACAGTACTTAAAAGTTTCTCTAGTAAGTAATTATAATACTGTTTCTTGCAGATGCCTCGTAATCGAAAAAAAAGACCAACTGGACATGTAAAAGCTCCCTAATCTATGTTTCTGCAACTCAATGTAAAACTGATTGTCAATTAAAGTCTATTAAAAAATAAAAGTTGTTCTTTTCCATAATTATAATGTCAATACATACCTCTTGGAATTGTGACTGGGGCAATTGAACCACTGGGATAAATGAACCAAGCTCGTTTTCATATAAAGTCATTACTTCTAATAACATTACAATTTCTAATAGAAATAACTCAAATTGTATTTTATGCTATGAACAATTTTAAATTACAATGTTTGCTTGTTTTAAAATAAGAATATAACCGGGCGTTAAAAAGTTAAAGGCAAACTTTTTATTCGATCCTTTTTGATACTTGTTTCAAGAATATTGTAGTTTTTATCATTAATGCAGGTAAACTGAACTATAACCTTTTTTATGTGTAAATATGTAGTTGTAAGATATACTACAAGTACTAGTTAGGTGACGTCAAACATTTGAGTCAACTGACCCCGTAACGGGGTCAATTTAACCACTTTCCCCTGGTGTGTTTGACTGAGTATATCTCGTTACCTTCTTAATAATAAGGAATGTTGCACTTTGCATTTTCTAGCTGATTAAATTCTCTATGCAACGGTATATGACACTAATACGTTACACTTTTAGTTAAGGCGCAAATAGTTGTCGAACAAAAAATGGACCGATTGTCCCAGGTCTACCCTACGCCCATTTCATCTATTAACCAAAAACAGGAAACTAATGTCGGTCTAGAAAATGACATATTATAGAAACACACGTTATATCCATACTCAACGCGTTTTAAAAACGCGACTTAGATACTTTTCTTCTATTTTCGTTTCTTTTCGGCCAGTGCAGCTTTAGGTGACATTTGACGTGCGGATATTACACATTAATTTGGAATATGGCGATCATGTATGAACAATATAAATGCATTTTAGTACTTCTATTTAGGTTGAATGTATCTACAAATGAAATAAGGCATCAGTTCTTCGTTTTAATTTTTTTGTAGTATTATGAACCGACATTTGGCTCCAGAATGGCTTTTTTGAGAAAATTTTCAATAGAGCACGACATGTGTTACTCGGCCTAAAGTCCGCGCATGACTAATTGAAAGGAACCTAATTGGGTGGCTTTCTGGGTTTAAATTTCGAGCTTGGAAGACGCATCTTTGGTTTTTTAATATCATTGGGTCTAGATATCATTTTTGTTACATACCAAGCTCCAAACACAAATAAGGACGCTTCCGCATTTTAAAGGGAAATATCCAAGAAATGTATCTATCGTCGGTACGGAACATTCTATACACATTGGTATAAACAGTTCTTAGAAAACTCAAACGATGAAAATACACTTATACTAATATTTTTGCATTATGATTGTTATTAATTTCATTAACGACGTTGTCAAATAATTCTGTCATGTGAAATGATAACCTTTTTGTCAGTCTTTACGATAAAAAACAACGCATGAAAAGTCTGAGAAAAATGTAATAGAATAGATATAGAAAGATAGTTTACAAACAACCGCCCTGACAATGTGAGCAATGTGAAGCAATAAACCGAGATGCGTTTGGTGCGCTTTGACATCTGACCAAAGGTCTCAAAAGAAGGATATGCCTATCAGTATAATTTCGTGTAACAAGTCTCATGGAAAGTTGTCAAACGCCAGCGCCATGGCTTACCTACACCCTATTGCTGATGTCTTAGTTCTTACGGCATACATACAAAAGTCTAATATTGGTTGATTCACACGCTATCATATCATTGTGCACGGTGTGGTCGGTGGTGCGGTCTCATACCGCACGATACGGAGGGCATTTTTCAATTATAACAGTGTCACTTAAATGGGTGTCATGGATGGTGGTTGCCATGCGACTGAATTTGCGGTGGTGTCAGATTCGCGTTCTGACACCTCAAAAGTAAGTATCGCGAGTTAGCCTCCCGCGAGTTAGATTCCGGATTTAACCGACCGACCGACCGGCTAAAATGAAAGTGTAGAATTAAAGCATCAGAGCCCAAACTGCCTCTAAATGCCTGACTTGGCTTAATGTAGGTATGTATAGACTATTTAATTAAGTTCAATGACTTTAGCCAAGTCATCAGAAAACTTTTTCCAATTGTAGAGGTGAATAATGAATATTCTTATTTTAATGTGTGTGCAGGTAAGGAGAAAAATAATCGTGTAATAAATGGTTAATGGAAATTATTTTAATAATGAAATTTATGATAAACAACAATCGCAGGTGAACATTTTATTAACCGATTCGTAAGCATTATGATTTGGCTTGACGTTGTATTACTCTTAGTGACGTTGTGTAAATCTTGTTTGCAAGAACCTTGCAAACATCACTAATACTGTGTTTTTACACGTTGTGTACTCCTAACTGTTCCCTCAGCCTCTGCAATTCCTCCACAGGAAACGGAGGCTTTCGAACCTCACCCCATTTCGGATTGGAATAAACCGAATCAAATCCCCTGTCCTGCTCTCGCACTATGGGCGTATCAAGGACGTTACGAAACTCTTTATCCGCTTTCTGCGACTGATTTCTCTGTGCTTTAATTTTCATTATCTCGCTTCTGATAGGTATCACGAAGTACACTGGCAACACTGAAAACAAAAAGCGTGTTGTTAGGTTTATTTATATAAATTGCAACATTGTCCTTTGCTTTATCAATAATTTCTGACTTTGAACGTAACTTATTCAACAGCATATAAAACAACATAAGTAAGCTTTGAATGACGACGCGGTTAGCCTAGTTGGTAGTGACCCTGCCTCCGAAGCTAGCGTCACGGGATCGAGCCCCGGTTAGGGAAAATATTTGTGTGATAAGCATGAATGTTTGTTCCTGAGTCTTGGATATTTCCTATGTATTTAGGAATTTATTTATCCGTATAAGTATGTATATCGTCGTCTAGTATCCATAACACAAGCCTTTAGAGCTTACTTTGGGACTAAATCGATTTGTGTAAATATTTATTTATTTTATTTTATTTATAATGTATAGTGAGTACTCTAGAGAAAGAGGCAGAGAAAAAATCGTCGTAATAAACGCGTACCTACAATGCGCTGCGTGTTCAATACAACAACGTCTTCAGGATGCTGATGAAACTGCCGAAGCACTGTAGCGCGTCCGGAATGTTCGCAGAGGCGCGAACAGACGGATTTCACGCCATCCGGCGCAAGAGAGTCGCCTCGCTGCTTACACGAGTTCGGAACAGCGGTAACAGCCTCCTGAGGACGTTGGCGGAACGCCTCGACTGCCCAGTGGTCAAGTTTTGGATTGACATTGCTATTGGTAGGATAAGTTAATGTAAGTGACATTGAATTATCCTACCAATAGCTTTTTCCTCTTTCCTCTTGCAGTGCCCGAGTTTAGTATTATTTATTATTGTTTTATCTTTTGTTTTTTGTGTGTGTGTTGTGTCCTATATGTACTAACTTTTAGTGTATAAGCTCTGAGTGTTTACTAATAATATTGTATATGGATCATTATATATAGAGATCTGAAATAAATAAATAAATAAACTAATGACACAAAAGAGACAGGTACAGAAATCAATCTACATACAAAGTGCGCTCGAACAACGCACACACAGACACTGCTCACGGACACGATATCTCAAACCGTTGAAACCAGTTCTAGCGCGAATGCCATCCGCTTAAGACACGTGTTGTGCAGTGCAATAATGGAGCAACCAAAATAGTTATTATAACTGTTCAGTGGATGGTTGTTTAAACTCAACATTAAACTGTGAATTGTCGTTTTTTAAGCTACCAGTGGTTTCAGAGAGGTAAGTAGGTATTTGCTTGTATTGCGATGATTCGTTTTAACGTTACACTAAACGGTTAGGTAGGTAGGCAAGCGCCCCGCCCCGGCCCCCGAAAAATATATCTAAGATCGATTTATATGTATAATAGTTGCCTATTTGGAATCAGTATTTTAAACGAAGTAACTAAATTTTTGTAAGGTAAATTCACGCCGAAAATTTACGTAAGTTGAAAATATGTTTTTTGTTTGTTTAGATATTGTTTTTTTTTAGTGTCATTTGATAGTTTTAGGTCTAAAACGGATAGGGCCATGGAAATTGTGTAATTAGGGTCATCCGTTTAAAAGTTATTAGGGATTTTCAATTGCGAAACTTGACAAACGTACAATTTTGTAGGTATGTTTTTTTAGTTATTATTAGTTTATATTTCCATTCTGCCCGTTTCATTCTCAACAATAAATCAACAAGATACGAGTGCCACTACCACGATAGTTTTTTGTACAAAAGCCATAGTTGACAACCTTAGAGCGACCGCCGAGTGTAGGCATGAAAAGTGAAGTACATACATGTGATTGACTTCTGTACCTATCTCTTTTGTGCTAATGACTTGTGTCCGAGAGCGTTTCTAGAATATGGCAATGAAAGTCTGGCCATCAGGAATCGTTAAGTTTAGATCAAAACTTGCAAGTTAAATTTAGTTTTTTCTTATGTTATATTTATAATAGACAATCGGGCTAACTAAAAGGGTGTTCACTCAACTTAAAATAGGAAACGTCAAACTTGATTTTGACATTTAAATTAAGAAAACACCGTTTCAAAATGGAACTGATGTTAAGTTTAACTTTACATAGTTCGTTTATAACATCAATATCATTAATGAGAAACACTGAATAACTTTGTTCTATAGAGTCTAAGTTAATACCTAGTTTCGTTTATCCTGTGATCAGCCGCTCCGCAGGTAATCAGATCCTGCTACATTTTAGTGCCGTAACCAACTACATCTATCTATCTATCTATCTTCTATCTATACTTATATGCCAGTGGACCACACGTGGAGATATTTATTATGTATACTTTAAAATGTATCTCTATTGTTTTTAAGTATAGTATCTGTTTTACTTACGTATATTTACAACAATAGGTATGATTACGCCTACGTATGAACCGGGCTGACTCCAGTAATCTTGCGTTATTTCAGGATAATCATAGCTTAATATCACGATATTTGACACTGACTTTGCAAACATGACAACTGACGCAACCACCTCGAATAAACTCGACACAACGAACGCCAGCAGCAACTTGTAGTTTTCCTGTAACAGAAACATAATCACGGTTTTATCTAAAACTACTTATTAGTGTTGGGCAGGATATGAAATTAAAACGAGTTTGAGGGAGTAACTCCTTTTACAAAACGTGGTGGTACAATTTCATACCTCAAATGAGACGAGGTACTACGCGGAGCTTACGCCTCGCTCTCCTGTCAGCGTGTCACACTGTACGGAACGGACGGCGCTCGTTTGTCTCACTCACACTCTGAGTTACTTGCTACGTTGTCTGTCAGGAGGTGGATAGTGGAAGTCTTCAATGACTACTAGTAAACCCCTCGAGATTACTGACAAAAGCGTTTTTTGCGTCACTAACTTTCCCGGGCGTCCCCACTAATTCCCCGAAGTTTCATCTTAACAGGCATCATAGGCGGGTAATCTGATGGTAAGTAATCACCGCCGCCCATGGACACCCGCAACTCCAGAGGAATCACGGATGCGTGGCGGGCAGTAGTGAAGCCTGCCTACAAGCCGATTCCTGACGGCTTTACCAAGGTAGAAAGCTATGGATAAATGTCAGACTAGCGCGTTCGGTTCTAATTCTTCCGGCTTCCCTTAGGAAATATTTCACGCTTCGCTACTGGTGGCTGGCCAAAAAAATTGTACGTTTTCAATCATAAATGACATGTGTTGTTAGATAATTATTGTCGGCTATTCCCACCCGTCACCATCACTCTGTTACTAGTAACTCCTGGGAATAAAAATTCTCGATAGATACCATCAATCTATTTGAGTGGCAAGTATGTGTTAACACGTTGGGAAAGAAATCCCACTCGTAAAAAAGTAGAAGGAACAGGAGCGATTTGGTAGCCGATTATTGTACTCACATAATGCAATCCGATTACGAAGACAACGGAAAACACCATATACACCGCACAAGGGCCAATATAAATGGCCAAAAGCATTATATAAGATTCCGAAATGTGACTCTCTGCAAACTGCCAGGTCCAAACAAATGTCCACGCCATGTATGCCACTGCTAAAATCTGCAAAAATACATCTTAAAATGAGCAAATTAGTTTCACAAAACTATAGGTCAAGTCAGGAGTGCTTAGACCACCCGAGCCAGGTACATATTTCTTCAATTATTTCCTCCCGGGCGATAACTCGTGAAATGCTTCGGAGAGTTGTATCATGAAGCCTCGTGAACGTCAGCTGCGGTTCCGTGGGTGGGTTGAGCAGCGGTAACCTCAAAAGCACGTAGTTTTTAGGGTTCCGTATCTCAAAAGGAAAAAAGGAACCCTTATAGGATCACTCGTGTGTCTGTCTGTCTGTCTGTCTGTCTGTCTGTCCGTCTGTCACAGCCAATTTGCTCCAAAACCACTGGACCTATTGATTTGAAATTTGGTACACATACGTAAGTCTGTGACCGCAACACGGATGCATAACGTAAACAAATTAATTTTAAACATGGGGGCCACTTTATAGGGGTAAATTGGAAAATTAAAAAAGAAAGTTACGCTCACTATATCATGTGACATATCAAATGAAAGGGCGTATTGTGAGAATCTTAAATATGTTTTTTTTTGCATTTTGAGATGAATGGTTTGGAAGTTATTTAGGAAAAAAGGCAAAAATTGACCATTCCCCCCCCCCTTATCTCCGAAACTACCGGGCCTAAGATTTTGAAAAAATACAGAAAATAGTTCTTTACCTATAGATTACAGGAAAACCTATGAGAAGTCTATGGTATTTAAATTAAGATAGGAAATATCAGATAATCATGTATGGATCGGAACCCTCTCCACGCGGGTTTAACTCGCACTTGCCCGGTTTTTTTTCTTTTTAATTCCCTCCAGATTGGAAATTTATGGAAGGGAGAGATTTTTAAAAATATCAGAGACCGTAATATCCTACAGCTGAGCTTAATTTTTACTAATAAATAAATGTCCGAATTCAGAAATGCCACTTAAGCATTTGATTAGATATTAAATAGTTAAATGTCTGTTAACGTCAGTTGCCCGTTTCACGTAGCTGAGTTCACAAACTCACAACACCGATGGAAGATGCCATATCGTCGCTGCGCGTGCAATACCGCGGAAGAGCACTTTGTAAATGCCGCGTAACAGCAGCACAGCACAAAATTGAGATATGTAATGATATGTAGTTAAATGACTAACACATTCAGTTTTTTCTTGTTCTTAAAAAATCGCAAGAAGCGCAGATAGGCGGTTTTTACAAAGTGCTCTTCCGCGGTATTGCACGCGCAGCGACGATATATCAGTCTTCCAATGTTGCCAATTTTGGGTTGTAAACTAGTAACTTGTAGCTTGAAAAACTGGCCACTACCAGTGGCCCGTTTGACGAAGCTAAGAGTTATAATTTTACAAGCAAAAGCTGACAAACACCGGTGGCAGATCCCATACGTCTGCCAGTGCTGGCAGTTTCTTCCTAAATGGGCCACAGGATGTCGTGTCGCTCACGCATCGAAAACATGTTTCCGACGCTCTGTTTAAATCTGTTCCTCTAAAAGACGCAAAGGCCTTTGTTGAAAGTGTATATGAAAGTGAGTTCGTCACTTACCAGTCTAATGTAAGCCCACGCCAATAGCCCAGGTCGCAGCGGTGCGCAGAAACAACATTTCGACATCAATAAAGCCATCTCGATGATTGTCAACAAAAAATAAAAAGACTAGTCCAATCTCAACGAAGTTCGCATAAGTTTTGAATAGATATTGAAACGAATGAAAATTATTATAATATCAAAATTTAAAGACCTCCTTGAACTAACTGATAAAATAATCATAACAAACAGATTATAACTTTGTCTAAAGGTATCACTAGGGTAGGTACTGACTAAGAATGTTTTTAGCTACTGTAAATGGTAAAAGTAGAGTAGATCGTGTAACAAGAGCGCGAAGCGAAGATTTCTATAGTAGAACCCCGAGTGTAGCGAGAAGCATTATCACCCAAGGCAAAAATAATTTTGCTATTCAGTGACACATACTGCTTTTCACTTTTAGAGAGATTATGTACGTGTGTGTGCCTGTACCACTTAGCTCCATATGGCTGAACGGATCTTCATGAAACGTCGTATATAGTTAGACCTTAGCTCCTGGAATAGGAAATAGGGTAATTTGTATCCCGGCTAAGTCAAAATTTCCCAAGGGAATAATTAATAATTATTATAATTTAACGCGGAAGAAGTCGCGGGCGGAAGCTATCCTTATCCTTACTAATATTATAAATGTGAATGTAAATTTGTTTGTTACGCTTTCACGCGAAAACTATTGAACCGATCATCATGAAACTATGTACACATATTCATGGAGGTATTGGAAGTAACATAGGATACTTTTTATCCCGGAAAATTTAGATGTCCCGCGGGAATAACTATAACCGAATTCCACGCGAACAAGCTAGAATGTAAGTTTGTTTGTTATGCTTTAACGTAAACACTACAGAACTGATCATCATGAAATTTTGTAGACATATTCTTGGAGGTATTAGAAGTCACATAGGATACTTTTTATTCCAGAAAATTAAAAAGTTCCCGAGGGAACAACTATAACCGAATTCACGCGAACGAAAGTTTCTTTGTTCCGCGTAACGTAAAAACTACTGAACCGATCATCATGAAACTTTATACACGGACCTCGTCACCTTGTCTGATTCTTCTGCAGCATTGGGACATTTACATATGCAGGCTATTCAATAATTATTCTATAAAAAAAGTGTGTGTGTGTCAGCTCCGACGCACGACAGGAGTTTACTCCTTACGAACGATTATAAAATAAACAAGTACCCATCATACCATGCTGTCATTTTTCATTTTGACATTTGACAGTAAATAATAAAGTTTCGTATTAATGAATATAAACATGTCACTCATTGAATACAATAATTAATTGAGACTTCGGGTCCCGTCGTCTTCCGATTGAGATCCGAGTTTTACCGATGGAAACATATTATTCACTATATTTGTATGCAATGCGAAGCGACCGACGCATCTTCGGCTAACATCGTGTGACTTTATATGCACAATGCAAATATTATTTTTTTAGCCTAAATAGTCAGAGGTCTGCAACAAACGGAACTTTTTTCATCACAACCAAAAGGCCTAGCACACTAGCTTTTATCTCGCACATAAAGCATCTGTCACTTTATAAATATGCGGGTGCGAAAGAGACGAATGCTTTATGTGCGCGATAAAAAATAGTGTACTACAGGGACAGATTAAGAAGTTTAATGTGCAAAATAAAATACGTTACACATAAAGATTATCCCACTTGTTCCACGTAGGTACTCGATTTAGGAACTGACGCATCGGAATCATAACAAAACATGTTTATTTTTTCATACATTTTTTATTTACATCATTCATATTCCCGCGGACATCCCGATACCTTATCGCTGCAAATGAAAACCATACAGGTCCCCAATCTAATTTCAACTGTATTTCGAAGTCTCCAGCGTTGATTGTCTCTTGGTAGTGCAATTGATAAGTTGCGTGTATGTATTGTGTTTACCCAATAGCTTCGTATAAAGTAGGTACATGAGTAAATAACAAACAGAGGCTAAACTTTATTAAGAGGACTGTGAACCAACAGCAAAAATCATCCTTTTCATACAAAAGGCGATAACGGTTTCCATCCCTTAAATGCTAACCGATTTTACCAATTTTGGATCGGTTGTCAGTCAGAACAAAATCGAGCTCTATACGTTTTTTGAATATTGATTAAAGCTCAACAAAGTCAAATAATCGCCGAAATTTGTTTTGTAAGAGAATACTGGAACAACATTAAAACTGAATTTATTGATTACAGTGAAAAAACCAAAACGTACAGACCTAGATTTTGGTCAACATTAGTTGACATTTAAGTGGAGGAAATCGTTATCGCCTTTTGTATGAAAAGCCGTGTAAGTTAATCAAGGAATAAAGATTTCTGCAATCGGTACTTTAGTTTGACAGTGACCTACTTAGCTCACCACAAAATGAAGCGGTTTCATTTTTAAAATGAAATGCAAATGAAAATAAAAAAATGTTAAGTTTTGTTCTCCTAGGAAGTATGTAATATCTGTGTCAGGAAGGACTCTTCCACAACTAATTGTTGTTATTTAAAACAGGAATATTAAAAATCATAACACTGTTATATTGGATCTTTCAAAATCGGGGAATGTTTTTTTATGACCGCTCTGATATCTGTTTGCTATACTCTACTCATTGTGGTATAAAGAGTCGGCTTGCGCGGAAGTCCACAATCTGCCGTTGGACGCCGTCAGCGCATCATTAGATAAGTGCCGACCATTCAGTAACAAGACTAGTAGTGTTTCGACGAGTTCAGACCCATATAGTTAGTTGCTCTTGGTTCAAACACTGGTTGAAAAAGACGAAAGCAACCATGTATTGCGATTTTCCTGAATTTGGGAGGTGCTGCTTCTGCATGCCGCTCAGGAGAGGCGTGTTGACTTTCGGATACTTGAATATCGTAAGTTGTTTTGTGATTTTGGGATTGACTGTTTATTTTCTTACTCAAGCAAAGTTACAACTAGTGGCTCCGTGAGCTGTAGACCTCGCGACAAACTTAACTTTGCAGTTGGAAAAATTATCCCCATACATCGACATAGGTTCTGGTGAGTTTATCAACACCGCAAATAACTTTGTAATCGCAAGAAACCCCATAACTCCGCCATTTTGAAAAATTTCGTAAATCTCAATCGACAAAAAAAATCTTTATAATTATCGAACCTGCTCACAAATTTTCACGAGAATCGGTTGAGAAATGCAACCGGTAGAGGAGAATAAATGGAAAGCCGGACAATCACATACGAAAGCACTCTTGCTCAAGCTGAAACGGAGACGCTTCGCTCGCTTTGCTCGCTCGGTCGATAAAGTTCAAATAATCTACATAAGCTAAATGCGAAATTATGAGTGCTTAAAAAAACAGAGTAGATGCAGTTATTGTGGCTGAAATAAACCGGGAGAAAGTCATCAAAGTTAAAATTTGGAGACGGCATTATTTTCCTAGTTTAAGGAAGTAGGTATTCAGTGGAAATGTGTTCTAATATTAGTACAATCGAAACCGGAAAATATTATTGATGAGGCTTGAACGTGTAATATTTTGAGAAAAGCCTATGATATAGGATCTGGTTAAGCGTAGATTAATCAGTTTGTATGTATTTTTTTTTAATTAACTTCTCCGACTTTGAATGATAGGTATAATGTAAACCATAATATTTCAAATTTCATCTCTATATACTTGACCGTGGACACTTTCTGAGTCTCCATTTAACGTAGATCAGTGTTTTTCAACTGGTGGGTTGCAAGCCCTTGCTTAGGGGGTCGCAAGCCCTTGCTCAGGGGGTCGCAAGCACTTGCTCAGGGGGTCGTAAAATCTTGCCCAGGGGTCGCGGGCGCAAGCCAGGTTTTTGAATACCTCGTCGTTGAAACCACTACCAGTATTAATACGGTAATGGGGGACGGGGTCGCCAGATTTTTTATTGGTTGGGTTGCGTACTCAAAAAGGTAGAAAAACACTGGTATTGACAGTTATGGTGCGATAAGTAGGTAAAAAATTGCTTCAAATGCTTCAATTGTAGCAGCTCTCAGATTTAATTTTACTCACTTTGAGAAGCTTTCTTACCACCCGCCTCTACATGCATTATCAGCAACGTTGACCTTGTTTACGAGTCTGTTAGAGGACACGTCATGTGGCTCAATCAGCATTGGGGAAATGATATCTCGAATTTGTGCATTATTCTCAAAAAAAGCCGGTCAAGTGCGAGTCTGACTCGCGCGGCGATGGTCCCGTACTTACCCATGAAAAACATGGCTTTTAGCAACCGGGGCACTATTTACAACCTACCTATCAAATAATACGAAAAATTACTTTCGCAAGCTCGTATCTTCGTGCAATCGTCGAGTTTGATAAGACTTTGCAAAGGTTATCCCGTTAAACGATTTTCTTTTTGTAATGTAACTACTAACAGTTTTCGGACGTATTCCTTTACTTCGCAAGACACTACTTCGTAGCAAATTTCATAATTCTAGGGCAACGGGAAGTACCTTATAGGTTTTAATTCCTTTGGCGATACCCTTGTGAGTATCAAAATGTGTGGCATAAATGGTTGTATATTTTGATTGCGTTGACTTAGAAGGTTGATTTTTTTACGGCTCCAAGGAATTGCAGACTTGAGTACTTGTTATTAATTTCAACGTGATAACTTTCCACGTTCTTGGGAAAAAGGGATTGACAGACGGAAAGACAGACGGACAACGAAGTGATCTTATAAGGGTTCCTTTTTCCTTTTGAGGTACGGAACCCTAAAATTCAAGAACGGTGCCACTCCATCGGTAATCCCTAACCCCATATCCACCCCCTTGTCTCCACTGTGCTTGACCCTTTGATGGCGTATTTGATGACCTTTTGCACGATACTGACACACTTTCACTCGACTGCCGTTCAATTTGCTGAGATGTGACTCTATGCTATGACTCCTAACATCAAAAAACGCTTCAGTAGTCAACTGATAACGTGATAACAAAACGAACAAACTGACAAACTCGCCCCCCCCTTTTGTTAACCACCCGTAGTATATGCCAAGACTCCCCCCCCCCCCCCCCTACCCCTCTAGTTTTGGCTCATATTTGTTTTCATAAGCGCGAGATTTCCCTAATTTCCCTAGAGGATATTGACTACCTAAGCCCCCTCCCCCCCTGTAACCAAACGTAGTATTTTGAAGAGCCACCTCCCCCCCTGAACCGGTCACGTAGTATGGTTACGTTCCCTAAGCTGGTTGGTCATCGGTTACGCATACGCTCTTTTTATATATTATAAGAAAAAAACCGTAACTAGTTCAGAAGTTAGAATAGATAAAACGGTAATTTCAGTTTGCAAACAGACGTAGATACTACTTATAAGTATTAGAGGTTCAAGTTTCGGAACATTTCGGAATTTTTGTAAAGCCTTAGATATACCATGATAACTAACCACATGAAAAACGTCTAAGATTGTAACCCAAATGCCATTGCGTTCGATCTATACAATTATGCAATGGAATAAATTATAATAACACAATTCATCAAGCAAGCAATAAGCTATTTCAGCTCAACCTTTTCATGGATCGGTTTCATCTTCATCACGGTCTACTTTAAGACATGCTTTCCTTTGCAGTTCTTCTCCCTATTCATGATGGGTGTATACAGCTATTGTACGCACCAAGGGATCTCGCAACCTCAGCTGATCTACCACGGTTCAGTCTCCATTATAGCTGCTGAGGCGTGCTTGTTCGTCTACATCCTGGAAATCGTATTCAACGCAGTGCTGTTGTACGGGACTCATGCGGTAAGAATCTCATGACTGTATGTGGGCATATTTATAACGAAAATGAAAATGAAAATATTTATTTTGCAAGTAGGCAACATGGGCTCTTTCACATGTCTGAATCTACTAGCGCTTCGAAAGGTGACATCTGCTGAGAAGAAACGCCGCAAGAAACTCAGCAGTAAGTCTTTTTTCAAATTTGACATTTGAGTTTTATCTAAAAGCTAACACAAAAGTGCAACAAACAAACCTAATGGGTACAAATTAATTCTAATAAATAACTAATAAGGGAGATGTATAGTCTCCGCGTCTGGACAAGTGACTGAGAGATGTATAAAGCCCCTCATGGTCTGAAACCTAACTATTCAGTTAATATAAGGTCGTTGGGTTTGTACTATCCTAGCCTAGGCACAGATCTCCTGATGAGACGCTACCTCAGCCCTAGTTCCAGTGCACTTTCGGCTCTTGTGGGTTCTCTCACGTCAATACATTCAATTCGGCACATGAATTCAGTTTGTCAGGTGTGCAATTGCGAATCTGTTCTTAACCAACGAGCATCTGATTGAGAGTCAGCTCTATCTAAGGTCTGTTCGCCGAGAGTTGATAAATATTATGATATCGTTTCGAAATAGCGACTGTCGCTTAACTGTCGCAAACTGTATGACGGGCGTCGCTTATCGCCGCGCGTTCTGAGTTTCGCGGTACGAGGGACGCAGATGTTGTCACTGCGGTTTCGCGCCGGGCGGACGGTGGCGAAAGAAATATATTTGTTTTGTTCATATACACAATCGCCATATTGCAAATCAATGTCTTATATGTCCACGTCAAATGTCATATAAATTCAATAATCTGCACTGGCTTTGGCCAACGAAACGAAAAAGAAAAAAAATATATATCTATGACACATGTTTAAAACGCTTTGAGTATGGATATGACGTGTCTTGTGTCATTCTACATATAATAATGTCATTAGCTTCGAGTGTGGCGTTGGGGTGTTCTGTTCGCGTGTTGCTTTCTTTTTATACAGTTAGGCTATTCAATAATAATATTCTATAAATAAAATATAGTTTTTCTCTTTAATTTTTTATTATCATCGGTAAAAATAATTAGCGGGCCGCTATTTGTAATGAGTTAAGAAGAAGCCCTAACTTTTTACTTTTTTATCAACTCTCGCCGAACAGACCTTATGTACAGTTTATTGATTCCACTACATCTGAAGAACATCTTCTACCTACTTAATACGATTCTTAACACTACTGCCAGACAACACAGCCTAAACCGGTTCCTTATATAAGGTACCTAGGTGAGCAGAGCATTAAGAAAGAATGTTTGAAAATCCATCCTCTACGGGATCTCTTAAATAAGGAATGAAAGTTTGTATAGGTGTTAATAATTTTTGAAGCTATGACTTGCCAGTGGGAGATCCCATCGGGCACATGGCTAGTCCTAAATAAAATAAGCTAAGAATGATAAAACGAATTCTCGATAAGTAAGTTAGGTATATCCAAACAGAAAATACATGATATTATTATCCACTGTCCAATAATCGTTTAGTCATTTAGGTATTCAGTTTATATTCATTGCTAGGAATATTATTGGTTCAGACATCTGACCCGCGATAAGTTTATCAGTCGTATAACAACCTAACATAGTGTTATATTTGTTTTGAGCAGACATTTAATAGTCCTGCCTATTTTCCACAAACTGATTGAAATGTTTACAAAAACAAACTAAACTAGACTATAAGCCAAAACTCCTTTTGAAACGCAACGATCAGCCTCTATTTGGGAACGCTAAGTGATTCTGTAGCGACTCGTGAGCGAGATTTCTCATCCCACTCTTTCGCATTAAGCGGCGTGCGGAAGAGTGGTATACAAATTACATCGCACCTTCTCTCTCATTGACCACTAATAAAGCTGCTATTGCAAATCCGAGGTCAGAATCGAAAGCGGTAGGATAATTTTTTGCACATTTTGTAGTCAGCAGATTTTCCCATGAATTTTAATGAGTGATTTTTCCCTCTAAAGTAAGGTTTCTTAATCTGGGGTCCATGGAACCCTTAGGGGTCCGTATCATGTTCAACATCATTAATTAATTAAGGTTAGTTTAGTGTTTTCAATTCTATTAAAAAGGGCACGTGGGAGTTTTGAAATATTGATAGTGGTTCTCGACCAATCGCGGCTACAAAATGGTATGAAACCCTGCCCTAAAGGTTGGCTTGTCCTTTTCCAGAAAAACCTACTTTTTGTGAAGATATTCTACTACTTCGCCATAGTTTCGACGGTGGCGTCAGTGATGATCCAGCTAGTTGACGCGTCTGAGATGTGGATGCGAATTGCGTTCGAGACCATAGCGTTGACTTTCGCTGGATTATGTAAGTACAATAATATTACCCCAATGTTATATGTGCATCTGTCATTTTCATTACCCCGACACTGAACAGCAGCAAAGTCACATTTAAAGTGATATTCAGCACTGGAAGCAGTGGAATATGAGAAGGATAATTAGTTAGTTAGTTACGAGTTTTGGGAAATAGTTTAGATGAGAACACTACTACCTATATGTAAGTAAATCATTGTGAGACGTTGTCCCATTCGATAATAAAGCAATATTGCTAGTTAAACCATAATGCCAATCCTTAAGTTCTAAAGGTATAAATATAAACAAAAATCAATCAGTGGACAAAGAAGGAAGGAGAAGAAGGAAGATATGGATGCGAAGATGGATGTGGGATGCCCATCCTCGACCATTAACCCCTTATTTACGTCTACTGAAAATTGTGATTTTGATACTATTATAGAAACCTTCGTTCATTGGCTTATTGTGAGAAATATAAAAAAAAACAGTGGACAACCTTTACACAAATCGATCTAGTCCCAAAATTAGCTCTGAAGGCCTAAGGGCAACATAAAAAGGTCGTCAGCGCTCTTTTTACATTGGGTGATGTATACATACTTATATCTAAAGATAAATAGTATTTAGCATAAACAAATAGGAAACATCTCAAGACTCATGAACAAACATTCATGCTCTTCACACAAAAATTTGCCCTTACCGGGGATCCAACCCGGGACTGCTAGCTTCGCACCAGGGTCACTACCAACTAGGCTAACCGTGTCGTCAAACGAATATGAAGTTTCCCTATCTCCACCATCCTATACCAAGTAATCTATATCACAATCCTTCTCCCTGCTTTCAGGTCTGCAACTTTACCTCATCATCCTAGTGCGAAGTTTGATCAAGAAGCTGATGGTGGACGGGCCACACGTGTATGAGAACCAGCTGGAGCAGATCGTTAGTGGGGAACGGAAGATCGTCAGCAATGGGATCTATGACTCCAGCACCGTCGTGCCTAATGATGTTTGAAGATGAAGAGTTTTGTTATCAGAGGGAAAAAGGATCTCTCCTGCTTGGCTTGCATTAAGGTGTTTGGAATAAATGGAATAAAACTCATACATGTGGCATTTTATACGGTCAATTAGCAAAACTACGTTCTACTTACTGCATTGCGCAGCGTACCTTCCTTGTCATTTCGTAGCAATGTCTAGACCGTTTTTTGCCACAATGTTACTCGGTAAAGCAAAACTACAAAAATGTTATAAACTAAAATCATAGCTGGGCACCGTTAATCAAATAGTTAACTTCGTTAATCCCTAACGAACGTTACTAAAAAATTAACTTCGTTAAGATTTAACGGAAGTTAACGTTAAACGTTAACTCGTGATAGAAACTGCATTTTAGATGTCGTTGCGTTAGTAATTTACTTATAAAAAATGTTGGTATGTGCTATGAAAGTTTAGGCAGGACATAAACATACATACATAGCATCACGCCCGAAATCCCTAATGGGGTGGGCAGAGCCACAAGACTACTTGTGACCACGTTCGATTAATTAGTCCTAAGATGGTATGATGAACCGTATGGTGACAGGTGATCAGCCCATCGCCCATACAGATAGTCCACCATGTTGGAGAGGACCCGTCCCTTAGTCGAATTTTACGACATGCCAGGATGATAAGCATCTGCACGCATTCTATGCTATTTCTTCACTTCCAGTGCAGCAGAGGAGTTGACAGGACATAAAGCATTAGTAAAAATAGGGTATTGCATTAGAGTTTGCAACAATATATTATTTAGAGATCAAATTCAAATCAAAAGCTATCTGACATAAGCCGCGCGGTATCTTTTTGGCACTACTATTACTACTACTTAATTAATGTTTAACGGACTTAAATTGTCTTAACGGAAGTTAATGAGTCCGTTAACAATTGTTGAAGTTAACTTAAAAGTTAATACGTTACTCGAAATGTTAACTTCGTTAATTAACGGATTAACGGTCTTGTGCCCAGCTATGACTAAGATTTTCTCTTGGGTAAGACTATAGCAACACAATTGCACTTTGGCAAAGTTAGAAGTTGCTATAGGATCCGTCACAATTTATGAGCGCTGACGTTGCAGAAATTAAATTACGGATCTATCTGGCGTAGGAAGCGAGGGGTTACGTCAGCATACAGCGTATACTACTTGCGAGAGTATCCTTCCCACTTTTACCGAGCGCTCATAAGGCGTCACAGGGACTGTCACATTAATACTACGTATAACTTGCTAGTGGCCGAATTACGAAAGGCCACTCAAATTGATCTTTAATTAAAGTGACGTTTGAGTGACGTGTCTGTATAGGTTGACAACTAGTTGAGGGACATTTAACTATTTAATATCTAATCAAATGCTTAAGTCGCGTTTCTGAATTCGGCCATAGGTAATGTATCCTTAAATAGGGATGTTTCCTAGGTAATAAAATAGTAATTCTAATTAGTCCGTCAGTTAGATTATCAAAAAATATTGAACAAGTATTTTTTGCTTTATTAAATCAATCAAAATTGACAAAGATAAAGCGCATCATCGCGCGGAGTGGAGGCTAATGACGTCAGTAGATGGTAAAAAGTGTACAAAGTCGTGACGTCACGCGGAACTTCAACGCACTAATATCTTTGTCATTTTTTGTTTAATTGACAAGAGAAAAAATATGTGTTCAATATTTTGTTATTATGCAAATGAGGGACTAATTCGATTTTTTCAGGAAACTAGCCTATTAGTGGTATTAGCCCAGTTCGAAACGTTGCCTCTTTAATTTAAAATTTCCTTATACTTAAAATAAGAAACATCAAACTCGATTTTGAATAGCACAAAACTGTCAAAATCAAGTTTGACATTTCTTATTTGAAGTGTAGTGACTTTTTAGCGAACACACTTTCGAATCGGCCCCAATAAGTCAAAACCAAATCTAAATAATCGAAGTATTTATAAAACTCGAATACTAAGGTCCTCATTATGTTTTCCCGTTTTAAAAGTAAGTATTGCTTGTCAAATCTCATGTGTAAGGGTCTCATTATTCGGAATATAGTAGGTAGTAGTGATATTTTATGATGATTTGTTAACCGTATTATTATAATAAGGCTCGTTACTTACTAGAAAGCCGTCTTTAACTGTTACAATTATATAAAATCTCCCTTTTTGTCCAAGGGAAACGACTAAGTAATTTTTCAAAAAATGCTCATATCTAACTCATAGCGTACGTTAAATAGTATTTTAATATTTATTGTTTTTTTTTTTTACTGTAATTATAAAATATGTTAGGTAACTGGATAATTGTATTTAATTTTTAATAATAAAAGTAATAATAATAAATATTGTTTTATTTAATCCTTACGGAGTTATGCTATTCATTAAGAAATTTAATTGCAACAAGCTATTTAATTGTTATATTAACTTAATCCTTTGCTACATAAAAGTAAGGTACGGATGTAGGATTCAATGCCTAAAGGCATGTTCTTCCAGTTAACTAAATATGGCCAAACATATGTGATAGCGTCAATATTAACAACGAAAATCTCTTCTCAATAAAACAACTTGTCTTCTCAATTAAGTGAGGAAACTTTGAATTAACAAATAAATAAACCGACTTCAAAAACCCTTTGAAAAGTAGGTAAGATATAATGATTGGCCATCGTAAGTAAATTATCAAGAAACGTTAGGTATTTTATGAGAGATATTAAGTGATAGGTACATTACTTAAATGCATCGAAATCGGTGTCAAGGAAATGAACACAGTAGAGAGATGTATTACCTAATTTACTTGCCACCGACTTCGATATATTTAATTTTTATACATTAACATTATATCTGACGTTCTAGGTAATTAACTTACGAAGGCCAATCATTATTTCTTACTTTTCAAAGGGTTTTTAAAGTAACTTTTTTATTTGTTTCACTTTTTTTAGTGATTACTATACTTACGTGATTTAACGAAAAACATTTACTACATCAAGTAACAATTAGCATAATGCCAATTGCTCATCACCGTTTACAAAATGGTACTATGCACGGTGCAAGGACGTCAATCGTTGAGGAGAACTCCTGTTTCTTCTTTGGTTCAATTTTACGACATGCATTTTCATGAGCATAAGTTGCTTCCCAACATACAGAAATCTAATCGCTACCCGTGATATACTTATAATTGAGGAGTGGTCTTTATCATCAGTTCCACTTCACCAAATAATGTTTTTGAAATGCAACGGCTTGAGTTATTACAGAAAATATCGAGATTTCTATATGCATGATTATAATATTTGAGGATTTCCTTCGATTCCTCATAGATCCTCTCATTAGACCTCGATTTTGATCACAACAAACATACTTGGAAAAATACCCTATCTAATAAATTCTACGCTAAATGGAGATGCAGAGAGTGTCCACGGTCAAGTATATAATTATAAAGATCAAATTTTAAATATTATGGTTTACAGATAAATACCTATCATTTTTAAGGAGAGAGTGAATAGGCATTTTCTAGGTGTGCATGCTCCATCGTCGATCTCATCATCACTTTCCATCAGGTGAGATAGAGGTCAAATGCACAACTATCTTCTATAAAAAAACTCGAAGATGTTGATTACAAAAAAAATATGTAGCACCAGTGTGTTTTACCCAATCCTTATTTACTTTCTTTTGTTTGTGGGACTTTGACGCAATTAGTTCCTGTCTGAATTCGACTTGGGAATTCCGCAGATAAAGTCAAAGTCAAAGTCAAACTATCTTTATTCAATGTAGGCTTTTACAAGCTCTTATGAAGGTCAAGGAATGAATCTACCACCGGTTCGGAAAAAATCCTCTACTGAGAAGAGCCGGCAAGAAACTCGGTGAGGTATCATTTTTTCAAATCAGTACACTTACGAGATGGTTACTAGGAACTGTAACGAGTATTTTTTCCAGCAGCACTGCGATAACCGCCCACATGTCTGCGTATCATCTATTACCGCAATAAAACTGTATGCGTCACCATTACAGTGCATATATGGATATGTTCTTCTCCATCACCGGGCCAAAGGAAGGCATGTTACACCTGATTCCGAAACCTGATAAACCATTTGATACGTTCACGCAGACCATTGTGGGACATTCTCTTTCCTGTGGCCAAAAGTTCACGGAAACCAAAGGGTTTAATTCACGTTTTCTTCATATTGGCCAAAACTATGCCATCAGGCCTCAGGGTACTCAACTTTCGGGAACAGGAGGCACATTTCTGAACCTAAATGTGATTATAACCCATTTTTCTCCTATTATCCTAATTGCGTTCTCTTTCACACATATCTTCATCTTCCATGTTACGATCTGTAATTTTAATTAACTCTCTGATCGGAGAAACGATAAGCTGGACATGACGAAGCCCAAGCAATCCTCTCTTGTACAGTTTTTGAAGCTGTTTGCTATTACTCATATGGTATAAAATCGCGGAAGTCCACAATCTTCCTTGAACGCTGTCTGCACTTCACTAGATAAGTGCTGACCATCAGTCACAAGACCAGTAGTGTTTAAACTTCAGCGAGTTAAGACCTATATAGTTAGTTGCTCTTCGGTTCAGACGTGATTGACAAAGTCGAAAGCAACCATGTATTGTGATTTCCCTGAGTTTCGGAGGTGCTGCTTCTGCATGCCGCTCAGGAGAGGCGTATTGACTTTCGGATATTTGAATTTCGTAAGTAGCTTTATAGAATTTTTAAAGATTGGCTGATTCTTTCTGAAAGTCTAATCTTACTCTACTTAGATGCAAAAAGTAAGTATATTTCGTTGTTGCAATAATCAATGCAAGTAATCTAATAAAAACATGCAACATTATGACTTAAGATTAGTACCTAAAAGAACAACTTAATGCAGGCACTTTAACTGAAATCGGCAGAACATTATCAAAGTTTAAAGAACCCCGCACAAAATGTTCGGAAAAAGCCGTTCAGTCGATGTGGCTGAAATTTTGTGGAAATATAGCCTCTAATACTCTGATGGACTGTGAGAAGTTGCAACTTTAAGTAATGACTTGATTTTAAGATATCATTATTTCTATGTTCAGTATTTTTTACTTACATATTATTCTTATTAGTTAATGTACAAGGTAGGAACCTGGCTAATCATTATTTCCGTGGCAATATCGGGATAAAAAAACACTCGAAAGTTCAAGCTATCTTCACGCCTTCACGATGTTTTTTTTCGTCCAGTTCCATTCAAGCTTGAGCGTGGAGAAGTAACAAACTTGTAGGTATGTAGGTACATTACGATACTGAACTGTACTAGTCATAATTAATTGATATGTTATTGGTTTTACTAGGCTACCTTTGTGCATTGAATGCGTTAATTATGGTATAAAGCGTTCTTAATGATGGATACTTCAGACTTTCTTCGTATCGGGCAAAACCTAAAAACCATAAGATTACTGTAACGTGACCGCATGTACCGAGGGTTCTTGCTCCACTTTTACACG
Source organism: Tortricodes alternella (assembly GCA_947859335.1). Classification (NCBI taxonomy): domain Eukaryota; kingdom Metazoa; phylum Arthropoda; class Insecta; order Lepidoptera; family Tortricidae; genus Tortricodes; species Tortricodes alternella. The sequence continues at coordinate 20,456,750 of OX401968.1, read as the reverse complement.
TGCAATAATAGCCTAAGATGGGATCTTCATCACACCCGTTATTGTGTTCTTGAATTCTGACATTTCCCAAGAGTTCTATAAGCCGTTCGTCATTTGAATTGGTCTTGCTACTTCATAGATAGATAAGAGACTATATGCAACTGTGTAGTTACATACGTCAATACTACGTAAATAACTATGTATTTTAAAATAGCTATATTTTAATAACTGGTCATTAATTAAAGTTGCAACTTCTCACAGTTCATCAGAGTATTAGAGGCTATATTTCCACAAAATTTCAACCAAATCGACCGAACGGCTTTTTCCGAACATTTTGTGCGGGGTTCTTTGGAGACAACGTATTAGCGTATTTCCTGTTTGATAAAGAATTAAGACGAAATTTGGTCTTTTAGTAAAAACTAGAGCAAGTAATATTTTGAGAAAAACGTATGATATATGATATGGTTTAGACAGTTATTGTTTGATCAGTAAATCTTGTTACTTACTCCACATACACTATTCGTGTATACAGTGAGACTATTTTCAAATAATCATGGCTTATTTGCAAGAACGATATACAAAGTGGGCACAAAATTGCCTCAATGCTTCAATTGAGGCAGTTCTCAGGTTTAATTTTACTGACATTAAGAACGTTCTTACCGCCTCCGCGCAGATATTATCAGCAAAATTGACCTTGGTAAACTCGAGCTTATTTACGAGTCTGTTAGAGGTTACTGTCGTCATATGGTTTAATCATCACTGGGGAACTGTAATCTAGACTTTGTAAACATTCTTTAAAGTCAATAAGTTCAAGAAAACTTTACCAGGTCGTTATTCGTCCCTACCCCATATCCACACCCTCATTCCCACCACGTCAAGCTTTTAATACAAGATCGAAAGTGACAACTATATAGCCTATTTTTTTCGCACCCAATTACATAAAACATACATACATACATAGCATCACGCCCGAAATCTCTAAGGGGGTGGGCAGAGCCATAAGACTACTTGTGGCCACGTCCGATTAATTAGTCCTAAGATGGTATGATGAACCGTATGGTGACAGGTGATCAGCCCATCGCCCATGCAGATAGTCCACCATGTTGGAGAGGACCCGTCCCTTAGTCGACTTTTACGACATGCCAGGATGATAAGCATCTGCACGCATTTCATGCTATTTCTTCACTCCCAGTGCAGCAGAGGAGTACATAAAAAGTAATACAGTAAAAAGTGATTGCATGTTTTTTTTTTTATGTCAATGTCTGACAAACCGGCAGACGGCCCACCTGATGGAAAGTGGTCACCGCCGCCCATGGACATCTGCAACACCAGAGGTGCTGCCAATGCGTTGCCAATGCGTCTAGGGATGATAGGGAATGGGGATGTGATGGAGATGAGGGAATAGGCCTCCGGATCTCGTCACTCACTGTACGAAACGTAGTAGCAAGCTATTACTTTACGTTGATATTCTGTGAGAGTGTGGTACTACCCCGGTCGAGCCGGCCCATTCGAAAAGTAATCATCTAGTGAGGATTACTGTTTGGCTCTACCACTACACTACCAATATGTTACGTGCCCTTTGATGACCTTAGGTGAGATACTAGCATGAAAATGTTACGTTTGTAAATATAATTTCTGTTTCGCCTGTTCAATTTGTCGGGATGAATGAAAGTATGCTATGATATAACTTTCTCAATATCAAAGTACGGTTCTTTAACTCAGTGATAACTAAACAAATGAACGGGTTTGGCAAACAAATGCTTTATATTCTATAATCTCGAAGTGGGATAAGTCTTTAAAATTATTATGGGAATGCCATTATTACCAATTTTGTTTTCAAGGAAATATTGACCTTTATAATTGTCATTTATGTTGGAGTTATGTGTGCATGGTTCAACATGCACTTGACCGGTTTTTTTATTTGTAAAAGTAGAATGGGGAAATACGTAATTAAGCTGGTGAACTACAAGTCCATTCATATTTAAAATCAGTTTGGAAGTTTAAATAGATAAAATGGTAATTTCAGATTGCAAACAGATTTAGTACCTATTAATTGACCTAGGTTCAAGTTCCGGATTTTATGAACAGCCATATACTATGACAGATAAGTATGGATATGGATTACTATGGCTAGGATTGTAACCCATTCCATTAGGTCTATAAAAATATGCAATTTAAATAATAAAAATAACAACTCAACAAGCAAGTCCTACAAACAATCTATTCATGGATCAGTTTCATCATTCTCATGGTCTACTTTAAAGCAAAGCATGTTTTTCTTTGCAGTTCCTCTCCCTGTTCATGCTGGGAGTATACAGTTACTGTATACACGAAGGGATCTCGCAACCTGGGCTGTTCTTCCATGGCTCATTCTCCATGATAGCTACTGAGGCGTGCCTGTTCATCTACGTCCTGGAAATCGTGTTTCATGCTGTGCTGTTGTACGGGGCCCATACGGTAAGAATCTAAAGGCTGTATGTGGGTACATTTATAAGTTTCTAAAACTTACCTAGGCAGTAACCCAACCTAGGTACAAGCGTGAGAGGGTGGTTTGGGAAAAAATTAACAAATATGGGTTTTCTCACGTTAAATCACATGCAAATCCGTAAATATGTTTTAAGGTGCTTGTAAACCAGCAACTTTCTTGACAATTTATTGCTGCATCTCGGGCTATCCCAAAACGTTACACTTTAACTTTTTGTTCCCAGTAGTAATGTTATATTTATCTAATCTTAATGAGAATAGCCCCAATTGCAGCAATACATTTCCAAAAATATAGCTCGTTTATGAGTCCCTTTAGGGCTTAGGGGTACCAGCACTGCCGTGATTCTTTAAAAGGCAGCCTTCTAACAACACCAGTAATGTCAGAAGGCTGCCTTTTAACAACACCAGTAATGTCAGAAGGCTGCCTTTTAACAACACCAGTAATGTCAGAAGGCTGCCTTTTAAAGAATCACGGCAGAGCACGAGTCTGAACATTACCCGCGAGCGTCTGATTGAGAGACAGCTCTATCTACTTACCTATTTACCTACTTATCATTCCAAAATTCTACCCAAAAATTTCAAATAAAAGCAATACGGAGAAATGATTATGAGTATTTCAGACCTTTCTGTTAAACATTTCCGAAAAAAAAAGAATATCTGTGAGCTTTGTATTCGGTGTTTTAAAAATGTAAAATGGGATATTCGGGTAACTGTTACATCGGAATAAAGATAACTTAGAATTAATGAAATAACAATGACGTGAGTTTTTGATATCGTTGTTCGGGCAATTAAGAATACTACGAGAATTGGCCGGAGAACTTATATTCGCAGGATTGTTTTTCTTCGAACCAATACGCACCCATAAGTGCTTGATGAGTTAAATACGTATCCATTAACAATCGCTCTAGTAGATGCAGAGCAACTTCATTTGGATAAAGAGTCTAATGTTCAGAGGGGAAGCGTGAGGGTAAGCCGGTGTATCATTTCTCGTTCTAAACATTATATTATTACTCATTAAATTTTGTATTTACATAAAAAATATGTAATATGCAATTTTTATGTTAATACAAGAAGTAATGAATAATAATAATGATGTTTGAGTTCAGAAATTATGCACCGGCTTACCCTCACGCTTCGCCTCTGCTAATGTTGTAATAACTTAGTTGCCATTCATGTTAGTCCTGCTTATCTTTCGAATCCAAGATCATCATCGAAAGCGCTAGGAGGATATTTTGCACATTTTGCATACTGCAAAATAAGTAGTCATCAATTTGACTTTTTCTATCTAAAAGTCACGAGTAAAATTATTTCCTTCTAAAGAACTGCTTGTGTTTTCTCCAGAAAAACCTACTTTTGGTGAAGATATTCTACTACTTTGCCATCATTTCGACGGTGGCGTCAGTGATTATACCGATGCTGGACGCGACTGTGATTTGGATGGATGTGTCTATTCCGACCACAACGATAACCTTCACTGGATTTTGTAAGTACAATCATATTACCTCAATATAACATCTGCATTTGTCATTACCTATACTCAGATCCGGATTAAGCCAGCGCGGGGCCCGTAGCAAATTCTATCAAGAGAACCTTGGTTTGCTTTAGTAATTTTAAATTATCTTTGTATATTTTTATACTGACATCTTTCCATAGGCCTCTTGTAACTTAACAGAATAAATCTTTTTTTTTTAAATAGGAGCGTAAATATATATTTTTCTATTAAAATACAAGAGACATGCGTGCGCGGGGCTCCCCAATGCGCGGGACCCGTAGTATTTTCTACTGTTGCTACGTAGCGAATCCCGTACTGCCTATACTGAACAGCCGCGGGGTCACATTTTTTATGACTAGGATGAGTTTCGCGGGGGATACTGCGAAACTAATACGAGTAACAATTCAAAAAGCGATATTCAGCGTTCGAGGATTGTGAGAACGATAAATTAAATAGTTAGCGACGAATTTTGGTAAATAGTATATATGGGAACACTACGTAAATGATTGTGGGCAGAAGTTGTCCCATTCGACACTGAAACAATATTACTAATAATACCCATAAAAATAAAGTTTATTTTATTATCTTTAACTTTTTTTTTATTACAAATGGGTTTGCGTTTGATCTCAGTCTCACGTGATGTTAAGTGACGACGAGGTCGAAGGTGGTACACGCTTACCCAGAAAATGCCTATTCACTCTTGCCTTGAAAACACCACGGTTATACGACTCCGGGGATACAGACACAGTACAGTACTAAGGATAGGATATGCATTTCTTTAGTTAAATATAGGCACCTCCAGCATACAGACATAGCTTAACTCCACTATTTTATACCAAGTAATCTTTATCACCCTGCTTCCAGGTCTGCAACTTTACCTCATAATCCTAGTAAGAAGTTTGATCAAGAAGCTGATGGTAGAGGGGTCACACGTGCACGAGAATCAGCTGGAGCAGATCGTTAGTGGGGAACAGAAGATTGTCAGCAATGGCAAATAATGCGTTCGCGGAACCCGTCTAACAAATCCTTAATGATTATGGGGTGTGATTTTTTTGTTCTTATACAATATTGTAGAAAATAAATGTATTATATATATATAAAAATTGACTTCTAAGATTTTATAACATTGTTAGTTAAAAGTGAACCTAATAAAAGCGTGTTAAAAAACTCATAACAGCTTACTTAGGGAAGAAAAGTTTATGTCTTACCAGTGCTCATAAAGACCGATATCCCAAAGTATAGTAAAAGGAATCTCCCACAACACATTTTAGCAGTATCTTTTAACAAGAACATTTTAACAGTCTTGTCCAACCAAATGATTGTTACTTTGTGTGCATTAGGAGTCAATATTTATGAATATTAAATGTTTCCCGTAGGTATGACACTTAGCTATTCATATTCATATTCATATTCATTTATTTCTTGCAATCATCGTGTTTTACAGATGTTCTTAAAATAAACCAGTGCGTACATGAACCCTACTAGGGCACAGCAAGTTGTTAATCTTATTTACTAATAAATATGTAGGTGTATCATTTAGTAATATTGGTAAATGCTCTATACAAATTACCTTAAGGATTTTAATAGTATAACAAAAACTTAGGTCTATACAATTTTATTATTAATATCATTTTGGTATTTTCATCACAAAATTCTATTAGTACCGAAATAGCTCGGTCTAATATTCCAAATACTCGTGCAGGGAATATGGGCATTTATTTAGAAGATAACTCTTAAGTTTACTTACAAAAGTTGTGTATTTTATTTCTATGGTTATATTTAGAGGAACCTTATTGAATATTTTAACAGCCATCGCATGGGGGCCTTTTTTGATCATTTGTAGATTAACAGGACCAGTTACAACTAATTTGTTTCGCGGGCGTAGATTTCGGCCTTCTGAGTAGAGGTCTTTGGATTTAGCAAATAAACTATTGTGTTTCCGGACAAACTTACAGGTTTCTAAGATGTATAGAGAGGTAAGAGTTAGTATTTTTAATTTTATAAAATGCGGCCTACACGACTCATCATTTCTTATGTTGGTGATAACTCTTATGCATCTCTTCTGTAATAAAAATAGGTCTTTGATATTAACACTATTGCCCCACAATATTATCCCATATTGGAGCCATGCCTGGGCAAAAGCGTGATAGGCGCAGACTGCAGTCTTTAAGTCAGTATTTATTTTTATTTGTCGGAGGGCGTAAGCAAATCTTGATAATTTTGTGGCTATTTTTCCTAAATGATTTTTCTAGTTTATGTGTTCATCAATATTTAAACCGAGTAATGAGCAGGTACTTGCCAGTTCTAGTCTGTTATTTTGATAGGAGTAGTCGATATCTAAAACTGATCTCTGGGCCTAAATTGGATTAAGTTCGTTTTTTGTAAATTTATTTGTAGGTTGTGGTCACCAAGCCAGGTCAAGACTGTATTAAAAATAGTGTCTAACGAGTTAGCAACTTCGTTACTGTTCCGAGCAGGGAAAATAATCGAAATGTCGTCTGCATAAAGTAGGGATTTCCTATTATTAATTTTTAATATTTTTGGCAAGTCGTTTATATACAAAATAAATAAAATACATCCTAATACGCTTCCTTGTGGGATGGAGCAAGTAGCATGTATAGGTCGTGATCGGATTTTATTTATCATTTTGGTGTTTTCATCACAAAATTCTATTTCGACAATCTGTTGTCGGTTTTCTAGATAGGACGCAAACCAGTTATGAATAGTGCCACGAATGCCTATTCCGTACTGTTTATTTAAAAGAATATCGGCTAGGCTGAATCACACAAGTATACATACAGGATGTCCCTAAAACCAACAATAAAACGAGCGGATAGGGCAGCTGAATAAACGCGCGGCGGCTTAATAGATGTAATCGTATCGATATGTACTTATCAATGCAGACTCAATCATTTATGAACTATGGCATACATAGGTAGCTTTGAACGCACTTTTAAAACATACCGGAAACATTCAAAAAATCCTCAACTAAGGAAAATTAAAACTATTGTTCTTAATCATAGTTGTAGTTTAGGGCTATTCTCTTGGCTAGTTACGGGTAGAGCAAGTTTTATTTAACCAGTGAAAAAAAACACGGTGAGTAGGTACCTTATTTCCTCCGGTATGTCATTGATGAGAATAAGGAACAGTAATGGACCGAGGGTACTCCCTTGTCCAATCCTCCCTTGTCAGTCTTTGAATCTGTTTGCTATTACTCATGTGGTATAAAGAGCAGGTTTGCGCGGAAGTCCACAATCTTCCTTGACGCCGTCTGCGCTTCATTAGATAAGTGCTGACCATTCAATAACAAGACCAGTAGTGTTCAAACTTCGACGAGTTCAGACCCATATAGTTGCTCTTCGGTTCAGACGTGATTGACAAAGACGAAATAAACTATGTATTGTGATTTCCCGGAGTTTCGGAGGTGCTGCTTCTGCATGCCGCTCAGGAGAGGCGTATTGATTTTCGGATATTTGAATTTCGTGAGTAGCTTTGTAGAGTTTTTAGAGATTAGTTGATTATTTTCCGAAAGTTCAATCTTACTCAAAGTTGTGAAAAGTACCTTGATGACGTTGTTATAAAGTTCAAATAATCGTGAGCGTCAAGTTGGCGTACCCGTGGAAGATATCCAGGCTCTGATGATTCCAAAAAATAGTACCTAAATATAGTAACGAATTAATACCAAGTTCAAAAAAATTGTACCTTTGTAATGATCTCGAGAATGGTACTGCTCCCAAAAATGCTGTATATCTCAAAAAATAGTGTCCAAATAGTACCCCTGTCTCCCGAAGTCTCAACTTCGTAGCTCTAATAGAAACTGAGATATTTCATACCAAACGTCTGCTAGCTACCAAACATTCATTGCAACAATCAGATCCTGGATATCTTTCACGGGTACGCCAACTTGAAGAACACAAATAATATAATAAAAATTATGCGAGATCATGAGCTATTAAAAGAAAGTACTTGATGCAGTCACTGTGGCTAAAATCGGCTTGCAGAACATAAGTTCAAATTTGGAGACCCATCGGGGCCAATTCGAAAGTGTGTTCCACAGAACTAGTGTGTTCGCTAAAAAAGTTACTTACTAAATTGAAAATAAAAACGTCAATCTCGACACCATTTTGAAATGAACTGAATGCATTACCGTAGCTATTTAATAGCTTAAGAAATTATTCAGTCGAAAAGTGTTCTGTAAGTATTTAACGCCGTAAATGTTATTGATGTGTCTTGAACATGTAATATTTTGAGAAAAAGGTATGATATAGGATATGGTTTAGACAGTTATTGTTTGATTAGTCGGCAACAGAGCCAGAGAGCGAAGATTTTCAAATAATCATGGCTAATTTGCAAAAACGATGTACAAATTGGGTTTAAAATTGCCTCAATGCTTCAATTGAGGCAGTTCTCAGGTTTAATTTTACTGACATTAAGAACGTTCTTACCGCCTCCGCGCAGATATTATCTGCAAAAATGACTTTGGTTAACTCGATCTTATTTACGGGTTTGTTAGAGGTTACTGTCGTTATATATAACCGTAAAAGAAGGACATATTTACTTACAAGGTCTACAGCTCACAGAGCCCTAGTTTAATTGCATATTTTTATAGACCGTATGGAATGGGTTACAAATATAGAACTAGTGGTTCTGTGAGCTGTAGACCTCGCGAGTAAATACGTTTTTTTTAACGTTTTCAACCCCCATATCTCCGCCATTTTAAAACATTTCAAAAAACTGTCTCGGCAAAAAATTCCATTTAATTATCGAAACTGCTCACAAAATTTCACGAGAATCGGTTGAGAAATGCTACCAGCGGCCCTAACATGCATGACACAAAGATAAGATAGACCGTCTTATCTCTAAGTGCGTTCGTCTCACACTAGTGCCGACGAAAGAGATAGTGATAGAGTTAAACGGGTTTAATTTATCTTTTTGGCATGCATGTTAGGGCCGCTGTAGAGGAAGACAGACATCCGGAATTACGAAACTATTTTTGCCCAAGCTGAACCGGAGACGCTTCGCGCTCGCTCGCTCAGTAAACAACTCAATAAGCAAATGACAACCTATTTCACTCCGGATCAGTTTCATCTTTCTCGTGGTCTACTTTAACGTTTTCAACGCCTTACGTCAAATGCAAATGAGTCACTCACACGCCAAGCGCGTTTCAAAAGCTATGCAAAAATCAATTTAATGAATACGAGAGAAGGTCTCTTTGCAGTTTTACCGCCGACCACTATAAGGGTCAGTGGTGTGGTAGGCACGACACCTCATGACGCTTTTAAGCGGTCCTTGGCGTTAAAATGGTTAAAGCATGCTTTTCTTTGCAGTTCTTCTCCCTGTTCATGCTGGGAATATACAGCTACTGTATGCACGAAGAGATCCCGCAACCTCGGCTGGTCTATCATGGCTCAGTCTCCAAGATAACTATTGAGGCGTGCCTATTCGTCTACTGCTTGGAAATTGTGTTCCACGCTGTGCTGTTGTACGGGACCCATGCGGTAAGAATCTCAGGGCTATATGTAGGTACATTTATAACTTTCTGAAACTTACCTAGGCAGTAACCCAGCCTAGGTACAGGCATTTGTAGAATATGAGATCTGGAGATCAAAGAAAGGCAAGGACTTGGTGCAAATTGTATATTGAGACAGACGTCACCGTTTAATACCATTACAGCCATTCATTAGAAGGATTTTATATACACCCCAGTATTAAAGGGTGGTTTGGAGAAAAATTTACAAATATGGGTTTTTTCACGATAATTCTCATGCAATTCCGTGTATCTTAAGGGTGCGAGCACGAGTATGAATTTAACCCACGAAAGTCTGATTGAGAGAACTCTATTTATACCTTTTTACTGTTTATTGATTCCACTGAATAAAAACTATTCTAAGAAGACCCTTGAATGATAAAGCGAATGCTTGAGAAGCAAATAGCTCTATATATTTAATAGTTTTTTTTGTGTTGAATATTCAATAACCTTTTATATTATTATTAGTGTTAATATTTATATTTGCTACTTTATTACCTACTTTTATTTTCTGCTGAGTTTCTTGCGGTGCTTCTTCTTAATAATGATACTCCTGTCCAAAGCGCTGGTAGATTCATTTTATTTTATTATATTATGTGACTACTCTTCACATTGCCAACTTGTTGAATAAACGATTTAAATTTGAATTTGCAAGTTGTATGAAAACAGAAAACATGAAGTTATTATCCAGATACTGTTCAATAATCATTTATTAGGTATTTATTTATTTTATATCCGTTGAGGGGATCTGTCGGACAGCCGTCAGGCGATAAGTTTATCAGTCGTATAACCTAACATTGTATTCGTTTTGTTTTGAACTAAACTACGTTTTTTTCTCTCAGAAGCCCCTTTGATAAAACCCTAGGCGCCACTCTTTCCGCAATTCCTTTTCACATTATTTACAACCGTATCGCAAGGCTGTGTAGCGTTCAAGGTTTAACCGTTAAAGTAATGCAGGCATTTAGAGGGTGGTTACGCACACTCTCTTTTACGTAGAAACCGAAGATCTCCTAAAATCTATGTTATAAGCAGCACTGCTCTCGCCTATACACAGTCATACACAAACTAGCACGTCCACAAACAGACATACACACGCACGCACACTACCACACGCACGCACGCACGCACACAAACATAACTGAGCTCCTCTACGTAAGGTGGATTCATCCATACTTATCATATTTGGTAAACAGGTTTCTAACCTTAAAATGTGCAATTTTTGGGTGAAACTGCTGTTTTATCCTAAATAAAGCAAACCTAGGCTAAAAATTGGCAAAGTGACGTGTAAAATATTCTACGGTTCCTTTATTTGCAAGGATACAGATGTTTTAGCCAAAAAAGGTGCATTTTGGGGTCATAAACTTGTTAACCAAATAAGACAAGTATGAATATCCACTTTACTAAGGTTATTTACCTAATATATTAGGTTAGGGACTATTGTATTTCTTAAAATTACCTAAAATATATTTATATTTTAGTTCTTTTAATAACATCCAATGTCCTCACATTGATACTTAAATCCTAAACCGTAATGTTTAGTTAATTGTTACTCTAAGAAATGTATAAACTGTTTGGAAATGAATAAATAAATTTGAAATTTGAACAAACTGGAACGGATATTTAATAGATTGACCCCCATTTTCCTCAAACTGATCGAAATAAGCGTGAGCTGTAGACCTCGCGACAAAATTAACTTAGCCTTTGGAAAACTCTTAGCCCCATCCGTCGACATAGGTCGCGGTCAGTTTATCAACACCGAAATTAAGTTTGAAATAGCATACCCCCCCACCCCATATCTCCGCCATTATGTTTTTTTTCTATATAAAACTGAGGGTGAAATTAATTCCTTCTAAACATTTTCCAGAAAAACCTACTTTTGGTGAAGATATTCTACTACTTCGCCATCGTTTCGACGGTGGCGTCAGTGATGACCCAGCTGCTGGACACCTATGAGATGTGGATGCGTCTGGCTTTCCAGACCCTAGCGATGACCTTCGCTGGATTATGTAAGTACAACAACAATATTACCCCAATGTTACATCTGCATCTGAATAGCAGCACGACCACATCAATTTATGACCAAGATTATTATTACTTTACTTCGCAGGAAATTTCACAGTGTCCCTAGCGAACTTCAGTTCGCTGCGGCCCTAACATGAATGACACAACGATAAGAAGAAGTCTTATCTCTAAGTGCGTCTCTCTCACACTAGTGCCGACGAAAGAGATAGTCATAGAGATAAACGGGTGTAGTTTATCTTTGTGTCATTCTTGTTAGGACACTGCGAAATTTCCTGCGGAGTAAAGAAATAATAACAATCCAGCGATATTCAGCAGGAATATGACAAGGATTAATTAAATAGTCAACTACGAATTTCGGGAAATAGTTTAACTACCTAAATCATTGTGGGCAGAAGTTGTCTCATTCGGCACTATAACAATATTGCTAATTAAACCATATCCATAACATACCTATTAAATAAAGGTTTCCTTTATTATCCTTAAGTGCTAAAGATATGCATTTCTTTAGTTAAATATAGCAGTATCCAGCATACAGACAAAGCTCTAACTCCACCATTTTATACCAAGTAATCTATCTATTCTAACCCTTCTCCCTTCTTCCAGGTATGCAACTGTACCTCATCATCCTAGTGCGAAGTTTGATCAAGAAGCTGACGGTGGACGGGCCACACGTGTATGAGAACCAGCTGCAGCAGATCGTTAGTGGGGAACGGAAGATCATCAGCAATGGGATCTATGACTCCAGCACCGTCGTGCCTAATGATGTTTGAAGGCAATGAGTACATTTGTGATGAGAGGGAGAAAAGATCTCTCCAGCAGCCCTAACATGCCAGACATGGAGATAAGTTAAACCTGTCTCTCTGACTATCTCTTTTGTCGGCACTAGTGTGACGAAGACGCCTTTAGAGATAAGACAGTTTAACTTATCCTTGCGTCAACCTTCCTAGGGCTGCTGTTTGGCTAACGTTTAAGAGCTTGCAATAAATTACGGGGGACTTCACACATGTGACATTTTAGATGGTCACTTAGCAGAAAGAGAATATGTAAATAAAAGATTGCCGTTTCTATTTTTACAAGAAGCGAAAACCAAAGGTGCTGTTTATGGAAAAATTAATTTGGATATTTATTAGCTGTCTTTTACATTAAATTTTGTCAGCAAGAGAAAGCGATTAAGCTTCGAATTTTGTTTTTAGAAATACGATTGGTTAATATTATGAATGACTATGGCAACTCAGCTGACTTGTAGGTACTTTGCCAAAGTTTCTTTTAATTCTTTGTCGGGAAAAGGGGCTTTTGTCGCTGAGCGATAACTTTTTACAAAGTTAAAAAGTGGTTAACATTGTTAAAATCAGCACGAATACTTTGTTATGACTTTGACTGAGTGATAGTAAGTCAAAACAAAATGCAACTAATAGAAGAATTAATAATACTTACTCAAATAGGGACCTTTGGTAGTCCCTAGGTTCAAAGTATTGTTTGTCAAATCTCAACTGTTACAGGGTCTCATTATTATAAATTTTTATTATCCGAAATATAGAAAGTATGTGGTGATATTTTTTTGGCTGTATTTTGATTTTGTTTCTATGGTTTGTTAACCGTATTATTATAATAAGGCTCGTTACTTACTACAACTCCGTAACAAATTTACACATAAAAGGGTCCGTTTTTATTAACCGACTTCAAAAAACAAAAGGAGGAGGTTCTCAGGTCGTCTGTTTTTTTTATGTTTGTTACTTCAGAACTCCGTCATTTATAACCCGATTTTGAAAATTATTTTTTTCATCGGTAAGGTATACCTCCAGTTTGGTCCCGTTGTCGTCAAAGTCGAGTTATGATGAGAGGATCTATGAGGAATCGATGGAACTCTTCAAATATTATAGGCAAGCATATAGCAATTTTAGTATTTTCTGTAATAACTCAAGCAGTTACGTTCCAAAAGCATTATTTGATGAAGTTGAACTGTTGATGAAGACCATAGATGATCACCGGAACTCCTAAATGTTGAGTATTTCACGGTTGGCGATTAAATTGCTGTATAAAGTTCTGAAGAAACTTATGTCCATGAAAATGTATGTAGTAAAATTGAAGAACCAGGAGAACTCCTCAACGATTGACATCTTTGGATCGTGGATAGCAACAGTTTGTAAATGGTGATGAGCAATTGGCATTATGCTATGGTTACTTGATGTAATAAATGTGTGTCGTTAAATCATAGGATAATAAATCTTTATTGACCAAAAACATGCGTGGATAATAAATAAAATGTGAAAAAAAAAACTTACGTACTTTTCAAAGGCTATTTGAAGTCGGTTTTTTTATTTTATAAATTATAGATTATACAAGTTTGAGACACGTGGTCTCGGTAATTCTTCAAACAATACTCATGTCAACGCATACTCATAGCGTACCAAATTGCAATCTAATGTTTATTTAATTTTTGAACTGTTATTATAAGTAAGTGGGTGTACCTCTTTTATATTTAACAATTAAAGTGATAATAACGATTTATGTTTTGTTCAATCCTTACGAGTACGATACATAAGTGGGTGTACCTATTTTATATTTAACAATTAAAGTGATAAAAAAGTTTTGTGTTTTGTTCAATCAATTTGTTCTTTAATTGTGGCGCTAGATTTTTTTTTCCGTTTCCACTAGGGAAAAATTTTAGTTTTCCGAGAGTGATTTTCTCTTAAACAAAAAGAAGTAACGACTTGGGAGTTTTAGTCTAGCATTCAAAATATTCATACCTATCCATATCAGAGGCATGTCCGAAAATTAGGGTCAAAAATACACTGTGGGATGTTTACAAAACAACATGACTAAAATATTTGCAGATTTCAACTTATTTTTGTCATTGTGTTCGTCTTCGAAAGGGCTACAGATGCAATGGTCCAATAAAGACTCTGTGAAGTATGGAATTTTAAACGAAAAAAATACGTATGTTTCTTGCAAAAATTACATAACCACAGATATTTTTACGAAAATTACATAAATTATTGCAATTATATTTATTTACTTAGTACTCCTCTGCTGCACCTGGGAGTGAAGAAATAGCATAGAATGCGTGCAGATGCTTATCATCCTGGCATGTCGTAAAAGTCGACTAAGGGACGGGTCCTCTCCAACATGGTGGACTATCTGTATGGGCGATGGGCTGATCACCTGTCACCATACGGTTCATCATACCATCTTAGGACTAATTAATCGAACGTGGCCACAAGTAGTCTTGTGGCTCTGCCCACCCCATTAGGGATTTCGGGCGTGATGCTATGTATGTTTGTATGTTTATTTAGTCTACCACGTTAAGGGGCTTGTAAACGGGCTAGATTTTCGGCATTTTATTGCTGTATTTCAGGCTATCTATTTACATGAATATATATTTAAATCTTAGCTTCTGGAATAAGACGTAGGGTACTTTCATCCGACTTTTAACCGAATTCCACACGGACGAAGTCGCAGGCGGAAGCTTGTTTAAAATAAACTAAATACAGCAATGTATGATGATGTTATATATGATTTTTATCTATAGCAGGAAAGTGTTTATTACGGATTTGTGTTTATAAATGAACCAGAACTTGACCTATATACTGACATTCAGTGCGATAACAACGTCCAGCGAATGTCAGGACAATTCTGATTTGAAGTGCAGTTCGCCCACTTATAATTCATGGGTATATGATTCAAGCATCAATTGCATTTTTAGGATTCTGTAGCAAATTTTTAACGAACGAAACCATTATACAGTCATTTTTTCACTTTCCTCAGGAACTGCTTAAGGCGCTGACAACACCTAAATAAGCTTTACTTAAACAGTTTTTTAACGAAACCTATTTGATTTGGCAACGCGCAAAAAATATGTATATGTTCATATTCTTTATATCAACATATGGGTCTATAATTTATAACGCTATTACATCCAGGCGCAGGCTGAAGGGGGAGGGGGGGATCACAGGGGACATGACCCCCCCCAAAATCGTACACGTCAAATAGAAAAATCTTCTAAAATTTACAAAATAAAAAGTCTAGTCTTAAAGTGAAGTCTAATTTACAAGACATATTTAATTATTTTATTAGTGTCCCCCCCTCCCCCTAAATTCCAGGCTGTGACCGCCCCTGATTTACATTACGCCCATACTAAAAACTTGACTAATTTATATTTTATGTGTAGTGTGTTTACTTATGTAATTTATCTGTTTTTGGTTTTCCCCATACAAATAACCGCACAGTGCTTCTCGTTCACTCCGGTGCAAACAGACAGAGACCAAACGCTCAAGGTCATTGGCTGTTGTCAGCGTCTTAACGGATCGAGCTGCAATTTGGCATAGTTGTAGTATTTAATGCAAAAGCTGGCTTAATTTGTAAAAGTAGGAAAAACCCAACTTAATTAGTAACAAGCTGTAAAATCATGAATGTCCACAAAATTTCGGTACACATCTTTAGTTTTGATGACAATACAATTTGTATTCAGTATCATTGTAAATCCAAGATGGCCGCCGCCACAAAATGGCGGATTACACATTTTTGTACAACTCCCTCAATATTGGGTATCAAAGAAAGACCTTTACCAGTAGAATACAGTACACTATTAAAAAAACCGAATCCAGGATAGCCGCCTCAACAAAATGGCGAACTCCATAATATATTTTTCTTTTCTATCCACTTAATACCTATCTTTGTACCTATGGGTACAAATGAAATTTCTTAGCATTTAGTACATTATCTGCATCATCATTATGTAAAACCGTTTAACAAAAAAATATGTTTGATAAAGTACTTGTTGAAAGTGTACATTCAGGTAAGAACCAGTAGTTAGTTTGGTCTGGTAAAGTCAAGCAATTGTCGCGTCAGGCAATAAGGTAATTACCAACAAGTGGTCAGCATTGTTGATTTGTCTCGCGCATGACTTCAGTTGACAGCACACAGCCGATTCAAACCCTAGCACTTTTTTAAATCATACTGTTTTCTGAAATGCTAACTGGCTAGTAGTACTTACAACAAAATTTGCTCTAGGAATTATTTGTGTTTGTAAAAATAATGCATTTAGAAATCCCGAAGTTTACAAGATGTTTTGGTTGCCTGCCTTTGCGCTATGGAATTATTATTTCAGGGTATTTAAGTTTGGTAAGTGTTAACAGTAATTTACCTATATGTATATATGTTTCAATTTATTTATATGATCATTGGCTTTTGTTTCGCTTGTTTCAAAGCTTGGTAACAAGATGAATATCCTTATCTTTGGCTTTAAGAAACACCAAGACATTAAGAGGAGTGTGAACCAGGATCCTGCCGTTTCATCAAAAAATTTAGACAAATTATCACTTCCCAAACAAATTTTAGGAACCGTTATTTTGCCAATGCAGTCTTTGGAATAATTTTAGTACGCACATTTTCATTTGGGAAAATGTATACTCAGCGGAATATTACTACGGAAAATGACATTAAGGCATTTGGTCTTTTACCAAATGCTTTATTGAAGCAAAAATCATTAGACAATTAACATTTGGTCAAATGAATTGTTATGATAAAACGTATGAAGACAAAAATAGCAAATAGGTACGAAATACGCGTAATACCATGTTACGGCAAGCGAGCGAAGCGAGCGAGCAATAAAGGTCGGAGCAGAACGGACTCGGATAAACTTAGATTAGAAGGCTAGGGCGGGAGCAAAGCTCCTTCATCCCTTAAAAAAAACATGCTTTTGCCTTATTTTATTTTACATAAAATACCTGTGTTATGCCAACTGAAACATTTGACTACATGACATTTGGTATAAGTACCAGTTGGTAAGCGAGTCATTGTTTAAACGTTCACTTGCCAAACATTGGTTTGCGTTACAATTATTTGCGAAGAATTCATTTGCCAAGAATTCGTTTGAATTTGACAAAACAAAGTATACGAAAAATTGTTTGGGAGGTGATAATTTGTCAAAAGTTTTTTGATGAAACAAAGGTAACCCGTGTGAACCTACGGCTTTTCATACAAAAGGTGATAATGATTTCCACCCCTTAAAGGTGTGGAAATGTTGACCAATTTTTATTAGGTTGTCATTCAGAACAAAGTTTAGGTCTATAAAGTTTTGGTTTTTTTCACTATAATCAATAAATTTGTTTAATTTTGTTTTATTGTTGTTTTAGTATTCTCATACAAAACTAATTTCAGCGATTGTTGATCTTTAATCACAATTCAAAAAACGTATAGACCTAGTTTGTTTTGACTGACAACCTAACATAAATTGGTTAAAATCGGTTAACATTTAAGGGGTAGAAATCGTTATCGCCTTTTGTATGAAAAGGGTTATTTTTGCCATTGGTTCACAGTCCTCTCCTCCCTAAAAACGGATAATTATGTTCTAAGATTCCTCGGTGAATCTTGTGACATTTATTTATGCAAGATATAATAATAAGCTTTTCATAATTGATAAGTAGTTCGAATATATATTGTTAAACGAAGCGAGCAGTAAAGGAGTCACAAATCTGTTTTTTAAAAACATTACTTTTAGTCAATGTCAAAATGGAAATAAACTTTCTTGATAGCAAAGAAGCTTGGTACTTATAAAATATTTTTATTTAAGTATTCATTTTTAAATTGGCAGGGTTTTGCAATACTCTTCATCGTTTTGTTACTTGAGCCCGCCAGCCACTCACTCAGCACGCCCACGGGCACGCTCTACCGCGGCGCAGGGTTCTTCGCCGAGCAATGGTTTCCACTGCTACTTTATTGCATAGAAATCGCGTTCATAATCGTTCTACTAGTCGGCGCTCATACGGTAAATATAAAATACAATACAGTACAAATACTCTTTATTGAACACCACATAAAACATATTGGAAAAAGACAAAGAAATGGGTAACATGGTATACATTAGGCGGTCTTATCGCTAAGTAGCGATCTCTTCTAGACAACCTTTTGAAAGAAGGGATGGCATAACAGACTTGCAAAGGCAGGTGGTAAATACTGTAATAAACATTTAAAGTACACAAAACCACTAACAATAATAACTAGTTAATATAGGTACGAGTACCTATATAATGCCCGTACCATGAGAGGACGTCCATTAATTACCCCTTGGTGAGATGTCGTGAAATTTGCCTCGACCCCCTCCCCCCATACCTAATCTCAAGTGAGATTTATTAAATGTGTATTGTTAGTGTAAATACGTTTATCGTACGTTAAAGATTGCGTTGGATTTGTTTAAAACGATATAATTAGCTTTATTTTTATTTAAGACTATTTTAGTGGAGAAACATATTTTACTTAATTTAATCTATTTTACACTGTTTCTTGCAGAAAAAAAATTACGTGACCTTTGGCGAAAGCCACCCCCGTGAGATTAAGTGAGATTCGGCTCTACCCACTCCCCCCCTAAACGCGTCACGTAATTAATGGACACCCCCTAAGTAAAGACTGATACTGAACATATGGAGGTTTTTATTAAAAACCTCACTTAATTTCGATACAGTATTTAGTGTAGACTATTAATAAAACACAAAGCTTTGCACTGTCATATAAGAACTATGACAGGACAAGAACTATGTCAAGCAATGTTACAGAAGAGGCACAAACTCCTGCGCATTTACTATTACTACGGCATCACGACGTGCTTGGCTGCGGTGGCGGTCTACCTACTGGTGTCCTTAGAAATCGAGCCCTACTGGAGCTTCTACCTGACAGACTTGTGCATGCTGTTCGCTGGACTCGGTAAATATTGACATACAAAGAACTGGAAACACTTCGTTTGATATAAATTTGCAATAAAGAAAGAAAGAAACATTTATTCACTAACACAGAAGACACACAGAGTAACATAAATATAAATTAAAAACAATACAAAGAAAATGGTGGTGTGTGGCTCGCGGCAGTGAATGGGACACTGGCTCAGCATAATGCTGATTTTCAGCCAGCACCGTCTGTGACTCACGGAGCGCTATACAAATACACTACATGCTAATAATTATTTATCTACTACTACTAAGATGGACTAGTCATACATCCTTACTATTAGAAAACAAAGTTGCCCGCCGCGTCTGTCTGTCTGTCTGTCTGTCTGTTATCGGTAAACTCAAAAACCACTGAACAGATTTTCATGCAGTTTTCACTAATATATAAAGTGATTCATCAGAAAGGTTTAGGTATATAATTTGTGAATGTTTTGTGAAAATTGGTTGAAATAAAACGAGAAATGTTGAAAGCGTCGGAAAAACTCAAGCCGCCTGGGAGCTTTCATCGAAAACGCTGCCTAATCCTTATGAGATATAACAAAACAATATATGGTGGGATATTTCTCTTTTATAGATCTACAAAAAAGTCCGGGATGGCATATGTCTATCTTTTAAGGATAACTTATTATACCCATTCTATCTTCTAAAAAAATGGTCACGTAGGTACAATGCGATAATTGGAAAGCTATTTAGACAGACACAGTATTAATCCTTATCAACCAAAATACGTTAGTTACCTTAAGCATTTCATACACATTATTATAAGCTTTTACACCATATAATTTAAAGGAATATCTTAGGAGTTATCGCAAAAAATTAATGCGCGCGAAAATGAAGTTGTTCGCGTAATAATTATGTTTGACTTTTACCGTGCCTAGCCGGGGCGGGTCGAGTATATAGCTAATATCGTGATAATGTGTTCAGAATAATCAATACTAAATTACTTTTACAGCAGCATTAAACGTAAAATGTTAAAAAACAATTTGCTGGTTATAATCCACATAGGCTCCTTTTATCCCGGAAAAATGCCAGTGCCCTAGGCGACTGAAACGGCACCCTTTTAAGACGAGTGTGAACCTACGGCTTTTCATACAAAAGGCGATTACGGTTTCCACCCCTTAAATGTTAACCGATGTTGAAGAATGATAGGTTATCAGTCAGAAAAAAATCTAGGTCTATACGTTGTAGTTTTTTCACTTCATCTTCTTCTTCTTTACTTACTCTCTACGCTTTAACCATGATCCCGGGTTCGGCAGGTCGGGTTATTTCAGTGGAGCGACTGCCGTCTGACCTCCGTAACCCTTGTGACAGGGGAACCAGACCAATTGGATCATGGTTACACATTTAGTTACCCAAATCTGCAGGTTTCCGCACGATGTTTTTCCCTCGCCGTAAGAGCATCGGTTACCGTAATTCGCAGCCAGATAATGTACATAAGTTGGAAAAACTCATTGGTACATGGCAACCGGTTGGATTCGAACCAGGACCTCACGATCACGAGTCGACATCCTTAGCCATTAGGCCACCGACGTTCGGTTGTAATTTTTTTTTTCACTATCATCAATAAATACAGTTACAATACATGTTATTGTTTTAATTTATGTGCAATAAAGAGTTTACATACATACATACATAAATTCAGTTTTATTGTTGTTTTAGTATTCTCATACTAAACTAATGTCGGTGAATATTTGAGTTTGTTGAATTTAATCTATATTCAAAAAAACTACAGGCCTAGATTTTGTTGTGACTGACAATCTATAAAAAATTGGTCAAATCGGTTAATATTTAAGGGGTGGAAGTCGTTATCGCCGTTTGTATGAAAAGGGTCCTTTATGCCGCTGGTTCACACACAACTTCTTAAGAGAATTCGTGACAAATAAAACAATAATAAATAAATAAATAATGTAAACAGACTGTGTAATTTATAATAGGAAAAATTAGAGTAGGTACTTATTACTTACGGTCATCTTCCTTTTTAGGGTTCCGTACCCAAGGGGTAAAACGGCACCCTATTACTTAGACTCCGTTGTCTGTCTGTCCGTCTGTCACCAGGCTGTATCTCATGAACCGTGATAGTTAGCCAGTTGAAATTACCACAGATGTATTTCTATTGCAGCTATAACAACAAATACTAAAAAACAGTATAAAATAAATATTTAAGCGGGCTCCCCTCCCATACAACAAACGTGAATTTTTTGCTTGTCTTTGCTCGATATTGATAACGCTTTAAATATTCACAGAATATTTAGTTATATATAAACTTTAAAAAGAAATAATTAAATTAAAATAAAACAAACCGGAGGCCTATTCCCTTATCCCCATCCCATCCCCA
Organism: Tortricodes alternella; assembly: GCA_947859335.1. NCBI lineage: Eukaryota > Metazoa > Arthropoda > Insecta > Lepidoptera > Tortricidae > Tortricodes > Tortricodes alternella. The sequence continues at coordinate 20,435,193 of OX401968.1, read as the reverse complement.
TTCCCTATACTCCCTAGACTGGCAACCCATTGGCAGCACCTTTGGTGTTGTAGATGTCCGTGGGCAGCGGTGACCACTTTCCATCAGGTAGGCCGTCTGCCAGTTTGTCAGTCAATTGACATTTAAAAAAAACATAAGTTGACCCAAGATGGCGGTCATCCGTGCACCTTCTCTCACGTACAACTTTGGTTACTTCGCGGCCGTAAGTTGAAATTATGACCTTGAATGCGCAGAACACATTTTCTGTCCTCAATCGAAGTGCGGGGTGAGGTGCGACACGAGAGGCCACGCGTAGCCATAGTTGTACCTACCTGTGCGGACGACCGCCATTTTGGGTCAACTTATGTGCCGGTGATTATAAACTTAAATTTATTTTTCAGCTACGCAAGTGTATCTGCTGTTACTCATACGCAGTGAGCTTCAGAAACCGACCGAGGAGTTGTGTCTCGTCAACCCTCTGGCCGAGGTGGTCGTGCAACCACGCAACGGGTTAATCCTGTAAACGCTGGCTCGTACGGAAAATATAGCTTTATCGTTTTGGAGATAAAGTCTGTTCGCCGAGAGTTGTTAAATATTATGATATCGTATCGAAATAGCGACTGTCGCTTACCTATTGCAAACTGTATGACGGGCGTCGCTTATTGCCGCGCTCACTGAGTTTCGTGGTACGAGGCACGTAGGTGTTGTCAAGCGCGGCGCCGCACTGGGCGGGCGAGCGCGCGCACTCAATGGCCTTATTGCCATACCGTTCTGGAATACGCTTCGTGTGTGTCGTTTGGGTGTTCGTGTTTTGTTTTGGACGAAACAATTGAACGTTTCATAATAAACGTCACCGACTCTGATTGTTCCTCTGACTCTGAGACTTCGTGATGGTCGTCGTCCGATGATATGCCAATAATAATATTCTATGAAAAAAATATAGATTTTTCCCTATAATTTTTTATTATCATCTGTAAGAATAGTTACCGGACCGCCATTTGTAACGAGTTAAGAAGCCCTGATTTTTTTTTATCAACTCTCGGCAAACAGACTTTACATTTGCGTATGTTTGAGTGTACGGAAAAGTGTAAATGTGTGCGTAAATTGTCTAATTTTTAAATATTTTTGCTGCAATTCGGGATATCCGCGTAAACACTTAAACTTTTTGTTACCAATGATGTAATATGTAATCTTTTGGAAATAAACTAATTACAGCAATAAACAGCCAAAAAAAATTCCCGTTTACGAGCCCGTTAAGATTGCTACGATTCATTAAAATTGTATAAACAGTAAAATAAAATTTTGATATCTACAATTGCAGTTTTACTTCATAAGGGCAAAGCAGGGCAGTTTGATTCTCTTAAATAACACTTCGTTCATGAACTCATCGGCGAGCCTTACTTGACCTGGCAGTGCGTATAAACTACATGCTCGTGTGTGTCTTCGACAGTGGTCAAATGCGCGGCAAATGGCCACGGACGTAGGCACCTAACTCCACGTAATGCCCACGGACGCGCGGGTCAATTTATGTTTGTCGTACGAAATAACATAGCTGTTCACTTTCGGTTAGACATGCGCAAAATGTGCTATTTAAAAAAAATATAGATACGCTTCTTTAGATCACTGTGAACCGTATCACTCAATTAGTTCAGTAGTTCAGTTTAGTTCAGTAGCTCAATCGATGCATTTGGATCTATAGTTCGCATTTCTTTCACTCATTCATCGAACTATTGAGTTAATTGATATAATATCTGTATAAACAGTCCATTCAACTCATTATACAGTTGATTATAACAACAAATGCAGATACAAAAATGTGTTACTCCTCTGCTGCACTTGGAGTGAAGAAATAACATAGAATGCGTGCATATGCTTATCATCCGATTAAGGGACGGGTCCTCTCCAACATGGTGGACTATCTGTATGGGCGATGGGCTGATCACCTGTCATCATACGGTTCATCATACCATCTTAGGACTAATTCATCGAACGTGGCCACAAGTAGTCTTGCGGCTGTGCCCACCCCATTAGGGATTTCGGGCGTGATGCTATGTATGTATGTATGTAAAAATGTTTAAACGGGGCGATTCGCGGTTAGGTAAAATGGACACTTAAAATATAATATAAATCAGATGCACTAGTCGAACAGAAAGGAATAACACGACGCAAAGACGCGACATGATGAACTAAAAGATATATTGAAGCAGACGGAACGCAACTCAACTGCAGATTGAAAGAGTGAAACCAACTGAAGTAGTTCATTTGAATCAGTCATTCGTGAACTGCACATTACTTGCGGTATTCCCCATACAAACTTTGAACCAGGGGCGTAGCTACCGCCGTATCAGCCGCATCAAGGATACGGGGCCCCCGGGCTACAGGCTTTTATGAAAAATCTTTACCATTCATTTGGGCCCCCCAAAAACTGTTGTTACAGGGCCCTTAGTCAAACTGCGCCACTGTTTTGACGCCATGACAGTCTGTAAAGTACCGGAATCATTAATTTTATAACTATAAAAACTTTGAGAGAACTTTTTCCCTTAAAGTGCAGTTACACGAGCAATTTTCACGGCAATATGTGGCAACTATAGACGTCTTCCTTTCGCGTGCGAAGTTAGAGTAAGACATCTACAGTTGCCGGTTATAAATTGCCGGAAAAAGTTGCTCGTCTCGTGTAACTGCACTTTAAGGGATTGAGTTTCAAAAAAGCTTTCTTCAAATTATTATTTTTCGAACTGCAGCAGTTCCAGCAGTCAGGACATGTCTTTATATATTATATAGACTTCATGTTGACATGATCATGGAAATGTGTTAGATATAAAAACCAATTGGAATAATACAGGAAGCGGTGTTTTATGAGATAGAACATTGTATATTTTTATCAGGGAATGTGAATATACGTAGGTACAATATGTTGATATATGTAAAGTGATAACAATAAATAGTTTATAATTCCGCTAAACGAACACATTGTATGTCATTTAACTTGAACATTGATTTAAAAGCGGTCTTGTTGTATATGTTTCAAGTTTTTTTGTAACTACAGTTAAGATTCTCGTAACGTTCAAAGATTTTTTCGATATTTATTCTTTAAAGAAGTGATACATTTCATAGTATTTTTTTATTTATCATTTTTATCTGCCAAGTTATTTAAAATGCACGTGGAAACACCCCAACTTAACAGATGTTGCTTCTGCTTACCTCTTAGGAGAGGTTTGATTGCAACGGGATATGCGAGGATGGTAAGTAAATTAATTGTTTGATTAATTGCAATTTAATTGAATTGAATTCATTGATTTCTAGAAGCTCAGCTACGGCTTCGCTTCTAAGCATAGATTTTCTTATGATACTTTCTTAGATTTCTTATAAATATTTATGTTACTAATACTTATGGATACTGTCCGAAATAAATAATGTACCCGCCAAATATATAATGTACCTATATTATCATGATTGAAATTGTTATTATTTTAGTTTATTTGTTTATATCATATAAATTAACCGTTTAAAATGTATACCCCATCAGCGTATACCCCACCTAGGTTTTGTTCTGACTTACAACCTGTCAAAAATCGGTTATCATTTATAGGGTGCAAATCGTTATCGCCTTTTGTATGAAAGGGATGATTTTTGCTGTTGGTTCACAGTCCTCTTAAAGCATTACTACTCTCTGTTAGGGATGCTTCATGAAGTACCTACTGTAAAGCACCAATACACTACCCTATATATATAATATACATAATACGTATATAGTAAGTCCAATTCAAAACTGTGTCGCCCAAATTTAAAGTCCCCTAAACTTAAAATGGGAAATGTCAAACTCGTTTTTGTATAGCACCAAGCTGTCAAAGTTTAACGCTTTTTATTTTAAGTTTGGCCACTTTTTAGCGCATACACTTTCGTATTGGCCCCATTATATATTTATAATAAACCTAAATATATTTTTATTTGCAGGTTTTTGATATTGTAGTTGCCATTTATACAATTGTAATAATTAATTTTGTATATCCACGATTCGTGGATTTGGACGATGTAGCCATACTAATAACTGCAACTATTCTAATTTTAATCGATGCAGTCTTTTCGTTGATCCTCGTTGTTGCAGGACATTTGGTACGTATATTTCTATGATAATAATTAATAATAATTCATTTATTTGTCGAATAACTAAGATTCATTAATAACGTTATTTATTTATTAAGAAATTCAACAGCGGTATCAGTAGGTACATTGTTACAATATGACGAACTGAGGGCCAATTACAGAACTTCCTGAATAGGGCTGAAAAGATGCGCGGCTTAAAACTAGAAACTAAGAACGAAAGTGTGTGTGTATGTTTGTGTGTGTGTGTGTGTGTGTGCATATGTGTGTGTGTGACGTGTGTGTATGCTTGGCCATATGAAGTTGTATTTATCGTTATATTTAGCTGGCTTCGTCCGCGTGGAATGTTTTGATTAAAAGTACCTACTGGATTAAATCGTGTGGTGAGTGCGATTAGTAACGGGAGAAAATTATTAAAAAAAAGTAACTACTTACAAATTAAATGTTACGCCTTTCATTTCATTACTGTTTTTGAATTATTCGTGCATTTTTTAAACGAGCAAAAAGATAAAATGAGACAAATTTTCTCAGACATGTGGTTCTTGAAAAGCTAAATGTCATAAGCGACACGGCACTTACCTTACAGGAGAGCCAAAAAAAATCATTAAAAATCATCTAGTCAGAAGATTTCGATGAAACCTACTTTTCTTCGATTAAAAACATAATATGATGATATTGGTTTTAAAATTTGGTTAAAAACTTCATTAGTTAAGAAGATTATGTCGCTTACGCAATATGGAATAAAAAAGAGGTTTAGGTAAAAACATCTAAACGGAAATTATTTGCCAAACACATGAGTTAAAAATATGTAACCTGAATACTGATGAGTAAATAAAACAGGAGAAACAGCTTAAATGCCAAATATTATATATTCTCGTTAGAGTAAAAACGGTTAAACTAATTTTAATTGGCATATTAATTAAGGCAAAAAGGACTAACCGAAAATTATAATCTTTGGGTGTCTGGAAAAAAGTCATAACCAATATGATAACAAATCCCTGATCTAGGTAAAATTACCTATAACGAAAAAAGAGTTTTTGAATTCCTGGGGACTAAACTCAAAATAGTTATGTGATCTTAGAATAGCCATTTGAGTTCTGTATTTATTTGGATAGTCATTTAAGTTTACTTTTTTTGTACATTCATGTTAATCGTTCTAACTGCATACAGGTAAAACAGGATAAGAGACCATTTCGTTAAAATGAAAATCAGTTATAATAGTCTAAGCGACATTTTTATATGGCTGGGGCATGGGTAAAATTAATTAACAGCCATTTATTGATATTTTGCTTCTAAGTGAAGTTTGATAACCGACATCACGTCAGTAGAACGGATGCAGGTAGAATGAGACAACATGAGCATGACCAAAATTTACATATAGGTGAAGCTTAAGCGTCCATTAGTGAAAGGAAATTTTCATTCAACCGCCACATTTGAAAAGTGCTCCAAATGGAGTCGTTTAGAAAGAAAACCACTCGTTCCTCTATAAATTACCATCGGTCTAAGCGATACAAAATTATCACACGGACACGAAACCCAGCTCAAACTACGCAGAAAAATCAGGCGATTCTAACGATAATTATAACTCAATGTGCCCAAAAATGTCGCTTATGACAAGTTAGGTACCTTTCAAGCGTCGATATAATAATAATTTATTTATTTTAGACTCTTATGGCCGAATTCAGAAAGGCCACTCAAATTGAGCTTTAATTAAAATGACGTTTCAGTGACATTTTTTGTAAAGGATGACAACTGATTGACGGACAACTAAATATTTAATCTCTAATCAAATGATTAAGTGGCGTTTCTGAATTCGGCCATTAGATCCATATTTCGATAACGAGAACGGTTTGCGTAAACTTAGGGGGGGGGGGGGGGGTTCTGGCCAAGCGTTACGGTCCTGTTAAGTTGGTGGAGGGGAGGGGTTCAGGGTTGGTGTTACGTCACGTGTTAACTCAAGAAATTATAATTATATTATTAAGAAATGGAACCTAAATACGTTCATAGATGATTATACCTCGCCCAATGTAAAAAGAGCGCCGAATTACCTGAATATTAGGCAAAAAAAAGTTTTGGCCTGATATTTGTAGAAAGATTTATATTTTTAAATAAAACAGGAAAGTGTTGTTTTAAAGATGACATAAGTATTATTCTGAGAATTCTATAGCTCGCCCAATTTCGGCTGAACGTATTTCGGTTCCATTTCTTAATAATATAATTATAATTTCATGAGTTTACATTAATTGTACAATATTATAAAATCATGGCGTAACGCAAACCTCGACCCCTCCCCCCCCCCCTCCTCCAACGTACCAGGACCGTAACGCTAGGCCAGACTCCCTCCCCCCTCCAAATTGCGTTACGTAATTTGTGGACGACCCCAAACTAATAAATTAAAAACTAACCAATTTAAATGGTCCTTGCGAGCATGAACCGAGCTCTAATGCTAGCAGCGGGGTCGCCCGGCTATATCATCTATGTTTAAAACTTTGAGTTAGACTTAAACTTGTTTTGTTACAGAAAAATACCAAGTTATTACGGATCTTGTTCTTCTACTGTACAGTGTGGCTGGTGATAGATATGGGATTCGCCGTATACCAGATTATCTCCCAAATTCACCGCGCATACGAGACTTGGCACTATTTTCCACATCTAATGATAATTATAAAAGTCATAGTAACCATGGCTGCCTGTTTCGTGAATACATGTAAGTGGAAATAATTACTGAATCACACTGTAAATAGTATGAAACAGTTAACAATATACATTTATAAAATGCGCTAATAAATCTAATGCTAATTAATCATACCATCTTAGGACTAATTAATTGAACGTGGCCATAAGTAGTCTTGTGGCTCTGCCCACCCCATTAGGGATTTTGGGCGTGATGCTATGTATGTATGTAATTAAACCCTTTCATTTTAGCCAACACCGTCATAATAAAAAAAATGTATTTTGTTCATAACTTTATTTCCTCTAGAAGGCGCCATATTCAATTTAACGTGACGTCACTGGCCTATAAGCAGCAGACGATCAAGAAGCTTCCGACGATACCTAATTTGTCAAATTATCATAACTAGTTATGAGGGAACAGATGAAATACATACAAACATACCGGCCAAAATCATACCCTCCTTTTTGCTTCACTGTAGTCGGGTAATAATTAACATTTATTGTACTAGCTTTTGCTCGTTACTTCATCCGTGTGGAATTCGTTTATCGCAATTTGCCTCGGGAACTTGCATTTATCCATAAATACAGATATAGTGAATAATGTTTCCATCGGTAAAACTCGGATCTCAATCGGAAGACGACGGGACCCGAAGTGCAAATTAATTATTGTATTCAATGAGTGACATGTTTATGCTCATTAATATGATACTTTATTATTTACTGTCAAATGACAAAATGAAAAATGACAGCATGGTATGATGGCTAATGGCCCCCAATTCTCGGTGTTTACGAGATAATGTCGATTGCAAGATTAAACGTCAGATTCATACAGTTGTGTCAAATGACTGTATGCACTGACGTTTAATCTCGATTTTTAGATTATTTCGAATGCGCCGAGAATTGGAGACCTGCTGAAGCTAATTGAGAGAGCACGATAAATACGAACTTTTCCGATAAAACACGATGGAAACTAATTATGCACTACATCTGTACATACATACATAATATCACGATTGTTTCCCAAAGGGGTAGGCAGAGACCACGGATTCCCACCTGCTACGATCCTGACACACCTTTCGCTTCGCCTACTTTCATTGAGTTCTTCATGGACGCTCGCCGGTTTAGAGTTCTCTCGACTCTTTGTTTTTATGTGAAAGAAAAAAATTACAAACTGACAAGAACAGACCAGCAAAGAACCAACACCCACACTTTTGCATAATTAGTTATGACTAGCTTTTACATGCAACTTCGTCTGCGTGGCAATGTATATTTAAATATGACGAAATACTACGGTATTGACTTTTTATATACAGAGTTCTTCAAATAACGGGCTCTCATCGGGCACGCACGAACTTGCCGTTGATTAATTTTAAAAAAGTAGCTTATTTCCTTCCCCAGAGCTCAAATTATCCTCGTAGCAAATTTCATCAAAATCGGTTCGGCGTTTTAGTTTTTATGAAGTTTATAAAATTACTTTTCGGGCCATTTCGTAGACACGTATTGATTATAATAATAATAATTTATTTATTTAGGCATTAATCCCATTATACACAATTCACATTAATTACAAATACATGTCACGTTGAAATAAATATAATACAAAATAATTGAAGTTAAATAAAATAAAATCATGTTATAATTATTAGTCTAGGAATACAATTTAGGATTCCTGACCCTGCTTATCACCGCGTATAGGTACTTTTGACTAGTTCATTGCCAGACCTTCCAACTCTTTTCATAAAGGACCAGTGTCGCTTCCTTAACAGCAAACATGCCTGACGAGCTGCAGCGCCAAGACAACCTTAGCATAGCGCAGAATACGTTGTTGTATTGCACTCGTAACGTGTTAAACGATCGCTTCGTGTAAACTGACTCGTGTAAAACGCTTGGCAGTAAACCCTGAACAGGTTGAATTTTACCTGCTTTGAGAATTGTGTAAATCGCCACTCCAACATATTGCTTTTAACTGAGATGGCTCTACGCTGCCTCTTAAGGTCCTCATCATCCGAAGCCTGTCCGTAAGAATGTGACCTAGGTATTTAAATGATGACACTACCTTTAATTTCGACCCAAGTAACGTAACTGGAGCCACGATGTCTGGCCCTTTGTCATATTTAAACACCATCAATTCTGTCTTTTTGACTTTGTAATTAAGACCGTGCGAGGCAGCGTACCGCTCACATATCTACTGTGGAAATTTCAAATGTCGTAAGGGACATTTTGACATTTCCTCAAAATGTCCCTTACGACATTTGAACCGACGACCCTGCCTCACACGGTCTTAATTACAACGTCAAAAAGCCAGAATTGATGGTTTCCACAGTCGATATAGCGATCAGTTTCCTCAGTCCACTGATGGAGTGGCTAAGCAGTGCCATGTCGTCAGCGTAACTAAAGCTGTTGGCTTTAGTTACGCTGACGACAAGCGCCAAGCTCCTGCGATGTGACAGCCGACTGCAGCATCGCTAAGCTCCTCCATAAGATCATTGACATAGTGGTTAAACAAGACTGGTGACGTCAGTCCCCTATCTAACTCCGCATTCTAACTTGTATATCTCAGAGTTAGTGTCATCCCAGCGCACCGTGTCTTTGTTTGATTTTCGTACCAGAATCTCAACAGCCATGTTATCTCACTTCGAACTCCTGCTTTAAACATTTTTGACCAATTATAAAATCAAATTCATTCGATTCCTAGAGACTTCAAATTGCACTCAAGGGTGCAATAGATTCAGGCTTCTCTTTACTGATGTAATCGCAACATTTGAATGCATTTGAGAATATGTTATTTTTGTCAAAAACTTATTACTTAAGTATTTTCAGTTTTGCAAATCTACATGATACTATTGATACGTAGCGAGGACATAAAGCTACGGAACCAGAGACTAGAGATGGAGTTTGTGAACAATGCAGCCGAGAGCGAAGCGCGCTGCGTTGGCGTTGTCCAGGATCTCCCATACACGGGTATTGACAACTGTGCGGCACCCACGGAAAACGAATACGAAATCTTCAACGAACATCATACCAATATGCTTCATAACACGATCAACAAACACTAAAGCGTATTATAATAAAATAATAACAATCATTCATTGTTTTATATATTTAAAGAAAACATAATTACAAGTTAACATATAAGGCCCGTCGCATACATTTCGAATTTCGAACGAATTCGGAAATCGAATCAGGAAAACGAATGTATGTGACGGGCCTAATAATATATGTATATCGAAAGTGATGACGCGGCCGAAGGAACACGTTCCAACAGTCGTGTTAATAATACAAGGGGCTAAAATGCCCCATTATATACGAAGTAGTTTTACTTCCGAGCTTAAGCGAGAGAGTAAAAATAGAAACCGATTGATAATGGGGTTTTAGCGCCGCGAAATTAGAAAAAACACAATGGAGCCAATTCGAAAGTGTTTTCGTTAAATTTAGAAGTCGCTAAATTTGAAATAAGAAACGTTCGACTCGATTTTGAACTTTGGAGCTATACAAAATCGAGTTTAACGTTTCTTATTTTAAATTTAGACAAACTTAAATTTAGCGGACACCGTTTCGAATTGGACCCAATATTATAAAAAAGGCATTAAAAGAAGTACAACTAAAACCACTTTAAAGTAGGCATACCATTTCTTTAAATATGTTGGTTGTGTTTACGAAAATGCCAAGAAACGCCATCGTAAACAGCCGCTGTGGCCTTAACATGCAAGACACAAGGATAAGTTAAACCGTCTTATCTCTAAGTGCGTCTCTCTCACACTAGTGCCCGACGAAAGAGATAGTCATGGAGATAAACGAATTTAACTTATCTTTGTGACTTGCATGTTAGGGCCGCTGGACGATTTGAAGCATCTCACAAATACTTATAATCTTCTCGTCTTAATAGAGACTAGGTTTTTTATCGTACAATAATCGTTATTATTAGAGAGAAGGTATTTTTCTAATTTCAGTACAACTTTTTTTTAAGTGAAATAAGTATATTTTGATGTAGTTGGCAGTTTGTAGTGTTATAGTCCCTAGAGATGGCGGCACCCGCGCGCCCCAGCCGACCTGGGGCACGCACTGCCCGTGGGAGTTCTAAACCATACAAAATCCATAACGGGAGTGATGGATTTTGTATGGTTTAGAACTCCCGCTGACGGCGGGGCGTATATAGGAGTTAAATCGGCTATAGCTGCTCTATACGCCTGCGTGTAATAACACCCTTTCCGAGCAAGTGTGATGAAAAATAGGTATATTATCTTATCAAAGACCGACAGGCAAACGACTTTACGTCGATGATCTTAGACTTTGAGGCTTCAATTGCACCGACACGGTCTAACGAATCCAGAGTGGCAAATTGACTTGACATAGCCATCCCAAAGGTGTCAGACGTACTCCATGCGAGAGCGGACTCTACCGACAACGAATTAATTGTCGGAACATTAAGAAATATTAAATTGTATAATGGGGCCAATTCGAAAGTGTGTTCGCTTTTGAAATACGAAACGTCAAACTCGATTTTGACAGCTTGGTACTATATAAAATTGACTTTGACGTTTCTTATTTTAAGTTTAGGGAATTTTAAATTTAGGCGACACCGTTTCGAATTGGACCCAGTGATATACCCACTTGACTACGAATTGCAGAATACAAGGGTTTGAATTTAAGGATGTATACCACGTCAAATCCGCAGTACATCTATTTTATTTTTCAAGTTTTGTTTCATTTGCACCAAATAACGGCAATGAGTAATTTTGTACGAATATTGATTTAAAATATACAAATGTGTGATTATTAATAATTATTTAGTGTGTGAAATAAATTTACAATCTGATTTGACTACTCGAGGGACAACAGCGCTAGCGGCCTTTCCCTACCGTTTGACGTTACGGTCCAGACACATGGAAATTCAATCAAGAATATTTCCGTGGGAACAACGGTAACGACATTTTTTTTTTCATCAAAAAATCGAGGAGAGTACGAAGTTATAGAAAATACATTTTCTGATTATAAAAGTACTATGGGAGAGAAACATTTTTCGCTTTTTCTTGTAACTTAATCAACTTCCGGTACAAATAACACAGGCACAGCACATAACACATGTAATCTTAAATGTCATTTATCTCCTTTGAAAGAACGGTAAAGTGGTTTTATATTTTATCACACTTAATCGAAACGACTAATATTACCATACTATTCAATTTCAGTAAAAAGTATACAAATCGATATATTGGGTATAGGCACATCCTTAAGTTAGTACTTATTGAAAAAAACGCTGACCAAACTAATTAAAATGTAATCTCGTACCGTTTAATATTGATAAGTAAATGATGGCGTCATGGGTTTTATTATTTGTAATTCGTTATTGTTTGTTTCATGTTTTTTGATTTTATTTATTTATAAATTTATAATGTTTACGTTCTCGCTAATCAGACAATATTAAATTTCCCTGACGCCAAATGATATCGCAAGTGACGCAGGGAAGCTTCTATGTTACCGGCAATCATTATGACTCTTTAAATAATCAGTATTACACTTAATGTCTAGACATCATTAATAAAGATAAATAAGAAGAATTGCTCGTTTAAATTAATAAGACAACACCTTTTTTTGGACCAATTTATAGATGCACTTTCTCGACACAGTGTTTAAAAACAGCTCACAGAGTTTCTCGCTTTAAGAAAGTTCTATAATTTTCAGTGCAGTGGTAGCCTAGTGGTGAGATGCGCGGCCATTCGTACGGAGGGTTCAAATCTCAGCTCGCGCCTGACATTTTGTGGTATCTCGGTCGGAATTGAATGTGATATTTACCACGATGATTTCGGTGAAAGAAAACATAGTGAGAATCTACAGACATCTGCAAAGCAATTGAAAGATGTCTGTGAAGTCCCCAATTCGCACTAGGCCCGCGTGGGGACTACTGCCCAGTCTTTCTCAATATAAAAAGGAGATCTATGCCCAGTAACAGGACATGTTTAGGTTGATGATGATGATTCAACTGGAAACTCCAGTTGTGCGTTTACGAGACTCTACTGACACACAGCGAGGCCATGAAGCTAGGAAACAGAAGCTGCTAGATGCTGTTCGTGAACGACGCGGCGCGAAGGCGAGGTAGGTACGCTGCGTTTGCGCAGGCCACGAAGAACACAACCACGACACTCCTATAAATACACAAGAAATAGTCGTTAAAATAAATGATCCTAATTGCATTTATTTATTAAACGAATAATTTCACTAATCGTAGTCGTTGGCTAAAGTAGTAAACATTCAAATAGCAAAAAACGTATACGCTTGCGATCAAAATAATTGGAAGAAATTTGCTAGTTTTTAGTCAAGAAAATTGCAATAAAGCAAAGTTCTAAAATCAAACAATTTATACAAAGTACCTATAATGTGAACTAAAAGAAACTGATAAATATTAAAATAAAAATAAGAAAATAAAATAATCCTAAAACATATTTTTTTGTGAAAGAACATAAACTTTCACAAAGATCCGAAATTAAATTTAAATTTATTCGTAAGCAATAGATAAAACACAGTGCATTGTAGGCAGTATAAAAAATTACTAACTTTCTACTTTGCTGGCGACATATGCATGCAGGGCCTGGCCAAAAGTTTATCAGGTGATACATATATATGTGTAGTAGACATGCGAATGTTTACCATTTGCGATAGTAACCACTGCTATAACATAACAAACTTCATTATTATTGTAATTTAAATCAAGAGCGGTCTTCTATAATATTTACTTTAAAAGTATTTATAACCTAGTCATTTAATTTACCCGTTCGTTTTTGTTGTTTTTTTTTTTAAGTTAGATAGAAATTAAGCAAGTGTCTTATGAATTGTTTTAAAATGCATTTAGAATCACCGGAATTTAAAAGATGTTGCTTCTGTATACCTCTGAGACGAGGTCTGATTGGATGGGGTTATATCAGACTGGTGAGTTATTTTAATTTAACCCTTAAAAAAGTCCCATTTAGCATTCACATTTTCCTTTGGCGCCGCTAAACGACGGCGGCTTTCATGGTGAATTTAGTTTTGCAAAATGATAATAGGGTCAATTCGACCGTGTTTTCGCTAATTTTAAAAGTAGCTAAACTTAAAATAACAAATATGTCATACTCAATATTGACCGCTTGAAAATGAAAATGAAAATATTTATTTCGGACAAAATTACATGTTAGTAACATACATACATAGCATCACGCTCGAATTCCCTAATGGGGCACGCAGAGCCACAAGACTACTTGTGGCCACGTTCGATTAATTAGTCCTAAGCTGGTATGATGAACCGTATGGTGACAGGTGATCAGCCCATCGCCCATACAGATAGTCCACCATGTTGGAGAGGACCCGTCCCTTAGTCGACTTTTACGACATGCCAGGGGGATAAGCATCTGCACGCATTCTATGCTATTTCTTCACTCCCAGTGCAGCGGGGGAGTAGGTATGTTAGTAACATGGACTTAATAACTCTGGGGTCCTAGTGAATAAGGGGTTAAGTCGAAAAAGTGTGACGTTTAGTTATATAGCTTGTTCTAATTTCAACAAGCTTTAAATAAATAAATCAGGGGACAATCTTTACACAAATCCATCTAGTCCCAAAGTAAGCTCTAAAGGCTTGTGTTATGGGTAGTAGACGACGATATACATACTTACATAGAGAAATAAATACTTCAATACATAGGAAACATCCAAGACTCAGGAACAAACATTCGTGCTTGTCGCACAAATATTTGCCCTTACCGGGGATCGAACCCGGGACGCTAGCTGCGGAGGCAGGGTCACTACCAACTAGGCTAACCGCGTCGTCAAATTAGGGAGCTTTATAACTAAACATCACACTTTTTCGACTTAACCCCCTTTTCACTAGGACCCCAGAACTCAGTTAGTAAAATTTAAAAAATAAGAGTACATTTGATTTTACGTGGATGGACATCTAGTGAGTGAGGAAGGACTGTCCATTTTTTGAGCGAGCACCTTTAGGAGAGTGTTGGTGCTGCCCCGCACGCGCCCTTTATTTTGACAGCTCAGTGCTATGCTATACAAAATTGAGTTTAACGATTCTTATTTTATGTTTAGCGACTTAAATCGAGGCGCCACCGTTTTGAATTGGATATATGAAAATATAACTTAAACTAACACTTCTTTAAGACAGGTCACACTTTGTTTACATTGAACTCTTTTTAATCCATCCATTACTAACATCATAAATGCCAGTTTGTTTGTTCCGTTTTCACGGCCAAACGGCTGAACAGAATTCCATAAAAATTTACACAAATGCATCTTGTAATATGGTGATGGACATAGGATACTTTTTATCCCGATATCCTCGAAGGATTTTCAGGAATCTTTATAAATAAATACAGGAAATATGAGAAACGCTACTCCTCGGTAGATGGCGCAGCGTGCGATAAACGCTTTCCACGCGGACGATGTCGCTAGTCCTTTATAATGTTGAACCTGGTATAAAGTAATTATTTTTAATATCATACAGACATATATATATATCACGCCTATTTCCCAAAGAGGTAGACACAGACCACGGATTTCCACCTGCTACGATCCTGATACACACCTTTCACTTCGTCTACTCTCATTAAGTTCTTCATGCACGCTCGCCGGCTTAGGGTAATCTTGAACTGGCCTTTCTTAAGAATGTCCTTTTTAATATCAATAACTTTTATTTCAGATTCTCGGTGTGCTGACCTTCATTCGCGCTATGTTTCCACTTATCTGGATAATCAGAAATCGCCCGGGTGTGCCCTTGCCCATAGCTTTTATAGCACTAAACACGTGTCTGCTAATCGATAACGTGTTCACAGTGATACTACTTATCGCGTGTCATAAGGTAAATGAACATCACCGAAGTTGCCATTTCTTACTAAGTTTTCAACAAATAATACATAATTATAATTTTTTACTAGGACTAAATGCCCGCAGACCATCATCCGTCTCTAAATCCTTGAAATTATGCATTTTGAGCCCTTTATCGTCTACTAAGTTTATAAATATGGTTGTTTGTTTTTTTTGTTGAATAAAATAGGCTGTCGTAGAGAGTATCACGAGAGTGATCCTATAATATAAAGGTTCCGTTTATTGCAGGCAGGGCTGCAGGGCGCTGCAGGACTATTCCAGGTTTCAGATGATTTTAATATTAACATTTTTGATTCACCTGTTTTTACAGAAAAATGCCAAGTTACTACGGATCTCATTCATCTATAACGTGGTGTCGTCAGTCCTGTTGCTGGCTTTTGGCGCGTTCATCATATACGTCGACATGACACGGATAGCCATCTACTGGGAATTGGGTAACCCCCATCGCGAATTCTGGATATTTGAAACTATACTAGGCGCGGCAGTTATGTTTTCTATAATATGTAAGTACTTTCCTAGATCTTTTTGCATACAAATAGTATAAAACAAAGTCGCCTTTTTCTGTTTGTCGGTGAGTTCGCTCCAAACTTCTTAATTACTCGACGGATTTTGATGACAATTACTGACTTTACCGTGTTTTCAGTTGTGCAAGTGTATTTAACTCTACTGACACGCAGCGAGGCGATAAAGTTACGGAACCAGAGGCTGGAGATGCAGTTCGTGAACAACGCGGCCGAGGGCGAGGCGCGCTGCGTCTGCGCAGGCTACGAAGACAACGCTGCGCATGACTTGGAAAACACCCAAAACGTAGAAAACGCAGATTACAAACACGATGTCGTTGTTTCAATAAATGCTTAAAAATTAAGATTTTAATTCATCATTATTAAGTAAACAAAGAGTGGGGCCAATTTGAAAGTGTGTTCGCTAATTTAAAAGTATCTACATTTTAATTAAGAAATGTCATACTCGAGTGAATATCGATTAAAGATCAACAAAATCAAATAATCGCGGAAATTAGTTTTGTATGAGAATAATGAAACAACAATATAACTGAAGTTGTTGATTATAGTGAAAAAACCGAAACGTAACCGACGTTCTAGATTTTGTTGTGACTGACAATCAATAAAAACAAAACAAAATCGGTTAACATTTAAGGAGTGGAAATCGATATCGCCTTTTGTTTGAAAAGCCTAGGTTCACACTCCTCTTAAAAGAATCACACCACAGTCTTCGCTTCTATTAGCGTTTTTAGGGTTCCTTACCTCAAAAGGAAAAAAGGAACCCTTATAGGATCACTTGTTTGTCCATCTGTCTGTCTGTCTGTCTGTCAAGACCTTTTTCTCAGTAACGCGTAAATCAAATACTCAGGTCTGCAATCTCTTGGAGCTGTGAAAAAATCAACCTTCTAAGTCACCGCAATCAAAAGATACGGCCGTTTTTGTCGCATATTTTGATACTTTCAAGGAAATCCAATGGGAATCAAAACCTACAGGGTACTTCTCGTTGACCTAGAATCATGAAATTTGGCAAGAAGCAATGTCTTGCAGCACAAGTAAAGGAAAAAGCCCGAAAACCGTGAAGTTGAAATTACATCACATAAAAAAAATTGTTAAACGGAAAAACCTTTGCAATGTCGTATCACACTCTACGATTTAACGGAAATAAGAGCTTGCGAAGGTAATTTTTTGTCTTATTTCATAGGTAGGTTGTAAATGGTTACCCCGTTGTTAAAAGCTATATTTTTTCTTTTTTAGGGTTCCGTACCTACAAGGTACTGTTTATTTTTCATAGGTAATTACGGAACCCTCGGCGCGCGAGTCAGACTTGCACTTGACCGGTTTTTTATTTAAGATTTTTCCTGCAAACTTCAGTGGTAAGATGGTTCAGTAAAGTATTGGTAATTTTTGCGCATATTTATAAGTCAAATGAAAATACTTACTTTTATTAAATTGCAATATCCAATATCGGTCAAGGATTGATAAAATATTAGAGTCCAAGAGTATAATTATATTAATTCAAGTTTCAAGTTTGCGGCGTCCAAGTGCTGGAATGATCTCCCTCCTCCTTTCAAAGGAGCGTCTAGCAGGTACACCTTCAAGCGAAAGCTTGAAGGTCATTTGTTGACGCTCCAGAAACAATAACGTTATTCCAGCACTTTAAGTTTTACAACTTGTTAACTTTTCCTATTTTTCTATCTGTTTTTTAACATTTTACGCTTAATGCTGCTGTAACAAGTAATTTAGTATTGATTGTTCTGAACACATTGCCACAATATTAGCTATATATGTATGTCCGATCCATCTTAGTAGTAGTAGATAAATAATTATTAGCATGTAGTGTATTTGTATAGCGCTCCGTGAGTCACAGACGGTGCTGGCTGAAAATCAGCGCTGCAGGTGTCTTACACCTCAGCATTATGCTGAGCCAGTGTCCCATTCACTGCCGCGAGGACACACACACCACCATTTTGTTTTGTATTGTTTTTAATTTATATTTATGTTACTCTGTGTGTCTTCTATGTTAGTGAATAAATGTTTTTCTTCTTCTTCTTCTTTCTTCTTAATTAACCTCATTTCATCCAGGCAATTTTGAAGTGCAGTGTTAGTAAAGTAGTTTAATGTTCGGACTCTTGTGCAGAGAGAGGGTTGCAAGTAGAAATCCCGGGTCGCACCTCAGAGATATATGATCTCATATGTGGAATTGAATTTGATATTTATATACAAAAGTGATTCAAATAGGGACTATTGCCCAGTTCCTCTCACTATACAGGCCCCGCAGTAGGACGAAGGCTGATGATGATGATGACGACCAATTTAGTTCATTTATGGCCGAAGTCACAAACGCCACTTAAGTATTTAACCCAAGGTTAAATAATTCAATCCCCGTGAACACTAGCGTAGAGAATTACTGCTTTACGATCTAGTTCCTCCATCATCCTTAACATGCTTCGGTTTGGCCTAGTGTTTGACTGGTAGAGAATGCCTTAAAGCTTTAAGTTCGCCATTTGTACTCTAGTTTATTCTGCAATAAAGTTTAAATAAATAGGGCCTCGCCTCGAAAGTCTTTATTAAATTTTGCCCAATAATTTTATTGAGCATCCTGTGGCCTAGTATGTACAGGATGTCCCTGGAAGTATGGATCAAATCGAACTGGGACATAGAGGCGGTCATTTCCAATCAGTTTAACCTATATTAATTACAATAATATAATAATTACTCGTAGCATGTTGTTAGAATAAGCATTAAACGGACAAGTTGACAACTTTTGACAGTGTAATTTTTTTTCACGAATTTTTTTAAAAACTGTTTCAAGATTTTGTTAGACAGAAGTCTTTGTAGGAAACCATTTATTATTATGACAAAATGATCGTTTCTTCTGCTAAAAGTACCATTTTAAAATAGTTACGTTATCCAGCAACCTATCCCAAAAAAAATAAGCTGATAGCGTTACAGTTACTTTTTTTACAATTCTTTTAGTTCGGCGATTTAGCGAATTTAGGTTATTTTTCTTAAAAAACAACTTTTGAACCGTCAAGAATCGAATCAGCACTACGCTGTTAAAATTATTGGAAATGACCGCCTCTATGTCTCTGTTTGATTTAATCCATACTTCCAGGGACATCCTGTATAATAATGAGGTTTAAAAATCTTATAATCTATATTTATAAAATAACCGTTATTTTCAGTCGTACAAGTGTACTTATGAAAATGAAAATGAAAATATTTATTTTGCAAGTAGGCCACATGGGCTCTTTTACATGTCTGAAGCTACCAGCGCTTCGAAAGGTGACATCTGCTGAGAAGAAACGCCGCAAGAAACTCAGTAGTAGGTAAGTACTACTGTCACGGAGCAAGGAGAAAAAACTGTGTAAGCAACAACTGGAGATGCGGTTGGTAAACAACGCAGCTGACGGCGATGTGCACTGCGTCTCCGAAAACCAACAGAATATTGAGGAACACAAGGACGTCAGTCATGAAAATATCATTTGAGTAACTGCTTAAAAATATGAACAATTTTATATACATAACACCTCCCTAGATATGTTTGATAAATAAATAAAATTCTTATTCTAATTCTAAGTCTTCATTCTTCGATATTCGTTACTGAATATCGTGGCAAACGGATATTTGTTTCTGTTTCCCCTCGGTATATTATCTACTAGTTGTGCCCGTGACTTCGTCCGCGCATTTTGATTATCGTTATTCCCTCGGCAACTTTTCAATTTCCCGGGATAAAAAGTAGCCTATGTGTTAATCTAGGGTATAAGCTATCTCCATTCCAAATTCCAAAAATCCGTCCAGCCGTTTTAACGGGAAGAGGTAACGAACATACACACACACACAAACTTTGGCATTTATAATATTAGTAGGATTATTAGTTAAGTAGGTATTTCAGAGCATGTAAGCCTCTACACCGAGAGACATGTAAATGCGACTCTGTTTGATACTAGGTATGTAGATATTATTTGTAGGTTACAAAAGTATATCATATTTGGAAATAATTGACTACATTGCCATAGAGAAAGTTACGTGCCTAATTAGAAATGGTAGTCGAACGGTTATATAGTCAATTATTAGCAATTATCAAAAATAACTTTTTCACTCATGCACGTATTCAGAAAAGATCATTTTGATCCTTCAAAAAAGGGATCAAAGTAATCAATTTCTGTGTAACAGTTTCAATGTCTCCAGTTCTGTACACAGTTAATTACGCCTTTATTAATATCAATAGCCTCAATTAAGTAACGTTTTTAATTTGGGAAAACGCCCACTTGAGCACAATAGCAGTTTTTAGCAAAGCAATACGGGCATTAGAAATCTCTACTATAGGATTCATAAACTGGCTATTTATTAGGTTAGACATTCTTACTATGTATTGACAATCAAAATGCATAATTATAAGTTAGTATAATTAAATGTTAAAACGTAATAATTAATAATAATACATGAAAAAAAATAAGAAAATATATTTATTGTGCAAATGAAGATTACATTCAGCAGTATCCAGTGGACCCCAAACTAGGCTGAGCCTGTATCTTGGGACCCAGTGAGTTGGTTTACATGTTTTATAAAATAATTGGTCGTTAGGTCAGTCAGTCAGTCGTACAAAGCAGTTTCAATATTAAACTATAAACCTAAATTAAGTTATACATAGTTATAATGTGTGTATGTGTGTGCGTGCGTGCGTACGTGCGTGCGTGCGTGCGTGCGTGCGTGCGTGCGTGCGTGCGTGCGTGCGAGCGTGCGTGTGTGTGTGTCTTTGTGTATGTGTGTGTGTGTGTTGTTGTGTGTGTCCCGCGTCCTACGTGCGAATAACAAGAATGTCTTCCGTTTCAAGGTATGACAGAGAAACCAACCATTTCCTTGTTAGGAGTCAGACAGCTATTTATATTAAGAGCAGTTGTTCGTACTCATAGCACTGTGTTGAAATCCGCATTGTACGAACAGCTTTTAGAAAGACGATTGTATAAAGTGCCGGTCCCTAGGGCCAGATCTGCGCTTGCGAGACGTTCGCCGATGTTCATGCACCCCTTCATATATAATGCAGTCTGCAGACGCGTGCACATGGGGAACTTGACATCCTCAAAACTCAAACTCTCACATATCTGTCTAAAAGTGAAAAACAGTATGATTCACTCAAAAGCAAATTTATTTTTGCCTTGGGTGATAATGCTTCTCGCTACGTTCGGGATTCTACTATAGAATCCTTCGCTTCGCTCCCTTGTTACACAATCTAGTTTTACCATTTACAGTAGCTAAACAATTTCTTAGTCAGTACCTACACTAGTGATAACTTTGGGTCCATATTGGCTCGCAGACAATTCGTTACCAGATTTTTCTTTGTACTACCGATTTGTACTCATAATCATCACTCTTCCGAATTTTTTACTTCCGAATTTTTATGTTCCTTCATTTGTTTTACTACCAACGGAGTTCATAATAGACAGTGTTCGGAAAATTGTGACACATAATGTCACTACTAAGAATATACTTGAACTCATACTGGTGTTTTTAATAACGTTTTTATTCTAGTTATAATTCTAAGTCCCTACAATGGGAGCGGAATTGTTCGGAGTTGTTAATATACCTACTTGAAAGAAGCTTTAACCAACCCAATATTTAATGACTATATTATGAACATCTTACACGCAAATAAGTATTTCTGGGCTGTTATATAAAAAAAACCTAACATCAAAGGCTTAGGCGAGAGCGAAGCGAAGCGAAGCTGAAGCTAACCTATCCGAGTCGCTTCTGCTCCGACCAATTTGCTCGCTCACTTCGCTCGCTCACTGCCATTTACCATTTCTAGTTATTATGTCGATTCTGGGCACGTGTTGCGGCATGACAGATATCAGCTGCTTCAACTCATATTGATGGGCAAAATACAGGGAAAACGGCGACCTGGAAGGCGAAAGAAATCATGGCTGCGTAATGTTAGGGACCGGGACCGGGATCAACAGTGCATAGCAACTGTTCCGGATGGCTCAAGACCGAGAGAAATTTGCAGAGCTAAGGCCAACCTCCAGTAATGGAGTGGCACATGAAGAAGAAGAAGAATGTCGATCTGTTCAGCAAAGTCTAATAAAAAAAAATGATAATAAATAATAGTGTAAGTAACAGTTATGTTGAGAAAGAATATGAAAAGAAATAGTAGTATCTAAAATATTACGTTTACTGACATGATGAATTTTGATAATTCGGAGTTACGATCGTTAGTAACAGAGACTTGTTATGAATAGTAATTAGTATGATGTAAAATTGTATGACAAACATTTTCGGACTTTCAATAATAGGACTTGAAAAATTCTGCGACCAGTTGCACACCCGATAACTTTACACAAAGTTATAACTTGCATGATATGATTATTTTATCAGTAAGGTCAAGGAAGTCGCTTTAAATTCTGATATTATAATAGGTGTGATTCGTTTTAATATCTATTCAAAACTTATGTGAACGTCGTTGAGATTGGACTAGTCTTTTTATTTTTTGTCGACAATCACCGAGATGGCTTTATTGATATCGAACTGCTGCTTCTGCGTACCGCTGCGGCCTGGGCTATTGGCGTGGGCTTACATTAGATTGGTAAGTGACGAACTCACTTTTATATACACTTCGATCAACAAAGGCCATTGCGTCTTCTAGAGGTACAGATTTAAACAGAATGTCGGAAACATGTATTCGATGCGTGAGCGACACGATATCCTGTGGCCCATTTAGGAAACTGCCAGCACTGGCAGACGTATGGGATCTGCCACCGGTCTTGCCAGTTTTTGCTTGTAAAATTGTAACTTGTAGCTTCGTGAAACGGGCCACTGGTAGTGGCCAGTTTTTCAAGCTACAAGTTACTGTTTTACAACCCAAAATTGTCAGCACTGCAAGGCTGATATATGGCATCATCCAACGCTGTTGCCAGTTTTGCTTGTAAAATTGTAACTCAGCTTCGTGAAACGGGCAACTGACGTTGAAGGACATTTAACTATTTAATCTCTAATCAAAATAAATGCTTAAGTGGTATTTCTGAATTCGGCCATTTATTTGTTAGTAAAAATAAGGCTCAGCTGTAGCATGTTATGGTCTCTGATATTTTTTTACCTTATCTTGGTCTGCGAGCCTGCAAAAGATTTTTATGAACAACCAACCCAGGCGATGACTCGTAAAATGCTTCAGAGTTGTATGACGAAGCCTCGTCAACGTCAGCTGCGGTTATATGGGTAGGTTGGGCGATGGTAACCTCAAACGCACGTAGAAATAACTTTTTTTTAAATCTCTCCTAACCGTGAGAAAATGATTGACGAAATTTGTACCTGGCTCGAGTACTACCTATATGGTCTAAGCACTCTTGACTTGACCTATAGTTTTGTGAAACTAATTTATTCATTTTAAGATGTATTTTTGCAGATTTTAGCAGTGGCATACATTGCGTGGATATCTTTTTGGACCTGGCATTATGAGGAGAGTCTTTTGGCTAAATTTCTTTTATATACTGGCTCTTATGCGGTGCATATGGTGTTTACCGCTGTCTTTATAGTTGGATTGCATTATGTGAGTACAAAAATGGGTTATTCCCACCTGTTACTTCCATTTTGTTACCAGTGGGATTTCTTTCCCCACGTGTTACCACATAGTTACCGCAAAAATAAAGTGATGGTATCTATCGGGAATTTTTATGCCCAGTAGTTACTAGTAACAGAGTGATGGTAATAGGTGGGAATAGCCGACAATAACTATCTATTTATGATTGGGAATGTAAAACATAACTTCAAACTTTGTGAAGAACTTTTAAGAGTATTGTCTTTCTTGGAAGTCTCAGGCCGTTACAAAGGTATACCTGGCCCAATATAAAAAGAGCGCTGACTGCCATATAAGCGGCCGGCAGCGATCTTTTTAATTGAACTGTCAATTCTTGGTCAATTCTACTTTAATAACGCGTTACCTCTCGTAAAGGTTCAAATCCCGTCTCGCTCCTCTGAGATATTCGGACCTTACCACGAGCATGTCTGTTAAAAAAACCGGACAAGTACGAGTTAAACTCGCGTGGAGAGGGTTCCGTTCCGTACATGATTATCTGAAATTTACTAGGTTACTTTAAATACCATAGACTTCTTATAGGTTTTCCTGTAATCTATAGGTGAAGAACTATTTTCTGTATTTTTTTCAATTTTTTTTTTTTTTAAATTAAATAAGTGGGGGGGGGAATGATCAATTCTCGCCTATTTTCCTAAATAACTCCAAACCATTTATCTTAACACCCCACCATAAGCCCTTTTATTTGATATCTCACACGATATAGGGAGCAAAACTTTTTTTTATTTATTTTCTAATTTACCCCCCAATAAGGGCCCCCATGTTTAAAATTCATATATTTACGACACACGTCCGTGTTGCGGTTACTGACATACATATGTATACCAAATTTCAACTCAATCGGTCCAGTAGTTTCGGAGCAAATTGGCTGTGACCAACGAACAGACAGACAGACGCACGAGTGATCCTATAAGGGTTTCGTTTTTTCCTTTTGAGGTACGGAACCCTAAAAAAACAGCGTGAGGAAACCCGGGATGTATTCGGGGTTCCTAACCCGCATATATCTGCGAAGTACTTAATTCAAATATGTCTTTCTTACAGGGCCGCGTGTGGACCATTGCCCACCCCTAATAAAAAATAATGATTGTTTATCTGCATGTCCATCTTCTATGCATCCACCACACCATTCATCTGATTACGATGAAACTTTGGTGAATATTCTAGTCACCGGAAAAATTCTAATTAGTCCGTCATTTTCATTATAAAAAAATATTGAACACATATTTTTTCTTTTGTCAATTAAACAAAAAATGACGAAGACGCACTCACTATGCGTAGAAGTTCTGCGTGTACTTTGTACACTTTTTACCATTAAGTGACGTCATTAGCCCCCACTCCCAAACTCTGATGCGCGTTATATTTGTCAATTGAGATTGATTTGATAAAGCAAAAAATACGTGTTCAATATTTTTTGATAATATAACTGACGGACTAATTAGAATTACTTTTTTTTACCCAGGAAATATCCCTATTGTTGTATGCACGCCCGGGAAAGCTAGTGATCAAACCAGATGATTATAGTTCACAAAAACAAAAAAAAACACGCTTTTGCCAGTAGCGCACTTAAAAGTCCAAAATACCCTCATCACTAAGGTAATGTACTGGACTCGTCAAAACAAACCAAATTAGCCCAATCTCGAGGGGTTTACTAGTAGTCATTGAAGAGTTCCACTATCCACCTCCTGGCTCAATGGTCAGGTCAGCTCGATGGTGCCAAATTATTGTATTATATTCCGAAGTTTATGCACTTGCAAAGTTTAAAATCGATACGACAATTAAAAGTAGGTTACATTTGACTTCTAAGATTTTATTACATTTGATTACAATCATTTAGTTACAAGTGAATCTAATAGAAGCGTGTTAAAAACATTGCAACGCAGCAATACCGGGCACAGCTAAGTATAAGTAATATATATAATATAATATATAGATATTATATAAAAGAAAAAGCTGACTGACTGACTGATCGGGTGACATATCAACGCACAGCCATAACTACTGGAGCTAGAAGTCTGAAATTTGGTACAGGTATCCTTGAGGTAATGTAGGCGCCCGCTAAACAAGGATTTTACGAAAATCAATCCCTAAAGGGGTGAAAAAGGAAATCAAATCAAATCAAATATATTTATTCACATAAGACATGGTTAAATAAAGGTGTTCAGTTTAAAGATTGGAATCACATATCTTGCCAACATGAGCATGCAAATATTGAGTCCATACCTACTTAAAAAATATTCGATGTCATTAATACATTATTCATAACTATATAATTTAAAATAATCAATTAAACAAAATATATCAGCACTAAACAATAAAATCTTAAAATAATTAATTAAAGGACCTCAAAAAACTTGTAGCTTCCAGGTACTGCTTTACTGAGTAAAAACTCTGCTCGACTAACCATTTGTACAGTTCAGAGCAAAACTTTTCCATTTCTTTTATTTCAGTTGGTAATTTAATGTACAGTTTTATAGTCATAGGATAACAACTTTTCCTATATAAAGCCGTTTTGACTTTCGGTACCATAAGTTTTCGAGGGTACCAGAATTAAATTGGCATACGTCCCTCAATTGTGTAAAAAACTCAGGGTGCCCTTTTGCAAACCTACAGGCTTCAAAAATATAAAGACACGGTAAATAAAGTAAGTAAGTTGAGAGGAGAGGAGTTAACAATTTGTATGGAAACCCGTCATTTTTTAGCTCATTAACATGAAAGAATTTAGGCTTCTGAATAAAAACAAAGGCCCACTGCAAAAGCATTCTGAAAAAATCAACCCCTGTAGAGGTGAAAATTTTGTAAATTGACTTTGGAGTAGTTTTGAAATTCCATCCCATAAGGGAGCGTTCAAGTATTACGTAACGAATTTGGGGGGAGGGGGGTGTCTTGTAAAACGTTACGATGCGTTACAGGGGCGGGAGCGTCGGGGGGTTTGAACTACGTGTTACGTAGGTACGCGCACGGCATGCCCGCGAGTCGTTTGTCACTCAGTCCGTCTCTGTCAAACGGTAAAATATGTAAGGGATGCACTGAGCGACAAATGACTCGTGCTAGACGTGCTGAACAGTCGCGTAGAGAGATTCTCTCACGCATTTTTTAAAACGCTTGTTTGCTCAAAATTTCAAATGGAATGACCACTTGAATTTTTTTTTTTTAGGTAAAAATGGTCACTTGTTGGTTACGTAACGTTTTACTTACCCCCCCCCCCCCCCCCTGTAAAGAATAACGTTACGGTGCGTTGCATGGGGGGGAGGGGGGGTCAAAAATCTCCAAAAATTGCGTTACGTAATACTTGAACGCTCCCTAAGGGGCAAAGTTTATATGGAAAATACCGCGGGCGAAGCTGTGGCGGGTTCTCTAGTTATGAATAAAACCGTGATTATGTTTCGTTTACAGGAAAACTACAAGTTGCTACTGACGTTCCTTGTGTCCAGTTTAGTCGAGGTGGTTGCGTCAGTGGTCATGATTGCAAAGTTAGTGTCACAATTCGTGCAGCTGAGCTATGATCATCCTGAAATAAGGCAAGATTACTGGAGTGTCCCTGCTTCATATGTTGACGTAATCATACCTATTGTGGTGAATATACGTAAGTAATACAGACATTTTACTTAAAAATCAACGATCTCAAAAGAAGGATATGGCGTTCAATAAAACTGCGTTGAACAAATAATTTAGTTCACCATGGTAACGCCATCTATTTACAAGTTTATAAACTACGAAGCTCTATTGCCGACGACTTAGTTCTTATGACATTTACACAGAGTTTTATTTTGCCTGATTCATCGCTTTTTCATTGCTCGCTAGGAGCTACGAACCAAAAAAAGGGAATGGGC
Organism: Tortricodes alternella; assembly: GCA_947859335.1. Lineage (NCBI taxonomy): Eukaryota > Metazoa > Arthropoda > Insecta > Lepidoptera > Tortricidae > Tortricodes > Tortricodes alternella. The sequence continues at coordinate 20,407,663 of OX401968.1, read as the reverse complement.
CTCCGGATCTCGACCTCCCCGTACGAAACGCAATAGCAAGCTATTACGCCGCTACGTTACGCCGATATTCCGTGAGACTGTGGTACTACCCCGGTCGAGCCGGCCCATTCGAACAGTAATCATCTAATGAGGATTACTGTTAGGCTCTACCACAACAATTTTAAACTTTTAAATCACAGACTTTTAAACTTACTTGTCACACTTTCGAGTTGGCCCCATTGTCTTTTATTAATATGACATAGGAAAAACTAAATTTAACTGGCAAGTTTTGATCTAAACTTAACGATTCTTGATGGCCAGACTTTCATTGCCATATTCTAGAAACGCTCTCGAACACAGGTCATTAGTTTGTTACGACGATATTTTCACTGCCTCTTTCTCTAGAGTACTTACTATAAATTAAAAATAAAATAGAATAAATAAATCAGGGGACGATCTTTACACAAATCGATCTAGTCCCGAAGTAAGCTCTAGAGGCTTGTGTGGGTACTAGACGACGATATACATACTTATACAGATAAATAAATACTTCAATACATAGGAAACATCCAAGACTCAGGAACAAACATTCGTGAACCCGTGACGCTGCCTTCGGAGGCAGGGTCACTACCAACTAGGCTAACCGCGGCGTCATTTAAAGCTTACTTATGTTATTTTACATGCTGTTGAATAAGTTACGTTCAAAGTCAGAAATTATTGATAAAGCAAAGGACAATGTTGCAATTTATATAAATAAACCTAACAAAACGCTTTTTATTTTCAGTGTTGCCAGTGTACTTCGTGATACCTATCAGAAGCGAGATAATGAAAATTAAAGCACAGAGAAATCAGTCGCAGCAAGCGGATAAAGAGTTTCGTAACGTCCTTGATACGCCCATAGTGCGAGAGCAGGACAGGGGATTTGATTCGGTTTATTCCAATCCGAAATCGGGTGAGGTTCAAAAGCCTCTGTTTCCTGTGGAGGAATTGCAGAGGCTGAGGGAACAGTTAGGAGTACACAACCTGTAAAAACGGGACCCTATTACTAAGGCTCCGCTGTCCATCTATCCATCAGTCCGTCTGTCCGTCTGTCCGTCTGTCTTCAGGCTGTATCTCATGAACCGTGATATTTAGACAGTTGACATTTTCTCAGATGATGTACCTATTTCTGTTGCCGCTATAACGACAAATACTAAAAAACAGAATAAAATAAATATTTAAGGGGGCTCCCATACAACAAACGTGATTTTTTTGCTCGTTTTTGCTCGATATTGATAACGGCAACAGGTAGACGCTTGAAATATTCACAGAATATTTAGAAATATATAAACTTCAAAAATAAATAATAAAATTTAAATGTAATGAATATTTAAGGGGGGCTCCCATACAACAAACGTGTTTTTTTTTTGTTTGATTAAGTGATACGGAACTCTTCGTGCGCGAGTCCGACTCGCACTTGGCCGGTTTTTTAAGTATTGTTCTAATCTATTTAATATTTGCATTTTACCGTGGCCCGTCGCGTATTTATGTTTTCTTTAAATACAAAAATAAATAATATTAAAATCCTCACATAACACTAAATATAAGCTAAATGGGATAAGTTCCGGTTACATAATTGAAGAAATACTCAAAAATTATGATAACTGTATCGCCAAGTTCAAGAGGTGAGTACGTAATACACAGATTATTAAGATTTTACAAAAATCATCACATCAATTCCTTGCTAATTGGTATGTCAAAGAAATAGCACTCATTTTTTTAAATATTTTTCCTTGGCTTGTTAAGATGCCAAGTCTGACTTCAAAGTGTTGCTTTTGCGCATTTGGTTTATTCCAATCTGAAATCAAAAGAGGTTCGGAAGCCGCCGTTCCCTGTCGAAGAGTTGCAGAGGAACAGTTAGGAGTGCACAAAGTGTAAAAACATAGTTGGTAATGTTTGCAAGACTCCTGCAAACAAGATTTGATATCTGTTCGTGTCCCTGGCAAACAAACCAGGCAAACAGGTCGCCTGCGAGCAGTTCCTCGTCGCATGGCACTTGCTAAAAAGAACCCCCGAGTGATCGGCCCTACGTATTACGAGCGTCTACCCGCAGATTTCAGACAAGAACTGGCTGACGAAACGTTTAGGCGCAAACTTAAGAACCTTTTATTGAATAATCCACTGTACTCAGTTAACGAGTACATGGAACTTAGACTGTAGATTTATTTATTTATTTGACATTGTTTTATTATTTTTGTTTTATTATTGTTATCATTATAGTTTCTAATTTATATTTTGAAATGACGATCCTTCACGGAGATCCCTATCTTTTTCATTTGTGATTGTGACATTTAATATTAGTTAATTTTGGATTATAACTTTTTATTTGTATTTAATAACTGACTAATCTAATCTAAAAGTAACACAACGTCAAGCCAACTAATGATAACCAACTCCTGTTTTAGCTTTTTCAAGTGCTGATGTATATTGCATTAAAGTCTTTTAGTTAAATGCAGATAAGGAAATCTATCTACGAGTATAAAGGTTATCCAGAGCAAGTTAGCTGTATGCAAATTATTTTATTTTATTAACTTGCATTAACAATTTATTTCGTAATTATTTTTCTGCTTAAGAGGAGTGTGAACCTACGGCTTTTCATACAAAAGGCGATAACGATTTCCACCCCTTAAATGTTAACCGATGTTCACCAATTTTTGATAGGTTGTCAGGCAGAACGAAATCTAGGTCTATACGTTTTGATTTTTTCACTATAATCAATAAATTCAGTTTTATTGTGGTTTCAGTATTCCCATACAAAACTAATTTCAGCATTATTTGACTTTCTTGATCTTTAATCAAAATTCCAAAAACGTATAGACCTAGATTTTGTTCTGACTGAGACCCTATCAAAAATTGGTCAAAATCGGTTACCATTTAAGGGGTGGAAATAGTTATCGCCTATTGTATGAAAAGGGTGATTTCTGCCTTTGGTTCACAGTTCTCTTAATATTATTTATTAATACACGAAACCCGACTGCGTAAACTGAAAATAAGGAAACAAGTACAGCTAGTCTATGCATCATCTTTTTTCCATCTTGTATTGGAAAGTGTTGAGTAATAGAAACCGATCTGTGTACGCGAAACATATCATGTTGGTTATTTTATGAGTTATCAAGCTTTGAAAAGTCATTAAATAATATGAGTGTTTTGTTTCATTTTTTCTTTTAATTAACGAGACAAAACACTAATATTGTTAGGATAATATGCTTCGAGAAACGGGCGCAGATGGTAATTCACGGTGAACAATGGGAATAAAATAAATATATGTATACTTGTTGTCTATTTTTTTATTTAATTTCCTCGCAAATATGATGAAAAACATTGTGTGTATCACGGGCAGTAAGGGGATAACTAACGAGAGTCTGTTAGAAGCCCGATGCCGTAGGCGAGGGCTTTTATTGACTCGAGTTTGTTATCCCCTTACCTACTGCCCTATATGCACAATGTACTATTGTGTTGACGAAGCCTGTAGCGGGTCGCATGTTTTGGTACATAGGTTAAGTATTAGACGAAACTTGTTTGCTGAGCCCTTACCATGAGTTGCGCAAACCGTTCTCGCTATCGAAAACTATTGGAAATACTGCTTGTTGCCGATACAAGTAAAAGGGATCGACCGACAGTTTACCCTAGCGAGAGCGGTTTGCGCAAAGGTAGTGGTGTATTTTTACTGATGTATTTTTGTACTTGACGAAGCCTGCGGCTCTACGACTGACTTATTTACTGAAGAACATCGAAAATATGACCAAGTAACATTTACTTAATAGAAAGCTAAAGTTATGGTTTTCCAAGTTATTGTAGCTACGGAAACCATCTTGTTACAATTCTGTTATTTCTGTTAAAGATTATTTTCACTGTTTTGCACAATTTTTTAATTAATTGTGTTCATTCAGACACTGAACAAATAATAAATCCTGAATTAATAAAAAAAATGTAGAACGTTATATAATACGAATGGAAATCGTTTAACAAAATTGTAACGAACTGATAAACATTCAAGATTGTTGACGTAACTACGTAACTATATACAAAATATTTAAGAGTACTCCTGTGTCAGTATCATTTAGTTCATGAGGTCAGGTGTAGAATACCTAAGGCGATGAGATTATACACAATTCTTCATAATAATTCATTGCTCGTTGGTAAGTCGAAGAGACCGTACTAGTGTTTTGTTCAATTACTTTTTATTGACCGTTGTTGAGATGGCTTGTGTGACTTCGAAGTGCTGCTTTTGCGCACCGCTGCGGCCCGGGCTGCTGGCGTGGGCGTACATCAAACTGGTAACATTCACATCTATATAATGTGTAGTTATTATTAATATTCCGGGATGTCCCACTGCTGCACTGGGAGTGAAGAAATAGCATAGAATGCGTGCAGATGCTTATATCCTGGCATGTCGTAAAAGTCGACTAAGGGACGGGTCCTCTCCAACATGGTGGACTTTCTGTATGGGCGATGGGCTGATCACCTGTCACCATATGGCTCATCATACCATCTTAGGACTAATTAATCGAACGTGGCCACAAGTAGTCTTGTGGCTCTGCCCACCCCATTAGGGATTTCGGGCGTGATGCTATGTATGTGTGTATGTGTATGTCCCACTGCTGTTCAAGGGCCTGCAATAATGGATTTCGTATGCAAGTTTTATTGCTCTAGAGCAAATAAGTGCTGCTTTGTGCTGAGTATTTAAGAACATAATAACGAAATTAAAGCGTAGTTAGAAGAAATAAAACCATAATCACTGTTGACCTTTGTTAGGGTTCCGTAGCCAAATGGGAAAAACTGGAACCCTTATAGATTCGTCATGTCTGTGTGTCTGTCTGTCTGTCTGTCTGTCCGTCTGTCCGTCCGTATGTCACAGCCACTTTTTCCGAAACTATAAGAACTATGCTGTTGAACCTTGGTAAGTAGATTTATTCTGTGAAGCATTAAGATTTTTACACAAAAATAGAAAAAGAACAATACATTTTGGGGGTTCTCCATACTTAGAACTAAAACTCAAAAAATTTTTTTTTTCATCAAACCCTTACGTGTGGGATATCTATGGATAGGTCTTCGAAAATGATATTGAGGTTTCTAATATCATTTTTTTAAACTGAATAGTTTGCGCGAGACACACTTCCAAAGTGGTAAACCCGTCCCCGTCCCCGCCCCTGTAACTTAAAAATTAAAATAAGAGAATGATAAAACTAAAAAATATATATGATGTAAGTACATTAAACTTCCACGGAAAATTGGTATGAACGAGATCTAGTAAGCAGTTTGTTTTAATACGTCATAAATCACGGAACCCTTCATGGGCGAGTCAGACTCGAACATGGCCGCTTTTTTTTTTTCAAAATATTTTTATTCTTTGTCTTATAGCTCGCTATTGGTTTTATAGCTCGCGGGACTGGTTTATGCCTCACATGGCGGACTTTATAACTATAACGGCTATTAATATTGGTCCATATGTGGTGTATATGCTATTTGGCGTCGTACTAGTCATCGGCGTGCATTATGTGAGTATAATAATTATCTAGGAGATATATCGGGTGGCATAAAATTGTTAGTCCTTTTGTCGCATAACAACTTTACGCCGAATAACGTATGGCATAAACTTTGCAGCGCATTTTTTTCATAATATGGCGAAATTGTTGTTCCTAATATAGTGTGTCCTAAATAATAATAATAATAATAATAATTGGGGAAACCGAGGGGTTTGTCTGTGCAATTATGGATGAGGTAGTCAAGACGAATAACTATCGAAAGTACATTATAAAGGACGGGACAGTGGACATCTGTAGAGCATGCCGCTGTCCTGGAGAATCCTTAAGGCACGTGCTTTCGGGTTGTTCGCATCTTGCTAACTCAGAGTACTTGCACAGACACAACCAAGTAGCAAGGATCATCCACCAGCAACTTGCTCTCAGGTACGGCCTTGTTGGCCCTGAAGTGCCGTACTACAAGTACGTACCGGAGCCAGTTCTCAAGAATGGCCGTGCTATGCTCTACTGGGACCGGTCTATCATCACGGGCAGGACTATTATTTACAATAAGCCTGATATCGTGCTGGTAGACCGGTCGGAGCGCCGGGCGATACTCGTTGACATCACCATCCCGCATGATGCTAACCTCGTGAAGGCCGAGAAGTAGAAGCTAAGCAAATACCTTGACTTGGCCCACGAGGTGACCGCCATGTGGGATGTGGATTCAACGATTATACTTTGTTAATAACTTAATTATTATATTTTGTTAATAACTTAATTTTTATTCTAATCTTATGATAATTGTGTGGGCGGCCAATTAATTCAGTTGCTTTTTTTTAAATATTTTTGTGTAGCTATCTAATACAAATTATTTAATAAGCCAATGAACAAAGGTTTCTATAATAGTATTATAATCACAATTTTCAGTAGACGCAAATAAGGGGTTAATGGTCGAGAATGGGCATCCCACATCCGTCTTCGCATCCATATTTTCCTATTCGTGTCCTTTTGCTTTGAGGTTTGTTTAGAATTTTAGATTTAAGAGAATTGCAAACCAAATGAGCCCAAACTCGAGCGGTTTACTAGTAGTCATTGAAGAGTTCCACTATCCACCTCCCGGCTCCATGATCAGATCAGCTCGATGGTACCAAATTATTATATTGTCATCCGAATTGCATACACTTGCAAAGTTTCAAATATTTACGACAATTAGAAGTAGGTTAAAATTACGCTGAAAGATTCCATTACATACACACATATATACATACAAACAGGTCAAGCTAATAAAAGTGTGTTAAAAACCCAGCGTTCGTCCTCCAAGCCGAATTCGGCGAGAGTCGCAGCTTCGCTTGCGCATTCGACGCATAACTATGAACCTAACCTAACCTACTTTTCTGGCAGCAGTTCGTTTCCATTGTCGTCGCATTTCAAATGAAAGTTTTCTAATCAGTTCATATTACAAAATTCAATAAATTTAAGAGTATCCGTGTTCGTCCACCAAAACATTGTCGCGTTAACAAAAAACCACGCACGACGCACGACTTTCTTACTCGACCGCTGCCGTGCGACTGAATGTTGGGCGATGTGCGGACACGCGTACCATCATCGGCACGAATTCCTTTGATGCAGGTACCGACTACTGACCGAACACTCACGAATACAGGCCATGTCGGCCACACACTGTCGAATATACTGTCCACACAATCGTGCGTGCCTATATTCGCCCATGTTGGCCGAATATGAAGCGGCGCCATCAAAGGGGTTTGCCGGGCGCAGCGGCATGAGTGTACATGCGACAAACACGGCTTGAGGCTACTTCAAAGACTCAAACTTACTTACGCGGTGCGAATTGAGTTGCATTTTCTGCAATGTACTTAAATGTCCATTGCACGACACCCAGTTTTATACAGGCTGGACGGTGGACGCTGCGAACCCATAGTATAAAGAGGGCAAGTAGGCTATCTCCGGCCCAATCCGCAATATAATTGCCTACTGTCTCAGGGTTGTCTCTGTTCAATAGGGAATCTGAACAGAGACAATTCTGGAATCGATGAATTATTAAGATACCCTAACACACAGCAATACGTTCTCCTGCGATTATGACACATAGTTCATTCATTTAGCGGTGCCGAAAAGCCGTGACGCGCGAACCTCGTGCGGTGTTAGTCCGTGTCGGGGCTACCCGACTGGCGCACTGAGAAACGGATCGAGATCTTGTTTAAGTGTGCGTGCGGCGACGCATAGATACTTTGGCGCACACATACAAGCCGCACGCAGTGCGTTTGTATGAAGATAACTTACTTCCCCCCTCTTTATACTATGGCGAACCTTTTTTGTTGCATTTGTGAATGAATAAAACTGTGATACCTATGTTTGTTCTGCAGGAAAACTACAAGTTGCTGTTGGCGTCCCTTGTGTTCAGTTTCTTCGAGGTGGTTACGTCAGTTGTCATGTTGGGTATCTTCGTGTATAACATTTTGCCTATTGGTCGTGATTACTGGATTCAACCCATTATGTACATAAACATAATCAGACGTGTCGTGGTAAATATACGTAAGTGATACCATTGACTATGGTTATAAAAAACATTAAAAAAACCGGCCAGGTGCATGTTGGGCTTTGCAAAATAAAGGGATTTGTTAGATGGGTTCCGCAAACGCATTGTTTCCGTGTAACTTTCTTCCGAGCCGCATTTTTCCACGAGCGATTAATTTCTTCATCGGAATTTTACTCCTAGCTTTCTTCCAGGTCGTATATTTTGGCGACCAAAAATATTTATTAATGAGCATTCTACATACTTGACTTTTGTAAAGTGCCGTAAAATGGGGTGAATAGGGATCGCGGGGGGAATAGGGATGCCATTCCAGAATTTATTTTTTCAGGAGCTACTTTAATTTTCGGGCTCAGGTTGCTCTTAAAATAATTTGATTATATTTTTAGACACATTTTTTCTTCTTTTGGCAACACTAAGTTGTCAAATCATACAATTTTAAAACACAAATTCACTGTCAAAGTTGATTCTCGAAAGCGGCGGATTTTTGATTGAATTAAACTACGTTTTTATGTGAAATTTGCCAAAGTAAGTGTTCATCAATCTTTCGGATATCGTTTATATACTTACTAGACTTATTGGAAATAGAAAAACATAAGTTGTATTTTCTTTATCTATAATGGTTTTAACATAGAAAACGATTCAACCGCATTTGAGGATTTTTATGGGGTGAGTAGGGATGTATTGAGAGGTGAGTTGGGATAGTTGGGTCATGAATGGTGAGAGTTGGTGTTACAAACGGGGTGTACCGGGATGATAGAAGGTTGGTGTTCGTAATTCACGGTTATCAATTTACATGAGTAGTCATAAGTGTCTTACATTAGGATAAAATGGTAAATATTAGTTTAAAAAATATTGAACTATTGGAGGACTTGAAGTAATTGCAAATTAAATAAACATGTTATATTAACATAAAGGTCACAACTTACAGAAAACATTAAATCGGTTTAAGTAGGAGCATAAATATAACATAATTTTGCAACATTAATAAAATATTCTCTTGACAAGTCAAGCTATTGTCATAATCCGAAAGTGCCAACCCTAGCAAGTTTCCCATCTCACCCCATTGGTATCCCTTCTAACCCCAACTACGGGTGAGCTGGGATTGCCTACTATTATGTATTTTTCTTTGAAACTATGAAATGAAACAACAAATTATCATTGACAAACTAAAATTCATACCTCCGGACCATTTTTGTATATATATAAATCAATGTGCCACATATAAAAATAAACTTTTATCCAGGTTTGAACTTCGATTTCGTCCCTATTCACCCCATTTTACGGTAACCACCATTTTTTTTTCTTTAGACTAGTAGAATTCTGTTGAATAAACTAATCGATCGCGGAAAAATGCGACTCGGAAAGAAGCTAAACGAAAACAATGCATTTACAGAACCCATCTAACAAACCAATAAAGGGTTCCGTACGACCCAACATCCAGCGCTATTTTTTGAACATACTGATATGGGCGTAACAGGAAAGATGTAGGATAACGCTTCGTACGACAGTTCTTTTATTTACCAAAACATAGCTACTGATTCACATGCTAATTAATAGCACGAACGCATGGTCCCTGCCTGCAGACTTGTTCCCCGAACGATACAACTTGGGTCTTTTCAAGGAGAGATTGAATAGGCATTATCTAGGTGAGCATGCTCCATCGTCGACCTCATCATCACTTTCCATCAGGTGAAATAGAGGTCAAATGCACATCTATCTTGTATAAAAAAATGCTACTACTGAGCAAATGCTACCTACTAGCATGTGTATCTACGACGTGCTCGTATTAAGCATGTTTATTAATAGCATGCTGGCAAATCGACCACCGACCGTTTGATTTTTGAGCATGCTACCTGAGGCGCGGGTAGAAGGGGGAATGGTAATAAGCAAATGTGAACGCGTTTGCTAATTAGCATGCTAGTATCGATCAGCGCCTCTATTCGGGAACGTCTAAGATATATAGTAGTGACTCGCGAGCAAGATTCACATCCCTCTTCCGCGCGATGCATAATGCGTAAGAGCGGGACGCGAATCTCGCTCGCGAGTCGCTACAATATCACTTAGACGTTCCTGAATAGACACCCTGTTGTTCGCAGCAGGTTTGCGTGTGCGACTTCGCGACAAACAATTTGTCTAGGAAGAAATCAATATCAAATCAATGATTTGCATCATTTGGTTGGATGTAAAACTTGGCAACTTTGTTGGAATAAAATAGAACAACGAACAAGTAAAACTAAGTTTGTATTAAAATATGCTCCTTCCGTTCCATAAAACGTAGATGACCTTTGTACATTTAAAGCGACATGCGTCGAAAATAGTCTAGACACGGGTGCATAAAATGCACTATGAGTAAACTTGATGCACCTCTTGGGTTTATAAACTAAACGAAAAGTATACTTAATGCACCTGTGGCTGGACACGTGTGCATAAAGTACACTTTCAGTATACTTAATGCACCTGTGGCTGGACCCGGGTGTATAAAGTACACTTTCAGTATACTTAATGCACCTGTGGCATGACACGAGTGCATCAAGTATACATTTAGTAAACTTGATACACATATGGGTGCACAAACTTGATACACTTATGGGTGCACAAAGTGCACTAAAAGTAAACATTATGCACCCAGGCACGACACGAGTGGATCAAGTATACATTTAGTAAACTTGATACACTTATGGGTGCACAAAGTGCACTAAAAGTAAACATTATGCACCCAAGGGCTGACACGAGTGCATCAAGTATACTTTTTATAAACTTGATACACTTATGGCATAGGGCATTAAGTGTACTGAAAGTGTAATTGATTCATCTGGGTGAATTAGTCCAGGTGCATTAAAGGCTCGGGCAAACCAGAAGCGGTTGCGGCGCGTTTGCGGCGCGAACGCGGGTAGATGTACTATGGCACACCGCGGCGGCGCGGGACCGCCGCGGTCCCGCGCTACTTTGGTGTGGCATAGTAAATCCGCCCGCGCCGTTCTACAACGACGCAGGCCCGCGTTCGCGCCGCAAACGCGCCGCAACCGCGTTTGGTTTGCCCCGGCCACCGCGGCGCCGTGTCGTTCCACGGCGCCGCTAAATGACCGCGGTACGGCGCCGTGCCGTGAAAAATTCCGTTTGCACATCACCTTTACAGGTATAGAAATAAGCCAAGTGCATCGGAATTTTTCACGGTACGGTACGGCGCCGCGTCTGTCGGTCCACGGCGTCGCGCCGTTTCACAATCACGACGTCGTGCCACAGTGTTGTGGCTAGGCCCTGACTCATGGTTGTTTTGTAATATATGTATGCATTTATCTATATAAATAAGTATTCATATCGTTGTCTAGTATCCATTGTACAGGGAATCATACTTAGGGTAGGTATGCATTACAATTTTGCAGTTCACATGAATAAACATAACAATTTCTTGTTTTCAGTGTTACCAATTTATTTCTCAATAATTATCAGAAGCGAGATAGTGAGAATAAAGGCTCAGAGAAACCAATCGCAGAAAGTGGATGAAAAGACTCGAGCCATCCTTGACATGCCCATAGCGAGGGAGCAGGACAAGAGATTTGATTCTGTTAATTCCAATCTGGGCTCGGAAGTAGTTCGGAAGCCACTCTTCCCTGTTGAGGAGTTGCAGAGGCTGAGGGAACAGTTAGGAGTGCAAAAAGTGTAAAAACAAATAGAAAAATGTCGTTAAAATATTGTATTCACACCACATACAAAAATTCGATGTCTTACTGGCTTACTAACGTCACGGTGACCCAATTGGCAGTGTTTCCTCCGGTGTGGGCTCAAGTTGCAGCCAGGATGCCTTCTCTATTTACGTTGGTTGAATGTCACAACTGACTCTTCGCACGTTTTTTTCTCTTTCATTGGAAAGCACTAAGGGTGGCTTGCACTAAATCTTAAATCAATTTTAGTCGTTAAATCTGATTTTTAAGCTTTGACATAAATATATTATGACACACCTAAACCGGACTTTTAGCAATAAAACTAGATTTATCTTTTTGGTGCAAGTGGCTGTAAGTAATAGAAACCGAACTGTGTACGCAATAGTAGATTATGCATCTAGGGCCGTAAGAAGGAGATAACTAACGAGAGTCTGTTAGAAGCCCAACGCCGACAGGCGAGGGCTTTTAATGACTCGAGTTTCTTATCCCCTTACTGCCCGTGATACACACAATGTTTTTCATCACATTTGCGAAGAAATGAAACAAAGTAGTAGTAGTAGTAGTAGGTAGAATAAACTGTGTGTCGCGTCGTTTGCGCGCTATTTGTATAAGAAAACGATCACCACCGGAGCCGGCGCTGCGTTGCGCGCACCTCTCCGGGCCTGGCGCACGCCTCGTCACAAAATCCATAGTTCCCGTGGGCGTTATGGATTTTGTATGATTTATAGCTCACGCTTTACTTAGAGATATTGAATGTATCACTTCACCAACAATATAGAAGTCCAATTATTATTTCCTACTATTCAATTGCTCTAAAACAAATAAATCCTGCTTTGTGCTGAGTATTTAAGGACATAATGATGAAATTAAATCGTAGTAGGAAGAAAAGGTTTTTTATGCTGAAAATCTGCGTGCAAAACTACACTTTAACCGCTACGCTACGCGGAAAAGTTCAGCTCGGCGTACCATATGGGCACAGATGCCGGGGCGCAGGCGCGTGTTTTGTTCATAGAATACAGTGAGGCGCTCGGCGGGTGGAGGTGCGGGCGCATGGTGAGCATTAACCCTTTTACCGCCACAGTCGGCTGTGGCCGTCGGCAGTTTTCCGTGCCCCTGACGCCACGATATGCCGTTAACCTACATTTGCGTCGGCTACAGCCGTTGTTGAGCGCTCGTGGCACCCTTTTTTGCCGTTAGCGTTGTGGCGTTCAAAAGGTTAAGAGGAATGTGAACCTACGGCGTCTCATACAAAAGGCGATAAAGATTTCCACCCCTTAAATGTTAACCGATGTTGACCAATTTTTGATAGGTTGTCAGTCAGAACAAAATCTAGGTCTATACGTTTTGTTTTTTCACTATAATCAATAAATTCAGTTTTATTGTTGTTTCAGTATTCTCATGCAAAACTAATTTCGGCGATTATTCGACTTTGTTGATCTTTAATCGATATTCAAAAAACGTATAGACCTAGTTTTTCTTCAGACTGACAACCTATAAAAAGTGGAATGATGAGGCAAAAAGCAAGTGCGAGTCGGACTCGCGCGCCGAGGGTTCCGTACTTACCTATGAAAAAGACACCATACCATGTAGGTACGGAACCCTAAAATGATAAAAATAATATTTTAACAACCGGGTAACCATTTATAACCTTCCAATCCAATTTAAAATTGGAGAAAAAAAGTAAATTTCTCTATGCAATCGTCGAGTGTGATTTGACCTTGCAAAGGTCCTTTTAAGTATCTTTGTTGTTGACCTAATTACAAATTTACGGTTTTCGGACTTTTTCCTTTACTTGCACTGTAAGACGTTGCTTCTTGCCAAATTTCATGATTCTCTGTCAACGGGAAGTACCCTATAGGTTTTGATTCCCTAGCGCGTGTCAAAACACGTGGCATAAACGGCCGTATCTTTTGATTGCGTTGCCTTTGAAGGTTGATTTTTTGACAGTTCTAAGGGCTTGCAGAGTTGAGTATTTGATTTTATTTCAACTTGATACCTCCACGCGTTACTCAGAAAAAGGTCTTGACACACAGACAGACGGACAACAATGATATCCTATACGGGTTCCTTTTTTCCTGTTGAAGTACGGAACCCTAATTATGTTTCGCACGGCAGCATTATTTGTATCTATTGTGTTTGAATATATGTACACATAGCTATACATGTTCAGGCTTTAATACCAGCACTCGCGCCAACACAATTGTGTAATATAACAAACTAGCAAACCTGGCGAACTCCGTTTCGCCACCAGATGGCTTCGTTTTATGTAACATTTCGTTTGGTGTAGCTATGTATCAGAGATGGCGCTGTCTGTGAAAAAAGATTTTCCCGCTTTTCTGTTGAAATTTTTCCTGAATTTTCTTTGCTATAAACCTCACGGAGCCCGAGACCTTTCCAACGAATGCAAAACCGTGGAAATCGGTTCGTGCGTTCTGGAGTTATAGCGTCAGGAAGGAAAACCCGACTTATTTTTATATAGTAGACTAGCTGGTGCCCGCGACTTCGTCTGCGAAGAATAATAATTTAAGTAACCTATGTACTTTTAAACCTTCCCTAGACCTCCACGAACATTTCAAGACTAAGATAAGATAAATCCGTTCAGCCGTTCTCGAGTTTTAGTGAGACTAACGAACAGCAATTCATTTTTATATATATAGATAGCTATAGATACCCGCTTCGCTGGGTCATTTGTAAGAGTGCAGTTAATATAAATTAATACACGGAAAATAATCTACAGCAAACGCTACACCAGATGGAGTAAAATTGGAGTAAAATTTACTCCACGTGTAAAATCTCCAAGTTTCTAGAACAATCTAGAAATTTTTCGAATTTAGAACATTGACACGAATTTTAGAATTTTCTAGATCATTCAAAAAACTTTCTAAAGCATTCGACATTGATCAGAAAATTGGCATACATGTTAGAGCTTTCTCGATCATTCTTTAATGTTTGTGATCAATCGAGATTTTTTTTCGAATATTTAGAACATGCTCGATCGACCAGATCTTTGAATCCCATTTTAGAGGTTTCTCGATTATTCTGGAATATTTGTTTTTACAAACGAACATTAGCATTTTCTACATATATAGATATAGATATATAGATGTCTAGATAATTTTATAATTTTCTAGAACATTCTCGTATAATTAGAATCTAGGCATATATTTTAGAACTTTCCAGATAATTCAAAAAATTCTTTAGAACAATCACGATCATTTCAGATCAATGATAGTCTCACATTTTTGAAGCTGACTTTTTTCGAACCCCCGTATTTTTCCCACCCTTATAGATATTGACTTGCAACCACCATAGTGCACGATGGGAGCCTTGTACCTATTGCCACATACAAACACTATGCGTCTGCGATATGTAGTTTTGGCTGCAAAGCGAAATAAAGGGACACACACCTCAAATTTTATATATATATATATAGATTACTATTATGTACACCCATATCATAAAATCTCCATAATGTAATCAAAAACCGTAGGAAATGACCACCATTATGACAACCTGTACCGTAATGTTATTGCAGTATCGATTTTAGTATTGTAATGGTCATAACGATACAGGTATGAGCTAAATGCCGGCGCGCCGCCGTCGCCGCAGCCGGAGGGGCCCCATCGTCGCCGCAGCCGACTCGCCGTTTATAATATGTGTGTAGATAAAGTTATGTCTGCAACTCTGCATAATTTC
This sequence comes from Tortricodes alternella, assembly GCA_947859335.1. Lineage (NCBI taxonomy): Eukaryota > Metazoa > Arthropoda > Insecta > Lepidoptera > Tortricidae > Tortricodes > Tortricodes alternella. The sequence goes on along the minus strand of OX401968.1, from coordinate 20,392,268 downwards.
GTCTTAAAACACACGTGCGCTCTTATTATGAAACTCGCTTAAAAGCTTGTTTCATAAAACTGCACTAGTGTTTTAAGGCCTATCATTATGCTACCGTTGCATAAACTACTAATTATTAATTATTTGGAGTTATGCAACTTTGTTAATAATACTATAGCTGTATCTTTATCACTTAGTTCAGGAGGTCAGTTGTAGAATACCTATGGCGCTGAGATTATACACAAATCATCACAGATTTGTGCAAGTTTCCTCAAGATGTTTACCTTCAATGGTTCAAATTGAATTCCGCACAAAATTTCGGAAAAACTCAATGAAAGCCGGGAATTGAAGTCGCAACCATCTAAGACCCAACCACTCGACTGCCGCCACGCAGTCAGAGACGCCCAAGATTGGTAAACAACGATTAGCTTATCAGAAGTTCAGAAGGTCTCATGTAAACCAGACGCTGATTTTCCCAATTCACGATATCATTGCTTATTGGCTTGTGGGAGAAAACGTACATACTAGTTTTATTTTAAATAAAAACTTATTGATCGCCTTTGAGATGGCTTGTGTGACTTCTAAGTGCTGCTTTTGCATACCGCTGCGGCCAGGACTGCTGACATGGGCGTACATCAAATTGGTAACATTCAAATCTTTGGCCGGGTTTTATAAAAATCCTTCAGACCAAAATAATTGTCAGATCTTTTAGTAAATCAGTACAATTTTAGACCATCTTAAAACCGGCTAGAATCTACTTAACATTTTGACCGCCCCAGTTGGCAGCCGTCAGCGGATACAGGGTAAAACAGTCCTTCATTACCTTGACTTTAAGTTGAAATTCGTGTTACTTCTCAGACATGTTTGGCGGTCAAAAGGTTAAATGAATTCTTACAATTCGCACCACGTCAGTTTGCATGTGTGAAGTTAGCCTCAAGCCGTGTTCGGCGCAGGCCCCCAATTCTCGGTGCATTCGAGATAATGTCGATTACGAGATTAAACGTCAGATTCATACGGTTGTGTCAAACGACTATATGCACTGACGTTTAATCTCGATTTTGAGATTATCTCGAATGCACCGAGAATTGGGGGCCTGATACCGATGCGCCCGTCAAACCCCTTTGATACCTGTTCCATTACTTACCATGAGTTTACAAATTCTCGTCATCGAAATCTACCGCTAGTTGTCGATACAAGTAAAACGGATCGAGCGATAGTTTTCTATTACGAGAACGGTTTGCATAAACTCATGGTAGATACACTGAAAACGATTACTGCGATGCTACACGTAGACAACTTCACAGACGAAAACTTACGTGGTTCGAATTGTAAGTTCTGAACACACACTGCGGGAGCGCGCAGCCTAATCCAGTGTGTCTAGAGGCATGTTTAACGTAGGTGAGCGCTAAGAAAGGATTTTTGAAAATTGTTCCCTAAAGAGTTTAATAGGAGACTGAAGTTTGTAAGAAAGTGGGTCTTTTTAAAATTTATGACGTGATGCCGATAAGAAATACCTTCGGGTACACAGTATACTCGTAGATAGAGTAAGAGCTCCGGAGACCCGAAAGTCATTTGTGTTGCTACGTAAATTTAAAACCCTGTCAAATTAACACGCAATAGAAAATGTACTTATATATTGTTTTTTACAAAGGACGCAGGGTCTTAGGAGGCTATGTGACTTGGAAATTGAAACCAGGCATTGTCCAAAGGAACCCGTATTATTTTATATCCTACCATCATACCACAGAATAGATGACAGTACAAGTACAGAAGGGTTTCTTTTGATCTAGATGAAAACGGCCTTTGTACATGCCTACATAATTATTAATAACAAACCAACCTGGCAACATCGAACACTATTGCTGCCTAGTTGGGAGTGGCCCTGCCTCCGAAGCTAGCGGTCCCGGGTTCGATCCCCGGTAAGGGCAAGCATTTGTGTGACGAACACGAATATTTGTTTTGAGGCTTGGATGTGTCCTATACATGTATATTTAAGTATTTATTTATATGTATAAGTATAGTATATCATCGTCTAGTACCCATAATACAAGCCATTCGAGCTTTTCCTCTGATTTATTTACTATCGCTGCGCGCAAAGACTAAGGACGTTATTATTATTATTACCTATACCACGGATTTAAAATAAAAAACACGCGGCAACTCATCGAAATAGCCCGGCAAGACGAGCCCGCAGATGTTCTTCTAGCTTCGCGCCTGAAGTGCGGAGTGCGCCGGGCCCACAGAACTATATCGAGATAGACGGACAGAGTTCGTCGATTTGTATGGAAACTGAGCGTGTAACATTTATGCGTAGTTACTTTGATATCACGAGTGCAATTTAGTGACGCGAAGCGTAAGTAGCGCGTAAACCGTTCAAAATCATCAATTAGCACGCGGCAAACCGAGTCTAGGGACTGCCACTGCCGCCGCCGTTGTTACACACAAAGATGATCTCACGACATCTAAGATCTAATGTACCATATGTCTTGTGAATAAACGATTCATTCATTCATTCATTCATTCGTTAATTCATTCATCTTTTTGGCACGCGGGAATATAAACTCTTTCCTTTCATCTCGATATAGTTCAGTGGCCGGGCCTGCTCATGCTGCTTTCTTTTTGTCTGTTTTTACAAACCTTCCCAGGTGTGCCTAAGGCGTGCTAACTCACCAAGGTTTCATCATAATCGGATGAATGGTATAGAAGTGCATAGGAGACAAACAAACAAACATTCACCTTTTGATTGCTCACCTGTTAAACATGCAATATCATGAACACCACCACACATTGATCTTCGTAAATATAGCAAACTAGCTGTGCCCGCGATTTCGCGCGGATTGGGATGCTATATGTTAAGTTATCTCCATTCCAAATTTCATCCAAATCCGTTTCATCCAAATAACAAACATACTAACACAACACACGCACACTCACAAACTTTCGCATTTATATTAGTGTGAAAATTATAACATTTCCATAGCTGGGCACAAGACAGTTAATCCTCGTTAATTAACGAAGTTAACATTTTAAGTAACGGATTAACATTTAAGTTACCTTAAAAAAAACCGACTCATTATCTTCCGTTAAAACATTTAAAGTCCGATGATCGTTATTTAAGTATATACCTACTTATACTTAACTACTTATTAGTAAATCATTAACGCAACGACATATAAAATGTAATTTATATCCCTAGGTATTTAATTAACGATTAACAGTTAACACTAACTTCCGGTAAACCGTCCGAAATGTAACACTTCAACGTTTGATGAAGTTAATTTTTTAAGTAACGGAATAGCGATTAACGAAGTTAACTATTTGATAAACGGTGCCCAGCTACGAACATTTATTAGCTGGATAAGTGTACGAGTAACATTATTAAACATCTTGACGCATTAAAGACCAAAGGTCGGGCATACTTAATATCTGCAATAACAAGGTCACCTATCCTTTTATCGCATGAAGACTTATATAGTTAATAACTAGGTAACTTTTACATCATATTTTTTGCAAATGCGTCGTCCCACGGCGCCGCTACATAATCATAGTACGGCGCCCTTCCGTGAAAAATTCAGTTGCACATCACCTTTATAGCTATAGTAATAAGGACGACGTGCAACGAAATTTTTGCTCTGCTGAGTTTCTTGTGGTGCTTCTCAGCAGGATATCACCCTTCGAAGCGCTGATAGATTCAGCAGACACATAAAAGAGCCCGTGCAAGTCGGCCTACTTGAAAAATTTATAGTTTGATTGTTTTGTTACAGATGTTGGCAGTTGCAATGTTCGTGTATGCATTCGCGTTGGTCATTGTCTTTGATAATTATGCACCATTAATGAATATTTTCTTAGTCCTTATTGGCCTGAGTGTGTTTTATATCGTGTTTTCTGTTATCTTCGTCATTGGAATGCATTTTGTGAGTAAAATTGTATATTATAACGAATAGGCTAGTTTCCTGAAAAAATCTAATTAGTTCGTCATTTACATTATAAAAAAATACTGAACATATATTTTTTCTTTTGTCATTAAACAAAAACTGACGAAGATATAGTTCGTTGCAGTTCCGCGTGATGTCACGACTTTGCACACTTTTTACCATTAAGTGACGTCAATAGCCCCAATCCCGAACTTTGATGCGCGTTATCTTTGTCAATTTTGATTGATTTGAGAAAGCAAAAAATACGTGTTCAATATTCTTTGATAATCTAACTGACGGACTAATTACGATTACTATTTTTTACCCAGGAAACATCCCTATTCTCTAACGTGCAATGCACAACGCAGTCTCAGCGACGAACGACACGTTTTATTACATAGTACTTTTACAGTTTAAATTAAAAGAATCGCTCATCGCTGACGCCGCACTGCGCATGATAAAGTAGATATCACAGATATGATATCACACCAATGCACTGGATACCTCGCCACGTTGGCTGCGCGGACAGGGAACTTCAAACGTAAAAAAAAAATATGAATACTGGTTACGCATGATATTTTTTTTACTTCTCAAAAACGTTTGTGGTTAATAATAGATTCAATTTCGTTCATAATTACAACAAAACTATCTAAAGGAATCAAACTTCAATTGTGCGGGCAATTATACGGCATCAATTTTAATAAAATATTACAAACACAAAAACACAATTACACTGATGAGGGCGCCACTGGACTCTCGGCGACCCCATAAAAATGGGAAGAACTTTCAATGGAAAATATGAAAATATTTATTTTGTATGTACGCACAGACCATTTATATAGATCCTAAAGACTCCTCTAATACTATTAGAGGCGTCGGCAGGGTTACAGGCAGCCAAGGGACAGGAATAAAATTATCTATGTATGTACGGAACGGAACCCTCTCCTCGCGAGTTTAACTCGCAATTGTCCAGTTTTTAGGGTTCCGTACCTCAAACGGAAAAAACGAAACCCTTATAGGATCACTCGTGTGTCTGTCTGTCTGTCTGTCTGTCCGTCTGTCACAGCCAATTTGCTCCGAAACTACAGGACCGATTGAGTTGAAATTTGGTATACATTACTTACATCGGTGACCGCAACACGGACGCGTGATATAAATCTATGAATTTTAAACATGGGGGCAACTTTTGGGGAGTAAATTAGAAAATTAAAAAAAAAAGTTATGCAACTTATATCGTGTGACATATCAAATGAAAGGGCATATTGTAAGGATCCTTAATATATTTTCTTTTGAATTTTAAGTTAAATCTTTTGGAAGTTATTTAGGAAAATAAGTGAAAATTGACCATCCCCCCACTTATGTCAGAAACTACTGGGGCTACAATTTTGAAAAAAATGCAGAAAATAGTTCTATACATAATAATATAGATTACAGGAAAACCTATACGAAGTCTATGGTATTTAAAGTAACCTAGTAAATTTCAGATAATCATGTACGGAACGGAACCCTCTCCACGCGAGTTTAACTCGCACTTGTCCGGTTTTAATTATGTCATCCCTTCATTACAGGAGAATTACAAGCTTCTACTGGCTTACCTTTGGTTCAGCATGTTCGAGGTGTCGGTGGGAGTCATCACTATTGGATTTCAGGTGTTCACAATGGCGAATACTGGAATAATCGCTTATCGTTATAGACGTCCTTCCACAATCATACAGCTCGTGTTTTTATTTGTGGGCAATGTTTGTAAGTTAATAATGTAATTTATTACCTACTTATCGTCTTAGTGACTGGTACATCTAAGAAATTAAGCCTGAGGCCCGTTACACGAAGATACAAGTTCCAATTTCACAAGCGAAATCTGGAAACAACGATGTAGATCGTAGAAATAAAACATGACATAAATTTGATGAGGATGCCCAAAAAACTAAAATCACAACTAAAAAGCCATATATATTTTTCACTAATTTTGACCCTGAATTTGACCCAAGCAAGAACTGGCACCAATGGAAGTCAGATGTTAATACATCAAATTTATGTCATGTTTTATTTCTACGATGTTGGTCTAAAAACAGTATGCTCGGCTCCAGTATGGAAAATAATTGCTGATTTCGTTTAAACGCCATACATTTTGTACAGTCTAACAAATGCTGTGACGTCATAGTTGTTGTCCATTTTTAACCGACTTCAAAAAAAAAGGAGGAGGTTCTCAATTCGGTTGTTTTTTTTTTATGTTTGTTACTTCAAAACCCCGTCATTAATAAACCGATTTGAAAAATTCTTTTTTTAATCGGTAGGGTATACTTCCAGTTTGGTCCCGTTGTAGTCAAAGTCGAGGTGTAATGCGATGATCTATGAGGAATCGATGGAATTCTTCAAATATTATAGGCACGCATATACCAATTTTAGTATAATCTGTAATAACTCAAGCAGTGACGTTCCAAAAGCATTATTTGGTGAAGTGGAACCGTTTATGAAGACCATAGATGATCACCGGAACTTCTGAATGATAATTATTTCACAGTTGGCGATTAAATTTCTTTTTAAGGTTGTGAAGCAATTTATGGTCATGAAAATGCATGTGGTAAAATAGAACTGGGTTTGAAGAACCAGGAGAACTCCTCAAAGATTGATGCCCTTGCACCCTGGATAGCAACATTTTGTAAATGGTGATGAGCAATTAGCATTATGCTGTTGTTGCTTGATGTAATAAATGTGTTTTATACGATAAGCACTAAAAAGTATAATATGAGATAATAATTTAACAAATAAAAAACCGACTCCAAAACCCCTCTGATATGTAAGAAATAATAATTGGCTTTCGTAAGTCATTTACCTAGAAATGGGAGATGTAATATGTATTTTATTAAAATTGAAGCCGTATAAGTTGTTACGCAACTTAATACACAACGTATATGCTATGTAATATAGCTTTGCAAAGTATAACCATCATCTAATCAATTTAATAGAAAATAGTGGCCGCTTTTTTCTGTTAAATTGATTAGATGGTGGTTATACTTTGCAAAGCTATATTACATAGCATATACGTTGTGTATTAAGTTGCGTAACAACTTATACGGCTTCAATTTTAATAAAATACTTTCCTTTAATAGAAAACACAATAACAGTGATGAGGGCGCCACTGGACGGTCGACGCCCTCTTAAGTGAAGTCATAAATTAAATATATCGAAGTCGGTGGCAAGTTAATAAGGTAATAGGTGCATGGAATAAATGGTACTTTCTAATACATCCTTCATACTGTGTCGGTGTGTTGTATGTTACTTGACAACTCTGCACCAACCAACCACCAACCACTAACTTGCCACCGACTTCGATATATTTAATTTATGACTTCACTTAACCAATAATATATCTCCCATTTCTAGGTAAATGACTTACGAAAGCCAATTATTATTTCTTACATATCAGAGGGGTTTTGGAGTCGGTTTTTTTATTTGTTAAATTATTATCTTATGTATGGAGATTTTTTGCGAGTGGTATGAACAATGACTTTTCAAAGCTTCATAACTCATAAAATAAACAACATAATAATGTTTTGCGTACACATATTGGTTTCTATTACTTAGCACCTTCCAATAAGTACAAGATGCATGTCTTAACTTCGTAAAACAGGCCACTCACAAGGCTACTCATATTGATCTTTTATCTCGTAAGCGACATTTATGTAAAGGTTTGTCAGCTGCCAATAAATGCTCATCACAAATCTATACATATAAGACAGTACTGCCTTGTGAGTGGCCTGTTTGACTCACTTATAGACAACGCACAGCCTAAACGGGTGGTCCTAGAGGTTTGAAATTTGGAGGAGACATTCCTCTAGTACTAAAACGGGTGATAAAGTTTTGTATGGAAAATACCGCAGGCGAAGCTGTGGCGGGTCCACTAGTAACCTATATATCTCTTTAATAGTCATTTATTTTCATTCTAGTGCTGCCAATCTACTTCATCATACTCATCCGAAGCGAGCTGCTGAAAATAAAGAAACAGGAAGAAGAACCAAGCGTGGAGACCTCGGTAGAAGACGCTCGTTTCCATGACATGCCCACAATGGGGGAGCAGAGCAAGAGATACCATTTTGTTTATACTAACCCGGAATCCCAAGCGACGGCTCCACAGACGTCACTGTTCCCTGTGGAGGAACTCCAGAGGCTGCGGCAACAGTTGGGAGTGAAACACGTGTGAAATCATTGTGTGTGTGTTAAAATTTGACCTGTTACCAAATATTATAATTCAAGCATAATCGTAGTTTGTTTTTAGAGTTCCGTACCTCAAAAGAATAAAACAGCACTCTTATACGATCACTTGTTTCGTCTGTCGGTCTATCACAGCCAATTTGCTCCGAAACTACTGGACCGATTAAATTGTAATTTGGTACGCATTATGTAAGTCGGTGACCGCAACACGGTCATGTAATGTAAATAAATGAATTTTAAGCATGGGGGCCTCTTTTGGGGGTAAATTTAAAAATTTAAAAACGCCCCCCTTAACACCGCAACCACTGGGCCAAAACTTTGAAAAAAAATCAGAAATAGTTCTTTACATATAGATTACAGGAAAACTTTTAGAAGTCTATGGTATTTAAAGCAACATCGGAAATTTCACATAATCACGGAACACTCTCCACGCGAGTTTAATTGCCGCTTCTAAATAGAAATTCTCACAGAATACCGAATAATGTACATTTTATTGGATAATTTATTGTTATTTATTATGTTTAAACAATTAATTATGTAATTAATACAAAACCATATCAGTCAAATAGCCCGCCCCGCGTCATTCCGGGCGCAAAGGTGCCCAACACGCTCGCCGCGATGCCTCGTTGAATCGCAATAGACAACCTTTGCACAAGGAATGACCCGGAGCGGGGGTACCTATAAAATAGGAGTGAATATATAATTGGATAATTATATATTCACTCCTATTTTATAGGTACAGTAACAAATTTAGCACGTGTGTATGTGACTGTGAAATATAAAAAAACCCCATTACAAAAGTAAGAAATAATAATCGGCTTTCGTACGTCATTTACCTAGAAACGGCAGATATATTATTGGTTAAGTGAAGTCATAAATTAAATATATCGAAGTCGATGTCAAGTAAATGAACACAGTATGAGGGATGTATTAGAAAGTACCATGTATTACCTTATTAACTTGCCACCGACTTCGATATATTTAATTTATGACTTCACTTAACCAATAATATATCTGCCGTTTCTAGAATAAATGACTTACGAAAGCCAATTATTATTTCTTACTTTTCAAAGGGGTTCCAAAGGAAGTCGGTATTTTATTTTTTTAAATTATATGATTATTCAAAGGTATAGAACATGATCCTACATGCATATTGCAATTATGGTATTTTAAGCATGATTTGTTGAAGTGGAACTGATGATGCAGATCACAGATGAGCAGCGGAACTCATAAGTGATAAGTATTTCACCGCCGGGCGATTAGATTTCTTAATTAAGTTTGGTAAGCTATTTATGTTCATAATAATGCATGTGGTAGAATGGAACCGATGGTATAGAACCAGGATAACTCCTCAAAGATTAACGGCCTTGCACCTTGTATAGCAACATTTTGGAAAAGGTAATGATCAATTGGTTAGGCTATTGTTACTTGACGTTGTGAATGTATGGAGTCCATGTCGGCAAAGCAAAATTGTTAACAACTGCAAAGAAGTGAAAAAAACGAAAAAAAAAACCTTTGAAAAGTAAGAAATCATGATTGGCCTTCGTTAGTACTCGTAAATTGACATGCAACGTCAAATATATTGATAATTTAAGTGATAAATTAAATATAATGGCAGACGGTGGTATTGCAATTAAATTCGATATTCATCCCTTATACCACAGTATGAGGGATGAATATTAAATTTGTAAGATCATCATTGGTAAGATCATCAGATATTTTTTAATATATTTTATTGTTTATTTTATTTTCAGTAAGGAAAAAGAAATTAAAAACCGGACAAGTGCGAGTTAAACTCGCGTGGAGAGGGTTCCGTTCCGTACATGATTATCTGAAATACCATAGACTTCTTATAGGTTTTTTTGTAATCTATAGGCAAAGATCTATTTTCTGTATTTTTCTCAAAATTTTAGCCCCAGTAGTTTCGGAAATAAGGGGGGGGGAATGGTCATTTTTCGCCTATTTTCCTGAATAACTTCTAACTATTTTACTTAAAATTCAAAAGAAAATATATTTAAGATCCTCACAATAAGCCCTTTCATTTGATATGTCGCACGATATAGGTGGCATAACTTTTTTTTTTAATTTTCTAGTTTACCCCTAAAAAGTGGCCCCTTTGTTTAAAATTCATATATTTACGTCACGCGTCCGTGTTGCGGTCACCAACTTACGTATGAATACTAAATTTCAACTCAATCGGTCCAGTAGTTTCGGATCAAATTGGCTGTGACAGACGGACAGACAGACAGACAGACAGACAGACACACGAGTGATCCTATAAGGGTTCCTTTTTTCCTTTTGAGGTACGAAACCCTAATAAAGACATACAAGAAATACTCGAAAGCAATCTTTTTGATAGTGAAAGAGTGACTTTCACTCTCAGAAAGATTGCTCTCGAGTATTTCTTGGATAATGACTTGGGACACTTTTCTAGTTTTGAACATAAATCGGACTACGACACAGAGGGCTTTCTAAATTAATGACCTCCGAAATTGATGATGCTGACGAATATAGGTGCGTAGATGAATTCTTGAAAATGCAGAGTAAAATGAGAAAAGAAAAAATCCAGAACAAATTCTACAAGCTGATGAGTATGTAAGAACGGAAAATGATGGCGTCTCAGATCGGTCTTCAGATGCAATGGTAGATTTAGTAGAATATAAGACCATGGAGTTAGAAGAAATAGTAAGATCCGAGACTCCAGGCGTTGTGATCGAAAATAGCTCTTCAGTTTCAATCTAGCCTCAGCTTCAGCAAATTGCAGGAGTTGTTGTTATAGAAATTGAAGATGCAGATATGGCTCCTATCATCAACAGTAGCTTTCCTATGTCAACACAGTCTCAGCCTGTTTTTAGTCAAAATACACTTGAAAATACAGATTTTAGTAGCTTCAGACGTTTATGCATAGATCAAGAATGGTATTCAAAGACACCTAAACATCAGATACCCAAGTTTGACAGACCTTTGGCTCTCAAAGATAGCACATATACTCATAAAATGAGTATAATGTGCTATCTTTGTGTGCAAAGTGGCACTATGTACCACGTGTTTTAAAAGTTTTCATTCTGCATCGTTCGGTAATGTGCATGGCAAACACGACGAAAGTACGCCCTCGAGTAATAAAAGTAGTATGATTGCACACTAACCTATGTGAACAAAGGTAGAATAGTTACCACCTGCTCGAAATCAAAATACAGCAAGGGGCATATATTTACCATCAAAAATTCCCGTGAAACTTAATATATTTTTCCAAGTTTTGATTTATATTGTTGAACACTCCGGAGGGGTTGATTATAGCTCTAATATACATTGGAATAACATGCAAAGTCTATCTTTTCATTAATTTTATACCTCTGCCTTATTGAGCGTTAAATTTTTTAGGTATGTATCCCGATTACTTGGAGATAGCTGAACCAATTTTGATGACTCTGAGAAGAACCAAGAGAACTCCTCAGAGATTGGTGTCCTTGCAACTTGGATGGCAACATTTTGTAAAGGGTGATGAGCAACTGGCATTATGCTATTGTTGCTTGATGAAGTAAATGTGTGCGTTAAATCACATAGGATAATCACTAAAAAGTTAAAAAAAAATACCTATATTATTGATTAACCAACCTTCTAAGACCTTCCAAACACTCGACTGTCACCACGCAGTCAGAGTCGCCCAAGATTGGTAAACAACGATTGCCTTATCAGAAGTTCAGAAGGTCTCATGTAAACCAGACGCTGATTTTCCCCAATTCACGATATCATTGCTTATTGGCTTGTAGAAGAAAACGTACATACTAGTTTTATTTTAAATAAAAACTCATTGATCACCATTGAGATGGCTTGTGCGACTTCTAAGTGCTGCTTTTGCATACCGCTGCGGCCAGGACTGCTGACATGGGCGTACATCAAATTGGTAACATTCAAATCTTTGGCCGGGTTTTATAAAAGTCCTTCAGATCAAATGTCAGATCTTTTAGTAAATCAGTACCAGTTTAGACGATCTTAACCGGCTTCAATCTATTTAAGAATTCTTACAATTCGCACCACGTAAGTTTACGTCTGTGAAGTTAGCCTCAAGCCGTGTTCGGCGCAGGTATGCTCATAAGGGTGTCCCGTCAATGTATGAGACAATTTCAAGCTACACTGTCCCAAGAGGTTCCTATCGAAATTTGCGTAATTTTACACAGATTACGACTTACGATTTTCCCGGACTTTGAAGTTTTGTAAATTTTAGTTTCTTACTGACTTAAACCATATGGCTAAAATAATACAAAAATCAAGTTCACACATTCGCGCGAGCATCCGAGGGAATTACACACATTTTTTCATACAAATAAGGGGACGTCAGTAGAAACTTGAGTTTTAACTGAAGTATTTAAAGGTATAAAATATGACACAAATGGCTTTTCACGTCGACGTTTATAAACGTTACGCCACACATAGGCAGTTTGTGCTCGTGCTTTAATTAACAACGTCTAATCACGACAACTTCCATACACCTCGTTACGTGTCTTAACGTTGTTAGTGTGTGTGAGGTCACTTGTTTATGTGTGAAACTACGTCCAAAGAGCCCTAAAGAAGCTCACAAAAAGTCTGTTTGTTGTGTCGCTATGAATTTGGTGTTTTAGTATGTTGTGACGCAATGACGTTACTATAAGGATTTAATACGAGCAAACGACGTTTTTACACGTTACATACATACATACATATAATCACGCCTCTTTCCCGTATGGGTAGGCAGAGACCACTTCTTTCCACTTGCCTCGATCCTTACATACTTGTTTCGCTTCGTCCACTTTCATTATTCCCTTCATACATGCTCTTCGGTTTAGGGTACTCTTGACCTGGCCATTTTTCAAGACGTCCCTGATTTGGTCACGAAACGTCCGCCTAGGTCTACCCGTTCTAACCCTTTCATTCACACTCTCCTTACACACTTTTTTCGTCAATCGTTCTTCATTCATTCTCTCGACATGGCCAAACCATCTCAGCACACGTTGTAGCCATAAAATCTTTTCTTTTTAGACGTGTATAGATAGATGTCGTATCTCACTGCCGAAGGTTTTTTTGATGTCTAATCACGTAGCTTGCGCGAAAGCGTTAAAAGATATTTTTTAGTGGAAAAAATTAACTTAATGACGTTCGTTATAGTTGATAGCTGCCGATCGTCAAGTTCTTCGTTCAAGTAGGGTCACTCCGCCTCGAAATCATTATTTAACAATCACAAAATCCACTTTTATCACTGTAACAATCGTATCTATACTTTTAAGGCATACTAATTAATTCGGCTACGAAGAAACACTCGCATTTATTTATTTATCGTATACGATAAACAAATAAAGTTATATAAACCATGTTACATAGTTTATTAAACCGGCGAAAGTAACTTTCTGCGTAACTAATGTATGCGTAGGTAAGTCATTATCTGCTTTAGCACTATTCGGATTCGGACTTCGCAAATTATGCGAAAAATATATTTTGATTAGGTGGGATATGCATGACAGAAATATGTGAAATATAATTATGCGAGATTAGTTTCTGTGCATATACAATTATGCTTATACTGATTATGCAATATAGAATTATGACATAAAAAAGGGGAACCATATTTTACATTTGAATGTTTTTGTTGGGATATCCCTTTCAAGATGTAAACCCCAGTTAAAAGAGACTGCTGAGTTTCTTGCGGCGTTTCTCAGCAGGATATCACCCTCCGAAGCGCTGGTAGATTCAGCAGACATGAAAGAGCCCGTGCAAGTAGGTCTACTTGCAAAATTTATAATTTGATTGAAAATGAAAATATTTAGTTTGCAAGTAGGCCACATGGGCTCTTTCACATGTCTGAAGCTACCAGCGCTTCGAAAGGTGACATCTGCTGAGTAGAAACGCCGCAAGAAACTCAGGGATTGTTTTGTTACAGATGTTGGCAGTTGCAATTTTCATGAATGCATACGCATTTGCCACCATCCCCATGCGGCCATCTTGCAAAATTTATATTTTGAATGTTTTGTTACAGATGTTAGCATTTGCTATGTTCGTGTATGTATTGACATTGTTCTTTATTTTGGATATTCATGGATCATCGGACCTATTCATTTATTTCTTAATGATTATTGGCCTGAGTCTGATTTATATCGTGTTTTCTGTTATCTTCGTCATCGGACTGCGTCATGTGAGTAAAGTTGTACATAATATAACCGATTTAAAACTACTACGCAACTACTAAATTTAATTACGAACCTTATTCTGAAGTAATTTTACAGTTTAAATTAAACGTATCGCTCATCACGACTCAGGCACGACTGTAAGATATTGACCTCTTAAGGGGCACGTATACGGGCTAGTTTTTCGCCAATTTGTTGCTGCAATTCGGGTTACCACCGTACATATTACATCACTAATGGGGACAAAAAGATTGAATGTAAACTTTTGAGGACAGCCCGAATTGCAGCACGATATTGCCGAAAAACTAGCCTGTTTACGAGCTCCTTAATGATTTTAACACAATGTTTACACTGGACATTATACGACTTTGACGTACGAGGGGCGGCTGAAAAGTTATCTACCTAGCCTATATGTTATGCGAAAATAATACTGGCCACTATGAAGTCGTGTTCACTGGTTATTCTTTTTTCAAAATCACCAACATTCATTTGTTTCTTGCTGCCCGCTTTTTTTGGGACTGGATTGTTTTCAAAATGTCGCAAGAAAAAAATAATCTGATTAAAATTGAGCAGCGTGCAGTGATAAAATTTCTCACTAAAGAAGGAAATACACCCTCGCAGATTAGACTGCGTATGTTGCCTGTTTTTGGTGGTTCGTGCCCTTCTGAATTTACAATAAAGTTCTGGTCGAAACAGTTTAAGCTTGGCCGTGAGAGCCTTGAAGATGATCCTCGTAGTGGGCGACCAGTTTCCGCTGTCACCGATGAAAATGTGGCCAAAGTGAGAAATTTTATTTTAGAAGACCGGCGAATTAAGCAGTGGGAGTTCGCCAGGGATGTGGGCATTAGTAAAGAACGGGTCAATGAAATAATTCATGAACATTTGCACATGTCTAAGGTTAGTGCACGCTGGGTCCCTAGAATGTTGACTCCGTTTGACAAGGACAGACGTGTTCAATGTTGCGAGGAATTTTTAGACATGAGCCGTGGAAAAGAGGAGGAAATTATTTCTAGAATAGTAACCTGTGATGAGACTTGGATTCGGCAGTGGGATCCCGAAAGTAAACAGGAGTCATTACAATGGAAATTCAAGGATGAAAAGCCTCCTCGGAAATTTAAGGTTCGCCCGTCAGCAGGCAAAGTAATGGCAACATTTTTTTGGGATGCGGAAGGAATTCTGCTTGTAGATTACTTGCCAAAAAAAACTACAATGAATGCTGAATATTACGCAGATTTACTTGACCAGCTCAGAGAAGCCATAAAAGAAAAAAGAAGGGGCAAACTCAGTAAAGGGATTCTGCTTTTGCATGATAACGCACCTGTGCATACTGCTCGCTTAACGAAGCTAGCAATTAATGGAAATGGGTACGAAGTAATCAACCACCCTCCATATAGTCCAGATTTGGCCCCATCCGAATACTTCCTGTTCAGACTTTTGAAGAAAGAACTGAGGGGACGAAGATTCGTAACCGATAACGACATGAAGGCTGCTGTTAATGACTTTTTTGATGATAAACCTAAAGGTTTTTTTTTTACGGGTTAATGTCTTTAATTGATAAATGTAATAAGTGCATTTCCCTGTCAGGAGACCATATTGAAAAATAAAAAAAACTAGCCATGATCGTCTTTTGTTTCATAGTTAGGCAGATAACTTTTCAGCCGCCCCTCGTACAACTCTGGAGGGCTTTCGTCCATATTTCAAGGCATTTGTGTGCTTTGATGTTGTCAGTTGATTAAAGAAGCTTTTTTAATAATGTCATCCCTTCATTACAGGAGAATTACAAGCTACTGTTGGTATACTATTGGTTCAGCATGCTCGAGGTGTTGGTGGGAGTCAGCGCTATTGGATATCAGGTGTTCACTATGACGAATTCTGGAACGATCGCTTATCGTTATAGACGTCCTTCCGCAATCATACAGCTTGTGCTTTTATTTGTGGGCAATGTTTGTAAGTAAATAATGTAATTTATTACCTACTTATCATCTTAGTGACAGGTACATCTAAGAAATTAAGCCTGAGGCCTGTTACACGAAGATACAAGTTCCAATTTTACAAGCGAAAACTGGAAACACCGATGTAGATCTAGGGGAAAGGTGGATAAGACGGGGACGCGGGGTAAGACGGGGCGACCCACGTACACACAAAACTAGACATTACACTGACATAACAAATTAGCCAACAGGATGCCATTCTCAAGCCGCCATCTGTCCGGCGACAAAAGCAAGCAAGATCGCACGCGTTTTTTGTGGACAGGTCGCAAAGTACTTACGTGTTAGGTTGATCTATGATTTGAAGGCTTGAAAAAATATTATAAAACCGTCGGTACTAGTGCCTGACTATTATTACTTTTTATTCACGTTTAAGATTATATTGACTTTGGTGTTGCGCATGTAAAGTTACTTGAATATGGTTATTGTTTTTTTTTTAATTTTTTAAATCGCACAAATATAGAGGTTAGGGCTAGATGGGATAAAATGCTTGGAGCATGATGGGGTATCCCCATCTTCCCTTATAAGACCTTTAACAGATTTATGCCATTTCTGCTTTTTGTGCAATTGCAACAATTTGTTTCTGTATCCTTTCAGGAAACCATAATGGTACGAAATTATAAAAAAACAAGAAGTTTTAATATGCATTTTATGTGAAGAGATACAAACACCATCTTGCACCATATACCCATCTTGCCCCCTTTGTATGTACCCCGTGTGATCTCAGATATGGGGTAAGATGGTGTATTTCTCACTTGTTATAATTTTATTTTTTACTTTTTTATTCGATTACATAATATGCAAAAAGTTATGCCAAATGAAACTTTAATAATTAATGAATATGCCATTAAGAAATAGTTTGTTTTAAATACCCAACTTTTACTGTTTTACCTTAGCGTCCCCGTCTTATCCACCCTTCCCCTAATACATCTGACTTGCATTGGTGCCAGTTCTTGCTTGGGTCAAATTAAGGGTCAAAATTAGTGAAAAATATATATGGCTTTTCAGTTGTGATTTTAGTTTTCTGGACATCCTCATCAAATTTATGTCATGTTTTATTTCTACGGTGTTGGTCTAAAAACAGTATGCTCGGCTAAAGTATGGAAATAATTGCTGATTTCGTTTAAACGCCATACATTTTGTACAGTCTAACGAATGCTGTGACGTCATAGTTGTTGTCCATTTTGTATGGAGATTTTTGCGAGTGGTATGAACAATGACTTTTCAAAGCTTCATAACTCATAAAATAAACAACATAATAATGTTTTGCGTACACAGATCGGTTTCTATTACTCAGCTCTTTCCAATACAAGATGAAAAAAACAATGCATGTCCACTATTGTAACTTATAACTGAAACAGGCCACTCACAAGGCTATTCATATTGAGCTTTTATCTCGAAAGCGACATTTATGTAAAGATCGTCAGCTGCCAATAAATGCTCATCACAAATCTATACATATAAACATTACCGTGACTCACTTATAGACACTTATAGACAACGCACAGCTTAAACGGGTGGCCCTAGAGGTTTGAAATTTGGAGGAGATATTGCTCGAGTACCCTAAAAGTGCACTAAGGAGGGATTTTTTTAATTCGGGTGGAAAGGGGTGATAAATTTTTGTATGGAAAATACCGCGGGCAAAGCTGTGACGGATCCTCTAGTAACCTATATATCTCTTTAATAGTCATTTATTTTCATTCTAGTGTTACCAATCTACTTCATCATACTCATCCGAAGTGAGCTGCTGAAAATAAAGAAACAGAAAGAAGAACCAAGCGTGAAGACCTCGGTAGAAAACGCTCATTTCCATGACATGCCCACAATGGAGCAGAGCAAGAGATACCATTTTGTTTATACTAACCCGGAATCTCAAGCGACGGCTCCACAGACGTCACTGTTCCCTGTGGAGGAACTCCAGAGGCTGCGGCAACAGTTGGGAGTGAAACATGTGTGAAATCATTGTGTGTGTGTTAAAATTTGACCTGTTACCAAATATTATAACTGAAGCATAATCGGAGTTTGTTTTTTAATAATAATACTCACAAAATACCGGATATAAAATCATCCTTTCAAATCCTCCGTAGTAATGAAAGGACCGATATGGATTGAAGTGACGACAAAGCGAATGACGGCGCCGATACCTACATACATCGTCTGTGGTTTTTATCGCTGTTTATTTAACATTCTGAATGCCACAGTCGGCTGTAGCCGACAGCAGATTTTCCGTCCCCTCGAAAGCCACGACATCGACATGCCGTTTTCCATTCATTTTGTTGGCTACAGCCGTGGCGTTTAAAAGGTTTAATGTAACATTTCTTTGTAAACTTTTTTATAGTAAGTAAATAAATACATAAAAGATATAAGTGTATTTGAATTTAAAATCAAATCAATTAATATAAAAGAAAAAGAAAATGGAATTAGAATGAAAAATATTATTGCATAAATGAATCAACACCTGGAGACATCACTACTCTGGGTCCTATGCTAGGAACACCTTTGTTACAGGACCCAGTTCGGTATCAAGAACAAAATAATATAATGTAAGAGGGTAATACAGATAGGTAAACATTGCATCTAAGGAATGGTTAAGCTTAATTTGAATATAAAATAGTTAATATCTATTTATTATTAAATCATCAAGAGTAGCAGGGTAGAAAGTAGTTTTAAACCTAAGCGACCAGTTATATTCCGACCCCCCATAGAACCTTGAACCTACTTATAATAAAGTTACTCATTAAGATGAGCGTGAACTTAACGCGATAATGACTTCCAGCCCTTAAATGTTAACCGATGTTCACCAATTTTTGATAGGTTGTCAGTCAAAACAAAATCTAGGTCTATACGTTTTGATTTTTTCACAATAATCTTTAAATTCAGTTTTGTTGTGGTTTCAGTATTCTCATACATAACTAATTAACATTATTTGATTTTCTTGATCTTTAATCAAAATTCAAAAAACGTATAGACCTAGATTTTGTTCTGAGTGGCAACCTATGAAAAATTGCTCAAAATCGGTTAACATTTAAGGGGTGAAAACCGTTATCGCCTTTTGTATGAAAAGGGTGATTATTGCCTTTGGTTCACAGCCCTCTTAAGTAATTTTTGGCCGAACATGTCACTTTATTATGACACTAGCTGACTCGTGCGAATTTTCGCACAGTATCGTTATCAAACACCGGATAGTTAGTAATAATAGCAATGTAATAAAGTGAGAATAAGTAAATGCAAGTATTATTAGTAAAAGATATTGTATTTTTAAGAGATAATACACATTGTAGGTCAGTACCTAGACTACCCGACGCGCAGCGCCATCTGTTGACATTAGTCTGAATGTGCAAATAGCCATCACATACGTAGTATCTTCTAAGTAGTCTGTGGCCATCACACATGTTAGTTAAACAGACTGACAATAGATGGCGCTTGCCAATCGCGTGGTTTTTTATTTATCTTTTAACGAAAACGTTAATTTTAACCTATTTGCTTTAAAATGACGTTTAAATCATTAATTTTGGTAAAGAATTAACGGAGATATAGAGCGTCTTCAAAAGATGATAATTCTACGGAGGGTCCCAATACAACTGCTAGGTTATTCTGTAACAATTACGTCGCTCATTTCGTGTCCCATTATCATATACGACTATCATAAAATTAACCCGCGCGCACGTAGGCATTATGCACCTACGACCGTGGCTGATTTGGTAAACGTATTTTCCGATATATATTATCGTGTATAAAAAATTCCGACGGCCTTTTTTCCTGTATTATTTTTTCTTGTATAAAAAATTTGGACCGCCTTTTTATCCGATTACTTAATTTTCCATACGAACTATTTCGTATCTACTATTTCCCTCCTCTGCTGCACTGGGAGTGAAGAAATAGCATAGAATGCGTGCAGATGCTTATCATCCTGGCATGTCGTAAAAGTCGACTAAGGGACGGGTCCTCTCCAACATGGTGGACTATCTGTATGGGCGATGGGCTGATCACCTGTCACCATACGGTTCATAATACCATCTTAGGACTAATTAATCGAACGTGGCCACTAGTAGTCTTGTGGCTCTGCCCACCCCATTAGGGATTTCGGGCGTGATAATATGTATGTATGTATGTATTTCGTATGTGACATTTTACTTTTCGCAAAATTTCTCATGCACCTGTTGACCTTTTTTATTATATGTTACGGTATGTCAATTGACTGACAAGAATGCAGACGGCCCACCTGATGGAAAGTGGTCACCACCGCCTAATCATATATTTTCTAATACATTATATTCTCAATAAAAAAAAAACGCTATTTTGCTCGCTCGCGTCATAGCATGGAGTTTGACATTTGGCACTTAGGTCTCAGTCGCGCGAAGTTCGTTTTTTCATATGAAATTTTATCAAAATTTCACATGTTCAGCAGATCAAATTATACATTACTATTTTCAACTGTAAGGTGAATTGCTATTATTTTATTACGAATAGTTAAGTATGTACTTTTAACTGCCGATATGTTCCGATAAAAGCCGAGAAATGCAGTTTCAAAGTTTTCAAACTCCCAGTAATCGTACTATACTGCATGATTAGATATGTAGGTCGATTCGATTCAAGGTCAGATGGCAGTCACTTCCGCAAAAACTAGTGCCTTCGCCAACTCTAGGATTCAAAGATCTCAAAAGAAGGATATGCCTGTCAGTACAATTTCGAGTAACAAGTCTCATAGAAGGTTGTCAAACGCCAGCGTCATAGCTTAACCACACTATATTGCTGATGTCTTAGTTGAGTTAGCGTACCACTGGTCAGTTTCCTTACTCGTCGATTTCACTAATTCTCCAGTTTACTCATTAGACAGTTTCGTTAGGTTGACAATTTCGCTAGTTAGGCATTTTCCTGATTCTTCTGTTTCCTCCTTCGCTAGTTTTGTTAGGATGTCAGATTTGTGAAATTGTCAGTATTGCGATCCGCTAGTTTCGTTATTTGTCAGCTTCGCTAATCGAACAGTTTATCTATTCGTCAGTTAGACAATTTTGCCAGTTTTCTGTTTTCGTAATCCTTCAGTTTCCTCGTTCACCAGTTTTGCTAGGCTGTCAGCTTCGTTAATTCGCTAGTTTCCTTGTATACTAGTTTAATTTTTCATTAGTAGATAAGATAGGTAGGTAGGTTAGGTTGTCATCTGCACTACTTTCTATATTCGTCTGTTTCACTGGTTGCCAGGATGTAAAGATGTCTGACGAATAACAATTCGTCAGGCATCTTTCTATTTATGCGTGTTCGCTTTGTAATTGCCGCTTGCTCGTGACAATCTAAACTAACTGACGAATAAGGAAGCTTGGTACAAGGAAAATAGCGGGTTAGGAACATGACGCAAAACGGGCAATCTGAACTAAATAACTGACGAAGAAGGAAACTTGCGAACCAGGAAACTAACTTAATAGGGAAATTGACAACTTAGTGAAGCAAGGAAATTAGCGAATTCAGAAACTGTCTAATGAGTAAACTGGTGAATTACTGAAATTGACGAGTAAGGAAACTGACCAGTGATACGCTAACTCGGTCGGTGGTGTTGCGGTCTCACACCGCACGATGCGGGAAGGCAATCAATTATACCTAATAATAATAAACCATTTATTTCAGGCATCAGTGGCCCATACATTATAACAGTGTCATGGATGGTGGTTCCCGTGCGACTGAACATACGATGGTGTCAGATTCGCGTTCTGACACCTCAAAAGTAAGCATCGCGAAAATTGCTTTAAGCAGTTCCTTACTGTATATTTCAATGCTTGGATTAGGTAAGCGGACCCCGGGCAAGGATGCAATCGGGATAACACTAAGTCGAGGCGGACTAATTTGGATAACTTGGATGTAAAATGTACGCGTACGAAATAGTTCGTATGGAAAATCAAGTAGTCGAAGTAGTAAAAAAAGGCCGTCAGAAATTTTTATACAACAAAATACAAATATCGGAAAATACATCTTACAAATCAACTTAGACTCGCCAGTGAGTTCGTGAACGATGTGTTTTAAGAGAAAAAACTCTGGTTGAGTTATAACAACATTGCGATAGCTTTATGAACTTTAGAAGGTCACACGTCACCTATTTATAATTTGTCAACGTGCCATTACTTAACTGTATCTCGCTCAGATAACTTCATTAAAATTTAAGTAACCGTGATGGCTTCTCCATCTTCGAAATGCTGTTTCTGCGCACCGCTTTGGCTAGGGTTGCTGACGTGGGCCTACATCAAATTGGTAATTTTTTACATTTTAATAATTATTTTTTCCGGGGTACATAGGTACGGATTTTCTTGTGTAATGCACTCAGACTGATCTTTGATCAAAGTAATGGTTAAGATCTGGTTGTTTCCATCAACCAGCTTCTCAACCCTATCTATTAAATCTCGTAAACTTCTAGTTAACACTTTCACCGCCAAGAAATCGACTCACGAGTTCTGTTTAATTGCAAGGGTGACGACGACTCGCGATTAACATGTTACTTAGTTGTATGGACATTTTGAAAACCGAACGTATTTAAAGGGCCTCCATAGACGTACCGCTTGGACAGGTCAGGTGAGACAGCTTCAAGCTCTCGCTGTTGAATTGATGTTCGCATACACGGAACGCTCGAGCAGTTCGCTTGCGGTCGCAGCCAAAAAATGCAGTCAGCTTGCAGTTGAGTTTTGCCGTGCTGCCGGCAGCAGAGACCTGCCCGACCCGCTGTACACGGACCGCTTCAGGCAGTTTGGTCAGACTTCTTGCCGCTCTCTCGCCGCGCTCGCGTCCACCCCGCTCCTGAATGGACAGCGCAGTCGTGCTGCAATCGAACTTGACTGCAAAAGGACTGCCTGTAGCGGACGATTTGTGATCGACTCTGTCCGCAACACGACCGCTCTGCAGCTGCTATCGACTGCTCCAAGCGGTGCGTCTACGGAAGCGGAAGATAAGTGTTTTATCGATATACGAATTCACTACTTGACAGTTCCACAAAAATCTCGAGCTCTACTTATTGATTTTGTAAAGGATATACTTACTAAGTTTTATTTGTTAATATGTTTAAAGTCCGTTCATCTTACTTGTTTTATTTGGTAAACAAGTTTCTAACCTCAAAATGCACCTTTTTCGGCTAAATCAGCTATTTCTTCGTAAATAAAGCAACCGGGGATAATAGTTTAGACATCATTTTGCCAATATTTCACCTAGGGTTGCTTTACTTAGGATAAAACAGCTGTTCCATCGAAAAAAGATACATTTTGAGGTTATAAACTTGTTTACCAAATAAGACAAGTAAGGATGAATCGACTTTATTTACTTGTATTGTTTCAGATTTTTACAGTTGTGTGTCTCTCGGTGATATACGCTGCTTGCTTTCAAATACTGATAGGTTATCACGGAACGGGCTTACTTGTGACCGTGATCCTGTGCTTAATCGTGCCGTTTGTCGTATTTAGCGTGATATTCATCGTCGCTTTGCATTATGTGAGTAAAATCTTTATTAATTTAAGCCTTGTTACATTGTGGACGCGACGGCAGCGCGTGTGTGTTGTGTGGCGTCGGTTATAATTTAATCGTTAATCCGTTACTAAAAAAGTTAACTTCGTTAAACGTTAAAGCGTTACACATGGAAGATTTAGCGGAAGTTGGCGTTAATCGTTAACCGTTAACTCGGGATAGAAAAGGCATTTTATATGTCGTTGCGTTAACGATTTAAATACAAAATAATATATCTGAGATAAGCCGCGCGTTGTACTTTTGGCAAATATCAGGTACTTAATTAATTGTTTTAACGGAAGTTAATGAGCAGTTAATAATTTTTAAAGTTAACTTAAAAGTTAATCCGTTACTCCAAATGTTAACTTAGTTAATTAACGATTAACGGGTTAACGGTCTTATGCCCAGCTATGCTGATTAGCTACTAATAGAAAGACATTGTAACAAAGGGTAAAAACGGGACCCTATTACTAAGGCTCCGCTGTCCGTCCGTCCGTCCGTCCGTCTGTCACCAGACTGTATCTCATGAACTGTGATAGTTAGTTGAAATTTTCACAAGCAATGTATTTCTGCTGCCGCTATAACAACAAATACTAAAAAACAGAATAAAATAAATATTTAAGGGGGCTCCCATACAACAAACGTGATTTTTTGCCGTTTTTATTGATAATGGTACGGAACCCTTCGTGCACGAGTCCGACTCACACTTAGCCGGCTTTTATTATTATTTATCTTAAACTACAAGCGATACCAAATTCCCTCGGTTCTGCTGCTTATTAAGAGAAGTAACCTACGGCTTTTCATACAAACGGCCAATAACGATTTCCGCCCCTTCAATCTGTACGTTTTGGTTTTTCCACTATAATCAATCAATAACAATAATAATCAAGTTATAAATAAATACCTTGGATTTTTTTTTCTTTTATTCAGCTTTATTGCTGTTTCAGTATTCTCATACAAAACAAATTTCGCCGATTATTTGACTTTGTTGATCTTAAATCAAAATTCAAAAACGTATAGACCTAGATTTTCTGTCTGACAACCGATCAAAAATTAGTCAAAATCGGTTAACATTTAGGGTGTGGAAATGGTTATCGCCTTTTGTATGAACAGGGTGCTTTTTGCCGTTGTTTCACAGTTCTCTTAAAACACTGCATTTTGATATCTATGCGTATATTAGCTATGAATCCCAAACATGGGCATCGCGACAGGGATCAAGATGACATGGCCTCTATTCGACTTTGCTAAGTGATATCTCGTATGTTCTTTTTTACGATGTGCCTTACCTTATCTGTCACGTTCCTAAGAGCTGTCATATCGTAGCTAAATAATTTGCTATATCGCTTTATAGCTCGCCTATGAATCGGACGCCCTTCAATGAGGGTTCTGTATGTAGAAGGTAAGAAAGGAACCCTTATGGTGAGAATTCATTGTATGTCTGTCTGTGTGTCACAGCCGCTAATCTCATCAACTAGGTATGCGAATGTTATGAACTTGGAATTTGGAATAGCTATAGAAATAGAGGCACACATATATTACAGGAATAAAATGTTGAAATATATTTGAAATTTTACGGAAAACGGGGCCAAGGAAGTGGGTCAAAAGTCAAGCAATAGAGTCAAAAGAGTTGTCTTATGAAAGGGCTTTGATAAAGCATTTCAATACAATTCAATTTTATTGTGTCATATTTTTATTATTTATTACCTAAAGTGTGTTTTTTGTCGAGCCATTGTTCAAAATATTTATATTTTTATTACAGGAAAACTACAAGCTGCTGTTTAGCTACTATTTGTTTAGTATGTTCGAGGTTTTGGTGGGAATTGGCGGTTTCGCGTATCTCCTTTACTCCTACGTGTTGAATAGTTACTACGGTTACTATGATAGAACACTTTTTGATATCGTATCGATGGTCGCTGTTATTGTTGCAAACATATGTAAGTAAATAATACCATAGATCATTGTTTTCTAAGGGTCGCAAACTCGTGCTGAGAGGGTCACGGTCGCAAACCCTTGCTGAAAGGGTCACGCTCGCAAACCGTCGCTGACAGGGTCACGGTTGCAAACCCTTGCTGAGAGGGTCACGGTCGCAAACCCTTGCTGAAAGGGTCACGGTCGCAAACCGACGCTGAGAGGGTCACGGTTGCAAATCCTTGCTGAGAGGGTCACGGTCGCAAACCCTTGCTGAAAGGGTCACGGTCGCAAACCGTCGCTGAGAGGGTCACGGTCGCAAACCCTCGCTGAGAGGGTCACGGTCGCACACCCTTGCTGAGAGGGTCACGGTCGCAAACTGTTGATGAAACCAGGTTTTGTATACGGCCAAATTTTTTTAAACCTCTCCATTTAAAACAAACCGGACAAGTGCGAGTTAAACTCGCGTAGAGAGGGTCCGTTCCATACATGATTATCTGAAATGTCTTATGTTACTTTAAACACCATAGACTTCTTATAGGTTTTTCTGAATTTATAGATAAAGAACAACCTGCATTTTTTTTTTCCAAAATTTTATGCCCAGTAATTTCAGTGGTCGATTTTGGCCTGTTTTCCTAAATAAAGCCCTTTCAATTTGATATGTCACACGACATAGTTTGCAAAACTTCTTTTTTTAATTTTCTAATTTATCCTACTAAGGTGCCCCCCCCCCCCATGTTTAAAATTAATTAATTTACATTATGCGTCCGTGTTGCGGTCTCCGACTTACATAATATGTATATTCAACTTAATCGGAGAGAATTGGCTGTGACAGACGGACAGACAGACCGACCGACAGACAGACAGACACACGAGTGATCCTATAATAAGTTTTTTCCTTTTGAGGTACGGAACCCTAAAAATGTTCGTCTACGTATGTTTTTCAACCTACTTCAGTAGGTAAGCTTAATTCTGAATTTTGTACATGCTGCCTCTATCCTTCCGGTGTTAAATAGCAGGCTTCGTCACTGGACTCATTCATATTTACAAGATTTATTATTATTTTTATGCCGCGTGTTTCCAATTTTGTAGCTAGCTTATCAGAAGAAGAAACCAATAATAATTTAAATCCCGCTATTTTTTAAAGATGCGTTCTGAAACTGCACCCGCGGTATTCTCTCACAATATTAAAGATTGTTAATGTTAAAACTATTAATAATTACGTAGATACATGACAAAATTCGTATTTTTCAACATTCTCTTTATTTATACAAAATACAATTATTATATTATTTTGAAAAAAAAATATTAATCAAATTTAAAACCTTAACAGATGATTTGCAATTTGACTTTTACTTACGAACGTTTTATTGTGTATCTTTTTTGGGACTACTAGAGATGGAATTTGAAAATCGAACTTCTTTTTCTTATCGAAGTGAAAGTGACAGAACAAAATGAAGTTAAAATCTTTCGAATTTTGTGTACAGACTCAGCACTGTTCTCAGCATTTATAAATAATAATTAAAAAATTCGTTTGTCTCACGCTCGCAGCAAAATCGAATTTTGCTCACTGTTTTCAAGCAGCAAAACCTGCTCGTTTGAGGAGCTGAGGTGAAAAGGTTGTTTTTTTGATCCAGTTAATAAATATAATATAATGATTAGTGTTTTCACATAAAACATAATTTTGCCATAATCTCCTTATTTAATTTAAATACAAGCTTCTAGCCGCGGCTTCGTGCCGTTGAATTCGGTTATAGTTATTCCCTATTTTTTACCTATGACATTTGCGACACTTCATTGTTTAACGTCTTCAATATAATGTTATTTATTTTCCAGTGCTTCCAATCTATTTCATGGTACTTATCAGAAGCGAGTTAATAGAAATGAAGGCTAAGGATGAGGCTCGTGTCGACCTTGAAATACCCATATCGAAAGAGCAGGCCAAAAATTATGATTTGATATATTCCAAGCCGGTATCTCAAGAGGCAGCTCAAGCGACGGCTCCACACGAATCACTGTTCCCTGTTGAGGAACTCGAGAGGATGATAATTCAGTTAGGGACGAAAAATGTCTAAAAACATGTTTATTACTTCACGACGTCTCTGCTAAGATTTTATCACCTTTAATTCAAATTTCGTAACAAAGTTCGTGTGTGTCATTGCAATTTTTGTTTATGTAAATTATTTAATTAAAAAAGGCTAACACATTTACAATCTTATTTATTTCAGCGAATAACAACTAAACATTCATAATTCCATGAATTGTTACGTAATTATAATTCGCGGAACGTAAGTTGAACTTTGACCTTGAATGCGCAAAACACATTATTGGGTCTCAATCGAAGTGCGGTACGGGGTGCGACGCTTTTTCCATACTTGTACCTGCACAGACGGCCGCCATTTTAGTTCATCTTATGTGCCGGAGATTATAACCTTTTGAACGCCACAGTCGCCTATACATGACAGCACATTTTCATGCCCCTGATGCCAACGATATGCCGTTTTGCATACATCTGTGTCGGCTACAGCCGTCGGCGTCGGTGGTACGCTGTTTTGCCTTAGCCGTTGCGTTCAAAGGGTTCAACCATAGTTTCAAAATTACAAACTGCATTCAAGCGAAATCGAATTACGACTGTAAAATAAATAAATTGTTCTCCCTTGTACAATTTTTTGTACGTGACATCAAGCGCCTGAAGAGAATGCAAGATCAACGTGCGTCGCACTTCAGTCAAAGCAACCGTTAAAAGCTCAGAGGAGCCTAAGACGACTGTGAACCAACGCAACAAATCACTCTTTTCACACAAAAGGCGATAACGATTTTCCACCCCTTAAATGTTAACCGAGTTTTGTTAGGTTGACAGTCAGAACAAAATTTAGGTCTATATCCTATCCTATATCCCTTTAAGGAATGGAAATCGTTATCGCCTTTTGTATGAAAAGCCGTTGGTTCACACTTCTCTTAATTATAGATAATGCGCATGCCATTCCGTTATTATAACGACTTCTCGTCTTGTACCCAACTGGAGTAGGTACGTGTATTTTTGCATATTCTGATTTGACTATCCCGCCGATCCCCTGATTACAGTCTTAGGCCTGGATCACAGAATAGATAATAGTACTAACGTTGTCATATCTAATTCTTTAAAATCTGTGATCACATAACGTCGCTTATTAGCAAAACCGCTCAAGTTGAAAATTTGCGGTTTTTAAATTTGAATGTCATTGGATAGAGCTACTTAATGCGCGTCGCTCTTATCGATTGTGACTACATGCAACTTTAATTATTTGCAGTAATATTTTACAGGTATTTTTGTATTCGTGGCTTAGCTCGAGAGTAGAGTTTTAAAAAAAAATGGTCTGCCCTCGGAAAATCAGAGGTCTGGGCGTCTGCCTCTTCGATGTTCATCGTTTTGAGAGTGATTCTGACCATCAGTCCAAGAGGCAGACACGAACAAATGATTTAGCACACCTTTTTTTTTACAGTTTTGAAATGCTGCCAATTGAAAGCGCAGCGCTACCATGGCGGCAGACTATTTTTCTGTGGTTCTTTACATTGTCATTAATCGAACCATCCAGGTCCGCCAGACGAACAAATCATATAGAAATTTTGGCACCCAGCTCCCTAGCTAGGTGGTATATTCATCCCTAATATAACAGTATGAGGGATGAATATTATTCATTTATTATCGTTTATTAACTTGACACCGATTTCGATGTATTTAATTTATCACTTAATTACCAAAATATTTATGACGTTTCTAGGTCATTAAGGTGTAACGAAGACCAACCATTATTTCATACCCTTCAACCTAGTTACAATAAAGTGACGCATGAAGTGGATCTTGACCAAACATGTCATTTTATTATGACATAATTCTATGGAGGGCCCTAATACAACTGGTATGTTATTCTGTAACAAATGTCGTCGCTCATTTCGTCTCTCATTTTTAGGGTACCTTACTTCAAAAGGAAAAACGGAATCCTTATAGGATCACTCGTGTGTCTGTCCGTCGTTCTGTCTGTCCGTCTGTCACATCAAATTTGCTTCGCAGACTACTGGACCGATTGAGTTGAAACTTTGGTACACATTATGAATCTCGGTGACCGCAATATGGATTTGCAACGTAAATAAATGTATTTTAAACATTGCGGTGACTTTTAGGGGGTGAATAAGAAAATAAAAATAAAAAGTCTTGAACAGTAGGGTAAAGGCACCAGTAGTCAGCCTTTTAACGACGTTTGAGATTTGAAACCACTGTTATTAATTCAGGATTTGACTAAAAAATTAACTTTTTTTACTGTTCGGTCAATAATTTATTCTAGTTTCATTACAATTTAAGGAAAACATATAGAATCATTCTATAAAATAGAAAAAGAAGTTTAAACCAAAACATACACATTTCTCTAGTAGTCAGCCTCCAAAATCTAATAGTCAGCCACTTTAAGCCCAGTACTCGGCCTCTAAATTATTTGTTAAAATTTGATTAAAAATCGACAATATTTAATGAATAATTAACAGACAATTAATAGTCGTTAAAATTACAATAGTCATGCTTTTAATTGAATAATATTATCTTACAGTTACAAGGTTCAGACTCCTTTTTCATCTTGAGACACTGCGGCATATTGGTCCAGAAGATATGGTACAGCTTCCCGAACGCTGCAAGCCGGATTCCACGATAGACCTCTTTCTCGAAGATGGACGTCCCTTATTGGACAGTACCTATGTCCCCAGATACATATAATCGTCAACTTCTTTGAGCGTAAAATCTCCAATTTCCACGGGAGTTTGCAGTACAGGGACATTTGTCATGATTTTTGTCTTGTCCATGTTCATTTTAAGGCCAGCTCATTCGGAGGTTCTACTGTGGTCATCGAGCATTAAACTGAGGTTCTCCGAGGTCTCGCCGATTATGTTGATGCCAAGCCCTTTCTCATTCAGAACCTTGAAAACGCATTCCAGAGCAGCGGTGAATAGATTTAGAGAGATAACATCTCGCAATCTAGTTTCCCACTGCAACACTGCAGTAGGTTTTGAGTTCTGGTTCTATAGTTAGACTAATATAGTGGCGTTTTCGTACAAACACTTCAACACTCCGATGTACCTGTTGTCGACTTGGTAGCGCTGGAGAGACTGCAGTACAGCCTCAATCGTATCGAAGGCTTTCTCGTAGTCCAAAAACGCTGAGCAAAGAGGCAGATTAAACTCTTCGGTCTTCTATATAAACTGCTGTAGCGAATGTATGTGGTCTACCGGTGCTGAAGCATTTCCGGAAACCGGCCTGTTCGGGAGACTGGAAGTTTACTATAGGCTACTATAGTTCTTACTATAGTACCCTTCTCACTTTTGAGCCATGTTTACAAGCTGTTTTTGAAAGTAATTACGAACCGTCTTGCACGCAGGTTTCAGAACTTCCAGTCTTCCGAACAAGCCGACTTCCGAAATGCTTTAGCGGGGCATTATTGCATTGTTTTGAAGAAGAGCAACACCACACTTCTTTTCCATGCGTGCAGTGTATACCCCTCATGTGGAATCGAATAACGTCTGAAGGGCTTTAAGGACCGGTTTTCCAACTGCTTTCAGAATTTCGGCTGTGTTTCCGTCATCACCTTATTGTATTTAAGCTATTTGAGAGCCACACTAATCTCGTACAGGTTGACATCCGAGATGTTTTCGGTATAGTGACGGATCGATCTAGGTTTTGGGTCGTTGGCATTAGTTACAACTGAATCAAGACTCATGTTACGTACGCCTTTAGGAATCCATAGGTGATGCCGGTCTTGCAATGTGCCTCGGAGAACACCAAAAGTTCTACATGCTCCTCTAATACGCATTCCTTTCGTATAGCTTCCTTTGCAGAAGATAGTTTTTCTGGTGGATGCTTTTGTTTGTGTATTGGTTTTTGTGACATGCTTTACGGAACATAACATTACGTTTTTATTCATGAAACATTAAAAAGACTAATAAGTACCTAAATAAAGCCCTATATAGGTATTTTTCATACTTTATTAAGTGGCTGAGTACTGGAGCTGCAATTCCCATTAGTCAGCCATACCAAAAAAATACTTTAAAAAGCGGCTGACTACTGGGTTTTTCTAAAAATATTATAGGCAATGTTAGAGTAAATTTGAATCTTAAAAAATAACGATCTTAACGGACCGATTTTATTTCAAATTCGAACGATACCACCAATATCCAGAAGTCAGCCGCAGGTGGCTGACTACTGGAAATCACATAAAAAAGTGGTTCCCAATAGTCAGCCTCCGTAAATTATTAAGAAATCAATGAAATACGGTTATTTTATTATCATTTTCGGTTTAAGCAACTATATGCATTCACGGAAATATACAAATATATCATACAATGTTAACACAAGTCTATCTTTCTTACCTGATTTGAAAACACCAAGTACGAAAAAAATTATGGCGGATATCGTAAAATTGCCCTTCTCGACCGAGAGCACTCGAATAAACTTTTTTTATTTTCCCCCCTGCCGTTTCCCCGCACCGATTGATAAATATTATGATTAATAAGGAATCAAGGAATCAATTAAGAAGCATATAATTTATTAATTTCAAATAGACTGCTATTTCAAGGCAATAAAAGAGGCAAAAGGCTGACTACAGGAGCCTGGCTGACCACTGGTGACTTTACCCTATAATAATATAGTGTGACATATCAAATGAAAGGGCTCGTTGTGGGAATCTTAAATATATGTTTTTAGAATTTTGAGATAAATAACTTGGAAGTTATATAGGAAAATAGGCGAAGATTTACCATTCCGTCCCCCTTTGTCTAAGAAACTACTTGGACTGACATTTTGAAAAAAAATGCAGAAAATAGTTCTTTACCTATATATTAGAGGAAAACCTGTAAGAAGTCTATGGTATTTAAAATAACCTAGGAAATTTCAATTAATCATGTACGGAACGGAACCCTCTCCAGGTTTAACTCGCACTTGTGTCTGGTTTTATACGACAATCATAAACTTGCCCGCGCGGTCGTAGGCACTATGCGGAGTGGTACGTACGACCGTGGCCTAACAAATTAGCCATGACGTATTTGTGTTTTTCGATATATATATTTTTTTATGTCAATTGACTGACAAACGAGTTGACGGCCCACCTGTTGGAAAGTGGTCACCGCCGCCTATGGACATCAGCAACACCAGAGGTGCTGCCAATGCGTTGCCAGTCTAGGGAGGATGGGGAATGGGGATGGGATGGGGATGAGGGAATAGGCCTCCGGATCTCGTCACTCATCGTACGAAACGCAATAGCAAGCTATTACTTTACGCCGATATTCTGTGAGAGTGTGGTACTACCCCGGTCGAGCCGGTCCATTCGAACAGTAATTATCTAGTGAGGATTACTGTTTGGCTCTACCACTATAGTTTTTATTTCAGTGTTTATTTTCTAATATAAAAATTTCTTGGAAAAAAGGGCGTCAGAATTTTTTATTAAAGAAAATACAAATACTGGAATGAAAGGCGATCGGCAATTTTATGCAAGAAAATAAAAAATTCAGAAAATACATTTAACAAATCAAGTTAGACTCGCCGGTCAGTTCGTGAACGATGTGTTTTAAGAGAAACATTTCTGGTTTAGTTATAACAACAATGCGATAGCTTTATGAACTTTAGAAGGTCACACGTCGCCTATTACTAATTTGACAACGTATGCCATTAGTTAACTGTATCTCGTTGAGATAACTTATTTAATATTAAAGCAACGGAGATGGCTTCTCCGTCTTCGAAATGCTGTTTCTGCGCACCGCTTTGGCTAGGGTTGCTGACGTGGGCCTACATCAAATTGGTAATTTTTTTACATTTTAATAATGACTTTTTCCGGGGTACACAGGGAATTTTGTACGTAATGCACTCATACTGATCTTTGATCAAAGTGACGGTTGAGATCTGGTTGTCTCCATCAACCAGCTTCTCAACCCTATCTATTAAATCTTGTAAATTCCCAGTTAACACTTTCACTGCCAAGAAATC
The DNA here is from genome assembly GCA_947859335.1 of Tortricodes alternella. Taxonomy (NCBI): domain Eukaryota; kingdom Metazoa; phylum Arthropoda; class Insecta; order Lepidoptera; family Tortricidae; genus Tortricodes; species Tortricodes alternella. Next base: position 20,358,640 of record OX401968.1, on the reverse strand, counting down.
GACTCACGAGTTCTCATATTGATCTTTAATGAAAGTGACGTTTCAGTGAAGTTTATGTATAGGTTGACAACTAGTTGAGGGACATTTAAGTATTTAATAATATGAAATCAAATGTGGCGTTTCTGAATTCGGCCATAAGTGTTTTATGAGACAAGTACTGATAAGTGTGGTGTCGATATACGAATTCACTTGATAGTTCCACAATAAATATCGAGGTCTACTTATTGCATTTCAAAAGTGTACTTACTAAGCGTTATTTGTTAATATAATTATCTAATGTCGTTCATACTTACTTGTCTTATTTGATAAACAATTTTCTAACCTATTCAATTATTTAATAAAACTGCACTGTATTAGAAATTAGACATAGGTGAATATTTATTTTGTATGTACTGTTACATTTGAAGACACAAGTAAAATCTGTGGTTACCTATAATTAGGTAAGCATCTGTCTGGAATGTAACATAGAAAAGTGAAAATGTAAGATGTATTATCTGTTGGTGATCCTAAATAAATAAATAAATAAAAATAAAAACCTCAAAATGCACCTTTTATGGCTTAGACACCTATTTCTTTTCTTCGTATATAAAGCAACAGGGAACATATTTTAGACACCACTTTGCCAATTATCACCTAAGATTGCTTTACTTAGGATAAATAGCTGTTTCTCCGAAAAAAAGTACATTTTGAGGTTATTAACTTGTTTACCAAATAAGACAAGTAAGGATGAATCGACTTTATTTACTTGTATTGTTTCAGATTTTTACAGTTGTGTGGCTCTCGGTGATATACGCTGCTTGCTTTGAAATACTGATAGGTTATCACAGAGGGGGCTTACTTGTGACCGTGCTCCTATGCTTAATCGTGCCATTTGTCGTATTTAGCGTGATATTCATCGTCGCTTTGCATTATGTGAGTAAAATCATTATTAATTTAAGCCTGGTTACATTGTGGACGCGACGGCAGCGCGACGTTGTGTGGCGTCTGTTATGATTTCGAATAAAAGACAACGGCGGCCCCAACATGAATGCCACAAAGATAAGATAGACCGTCTTATCTCTAAGTGCGTCTCTCTCACACTAGTGCGAACGAAAGAGATAGTCATAGAGATAAACGGGTTTAATTTATCCTTGTGCCATTCATGTTAGGGCCGCTGTACTATTACCATGAGTTGCGCAAACCGCTTTCGCTAGCGTAAACTATCGCTGTCCTTTTTACTTGTATCTGCAACAAGCAGCATTGCCGATAGATTTAGATAGCGAGAACGGTTTGCGCAAACTCATGGTAAGGGCTCTGATGGCGTTACGCTGCGTACGCGCGAGCTCCTGCCGCGCCCACGAAATGACCGAGTCTTTAAACTAGGTATAGTTAACAATAGACTAAGTGAGCACCGCTGCTAGCAATAGAGGCAAAAAACTAAAAGTGGCAGGGCTTCAGACCGGCGAGGGAATCGCATAACTTCTAACCCACATATTAGTGTGATTATCTTCAAACTAATATAACTAATAACGCCTAGAAAACCAATTACATTTTTTTTAAAACGCCGTACGCTAAGACTAGTCTAGGTCGCAACTTACCAATAAACCGAACTTGTGAAGAGTTAAATGCGTTAAATTCTAGGATCACTGATCTAGATATTTTTGATGTTTCGTTAAATGTTTTTAAGGGTAGAGTGCTGAAGTCGTTTCGTGGCAAGTAAAGACATATTTATGTCTAGTTATATTTATTAATTAATCTAATTTCAAAAACGTAACGTATTTTCTTGTTTGTTGTATATTTAGATTTATATTTAGGTTAAAATTTGTATTTAGGTAATCATAATCATATTGTTAGCTTATATTGATTTACCCTTAGGTTAAATGCTACATGTATTCTGTGAATGTTGTACATACCTGTAATAGGCATGCATATCAGAACGATACGTTATACAATGTTCTTGTGGTTTTTTGAATATGTATGCTGTTGGTGTGTCTTTAAATAAATAAATAAATAATATAAAGACATAAGTCCGGTAATTTCTGACTTGAAATAATCCAGGGTATAAGCTATCTTTAATCCAAGTTTCATCCAAATCCGTCCAGCCGTTGAAGCGTGAAAGAGTAAAAAACATACTAACTCGCGCACACAAAACTTTCGCATTTATAATTTTACCTCGGTTCTGCTGCTTAAGAGGAGTGTGAACTTCCATACAAGGCGAGGCGCGATTCCATGCGAGGCGAGGATTTCCATACAAACGGCGATAACGATTTCCACGCCTTAAATGTTAATCGATTTGGACCAATTTTTGATAGGTTGTCAGAACAAAATCTAGGTCTATACGTTTTGGTTATTTCACTATAATCAATAAATCCAGTTTTATTTCTGTTTTAGTATTCTCATCCAAAACTAATTTCGGCGATTATTTGACTTTGTTGATCTTTAATCAAAATTGAAAAACCGTATAGACCTAGATTTTGTTCTGTCTGACAACCTATCAAAAAATGGTCAAAATCGGTTAACGTTTAAGGGGTAGAAATCGGTATCGCCTTTTGTATGAAAATGGTGATTTTTGCCGTTGGTTCACAGTTATCTTAAAACACTGCATTTTGATATCTAAGGTCTGTTCGGCGAGAGTTGATAAAAAAAGTAAAAAGTCAGGGCTTCTTAACTCATTACAAATAGCGGCCCGCGTATTATTTTTACCGATGATAATATAAAATTAAAGAGAAAAATTATATTTTTTCACAGAATATTATTATATATTATTATATTATTGAATAGCCTAAATGTATAAAAAGAAAGCAACACGCGAACAGAACATCCCAACGCCACACTCTAAGCCAATGACATTATTATATGTAGAAAGACAAAAGACACGTCATATCCATACTCAACGCGTTTTAAACATGAGCCATAGATATTTTTTTTCTTTTTCGTTTCTTTGGCCGAAGCCAGTGCCGATGCTTGAATTTATATGAAATTTGACGCGGACATATAAGACATTAATTTGCAATATGGCCATTGTGAACAAAACAAATATATTTCTTTCGCCGCCGTCCGCCCGGCGCGAAACCGCATTGACAACATATACGTCTCGTACCACGAAACTCAGTGCTCGCGGCGATAAGCGACGCCCGTCATACAGTTTGCGATAGTTAAGTACAGTATACAGTCGCTATTTCGAAACGATATCATAATATTAATCAACTCTCGGCGAACAGACCTTATGCGTATATTAGCTATGAACCCCAAACATGGACATCGTGACAGGGATCAAGGTAACATGGCCACTGTTCGACTTTGCTAAGTGATATCTCGTATGTTCCTTTTTACGATGTGCCTTACCTTATCTGTCAAGTTCATAAGAGCTGTCATATCGTAGCCAAATAATATGCCTTATCGCGTCTCTCGCCAATGAATCGGACGCTCTTTAATGAGGGTTCCGTATCTAGAAGGTAAGAAAGGAACTCTTACGGTGAGAATTCATTGCATGTCTGTCTGTATGTCACAGCCGCTAATCTCAGCAACTAGGTATACTAATGTTATGAACTTGAGGAATAGCTATAGAAATAGAGGCACACACATATATTATAGGAATAAAATGTTGAAATATATTTTATCTACACCCATATCATAAAACCTCCATAGTGTAATCAAAAACCATAGGAAATGGCCACCATTTTGACAACCAATTAGGAAAAACCAGTGCTGCAATGTTATTCCCGTATCGTTTTTAGTATAGAAATGAGATTAAATTTGAAATAGCTGTCAAAACTCAAGTGGGTCTCTATTCTAGTATCCATAGATATTAAAACAGTTATTGATACGAAACGTCAATTCAGTTTGTTTTTTTAATATAAACTGCACAACATTTGATCTCGAGTGACATGAGAATAGAGACTTCATTCGTTTGTCTATGATTTTTAAAAAAATGGTCTTGACGGAGTATCGAATTGCCGCCACTATGTTGGTGTTTTGCTAACCGAAAGTAGAATTGTTGTTGAATTGAATAGACAATAGTAGTTTATGCAACGGTTGCATAATGATAGGCCTTAAAACACTAGTGCGGTTTTTTTACAAACGAGCTTTTAGCGAGTTTCATAATAAGATCGCACGTGTGTTTTAAGGCCAAATTATGCAGAGTTGCATACATAACTTTATCTACACACATATTATAAATCCTCCATGATGGGTTCAGAAACAATATTTTCTGGCAACAAGTTATTTGTTGCAATCGTGGCTGCATATTTCCGATATCCGGCGCATTTTCACATCACACACACTCCGAGAAGACTACTTACTATTCATATTTTCAACTAAAATGTAAATTACAAACAACTTTTTCTATTCAATTCAACAAAATTCTACTTTCGTTCAGCAAAACGTCAACGCGGCGCGGCGCGTCAATAATGGCGGCCGTCCGTCAAGACCTTTTTTTTTTAAAATCATAGACAAACGGATGAAGTCTCTATTCTCACGTCACTCGAGATCAAATATTGTGCAGTTTATATTAAAAAAACATACTGAATTGACGTTTCGTATCAATAACTATTTTAATATCTATGGATACTAGAATAGAGACCCACTTGAGTTTGACAGCTGTTCCAAATTTAATCTCATTTCTTTACTAGAAACGATAAAGAAGTCATGTTATTTCTTCATCGCAGCATTGGTTTTTCCTAATTGGTTGTCAAAATGGTGGTCATTTTCTATGGTTTTTGATTAACCAATGGAGGTTTTATGATATGGGTGTAGATAAAGTTGTTTGTAATTTACATTTTAGTTGAAAATATGAATAGAAGTCTTCTCGGAGTGTGTGTGATGTGAAAATGCGCCGGATATCGGAAATATGCAGCCACGATTGCAACAAATAACTTGTTGCCAGAAAATATTGTTTCTGAACCCATCATGGAGGATTTATAATATGTGTGTAGATAAAGTTATGTATGCAATTCTGCATAATTTGGCCTTAAAACACACGTGCGATCTTATTATGAAACTCGCTAAAAGCTCGTTTCATAAAACTGCGCTAGTGTTCTAAGGCCTATCATTATGCAACCGTTGCATAAACTACTATTAAACTTCACGGAAAAAGGGGGCCGAGGAAGTGGGTCAAAAATCAAGCAATAGAGTCAAGAGAGGTTTTATGAAAGGGCTTTGCTAAATCATTTCAATACAATTCCATTTTGTTGTGTCATATTTTTATTATTTATAAATAAAAGTGTGTTTTTTTTTCGTGCCATTGTACAAAATATTTATATTTTTATTACAGGAAAACTACAAGTTGCTGTTTAGCTACTATTTGTTTAGTATGTTCGAGGTTTTGGTGGGAATTGGCGGTTTCGCATATCTATTTTACTGTTACCTGTCTGGTCGTTTTTACGGCTACCATTATGGAGGGCCCTTTGAATTCATATTATTATCGCTGGTCGCTGTTATTGTGGCAAACATATGTAAGTAAATAATACCATATATCAGAGTTTCCTAAGGGGTCGCAAACGCTTGCTGAGATGGTCACGGTCGCAAACCCTTGCTGAGAGGGTCACGGTCGCAAACCCTCGCTGAGGGGGTCACGGTCGCAAACCCTCGCCAGCAACATAGGTTGAAAAATAATGCCAAAGACGAATAGGACAAGAGGACTGACAATCGCCTTACGGCGATCGTACCTCGGATCCCTGCCGAAGCTGTTGAAACATAGTTAAACTAGATGGCGCCACAATCGCAACCAGCGAGGTATTCAATTAAATACAACGAAATGAAATAATTTATTGAGCAAAATGGTATTATTATCTAATTTATTAAAGAGTAGAAAAATAAACAAACTATACAATATCTTAATTAAAACTAACTAAAAATAAAATTACAAACTTAAATTAAACCTCAACTAGATCTAAACTAAAACAACGAAATAAATCCACATCTTATACGCTAAATGGTATATAGTGCATCTTTACAGTTTGTGATAACTACTAGCTTTTCGAAGAAAACCATTATGGTTAGAAGGCATTGCAGCCGTGATTTAAGAAATTCACCGATAGATGGCGTTACATCATCGGAGGAACGCTTGATTGTATGGTGATTGACAGTCCTCTTGGTTTACTCATACAGTAGTGGACCCGCCACAGCTTCGCCTGCGGTATTTTCCATACAAACTTTATCACCCCTTTTCACCTCTTTAGGGATGGAATTTCATAAAATCCCTCCTTAGTGCACCTCTAGGGCACTCGAGGAATGTCTCCTCCAAATTTTAAACCTCTAGGATCCTAGAATTAAATTACGAGCCTCTAGTTTAGAATCCTGAGCGTAGCGAGGGATTCAAAGACACGAGATGCAACTTTGGTCTCGTGTAGCTTATAAAACTTTTCACCTTCAGTAGCGAGAACATATTAAATGAAAAGACTTTCAAGGAAGAAAGCTTAATTCTAAATATTTTACATGCTGCCTCTATTCTTTCGGTATTAAATAGCAGGCTTCGTCACTGTACTCACTCATATTTACAAGATTTATTATTATTTTTATTCCACGTGTTTCCAATTTTGTAGCTAGCTTATCAGAAGAAGAAGAAACCAATAATAATTTGAATCCCGCTATTAAAATATAAATATTATTATTAAAATTTTTAAAGATGCGTTCTAAAACTTCACCCGCGGTATTCTTTCACAATATTAAAGATTGTTAATGTTAAAACTATAAATAATTATGTATTCTTCAACATTCTCTTTATTTTGTCTTATAAAATACAATTGGAATATTTAGAAAAAAATATAATAATCAAATTTAAAACCTTAACACATGATTTGCAATTTTGCTCTTACTTCCGAACGTTTTATTGTGTATCTTTTTTGTGACTACTGGGTACGGAATTTGAAAATCGAACTTCATTTTCGTATCGAAGTGAAAGTGACAGAACAAAATGAAGTTAAAATCTTTCGAATTTTGTGAATAGACTCAGCACTGTTCTCGGCATTTACAAATATTAATGAAAAAAATTAGTTTGTCTCACGCTCGCAGCAAAATCGAATTTTGCTCACTGTTTTCAAGCAGCAAAACCTGCTTGTTTGAGGTGCTGAGGTGAAAAGGTTATGTTTTTTTTGATCCAGTTAATAAATCTAATATAAAAAAAAGAAAAGAAAAGAAAAGAAAAGAAGCATTTATTCGGCTTATTGTAAATTAACATTGAACTTAAAACTAACTAATTATAAACACGTACATAAAACAATAGCCGAAAAGGCATCCAGCTCAGCAAAATGCTGTGGCTCAGAGCCGCAGCGCTGATTTTCAGCTGGACCCGGAATTAATGAAAAGTAGATGGCAAACAGTGGTAACAATTATTATTAATCGGTAATTTAAAAAATTTAAACAAATTTAATAAATATAATGATAAGTGTTTTCACACAAAATTTAATTTAATTTTGCGATAATCTCCTTATTTAAATTCAATACAAGCTTCTAGCTGCGACTTCGTTCGCATAGAATTCGGTTATAACGAGTTATTCCCTAATTTGTATCTATGACATTTGCGACACTTCATTAAATAATAATAAATCAGGGGACAATCTTTACACAAATCAATCTAGCCCCAAAGTAAGCTCTAAAGGCTTGTGTTATGGGTACTAGACGACGATATACATACTTATATAGTTAAATAAATACTTAAATTCATAGGAAATATCCAAGACTCAGGAACAAACATTCGTGCTCATCACACAAATATTTGCCCTTAGCGGGAATCGAACCCAGGACCGCTGGCTTCGGAAGCAGGGTCACTACCAACTATTTAGGCCAAACGTGTCGTCATTGTTCAAGGTCTTCAATGTTAATGTTATTTATTTTCCAGTGCTTCCAATCTATTTCATGGTACTTATCAGCAAAGAGTTACTGGAAATAAAGGCGTTTGACGAGGCTCCTGTCGACCTTGAAATGCCCATACCGAAAGAGAAGGCCAAAAATTATGATTTGATATATTGCAAGCCGGTACCTCAAGCGGCAGCTCAAGCGACGGCTCCACACGAATCACTGTTCCCTGTTGAGGAACTCGAGAGGATGATAATACAGTTAGGCGCGAAAAATGTGTAAAATAGTAGTTTATGCAACGGTTGCATAATGAGAGGCCTTAAAACACTAGTGCGGTTTTATGAAACGAGCTTTTAGCGAGTTTCATAATAAGATCGCACGTGTGTTTCAAGGCCAAATTATGCAGAGTTGCATACATCACTTTATCTACACACATATTATAAATCCTTCATGATGTGTTCAGAAACAATATTTTCTGGCAACAAGTTATTTGTTGCAATCGTGGCTGCATTTACGATATCCGGCGCATTTTCACATCACACAGTCACTCCGAGAAGACTACTATTCATATTTTGAACTAAAATGTAAATTACAAACAACTATTTACAATTCTACTTTCGTTCAGCAAAAAACCAACATGAAAGATTAAAGCAGGAATGGCGGCAATTCGATCCTCCGTAAGGACCATTTTTTTTTAAATCATAGAGAAACGAATGAAGTCTCTATTCTCATGTCACTTGAGATCAAATGTCGTGCAGTTTATATTTAAAAAAAAAACTGAATTGATGTTTCGTATCAATAACTGTTTTAATATCTATGGATACTAGAATAGAGAACCACTTGAGTTTTGACAGCTGTTCCAAATTTAATCTCATTACGATACTAAAATCGATACTGTAATAACATTACAGAATTGGTTTTACCTAATTGGTTGTCATAATGCTGGTCATTTCCTACGGTTTTTGATTACAATATGGAGGTTTTATGATATGGGTGTAGATAAACATGTTTATTACTTCACGACGTCGCTGCTAAGATTTTTTCATCTTTAATTAAATATTTGTAACAAAGTTCATGCGTGACATAGCAATTTTTGTTTATTTAATTAAAAAAGGCTAACACATTAAAAATCTTATTTATTTCAGCGAATAACAACTGAAAATTCGGAATCCGATTTATTGTTACGTAAAAAGTAACACTGAATAAACATTTTGAACGCCATAGTCGGCTATATACGACAGCGGCGTTTCGTGCCATTCACGTCACGATATCCCGTTTTGCATACATTTGCGTCGGCTAGAGCCGTCGGCGTCCGTGGTATGCATTTTCGCTTTAGGTTTAGCAGTTCAACCATAGTTTCAAAATTACAAACTGCATTCAAGCGAAATCGAATTACGACTATTATAATAGACTAGTGGACCTGCCACAGCTTCGCCCGCGGTATTTTCTATATAATTATTATCACCTCTTTTCACCCCTTTAGGAATGGAATTTCAAAAAATCCCTCCTTAGTGCACCTCTAGGGTACCTACTCGGGAAATGTCTCTTCCAAATTTCAAACCTCTAGCACCACCCGTTTAGGTTGTGCGTTGTCTGTAAGTGAGTCACGGTACTATTTTATATGTATTGATTGTGCATCTAGAGCCGTAAGAAGGGCATAACTAACGAGAGCGTGTTAGAAGCCCGACGCCGAGGGCGAGGGCTTTTAATGACTCGAGTTTGTTATTCTCTTGCTGCCCGTGATACACACAGTGTTTTTCATCACATTTGTGAGGAAATCAAATAAAAATTAGACAAAAAAAAAAATTCAACGCCTCAAGTTCAACATTAGATCAACAAAGTCAAATAATCATTGAAATTAGTTTTGTATGAATATACTAAAACAACAATAAAACTGGATTTATTGATTATCGTGAAAAAACCAAAACGTATAGACCTAGTTGTGTGACTAAACTTGTATAAAAAAGTTATATTATCAATGATATTACAGCCATAGCGAGTAGGTTGAGCTCTGCTGCGTTTGCAGTCAGACAGATGAGGCAGTTAACCGATGTAGCGACGGCAAGGTTGGTTTACTTCGCGTGTTTCAAAAGCATTATTTCATACGGTTTAATTTTATGGGGATCAGCTGCTGACTTAGTCTATTTTTATTTTGCAAAAAAGGGCCATCAGGGCCATATGTTATAATATGCCATATATATATATATATATATATATATATTTATATTTATATATATATATATATGACACCCGCGAGTCACTGAGGGAATTTTTCAAGGAAATTGAAATACTAACCCTGCCTTTGCTATACATATTTGAAATAACAATGTATGTCAGAAAAAAAATATACAATTTTCCTACAAATGTAGATAAGCCAAAGGCTACTAGAAATACTGGAAAGCTTAAAGTACCAACTTATAGACTGGCTAAAACTAAAAAATCATTTCTAGGAAATTGTACACGTTTTTATAATAAAATACGTAACTAAAAACATTATAGAACAAACAGACACAATGTTCAAATCTACTGTAAAGCGAATTCTTATTTCTAGGGCATATTACTCAGTAAAAGACTACGTCATGGACAGGGACGTTTGGCTTAAATCGTGACCTGCACCGGCGATCCCTGGGTCTCGATGAGCGTACCTGCTGTGGTATATACTTAGATTTGTATAAAACTGTAGACATCATTGTTGACTTATATGTGTACTGATTTGAAAAAATGATACCTCACGAGTTTCTTGCCGGCTCTTCTCAGTAGAGGATTTTTTCCGAACCGGTGGTAGATTCATTCCTTGACCTTCATAAGAGTTTGTAAAAGCCTAAATTGAATAAAGATAGTTTGACTTTCTGACTCGCTCTCCGAAAAGTAAAGTAAGTAAAGTTGGTCAAAATGACTTGGGCGGTGTTGTTAGATAAGCGACGATAGGGATAAGTATTCATGTAAAGTTCCGCCTACGCACGAATAACCTTTAGGTTAAACATGTAAAGGTCTAGGCTGGCTCATCGCATCTGGAATGCATCAAGGCTAATAATATTTTCCTCCACATCTTAAACACATGACTCCTACAGATATACAGACTATTACACTACTACAGATATTATCTTGTGTCAACGATTTCCATCCTCATTGTTTCTGGGACGTTAGTGCCACCAATTTACCGAATAATATAATATGAAAGAATTAAATACAAGACATTTATTGACACTTTACATAAAGACAAATAAAATACCACAACATAATACACAAATAATATGATATCTTGGACATTAACGCCATATTGATCTAGTCTCAACTAGGATTGTCTGTGCTACGGGTACAAGACAATGATACTTACACTTATAAAAATACTTAACCTTTTGGCAGTTGTCGACTATGCATGACAGGCTATACAGGATAAAAAAGACCTTCACTGCCTTGACTTAAAGTTGAAATTCGTGTTCCGCTCAGACATGCTTGGCGGCCAAAAGGTTAATGCTCGTTCTACACGATGGACCATCGTCGGCCATCGCACGGGATGTATTTATACGTAAGAATGAGACAGACATATCTTTATCTCCTTCTTACGTATGACTGCGTCCTTCACGATGGCCGACGATGGCCCATCGTGTAGGGGGCCATAATAGTTACCTACATTCTACATACAATACGCACCACGTAAGTTTTTGTCTGTGAAGTTAGCTACTAATAGCATCGCAGTAATAGTAGTTTATGCAACGGTTGCATAATGATAGGCCTTAAAATACGAGTGCGGGTTTATGAAACGAGCCGACAGGCAAGCACACTGGGGAACCGAGCGCGCAACCCGCCGGACCCGGCGCACGCCCCGCCGTCAGCGGAAGTATTAAATCATACAAAATCCATAACTCCCACGGGAGTATACAGGAGCCAAATGGGCTATAGCTGCTCTATACGCCTGCGTATAATAACACCCTTTCCGAGCAGGTGTAATGAAAAACTCATAACGTTACTAAAATTGATACTGTAATAACATTACAGTACAGATTTTACAGGTTGTAATAATGCTGGTCATTTCCTACGGTTTTTGAATACATTAGGGAGGTTTTATGATATGGGTGTAGATAAACGATTTTAGGTGTCATGGGTTCTACACGATGAATCATCGTCGGCTATCGCAAGGGTCGCATTTATATGTAAGAATGAGACAGAGATATTTTTATCTCATTCTTACGTATGATTGCATCCTGTGCAATGGCCGACGATGGCCCATCGTGTTGAGAGGCCATCAAAGGAGTTCGACGTGCGTCGCGTCATGAGTTTACACGGCTTGAGGCTAACATGATGAAGTCGTTGTAATAGGTTGGCGCCTCGGTATAACTCTGACAGCAGTCAACTGTTTACTATTTTACTACTTTTTATTTTAAATACTGATACGGCTGTTTATTGTACTTTAAACCTATTAATTCTATTAATATGCGCCTACATCAGAAATTTCAATTAATTTTGGCAGTGGCTTGTTACAATTTAACATTCAATGGTTGAGTTGCTCAAGTGTTGCCATACAAACGTATTCTTCTCTGTCGCTCGCGCTGTCACCTAGGGGCCACTGAAAATCAGCGCCAAGGCTCGCCACGGCATAACGCTGAGTGGCACCCTCTTTGGCACCGTTTGGCACAGCTTTTTATGTTCATTGTTTACTTTGTTGTCCTTATTATGTCTGTATCAAATGTGTGTTGAATAAATGTCTTTATTATTATTATTATTATAACATCACAGAAGCAAACTTGCGTGGTGATTATACCTAGATACTAAGCATCCAAACTCGTACCAAAAATTCGTGCTTACCACACAGTTTGCCCTTACCGGTTCTCGAACCTTCGACGTCCGACACTACCACGCCATCGAGTCAGTCATATAAACTGTTATTTATGCGTGGGTAAAAAAATATAACGTAACGTATAGTATATGGTCGTTTCCGGTGGTTACGTACGAAATTCTATGATTGCCTACAAATATAATATATATATATAATAATATATATAAGGATCGAGAACCGGTAAGGGCAAACTGTGTGAAGAGCACGAATTTTTGGTACGAGTTTGGATGCTTAGTATCTAGGTATAATCACCACGCAAGTTTGCTTCTGTGATGTTATAACAATAATAATAATAAAGACATTTATTCAACACAAATTTGACACAGACATTTGACGATACGAGTAACCAACGCCGGCGGGACTCGAACGCGTCGGCGTTTTTACCTAACATGGTCCAACCAAGAAACGACTGGGCAATCCGGTCAGTTTTATATTAAAGATCATGGATTCTCAGGAAGTAGCCTATTATATGCGGGAAGTGCTTGAGTGTTCGCCATCTCGGCAGTCTGTCGCGAGACTCTCATGCGCTTTGACTTAGCCTCTATTTATCACTGAATAGGTGATTCGGTTACCAATGTTACTAAATCGCGTTCTGCCAATCTCTCTGTCAGATCGGTATCTTTATCAGTTAAACTAATCTTGAATAGAGACCCAGATCTTATAATAAACTAAATGCTGTTCATAATTAAGGAAAATTAGAATTTAAATTATGATCTGGTAAATTATGGTGATAGATGCGCGCTCGCAAAAGTTTTCAAAATTAGCTGTAGTCGAAGTGCTGTTCTGTGGTGACCAGAAGATGTTTTGTATTGGTTATTTTTTTATAAGTAATTGTTGTTAGTTCACGACTATATTGCCAGTGGGGTAGCGAGGTTTCAGCGATGAAACGGTGCTCGAAATGCCCCACGATTCCGGTGGTCAGAAAGTGCTGCTTCGTTGTGCCAATACGGAAAGGAGTTATGATATTTGGATATGTTAATTTGGTAAGTACCTATATTGTGAGTAAAATATTGTCCCATTTCAATGATTTTGGGTAAGTAGGTACATTTTATTTTATAAATTCGGCATGCGTGAAGAAACAAACTTCAATAGGGAAGTTTGCTGAAAAACTCTAACTAGGTAGTCCGTCATTTACATTTCAAAAAAAATATTGTACACATATTTTTTCTTTTGTCAATTAAACAAAAAATTACAAAAATTATAGTGCGTTGAAGTTCCGCGTGACGTCACGACTTCTCACACTTTGTAGCAATAAGTGACGTCATAAGTCCCCACTCCCGAAATTTGATGCACGTTATCTTTGTCAAATTTTGATTGATTTGATAAAGCAAAAAATACGTGTTCCATCTTTTTTGATAATCTAGTCGACGGACTAATTAGTTTTTTTTTTTTACCCAGGAAGCTTTCGTATCAAGTAGGTCTTTAATAGTTTTACACTGGGACAGACTTTTAATCGCTAAATTTTAAAGTCGCTTAACTTGAAATAAGAAACGTCAAACTCAATTTTGACAGTTTGTTGCATACAAAATTGAGTTAGACGTTTCTTATTTTAATTTCAGGGAAAACTTGAAAAACACACGGCTTTACTAACGATTTATTGTCAGAAGAGTGCGTGGGTTGATCTGACCGGGACCGCACTCAAACCCTGAAGAAGGACTCCAATCGAGTTCGAAACATGTCGGACTATTTCTGACAATAAATCGTGAGTAAAGCCGTGTGTTTTTCAAGTATTCATAATGTCTCACGAAAGTTTTTATTTGACAATTTTAGGGAATTTAAAATTTAAGCGAAACCGTATCGGATTCGACCCATTGTTTGTAAATTCGTGAGTATTTTTTTTCGTTTTATCTCCATTCGGATCCCAAGATGTGACCTCAGGGGAACATGATAAGCTTGGTTAGTTATTAGATAACTTAGAGTATTTCTTCATTTCACTGGGGCCGATCTTATTTAAAAAAAACAGACAAGTGCGAGTTAAACTCACGTGGAGAGGGTTCCGTGATTATATGAAAATTCCTATGTTACTTAAAATACCATAGACTTCTTATAGTTTTCCCTATATATAGGTAAAGAACTATTTTCTGTAGTTTTTTCGAAATTTTAGGCCCAGTACTTTCGGAGATAAGGGGGGAATGGTCAATTTTCGCCTATTATCCAAAATCACTTCAAAACGATAGATCTTAAAATAATAATTACATATCTATTTAAGATCCTAACGATGGGCCCTTTCATTTGTTATGTTACACGCTAAGAATTGCAAAACTTTTCTTTTAATTTTCTAATTTACCTCCCAAAAGTGGCCCTCATGTTTAAAATACATTTATTTACGTTATAAGTCCGTATTGCGGTCACGAACTTACATATGAGTACCAAATTTCAACTCAATCGGTCCTGTAGATTCGGAGCAAATTGGCTGTGACAGATGGACAGACAGACAGACAGACACAGGAGTGATCCTATAAGGGTTTCGTTTTTTCCTTTTGAGGTACGGAACCCTAAAAATGATTTAATTTGATTGAATATCTCCTTGGCTAACTCTAGTAGCGTCACCTAGTGACAAGCTTCTGAACTACGATCCAATACATTTTCTGTAGCGCCATCTAGTTTTAGCCAGGGAAGTTGGTTTTTCCGTAAGCTCAAATGTATGGAGGTTGACAGTCCTCTTGTATTATTAGTCCATGTAAAAACTTACCATGTTGACTTCCAGGTGCTAACCCTGCTGGTGCTGCCATTTTTCCTTTTCGTGCTGGTGGAGGAAGCGACCAGCGCCAGCGTGGCACCCCCGACCCTCAAGCATCTAATCCAAGTGCCTCAGACCCTGGTCTTCCTGTTGACTGACATCGTTATGTACATTGTGCTGCTGATAGGAGCTCATAAGGTTGTCCATGAAATATTTGAACACTAGCTCGTTGAGGAAAAACATCGTGAGGAAACCTGTCTGGAAATTTGGCGAGTTTACATTGCATTCACTGCCGCGTGCAAATTTTATTCACCATTTTGTTTTCTTAAGAGGAGTGTGAACCTACGGCTTTTCATACAAAAGGCGATAACAATTTCCACCCCTTAAATGTTAACCGATTTTCACCAATTTTTGATAGGTTGTCAGTCAGAACAAAATCTAGGTCTATTCGTTTTGGTTTTTTCACTATAATCAATAAATTCAGTTTTATTGCTGTTTCATTATTCTCATACAGAACTAATTTAGGCGATTATTTTACTTTGTTGATCTTTAATCAATATTCAAAGGTATAAGTAGACCTAGATGTTGTTCTGACTGACAACCTATTAAAACTTTGTCAAAATCGGTTAACATTTAAGGGATGGAAATCAATATCGCTTTTTGTATGAAAAGGGTGATTTTTGCCGTGCTTTAACAGTCCTCTTAATTTATATTACTCTGTGTGTCTTCTGTGTTAGTGAATTAGGGGTGTACTTTCTTTCTTTACATTTAAAAGAAAGTGACAGAACAAAGCGACATTTCTTTACCATAGTAACAATTCCGGTATCTGCATAACTTAGACCGAATGTAGAGAATATAGGCGGTGAACCATTTAATTCATACAAACATAAATATTATAAAAATAGTGGACCCACCACAGCTTCGCCCGCGGTATTCTCCATACCGGTAGCGCAGCCTGCCTACCGATTCCTGACGGCTTTACCAAGCTAGAAAGCTACAGCTAGCTCTCAGTGAAGTACAATGTTACTTTAACTAAATGTTAGACTCACACGTACGGTTCCAATTCTTCCGGCTTCCGTTAGAAAATATGTGACGCTTCGCCACTGCTCCATACACACATTATCACCCCTTTTCACTCTTTAAAGGATGGAATTTAAAAAAGTCCCTCCTTAGTGCACCCACTCGAAGAATGTCTCCTCCAAATTTCAAACCTCAAGGAGCACCCGTTTAGGCTGTGTATTGTCTATAAGTGAATATTTTATACACTTTATCACCTCTTTTCACTCCTTTAAGGATGGAATTTTAAAAAGTCCCTCCTTAGTGCACCCACTCGAAGAATGTCTCCTCCAAATTTCAAACCTCAAGGAGCACCCGTTTAGGCTGTGTATTGTCTATAAGTGAATATTTTATATCAAAACCGTACACTACCGTAAACAACGCACAGCCTAAACTGGTAGTTCTAGAGGTTTGAAATTTGGGGGAGACATTACTCGAGTACCCTAGACGTGCACTAAGGAGTTATTTTTTGTTTAATTACTTTCCCTAAGGGGGTGGTGATAAGGGGTGATAAAGTTTGTAACGCGGGCGAAGCTGTGGCGGGTCCACTAGTGCATAAATACCTATGTTTCTTTACGCATCACAAATATTTTACTATCTGTTCCAGAGAAACCAGACTCTCCTCAAGGTCTATCTGTACTTTGGTCTAGTGTTCCAGATGATAAACTTGGGGCTAGACCTCTTCTTTGTCGACTTTCAAGAGAACCTGGGGAACGCCGTGTACTTCATCTTTTTAAGTAAATATTTAAATACGGACCATACAATACAATACAAATACTCTTTATGGAACAGCACATATAACATATTAGAAAAAGACAAAGAAATAAGTAACAAGGTAGACACTAGGTGGTCTTATCGCTAAATAGCGATCCCTTCCAATGGCATAAGAGAGACTTAAAAAAGGCAGGTAAAGACAACTATAATAAAAAATAAAATTAC
Source organism: Tortricodes alternella (assembly GCA_947859335.1). NCBI lineage: Eukaryota > Metazoa > Arthropoda > Insecta > Lepidoptera > Tortricidae > Tortricodes > Tortricodes alternella. The sequence continues at coordinate 20,341,355 of OX401968.1, read as the reverse complement.
ACAAAACCACAAAGATATACAACAACATAACATACTACTATCATTAATACGCTGATAAGAGCCAATGACCTTACTTTGAGTGATCGGTCACTGTCTGTTTGCACCAGAGTGAACGAGAAGCACTGTGCGGTAATTTGTATCGGGAAAATAAAAAACGGATGAATTATACAAGCAAACACACTACACGTAAAATATAGATTAGTCAAGTTTTTAGTATGGGCGTGATGTAATAGTGTTATTAATTATAGACCCATAAATTGAAAAAATTAAGACGTAGAACTGTTTAAAAAGGATTTCGGACGTAACATCACGATTTTTTTCTATCATATCGATTTAACCAAATCGTGTTTTTGAATTATCAAAGTTTTCAATAATATAAAGAATATGAACATGTATTTGTTTCTCATTGCCATATCAAATACTTTTTGTTAAAAAAACTGTTTACAAAAAGCTGATTTAGGTCTTGTCAGCGCCTTAAGTGCAGTGCAGGTCGCCGGTTCAAATCCCTGCTCGCACCTTTGAGATTTTTGAATCTCAAGTGGGAAATTGAATTTGACATTTATCATGATCATTTCGTTGAAGGAAATGTAACACACCTGAGCAGAGGCTGGGCCGCTTACTAGTATTTTTACAAGTATGTAAAACTAAAACCCGACTAGCGACGTAAAAGCATTTCTCCTCCTAGGTTGATGCACCTTTAGAATTATTATTAGGTCCTTACATATGAAATTAGCGTTTTGTCGTACTGACCACTTTGATCTGAAATATCTCCTCTTTGGTTAAGAATTCCAAATTCAAATTTATAAATTCATTCAGCTGGTACATTTGAGTTTTGAGAACAGTCATTACATATTACCGCACAATGGAAAACATGAAATATCGGTATATTTACGAGTACGAGTTCTACCGTGGCACCAGTGCTGCAGAAACAGCTCAAAGGATTAATGATGTGTACGGCGCTGGTGTCGCAAAAGAAAGCACGGTACGTTTTTGGTTTCAAAGTTTTCGTTCTGGAAATTTCGACCTTCAGAACCAACCCCATGGAGGGCCGGAGACCAGAGTGGAAAATAAAGAATTAAAGGCTATTGTGGAAGCGGATCCATCACAAAGCACTTCAGAGATAGCTGCAGGCTTCGGGGTAAGTGATTAAACTGTATTAATCCACCTGAAGCAAATCGGCAAAGTAAAAAAACTTGAACGATAGGTACCTCATGAATTGAGTGAATCGAACTTGCAACCACGCGTCGACTGCTGTGTTACTTTGCTCAACCGACACAATAATGAAGGGATTTTAAATCGAATCATTACTTGTGATGAAAAGTGGATACTGTACGATAATCGGAAGCGCTCGTCGCAATGGCTGAACCCTGGAGACCCAGCCAAATCCTGCCCTAAACGAAAATTGACTCAGAAAAAGTTACTTGTGAGTGTTTGGTGGACTAGCGCCGGTGTCGTTCACTACAGCTTTCTAAAATCTGGCCAAACAATTACGGCAGATATCTATTGTCAGCAATTGCAAACCATGAAGGAAGAACTAGCTGCTAAATAACCGAGATTGGTCAATCGCTCTAGGCCACTGCTGCTTCACAACAACGCAAGACCACACACTGCACAAAAAACAACCACTAAGTTAGATGAGCTACAATTGGAATGTCTGCGACATCCACCGTACTCCCCGGACCTTGCTCCAACAGATTACCATTTTTTCCGGAATTTGGACAACTTCTTACAAGGAAAAAAATTCAACTCCGATGCGGCAGTCCAAACCACCTCCAAAGAGTTTATTGATTCTCGCCCCCATGGTTTTTTTAGTAAAGTGATCAATGAACTACCTATGATATGGCAAAAGTGCATAGATAACAACGGTGCATACTTTGAGTAATTAAATATATTTTACAAAAAAAAATACTTTGTATTCCTCCCGTACAAAACGCCAATTTCATATGTATGGACCAATATTAAGCCTATGACGTTCTCCACAATTAATATGATACATTGATACCCATTCATTAAAATCGGTCCAGTAGTTCGAGAGCTAAAGTGGATCGTCCGATTTTTGGTCACATACAGACTGTTAAACTCTATACCCTCCTTTTGGCTTCGCGCACTCGGGTAAAAATGCATACTGCAGTCCAGCTCAGTACCATTACCATGAGTTTATGCAAACCGTTCTCATAATAGAAAACTATCGCTCAATCCCATTTACTTGTATCGGCAACAAGCAGTAGTCCCGATAGTTTTTGATAAACGGTTTGCGGAAACTCATGGTATAGTACTGAAGCATCGGTCACATTGCAGCGCCTACTCGAACGAAATAGCCAATACTGAAAAATATAATTTTAATTAAACATTTTCTTCCAGGTCTGAACCTGTACCTCTTCTTCTTGGTATACAACACAGTTCGAGTGATTGAGGAGAGCTCGGTGCAGTATGTGGCCCGCCAAGACCTGCGTTACCTCATTATGTGACATCATCCTATAAATTAGATATATTTACAAAAAATATATAGGTATATATTTGGGGGGGGGCGATAAACGAAATTGAATACATTAAAATTGTTTTCTAGATTTTTTCTGTTTGTCCGTATATATCTGTATCTGTGTGTATGTTTATTCGAACATCACAGCGGCCCTAACCGACAACAGAACAGATAGACCGTCTTATCTCTAAGTGCGTCTCTCTCACACTAGTGCCGACGAAAGAGATAGTCATAGAGATAAACGGGTTTAATTTATCTTTGTGTCATTCATGTTAGGGCCGCCGGAAAAGTATTAAGGGAATTTTGAATGGATCTTGACAGATTGGTTAATGAACATCCCAGGCAGGATCGCATCTTAATTTCATTGTAATCGACTAACTACAAGAAACTATCCGGTTAGAAATAATGTAACTGTATTTAAGATTACTGCTTAATGTAAACTCAAGCACGTATTTTTTATGCGTTAGTTTTTGTTGTTTGTTGTTCACTGTTGGACTTTAAAACCAATAAAAAAATGAAATCAAAACATTATACCAAAGTAATAATTAATCCAGCAGAATAGTTGTAAGTCTTTTTTTTTAATAAAGTGTTTTTATTTTTCATGATTGTTTGTTCCTCGTTCACGTCAAAACTGGGGAAAATATTGACTTGATTTTTGCATATCAGTGTAATGTAAGGTCAGAGGACATAGGCTACTTTTTAAAGGAATAGATAGACGAATCCATGTGAACGAAATCGCGGGCACAAACTAGTAAATACGTCGTATAAATCAGTGTATGCATGCATTTTAGTGTCAGTGGCGCCTTGATGCTTATGCCCAACAATGGACTAATAAGCTGGTCACTGAAAAAATGGGGGTTAGAAATAAACAAATTATTGCTAATATCAACCAAGCGACTGGACCAATAAACTTTGGAAACTCACCCGTAAACAGCTCAGATACATAATCGGAGTATTTACGGGTCACTTCGGGTTCAAGTATATCTTAGCCAAGATGGGACTGTCTGACAACACAAGCTGTAGAATGTGTGGCGAAGAGGAAGAAACAATGAAACACATCAAGTGCGAATGCGACGCCCTCGCCAGACTAAGAATGAAAATACTTGGCAATGGTTATCCAGAACCAGGGGAATTCAAGGCACTACCACTGCGCTCCACAAGTCACTTCATTGAAGTGGTGGAGAATGCTATGGATAGTGCTTAGGAAAAAGGGGTAATTACACAAAAGATCCCATAGGGTCGAACTGTATCCGCAAGGACCCCACCCTCTAAGATAAGATAAGATAACCAAGCGACTTATTTCGGACAGAGCTTGCAAAGCTGTTTGCCAACATCAAACAAATCAAAGCAATCACATGTCTATAATTTACAAAGCTATTATTTATTTTCAAAAAGGTCTCGGTTGTATGTAGCCGTAAAATTTGAGACAAGCCAAACTGGTACTATACTGGCACTTCTCGTTTTCCGTTGTTTATGATTCAAAAATACGTTGTTTGTCCGTTTCTTTCAATTCTGAATTGTCACCATGAAAGATACAGAGAACAATTCTTGAGTCAGTTGCATCTAAGACGGTGTCTTTACTTTTTCTCTATAGTTTTAAGTATTTTTGTATTTTATGAACGTTATAAACAGTTGTTACTTTAAGTGATACTAGAGATACTATAGTACTGTTCTCTATACTATTTGAAGTATACTTACATTTCTGCTACTTCCAAGGCTGTACCAGCGCGTATCATGTTGATTTTGACGTCATCTTGTCTGAGGTAAGTGTTATAGTAGTTAGTAGTATGATAAAGAAATCTAACGTATGCATAGCCACTCCTAGAAGGCTTGACGCCGAGTCCCATACTGGTACAAATATGGCTGCGCGATGATAGGGAAATCCGGAATTTTGTGTCTTATCCCGTGTCCCGGTATTAAACGTTATTGCAATGGATTTTCGATTTTTTGTACCTATATTTCTCTCTTCGGACGCTGCGGGGCGGGCGGTGTTGGGGTTGATTTTCACAAAAAATCAATAAAACAAACAAAAGCGATAGCGAACAAAGTATTTCGCGCGGTTCTGAATCACATTGGGGCTTTAAACTTTTCCATTTTATATAAAATATCGAATGTTAATGTGAATGTTAATTATGTATCAACACGTCAGAATTCACGAGGAATTATTATGTAATTTGACTTATTTCGCATTGAACTTGTGAATATTTTGCTATAACAATGATCACGAGAGGACGAGTCACTTCGTCGTTTGTTTTGTTTTTAGAATGCTGAAGGTCAGGCTTAATTATATAATGACAATTGTTATCGCTATAGCTATTAAATGCCACCTTAGAATATCTATTTCAGACTTCCCACCTCCCTTTTCTTCTCTTCCTTCTTCCTGTCTGTTTAAATCGTTCTGAACTGAATATCTTCAAATTCAAGTAATTACCATAATATTGATAGGTACTTTATACCAGGTGAAGGAAAGGCTTCAGTTTATCAGTTTGTTTTGTACCTACTCATTGTTTTTAGTGGGTATATTTATCGAAAGATTTTCAACGAAGCGAGCGGGATTGTTTAAATTAAAATTATTAATTATTATTATTAATTATTATTATTTAATTATTATTATTATATTATTATTACCGCTGTAAATTTGAGTAGTTTCATTTATTTCACACATTTTTTTTAAGGTGCTATTAAGCACACAACGACTACAAATTAACATTACCTATTTCTGGTTTTTATTAACTAACTATTACGCAATCTAACTGCTGCACTAAAAGCTAGGTTATCTAACAAATCCATAGTAGATGGACGACATTAAAATACATTTTCAAGTGCGGTAGAAACGTTTCTTCTTCTGTCATCAACAACATCACGAAGCACCATCATCATCTCGTATGAAATTTTGATTTCTAACGACCTGTAATAAGCCACTGTGAAGAAACACCTTTAGCTGGACCACGATTAAATGTCATAGTAGCAATAGCCATCGCAATCAAGTTACGTAATAAGAACTCTTGTGATTTAGCGAAGTAAATATTTACAGTACATCCTGTATTTAAAAGCAACTAGTGAGTTGTAGCAAATTAAACATTATGGTGTTCATCTTGGAAAGGTTTATTCTTTTAAGATGAAGAGTCACGGAGCATAATTCCAATAGACCCCGCATAGCCGGGCGACCCCCGCTGCTAGCTTGAGAGGCAGCCAGCTATAAGCAGCAAGGCTACAGAAAGGCGTGGGGCACGCATAACCTCGAACGCACCAATCACAGCGCTCTAAAAACCTCGCGCGCCCCGTAAGTTTGGCAGCTTTATTTTACAGTAAAAATTAGGATCACTCGTGTGTCTGTCTGTCTGTCCGTCTGTCACAGCCAATTTGCTCCGAAACTACTGGACCGATTGAGTTGAAATTTGGTTCACATAGGTATATATTTTTTGGAAGTTATTTAGGAAAGTAGGCGAAAATTGACCATTCCCCCCTTATCTCTGAAACTTCTGGGCCTGAAATTTTGAAAAAGTACAGTATTCGTTTTTTACCTATAGATTACGGGAAAACCTATAAGAAATCTATTGTATTTTAGTAACATAGGAAATGTCAGATAATCATGTACGGAACAGAACCCGATCCACGCGAGTTTAACTCGCACTTGTCCGGTTTTTTTTTTACGATATAGCCCCCCTTTGCTATCAATTAATAAGAGCTACAATATCGTAGCAAAATAATTTGCGATAACGCTTAGGCAATGTTGAATAGAGGCCTTGTAGAACCAAATTACCTACAAACAATTGATAATCTCGGTATTACTTTAAAAAGATGAGCCCTGAAACCCGTAAGGTAGCGATGGCTTGAGTTCATCTCATTGTGTCTGTAATCCTCACTATACTAGTCTTACATATTTAAGTAATATTCTTGTTTTTCTGGTTGCAAAGTGGTTCCAGAATATTCCTTTTAGGCAAATATTCCTTTATTTGCCTAAGCGATAGATATCGCGATGGTTTTACAATGCGGTCGCCTTTGCTATCAAGTAAATAAGAGCTATTGTAGCAAACAAATTTGCGATTCGCGATATTGTTTAGGCGATGTCGAATACAGGCCCAGTTAATTATTAATTATTAATGGTGGAAAATACCTTCGCATGGACAATGGTTTCCGGGCCATTATTAGCTAAGATAATAACATTAATTTTGTAATTATTTTTATATATTAAAGACCAGTAGGTCGCGAAGGATTGGATGATTGTTTATATCTTTACATACATACATATATCACGCCTTGTTTCCCAAAGGGGTAGGCAGAGACCACGGATTTCCACCTGCTACGGCCACCCTTTTCGCTTTGTCTACTCTCATACTAGACTTATAAATCATTATTATTATCTGTATTATATCTTAACTTTAAGGCTACATTTTTATATTAAAACACAAAAGCACTATAAAACAAGTACACTAAAATTATTTATTTTTGCAAGAAGCTTTTATTAGTTGGTAATAAAAAAGAACAATCTAGGATCAGAGTCCTTTTGAAGACGAATTAAAGGAGTCCAAACTCAATGCGATTGTGTCGTTTTATTACAGAGTTCCCATCATCCCATGGCCACCTTCCAATTCCATCATCAGATCAGGCACCTCATTCGGGAACGCTAAGTCATTCTGTAGCGACTCGTAAGCCAGATCTCTCATCTCGCTCTTACGCATTTCGCGTCGTGCGGAAGAGTGGAATGAGAAATATGTCTTACGAGTCGCTACAGAATCACTTAGCGTTCCCGAATGAGGCGCCAGCTCCATGTTATAATTATATTGCATTGTCATCCGATTTACATACGCATGCAAAACAGAATCGGAAACCGGGAAGTGGGTCAGATTTAACTTACAGGATTTGATTACAGACAGACATGTAAAAGGCATGTAAAATACAAACTATTTTCACTATAGCATGGCAAATTAATATCTCGAACTTTCGGAAGGCTCAAGTATTGAAATGGCTTCCTCAAAGATTCCAGATGGATTTTAAATATAATAATACAAGCGTAATCGTCAAGATCCTTTTTTTTTTGTGACTTGAACAAGAATTCAACATTTACAACACGTGTAAGTATTCATGGCCAAAATAGTTTTGTTTGGATATTGCAAAAACTTCGAATAATAATAATCCCACCAAAAACTTAAATGTTAAACAGAAGGCCAAGTTCTTCAACTGCATGGCCAGAAAAGAGATAAAATCCAGATCGATACCGAACTGCAAAACACTAGTTTAATTTTCGGTTTTTACATTCACTTATCATCATCATTACATCATCATCATTCATGTCACGAGCTATCTTCGTGACAAATTTGAAATTTCTAGAAAAACTAGAAGTACCTTATACTTTTGATAACCTCTAAGTGAATCAGTGAGTCATTGCCAAAACTGCGTTTTTCTGAGACCTCTAAATTGGGATCCGTTAAAAACGCATGAACACCCATATTGTGCATGACAACTGTTGTATAATTTATAAGTAGTACTTAGTTTATCAGTATTGCTGCATTACATACTAACATAGATACAGGTCTAAAGTGGCTCGAAACAGTTCGTGTAACGAATGCTCTGCATGCGTGCGGCCGATTTTTAAAACTTGGCCTTTGCGCACTGCTGTGCACTTCGATACATCGGTATCTTTTATTACAAACGTGCAAAAAAAAACCTTCGATCAAAACACGTTCATAGTAAACATTTTAGTTCTCAAAAGAAAGAAAACAACTTAACTCTTCTTGGTACACGTGAATAAAAATCTGCAGGCATTTTTAAATGGAGGTAAAGTGTCAAGGAAATAAATAACGCCTTAAGGGGGGCTATCACATTAAGGCCGTGATTTTTGCATACTTTGAGCGCTTACACACTACGTCCGTACGATCCGAACCCGTGAAAATACGAATGTTGACATCTCGGGCCGAATGACGGATGACAGTAGCCGGACGTAGTGCGTAAGCTACCATAGAAATAGTTCTACGACCACTCCGGACCGTATTTTCACGGAAACGGATCGGATACGGGACGGACGTAGTGCGTAAGCGCTCAAAATGGTCAACTTTGGCGTTCTTATTATGACAAACTGAAATACTTTTAACCGAATTCAGAAAGGCCACTCAGATTGATCATTAATGAAAGTGAAGTTTCAGTGACGTTTCTGTATAGGGTGACAACTAGTTGAGGTACGAATTATGTAAAAACCGGCCAAGTGCGAGTCGGACTCGCGCACGAAGGGTTCTGTACCATTATTTAAAAAATTGCAAAAAAAAAGGCACGTTTTTTGTATGGCCCCCTTAATTTTCTTTTTTTTAGTATTTGTTGTTATAGCGGCAACAAAAATACATCATCTGTGAAAATTTCAACTGTCTAACTATCACGGTTCATGAGATACAGCCTGGTAACAGACGGACGGACGGACAGGCGGACAGCGGAGCCTTAGTAATAGGGTCCCGTTTTTACCCTTTGGGTACGGAGCCCTGAAAACAGCCTCAACGCAGTTCGATCCTCTTATTACGGCGGTTTAAATTTCGACGCAGTGTCATACGCATTTTTTTGCGAGTATAGCGTTTCGCTCTTCATAAAATCACATGACTGCGATCTTTAGACATCATTGATATGATGCTTTGCCCGTTTTGCAACAAGGACGTTGCAACGCAAGCACAGTAAACAACATAGCAAACAAACGTGTTCCCACGGTGTTATACCGGTGCGCGATGAGCTGATACCGGTGTGACAATGGCACCAGTGGTGTGACAACGTGATAGTTTAAGTTATCGTTGCGCACGGCGGGTGGGCGCGTGAGCTTGGGTTGGTCGTACAGACGCCTGACGTGTCACACCACACCGATCAAAACTGCAAATTTACAAGTTAACCTTTTGACCGCCACAGTCGGCTGCGGCCATCAGCGGATACAAGGTAAAAAAGTCTTTCATTACCTTGACTTAAAGTTGAAATTCGTGTTATTTCTCTGATATGTTTGGCTGTCAAAAGGTTAAGAAACAATGTAATAAAATCATAAAAGTCAATTTTAATCTGGGTACTTCTAATTGTCGTAACGATTTGAAACTTTACATGTGTATGAAATTCGGAAAACAATACAATAATTTGGTATGATCCAGCTGATCTGACCATGGAGCCAGGAGGTGGATAGTGGAACTCTTCGATAACTACTAGTAAACCCGTCGAGTTTGGGCTCATTTGGTTTGTTTTGACGCGTCCGATACATTAACCTTGGTGATGAGGGTCTTTTGTACTCTTGTTTTGTACTTTTGTTACTGACAAAGTGTCAATTTTTAGTAGTTGTGAACTATAATTATTATTCTTACTCCAAGATATGATCCATCTGTCTGCCAAATTTCATCTAAGTCCGTCCAGCCGTTGGTACATGATTGAAGAACAAACATCCAATTTAATCACATTCTTTCACATTCAATTCATACTCGTATTAGTAGGATAGATATATTCGTATCTCATAGTTCGGTTTCCTCTGAATGAAGCTGAAACCAAAATCAAACTGATATGTTTATAGAAACCCGAATATTTTCTAATATTATGATTATTCCAAAAACTTGCGTACTTTAAGTATTTCACTTCATAGTTCGAGTCCAGACCATGGTTTGCGCAAACCGTTCTCGCTATCGAAATCTATCGGAAATGCTACTTGTTGCCGATACAAGAAAAAGGGATCGACCGACAGTTTACGCTAGCGAGAGCGGTTTGCGCAACTCATGGTATTGGTACAGTTTTACGGCCCGCTCAAATGGCGAGCGCGTGACGCGGTGTGATCTATACCGCTCACGCCAATACGATACAATATAACGGCATGGCAGTCGTGCAGGCGCACCCGTCGCGCGCATCGTGTGGTGTCCGCGGTATGAACGGGCCTTTAAGGTATTGGATAGGAAAATGACAATGAATAAAAAATAAAATAACAATTTTCGTACAAATAACCGTAGTCTTTTACTGTGTAATATGCCCTACAAATAAGAATACTGTAAAGCGAATTATTATTTCTAATTCTAGGGCATATTACACAGTAAAAGACTACGTCATGAACAGGGACGTTTGGCTTCAACCCTGACCTGCACCGGTGATCCCTGGGTCTCGGGCGTACCTACTGTGGTATATTCTTAGATTTGTATAAAACTGTAGACATCGTTAACGTATATGTGTACTGTTTTGAAAAAATGATACCTCACCGAGTTTCTTGCCGGCCCTTCTCAGTAGAGGATTTTTTTCCGAACCGGTGGTAGAATCATTCCTTGACTTTCATAAGAGCTTGTAAAAGCCTAAATTGAATACAGATAGTTTGACTTTGACTTTTGACTTTGACTTTGAATGAATAAAATACTGAGCGAAGTTAGCGTAGTCGGGTTAAAATTTCCTAAATACTCTCACCGAGCGGTTGCAACAGCTCTGCACATACTGAAGAGCGGCAGTAACGCAACAGCCGCTCCGCGAAGCGCACGCGCACGATGGCCGCCACAGTCGAAACCAGTTGGAAGTAAGTGACGCGAGCGAAAGTTTTTTTTCACCAATTTTTAGGACGGTCTCAATAACATGCCCTTGCAGTGTTTATAATGTGCCTTTGGTTTTGTGATGGACTACTTACTTTTTAGTTTTATACGAGTTTTATGACTTTCTTCTGCGAATTGCAAAGAGTTTGTGACTTTTGAAAGTTTTGCGCGTTTATTTATAATTTCCCCGGCGGAAACATCGTAATTCATTCACACTTTCGATTATTTAGATAAAAATAAAGGTTCTGTTCTATCATTTAAATAACTTTAAAGACTTCGACTTTTGAAAGGTTTACGCGCTATTTACAATTTCCACGGTAGAAACTAAAAACGTCGATTAAGATGTATTAACACTACATAGGTACATAAATATTTAAATTACTGTAATACTTAATGATACTTTGACTTTTAATGATAATTTAGAAAAAGTATCAGTTTTGTCATTTTTAAATGACTCTACCTCAGCCATCTTCTTTTTTCTAATCATTAGTACCTAAGTAATCTACAGGGACTTAATGGTACTTAACTACTATTTAATGATATTTATATCGTGTTAATTGTATTTATTTCTGAATAGAATAATAATATTACAATAACCGCACACGAATAAAAAAGGAAATACCTAACAGTAAATTAGATTTAGTACTGTATCATTTGCCGAAGTTCCTATACGACATAAAAAATTAAACCAAACTTTATAGAAACAAGAATATTTTATGGGTTTTATTTTCAGATCTCTCAGATCTTGTACTGGTGTGGGTAATAGTGGGTATTTACTTCTATTGCAATATCTCTTAAGGTGATCTCATGAGTTCCCTGAACTTTGCAAACATTAAGAAATCCGAGTACAGAACAATGTGTACTTATCCACTATAAAACCTCAGATGACGTTATCGTTATAGCCTTTATTATCATGTAAATAAGATCTGTAATTTCGTACGCACAAGCAAATTATTAAGGACTTGTTTTAATTGCCATATGAATTAACATTCAGGGATGTGATGCTCTAAAATAACACTTCGTTCATGAACTCACCGGCGAGCGTAACTTGACCCAGTGCCATATAAACTAAATTCTCGTGCGTGTATTCGACCTAGGACGTATTTCGACGCAACCGGCCACTAACGTAGGAACCTAACTCCGCATAATGCCTATAAGTGTGCGGCTCTATTCAGCCCTGGATTTACGCGAGGGGCAGTCGGGGCTAGTGCCCAGGGCGGCAAATTTTCTAGGGCGGCCAAATTTAGAAGATGTATAAGGAACCTATAAGTTTGAGTAAAATTTCAGTAATGGGGCGGCATTTTTAGGATTACTTTGACTTCATTGTCAGCTACCTGTTGTTTTCTAGTTAGGAATTGGTTTGTAGGCAGGCTGCGCTACCGGTACATACATATTTGCTGAATGTTGCATTGCACTAAAATTGCCAGTTCGAAAAGTGTCATGACCCTCTTCTCACGTCAGATTTATCTTTTTCAGACATATTTTAGCTTCCCAAATTAGCATCTGCGTATTACGTTGCAAATTTGAATACGCTTTCTTTAACCGGTTTTATAGAAGACGAGCTTTTATTCACTTTCGCATTTAAAGTGATATATATAGTAAGGAAGTAAGAATGCTTTGTTTCTTTCAGCGACAAAGTTAGTTTAACATCTGTACTGATTTAAAGACGCTTCAAATGAGGATAATATTATATTGATAGAGTCAACTGGACAAAGCTTGTTCCCAAAATACCAGAATTTCTGAATACCTAATGGCTGATTTACCAGATTCCCAAAATATCAGATTTCCAATTACACCAGGCGACTCATTCGGGAACGCTAAGTGATTCTGTAGCGACTCATAAGCCAGATTTCTCATCCCACTCTTCCGCACGACGCGTAATGCGTAAGAGCGAGATGAGAAATCTGGCTTACGAATCGCTACAGAATCACTTAGCGTTCCCGAATGAGGCGCCTGGTTCATAATACCAAACTCCCAAAAATACCAATTCTGTATCAGGTAACCTGTATATTAGGAATCTGGTATTTCGGAAATCTGTTATTTTAGGAATCTGGCATATAAGCTATCTGGTATTTTAGAATTCTGGTATTTTGAGTTCGTTCTCGTTCGCTTCACGATTGTATAAGCTCGATCGCAAAGGTTTATTAAAACTCTTTCATATCACCTTGCAACTGATATACATAAATCCAATAGCAATTTGCGTTTCCTTCTACAAAATTAAACATTTCGACTATTTTGACGTACTTTTTGTACAACAATAGTAGTTTATGCAACGGTTGCATAATGATAGGCCTTAAAACACTAGTGCGGTTTTCATGAAACGAGCCGATAGGCGAGTTTCATAATAAGATCGCACGTGTGTTTTAAGGCCAAATTATGCAGAGTTGCATACATAACTTTATCTACACACATATTATAAATCCTCCATGATGGGTCCAGAAACAATATTTTCTGGCAACAAGTTATTTGTTGCAATCGTGGCTGCATATTTCCGATATCCGGCGCATTTTCACATCACACACATTCCGAGAAGACTACTTACTATTCATATTTTCAACTAAAATGTTAACTAAATTACAAACAACTTTTTCTATTCAATTAATTCTACTTTCGTTCAGCAAAACACCAACATGGCGCCGATTCGATCCTCCGTCAAGACCATTTTTTTTTTAATACATAGACAAACGGATGAAGTCTCTATTCTCACGTCACTCGAGATCAAATATTGTGCAGTTTATATTTAAAAAACATACTGAATTGACGTTTCGTATCAATAACTTTTTTAATATCTATGGATACTAGAATAGAGACCCTCTTGAGTTTTGACAGCTGTTCCAAATTTAATCTCATTTCTTTACTAAAAACGATAAAGAAGTCATGTTATTTCTTTACCGCAGCACTGGTTTTTCCTAATTGGTTGTCAAAATGGTGGTCATTTCCTACGGTTTTTGATTAACCAATGGAGGTTTTATGATATGGGTGTAGATAAAAACCATTTTAAGTAAACTCTTCATTAGGTTTCTGTACGATAAAGACGTCAAACTTTAATTTATCAAGTCATCTAATTATCATCTTGCATTTAAGATCAGCGATAATGACAGTTTGGTAAGCGATAACGTTGTTGCAGAACGTATTGTTCTCTTGCAACAGTATTTAATTATTGGTGCACATCATCTTATATACAAGCTGTGTAATACTCTGACTTATTATTGATGCACAACATACATACATACATAGCATCACGCCAGAAATCCCTAGTGGTGTGGGCAGAGCCACAACACTACTTGTGGCCACGTTCGATTAATTAGTCCTAAGATGGTATGATGAACCGTATGGTGACAGGTGATCAGCCCAACGCCCATACAGATAGTCCACCAAGTTGGAGAAGACCCGTCCCTTAGTCGACTTTTACGACATGCCAGGATGATAAGCATCTGCACGCATTCTATGCTATTTCTTCACTCCCAGTGCAGCGGAGGAGCATTGATGCACAAGATCATACTATATCATCACTTTAGTATTATTTAGTACTGTGTAGGTAAATATTTATTATTGGTGCACGATATCTCCTTTTTAACGCTATACCTAATTTTGCTTCATGATGTTTAGGCATCATGTTAACGAGTATATCATTAACAATGTGTGCACAACATTATAGAGATTTATTATCATTCCTTGCTTTGTAATAGTCATGTGCTATCTCTTACATCCGAAGTCAAACTATCTTTATCAAATTGAGGCTTTTACAAGCTCTTATGAAGGTCAAAATATGAATCTACCACCGGTTCGGGAAAAAGTCCACTACTGTGAAGAGCCGGCAAGAAACTCGGCGACGTATCATTTTTTTCAAAACGGTACCTTGTGAACGAAGTTTTATTTTAGACCCAGGGATCGCCGGTGCAGGTCAGGATTGAAGCCAAACGTCCCTGTCCATGACGTAGTCTTTTACTGTAGGTATAATATGCCCTAGAAATAAGAATTCGCTTTACAGTAGATTTGAACATTGTGTCTGTTTGTTCTATAATGTTTTTAGGAATTTTATTGTGAAAACGTGTACAATTTCCTAGAAATGTTTTTTTTTTAGTTTTAGCCAGTCTATAAGTTGGTTTCCGGTATTTCTAGTAGCCTTTGACTTATTTACATTTGTAGGAAAATATTATAGATTTTTTCTGACATACATTATTATTTCTAATACGTATAGCGAAGGCAGGTTTAGTATTTCTATTTCTTTGAATTATTCCGTCAGTGACTCGCGGGTGCCCATAACAATATCATAGGATGACAATATCTCCTATAAAGAAGTTTATTATCGCTACATGCTATTTAGTAGGCAAGTAGCATTATTCGATGTTATTGGACTATAATACCGTTCTTTATTGCTATAATGAATATAATATTATCATATGCAAAATGAGATATCCACATTACCATGACCGATGTGTTGGTGCAAATTGTTTGTCGGGGATGGTGTTTTACATATAAATAAATAATATCGCTATTTGCTATGTAACAGTCAGCTGATACAATTATAAAATTCTAAAGTTATTCGACATAATGCTCCATGCATTAACTGTAAAATTATTGTAATATTTCGATTAAATGGATGTTATTTATAGTTACGTTGAAATAGATAAAAATAGAAATAAACTAGCTTTCCCCAGCGGTTTTACGCGAGTGAAACCTAGATCGAATTTTGTTCAACTTTTTTTTTTGTCCGGAACCCTTATTATTTTTCTTAAATAAATACCAACAGTCCAAATTACTACTTATAACATCAGATATCTGCTATTGAAAGTCCCGACTAAATCGGTCTAGCCGTTTCGGAGAATAACCTAATATATCGGAAGGCGATGACAAAAAAATAATACTAGTTTGGGACGTTACTGCTGCTCAACCCACCCACCAAGCCGCAGCTGATGTTCACGAGGCTTCATGATACAACTCTCTGAATAATTGTACCAGTTATCGGCCGAGAGGAAATTATAAACCAATCAAGATAAATTAAATATCTTAGGTATGGAACTGACTACCGATTGGTTCAGCAACCATTTTGTCTGTACCGTTCCATCTTGTCTCACAAGCACTACGATGGAACAAACACACACATAGGCTTCAATCTTATAACACTCCCTTTTTAAATTGTTTTAATATTCTTGAAAAACAATCCAAACAATCAAACTCCTCTGCTGCACTGGGAGTGAAGAAATAGCATAGAATGCGTGCAGATGCTTATCATCCTGGCATGTCGTAAAAGTCGACTAAGGGACGGGTCCTCTCTAACATGGTGGACTATCTGTATGGGCGATGGGCTGATCACCTGTCACCATACGGTTCATCATACCATCTTAGGACTAATTAATCGAACGTGGCTACAAGTAGTTTTGTGGCTCTGCCCACCCCATAAGGGATTTCGGGCGTGATGCTATGTAGGTATGTAAAAAACAATCGTGACATCTTACGACTATTATTTTGTATACACAAGTGATATAAAACAATTGTTATTATTTGTATGAGAATAACATTGACACTTTCATTCATTAATTCATAAAAGAAAACTTCGTGCATACCAAATTCGTTCTATTGGCGCCTTCCGTGTCGGCCATATTGTTTTCGAACTGACAATTCAACTAATAATTTTCTTAATCTCGTATCTTCTTTAAACTTCAAGTTCCAAACCCAATCTTGACCGAGTTACAATAAAGTTCAAATTACAAAGCAAGGTATTAACTATATTCAGAGGTTGGGAAAGAATGTGAGGACGAGTTGAAATTTGCATTGCGATATTTTGCACAAAAGAAGAATTACAAAGAACATGCAAATTTAGCTACACAATACGTAGGTAATTCTACACCAATGGTAAACAAACAAATACAATATAACCGGTTCAGTTGAAAACAGTGCCGCTGTCATAGTATTCTTGCATAAATAATAGTAGAGCACTTGTTCCAATTTTTTTACAGCGGTAGAAATAAATTTGTAGCTAACTTTGATACCTAGTTACAATGGCAATCAAACAATGCCGAAATCAAGCCTTATTTACAATACGTTATGGGAATATTGCAACACTACAAAAATACATAACATACAAACTTTGCATCAGGTGGGCCGTCAGCTTGTTTGTCAGTCAATTGACATAAGACATATAGGAATTGTTTGTGCCCACTTGTTTCTAACACTGACAATAATAGATGTCACAAACGTAAAGTCTGTTCGCCGAGAGTTGATAAATATTATGATATCGTCTCGAAATAGCGACTGTCGCTTACCTATCGCAAACTGTATGACGGGCGTCGCTTATCGCCTCGCGCACTGAGTTTAGTGGTACGAGGGACGCAGTTGTTGTCAAGCGCGGCGCTGCACCCGGCGGGCGATTGCAATATATTGCCATTCCGTTCCGGAATACGCTTCGAGTGTGTCGTTTGGGTGTTCGTGTATTGTTTTAGACGAAGCAATTGAAAGTTTCATAATAAACGTCACCGACTCTAATTCTTCCTCCGACTCTGAGACTTCGTCATGGTCATCGTCCGATGATATGCCAGCTATGGCTATACAGGCTATTCAATAATTATATTCTATTTAAAAATATAGTTTTTACGTTTAATTTTTTATTGTCATCGGTAAAAATAATTAGCGGGCCGCTGTTTGTAAATAATTAAGAGCCCCTGTTTTTTTATTGTTTTATAAACTCTCGGGAACAGACTTTAATCGTTCGAAAATCTGGAAAAAAGAAGGATTCAGGTCCAATAGCCTATTTTTAACCGACTTCAAAAAAACCGAAGTAGGAGGTTCTCAATTCGACGCGTATATTTGCTTTTTTTTATATGTATGTTCACCGATTACTCGGAGATGGCTGGGCCGATTTGCATAATTCTTTTTTTAAACGATATGGTATTTCTTTTAGTTGGTCCCGTTGTAATCAAAGTTGAGGTCTGATGACAGGATCTATGAGGAATCGAAGGAACTCCTCAAATATTATACGATTGAAAATCATTATTTGGTGAAGTGGAACTGATGATGAAGACCACGAGTGACCACCGGAACTCTTCAATAAAAAGTATTTCACGGGTGGCGATTAGATTTCTGTATAGCAAGCAACTTATGCTCATAAAAATTCATGGGTAAAATAGAACCGGTGATGAAGAACCAGGAGAACTCCTCAACGATTGACGTCCTTGCATCTTGGATAGCAACATTTTGTAAAGGGTGATGAGCAATTGGCATTATGCTATTGTTACTTGGTGTTGTTGATGTGTGTCGTTAAATCACATATGAAAATCACTAAAAAAAGTGAAATTAAAATTAAAATTTAACAAATAAAAAACCGACTTCAAAAACCCCTTTGAAAAGTAAGAAATAATGCCCTTTGTAAGTAAATTACCTAGAAATGTAAGATATATTGTTGATTAAGTGATACATTAAATATATCGAAGTCGGTGGCAAGTAAATTAGGTAATCCATCCCTCATACTGTGCTCATTTACTTGACACCGAATTCGGTGTATTTAATGTATCACTTAATCAACAATATATCTTACGTTTCTAGGTAATTTACTTACAAAGGGCATTATATCCTACTTTTCAAAGGGGTTTTTGAAGTCGTTTTTTTATTTGTTAAATTTTATCAAGTAAATAAACTGCGAAGCTCTATTACCAACGTCTTAGTTCTTATGAAATTTATACAGAGTTCCTTTTGCCTTATTCATACACTGTCTTTCATTGCTCGTTAGGAGCTACGAACCACAGAAAAACTCAATCAATCAATAATAGCTCTATTTTCAATGTAATAAGAACTTCGATGTTGGCAATATTTACTGAGTTATTTTTCTATGCATAATCGTTATTTTTTCCACAATATGTAAAGTAAGTCAACATCTGACGTGAACAGCGGATAAGTTAATTTAGAATGTAAGTTCGAACATATTCGGTATAAATTTGAATGTCTCCTCGTCGCTGAGCAGCCGCTGCACGTTCGTTAGACATTCGCATGGCTGATATCGATGTCAGAATGTCAGCATCTTGTCGAGTTTATGAAATACGGGGCAATCAAAATTATCCCACTCGAAATTATAGTCGTGAATATATTCAGTGAAGCGTCTTGGCCCTTGCGCGCGCCTAGAATCTGACCCCGATATGGATTAGGGCAGAAAATAAGTGTCATGAGAAAGTGAACGCGTACCGAATTCCAATACAGCCGGCGTTAGCGTTAGCTTCATTAAATTGATTTAATTAAAGACCCGGCCACATTGCGAGCACGCAGCGTGTCAGCTCATCATCTTTTGTATTTTAGAACATACAGACACAATGTTAAAATCTACTGTAAAGCAAATTCTTATTTCTAGGACATATTACACAGTTAAAGACTACGTCATGGACAGGGACGTTTGGCTTCAATCCTAACCTGCACCGGCGATCCCTGGGTCTCGATGGACGTAACTACTGTGGTATATACTGAGATTTGTATAAAACTGTAGACATCATTGTTAACTTATGTGAACTGTTTTGAAATACTAATAATAAATATGATACCTCACCGAGTTTCTTGCCGGCTCTTCTCAGTAGAGGATTTTTTTCCGAACCGGTGGTAGATTCATTCCTTGACCTTCATAAGAGCTTGTAAAAGCCTAAATTGAATAAAGATAATTTGACTTTAACTAAAGTTTTACTTTGAATTTTTATTAACCGACTTCAAATAAAGGAGGGTCTTTTATGTATGTTCTCGAATAACTTCTTACCACGTGATCCAATTTCAATGATATTTTTTTGTTAGGAAGGTCATACTTAGGTCATAGCTCAGAAATGGATCCGTAGAAAAATTGGCGGGATCTGATGGTGGGATCCGTGACGAAGAAACGGGACTCCTCAAACTTTGTAAGCAAAGCGTTTAAAGCATTTCCTAGGATAACTGATGTATTTTCACAAGAACTGCATCATTGGTCAAGCTTGCCCCCGGCTTGGCTTGGCAACTTGATATGTGTGCCGTCTGCTACGACTTCCAATAAAATACAACAGATGGCGTCACGCTGCGGTCGCGCCGCGCTTCAGCTGCGCCTGCAATCTGATCGGGCATTTAGGTATAAATTGCATCTGGTTCTGAACAACACTCATACATTCAAAGTCATCTCCGTATAGTAAGAGTACGTTACGTTTGTCTCTGTATGTGTATTTAGGTTATCTTGTATTTGACCTAGCCATTTAGCCCTAGACACACGCAAGTCTATTTGACGTCCCAACATGCTGCTAATCTTGAACTCATACAAAGTACATATACTGCTCACCGTTCATACACGTTTGCGCGTGTGTGTGAGAAATTATTGTGGGGATGTTATGTCGCAAGGACCATTTACATTTCGTTTGTTAGTTTTTAATTTATCTGAACCTGACTAGATAGACTTCATAGTGTTCTCTATACTATATTTTTTAGTTTTTCATATCCGTACTAAAAGGATTACATACAAGGAGGCTTACGCCGGCTACTCACGCACCTGCGGCAGGGGCGATTGAGGGTGAAAAGGTGGGGATGATAGTATTTAATAGTGCTAAAGTTTTAAATAGATTTCCATCCTTTTTAAAACTCACTATTATTGCACACAAAAGAATACCTATTTTATAAAAATAAAGCACCACTGAAAATAAGCTGACATTAACGTACAAGCAGGGGAGATCTTGCCAAAAATAGATGGAAGTGTCGTCAAAATAGAACATGAGATTAACCTCATGTCCTTTACAACATCAACGAACTGTACAGTTTCATTGTCTTTAGTAAAAAAATACATGAATATGATTCTGTATGTACACCGTAGATGGACCAATTATGTTTTTTTTTTAATTTTAGAACTGTAGCCACCCTCTAAGCTTAAATACTAGCCGCATTGAAAAAAAATTGAATTCAAAATAGATTGATTGGTTTTTGTATTTTTTTCAGTCTTGTTGTTTAAGAGGACTGTGAATCGACGCCAAAAAACACCCTTTTCATACAAAAGGCTATAACGATTTCCACCACTTAAATGTTAACCGATTTTTGATAGGTTGTCAGTCAGAACAAAATCTAGGTCCATACGTTTTTTGAAGATTGAAAATCAACAAAGTAAAAATAATCGCTGAAATTAATTTTGTATAAAAATACTATAACAGCAATAACTTTGAATTTATTGATTATATTGTAATAAAAAAAAACGTATAGACCTCGATTTTGTTCTGACTGAAAACCTATCAAAAATTGGTCAAAATCGGTTAAAATAAGGGGTGGAAATCGTTATCGCCTTCTTTATGAAAAGCCACTGGAAAGGTTCACACTTCTCTTAAGGAAAATAATAAATATAATCTATGGTTGATGAATAAACATTACAATATATACATTATTAGTTAACTATAACTATGGTTGGGTTTTAAATAATTCGATCAACGTTTTCCCAGAGTCTTTACAAATTTCGCATCGGAACACCAGTCAGTACCATTAACATGAGTTTATGCAAATAGTTCTAATCAAAGTCAAAGTCAAACTATCTTTCTTTTTCTTTAGTAAATTTAGGCTTTGCAAGCTCTTATCGAAGGTTAATGAATGAATCTACCTCCGGTTCGGAAAAAAATCTCTACTGAGAAGAGCCGGCTAGAAACTCGGTGAGGTATCATTTTTTCAAAAGAGTACACATGTATAAGTTAACAATGATGTCTACAGTTTGATACAAATCTAAGTATATACCACAGCAGGTACGCTCATCGAGACCCAGGGATCGCTGGTGCAGGTCACGATTGAACTCGTTATCGAAATCTATCGGAAATACTGCTTATTGCCGATACAAGTAAAAGAGACCGAGCAATAGTCTTCTATTGCGAGAACGGTTTGCATAAACTCAAGGTAATGGTACAGGGCCCAGCCGTTTCCACCGCACGCCGACACAAAATCATAGACGGCATTACTATCTCAGGAGAAAATAGCACCTATGACAGGTCTAACGTATCGCCATCATTCTTCAAAACAAAGAATAGCCTTCATTGATCGACGTATCGATCGTATTATATAACTAGCTTCGCCCGCGGTATTTTCCATATAAACTTTATCACCCATTTCGAAAAAATCCTCCTTAGTGCACCTTTAGGGTACTCGAGGAATATCTCCTCCAAATTTCAAACCGCTAGGACCACCCGTTTAGGCTGTGCATTGTCTATAAGTGAGTCTCGGTACTGTTTTATAGGTATAGATTGAAATACTGAATAATTGTTAATAGATAGATACATACATGTCGTAAGTCATAACAATCATCTTCGCAGGTAATCCAGGCCGTCGCCATTACACTTGTTGCGTAAGCGCAGCGTGTGCGGTAACTCATGTAACTAGGGTTGTTGAGATGAAAGCACACCTAAAGTCTGTTCGCCGAGAGTTGATAAATATTATGATATCATCTCAAAATAGCGACTGCCGCTTACCTATCGCAAACTGTATGACGGGCGACGCTTATCGCCGTACAAGTTTCGTGGTACGAGGGAGGCAGGTGTTGTCACCACGCCATGCCATTCCATTCTGGAATACGTTTCGAGTGTGTCGTTTGGGTGTTCGTGTGTTGTTCTAGACGAAGCAATTGAACGTTTCATAATAAACGTACCCGACTTTGATTCTTCCTCCGACTCCTGAGACTTCGTCATGGTCGTCGTCCGATGATATGCCAGCAATGGGACATATAATCAATAATAATATTTTATGAAAAAAATATAGTTTTCCCTTTAATTTTTTATTATAATCGGTAAAAATAATTAGCGGGCCGCTATTTGTAATGAGTTAAGAAGCTCTGATTTTATATATTTTTATCAGCTCTTGGCGAACAGACCTTATTAATGGTATAACTTAATATTTAGACGCGGAAAACTCAGTAGGTACTTAGTGCCATCGTATCAGTTGGCACATCAAAATTCTTTGCTTACCTCTATACACATCTATGGCGAAGTGTAATTTTCCGCAAATTAAACCTGTGTGGCCTTGTGGATTTGTCCATGATAGACATTCGTGGCAAAAAAAGCATAATATTTCCTTGACCTTTTGTAACATCTGTGGCCCTAGCACACCAGACACGGGGATAAGTTAAACCCGTTTATCTCTCTAACATCTCTTTCGTCGGCACTAATGTGAGAGACGCACTTAGAGATAACACGGTTTAATTTACCCTTGTCAACCTTGCTACCGCAGGGAGGCTAGCACATGATATTTTTGCAAGTAGCTGGAAGAGCGTGAGTGTGAGTATGATGAATGTATGAAATTCTGTGAGCCGATGGATGAACCGTCTACAGTTAATTGTTCTAAATGTTAATGTTGTTATCTGCTGTGATATGTGTTATTCTTAGTGTTCGTGTTTTTGTTACATTATATGAATTTCACAGTGCCTTAATGTCTAACTGTAATACTGTGTAATTATTTAAAAAACCGGACAAGTGCGAGTTAAACCCGCGTGGAGAGGGTTCTGTTCCATACATGATTATCTGAAATTTCCTATGTTATTTTAAATACCATAGACTTCTTATAGGTTTTCCTGTAATCTATAGGTAAATAACTACATTTTGTATTTTTTTCAAAATTGTAGGCCCGGTAGTTTCGGAGATAAGGGGGGGGGAATGGTCAATTTTCGCCTATTTTCCTAAATAACATCCAAACCATTTATCTTAAAATTCTAAAAAAAATATATTTAAGATTCACATAATAAGCCCTTTATTTGATATGTCACACGACATAAGCTGCATAACTTTAAAAAAAAAAAAACTAATTTACCCCCATAAGTGGCCCCCATGTTTACGTTACGCGTCCCTGTTGCGGTTACTGATTTACATATGTATACCAAATTTCAAATCAATCGGTCCAGTAGTTTCGGAGCAAATTGGCTGTGACAGACGGACAGACAGACAGACACACGAGTGATCCTATAAGGGTTCCTTTTTTCCTTTTGAGGTACGGAACCCTAAAAATATGTAAAGAATGCACTGAGTGACACATGAATCGCGGGCAGGTTCTTTCCTACACTACACGTATTGAAGCAAAAGCGACTCACGTTGCACAAGATGACCCAGGATAGGCACAAATTATCCTCCATGATTACTGATTACTCAGATGTGATTACGCGGTTACGAGCATGTGGTTACACAGAGTCACACGGCTCGAGGTGATTAGGTAGGTTTAGTACTTATATCACAGTACAGATAATAGTACTAACGTTCAAAAAAACCAGACAAGTGCGAGTTAAACTTGCGTGGAGAGTGTTCCGTTCCGTACATGATTCTCTGAAATTTACTAGGTTACTTTAACTACCATATACTTCTTATAGGTTTTCCTGTAATCTATAGGTAAAGAACTAATTCCTGTACTATTTTTTTCAAAATTTTTGCTTCGGTAGTTTCGGAAATAAGGGGGGGAGGGGGGGGAATGGTCAATTTTCGCCTATTTTCCTAAGTAACTTCTAAAAATTTTTACTTGAAATCCAAAGAAAATATATTTAAGATCCCCACAATAAGCCATTTCATTTGATATGTCACACGATATGGGTTGCATAACTTTTTTATTTTATTTTCTAATTTACCCCCCAAAAGTGGCCCCCATGTTCAAAATTCATATATTTACGTCACGCGTCCGTATTGCAGTCACCGAGTTACATATGGATAACAAATTTCAACTCAATCGGTCCAGTAGTTTCGGAGCAAATTGGCTGTGACAGACGGACAGACACACAGACACACGAGTGATCCTGGTTTCGTTTTTTCTTTTTGAGGTACGGAACCCTAAAAATCACCGTCTAACAAAGGTTTTTAGGTACGAAAATATCCCTAATCATGCATTTAGAACTATCTCTACTATAGGTATAAATGTTTGTTATGCGTTCCTAAATCATTCATCCGTTTACAATGAAACTTTGGTGGATGCGCATCCACCAAAGTTTTGTTCATTTTTTTCTTCAGTTTCATTTTATTCAGCTGGCAATAATTACCTCGAAAAAAAAACAGCATTGCAACGCATGCTAGGCACAGTAAATATAATATTACTAGTCGACCAGCCATAGCTTCGCCCGCGGTATTTTCCATGCGAACTATATCACCCCTTTTCACCCTCTAGGGTACTCGAGGAATATCTCCTCCAAATTTCAAACTCCTAGCACCACCTATTTAGGCTGTGCCTTGTCTGTAAGTGAGTCGTGGTACTGTTTTATATGTATTGATTGATTGATTGATATGTTTATTTATTATTCCCGTTTTATAAAGTTAATGTTTTCATACGATGCATTATCGTATGACCCCGTCAATGTCCAACCCGATTAGGTAAATAACAGTATTTACCCGGACCCTTCCGAACCCGGCCTGGACAAACATGATAAGTCAATACGAGAAACTAATTCCCTCTGACAAAATGATGTCAACACAACAGTAATAATCTTTGTTAGTACATAACTTTATCGAATACTTATCATTAACCTTAATACTACGAAATAAGAGCTATTTTTGAATGTCCGGTCAATTTATCTGAGTAGCATTAGGAAAACTTGTGTGAAGACTTAATTTTTTTTTTAATCCATCTTCAATAAATACTGGTCAAGTGGGAGCCGGTTCACAGCTAACGGGGAAAGCCTACAGTGGCATTTTTAAATAACAGGTTAAAAACCGGTCAAGTGCGAGTCGGATTCGCGCACGGAGGGTTCCGTACAATTATCTATAATCAACCAAAGAAAAAAACCCGTTCGTTGTATGAGAGCCTCCCTTAAATATTTGTTATAATTTAATTTAATTATTTGTTTTTAAAGTGATTATATAACTTAATATTCTGTGAATATTTCAAGCATCTGCCTGTTGCCGTTATCAATATCGATCAATTATCAAAAACGAGCAAATATTTATTATATTATATTTTTAGAATTTGTTTTTATAGCGGCAACAGACATACATCATCTGTGAAAATTTTAACTTTCTATCTATCACGGTTCACGAGATACAGCCTAGACGGACGGACGGACAGACGGATAGACGGACAGACGGACAGACGGACAGCGGAGCCTTAATAATAGGGGCCCGTTTTTACCCTTTGGATACGGAACCCTAAAAAATCCAATACATTACGTTAACCGGTTAGATACCAACCTGAACAATATAGATCTAGATTGTTGTTTTTTTTTTATTTTATTAATACATTCAAAAACATTGTTTTTTTTTTTATTGTTTTAGACAAAAAATTTTTTTGCCATAATCTCGTTATTTGTTATCAATATTAAATAAACTTAAACTTATAAACCTAGATTTTGACTCATACTAAATACCTACATAAAAATAAATTCTACTTACTCTTTACAGTTTCTTACGGTATGTATCTAGAGGCTTGAAAAGATATTACAATTCATCCGCGCGCGGCGTTATGGTGCGTGATCTTGTAAACATGCAGCTTTGATTTGTGTGCAGTGACGTGGCACGCGTGCGTACGAGCAACTTGCTCACACACACATATGCCCGCGCGCAAAAATAATTTGAAATAGGTATCTGTAACAGATATAGACGAATAGCCATGTGGAAAAGCCATGTGGACAGTCATGTGACCTTCCTTCCTTTTTATTATTTTTATTCGTTAATAACTTGATTTGTTTGAGAACGTTTAATTGTGACGTCACAGACAGTATTAAGTTTAGGATAGCTTTTTCGATATCGATGTGTGGGTCACCTTTTAGCGCCCGCCCATACCACGTGTACTGTTATTAGTACTTTTTTCGATTAATATCTTTTCTCTTTCTTCATTTTGATTTTATACTTTTCAAAATTCATAAATTACCTCTAGTTTTAAAGTCGGTTATTACATTTTGTATCATCCTATGGTACCGACCGATAACACACTGACAGATGTGTTAACACAGAAAAAAATATAATTTCCACCACTCCACATACTATCACGTCTTCAACTATGACTGCGATATAATTTAATTTATTACCTATATTTTTGTAGGTTTATTATAAAAAATATTCTGATGTGATTAAGATATGTAACATAAGCTTTCTTCTCATCCAAACTTTGGCGGGTTAAAATATTTGTCTTTCGTCGTGTTACATCTATCTTCTATCTATACATATAAAACAGTACCGTGACTCACTTATAGACAACGCACAGCCGAAGCGGGTGGTCCTAGAGGTTTTAAATTTAGAGGAGACATTCCTCGAGTACCCTAGAGCACTAAGGAGGGATATTTAAATTTCATCCCTAAAGGGGTGAAATGGCGTGATAAAGTTTGTATGGAAAATACCACGTGCGAAACGGTGGTGGGTCCTCTAGTACTGTATATTATACAAGAATTGCTCGTTTAAAGTTGTAAGATATTTCTATTTCTATTTAATAATTATGCTGACCCCGATTCCACAGCAAGTAGCGATGAGATTCACGTAATGACGATCTAGAAACTTTCTTCACGGTCAACCGGTGTCTCATCTTGGAATTATGCTGGAAAATTAATTTTAACGCTAAGACGTAACTTGGAACGCAAGTACCTATATTTATAGCTTGGTTTATTAATAATTTTATAAATAATAATGTTAATTTCAATAACATAAGTAACAACATTAGATAACGGAGGATTGTGAACAAGCGGCAAAAATCACCCTTTTCATACAAAATGCGATAACGATTTCCACCCCTTAAATGTTAACCGATTTTGACCACTTTTTGACAGGTTGTAAGTCAGTACAAAATCTAGGTCTATGCGTAGTTTGAATATCGATTAAAGATCAAGAAAGTCAAATAATGCCGAAATTTGTTTTGTATGCGAATATTGAAACCACAATAAAACTTAATTTATGGATTATAGTGAAAAAATCTAGATTTTGTTCTGACTGACAACCTATAAAAAATGGATGAACATCGATTAACATTTAATGTCATTATCAATAAATTCAGTTTAATTGCTGTTTCAGCTAATTTCGGCGATTATTTGATTTGTTGATCTTTAATCAACATTTTAAAAAAACGTAACGACCTAGACTATGTTCTGACAACTTATCAAAATTTTGTCAAAATCGCTTAGCATTTAAGGAATGGAATTCGTTATCGCGATTGCCGTGATTTTTGCCGTTTGTTCACATTCCTCTCAAATCGTAATTTTAATCCTTAAGATGACAGGACGTGTCACTTTGACCGTATCTATAAGCATTAATAATTATTAAGAAGAATAAAAGAATTCTCTATAAATAATAATTATGCTTGTTTGGTTTCAGACAGTGACTACAAGATGTAGGTTAGTACTTACAAGCAATTTTATGTACTTACGTGTGAGTGGAACACGTGAAAGTGGAAAAAACAAACAAACTCGGATTTGCGCATATTGATCATATTCATGTCTTCTAAGTACTTATATTCCTGTAATAAGATAACAAATGTCTAAATTAGATGGCAAAGAACCGTTCGACAAACGGCTGACCGATAACGTTATCAGAGGAAGAAAAGCATCCTGTCCAATCACAAATAGCCTATTTATGAACTGTTTGTCCTCTCTTGGACCATTCCCAATAAGGGCACTGCCACACGACGATGAATGAAAAAAAAACCGGACAAGTGCGAGTTGAACCCGCGTGGAGAGGGTTCCGTTCCTTGCATGATTATCTGAAATGTCCTATGTTACTTTAAATAACATAGACTTCTCATAGGTTTTCCTGTAATCTATAGGTAAAGAACTATTTTTTGTATTTTTTTCAAAATCTTAGGCCCGGTACTTTCGGAGAAAATGGGGGGGAAAGGTCAATTTTCGCCTATTTTCCTAAATAACTTCCAAACCATTTATCTTAAAATTCTAAAAAAAACATATTTAAGATCTTCACAATAAGTCCTTTCATTTGATATGTCACATGATATAGTTTGCGTAACTTTTTTTTTAATTTTCTAATTTACCCCCCAAAAGTGGCCCCCATGTTTAAAATTAATTTGTTTACGTTACGCATCCGTGTTGCGGTCACTGATTTACATGTGTGTACCAAATTTCAAATCAATCGGTCCAGTACTTTCGTAGCAAATTGGCTGTGACAGACGGACAGACAGACAGACACACGAGTGATCCTATAAGAGTTCCTTTTTTTCCTTTTGAGGTACGGAACCCTACAAGGAAAAAAGGAACCTTTATAGGATCACTTCGTTGTCCGTCTGTCTGTCAAGACCCTTTTTCTCAAAAACGCGTGAATGTATCAAGTTGAAATAAATATCAAATACCCAGGCCTGCAGTCTCTTAGAGCTGTGAGAAAAAATCATACTTCTAAGTCGACGAAATCAAAAGATACGGCCGTATTTATGCGGCATATTTTGATGCTCGCAAAGGAATCAGTAAGAAATTAAATGAGTTTCTCATAGATAACAGTTTTTATAGCCTGATCGAGTTCTTTGATTATAAGTTATAATTATAAGTCATGTAAATAAATTAAACATAAGTATATAAGTAAATTGCTGTGCCCTTACAGGGTTTATGTTGGACATAAATGTAATAATTTTAAGACCTTTGTAACAAATTCCTAAATGCAATAAACGAATATGAATATGAACCTATAGGGTACGTCCCGTTGACCTAGAATCATGAAATTTGGCAAGAAGCAACGTCTTATAGCACAGCACAAGTATAGGGAAATATCTGAAAACCGTAAATTTGTAGGTACATCGCATAAAAATATAGTTAAACGGATCCTGTTTGCAACAAGCTTTTTTTAATTTCCAGGGTTGTACCTACAAGGTACTGTCTGTAGTACGGGACCCTTGGCGCGCGAGTCAGAATTGGACTTAACCGGTTTTTATGATCGGCCTATATACTTTTGAAAGGGACTACGTTAGTATTCCCCACGCAGGCACAGTGCGGATTGCGGATTTTGAACTACGTCGCAGATAAATGGAAGTGTCAGCACAAGGTTTAAATTTCGCTCATGAGATCCAAAATCTCCAATATACTTACTTAAATAATAAATACCTATATTAATTAATTAAATCAATCCAACGCATTCAAGCACAGATTAACGTATTTACACTAAGAAAAATCTCACGTGAGATTTGGGGGCAGGAAACCGATCCAGATCTCACGATATCTCATCAAGGGGGGAGGGGGGAAAGAAGTCTCACGTAATTAATGGACGACCCCTAGACTACTAGGGGGTGCGTAACGGTCGCTATAAAAACATTTGATATATTATTGGTCGATATAACGATTAAGAGATATAATGCACTTTTGGTATAACAATATTTGGCATATTCAGATACAATCTAACTATCATTAGGTATAATGAACTTGTAATATAACAGCTCTTTGGGTATAATGTAGTACTGGTATAATCTGGAATACGTTCTACTTTATAATAATCTACCTATTCTGCGTTAAGGCAGGTCACTTCGAGTGTTAGGAAGAACTGCGACCCCGCAACGCGTGAGCCGAGCGAGCGTAGCGAGCGTGCTTCGGCAGCGGCCAGCGAAGCTCCAGAACAGAGTTTTTTTATAATACTATACTACATACGTTCATTATATTAGGTAAACAATATATCAAAAATCTATTATACCAATTGAAAATTATACACCATGAAAATGTCTACTTTGTTGTTATATCAAAAGTGTATTATGCTCATTGAGTGATTATATTCTATGAAATTATATCAAAAGTTGTTATACCGATCATTACACACCCGACCACTGCAATATATCTATTAAACTCAAACATTTAACACAAATAACACACTATTAATTTATTTGCGGCCGCTAATTTGAGAACGGGAGCAATTTCATTAGTTCATTTGTTGAAGTTGGCTGAAACCAGGCTATGCGAAATTGAATTTTAAGCGGAGCGATATAAGGAACTCATTTTCAGATAGGAGGTAGCACATCGCCGTCGTGTTGCTGTCCTAAATACCAGCACAAGTATAAGCGGTAATTGTAGAAAGTGAACGCGCCAATGTTTGGGTTTCCATTTGAATCAAATAATCCTAATCTATATATATAAAAGTCTCGTGTCACGATGTTTGCGGTCGCACTCCTCCGAAACCTCTCAACCAATTTTATGAAATTTTGTAGTATGAGAGGTCTTAAAGTATTATTTCATACCGCTAGATGATTAGGGTGTCCGTCCGCGTGGATGCTAGTAATATTATAAATGCGAAAGTTTGTATAACTTATTCTATAATTATGTATAACATTGATACGCAAGGCATTTTAGATGATGGGCATACAGTAATTCACTAAGGTAACAACATACCTAGTAATGCTTCATACACGAGTTTTGAAGACAATGAAAATAAATAAATAAATAAATCAGGGGATAATCTGTACACAAATCGATCTGGTCCCAAAGTAACTAAAGCGTGTATTATTAGACGACGATATACATACCTATATAGATAAATAAATACTTACACATAGGAAATATCCAAGACTTAGGAACAAACTATCATGTTCATCACAGAAATATGCCCGTACCGGGGATCGTACCCGAGACGCTGGCTTCGGAGGCAGTCACTACCAACTAGGCTAACCGCATCGTAAAATAAAATATCGCACTGTGACAAATTGAATTTTAAATTATTTGCAGTGTTAGAGAATATATCTATATCTACACGTACGATAAGATAAATCTAACCGTAGACGTGTATACCTAGAAGAAAGAAACTGTTTGTTTTCAGTGGCGAAACTTCACATATCTCCTAAGGGAAGCCGCAAGAAAAAATACCGTACAAGTGCGAGTCAGACCTTTAGAGTTCACTAGCAGACTACACTCCACTGACAGCTAACTGCTTTCTAGCTTGGTAAAGCCGGAATCGATTTGTACAGTGGATTCATCCATACTTGTCATATTTGGTAGACAAGTTTCTAACCTCAAAATGTGCAATTTTTGAGTGAAACAGCTGTTTTATCCTAAATAAATCAAACCTAGGCTAAAATTGGTATAGTGACGTCTAAAATATTGTCTCCGGTTCCTTTATTTGCAAGGAAACAGCTGTTTTAGCCAAATAAGGTGCATTTTGAGGTTAGAAACTTGTTTACGAAATAAGACAAATAAGGATAAAGCCACTGTAGGCAGACTGCGCTACTGTAAGACAGTCATATTTTAGAATCATATGAAGAAAAATACTTACTTTCTTAACAAATAGAAATGAGTCCATTGACCAGTCAACTCAGTGAAAGTTAAATTGAAAACAAAATGGTTTCTAAAATAAATGTACGACGCGGTGGGGTCAGAGTTCGCGCCTGATATATGACTGACTTGGACGGGCCAAAGCCCCTATAGTTTACCAATAAATTATTAATTTATGAATTGACTTAGCGGTTCACTTGTAGTGAATTGTATATTTGTATGACTCTTTGTTAGATATATTTTGGCTAAAACTTCGACGTGAAAGAGCGATGTTCCAATTAAAAGAAAGAAAAATTAACTTGAGTTCTCGAAGTGATGAATTGCATTCTTGTTATTGTTTATTTTGCAACAAAGTCATTATGTACTAAAATGTATGTCAACGGACATTAAGCGCATATCGTATGTAATAAAAAATCCGTTGAGAGAACATTGTACAGAAGCTTCAAGTAATGTTAAACTAACATCACTGAAGCAGAAAGTAACTATTGTTGATGGTATGTTTTCTTATTTCCAGACAGAAGATCAGCGACTCTGTAGAGATCCCGATACTGACGCGATGTTGTTTCTGCTTCCCATTGCGGAAGGGGCTCATTGCCTTCGCTTATGGCAACCTGGTAAGATTTATTAAAACTAGAAGATAACGACAAAAAAACACCTGCCGTCATCTGGCAGAAGGATGCAATTAGATTTACAGCGTTTTACGTTGATGCACCAAACAGCTCATAATTCAAAGTTTTTTTCTATTAAGTAAAACAGATATGTAGCAAAAAAAAAGGATGAGTTATGATCCTACGGAACCGTTTGGAGCAAGTCAACCTAAAAAGCTGTAACCCAGTTGCAACGTTCTGCTATTTGACGACAGCCACTCAGATAAGGCCACGTTATAACAAAGTACGCGAAGTGTAATACTTACTCATCCTGCTATATAGGCAAAATTATGTGCTCGTGAGCCATGCTAATTTCTGTCCATTTAACACCTGGTCTCATTGCTGTCGCGGCAGGAGTGCGGCGCAACCGCAGCGTAACGTGATCTGCCATGTACTTAATTCTCTAACGTGCGGAGCGGCTGACCAATACAAGGATCAAGGTTGCGGGGACCAAATGTAGGCCGGTCGCCAGAGCGAAGCGACGATTAAGACGAGCGCGATTTCGCCAGGTCGTAGGATTCTTTTCATCTGGATCGACACGTCGTCTGACATACAATCTTTCCCACCTAGGACGGCGACCTCTCCGCCTGATGTGAAGGATCTTGCGGGCTTGACCCTCATACACTGCAAGTTGGATGGGGTCAATGGGATCAAGTAGGATATGCTTGCGCCTGAGGGGCGCCCCAAGTGCCTAAAGGATTTTGGGTTCTGAAGCGATCTGAGGGGGAGAGGGAGAGCGGAGGAACCGGGCTAATTAACCTTTTGAGCGTCGGGCAGTCTCGTAAAAAGATGTCTCTCCACGCCCGCGCCATCTTTTGGGTGAATTTTGTCACGCATAGGTACTCGACCGCGGCGACCGTGGACTGTTTAGTGGTTGTCACGCATAGTCGGCAACGGCGTCCAAAAGGTTAACGCGTGTAGCGGGTGTCGTTCTGTGCTTGTACATTTTCTGTGGTCTTAGTGTGACCTGTGGTGTGATTCTCTTAAATAACACTTCGTCACCGAACTCACTGGCGAGCCTAACTTGACCCACCAGTGCGTATAAACTACATGTTCGTGCGTGTCATCAATCTTGGTCGTTTCAAAACGCAGCTGGCCACGGTCGTAAGTACCTAACTCCATGTAATGCCTACGTGCGCGTGGGTCAATTTATGATTGTCGTTCAAAATAAGAGACGAAATGAGCGATGAAATTTGTTAAGGGAATAACACAACATAGGAAGAGTTCTCTCTTACAAACACTACGACCGCACAACTAGGCGCTATTGTCTTAAACGACGCGTCGAATCTTTTTAAGTGGATATTTCATTTAATAATTCAATTGAATTCAATTTAGTTTATTACATAACTCTATTCCTCATACACCCATAGCTGAGTAAAGTCGTCGTAACATCACTTCCTGCGTTTTATTTCAAGGCTGCCATTATGTCATGGAAATTTCAACGACCTGCTGACATTGGACCTTCAACTATAGTGCCATTCCAACCAACACTGATACGCTTGGCGTCGATTTTGACAGTTTTCTATGGCACAAAGTTGTTTTCAATATCTCTGTGTCCGATTAATTGCTAAAGTTACGGCATAAGGAAATCGGAAATGAAGATGGAGACTAATTGTCTCCATCTTCATTTCCGATTTCCTTATGCCGTAACTTAGCCTAATTGGCTACAATTCCACCAGAGCTGTGAAAGGCAGTTAAGCGGTGCCCGAGGAAGTCTACCAATAAGATGACTTCATTTTGAAATTACCGCAATCCAATAGGTGCACCACAGGTGGACTTTTTCCTCGTTCCCCGCTTAGCTGCCTCAATCAGCTCTTTTTATCGCGCACATAAAGCATTCGTCTCTTTCGCACCCGGTAATTGGTTAAAAAGTAACAGATGCTTTATGTGCGCGTTAAAAATTAGTGTGCTAAGCCCTCTAGTGGCCACGTACTTAGGCCCACCGTTTACTTTTGTGACACAAGATCGAAATGAATCCCACCATTTGATTGGTAAATTTATGTTGCTGTTCGCGCTCGGCCTGATGGAAAGTGGCCACGGCAGGCCTATGGACATTTTCACCACAAGAGGCGGCCAATGCGTTTGGGCACGTAAATGATTAAGCATGAGAAAGACGCGACGATGCCAATTAATAGTTATAATTATGTATTCATTGTAATGACAGCTTAACTTTTAGTACGTTCTCTTTTACCTTGTCACTATTATTTGACATGATCATAAGCCGTGTATAACTTATGCTTGCGTGATGTAGATAAATATTACAGAAGTGTCAACGCGTAATCTTACGCCATACGAGTAAGGTCACAAGTGAATACGCAGTTTCTTTAGTACCTATACATTATTAGAGCTTTCTGATGAAATAAAGTTGGATGAAACTATTAGCGAATTTTTTAAAATTATTCTCGAAATTCTCCACGAACCCGCATACTAGAAGACACAGTGGACTGACGAGCTGCGGTGTGATTATCTAAAACTGCATTTACACGAGCAACTTTTTATGGCAATTTATAGTTGCCGATAGCTGTCTTACTCTAATATCGTACATTAAATGGAACACGTCTATAGTTGGCGGCCACACATTTCCGTGAAAATGTTGCTTGTGTAACTGCACTTTTAAGTGCGCAGCGGCTGATCAGCATATAAAGGAAACTATTCATTTAGACCCTAAGGACAATACATTCGGTCTTTTGAATGTGATCCTCATCGCTGATCAGCCGCTATGTACACTAGAGAATGACATGGCTGGTGAAGATTGCCCGACTCTGCTGGATACGAGCAGCACAGAATAGGTCGTTGTGGCGATCATTGGGTCATTGGTCCAGCGGTGGACATCGGCTGTAATGATAATGATGATGAATGCATCTTTGGAAATCTTAACAATTGTTTGATTTTGAACGCTTCTTTTACAAATAAGTTTAAAATCTAGCGTGAATGAAACAACTTTTACTTACATTGGAGAGTGATGAAACTATCGGCGTAAGGTAATAACGAAACGCGTACCTACGAGTTCGTTGCAAAAGGGTTTGCCCATATCCGATGGTATCGACGAAGGAACTATTATTATGGTAGTTATACAAAATCATGTCGGAATTATAATAACAATGGTACTTTATCGTTGCTAATGGCCAAAGCGACGATATTGTTTGTTTGTGGTTGTCAACAATAACAATTGTACTGTCATCTACGCTTAAACAGCCACAGAAACTTAAAAGGCGTGGTATTCATGTGGTAAATACAAACTCAAAACGTTTATTCAGCAAATTTTCCACCTCATTTGGTGGGCTCTGATACTCATTACATCAATAAATTAAATTAAAATCTACCAGCGCTCCGGACAAGACCATCATTACCATAGTATAAAGAGAAGGGAAGTAGGTTATCTTCATTCAAACGCACCGCATCGCCGCACGCACACTAAAACAAAATCTCGACCCGTTTCCCCTTACTAAGCGGGTCGAGATTTGTTTAAGTGTGCGTGCGGCGACGCATAGATACTTTGGCGCACACATACAAGCCGCGCGCGGTGCGTTTGTATGAAGATAACTGACTTTCCCCTCCTTATATTATGTCATTACTGAGAAGAAACGCTGCAAGTTACTCAGCAGAAAGTATTGTTTTCAAGTCATACATTGATATTATATCTTACTAGCTGGTGCCCGCGACTTCGTCTGCGTATAATAATTATTTAAGTAGTGTATGTCCTTCTCCAAGATACAATCTATCTATCTCCATACCAAAACATCAAAATCGGTTCAGCGGTTTAGGCGAGAAAATGTAACAAACAGAGTTACTTTCGCATTTATATATCTCTCTAGCTTTTTCCCGCGACTTCGTTCGCGTGAAATTCGGTTATAGTTATTCCCTCGGGAACTTTTAATTTTTCCGGGATAAAAAGTATCCTATGTTACTTCTAATACCTCCAAGAATATGTGTACAAAGTTTCATGATGAGCGTAACAAATAAACTTACATTGACTTTTATAATATTATTAGGATATAGATTTATAATTTTAATTTTCTAGAACATTCTCGTATAATTAGAATCTAGGCATATATTTTAGAACTTTCCAGATAATTCTAAAAATTCTTTAGAACAATCACGATTATTTCAGATCAATGATAGTCTCACATTTTTGAAGCTGACTTTTTTCGAACCCCCTTATTTTTCTCACCTTTATAGATATTGACTTGCAACCACCATAGTGCACGATGGGAGCCTTGTACCTATTGCCACATACAAACACTATGCGTCTGCGATATGTAGTTTTGGCTGCAAAGTGAAATATAGGGACACACACCTCAAATTTTATATATATATATATATAGATATAAAAACTTAAATATAATTAAATAGAAATATTAGAAAGAAATAAACTAATAAAGCGATAAATGAAAATTTTTGAGACTAATAAAAACAACATCGATTGTTGAATAATCAACAGATATGAAAAACTATACAATATAGTACAGAGAGCACTATTAAGTCTCTCTAGTCAGGTTTTGATATTGCATAAAACTATAATTAATTTAAAACTATTACTATTACTATTATGACTGGGCTTTTCCGACTCAGACTTAGTCTCGAAACATGTACTTGACAGCTAACATGACCAAAACTAAACCAAACTAAACTAGTGTAAACTATTTTGCTCATTCTCATTATTTTCTCTATTGTGGTTATCTTTTGTTCCCTAACTTGATTTTGTTTGTATACATGCTTTTCTGTTCTTTTTTGTGGTGTTCAATAAAGAGTATTGTATTGTATTGCATTGACTTGTATGAATCATACAAAGTGCACTATAAAATAAATAAATCACGACCATCCATTTTTAGACACTGCAAAATGACTTTTTTTATTTTAATATAATATGTGAACCGTGACTGATCTTGACCACAATTGTTTCCAGATCCTCACACTAGTGGTGACAGGTTTCCTGTCATTCTACATCTCGTACCTCCGCAATGTTAATATCTCCGACCAGTCCGAGTACCCTCGACTCATCACCGATACCACGGCACTTGTGCTCGAAACCATCATGACTATCGGGTTCATCGTGGCTCTGCATAAGGTAAGGTTTCTTCAGACTATTTGGGAATGGTGCTTTATCCAATTTATCGATAGCCGAAAAACTGAGG
Organism: Tortricodes alternella; assembly: GCA_947859335.1. Classification (NCBI taxonomy): domain Eukaryota; kingdom Metazoa; phylum Arthropoda; class Insecta; order Lepidoptera; family Tortricidae; genus Tortricodes; species Tortricodes alternella. Next base: position 20,303,502 of record OX401968.1, on the reverse strand, counting down.
AGTATATAATTTTGAAACAACGTTATCGGTTATCGCGGTTCAGTTAGAAATGGGCACGATACCTATCGTGTCCACTTCTTTTCAAGAATGATTTTGTAAACATTTCGTATTTTTTTTATGGAATGCCATCTCTTCTACATAGGAGTTTATATTGTCTTTGAAAGTAGACGGTACGAAGTAACAAAACCCGGTCAATATATTTTTAAAGTTGATTTTTCTTAGCGACCAAAATTGCAACGCTAAGGTTTGCTATGCTATGTTACAACTTTACATGCGATAATTGACAACACCGATGACAGACCCCAAATATCTGACTTGGAGTGTTTTCAGTTTTTGCCTGTACAAAAGTAACTTGTAGCTTCGTGAACGGGGACATAGGGATTGCCACTAATTATATTCTGTTTGAGATAAATGGTTATTAACTGAAATTCCATACAAAAAAAAAACCGGCTCGTAATCTCTACTTCCTAACAGCTTAAGTTTTCATAAGAAGTTAATATCGCAGGGAACACTGAGGGCAGTTCACGGTCCAAATGTTAACCGCCAACATTCTACAAAAACGTGTATATCTCATTGCTCTCACATCGTAAAATATTCATTTCCTGAGTCGTCACTAGGTCAAGGCAAGTTCCCGCCGTTACGACTTTTGCTCTGAACTCGTAATATTACGAAGTAATATCATCTTGCGGTTGACAGCTGTATTTTTTTTAAATTTTAAACCTAGTAGTTTCGGAGAGAAGAGGAGAGGTGGTAAATTTTTGATTATTTTCGTTAATAACTTCAAAATTATTCATCTTAAAATTATAAAAAATATTTTATGATTCTCACAACGAGCCCTTTCATTTGATATGTCAAAATTTAATCTAATTTACCCCACAAAAGCAGCCCCCATTTTTCAAATTCATTTATTTACGTTACGCGTCCGTGTTGCGGTCACCGACTTACATATGTGTACCAAATTGACTGTGACTCTGTGACAGACGGACAGACAGACCCACGAGTTATCCTAAAAGGGGTCTGTTTTTCCTTTTGAGGTACAGAACCCTAAGATTCTTAATTGCTTTATTCATCGCCGTAAAACTACATAGATAATTACTTAAATTAAATTAACTTGTATCAACGTTCTTCTACTCGTATTGAAATATCGAAAAATATAGATAGTATTGTCATTTCGACAGTAAGTTTAACATTGTCAAGAATCTTTCTTACCTGATCAACGCGATCAATCTATTTAATATTCTAGAACAGCTAAATAAGTCTGTAGACAAAAGCACTTTTTGGCATACTAGGAAAAATCTGTAGAGCGTTTTAAAAACTGATAATTTCGACATTATCTTGAACAGAGTCTGAAATAATCTTTTGCTCTCGTGTAAGTTTTTCATTTGAATGCAGTGTTTACATTTCTAAGCGCCGATAAGACGATACGCTTTGCCGTTTCAAATGAAACAAAACGATATCACTACAAAAAGTTTAAGAAAATCAGTCAGCTGATAAGCCGTGAAAGAAAAAAAAACGTTGATAATATTAGTACCTTTTCCGTTTCAGAAACATGTGTTGCTGATGAAAGTGTACCTGTACTTCGAGATAATTTTATCCATCATTGGTTTTATCTACAGCCTGGCTTTCATGACGAGGGAGACCGCCAGCGAGCTGTTCCTAATACTATTCCAATTAAGTAAGTAATTCAGGATTGAAAATACTGTCTACTAGCATTAGTTGAAAGAATATTTAAAGAAGACGAGAAACATTTATTCACTAAAACTGAAGACAAACAAAATGGCGAATTCTCGATCACTGACACATCCGTAAGATTTACTGTCATTAGGTACAAATGGAAAATCGTCCACGTGAAATAGCCATTCTGAAGTTGGGTCAAAAGTAATAGTATCCAAATTGAATTTAGTGAAAAGTATTTATAACCAAAATTTCATTGAAAATTAATTAAGCCCAAATGGAATTTTGTCGAATAAATTCAAGTGGACGACTTTCCATTTGTATCTAGTGACAGTAAATCATCAGGAAGTATAGGAACTAAAAAACCTACAGTTTTGAAATTCGGCAAGTAGATTTCTTTTAGGGTGTATAATTGTACTAAGTAGGAGATACCCCCCTATCTAAGTAGGAGATTGTATAGGAAATATGATGAGCGAAACTGTGGCGGGCCGCTATATTCATATAACGTGACCCTAGCAAGGTTGACACTAGGATTAGTTACTCTCATCTTATCCCTCAGTGCATCTCTTTCTTCGATACTAGTATGAGAGAGACACACTGAAAGCTAAGATGGGGATAACTTATCCTTGTGACAAGGCTGGAGCCGCAGGATATTTTGTTTTCGCATCGCAGACGTTGCGATAAATAACATTCTGTAACCAGAACCTAACCTTCAGTCTTAAGTTACAATAGAATTTATTATGAAAACGTACAGGTATGATTTAAAAAATAAAGTTTTTATCTCTATTATTATTAAGAAAGATGGCGTGCTGAGCGCTGGTACTTGTGCAATCGAAATTCATGGAGTAACGTATTAAGTTTCATGTTAAAATCATATTTCAATATTGCTGACGGAGTAAAGCGTATTCTCGTCTTTCTATGTCTTTCTGACTACATTAGAATAATCATAAGTTCCAATTAAGATGTAAATCATCTTCATTCGTCGCTCCAGATTTACGTGAAGATGGTTATGAACGAAACGCATACTTTGTCTCTTTTACGAAAAGGGTAAATGAGCCAAACATAATATATAGGTTGAATGAAGTCGTAACGCAACATCATTGCCTTAGAAACATTGCTACGCTAAAACCGCCACGTTCCTGCAGTGTTGGCATTAAAAATCAGCTTGACATTGTTATCACATTTATCCTAATTTATTTCCTTTAAAAATTGACACATTTGCTCCAATTGGATTGACATCTAAAAGTATTAACTTTGACCGATGACATTGGTTAAACTAAGCAAGTATCACAATCCACTATTGGTTTTAGTTTGTCAGTACTATCTTTATAATTTTTTATATCAAGTAGAATAGCTACAGTCAAATACGTAAAATATTTTACGCCGGAGTTATTGCGTTATATTGGCCGAATTCAGCTTAGCTTGAAACAGTATTGCATGATTCTTCAAAGTCACCGTGTAGGCATATGCGTTGCAGTAGCCCGTGAGCTACGTGTTGTGTAATCTGAAGCGTTCATGAAACAATTCGTGTATTGATAGCTATCAGCGTGAGATTTACCACGACGGCCGGTGCTGGTGGGACGTCGAGTATTACCACATCCAACCAATCTTAGGTCATATCTCTGACTAATGGACCCGCCACAGCTTCGCCCGCGGTATTTTACATACAAACTTTATCACCCCTTTTCACCCCTTTAGGGGTAGAATTTCCAAAAATCCCTCCTTAGTGTGCCTCTAGGGTACTCGAGGAATGTCTCCTCCAAATTTCAAAACTCTAGGACCACCCGTTTAGGCTGTGCGTTGTCTATAAGTGAGTCACGATACTTTTTTGTATGTATTGATGACTGATTGAACGTGTCAGCGTACTTGACGTCGGGAACCCGTAACTGCACTAGATGGCCAAAGTATTAATAATTATTTATAACTAATGCTGCTAGCGTCTATATAACCGTTTTTTCATTTCAGTGCTCCAAATCTACCTGGTGATCCTGATATGGAGTTCCATCGTCAAGATGGAGCGAGATGGCACGGTCAAGTATACGCGAGACAGAGACCCCGTGTAACATGCGCTCACACACATGCTAGGGATGTTTTACAAGGAATTGAATAACCAATTCAACCTGTGAGAGTGGTAAAGCAATGTTTCAATATGGAATTTTCTGGCCTTTATCGTTATTTTTGACAAATAAAACAAGACAACTGTTAAGCGTTGTTTTGCGAGGGTCTAATTTAAGCAAAGTTGTCTAAGAAAAACCTATTTTGTTCGTACTTAATAATAAAAAATATTTTTCTTAGACCTTCTCTTTAAGAAATAAATAGGTACCTTTAACCCAATTATATATATTCTTATCCTGAAAAAAATATGGAAAATACAATGGACTCTTCGTGGAGGAAACGAATTAGCAGTCTCAAATATTTTATATAATTTTAGATGTCTAATAATTATAATTGACAATATTGGTGAGTTCCGGATTTTATGAGTGCACCAATAATATTGTCAAATATGGCCAATAAGGCCAAAACAGGCAATAATATTGACAATCTAGCGTTTATGTATAATAATAATGAATGCTGCAAACCTACGCAGTTCGTCAATATTATTGTGCAGTGTGCGCGTTCTTTTATTGAACAATGTTATAGTAAATCTTGGAATGACAATGCAGCTAGCCTTTTTTTAAAAACAGTTTACAACCCTCTTGTTTTTTCTCTAAGTAGGTACTTAATAAGAAGTTTTGAATTACGTCCGAAAACATTTGTGCCTTTTAGCTCATAACTATACCAGGAAAACACTCAGCAAAATAGATTTATGGCCAAAAACTGCCAGATACTAGGAAATGCCTAACTAATTATCATCTGAGTCACATAAGTGATTAGTTGATATATCGCCTAAATCCCAAATGAATCAATTTTAATAGGGATCAATGGATAGTCTAAAATTCACTAGATGACGATGTTGTATCTAATTATTGAGGTTTGAAACCCGTGCTGACATCTAGCGCTGGCAGCGCTGTAACGCTAAGGCAGTAGTTATAACTCTCGCCGTTAGATGGCAGCACCGGTGTTGCAAAATTGCAATAGTCCCATTTTGTTGGTATGTGCTCGTATGTAGAAGTAAAGAGGTAATCCTATGGTGACAAATATACAAGTAACAGTTATGAGGTCCACATAATATGTGTAGTCTATATGTGTGTATATATGTAATTATTATATATCGCACGTTTGCCGGAACAACGTGATATCTCGTAAACAATAATTAACTGCGATATCACGTTGTTCCGACAAACGTGCGATATAGTAGTAGATCCCATGTTTATTCTTTAGTGTATTCAATATTGAAACCTATTACTTAGTAGCGCAGAGTTGAATTTTGATTACTTTTAAATGTTAAAACTACTACTAATCGTATAGAATTGATTACTGTACATTAGAAACGGCCTTTTACAATGCAGTATATTCACAAAATATAATAAAGGATCCCTTTAGCAGCTCAAATTTTGTTTGATCCAACTGTAGATCCCTCTACGGCTCATGATTACTGAAACAGCAATAGGTTTGCCGTCTCTCTCGCCTTGGTACCAAAAGATGCGTAATATTATGAGTACGTGACGCGTGAGTAAAAGCGAGGCAGTCGTATGATTCCGTTTCAGTTTAGCTAAAGTTATAAGTCGTAACGGGATATACCAAAAAAATAACTTTTGATAATTGTGATTTTTCTCATTTAGTGTTAGATAATGTATAATAGACTTAAGACATTCATATAGACTATTTTGGAGCCTGAACAAGATTATATGTATACATTATATTTAAACCAGAAGTGTCATTATTTTTGATAAAAATGTTCATGTCATGGTATTGTTACTTACCGTCAATATTTTGATCTTTATCATGTTATATTTAAGAATTCATCAATAAGATAATATATTTAATGTTTAAAATAAGTTTTATGCCAAATAAATTTGTTATAAATTCTCAAATAAAACAATTTATGATTTTATAGTTATTTTATTTCAAAATTAAGCACCAACGACTGCGTTATAATTAAAATTAGGTATACTTAAATACATATCACAATGTAAAAACCCTCCATACAATTATATAATTTAATCACAGTTAATATCTTGGAAACCTACTTGAAATGGTAAAGATAATAATTATTTTTATATTGGATCAACTCACAAGCATATCATGTCCGTACATTATACTGTTATAAGTTGATACAGTAATTAGCACTTCATTAGCTTTCACTAAATTAAAATTGTTAAAAGAAATGACGGAAAAGATCACTCTCATAACAAATTTCAATGTGATTACGTTTTCATTAGCGATACATTTAAAAATGACGTGGCTAAATTCAAATAAAAATTTACTAATTAACGTTAAGCTACGTATAGGTACACGTTCCAGAACACTATTGTCAATTTAGATGATGCATTTCAAAGTGGCAAACCTCGTAAAGAAAAATAAGTTCAAAGTTAAGGAACAAAGTACCCAACTTTGAACTTTATTTCATTTCATTATCTACGGAAGTTCGAAGTTAAGTAACCTTGTATCTTAGCTTTGAGACGCTGACATGTCATTGACACGATTAGGTAATATTGTGTCATTTTTGAGGGCGTGGCGCTACGAAATGGCGAAAGTTTAAATAAATAGTTATTTATTCTTCTCATTATTCAAGACATAAGTAAAATAGCTACGTTCATTTCAGCTGCCCTAGCAAGGTTTACAAGAGGATAATTTATCCCATCCCCATCTTATCTCTCAGTGCATCGCTCTTCATCTCTTTCTTCGATAATAGTATGAGAGAGACGCACTGAGGGTTGAGATAGGGATAGCAGAGTAGCATTATAGTCGTAGTTTCAGCTTATAGTCACAGTACATTTATTATATATTCCTATCTGAGATTTGATCGGTCCTAATATTCCGTCTCACGCAGTTTCGGTGGTCTCATACCAGATGTCTTTGGTGATGAGACTCTTCAGTCTTTCGTCTCGCTCTTCCTCCAGCTGTTTGTAGTAGCTAGCCACTATGATCAGCATGTAGCAATAAAGTACTGAAAAGAAAGAAAATCAAATTGGATATTGATGCTGAATTAGACGTTGCGCTTAGATGTAAATTCAAAAAGATAGATGTTTTTGTTTATAAGATTATTCCAGCAACGAAATTTAGAACTTTCATTGCCAAGCCAGAAACAAGTGATTCACATCAGTGAATCAGTGGCCATCAGGCCAGCGTAAAAACAAATTGCTTGATAAGACTCGCTACGCGAGTCCAACCACACGCCTCGAACAAAACAGCGCTACACTCCGAGAACAGACTCGCCAGGAGAGTTTACTTATCTCTACGAATATACCGTTGACTCGCGTGGCGAGTCCAGACTTGTGCTGAAAGCAAATATTCAAAAGCACAAACAATTTTCAATGCTTTTTTTATCTTTCAGTGGAAAATATTGATTAATTAAAATAAAACTGTATACGGAAAACTTAGTTCTGTTGTTTTTTTCTGATGGGTACTTCCTAATTATGTCTTTTCCAAGTTTGTATTGTTTACATTTAGTTAATAGAGTATAGCAGAAGCTGCACTATGTTTTACTATATGAACTTCGCTTTATATGTGTACGATCGTGGCACATGTAGATCTCATCTACTCTGACCGTGCACTCACACATACAAAACGATCGTAGAGTAAACAGAGTTTAACTATATCGCAGTCTGAAATGCACAGTGCAAAGCTGCAGAGTTGGCTTAAAAACAGGCCCACATAACTTCCATTGGTTAAACCCAAACTTACGTATACTAAGAAACTCGATGACGTAAACGGGCAGACTGCTGTCGGCGAAGTTGTTGATCATGTTGACGGTGGTGAAAAAGACGAAGAGCAGCACGTACGTCGTCACCTGCACCGACGTCCATACAACCCACGGGCGGATCAGACGTGCGTGTTCCTGGAAAAGTATGATGAAAGGAATAGAGAATAAAGAAGGCCCGATAGAGGACACACGGACAATCGATTGTGAAATGTCATCAATCAACATAAGAGTCAAATTCAAGAATATTACGTAGGATTGTGTTGTTTTCTATCAATTAAGTCGTTCGATGCACATCAGAACCACATTCCTCAGTAATGAAGAAGTGACCATAAAGCGTGTGAGAGAGAGAGAGTTGTGATCTATCACCGGCTAGCACGACATGCCTATGAGTCGTTTGTCGCTCAGTGCGTCTCTGTCAAACAAGGCAAATATGTAAGGGACGCACTGAGCGAGAAATGACTCGCGGGCAGTTCGTGCTAGACGTGCTGAGCGTGATAACAAATGGTCACTTTTCAAATCGTCCAGACGTCATGCTAGCTACTGGGAACATACCAAAGGAGAAGCTGCAGAACCGTACGGTACGGTTTTTATTATTCTCAATAATTCGCTTCTGCATAGTATACCTACTAGAAAATAAAGTGACCAAACTAAGCGTCATTCCGTTGCCATAGTAACGATCGGTTTCTGTGTCACTTAGACCACTGTCCAATATAGTCTCATCTCTCTTACTGCATAGCATAACGGTCAAAATAAAGGAACAGCTCTTTACTTTAGTCTCTAATTACTCCTTACCCTCAACGCTCCAACCAGCATGATGGCAGTAAAGAAGAATGTGACAAAGTGCACGATGATGGCAGTCACCACCAGCCCATAAGAAAGCATGAAGGTGTAATCATCAGGAGTAGATGCGGGTGGTAAAATGCTCAGGGCTGCGAAGCATTGCGCCAGGGTCAGGATGGAGTAGAGCTGGAATTAATATAAAATAATCTGTTTCATACACAAAAAGGCTGAAGCACTTTAAGATGGCCTCTGTTAGTAAACAAAGAGACACATTGTTGATGTTACTTACCTTTTAATAGTGTTCAAACTCTTAAGAAATCACCTTGACTGCCCACAACTTCTCCTCCAGATCAGACTTTTTTTTAATATATTATATTATATTAAGAGGGGGGCAAACAAGCAGGCGGGTTGCCTGATGGTAAGCAATCACCGCCGCCCATGGAAACCCGCAACACCAGGGGAATCACGGATGCGTTGCCGGCCCTTTGAGAAAGGAGTAGGCTCGTTTTTTGAAGATCCCTAGGTTGTATCGGTCCGGGAACGTTGCTGCTGCAAGCTCGTTCCAAATTCCTACCATACGTGGCAAAAAATGTCGCAAAAAACGTACTGTAGTTGACTGCCACCGATCAAGGATTTAGAATTCCTTTCCATTATCCTAGACGTACATTTTGCATACTATTATGATACGATTAATTAATTATTTTGTATATCGTGTACTATTCGCATGGGGACATTTTAACTGTTTGAAATACTTGTATGTTTTTTCATTCACTGAATCAGTTTAAAGTGTTTAAATAGACGTGTTTTTGTATCATCTATTCATTTTATTTTACCAATTGGCAATACTAAATTATGCTGTTTTTTACTGATGGACATTATACATAAATTTATATTTTCAAATATCATACAGATGCATTGTTTTGGGTCGCTGTTTCTGTGTTTAAAAGACCCAAGTTGGCTGGTAGATAATGAATGTATCAGCATTCATTCCGCCATTTGTGCACGTTCACCTATTGTTTATTAAATAAAAAATAAACACATATTTGTCTGTATGTAAGTATATAATATAATACTTACGATGAGTAAAAGTGCTGAGATGATTGTGCCGAACTTGAGCGAGAGGCACCCGAAGCTTGAATACCTCGGTATGTTCTCCATCGACAACGGGAACTCTGAAACCATCGAGTGCCTTGCGTCAATCATTTTTCACCACATCGGTAGGCGTAGAGTCTGTTTACTACTTATACGTAGATATTTTTTTATGAGTGAGTTCACGGTCAGAGCTAAGTAGATCTACAGGTGACATTGGGAATGTAATGCAAAACCAATGTTGCCGGCTCAGTTAAATTCGGCCAATATAATTCAAGAACTCCGACACGTTATAAACTTCGTATTTAACTGTAGCTAATTTACTTAATAATGTCACTTTACAATCAGTAAGTAATTGATTGTCATACTTGCTATTGTTAAGTTTAACCAGTGTAGACTCTAATTGAATTGAAATCATTGTCATTAATTTTGGCAGATGACACTGATTAAACTAATTCAGTTCTAATTATTAGAGCAAGGGTGTCCATAAGAATATAAATTAGGATAAATGTATATGTATCTAAGAACGTTGATGCGATGTGTTAGACAAAACCACTACATTTAATCCCCTCGTGTAGAATCCGTAAATATGTAATCCTATCCCATCCTATTTATATAAGTGCATGCATGCCTACTTAAAATATGCCTGATTTACAGCTTGACGCCGAATTATCAGGAACGGTCAACACAAAAATCAGCAATAATAAATAAATTAAACAATAAATCACGATCCCATCATATCCTACTAATCCACCAATATGTGTGGAAGTATTGAACTTTGTTCCTCAATCAGGCGCAAACGGATATCTTGAAATTTAACACAGGTTACTCTTCATCACAACCCCATGTAAACAAAGTCACGGACACAGCTAGTGTACTTTATGTGGGTACGGTTACTATTTCCTGATATGTTCTAGTCTCAAAACAGCTTTCAAAATAAATTTACAAAACTTGCGGAACTTAAAACTATTGGCTACAAAATAGTTCTTATAGTCAGAAATATCAGAGAATACAGTTTTATGTTTTGTGATGATTTTAATGATGTATTGGTCATTCGTTAACGAATCGCATTCCTGCAATCGCAAAATAGCAAATACGCAACGTAATTGTTTAAACAGTCAATACTAGATGTCGCTCTATTCCATTTAAAACTAAACTACAAAGCAAAATAACAGACTTGTGTCTACAATAATTGTCTATTTATACTGCGACAATGACAATACAGCGTCAATAAGGGCCACCAGACATGAGATATGACACCTGAACGGCGCTGGTGAGCTATTGCTTTCAACCAATCATAGGCGATCACAGACATTTTCTCTCTCTGATGATTGGTTTAAAGTGACACCATACGTGACGTCCACTAGCGCCGTTCTGGTGGCAAATCTCAATTCTGGTGGCACTCTGTGCAGTGTTTACGTTGCTACGCAAAATTTTAAAAAATCTTGCTTTTTAATAGTCACCAGATTACCTTGACAAGTATTTAATTTACAGACAAAGCCACCAACTTATTTGACAACTGAGGTGGTTTCTGGTAACAAAATCACAGAACAAAGCTGTTGTAATATTTACTAAGAACTAGTTCTATTTTTCTCAATGACACAGTAATGTTAGTAGATCCGCAACGTTTCTATGCATTCTGTAGACGCAGTTATTGGTCAACATCGCGTTACTAGGTAATAATCGGTTTTATGTATTTACAAATCCTTATCGCTAAATGCATCACACGAAAACACCAATAATACACGACAAAAGAAAAATACTTACGTTTGTACATTGTGGCACAATTCCAAATTCACAAAACAATAGGTTATTTTTACACGACAATCCGTTTATTCCGCCGCTTCGGAGCAGACTGTTTGGTATCGCCGCCATAAATAATCACGTACTGATAGTGATATCAGGATTAGAGATAACAGTTTATAATTTGAAAACGGTTTAATCGATTATACAAAGTAAAGATAAGATTAATTAAGGCCGTTTTTGCGTACTTTTTCAAATGGTAGTGAGACTAGTTTTAAAGTACAGCACGGTACCATTGCTTTCTCAACTGATACGTTCGCTTCAAGTGCGAGGGGGATAACTATATTAACTGAATACTTTCGTGTACTCTACTCAAATGGTGCTGACGCGCCTGCTTTCATCAAAAATTATGGCGCCTACATTTAACTGATTATTTAATGTTACGCAACGTTGAGCGTGTCTGTCTTGACTTGACAGGGCATGTATTCAAAGAATAAAATTCGTCTGTCCCTTTCCCCGCAGCTATCCCTTTTGTTCTCAAGGCGTGACAAATAAACGAGAACGAGACGGGGTGAAAGTTCGAACTTTGTGCTTCAGAGTAAGTAGATGTGCAATATCGTAAAGTTCACTTCGTTCACAGCGCCACTAAAGACAATTGTAATATTTGGTTTACACTGAATCAGTTCAATATTGTGATCCATATTGCTCATATCGTATATTATAGTCCGATTATGAGCGATTATTTACCATGTTTTAAGAGCATTGCTGTTTTATGGCGCCAATCATAGTCATTTAACGAACGACTAACATGTCCCATAGTAAAAATTTAGACACTGCCTATTTTTTTAGTTTATTAGCAGCAATTAATCAAAAACGCTATGGAAGTGAATTATTTTACAGTTTGAAATCACACTGTCATTCTACACTATGTCTTCAATATTACCTCTACTTTTATTTAAAACGTATGTTTAAAAAGATACTTAAAGTTCATTATAAATATTGACAATTGGTGTTACTTGATAAAAATAAACTGACCCAAATGATAGTAAAAATGACAAGACAACGAATATAAAAACATTTAATAAACGGTATTTAGTTACGTATAATTAAAGCTTCGTTTTATTTACTAGTAAGTCTACTTACTTACTTATAAACTATACAAAACGGTACATTTTGGATAACTAAATCGCCGAGGATGGTCATTCCGTTTACGAAATACCTTTTGACTAAAATTACAAGTATTAAAACCAGATTCTGTCCTGAGAGAAGCTTCTGCGATTGTACAACATTGGTGTATTTTGTTTTTGATGAGGTACTTTTTCATCAATATTTTGAAAGCAGTTAAACAACATACCTAAAAGCTCATATAGCTCAGTCTTATTAAGATTTCACTTGAAACAAATAATATGCTGGCCACTTCCTGTGGGACTGTAGTCCCCGCGATATTATTACATAAATCACTTTCTTTTATACCGACTTCATTCCTTAGCTCTTTACTAATACCAGCATTGATACAAATTTCCGAAATCCAAAAGAGGTGGCACAGAACTATACCTGGATATAGTTCTGTGAGGTGGAGAATACACAAACAAAACAAATGAGCCAACAAACAACACAAGTACCTAAACACAAGGCTCACATTGTGCATGTGCATGTGCCTTATCTTAATGACCTCGCGTGAACGCATTTATCTAGCCGTACATACGATAAGGTCAATAGGACTCGTGTACTTATCCAAAGTGCACCCAAACAGTCTCCAATACTAGCAGCAGCAGCATTCATTCTTATTTTCTGTTCCAAAATCCACCCCAACTCTGAAACCACCTCATTTAGCGCAAAACTACTTATTGGTTCCCTCGAAAAAACATGCCTGTCAATGATTTTCTAACTTAAATATATACAAAAATGACCGTGCCAGGGTGGGGATAAACGAAATTTAACAGTTCCTGCTGTCGGTCTATCTAAAAAAAACTATAAAACTAACACTAGTAATCAGGTTGCGTCAAGACGCTGTTCATTTCTTTGGGATCTAAATTAATGTCGTTTAAGAAAATGTGCCTAGTACATCTATCAATATGGATGAACAATAGAATGCCCGTGAGCCTCGACAACTTGTCCTCCAACTGAGGCTACTTGAGCCACTGGCTGCACAATTTGCTGAACGACCGGCTGGACCACCGGTCCTTGGTTGACAGCCACAGGAACTGGCTGCGGCACCCTAACAGGTACAGCTGATGGTACCCCAATCGCATATGGTTGTGGGACAGGAAACCCTACTGCTTGCGTAACTGTTACAGGGACCGGATGAGCCACTGGATATGGGAAAGGCCGGTCTATCGGCACTGCAATTGGTCTATGTATTATGTGGGCAACTGGGTGAGGCACCAACACTGGCACCGGCCTTGGTCGATCAACGGGTACGGCATAGTGAACTGGGTATGGCACTGGCCGGGGTACTGCTACTGGTATTGGTTGGGGGAACGGTATGGCTACCCGGTTGTGGTATTCAGAAACCGAGTGCCGAGTCGGGAGGTTCACTGGCACGGCCAGGGAGTTGACGATGCTGCGTTTGGATTGCTCGGTGGACGCAGAGTGGACGCTTAGGTAGAGAAGTATCTGAAAAGAAAAATATCATTCAAACATGATTTTTTGACATATTATATGCTTAATCCTGAATACAAGAACCAATTAAATCAATACTGAAAGACATTTAGAAAGAAACATCCACCTATGATAATTTTGAAATGGTAAAATAACAACTTAATTAAAACTTACGTAAAATAATCGTGACATTATTCCCTCAATGCTGTAATGTTCAACTGTTACAACGGAGGCGAGAAAAGAAAGTGCGCGGGAGCAGGAAAGCAGGGTATTTATAATGTTAAGTGTGGTATACGAGCGCGATGTGTGTGGAACCCGCACGCCCTGTAAGAAAGCTGCTCCCGATGCACAGGAGCTGGTAAATCCCCCAGATGGAAAGAAGATGTTATTGATGTAAAAATCGCAGATTGACGTATAGCGTTATGTACCTAGGTCTAATTGTCACGCATTAGGAAAAGCCATCAATGGGCTACAATAGACTGGATTGTCAAGTCCGTATGCCGATATGGGTTTTTATATCTCTGAAAATATTTTCTCTGTGCCATTTCATCTTTAGATAAAAAAAGCTACGACAAGACGGGATGAAGCATCCTATGCAGTTCTAATTTGAACCATACCTATGAATAGAAAACAACAACGTGTAAACTATATTTTCATAAATTGCTTTGTTTAAATTGAGTATGTATTTCTTTTATCTCGCTTATCTCGCGAGTCGCACTCATTGTCAGTTACTAAGTCATTAACGTACTTATTCCTTTTTATAAATGTCCACAAATCATTCAAAATCTTCACTAAGGAAGACGTTAATTCACTGACCATTGGGAAAGTAGACCATTCAGGCAAGTGGACCATTTAGGAAAGTGGACCTATTATTAGTGGTGGAATTATAATATATACTCGTATTCTATCTACACGAATGCCACAAAGGCAAGCACGCAGATTTTTCTGTAACACTTTTATTTTCGTTTTATCAGCTCTACAGAATTCCCATCGATACATTCACTACCACACATGTCACCCCCAGATCTGATTTAGGTATAAACTAGGCGATCTAGACTCAGACGTAAGGTCTTACGTAACGAACGAACGATTATCAAATTGTTTTAGCTAAACCACTCTGTCCGTTTACTTCCCTCTTCACTTGGTATTTCTGTTACATGCGTGAATAACTTGATGTAACGATTATGGGATTGGGGAAAATGATGGAATAAAGGCGAGAAAGAAGTCGATTACCCGCTCCTTGAGTGGTTTCAGAAGCAACATAGGTACTAGGTATGTTGCTAGGTAGGTTTGCAGACAACAATAATTCTACATTGTCCAATGTTTTATTTTTATTTTTGTTATGTAAAATTGTACTTTGTATATTTAACATGCTTTTATATTAGCTTCACTTAGTCTTGTTACTAACAGTAATACAATCTTAGAAGTTATTTTTAACGTACTTTCTACCGTCCTAACGATTTGCATATTTGCAAGTTTATGCAATTCGGATGACAATACAATAATTTGGTATCATCGAGCTGATCTGACCATGGAGCCAGACCCCTTAGCACACTAGTTTTTATCGCGTACATATAGCATTCGTCCCTTTCACATCCGCATATTAGTTAAAAAGTGACAGATGCTTTATGTGCGCGATAAAATCTAGTGTGCTAGGCCCTCTGGAAGTGGATATTTGTGGTGGATAAGTCTTCAATTAGGTACTTACTATTCGTGAGCCCCTTGAGTTTGGGCTCATTTGGTTTTTTGACGAGTCCAATACATTACCTTGGTGATGAGGGTCTTTTGTACTTTTTAGTGCGTTGCTGACAAAAGGGTATTTTTTTAGTTTTTGTGAACTATAATTATTGAAATACGTTACAGAAAGTTGGAAAGCGAAAACTGTGGTAGCTACTTCGCTTTTATACAGTTGAAAATTAAAGTTTTATTACGGAAGTTCAAATTGAAAACACTTTCATGACGGGTGGTCTGATCGTAAACGCGAAAACAAACAGAGCCAGACCGAAAGACAAATTCCAAGCATACAAGTATGCAGGGATCGAACCCGTGACCTTTGACTTCGTTAACAACATAACAACTAGGACAATCGGTCAGTAGAAGGTATTGTGAAATAAACCTAGTTAGCCCCACGATTCCCAACATAGTTTACTATAACAATATATGGAAAACTAGGTTTGTTACGTGTCGCAACTTTGCTGCTGGGCAAAACAGGTCTACTCCCATATAATGCGAAACTTCGGACGTTGTCTCTGTCTCGCGATTGTGACGCGTGGCGCGAGCAAGAAGGATAGCACTAGGCAATGTTTGAATGTGGTTATTCAGAGTATCTGTATTAATTTTAAATGACGGAAATAATAAGTTTCGCTAAGTAAGTGACGTCTATATTGCTTAAGATTGGCTGGTCGAATGGTTTCAGGAAAACTTTTGCATAATTTAGTTTTAATGTAGGGCGAGGTATTTTGTTTCATGTTTGTAAATGGGACTAGTCGCTAGCAATACGTACGATCAAGATGATCTTTTAAAAGGGCATTTTGAGTGCCCAATAACTGACGTTACAAAAATTTGTAATGAACTGTAACTAATTAGCTTAATAAAAAATAAAGATAAATAAGATAGTATTGTCACCCTACAATCAGTACTTCATTGCCATACTTAACAAATGTCATCTGCCAAATTTACAATTTTAGATGTCAATTCTATTTAATTTGAGCAAAGATGTCCATTATTAAGGAAATACATTAGGATTTTAAAATAAATAAAAGTGGACCTATTAATTTCAGCACTGCAATGACGTGAAGAAGTTTCTAGCCTAGGTAATATACCAAGATAAATGATTAATCAGGTCAGTATTACTTATACACAAGAGAAAAATCACAGCCTATCAATATCCATATTTTGAGGTAAATTCTTGAGATGTCAATAATAACGACATGGTTCAACATCGGCCTAGAAGTCAAATTAATTAAAAATTCAATGGTAATTTTTTTTAAATCCCTACCCTGCTAACACCACCACATAATTGTTTCAGTTGCTGTTTAGGATGAAAATAACTTACATTCAACGGGGAAATGGTGAAACAGGCCAGCGATTTCGGCATCTTTTAAATACAATTTAAATTTTCTTCCGTCGACAAACAAAATCTATTCTCAAGAAAACTGACATAACGTAAATAGTTACTCCTTTGTCCTTATCCAAAAGTAATGATTCATTAACAGGCTTCTCCCTCACATACCAAGCTTAGGAGAACAGCGCCTCTATTCGGAAACGCTAAGTGATGTTGTAGCGCCTCGTGAGCGAGATTTCTCATCCCACTCTTCCACACGACGCGTAATGCGTAAGTGCGAGATGCGAGTCTCGCTCGCAGGTCGCTGCAGTATCACTGAGACGTTCCTGAATAGACGCCCAGGACACCTTATGGCGAAGTTGCGTAACCCACAGAATGCGGTTCTATCACGGCACTAATAGGGTAATGGAGGTTCCAGTTTTTATTGGATCTCAGAAGTGATAAATATGTAGCTTCGAAAGAAAACTTCCTTGAAGTCATCAGTTTTTAGAATCTTTACTGGTACTGGTTAATTTCATCAAAATCATTTATTATTTCAGCCGAAAGATATCCTGGGGTCGTATTCTTAATTCCAGGCAGTGTCCACCGTAAACTTAGCTACCTGAAATTCAGCCGGCCTTTTTAGCGCGCTCATAATAAGATATTTCCAGGCAACTTAGTGTACGGTGGAAACTGCCCGGAATTAAGAGCTCATAATACGACCCCAGCACTGCTGGACATAGGTATTCAATGACCGATCCTTTACTGCTCGCATCCTCCCGCGATCTTCGCCAGATGGTAGGTGTTCTTCATATTTAAGAGCTGGTCTCTTTTCGCCGGAGTAATCGCCATTCGTAGGTACGCACTACGTTTCAGAATGGACGTTTGATAATTTACTGCTAACTTCATGTCAATCAATCCAATGTTTCCATTACTGAGATGTAGTGCATAATTAGTTTCCATCGTGTTTTATCGGAAGAGTTCGTATTTATCATGCTCTCTCAATTAGCTTCAGCAAGCTCCCAATTCTCGGCGCATTTGAGAATCTCATAATCGTGATTAAACGTCAGTGCATACAGTCATTTGACACAACTGTATGAATCTGACGTTTAATCTCGCAATTGACATTATCTCGCATGCATCGAGAATTTTGGTCTGTAGTATGAAACTATGTACATAAGTGAAATCCACTCATATATGTATCGATCAAGACTATCTTTATCCATAGATTAAAATCGAAGGCACACTTTCTATCATAAAGTCGCTTGTTACCCGTCCGCTGCTACGCATTCTAATCGATGTAATTTTGTAACACTTTTAATGCGTGCAGCCTGGATGATCTCATTGTTACGTTACCGCTGACTTTAGAGGTTATTGTGTCGATTTTAGGGGTAAGGTCACTTGAGTAACCTGAACACTTGGTAAGTAATACTTAAACCTTAGCAAAATGAAAATGAAAATTTTGCAAGTAGGCCACACGGGCTCTTTCACATGTCTGAATCTACCAGCGCATCGAAAGGTGACATCTGCTGAGAAGTAACGCCGCAAGAAACTCAGCAGCAGGATTCGACTTGTCATTTGCAGTATTATATTTATCGTTTCACTTTATAAAGTGAAACGACGACGACGGCGACGGCGACGGCGACGTCAAAGTAGGCACTCTATTTTCATACAGTCTTAGGAATACATAATATTTTGCAAAAACGTACCTCAGTCCGGTGATCCCAAAGAAATAGTACTTAAACGATAAAATCGTCATTTGTAAACACCTCTGCTTGTTGGTCTAGTTCGTTGAGTGATGGGACTGCAAACTCGAAGTGTCCACGCTTGCTTCGACAGGACGGAAAAGGCGCGCTCACACTGTTACCATGCTTATCACCATTTCAGACAAAGATAACATTAGACACACCATAGCATAAACTGACTCCGCTCTCCACTGCAAGACCCGGTGGCCCAGCTGAGTTCATAATGTACAGATGTAGTGCATAATTAGTTTCCATCGTGTTTTATCGGAAAAGTTCGTATTTATCGTGCTCTCTCAATTACATTCAGTAGGCCCCCAATTCTCGGTGCATTCGAGATAATCTCACAATCGAGATTAAACGTCAGCGCATACAGTCATTTGACACAACTGTATGAATCTGACATTTAATCTCGCAATCGACATTATCTCGAATGCATCGAGAATTGGGGGCCAGTACCCATTATACCATGCTGTCATTTTCATTTTGACATTTGACACTAAATAATAAAGTTTCATATTAATGAATATAAACATGTCACTCATTTAATACAATAATTAATTGACACTTCAAGTCCCGTCATCTTCTGATTGAGATCCGAGTTTCACCGATGGAAACATATTATTCACTATATCTGTATTTAGTTAATATACTTACATGCAATTAAATATGCAGTACTGAGTCATGACACATTTTGATAAGTGACATTAAATAAACTAAGTATTATAGCAGGTCTAACGTATTTTGGCTTACATAACTATGCTCTAGGCGAGCGTATACAAGAACTGAACATTTTCGATTCGCCATTCCACTATCCCGAGTTTTTGTTACTGTAAATCTTTGTAACAAAAGAGCATGCGAAAAAAATACAGCATATTCTTAATCACCGTTCTTAGGTTTGCTTAAAAAATCACGGGAATCGTGTGTATGATCTACGCTTTAGCAACGTCGGCGTGCGTGTTGACACCCCGAGCGGCGCGTGCGCAGCGTGCCGACCACATTCGCGCCCCACGCGTTGGATCCATTTGATTACACCGTTTAATTTAATTTTATAATACCTACTCAATAAGCAATACCAAAATAGATCCGTACTTTGAGACGTTTAGTGTCCCGACAGAAACCGCAACAGGATCGATTTAGTAAATTATTATAGGTACACAGAGAATGATAAGAAATTAAAGTACATTGTGCATCTGCCGTAAGAAGGGGATAACTATCGAGAGTCTGTTAGAAGCCCGATGCCGTAGGCGAGGACTTTTAATGACTCGAGTTTGTAACCCCTTACAGCCCGTGATACACACAATGTTTTTCATCACATTTGCGAGAGATAAAATAAAAATTAGACAAAAATATATATATATATATATATTAATTGTATTCCCATTGTACATCGTGAATTACCATCAGATGGGTAGAATAAACTGTATGTCGCGATCACCGCCGGCACCGCGCGCAACCCACCGGACCTGGCGCATGCCCTGCCCGTGGGAATTATGGATTTTGTATGGTTTATAACTCCCGCTGACGGCGGGGCGTATAGAGGAGTTAAATCGGCTATAGCTGCTCTATACGCCTTTCCCGAGCAAGTGTGATGAAAACTTTCTTATTTAGGTAATTCGTTGTGAGTGACTCTTAAAATCATTATTAAATGAATTGGGCCTGAAAATTATCGTACATTGATTTGTGATCTTTGACAAATAAATCAAAGAATATTTTAGGGAATAGTTTAAAAAAATACGGCTTTAAATAAATTATCTATAATACGGTAAAGCAGGCTAGGCTAAGATTAATTGCCTATGCTGCTCTAAACATTTTTGTAATCAATTTAACACAGGTCCTATTAGAAAAGCCTAATAGGTCTTATTAAAGATAGCCGTTTACGTCCAGTTCAGGAATAAGTAGATTATGTCACGGAGTGAAAACGCCATCCTTACCGCACTTGGCGTTTGACAGGTTTTTACAGATATGTCTCCATAGTCTATTAAACTATTAATGAATGCAGGAATGTGTGAAGAAAACTCACTTGCTTTTTACAACACTTTGATGATTGCTCTCTCTGGTTATTTATACTTAGACAAGCTACAATAAATCCATACTAACATTATAAATGCGAAAGTAACTCTGTCTGTCTGTCTGTCTGTCTCGCTTTCACCGATTTAAATGAAATTTGGTACACAGATAGTTTAGAGCCAGAGAAAGGACATATGCCAATTTTTAATGCGAAAAAATATTGTAAGGGCTTAAAAGGGGGGGAATGAAAAGTTGTATGGAAGTATCGTCATTTTTAGAGCTAGAAGCTTGAAAATTATTTTGTGGGCTGTGGATTCGATATAAATAAATATGACATTCAAAGTTTGTAAAAGTTTTACCCTGAAGGGTGTAAAATAACAATAGGGAATAGGGGATGAAGGTTTGTTAGGAAATATGTAAGGTTTATGTGAATGTTTTATAAGTTTGCGACAAGAGACATTAGCCTAAATAATTAAAAATGCTACCCAAAAACACTATTACACGCGGACAAAGTCGCGGGTCACAGCTAGTATTTAAATATAGAGAGGGTTCGTTGTGGTGCAGAAAAATGATTCTGCTTTTGACCAAACGTAATATTGCACATTGAAAGAAAGAAAGAAGAAAATAAATTTATTCACAACAATTAACATACAATAACATCAGTAGAACACGTAAAAGAGACCATAAAGAAAAAATAATTGTTGCGAAACGTTCCCAACTCAGCATGTGCTGGCTGTGAATCCAACGTTGGTCTTCTGTGGGACCGCTCGGTGAAAATAGGGAAGGTGACACAAACATATTACACACTACACTATGACAACAAATAAACAAATGGCTGGACTCTTCATCCTACTGTAATGTCGAAACTATCGAAATCATTTGAATCACTGTAATAACATCAGCTATTGATTAAGAATTGCCTTATGATGCAAATATAACTATAAAATATAAACAGGATAGTCCTTGGTGTTCGACGCTATGGAAAGTAGAGCATCGAAGCATTCTTCGTGTACCGATTAGATACAAAACAGACCCTGATCAAACAGAATAAGATAGCAATTTCGTTGATTGTTTTTTAGGCTGTTATGTAGTTTAGTTTAGTTTTATCTAAATCTAAGGCACTGTGGGAACCGGTGTCCCTTTCAAATGGATGTTATTTATGGGTTGAAGATAAGTGAATGCAACTGGATGTATGAAATGAGTTGAATGAGTATTGAATGCCGTGCGTTTGGGGTTTGGATTCAGTTGGAGCGTGCTGTGAATTTAAAATGTGATCAATTTTTTTGTCCTTTTGTTAAGTATGGTATTATGTAATAAATTGATGGGAATTTTCTTTGATAGTAACAGTAAGGTCAGAAAAATTAAACACAATCTGGATGACCCAACTAGATTTTAACTTACTTAATTAATTTGATACAAATAGGAACTGTAGAACTTTGGAATAATGATGATCTAATAAAACACATAACGTCAAGATATATCGTTGACTTCCTGTCGTAGATACACTGGCCTTATAACTTATGTATGAAAGTTGACTGTACATATGTATGTCGAGATGGCTGGCTTCAGTGACGTAGCAAGGGCGAGGGCAGTATCGCGGGGCGGAATTTCGGAGTACCGCTTCAGGTTTTATAGATAAAAAACCGGACAAGTGCCAGTTAAACTCGCGTGAAGAGGGTTTCGTGACTATATGAAATTTCCTATGTTACTTAAAATACCATAGACCTCTTAAAGGTTTTCCTGTTATCTATAGGTAAAGAATTATTTTCTGTATTTTTTCCAAATTTTGGGCCGTGTACTTTCCGAGATAACTGGAGCGGGGATGGTTAATTTTCACCTATTTTCCTAAGTAACTTCAAAACCCCTTCATTTGATATGTCAAACGCTTGCAAAACTTTTTTTTTTATTTTCCAATTTTCCCCCCAGTAGTTACAACCAACCACAAATCACCAACTTACATTATGTGTACCAAATTTCAACTCAATCGGTCCAGTACTTTCGGAGCAAATTGGCTGTGACAGACAGACACGCGAGTTATCCTTTAGCTTTTGGGGTACGGAACCCTAAAAAAATCCAAAAACTTCGGGCCGATAAATTAAGGTTTCTTCCCCGGGAGTAAAAGTCTACGCTACGCTACTGGTAAGCATTTTATCGCTTTGTGCCACTTCATCCTATTGCCGAAAATGCACAATCTAAAATGCCGACGAAAATGCCGACCTATGATTGACGATATGGCCTATGATGATTTACAATATATTCTCTGTGACCTTTGCAATTTTCGTCCATATCATTATAGTTTTACGGAATATAGTCGCGTAAACAACAAAGTATCTAACCTATTTTTACTTGTTTAGTGCATGTCGTTAGCGGCACCGGCACATTCCGGCGTTACTTCACAGGCCCTAAGCAGCAACAATCGTCCGGCTATCGGCAATCTGCGTCGATGTCTCGTGTCGCAAGGGTTTTGTTATACGTTCCCTCCATAACAGTGCTCGCTTTAAGTGTGAGCCTACGGCTTTTCATACGAGTTAACGTACCACTCGTCAATTTCACTAGTTCACCAGTTTACTAATTAGACAGTTTCGGTAGGGTGACAATTTCACTCGTTAGGCATTTTCCTGATGCTTCAGTTTCCTCCTTCGCTAGTTTCTTAGGATGTCAGTTTCGTGAAATTGCCAGTATTGGGATCCGCTTGTTTAATTTTTTGTCAGCTTCGCTAATCGAACGGTTTACCTATTCGTTAGTTACGCTAGGTAGACAATTTTGCCTGTTTGCCCGTTTTGTAATCCTTCAGTCCAACCTTCTTGTTATAACCTTTAAGTGAGAAAAACAAACGCTAAATAAAAGACAAATATACGCGTCGAATTGAGAACCTCCTCCTTCGGTTTTTTTGAAATCGGTTAAATATTAGTTTTTTATACTTATGTAATCGGGTAATAACTTAATAAGTTATGTCATAGGTATTTACACTAATATATGACATGACACAACGTAGTAGTAAAACACAATCTAAACTAACTGACGAACAAGGAAACTTGTGTAAAAGAAAAGTAACGAGTTAGGAACATGACGAAATAGCAAAACTGACAATCTAAACTAACTGACGAACCAGGAAACTTGCGAACAAAGAAACCAACTTAATAGGGAAATTGACAACTTAGTGAAACTGGTAAATAAGGAAATATGGCGAATTCAGAAACTGTCTAATGAGTAAACTGGTGAATTGGGGAAATTGACGAGTAAGGAAACCGACCGGTGGTACGCTAACCCTTTCATAAATAACGATTTCCAGCCGTTAAATGTTAACCGATTCTGACCAATTTTTGATAGGTTGTCAGCCAGAACAAAATCTAGGTCTATCTACAGCGTATAAATTTCATACGGGCGTATATGACAATGACAATCAGTATCGAACCTATAAATTTACATACATTTAATTAACTAATTGCTTATTTTTTCTGTTCATACAAAATTATTGAGTACGCAATGGATTACATCTAAGTAATTAATCGATTTATATAGCTACGTAAACGTCATCTCATGACAGTTAATTTGTTTTTTGTTAAACAGTGGACTAAATACATAGCAGCTCAGTCCTACTTTAAAAAATTAATAACTCTTTATTAATTAAACCATTGAACAATTTTTTTTTTCTCATATAATTTGTACGATCGAAAACTATAGCTGGGTAAAATATACACCCGTATGAAATTTACACGCTGTACTTATATGTTTTGATTTTTTCACTATAATCAATAAATTCAGTTTTATAGTTGTTTCAGTATTCTCATACAAAACTGATTTCGGCGATTATTAGACTCTGATGATCTTTAATCAATATTCAAAAAACGTAAATGTAACGGTTGAAAATCGTCCTCCTCCGTAAATATTAAATAATCCAAAACAAATCTCAAATGAACTCCAACTTAGCAGGCCACAAATTTCGAAGAACCGAGAAGAATGGTTTTTGAGTGGCGCCCCACATTGGTTAATTTAATGCCTCACACATGAAACTGAAGATCAGAGGGCCCAGCACACCAGCGTTTATGCGAAAACATAAAAAAATTGTATGATAGCTATGCCACCTGAGGTATATTATTAACTTACTGGCGGCTATTAATCGGTCGACGTCGAGTCCTATATAGCAGATTCCAAGGTGGCTTCACAGGCCCTTAGCAGCAATAATTATCCGGCTATTTACGATTTCCATCAATGTCTCGTGTTACAAAGTTACTCTTACAGTGCTCGCTTTAAATTAAACTAAAACAGCAAAACACGAATCCAATTCCAAATTGGCAGCTGCATGTACCGGTAAAATTCTAAAAACATTGAAAACCGGTGGCAATATTGAGTAAAAGTCGTCTAAGGGACGGGTCCTCTCCAACATGGTGGACTATCTGTATGGGCGATGGGCTGATCACCTGTCACCATACGGTTCATCATACCATCTTAGGACCAATAATTAATCGAACGTGGCCACAAGTAGTCTTGTGGCTCTGCCCACCCCATTAGGGATTTCGGGCGTGATAATATGTATGTATGTATATTGAGTAGGCATTAAATAAAAAAATATGATTATTACTAGTGGACCCGCCACAGCTTCGCCCGGGGTATTTTCCATACAAAATTTATCACCCGTTTTCACCCCTTTAGGGATGGATTTTCAAAAAATCCCTTCTTTGTCCACCTCTAGGGTACTCGAGGAATGTCCCCTCCAAATTTCAAAATTCTAGGAGCACCCGTTTAGGCTGTGCGTTGTCTGTAAGTGAGTCACGGTACTGTTTTATATGTATTGATAATTATTATATTAAGGTCCTTACATATGAAATTAGCGTTTTGTCGTACTGACTACTTTGATGTGAAATATCTCCTCTTTGGGTAAGAATTCCAAATTCAAATTTATAAATTCATTTAGCTGGTACATTTGAGTTTTGAAAACAGTCATTCATTTGTTTTATCTACACCCATATCATAAAACCTCCATTGGTTAATCAAAAACCGTAGGAAATGACCACCATTTTGACAACCAATTAGGAAAAACCAGTGCTGCGATAAAGAAATAACATGACTTCTTTATCGTTTTTAGTAAAGAAATGAGATTAAATTTAGAACAGCTGTCAAAACTCAAGTGGGTCTCTATTCTAGTATCCATAGATATTAAAACAGTTATTGATACGAAAAGTCAATTCAGTATGTTTTTTTAATATAAACTGCACAATATTTGATCTCGAGTGACGTGAGAATAGAGACTTCATCCGTTTGTCTATGATTTAAAAAAAATGGTCTTGACGGAGGATCGAATCGGCGCCATGTTGGTGTTTTGCTGAACGAAAGTAGAATTAATTGAATAGAAAAAGTTGTTTGTAATTTACATTTTAGTTAAAAATATGAATAGTAAGTAGTCTTCTCGGAGTGTGTGTGATGTGAAAATGCGCCGGATATCGGAAATATGCAGCCACGATTGCAACAAATAACTTTTTGCCAGAAAATATTGTTTCTGAACCCATCATGGAGGATTTATAATATGTGTGTAGATAAAGTTATGTATGCAACTCTGCATAATTTGGCCTTAAAACACACGTGCGATCTTATTATGAAACTCGCCTATCGGCTCGTTTCATGAAAACCGCACTAGTGTTTTAAGGCCTATCATTATGCAACCGTTGCATAAACTACTATTTCCTCATTCTTTTTTTCTTTGGCGTCGCTTATTACCGCACAATGGAAAACATGAAATATCGGTATATTTACGAGTACGAGTTCTACCGTGGCACCAGTGCTGCAGGAGCAGCTCGAAGGATTAATGATGTGTACGGCGCTGGTGTCGCAAAAGAAAGCACGGCACGTTTTTGGTTTCAACGTTTTCGTTCTGGAAATTTCGACCTTCAGAACCAACCCCGTGGACGGCCGGAGACCAAAGTGGAAAATGAAGAAATAAAGGCTATTGTGAAAGCGGATCCATCACAAAGCACTTCAGAGATAGGTGCAGGCTTTGGGGTAAGTGATAAAACTGTATTAATCCACTTGAAGCAAATCGGGAAAATAAAAAAACTTGAACGATGGGTAGGTACCTCATGAATTGAGTGACTCGAGCTTGCAAACACGCGTCGACTGCTGTGTTACTTTGCTCACAATAATGAAGGGATTTTAAATCGAATCATTACTTGTGATGAAAAGTGGACACTGTACGATAATCGGAAGCGCTCGTCGCAATGGCTGAACTCTGGAGACCCAGCCAAATCCTGCCCTAAACGAAAATTGACTCAGAAAAAGTTACTTGTGAGTGTTTGGTGGACTAGCGCCGGTGTCGTTCACTACAGCTTTCTAAAATCTGGCCAAACGATTACGGCAGACGTCTATTGTCAGCAACTGCAACCATGAAGGAAGAACTAGCTGCTAAACAACCAAGATTGGTCAATCGCTTTAGGCCACTGCTGCTTCACAACAACGCAAGACCACACACTGCACAAAAAGCAACCACTAAGTTAGATGAGATACAAATGGAATGTCTGCGACATCCACCGTACTCCCCGGATCTTGCTCCAACAGATTACCATTTTTTCCGGAATTCGGACAACTTCTTATAAGGAAAAAAATTCAACTCCGATGCGACAGTCCAAACCGCGTTCAAAGAGTTTATTGATTCTCGCCCCTATGGTTTTTTAGTAAAGGGATCAATGAACTACCTATGAGATGGCAAAAGTGCATAGATAACAACGATGCATACTTTGATTGATTAAATATATTTTACAAAAAAAAATGACACTTTATTCCTCCCGTACAAAACGTTAATTTCATATGTAAGGACCTAATATTATTTTATTGCACCGTATTGCAGTGAATGGACCACGCTCAGAGCCGTTTTAAATCGCTAGCACGTTACTATGTGCTGCAGAACTGGGTTTTGTACGCGAGTTACCCACGGATTCCTATTGATTCGATTATGGATTCGTCCATCAGTGAGAGGAAAAACAATAAAAAAAATTGAGTAATTCAAGAATCCGTTATTTAGTATAATTATCGAATCAAATATCAGCAAAGTAATAAATTACTGGGGAATGTTTATGCTTCTAAGATAGAGAAGCATAAACAGGCTAAAGGCTTAAGAGAAGTAGAAACTTCTAATGCATAAGATAGTCTTGATGAGAGAGACGCACTAAAAGGGCATGTTTTATGGCAACTTATTGCTGCAATTTGGGCTATTCCCAAAATGTTTACCTATTTCATCATGTACTGGGAACAGAAAGTTTAAGTATAAACAAACATATGGGGCAAGCCCGAATAGCAGCAATTAATTGCCAAAAAAATATTTACTTTAAAGCCTGTTCGCCAAGAGTCGATAAAAAAAATCGGGGCTTCTTAACTCATTACAAATAGCGGCCAGCTAATTATTTCTACAGGTGATAATAATAAAGGGAAAAACTACTTTTTTATAGAATATTATTATTGAATATCATCGGTCCTATTGCTGGCATATTCATCGGACGACGACCATGACGAAGTCTCAGGGTCGGTGACGTTTATTGTGAAACGTTCAATTGCTTCGTCTAAAACAACACGAACACCCAAACGACACACTCGAAGCGTATTCCAGAACGGAATATGGCGCTCGCCCGCCCAGCGCGGCACCGCGCCACAACTGCGTCCCTCGTACCACGAACCTCAGTATGCGCGGCAATAAGCGACGCCCGTCATAGAGTTTGCAATAGGTAAGCGACAGTCGCTATATCGAGACGATATCATAATATTTATCAACTCTCGGCGAACAGACTTTATAAGCATCTCAATGGATAAGCTTTCCTTTTACCATTCATGCTAGAGTCGCTGGAAGGTTATCCACGACACGACTACTTCGTCACGTTGCATTTGACCATTTCAGACTTGTAGAATTTGTAGCTTTGTGAAATGGATCCCAAACCAGGATATTAGATCATTAAATCTTGATACATTTACCAGTGTTAAGTAACAGACCTACATACATAGCATGTCATTAGTTCAGACACGTAAATAAGTACATAGAAGTAATAACTAGTGACGTTAATCTAGCGGATAAGGAATTTATTCATAACATAATGGGTCCAATTCGAAACGCTGTTCGCTAAATTTAAAATAAGAAACGTCAAACTCGCTTTTGTATAGCTCCAAGGTTCAAAATCAAGTCTGACGGTTCTTATTTCAAATTTAGCGAAAACACTTTCGAATTGGCCCTGAAGTCGTTTTGTTTTATGATAACCTAATTTATCGAGATGCCTTCATTGATTGAGATAATTTAAACGTATAAGGTTCCTCAATTTCTCAAACTAGTGTGTATTGAACATTCTTATTTTTTTCTTAAGAAATATCTGTTTAGGTTTAATACTAACGCCATATATAAATGGGAAAAATCAGTCGTGTAGACTTCAATGTTGAAACAGGAAAATAAAGCATTTGAATTGATCCTAATTATTTAATATAATTAACAAAATTATAATGTAGCTTTACTACTGGTGTACCTCCGAAGATATCTTGCTTATAATTTTGGTGCAATCTTGAAAAATTCTATTATAAGGCCTGTGAACTTTCATAAGTTAAGTTCCGCGAATATGGATTGCCAAATCCAATCCATGGAAAATAGAGCAAACACTAAACTTAAACAATTTTACCCAAACATAAGGCATGTTGCAAATGTAAGGTAAATCCCTTCCTACTGGGGTTGTACGACGTTCCTTATATAAGCGCACGCGCAGGAGACACGGCACTCGACCAGTGCACGGTGCGGCTATAGATCTGAATTATTATTTCTGTTTCTTGCATTATTTAATAGTGAAGTGAGTGCAATGAGGGCGTTTGTAAGTGTTATTTTTACTTTCAGAGCGTTTTTTCGAATGATTTTTGGAAAGTGAGGTTTTGAGTGATGAAGGAATTCAATTAAAAAAGCTAAAAATGTCTATAAAAAAGTGGATAGTTTATTGAAGTGGTAAATTCCGGAAAAAAAATCAGGTTTTATTCAATAGGTTTTCAGTTACATAAAAAAGCATAGGTACATGTACTGACACATGTTATCAAAGCGTTTTGCAAATAATTGTATTAATAAAATCCATAAATATTATGATTGGTAAATAAACAGATCGTTCATTCAAACATACACTTACACAAACTTACAGCCGTGAAAACAAAATTACCTATGAAATTGAAATAGGTAATACCTTTTACAATTTCTTATTTAATTACTAGGTATTTATACTTATTTATTGTGCAACGAGATGAGTTTCGAACAACATTTCGTGACGCTAATTTGATGACGCTGGTGAGTGTGTGTGTGTGTGTGTGTGTGTGTGTGTGTGTGTGTGTGTGTGTGTGTTTGTTTACTCAGCTTCATTGACCCAACAGTATTGCCAGTAACTTCCACACTAAGAATTTCCCATCAGGCGCTGCATCTACAAAGTCGAGTTTCCCCACAAATCATAAAAAAATACGTTATTTTCAGATTTTTAAATAATGTAACGAAACACCTTTGATAAAATACAATTCATGAATCAATCGTATAACTTCTGTAAGTTAGCAATACCAAAATCACACTTAGGTATACATGATATTCGTCAACTGGCTTGCTTTGATTTAATGCACCAGCATTAAATGCGTAGCAGGTTCAATACCCGCCGTAGCCGTAGAGTCATACTTTTTATTTACTTGCTGTGCCTGCGACGTACATACGTGCGTATGCGCAGAGGAACATCCGTCTTTAACAAAATTACTGTATTACAATGAAACAAAGATTTTATGCTACCTGGGCCTCTATTCGAAAACGTCCAAGCGATATCGTTGCGACTTGCGAGCGAGATTCTCATCCAACTGCAACGCATCGTACGCAAGACTAGAATGAGAATCTCGCTAGTGCGTCTTTACATTATCGCTTAGACGTTCCCGAATAGAGGCGCTGGAACCTTCCATAATATACTTGTTAAAATCCAATTAAAAAAACGTGTCCGTACCAGTTTAAATAATCAGATAAACAGACAAATTCTAAATTTAATTTTATATTACATATCTTGTAGTCGTATACTGGAATTATGTAGTAATTTGGATTATTAGGGCTGGTTTAATTTTACGGTTTTCTAAAGACTGCAGCTCCTTTTCTGCGTGAAAAAAGTATTAACTGGGTGGAAAAAAAAGAAATGAAATAAACTGAGACGACGGTAACGTTTTTCACTTGTTTTGATAGGTTTACCCAATATAAAATCAATAATTTTCAGTCTCTAGCTGATTAAAGTAAATTCAACAGTACTTAAAAATTTGTCAACAACGCTGATACTTATTTACATCATCTAGCGAACTGATGGTGACTTCAATCTGCTTGTAATAAATCAAACATTATCGAACTTATAAGCAACATCAATTATGATTCACTACACGCGCCAATTTCGTCGCCCTATGAGTTGGTACGTATGATGGAATCATTCCACGTAACGAGTAAAAGTCATTTCCATTGTATTCAGATTCGGACATTGGTTTTGGCAATGTCCGTGTGATCGGCTTTAAAAACATAGGCATAATCGCCAATGGACTTGGGGTTAATAGTTTTGAAGGTCCTTATACATTAGGTACATAACTAAAATAAAAAAGATAACAGGAACCGATCGAAGTCCTCACATTTCTTGTAAACATAGATTGTCAAATTAATGATGGTCTTTTTGACCAAATGATGATCTTCTTTGAGACCGTTTGCACTACTTGACGACTGTATGACTAGGGCCTTCCTAGAGGTGTCTTGTCTTAGGTTGTCTTTTGTTTTTCTTGTTGTATCGCGAATCATAATTCGGTGACGATGATGATGTGGATAACTTGATTAGACCTCTCCAGAGAGATGTGCCTGTCAATATACTGCGCATAAAAAAATAATGCTTTTTTCAATCATTATGGATTCGCGTAATGTTGTGCTAATGTTGCTTCAGTCAGTGTGAAAAACAAACAAATCTTCATGTAAATCCTTTTCTAATTCCAGTTATCAATCCTCTTCGTGACAGCGTCGGTTCTGGCGGAACCAAGCAAAGTCATCCAAAAACGGAGCGGACACATCGGCCACTATGGTTCCCCAATCGCCCATGGTTATGGACTGGGCTTAGGTCAAGGGTATGGTGGGTACGGTGTGGGCGGCCTGGGTTTAAGCGGGGGATCGATCGTGGGAGCTGATGTGCACACGACAGTGACCAAACATATTGGAGTGCCAGTGCCTGCTCCATACCCTGTAGCGGTGGATAGGCCTGTGCCATACCCGGTCAAAGTAAGTTAATAAACTTCGGAACTGGATAATATTGTTACAGTCGGATAGCAGAGATTTGCGAGGAAGATGACCGTGGAATTAAGAAAACTTGTACCATAAGGATACCTTGTATAACACAACATTTCAAATGGTGAATTCGAAGCCGACTAAAAATCTTCTTCATTTTATCTCTTGTGGACAGGTCCAGCCCAGTGTGATTTTGAGAGTTATCTAAAATTTATATCTTTAATTAACTTGGCAAAGATCTTTCGCTCTACGTATTTAGTCACAAAGCTCATTTCATTTTCTATTTCTACGCTTACCATTTTCTTATTCCTGCTCCTCAGGTAGCAGTACCCGTGCCAGTAGACCGTCCATACGCCGTGCCGGTGCCGCGTCCGTACCCAGTCGCCGTTGAGAAACCCGTCGCCGTACCCGTCGACCGACCAGTTCCCGTTCCCGTGCCGCACGCTGTACCATACCCCGTCATCAAACAGGTATGAGACAATGATTGCCATTTCGTGGGTGGATGCAGTTAAAAGCTTCTAGGGTACTCTGAACTCTTTCCGTTTCTGAGCACTCTTAAGATACATCACTTGGGAGATAACAACAATACCGTGGCACCTGTAATCTACCAGAATGTAGGATTCATAAGCGATATTACAAGACGTGTTGCTATTACGTTGCCTTAGTAAACAACTCTAACAAACTACTTCTGTAGGGAAAGGTAACAATACACCATCGATCCCGACAATTTCAGCCATTTTTACCGATCTTGGATTCCAGAACAAGGATACTTTTATACCGGTAAGTTTACCTGGAAAAAAGTATCCTTATTTAATTTATATTATTAGTAAGGCTCATTTTATGCTACCACTACTAAGACAATTGGTCAATCATTTAAGATTGTCAGGAATTATGGGGAACGAAGCGTATAATGCTGGTTGCAGACATAACGGTGGTAAGGTATTATCGGGTAATGGATTATGCGTGGGCATTTGTGTACGTAGTGTGTCGCCACATTAAAATTAATCACTGTTATTTGGTGCAATTTGCGTTCGTTATTGACATAAGGCTTACGAATCCGAGTTTCTAGAAAGCCAAGAGTAAATAAGTACTGAAAACAATGCTGTTCGATGTGCCATTATAGTCAATTCTATTAGCTAAAATTAATATTGCATTTCCACTAGAGCCGCTTGGCTGCCTCGCACAGCAGTGGCCCTCACAAGGTTGATACGAGGACAAGTTAACACCGTCTTGTCTCTGTAGTAGTGTGTCTCTCTCAAACTAGTGCCAACGAGATTAGTCCTGTCTTCATTATGTAATTGACATTCCTAGCCAGTCATCCAGTATTATGTGCTTTACAAACATCTTTGAGTGTATGTTTTGTTCACCACAGGCACAGAATTGAAAAAAAAACTATGTACTTAGTAAATCATCCATATCTTCAATGGTCATCTAAATAGACATTGATTAATTATGGTGTACCATGTGCTTCCAGGTCGGCATCCCCGTTCCCCAACCGTACCCAGTAGCTGTTGCCAAGCCCGTTGCCGTGCCCGTCCCTCAACCTTACGCCGTGCCTGTGGCCAGCCACGGTATTAGCGGCCACGGACTGATAGGCCACGGGCTGATCGGCCACGGAGCACTCGGCCACGGAGCGCTCGGCCATGGAGCGCTCAGCCACGGGGCGCTCGGCCATGGGCTGATCGGCCATTCAGGATACGGCCATTCCGGATACGGCCATGGTCTGATTGCCCACTCGGGCTTGGGACATGCATCGTATGACGCGCACAGCCACTCGAAGATCTGGTAAAGATGGGGGATCGTTTGTTAGGTAAAGAAGAGATTTTGGTTGGAGCGATGGGAAAGAATCTAAAATGATAGTCAATCTTAAAAAAAAAAAACAGAAGAAAACAGCTAAATAGTCTATGCCAATTATAGGACGGATTAAGAGGGATAAGGATTGATCAAAAGGAATTCTTGAGATTGGGAATTATGGGGGGGTTTATCTAACAAACGAATGATTTTATAATGTTACCATGTATAAAATATAATGGCATTTCCATATAGGACACACATAGTCAACGAATGAACGAGTATTGTGATGTAGGTTAATCTAGCTTTAGAGTGGCGAGGGATGCGATAAAGCATTTTGAAACTTAGTCAAGAATGAAAATGCGATTTGCCATAAATCTTGATTTGGTGTAGGGACGAGAAAGCAATGTATAATGTAAGACTGCAATTTTTTAACCGATGTTTTGGTTTGGGGTATTTAAGAATTTTGCAAGACTCAATCTATAAAAGTTTATAGTGAAGTCGGTTTTGTTCAGAACCTATTATAAGAAAGAGCTATCATGACCTAGTTATGTGATTCAAAGCTACGCTTCAAAACGAGCTGAAACAGTATTCCATATTAGGACATGTATACAGGGTGACATAGAAGATAACGTTTCCGCCTCAGTAGAAGACTGCCAATATAACGCAATTACTCCAACTTTAAATACTTCACCGCGGGAACTTGTAGGCGTTGTAACATTCTGTCATAAGTAAACAGCTCAGTAAATTGATAGTTTCCATCGTGGTAGACGGGTCTAAGGAAAAGTAACTTAATATCTAGAAGAATATGATTGTAGAACCGAAGGCATATTGAAAGAGTAAAATATTAAACAGTGAATAAGCATTCACACTCCACATTTGAAGTCTAATTTCCGTTATCAGTGAATATGTTTTCTTATTGAGAGATTTTTTTAAACCCTAGTACATTCCATTAGACTCTTCCTTTTTGTTTTTTCTTTGATCTCTTTTAAATATATTTTAATGGGAAGGAAAGGCTTGCATTGTGTACCTGGTTGACGCACTTTTGTAAATAGGATCCTCTTTAGTATTATTGATGAATTATGAGTTTATTTCGACCGCAGTCGACTAAAAACTATTTAACGGACGGTTTTTGTGTAATAAAATGTATGAAGAAATATATTTTGTTTATTATTTCCATGATAATCATTTAACCTGAATCATAAAAATGGCTTTATGATTATGAATTAAAATGTGCTACTTTAAATCCAACTTGAACAGCTACATTGATGACATCATAGGTACAACACCTAAGATTGAGAACTCTTGTCGTCTTAGGACACATATGCATAAACAACATACAAAGGAGATTCCAATTTTTTTTTTGTCCGTTCTAATGTCTATAGAATCGAATGTATCCAAATTTCTAGACTTTTAAATGCTTCCTTATTTCTTAAGAAAGTAGGTCTCAAAGTTTTGAACAAATGAAGATAAAAATAAAAATACCAATTGTAGTGATCGCTTTCATGAAATCAAAACGTTTGACGGCTACATAATCCAAATGATTTTAGCAATATTGGTGGTGGTTTCCATCAAATTTTGAATCATTACAGACACTTTTTACACTTTTTACTGTTGTAGTTAGTTTACTTTGTTGTTCTCCGACGCTTTTACTATTCATATACTTAATGCATGTTTATTCTTAACAAACATCCTGAATAGGGTTGCAACGTAACATATTGACATCCAAATTTTCCTTCCTACTCATCCTCGTAATGTTTAAAAGGAACTCTCCTTCCAACTGTTACATAATACGAGTGATACAAAAAGTCGTCCAGACCAATACACTCACATTATGTGAAGCAGGTAGCGTTACATAATGCACTCCCGTTCCATTTGCAGCGCGGCCACTTTCCACAGGACGTGACACGCATACTGTGATTTCGTTGTTATGGTGTTCTGTGAACTGTGGTAGTGCTTTACGTAATAAGTATTGGTCGTAAATATAGGTTCTGACTATAACTTTGTTGCATTTAACTTCGAGGTCATTGAGACATAGAGGGTAGCATACTAGTCAGCAGCTCTCACGCAGCAAGGGCATGTTAGGATTTAATTCAGGTATAGCTAACCAGTTATTGCGACCTTTCTTAGCACCTTGTAATAATAATGTGACGTATGAAGTGGAATATGATCTAACATATCACTTTATTATGAAACGGTTCTATGGAGGGTCGCAATACAACTGGTTCAGCTATAATTTTGTTTCAATCTTTACATGATACTTTTCTATGACACAGTTGTCTTACTAGAAAACAATCGTCATACGAGTCGTAACATGTTTATACCGGAGGCCATATCAATAAAAGCTTCGAATCTTTAAAAAAACAAGGTACAATTATTTAGTTATTAGTAAAAGAAAAACTAGGAAATGCCTGACAAATTAGCCGGTATCTCTGTCTGGCTGGTGCAGCGAAGAAAGCTGGTCAGCAGCGTACTGGCACAGATTATATAACGACGCCATCTATTTCTGACAACGAACAACAGTTTTACTGATGACCATTTTGTACCGGTACAATAAATTTACAGTTGAAGTTGAAGAAGAAAATTTACAAGTAGTTGACAAAATCAATACATATAAAACAGTACCGTGACCCATTTATAGACAAGACAAGACACAGCCTGAACGGGTAGTCCTAGAAGTTTGAAATTTGGAGGAGACATCCCTTGAGTACCCTAGAAATCCACTAAGGAGGGATTTTTTGAAATTCCATCCCTAAAAGGGTGAAAAGGGGTGATAAAGTTTGTATGGAAAATACCGCGGGCGAAGCTGTGGCGGGTCGTCTAGTTACTTATTACTTGCGGAACTTTCCTAAGCTGCGGCAAGTTTCTGAACTTAATCGCCAAGCACTAACGCTTAGATATACAAACAAGAACTACGCAAAGCTGAACCAAACTTTTCCAATAGGTAGTTCATAAGTTAAGACAGAGATGTCTCTAGTATTAGTATCTCTAGTAACTTTGATGTGGTACAATTTCTGCCACTTTGCCATAGAGGGCATACGTTCAGATTCCATGTTACAATTTGACGTTATAAATATTATGAACGTGTTTTTATCGATATCAGAAATAATCTAAACTAGAACATGATAAAAGTGTATCTATCATAAATCATTACGATTAAAAAAAAGAAGTATAAGTGTTTTTATAATGAACAAGTGGTTCATTAGTGTGAAAAAATCCTCATAAGAATATCAAGATTTTAACAAATAATGACTTTATAGTTTTCAATGTATCGTATAATCTGCACAAAAAAAAAACATTTGGTCCTTCGAACCGGATCCCCTCATAACTCCAAACGCTCTTGTCCATCATTATCATCAATACACATGGCGTGACGTATGACCCATTAGTCATCGACCAGCGGCCAGTTGATACCAATGCATTATTAATGACCATCGACCGACCTGATGGACTGACCCAGATAGTACGATAGACTTTTTAACATTATTATTCAAATTGGAAGAGTAATATGTTGACATCCTATTTAGTGTTAGCTTAATTCGTCACATTTCACAGATAACAAAAGCAATTGAAATGGTTAAAACAACTAGTCTTTATTTTAAGTTTCATTACATTAAGGAATTAGTCAAGCCATAATCAGCTGTCAAATTTAAAACGAATCATAAAAAGACACAGAATGCTAGACACAAGATGATTGGAAAAGATTTCTTGCCATCGCCGTGCCCATTGATTTAAATGTCAGTCATCTCCTCCCTTTGCAAGACTGTGATGAAACCAAGACACTTATCAAAAGAGACATATTCAGTCTGACACACAGAAAAAACGGATTATGTTGGTAAAAAAACTCCTTTTTAAGCAGTTTGTTTAAATAAATCTTTAGTCGCTTCTTGTCTAAATGGTCGTGGATTTACAGCAGTGTTTTATTTTTATTTGATAATTCTTTTTAGCGTAATTTTAATTTATTGTTTGTAATAATTGTCCCTGGAAGAACATGATATAAACTCGCTTTAGCGTGCACGAATAGATGGTTATCATCAAACAACAGAATATCATTTAAGTACTGCAGTGGATCATGCGACAAATAAAAAAACAATTCTTTTATTTTTGAATACCGTCATTTAAGACCTAAGTTTTAGCAGATTCAAGATTCAGGATTCACTTATTTCACCACAATGTAACATGGTCATTGTAGTCGATTCATCCTTACTTGTCTTATTTAGAAAACAAGTTTCTAACCTAAAAATACACCTATTTAAGCTAAAACAGCAATTTTCTCTAAAATAAAGCAACCTAAGACAATATTTTAGGCATCACTTTACCAGTTTTTCGCCTAGAATTGCTTTATTTAGGATAAAATTAATGTTTCAAACAAAAACAATGTGGTTAGAAACTTTTTACCAAATAAAACAAGTAAGGATGAATCAAATGTACATGGTATGTCAAAATACAGTTTAGTACCTAAATGAGTGTATCCAGGGCGGGGTGCGCAAAAACTGAACGATATGAGCCTAACCTTAAGTGACTTATATGGTAATAGATTAGCATTTCAAGTCACACATCTGATTAGGCATTAAGCAGCTCTTATTACAAGTTATACAAATTCCCGATGTAGTTTTAAATAGAAGCCTACAAGGGCAAAGACTTGGATTTTGGTGCTGCAACTTCTGTAGTCGGAGCTTTGATTAAGAAAGAAAGAAAGGAAAAAAGAAAAATATTTATTCACACACAGAAAACACACTTAGTTATTTAAATAAAGACAATAATACAAAACTAAATGGTGGTGTGTGTGTCCTCGCAGCAGTGAATGGGACAATGGACGCTGAACCATATAAAATGCAATTCCTATCACGAGCTAACGATTAATGTTAACTTCCGTTAATTCGGAAATGTAGTGATTTAACGTTTAACGAAGTAACCATTTGATTAACAGTGCCCAGCTATGCTCAGCGTAACGGTGAGGAGGGGTGATAAAATATCGTTTTCTCCTAAAATAGAGGTTTAGGATTGGTCTCATTCATTGACTGCCGGGGTGTAATTCTCTATTTGCCGGTTGAAGGCCCGACGAAGTATACTGGCACCAAACAGCTTTCTATGCGGCAAGGCAAGTTAGCAACGTCGTACTTTTCTCATTTTTCGCGGCTATTTAACTAAAACTCAAAACGTTAATTCAGCAAATTGGCCACCTGTAGGCTCTTTTACTTGTCACATGAAAAAATAAAAAATGGATTGAATCTACCCGTGCTTCGGACAAGACCATCATTACTGCGAAGAAGAATTTTACATCATGCAAACACAAACTCAAATTAAATTTTAATAGAAACATTACACAGTTATAAAACAGTAAAATCAATAGCAACATTCTCTATCTGCTGTATTAATATGTATGTAATGCAAAACTGTGTCATGATAAGGCATGTAATTGTGTATTCTATTTATTTATGCAAAAATTAACAAAGATGTCAAAGTTAGATATTATATTCCAGGTCCAAAATTCATGAAAATCAGTCCAGCCGGTACAGAGCTTAGTAGTAACAAACATA
The DNA here is from genome assembly GCA_947859335.1 of Tortricodes alternella. Taxonomy (NCBI): domain Eukaryota; kingdom Metazoa; phylum Arthropoda; class Insecta; order Lepidoptera; family Tortricidae; genus Tortricodes; species Tortricodes alternella. The sequence goes on along the minus strand of OX401968.1, from coordinate 20,264,417 downwards.
TAGACACCCACACATACAAAAATATGTCGCATTTATCATGTTAGTAGGATAATCCTATCCTACTAACATTATAAATGTGCATCCAGTGAACAAAAATATACATCAATAGGTATGAACAATAAATTATATACATTTAATTGCATACGCAGGAAATTGTGCAACGGACCACCAGATTTAGTTGTATGATAGCTCTAGATTTATATTTGCGTCAGGTTGGACCTAAGCGATATATCCAAACTAGTTGCGCCCGCAACGACGCGTGCGCACAGCACCACCCGTCTTTACTGTCACCTTAAATTTAAAATGAACGAGTCTTTTTTTAGTAAGTCGGTTACAATGAAACAAAAAAACCTTCCTCAATCCACTTGTAGTAATTCCATTAAAAAAACATAACTTTTCCTGTGATTTTTCAAACAAAGTAGTGCCGGTAAAGAATAGCTTCACCCCGTCTTCTCCCGTGGGTGTCGTAAAAGGCGACAGAGTGACGAACCGAACGATGAGCAGCGGCGTCCTTCGAGTGCTATCATGACCAACTGCGGTCGCCAACCCGCCTGCCAAGCGTGGCAACTATATCACATCCCCCTATTTTTGGTGGAGGCCTATATCCTGCAGTGGAAGCTTTTGTGGATGATGTGTGTACAGATTTCTACATATACGAGTACTTAGCTTTTTCCCGTAACTCCGTCGTCCGCGTGGAATTATTTATCGATGTTCCCTTGGGAACTGAATTTTTCGGAATAAAATAGCCATAGTCACTCTCCAACCATTAACTATTTCTATGCAAAATATCACGTCGATCCGTTGCTTCATCTGCGTGAAATAAAGACAAACAAACAAACCAACAAACATACTTTCGCATTTATAATAGTAAGATCTAAGGATTGAAAGTTACGAAGTACTTTCCATGAATGAGGACAGCAGTCAGCATGATGGAATATGTATATTCAATTTCGGACAGACTAACAGAGAAATACGTCGAGATTTTGTATATTGATTTAATTTATTTATTTAATTGATAACTAGCTTTTAGTTATTCCCTGGGGATCTTAAGAATTTCCAGGATAAAATCTAGCCTACGTATTAATCAAGGGGAATAAGCTAACTGCATTCAAAATTACATCCAAATCTTGAAGCGGGAAGGAGTAACAAACATCCATCCATGCATCCTCACAAAATTTTGCGCTTACAATATTACCTTGTAGGATTGACAACACCAAATATTTTCCACATGTTAAGTTTTCGACATAGTTAAAAAGTAGAAAATAATTTTATAGGATCCGTATTTTTTATTATTTTCATGCAGAAAACTCACTTTTTAAAAGTTGTTCCAAACCGTGAAGGTTCATTTCGCGTCGTTGTGACGTCAACTTTTAGACAAGAGACCCAGATAATGACCGGAAGATAAGACTTGTGAAAATTAAGAACTGAGAAGTCTACTGAAATCAGTTTGTCGACAGCGTGCAGACTCGACTCAAGAAACAGACTACTTATGCAAAAACATTGAAGTATTACGTTACACTAGAACAGTACCATTATCATGAGTTGCGCAAACCGTTCTCACTAGCGTAGACTATCGCTCGGTCCCTTTTACTTGTATCGGCAACAAGCAGTATTTCCGATAGATTTCGATAGCGAGAACGGTTTGCGCAAACTCTTGGTAAGGGGAGTAAGGGCTCAGACATCTCAAACAAATGACAGCGAGCACTTGATGACGGAGTGGGCATGCGCGCCGCGTCCGGCGGTGATCGTTTTCTTATAGGCGTTTGTGCCATTTGGACTCAACAGGTTTTACAAAAAAATCAAGTTGACGCGTCCACTCTAGTATACATAATTACTTACTAGAAGTGCAAAAATAAGATTAAAAAAGTTGTTTCTTGATAAAACTACTCCATTCGCTTCGCACCCAAGTAAAGTCAATTTGAAATTAGAACGTCCGCAATCACAACTAGTGGACAGGTGTTATCCTATTTAGAACACGCACATACCAGTTTTAATATACGACAGACCAAATATCCTAAAGACACCGCCTCACTTTTACTAGCAAATGAAGCTGCCAAACTTGCGGGGCACGCGGGGTTTTTAGAGCGCTGTGATTGGTGCATTCGAGGTTATGCGCTCAGCGGCCCTAACATGCATGCCACTATCTCTTTAGTCGGCGGAGATAAGACGGTCTATCTTATCTTTGTGTCATGCATGTTAGGGCCGCTGCAGCGCAGAGGCGATGAGCTTCTTTTGAATTTTTAAAAGTTCAGTTATTAATCCGTTAACTTACATTGGGTTACATATTGCGTTATTCTTTCATAATTTCGCTGTGGCTGAAAGAAAGCCACGCCATTTTCAATTCAGAAAATAATGTACCTACTCCGTCGCGTTCGTAGCTTTATTGAAAAAACTCGGTTGAAAATAAGAGGTTGAAAAAATATTCATTAAGCATGATAATGCAAATGTCCTAGGCGACATCAGGCTTTTTCGTACGGATGTGGCTCTTCATCATAGGCGCCCCACATCCCCATACATCGCCATACATCCCACTGTTGGGCATAGGCCACCTCTCAGTGATAGGGACTGGGCGGTAGTCCCCACGCTGGCCCAGTGTGGATTGAAAACTTCACACATTGCTTCAAATTACTCCACAGATGCATGCAGGTTACCTCACGATGTATTCCTTTACCGAAATGCTCGTAGTAAATATACATCTCAAAAATTTCAGCGGTATGACCCGGGATTTGAACCTGCAACCAACAACTGCAGAGAGGCCGTGCGTTAAAATGCAGTTACTCGAGCAACTTTTCAAGGCCTTTTATCGCCGGCAACTATAATTGTCTTACTCTAACTTCCTACGTTAGAGAAAGCTGCCTATAGTTGCCGGCCACACATTGCCGTAAAAATGTTGCTTGTGTAACTGCACTTTTAGACCACTGGATAACATTCCAATTGTGTTGCTCTTAGGGATGTGTACCACGTCAAATCCGCAGTACATCTATTTTATTTTTCAAATTTTGTTTCATTTGCACCAAATAACGGTAATGAGTAATTTTGTACGAATAATGATTTAAAATATACAAATTGTGTGATTAATAATTATTATTTAGTATGTGAAATAAATTTAGAACATGATTTTACTACTCGAGTGACAACAGCGCTAGCGGCCTTTCCCTGCCGTTTGACGTTAACGTCCGGACACAAGGAAATTCAATCAAGAATATTTCCGTGGGAACAACGGTAATGACATTTATTTTTTCATCAAAAAATCGAGGAGAGTACAAAGTTATAGAAATTACATTTTCTGATTATAAAAGTACTATGGGACAGAAACATTTTTCGCTTTTTCTTGTAATTTAATCAACTTCCGGTACAAATAACACAGGCACAGCACATAACACATGTAATCTTAAATGTCATTTATCTCCTTTAAAAGAACGGTAAAGTGGTTTTATTTTTTATTACACTTATGCGAAACGACTAATATTACCAATACTATTCAATTTCGGCGAAAAATATACAAATCGATATATTGGGTATACATCCTTAAATACTTTAAACCGCGGCAGAATCTAGAGCCTTCACATTTTCACACCTATAATTGTGCATGATTAACTGTAAATCGCAGTAATCTTAATAAAGTAGTTATTAATAAATAGCATTCATTAAATATTTGAATCACTCGCGCATTCATGGATTCCAAGCAATTCCGTCACACTTTTTAAAGCAAAAGTAGGCTGCACATAAAATTTAAGATATTCGTCATGAATTTTCCAATCGTATGAGTCATAAACAAGCCTTTTTTGATGAAGCCATGTTAGATGTTATCGGAACATGTGGTTTAAGTTGGCTTAAGTCGTGCTAACACCGGACGACAGGTCGCTTTCGCTTGGTCGTCGAAGATGGCAAGCTACACGGTGTAAACTGTGAGTCGTCTGTTAACTGTATAGCATGCAGTCGAAGTCGATTCAGCCGAGCCGACTTGGTGTAAACAAAGCTTCGACTGCGTGGCCTTTGACAAACTGAAACTCAAACCGGTTATTCAGCAAATTGGGCACCTGTGTGCTCTTTTACTTGTGACATGAATAAACTAGTGGCTGCATGAGCTGTAGACCTCGCGACAAACTTAACTTTGCCGTTGGAAATCTGTTATATATAGGTCGGGTCAGTTTATCAACACCGCAAAGAAGTTTGTAATTGCAAAAACCCCCATATCTCCGTCATTTTGAAAAATCTCCAAAAACTGAACCGACAAAAAAAATCTATATAATTATCGAACCTGCTCACAAAATTTCACGAGAATCGGTTGAGAACTGCGGCCTGTAGACGAGAACAAATGGACAGACGCCGGACATCCGCTGGACATACGAAAGCATTTTTGCCCAAGCTGAAACGGAGACGCTTCGCTGGCTCGGTCGATTAAAATGGGTTGAATCAACCAGTGCTTCGGGCAGGACCATCATTACTGATAAGAAGCGCCTGAAGTAACTCAGCTTCTCATCTTCATCTTTTTAAATCCAATATTGATTTACAGCATATATGTATACAAATTCAAATAAAAGTAAAATGGAAACATTACACAGTAATGCAGGCAAGCTGAAGTCGTCCGCTGCATTAGACAGTTGACCTGTTATAAACAAGCCATTATTCTATGTAGGTACCATAACCTGGTGTCTACCATAGATGTGTTAAGAACATGAGCAGAGAGCTGGGAAAGTTTATTAGAAAGAACAATTGACAACAAGTCACTGTTACATAGAATACACGAATTTACATTTCTATAGATATGAAAATGGGATATGCTACGCAGAAGTCCCCTCGTCTTTCACTATGAGAGGAGCACTATGCCCATCAGTGGTCGATGACGATAAATACAAGATATTTCAAATAAGAAAAATACAGATCCATTGAAATTTCAACTTTTTAACTAGCTAAAATACACATGTGCAAAAAGTTGTCGTCAATTGTTGAACATTGGTAGATATTTAGTTTTTTGTTAAATACTGAAATTAATGCAGTGTCATCCTCTTACTCGCGGATAAACGAAACTGTTAATAAGACTGTAAGGACAAAGTCATTCGGTCCATGATTAGCCGCTGTGCACGTCAGAGAATAACAAGGCTGGTCACAGCCATCGAGTATGATCTGTTTCTCAAGGCTCACCACTAGGACCATTGTTCTACATGATAAATATTAAACCTGAAAGATACCTTGTGATGGCATCATCTTATTATTGTTATTTACTTCTCAAATATAACAATACAAGAATTCCATTACTAGAAACTCTTTCTCTTATTAAAAAGCTATTCTCTTGAAGGAAAACATCTGAATTTATATTATGAATATTGTTTAAATTAGAACGCCTTTCGAGCAAGTCACCTCTTCAGCGAAGTTGCAAAAGCCATCATATAAAAAACTCTGGTCCGCCAGCATAAAAAAGAAAACATTACAAACCGATCGTAAATTAGACCGGACTTATAAATTTTAATCTCTCAAGTGACAGCGCCATTTCGTGTCACGTACACACGCCTAAAATTAAATCAGGCCTAGGATGTCTAACTCTGAGACTGATTTAAAATACCATCTCAGTATATAAGGAGAACGCCGCTGGTAATTGGTCAGACTACATTCTTGCTGCGTGGACTACGGTGATCCGAACTATGCGATACTTAGTGAGTATTCTTTAACTTGAGAAGGATTAATGGGGGTGTTTGGGTACTTATTCCTGTTAAATTGAATTCAATCTTGGGATAACATCTCCAAATTCGCCAAAATTAATTACATTAAACAAATAAAATACTACCGGAACCCCCTCTTTTACCCCCCTTGCAGTTTTATTTCGAAAAGTATCTATAGCCTATGTTCTGCCTGTTAATATAATATCGAAAATCGCATTGAAATCCATCCAGAAATTTAAAAGTTTATCGCGTACAATTAAAGAAACAGACAAACAGGCATGAAATTCAAAAACCATTGGGATGGTTGTGTTGCTCATTCTGAAGCCTCCGATAGCAATTGTTTCATTGTTATCTTCATTATTGAGACTTTTTCCGCTTAACGCTTTTATTATATGTTATGGTTATTAACTAAAACTAAAATACTTCGAAAATATGTATAAAATGAACGGCTTTTTATCTACCAATAATGAAAAACTTGAAATCATAAGTGCTAGGCGAGTCCTACAAGCTTTTACCTTCCCGCCAACCATTAAAATTTCCAGTCTTTGTTTGACTAAGTACGGGGTACATTAAATTCAGGTTCATAAAAATCGTTATTATTATGTTTGTCAAACTATATTGACGGTAGACACGACCCAGACTGATTGATGAGAAATTAATAACGAACTGCAAACAGACCTAGAATAAATAAGTAGGCTTCTGAACTCTCATAATCTTTTTATATGTATGTAGTAGAAAGCCATTTAGAACATCTGAGTTTTACTGCTGTTTATTTAATTGTAGATTAGAATTATATATTTTTATAAAACTGTTACATCATTATTAACGTATATGTGTACTGTTTTGATAAAATGATACCTCACCGAATTTCTTGCCGGTTATTCTCAGTAGAGATTTTTTTCCGATCCGGTGGTAGATTCATTCCTTGACCTTCATAAGAGCTTGTAAAAGCCTAAATTGAATAGAAATAGTTTGAATTTGAATTTGACTTTGATTTGCACATGAACATATATATTTTTTTAATTTAATCTTATTTTGCCTGATATCCAGCTGCTTTTTTGTTGGGAATATATAACCTGGTTATTGCGGCGTTTAAAATTACCTATGCCTCTATTCGGGAACGTCCAAGCGATATTGTAGCGACGCGCTAGCGAGATTCTCATCCCACTCTTCCACACGATGCTATGCTGCTTTTTTTGTTCATAACCTTCCCGGGCACGCACACGATAAAAGTGTTGTCATAATCGGCTGAATGATATACACGCATAGGATATGAACAATCAAACTTTTCTATATTGTATATAATGGGCTTAAATACATAATTTCAAGAGTTTTTTTCCCATAGTAACTTCAACCCCCTCTTTTATCCCTTCCAGTTTTATTTCCAAAAGTTTCTACAGCCTATGTCATGCCTGAAGTTGCCCTTATAATCTCGAAAACCTTATTAAAATCTGTCTCGTAGGTTATAAGTTTATCGCGCATATACAATCAGAGAAACAGATAACCAGATATGAAATTCAAACCTAATGGAATGTTTTGTGTTGCTCATTCTGAAGCCATAGAATGTTTTCATTGTTATCCGCAATGTACAGATCTTTCCTCTTTACGATTTTATTATAAGTAGTTATATATGTATAGACAATTATTTAAATATATATAGAGATTGCTCTCTAAGGAATGAGTGTAGCTGCAGGTCGTGTTTCTGTTTCTTACTTTGATTATAGTAATAAACTGGTTCTTGATTGAGATTCATCTATAGAACTGTATCATTCTGACGTCGGTCTACGGCTGACCTACATTCTTAAACATTAATCGAATGCCAGTGTTAATTCAAATCATTTTCAGAATATTAAAACTAAAGATACAATACGTTCTTACACTACTGCCTGGGCAACTGCAATAGCTAAGTATTTCCATGCACGCATAGTGCTATGACTGCACACTAAATATTGCTGCAGCAAATGTAGAGCAGCGGAAATACACTTAATTATATTTCGAACTGATACTTTCTAAATGTTATCTTTATCTTAGAATATTCTTTCATAAAGTTTAACAGCATCTGAGTTCAAGTTTTCACTTGAAAGCCCGCTTTTAGGTAAGAGTTTTTTTTTTTTTATCACGAATTGGAAATGTTTAATGCGTTGTCACCCCAGCCCCGAGTCAGGGCTTATATGGGGCGGTATGACGGACTCACCCCTGGGGGCATACCGTCTAAAACCACTACGGCGTTTCCCTCATGGCTGTTGAGTGGCTGCTCAGTGAGATTCGTACAAAGGTCAGGTACAAGTATACCTGACCTTTGTACGAATCTCGCTGTCAACTACTCGAACTTGATTATTTGCTATATACCAACGTCAATAAAGCTGGGTTTTATAAATACGTTTAATCAAATATGGTCCGAACGGTACATTATATAATCCGACTTAATAATATAACTCAAATTCAAACTCCCTACTAAATTAATACGCAAACTTATTTTATCTCCAGTTAGCCTTTGCGCTGTTGTCGGTGGCGGCGGCGGCGCCGAAGCCGGGTGGTCTTTTAAGTAACTACGGTGACTATGGTGGCTACGGCGGCTACGGCAGCTACGGCGGCAGCTTGGGCGGCTACGGTCTGTCCGGCTGGGGCGGCGCCCCCTCGGTAAGTTTATCACGCCGAAACTATTTGTTTCTCATAAATATACGAAGTCCTGCCTGCCAACTGACACCGTTTTCGCTAGAATTTTGCTTTATACGCTGAACCACTTTAGAAGGAAAAAAGGTTCTCGTATGGCGATCGTTTACCGAACAACAGTTGTTTTTCGGCTTGATGCTGATAATCTGTAGTCACCCGCAGGCCAAAATAACGATTATCAGGAAGTGTCTAAAGTCGAACCTTTGAACATTTAAGCACCCACTTAACTTTTATGCGAGGCTTTTTTCCCATTATGTTAAACGTGATATTATGATAAGGTCCATGACATAAAAAGAAATATAATGGAATTAGAACATAGTGATGACGGCCATTCATGTTGAATTGCATTAATATAAACACTGTATAAAATAGCCTACTGACCATAAAATTGACAACTTGTTATCAATTTGCTTCTAATGAAAAAAAATATAATATAATTGTTTGTTTTAGTTATCATCAGTGAGTCTAGTGCACCAGCCGACGGTGTCAGTGGCGCAGCCTGTAGTGCATTCCGCGCCTGTCGTGCATTCGGCTCAGTACGTGCACGCCGCGCCTCAGTACGTACACGCCGCGCCTCAGTACGTACACGCCGCGCCAGTAGCCATAGCCAAGCCCGCCGCCACTAGCTACGCTTCGTTCCAACAGGTAAGACTGTCATCTGTGCACAGCGCCTCTATTCGGGAACGTCCAAGCGACCACGATGCGTAATGCGTAAGAGTGGGATGCGAGTCTCGCTCGCGAGCCATAACAATATCGCTTGGACGTTCCCGATTAGAGGCTCAGGTCAGTTGTAGAGGTACATAGATGGTTATGTACATGAGGATGGAATCGTGCATGACATACCTACTTGTAATCATAGGCAAGCCCGCCGCCGCTAACAACGCTTCATTCTGAAAATTCTTAATGTAGATGAAATTTGCGGCAATTTTGCAGTTAGCAACAAATTCACGGAGGCCAAGAGGTTCAAACAAATGCTTTGAACAAAGGGAGGTATAGTTTACAGAAGCTCGTGGTTTTGAAAAAACAAAACTGACTCCTAAAAACCCTTTGAAAACTAAGAAATAAAGACTGGCCGTTAGTAAATTACCTACAAACATCATAAATATTCGTTAATTCAGTAATCAATTAAATATATAGAAGTCGGTGGCAAGTAAATTAACACAGTATGAGAGATGGATAGTTGGATACCTAATTTACTTGCCACCGACTTCTACATATTTAATTAATTAATTATGTTATGTTTGTAGGTAATTAACTAACGGCCAGTCTTTATTTCTTAGTTTTCAAAGGGTTTTTTGGAGTCGGTTTTGTTTTTTATTAAAATTAATTATATGTTTAGCTTTTTAGCGAATATGATGTAATATATAGTTTTATTTTATCCACTTGTACCAAATGACGATAGCATTATGTCAACTGCTCATGGAGTTTTGTAAAATATTACGTTCGGAATGCAAGGACTGTTGACCGTTAAGGAGTTCTTTTGCGAACCCCACTATCAGTTCCGATTTACCAAACGCGCTTTAACGAGATCAAGTTACTTAGTGACAGAGACAAGGAAATGTCATTATTATTCATTTACTGTCTATCATTGAAGAGTTCCAAGTAGTAATCCGTGGACTTCATCATCACCCAGCTTGACCAAATGATACTTTTCTGGTGCAAATGTATCAGTTATCTTATAAAATGGCAAAAACGGTATATGCTTGCTTACAAAATTCGAGGAGTTCTGTTGATTCCTCATGGATTCCATCATCAGATCCCGCCAATTTTTTTATGGGACCATTTCTGAACGATGACAATCCCGTCAAAAAAAGAGTTATTGAAATCGGTTTACGGGCTTAAAAGTTATGCGGGAACACTCATAAAAAAAAATATATACGGGTCGATTAGATAACCTCCTCCTTTTTTAAAGTCGGTTTAAAATAAACTTCAAGACGATCATAAGCAACGATCTCAAACTTCTTTTAACAACTTAATTAGTTCGGTATCGCAACGCCATCTAGTTTCAGTTTATAAACTAGATACGAAGCTCCATTGCTGACGTCTTAGTTCTTTATAGTTCATACGCTTTCATTGCTCGCTAACTAGAAGCTGCGAACCACGAAAAAAAAACGCATAAATCAACCAATAAATTGACCTTTCTACAATGTAATAAGAACTCCTATGTCGGCTATATATAAATAATAATAATACCATTTATTTCAGGCAACAAGGCTCATAACATAAATGCCTTAAAGACTAACTAACATACATAAGTAAAAAATAAAACTCTTTAACTGGGTGACACGTTTGGTCTGCGACATGTGACACGGTTTCTCCTTGTCCAATAACCGTCCACAAAAACGACGGAATACGACACCCCTCGGCCAGAATTCCTGCTTTGTGAAGGTCGCAAGTTGGTCAGTCGGTATCCCCACCACAATGGACGTAAAATTGACTTTGTGACGGGATTCCAACCGCTCGACCCCAAACCAAGTGTGCGATTGACACCAAAAAACTGTGCATCGCGAAAGTCGCATTCGGCAGTTCCTTACTTATTTATATGATCATAAGATTAATTATAGTTTGTTTTTCAGGTGGTCCAACCAGTAGCCCACGCATCCCCCATCATATCCCAACCGATTGTGCACGCACCAGTTGTGCAGACAGTATCACAACCATACGTGCAGGCCTACCAATCCTACCATGCACCGGTTATTTCACAACCCGTTGTGAGCTCTTATGGACATGGATGGTAATCTAGGATTGAAATGATTTAAAATTATGCGTTGAGATCAAATTTGTTGTGTCGTGGGAATAAAGTTTTATATTCTGATTGTTTTTCTTTCTTTTTAATAAGAACGTTCCAATCCAACCCCATTTCACTCCAATGGAGTTGTAAAAGTAAGTGTCCACAGAGTGCAGTGGTAGACTAGTGGTTGAATGCATGGGGTTCATATCGCGGCTGGAACTTCTGAGATTTTGGATGTGATTTGCGACATTAAAATTTAGATTTACCATGCATTTTGGTGGTAAAGAAACCTAAAATATGTCTCTACCCACGCCCTCCCACCATGAGAGGAGGCCTACCGGTGCTCAGCTGTAGGACGTTTATAAGCCGATGATAAGATGAGTAACTCGGTCTCAATGTACAGCTAAGGAGATGGGTGCCAACATTTGTACATGATTTGTTCGCTTGACAGACTTGAATTGGTCGATTAATGACAATGTAAAGAACCACAGAAAAATTGTCTGCCACCATGGTAGCGCTGCGTTTTCAATTGACAGCGTTTCAACAATTTAAAAAAAAGGTGTCCTAAGTCATTTGTTCATGTGTGCCTCTTGGACTGATGCTCAGAATCATCCTCAATACGATGAACATCGAAGACACAGACGTGCAGGGCTCTGTTTTATAACGGGACGAAGTTGCAGTAATGTAAATGAAAAAAGCTATACTAAATCATTTGTTCGTCGTTCTTGTTGCGTCCATTCGATTAATTAGGACTCCCAGAATAGAAAAAAAAGTTGGCAGACGTCTAGGTCGCCGATTTTTTAAAAGTTGTAACTCAAAAATGCAGGGACTTACGACTTTCATTTACTGGACCAAATCAATTTGTATTGACATAATCTTTCATCCCTATCTATATGAAAGACGAACAAATCATATACTAAAATGGCACCCAGCTCCCTAACTAACAGTCTCCACGATGAAACTCAATCTCGACCGAGTGTCTAAAGCAAACGGTTCCGTTTTAGAGATGTACTCTAACTTAGAGTACATCTCTAACTTAGAGTCTCTAAGTTATAAATAGATAAAAAACTTAAGTAAAGCCTCTCCTGCATGTAGTAGTGAAGTGTTCGAATAGATATTACATAACTGAAATTTGTAATATAACGTGCGGTTTGCAAACTCATTATTTGAGTATTATTTGTAGGATTTCTTGCTAAAAAAATGTTACTATGAATGAAAAAATTGGTAAAATAATTCAAAAATAATGATTTTTTTTGTTTACGTACGATTAAGGACGAGCAGAAGCATCCATGTCAAGAATCACAAATGGACGTAATATCGAAGAGTTTTATTAAAAGTGTTTCCTCGGAAGATAGTGACAGTAAAATTGTTTCTGCACGGAAAATGAAGATTATGAAATAGTGAGTGAAGTGAGTTTGTGATTAATAAAAGTCCCAATTATATTAAATGTTATATAATTTATAATATGCCGTATCGTTGTACCGAAACGTACCCCGACAAGTCCAGGGGAGAAACGTAAATAGGTATTATAGATAAATAAATACATAAATAGGTCAATAAATATATATTATTAATTATAATTGGCCAGCGTGATCGTCTAGTTTGAAGATAGGTAGGACCCCAAATTGTACCCTTAAGTAATCAGTTCTTTTAGAGATTACTTGAGTTTGCTGAAAACCCTAACATTTTCTCTACGACTTAATTAATTTTAAAACCTCATGTACTCCGTTAGAAATTATTCATCCTTTTAGACTGTGATAGCTAAGAAATCCTACAAAACATCATCTAATCAAATCCTCACTAACAAAAATACTAAAGTGAATAGAACAAAAGGCCAAGTCTCTAAAGAACTAATTCATGTACGTATATGTTCAATTATGTTATTCGTATATGTAAATTGTTATTGGAATTTGATGGATTTAATGCTCAAATAAATAATAATAATTAATATTATCGTCATGTACCTTGAGAAGATAGGAACACGTTTGGATGTCCAGTAAGAATTTATTACGCTGCTATAGTTATTAATTAGTTATAATAGCTTGGTTTGAAGAATAAATGAATTAGAATAACCTAAAGGCCCCTCCCTTAAGGGAGAGGGAGACGTGCCCCTCCACACCTCAACCAGGCTTCCGCACGTCTCCGTGCGACTCGTCACCAGACTTGGTCATCGCTCCGCCAGCAAAGCATAAGTTGCTATCCCCAGTTACAAACGTCAAGGACGTAATAGTCAGTCAGTTGGGTCAAACCCAAAGACATCCCTGCTATAGCGATAAGTAATGTTGTTAACGTGTGACAAGATAAATTAAAGTAATCTTCGGCCAAGAATTCATCATCGTTATGTACCATGGACTAAGCTTTATGGGACATAATGGACACCACCTCAGCCTCATCTCCACAGCTATGACGTCCGACCTCCTCTCCACAGTCAAAGACGTTCGAGGGTATGTCCAAGAGTTCACCAAGGCTGTCTCAATATAACATACAAATCCGATAATGGATTATCATATGAAGACTTTTTTAGAATCCCACATTTACGATACAGCGACTCAATCCAATTATTCGGTTCGAATTCTCAGTTCTAATGCATTGAAATTAGCTTCGAAGTCGGAGTGCCGATGTATTGAACGAAGTTCCATGCCATAAATGGGCAAATTATTAATCCTTGACTTCACAATTTGCAAGAATCAATAACCCGTTTAATACTAACGGAGAAAATATAATTGACGTAAACAACACTACAACCTGCATCGAAACTCAATAGCCAAGTGGAAATACCATAAGCGTAGATTTAACCTTCTAGATGCAAAATAATATAGGATCTTTCACCTAACATATATATATATATATATATATATATATATATATATATATATATATATATATATATATATATATACATTATTTAATCTTCAAACCAATTTAATCTAACGCATTTATATTCTTATAGAATCAGAGATACAAACCAGAGTTCCGTGGATTACAGAATTATTCTTTATGAATCCATTGACCAACTAAATAGGGCTTAAATCGTACGCAAGCCGATCTTTATAGGATTTAGATGCAATTCAAAGAGTATTTCTTAAGTATAAAACAAGCGTTATGTGTACATACTTTACTTAGTCATTGAATCAAGTCAAAGCAATTATTATTCATATTTTATTTAAATCAGGATTCGAACTAGGGTTCAGCTTCATGTTATATAGTGAATCATTCTGTTAGGTTACATAATCTAACGAATAATGACTGGGAATCGAACCCAAGCTGCTGCTAGCTTCATGCTTTTACCATTTCAGATATTTGATTAGGTTGAGATTCGAACTCAATCTTGAAAATGAATCCTAATAGAATTAAACATTCATATTTATGTCGGGAATCGAACCCAAGCTCAGTTAAACGTTATATAATGTTCCATACTGTTACGCAACAAATTCATATGCATAATAGCTGGGAATCGAACCCAGCGAGGCAACAAATTCATATGCATAATAGCTGGGAATCGAACCCAGGCGAGGCACTTTGTTTCGCGAGCACAAGAGACGTAAGGACAGCCCTGAGACCGAGTTCCGAGTGCGGCCGCGCCCTGTCGCAGGCGCCTACCACGGTCTACAGTCTGCATGCGTACAACACTGCGCGCAAGCTTGGTTTTAACCGACTTGGATAGAGGAGGTTAAAGTGATTGAACTTGTTACTCCTGTGCACTGTGGCCACTACAGTATATTATGACATAAAATAACCTCAAGCGTTATCGCTTTATTCTCGTATTTTGAGTAAAATAGCAGTGTATTTTAAAAATCAAACTAGTTAAGCTTAATGTCATATCCATTAATAATAGAGTCGAGCGATGGTAATTAAATACTGGTGGGTAGGTACAAAAGTACAGTTAATGTAAGGAAGTAATTTTAGCAAACCTGCAAAACACATATGTACAGCAATAAAGAATTAATAACAAAAGCCCTTACCTGCTTAATTCCCTACTTAAATTATAAATATATTATTAGCACAGGGGAAATAAAATCAGTACAGCAATAGGTAGTGTGGGTAGTGTAAATCAGTCGTCTTGATAGAATTAAACCTAGTACTCTGCGATCATAAGATTATTAATAGCTCTTAGCACTTAATCTCACACGAGTGCCCTCGTCACAAACAAACCAGTAGAATAATTAAAGAAAATAAGTTAACAGACGGTCAAACAACACCCCCCGCACTATACACATAAACGATAGGATTATTAACCCTTTGACCGCCACAGTCGGCTGTGACCGTCAGCAGCCTTCCGTCACGCCACGATATGCCGTTCTACTCACGTTTGCGTCGGCTACAGCCATCGACAAGTGCACGTGGTATGTTTTTTCGCCGTCAGCCGTGGCGTTCAAAAGGTTAATACAATACACATATAATAAAAAGGATAAAGGCAAACACAAATAGGAAAACAGCAGCATGCACATCCTACCTACCTAACGGCCTAAAGACGCCCTAACTGCCTGAACTGGGTTCCTATTTCACTGGTGCCAGTTCAAGGATAGGATAATAAGGATAAGGAAAGGTAAGGAGCCCCTCGATAGAGGAATGTGTGCTTCAGATCTTGGAACAATAACTGCGGGATCCTTCTGAGGAAGGACAGCTATTGACGCTTGGTGTCAACACGTGTGACCAAATCCACACACACTCATACCGACGCATGGCCAAGCTGTTTCAACATTCTGAAAAGAACGTTGGCGAACCCGCTTGAAGGTCCACACCGCCTTTCGGCGTTAGCCAAGTGCTATCGGTTGTCACCGTAGGGTGACCCGCACTTGTATGTAGGTATTGGGAAAAACAGTTATTAGTATAGGAAAAACCTGTTGCCTGAAACGCAGACTCACGCTTCAGCCAGTTGCCTGGGGTTAAAGGAGTCTTGACCACAACAGGGGGAGAATACATGTGTAAGGTTAATTGTATGTATGTGCACATTGCCTAAACAATGTTAAGTGTTTCTGAATATCGATGACCTCACAGGATTTAGGGATTTATACTCACCAGTCTGGTTATGATCGTCCTCTTCTAGCA
This sequence comes from Tortricodes alternella, assembly GCA_947859335.1. NCBI lineage: Eukaryota > Metazoa > Arthropoda > Insecta > Lepidoptera > Tortricidae > Tortricodes > Tortricodes alternella. The sequence goes on along the minus strand of OX401968.1, from coordinate 20,248,304 downwards.
CTAATTTACTTAGAAATATACAAAGTCACGGCCACACGTTCCGCGTCGTACGCAGGTTCAACAGGAAAAAACTCTCCGATCCCGATCTACCTTCGTCTTGCTATTTATACCCACGCCGCTCCCATAGTCACAATAAGCCTTCATAGACGCAATAAGAATTCATAGAAGCAATAACGATTTTCATAGTAACAATAAGCTCGTCCATAGTCACAATAAGAAATCCCATACACGCAATAAGCTTTTCATAGTCACAATAACGTCCCATAGACGCAATAACGAATTTCCTAGTAAAAATAAGGCCCCCGATAGTCACAATAAGAAATCTCATATATTCTATCCGATACCTAAATCTAGACAACCTTTCCTTCTTAGGTATAAGGCCCATAATCCATTGGCACAAGTAAAGTGCGATAGTGCCTTTAAATATTCTCTCAAAGATAGTATGCATACTTCTGGTATATGTAGGTATCTATGCAACTACACAATTTAAAATCTTTCCATCCATTTCTGTTGATAATCCTAACTAATATCACAAATGTGAAAGCAACTTGCCCGCACACCTTCAACCCAAACCACTGAATCAATCCTGATCCACATCAGTTTGGATTTACTAAGGGTAGGTCTACCACCGACGCGGGTGCTAGCTTAGTTAAATTCATTTTAGAGGCTTGGGAAGACTCACACGATGCCATTGGTGTCTTCTGTGACCTTTCCAAAGCTTTTGATTGTGTAGATCATGACACTTTAATTCGAAAATTAAAATTCTATGGCATTTGCGGCGATGCCCTTCAACTCGTTAGATCTTATCTTACACAGAGATTGCAGAAGGTATCAGTTAACGGTGCAGTATCTGCAGAGACTGTGGTGGAAATGGGAGTGCCCCAAGGATCAATTCTTGGCCCTTTCCTGTTCCTTGTCTATGTAAATGACCTTCCTTACATGGTAAGCCAAACATCAGGCATAGTCATGTTTGCAGACGATACTTCTTTGCTGTTCAAGGTAAATAGGAAGGATACCGAGCTCACTGAACCAAACAACACTCTGTCCATGATTTCTAAATGGTTTGCTGCAAATAATTTGTTACTTAATCCTAAAAAGACCAAATGTATTAAATTTTCTTTAGTAAACACACCAGATGTTAATGCACACTTGAATATTAAATTAGACGGTCAAAACATTGAATTTGTAAAGTCAACTGTTTTTCTAGGATTAACACTTGACTCAAAACTGCAGTGGGGTTCCCATATTACAGCCATAGCGAGTAGGTTGAGCTCTGCTGCGTTTGCAGTCAGACAAATGAGGCAATTAACTGATGTAGCGACGGCAAGGTTGGTTTACTTCGCGTATTTCAAAAGTATTATTTCATACGGTTTAATTTTATGGGGATCAGCTGCTGACTTAGAGTCTATTTTTATTTTACAAAAAAGGGCCATCAGGGCCATATATAACATGGGCACCCGCGAGTCACTGAGGGAATTTTTTAAGGAAATTGAAATACTAACCCTGCCTTCGCTATACGTATTTGAAATAATAATGTATGTCAGAAAAAATATATACAATTTTTCTACAAATGTAGATAAGCCAAAGGCTACTAGAAATACCGGAAAGCTTAAAGTACCAACTTATAGACTGGCTAAAACTAAAAAATCATTTCTAGGAAATTGTACACGTTTTTACAATAAAATACCTAAAAACATAATAGAACAAACAGACACAATGTTCAAATCTACTGTAAAGCGAATTCTTATTTCTAGGGCATATTACTCAGTAAAAGACTACGTCATGGACAGGGACGTTTGGCTTAAATCGTGACCTGCACTGGCGATCCCTGGGTCTCGATGAGCGTACCTGCTGTGGTATATACTTAGATTTGTATAAAACTGTAGACATCATTGTTGACTTATATGTGTACTGATTTGAAAAAATGATACCTCACCGAGTTTCTTGCCGGCTCTTCTCAGTAGAGGATTTTTTCCGAACCGGTGGTAGATTCATTCCTTGACCTTCATAAGAGCTTGTAAAAGCCTAAATTGAATAAAGATAGTTTGACTTTGACTTTGACTTGACTTTGATGAGTTCTGGTACAAAATAGATTGAACCCTGGAGAAGGACATAGGCTGCACAAACAACCATTCTATTCAGACGAAGTCGCGGGCAACAGCCAGTCTGGAACCTTCTTCGTCTTCTGAACCTATTATTATGATACATATATGACGGTACAAAAGCGAAAACTCTCAACCCTGCATAAACGACAGATCTGTCCCGGTTGAAACCAGGCAGATAGACATACCACATCCTGAACCAAATCACAAAACTCCCCTCTCCTCAGCCACGCGAACAAAGCCGCGGGCATACCCAATTTATCTATCACTAATAAAAGAAAGAGCCTGTAGCTTAAATATATTGTTTCCAAATTTAATATTGTTGCTGTTGATTTTATATAAGCGCTTCAATTAATTAGCTTCAATTAATTATCCTTACTCTGTTTTAAATAATCTTTTCAAGCAACTTAACATATAAAAATAAATAAATAAAACAAGAATATAGTGTATAATTCCCGGTTTTTATTTTAACCTCATTATATACATTTATACGCTATGAAATAGCTCTCTCAAAAATAATTAATGAATTTGCTTTAATATTTACCACTGGACCCTTCTAAAATTGCATTTCATACCTATTAACGGTGAGTGGAGGGAAAAAAAAAAACATTACAGCTATGGTTCGTGACATCGTGTCATCATTAAAGGAAGATAAAGACGTCTTCTTTGTGGACCGTGATCTGACCGCAACAATTCTTAACAATTCATTACTCTATTGTCTCTATCCATGCCATAGAATATTCTATCGCACCGTCGATGAGTCTTCGGTAAATAATATTGACAGTGAACAAACTGACCGACTTCCAGCACGCTACTGATTTTAGAACTGAGCCCTTACCATGAGTTTGCGCAAACCGTTCTCGCTATCGAAGTCTATCGGTAATACTGCTTGTTGCAGATACAAGTAAAAGGGACCGAGCGATAGTTTACGCTAGCGAGGACGGTTTGCGCAACTCATGGTAATGGTACTGTACGATATTTACCAACTTAAACATGAACTATTTATTATTTTATCACAGAGTTGAGAAATAAAAACCACGAAATCAACTTGCAAAACTTAAACGTAAAACTAACCTTACGCAAGCGTAGCCTATAATAATAATTATAATAATAAATCCATTTATTGCAGGCATCAGTGGCCCATACATAAATAGCTTACAGACTAACATACATATTAAAATAACTTAAACTAGGTGATTAAAACTATTTAATTTAGGGGTCGAAAAGGCGTGGCTCCTTAGCGTCGTCCCACCTGGACTCGTGTCCTGGACAGGCAAGCTGCCCCGGAAGCGCCTGAACACAACACCATTCGGCCAGAAGTCCGGACACGTGACTGTCTCCGCAGCGGCCGCGGCACGCGCACCACAAACGAGCTGAAGTGCACGTATTGGCGCGATCGCAGCTGGAATACCCTCAGGGAGTAGCCGGACTTCTTGCGGACATACTCCACCACGTCGTCATCTGTGGTGGCGTAGTGCAGGCGCGACACGTACAGCGCCGTGTCCGTTGTTGTGTTTCTATACCTACCCTACGAATGTATAGCGTACCTATCTTTACGTAAACAAGGAAGCCATAAAGATTGAGACAATGGCACCGCTTGCAAATCGCGAGATTATAGGTTTGTATAATCGATAGGACATCACTAGTGATCGCGTGTATCCCGCGAAACAGCACAAGCGTGGTCACCATACTCGAATAAATACGAGGACATCAACCACCAATGGAATTGTAAAAAATAATGTTTTTTTTTCCCATGAATACTAACTAAAGCTGAAATAATTGTGTGAATACTTTGAAGAAATAGAGAAGAGTCTATTCTATCCTATCCACTTATAATAATAATCTGAAAGTATGTGAGATGTTTGTACGTTTGTTCTTCAATCACGCGCAAACGGCTGGACGGGTTGGGATGAAATTTGGCAGGCAACTAGACCATATCATACTCGTAGAATAAAACATAGGATACATTTGTTGCTTATTTTTTTTTTGTAATTTGTAGGTATCCGAAATACCGCGGGCGAAGCTGTGGCGCGTTCGCTACTAGTTAATAATTATAATACCAAATATTTTAGACTAAATAAACAAAAACTGTAATAAAAAAGTAGGTTGGTTAATAAATTGATTGAACCAATTAATCTATCTAAGTCATGAAATCCATTAGTTTACACACCATGTATCACGAGGCATGTCCCAATTCTTCATACACGAATGGACACTCTACCTACGGCCACACGTTTCAGAAGCCACAATAACTCAGTTACTGAAATGCCTTGACACTGAACGCATTCGGCTGAAAAATAAAAAATAAATACCAGTTATCATAACTTCAATTAAAAGATTTTTTAAATTTTGAATTATGAATTGTGAAAGAAATAGTAGATTGAAACGCGAGATCTTATTGTTTAGAGTTTGTGAGAGGGAAAATAAAAGTTTTTAAAAATGAATGCATGGCCGGGAGAGGGAGGGGGAGGGGGTGATATTATGGGACCCACAGTTACACGTGAGTGTGCGATCAAATAAATACTCTGTTTAAAACTATAGTTTCAATTTCATAACTTTCACGACTTACGAATCGAAATTTTCTTTCTTTACTTATTTATTATCTATAAATTAAATGAAGCATTAAACATAATAAAGTTCTAAAAAGGGTTAAAAGTAAGAATTTAGTTAGGTTGGGTGTGAAAATTCTTGTAATGAATATAAACACATTAAACACTTAACTATTTACTTATTTTTTTAAACAATTTTTTTGTCGTTATTTTCATTTTGTATTATTAGAAACAATTTATATTATATTGTGATACTGATACTTATCATTATGCTGAGCCAGTGACCGATTCTCTGCCGCGATGACACACATCCCTCGTTTTTAGCCAAAGGGTAAAAACGGTACCCTATTACTAAGGCTCCGCTGTCCGTCCGTTCGTCCGTCTGTCACCAGGCTGTATCACATGAACCGTGATAGTTAGACAGTTGAAATTTTTACAGGCGATGTATTTCTGTTGCCGCTATAACAACAAATAGATACTAACAAACAGAATAAAATTTATATTTAAGGGGGCTCTCATACAAAAACGTGTTTCTTTTTTTTTTGCTTGATTACCTATAGATAATGGTACGGAACCTTTCGTGCGCAAGTCCAACTCGCACTTGGCCGTTTTTTTTTATTGTGTGTCTTGTTTAATGAATAAATGTCTTATTCTTTCTTTCTTCCAATTGTTAAAGTGTAAAGGCATAAGTCTTATGCACATGAGTAAATAATCCTCAGTCCGGCTTGTTATCTGTCTGCCAACCATTAATTCAGAACAACTGCGCCACTTCCCTAGATAAGCACTGCAGTTGCATGCATTAACCTAAACCTATTATTTAGTCAAAATCATGACTCATCACACATTTTGTTCCGTTTTTCAGTTAAGAAAATGGCTGTGTGATCCTTATCTTTTTTGGCACATGACAACGTGCGCCAAATATAAAAATAAAAAATATTGAATTTAAGCACGTTTATAAAATAGTATTTTTCTAACGAGTGTGTTAAAAGAGCTATTTCGTACCCGTTAGCCAATTAAAAACTCTCGGTTACTTATTAAAATAAAAAAGCCGAGGGCCCCGCACTTACCTATAAAAAACAGATAGTCGTTTGAAGGTACGGAACCCCTAAAATGAAAAATATAGCTTTTAGCAACCGGGTAACCATTTAAAACCTATGAAATAAGACAAAAAGAAATCCTTCACAAGCTCCTATCTCCGCGCAACCGTCGAGTGTGATACGACCTTGCAAAGGTTATTCCGTTAAACATTTTTTTTGTATTGTAACTACAAATTTACAGTTTTCAGACATTTTCCTTTACTTGTGCTATAAGCCATTGCAGCTTGCCTTTCATGATTCTAGGTCAACGGGAAGTACCCTATAGGTTTTGATTCCCTTGCGAGTATCAAAATAATGTGGCATAAACGGCCGTATCATTTGATTGCGGTGACTTAGAAGGTTGATTTTTTTCACAGCTTCAGGAGATTGCAGACCTGAGAATTTGATGTTAATTTCAACTTGATACCTCCACGCGTTCTTGAGAATAAGGTCTTGACACACAGACAGACGGACAGACCGACGGACAGACGGACAAAAAGTGATCCTATAAAGGTTCCTTTTTTCCTTCCCTACGGAACCCTAAAAATATTTATAAATAATACAAAATAATCTATACGTATAAAACAGTGCCGTGACTAACTTATAGATAACACACACAGCCTAAACGGCTGGCCCTAGAGGTTCGAAATTTGGAGGTGACATTCCTCGAGTACCCTAGAGGTGCACTAAGGAGGGATTGAAATTCCATCCTTAAAGGGGTGAAAAGGGGTGATAAAGTTTGTATGGAAAATACCGCGGGCGAAGCTGTGTGCGGGTCCACTAGTATGAGTATAAAACTCGGTGATATGATACCATTGGATAGCTCTTTAAAAACTATTATGAATATGTTACTTTTTAAGAAATATTGAACTCTAGGTGCCAGGATGTCATTGTGTTATGTTTGTCTAAAACCTTGATTTGTTAGATAGCTTAATGTATACTTATATATGTTTATAACGCAGGTACTGCCAGTGCGAAGACCGCCACTCCGCCATTAAAAAACGGAAACGATTTGCGAGAGTCTGGCTACCTCATTGCAGTGGGTTCGAGAACAGCGAGGTACATTTTTATTGCCTACTTACCATTAAAATACTCGTACCTGAATATTTTAATAATTTGTGTTCTTGGTAAAATTTCCGCACCGGCCGTTCCGAGCCTGTACTCTTTAGGTCAAGAGTTTGCATGTCTAGTTCAATCATCAAAAACCGACTCCAAAAACCCTTTGAAAACTAAGAAATAAAGACTGGCCTTTAGTAAATTACCTACAAACATCATATATATTTGTTAATTCAGTAATAAATTAAATATATCGAAGTCGGTGGCAAGTAAATTAACACAGTATGAGAGATGTCTAGTTGTATACCTAATTTACTTGCCACCGACTTCTATATATTTAATTTATTACTGAATTAACAAATATATCTGATGTTTGTAGGTAATTTACTAAAGGCCAGTCTTTATTTCTTAGTTTTCAAAGGGTTTTTGGAGTCGGTTTTGTTTTTTATTAAAATTATTTTTATTTTTAGCTGTTTAGTGAATACGATTTAATATATAGTTTCATTATATCCAAGTTTGCCAAATGACGATAGCATTATGTCAACAGCTCATCTACCTTTGTAAAATAGTGCTTTCAGAATGCAAGGACTGTTGACCGTTAAGGAGTTCTTTCACGAACCCCACTATCAGTTCCGATTTACCAGATGCGTTTTAACGAGATCCAGTTGCTTAGCGACAAAGACAAGGAAATGTCATCATTATTCGTTGACTGTTTAACATTGAAGACTTCTTAGTAGTAATCCGTGGACTCCATCATCACCCAGCTTGACAAAATGATGATGTTTTTATGCAAATGCATCAGTTATCTTAGAAAATGGCAAAAACGGTATATGCTTGCTTACAAAATATGAGGAGTTCTGTTGATTCCTCATGGATTCCATCATCAGATCCCACCAATTTTTCTATGGGACCATTCCTGAACTATGTCAATCCCAACAAAAAATGAATTATCGAAATCGGTTCACGGGTTAAAAAGTACGGGTCGAATAGATAACCTCCTCCTTTTTTGAAGTCGGTTAAAAATGTATATACCTATAGTACTACCTATTACCGGCGATATTGTCTGCGTGGAATTCGTTTATCGCGCTGTTCCCTAGGGTACTGAGCCTTTTTCGGAATTCAAAATAGACAATATGCTTCTCCGGCCAGCTATTCTATAAAATCAAATTTATCCGTTGCTCCGTTTTGACGCGAAAGAAAAACAACGGGACAAATGTACACTTTCGCATGTATTATAATATAAACTTTTGCAAGCGACTTTGTCCGTGGAATTCGTTTTATCGCGCGCAGCGCCATCTACCGAGGAGTAGTGTTTCTCATATTTCCTGTATTTATAAAGATTCCTGAAAATACTTCCAAGATATCGGGATAAAAGTATCCTATATACTATCTAGAGCTAATACTCGACGATTCGTTAGGTAAGTATATTGTAATTGATTTTGTGTCGGTTCTAGGTTTAGAAGAAAACATCAGAGTAAATTGCTGTTAGTATTACTGCTTCTGCTGCTGTTGCTGTTACTGTGTATAGCTCTTGTGATGACAATATTGTGTAAGTCAACTTATTTTAATCTCTACTCTACCATTTATAAATCATTGTGAACCCTTTCATTGTTACCCTAATAGCATTAAGTGTTGGCATTTGGTCGGGCCACATAGGTCTGGTTAGTTGGACGACGGTTAGATTTGGCCGTCGTTTTGAGGTAAGACCTACAACCAAGGGCCATTGTAGAATTTCCAACTGAAACAATATAATGGAGAAATGCCAACAGTTTTAAAGCAACGGTAGCAGAAGTTGCATTGGCCCAACGTTGATAAGCGAATGGGCGTAATGATAATATTTTATTGCATCAGGCCAACGTTACTTAATATCTAATAGGGCCTTCGTTATATACAATGCGGAAATGCCCACCGTTTTTAAACAATGGTAGCGGTATTCAGAATAACCCAACGTTGGTAATTGGTTGAGCGTAATGATAATCTTTTTGTTATATTGGTCCAATGTCAGTTGTATGTAGGCAAACTAGTTAGTAGTTTGCCCACATATATCCCTACGGATTCCCTACTGTTGGCCAATGGATGCCACGGAAAATGCTAATAGAGTAATGAGCAGCCGGTTTCTCCAACAACAGAAACATTGTAACTGTGCTACGAGCGTAGAGCTACCAAAGCGATGGCAATGAACGTAACAAGGTTATTGTATGTTTATAGATATAAAACAAAGACGCCACAAGCCGTTCCGTGTCTGCGAGAGCAAGGAGTGTCTTCGATCGGCCGCAAATCTTGCTCTATCGATGGACCCTTCTATGGATCCCTGCCATGACTTCTATAAGGTAAAAAGGCTAGAACAGCGGTTTTCAAAATGTTTTGACGACGGAAACCTTTTGGAAAGCGAAATATTTGAGGGGTCCCGAAAATAATCAATAACTGTTTATGATAATAATCAAATACCTAATAGGAGGTATGAAACGATTTTATATTTTTCTAGTCAGTGTTGAACTGTTGACTAAGATCCTGGCTGAATTGACGCGCTTTCATATAACGCATTCCACTGCTGCTCTTTCTGTAAAATTTATGTTGGAATCTTTAAATTATTTTTTATTGACTTTTGTATTTTGTCACGCACAGTGAATACTTCGCAATTGGGGGTGGAGGGTGAGCTCGGTTCTGGGGCTACTCGCTCCTATGTGTTCACTATTCTAGCTGCTGCAGTTGAAGGTTCCTCACCAGTAGCAGAGTTTTACGGGCGGTTACGTCTTGAAATCGGGTTTCTCGAATCGAACCGAGGATAGATTTTATTTTCCTCTCCAATTTTATAGTCCCTTTAGGTTTTTTTTTTTTCATTATGACCAGTATTTTCGCGGATCCCCTACAGAGGCTTTGAGGAGCCTGGTACGTCCCACTGCTCGTCACAGCCTCCTTTTATAGTGGATGGATATACGAGAAGGAAAATCGCAAGGATAAGATGGATGGAGTGGGTGAAGATTGGAATGTTTAAGAAAGGAGTAGAAGTGAAGATGAAAGCTTATATGATGGGGATGAATGGAAAAAGAAACCATACTGCGCAGACCCTAAATAAATGCAAAATGGGCAGGAGTAAGATGATAGAAAATTTCGGTGTATTTTGAATGACCAGGTACCAGGTAACAAGGTTGACACGAGGATCCAGCTCCAAGCTATCCTCCATCTTATCTCTTAGTGCGACTCTCTCATACTAATATCAGGGAAAGAGATGAGAAAGAAAGAGACGGAAAAATTATCCTCGCGTCAACCGTGCTGAGACTGCTAGGTATCTTCCTTTTTACATTGGTTGAATATAATAAGCCACTAATCAATCAAACGCTTTATAATGGGGGTGAAATCACTGTAACAAACAGAAAGACAGACTTACATAATAAAACCATGCCCTGCAAAAATCATTTCATAAGTTATTATTGATCGAATATTATACATGTCACATTACCGGACATGTCGTGACATAAATATTATCCAGTAATCTAGGACATTATGACCTGTCCGTAATCTATATTCGACTGGCCTAGATGTAGGGTATTAATGCATGATGTTATTTGCTAGCAGTCATAATTATCAAGTAGTTAGGTACCTACGTTTTATTTCATTTTCAATGTCTACTATGGAATTGACACAACTTATATTTAAGGTCAACAGTAAAGACACATTTTTATTACATTAGATGAAACGTTTATTTGCTTCAAAGCAAGAGAGAAAAAACAATAAGTTCCTAAATTGACCCATCCCGCGGACTTTATAGTACACCGAGCGAGCGCGACGTGTCTCCGTTTCAGCTGGGGCAAAAATGCTATTTTGTGAGCTGGTTCGATAATTATATGAAATTTTCATATCGATTCAGTTTTACGAAATTTTTTAATATAGTGGAGTTATGGAGGTTGAAAGCATAAAAATACAGTAACTAGCGAGGTCTACAGCTCACAAACCCACTGGTATATAATATAATTATATTTTGGATACGGACATTGATCATTTCGCAATCGAGGATTCGTTGTGTATAAAAACAAATACTTACATAGATAAATTAGAGATTAAACATCCATGACTCGGAAATTCATTCATCCATCAGTTTTATTGAGTCTGCTCTGGAGCAGTGACTAGCAGATTATCCATCAAGCCATTTCGTGATCAAGCTCGATCTCGCTCAAACGTCATGTAAAACACGAACATGAAAATAAAATACAGCATGTAGAATATGGCTTTGTGCTGGAGGCAAGTGCTTGATTACTTACGGAATCTGATACAAGGATGGGATCCAGAACTCCGATTCACGATGAGACGTAGTTCCAAAACGCGACCTCACTCTTTTCAACACTCCCATGGTCTTATCCTTGTATTAGTCCATAAGTAATTAAGCACTCCCGTAATTAGGTCCATGAGATGGCACTGGGCGCTGAAGTTGTTTCTAATTTTTACATTTCGTCAGTACGTGTGCGGCAACTGGGGTCGCGATCACCCGCGGCCGGACGCGTATCAGTCATACGACTGGTTCCGCGACAAGCAGACCAAGGTGTACTCTGTAGTACGGGACTTCCTGGTCAAGAACAGTTCTCAACAACCGAAGCCGGTCCAGCAGGCTAAAGACATGTATGCCGCTTGTATGGATATCGGTGAGACTTGGTTCTGCCTCCTCATCGTTATTGCTAAAAGGCATTGGCAAAAACCTTTAAAAGTTCATATCATTTGCAACATGACTCTACTTTTTGTCTACTGCTGTGGAATCTCGGTGAAGATTTTCTTTGACATGATACCTACCACAAACTTACCTTGCCCTTTCATTTCAGAGACCTTGGACAAACTTGGTCTAAAACCGGTTATAAAAGTTCTTGAATCTTTGAACCTACCACCGTACCCTAATTTCGTGAATGCTTCGGAAAACTCAGACTATTCTACATATACCTTCGACTGGCTCGAAACTGTGATAAAAGTCAAAACGCAACTGGGCATGGACGTGCTCATTGGATTCGATATATTCACAGATCCAAGGAATTCGTCAGTGTATAAGCTTGTGATGGGATCGCCTGAAACAACGAATCCTTTTCCCAGGTAAAATTATAGTAGCATTCAACAGACATTGATGTAAACATGCCTTTGGTATAAAAAAATAAATTACATTGCTGAAAACATTCCTTTCCTTTTGTTTATTTACGTCCTGTGAGTGTCTTAGAATTAACAAGTATTGTTATTTTTACGAAGAGAGATAGGTAATGTAATGAAGTATTTTTTTGTATTTCAGTATTCACAATGAAAAAAAGCGTCACGCGGGTAGAAAAAGCAAAAGACTTACAATCCCAGCAAGAGAAAACACACAAGTTTATGATGATGATATTAATATTATTAACAAGTACCTAAAAGATGTAAGCAATGAGAAAGCGGACGAAGAGGAAAAATCGGCAGAAATATATAAGATATTTTATGCTGCACTTATTAAATTGTTTATCATAGAGTCAGGTGGGACTGATGTAACTAAACTAACGGAGACGGAGCTAGAACATAATATTTTTTTAGCTTCTAATGAATACTGGTCAATTAGTAGTGATTTAAACGAGGTAAGCTATAGTTTATATTAATAAGACAAATACCTCGCCGTGGGAAATAAAAAGGTGTTTCTCACAGAAATATATAGCAAGGAACTGCCCAACGCGATTTTCGCGATGCTCACTTTTTCGGTGTCAAATGACACCATCGCACACTCGGTATTGCCGACATGCGTTCCTATTAAATTGAAGAAAGGTCCATTATTGGCTGATTCATGCGTTATGTTTTTGTGGTTCGTAGCTCCTAGCGAGCAATGAAAGACAGCGATGAACCAGGCAAAATAAGACTCTGTCTATATGTCATAAGAACTAAGACGTTGGCAATACAGCTTCGTAGTTTATAAACTTGTAAATAGATAGCGTAGTATGGTATAGCGTTACTGTGACGAACTAAATCATTTGTTCAACGCAGTTGTATTGAACGCCATATCCTTCTTTTGAGATCGTTTGTGTTTCTCATTAATAATGAATTTCTTATAACGCTAATACGTGTATTGTACGTGAACTCGATAATCAAAATTAAGGAGGGAACACAAGAAGAGCAAGCCATATTTGTTATTGTACGAATTTAAAAGCTTTTTGATTTGTAAACTATTAAGAAAAATACCCCATTCATTATAATATTGACCGTTTATTAGGCTTCCGTACCTCAAAAGGAAAAAAGGAACCCTTATAGGATCACTCGTGTGTCTGTCTGTCTGTCTGTCTGTCCGTCTGTCACAGCCAATTTGCTTCGAAACTACTAGTCCGACTGATTTGAAATTTGGTATACATATGTAAGTCGTTGACCGCAACATGGATGCGTAACGTAAACAAATTATTTTTAAACATGGGGGCCACTTTTGGGGGCTAAATTAGAAAATTAAAAAAAAGTTACGCTAACTATATGATGTGACATATCAAATGAAAGGGCTTATTGTGAGGATCTTAAATATGTTTTTTTTTTGAAGTTTTAGTTGAATGGTTTGGAATTTGTTTAGGAAAATAGGCGAAAATTTACCATTCCCCCCCCTTATCTCCGAAACTACAGGGCCTAAAATTTTGCAAAAAGTACAGAAAATAGTTCTTTACCTATAGATTACAGGAAAACATATGAGAAGTCTATGGTATTTAAAGTAACATAGGAAATTTCAGATAATCATGTATGGCACGGAACCCTCTCCACGCGGGTTTAACTCGCACTTGCCCGGTTTTTTTAAGCAATTTTATGAATCACTTTACCTTTCTAATATTTTAGCAAACGACAAAAATATATTACATTAAGTTAATAATTTTTCATAATTTATTGACGTGTAATTGTGTCAGGCTTTTTCTATATAACATGCGTCATTACATTACCCTGAATTTCGTATCGATTCATCGTATTCGGCACTGGTTAAAAATTCATGTATCTAGTTTTCTTTGGAAGTGTTTCCGTGTCATAGAACTTCTTGATATTAAAGTTTAATTTCTTTGATAGAAATTAGTTACTACCTAGTTAGTTAGTACTATTTTCACGTGTTCTAAATTAATCATTTCATTTGTAATAGAAGCAGTTAGTAAGTTTTTAACGTTTATATAAAATTGATGTGATGTGATATATGTGGCACATACGTGTTCAGTGTTTTCAGAAGATTACTATCAGGCGGAGTTTTCAATTATACCTTTATCACCAAAACACACATTTTTATCAATTTCAGTTAGAATTAGACAACGAAACCCAATCCGATGAAGAATTATTTGTCAACATCCCAGAATACACAATAGCCGAGATTCAAGCTCACACAGACTCGGTAGTAGAAAACAATAACGCAACAACTTCGCCGATATGGAAGAGATATTTGGAAGGAATCTTTAATATCAGCAACGTCGAATTGGATTTCGAGAATGATAAGATACTGATTTCTGATGCTGATATGAGATATATGTCTCTGATGGCAGCTTTAGTTGCCAAGACGCCGCCTGTGGTCTTGGAACTCTTTATCTGGATAAAGGTAAATACAACAAATTACCTGTTTTTGAAAAAGCTTTCTTATTTTGACAAGCTTCAATGCTTTTTTCAAAAGTTTTAATAATCGATGATAAAAGACGTTAGCCAAACAAAATTGCCAGTTTTGAGTGTGAAATATAACTCGTATCTTTATAGAATACGCCTCTCCCGAGACCCATCAATGTGCTCGACGCTCGAGTCTTCTCTTCCAACTGCTTCTAGACTTTTTCCCACCATCGTCGGTCTATCAAGATTGAGGGCTTTCTACTTTGGCCGAGACGGGGTCCTAAACATGTCCTACATTACTGTTTCTCAGGTAGTGGCGGTAATGTCAGTGCACACGAGCTCCGAGGTGCGCGCCCTGCTGCGCCACGCGCAGGACGCGCGGCGCCCGCAGCGCGAGGTGACGCCGCGCAGCCTGCAGTGCGCCGGCGCCGTCAACGACTTGCTCGGCATGGCCGTCGCTTACGCTATCGCTGATCAAAGCTTTTACAATGTCACGAAGCCTAAGGTAAATAGGAATATTTATAACCATCATAGCGATGCAGATGTCCCCAAACGCGGAGCTTGTCAATCGCCATTAGCTCTCACCAATTCTCATCTGATTTATTAGTACGCGCACTTTAACAAATGCACGTTGCTCGTATTCAAAATCTTGTCGTCACATGGCAGCTAAGTACAAGCTTATTCACGCGTTGTTAAAAGTGCTATTCAACATTAAAAATATCACACGTCTTAAATCGCATAATTATCTTATAAGTACAGTGTACATGAAACGTTAGAAGTACTCTCTGATGCAATACCCGACCTACGCAATACTAATTCTTATTTATTTCTTTTTGCAAAATTCAATTCGCCTTTTAACCACAGATTAAAACAATGCTGCATGAAATGAAGAATGCCCTAGCACACTTAGTAGGACAAACAAAGTGGATGGATGACGATACGAAGCTAGAAACGTATCAGAAGATCATACAAATGAAGACGCTCATTGGGTTTCCAGACTGGCTACTGGAAGAGGGAAAACTAGATCAATATTATGAAGGAATCGAAATAAATTTAGAGAAACATCTAGAAAACATGATCAATATTATACAAATGAAGATAAGGAAGGGGTTAAATAGTTTTCGAGATGGAAACAACTTTACTTGGGCAACGGATCCGACTGAAGTCAATGCGTATCACACGTTTCAGGAAAACACTATAAGTAAGAAACCCTTAACTTTAGATCTGTACATCTGACAACAAAATAAGACAAAATTCTATATGATGAATGTTATTAGTGGAGAAAGTAAATAGTTATGATAAGATGATAATTGCAATATTCTTTTGGACGCAGCGGTTCCTTTAGTGATGTTACAATACCCATTCTTTGATTTGGGCTTAGAGTGAGTATTTCATTATAGGTGGTGTGGTCGTTTTAAAATTTTATTTTTGTCTTTTATACCAGTGAAATATGAAAGACAACTCTTTTTATGACATAATCATTTATAAATGTAATTTTAAATGCTTGACATTGTGTTTTCTTATTTCAGTTCCCTAAACTATGGATCGTTAGGCACTGTTCTTGGTCATGAAATAACTCATGGATTCGACAATTTCGGTGCGTGATTTTCAATATTCGTAATTAACTAGTTCCTGTGTAATAATCACAGAATAAGTTGATTCATTACCCTCTTAAATCGACATAACAAATAAAGTAACCGAGGCAGAAGAACAGTGTCCGATGGAACCGTGTGGGTTGAGAACCCTAAATCATACTTTTATCACTTAGCTTAAACTGTACCTCGATAATTATTCGGTGTTTTGACCTCCATTCATTACCTATATGAGAGAAAGAGATGACATCTTTTTATAATTGTTTTGATAGAACAAGTTACTGCTCCTCCTCTCATCTGCTGAATTGAATAATAACGAGCTAAAATGTCCCCAGGCCGGCAGTTCGACAAGAACGGCAACCTAGTCCCATGGTGGTCCAACAGCACCGTGCAAGCCTTCATCAATATGACGCAGTGCTTCGTCGACCAGTATAATGACTACTATATACCAGAGCTGGACCAGCACGTAAGTTTTATTGGTTATTTATATAGTTTAATCAAGCAGGCAGTTGTAACAGACTGTTCTTTTGTAAAGAACTATTTTTATATCCAGGTGGATGGTAAGAAGACCCTGGGAGAGAACATCGCAGACAACGGCGGTGTGCGCGAGGCACTAGCAGCGCTGCAGGAGCATCTGCGCAAGCACGGCCCCGAGCACAAGCTGCCCGGTTTCGAGCACATGAGCTCTGAACAGCTCTTCTTTCTCTCCTATGGCAACGTAAGCACATTTTGTAAATAACTTGTTACCGTAGATGTATAGATCATTAAAAAAGAACGCTCTTTTTTTTGAAATTGAAAAGTAAAAGAAGATTGAAACTAAATCAAGAAATACGTATGGGTCGAAAGAAGTGAATCAGGAAATTTCAAAGGTCCAAGTTTGCACAAATGACTTTAAAACAGATGTTTCAGCAATTTAAACATACTTTATACTAACGATATTCAAAAAGTTCAATTTCCAAATACTAATGATGATAGAACAGTTGTCAAATGGTGCGAAAAAGAGATACAACTATCGCCCTCGATTTGGGATTATCTCCAAATTGGAGGTCAAAAATATGAGCTTTTGCGCTGATAGCAACACTAATTGAACTGGACTTTTGTAACTTTGGCAGTTATGGTGCGGAGTGTCCACTAAGGACTCTCTTGAAGCCGAGCTGTCCGACGAGCACTCGCCGCAAGCGATCCGCGCGCGCGGCGCCCTTCAGAATAGCGTCGAGTTCGCCCGTGCGTTTAGCTGTCGGCCCGGCAGTGCCATGAACCCTATCAAGAGATGTGTTATATTTTAGTTTTTGATCAAAGATTAAAGCCTGACTATTAATTACGAGTGACTTATATGTGTTTATCTATATAAGTATCCATATTTTTGTCTAGTACCCATAGTTCAGAGAATCTTAATTTGAGACTTGAAAAATGTCTGGTGTCCAAAATATTATTATTATTTGCCTTTACTATTTTTATTTTGGTTTTTTTACATTTTAAAAATAGAGTGTCCGTGGAGCAGGGCCTAAGCGATCGGTGGACGAGTTGGAGGCCGTGAAGAGAGGAACGTCCTAACAATGCGTGCAGAGTCCAGGAGTACCGCCTTCTGTATCTGGCCCTTGAGCCAACCTCCTAGCGAGAGTGACGGCTGTGATGGTAGTCGAGGCTTCTCGCTATCAATCCGTTCACCACAACTATCGGGATGATGGGCCTCGTACACTAGTAAGACGATTTTCTGGTTCCTTTACCACCCAACCACCATATTTACGTTAAACATGCACACTTTTTTCATAATTTTTTTTCATCTAAAGTTTAATTACTAATTATGGTCACCCTACAATAACAGTATCGATAATACTTGACGTAGGTGTTCATGTTATAACTCAATGTAGAGTATTAATGATCTGAGGAAATAATTTAACACCTTTGACTATAATATTGATGGGATACATTAGATTATAATTAATTGAGTTGAATAGGGTTGGTCTTGATATTTTTTTCAGAAACATTCTGTATTACAATACGTTTGTTTCTGTCACGTCAGCATTCGCGTGGGTATGGGTTCGTGTGTATACGCAAGGGCAGATGGATTCTTTTGGAACTTAGGCCTAATACACCACCGTGTGTCTTGAATTTGATTTATTTCACCTCGTTAATGGATAAAATTTATATTGTCATTATTATTCTTTGAGTCCGCTTTTGTACTTATTAGTTGAATTTCCTAAATGACATTACACATGGTACTAATGATTACAGAACGTAATACCCAGTTCTACAATATTGTTCATAGGTCTCATAGTTTAAGAACACCGTTAATATTTTCTAGATTAGTATTTACAGCTAACTTAGTTATTTAAACGTTTGCTCTTCAATTATTAGGAAGATTTAACGAGGCAAAATCCCAAAGCCCTCGATAATGGGATCATAATCAAGATAAATCGATTAGTTAGACTTTCGTATTCCTGGTTAATCTAATAAATACAATTTTACACCCATAACGATGTTTTATTCAAAATGTCTTAAATAAATACACGGAACCTTTCAAGAGTAATATAAATTAGCGGCCGTTGAGTGAGAAAGAGTTGGAGATGCCCGAGATTGAGTTGGAGATGCCGACGGAGTTCGAGAACCCGGTTGGGAGGCCCCCTCCTAGTCCTCCACCTAAACCTCCTCCGAAACCTCCGCTCAAATCACCAAACCCAGTGGAAAGCGGTATACCATTCCCGATTGGCACAGAAGAGAAGGTTTGAATAGCAGGACCTACGGGCACTGGTCTATTCACAACCACAGGCTGAGGAATCGCCACTGGCCTGTTCACCAACACAGGCTGCGGTACAGGAATCGGCCTGTCAACTTGCACTGGAACCGGCACGTTCACGGGACGATCTACATACACAGGCTGAGGGACTGGCACTGGACGGTCGATGTACACTGGCCGATCAACCGGTACCCGTCTCTCCACGGTCACGGGGTAAGGCTGCGGGACATTAACAGGCACTCTCACTGGATATGGCACCTTCCTCTCCAAATAAACAGGCACATTTCTCGTCACTTCAACCGGAACTCTGTGTACAGTGTGTACGGGATATGGTCTGTCCACCGGTACAGGAACAGGGACGTTGTACGGAACTGGTACTTGACGGTCAACAGGGAATGGAACCGGTACTTGGACGGGAACTTGAACGTTCCTGGTGATCGTTCTTGTGATGAACCGGGGCACTTCTTGGCGCAGTACGACGGGGTTGGGTTGCACGTCAACGGAGGTTTGGACGTTTTGGGCCACAGGGGCCGCGGACAGCGCAGACACTGGGATTCCTTGGGCAACGGCCACGGGTGGTCCAAAGGCAGGTCCAGCCGATATTCCAACTGGGCTTCCAATGCCTAACGGTGAACCTATCTGACCCCCGATTCCATCCAAAGTCCCTCCTCCCACAGAACTTCCGAGAGAGCCAAATCCGGTGGCCCCGTTAGAGCCAAATCCAGTCGACCCGAGAGAGCCAAATCCAGTCGACCCGAGAGAGCCAAGTCCCGTCGAGAAGACCTGTCGCTTCACTCCCTTCCCGGATGGTATGTCCTGAATGCCATTTCCGTCGAGTAATTTTGATAGCTTCGGCTTATCCTCTAGCTCCTTGCATAGGCTGCTCCCTATCAGCAATATCTGGAAAACAAAACAATAACAACATGAAAAATATGCTTACAACCTTACACCATTTTTGGGCCACCACCATACTATAAAAAGAAAAACCGGTCATGAGCACGTCGGGCCATGCTTAGTGTACGTCTGATAGCCATTATAACTCCGGAAATCATAACTTTAGCTAGTTTTCTATTCAAAGTTATTTGGTGCTATTTACGATGATTTTCAGTAGGTGTGAATGATAAAAGAGTCGCTTATCTAACTCATACAACAATGAAGTATATTTTGTCGTGAAAGTTTTTCTTTTTTTTTTCAAATCGTTATTTAAACCTATAATATTTTTATTTCAGATATTTTTAATATTTTAGAATGTACAGTTTTGGGTAGGGAGGTTCACGTGACTCCACCAGAATTGACACCTTTTTAGCTCAATATTTCCTAGACCGTCCCCGAATCTAAACATTGATTATCACATAAGTATGTTTTTCAAAGAGCTATCTAATAAAATTGGCACTCTTTCGGATCTCAATAATTTTATCGGCGATACCGTCAACCCCTGACGTTTTTGTACCGAACTTGGCCCTTATTTCATGTTTATGTTTTTGATCTGATAACTTGTAGGCGACAACTTATCGATGCAATTAATCATTTTCAAATGCTAATACACAATTCGTTGGTTAGTCAAAGAGAAAATAAAAAAAATGCACACAAAAGTTCGTCAATGAAATTCGTTACAAAGAATCATTTACCGACTCTAAGCGCAATACTTAAAACAGGTGCATGAAAACAGACGTGGCATGCAGTGTCATACATCAGTGTCATAATAGGGAAGGTCAAGGTGATCGAGGCGAGCGATAACCGGCCGCAGCCATATTGTGCCTGATAAGGCTGCCGGGAAAACTGTAGCAGGGTCCACGAAAATGCGATGTACTTTAAAGCTACGGTTTTCATTATTAAAAATTTATGAGCATGTGTTTTGATGGGCCTAACTGGGGAATGACTAATAGAAGAGGACAAAACCGGACAAATGCGAGTTAAACCCGCGTGGAGAGGGTTCCGTTCCATACATGATTAACTGAAATTTCCTATGTTACTTTAAATACCATAGATTTCTTATAGATTTTCCTGTAATCTATAGGTAAAGAACTATTTTGTGTATTTTTTTTCAAAATTTTAGGTCCGGTAGTTTCGGAGATAAGGGGGAGTCAATGGTCAATTTTCGCCCATTTTCCTAAATAACTTCCAAACAATTTATTTTAAAATTCCAAAAAAACATATTTAAGATCCTTACAATAAGCCCTTTTATTTGATATGTCACATGATATAGTTTGCGTAACTTTTTTTTTTATTTTCTAATTTGCCCCTCAAAAATGGGCCCCATGTTCAAAATTAGATTATTTACGTTACGCATCCCTGTTGCGGTCATCAATTTACATATGTTTACCAAATTTCAAATCAATCGGTCCAGTAGTTTCGGAGCAAATTGGCTGTGACAGACGGACAGACAGACAGACACACGAGTGATCCTATAAGGGTTCCTTTTTTCCTTTTGAGGTACGGAACTCTAAAAAAGTACAGAATTCTTTAATAAAGGTTAAATTCAATACTTATGTTAACACCTAGTTAATAATAAATTAGGACTTTTTCGACTTCATTGATCCTTTTGATTGATTGATCATTATTTTTTTCGTCTCAGACTCGTAGACGTTTAATTTATTTTAGTTTTCCTTATTTGAGAAAAAATCAGATATAACATTATGATTAAAACAATGTGGCACTAAACCGATAAAACAATCATCGCTTTAAAATTCCCACCCATGTTGATAAAGTATTAAAAAAACTTAAATAATAAACAGAACGAAACAAACCAAAACTAAAGCGACAAAACCTAATAATATGATCGCTTTTTAAAAAATATACAAAATATTATATATCGTAACCTAATCTCCGTACCAAAGTCTCAATTGTCCGAAATCTTCAGATTCAATGTTTTGAAAAGTATAATGGAAATGTGAGGTAAATTTCAAACGCTCACTAAAGATCCCTTTGTCCGCTACATACTTTAATCACCTACTTTTAAAACAAACATTAAATCAAACACGTCAGTCAACTAAAATAACTTATCGGAAAAAATGTTGTTCAAAAATGCCGCTAACAAATTGACAGCAATGGATGATAAAAAGTCTTATCTTGTGTGCGCATTTCTCATCTCAAAAAGGTCGTAATACCTTCCATTCGAGATTCTTTCTCAATTACATGAATAATTACCCAGGAACATAACTCAGGTCTATATAAGCGTTTAGTTTTGAAACCATACCTTCCACATTTCCTGTCGGATCTAACGAGACGCAATCAAGATTCTAGGCCACTGAATTTAAACCTAACTGGTCGTCTTGCTTGCCTAAATTAAAACCAAATGGTCTGGTTTTAGGTTCCGATTTAGGGATGCCGTGAGGTTATATTTGGATTATTATAGAAATAAGTTCTTATAGAAAATGATTACACGCTAACTTAGATATGTATGGCACAAGTTCTAGATGTATTTTCGAAATTCAAATAATTGTTTTGAACGTAGAGACTCTGGTCGAATCGGTGAGGGTGGATGGAGGCAGCAGGAACAATATTATAAAAAACCGGTCAAGTGCGAGCTAAACTCGCGTGGAGAGGGTTCCGTTCCGTACATGATTATCGGAAATTTCCTATGTTCCTTTAAATACCATAGACCTTTTATAGGTTTTACGGTAAGTTATAGGTAAAGAACTATTTTCTTTATTTTTAAAAAAAATTAGGCCTAGTAGTTTCGGAGATAAGTGGGGATGGTAAATTTTCGCCTATTTTGCTAAATTGCACACTTCATCACGTTTCGAATTACAGTATTCCAACATAGATCACTCAGGTACATAATATGTTCGTGGATATTCACAACGTAACTGCATTAATTTGTCGGAAGTCGTATGATTTACTGTGCATTCGTAACCGTTAGCAAAAAAGGTTATATATAACTAGAATAATCCATAATACACGAATTTATTTAACCACAGCATTATTTTGAACAGTAAGACAACTTTGCAGCTACAAAAGGTAGCATTATGCTTTGAGGCACTTATGGTGGAGAGCTTTTAATATTGTGTTGTGACGCCTTCTATTCAATGTGGATGAGGCATTAAATTAACTGAAACATGCTGTATTACAAATGCACAATTTAATTTAATTGTATGCATTTATTTTAGTATTACACTACAAAAGACTTTCAATTATTAACACTAGCACCTGGCTGGGTTGTGCGTTCTACTGTTTAATTCCAAAAGAACCATCTGCGGCTCTAGCCAGGTTGATACGAGGATAAGTCAACACCGTCTTATCTCTAAGCGCGTCTCTCTCACACTAGTGCCGACGAAAGCAGTCAGAGAGATAAGACGGGGTTAATTTATCCCCGTATCAACCTTGCTAAGACCGCTGGGGTGGGATTCTCTTAAATATCACTTCGTTGCGTTCGTTCGTTTGATTGATTGATTGATTGATTGATTGATTGATTGTTGCTGAAGTCAGCGGCGACCCTATATAACTTGAACAGTCAGTGCGTATTAAGTACATGTTCGTATGTGTCTTCGACTTTTGTCATTTTTGAGCGAGCGGGTCACTTATGATTGCCGGGTGAAATGAGAGACGAAATCGGGGATGTTGGAAGATGTAGTCGTGAGCATTGAGAAAGGTATGCTTAGATGGTTTGGGCATGTGGAGAGGATGAACGAAAGACTAACGAAGCAGATTTATAAGACGAGTGTGCGAGTAGGATTGGAAGGGGAAGACCTCGGCAAACGTTTCAAAACCCGATTTAGGGCGTTCTTCAAAAAGGCCAAGTCAAGAGTACCCTAAACCGGCGAGCGTGCATGAAGTTAATGAGAGTAGACGAAGAGAGAAGTGTGTGTCAGGATCGTAGCAGGTGGAAATCCGTGGTCTCTGCCTACCCCGTTGGAAAACAGGCGTGATATGTATGTATGTTGTAACATAATAACATAGCTGAAGACGTGTAAGACTTTAGAAGCAAAAAACTACAGCTTTAAAATTATGGAATCTGCCTGTTTAGTACAAAATAGGAATGAGCCAACTTTTATCAACGTCTGGCAGAATTTGGGAGACGAAGGAGTTGATTTAAAAATATAATTTCTTAGTAAACCTATTAAAAAGGTAAAGCCATTTAAGAAATGGCTCTAAATATAAGACTTCAGCGGTTTGAACTGTGCGTGGGTATCTGTCCTTCAATTTTTCATTAGCCAAAAGGAGAAACTCAAATTAATATTTAACTGAAAGAGCGGAGTCAAGCTGAAGAACTTATTTTCATTTATTATGATTTAATTATAAAAAGAGTGATTTAATTTTAAACTATTGTGGACCTAAAAGAAGCTTTGACAATAGTTGGGGAGGGATTTATTTTTCCGTCATCTATACATATAAAACAGTACCGTGACTCACTTATAGACAACGCACAGCCTAAACGGGTGGTCCTAGAGGTTTGAAATTTTAAGGAGACATTTCTCGAGTACCCTAGAGGTGCAGAAGGGAGGGATTTTTTTAAATTCCATCCCTAAAGTGGTGAAAAGAGGTGATAAAGATTGTATGGAAAATACCGCGGGCGAAGCTGTGGCGGGTGCACTAGTACTTATATAATCGATAAATATTTTAAATATTGTATGAAATTTTGAATACCTTGTGACAGCGGTTACTATCCCTTTCACAGAAACTATGTCGGTAATAGATGCCGAACTTCATAAAGTTTAAAGAAACAAACTCACCATCAACACAGGAACCACCGCCATCTAAAACCTTCCTAAATCCGAGATCACAGCTAAATCACATGAGTTATTATATCAATTATCGATCGACCCCGCTCCTGTATCAGACCAGTCTGTTGCATCCGTCGATGCAATTGCGCTTATATATGACGCTCCGGCTCCGAGCTGTATGAGGTGAACGATATATGGTCTTTGGATAGTTGTTAAGTATTAATGAATTGATTTTCATTGCGAAATTTCCGAGCGACGTGACCGTTTTGGTTATATGAATATGTACAATTTTGTTTCGTTTGGGTGTGAATGTAAAGTTTTTTTAAGGTTAGCTCTTTTTAGAGACGGTGACACACCCAGGTTTCATATCGTCCCACCATCAGTAATCCAAAGCCTTTTCAAGTATCTGCAGGGCCGGATTTAGCATTTAAGGCGGCCCTGGGCATCGGAAAAATGCCGCCCCATTACTGAAATTTTACTCAAACTTATAGGTCATCTTCCAAATTTTGCCGCCCTGGACACTAGCCCCGACTGCCCCTAATATAAATCCACCGCTGAGTATTTGGACAAATTTACAGGTTATTGAAATAAATAAAAATATTGTTTAGCAAATAATAGCAAAGGAGGCTCGATAAACCCGTGGTGCAGTATCAATATTATTATTTATTATATGCCATAGACGGCTTTAGTCATGTTTTTTTAGTTAAACGGCACTGTATCGGCCACGGGCACTAGACGAACCAAGTCATGGCTCAGTTTTAATGTCCTACGATTGATGTGATGAGCTAGATGCTGACGCCGCGGTTTTTTCATTAGAGAACTACATCAACACATGGTCGAAGCCCGTACAACTTCGACGACGTCGCCACATAGTTGTTCTTTAAATATAAACAAAGTAAAGGCCCACTTGCACCAAAATATCTTCTTCTGTACATCTTACTCTTCTATACCTTGACCTATCTTGACCGTGGAGACTGTCTACATCTCCATTTAACCTAGATTAGGTAGTCAATTTAGATGTTTCATTAATTCTTTATTTTAATTATTATTATTATGACCCTTAGAGGGTTTATACATCTCTAAGTGCTTCCTGATCAGAATGTCTAACTTGTAATTCGTCTACGAAGCAAAATGACTAAAAAACA
This sequence comes from Tortricodes alternella, assembly GCA_947859335.1. Taxonomy (NCBI): domain Eukaryota; kingdom Metazoa; phylum Arthropoda; class Insecta; order Lepidoptera; family Tortricidae; genus Tortricodes; species Tortricodes alternella. Next base: position 20,222,845 of record OX401968.1, on the reverse strand, counting down.
TGTATATGTGGCAAAATACCTAAGCAGTAAATCGTCTAAAGATCAAAATGTATGCCAAGCAAAATGCCTAAATTTGCAATAATACCTAAGCAGCAAATCGTCTAAAGTTAGAGTGGAACATGTTGATGTTGAGGTCCTCGAAGGTGGCGGCGCCGCTCTGGTCGAGGATCTGCAGCATCTGCGGCGCGTGCGAAAGTCTACTTTTTATCCCGGAAAATTTTAAAGTTCCCGAGGGAATAATTCTAACCGAATTCCAATCGAACGAGATCGCGAGTAGAAGCTAGTATTTAATAATTTCACTGCAGAATTATGATAATTACTCAACAGTTCCTCGAGCGCCATCATCATCGGCATATATACGTCCGCTACAATGCGGTTTGGGTAGTTGGGTAGGCATTTTGCTTCTTAGTCAATATACAATGAAGTTTAAGTGCTGCATATTCATATTGCCTGGTAGGCATTTTGCTTTTTGAATTTGATATTTAAATAATAGCTATTATTACAAACTCTAATCCAATACCCTATTTTTACTAATGTTTCATGTCCTGCCTAAACTTCCATAGCATATATCAACATTTTTTAAAAGGAAATTACTAACTCAGCGACATAAAATGCAACTTCTATCACGAGTTAACGATTAACGTTAACTTCCGTCAAATCTTCCGAAATGTAACGCTTTAACGTTTAACGAAGTTAACTTTTTTATTAATGGATTAGCGATTTACGAAGTTAACGATTTGATTAACGGTGCCTAGGTATGACTATGACCCAATTGCCCATACTGATACCTAGGTATATTTTCGATCGGATTTTGCTAATTGGATATATTCGACATTGTTCTTAAAGTGCAGTTACACTAGCAACTTTTTTATGACAATGTGTGGCCGGCAACTATCGGTATTTTCCTCTAACGTACGAAGTTAGCTACAGTTGCCGACTATAAATTGCCGTGAAAAGTTGCTCGTGTAACTGCAATTTTAGTGATACGGAAACCAATCGTTACTATAGGAACGAAACGTTGCTTTGTTTTGTCTTTTCCTGTTCAATGTAAACTTCGCAAAGTAACATAAAGTAAAGACATAAAAGCGATATGATATATCATTTCGCTTAGCCATTGCCGCTATGCTAATGCTATTAAACAAATATTGTCGCTTTGATCGGTTTGTAATAAGCACAAACACCCATGATTTCAAAGGATTAACTAAAGTTATTTTACGCAAAAAAATTAAGGCATTGAGGAGAAACTACCCACTCCAATATTTTTAAAATGATGTTGGTCGATTGGTTAGTGATGTTAAGTGTGCAAGAGCTACTCTACTAGTACGAGTATACTAGCGTTCACGTATTTGACAAGGATTTATTTAGGTGCTTTCACCTGACCCGGAGTCTGTAATCAAATCTTGCGGCCCTAACATGCATGACACAAAGATAAGAAAGACCATCTTATCTCTAAGTGCGTCTCTCTCACACTAGTGCCGACGAAATAGACAGTCATAGAGATAAACGGGTTTAATTTATCTTTGTGGCATGCACGTTAGGGCCGTTGCAAGTTAAATCTGACCCACTTCCTGGTTTTCGATTGAGGTGTTTTGCATGCATATGTAAATCGGATGATGCAATTTTATTATGACATGGGGCTGATCTGATGATGGAGCCGGAAACGGCCATGGGAACTCTCTAATAAAACGACGCAACCCCAACGAGTTTAGGCTTGTTTGATTCGTCTTGACGAGGACTCTTTTTTTCTTATTAACAATTAATAAAACCTCATTAAAAACATATATTTTAGAACACTTGTTTCGCATAGCACGTCATGTCCTTTGACGTTGTGGAAACACGGCGCGGGCGCAGCGAGTGGAATCCGCGGCATTGCCCGCCGAACATATTTAGCGACAAATTAATCAATACGCGCACGGATTCCGACTGGGGACACCATTTTTATCGTGTCTGCTTGCCATACGATGACCAGCCCTTTAGTACAGACACGTAATTTTCCTAACCTAACCTAACCATACCAAGCCTAAAAAACGATTTACTTAGGAATAAATAGCGAAGTAATCATTTGTATGGAAATTTCATGAATTTTCATTCATGAAAAAAAATCAGGCTCTTACTTTTTTAGCCTTATTGGTCTTCTATTTAAAATTGTTACCTACTTAGGTATATGTAGATAAAAGACTTAATAAAGATACGAAAATGTATCATTATTTATTGAATGTTAAGGAAAGATCGAAGAATCGGTTATATCTTTTGGGAATGATTTCTTAAAAACCAATACCAATAATAGACAAGACACGATCTGAAATCTATGAAAAGTTGTCAATTTCGACAGATTAGCTTCATAAGCTACCTACTTAAAATTTGTTCTGCCGTTCCCTGACGTTTAAAACAAGTCTTAAAGTTATAATTTGACAGAAATGAGGAACATCAAAAATCATCGAAGGAGAAACCAATAAATCTATGATTTCCTACCGCGTAGTCACTCCAATAGATCAAGATCTGTGAGCAATTTATCAGATATTTAGTAAGTACCTACTCGCATTGTCAAACTCCGCGAAACCTTTCAATATTGCTAAATGCCTGCGACCAAATAAGGACTTTAATTCCTTCTGTATAAAACCAATACAGATTAGAAAAAATTATAAACGCTTTTTAAAAGCACCGGCATCCGTACTATTTGTAACACTTGCGTAAGGCTGGTAAAACATTTTGATTACAGCTTAATTAAAATAATTATTCGCACATTAATAATTTATGAGGGATTTTTGATCCACTGAAGAAACACGAAGTCCGACGTCGTAGGTTCGACACCCGCCAGAAGCAGATAGATACAAATTGTTTCTGTAACACTTCACTAAGGTTTGCTTGTGCCAAGGGCTTAGTAAGGAGAGAACATGTGGGCCTGACACACCCCAGAACCTTTCAAGCCCACCCCAAGATTTAAACAGATCACTCCACTCAAACAGATTCCATCATCCCCATCCCATCCCCATTCAACATCCTCCCTAGACTGGCAACGCATTGGCAGCACCTCTGGCGATGCAAATGTCCATGGGCGGCGGTGACCACTTTCCATCAGGTGGGCCGTCGGCCGGTTTGTCAGTCAATTGAAATAAAAAAATCTACTGTTATCGAATCGACATATTTTTGCCTGCCCCCCGGAAAAAATATTTGACGCCCTTGGCTTGCGCAAGCCGTAAGTACAATTCAAATAAGTTTTTAGTGATTTCATATAATTTATTTCATATAATTATTAAAGCAATAAATAACTTAAAACTATTTCACTCATATTAATAACATTCATGCCCTCAATCAAACAAATAAATAATTCATACAACAATTCATGAACAATATCAACGCATTCAGCATACGCTTCACTCGTCATACAATTAATAGATTAAGTACGACTTCCTTAAAAGACAAAATAAGGACAACTAACAGAAAATTCAGTCGGATCTCAACAGTTTTAGGCTGTCATTTGGGCAACCAAAGAAAACGCCTAAACGCTCTGTAGTTTTATTTACAGCAATGTCATGCTTATTCAGTCTCATTCTCTTCACTTGGCTCCTTCGTGGCAGCCTCCGTGGTCCCAACGTCCTCAACGCTGGTAGCTTCGGTGGTAATTATTTCCGTGGAGTTATCAGGTTCTGGGGTGGTCATGCTGTCTGGAAGGTTCTCGCAAGTCCTTCCACTTATCCCAGCGGGGCATTGGCAGCGGAAAGAACCGTCTCCTGATTCTAAGGACTGGCATTTTCCACCGTTCTTGCATGTGTCCGGGTTTTTCTCGCAGTAGTTTAGCTCTGTAAAAAAAACCACAATTTTTGCTAAATTATGATACAAATGTGTTTTTTAAGGCACGCAACTTTTCCTCATACTTCGATTTCAGAAAAAAAAACTTCGATTCAATAAATTAGCCGCCTGTAGGCTCTTTAACCCTTATCCGGGCAGAGGCGATTTATCGACCTCATTTTTACATGTATTTATGATTTCAACTTTAGCAACCAAATAGTATGATTTTGATAGTATTTACGTCAAAAATCATTTGCTGTTAAATGATTCCCCAGTTAGTGAGTAACATTAAAGTGCGGTTACCTGAGGAACTTTTCACGGCAATTGATAGCCGGCAACTATAGCTGTCTATTCTAACTTCATACGTTAAAAGAAGACGCCTAAAGTTGCCGGCCACACATTGCCGTAAAAATGTTGCTCCTGTAACTGCACTTTTACCTACACTGTATTTGAATGTTACGTAGCATATCTGTATGTATGGGGCCCGCTTAAGGGTTAACTCCACATATAAATTAAAATAGGTTAAATCTACCAGCGCTTAGGAGCGGACCATCATTAATGAGATGAAGCGCCGCACGATTGTATAGCTCATCAGCGAGCAAAGCGCTTTGATCGTCAGAGAATCACTTGGCTGATCATGAATGATGACCGCCCTAATAGCATTTAGTGTTGACATTTAGTTGGGCCACATGGGTCTCGTTAGTTGGCCAACGGTTAGATTTGGCCGTCGTTTTGAGGTAAGGCCTACAACCAAGGGCCATTGTATAATTTCCAACTGAAACAATATAATGCAGAAATGCCAACAGTGTTAAACCAACGGTAGCAGAATTCGCATTGGGCCAACTTTGGTAAGTGGATGGGCGTAATGATAATATGTTTGTACATTGGGCCACCGTTAATTAATATCGAATAGAGCCTTCGTTGTATACAATGCAGAAATGGCAACCGTTTTTAAACAACGGTTGCGGTATTCACAATGGCCCAATGTTGGTAGCTGGTTGCGCGTAATGATATTTGTTTGTTATATTGGTATTATGTGGTGACGATGTTAGTTTTATGTGGGCATACTACTAACTATATCCCTACGGATGCCCTACTGTTGGCCAATGGATGCTACTAGGGGGTGGAGTACCTTCATCGCACAGCATGCCTCCCCAGCCAGGCTTGCAGATGCACTCCCAGGGTCGGCTGCATGAGCCGTGCACGCAGCCAGGGTATGCGTGGCACTGCGCACAGGTGGGCCCGGTCCAGCCGACCTTGCACCGGCATTCCCCAGGACGCCGGCAGTACCCGCGCTCGTTATGGCAGCCCGCTGAACATATCGCTATGGGCAAAAGATTCAGTTTTTAAGTTCTCTCTTTCTACTTGAAAATGTTTTAACGTTGCAAATATTATTAAGATTCATGCCTCTCAATTCCTCCTGGAGTCACTGAATCATGGTCAACTGGGTACACAGTTCAAGCAACAAAAATTTACCCTCCTGTGACCAAAAATTAACGGAAACGACTGTTTAATTTTACGTTGTCTTCACACAGGCCAAAACTATGCCTAATGTCCTACATGTGGATGGATATATATATAGTCCAAGCAACAAAAACAGGCCTCAGGGTCCTTAACTTTCGGGAACAGCGGCCCTAACATGCATGCCACAAAGATAAAATAGAACACGTTTACCCCAGCGGCCATCGTTTCTGCGGCTAATATTGCCGGCCCACTGCCGATTGCTGATTCGATGAGTTATGTCGGTAACTTTGGTTTTCTGTCGGATCACCTCATTGCGGATACAAGGATTAGTTATGTGTTGGATTAGTGACAGTCTTAGCACACCAATCTATAACCCGTTAATAGCTTACGTGTCTGGCACAGCAGGCCGGTGTATCCAGGCAGGCACTTGCACTCGAGCGGTTTGTCGCAGTACCCGTGCTGGCAGCCCGGGAGCGGCTGGCAGGCGCGGCAGGTCGGCCCGGACCAGCCGAGTCGGCAGCGACAGTCGCCTGGCGACTCACAGAAGCCGCGGGTTTGGTGACAGTCGGAGCGGCAGATGGCTAGTGGGGAGGTTCTCATTAATTAAATTCTTTACAGCAGCGTTATATTTACACTGAGAAAGGAATAATAAGAATATTCAGTTTTCTCCAGGAGTAATAAAAATAGATACACGATGGTTTTTGTTTACTTTCAAACTTTTGTTCATCCACATTTTAGATTATAGGTACCTAATGTACCTACTGCTAGTTTTGGGTAACAATACCAATTGTGTGAATAACAAAACATTTATTTACAACAAAAGGAGTGTCTTTACATGTTTTTTGAGGACGTTGTCGTCAGATAAGAAGTTGTCGGATGCCTAAACAATTGAAACTAACGGTCTACCAGCATTCCACTATACGGTACTATCCATTCAACAACCTTTTATTATGTTTTCTTTTGAATATCGCTTTATTTGTAAATGAAGACGCTTTGCATGTAGGTCAATGCTCATCTGTCATGCTTTCTTAAATGGCAAGACTTATTAAAGGACTTATTTAGAGAAAGCCTAGCACGATTAAACTGACAATTTACAGAGCAGTTTATAATAATCATGACAGATCATAAGTGAACTGAAAAACTACCATACGAAACTCAAATGCCATTTGAACTTGAACCATTTAAATAAAATAATAAACTTTAAAAGTAAAGCGGTGATTTTATATAAAGTTCAATTACATTTTTTTATGTAAAACTCATAGGCACTTCATGGATGCTTCTGCCAAACCAGATTATACGCTAGAATTTATCAGCTACAGCAGATTCATTACTCACGTTCAGAACAGAAGAGACCGTCCCAACCTTCGCGGCAGATGCACTCGAAGGAGACGTTGCAGCTACCGTGCTGGCAGCCAGGCAGCGGGATGCACTTGTTACATCGCTCCCCATAGAAGCCTAGCTTGCACCGACATTCACCTGGACGCTTACAGTAACCTGCAATACAAAGTTTGAATAAGAAGGTGTAAACAAGTGTATAAATGACCACCAAAAAACCTAGCACAGAAGTTTTCATTGAGGTCATACCGCAATAAAAACCTGTGTGTGCCTGTGATTTTTTAATGGGAAGGCAAACGAGCATGCGAAGGAGTCATTGAGCCGTTGCCGACCTTTTAGGAAAAAATAAACTCTTCTCTTGAAGGCCCCAATGTCGAAACAGTCCGGGAACACCGCTGATGGAAGTTGGTTCCACAATTTCACAGTAGGTACATGGCAGGAAGTATCTTAAAAACGCACAGTAGTAGATCGCCATTCATCAAGATGGTGTTGGTGAAATTCTAGTTTTCGGCGATAGTGAGTAATCCTTATGAATACGCGCGATCCCGTCGTCAATATGGCGGTTGCTGCCGGTTATTACCTCAGCGCGAATATGTTGAGGTACCGCTCCGCAGGCAGAGTGGGGCGTAACCCCTTCACCCCGCCGCATGTCCCGCACCATTGCGAATGCACGTGAGGCCACTATAATATCTTTTTCACTATGCAGCATACTCGTATATTACCTACGTTGAATGAAAGCAACCACAGACATAATCTAAGAAACGGTTGCAAAGTCTAGCATGACAGGCACCAATATCTCGACGTATACGATGTCTTGCTGCACAGCTGGGTGTCTGAGAGAAAAAGTCACCTTGCAGCGGATCGCAGCCCTTCTTGCAGATCGGCACGTCACATAGGTCGCCCTGCCAGCCGGGGAGGCATTTGGGCTCGCCCTTCTCGTCGCATATGTAGTGGCTGTGCTCACTCTGCACCGATGGCAACTCGCATGCCTGACAAACATTAAAATTTGATTAATATACTCGTATGGCTAAACAATCGCGGGTATCGAGTTCCGCTAGACACAAACTGTATGAGGTGAGCACGCAATCTTTGTGCCCAACTCGTTTAGAACCTAGGTATGTAACATACTAGTGGACCCGCCACAGCTTCGCCCGCGGTATTTTCCGTACAAAATGTATCACCCCTTTCCACCCCTTTAGGGATGGAATTTCAGAAAATCCCTCCTTATTGCACTTCTAGAGTACTCGAGGAATGTCTCCTCCAAATTTCAAACCTCTAGGACCACCCGTTTAGGCTGTGCGTTGTCTATAAGTGAGTCACGGTACTGTTTTGTATGTATTGAGGAAGATAGTATTTGTATCGTTATCTCTACCCTATTCGTCTAGATAATTAACTAAATGTAAACAAACTAACCCGCGTGACACAGCTAACCAGCCAATCAAGACATACCATAGACTAAAAATTGCCAATCAAGACATACCATAGACAAAAAATTGCTAATCAAGACTTACCGTAGATAACTAAAATTAGTTCAGTTAAGGTTAGTAGGTTTACATTTAGTTAACTGCCTAAAGGAATAGAGTATAGTACCCACAGTACAGGGAATCCTAGTTCGTGACTAGATTAGAGTCCAAGCTGTAAAAAAAAAACTGGTTCTGCTCTGCTAGAACTGTTACTAACCCTTATTTGATGAACCATACTGACCTGTTCAAAGTAGGTTTTAAGTATTATCCTTTTATACAAGGTTACCCCCTGGGTGGGACATTCTTTAACACAAATGCTCAGTACTGCATATAACATAATAATATGCATAATATGCATATTATCAATACAATCACTCTATTATTTTATCAAAAAAATAAACTATCATCGTATCACCCACCATGTAAATATACTCACTGACATTGTCACGTGTGTTGCATAAGTCCCATATAGGCATAGCTGGGCACAAGACCGTTAAAGCGTTAATAGTTAATCAACGAAGTTAACATTTCGAGTAACGGATTAACTTTAAAGTTAAGTTCAAAAAAAAATGGACTCATGTCCGAGTCCGTTTAAAGTTAATTAAGTACCTACTATATGCCAAAAGGACACCGTGCGGCTTATGATTTGCTTTTGATTTGAATTTGATCTCTAAATAATAAGTATTATTACAAACTCTAATGCAAAATGCAATACCCTATTTTTACTAATGTTTCATGTCCTGCCTAAACTTCCATGGCACATAACAACATTTTTTTATAAGTAAATAACTAAAGCAATGACATAAAATGCAATTTCCGTTAAATCTTCCGAAATGTAACGTTTTAACGTTTAACGAAGTTAACTTTTTTAACAACGGATTAGCAATTAACGAAGTTAACTATTTGATTAACGGTGCCCAGCTATGCATATAGGTCCTGTCAATATGGATCTGTCACTCAATATTATAGCCCTTAGTTGTATCCATTATCGATCAGTGTTACAGTGTATCACTACCTTTTTTTATTTTCATTTAATTGGGATTACATTTTTTATAGCACTTTCGAGAAGTAATATTTTAAGTTTTTTATTTTAATTTCAACTGCTAGGGACACGTTGTATACACACATGTTTGGAGAAAGTGCTTCCTTAATCCTACCGTCAGGACGCATCTCGTCTCGTGACTCATACTTTCTAATATGTGCGAGAAAGCCACGAGAAAGCGGGTCGCGAGGAAAACCCGGGTGAAAACACTAGCTCACTCAAAATACATCGCGACTTGCTCCTAGCAGGTTTAGACAGACGTGGGGTAATCGAGGGCCAATGATATTAAAGCGAGGCGTGGATCAACTACCAGCGACCCTAACATGCAAGACACAAGGATAAGTTAATCCGTCTTATCTCTAAGTGCGTCCCTCTCACACTAGTGCCGACGAAAGAGATAGTCATAGAGATAAACGGGTTTAACTTATCTTTGTGTCTTGCATGTTACGGCCGCAGCGGCCTTAGCAAGGTTGACCCAAGAATAATGGACTTATTACACCTTCCTAAATTTAGTTGCTTAGTTACGAGAGGGACGCCGCAATACATTAGATACGTATGGAGATATCTCAATCACATTCCAACGTAGTGCGGCGTCCCTCTCGTTAGTGAGTTTTAGGAAGGTGTAATAAGCCCATAAGCCATCCTCATCTTATCTCGCAGTGCGTCTCTCTCATACTAGTATCGTAGAAAGAGATGCACTGATCGATAAAATGGGAATAACTTATCCTCTTGCAGTGGCGAAGCCTCCCTTCAAGCCGATTCCTGACGGCTTTACCAACCAAGCTAGAAAACTATGGCTAGCTGTCAGTAAAGTCCATGTTACTATAACTAAATGTCAGACCCGCATGGACAATTCTAATTCTTCCGGCTTCCCTTAGGAAATCCTTGAAGCTTCGCCACTGACCTCTTGTCTGCCTTTGTAGGGCCGCAGAGCATTAAACTAGGGTAAGTTCCTCCAGGCTGGTTAAAGGGCGATATTATGGTAATATCCAGCCCATTATCCCCTGTAAACCCTGGTTTTTTAAATTTAGTACTTTCAGCAAACGGACCACGTCTACAGTCTGTCGTTTACGCCTTGGACATGCAAGCACCCCAGTCTTCTTAGCCAAGATAAGGGTACGGAATCACTCGTTCTGTGAGTGTGGTCTAGATGATGGTACTCCAGAACACATATTTTTTAGCTGTCCGACCTATAGTACATCTCTATACGACATTCTCCCAAAGGATATTCCACGCCCTATCAACTTTCAGTCTCTTCTATGTTTTTCGCAACCCTCCGTTGCTGTCAGCCTAATGAAGTACATCCAAATTCATAATATAAAACTTTAATCAAATTTTATAACTAATTATTTAATCTTTATCACTTGACCATCCTTCTTCCCTTTATCCTCATTCCTCCACTTTACTAATAATAATTCGTCTTGTATTGTCTGTGTCGTCCTTAACATGAAGGTTGTTTGTTTTAGGTACTCCATCCGAACCTCCCTCAAATTAAAAGTATTATAATTTAGTTACTGAACATTCTCGCGTCGTGTCTAAAGTCAACTTTGATATTGGCGAAATACATCTCGTCTATAAAACGGAGATGTGAAAGCCAAAAAAAAAAAACTACGGCAGGCATCTCCAATATTTTTGTCCCAATGGCAACACCACACTGCCCTTTCCACGAAATCGTACGGGCCAACAGTACTAAGAATTTAAGGCTGCGTTTCCATTAGAGCTGTGCGGTGAGCGAGGTTAAAATCCACCAGTCTACAAGGCGTTAATTAGTCTAGATAAACCCAAACTCGGTTTTGGCCCGCAGGCCGTAATTGGGAGTCCGCAGGGGCTTGGTTTTGATTCCCTAATGGACAACATTTAATTTTTATTGGGACACGTAAAAATATAAAATAACAATCCATAGGTACTTCGCATTAGTATGCCAGAATGATACACTTTTGCATCTTTTTTTCGTTCCCACGAGAAAAAACCATCCATACAAATTGCTTTACTGTGTCGTACAATATCAATCCTGGGTACAAAAAAAAACTAATTAGTCCGTCCGTCAGTTAGATTATCAAAAAATATTAAAAAAATATTTTTATCTTTATCAAATCAATCAAAATTTACAAAGATAGCGCGCATCAAACAAAAAGTTCGGGAATGGGGGCTCATGACGTCACTTAATGGTAAGACGTGTGCAAAGTCGTGACGTCACACGGAACTTCAACGCACTATATCTTCGTAATTTTTTGTTCAATTGACAAAAGAAAAAAATGTGGTCAATATTTTTTTATATTGTAATTAATTTTCTAATTAGAATTTTTCAGGAAACATGCCTATTGGAGTTATTTCCTTTTAGAATGAGACTGGTTAATAAATTAATACCAAAAATTATATTAATACTAGCCAGAATTAATAAATATTGCTATCTTCCTCTTTTCATGCAGAATACTGAACTAATCAAATTATGGTGTCAGAAATATCAAATGTCGTCAATTGAAGCGCGATCCGCTGTTATTCGTATCCCATATTGGCACAAACTGATTCTCTAACATTTACAGCGTTTCGTCAGCGACAAGCGACGTTTTTAATTTAGAGTCTAAGTACAAAAGCATTAGCTCCCAATGAAATGTGCTCCTCGTCGCTGACACAGCGCTGTGCACGTACGAAATCACGTCGCTGGTTACACTACTGCGGCTGCTGTTCGTGGCCGATTTCGGTTTGCACTTTAATCACGCTGTGACGACAGAAACTACGAAATCTTTTTTTAAATTACCGCCAAGGACCGGGGACGTCCAAAAACTGTCCTTATTTATGTAAAACAACCCACAGTATGCCTGTCATGTGAAACATAATTAGGCAACCAACTGCTACTACAGATGCAGTGCATAATTAGTTTCCATCGTGTTTTATCGGAAAAAATCGTATTATCGTTCTCTCTCAAATTAGCTTCAGCAGGCCCCCAATTCTAGGTGCATTCGAAATAATCTTACAATCGAGATTAAACGTCATTGCATACAGTCATTTGACACAACTGTATGGATATGATGTTCAATCTCGCAATCGACATTATTCGAATGCATCAAGAATTGGGGGCCAGTACCCATCATAGCATGCTGTCATTTTTCATTTTGACATTTGACACTAAATAATAAAGTTTCATATTAATTAATATAAACATGTCACTCATTTAATACAATAATTAATTTACACTTCGGGTCCCGTCGTCTTCCGATTGAGATCCGAGTTTTACCGATGGAAACATATTATTCACTATATCTGTACTATAAGTGTACAATGCGGCGCGATTTAAATCTATATTTTGAGCATTAACTTGGCTAATCCGCATTTTTTTATGGAAAAAACTTTACATTACTCTCAGCGGCCCTAACATGCATGGCACAAAGATAAATTAGAACCGTTTATCTCTAAATGCGTCTCTCTCACACTAGTGCCGACGAAACAGATAGTAATAGAGATAAACGGTTCTAATTTACCTTTGTGGCATGCATGTTAGGGCCGCAGTGGTAAAGACTGAATCATAGATTAGATTATTAGATGTAAGTTAAGTTAATCTATCGCTTCAATACTACAAACCGTAGCATAACAAAAGTAGAGTTTGTTGAATGTTGAAAATTGACTTTTTAGAGATTAATAATTTTCCAATATCCGATGCAGCCAATTATCTGTCGTTGCAATTATCTGTTACATATAAGGTTACATAGTAGCGCTCGCGCCAAGTTCGAGCCTTGTTCTTGACTCTTGTTCTAAAAACAATAATAGCTAAAACGTCAAAAAAAAACGATTAACAAGTGAAGCTAAAAAGTCTTTTAACGTAACTTCATAAAAAAAATGTTAATAGTTTTAAATTATCGGACTTTTGTTTCTTTCAATTTGATTTGAGCGACAGTTAAAAGTTATAGCTATTAAAATCTCACTTTAATTGTGTAAAAAAACTATTCGTATTCTCAACGCTATCACAATCACTCAATTTATTAGCATAAGGTTGTTTGAAGTGAGCATTGCGAAGGCAGAAAAAACAACGTAACGTAAAGTCTAAGAAAAGCAGTTCAATTTAGACGTAAACTCATAACGCAGCTGATCCGACTTTAAAAACTGACCTTCAGCCCTCAACTGAACACGAGAAAAACCCAAACCCCCTTTTACATAGAACGTCCCAAAAAAAGCCTGTTTCACCAACCTGTTTCTTCCACTTCGGCATATACTTGGCCGGCAGCACTACGGGGGTCAGACTGGCGAAACACAATAGCAGGAGGATCTTCATCTTTGCGCCATTCGCCGCGTGCGCATCGGGTACTGTTAGCCGTGTTAATGAACTTGAGGAGCAACTTTCGCCGCCACAAATCTTTGTTTGGGCGAGAGAAGTAGCGGTTTTATGAGCGATATTTTACGACGCGAGTTCGTAGAATACTTCGGGGACATGTTTGGTATACCTATTTACATTTGTCATCATTCTTTTCATTTGGCATGTTTCTTTTATTTTTTAATAATAATAATAATAATGATTTATTTCGCACTAAGTCCATATAACATTGTTAGTACCTACTACATGACGATACTAGAAAGTGTTAGTGAAGAAAATACAAATTACAAAATAAATTACACAAAAAAACGACACTATTCAATTAAAATTTCGAGATGTAGGTAGGTATATTTAATTACTGATAACAAATTTAGATTCATAATAACATTAACAAATAAAAAAAAAGCTATGATAAAGATATCCAGATTTATAAACATAAAAGAACTTAGTTTGTTTTTGTTGAAAATATATCTTTTTCAGATATACTTTGATAATAATTTTAATTTTATTTTAGGCATTCTTCAAGTTTATTTATTATTTTTAGTTGTTATTTGGTCTTAGTTTGTTTTATTTAGTAGTAAAATTAATGAAAGCTTGTTTGGAAATAAATTAAGGTATATAATAAATCTCTCTCAGAAAATTTGTAATAATCTAACTTTTCGTACACGATCGATTTTATTAAATTTTGAACTGTTTATTATTATTTTCCGACCCCTTTAGGACCCCTCGGTTTATACAGCCGTGTCATTCTCTTTACGAATCTCGTCGCGCATTTCAACCGACAATCATAAACTGAACCGCACTCTCGTAGGCAATATGTGGATGAGGTCGAAGACACGCACAGACCATCACGGGTCTAGTTATTTAGGCTCGACGGGTAATTCGATGACGAAGTGTTATTTAAAAGAATAATACTGCAGCGGCCCTAACATGAATGACACAAAGATAAGATAGACCGTCTTATCTCTAAGTGCGTCTCTCTCACATTAGTGCCGACGAAAGAGATAGTCATAGTGATAAACGGGTTTAATTTATCTTTGTGTCATTCATGTTAGGGCCGCAGTTAGTAAAGAATGGGCCTCGTCATTGAGAATTCGCCGGAAATGTAGACAATCATATCCCAGCACCTCCATTTCTGGCCGCTCTTGTTATCGCTCGTGTTGTGGCCCTCACTAGGAACTGGTGCCGCGTGACTAGTTTCCGCAGAATTCATCCTATCCGGCAATACTGCATTTCTACTGCATAACCCGTTAAAATACAGCCAATCATTCGACATGTTATTACTGCATGTTATTACTATCCTACAATCCCTATCCCTTCTATCTTTATATTGTATTAGTTAAGTATTACTGTGACATTATTTAGAGGACTGTGAACCTACGGCAAAAATCATCCTTTTCATACAAAAGGCGATAACGATTTCCACCCCTTAAATGTTAACCGATTTTGACCAATTTGTAATAGGTTGTCAATTGGAACAAAACCTAGGTCTATACGTTTTTTGAATATTGATTAAATATAAACAAAGTCAAATAATCGGTAAATGAAATTGAAATGATATGCCTAATTAAGTACTTATTTCTTATTGTTATTGAATTTCATACACAATGTAGGTATATTGTTATCGAATAAATATATATATATATACAAATATATCTACTATGATAAATGAGAAAGTTATTTTGCCTGTTTGGTTTGTCCTTTCACGCGGCAACGTAGCAAAGGATCGTCGTGACTTTATGCATGGGGATAAATAATAAACCGCAGAGTGACCTAGGCGACTTTTTGTCCCAGAAAAATGCACGTTTTCACTCGGACGAAGTCGGGGGGAAAATCTCACCATCTATAAAGCCGCAGCAGAGCAATATTCCGGGGGAAGTTACATAAAAAAACTGGACAAATGAGAGTTAAACTCGCGTGGAGATGATTCCGTGCCGTACATGATTATCTGAAATTTCCCATGTTACTTTAAATACCATAGACTTCTTATAGGTTTTCTGTAATATATAGGTAAAGAACTATTTTCTGTACCTGGGCTAACCCAGTAGTTTAGGAGATAGATACAAGTTTGCGTGTTCACCGCAAAAAAATCCCCATTTGTCATAACTCCGTGTTTTGAGGGCACTCCACTTGACATTAAGCCTAGCATTGGGGTATTGGGCGTTGACATATCGAGCGACGTTCAATGTCGCGGTCATTTGGAAGACAAAGCTAAATTGGCTTCGAAGAAGCTTGGGGTGCTAAAAAGGGCAAGACAGTACTTTCAACCTGCCCACCGCCTTCAGTTGTACAAGGCACAGGTCAGGCCACATATGGAGTACTGCTCTCATCTCTGGGCTGGGGCACCCCAATACCTTCTCCTTCCACTTGATCGCATTCAGCGTAGAGCAGTTCGAATCGTCGATGACCCAGTGATCTCCGATCGTTTAGATCCCCTGTCCATGCGAAGGGATGTTAGTTCTCTCTGCGTATTGTACAGGATTTATCATGGGGAGTGTTCAGAGGAACTGTTTAATTTGTTACTAGCCGCTGTATTCCACCATCGTACTAACTCGCTGAAAACTAGAATTTCACCAACACCATCTTGACGAATGGCGATCTACTACTGTGCGTTTTTAAGACACTTCCTGCCACGTACGGTGAAATTGTGGAACCAACTTCCATCAGCGGTGTTCCCGGACTGTTTTGACCTTGGGGCCTTCAAGAGAAGAGTTTATTTTTCCCTAAAAGGTCGGCAACGGCTCAATGACTCCTTCGGGGTTAGTGATGTTTATGGGCGGCGATGATCACTTACCATCAGGTGACTCGCAAGCTCGTTTGCCTTCCCTTATATATAAAAAAAAAGATAAGGCAATGGTCACTTTTCGCGTATTTTCCTAAATGAGTAACTTTTAAACTATTTAGGTACCAAAAAAATCTTAAACAAATATATATTAATGATTCTCACAAGGAGCCCTTTCATTTAATATGTTACACGATATAGTTTGCAAATCTTTTTTTGTTTAATTTTTTAATGTATCCCCCAAAAGTGGCACCCGTGATTAAAAAACATTTATTCACGTTACGTGTCCGTGTTGCGGTCACCGACTTACATATGTGCACCAAATTTCAACTCAATTGGTCCAGTATTTTCGGACACAGACAGACACACAAGTGATCCTTTAAGGGTTCCGTTTTTTTCCTTTTCAGGTACGGAACCCTAAATTTTTTTTATCAAAATTAAGTTGTTGGATATTGACATATTGTTTTTATGCTTAACATAAATAATTATTTCGGTTGAAGAGAGTTTAAAATGATTTTGTCCAAACAAGATATCAACAAAATAAGAATTAAAGTGCTCACTTAACCTGCGGTATGATATTTTTTAACAATGGGCAAATAAAACGGTACAATAAATTTCATTGTTTATTTATATTATTTCTTGTGTTATATACACTAAACTATAGCTATTTACACACAATTTAGGTCCATAGTACATCATTTCAACATTTACAAGCTCTACACCGTAAAAATACAACCAGCGTGATGGTTGAATCTTTGTTGCACGATAACTAGACAAATAACAAAAGTTCAGGTTAACATATTATATATTACATACATACATAGATGGAGATATTCGTAAATTTACCTCACGGCTGCTCCGGCATAAAAAATCTGAATACGCTCTAAAGGGGCTCGTACACGGGCTAGTTTTTCGGCAATATCTTGCTGTAACAGGCACGGTTTTGTGCGAGCGGGGAGGCGCGAGGGGTTACTCGAAGAGAAAGTGAATCACACTTGTGAAAACGAACACCGGACATTTGCAACGTTACAAATACTGGGGTTGTAGGAACGTCGCCCGATTTAGGGCCCGCCGAGTCGATGCCGCTATCTCGTGCTCACACTTGACTGGGCTATTCTCAAAAGTTTACATTCAAACTTTTTGTACCCATTAGTGATGTAATATGTAATATTTTTGGGGATAGCCCGAATTGCAGCAATAAATTGCCGAAAAACTAGCCCGTTTACGAACCCCTTTATGCCCTTAACAATAAAGGCGTCGTGTAGGTATTGATATTTACGATGACTTTGTTCAGAAAGATATATTTGTTTGACGATTGATGACTGTATACCGTGAGCGTCAAGTTGGCGTACCCGTGTTAAGATATCCAGGATCTGATGATTCCAAAAAATTGTGCCTAATTAGTACCGAATTAGTACAGAGTTGAAAAAAATAGTACCTTCGTAATTTCGGAGATATGAGCCCTGTTTAACGGGTACGCTAACTTGACGTCAAGCTGGCGTACCCGTTTTGGTTCTCGAGTACGGTGCTGTTCCCAAATATGCTCCATATCCCAAAAAATAGTGCACAATTAGTACCCCTGGCTCCCGAAGTCACAACTTCGTAGCTCTTATAGAAACTGAGATATTTCATACCAAACACGGGTAAAATATTTTGCACCGTCAAGCTGGCGTACCCGACCGAGATCACACAGAAAGCCATTGAATTCCTAAGCCAGCTATATACCAAAAAATAGTGCCTGAAATAGTACCCCTTTTACGACAAAAACATAAAAGAAAAGCTAAGTGGAACATTGAAAAAAATGAATGCCAACTTCTACATACAAACTCATTTTGGTACAGACGCAAACAGAGAGGAACTTTATAACGGTTAGTAAACGATTATGTTGAAAACTTAAGTAAACAGATGCCGTTACTGTTATGTTTTAACCATATTTAACGTGCTGAGTAAATGTACGCAGATGTAGCTATAGGACCGAAAAACTCCTAATACTAAAGTACCGCAAAAGGATAAAACCTAGTTTGCTATAATCTGCGTTATGCCACCCCATCTGGCTATTGCAATGAATATTAAGTAAATTAAAACTTTCACTTACATTCTGCTTAAAAGATTGAAAGAACAAATAATAAACATAAATAAAATAAGACTTTTGTACGTGACAGTACTATGACAATGAAGAATATTCATCCATTATAGTTTCAATGTTCTACTTAGCTTTTCTGTTATGTTTTTGTCGTAAAAGGGGTACTATTTCAGGCACTATTTTTTTGGTATATAGCTGCCTTAGGAATTCAATGGCTTTCTGTGTGATCTCAGTCGGGTACGCCAGCTTGACGGTGCAAAATATTTTACCCGTGTTTGGTATGAAATATCTCAGTTTCTATAAGAGCTACGAAGTTGTGACTTCGGGAGCCAGGGGTACTAATTGTGCACTATTTTTTGGGATATAGAGCATATTTGGGAACAGCACCGTACTCGAGAACCAAAACGGGTACGCCAGCTTGACGTCAAGTTAGCGTACCCGTTAAACAGGGCTCATATCTCCGAAATTACGAAGGTACTATTTTTTTGAACTCGGTACTAATTCGGTACTAATTAGGCACTATTTTTTGGAATCATCAGATCCTGGATATCTTCGAAGGGTACGCCAACTTGACGCTCACTATACCAGGGCTCAGACCCGCTGCTCAATAACGTAACACCAATTGGTATCGCTTTCGCGAAAAGTAAACCAATTGTACTCTTATTTACATTGAGTGAAGACTAAATTGGTTTGCATTTCGAGCCAAACCGATACCAATTGTGTTACGTAATTGAGCTGCTGGTTAGGAAATAGCGTTTAATATTTTTCATAAAATCGGTTTAATTTAATTCATCAATTAACCGGTTAAATAACAGACTGGACTGAACAAACCGAAATAATTTTAGCTAACGGTTAATATGGAGCAGGGAATTTAAACACGCACGGTAACCGATATTATTTAAATAAGTAAATCCGAGAACAATCGCCATCAAAAATTGTATTAGAAAGTAATTTTACAGCATTTTCCCACTTCAACGTTTACATTTTTGTTAAAAAAAACTATTATTTTACTTTAAAAGGTTGGATTTGAGCTAAAAACGTGGTCGATTATATCGTTATTTCAGTCAATTTTTGGCTTGTACCAATCAATTTTTTGTACCCACTTAAATTCATAAATGCATTCATTTGTACAATTTACATAAATAAAATAAAACAAGAATATATAAAGTGTATACGTATACCAGTTGCAGCGCACCTATTTATCTATTTCAATAAAATATTAAACGTATACTTACACACTAAATTATTTAAATACTAAATTATCAACAAACAACATAATGTCTGGTAACCAGAACAAAAAAAAAACATAAATAAATTTGAGCCAATTTATATAAGTTGAGCCAAAACATAATACGGAACCCTAAAAAGGAACATGTATATTCATCAGTTTGCAAATCAGATCACATCAGATCTATTTAAAATAAATTTTAATCTCATTCGAAATAATATTTGGGTAGCGAGTAACAAGGGAAACCATATAAGACCATGCACGAATAGAGAGGACTGACAGTCGGGTCGTACCTCGGAAATAAGCCGGCGCTGCTAAAACACAGTCAGACTATAGGTTGACCGCTTAAATGAGTCGTCGCCCGCGCGGCACAGAGGCGCGGGGCATGACGACAAAGGGGCCTGAGAGAGGTGCGGGCGGTGTGTAATAAATGAAAACAAAAATGCGCCTGCCGCCCGCACCTCACTCGGTCCCCTTTGTCGCCATGCCTCCGCGCCTCTGTGCCGCGCGGGCGACGACTCATTTAAGTGGTCAACCTATAGATGGCGCCACAATCGTAGGACAGCAAGGTATTCAATCAAACAACTTATTGAACAAAAAGGCAGGCGCGGTGAGTCATTACATTTCGAAGGAAACCATTATAGTTTGAAGAAATTGCAGCCGCAATTTAATAAATTCGCCGATAGATGGCGTTTGCAAGGCTACTGACAGTCCTCTTGCTTTATCAACAGTGATCGGCAAGACGGTTGCCACACCGCGGGATTCAAAGAGGATATAATAATGTGGACATGACATGATTCGCAAAAATTAAGAGTTATGTTGTATGTATTTGTAAATAGAAGTCAGAATATTTAATAAACTCATAAAATGTATAATTTCTCATTGAAGAAAATATTGATAAACTTTGGTTTTATTTTATACTGCGTAAAATATTACGTGCACTCATATAAAATATGTATGTGTTAAAATATAATCATTTGAAGTGCACAAAAACCCTTTTCCCTACTTACTGAAATGAGAATATACTATTTTCCTTTAACGATTCGAATGCTGGAATCCCGGGGAATATCCATATTAACATAATGATTGAGGTCATTGACACCATGTGGCAACCGTCTTGCCGATCACTGTTTATCAATGATAAAACTAATTATAGAAATTTAACGCCTGTATCAATAATCTGCGTACACAACTGATATCGTACTCAGTCTTTAGTAAAAGAAACTGCTTATTTGAGTTCGTTATCAATCTCCAGCAGAGTATTAATTCCGGCCTAAATCTCAAGCACATTAAAACTGGAGACACGGGCGCTACATAATACTAATAGCTATAGAAATGCATTAACCACATGTAACAATCCAGACACGTTTTATAGAGTTCAGTGGCGGCGCGTGAGGGTAAGACGGTACATAATTTCTTAACTCAAACATTATTATATTATTAATTACTTTTTGTATTAACATAAAAATTGCATATTACATATTTTTTTATGTTAATACAATATTTAATGAGTGCTACTATAATGTTTAAAAATAGAAACGATACACCGGCTTACCCTCACGCTTCGCCTCTGATAGAGTTTCATTTGAATACGTCCAACTTAAGCCAGGTCCCCTGCAATGTCAACTAGAAGGAACAGGCCAATAACTTTCATTTATTGATGTGTAACTTCTTTCCTGCAATCTGTGGGAGTGATTTCGTGATAAGGGGCGGAAGTATGTAACAGGAAGCCGGGGAAGCGCGCGCTTTTTGATTTGACCAATGAGCGCGCGCGGTGGTAGAGTTGGCCGTCGAAGGTACCAACCCATTTTCCGAGAGGTTGGTACTGGCAGCCAACAGTGTGCGAGTGTGATGAGAAAGAGAAAGGGAAATAGAGAAGAACGCACCAGCTGTGCGCTTAACCTACGGTGTTGTGTATAAAGTGTGCTGTTTTTTAATAAAGTAAGTATATGTGTAAACTATACTAATAAAAGGGGAGATGTCAGATATTACACATCATAATAATATGCGACTTACTGTAAAGCTCGCTCGTTCTTTTTTCATCCATCCTGTAGGTATTTTTGTCTTTTTTTTTAAACGCATTTTTTTTAAATGATGCATATGCTAGCCATTTGTTACTTGTATGTAACAATCTATATGGGTTCAAAAAGTTCTAACGGAAAACCAGCGCTTCGGCCTCCAGGCCACATTATGAGTTAGAACTTTTTGACCCATTACGTTTTGGTTATTTGCATAAACATTGCAGAAGACACAGCAGCACCAAAACTATAAAACTGAATTCAAAGAAGTTTAGCTAATATAGTCATTTGTCATCAATGAAAGATATTCGCTAGTTTCCGATTTAGCCAAAAGCTTGGTGCAAACTTTACTAACAATTTTGATCTGCAATACAATTAACTAGTTTACACTTTATCAATGCAACCAAATCTTAATAATATAATAATGATATAAGTTGAATTGAGTATTCAACTTATATCTCAATGCGGGTGCGATTGTCGTAACAACTAAATACGTATGACAATGGATATTTCCCTGATACCTCCAAATCTTAAAACAACTTTGTACCAAAATGCCTAGAAATGCCTGAAATGACATATAAAATTTCCGGAATTTAGGCATTTTGGTATTTTTCAGGTAGTTTTTTATATTTAGATTAAACGAACTCCCCTCAATACATCTTTGCGCGTAAAACTATTAATTCTAAAAGTGGGGTCATCTCCAACAGACTTTCTTTCTTTCAACAGTTCTAAAATAAAATTCAACATCATTCATAAAAAAAATTGTATAACTGACCAAAATATGAACCGCCCGAGTTACACGTCACACACGCTAGATGGTGTTGGCAACATTATAGCTTTTATCTCAATTGTTTTATAGGATATACTATAAAATAAGGGTTAAATGACGATTTTACTAATTAAAGGTAGCTATGACATGAGAATCCGAATTCTAAGGTCTGTTCGCTGAGAGTTGATAAATATTATGATATCGTTTCGAAAAAGCGACTGTCGCTTAACTATCGCAAACTGTATGACGGGCATCGCATATCGCCGCGCGCACTGAGTTTCGTGGTACGAGGGACGCAGATGTCGTCAACAGCGGTGTCGCGCGGGGCGGACGGCGGCGAAAAAAATATATTTCTTTGGTTCATATACACAATCGCCATATTGCAAATTAATGTTTTATGTGTGCGCGTCAAATGTCACATAAATTCAATAATCTGCACTGGCTTCGGCCAAAGAAACGAAAAAGAAAAATGATCTATGACAATTGTTTAAAACGCGTTGAGTGTGGATATGACGTGTCTTGTGTCATTCTACATATAATAATGTCATTGGCTTCGAGTGTGTCGTTGGGGTGTTCTGTTCGCGTGTTGCTTTCTGTTTATACAGTTAGGCAATTCAATAATAATTTCTAAGAAAAAAAAAAAAAAAATTTCCCTTTAATTTTTTAGTAACATAGGTAAAAATAATTAGCGGGCCGCTATTTGTAATTAGTTAAGAAGCCCTGACTTTTACTTTTTTATAAACTCTCGCCGAACAGACCTTACGCAGACAGTTATTCGTTAAATGCCACAATCGCAAGTGACATCTCAGACTATCCGAGAGTTCACTGTTAACTCAAGTTGTAGGTTGTTGAACGAAACGAATGTCACGTATCACTGAGTGAGTGTCGTCTTTATACCGGCTTAACTATTGTAAACTGTACTTTTTCGTCGTTCAAGAAAAAAATAACGACGGTTTCATTATTAATGTAAATGCCAGCGACGTAAAATGTAGTTCAAATGAAGGAACGTCTGATTAACCGAATTTTAAATAGGTATAAAGGTTAAATAATGAATGATAACTACCTACGTTAAAAGAAAGTCCTTACGAAATAACGTTGTTATTGTAGTTAAACCATTAATTAAAAGACAGGTTTATCTAAAAACACTATTATTACTTATTCAATGAACCTGTATCTAACCATTTTGTACTACACACATAGATCATTCATTCATCATTCAATTCATTCGTGCAAGCTCTTGTGAATCGACCTATACTTAACATTTTACATACGTGGTTTCGTCAATCTAGCTATGCCCGTTTTTTACGCGTGGGATTGTATTGAAAAAGTATCCTATGTTCTGTTCCAAGATATGATCTATCTGTCCGGCAAACTTCATCCAACTCCGTCCAGCCGTTTGTGCGTGATTAAAGAACAAACATCCAAACATATTCACATACTTTCACGTTTATAATATTAGGAGGATATAATGAAAGGAACTATCGAAATTGATTAATACGTTTTTGTGTTGTGTTACCGAGAAAATAGAGATTATAGTGAAATTAATAAATTCTAAGTTCAAGCATCAGGTCTATGGTTTAATTCGCGGCAATTTAGACACTACAGAATTAACTTTTTACGGCTAAGCAGATTTCGATAAAATTTGGCAAGGAACTACTTTCGGGTCTGGGGAAAGTAGCAGTTCCCGAGCTAAGCTACTTCCATATATTAAATCTTAGGCCTCGGCATTAATGTTCGTGTTGAATAGCGCCAGGACACATAGTTTATTATAAACCTGTAAAAATAAACTGAGCTTAAGACTGATCACCGTCTCAAGTGAAGATTCACTACCATCAAATGTAGACAAGCGTAGTCTATACGTTGTATTCAATATTTTGGTCAAGTAACGTAACACAAGTAATATTAAATGCTTATGTACACATAGGAAAAACTTGTAATCTAATTAGATCTATGGAATTAGTATATCACCTTGGGTTTGAAAGTATGGTTACCCGAATACCAGCCGCTAGCCGTCTGTCTGTTTGTTCTGGCAAACCACCGAAACGGCTAGACCGATTTTGACCGGACTTTACTAGCAGATAGCTGATTTTATAAGGAGTAACTTGGGCTACTTTTGTTAAAGGGAAATAATAAGGGTACCGCGCAATAAAAATTAAACCCATGAAATTGTTAACAAAATTCGATCTACGCGGGTGAAACCGCGGGGGACAGCTAGGTTATTTCTATTACTATCTATTTCAACGTAACTATATATAATATTTATTTAATCGAAACATTACAATAAAGTTGTATCTTTCAGTAGGTGCATGGAGCATAATGTCGAATAATTTTAGATACATCATTTCCTCCCGGATGAAAATAAAATAAAATTCGTAAACTGATTGTCAATATGATCCTGTAAGTAATAAAATAGTACTATTATCTATTCTATGCCGAAACAGATGTTCATAATTCTATAAATGTATATATTAGGGCTTCTTATATATCATATCGCTTCGTTCTGTCTTTATCTTACTTTGCAAAGTTTACATTGAACAGAGAGAGACAAAACTAAGCAAAATTTTGCAACCTTTTGTTACTATATCAACGTCGAGTAGGCCATGCTTTCAAACTTGTGTTAACAGTTAAAAGTAGAAAAATGCTCCTTGGTTCAAATGCTTTCTTCATAACAGTATCGGCTTCATAATTCGTATGGAGACTAGCGACATCTTCCAGTCATCCAGATAAACTACAAAACCAAGATTGCAAAACCGCGGTTCAATTATTCATGTAATTTATTTTATTAATAATTCTATATTAAAATAAATTACAATAACGTAAACATAAAACAAAAAACGTGCAAGAAAAAATGGCATTAACAAAAAAATCACTTCGTTACGTTAAAATGACAAAAATAAATAAATTAAAATAAAGCCCTTAAACGTTAACCGATTTTGACCAATTTTTGATAGGTTGTCAGTCAGAACAAAATCTAGGTATTTACGTTTTTTCAATATTGATTAAAGATCAACAAAGTCAAATAATCGCCGAAATTAGTTTTGTATGAGAACACTGAAACAGCAATAAAACTGTATTCATTGTTATAGTGAAAAAATCAAAACGTATAGACCTAGATTTTGTTATGACTGACAACCTATCAAAAAGTCGTCAACAGCGGTTAATATTCCGTAAGTTCACACTCCTCTTAAATATTTTACAAACAGGGAGTTCATACAGTTATTTTTCTGGCGTATTTTCCAACTTCCAGAATGTAAACGGAAGTTTAAAAATCAAAAATGGCCTATTCCCACAGCCACACACCATAGTTTCATGCCATAACTCAGAATTGAAAAAAAAAACATCCTTATTAGGCTTTAACCTTTTGACCGCCAACCATGTCCGAGAAGTATCACGAATTTCAACTTTAAGTCAAGGTAATGAAGGACTTTTTTACCGTCTCCGCTGACGGCTGCAGCCGACTGTAGCGGCCAAAAGGTTAAGTAATTTACTTGTTAGTAAGTTTACAATATGAACAATTTAAACGTGGTTTTGCAATCTTGCCATGCCAAAAAATACACACGACATAATAGACATAAGGTATAAAATTCAATGTACACATCTTTATACGACGACGATATAACACTCGACCGCCAGTCGAGCATATGGGCCACTAGGACCTTACCTTTCTCTTTAATACACTATAGTTCACGCAATCGCTTCAGTGTGGCCCAACCTTAAAGTAAAGGTGACGGTACACTAGCCCGGTGTGGTGCCTATAACTCGTTCTGCCGGGTGTCGCTGTAGAGGGGTACGTGTTTGTACTCCGGGAACGGGTACAACACCAGATGTTCCGCCGTCTTATACCATGGGATAAGACCGTTCTGGAAGAGAGGGTTCAGATTATTAGCAGTGCACAGTGCGCAGCACAGTACAATACAAATATAGTTAATAGATTCAGGCGTTACTCTGCGGAAATCCATATTATACTAGAAATATTTTATTACTTTGCTATTCCGCGAACACAGTGGGGCTAAATCGTGCAAATAGCGACGCTTGTGTTGAATATTTATTTATCTACACCCATATCATAAACCCTCCATAATGTAATCAAAAACCATAGTATTACTAAGATTATGGACTCCGCGGTCGCTAAATTTTTTTTTACTCGTAAATCGGTCGCGATCTCAATAAAGTTGAAAAATACTGCTCTAGCTCACCATATTGGTCCGCCTGTTGGTCCCCCGGCCGAAACCATTCCAGTGGTTACCGGCGATGCCTATCAAGTCATCCACCTGAAAACAATAATTTTAAAAAAAAGTCAACATAGTTTTGCAACAGCTCAGCCAGTCGACACGACAGACCTAAAGTATCGTTTGTTACAACCAGGGCTCGAACAAATCATGCGGATGACGCGGATGATGTTTTGTATTTAAACTTCCGTGTGACATATCGCACGAATCAAGATGACATTTTATTGCGTCTTTTTAAATAATAGTAAAAATAAATCCAAGCTTCATATAATTGTGAAGGTACAAAAGTCATCTGAATGACAATGTCAGTCAAAGACGTTATATACATAACGTCTTTGACTGACATTGTCATTACTAGACTCATTTCAAGTGACGATATCGTTTAGGTACCTAAAGAGGTTGATTAATGATAAATGATAAGTGGTAATTAGTATTAGCATTTAGTCATAGACAAGGATTGTGTTTGAAATACACAAAAAATTTAAATTATATTTAACATAAAAAAAAAAACAAGTCAAACTGTGTGAATACATGCTATACTTAGTCTTGAGGTCGCACTCAAAAGATGTACCTTTTATATGCAAATATTAAATTTTATCTTATGATTCCGGAAACACGGACGCGAGAAGATAGCTTTTAGTTTTCGGTTTTGCCAATATAGTAACTTTGTAGCTAAATTTAGCATATTTTTAATGATTTAGCAACTGAAATTTCCTTTTAGCATCAAGCACATTTTCTAGCAACATTTGTAATTCAGGCTTTTTGCTAACGTATATTTGGATAATATAGCAGTCTAATATTACATTTCAATATTTTTTTGTTTGAGACACTGTTTCAGATTACAATAACATTTTTTTTTTAAGATTATTTGTAATAAATAGTGATGCAACGAATACGAATACGAATATTCGTATTCGCCGAATAGTAGACATTTACCGAATATTCGTATTCGGCGAATACTAATACGAATATTTAAAAACTGATATTTTTGTACGCAACTCTATTTACTGCAGATTTGAAAAACGCGCGTAAAAATATGACGTGTGCAGAGGCCCTTAACCGCAACGACGACGCAATATTTTCCACTGAAGCCATGTACAGTCGTCTCGGAAAGACTTTTTTCAAAGGCTGGGAATATCCAGACTGAAAAAAGAAATCGCCTTAAACCAGAAAATCTACAAATTTTATGTTTTTCAAATAAAAATTTGCCTGTTGTAAATTTTAATTATTAGAAGAGTAAACATTCATCAAATAAATAAGTCTTTTATTACCATGGCGAAATATTCGTATTCGTATTCGCCGAATAGTAAGTTTGATATTCGTATTCGTATTCGTAAAAGTAGTATTCGTTGCATCACTGGTAATAAGGCAGTCTACTTTTTTTTATATTTGTTAATTTATTTTTTATTCACATTTTTAGCACCTTCTGTTAGTTTTTAGCTATTAAAAATATTGAGCAACCTTTAGGCATCTTTTAGTCGTACATCTAGCAATTTCTTAATTTAAGAGCTGGCAACACTTAAAACCGCGCTACACGGTTGGCAACTGAGCTCCCGACCAAGGTGAGGTGGCACGGGTTTTCGTTCTAAAAAGTACCTGAATGGCGATCTCCTGCGGCCCCCGCGGCGCGTGCGGCAGCACGGCGCGCCGGTCGTGCGCGTTCTGGCCGCCGAAGTAGTAGATGTCGTCCAGCGAGAAGAAGCTGTCCGACGCGTCCACGCGGTTCGCCTGCATCATCTCGTACGCCACGCGGCCCACCTGCGAACCGCATTGTTTACGATCAACGATCTCAAAACAAGGGGCCTGTTGCATAAATAAGGTCTGTTCGGCGAGAGTTGATAAAAAAAGTTAAAAGTCAGGGCTTCTTAACTCATTACAAATAGTGGCCCGCTAATTATTTTTACTGGTGATAATAAAAAAATAAAGGGCAAAATTATATTTTATCCATAGAACACACGCAAACAGAACACCCCAACGACACACTCGAAGCCAATGACATATTATATGTAGAAAGACACAAGACACGTCATATCCATACTCAACGCGTTTTAAAAAAATTGTGTCATAGATATTTTTTCTTTTTTGTTTCTTTGGCCGAAGCCAGTGCAGATTATTGAATTTATGTAACATTTGACGCGCACATATTTTAAGACATTAATTTGCAATATGGCGATTGTGTATAAGAACAAAACAAATATATTTTTTCGCTACCGTCCGCCCGGCGCGACACCGCAGTTGACGACATCTGCGTCCCTCGTACCACGAAACTCAGTGCGCGCGGCGATAAGCGACGCCCGTCATACAATTTGCGATAGTTA
Source organism: Tortricodes alternella (assembly GCA_947859335.1). NCBI lineage: Eukaryota > Metazoa > Arthropoda > Insecta > Lepidoptera > Tortricidae > Tortricodes > Tortricodes alternella. The sequence continues at coordinate 20,194,019 of OX401968.1, read as the reverse complement.
AGCAACAGTCGCTATTTCGAAACGATATCATAATATTTATCAACTCTCGCCGAACAGACCTTACTTGTAACTTGTAATACAAGCGGAAGTCTCTTTCTAATAAAAGAAGTTGAAAAGGGACCTCCGCTTGTATTACAAGTTACAAGGATATAGCGTTCAATACAACTGCGTTGAAAAAATGACTTAGTTCGCCACGGTAACGCCATCTATTTACAAGTTTATAAACTATCAAGCTCTATTGCCGACGTCTGTGTCCTTATGACATTTCCACAGTCTTATTTTGCCCGATTCATCGCTGTCTTTCATTGCTCGCTAGGAGCTACGAACCACAGAAACAAACGGCTAGAATCAGCCAGTAATAGACCTTACCTCAATGTAATAAGAACGCCGACGACAGCAATATTTACCGAGTATGCGATGGTGTCATTTGACACCAAAAAAGTGAGCATCGCGAAAATCGCGTTGGGCAGTTCTATCAGTTCATAGATAGATAGATAGATAGATATATAGATACATTGATCACTCACCTGACTGCTAAACGTGCACACTATGTAGTCGCACATGGCTAGCATGTGCAAGTCCACGAGCAGCCCCGTGAGCGACACGGGCGTGTACCGGCGGTGCGTGGCGGCCGTCTTCGCTATGCTAGGGTCGCCCAGGAACTCGTACTCTGGGTACTTCTTACGAGCGTCATCTAACACCTAGGAAAAAACAAACCGATTCACAAACAGAGTTATTGGGTACCTAATATAAAAAATACAGAGTAAGGTGATTTTAACCTTTTGGACGCCGTTGTCGACCATGTGTGACAGCGTATACAGGGTAAAAAAGTCGTTCATTACCTTGACTTAAAGTTGAAATTCGTGTTATATGCTTGGCGTCCAAAAGGTTAATAAATTTTACCCAAATGCGCGACGCAAAGGAGGGTAATGTGTTTATCAGCCTATGTATGTATTTGCTGCCCATCACACATCCATGCTGTTGAAATTATTGTTTATTCTTTATTGAATTACATTTCATGATGTATATTTGGTCTAAAAAACGTGAAGAACTATGTCATAAAATGCTATAAAATTAATAAACATTCAAAATGTAAGGTAAAAAAAATACAACGTGACATTAATGACACAAACGACATAATGTCGACCAAGTGTGACATTGTGTGACAAGCGGTGGGACGGGTCCTAAGTTTTGTGACGTCACATTTCTACGCGCCAGTCGCGTTTTTCCAAATGTTTGATTTGATGTTGATTATATTAAAAAAAGGAAATAAAACTAATATCGGGACTGCCGTTTTAATTGAATAATTCCTACATGTCAAATTGTAAAATATGTGACGTCACTAGGTCTCACAAATGTAACTGCGACAAGGACGGGGGAGCGGTCAAAAAATCACGAAATTAATGTGACGTACTTTATGGATGACCCCAAAGTATTTTTATAAACATAATTCAAACTCACATTGGCGTCGTCAGTAGCGAGGTACACCCGCCGCGTGCCGACGATCTGCGTCAACTCGAGCTGGTCATAATAATCCTTCACGTGAGACATATATTCGTGTATGTGGTGGAACGCCGCCTCCGTGCCAACTTTGTCTGTGCGCCTGATGTGAACCCTAGAACCATCGACATCAGCGTCATCACAGGCCTTGAGGGATTGGGCAGTAGTCACGCGACACAAACATATTTCAACTACTTCGTAGATTAATGCAGGTTTCCTCACGATCCTCCGGTGCTTTAAGCTTAAGCTTAAGTGCTGCTTTTCATACAAAAGGCGATAACGATTTCCACCCCTTAAATGTTAACCGATGTTCACAAATTTTTTATAGGTTGTCAGTCAGAACAAAAGGTAGGTCTATACATTATGGTTTTTTCACTATAATAAATAAATTCAGTTATATTGTGGTTTCACACAAAACAAATTTCGGCATTATTTGAGGTTCTCCATCTTTAATCAATATTCAAAAAACGTATAGACCTGCATTTTGTTCTGACTATCAAAAATTGGTCAAAATCGGTTAAGTAACATTTAAGGGGTGGAAATCGTATTTTGTATGAAAAGGGTGATTTTTGCCGTTGGTTCACAGTCCTCTTACAGTAACATTCAATAAAATCGTACACTCAACGGTTGACTGCATGCAATACTTATTATTTAACTTAAATGTATAATAAGGTATATACATTAATTAGTGTTCATAACAAAATTCAAAACATCCTGGATTTCGTAAAATCCCATTTGAATTAGAATTTGAACCAGCGACCATTCACACGAGACCGCGCGTCAGTCTACTAGGTTACAACTGCACAAGGTTAAATCAAAGAAAATGCCGTAAAAAGTCAGTTATTAACCAGACGTGAAATCAACATAATCACAAAGTAATAAATGGGAAATTAATTAATTTACCGAGAAAGCTATAAAACGCCGCTAATAGAAATGGAGTCTCACTTTTTATGAATGCAATAGTTACCTTATTTCAGTAATTTTAAAGTTCAATATTGTCAAATGAATTTTACGATTTTAATTTTATGTTTCGAATAAAAAACAACTTAATGGTTGAATACTAGAAAAACACGGCTCTACTCACGATTTATTGTCAGAAATAGGCCGACATGTTTCGAACTCGATTGGAGTCCTTCTTCAGGGCAGTGCGCGGGTTGATCTGACCGGGACCGCACTCAAACCCTGAAGAAGGACTCCAATCGAGTTCGAAACACGTCGGCCTATTTCTGACAATAAATCGTGAGTAAAGCCGTGTGTTTTTCTAGTATTCATAATGTCTCACGAAAGTTTTAATTTGACTATAACTTAATTAATGGTTTATTAATGCTGTTACATAAGAATAAGAATTGATGAGATTTTATTTGTAACACCGATGATTACAATACGATGGCAGATCTTGGAATAATAAAGCAATAGAAACCAGGTATGCGTGCACAATTTGAAGCAACAAAATCGGAGCCATTTATGGCTCCAAATTCATACAAACGCCGGGAAGCTCCGTAGTGTCAAATGTCAAAGCGCGCCGGTTTATTGCTTCACTTTTGTCAGGGCGGTTGCATGTAAACTATCCTTCTATGGTTTGTAATTCTATGTGGCAGATATCGTAAGCGTCAAGTTGGCTTACCCTTTGAAGATATCTAGGATCTGATGATACCAAAATATAGTTCCTAAATAGTACTAGAAAAAAATGAACTTTAGTAATTTTTTACGAATTTGAAACTTCGCGGCCGGCCGGCCGGCCTGGTCGGCCGAGAACGAGGTGGCGGCAGGATCTCGACGACTACCAGCCCGATTGGCCGGAGATGGCACAAGAGAGGGTGGAGTGGAGACGGAGGGGGGAGGCTTTTGCCCAGCAGTGGGACACAATAGGCTAAGATTGATGATGATGATGATGATGATGATGATGATGATGATGATGATGATGAGACTTCGCTAGCGAGGAGTACTAATTAGGTAGAATTTTTTGGGATACACAGGATTTTTGGGATCATTCTGGAGATCAAGACGGATACGATAACTTGACGTCAAGCTGGCGTACCTACAACTTGACGTCAAGTTAGCGTAACCGTTAAACAGGGCTCATATCTCCGTAACTACAAAGGCATTTTATTTTTGTTTGATTTTTTGCAACCATCAAATCTTGGATATCCTCAACGGGTACGCTAACTTGACGTTTACCAGATATCTTATCCACTACGACTCCGGGTGACCGTCCGGATAATCCTGCAATATGGAACTTACCCGACTATAGGCGTCTTGAAGTTCATCTTAGCTATAGTTTCGTTGATAGCCTTCTGCATGTTTGATCGCGGTTTGAGGATGTACTTAAGTATCTGTCCGATCCACCATGATGGCGGATCACCATTGAACCGTATTATCCTGCAATCAAATTTAAATTCAAATAAAGTTTACACTTCTATTCAAAAATAATTCATTTCTACCGTGCGTAGCGGCAGCAAAGTAGCATTTTGCTCCCTGCTGTTTTATTTTAATTTGTTGCAGCTTAAGCTTACTATTTTTATATATTGTGTTCTAAAATTAAATATTCATGTGTTGTAATTCAGACTGATTAATTTTTTTCTCATAGGAGTGAAAAGCAGTGTTTCGCTGAGGAGCAAAAATTTTTGTCCGTGGCTTCAATGCAGTCTGGTTTCAATATTTTGCCCTCAACCTCAATATACCACTTTGCTCGCATGTGACACAATCTACTATAATGTGATTTAACGCTTTCACTGCTGGCCCAAAAATCGAGTTCCATTCCAGGGGCCACAGAATTGCCTCCATACAAAATTACTATAGCAAGAACCCGACTAGCGGGTCGTCCGGCGCGGCGACAAAGTAATATAAAACCCAATATCAGGTTTTTGACACATCAAAATTCTCCATTGAGAAGAACCGGCAAACAGCGGGGTATACTTTTGATTTTTTCGATATGGGTAAATATCATACAGTCGTTAAAACGAAATGCAGTCGCTTTTCTCCTTATCAGCTTGTTTTTCAATAAGTATATCTATATCTTTATATAATTGGTACGTTAAGAAAATATTTTTTTACCCACCGTCAACCGTATCATAACCGAATCGAAATTAAAGTAAACTTTAGCTAGACATTATAATCGCTCGTGAAAAATATACATACTTAAATAAAACAGAATAAGAGTCACGGATATTTTCGTAGTGGTAGAGCCAAACAGTAATCCTCACTAGATGATTACTGTTCTAATGGGCCGGGTCGACCGGGGTAGTACCACACTCTCACAGAATATCGGCGTAAAGTAATAGCTTGCTATTGCGTTTCGTACGGTGAGTGACGAGATCCGGAGGCCTATTCCCTCATCCCCATCCCATCCCCATTCCACATCCTCCCTAGACTGGCAACGCATTGGCAGCACCTCTGGTGTTGCAGATGTTCATGGGCGGCGGTGACGACTTTCCATCAGGTGGGCCGTCAGCTCGTTTGCCAGTCAATTGACATTTAAAAAAAAAACACCTTACGGTTTTATTTAACTTTAGTTACACACCTGTGCGCGAGGTCCTTGGGCACCGCTAGCGGCAGAAATTTAGGTTTCTGCGTCATTGAATCAATAAACGGTAATGACACCACCTTGGCGTCGTGTGACGCTGAAATGAGTAAATAAAAAAAAATAAACGACCGAAGTACAATTCACATCGTTACAATCTGGAACAAGGAAGACAAGATACATGGTCCGTTAAAACGCAATCGACTATACCCCAAGAAAATTAGACCTTTTGCCCGCGAATTTTTTTTCCACCAAATTCCCGTAATAACCCTTTTTATTGTTAAGGGCGCAATATGGGATACCAAAGAAAAGACAACGGTACAAACTTTGTTACTGCATTATTCATTCCTACAACGATTTTGTCCATAGTAGTCTTTCCACAACTCGTCTTTCCGTGCCATTTATAAAATTATCCGTATCTGTTGCTCAATTACGTAACACCAATTGGTATCGCTTTCGCGAAAAGTAAACCAATTGTACCCTTATTTACATCGACTGAAGACTACATTGGTTTGCATTGTGTTTGCGTTGATACCAATTGTGCTACGTAATTGAGCTGCTGGACAAGTTTCGGAACCCTGGATTTTAGGAATTCAAACCTGCGCCTCTATTCGGGAACGCTAAGTGATTATGTAGCGATTCGCGAGCGAGATTTCTCATCACGCTCTTACGCATTACGCGTCGTGCGGAAGAGTGGGATGAGAAATCTCGCTTACGAGTCGCTACAGAATCACTTAGCGTTCCCGAATAGAGGCGCTGGTCTTTCTAAACTTTTTTTTATAGTATCTAGCCAAAATGTATTTAAGTTTTCAAACCCGAATTGCAAAAATTTCTCGTAGACGCCATCCTGGACGCCTTCTAAACTCTGATAAATCCCGGAAATCCGGTAGATGGCAACCCTATTCGTTGGTTTAAAACCAACTCAAATTATTATCACTCAATTTGGTCAATATCGTTAACGTGCGTGTAATTTGTAATTCGACCTTCAGAAACTGTCGTTTGTGTTTGAATAATAAATGTCAGTAAGCCATTATTGCCCTATCACGAACAATTTCTCGCAACACGTAACAGCTTTATCAGGTCGTAACGATAAAAGTGTCATTAAAAAACTCAGCCGTATCCTAGGGCATTTAATAGGACTACTTTTCCAAGAACAATGAACTCCAATTGGCTAAGATTATAGTGCATTTTACAATGGGAAAATTTTCTTATTGTGAGTGCTGTTGTTTTTAGAAATTATTTGCATTTCAAGTTGATTATTTAGACGGCTATTGTCGACTCATGTACGGTTTAGAATTTATGATTTTCGGCATTTGGTTTTTATGACTCTAAATGTTACTGAAAAGTTCTAAAAATGCAGAATGAGATTATATTATTTTGAATTTTAACTCAACGCAGGCGCTGCTTGTGATTTGTATATGTATTTTAGAATTTGACTTTTTACATCATTAGATTGGGTTATGAGCGAGTTGCCTACAAAGCAAGATGCCTAAATATATTATGATGCCTACAAAGCAAAATGTCTAAGTGATTAAATGCTGTCTAGGCAAATGGCCTACTTGCTAAAACGACTACCAAGCAAAATGTCTAAGTAGTTGAATGTCTTGAAGACAAAGTGCTTAGTAATTAAACGCCTGCAAAGCAAGACACCTAAAGTGGTTTTAATTGTAGGTAAACGTAACAAATAAAATAAAGATAGAAACCAATATACGGGGTTAAGGTCCTGCTTTTTGGCTATCTTGCTTCTGAGACATCTTGCTTTTGAGACATCCAGCTTGTTTGTTTGGCATCTGGCTTTTTAGCCATCTTGCTTCTGAGGCATCTTGCTTCTGAGACATCTTGCTGTTTGGCCATCTTGCTTTTGAGACATCCTGCCTGTAGGGCATCTGGCTTTGTAGGCAACTCGCTCATAATCATTTCACGCGAAAGTCACGGGCACAGAAATACATTACCTGCCCACTGCATGACCTGGTCGTCATAGTTACTGGTGCAGGTGTCCGATATGGGGTAGAACACGTAGTCCCACCCCTTGGTGTTGTACCGCCACCCCTTGGAGTTGAGTATGAGTGTCCTCTCTGTTGCGTAAGCGAATATCAGACAGTACACTATGTGGTGAAGTTGACAGCCGAAGCCGCAGCCCTGAAATGTTGATTGGGATACGTTAAGAGGAGTGTGAACCAACGACTTTTCATACAACAGGCGATAACGATTTCCACCCCTTAAATGTTAACCGATGTCAACCAATTTTTGATAGGTTGTGAGATAGCACAAAATCCAGGTCTATACGTTTTACTTTTTTCACTATAATTAATACATTCAGATTTATTGTTGATTTAGTAGGTATTCTCACACAAAACTAATTTCGGCGATTATTTTACTATGTTGATCTTAATCAATATTCAAAATTAACGTATAAACCTAGATTTTGTTCTGACTGGTAGCCTATTCAAAATTGGTCAAAATCGGTTAATATTTAAGGAGTGGGAATCGTTATCGCCTTTTGTATGAAAAAGGTGATTTTTGCCGTTGCTTCACATTCCTCTTAATGAAATAATGAAGGAGAAGTTTCACGTCAGTTTATATTTATTGATGTAGGCATATATAAGTACGAGGGGCGGCTGAAAAGTTATCTACCTAGCCTATATGTTATGCGAAAATAATACTGGCCACTATGAGGTCGTGTTCACTGGTTATTCTTTTTTCAAAATCACCAACATTCATTTGTTTCTTGCTTCCCGCTTTTTTTGGGACTGGATTGTTTTCAAAATGTCGCAAGAAAAAAATAATCTGATTAAAATTGAGCAGCGTGCAGTGATAAAATTTCTCACTAAAGAAGGAAATACACCCTCGCAGATTAGACTGCGTATGTTACCTGTTTTTGGTGGTTTGTGCCCTTCTGAATTTACAATAAAGTTCTGGTCGAAACAGTTTAAGCTTGGCCGTGAGAGCCTTGAAGATGATCCTCGTAGTGGGCGACCAGTTTCGGCTGTCACCGATGAAAATGTGGCCAAAGTGAGAAATTTTATTTTAGAAGACCGGCGAATTAAGCAGTGGGAGTTAGCCAGGGATGTAGGCATTAGTAAAGAACGGGTCAATGAAATAATTCATGAACATTTGCACATGTCTAAGGTTAGTGCACGCTGGGTCCCTAGAATGTTGACTCCGTTTGACAAGGACAGACGTGTTCAATGTTGCGAGGAATTTTTAGACATGAGCCGTGGAAAAGAGGAGGAAATTATTTCTAGAATAGTAACCTGTGATGAGACTTGGATTCGGCAGTGGGATCCCGAAAGTAAACAGGAGTCATTACAATGGAAATTCAAGGATGAAAAGCCTCCTCGGAAATTTAAGGTTCGTCCGTCAGCAGGCAAAGTAATGGCAACATTTTTTTGAGATGCGGAAGGAATTCTGCTTGTAGATTACTTGACAAAAAAAACTACAATGAATGCTGAATATTACGCAGATTTACTTGACCAGCTCAGAGAAGCCATAAAAGAAAAAAGAAGGGGCAAACTCAGTAAAGGGATTCTGCTTTTGCATGATAACGCACCTGTGCATACTGCTCGCTTAACGAAGCTAGCGATTAATGGAAATGGGTACGAAGTAATCAACCACCCTCCATATAGTCCAGATTTGGCCCCATCCGACTACTTCCTGTTCAGACTTTTGAAGAAAGAACTGAGGGGACGAAGATTCGTTACCGATAACGACATGAAGGCTGCTGTTAATGACTTTTTCGAAGATAAACCTAAAGTTTTTTTTTAACGGGTTAATGTCTTTAATACATAAATGTAATAAGTGCATTTCCCTGTCAGGAGACTATATTGAAAAATAAAAAAAAAAACTAGCCATGATCGTCTTTTGTTTCATAGTTAGGTAGATAACTTTTCAGCCGCCCCTCGTACGTGGTCGCCACTCACTCAAGAACTCTTCGGCCCCATCGGCCATCTGTTCTACGAGCGATGTGCCGCGACCATTGCCCGTTAAGTTTAGCAATTCGGATTGGTTTAACGCAAAATATGTCAAATTTTTTGTTGCTGATATTTCTTGATTGTCATTGAGAGAGTATTTCGTTTCTTAGGATTCCGTAGTCCAACTAGGAACCCTTATAGTTTCGCCGTGTCCGTCTGTCTATCTGTATGTCACAGTCACTTTTTCTCGAAGACTATTTAAGTTACAAATCTGAAATTGTTACGATTATTAACAATAATAATAAAACATTTATTTCGGATAACTATGATCCATACAGTAGGTACAATAATTACAATCACAATAATAATCAAAATATAAAATATAAAAAATTTAAATTAGTAATAATACCAATAATACTGATAAAATTAAAATGATTAATAATAATAATTCTACGTAATAACAGCATGGAGACTGTCCCAATGCTTGGCAAAGGGGCAGTCTAGCCTACATGCTATCACGCTCGGGACGCTATTGGCACTGCTTTGTACGCGCTGCGCTATAGCGGCCGCTCGCTTGCGCATGATGGCGTGGAAACCGTCAACACTCGCCTCCGCGAACATGCCCGAGGCACTGCAGTATCTTGGCAAACCCAACACCATCCTAAGCGCGTTGTTGTACTGAATAATGTTTGCCTCGCACACATTATCAATATGGGAATTTAAAAAAAAACCACGCTAGTTCCAGTACAACAAAACAAGGGTAAAAATGACTTTTTATTTCTACTACAACCTTAAATAGTTCAAAGAAGGTGTCGTTGGCTAGCTGTTTGAAAACTGTTTTGACCGAATGTCATAACCAATTTTTACCGGGGGCCGTATAGTTACGAAATATTGAGCTCTAAATATGTCATGTATATTGGAGTTACGTGTACGTCTATACGGAACCGTCCCACGTCCACAACGTAGATTATGGCAACCTACTTTGTTCCAAAAAAAATGCGTTGTGTTGGGTAATACGAAACACTTCATTGTGCATGGTCCGACATGCACTTGGCCGATTTATATATATAGATATGGAAAGAAGTGTATTATAGACGGTTAGAAACAAATCATTCTGTAAAAAATTACCAGTGTCATTGTGATTTACTATTAAAAACGTAGCATCCTGTTATAAATTTTATCAACAGCTGACCCAGCAAACGTTGCTCTTCCATATAAAATGGGAGGGTGGGGTAGGAGGGTGGGTTTATTTATAGGTACTTTTGATGCCCAATCATAAAAATACGAAAAAAATCAGGTTAGGGAGACCCTAATCACGTAGCGGTATGAAATATACTTAACGCCATATTCTCATACCTATCAAATATACATAAAAAATGTCATAAAAATCGGTCGAGCCGTTTCGAAGGAGTGCGACCACACCGTGACACGAGATGTTTATATTGTTGCTGATAAAATATTTTTTGCACGAGTTACACATTGATAGCAGATTTCTTAATAGAGGTTGGAAGTTCAAATCTTGATAATTTAAATTGGGTGTTTGAACTTAGCAACATATACATACATGTCTTGTCCTCTCCGTCCTCATAAAAAACTAAATTTTGTCTTTGTGTGTGTGTGCGTGTGTGTGTGTGTGTGTGTGTGTGTGTGTGTGTGTGTGTGTGTGTGTGTGTGTGTGTGTGTGTGTGTGTGCGTGCGTGTGTGTGTGCGTGCATGCGTGCGTGTGGGAGTGAAAGTTTATGTATGTATGTTTGCATCTGTGTCAGCCACAAGCACAACCCTTGAACTGTATTCCAAATTAGAATTTAAGTCGTACCGCATATTAAAATAAGCAAATGTAATTAGTGGTTAACGGTGTTGGTCACACGTAATTTAAGATATTATGTAGAAATTATCTACTTATATGTATATATATACATATATATATATATAAATAAAAAATATCTAATTATATGTATGTATATATATACATATAATATATACATATATATATATATGTATAGTGTTTGTTTGGTGACCCAAAAAATAAAAAATAAATTAACATATAATTTAAAGCATTTTGTCAAAGCAATTTGATTTACTTAGCGCTTCATGCTGTTAAATAGGTTCACCAAACATTAATCTCATGTCGACACTTGCATCCGTTATCTCCATTCTGACCATAAAAGACATTATCACGCGTGGGTTCAACGACCTTACAGGTACACTGATTGCTATACGGAGATCGCTCTAATATTACACCGTGTTTTATTAATTTTTCATGTCCTGCCTAAACTTCATTTCACTTCACTTAAGTAAATCGCTAACGCAACGACATAAAATGCAATTTTTGTCACAAGTTTAACAATTAACGATTACCGTTGACTCCCGTTGAATATTCCGAAATGTAACGCTTTACGAAGTTAACATTTTTAGTAACGGATTAGCGTTTAACGAAGTTAACTAATTGATTAACTGGCTATGCTGATGGGCCTGGCAAATACCGGATAATTGATCGGAGTTTTAATTGGTAGTAACAAAAAGTAATCCATTACTATAACCAATTGTAAACCGCGTTCCTATATTAGTTATTTTATACGTATTATACGAATTTGACATATTTTATTTGCGAAAATTTTCCCAAAGGCATGACGCGACCCTAGGTTTACACTTGAATCTTCGACAAACTTTTCATCGAATATCAGTTCAAAGTCAACGGTTGCCATATTTTCATTTCATAGAGTATTCATATCATCGAACGAATGAATCAAGTATTTTTAAATTGCCGATTATTTAATTGTAGATTAATTGTTTCATTATTTATTTATTCTACAAAACTTCATTTCGTAATATTTTATTTCATGTTTTATGATCCCAAATGTAACAATGCATATGGCAAGAGAATGTATCATTATATTTTACCTAAATTGATAAATAGCCTTCCAAAAGACAAACAAGACCTATATCTGTGTAACATTAAAGCAATAAAAAATATCAAGAAATATTTCTTGTCCTGTAAAGACATAGAATATATATTGTAAATCCTTACCTCTATATGTATAACGTTAACTAGTTAATCTAAGTTAAATTTATGTATAAACTGTAACAACCAGGAACTCTCTGACTGCGCTTAAGCCACCCTGGCTTCTGCAGTCATAAATGCACTTAAAATATGCAAATAATGTAAAATGAATCTTTAAATAAAAAAAAATAAAAAAATAAAAAAATTATATGATGTTTCATAAAAAATCATTTCCAATTTGTGTTAATACACAACTAATTTGTGTAGTTTAGCGAATTAAACGCAATTCGCTAGCAGACGGGTGTGGGTATTATGACATACGACTTATCCCACTAATCAATGAAACACTAATATAATTGTTTATAAAAAGCAAGACTTGCAGGGTGGTAATAAAAAAATAACTAACACCAAAGGCCTTTAAACCTAACCACTAGCCTTTGAACCTAACCGTTTCGAGTCGCTTCCGCTCTGACCCATCTTGCTCGCTCGCTTCGCTCGCTCGCTGTTTTTTTTTTTTTCATAACGACACATTACATCCTAACCTCGAGTGTTTTTTTTTTTCATGTCCTTAAGATGGGTAGTCAGCGCTATATACCTACCTATATTAACATTCATATGATAAATTATGATGTACTGTGTATACACTATAAAATAAAAGAGATTTGTAATAAAATTCCGATGAAATGAACTTCGATATTTAGTTTTTCTGTCTCTTGAATAGTTTATGAAATGTATGTTTTAAGAAACAATAATCCTTGTACAGTTGTTCTAGAAATTAAGAAAATTTGTAATATATAATCGATGAAAAGAGAATTACCTCTGAAGAAATTATAGGAACTGAATATTCTATAAATCGTTTTCAATGTAATGAAATTCGATGAAAAGTTTGTCGAAGATTCAGGGGACACCCCACGACCCTATCACTAAGCCTACGCTGTCTGTCTGTCTGTCTGTCCTACCTTTAAAAGGCTGTATCTTATGCACCGTAATAAATAGTCAACTTTCACAGAATATGTATTATTATGTCAGATATCCTAACAAATAATGAAAAAATTAAAACCGGCCAAATGTGAGTCGGCCTCGCGCTAACTATCCCGAACTAAAGTTAAGACATATTTTGGTAATACACAAATATATTGTGTGGTTGTACAGAACCATCGGTATGCGAATCCGACTCGCCCGGTTGTTAATTCAAAGTATTGACGAAACATGGACTCATCAATCGCTGCACGTACCTTATTCAAGTTGCAGATGACTTTTCTTGCTTCCCTGCAGTCCGGAGGGTTCTGCAGGTTATACAGCCGCCGCTGTATCAGATCGCTGACGTTGGCAGCTTCGATCTTCCTCCACTCGTGGTAGCCGTCCAGCTCGGGAAGCTTCTCCAGGTCAGACAGGAGTGATCTGGGAAATGGATGGGGTTTTATAATGAACTAGTACCTGGGCGACCAAGCAACGCTCGGCGGCTTTGTTTTTTTTCTCTCAGAAATGACACCTATCTAGATAAACTTTAAAGGACTGTGAACCAACATCAAAAATGACCCTTTTCATACAAATGGCGATAACGATTTCCACCCTTTAAATGTTAACCGATGTTGACCAATTTTTGATAGGTTGTCAGTTTGAACAAAATCAGGGGTGTGAAGTTAGCGGCCTAAAGTTAGCGGCCCATGATAACCCGACCAAATTACGAAGTTGAATTATTCAACGTACGAAAAACAGTCAACCTGAAGTCCGGAAGAAGAAACTGAAAGATTTTCCTAAAAACTCTGGCTTTAACGCTTCGGTTCAAACGGACAAGTTAACGAATCTTCCTGAATTTCACGTTGACCGAGGTCTAATCAATTCGGAAGGAAATAATTCAAAAGCATAGTTTCTAAAAGAATGACCGCCTTGAAATAAAAAATAGAATTAGCTCGATACATAGAGCTTTCAGCAACTATATTCAGTATTGACTTCAGTAAGTTTGATTGGCTGTTATGCCCATATCAAAGTCAGCGGCCTAATTAATTTGGATGGAAAAAAATAAAAAGCGTTTTCTAAAAGAGTGACCACTTTGACATGCAAATAGAATAAAGCTCCATACAAAGAGCTTTCAGAAACTTTATTCAGACCGGACTTGAGTCAGTTTGATTGGCTGTTATGCCCATATCAAAGTCAGCGGCCTAAACAAATTGAAAGAAGAAAATAAAAAGTAGTTTCTAAAAGAGTGACCACTTCGTCATGCAAATAGAATTAAGCAGAATACAAAGAGCTTTCAGAAACTATATTGAGACTTGACTTGAGTAACTTTGATAAACTGTTATATCTATATCAAAGTCAGCGGCCTAATCAATTTGAAAGAAAATAATTTAAAAGTGTAGCTTCCAAAAGAGTGACCACTTTGTCATGCAAATAGAATCAAGCTCCATGCACAAAGCTTTTATAAACTATATTCAGACCTGACTTGAGTTACTTTAATTACCTGGTATGACCATATAAATGTCAGCGGCCTAATCAATTCGGAGGAAATATATTTAAAAGTTTATTTTATAAAAGAGTGACCACTTTGACATGCAAATAGAATAAAGCAGCATACAAAGAGCTTTCAGAAACTATATTCAGACTTGACTTGAGTAACTTTGATTAGCTGTTATGCCCATATCAAAGTCAGCGGCCTAATCAATTTGAAAGGAAAATATTTAAAACTGCATTTTCTAAAAGAGTGACCACCTTGTCATGCAAATAGAATCAAGCTCCATGCACAGAGCTTTTATAAACTATATTCAGACCTGACTTGAGTAACTTTAATTACCTGGTATGACCATATAAATGTCAGCGGCCTAATCAATTCGGAGGAAATATATTTAAAAGTTTATTTTCTAAAAGATTGACCACTTTGACATGCAAATAGAATAAAGCTCCATGTATAGAGCTTTCATAAACTATATGCAGACTTGACTTGAGTAACTTTGATTAGCTGTAATGCCCATATCAGTCAGCGGCCTAATCAATTTGGAAGGAAAATATCTAAAACTGCATTTTCTAAAAGAGTGACCACTTTGGCATGCAAATAAAATAAAGCACCATGTAAAGAGCTTTCATAATCTATACTCAGACTTGACTAGCTGATTAGCTTTGATTAGCTGTTATGCCCATATCAAAATCAGCGGCCTAATCAAATTGAAAGAAGAAAAATAAAAAAGTAGTTTTTAAAAGAGTGACCACTTCGTAATGCAAATAGAATTAAGCACCATACAAAGAGCTTTCAGTACCTATATACAGATCTGACTTGAGTAACTTTGATTAGCTGTTATGCCCGTATCAAAGTTAGCGGCCTAATCAATTTGGAAGAAAATCATTTTAAAGTGTAGCTTCCAAAAAAGTGACCACTGTGTCATGCAAATAGAATTAAGCACCATACATAGAGCTTTCAGAAACTATATTCAGACCCGACTTGAGTAACTTTGACTAGCTGTTATGCCCATATCAAAGTCAGTGGCCTTATCAATTTGAAAGAAGAAAATTCAAAAAGGTAATTCCTAAAAGAGTGACCACTTTGCTATGCAAATATAATTAAGCACCATACAAAGAGCTTTCAGAAACTATATTCAGACTTGACTTGAGTAACTTTGATTAGCTGTTATGCCCATATCAAAGTCAGCGGCCTAATCAATTTGAAAGAAGAAAATGAAAAAAAAGTAGTTTCTAAAAGAGTGACCACTTTGTCATGCAAATAGCATTAAGCACTACACATAGAGCTTTCAAAAACTATATTCAGACCTGACTTGAGTAATTTTGATAAGCTGTTATGCCCATATGAATATCAGCAGCCTAAGCATTTTTCGAGGATATATTGAAAAACATAGTATTTAAAAGAGAAACCACTTTGACGTGTCAATTACATAAAGTTCTATAGCACGAGCTGTCAGAAACTGTTTTTAGACTGTAACAGTCGTCATATATAGTCCTATTTATGAAATAATGGCAAAAATCTTTTTCGTAAATATGTTTGCATAACGCTATGTAACAAAATACCACGAGGCGAAGGGATGCACACCTGTGGCAATAAATAAAGTTTGAGCATGCTTTCGTTGTAAATAGTTTATGAGGACCATTATTTCTACTGATAAGCAGATATAGTAAGAATTTAAAACAATGCGTAATGGTTTATGATCGTCGGCTTTATTTATTTTTCTGTTTGCGAGCCACATGTGCGAGAGGAAAGTTTGCCAGGTGCAGGGTGCAGGTGTTGGTTAAAAAAACTGGGTTGGAAAAATAGCACGAGGCAGTTATGGACGGACATGGAAGGAAGGGCAGTTTGACTTTACCGTCCAAGCGAGTAGGAGTGAAAAATTAACGCAACTGAAGTAATTCGTATTAATTAAGTTCGGGCGTAGTTTATGTTTTGTTTAGATAAAGTTCCTAATGGGCAGTGAAGAAGGTAGCGGTATGAAAGTCTGATAACTCTGGTTATTTTATCTCACAACATACACTACCTAAACATGAAAGGCTGCGGTTCCCGTATCTGTGAGTTGTTATATTATATTACTCGGCATCAGCAGAATTTTTTACATATTTTTTAAGTGCCATTCAAACAAAAATAATTTTTAAAAAGATTTTACAGTCGCCACTCAACAGCGATTAAGTAGCATTTCAATTAAGTTATTGTTAAAAACGTTCTTATTGTTAACGTGCCGCAAAAATTTAAAAAATGCGTTAGTAATCACAAAAGAACTTTATTTAAACTGTTCAGTAGCACTACATGATTCTTTCATCATGAGTTTTTTAAAATTACAGTCATATAAATTAATATCAGCAGAAGTTTATAAAGTTAGGCCACGTTTAGGAAAACATGATATATTATCTAAGGATGATTGCAAAATCATTGCTCAAAACTTATCAAAGGCTGCCTGTAAGTACAAGTATGCAAGCCAATTATATTGTAACGTTTAGCGTTACCGGGTAGAAGTTAAATTTTGAATAGAAGATAGAAATGAAACAAAACTAGGATAAAATACGAATTGAATTTATTAATTTAAAATAAGAAGGTAGAATTTAGGTCGCGGGTAATTTATATTTCATGAGCTGAGCACACCCCGCAAGAAACAAATCCTTGAACGGAGTCACTTCCCTACAGTAGGTAGACTTCGAAGCGGCCGACGTCACACTCCAACGGGACTCTGGATGCGTAGTGGGAATTTCAGCAATGATCCCAGTTGGATCGCAGCCAATGCAGGCAGTCCGTTATGGCCGGGACAAAACCCCAAACTTGTTCCCCGTATCGGAGAAACACTAGAGCACTCGGTTAAATATTGTACTGTTCATTAGGTATAAAATGTAGGCTTAATAACCTCTAGAACTCAATATAGGTAGTAATTATAAAATGCGCAGATAATAGCTGCAGGAAACTTGGACTTTCGGTTGTCAGCTTCGTAAGGCGAATGGTCGCTCACGCTCGAAATCTTTCGCCGGCGCAGGAGCACCGCTACGATGCAGCCCCTTGACGTAGTCTATTGTTCTCGTATCTAGTTTTAATAGTAAAATCGTGTAGTTTGTTCTGTTTGTTTGTAAAGAAATAGTTTATAGTTTATTTTTATTAATGTTAATGTTTAGTGTAGGTAAAGATTATTGATTTTATATTATTAGGTAGCTTTAGTAATAAAGAATGTATTTAATTAGTTATAAGTAACGCTGACCCGTTACAATATAAGGTAATTAACAATAACGAGAAATTCAAAAAAATTCACTTTGGTAAAGGTAAAACTACGGGCAAAGTAAAGCTATCAGACAATGAAATTGAAAGAGCATTAATTACCAATAATCTACCTATGAAGCCCTTATCGCATCGAAACATATTTGGTTACGAGATTGTCACTAATTATTTAAATATACCGAATAGTACCAAGAATAGAATGAAAGTCTACAGGATATGGTTAAAATTATATAAAATACAAACCAAAAATCATGATACAGAAA
The DNA here is from genome assembly GCA_947859335.1 of Tortricodes alternella. NCBI lineage: Eukaryota > Metazoa > Arthropoda > Insecta > Lepidoptera > Tortricidae > Tortricodes > Tortricodes alternella. The sequence continues at coordinate 20,176,132 of OX401968.1, read as the reverse complement.
AAAAATTCAATAAAACATATCCTACAAATTCACCTGTATATGAACCTAATAAAAGTACTGACTCTTTATCTGAAATTCTCAATAACAAAATACAAACAGAGCAGTGTGATAAAATAATTACAGATACCAAAGCTGATGGCATTAGGTCTACCACCGACGTTACTTCTTATCAGGATTGTAGGAGTTCTCTGCATACTGTCTTAGACAATATTAATTATGTGTCACCGAATTGGCAAAAAATTCCCAAAGCTGTACAAAATATTTCCAGTACAGATACATCTGCTGTTTTACTTCCCATTGGGACGAAAAATAGTGATTCCTTATGTAGTGAAAAAGTTTCTGTGTTAGAAGGTTCTTTTAAATTAGATGAAAGCTTGTGGAAAACAATGTTTATTGACAATAAGTTAAAAGTGGGTGTATACCCATACATTCTTAGAAGGAATATTGACAAGAACGTGAATGCATAATTGTTTTTAAGTACAAAAAGTATCTAAGTAATAATAGAGTTATGATAATTGCTCAATGTAAACATCAAGGCTGTAAGAAATTTAGGATTTATTTACGAGATCGCACCGTCACTGTGTTTAGTTCAAATCCGAATTATAGTCACAAACAGCAACTTACACAACAAGTAAGAGGCATTGAAAGGACATAACAGCTAATCAAAGTTACTCAAGTCAAGTCTGAATATATTTTATGAAAGCTCTATGCATGGAACTTTATTCTAATTGCATGTTAAAGTGGTCACTCTTTTTAAGTTTTTACCTCCAAATTAATTAGGCTGCTGACTTTGATATGGGCATAACAGCTAATCAAAGTTACTCAAGTCAAGTATGAATATAGATTATGTTAGCTCTTTACATGGAGCTTTATTCTATTTGCATGCCAAAGTGGTCACTCTTTTAGAAAATGCAGTTTTAAATATTTTCCTCCCAAATTGATTAGGCCGCTGACTTTGATATGGGCATAACAGCTAATCAAAGTTACTCAAGTCAAGTCTGAATATATTTTATGAAAGCTCTATGCATGGAGCTTTATTCTAATTGCATGTTAAAGTGGTCACTCTTTTAAAAACTACTCTTTTTAAGTTTTTTCCTCCAAATTAATCAGGCCGCTGACTTTGATATGGGCATAACAGCTAATCAAAGTTACTCAAGTCAAGTCTGAATATAGATTATGTTAGCTCTTTACATGGAGCTTTATTTTATTTGCATGCCAAAGTGGTCACTCTCTTAAAAAATGCAGTTTTAATTATTTTCCTTCCAAATTGATTAGGCCGCTGACTTTGATATGGGCATAACAGCTAATCAAAGTTACTCAAGTCAAGTCTGAATATAGTTTATGAAAGCTCTATACATGGAGCTTTATTCTATTTGCATGTCAAAGTGGTCACTCTTTTAGAAAATACACTTTTAAATATTTTCCTTCCAAATTGATTAGGCCGCTGACTTTGATATGGGCATAACAGCTAATCAAAGTTACTCAAGTCAAATCTGAATATATTTTACGAAATCTCTATGCATGGAGCTTTATTCTGTTTGCATGTTAGTGGTCACTCTTTTAAAAACTACTCTTTTTAAGTTTTTCCCTCCAAATTAATTAGGCCGCTGACTTTGATATGGGCATAACAGCTAATCAAAGTTACTCAAGTCAAGTCTGAATATATTTAATGAAAGCTCTATACATGGAGCTCTATCCTAATTGCATGTTAAAGTGGTCACTCTTTTAAAAACTACTCTTTTTAAGTTTTGCCCTCCAAATTAATTAGGCCGCTGACTTTGATATGGGCATAACAGCTAATCAAAGTAACTCAAGTCAAGTCTGAATATAGATTATGTTAGCTCTTTACATGGAGCTTTATTTTATTGCATGCCAAAGTGGTCACTCTTTTAAAAAATGCAGTTTTAAATATTTTCCTTCCAAATTGATTAGGCCGCTGACTTTGATATGGGCATAACAGCTAATCAAAGTTACTCAAGTCAAGTCTGAATATATTTTATGAAAGCTCTATGCATGGAGCTTTATTCTGTTTGCATGTTAAAGTGGTCTCTCTTTTAAAAACTACTCTTTTTAAGTTTTTCCCTCTTAATTAATTAGGCCGCTGACTTTGATATGGGCATAATAGCTGATCAAAGTTACTAAATTCAGGTATGAAAGCAATTCCTGTTAGCTCTTGCTATTCGTCTTCGACTGAATTAATTGGTGTTCTTTGTAATAGTTCTGATTTTTATGTAGATTTACATTTTACCTCCGTGAGCGTGAAATTCAGGAAAATTCTTTATTTTGTCCATTTAAACCGAAGCCTCAGGGCCAGGGCTTATAGGAAATTCTGTCATTTTCTACTGCTGACCTGCAGGTTAGCTGTTTGGCTTACGTTTACTATTACGACTTCGAAATTTGGTCGGGTTATCATAGGCCGCTACTTTTAGGCCGCCAACTTCACGCCGGTAACAAAATCTAGGTTCATACGTTTTGTTTTTTTTTTTTACTATAATCAACAAATTCAGTTTCATTGTTGCTTCAGTATTCTCATACAAACAAATTTGACTTTGTTGATCTTTAATCAAAATTCAAAAAACGCATAGACCTAGATTTTGTTTTGGCTGACACCCTATCAAAAATTGGTCAAAATCGGTTAGCATTTAAGGGGTGGAAATCGTTATCGCCTTTTGTAAGAAAACAGTGATTTCTGCCATTGGTTCACACTGTTCACAGTCCTCTTAACCCATCGCATGCTTAGGCACGGATCCGTGCTTTTTCTTACATACACTTTTTGCTTTTTTTTACCATTATTTTTTTGGTACTCCATGAATCCAATAAGACGCGAATGCCAGTCTTTTTTTAGCTCCCGCATACGAGGGGTTAATCTATATATATATATCAATTGCCGGGCAATTAGTCTCGCTAAAACTCAAAAATGCCTTGACCATTTCTAATACTTTTTCTTCGTTTTGTTCACTGTAATGCAGGGGTGGTTTAAAAACAACAAAAATAGGGAATAACTGTAACCGAATTCCACGCGAACGAAGTCGCAGGAAGAAGCTAGTTCCGCTATAAATATAACAAAAGCCGTTTTACAGAATCGTAAACACGTCTGTCGTTTTTAGAGCCGATCGAGCGGGGTTTTCTGAGAAACGTTAAGATAATCAAAGTTTTGCAAGAAGCTTCGCAAGTAGGTTTACGTACATTTTAAGACTAAAAACTGGGGCGATTTTTACTACGATACGATATATTTTACAATTTTCTTGATTAATGATCATGATCTTCAGGTATGGCTCGGTTAGTAAACGTTTTATTTAACCTACACTTTGAACGGTACTCGCGTTACCGAAATGTCACATGTTAAATTAACTACACGTTTTATCAATATACGTCATTAACTGAAATAATTTAAATATCATTCTTTACTGACGAAGAATCAAATTAAATTTTTTAAATTGCGAAGTCTTGATAGGCAAGCAAGCAGCAGAACTTGAGGGGAACAAGTTGACTGACTCGTATCTTAAAAAACCGGACAAAGGCGAGTTAATCTCGCGTGGAGAGGGTTCCGTTCCGTACATGATAATCTGAAATTTCCTAGGTTACTTTGAATACCTTAGACTTATAATAGGTTTTCCTGTAATCTATAGGTAAAGAACTATTTTCTGAAAATATTTGAATATTTTCAAAATTTTAGTCTCAGTAGTTACGGTGATAAAGGGGGGGAATGGTCAATTTTCGCCTATTTTCCTATATAACTTCCAAACTTACTTAAAATTCAACAAGCCCTTTCATTTGATATGTCACACGATATATGGTTTGCAAAACTTATTTTTTTAATTTTTCTTATTTGCTCCCCAAAGGTGGCCCCCTTGTTTAAATTTCATTTATTTACGTTACACATCCGTATTGCGGTCACCGACTTACATACTTGTACCCAACTCAATCGGTTCAGTCGTTTCGGAGCAAATTGGCTGTGACAGACGGACAGACAGACAGACAGACACACGAGTGATCTTATTAGGGTTCCGTTTTTCCTTTTGAGGTACGGAACCCTAAAATGATGGGATTTATTTTAATATTTTGCAAAAAAGTTTCATTCTATCTACTTTCCACGAGAACGAATCAAACGCAATTATAATCAATGCAATCTAGTACAGATTAGATTTAAGTAGGGGATTGGTTATCCGTCTGTAATGGAAGCATCTTTTTCATGATACAAAAAACATAATAAGCGCCGTTTAAAACAGTAGGTAGCAGCAGACCCAACTTACAGACTAAAATAGCGTAATGGAGGTGAACTCGTTCGCGCATGCTATGATTACCGTGACTTCACTATTAATATGCAACAGTATTATATTATCATCATGGCTGGGCACAAGAACGTTTCGAGTAACGGATTGACTTTTAAGTTAACTTTAAAAATTGTTAACGGACTCATTAAATTCCGTTAAAACAATTTAATACCGGTAATCGTAATTAAGTACCTACTATTTGCCAAAAGGACACCACGCGGACAGATGTTTATAAAGAATATGCACCTTATGTCAGATAGCTTTTGATTTGAATTTGATCTCTGAATAACTTAGGAGTTATTACAAACTCTTATACATTTTTCACGTCCTGCCTAAACTTCCGTAGCCCATACCACCCCATACCAACATTATTTTACAAATAAATCACTAACGCAACGAAATAGACAATGCGATCTATCACGAATAACGATTAACTTCAACTTCCGTTAAACGCTCCGAAATGTAATGCTTTATCATTGAACGAAGTTAACGTTTTTAGTAACGGATAAACGATGAACAAAGCTAACTATTTGATTAACTGTTCACAGCTTATGATTACATACATAAATACATACATATATGCGTTTCCCAAAGGTAGGCAGAGACCACGGATTTCCACCTGCTACGATCCTGACACACACCTTTCGCTTCGTCCACTCTCATTAAGTTCTTCATGCACGCTCGCCGGTTTAGGGTACTCTTGACCTGGCCTTTCTTAAGAACGTCCTCGATCTGGTTTTGGTACGTTCGCCGAGGTCTTACCCTTCCAACCCTGCCATGCACACTCGCCTTATAAATCTGCTTCGTTAGTCTTCTTTCGTTCATCCTCTCCAGATATCCAAACCATCTAAGCATACCTGTCTCAATTCTCACGACTACATCTTCTTCCACACCACATCGTTCTCTTATCACGCTATTCCTGTCACTCATAGAAACACCACACATACTTCTCAAAGCTTATGATTATCATCAAGAAAAAAACCAACCTTTTCCTATCAGCCACTTGTTCCAATACTGTTGTTATCCTTTCCTTGTTCTCGTCGAACATAACTTTATTCAAGTCATGGCTAATAAAATACCAGAGCTCTTTTGTGCTGGACTGTACCCTGCGCCTGAGATTCTCGTACTCCTCCGTGGGGCCTGATCCAGAGTCTAGCAATAGACCGGCGTCCAAGTCTTTCAGGTTGCCGCGTAACCTAAAAAGATAAAACATCAATACCAGAGTACTTACTTATGCAACGTTGGCATATTAAGAGTTATTTAAACATGAGTGGGTGATTATGAAACTAACCGCAGGCGAGTTCAAAAACCTAATTCATAATACCAAGAACTACGTCTAACCCTTTAAGAGCAGTGCCCGCTTGAATGTGTAAATAAACATTATATTCGGGCGAAAAGTGAACGGTGTCTGTTTGATGCTAACTTCACTGAAATGCGAATATAGTTAATCGGAATTTGCGAAGGATCCAAATGTTATGTACCTATAGTTTAGTTTCATTATACATTTAAATTTAGTTTATTATCAATACATATAAAACAGTACCGTGACTCGTAGACAACGCACAGCCTAAACGGGTGGTCCTAGAGGTTTGAAATTTGGAGGAGACATTCCTCGAGCACCCTACAGGTGCACTTATAAGGGATTCTTTTTAAATTCCACCTCTAAAAGAGTGAAAAGGGGTGATAAAGATTGTATAGAAAATACCGCGGGCGACGCTGTGGCGGGTCTACTAGTTCATAAATAAAAGAATAGATATAAATAAAGAAACATACCAAACAGTTAATCGAAACATTTGAAATAATTAGCTAGATCACAGAACACAGAAAACCATATCAATTGTATTGTTATTTCATCTCAATATGTTTTAAAAATATCAGCAAAAAATATTGCACGCTGACGATTTCCTTTGCAAGCATCACAGAACTAGCAAGCATTCTCTTGGCAAAAAACCGGTCACGTATTAAAAACCGACGGTACCTTAAAATGAAATAATAGTAGTTTATGCAACGGTTGCATAATGATAGGCCTTAAAACACTAGTGCGGTTTTCATGAAACGAGCCGATAGGCGAGTTTCATAATAAGATCGCACGTGTGTTTTAAGGCCAAATTATGCAGAGTTGCATACATAACTTTATCTACACACATATTATAAAGCCTCCATGATGGGTTCAGAAACAATATTTTCTGGCAACTAGTTATTTGTTGCAATCGTGGCTGCATATTTCCGATATCCGGCGCATTTTCACATCACACACACTCAGAGAAGACTACTTACTATTCATATTTTCAACTAAAAAGTAAATTACAAACAACTTTTTCTATTCAATTCCACAACAATTCTACTTTCGTTCAGCAAAACACCAACATGGCGCCGATTCTATCCTCCGTCAAGACCATTTTTTTTTTAAATCAGAGACAAACGGATGAAGTCTCTATTCTCACGTCACTCGAGATCAAATATTGTGCAGTTTATATTAAAAAAACATACGGAATTGACGTTTCGTATCAATAACTGTTTTATTATCTATGGATACTAGAATAGAGACCCACTTGAGTTTTGACAGCTGTTCCAAATTGAATCCCATTTCTTTACTAAAAACGATAAAGAAGTCATGTTATTTCTTTATCGCAGCATTGGTTTTTCCTAATTGGTTGTCAAAATGGTGGTCATTTCCTACGGTTTTTGATTAACCAATGGAGGTTTTATGATATGGGTGTAGATAAATACTATTTTAATAACCATATTTAAATCTACCAATTAATTATTTCGCGAGCTCCTATTTCTATGCAGCCGTCGAGTGTAATACGAACTTGCAAAGGTTAATCCGTTTTATTCTGTTCTCTCCAAAATCATAAATATTTGGCATCTCGTTTTATTTTTCATAATACAGAGATTTTCGGGTTTACAAATTTCGGAAATAAGGGGAATTTCATTTTTTAAAAGGTTTAAATTCTTTTCCATGAAATTGATAGTTTTCGAAAAATAAGCCATGGTCTGCAAATGAGGGTATAATTTTTCAAGGTGGCGGCGATTCCTCTTAGTCCCGGAATCTTTTAAGGGGCTCGCTCATAAACCGGCTATTTTTACGGCAATTTATTTTTACGGCTATCCTCAAAAGTTTACTTTCCAAAATATTGTCCCATTAGTGATGTAATAAAATCGGTGATAGTTCAGAACCGCGTATGAGGAGTTTGTAAAAACCGCGTAAATCCAAAACGTAACAAAATTTTGATTGCACTGATTTGATTTTGCTTATCCCTGATTTTTGTTAAAAAATATACTTACGCTGTTTTTGCAAACTGCTCATACGCGGTTTTGAAGTGTCACCGATATATGTAATCTACACTTGAAATACCGCGGCATTACTCACGATTTATTGTCAGAAATAGTCCGACATGTTTCGAGCTCGTATAGAGTCCTTCTTCGGGGGATTAGTGCGGTTGCGGTCAGAGCAACCCGCGCACTGCAGTAAAGCCGTGTGTATTTCAAGTATTCATAATGTCGCACGTTTAAAAATAAAAGGGAATAAAATGAAATTCACTTTTGTTTTATACTTTACTCAACCGCGTTAAATTTGAATTTGGAATGGATTTGTATTTCACGTTATTACTTTTTCATTTTAAACGAGCGATGTGTCACGATAGCTTTAATTTGACTATAATGTTACCTTTTTGGGGATAGCCCGAATTGCCGAAAAACTTGCCCGTTTAAGAGCTCCTTCATGATGCACAAATGAAAAAACTCTTCAAATATGTGTGTATATCAAATCTCATTACTGTAGGTTGGATTTCTACCTCCTATAGCTAAGGATTGTTGTTTCAAATCCCCATTATTGCCTCGACGTTTGTTCAAGTTTTCCTCTAAATACGTACTATCTAACTGTGAGTGTTCAACTTCTTTCCTCGATTAAATATTATGTGACGTTCGTTCTATAGGTCTACCAACTCTATGGACTATGCAAGTTCTTATTGCATTGGAATAGAGTATTGTCTTGCTTGAACTAGACTTATTAAGGGACGGGTTCTCTCCAACATGGTGGACTATCTGTATGGGCGATGGGCTGATCACCTGTCACCATACGGTTCATCATAACATCTTAGGACTAAGACTTAGGACTAGACTAAGTAGTCTTGTGGCTCTGCCCACCCCATTAGGGATTTCGGGCGTGATGCTATATATGTATGTATGAACTAGACTTATAACTAATTTAAAAAGTTTTACGTTTTAAGTAGTGCTCTTGACTTCCTTGTACACAAAATTGGAGGTAATATCATGTATTAATTTAATTGACAATTGGCATATTAAAGTACTTAAAAAACATGGATATATCTAAAAGAGCAATTAACATAGGAAACGAACAGGTTGTTCCTGAAGGTCAAAAGCTGGTTTTTACCGGTCCCTTATCTCATATTAATCGAACGTGGCCACAAGTAGACTTGTGGCTCTGCCCACCCCATTAGGGATTTCGGGCGTGATGCTGTGTGTGTGATGCTTATCTCATATTTACCGTGACTGATCCAAGTGTCAATAAGTTTTTTTTTTAATTGCATTTTTATCACATATTTTTATCCCATTGCACTTTAATATTGCAGTCAAATGCGTACACTATTTTATTTCAAGTCTGTGCTGTTGACTGCTGGAGAGTTCCTTTATCTGGAGCTTATCCTAGATGTCCGTTCAGGTCATACTTACCATAAAAATACATCGTCATCAAAACTGAACTAACATGTAAAAATTCAACTCCGTAGGATAAGAGGACACTGGTTCTAATAGCTTTCAAGATTTGACCTAAACAAACCAACTAACATACAAACATTGCGAGTTAATAAAAAGCTTGTAAAAATAGACACTATTGCCCATAACATAAGTGACATTTTGCTTTCTACGGCCGGTCTTGCTCAGTCTTAATAAGTCTTTATTATAACAAACACACGAAGGTATATCAAATATTCCATTATTGACCAGAAAATCAAGGAAAGTTCACGATGTAGTTTTTTTCCGTGCTATTAATAACTTGTGATAGGTTATTCATAGTTGTAAATTAGCTTCTTATAAATTCTTCAACTGTATTTAGGCAAAAATGACCCCTCTATCAGATAAGAAAGGAGAAAAAATCGTATATCAGTGGTTTCTTTTTGTGGAATTACTCCGTCGACAAAGGTGTAAAAGTAAAGATATAAAAATCTACACTCACTAGTTGAGCGAGAGTTCGAGATATATTTTTTTTTAGATAAAGAAAAATAAGAATTATTTGTTAATTTTTAAATAGTTCAGAATCTCGCTGTTCAACTTAATCATTGTGATCACCTTTAGTGTTATTCGGACCGCACCCTCGTTTACGAACGGTTTTAGTAAGATGACGTCACACGCGACAGGTGACTGTCAGATAGCGTGCTTTTTCCTTGAAAATATGATAAATTCATTACGAAAATGAGCTAACAAGCAACCTAAAATATATTCTTAAGAAACGATTAAGAACCGAAGTAACTTTAATAGTCTTCGAGACAAGAGAAGAAAAGTGACTGACATACGGACAGACAGATATGGCAAAACTATAAAGGTTCCTACTTTCACTACGGAACCCTAAAAATTATAAAAATCAGTTAACTAACATCAAGCGGGGTAAAAGAGTTTTTATATGGAAAGTAGTTGTCAATTCTCTTAAAACGTACCTACTCGTATTTCAATGTACCTATGCCTTCGCGGCGTGCGATCGACGAAGCTATCGGCCATGACCTTTGGTCATTAAACAGTAAATTGTGTCACAGTCATTTCGCTAAATCGTTTAACAGCAGCCATTAAAATGTGGGCGGGACTTAACTGGCCAGCGGGATTTTAATTATTTGTTGCATACGAATCTCGTTATTTGCCAATGGCTAAGATAACTTTGCAAGTACATCGTTAATGAATAGCAGTGGCGTAGCGAATAATATTTCGGAAGGGAAGCCGGAAAAAAAAACCTAGACAAGTCCGTCGCCTTTATAGTGCGGAAACCTTGACTTTCAGGCATTGGTAAAGCCGTCAGGAAACAGCTTGTAAAGCTGATACTTATATGTACCCAACCCGTATACCTATGTAGATAAATACCAGTGGCGCAGCCTGCCTGCAAGCCGATTCCTGACGGCTTTACCAAGCTAGAAAGCTACGGCTAGCGGTCAGTCAAGTCCACGTTACTCTAACTAAATGTCAGACTCGCACGTACGGTTCTAATTCTTCCGGCTTTCCTTAGGAAATACTTGACGCTTCGCCACTGATAAATACGTAGATAACTTACTATACTATAGGCATATATAGCTGCACTTACCCGGGCGACTTCTTGATTTGTGCAATGAGTTTATTATGCTGCTGTTTCAGCGAGTCCAGCTGGGAAGAGACTCTCTTTAGCCTCTCCTGGAACTCCAACACGTCGTCTGTGCTACCTGTACATCTGAAATAAAGCCTTTTTTTAAATGGGTAGTTGTATCACATAATTAAAGTCGACTCTTGTAACTCACTCAGTCGGCCTATCTTTTATTTTTAAAGTCCGTTTAGAAATACAGATGATGTTGGGGACAGCTTCCAAAAAACCGGACAAGTGCCAGTTAAACTCGCGTGAGGGATCTGTGATAATATGAAAATAACTATGTTACCTTAAATACCATAGACTTATTATAGGTTTTCCTGTAATCTATTTTATAGGTAAAGAACTATTATCTGTATTTTATATTTTTAAATTTTGAGGCCCAGTCGTTTTGGTCAATTTTCGCCTATTTTCCTAAGTAATTTCAAAACCATTTATTTAAAAATAATAAAAAAAATGTAAGCTCCTCACAACGAGCCCTTTCATTTGATATGTAACACGCCATAGCTTGCAAAATGGCCCCCCATGTTTGAAATTCATTTATTTACGTTAGGTACACACCCGTGTTGCGGTCACCAACTTACATATGTGTACCAAATTTCAACTCATTTGGTCCAGTCGTTTCGGAGCAAATTGGACAGACAGACACGAGTGATCCTATTAGGTTCCGTTTTTTCTTTTTGAGGTACGGATCCCTAAAAACAGCCAATCGTTTTTGCACCCTCGGGTTTGAGTATACGAGGTTAAGAAAGCGATAATTCAATAGGTATGGAGGTTACCTCAGCGGTGCTATGAAGAGATATGTGACCACAATCCATATTACAAGCAGAGCGACAGCGACCCGCTTCCATCTCAGCAGGTACATCATCGCATAGTCGTTGACCGTCATATGGCCATTTGGGTAATGTTTCATCTCCACCCACGGAACTTACTGCATTTCTAGAACAAAACAATGTCATAAGCGTAGGTCCACATCACCAAATTACGCCCTGATTACGCCTGCAATGCTTCACGGAACACACGAAGTGCCACCAGAGACCAATTTGGCTTGTTTATTTTACGGCTACATACAACCGAGACCTTTTTGTAAATAAATAATAGCTTTGTAAATTATAGACATGTGGTTGCTTTGATTTGTTTGATGTTGGCAAACAGCTTTGCAGGCTCTGTCCGAAATAAGTCGCTTGGTTGATATTAGCAATCACTTGTTTATTTTTAGCCCTCCCATTTTTTTAAGTGTTTTTTTACTGACACATGCGTGTTGTCAATACAAACCTGCCGAACTTCGGTCGCGTAATTTCGGTTTGGTGTGGCAATACCCTAAATAATTAAACCGACCACACGCACACGAAGGGTTCCGTGCCGTTATCTATAATCAAGCAAAAAAAAAAACAAGTTTGTTGTATGGGAGCCCCCCTTAAATATTGTTTTATTTTAATTTTACTATTTCTTTTTAAAGTGAATATATAACTTATATTCTGTGAATATTTCAAGCGTCTACCTGTTGCCGTTATCAATATCGAGCAAAAACGAGCAAAAGAATCACGTTTGTTGTATGGGAGCCCCCTTAAATCGTTATTTTATTGTTTTTTAGTATTTGTTGTTATAGCGGCAACAGAAATACATCATCTGTGAAAATTTCAACTGTCTAACTATCACGGTTCATGAGATACAGCCTGGTGACAGACGGACAGCAGTCTTAGTAATAGGGTCCCGTTTTACCCTTTGGGTACGGAACCCTAAAAATCATCATCATGCACAATCCACGTAAAATCTTTAGTTTAGACAAACTGCCCATACTAACTGCAAACATATATTACAGAATACGGAAATAAATGAATGCAGCTTCAACAATACAATTTATTGTATTTGGATAGTATCAATTAATTGACAATGTAAAGGAAAACGTATCTTAACCACATAGGTTTATGGTCTATATTGTTATATTGTCGTATGAGGTGAGGAAAAATTGGCCTATTTGTCATGGGGTCATGCTTCAGAACACAGATAAAGCCTTTATAATGCATATACATACTGTTTTATATTTGACAATATGATGTGGAAAATTTTATGTTCAAATTTGTTATTTTGTTTACTCAGCAGCAATTTATTGAGCAGTCATCATAACATTAACTATACAGATACATCGAAGATTTAATGAAAGCACGGAAAACATGTAGGTAGGTATAGGTAAGAATTAGTCTGCTGATGCTTTAAAATTGCACAATTTTGTTATGATTCTTGTAAGAGGCTTGTTTTAAACTTGCATGAATAAACAATTCTTAAATAGATTAAAACTTTCGTGAGACATTATTAATACTTGAAATAAACACGGCTTGTTCACGATTTATTGTCAGCAATAGTCCGACATGTTTCGAACTCGTATGGAGTACTTCTTCAGGGGTTGAGTGCGGTCGCGGTCAAAGCAACCCGCGCACTGCCCGAATCGAATCGTGAGTAAATCCGTTTTTATTTCAAGTCTTGAATCTTAAATAGTTTTAAGATTCTTAAAAAAAAAAGGTTTTTCTCATATTTTGCGATTTTTATTGAAAGTACATATAAAAATAATATTTTGTGCGTTGTGAACAAGTCTAATACCTACCTACCCTCAGCGGCCCTAACATGCAAGACGAAAAGATAAGTTAAACCCGTTTATCTCTATGACTATCGCTTTCGTTGGGCTCTAGTGTGAGAGAGACGCACTTAGAGATAAGATGGTTTAACTTATCCTTGTGTCTTGCATGTTAGGGCCCCTGGGGGAGATAAATACTTAGTTAAAAGATATGGCTGTGACATAGTTAGCCATGGTTGTGACAGTTTCGCTGGTTTACACAGACAATTTAGTAGGTATATATGTAAGAAAACTTATAAGTAGGTAGTTAGTATAAAGCGGGTTATTGGACTAACTGAGTAATAAAACACAGTTTTTGCATAATCAGTGTTTTTAGAATTAGTGAATGATTAACAAATAATTAGAGTAATTGAGATCGCATAACAATCAAATACTGCCGCCAGTCACAATCATCTTAATACGATATACTAACAAAAAACTAACAGGCGATAGCGTTGCTGTTCTAAAAAAACCGGCCACGTGCGAGTCGGACTCGCGCACGAAGGGTTCCGTACGTAGCTATCAAAACGGCAAAAAAATCACGTTTTTAGTATGGGAGCCCCCCAAATAAATAAATACTTTTTTTATTTTAATTTAATTATCTACTTCTAAAGTGAATATATAACTAAATATGCTGTGAATATTAATTTCAAGCGTCCACCTGTTGCCGGTATCAATATCGAGCAAAAACGAGCAATAAAATCACGTTTGTTGTATGGGAGACCCCTTAAATATTAATTTTATTCTGTTTTTTAGTATTTGTTGTAATAGCGGCACCAGAAAAACATCATCTGTGAAAATGTCAACTGTCTAACTATCACGGTTCATGAGATAAAGCCTGGTGACAGAAGACAGACCGACGGACAGATAGACAGACGGACAGACCGACAGACAGACAGACCGACAAACGGACAGACCAACAGCAGTCTTAGTAATAGGGTCCTGTTTTACCCTTTGGGTATGGAACACTAAAATCGTGCTAAGGACTGCCAACGTCAGATAATTCTTTTACCGAGTACCATACTATTTTACAACCAGAGTTGTGACAGAAAAAGTTATCACAAACTTTACATTGTAAGCTGCATATTTTTTTTTAATTTGTCAGCAAAACTATCAAACTATTCGCTTTTCTGTTTTCCGTAATATTAGCCCAAATGACAGACAAATCATATCACAAAAAAAAAAATATAACAAAATCTGGTATTATATTTATGTCAATATTTCGGCAGAGGCATTATTTAATGCTAATACTCGAAGATTAACCTGATTATTATCATTAAACAAAGTAATAAATAGTTTACTGTTTTTTTTTTTTATATAACAAGTATCATTGTTACAAGTCAACAAAAAAAACCTGAGAATAAAAATCACCCATAAACACTTTTAGTGCAGAATTGTATGACTGACAATTGTATCACCTGATAACATGGTTATTAAAATTGCAAGTAACACAATAAATACTGTTATAGTGTATAATGGAAGAATTTCAAAAAAATTGTATGTAATTAAGGTGTTGTTAAGAAAAAGAAAAAAAAAATCCTCTGTGTTACGAAAATTAATCATACAATTATATACCTTATTAATTGTAGCCATAAGGCATATAATTGTATTGCTAATTTTCGTAACGCAAAACGAGGAACTTTTTAAACTTTTTCTTAACAACACCTTAATTACGTACAAACTTTTTGAAATTCACCCTAAGCTCGCTGCTCCCTCGCTACTCTCAATGCAGTTACAAGATTGACGGAACCTATTTCATTGTACACTGAGCGAATTTGAAAGAGTTGTCTTACATGTGATACCCATGTTATAATTTATAACTGTTATATGTTTAATAATTCATACAATTTGTATTTGTATTTGCTTTTTCTATCGCATTAGGTTTAATTCCTGTAATGATAGTGTTAAGTTAATAATGGCACGAATTTTAGAGCTAAATAGCACTTTATTTAAGCCTATAAAATATATTTTGATATGTATGTAAAATGTATGAATCTACCTTGCATAAATCAATAATTAATGTTGCTATTTGTGTATTATATGTAGCACTGACATAGTTATCAGATAAAGGTGTTTGGTTGAAAGAAGATCTACTGCTGAGTCTTGAGATGCTTCTTCTCAACATATGACACCTGTTGAAGTGCCTGTTGGTGACTTGTATTATAAACAAATAATACAGTTATTTTTCACCATATTGTTTCTCTAGCACTTTTCCCTCAGCAGCTGTGCATTTTTACAAGATAATTAGAAGCCATATCCATCTCTAGCCCTCCAACTATCCATACAATAATCTAGTTCATCCATTCGTGTTTTGACATGAAAGAAGATCGAACGAATAGTAAAATAACATCCACCTGAATAGTTATTTTTAATATAATAGAATTTAAACTTATTGTTCCCGATTTAGAAAAGAAAAACTTACAATTTACAGTCATTTTATTTTACAGGCAATTTGAGACTTGAAGGATAAGGTTCATCAAATAGAATGTTATGAGATTCTAACTATTCTTCTACAAGTCCTGTAATAGGTATAAAGACGTATTATTTGCAGTTCATGAAACAGGCGTAACTTTACGCAAAGTGCTTTTCCTTTAATTTTTTTGCAAACCTAATAGGTAGTTGTTGAGTTTTGTCCCAGCTACTGGCCTTTTTTAGAATCATAAGTACTCTATAAATTTAACTAAAGTACAAAAGTTGTAAAATAGCTAGTCGTAATAAAAGCTTATCAACCTAGAGTTAACGCGTTTTCTTTTGCATAGAAATGCCACTAACCAACAGTTAAAGAAGCTTCAACATCCAGCTTTCAGATACGCATGGTAGTAAGTCAAATTTTATTTGCGTATTCATGAATATTAAATGTAATCTGTGCACAAATCTCGCGGCCGACCAACAACTCTCCGCGCAGCGGATATTGACAATTTAGATCGAATCAACACGCAAACTGTAATACCTAGCCCTGTTGACGATTGGAAGAACTCACATTCATCTCATCTCCTGCTGTTTACACCCAAAAGAATGTCGCATCTCTAAATAACAGTAAACTCAAAAACCTGACTCCAAATTACAGGAATTATAAACATACCACGGATTGTACACACGGTGATGTACTGAGCACGCACTAACACACTTATTTGTTTTTTATAAACTGATAAAGTAATTAAGCTGAGTGATGTTTACAAAGTATTACAGAAATTTAAGATAAAAATTAATATTTTAAGATTTAAATGTCATGCAGTACAAAACACCTTTATCTCACGCTGTCATTTCGTCACTGACTGAACTGAACGGTGAGTGAACTGAACGGAATGGAACCAAGAGCGGAACGGAACGATCGGAAATAACGAAACATTCGGCCTTAGATTATAGAAGTAATAGAGTAAACGTTGAAACCGTCAAGCCATGCCGCCTAAAACGTCAACTATACAGGCCACGGATTCATACAAAACATATGCGCATTTGTTTGGCCTGTAAGGTTATGATACTAAATAATATTGGCAATTAAGTGTTTATTTGTGACAGCATTATTACAATCTTCTTAATTTGGTCATACTGTCACTGACTGACGTAAGGCGAAAAAACATATTTGAAATCAACGTACTAATAAAATACAGCCATCTTGTTTTTTCATTAGGGCGCTGCTGTTTGCGGGAGCAGCGTAGCTTTACAGTCGTAGGTTCAATTAATTTACAGCGTATCTTTTAGTATTCTATACTCTAAGCATTCGGCTGGAACCACAGATATCACAAGCTTGTTGCTCTCCATATCGATGTTCTGTATTGCTATTGCTAGTACCTACCCTTCCACTAGGTAGGTAGGTACCCTTCCAGCTCTACATTATATTAATCTGTGCCATAGATTAACATCACGCGCCCAATTCTCGGTGCATTCGAGATAATGTCGATTGCGAGATTAAACGTCAGATTCATACAGTTATGTCAAACGACTGTATGCACTGACATTTAATCTCGATTGTGAGATTATCTCGAATGCACCGAGAATTGGGAGCCTGGCCTGTGCGTGTGTGGATCACTAGTGTGGCCATTTGTGGCAGACTTCTGCCATTGCGGCAGATTCTGCTATTGAGTTTTGATTTCGGTACATTATGTTGAGTAATTACAAAAGTAGCAGAAATTGGCATATTTTGGAAAATTCACCTGCAGGACCTTCTAGATGGTCTGCCAACAACATTATAATAGCTATACTAGCAACATTTGCATCAGTGATAACCACTGACTGGTAACCTTTTTTAACACTGTCGCCAGTTTAGACTTGTAAAATTGTAAGTTGTAGCTTCTTGAAACGGGACCAACTTATAATGCAAGTGAAAGACTCTTTCTAGTAAAAGAAGTTGAAAAAAGGCTTCCGCTTGTATTACAAGTTACAAGTAGCTATGCAAAATAGGCCCTAGTTGATTCAATTCATAGGGGCAATCAAATTATGTGGCATATTTATGGCATCTCTCTCAAGGGTGTACGGTAGGTATTCGCAGATTGGCAATAAGTTGGCAGATTCCCGGTTTTTCCAATGGTCACATTGGATGTCCGGCACACAGAAGATTTAATCTTTTTTAAAAAAATAAATAAAGAATACTGCATATGGACTTCAACCATTTATTAATTATTTTCTTGTGGTTTTTTTATTGCTGCTATGTGCTTGTATGCATTTTTAAAATGTTAACTAGATACATTTTAGTAATCTGTGCCACAGATTACTAAAATTAAGCTGTTCTGTCTGTCTGTGGTGTAAAAATAAAAAAGTGTTCATAGATAAGAGTGTATAATCGGAAAGTGTTTTCTTGACACTCTTGACAGGTCAGCCAGCGATAACGACGCGGATTCAAAAATAATTTCATTCAGGTTTATTAAAATTTTATAGTCTTTAGCCTTTCGTGTAATTCAATATGCCTAAAAAACCTCCGAGGAACGCCTTTTACTTCTATATGGTAGATTTTAAAGAAGAACAGAGAAAGAAAGGGATCAATTATCCAAATATGGCTGCAGTAGCTGAGGCCGCAGGCCCGCTTTGGAGGGTATGTTTGTAATATTTACCCAGCATAATTCATTACTTTTAAGGCAGTTAGGTATATTATGAACCGGTTTATATTTTATACATACCTATTAACCATCTAATCATATGCATTTCGGAGAAATCTTATCACCTGTGCTATATGATTTTGTATGTAATTTGAACTTTATTGCACCTACATGAAACAATTATGATATATGATAGGTACCAATGTATAATATAATAACTGCCTCTATGGTATAGTGGTAGTGCAACTGCCTAATGTGCCACAGGATATTTTTTCATGGATAATATGGAATATCTGCAGATTTGCACTGTCCCTGACAATATCGGATTTTTCTGAATTTGTAACAAGTTAAAACTCGCTCGCCGCGCAATCTAACACGACTTTAGAGATAGCTTGTGTGCAGCCAGATAACTGGCTATCCATCCAATGGCCCTGCCAGATATATGGTATCCGGCCAAACCACTATTCATTGGATCTCTAAATAAAATCAACTAAAGGAATTTTGATGAGATTTTAAAAAGTGGGTTTAAGAAGAAAGATACACTAATTTTAAATTGTAAGTAATAATTAAAATGAACGGGTGATGCTCTATGATTATGTAGTGGCGAACATGACTAGTTCAAAATATGTCTACTACTTCAAGTAATTGACTGTACCCTATTAGATAAGATTTGTTTAGCTACACTTATACAGTTTAATTCGTTTTGGTACACTTAAGGCATTAATTACAGAACCTATCATCATTAATTGTTAGAAAAATCTTTTATTCTAAAAGTCCTTTACCCAATATTAATTAGGATGCTGTGCCACAAGTCCGAACAAAATTTGAAGAAATTGCCAAGAAGGAGAAGCAGAAATTCAATGTACCAGAAAAAAAGTACACCTCAACAGGAATCTCACTCGCAGATATTGAACAAATGGACAAGGAGTTACAAGATGCCGAAGCGGCTGAAGTAAAAGATATACTAAATTTTGTCAAATTAAACTCTTTCAATTCTAATGAAGGTGAGTTTAGATTTTACATATGTCGACCAGTCCCCTCCGGCCGTTTTCGCAACTGCGATTCGCAACTGGTTGCGAATTAAGAACTATTATTCATTGTTAGCACCCAGTTGCGAATCAAGAGAACTTTTTCCTGAACCGCAACTAGGCCTACTCCTAGGAAAAGTCCTCTTAATTCACAACTGGGTGCATACAAAGAATAATAATTCTTAATTCGCAACCAGTTGCGAATCGCTGTTGCCAAAACGGCCAGAAGGGATCATTCAACATGTATGGACCTTTTTATTACTGAATCCAAAGGGATGCAATGATTTTTTACTGTGGAGGGTATGGGAAAAATGATCTGAATGCAATGCCTATTTTTCAGTCATTCATTTTCATTCTGAGCTAGGCCAGGCCCTCCTGCCCCCGCCCAACTCCCCGTTGCTATGCCCTTGACTGAATCTAATTAGCCAAATTATGGTTTTCCCACTCCCCTTCTTAACCATGGTTCTAGATTTAGAGTGACTGCCATCAGACCATAATTCCTCACATTAAGTAACCTAAATTCAGTTTCCTCACAATGTTTTCCCTCACCATAAGAGCATCAGTTACTGCAGTACCCATTAGGTATTATACATAAGTTAGATTAACTCATGAAGTCACTCCTGAACTACTGACCGAATTTAACCTTTTGGCCGCCAAGCATGTCTGAGAAGTAACACAAATTTCAACTTTTAGTGAAGGTAATGAAGGACTTTTTTACCCTCTATCTGCTGACGGCCGCAGCCGACTGTGGCGGTCAAAAGTAGAGATGCAACGGTTACTATCCGGTATCCGGCCTATCCGGCCATGATTTTACTATCCGGCCGGATACCGGATAGTGAGTCAGTATCCGGCCGGATACCGGATAGTAAAACCTTGGGTCAGAAATACGATAAAACAAAGAAAAGTCATCAGAAATAAACAAAATCAACGTCAGTTATTAAATTAAAACAGTTTTCTTTTTATTTAAGTATAAAACTAACATGTAACACAACACCACGTCGTGTGCACGTTCGAATATTCCCAACTGACGTAATAAAGCGCGTATTGAACCTCAAAGGGACTCCCCGCGCTCTTACGATTCGTAACAAGTTGAAACTTGCTCGCCGCGCGAAGGCCGCGCAAGCTAACACAGCTTTAGAGATAGCTTGTGTGCGGCCGGATATCCGGCTATCCGGCCAGTGACCATGCCAGATATCCGGTATCTGGTATCCGGCCAAACCACTATCCGTTGCATCTCTAGTCAAAAGGTTAATAAATGGGGTGGGTACCGTGTAATTTGTGGAGAATGTGCAAGTGTCATAGGCTATAAAAGAATTCTTGATTTGCATCATACTAGGAGCAAAAGTACTGGTTTTAGTTTTTAACTTTACTTTTTAGCTCTCATGCAAGCAGACATCTACCTAATGGATGTGAACTTCTACTGCCAGGCTGGGTCAGAGTACTTGATTGGAGAGAGCACATTACTGCGCTTCAACTTGATTGATGGTATCAAGGACACATATCATGAGATCATAAATCCAGGTAAACATAATCTGCATCTCAAGCTAGCTGAGGGATTGATTCCCATTGAAGTGTTATATTTATATAGTTCACAAAAACCTAAAAAGACACGCTTTTGTCAGTAACACTAAAAGTAAAAAATACCCTCATCACCGAGGTAATGTATTGGATTCGTCAAAACAAACCAAATGAGCTCAAACTCAAGGGTTTTGCTAGTAGTCATTGAAGAGTTCCACTATTCTCATCCTGGCTCCATGGTCAGATCAGCTCGATGGTACCAAATTATTGTATTGTCATCCAAATTGCATAAACTTGCGAAGTTTTAAATCGTTACGACAATTAGAAGTAGGTTAAAATTTACTTCTAAAATTTTGTTACTCAGTTAGTTACAAGTGAAGCTAATAAAACCGTGTTAAATTGTGGTCGTTTTTTAACCTTTTGACCGCCAAGCATGTCTGAGAAGTAACACGAATTTCAAGTTTAAGTCAAGGTAATGAAGGACTTTTTACCTTGTATCCGTTTACGGCTGCAGCCGACTGTAGCGGTCAAAAAGTTAAGCAGGCTCATTCAAAATAACGATCATAATTTTACAGGCAGCATCCCAATAGGCTATGCTCGCGACGTGAAACTTGGATGTGAAGATTATGGTCTAGAAATGCCTGACGACTCTACTCGGAGGTCTAACTACATGAAGATCCTAGCCAACATCATTGATTACCTGAAGCAACGCGACAGGATGGTCAAGACCCTGCCACCGATATACACTATGCCGGATAAGGTCGCGCCCGTTATCAATTTCATACAGCAAATGTGCAGCAGAGCAGGTATGTAACATAGCTTTTCACAAATAATAATCCAAATAAATACATTAATAAATAAAAAACCCGACTGCTTTTAAAAATATCAACTGAAAAAGTGTTATGACAGGAGGCAAAGGCCTAACCAATTTCGACAATATAATTATTTAAATTACAGCATTATTTCTATAACAGATTAAACTTATACTATATTATAGTGAGTTATTTTCTTCAATTTAAAAGGACTGTGAACCAAAGGCAGAAATCACCCTTTTCATACAAAAGGCGATAACGATTTCCACCCCTTAAATCCTAACCGATTTTGACCAATTTTTGATAGGTTGTTGTCAGTCAGAACAAAATCTAGGTCTATACGTTTTTTGAATTTTGATTAAAGGACAAGAAAATCAAATAATGCCGAAATTAGTTTTGTATGAGAATACTGCAACCACAATAGAACTGAATAAATTGATTGTAGTGAAAAAATCAAAACTAAAGACCTACATTTTGTTCTGACTGACAACCTATCAAAAATTGGTGAACATCGGTTAACATTTAAGGGGTGGAAATCGTTGTCGCCTTTTGTATGCAAAGCCATAGGTTCACACACCTATTAAATATACAATTATATATGTGCCATCCTACCTCCAGTATATACCGAAGCATGTTTTGTCTTCCAACAGTATAAATACTTAGCTAAGTTTTGTTTATAATATTACAAAGTACATTCGGGATCATGTTACGTAAACATGATTCGCATTCATTGCTTCTCGCATTAGTAAAACAGCAATCTGAGCGAGATGGAGTCATTCCATTCCCAGAAATCAGTCGCCTACGATTATTTTTTATATCTTGAAAGTTCAAGTCATTCAAGTCATGAGCACGCCGCTGCCAGCACTAGAGGCAAAATACCATAGAAATATATAAGTAAGGAACTGCCCAACGCGATTTTGGCGATGCTCACTTTTTTGGTGTCAAATGACACCAGCGCATAATCTTTAAATACTGCCGACATCGGCGTTCTTATTACATTGAGGAAAGGTCCATTATTGGCTGATTCATGCGTTTTGTTTTTGTAGGTAGGTAGCAAAATAAGACTGTAAATGTCATAAGAACTAAGTCGTCGGCAATAGAGCTGCGTTGTTTATAAACTTGTGAATCGATGGCGTTACAATGACGAACTAAGTCATTAGTCAAAGCAGTTGTTTTGAACGCCATATCCTTCTTTTGAGATCGTTGCAAAATACCATAAGCGGCGAGTCGGGCGAGGGGTGTGCATAACCTTGAACGTTATCGCGAAATTGACGTATCTAAGCTGTCTGTGATGTGACTTTCAAGGGAATCCAAAGGGAATCAAAACCTATAGGGTACTTCCCGTTGACCTAGAATCATCAAATTTTGGCAAGAAGCAGTGTCTTACAGCACAAGTAAAGGAAAAAGTCCGAAAACCGTGAATTTGTAATTACATCACATAAAAAAATGTTAAACGGAATAACCTTTGCAAAGTCGTATCACACTCTACGATTGAACGGAGATAGGAGCTTGCGAAAGTTATTTTTTGTCTTATTTCATAGGTAGGTTGTAAATGGTTACCCCGTTGTTAAAAGCTATTTTTTTTCTTTTTTAGGGTTCCGTTCTTACAAGGTACTGTTTCTTTTTCATAGGTAATTGCGGAACCCTCTGCGCGCGAGTCAGGCTCGCACTTGACCGGTTTTATTTTATTTTGATATCTCATAGGGTCTCGGAGATATAACATACTGCTGTTTGTATGTCAAAGTCACACTAGCTTTATGCAATTTAGGCTTTTACAAAGCTCTTATGAAAGTCAAGGAATGAACCGGTTTGGAAACAAAACTCCTCTACTGAGAAGAGCCGGCAAGAAACTCTGTGTGGTATAATTTTTTTCAAAACAGTACATATAAGTTAACAATGATGGCTATAGTTTTATACAAATCTAAATATATACCACAGCAGGTACGCCCATCGAGACCCAGGAATCGCCGGTGCAGCTTTGAATAGGCGTATTTCCTGAAAAATTCTAATTAATCCGTCATTTACATTATAAAAAAACCGGACAAGTGCGAGTTAAACTCGCATGGAGAGGGTTCCGTTCCGTACATGATTATCTGAAATTTACTACGTTAATTTAAATACCATAGACTGCTTATAGGTTTTCCTGTAATCTATAGGTAAAGAACTATTTCCTGATTTTTTTTCCAAATTTTAGCCCCAGTAGTTTCGGAAATAAGGGGGGGGGGAATAGTCAATTTTCGCCTATTTTCCTAAATAACTTCTAAACTATTTTATTTCAAATTCAAAAGAAAATATATTTAACATCCTCACAATAAGCCCTTTCATTTGATATGTCACACGATATAGGTTCTATAACTTTTTTTTTAATTTTCTAATTTACCCCGCTAAGGTGGCCCCCATGTTTAAAATTCATATATTTACGTCACGCGTCTGTGTTGCCGTCACTGACATACATATGTATACCAAATTTCAACTCAATCGGACCAGTAGTTTTGGAGCAAATTGGCTGTGACAGACGGACAGACAGACAGACACACGAGTGATCCTATAAGGGTTTCGTTTTTTCCTTTTGAGGTACGGAACCCTAAAAATATTGAAAACATTTTTTCTTTTGGCAAATAAACAAAAAACGACGAAGATGTAGTGCGTTGAAGTTCCACGTGACGTCACGACTTTTCACACTTTTTACCATTAAGTGACGTCATTAGCCCCCACTCGAACTTTGATGCGCGTTATCCTTGTCAATTTTGATTGATTTGATAAAGCAGAAAATACGTGTTCAATCTTTTTTGATAATCTAACTGATGGACAAATTTTTTGTTTACCCAATAAACATCCATATTTATTACAAACATCCCTGTTCATAGTCTTTTACTGTGTAACCCTAGAAATAAGAATTCGATTTACAGTAGATTTAAACATTGTGTTTGTTTGATCTATAATATTATGAAAAATCATCTATCATTTATAATATTAATATGGATTGAATGACATGTAAAAGACCCCATGTGGCCTACTTGCAAAATAAATAGTTTCATTTTCATTTTCTTTTTCATTTTCATGCTTCAGCGGAGGACGACACGCTGTTCCGAGTGTACAAGCTAGACACGTTGTTCTTCAACATGCTCAATGTCATCAAATCCAGCGTAGACGAGGGCTTCCCGAAGAAATCCCTGGCTCTGACGCAGCTAAAGAAAGACCCGTTTAAATACAACCCCGGGCTAGGATGCGAGGTATGTCAGACCGTCCGAACGTCCAGACGTCGAGAGCGTCTTCATCCTTATGTTGTCGCTATTCCACTCATTCGCACGAAGCGATTCGCCTCATCCTTCCTAATGCGAACCGCTAAGGACTGGGGGGGGGGGGGGTAAGAACTTTGCTTACTTTTGCTGAGGAGGGGGAGGGGGCGGTCATAAATTACAAAAAATTTGCTTACGCTGTTTAAAAATCGGTTCATATTCTATCAATGATTATTGACAGCACCACGAGGAAGTGGACAAGGCTGTGGAGTGCTCGAAGTCGCGCTGCAAGCGCTGGGCCTTCACCGTGCTCGACAGCTGCTGCCCCGTGGGCGGCGTCGACATGGTGCCGGGCGCGCACGTGCCCCACGACTACGACATGAATGTGAGTGCTCCTGTACCGTTACCATCAGTTTATGCCAACCATTCTCGTTAACGAAATCTATCGGAAATACTGCTTATTGCCGATACAAGTAAAAGCGACCGAGCGATAGTTTTCTATTACAAGAACGGTTTGCATAAACTCATGGGCGCGTTTACATAACACATACCAATAGAATTGGTATCCGCGGGGTAGCGCTTAACCTGTCCTATCCCGTTGACGTTCCATAGGTAAAAAATCCATCACATACAAATTACCTCGTCATGTGAAATGTTGGACCCTTTAATCTCCCGATGACCTAACGTATGCGTCAGAAATTTTTGCTCCGTAATTTACCGTTGACGCACGTGTAGGTCAGGTCAGACTCACTTGATTCTAATCCTTTTTACGCTGTCAAATAAGTCACAATTTCAATAGAGAACTAGAATGTTTTTTTTTTTCATCTTTTAAACATTATTGTGTCTTTTTTTTTGAGATACAATGCTTTTAAGTCATAGTTTATACCACTCGCAAAAACGCTCCATACAAAATGGCCCTGAAATATGACGTCACAGTGCAGTTAGAGTGTATATCAGACCAATGTAAACAGAGCGCTGACGGTCATACATTTTATATGGCCGTCAAGGCTCTTTTTACATTGGACGGGGTATACAAAATATATGAAATTTGCAATTATTTCCGAAAAAACGGTTTTTAGGCCAACCTTGTACAAATAAAAAATGACAGAAATTTGTTGAGGATGTCAAATACTAGTAATTCAGAATTAAAAAAACAATATTTATTTTTCACTTACAATTAGTTTGACTATTTTTGACCCTTAATAAAAGAAAAAGTACAGTCAAAATGATCTTTTTGTTTCTTTTACATGCATTTATTTACGTTAAGCTACCGTTACTCAGAAATATATTAATATTTGTTACTATATTCAAGTAGCCAACGTAGTAGTAGTTGTTTTGTACGGTTTAGGTTAGATTTCAAACGATATTGGAAAACAGATGGTATCAAATATGCATACCAACTACATAGAAAAAAAAAACCGTTACGTCCGGATACCGGATAGAAACCGGCTATCCGTTGCATCTCTAGTTACAACAGTAACACATTGCAAGTTTCCCAAATTGTACAGAACAATAATTCATCAATGTTTTTATTTCTTTCAGAAAATTTTGATTTATAAAGAACAAAAACGCGTAAGAGCGGGCCCATCGGTGGCTGGAAGCGGGGTGAGTAACGCTATTAAACTTAAGTATAATGCGCCATGAGCGCTCGCCCCATTAAATACCTCGAACCATTTTTAACACTTACGCTGCCAGCTCAAAAATCAAGTTCTACCCCAGGAGCCAAAGAATCCATAAAGTGCGTCACACTAATTTCGTCAATGTTTTTTTGACCACTCCCCCCCGTCCCTGTCACAGTTGGGGACATTTTGGGAACCCCCCTTCTCCCCCCTCCCTAGTGTGACGTCACATATTTTGCAATTTTACATCTATAAATTATTAAATTAAAACTTAATGAACCTAAAAACCTAAATATTTGAAGAAATGCGACCAGCGCGTGACCATGGTAGAGAGAGCGAGTGTACTTGCCAACAAAACAATTTAAACCATATGCCCACCTATTGATATATTAAGGCTGGCGTCCACTAGACTCGCCGAGGCGAATCGAGTCGACGTCTCCTATATTTTCTATGCAACTGCGTCCATTGACGAAGAGCCGCGGCGCGCCGATTCAATGGACGCAGTTGCAATAGAAAATATAGGAGGCGAATTATGGCGATTCGATCCGATTCGCCTCGGCGAGTCTAGTGGACGCCAGGCTTTAGATTTTGAAATGTAACGTCACGTAACTTAGGGCCCCTGCCACAATGTCACACTTCGTGTCATATTGTATACTTATTACTTATAATAAATACCTAGTTTTGCCTCTATCATGTTTCTAAAAGTGCAAAAACGTATGGCCCATCCTGTATGTAGATGACTCTAGCGCTTATGTTTACGTTGTCATACTGTAATTTTGACGGATTACTACAAAGCAATACTATTCTGTGCTTCTTTCTAAAGGGCTTTTCTTCGTGCAACTCATCGCTGAGTGAATCCTTCAGTGAGAATACACAACGGTCAATTAACAGCTCGAATGATGACAGTAAGTTTTGGAATGTTTTAACACCCCACTTTATAGACCTGAATAATCTTAGATATATAAATATTTAGAGCTTACTTTGGGACTAGATCGATCTGTGTAAAGATTTTCCCTTATTTAATTATGATAGCAGCTTGATGGAGACTTAACTATTTAATCATGGATCAAATGTTGAATGAAATGAATTCGACCATTATTCCTGTTATAGTTCCGATTTCACATGTGGAATCAGCGTTGCCTAAAGTTTTACACTTCCATTTTTATAAATAATTAATATTATTATACTGGTTTTATTATGCCATTGAATTTATTTTTAGGCATTAAAAAAAAGAGGACCCAGCCGTTATTGAGAATGCCGAAATCTGACTGTGAGTATTAGAAAAGAATATATTTTTTTTATTTCGGACCTTGATCCATATCGGGTTTGTAACAATTATCTTACACACCTAGGATAAGTAAAATACTATACACAACAACATAAAAACATACAAAGAAATACATACATTGACAAGAGAAGAGAGAGAAAAGGCAACACACTTGTCAGATCCCCCTTTGCACATGTAATTGGACCCAGTGGTTTTAATAAGGGCAGTCCAATTTACTCCCAGTTTATTTACTTGTATTGATACCCTTCCAAATATACAGCGTAAACTCGATATAGCGCATTGCAATTGAACTAAAAACTCCCTAAAGCGTAAAGATAACTTTATAATTGTTTTAGGGTTACAATGGGTCCAATTCGAAACGGCTTCGCCTAAAATAAATTTAAAATTTCCTAAACTTAAAATAAGAAACGTCAAACTCAATTTTGACAGCTCTGTCAAAATCGGATTTGACGAGTTTGAGTTTTAAGCCCGTGTTACCCTAACAATTTACTGATTTTAGACCGATTTTGTTCCGGCTTTATTTGCATTACGGATTAAGTTTCAGCTATCAAATTTGGCCTGATTTTAGTTTATATTCCATAGTGTAACAACAAATATCAACTCAATGGTGTCCTGTTATAGAAAAGAGAAAAATATATTGAAATCAAATAAAAAAAATACCGCTACGGCTTAACCATAGTATAAAGAGAAGGAAGTAGGGTATCTTCATACAAGCGCACCGCGCGCGGCTTGTATGTGTGCGCCAAAGTATCTATGCGTCGCCGCACGCACACTTAAACAAATCTCGACCCGCTTAAATGAGCGTAGTAAGTAACTTTTTTCCTAAAGGCCACACTGATTTTTTCTGAAAATTAAAAAGCCAAGACAAGCTTACATAGTTTTTCGCCATGGCCCCGATGCCAGGTGTTCCGCCTATTGCCGCGGCTCAGATCAGTAGTGGCCCTCGGACCGCAGTTTGGAAATCTCTGATATAAAAGATACTTATTTGGGCAATTTTTGCCTTGCACTATGTAAGGCATCACCAAATATATCGAAGTGGTGTGGTTGAAAATAAACTGGGAACCGTTTCACAAAAGAGTTTATAAAAAAGCACCAGTTCTGGGGCGGAGCGGATACTGGTCGGGCGCGTTGTGTTAAAAATTGTAAGCTCAATTTTTTGCAGTGTTATTAATAGAATTTAAATTGTTAAGTTTAATTCAAGTTTTAAACATCTATCAACTTTTCTGCTTAAATGAGCGTAGTAAGGGGAAACGGGTCGTGGTCGTGTTTAAGTGTGCGTGCGCCGCGCGCGGTGCGCTTGTATGAAGATACCCTACCTCCTTCTCTTTATACTATGGCTTAACAATCTACCAACTTAACTTAGTTGCAACTGTCAAAGTTGGCCATGCCAAATTGGCGTATTACGTAACCCTCGGTTTGCTAGTCCGACTAGCACTCGGCGGGTTTTTTAAAGTAGATGGGTCATACACACGTTTAGGTTCAGAACTGTCCCCTCCTGTTCCCGAAAGTTAAGGACCCTGAGGCCTGATCATTTTGCTTGGACTATATCCGCATGTAGGACATTACGCATAGTGTAGGCCTGTATGAAGACAACGTAAAATTAAGCAGTCGTTCTCGTTAACTTTTGGTCACAGGAGGGACAATTTTTCCCTTCCTCCTCGTCGTGCCACCAACTCGTTCCACCAGTGGCACGAGAAGGAATTGTCATTCCTCGTCGTACGACTGAATGATTGTTGCTCTACTAGTAATAAAAAAAATCTAAAGACAAATTTTACTTCAAATACCTGTGGGATATGATGAAATTGGCAAGGGAAATGGAACGTAATGATGTATGACGATCCCTAGAGGAGGCCCAATATGACATCCTATTTATATTATTACTTCTTCATTATTGAATATCAAACTGTTAATAATTTAATTATTTTGAATGCTTATATGTACTTGCTTGACGATCTCAATGTAATTAATTTTAATTTGACATGACATCTAATTTAAACTGTATATTATATTGAGTAATAAACAAACTAAACTAAACTATGAACGGACGGACGGAGGTACGGAAGAATGTGAGGGAATAAAGAACGAATGGCGATTTGGATGAATTCAGTTCCGATTCACGGACTTCCATTATTATAACGAAATTCAATTAGTATAACTGAAGTTCAATTGGCAGATTATTAGAAAAGGTGTTTTTTATGTCACTTATAATACTAAAGTTGCAGTTACAGGAAAATTGTGTTTAAGATAACAATTATTTATAGAGGTTAAGTAGAGCTACCTTCACTGCATGTATCTGCATTCAGTGGCACGACGAGGAATGACAATTCCTTCTCGTGCCACTGGTGGAACGAGTTAATGATAATAATAATCAGGGGTTGGTGGTACGACGAGGGAGGGCAATTTTTGTTGTGATTACCCAGACATGATATTCTTCGATAGATTCTCAAGCGCTCCGGCCGGCGCCTGAACTAACTGACAGCGATCTGTTGACGTCCAGCTTTGGGAACGTCGCCATCTCCGGCCTTGGACGAGGTAATTTGACTCTGACTGTACTGTGACTGACTTGAGAGACTGCACAGTGTTCTCTACAGTATATTTTATAGCTTTCACATGAAACTATTTTTATTTTTATTAGCCTTAACTATTACGAAAAGCGCTAGCAACGACGCACTTTTGTTTTGATTATATTTGAGAATTTCATTTTGACTGTACCTCTCTGACGTCACAAAATTATCCAATTAGATCCTCACTGCTTTTTTTCTTTTCTTATTAGTTACAAAATTGTACGTAAGTTTCAATATTTGTAATTTTAGCATCAACCCGTTAGCAACGAGGTTGGGTTTTTTTTTTAATTTTTTTTATTGTCTTTTTCTACAACAGGTCGTGGACGCGGCATTGCACCTAACATGAGCAAGTAATATGGCAAGTTGTCTTCGGAAACTGGACAGGGCAACTACGTGCTGGGCGAGGCAGTTAGGCGGTGCGGAAAATACACCAATAGGATACATAGATAGAGAAACACTTTATTCACGTAATAATGGCAATTCAAAGAACGATACAGTATAAGTCAAATAACAACCAACAACTTAGAACTAAAGCACCAAGACAAATTACTTATATCTGGGCGGTTTTCAAAAACATTGTACGAATTGAGACGTAGTTAAGAAAAAGTTGAAAAGTTCCTCTACGTTACTAAATTAACCATACAATTGTATGGTAAATTTTTGTAACAAAGTGAGTGAGACAGACGCACTTGGGTGAATTTCAAAAAAAAAAACATTTTTAAGGCGTAGTTAAGAAAAATGTTAAAAAAGTTCCACTGTGTTACGAAAATTAGTCATACAATTGTATGGTCAATTTAGTAGCGTAGAGGAACTTTTTAACTTTTTCTTCACTACGCCTTAATTCGTACAATGTTTTTGAAAACCGCCCATCTATCAACCAAACCAAACATGCCACATTATTATTGTTAACACATTTCGAAAGGATCACATCATTTTGAAATGATCGCAATTCTATTGGTGCGTTTTTCCTCGCCCTCAGCTGCCTGGCACCGCTCTGATGAATACGCAGCATTGGAGTGCGCGGCACTGTTCAGTTTTCATAGAAATATACAATTTGCACCGCGTAAGTTTGCGTCCGTGAAGTTAGCCTCGAGCCGTGTTCGCAGCTACACTCATACCGCTGCGCGCTTCGAACCCCTTTGTCACCTAAAAACGTTTACTGCGACGCTACTAGTAGCTAACTTCACAGACGAAAACTTACGTGGTACGAAGTAACTATTATAATGTCATTTATTAAAGTTTTCTGTTATGATTTCAATTGCATCACGCAATGCGCAAATCGCACGCGTCGGGAAATAACGAAATAACTTAAATTTCAAAACTAATTTTAAAACGACTTGTTATTAAGAGGACTGTGAACTTAGGCAAAAATCACCCTTTTCATTCAAAAGGCGATAACGATTTCCGCCCCTTAAACGTTAACCGATTTTGACCAATTTTTGATAGGTTTTCAGTCGGAACTAAATCTAGGTCTATACGTTTTTTGAATATTGATTAAAGATCAAGAAAGTCAAATAATCCCCGAAATTTGTTTTGTATAAGAATACTGAAACGGCAATAAAACTGAATTTATTGATTATAGTGTAAAAATCAAAACGTATAGACCTAGATTTTGTTCTGACTGACGACCTTTCGAAACTTGGTCAAAATCGGTTAACATTTAAGGGGTGAAAATCGGTATCGCCTTTTGTATGAATAGCCGTAGGTGCACACTCCTCTTAAAACCCGATTAAAGATTGCGTGATTGACCGAATAAATGAGGTTGTAATAGCTAATATTGTCTTGTTTGGACACCGAACGGTGAGTTTTCCTGTTAATGTCCACTTTATATTTTTACCTAAATAACTCCCTAAATGTAGTTTTAAGAAATTCTATTATCAATCTATGATCAAGGAAGAAAGACGCTACTTAGTACTTAAGAGGAGTGTGAACCTACGGCTTTGCATACAAAAGGCGACAACGATTTCCACCCCTTAAATGTTAACAGATGTTCACCAATTTTTGATAGGTTGTCAGTCAGAACAAAATCTGGGTCTATACGTTTTGGCTTTTTCATTATAATCAATAAATTCAGATTTATTCTTGTTTCAGTAATCTCAAAAAAAAAAAACAAATTTCGGTGATTATTTGACTCTGTCGATCTTTAATCAATATTGAAAAATAGGTATTTGTTCTGATTGACAACTTATCAAAAATTGGTCAAAATCGGTTAACATTTAAGGGGTGGAAATCGTTATCGCCTTTTGTATGAAAAGGGTGATTTTTGCCGCTGGTTCACAGTCCTGTCAACAAAACAGCCTTACGAAAAAATGAGTTTTAAGATATCCAGGGGTCTCCCAAACTTTTTTCCTAAAGGCCACACTGATTTTTTTCTGAAAATTAAAAAGCCAAGACAAGCTTACATAGTTTTTCGCCATGGCCCCGATGCCAGGTGTTCCGCCTATTGCCGCGGCTCAGATCAGTAGTGGCCCTCGAACCGCAGTTTGGAAATCTCTGATATAAAAGATACTTTTACTTTAGGGCAGTTTTTGCCTTGCACTATGTAAGGCATCACCAAATATATCGAAGTGGTGTGGTTGAAAATAAACTGGGAACCGTTTCACAAAAGAGTTTATAAAAAAGCACCAGTTCTGGGGCGGAGCGGATACTGGTCGGGCGCGTTGTGTTAAAAATTTTTGCAGTGTTATTAATAGAATTTAAATTGTTAAGTTTAATTCAAGTTTTAAACATCTATCAACTTTTCTGTGGACTTCAGAAAAAAATATTGTTTAGCTTGAATAAGAAATTTGACGCATTATGGAAAAGTTGATTGGCAATTTAGTTTCGCACCTCCGCTTAGATATATTTGATCTGAATGTGATTGATTAGTTATAAGTTTAAATAAGAGTCTTGGACGATTCTAGTTTAGTGTTTAAATACGGAGTGTTAAGGATGGACAAGGGCTGACAGCCCCTAAACGTGTTTATTACTTTTGAACGCCACACTCGGCTATACACGACAGCAGATTTTTGTGGCCCTATCGCCACGATATGCCGTTTTCCATACATTTGCGTCGGCTACAGCCGTCTTCGGCGTTCGTGGCACGCTATTTCGCCTTGGTACCGTTTGGTAACTAAAATTTTAGGTAAAAAAATCCCTTGCCGTAACTACCTACAAATAAGGAATTTTCTATTACCGATTTGTAAACGTGATTGGTAACCAACTTCGAAAGGGGGAAAAAAGGCCCTTGTTGTAACCAGCTACTATAAGAAACTTTTCTATTACCGATTTGTAACCGCGATTGGTAACCAGCTGCGAAATGGGGAAAAAGTCCCATGCTGTAACTATCCACAAATGGGAAACTTTCTATTGCCAATCTGTAACCGTGATTGGTAACCAGCATCAAAATGGGAAAATAGTTCCATTTTGTAACTAGCGAGAATTTGGGACTTTTCTATTAACGCTTTGTAGAATAACGGACCCAAGCGGGCCTAATACGTAACCAGTTACAAACCGGGCGTTTTTGGTTTCCCATTCTGTAGTTGGTTACGAAACTTAGTTACAAAATGGAGCTACGCAGGCCCAATACGTAACCAGTTACAAACTGGGAATCTTGATTTCCCATTCTGTAGCTGGTTACGAAACTTTGTTTCAAAATGGTATCGAAGGGCTTTTTCTTAGTATGTTAACCCTTTGAATACCGCGGGCAAATGCAAACGGCGTGCCACGGACGCCAACGACGGCACTAGCCGACGCAAATGTATGGTCTGCTTCAAGTTGTGCCATGTGAAAAATACATTTAGGTATAAACTATTTTGTTATAATACTGACTTATGTTTTGTTATTATTTCGTATGAACAAATTGACAATTACATTTATTTTCGTATTAAGCTCGCTTTTTTTTTGTTTTTTGCCATCATACATATGCGAGGAAGATGAACAGGGAGCTAAGAATGCACCAAAAAATATGGATTTATTTATCTCTGTTTATTCGTTACTGGTTGAACTTAAGAGGACTGTGAACTAACGGCAAAAATCACCCTTTTCATTCAAAAGGCTATAACGATTTCCACCTCTTAAATGATAACCGATTTTGACCAATTTTTAATAGGTTGTCAGTCAGAACAAAATCTAGGTCTATACGTTTATTAACGATCAACAAAGTCAAATAATCGCTGAAATTCGTTTTGTATGGGAATACTGAATCATCAATAAAACTTAATTTATTGATTATAGTAAAAAAACCAAAACGTATGAACCTAGATTTTGTTGTGACTGATAATCTATCAAAATTGGTCAACATCGGTTAACCTTTAAGGGGTGGAAATCGTTATCGCCTTTTGTATGAAAGCAGTAGGTTCACACTCTTAAAATGGTCAATGGGGCCGAAATTCTCGAGTGGCGAACGCGTGGGCAGAACATGCGAGCAGTATGGAATCGGTCGAGGCGATGATTTACGGAGGCCTATGTCCAGCAGTGGACGTCTTCCAGCCGAAATGATGATGATATTGGTCGTAGCCCATGTCACCGATCGTGTCCATCACAATCGCTGTATCGTTAGTTGGAATAATGCAGTGGTAGCCTAGTGGCATAGCTAAGCACCGATAATCAAATAGTTGACTTCGTTAATCGCTAATCCGTTACTAAACCATTTTATGCTCTCGTTTATGAAAATAAAATTTTGATTGATTGATTGATAAAAAACTTAACTTCCGAAATGTAACGCTTTAAAGTATAACGATACTTTAAAGCGTTACATTTCGGAAGTTAATGTTAATCTTTAACTCTTGATAGAAATTGCATTTTAAGTTACTTAAATAAAAATGTTAGTATGGGCTATGTTAATTTAGGCAGACCATGAATTTATAATAAAATAGAAGGGTCTGCGCGCGATGACCGCCGACCAGTCCGAAATTACCTAATTGTCAGAACGTGTTTTTTGAAGCGCGGCGCGGTCCGCACGGTGTCCTTTTGGCAAATCGTAGGTACTACTAACGATTAACGGACTTCGTTCTAACGGAAGTAAATGAATCAGTTAACCATCTTTAAAGTTAACTTAAAAGTTAATCCGTTACTCGAAATGTTAACTTCGTTAATTAACGGTTTAACAGTCTTGTGCCCAGCTATGCCTAGTGCGACCAGAAGCGGCGTTAGGGTAGGGCGCGGTTGGGTGACCGCCCAGGGCGTCGGATATAAGGAGCACCGCTTTTAATAATTGGTTATTTCATTATATCCTTGGCCTTTTGAGGGTTAAGTACCCAAAGGGTAAAACGGGACCCTATTAATAAGACTCCGCTGTCCGTCTGTCACCAGGCTGTATCTCATGAACCGTGATAGACAGTTGAAATTTTCACAGATGATGTATTTCTGTTGCCGCTACAACAACAAATACTAAAAAAACAATAAAATAAATATTTAAGGGGGCTCCCATACAACAAACGTGTTTTTTTTAATTGAAAAATAAACACGTTTGCGCGCGAAACACGTTTCGCGCGCATAAGGAACCCTTTGTGCGCGCATCCGACTCGCACTTGCCCGGTTTTTTTCGTATGGATTTGAATTGCAGTTAGGGAGCGCCGTAGAAATACTGACCAGGACGCTGGTAGTTCTAAAACTGGCACTGGGTCAGACGCGCGGTCTCTCGTGCAGAGGATCGCGGATTCAAATACCGGCTCGCACGAAGTTTTTCGAAACTTATGTACGGAGTTCGATTTTATATAACACGAGTATTTCAGTGAAAACATCGCGGAGGAACCTGCACGAATTTGCGAAGTGATTCGACGATGTGTGTTAAGTCCCCAGTCCGCACTGGGCCCGCGTGGACACTAGTGCCCATTCTCTCTCACTATGAGACGTCTTTGCCCAGCCGTGGGATGTTTATAGGCTAGTGATGGTGATAAGGAGTTGAAAAATGCAACACAGAAGTCGCCCTAAATAAACACTATCTTTATTTTGCAATGTGCTGGCGAACATCAGCTTTTGGTTGACTATTTATAATTAGAACTTGAGTTATTCAACCATCATTTCAGTTGAACACAACACAATCTTAGAGAAAACTAAATTAATACCAAGAAGCTTTTCATAGCTCTTAAGCTATCATATGAATTGTCATATCAATTCGCTTGCTTTCCAATATCGGTTTATCACTGCGGGCGATTTGAAGGAGAAATGCACTCAATCTTTCTTGGACTCTTCAATTTTCTCAAGCTTCGCTTTGCTTTCCTCTATTTTGACCTTCTCTTTCCTTCCGAAAAAACCACGAAAAGGATTTTTAATTTCTTCCTTTTTGGCTTCCTTATTCACCCCATCCTTATTGGCACCTGCCTTTTTCTTTCCATCCTTAGTCACTCCCTCCTTGGTTATTCCTTCATTACTCACCTCCTCCGTACTCACTCCCTCCTTGTTCACTCCCTCCTTGCTCACTCCCTCCTTTCTCACTCCCTCCTTTCTCTCTCTCTCCTTACTCACTTCCTCCTTATCCGCACCCTCCTTATTCCCTCCCTTCTTAGACACTTCCTCCTTAGGCACTCCTACATTAGTCAGTTCCGCTTTAA
Organism: Tortricodes alternella; assembly: GCA_947859335.1. Taxonomy (NCBI): domain Eukaryota; kingdom Metazoa; phylum Arthropoda; class Insecta; order Lepidoptera; family Tortricidae; genus Tortricodes; species Tortricodes alternella. Next base: position 20,139,270 of record OX401968.1, on the reverse strand, counting down.
TAACTGCCCCCTTTTTGGCTACTTCCTTAGGGTTGCTTTCCTTATCAATAACTTTTTTAGTAATTAAGTGTACTGAAGTTTCCTTGGCAGGCACTGCTGATTTTTCCTGTCTCGTTGCCAAATGAATTGGTAATGTTGCACTCTCTTTAAACTTCGGCTTAGCCAATGTTTCCTCATTAACGTCTGCTTTAATTTCTTTCCTTACTAATGACGCAACTGGGGTTTTTTTACCGTCTGTTTCTATGACAACGCTGTATTTCTCCTTTATAACTGGGGTGAATGGCTCAATGTTCTTCCTCAAGTTGACGATGTAACCATTCTTTATTGATGCTTGTTTGATTTCGACCATTGCACTACGCACTAGCAAGATAAGGTAGATTTGGTGACCTGAAAATATAAAATAAAAATGTTAAGTATGGGCTGCTAGTACGTGTACTTTCTGAAAAGTTTTAAATAATGCTTTTAAAATAGAATATAGAAATAATGCGTAAAACACAGAGACAATGGCAATTTTAAATGACATAATTAGTCTGACTAATTTAGCTCTACCTCGAATGTGTTAGTAACCTAGTTTAAATTAAGTTGCCTATTAAAATTTTGTAGTAAGTGTTATGGAATGTCTGTTATGGAATGATCATCATATGTTTTTTTTTACTCAGTAGTTTTATCGCTACCAGTGTCCAGGGTAGCAAGGTTGACACGGGGATAACTTAACGCCGACCATCTTTCGTCGGCACTACTATGAGAGAGACGCACTTAGACAAGACAGTCGGTGTTAACTTGTCTCTCATACTGGTATCGAAGAAAGAATGCACTGAGAAATAAGATGGAGATAACTAATCCTGGTGTCATCCTTGCTAGGACCGCCGATACTGCTACGGCATCAGTGGACAAAAAAGTTTAAATCATAATAACATGACCTCTCTAGCTGATAGTTATGCAACTGAACGTGTCTGGCGCTCAAGGCGTGTAGTAGGTAAATGGCCTGGCGGCGTAAAGATAAACTACGACACTTACCAACACTGCCTATGATGAGGAACTTGAGAGCAAGCGACAGAGCCATGAACACCACGGAATACACCATCACAGCCAGCGTTAGGACTCCAAGGGCGTAGTACAAGTATACACGGAGTAGCACCAGATCTTCCTACAGAAACAATTTTAATAATACTTTTATGTAGCTAAAAGCAAAGCCGTAGACCCAGGGGCGTTGGGGGGTCAGTACATGTTGAGCGGGTATTTTGAACGTCCCTTAGAAAAGCAAGTCAGACAAGTAGTCAAATGAACGATTGAAGTGTAGCCGTAACTTAATAAAAAAACCGGACAAGTGTGAGTTAAACTCGCGTGGAGAGGGTTCCGTACATGATTATCTGAAATTTACTAGTTACTATAAATACCATAGACTTCTTATAGGTTTTCCTGTAATCTATTGGTAAAGAATTACTTTTTGTATTTTTTTCAAAATTTTAACCCTAGTAGTTTCGGAAATAATGTCAATTTTTGCCTATTTTCCTAAATAACTTCTAAACTTCTTTACTTAAAATTCCAAAGAAAATATATTTAAAATCCTCACTAAGCCCTTTCATTTGATATGTCACACGATATAGATAGTATTGTTTTTTTTTTAATCTTCTAATTTACCCCCCAAAGTGGCCCCCTTGTTTGAAATTCATTTATTTACTCATGCGTCCGTGTTGCGGTCACCGAATTATATATGTATACCAAATTTCAACTCAATCGGTCCAGTAGTTTCGGAGCAAATTGGCTGTGACTGACGGACAGACAGAGAGACAGACAGACAGGTCGTTAACCGTAATTGCCGTGTATAGACTTTATAATTTTGTACTGCTCTTTCTAGACGGCCGGCGGCAGTAAAACTATACAAGCTTACTACATGGAAATATAGAGGTCGCTTCACACATCGCTGTTCTTAGGCACACATATGTAGAACTCATCAGTTGTGACTATACACTCACACATTAACAGCGATCTTTCTATACTGGACAAAGTGAATATTTTAGCATAGGTAACAATTATACCATACCCGTATAATAGCGCACAGCAGCAGCGCGCCTGACGCGAGATCCACAGCGTAAGCTATGATGCAAGTGGGCACGAAGTTTGGAGGTTCTTCTGCCATCCCGTTAAGTGTCTGCAGGAGCAGCGGCTTGAAATTTTCCTCCGCTAAGGCTATAAGTATGACGCACTGGAAGGACAAGGATATGGTTAACCTTTGCACCTCAGCGGCCCTAACATGCATCACACAAAGATAATATAGACCGTCTTATCTCTAAGTGCGTCTCTCTCACACTAGTGCCGACGGAAGAGATAGTCATAGAGATAAACGGGTTTAATTTATCTTTGTGGCATGCATGTTAGGGCCGCAGGCCCTTTCACACGCACGCGCACTGCTACCGGTAGCTAGCGCCGGCATAGGCCTTTTGCAGCCAATCCCCTAGTAGCATTTTCCGTTGGCATCCATTGGCCAACAGTAGGGAAATCATAGGGATATAGTTAGTAGTTTGCCCACATAAAACTAACATTGGACCATATAACAAAAAGATTATCATTACGCCCAACCAATTACCAATGTAGGGCTAATGCGAATACCGCTACCGTTGTTTAAAAATGGTTGGAATTTCTGCATTGTATACAACGCCTTATTAGTTATTATGTAAGTAGCGTTGGCCCAATGCAGTAGGTATCATATTATCATTACACCCATCCACTTACCAACGTTGGGCCAATGCGATTTCTGCTACCGTTGGTTTAAAACTGTTGTAATTTCTGCATTATATTGTTTCAGTTAGAAATTCTACAATGGCCTTTGGAAGGCTTTACCTCAAAACGACGGCCAAATCTAACCGTAGTCCAACTAACGAGACCCATGTGGCCCGACCAAATACCAACACAGAATGCTATTAGGGTTGCTTATCGCCATGCATGTCTTAAAACTTTCTTCTTTCAGTTTTTTTTTATACAAGTCGAGATAAATTAAATGGATAAGATAAGACAAACTCACACAAATTATCACATTCAGGCAAGCAAACGCCAGCACGCCCACTCGCACGCTGGCACAGAAACAACATAACTCCAATTTGAAATTCAGCACACTTTGCTTCACATAATCCCCCAATCTCTCCATTTTGCCACCACCGAAGACCGACACGAACTAACGGATTGTACAAAAATGTGCTATAATTATTCCGCGTAATTAGGATGTCAGTAATAGAAAAGGTCAAATAAAAAGCGTCAACAGTTTTAATGTGGGACTTCGGATTTAGTAGGTAGGTATCTGCTAAAAGTTTTAGCCTGAAACTCTCCTAATTTTTCCGCCTGTTGTTATTCTAAGTATTTTGTATGAGTAAGTAGATCATGGTTACATTAAGTTACCTGAATGTGCAAGTTTCCTCGCGATGTTTACATCTCCGTTAGAGCATCTTCTACCGCAATACGCAGGTAAAGAAATTAGAATAACTCGTTGGGTCATTATGGATTCGAACTCTGTACCTTGCGATCTCGAATCAACACACCCTGAGCCGCTGAGATACCGAACGTTCCTCATTAGGTACAAAATGATATTGATACAGTCATTCTGTATAATTAACCCTTTGACCGCCACAGTCGGCCGTGGCCGTCGGCAGTTTTACGTGCCCCTTACGCCACGATATGCCTTTTTCCATACATTTGAGTCGGCTACAGCCGTCGGCGTGCGCTCGTTGCACGCTTTTTCGCCGTTAGCCGTGGCGTTCGAAAGGTGAGGCAGACCAACATATTTTTAACTTTTTGAAACTACTTTGAGGGTTAGCTCTTTAAATACTAAAACCCTTTAACGGCGATACGTCTCAGAGGGAGGAAGGGTGAAGCACCAAGTGGAGGTGGAGGGGAGTTGTTACTTTTAGACATCCCACCCGATGGTTGGCAAACAAGTTTCAAAACTATATTAACTTAGTACCTACTAACTAGTCTCAAAAACATATAATAACCGGGGTATATTGGGGATCATCAGGGTTAAAATAAACTAGCTTAATATTTTATAAATAATTTAATCGTAATTCAAATTAAATATATGTACTTATCAATGGAAAAATAAGTTATTTATATTTTCGTAAAAAGTTGAGTACTAATGTTTTTTCGATTCGTCGGCATTCGCTTTAGTGTCGACTATTCTACCCTTTTTTCTGCCAAATATAGACCTCTTTGGGGGTTTTATGATATTCCTTACAATTTCTTCTTCTTTGGACTCTACCTTAATAACAGCCTCTTCAGGTTTTTCAGTCTTTTCCTTACTGAACCCGTCTTCTACATTGACTTCCTTATTGACGACACCTTCAATTGTTTTCTCTTCCGAAAGCGCTGGTTCCTTGGGAATTTTTATGGCGACAAATTTGAAAGGATAACTCGCAGGCGTAGTTTCTTTAATCGTACCTGGTTTCGTAATATCTTCTTTGTTCAATACTTTTGTCTCGGATTTAGGTATATCTTTAATAACGGATACATATTTTGGTATATCTTCAATTACGGATATAGCAACGTTCTCAGGACTTATTCTAGGAATTTCTGGTTCTATAACAACGCTGTATTTATCTTTATCTTCGACGTCGGTCGCTTCAATGTCGTTTAATCGCAAGTTGACCGTGTAGCCGTTCTTTGAAGCCATTTTGATTTCAACAATGAAACTTCGTACTAGGATGATGAGGTAGATTTGGTAAGCTGTGAAAAAAAGATTTCTTAATTCTCATAATAATACTCAAAATGAAGAAAGGTCAACTGGATATGAGGATGACTAGTCCCGTATCCAGCCTATTCTCAACAATCGGTCCAGTAGTTTCGGAGCAAATTGGCTGTGACAGACGGACAGACAGACAGACAGACAGACAGACAGACACACGAGTGATCCTATAAGGGTTCCTTTTTTCCTTTTCAGGTACGGAACCCTAAAAAATATCTGGTACTTTCATAAAACATTTGAAAGCTTTGAGTACAAATTTTCACTTGACCATACCATATAGGCATTGGTTACTATTGATCAATGCAGATAAGGCTGTACTTTATTGTAAAATTTTGTAATCCTTATTGATTTGCTGAGGACTCTATGTACTTATGTCTGATAGGTAATGTTATTTTCCGAATTGCACTTTCGATTTAGTGGAAGTGAATAATAACTTACCCAAGCTAATAAAGACCAGTAGGGTAGTCAGCATGTCGAGCACACCTAGCACCATTCCGTACACGAGGAGCATTGCCGCAGCCATGGCCAGACCCACGTACGTGTAGTACTTCAGGAGGATGATGTCTTTCTAACGGACAGACAAACGTTATACAGGTTTGTTAAAGGGTCTACGCAAAGAGTTTTTTTTGTCTGTATCGTGCATTACAGGGTGGGTTTCACTCTTTGAACGCCATGGACAAATGCGAAAAAGCGTGCAACGGACGCCAACATCGACATTAGCCGACGCAAATGTATGGAAAACGGCAAAAATACAATAATAACTTAACCCCGTTTTATCTCTGTGGCTATCTCTTTCGTCGGCACTAGTGTGAGAGAGACGCACTTAGAGATAAGACGGTGTTAACTTATCCTTGTGTCTGTGTATAAATAAATAAATAATTTTTAGTTGCTCTTCCGACTGTTCCCTTCATGGTATTGGAGAACGGTTCTATAATAATATAGCTTTAAATTTATGAGGCACTTTCCTATGCATCGCTTCACCCATATCGAAGTTCAACGCCTGCTCCAGCAGTGCCGCAGGATGTATAAATTGCGGGAAGTTCTTTGGACTTGCCAATTTATCGACTTCGAACTCCTTTATAAGCAGAAGCCCGCTGTCACACAGACACAGCACACCGCTCAGCGACTTCACTGCAGTGGATTCATCCTTACTTGTCTTATTTGGTAAACAAGTTTCTAACCTCAAAATGTGCAATTTTTGGGTGAAACAGCTGTTTTATCCTAAATAAAGCAAACCTAGGCTAAAAATTGGCAAAGTGACGTCTAAAATATTGTCTCCGGTTCCTTTATTTGCAAGGAAACCGCTTTTTTAGCCAAAGAAGTTGCATTTCGAGGTTAGAAACTTGTTTACCAAATAAGACAACATACATACATATAGCACGCCTGTTTCCCAAAGGGGTAGGCAGAGACCACGGATTTCCAACTGCCACGATCCTGACACCTTTCGCTTCGTCCACTCTCATTAAGTTCTTCATGCACGCTCGCCGGTTTAGGGTACTCTTGACCTGGCCTTTCTTAAGAACGTCTTCGATCTGGTTTTGGTACGTTCGCCTAGGTCTTCCCCTACCGATCCTACCATGCACACTCGCCTTATAAATCTGTTTCGTTAGTCTTCTTTCGTTCATCCTCTCCACATGTCCAAACCATCTAAGCATACCTTTCTCAATTCTCAAGACAAATGAGACAAGTGTGGATGAATTCACTGTAAGCAGACTGTACCCGGTAGATCCCGCTCAGCAGCAAGACGTTGGAGCACAACTCAGCGCAGCAGGCGAGCATGCCAGACGACTTCACGTATTCGCCATCCATGAAAGTTTGCTGCGCGTGCATATACAGCGGTGGGAAGCTGCCTGTTGCTACTGCGATCAGCGATATTACCTAGATTTGGATAGAGAAAAATTATAATCGCATACAGATAAGAGTAGTTCGACTTGCACACCCAACCATCGGCATTGCTGTTTGCGGGTGAGGTTCTTTGCTATCGGGTTGAGCCAGCAAGTACAAGCAAGCCAAACTGCTCACAGCGAGCCGCGTTCGTTGGTTCTAGGTATGCAGCTTAACAAGCCCTCCAAGGGTTGACACGGGAATAACTTAACCCGGCCTTATCTCTTTCACTATCTCTTTCGTTGGCACCAGTGTGAGAGAGACGCACTTACAGATCAGGCCAATTCTCGGTGCATTCGAGATGATGTCGATTACGTAATTAAACGTCAGATTCATACAGTTGTATCAAACGTCTGTATGCACTGACGTTTAATCTCGATTGTGAGGTTATCTCGAATGGACCGAGAATTGGGGGCCAGATTGCTATCGCTGACAGATACCTACCATATCTCCGCGATAAATGCTATGTGCGTTTTTATGTTACTCTTGCATTGAAATCTTAAGCTTTTGAACGCCACGGCTGAGTGCGAGATAGCGTGCCTCCGACGCCGGGTGACGGCTGTTGCCGACATAATGTATGGAAAACGGCATGCCATGTCGTCAGCAGTGCCCCTGACGTTCAAAAGGTTAAACTTGAAATGTACCTACGAAAAATTTAAAAAATAACGAAGTAAATTAATCGTGTACTTACACTTGAAATCACATTATAATATCCAAATATCAATAGCCCCAGTCGGACACGAGCCACGAAACAGCACAAATTCAGTTTGAAATTAAGAATACTCCTTTTTAAATTCTCTAAAAACTCCATCCTGCGAACGTGGACCGACCGGCAAAATGTAATGCAAAATGGACAAAATTTGGTGTATCAGGATGCCGGTAATAAAAGGTAAATTAAAACGCATCACGTAATTAATTTATTAAATGGCGTTCCAATTGGCGCTGGCCGAGGTCCGAGCCTAGGTGTTAAACAATACTGAAACGATTTAAGGTCAAGGTTGTTAGAAAGAGATCGCTATTTAGCGACATGACCGCAGTCTAAAGATAAATCACGCACCTCATTCCCTTAACCGTTTGACCGCCAGTCGGCTGGAGCCGTCAGCGGATACAGGGTAAAAAAAGTCCTTCATTACCTTGACTTAAAGTTGAAATTCGTGTTACTTCTCAGACATGCTTGTCGGTCAAAAGGGGGCGCCGACCGTCCAGTGGCGCCCTCATCACTGTTATTGTGTTTTCTATTAAAGGAAAGTATTTTATTAAAATTGAAGCCGTATAAGTTGTTACGCAACTTAATACACAACGTATATGCTATGTAATATAGCTTTGCAAAGTATAACCATCATCTAATCAATTTAATAGAAAATAGTGGCCGCTTTTTTCTGTTAAATTGATTAGATGATGGTTATACTTTGCAAAGCTATCGGTCGGCGCCCTCTTAACAAAATGTGTCGATCACGTTGACAGTGTACAATAAGTATTTAGACTACACAGACGCGTAGGGCCACTTCGCCGTGTAGCATAATGTACTACACTGCGGCCCCAGCATGCCAGACAAGGGCATAAGTTAAACCCGTTTATCTCTCTATCTCTTTCGTCGGCGCTAGTGTGAGAGAGACGCACTTAGAGATAAATAGGAAGGTTTAACTTATCCTTGTGTCAACCTGTTAGGGCCGCTGGACGTGTACCATAGTATACTGGACTGGGAACGTGTTAAGACATCGAAAATACCCCATTATCTGTGAGCGTCAAGTTGGCGTACCCTTCGAAGATATCCAGGATCTGATGATTCCAGAAAATAGTGCCTAAATAGTACCCAATTAGTACCGAGTTAGAAAAAATAGTACCTTTGTAATTTCGGAGATATGAGCCTTGTTTAACGGGTACGCTAACTTGACGTCAAGCTGGCGTACCAGTTTTGGATCTCGAGAACGGTGCTGTTCCCAAATATGCTCTATATCCCAAAAAATAGTGCACAAATAGTACCCCTGGCTCCCGAAGTCTCAACTTCCTAGCTCTTATAGAAACTGAGATATTTCATACCCAACAAGGGTAAAATATTTTGTACCGTCAAGCTGAGTCGGCTTTCTGAGTGATCTCGGTCGGGTGGCGTACCCGACCGAGATCACTTAGAAAGCCGTTAAATTCCTAAGCCAGCTATATACCAAAAAATAGTGCCTGAAATAGTACCCCTTTTACGACAAAAGCATAACAGAAAAGCTAAGTGGAACATTGAAAAGATTATGGATGAATATTCTTCATTGTCATAGTACTGTCACGTACAAAAGTCTTATTTTATTTATATTTATTATTTGTTCTTTCAATCTTTTAAGCAGAATGTAAGTGAAAGTTTTAATTTATTTAATATTCATTGCAATAGCCAGATGGGTTGGCATAACGCAGATTATAGCAAACTAGGTTTTATCCTTTTGCGGTACCTTAGTATTAGGAGTTTTCGGTCCTATAGCTACATCTGCGTACATTTACTCAGCACGTTAAACATGGTTAAAACATAACAGTAATGGCATCTGTTTACTTAAGTTTTCAACATAATCGTTTACTAACCGTTATAAAGTTCCTCTCTGTTTTATGTTTTTGTCGTAAAAGGGGCAGGGGTACTAATTCAGGCACTATTTTTTGGTATTTAGCTGGCTTAGGAATTCAATGGCTTTCTGTATGACCTCGGTCGGGTACGCCAGCTTGACGGTGCAAAATATTTTACCCGTGTTTGGTATGAAATATCTCAGTTTCTGTAAGAGCTACGAAGTTGAGACTTCGGGAGCCAGGGGTACTATTTGTGCACTATTTTTTGGGATATAGAACATATTTGGGAACAGCACCGTTCTCGAGATCCAAAACTGGTACGCCAGCTTAACGTCAAGTTAGCGTACCCGTTAAACAAGGCTCATATCTCCTATGGTACTATTTTTTCTAACTCGGTAACCAATTAGTGGGTACTATTTAGGCACTATTTTTTGGAATCATCAGATCCTGGATATCTTCGAGGGGTACGCCAACATGACGCTCACCATTATCTCTAGATTTTCTAGCGATTTAACCTGATTTTATTAAGACATGGTTCTGTGGCGACCTAAATTGTTTATGTATGTTTGAAATCAAACTCTTGATTAGTTACGATTATTACGCCTGCTCAAGAATTTCTGGAAGTAGCGGACGTTGCTATACCTGGGAATTTTCCTATTTTGCTGCATCCACGTAATTTTTTTTCACTTACCTTAGTTAAGCCACTCTTGGGATTTTTCTTTAGAGGCATTATTAGTTTTTATTTAAATTGAATCGCAAAATAAAAGTACATTGTGTCAAAATCGTAACTTTATTTATCATAATTGGATCAAGTTATTTGAACGAAATTCCAATGAACAAAACAGGAATGAACATAATTTGTACAAAAAGATAGTACAGTCGACTTAAATAAATAGTTTTTTAGCGGCATAGGTGAAAACAGCTAAATTTAATATCGATTGAAAGTATTATACATTTTTAAACACGTTTTTTGAATATAAATATAATGAAAGCTGTACATTATTCTACAAAAGCCGTTTATAAATTTAAACTATGCCAAAAAGGCAACGGGCAGTGTTTGGGGTCAGGACACTAGCTTAAGTCTTATAAAGCGGTTATCAAAAAGTTGTATTTTTAAAGATACCGTTACTGACAGTTACCCTTGACTATACAACTTGACAGAAAACCGCCCTACTGCATTAATTACAATGAAAAGGCCAAGGCACTCAATAATACTTTCTAAACCACAATTAAAGGCGTTTTTAGAAGTAACATTTTTAAAAATTGAGAACGTTCAACTAGTTGCATTTCGCGTAAAAATGCCTTTACAAACAGATTTAATCTGCGTATAATAAATAATTCAGATTATGCATATTTCGTAATAATTTCTAAACGGTTATTTTGATGATATAACTGCTAAGATTATTGGTCTCTGGGATTAGAACATTAAAAGACAAACGAATAAGACAATAACTGTTTTTTTTTTCTTGCCAGCAAACTTCGATACTTAAATTAAGTCTAATTTTTTCTAGGTTCCTTCAGGGTTTAGAAGAGTAAAAAATCATTAAAATTGAGCTCATATAGCATGATTATTATTTGTGTTTAAAAGTGTAAAAGATCTTAAACAAATAATGCGCCCACAAACAGAGGATAAAATAAAGGCAATCTCGTTAAAAAACATGTAATACATTTTTCAGGATTTTATTGAACATCTTTATGGAATTGACTGTACCGGATTATTAAATAATTTTTGTTTTAATAATTTCCGAATAAAAGGAAATTATTTATTCAGTACGACTATTAATAATCCAAGTAATAAGAAAGCAAATAACCTTTAAAACAAAAGAACAAATACCCTGTACATAATTTCCAGAAAAATCATAAGAAAATAAACATATTATTTTAATAAACATAATTATTCATTTCAACGTACATTATAATAATTAAAACCTTTACCATGGCGTAATTCATAATTACTTCATTATAGGTACATATTATGGTCGATATCGACGGTAAATTGAACTAAATTTGATTGGAGCGAAACTTAACTGTATTCAAGGAATTGTCACAGAATGCGGTCTTTGCGGGTCGCAGCAAGCGTACCTGATATTTTTATTTAAAGCTAAACTGGGGCCAATTCGAAAGTGTGTTCGCTAAATTTAAAAGTAGCTAAATTTGAAATAAGAAACGTCAAACTCGATTTTAACAGCTAGGTGTTATACAAAATTAAGTTTGACATTTCTTATTTTAAGTTTAGAGAACTTTAAATTTAGGCGGGTGCGTTTCGAATTGGACCACTGACGCCATAATGTAACTTATCCTAGCTATATCGCCGACTAGAGATGGGCATCTACCCGAGTATATACCAGTGGCGTAACTATACTATCTGGGGCCCGTGGCAAATTCTTTTGATGGGGCCCTATCAGTAAACATCGTCACGGTGTACTATATTTTTGAGCTCGCGGCCTCTTGGGCCGGGGCCACCTTGGGTCGGGGGCTCGTGGCATTTTGCCAGCCTGCCACCCTATTGTTACGCCACTGGTATATACCCAACGCTGGGTAAATACCTATATTTGTATTCCCTTCATTATGTATTTATTAGAGACGCAAATAGTTTTTGCCCACCGAAATGGGTATAAACGGGTAAATACCGGGTAGAATGCGTAGATACCCGGTATTTAACCGAAAGGTATTGGGTATTTACCCACCGCCCATCTCTATCGTCGACTGATGCGCGATAAGCTTGAGATAGATAGCTTTTGCAAGTTAAAACCAATTGACTGTATTAACATTCTATACACGTTTTTGAGTATACACGTTTCGTAGCAGAGGATGTAGATTCTACACTAACATTACATTGTTCTTCCGTCAAAGGACCATCCATAAATTATGTCACACGAATTTACTGATATTTGGACCGGTGGTTTTTTTTTTTCTTTATTTAAAGTTTACCAAGGGTTTTCACACTGATACATTTTGTAAACAAAACATCCCCCCCCCCTGGTGACGTCACATATTTTGCAATATTTTAAGGTTTTCGATAGTAGTTTAGAGGTGAGCGTCAAGTTGGCGTACCCGTTAAACAACGCTCATATCTCCGAAATTACAAAGGTACTATTTTTTTTAACTCGGTACTAATTGGGTACTATTTGGGCACTCTTTTTTGGAATCATCAGATCCTGGATATCTTCGACGGGTACGCCAACTTGACGCTCACGTTTAGAATTTGATTTATACATACATGTCACGAAGCTTATGACTCGTCAAACTTTGTTGACCGGTTCAACTTGACCCCTCCCTCCCCCTTAACGTATGACGTAATTTATGGAAAGCTAAAAGCATTTCTGTTCTTTTTTTTCCGTAAAGACCACGTTCCCTGACAAACCATGCTTTGTGACTACTTCATCAGCGCGTGAACCACCGCGTTGGCGTTTAAGGCCTTCAAATCCGTATAAGTCTGGCCTGTGCCCACAAACACAATAGGCTGCCCAGTTATATAAGTCATAGATATAGCCGCTCCCACCTTATCATCAATCGTGTCAAACTTGGTGAGGACGATCCCGTCGATAGTGTGAGGGTTGCTCGTGGAACTATGATCAGCTAAAGCTTGGTTGAACTTCACCAGCTGGTCGACGGCTTCGTTGCCCACCAGAGCTTCTCCCACGAATAAGACCATGTCGGGTTCGTTGACCTTGATGAGCTTGGCTAAAGCTCTCATGAGGGGTTCGTTATCCTGCATACGGCCCGCTGTGTCGATCAGAACGACGTCGGTTTTGGAGTCGGACGCGTAGCGAATCGCTTCCATTGCTATGCCGGCGGCGTCTTTTCCTGTTTGGAGGGAGATTTCGTTAGATGTGATATTTTGTTTCGGTACAGGCGCAGCTAGGGTTGAAGTTAAGGTAGCGGTGGTAACAAGGTAAAAAAAAATGCTTACTTGTTACATGTTTTGTTAAATTTCCAGGGGTCCCCAAAGTATGCTTAGGTAGTAACATAAAAATCATCTATATGTGGGCCCTAAGTTTTTACAAATAGCAACACAGATTTTGATCTAAACTATTAATTGTGCGGTACAAAGGGAAATTATACGACATTTACATAATACTGTTTTACTGTTTAAAAAATGAACGATTTATAGAAATTAACATGTGTTTTGTTAATTTTATTCATAATTAAAATATTCATATGACTTCCAAATTCAGAAAAGATCAAAATGTTAAAAAAATCAATAAAAACCTAAGATACATGCTGCACGAGCAATAGGACAGGTTACGTTAAAAATGAATAAGAGTGAAGAGTGAGTTTTACGGGGGGGGCAGCTGCCCTCCCCCGGCCGTACCTCGCTACGCTCATTAGTGTACGTACCGTATCCCTTCTCGTAGAGCTGCACCATGGTGCGGTTGTGGCGCTGCGCGGGGTGCAGCGCGTTGAGGTGGCGCGTGTGCGTGCTCGGTACGTACCGTATCCCTTCTCGTAGAGCTGCACCATGGTGCGGTTGTGGCGCTGCGCGGGGTGCAGCGCGTTGAGGTGGCGCGTGTGCGTGCTCGGTACGTACCGTATCCCTTCTCGTAGAGCTGCACCATGGTGCGGTTGTGGCGCTGCGCGGGGTGCAGCGCGTTGAGGTGGCGCGTGTGCGTGCTCGGTACGTACCGTATCCCTTCTCGTAGAGCTGCACCATGGTGCGGTTGTGGCGCTGCGCGGGGTGCAGCGCGTTGAGGTGGCGCGTGTGCGTGCTCGGTACGTACCGTATCCCTTCTCGTAGAGCTGCACCATGGTGCGGTTGTGGCGCTGCGCGGGGTGCAGCGCGTTGAGGTGGCGCGTGTGCGTGCTCGGTACGTACCGTATCCCTTCTCGTAGAGCTGCACCATGGTGCGGTTGTGGCGCTGCGCGGGGTGCAGCGCGTTGAGGTGGCGCGTGTGCGTGCTCGGTACGTACCGTATCCCTTCTCGTAGAGCTGCACCATGGTGCGGTTGTGGCGCTGCGCGGGGTGCAGCGCGTTGAGGTGGCGCGTGTGCGTGCTCGGTACGTACCGTATCCCTTCTCGTAGAGCTGCACCATGGTGCGGTTGTGGCGCTGCGCGGGGTGCAGCGCGTTGAGGTGGCGCGTGTGCGTGCTCGGTACGTACCGTATCCCTTCTCGTAGAGCTGCACCATGGTGCGGTTGTGGCGCTGCGCGGGGTGCAGCGCGTTGAGGTGGCGCGTGTGCGTGCTCGGTACGTACCGTATCCCTTCTCGTAGAGCTGCACCATGGTGCGGTTGTGGCGCTGCGCGGGGTGCAGCGCGTTGAGGTGGCGCGTGTGCGTGCTCGGTACGTACCGTATCCCTTCTCGTAGAGCTGCACCATGGTGCGGTTGTGGCGCTGCGCGGGGTGCAGCGCGTTGAGGTGGCGCGTGTGCGTGCTCGGTACGTACCGTATCCCTTCTCGTAGAGCTGCACCATGGTGCGGTTGTGGCGCTGCGCGGGGTGCAGCGCGTTGAGGTGGCGCGTGTGCGTGCTCGGTACGTACCGTATCCCTTCTCGTAGAGCTGCACCATGGTGCGGTTGTGGCGCTGCGCGGGGTGCAGCGCGTTGAGGTGGCGCGTGTGCGTGCTCGGTACGTACCGTATCCCTTCTCGTAGAGCTGCACCATGGTGCGGTTGTGGCGCTGCGCGGGGTGCAGCGCGTTGAGGTGGCGCGTGTGCGTGCTCGGTACGTACCGTATCCCTTCTCGTAGAGCTGCACCATGGTGCGGTTGTGGCGCTGCGCGGGGTGCAGCGCGTTGAGGTGGCGCGTGTGCGTGCTCGGTACGTACCGTATCCCTTCTCGTAGAGCTGCACCATGGTGCGGTTGTGGCGCTGCGCGGGGTGCAGCGCGTTGAGGTGGCGCGTGTGCGTGCTCGGTACGTACCGTATCCCTTCTCGTAGAGCTGCACCATGGTGCGGTTGTGGCGCTGCGCGGGGTGCAGCGCGTTGAGGTGGCGCGTGTGCGTGCTCGGTACGTACCGTATCCCTTCTCGTAGAGCTGCACCATGGTGCGGTTGTGGCGCTGCGCGGGGTGCAGCGCGTTGAGGTGGCGCGTGTGCGTGCTCGGTACGTACCGTATCCCTTCTCGTAGAGCTGCACCATGGTGCGGTTGTGGCGCTGCGCGGGGTGCAGCGCGTTGAGGTGGCGCGTGTGCGTGCTCGGTACGTACCGTATCCCTTCTCGTAGAGCTGCACCATGGTGCGGTTGTGGCGCTGCGCGGGGTGCAGCGCGTTGAGGTGGCGCGTGTGCGTGCTCGGTACGTACCGTATCCCTTCTCGTAGAGCTGCACCATGGTGCGGTTGTGGCGCTGCGCGGGGTGCAGCGCGTTGAGGTGGCGCGTGTGCGTGCTCGGTACGTACCGTATCCCTTCTCGTAGAGCTGCACCATGGTGCGGTTGTGGCGCTGCGCGGGGTGCAGCGCGTTGAGGTGGCGCGTGTGCGTGCTCGGTACGTACCGTATCCCTTCTCGTAGAGCTGCACCATGGTGCGGTTGTGGCGCTGCGCGGGGTGCAGCGCGTTGAGGTGGCGCGTGTGCGTGCTCGGTACGTACCGTATCCCTTCTCGTAGAGCTGCACCATGGTGCGGTTGTGGCGCTGCGCGGGGTGCAGCGCGTTGAGGTGGCGCGTGTGCGTGCTCGGTACGTACCGTATCCCTTCTCGTAGAGCTGCACCATGGTGCGGTTGTGGCGCTGCGCGGGGTGCAGCGCGTTGAGGTGGCGCGTGTGCGTGCTCGGTACGTACCGTATCCCTTCTCGTAGAGCTGCACCATGGTGCGGTTGTGGCGCTGCGCGGGGTGCAGCGCGTTGAGGTGGCGCGTGTGCGTGCTCGGTACGTACCGTATCCCTTCTCGTAGAGCTGCACCATGGTGCGGTTGTGGCGCTGCGCGGGGTGCAGCGCGTTGAGGTGGCGCGTGTGCGTGCTCGGTACGTACCGTATCCCTTCTCGTAGAGCTGCACCATGGTGCGGTTGTGGCGCTGCGCGGGGTGCAGCGCGTTGAGGTGGCGCGTGTGCGTGCTCGGTACGTACCGTATCCCTTCTCGTAGAGCTGCACCATGGTGCGGTTGTGGCGCTGCGCGGGGTGCAGCGCGTTGAGGTGGCGCGTGTGCGTGCTCGGTACGTACCGTATCCCTTCTCGTAGAGCTGCACCATGGTGCGGTTGTGGCGCTGCGCGGGGTGCAGCGCGTTGAGGTGGCGCGTGTGCGTGCTCGGTACGTACCGTATCCCTTCTCGTAGAGCTGCACCATGGTGCGGTTGTGGCGCTGCGCGGGGTGCAGCGCGTTGAGGTGGCGCGTGTGCGTGCTCGGTACGTACCGTATCCCTTCTCGTAGAGCTGCACCATGGTGCGGTTGTGGCGCTGCGCGGGGTGCAGCGCGTTGAGGTGGCGCGTGTGCGTGCTCGGTACGTACCGTATCCCTTCTCGTAGAGCTGCACCATGGTGCGGTTGTGGCGCTGCGCGGGGTGCAGCGCGTTGAGGTGGCGCGTGTGCGTGCTCGGTACGTACCGTATCCCTTCTCGTAGAGCTGCACCATGGTGCGGTTGTGGCGCTGCGCGGGGTGCAGCGCGTTGAGGTGGCGCGTGTGCGTGCTCGGTACGTACCGTATCCCTTCTCGTAGAGCTGCACCATGGTGCGGTTGTGGCGCTGCGCGGGGTGCAGCGCGTTGAGGTGGCGCGTGTGCGTGCTCGGTACGTACCGTATCCCTTCTCGTAGAGCTGCACCATGGTGCGGTTGTGGCGCTGCGCGGGGTGCAGCGCGTTGAGGTGGCGCGTGTGCGTGCTCGGTACGTACCGTATCCCTTCTCGTAGAGCTGCACCATGGTGCGGTTGTGGCGCTGCGCGGGGTGCAGCGCGTTGAGGTGGCGCGTGTGCGTGCTCGGTACGTACCGTATCCCTTCTCGTAGAGCTGCACCATGGTGCGGTTGTGGCGCTGCGCGGGGTGCAGCGCGTTGAGGTGGCGCGTGTGCGTGCTCGGTACGTACCGTATCCCTTCTCGTAGAGCTGCACCATGGTGCGGTTGTGGCGCTGCGCGGGGTGCAGCGCGTTGAGGTGGCGCGTGTGCGTGCTCGGTACGTACCGTATCCCTTCTCGTAGAGCTGCACCATGGTGCGGTTGTGGCGCTGCGCGGGGTGCAGCGCGTTGAGGTGGCGCGTGTGCGTGCGCAGCTGCTCTACGGCGCCGGCGCGGAACGTGTCGCACGCCGCGATCAGCACCGACATGTCGTTCTCGATCAGCCAGAAGCAGATCTTCGCGAGGTTCGTCGACTTGCCCACGCCGTTCACCTAAGGGGTTTCGTTCAATTACACTTGGAATCGACGAGCAGATATTCACCACGATGCATTAAGTAATTATGGTACGTGTTATGTAGTTCATTAGTCATCATTGATAACAAAATAAACTGCTATGAAAGGCTTAATGTCAAAATACATCATGTTAATAATTCATTATACTTATTTAATATTTATGGAAAAAAAGTGAAAAAAAAAAACAATCGCTTATTTTCCACGTTTCATTACTTTATCGACATTCCTTTTCCATGCGTAATACTACCCGCAGTTACGAAAGAGAGCACGATTCCGATGATTCATGACATGACGACTCCTTGGTGCTGCGGATAGTATAGTACTATTATCTATTGTGGTTTTTAGGGATACATGTGTTGTAGTGTGTCTCACCCCGCAGAAGGCCATGACGTAGGGCCGGCCCTGCTGGCGCGCGTGCAGCGCGTCGCGCAGGATGTCGACGCGGCGCCGCGGCGACAGGATCTGCACCAGCGCGCCCGTCAGCGACGCCCTGATCGTCGCCGCCACGCTGTCGAACGTGCCCAGCACCTGCGCACACGCACACAATACTACATTGTGCATCTAGGGCCATAAGAAAGGGATACCTAACGAAAGTCTGTTAGAAGCCCGATGCCGCAGGCGAGGGCTTCTAATGACTCAAGTAAGTTATCTCCTTACTGCCCGTGATACACACAATGATCACATTTGCGAGGAAATTAAATAAAAATATGACAATAAATATGTATATATATATTTTATTCCCATTATACACCGCGAATTACCATCAGGTGGTTAGAATAAACTGTACGTCGCGATCAGCGCCGGCGCCGAGCGCCCCGCCACCTGGCGCATACATAACTGCCCGTGGGAGTTATGGATTTTGTATGGTTTCTAACTCCCGCTGACGGCGGCGCGTATAGAGGAGTTAAATCGGCTATAGTTGCTCTATACGCCTGCGTATGATAATACCCTTTCCGAGCAAGTGTGATGAAAATAATAATATATAAATCAAACGTCGACAGTCAGACATACTGACATCAGGATGAAAACCAAATTAACAGATATCCTATTGACCGACAAAAGTGGAGGTGGACTGGACATATGATGCGTGACAACCAAGGAAAATGGTGCAAGGCAGTTTCTGAGTGGTACCCGAGAGATGGGAAACGAAGCCGTGGAAGACAGTGTCTAAGATGAGGATGACATAAAAATGTCTGCCAGCCCAAGGTGGAGACGAGTAACTCAGGACATACCACAGTGGAAACTGTTAGACGAGGCCTATACTAAGAGGCAAACTGAAATTAGAGACATTTTATAAGTTATGCTATCAATGTGTTCGTTATCTCTAATCCCAGAATAAAGGACTTTATTATTATTATTATTTAAATCAATTGCCGTGCTTTAGTCTCGCTAAAACTCAAAAATGTCTTGACCGATTTGAATACTCTTTAGGGTTCAGTACCTCAAAAGGAAAAAAACGGAAGTCTTATAGGATCACTCGTGTGTCTAATGTTGATTATTTAGTTATGACCTAGGTTAATAAATCGAAAAGTCAGTACCAATTACCAGTATTTACTATGCTGGTTATTTTACCAATAGGGCTCCAAGTCTCTTCTACCCTGGATGAGGTGTGGCCGAGCATCTTATTTTTATATAGAATTTAGTCTTTTTAGATATTTCAAAGCTTCGAATAGTTTTAATTATTAATAACTCATTATTAAGTAACTATCACTAATATTTAGATTCCAGTTCTGTTGTTCAGAAACAAGAAGTAGTAAAATACTACACTTATTTTATATCTAGATAATTGATTATAATCATCATACCCTTTTTCTATATTTATTTGGTTATAAGTATGCCCCTGGATCGTTAATTGCTTAAATCAGGATAATCATCAAATCAAATAATTATTTATATCAATTGGAACCCTGAGTGACGTACCTTTCCCTCCAGCTTAGTGGCGACGGATTCGCAGAGTTTGTTGGCGATGTCCGAGGCGACGTTCTTGGCGATGAGGTGGTCCCGCAGCTTGTCCAGCACGGGCCGCATCGACTCCGCCGACAGCGCCTTGGCCCCCACCAGACCTGCACACAAAACGTGTGCTTCTAATGTCCACCTTATTCGAACTTCCTAAGATTGCTTTTTCTTCAATTTTGTAATAAATTACCCTACCGACTGCGCCACCAATTAAAAATACTTATAATTTGCGAGATTCTTAATGTCCCATTTGATGTTTCTGAAGCGACATAAAAAAAATAAGCGGGTCTAGTACTTTCGAACATTTACCGGTGTTTTTTCACAAAATTAGCACATTTTAAAATTGCATATTTCTTTTATGACAATGACATTCTATTGTTTTCTTTTTTATTTAGATTTGCACCCGTTTGAGCCGTGTAGGTCCTGTATACTTCGAATAAATCGGGAGAACTGCAAAGTTAATTTTAAGGTATTTAAAAATTAAATACTAATAAAATTCATTTAAAGAGGCTAAATCTAAACAATCCAAATCATACAATGGAATACTTGTAAGATAGGTTTTATTCTCCATAATAAAATACTGTGTACATGATTTAATATCGTTTAAAGATTGTAAAATCCGTTCCGATTCCATGCGAGCCGTTTGGTGGAAATTATGTTTTAAAGCATCTAAATCTACCCTAATGAGATTACCTTTGAAAATGCTGAACATGCCCCCAGACTTCTTGGGCGCGGACTGGGCGCTCTGCTCCATCTCTTCTTCGCTGCTGCTCTCATCAGACTCCACTTCCAGGTCTTTTATGGCGCCCGCCATTCTGCCCACCAGCTATTGTAAACGTTTTTGTTGTTATTTGAATATTTTAGGTAACTGTTTGTTTAATGTCAGCCATGAGAGATTTTCCATCATAATCAGTCTATCTATCATTGTTTATCTCCTTAATGGATCCAAATCGAAATTCGAAATTCACTAAACATAAAATAAAAGGTCAAACTCAATTTTTTTGTTTCACTTAGTTTAGCAACTTTTAAATTTAGCGAACAGACTTTCGAATTAGCCCCAACATTAATTATGAGTGGAGAGAGGTTAGAGAGGCTATTGGTTAATTTAATTTAAAACCTGTCAGTTGTTACATTTGACTGGCTGGAGGGGCTGGTACCTCGTTAGAGGTAGAGCCGAGGTCAGATATATATATACGTACGCAAAAATATCTGGGCTCTTTTCCGCGCTTGATTTCGTGTCTATATTATTGACCTCGACCGTACATAATTCAATTGTACGTATACCTATCAAATTGTCTTAAAAATCCTTCAAGCCCAGAATACCAGAGTCGCAAAATATCATACTCTCAGGATACCATAGTCGCAAAATACGAGATTAGCACTCATTTATGCGACTATATTTTGCGACTCAGCTATTTTGCCCTATCTGGGGATTTTGCGACAGCTATTTTGACACTCGTATTTTGCGATTCTGGTGTCTTGCGAGTCTGGCATTTTACGACTCAGGCCCCCAATTCTCGGTGCATTCGAGATAATCTCACAATCGAGATTAAATGTCAGTGCATACAGTCGTTTGAAACAACTGTATGAATCTGACGTTTAATCTCGCAATCGACATTATCTCGAATGCACCGAGAATTGGGGGTCTGGTGTCGTGCTAATCTCGTATTTTGCGACTCTGCTATCCTGAGAGTCTAATATTTTGAGACTCTGTTATTCTGCTCTGGAAGGTTAAAAACAAGTCTAGTTTTATGTACTCAAGATACAGGCTAAGCCCTAATATGGGCCCTTAATCGTGACATTGTTTATAAGAGTGTATATATAAAGGTGTCCCCCGACTGACCTGCGTGTCGGGCGTGATCTCGCGCTCGCCCGGCGTGTCGGTGCTGAAGTCCAAATCGGGCAGGTCGCGCGCGCCGCCGCCCAGCTCCCACACGCGCGGCTTCTTCACGCGCTCCTTCTCCACCACAGGGCTTTTCGGAGACTTCCTGCAATACAATACAGATCACTGTTTTGCTGTTCACGGATAAAAAGGGCCGATTTTGGTCCGGCTTCACCATCAAAAATTCGCACGCCCCGCTACTGGGATCTATTTATTTATTGTGTAAGGAGATCTGCAGCACATTATCAATACATATAAAACAGTACCGTGACTCACTTATAGACAACGCACAGCCTAAACGGGTGCCCCTCTCCACCAGAGGTGCTAGAGGCGTGCTAGAGGTTTGAAATTTGGAGGAGACATTCCTCGAGTACCCTATAGGTGCACTAAGGAGCGATTTTTTGATATTCCATCCCTAAATGGGTGAAAAGGGGTGATAAAGTTTGTATCGCGGGCGCTGTGGCGGGTCCACTAGTAATGTATATGAACCGTGCAGATTTTTAGTTAACAAAGCCAACTACAGACACGATTACAAAGAAATAAAGTTTACTAACGACGACAACACAGGGAGTAAACTGACTGAACATGGAAATCACAAGTCAACTGGTGATAACGAAATGTAACTTTTTTCGCAATTAATGGACGGATGGATAAATTTGATGCTCGTGCAATACACTCTTAGGGTTCCATACCTCAAAAGGAAAAAACGGAACCCTTATAGGACTGTTTTTCAACCTTTTTGAGTACGCGACCCCTTTACAAGTAAATAAAATGTGGCGACCCCCGGGTCCCATAATTGTAGTAATACTATAACAATGGTTTTAACAACGAGGTATTTCAGAATCTGAATTGCACCGCGACCCCCCTAGGGGTCGCGACCCACAGGTTGAAAAACACTGCCTTAAAGCATCATTCGTGTGTCTGTCTGTCTGTCTGTCACGGCCAATTTGCTACGAAACTACTGGACCGATTGAGTTGAAAGGTACACATGTAAGTCGGTGCCTACCTGACTGCAACACGGACGTATAACGTAAATAAATGAATTTTCAACGGAACGGGCCACTTTTCGGGGGAAAATAAGAGAATAAAAAAAAAAGTTTTGCAAAACCTTGGCGTGTGAAATATCAAGTGAAAGGGCTCGTTGCGCGAATTATAAATATGCTTTTTTTAAAAATAATTTTAAGATACATGGTTTTGAAGTTATTTAGAAAAATAGGCGAAAATTGACAAAAATCTCAACCTATTTCGTCACAACAACTAAATTTAAAGAAATAAATATTTAGAATCGAAACAGCACTTATGGCCTAAAATGATTGGAAATGATCGCCTCTATGCCCCTGTTCGATTTGATACATACTTCCACGGACACCCTGTATAAGAGTCGCTAAACTGAAATAAGAAACGTCAGACCCGATTACGACAGCTTGGTGCTATACAAAATTGAGTTAGTCGATGCCGTTTCGAATTGGACCCAGTGTAACGTTATAAATGATGAGTGCTCACTTGACATCCTTCTTGGACTTGTTCAACTTCTGCGCGAGCTTGGCGCGGCTGGCGGCGATCACGTCATCCTCCGCTTCCTGCTCCTCGGCCTTGCCGTTGGTCAAACTCTTCGTTTCCACTATCTTAACTGGAAGGTTATTTACTGGTAAATTTTTATGTCGACTCACCAAGTCAAATATCAAATGATTTTGAGTATAGATGCAACAGATAGCGGTTTGGCCAGATACGGGTATCTGGCATGAACATTGGCCGGATAGCTGGATATCGTGGTGCAGAAGGCTTTTTTTTTTATCGAAGGTAGTTGTGCATTTGACCTCTATCTCACCTGATGGAAAGTGATGATGAGATCGACGATGGAGCATGCACACCTAGATACTACCTATTAACTCTCTCCTTGAAAAGACCCAAGTTGTAGCGTTCTGGGAACAAGTCTGCAGGCAGGGAATTCCACTCCTTAACGTTTATCATTGATGCCTAACAACTGGGACTGCCATGGCACCCTGAAAATTCCTTATGTACGTACAAGGCGCGCACACATGCAAGCGCGTGAGTTACCTTTGTTTGAAGAAGCACTACTGTTCTGTTTATACTGTGCCCCAACCTTTAGGGTAAAGCCCTCATTACTAAAGGTTTTTAATTATTATTATTGTTGTTTTACCTGACTTCTTGCCCTTCTCCTCTCCTTTCCTCTCGATCATGGAGGCCACAGTCTTCTTTGACTTTAGAGAATCTTCAAAGGTCCTCATTTGCTTAGGTAGTTTAGCCTGGGACTTAGCTGGAAAAAAGCGCAGCTTATGAAGCACATTTAATAGAAGCATTGGAGTTTTACTAACCTTTAAAATGTAACTCTGTATTTTTGAGGAAACTTTTGGTCGGATGCTGAGGAAATTTTATTAATCACAATATTAACCCTTATCCCTTAGAGGCGTATTATCGACCACATACTTGTATTTAGAATTTCAACCTTAGTAACTACATACATACAAAAATTCAATGGATATTAAATGATTCCCTAACAAACACATATTGACAAACATTAAACTGTTTGAATTTTACATAACATATCTGTATGTATGGGGCCTGCTTAAGGGTTGAAGAATAGCTCTGATTTGTGAGAATTTGAGACTGAATTTTGATTGTGAATAATTAAGAAGTTGCCCAATAACAAACTTAGAGGTTTTAGAAAGATCTGTTCAATACAATTTTGGTCAAGTACATATTTCAAAATCTGTACCAGTACACTACACTTTTCTAAAATTTTATATAAGCCTACCTGAGTCCACTGGTTGTTCCCTATTAAAGATAACAGAGGATTTTTGGTTCTTTTGATATAAAAAGAAACAACCAACTCACCCCATTGCTCGCATCCCTTCAGGACCGCATCAAAGCACATCTTGAAATCAAAGTCCCCCATATGCTGCCCGCTCTGCAGTTCATTCTTGTACTTGTCGCGGAACTCCAAGTGTACATCATTGAGGAACTTGTCCACATATGACAACTGCAGGATGCGCTGGTACGCCACCACGTACACCAGCTCAAACTCATTGTCGAGCTTGTATTGGAGAGTTAGTGCATTATGGTTGAACGTTGTGTTACCTGAACGCTCCTGAAAAGTGTAAAGAAGGATAATGAGTGGTTTATTTAAGATTGTGGTAAATCTGTTTATGTTTAAACTATGTTAATATAACATATGGTTTCATGCAAGTTGTACTTTACAACTCAACATCTTTATCTTGCCTATTTTGTGACTGAATTTTGAATGTAACTTTAATATAGCATTTTCATAAAGACCACAAAAAATAAATGCCTGTTAAAACTACTTTACAGTCACATACTTTTCTTGAGTAAAAGCAGTTACTGCCAAATTTCAACAAACAAAACAAAGGGATGGAAGTTGCTGCTCAAGATCTTAGTAAATAAAATTAGCTCCTTCCTGTTCAGGGATAACAGGATTGAATCATCATCATCACCATCACTAAAGACACACTGGCTAGCCCAATGGTATCACTGTTAACCCTTCCAACGCCACGGCCAACTGCATGACACAGATGCCAAAAACGATGACGACCACAGATGACAAATGGAAAATGGCATATTTTAGTGTCAGTGGCACGAAAATCCACTATCCTATATAGCAGTCAGTGGCATTCAAAAGGTTTAAATATGAAACCAGAGGCAGATATCCTAAACAATAGATATCAATAATACTCATGTCACAAAACACAAATCAGTTAAGAGTACTTGGTTGGTTGTGTTGTTCTCTAACATTAGATTAGGCTGTTGAGTGTAACTTAATTTTACTATTTATATTTTCTGTGCCTGAAACACCAGGAAGAGTCTCTTTCTAGGTGTTTGTTAATATTAATACTATTTAATAACTATTCAGTGATGTAAATTTTAATCTAGATTCAAGAATTTAAGTTACACTACATCTTGGTTGTGAAATTAATGCGTTATGGTTACGTGTAAACATTGCGAAATTGTACATGATTTGAGCTCGCCTTTATTACTTTGACTTTTTAAAATAGAAAGATACGCATGTAGATGCGTGGATGAAGTAATTATATGACTTATAATGAGGATAAAACTATTACGCACTCGGTAAACAGGCAAATATGGAAATTCCCGCGATGACACAAAGGTTGTATTCAAATAAGAATTAATAATATACACAAGTATGAAACTGAGACCAGGGCGATAAATATTGATTCGTATAAAGGCTCTGCTTGTCCACATGTGCGCAAATACATTAATTAGATTAACATCAAGGTCTGCAGGGAACAATCGTAAAATATGACTTACTTGCAAAATAACACTCCGAATTAACGCGTTCACTGAAGGTGAAAATATTTCACCCGTGCTTTGAAAACACCACAAGACGATTCCTCCTTTGCTAAAGATGCTGAACAGATCCAACATTATATATAATTATTAGAAAACAGCGTTATTGAACAGATGTTTCTACGTCTACGTGCTACGACCTTTGCGAATTGACAGAAAATTGACAACTCACAACCTGCATGTTCCAAAACATTAATTATTTAAATCAAGTGAGTTTCGCCTGATTTTAATCAAAGTTGTTATATGCCTCGCCGAATGTAAAAAGAGCGCTGACAGCCATACATTTTATGAGGCAAGGTATAAAATAAAGTCAAATGAATTTAATCTATGGTATTTATGTATGGGCCACTGGATGCCTGAAAATAAATGATTTATTTGGGGCCAATTCGAAAGTGTTTTCGCTAAATTTAGAAGTCGCTAAATTTGAAATAAGAAACGGTTGACTCGATTTTGAACCTTGGAGCTAAACAAAATCGAGTTTGACGTTTCTTATTTTAAATTTAGGCAATCTTAAATTTAGCGGACACCGTTTCGAATTGGACCCATTATTTATTAAATTTATTATAATCATATTTTACAAGGATTGGTTTGCGAACGTCGGCACAATTCTATTATCCATGGGATAAATAGTAGGTGTTGCTACGTTTCAGGTTTAGTTTATAATCTTTTCATTTGAAATAAAAAATATCTGAAAATTATAGAACTTCTTCTGTGCCCTGAAACTAATGGAAGGTAAATAAATATAAAGATATTTTTTCAATTGGTTTAATTTTTGTTTAAAATATTCAAAATCTAGGTTTTGATTGATTCAGAAGTTGAGTTCTCCCTTTTATAAAATGTATTTTATTACGTGCAACACTCTCAACTCTACATTGCTTATGAAATTAGAAAATTTGTCAATTCATCGCGTATTCATTTTAACAAAGCAAGAAATTATAGAAGTTAATCTGTAAAATATTAGTTTTATCTTATTTAAGTAAAAAACCGACAAGATGAATATCACGTCTGCCGCGGGGATAATATCCTTGCTTGACGAGCCGATGCCAGAGGTGAAAGAATTCGCTTTGAAAAGGTTGGACAACATCGTTGATGAATTTTGGCCCGAAATCTCAGAGTCGATCGAGAAGATAGAGATTCTACACGAGGACAAAGTGTTTTCGCAGCACCAGCTAGCGGCTCTAGTGGCGAGTAAGGTGTATTATCACTTGGGAGCGTTCGAAGATTCGTTGACGTACGCATTAGGGGCCGGAGATTTGTTTGATGTTAACGCTCGAAACGAATATGTGGATACGACAATTGCCAAGGCAATTGATTTTTACACGCAGAAGAGGAAGGCATTGTTCGTGGATGGCGCAGCGACGATCATCGACCCTCGACTGGAGGACATTGTGAACCGTATGTTCCAGCGATGCTTGGACGACGGTCAGTATCGGCAGGCCCTCGGTTTGGCACTTGAGACAAGGAGGATGGACATCTTCGAGCAGTCCGTCATGAAGTCCGATGACATTGCAGGTTTGTTTGCTTTTGTTTGACATTGTCTATCAACAAAACATGTTAACAACTGTTTAATAGACTGAGTTAAAGTGCAGTTACATGAGCAAGTTTTCACCACAATCTGTCTTACTCTAACTTCGTATAAATGCATACATATTGTAAAGAGGCGGGAATCTCGACCCGTTTCCCCTTACTAAACGGGTTGAGATTTTGTTTAAGTGTGCGTGCGGCACATACACTCCGCGCGCGGTGCGTTTGTATGAAGATAACCTACTTCCCTCTTTATCCTATGCTTTTAGTGTTGGAAATACATAATTAGTTATTTCGTGAAAGCATTTAACAAGTTATTGGTCGCCGTTTCTCTATGTATATTTGTTTATAGGAGTAGAAACAAACAAATTTTTAATTTAACTGTACATTCTCATAAAAACTGATACTAAAAATAAAACCTAAACCCTAAATAATCCTAGTGCAAAATGTCTTCAGCAAATAACAACTGCAGTGGAGATGAGCCAACTTAACCAATCAGATGGCTGTATCTTACGTTTCATTTACGATATCTTTCAAGTGTTGTGATTGCTCAGCTCCACTGCACTCTGGTCCTCTCCCTTTCAGGGAGAATGCTCCCTTCTTGTAACAAACTCAGGGTACGAATGTCCAGTATTTATCATAACCTCATATTTTCCTCTTAAGGGAGAGAAAAGAGAGTGAGTGATATACAAACAAATCAACTTTAGAAAGTAACAGAAGCTGTAGTAACTGAAGCAATATATCAAACTATTGATACTGGTTTTCATAAGTTTTTCAATGATATGTGGGACTATAAAGGCTTAAGGGGTGAAATCCACATCCAGACAGATACTTTTCCTGCTACTCCAACTGCATGTCTATTGGCTGATTTAAGAAAGGCCACTCAAATTGAGCTTTAATTTAAGTGACGTTTCAGTGACGTTTCTGTATAGGTTGACAACTAGTTAAGGGACATTTAACTACTTAATGTTGAGTCAAATGCTTAAGTGGGCTTTCTGAATTCAGCCATTAGTCACTTATTTAAAGAACAGACATATACAAATTATACTTGTTCTTTTTTCTAACATTGTCTTAATTTCCAATTTCCAGGCATGCTGCAGTACGCCTTCCAGGTAGCTATGAGCCTTCTTCAAAATAGAGGTTTCCGAAGCACTGTCCTCCGCTCCCTAGTAGGGCTTTACCGTGGCCTGAACATCCCTGATTATGTCAATATGTGTCAATGCCTCATATTCCTTGAAGACCCTCTCTCTGTAGCAGAAATTCTTGACAAACTGACAAATGGCCCAACAGAATCTGTTCTCATGGCATATCAAATAGGCTTTGATTTGTATGACTCAGCTACACAACAGTTCCTAGGTAGAGTATTACAAGCCTTGAGGATTACTGCTCCAATACCAAGCGCACTTGGAGGAAAGCCACAGCCACAAGGAGGACCCTTCCCAGAGGCTTCCACAGCCATGGATGTTGACACACCAACTGAAGAGATCAAGAAACCTGAAAGAGACATTGAGAGTTTGAATGATGAGGAGAAAGAACACCAAAAGAGAGTAGAAAAACTAATTTCAATTTTAGGAGGCGATGTTTCCATAGGCCTACAGTTGCAATTTTTGATCAGGTCAAATCATGCTGATATGCTCATCTTGAAAAACACAAAGGATGCAATCAGGGTATCGATCTGCCACACTGCAACAGTTATAGCTAATGCTTTCATGCATGCAGGAACCACCAGTGACCAATTCTTGAGAGATAACCTTGAATGGTTGGCTCGAGCGACTAATTGGGCTAAACTAACAGTGACAGCTTCCCTTGGAGTCATTCATCGCGGTCACGAGGGCGAATCATTAGCTCTCATGCAGTCCTACTTGCCTAAAGAGGCTGGACCGTCATCAGGCTATTCCGAAGGTGGAGGATTGTATGCCCTTGGCCTCATCCACGCCAACCACGGCGCAAACATCATCGACTATCTTTTAACTCAATTAAAAGATGCACAGAATGAAATGGTGCGTCATGGAGGATGCCTCGGTCTCGGCTTAGCAGCGATGGGCAGCCACAGGCAAGATGTCTATGAACAGCTCAAGTTCAATCTGTATCAGGACGATGCTGTGACGGGTGAAGCTGCCGGTATCGCGATGGGAATGGTCATGTTAGGGTCAAGAAACGCCGCCGCTATTGAGGATATGGTTGCTTACGCTCAGGAGACTCAGCACGAGAAGATACTGCGCGGTCTGGCCGTCGGTATCGCGTTCACTATGTACGGAAGGCTGGAAGAAGCCGACGCGTTGGTCCAGCAGCTTCTGCGAGACAAGGATCCGCTGCTGCGACGCGCCGGGTGCTACACGATCGCGACAGCTTACTGCGGAACGGGGAACAACGACTCTATCCGTACGCTGCTGCACGTTGCCGTTTCTGACGTGAATGACGACGTGCGCCGCGCCGCCGTTACCGCCCTCGGGTTCCTGCTGTTTAGGACCCCTGAGCAGTGTCCGTCTGTCGTTTCCCTGTTGGCGGAATCGTACAACCCGCACGTACGATACGGAGCCGCCATGGCGCTCGGCATTGCCTGCGCTGGCACGGGCAATCGCGAAGCCATCGGCCTTCTTGAACCGATGGTCAAATTCGACCCCGTCAACTTCGTCCGACAGGGCGCCTTGATCGCCTCTGCTATGATTCTCATCCAGCAAACCGAGACCCTCTGTCCTAAGGTCACCTACTTCCGACAGCTATACGCGCAGGTCATCTCGAATAAACACGAGGATGTGATGGCGAAATTTGGCGCTATCTTAGCTCAGGGTATCATCGATGCCGGCGGCCGAAACATGACAGTGTCACTCCAGAACAGGACTGGGCACATGAACATGCTTGCTGTGGTCGGCATGCTGGTTTTCACGCAATACTGGTACTGGTTCCCGCTCGCACACTGTCTGTCCTTGGCCTTTACACCTACTTGCCTCATCGCCCTCAATTCGGACTTGAAGATGCCAACATTGGAAATCAAGTCTAACTCGAAACCATCTCTATACGCCTATCCAGCGCCTTTGGAGGAAAAGAAACGCGAGGAGCGGGAGAGAGTGACCACCGCCGTTCTGAGTATCGCAGCAGCGCGTGCGAGGAGAAGGGCGCACGGCAGTGATGGCTCGGCCTCCAGCATGACCTCCTCCACCACCTCCAAAATGGACATTGACGAGGAGGAAAAAAAGTCCTCAAAATCCCCAAATCCAAACATCACAGTCCATGGCAAGTCCGAGAAGGATGCTGGCACATCCAAGGAGGTGAAGAAGGACGAAAAAGAAGGAGAAGAGAAGGAGACCAAGGAGAAGAAGGAGCCGGAGCCGACATTCGAGATTTTAAGCAACCCTGCCAGGATAATGAGGCAGCAGTTGAAGAATATAACCATCATTGAGGGTTCAGGGTTTACACCTCTGAAGGATGTGACAATTGGAGGCATCGTGATGCTGAACCACTCTGGCGAGGGTGAGCAGTCGCTGGTTGAACCGGTTGCTGCCTTTGGACCCAAGACTGAGGAAGAAAAGGAGCCCGAGCCCCCAGAACCATTCGAGTACCTGGATGACTGATACACTCTCTTCAGTTAAATTCTCAGTTAGCTTATAGGATTATTATGAATCATTGTGAAATGTATTGAACAAGTTATGATTACTGAAATAGAAATGTACAAGTACACTTTTA
Source organism: Tortricodes alternella (assembly GCA_947859335.1). NCBI lineage: Eukaryota > Metazoa > Arthropoda > Insecta > Lepidoptera > Tortricidae > Tortricodes > Tortricodes alternella. Next base: position 20,108,451 of record OX401968.1, on the reverse strand, counting down.
TTTACTGAAAATTATAGTTTCTCCGTGAAATAAAAAGATTATAACTTTATTGTTGGTTTCCTTTAAGCTCTTCCTTAAATTTCTAAAAAATAATTTTGAGAAAGAATGATAAAATATTCTCTCCTTGGCTTTTCGCTACCAGTGGCCTGTATCAAAAAGCTAAGTTACAATTTTACAAGCAAAAACTGGCGACACCGACTGATTTCATCCCGTCACTCCTATACATCTAACTTGCAATGCTGCCAGTTTTTGCTTGTAAAATTTTAACTTGTGAAACAGGCCACAGATGATTTTCATCGCCAAGCTTTTTAATTACAGGTGTTTACTTAAAATGTATAATTATTTATTTTGATTTCATTACTGTCGTGACTGTGGCGCTCAGAGTGCCTAGCACACTAGCTTTTATCGCGTACATAAAGCATCTATCACTTTTTAACTAATGAGCGGGTGCGAAAGGGACAAATAAATCCTTTATGTGAGTGATGAAAATTAGTGTGCTAAGCCCCTGGGCACTTTTTAATGCTGTCATATATATGAAAACGTTTTAAAGCTCGTCTTGAATAGTGTTGTGATAACGCTTCTTTATTTGACAGCTGTCACTTAGAGCCGCTTTATGTCAGGTCAGGGTCGTAGGTTAAAAATAAAACGTGGGGTGATCATATCATTCTAATCAAGCCCAATTGCTGCAAGAGTACAGACTCACTGCAAGTATAAGAGCATAATCTGACTGTATTCCCATCAAACGGTTACAATGGATTGGAATCTGGAGTACGGAGAGCTATCAAAGGATAAAGACTTTGTGGGCCACTGCGAGAATCTCAAGGAAAATCTGATGGAAGTGCAAGAAGTTTTAGACCAGCTGCTACCTCTGAAGAAACAGTACGATAAGCTAACGCTTCCGGCGCAGATAGAACTCGATTTGTTCCTAGCTTTCACCCTTAATTCGCTGCATTGGATACATTTGCGAATTCAAGGCGTCGATCCAACGAAACACCCAATTAGAGAAGAGCTACAGAGAATTAAAGCAACCATGGTCAAATGGCAGGAAATGAAAGATCGAGATAAACGGCCAACAGTCAACAAAGACGCGGCAAAACGGTTTGTCAGAAGCGGACTGTATGATCCTTACCGAGCAATCGGTCAGCCTCCTAATAAAAAAATAAGGTTTAGTGAAGATTGATATCTATAGTAATTAAATTGTAAATAAGCACCTAACATATAAGACTGAGTTGTCATTATTGAAGTGTAAGTTTGATTCTAAGCTTATGATGTTATCTTTTATTAAGTTTTTAAAGGGTTCATGTTTTGTAAACGCATGTTTTTGGTGGCTTATAGATGACCAGGTATATTGTGCAATAGTTTCTATCATGTTTGCTTTTATATCATGAAACAATATTCTGCAATATAATTTCTCATTATGTAGGTCAAACACATGTAAACTATCTATTGTTATAAGTATGATTAGCTTCCTAATGCTTTAGTTATTAGCCTTTACAGTCACAGATTGAGACAAGGCATATCCTTCATTTGAGTGTAAGATGTATCCATATTTGATTCTACAGATTGAGTAAGCTGTCTACACACAACACAAGTCATTACTTCTTTGCTACACGACTTGCATGGACCACTGATGACCTGCATTTCAGTGTGTGGCCTCTTAAGGCCTTAAGAGGCGTATTACAAAGCTAAAATGGAAATGTTGCTTTATTTGCATATTTATATGATAAACTATGTATTGTGTGATAAATAAATATACAATAACATGATTATGATGATCACAATTGAGAAAACACATAAAAGCAATGTTATCAGCTCAACTTTGTAATACACCTCTTACTGCGGAGTGCACCAACAAATAAATAGACATCTTCTTTTTTAATCAGCCATTTAATGGTACATTTGACAACCGTAAACAATTTATTAACACTTAAAAGTCTGTTTAGTTGTTGGTGCACTTGGCACTTAATGTTTAATTTAATTATAATTAAGTTTTTTAAAGCTGTTGCCACAACATAATATCATTAAGGAATGAAATGAAATAATTCAAAAAATTATTACATCTTTATTTGCTTTATTCCTCCAAATAATATTAAATTGTTTAGTTTACAATTACAAGTCATATCATAATTAATACTAATTATTAGTAATTATTGGTTTTATTGGCATTTAACACAAATCTTGTATACATTTATTTATTTATTTACTATAATATTATAAATGGGTAAAATTTGTGTGTTTGTATGTAGGGGGTAATCTCGTGCACTACTAAACCGATGCAAAGATTTCACCAATAGATAACCACACTATCTCTGAGTAATAAGCCTATTTATTGGATGTTATAAATCACAAATATAATAATAGCTAAACATGAATTGTTTTCTTTCTATAATATTATTATATGCATAAAGCAAAAATACGGCAATTAAGTATGTAAAACAAAAACCAAATATCTTTCTCAATAATTGGCATTCCAGGAAACATAATATCGCACCTTCGGTCGGACAAGGGCGCAATTGTTGAAAAACCCAAAAATTTGTTATAGCTGTACTTGACGCTCGTACGAGGCGCTCGTGCGAGGCACTCGGCGAGTGGTGCCGAGGCGAGTGGCATCCACTTGACGCTCGCATAGCTCAGTTGCCGCCGAAACGTAGAAGACAATGGACGTGCCGCGACAGCTTTGTCCGCGATTGCTCATTATGCTTTTTTACGTACATATTGTACAAAAAAGATTCCAAAATCTTGGAGGAAAAGGAGATAGCGGATGCTTAGCTTACTATACACAAAAATAGAACAGTGTAAGAACATATCTACCCTATGAAATTTATATTTTTATATAAATACGTATCAAGATTCATTTCTTTATTAAATATCTAATGGAGGGACGTGCGTGAACATGTTTTTTGTTTATTCTTTTGTTAGATGATAGCAGAACCTAAATAATAAAAGAAAAGAGTTTCATTAAATTCATATTATATCTAAAACTACCATTTGCCTGCGACATTGTCCGAGCGGAATTTGGTTATTATGCCCTCGGGAACTTTTGAATTTTCTGGGATAAAAAGTACCTTTTGAGGACATAAGGTACTTTTTCACGATTTTTCTTTAATATAATAAAACAAAATTAAAATAAAATAACCCTCTTCAGAATATCGTATAATTTTAACCTATGTTATGTTGCTGAATAATAGTGAAAACTCAAGTGGTAACCCTGCGGCCCTAACATGCATGGCACAAAGATAAATTGGAACCGTTTATCTCTAAGGCTAGCCACTGACCTACAATATAACTGTGCAATATCACTGGTTGCACAATTATATTGATCGTCAGTAGTCGATATTGAGCGTCAATATCATCTACTGACGATCAATATAACTGTGCAACCAGTGACATTGCACAGTTATATTGTAGGTCAGTGGCTAGCCTAAGTGCGTCTCTCACTAGTGCCGACGAAAGAGATACTCATAGAGATAAACGGTTCTAATTTATCTTTGTGCCATGCATGTTAGGGCCGCTGACGGTAGTGCACACTATTTTTTATCGCGCACATAAAGCATACGTCCCTTTCGCACCCGCATATTAGTTAAAAAGTGACAGATGCTTAATGTGCGCGATAAAAGCTAGTGTGCTAGGCATTCTGGTTGCCTTAGGCTAGGCATTGACCTACAATATAACTTTTTTTAAATAGTAATAGTCATAATGTACACTACTCCCAACACGCACCAGCCTATCTCGGCTCCAATAATTCTCTATAACTGTTAGCTTTTGTGGAAGTTGAGAAGCTTTCATTAAGTAGTTTTGTAAAGTTTGAAAGTGCTTTTAGATCAATTGATTGATTAATTACTGTACAGTACTCTAGTACCTACTCTACTCCTAAAATACAAATTAACAGACACGCATTGACTCGCAAAACTCACAAGTAAAAGAAGTTTACCTAAACCAGTGGCATAACAATAGGGTGGCAGGGCTGGCAAAATGCCACGGGCCCCCGACCCAAGAGGGCCCCGGCCCAAGAGGCTGCGAGCGCAAAAATATAGTACAACGTGACGATTTTTACTGATAGGGCCCCATCAAAAGAATTTGCCACGGGCCCCAGATGGTATAGTTACGCCACTGACATAAACATAAGTGTAACTAGATTATATGTATGTAATATAGTTTATGTGGGAATACATTGATCTCATATAAAGAACTAGATATACTGTCTCTAAAGCTGACCCACAAGTTGGCGTTGGGCCAACGCAAAAGACTAATTTATACGTCAGCGGCCCTAACATGCATGGCACAAAGATAAGATAGACCGTCTTATCTCTAAGTGCGTCTCTCTCACACTAGTGCCGACGAAAGAGATAGTCATAGAGATAAACGTGTTTAATTTATCTTTGTGGCATGCATGTTAGGGCCACAGAAAGACATTAGGACATTGAAAAAAAGAGCGTATCAAGACTTCCCATAGATAAAGCAGTCGCCTAAAAAGATTAACTGGATTGGTTGGTTAGCTAAGTGCGTGGGTTAGCTTGTTTATATTTAGCAATATTTAGTTAACTAAATACCTACCTACATGAATAGAATATAGGTAATGCTTAGTACTATCATGCTTGTTTACATGTGGGTGACAAGTATTGAACTCGTGTAAACTAGGCTTTAATGTAATGTCAACTGACATGACTGATGACGTATTCACATCAACGCAACGTCAGTAGGTACCTACCTATGTATAGTATTTGTATTGTCAGTGTCATCTTGTGATTGTAAGGGCGGTATGTTACTCAGCCGATATTTTAAATAGGTCTACTTATATTCCTTATCGCGAAAATAAATATTTTAACACTAGGCCATAAAATGAGGTGACGTGGCTTATTAACAGCTAAAACATTTATGCATTCCATTTTGATACGTACACACTTTAATATACCGCGATGGCTGGCACACCGATTAAATTGGGTTCAGTTCTATCTTTCTGTATAGTGTTGTATGCAGTGTACTATCGTAAAAATGATATTGGCGATGAGCGGCTATATCCGATGAGGGAACAGCTGTTGCTTCTCGAAACTCAGAATCAAGTGGGTTACGGAGATCATCAACCGAAAGTTGCCCTCGGTTATGGTGCGTGCCACGATTTGTTCGTGAATGCGACCCTGCTCCTAAACCATGAGGAGTTGAATGGAGAGCCGGAGCATTTCAGCGAAATCAAGAACAACGAGGAATTGCTGAAAAGTTTTGCTTATTTCTTCAAACACGGAGCCGCGGCCGAGTGAGTTGAAACTAATGAATTTTTAATTCGACCTTCACTGGTACAAGCTGTTAACATAAATTACCGTTATTTTTGGACTTTGTCATGTTGCCTTTTTATCGACTTTTTGAAGTACTGAATTCATTTGTTACTATGTACATGTTTATTAATTTATTTTCAGGCGATTCGTTTCTAATAGCCAGCTCTATGATGACATTGTAGAAAAAGCTTTAAAACTCGCAGACTCCAGATGGTCCATCGGTGGCAATGCTCCACTCATGGCGAAGAGGTTCTATTCAGAAGGCTGGAAAGTACTCCTTGCCGGCAAGATGAGTTCCAAACTCAAATCATACATTCCAAGAGACATAAAAATAGTAGGTGCTGATGAAAATGAAAAAGTAAAAGATGACATTCACATGATATTAGAATATAAGGCTGACGAAAGTTTCGGGGGACTAAAGGCTTCCCGGGCCAACAGATACATTCTCCATAATGATGAGAACAACCCCTTGCTGAGCTCGCTGGAGAAGTTTGCTGAGCACCTGCCTCAGTTTAACCCTGACCTGCTGATAATCAGTGGTCTGCAAATGATGGATAACTATCCATTCAAGAAAGATGATGTTCAAGGTATTAATTTTAAAAATATAAGTTTTAAAAAGGCCTTAACACCAATGGCAAGACTTTACACTTCATACTTTTTAAACAAATTGAAAAAACGTTTTTACTCCTTTAAGTGTTTTGTATGGATTTGAAAGTTTGATAATTCAACATTAGGTAGGTCAAAAACTAGCATTATATGTTTTAGATTTTCAAAAATTTTGATTATATATATATATATATATATATATAGAAGGTTATATTATTTTAAAACACGAAAACATCAATATTTATCAACTCAATCAAAAAATAAACGCCCATTTTCCTAAATATTGTTTAGGTTGAAAATGTTATCAAGTTTTGCAAAGAAAAGTATTTGATGGTGCTTCCTTTTGAGCCAAGAACCGCGCTTGTACCGCGCGGTACTGATCTGAAGGCTTCTAATCTAGTTCCTCATTAAAAAACTAGTGAAGACTCGTGCGCTGAGGACAACCAGCATCTCGTGTGTGAAGGTCTTAAGAGCCCTATTATGATTTTTTCAATGATTGGACAACTTTGGCGTTCATATTATGAGAAACTGAAAGACTTAGACAAATTTGACTTGCTGACTGGTGGGGTATAGTTATTAGCATTGATTATAGCGGCCTCGCTTTTTGCAATTTACTTATTCGTATCTATTGATATAAAGCCGAAATTCCGCAGCAAGTATTTCAAAAAATGCGCGACGGTATCTTTGGCGACGGCACTTTTTCGAGCTCGTGGTTTGAACTACTCATCTTATCTAATCTCTTGAATAGTCGTATAGTTTATAGCGGCCTCGGAATTTTGAAATATGTATGGAATAATCGTTAGTTTATAAATAATTACTATTTAATATTTTTTTTGGAAAAATAATTGATAATACAACTTAAAATAAATGTAATTACAACCCCGCCTGAATTCAGTGCCGCGCCGGCGGTTGATAAAAGCAGACCTGTGTCCGGTTGAACGATTGTTCCTAATGTAAAAAGAGCTCTGACGGTCATACATCTTATATGGCCGTTAGCGCTCTTTGTACATTGGACGAGGGCGATGTGACGCGTGCATCCAATATACCTAATCTTTCAGAACGCGATTTAGTGATAGGGCTCTTAAGATGAGACCGTCTGCGTCTTTCGAGCGTTGGCGTCTTGACAGCGGCCGCGCAGCGTCGACGCAACGCACGCGCGGCGTCTTGCCAACTTCCGCGCAGGTGGCATGAGTAGTTATAGGCTGGAAAGACACCGCTGGCGTCGCGACGCCGCCGCGCGAGCGTTGCGTTGAGGCCGCGCGGGCGCTGTCAAGAAGCTGACGCCCGAAAGACGCTAGTGTGGGGGGTCCCTTACACTTGCTATAGAAAAAGCTTGATTAAAAAAATACTTGTGTGTATTTAAGTATTGTTCATACATTAATTTGTATCTTTTATCCACTTCCAGATTTGAGAGCTGTTCGACTGGATCTAGTCAAAAAACAAATCCTGTCCCAGCCTCTCGAGACACTAGCTCATTTTGAAATGGCCAGTTACGTAGACTTGGACCTCCTGCTTCAACTAAAGTCGAAGGTCCTACCTTACGTAGACTCCGTGGGTATGAATGAACAAGAACTGACGAATCTACACAATTTGCTCCTTTACAGCAAAGTGAGTTACGCAGCCGACTCGAACCCAAGGGTTGCCACAGCGTTGGACCAAATGAGAAAAACATTCCAAATGATTAGACAGAAGAATCAAGAACACAATAGCAGAAGGAAACTGACTCGCATTCATGTCCACACCCTTGCGTATCAAGCTATTCTGACCGTGAAAAACTCTAACTGGAAAAGGACTGCCGCTGCCACTGCAAAAGCATCTCTAACCGCTCACAGATACGTGTGCAATACACAGAGCATTTCCCTGGAGAGATCAAAGCTACTTCTCGACGATAGCTTTTCAACGACTACTGCGAATGATAATAACAGCAGAGTGTTCCTGGAGCCGACAAAGCCTGTAGCGTGTTGGGAGGAAACTCTTGACGGAGATTTGGTAGAGTTATGTGTTGCTCCTGTTCTGATATGCACGGAGGCACAACTCACAGCGGGAGCAGGAGATAACATATCAGCAGCTGGATTGGTGCTCCAGGTACAGAAGTAGCGAGAGTAAAACGTTATAAGTACTGCCACTTGAACAATGTTTGTTTGCATTTTACATATTTATTTAAGGTAGGAGTTAAAGAGGCTTAATATTTTTCTGTTCGTATTGTACACTTTTTTACTCTCCTTTTTTAAATCATGTGCCATTTGACTTATATTTTGACATCAAATTGATCAAATAAACTTGCCAATTTTGAAGACGTTTACTTAATGATGGTTATAGGTATTTTATTTTATTTATTAGCTTAGAATTAGTATAAGAGTGGGTAAGGAAAGGTGATATCGGAAAGCGCGGCGGCTTTGAAAAACCTTGTTTCGGCTGCAGTATGTACTCGAATACTAGGATAGACTAATATTCTATTTTTTTTGTTATTTTCTAGATCAAAAACCACCATTCCTCGTATAGAAAGTGCTAGAAAAATGCCGCGCTTTTTGGAAATCAACTTTTGTAAGCTCGTGAGGGTATAGTAGAAAATGGAACATTCTGTATCTTTATTTATTATTATTATATTAGTCGTGCTTGTCTTATGAAACATTCCCATAATAATACATTTTTGATCTAAAAATAAATGTTGATGTTGTATTTAACAAAGTAGTTTTATTCTGTACTCTATAATGTATATAAAGGAACAAATAAGTGACAGACTCCTATCAACGAACATCTAGAACCATAGACGTGTGCAGTGGATAAACGGAACTATTAATTTAAACTGTAAGATCAAAGTCATTAGGTCTAAATTTGTATGTGTACCTCTTCGCTGTTCAGCCGCTTTGCACGTTAGAGTCTGACTTTGCAAGTCTGAAACATAAAGGTTCACTTATGCCGGCTATTCACACACCTGCGGCAGGGGCGATTTAGGGTGAGGTGGGGATGACCCTAAATCGCTCTCTTGATGTTTGGTGTAGGTGCAGGTAGGCTTCAAAAGTCGCACCTGCCGACAGACACTATAATTAAGGAAGCAATTTAAGGCCACCCCCAACTCTTCACTCTAAATCGCCCCTACAGCGGGTGTGTGAGTAGCCGGCATAGCCATACCAACAAAGCTGTGCGAGATAGATAAGTGGAGGGCGAGCAAAACTCCACCAAGCAGTATACAAGGCGATATTAATTAGTCTAGAACTAGAACCAACCATCCTATTGTCTAGAACCAACCAGGCTAATTATAGTCGCACGGCACGTCATAAACCATTACAGAGTTACTTTTTCAACATTTCCTAACAAAAATGGTCACAAAAGAACATGTTAATCGTTCATAAGTTATTTCCGACTCGTCAGAAGGAAGGCACAATTCATTCGACTCGACAGGTTAACCCTTTGACCGCCACAGTCGGCTGTGGCCGTCGGCAGTTTTCCGTGCCCCTGACGCCACGATATGCCGTTTTCCATACATTTGCGTCGGCTACAGCTGTCGTCGAGCGCTCGCGGCACGCTTTTTCGCCGTTAGCCGTGGCGTTCAAAAGATTAACTTAAATCAGATTTTATCCGATTTCGGTAAATCATTAAAGTAATTATTGTGTTATTGTCACAAATAACAACCTGCTGTTATTAAAACGTACTTAAACGTACGTAAATATCTGAATGGCAATAATTAAGCACTTATATAGGGACAAAAATTAGCTTGAGACGATGTCATAAGAATAAATGCACGATGTACATTAAAGTTCATATGAGGTTCCACTAGATGGCGCTGGTAGGTTGAAATGACTCTTCGATAACTAAAATTAACTAAATTAATTTCTGTAAGAAATTGAGAATAGGTAGTTCGTGTTATTAATTGGCGGGCTAAATTTAAATAAACAACGCAATTTGATCGAAGCCCTGTATGTTTCCGAAGTAAAACCTTAAAAAATCAAAATATGTGGTAGACTTCACTATTGTAAACTACACGCGTTTTAAACAATAGTATTAGGGTGAATTTCCAAAAAAATTTTACGTTATTAAGGCGTAGTTAAGAAAAAGTTAAAAAACTTCCTCAGTGTTATGAAAATTAGCCATATACTTAATTGAATGGCAAATTTTCGTAACACAGAGGAACTTATTTAACTTTTTCAAACTACGCCTTAATTACGTAGATTTTTTTGGAAATACACCTAATAATTATTATGATATGTAATAATAACCTTGCAAGAACAAAGTTCTACATGTGCTCGAAATTGTCATTGTCTGATTTTACCTACCTACCTCTAATTCCTTACAAAACCAGAGAAACACCCACGAGCACAACAGTACAACTATAGGTAAGTACCTACATGCCTATGTCGTGTACGTTGAACATCGCAATTTATCTTCCTTATTTTTTAAATTATTAGCCAAGATAACTTTTGCCCTTGTCAAAATGAGTTGTCAGTTTTTTTCCGGCGTACCAAAATGTGTCTGTCAAAGATGTTTTTTTTATTGGAGTGTACATTACAAACCGCGCCAAACTCGTAGTTATAAGGTGTAAAGTTAATAATTACTTTAGACCTTATTATCCAAGTAATGGCGACTGTGACGCAACGCCCCGTGATAAGGAGAATTGTTTTACACTTTCCAACATTAGGCAGGTTAGGTTAACTAAGTAAATTAACTAAACTATACTTACTACTACTAGTAACTTATAAATTTAAATAGTACTACCTAAGTATAAAAAAAGTTTTGCGAGACCTGAAGATCCTTTTAATAATAATGTAGATACTTATAAAACTGGCAATCGTTAAACACAATGAACGACTTAAATTTAAATTATGATTTGGTGCAAGCCCTTAGCGGCAGAAAAGTATAAAAATATTAAGTTTTAATACAGTTTAAAAGCAACCTTTTGTTTTACGGGCCGATTACGTCACTTCCATATTATAAGCACACCTACGATAATCTTATAAAAGCATACTCATATTCCCAAGGAACCCCGATCTCTGATTATTTATTCATATAATCATATAGCTGCAGCATCGCACGACCCGACCCGTACCTACCGCGAATGTTTCGAAAGTCAAAAAATACCTCCCAAAAAGGAAGTACGGGCGTCGACCTCCGAAAATGGAAGGACGTGAAGAGCTTACTCTCAAATTGCTGGCGTCGGGTACACAAGTCATGTAATTAATTTTATGCACACCGGCCCTAAAAAGGTTGACACAAAGATAAGTTATTCCCATCTATCTCTTTTTTCGATATTAGTATGAGAAAGACGTACTGAGGGAAGATGGCGATATCTTACCTAAGGCTAGCCACTGACCTACAATATAACTGTGCAATATCACTGGTTGCACAATTATATTGATCGTCAGTAGTCGATATTGACCGTCAATATCATCTACTGACGATCAACATAATTGCGCAACCAGTTATATTGTAGGTCAGTGGCTAGCCTAAGTGTTCTCCTGTCAATGTTGCTAGGAACTTTGTTAGTTGGAATAACTTTCATGAGCTAAACTTTTACAGTTAGTTCGTCGCGCAGATCTTCTAGCGCGTCAGCGGTCCTAGCAAGGTTCACATTCACATAGGGATAACTTAATCCCGCCTCATCTCTCTACCTGTGCCGTCGGCACTAGTGTGAGAGAGACGTACTTAGAGATGACGGTGTTAACATATCCTCGTGTCAACCTTGTTAGTCAAAACATGAGGTTTACCAGTTGAGTTTTTACTATCAATGCTTGAACGTATGTACGTAGGCACGTAGCGGTTTTTATCGCGATGTTCCTTTTAGTTATGTATCATACATGCATCCATGCATGCATCTAGCATGCTGGATACGGGGATACCTAGGTAACTTAAACCCGTTTATCTCTCTGACTATCTCTTTCATCGGCACTAGTGTGAGAGAAATGCACTGAGAGATACACGGGTTTAACTTATCCCCGTGTCTGGCATGCTAGGGCGTAAGTTATACATGACAGTCTACACACAGATTGCCGCCCGATTATACAATTTTTGTATTTGATATTTGATATTTATTTATTTTGTATTAAACATACATTGTCAATAGTTATTAAGTACAATTAAAATTAACATAGTAGCATTTTTATCATCATTAATAATTAATTACACATTACATTGGATTACTTTAATTTATATGATTTATTATATTTTATGTCTATCCAATTCTATTAATTACTAGCTGGTGCCCGCGACTTCGTCTGCGAAGAATAATAATTTAAGTAACCTATGTACTTTTAAACCTTCCCTAGACCTCCACGAACATTTCAAGACTAAGATAAGATAAATCCGTTCAGCCGTTCTCGAGTTTTAGTGAGACTAACGAACAGCAATTCATTTTTATATATATAGATTATCTATTTATGTGTATCCAATTATACAATCTGGCCTCGTCAGTGGCTCGTGTCACAAGAGGTTATTTATTTTGCAGTCCCTAATTACAAGTACTTAAAGTTCAAAATAAGGCACAGAGTCACTTTAGAACGGATTAAAGCTAGGCGCGGCCTAAGGTAGGCTATGGGAGCCCACGACACTCGGAGATTATTAAAACGCTGAGTAACTTCACAGGTGTAGTGTAGTGTGCAGGTCTCCTCACGATGTTTTCTGACACGAAAAATCTCAAGTACACTTTAAATTTGACGACGCGGTTAGCCTAGTTGGTAGTGACCCTGCCTCTGAAGCTAGCGTCCCAAATTCGATCCCCGGTAAGGGCAATTATTTGTGTGATGAGCACGAATGTTTGTTCCTGAGTCTTAGATGTTTCCTATGTAAGTATTTATTTCTCTATATAAGTATGTATATCGTCGTCTAGTACTCATAACACAAGCCTTTAGAGCTTACTTTGGGACTAGATCGATTTGTGTAAAGATTGTCCCCTGATTTATTATTATTATTATAAATTCAATAGATTACGAAGCATATTCCTGGTATCGTAGATAAATGGTACAATACATACATACATATCATCACGCCCGAAATCCCTAATGGGGTGGGCAGAGCCACAAGACTACTTGTGGCCACGTTCGATTAATTAGTCCTAAGATGGTATGACGAACCGTATAGTGACAGGTGATCAGCCCATCGCCCATACAGATAGTGCAACATGTACGAGAGGACCCGTCCCTTAGTCGACTTTTACGACATGCCAGGATGATAAGCATCTGCACGCATTCTATGCTATTTCTTCACTCCCAGTGCAGCAGAAATGGTACAATACCCGGAATAAATTATAACGACTTGCTTATCCTAACTTTTTCGCTGTGAGTTGCACGTGTCCTTACAGTTTTGTTACTTTTCATTTATTCTGTGCAATTGCGTAAATCTTATTTATTCTGTTATTTACACGACACGCCGTAAAAGGGTTTACAGTTCAACTTTTTCACAACCTTAAAGTATAACTTGTATAAAAGGTGTTCTTAAAAACAATGGACACTTGGCAGGCGGCGATAAACGCTTTCGGGCAAAAAAAGCGTTTTAACGCGTAAAGTGTGGCCCAATATGGTGGGTCACGTATTGTGTGACGAGATGTTATCTGTGGCGGCGCCACCGGCGACGACCACATACACTGGGGACAGAAACATTGATGCAACCCTCGTTGCATGAGTTAAGAGGGCTTATTATATTTAGTTATAATATATTTAGTTTGACGACGCGCATAGCCTAGTTGGGAGTGACCCTGCCCCCGAAGCTAGCGACCCGGGTTCGATCCCCGGTACGGGCAAATATTTGTGTGATGAGCACGAATGTTTGTTCCTGAGTCTTGGATGTTTCCTATGTATTTAAGTATTTATTTCTCTATATAAGTATTTATATCGTCGTCTAGTACTCATAACACAAGCCTTTAGAGCTTACTTTGGGACTAAATCGATTTGTGTAAAGATTGTCCCCTGATTATTTATTTATTTATTATTATTACACCTTCCTACATTTGGTCACGAGAGGGACGCCGCAATATGTTAGATACGTAACGAGATATCGCAATCACATTCTAAAGCATTGCGGCGTCTCTCTCGTAAGTGACTTTTAGGAAGGTGTAATAAGCCCAATATAGATACCTATGGCTTATTATTATAGCTAAATTTGAGTTTGCATATATGATGTAAAATCAACGTTTGATGACTTTCTGCTGACTTTGCGGCGCTTCTTCTGAGAATCAGAATCAGAAATCATTTATTGTGTATTTATTCAGTAATGATAGTCCTGCCCGAAGCGCTGGTAGATTCATGTGACAAGTAAAAGAGCCCACAGGCCAATTTGCTGAATAAACGTTTTGATTTTGATTTTGATTGGAATGGGGGTTTTTTGCAACTGGCAACTGCGGCGACACGAAGATAAGTAAGCACTGTCTTATCTCTAAGTGCATCTCTCTCACACTATTTGCGGCGAAATAGATAGTCAGAGAGATAAGACGAGGTTAAGTTATCCCCGTATCAACCTTGTTAGGGCCGCTGGTGGGGTTTGATTCTATACACGCCGGCAACTCAATTGACATTAAGTCGCAATAGCCTAACCGGCTGTATTTGCAGTTTTTCGAGACGAGATCTTAAGATCCTCGAGAGGGAGCATCTTCAAGGCTCATCGTGCGTTGGACGATATAACGTAACCTACGAACACAAGGCGCAGACATGAATCCTACAACCCTAGTAGGAATCTGATTGTTGGATTTATGTTACTTAGGTACGTATTGTTTTGCTGTGTACCTACCTATATTTAAGCTCTGTGTCTACTGTTGAAAGAATACGCAAAAATACTTTATATATCGGTAAATCCTTAGAAATAGAGCTTTGAGTTGTCCACATCAATAGGCATTTTCGCAGCTCGGAGGGCCACAAGATGCGCAATCGGAATGTTAGTAAGACAAAATTTGTGTATTCAATCAATCATACCGCTTTGTAAAAGTTTTTCTTTAAAGTAGGTACTATATTTTCTTTCAGTGTACTATTTTATTTATACCTTTGACTGTCAAATCTTTATTTGCCCCCATAAATAGTTGCCAACCCTAGTGAAAAAGCCAAGTTGCCTAGACGTTCACTTTCAGGTACTGGAAAAAATCCACGTTCAATAATATGAGGTCCGTAGTATTCGCAGGCTTCGCGGGTCGAGTGACTCACGCTCAGAGGTCAAGATTTCCAGTTCGCAATGAATGGGTTCGTCGATTGCGATACCGTCGGTGTTTATCACCAGTACCTATTTAAGTGATGAGTTTCAATCGTTCCCAATTTATTAAGAGGTAATTCGAAGATTCTACTTCTATTTTCGATAACGTACTAACAATTGGCACCACGTAAGTTAGGGTCTGTGAAGTTAGCCTCAAGCCGTGCTCGCAGCTACACTCACGCCGCTGCGCCGGGAATCAGGGAATCGGGGAAAATTACTAATGGTGTACTAATTCGCCCGTCGAACGCCTTTGACGCCTAAAAACGTCTACTGCGACGCTACTAGTAACTAACTTCACAGGTGCAAACTTACGTGGTAATTGTACACTTCTCGAATACGGATAGTGCGCGCAATCAGTAGTAGCCAGACAAGCAGTCTGACTTCTATGCCACCATATAGCCCTGCCACACACTCGTTGAATGGCATGGGAAGTAGCGAGGAAAGGTGGCAGAGACGTAGTGTGGCAACATTATCTACTCGTCATGCCCACCGCTCCCTGTTTTGTCGATTTTTTGGGCACGAGTCAAAGGACCGGCAATATGAGCAAACGACCTAGTGCGGGGCGTCGCGATTAATTGCGCGAGTAGGGCAGTGTCCGGACAGAGAAGGCAACATCGCTGCAGCGGAGGAATAGAATGATGAGCAGTACGAGGAGCATAGTGTGGCAGAGACAATAGAACTACGTCATAGATTATTGCGTAATATAATGGGAGGCATCTAATAGCTTACATTGACTCTGCATTGACTCTACATTGGCTCTTCATTTACTCTACATTGACCTTAAATTTACTCTATATTGAACCTACATTGACTCTACATTGACTTTATATTGACTCTATATTGACTCTACACTGGCTTTACATTGACTTTGCATTGATCCTACATTGACTACATTGACTCTACATTGACTCTACATAAATTATACATTGACTCTAAATTGACTCTACATTACTATAATTCTACAAGTTTTGAAGATAGGCAATAAACCTTGGCTGATTTTAAACCTCCTTAGTCTGAAATGACGTACGAGTGGATTATATTTCAAAACTATACTCCCTCGGGAGTTATAAAATCCATAACTCCCGCAGAAAGTAAATCGGCTATAGCTGCTCTATATGCCTGCGTATAATATCACCTTTTCCGAGCAAGTGTGATGATAAACGTGTTTTTTCCGCGTAGTATTTTGTTTTTGGGTTCTGTAGTCGAATGGTCAAACCCACCAACAAATCTTCGTTGGGTATCGTTAAAATTTTAATAAGATAGGTACCTAGTTTTTCCTAATATTAATGGTTCCTTTGTTACAGCCATTAAATTTAATGCACATTATAAATATTAGACTATCATATTTTATTTAGTAATAATATGCGAGTCGGTCTGCTGGCTGCTTCTGGTATGCCCAAAGTTCGATGCTCCGGCCATACGGAGCGTGACACCATGATATGAAAATAAGATAGAAGTTTTTTTTTCCAAAATAATTCGGTTTTGCTACAGGTGAGCAAAACCCAGCAAGGTTGATACGGAGATAACTTAGCTCCGTGTTATCTCTCTATCTCCTTCGTTAGCACTAGTGTGACAGAGACACACTTAGAGATAAAAAGGTTTAACACCTTGTGTCAACCTTGCTAGAGCCGCTGAGTCGATCTAATTAAGCTAGGTCTACTGCAATGTTAATTTCAAGTAACCAATCACGATATATGTTAGAATTTAATTAGCCAATAGGGTTTTTATTTTCAACGCACGCTATTGGTCGTCCACAAAAATTACGTAACGCAATTTGGAGGGGGGGTTTCTGGCCAAATGTTACGGTCCTGTTACGTTGGGGGAGGGGGGGTTGAAGGTTGGTGTTACGTCACGATTTTATAATACTGTACAATTAATGTATACTCAAGAAATTATAATTATATTATTAAGAAATGGAACCGAAATACGTTCATAGATGATTATACCTCGCCCAATATAAAAAGAGCGCCGAATTACCTGAATATTAGGCAAAAACTTTTTACCAAGCACCTGTTGCGTAATGGAATGGAGAGGGAGGGGGGTCCCGGCTACGCGTTACGGTTCTGTTACATGAGGGGAGGGGGGGGGGGGGGGGGGGGCAAACATTTGAGAATTTGTGGACGACCCCTTAGGAGATTCAGCTTGATAAACAGGCTACATTCTACAGGTACCCAAACTTCTAGGAAATGATTTTATCACTGTTTCTTTATAAAATTGAAATAATCACATAATTATTTGTTCAAAATGTAACAAGCATTAATTACTCTAGCTATTTAGACCACACCAATCAATATTAATCGGCTCAGTCGTTAGCAAGCCGATGCGAATGCTTTTAATTATTGTTGTTGAGTTGTACACGGTTTTTATAGGAATTTAAAAAAGGCGCCAAATCACCTCCGCGGCCAATTAGTGCTGTGATTGGCTCACGGAGAATATAATAATCAGAAAACTGTATTAGGAAAGGATTCCTTAAGAAAAGTCACAAGAAATCCTCAACCAAATGTGTCTTGGCATTTTAGCTGGATTATCAATGCTGTCCCAAAACCATACGTCCATAGGGCGATGGCTTTTGGTCAGCTAAGCTAAGAAGCGACCAGGCCCCCAATTCTCGGTGCATTCGAGATAATCTCACAATCGAGATTAAACATCAGTGCATACAATCGCTTGACACCACTGTATGAATCTGACTTTTAATCTCGCAATCGACATCATCTCGAATGCACCGAGAATTGGGGGCCAGATTTTTGGCCTTTATAAAAAAAAAACATATGCGAGTTTTCTACAGATATGAGCATTCTCGAAAGTAGTGACGAAATCTGGCGCCTCATTCGGGAACGCTAAGTGATTCTGTAGCGACTCATAAGCCAGATTTCTCATCCCACTCTTCCGCACGACGCGTAATGCGTAAGAGCGAGATGAGAAATCTGGCTTACGAATCGCTACAGAATCACTTAGCGTTCCCGAATGAGGCGCCTGGTTACAAGATCAACCAAGTACTTACCCTGTGAAGTGGCTGAAATGGAACTCGGAAAGGCCACTCAAATTGATCTTTAATTAAAGTGAAGTTTCAGTGACGTTTCTGTATAGATTGACAACTAGTTGAAGGACATTTAACGAATTATTTACTAATCAAATCCTTAAGTTAACTGTTTTGACGACGCGGTTAGTCTAGTTGGTATTGACCCTGCCTCCGGAGCTAGCGTCCCGGGTTCGATCCCCGGTAAGGGAAAATATTTGTGTGATAAGCACGAATGTTTGTTCCTGAGTCTTGGATGTTTCCTATGTATTTAAGTATTTATTTATCTATATAATAAGTATGTATATCGTCGTCTAGTACCCATAACACAAGCCTTTAGAGCTTACATTGGGACTAGATCGATTTGTGTACAGATTGTCCCCAGATTTATTATTATTATTTATTATTATTATTAAGTGGCGTTTCTGATTTCGGCCAAAAGAGGATATAAACTCTTGCGGAAATGGAAATACACTTTCCTTATAACAAACATATTACTTTACACATGTGTTGCCAGATATAAACCTCTGAAAGCATCTAAAATTTCACTTTTTTGTGACGATTGTGGGGTAATTAATAAATAATTTAATTGTAGGTAAGGATCGAAAGTTTTAGAAATGCCGGTATAATACCAAAGCGTAGGTTCATCGCAAGTTTGTAGCTAAATGAATACATAGGTTTATATCGTAAAGATAAACTTTAGTGGTCCTATAATTGTTCAATAAAATGCGTCTGTAATTATTTAATTGGGGACACTACAATTGAGTTAACTATGGGAAAGGATGTGGAACTTTATGGCTTTCCAATTGCTCTAAATGAAGTGAAAAATATTAAAAACTAGGAATTATTCTATAATATTCGTTATTTTTTATTCGTTTTAAGTAATACCAGATTATACAACCAGTACGATAACAATATAAACGATTCAATCTAGTAAAAAAATAATATATTTTAACGCTTTCAGTAAAAGCAAATAATGTTTCACTTCACTTTCACATTTAGAAACGCCATAAATGCCATCCAACGTGGCAACGCTGCCAGCCTTTTGGGCACGCTACCAACTGACAGCGATTTGGGGCAAATTTTTTATTTATAGCTATTTTCAAGTTTAGTTTTTAATTGATATGTATTATGTTGTATATTATAATTAAACATTGTAAAAAGAACTGTACACATTGAAACGGTTAAACAGACATCTAGTAATTATATTACCTACCTCAAATCCATACTAAACCAAACGGTGAAACAACTGTATATTTAGTTGCCTAAATTATTCAAATCGTCATATAGGTATATAATAAAAGAACTTGGACAGACTTTTCTTTAAATACATATATCGTCGCTGCGCGTGCAATACCTACCGCGGAAGAGCACTTTGTAAAAACCGCGTACTTATCTGCATTTTTTGCGGTTTTACAGGAATAAGAAAAAGCTGAATATCTCAGTCATTTAAGTCAGTTTCTTCTTGTTCCTGTAAAACCGCAAAAAACGCAAATACGCGGTTTTTACAAAGTGCTCTTCCGCGGTATTGCACGCGCAGCGACAATATATTTATTTAAAGAAATAGATATCTTAATCATGATATTAACATTCATTTTTCTAATCGGATGTTTTAAATATGGGTACCTATTGCAAGTTTTAGCATTTGTACCTTAGATATTTAATATATAAGACCAGCGTCCATGAAGGCATCTATGACAAAATCTAATGAATGAACATTAAACATCGAGAAAATATGATATTGTCAGTATGGTCCCTCGTAGAATGCTCTAAGTGCATGTTGGCTGCTTTTTGCGGAGATTTTTAGAATTACACATTACTTCCAAGTTAACTAACTTTACTATAACATTCGCTTAATACTTCTTACACAAATACAACCCTTAAATCAAGAGCAATAATGTTCAGGGTAGTTTTGATCAAGTGCAATAACTCCTGTTACATTGTTAAGGCCTTCAGCTAATGTCCAATTAGCGCAAACACTAGATTTTCTTCAATGAAGTGAGTTTCTGTTATTTTCTTTCGTCGGACAGGTTTATGGTGAGTGAATGAACTCATGAATGAAGTCGGTCGGAACACAAGTTGGGTTTTTGCTTGTTTGTAGTTAATTATCGGCTCGGCAGTGGATCATAGCGATCATTATCGCGGTCTAGTCTTGCCTCCGCATATAAATAACAGCCAACACGCGTTGTTAGTTCTAATACGTGCTTTTTATCGAGTGACTTATATTCTTCGACGTTCACGCAGAATACATGCAGTTGAAGATTGTTTTAATCATCAAATTGAATTTATTTTAGAGTAAAAATTTACGGTGTGCCCAAGGGGTCAATCCTAGGCCCTTTTATACTTTTGTGTGAAATAAATACTTAATTATAATTCACACAATTCTCGACTCTATGTTCAATACATAGCATTTAAAACTGCAGCAACAAACTCAAATCGTTAATTTTGATGTGAGCAGTTTCTTAGCTAAAACAGGGTCTGGTCGACGTAACCACGCTATCCTTACCTTTGCATTTTACCCTTGGAACTTTATATTTGTGAGTTAAGGATCAATTTCGTTATAAACTTGGTATTTAATGGTACTGTTACTTTGGTTTATAGCAGGTTAGTTCCATCCTGTATATGGGAAATCTGCTTCATTCTAATGCGGGCGAGTTAGGCCTCAATAATATGCACTGGAATGAGTAATGATTGACGGCCTAGAAAGGTTTTGTTTATTTATTTCACGAGGCCTTGTTACTTTGTTCGCGAATGCATTTAACAGTTTGTTGTAAGCTGTATGTTAAGAGGACTGTGAATCCTTGGCAAAAATCACCCTTTTCATACAAAAGGCGATAACGGTTTCCACCCCGAAAATATTAACCGATTTTGATCAACTTTTGATAGGTCGTCAGTCAGAACAAAATATGGACCTAGATTTTGTTCTGACATTGGAAGTGGTGGAAATTGTTATCACCTTTTATATGAAAAGCCGTAGGTTCACACTCCTCTTAAATGGTTTCTCGTTTTTTCATGACACATTTTATAAAGCTTGCCGTGCCTGGATATATTTAATAAAATTAATATTTGCATCGTGTAAATTTATTGTCCATTGCTGATTTTTGCTTTTAATGCTTGCTAAACTTGTGATAAGTTAATTATTTTCCTAAAGCTCATATCAAATTAATTTTTTTTTTTTAAATACGTACTTCGAAGTTAGGGTTCTTGATGGATAACGGACGGACGCCAATACTAACTTGCTAGTTGAGCTGATCCTCAGTTTTCTGTCTGTCTTCATTTTGACGTCGCGTAGTCTAGTGATTAGTCAAAATAAAAAGACCGCCAAATTTTTTTTTTTTATTTAATGTATTGTTCACACTGATACATTTTGTAAATATTATGCCAAGGTACATTTGAAGGTAAGTGTAACAGTCACTTAAAAGTAAACACAACATGCTTAACAACTCAAGTCTAGTCACATCTAGCTCAACCATAAAATATCCCAATGGTACCTAAGTGATGGTTAAGTGCGATTTGCCACTTGACTTTTCAGCTCCAACTTTGACAGGTAACACTGGGAACGTAATAATTATTATTTTTATTATTATGACCCTTAGAGGTTTTATACATCTCTGTCACTTAACTTGTCCAGACGCGGAGACTATACATCTCCCTTAGTAGTTATTTATTGGAGTTCATTTGTACCCATTAGTTTTAGATAAAACTCTAATGTCAAAGTTGAAAAAAGACTTACTGCGGAGTTTCTTGCGGCGTTTTTTCTCAGGATGTCACTTTCGAAGCCCTGGTAGACAGTAAAAGAGCCCTTTTGGCCTACTTGTAAAATAAATATTTTCATTTTCATTTCACACAAAAATACGGATAAGGATATACCAACAAGTAAGTACTATCTTTTGTTTTATATTGCTTGCAACCTTTAGCATATTTCAGTTCTAACAAGCTATGCTTAACCTTTCCGCTTCTTATAATAAACACATCACAACTTTTAGAGATAGAGATCAATAATCAGACTTAATCTCTACAAATCGTCTATATTTCACGTCGGTTGCAAACACCATATTTGGATAAACACACTACCAACTTAATACACCGTTGGTCAAATGTAGAATTTGTATAAATACGTATTTGTACTAAGCGAGTAGAGTCCAGTGGCGCTGTTTATAGTCTGCATTGATAGTTGGTCGTAAAGGAACTGCCTACCGTACGATTGAGTCATATTGTCACATAAGTTCTAATAATATTTACGGATTAGAAGGTTTTGTTCTTCACGAGTTTATTCTGTTATTGCGTCATCATCCATCACCTATTTCTACTTCTGAAAGCATCATCGTTACGGCGAAGTCGCGGCGAGTCGGGGAGCACCATATAGGGTCTTAATGTAAGAATGGATCCAGAACGACCTTATTAATAAATATTATCCATTTATTACCTTGTATACCAATACCAGTCTATATGTTATGTAAAAATCCAATTTATCTAGTTTTAGGGTTCCGTACCTCAAAAGGAAAAAAACGGAACCCTTATAGGATCACTCGTGTGTCAGTCTGTCTGTCCGTCTGTCTGTCCGTCTGTCACAGCCAATTTGCTCCGTAACTACTGGACCGATTGAGTTGAAATTTGGTATATATAATGTAAGTTGGTGACCGCAACATGGACGCGTAACATAAATAAATGAATTTTATACATGCGGGCCACTTTCGGGGGGTAAATTACAAAATTTTTAAAAAAGTTATGCAAACTACAATGTATATTCATTTCAAATAAAACAGCTTATTGTGAGGAACTTAAATATATATTTTTTGGAATTTGAAGATAAATAAATAGTTTGGAAGTTATTTAGGAAAAAAGGGAAATTTACCATTCCCACCCTTATTTCCGAAACTACCAGTCCGAAAAATTTAGAAAAAAATACAGAAAATTGTTTTTTACCTGTAGATTACAGGAAAACCTATAAGAAGTCCCTATTGTAATTCCCAGTCCCAAAAAAAAAACATTTTCATCAAACCCATACGTGTGGGGTATCTATGGATAGTTCTTCAAAAATTATATTGAGGTTTCTAATATTTTTTTCTCTAAACTGAATAGTTTGCGCGAGAGACACTTTCAAAGTGGTAAAATGTGTGTTCCCCCCCCCTGTAACTTCTAAAATAAGAGAATGATAAAACTAGAAAAATATATGATATACATTACCATGTAAACTTCCACCGAAAATTGGTTTGAACGAGATCTAGTACCTAAGTAGTTGTTTTTAATACGTCATAAATCCTAAACCGCAATTTACCTTTCATTCAATCACCTCATCAAAATATAAAAATAAAAAAAACATTTAATTTCATAAACATAAACCTTATGCATAAACCGTGAACCATTTAGGTATATAGATAATGGTACGGAACCCTTCGTGCGCGAGTCCGACTCGCACTTGGCCGGTTTTTTTCAAGTTATTAAAACAGTCTTTAACGAATCACCATAAAACACTGCCTTAGCTTTTAAACTAGATTAGTCCAACTTACAAAATGTAGACTTAGGACAAGCCCCAAGATGTATGTTATGTGTAATAAATATGTGAGGTTTATTTATAAAGTTAGATAAACATAGGACGTTTCCCAAGTTAATATCTTGATTACACTGAATTAATAGTCATTACTCTGCGCCGTATATAATCGTTAGCTGTCCAGACGGGATCTGAATGCATCGAAAATGGCGAAAATTATACCTATTGGCTTTAGACCTGAGAAATCGTGGGTCCTGTCTATGAGGTAAGTATATAGGTTCTTAACTATTTTGAATGAGACTTCATCCGGCTACAATCTGTTTATCGAACTTCTTTCGGTCCGAGCATGCCAGACGATTTGTTTGATGCGTTTGGCGAACGCATTATTTTCGTGTAGCTTTTTTCCGCGATCGATTAAAGGGTTCTCTCATTTCATGCAAATTTAGCTTAATTTTATTTTGTCGTAAACGTGTTCGATTTTGGATAATATTTCCAATGCATGAATATTGTGTTAAGTAAAAAGAAGACTTATCTTCTATGAATATGACTTTAAGCCTTGTATTTTTTATTTATTTTACAAAAACAACCCCTTTTTATCATTCCCCGCGGTTGAAAAAGTCGAATGTTGTAGTTTCATCTTATATTATTTTTAAATGAACGAACTCTCACTTTGAGTTCATAGGATAATCAAGAGCATATTTTGTCATGACAATAATAACAAAATATAACTAGTATTAATTAATACCTAAACCATGATATTGTCTTTTAAGTTTTTGTCACGAGCTATTTGCTCATTACCGGCGCGAGAAATAGTTTTAATCATATTTCGGTTGATTACCTCCATCTAAGGGTCTATCCCTGCTAAAAGAGACGTTGATTTGTCCGTCGACCGCGAGCTATTGTAGGATGCGCACGTACGCCGCTGTGTGAAAAAATATTTATGTTCTCGTGTGTGAATTTGGGGTTTGTCACACTTGGCTGCTCATTACCATTCAACGAATTAAAAAGTAAGTGCCGGGTAATTTAATTATATTTATAGCGTTTTCTATGTGTTTTTATAATATCTTGATGTCAATTGAATTTATATTTTTATGGCCAAGTATAAAGGTAGTTATTCTAAAAAAACTACTGATATCTCATTCCGCTCTTTGTCATTACCTTCTTTTCCTTCCAAATTCTTGGGGGATGGTAATGATACGTTTTTGAAGGTAATGATAACGAATCTAAAGGTTATAATTGTCTTTAAAAAGTGGCAAAGGCGTCAGATATCGACGTCTATCTAGGTGTGCATGCTCCATCGTCGAGCTCATCATCTCTTTCCATCAGCTGAGATAGAGGTCAAATGCACATCTATCGTCTATATAAAAAAATATGGAATAGAAGCTCTCATTAAAATGGCATTTGACAACTTTGTTAAGCATGGTGAAGACCTCAGTTCTTTAAAAAGTTTTGCTGAGGTTGTGAGCCATAGTGTAAAAAATATCAAAATTAGTGCTGGTGTGCTTGAGGAAGATACTATCTTCAAATAGAAATTCCCTCTAAATATTCCTAATTTTAGAGGAACAATGAATGTTCATCACGTAACTAAAATTATTGTTTCGTTATTTTAGTTATACTTATTTTAAATTATAATAAAATTATTAATAAGGCACAAATTTAACTTTTTTACAGGTAATTTGAAGCCGCTTCATACCTTACAGCGTTGCTTTTCGGAAGTTTTGTTCTTTTTATGTTAGGACAGTTATATTCCATGCAACGATAAACAGCATCTGGGAATATTGAGCACAGGAATAGATAGAAAAACTACAAGTCAATTCAACGAGCTGCAAATCGTCAACACTGGTCAATCTTAAGAAATAGTAAATAATGAAAAATGATATACGCAACTGTTTTAGACATCAAAATGGCGAGTGGAACCTCAGAAATCAATTTAAGAAATATAGCGACTTCAGATCTTCAACATGTACAAAATGACGGCCTAAATATTGACTCCTCCACTATTCACAACAATATGACCAATACTGATGACGCTGCACTTATAAATCAAATCAGTGTTCAGGAGTTTTCAGGTGATAGCGACATTGCCGCACCTGCAAATACGGTTGAGACTCCTTTCATGAAATCACCTAATGTTATAATTTTGGTTATGATTAAGTATGATTGGCAACGATCTACTTTTTAAAACAAGACATCCCGCGTATTTGACCAAACTAGTCATCTGATACGAGTGTAACTGAGTTAGGTAACATTGAGAATATAAATACATTAAAATAAGAAAAATATAACAGCGAAAACATAAACAAAAACACGGATCAAATAAATATAAAAAAGGAAATTACACAGAATTAGATGATAACAAAGAAAATTGTAATACCAGTGTAACTGAGTTAGATAACATTGAGAATATAAATTGATTTACTAAAGGAAATTATAACACCAATTTCGTATCAAAAAAGAAAACACGACAGAAATAAAAGAAAACAAAGAAACTTGTAATAACAGTGATAACATAAACGAGAACAAATGCCTAATCATTATTTAACAAGAAAATTGGCAGAATTACAGAATGATCTGACGGTTCTTGTAATATACTTTTTTTAAAGAAAACTTCAACAAGATCTAGCACGTTTCTTGGCCTACTATAGTTGATGAAGATACAGTTGCAGAATTGAGGAGTTTGTCTACTTTGGTGAATCCAAATATTAACAGGCGAGGACACTATGATTTTGATAACTTACCCAACATAAATTTTATGTAGAGTTCATATTATTATTGTTTCCTGTATGGATTAAGATTGACTAGACTGATAATATTACTGAATATTATAAAAGGTACCGATTAAAAAAAATGGCCTAGTTAGATATTGGGTCCAATTTGAAAGAGTATAAGCTAAATTTAAAAGTCACTAAACTTAAAATAAGAAGCGTCTTGATCTTGACAGCTCTGTGCTATACAAAATCGAGATTGACGTTTCTTAATTTAAGTGTAGAAAATTTTAAATTAAGAAGACACCGTTTCGAATTGGATCCATTATTATTCCAGGGCAAACTGACTGCCTAGGCAAGAGTTTTTTATGTGTTGTTTTCTTTAATTTATATTACTATAAAAGCATAAAAAGATTTTGGTTGTTTTACTAATTCAAAGAGCATTATAATTATGATGAAAACTTTTCTAACATTTAAAAAATAACCGATTTTGACACGAGATTTCTAGTTTTTCGGAAAAAAATATATTTTTTTATAGGCATAATTATTTCTTATAATATAACAATTTTTATTGATTATAGTTTCACGTACAAGTGAATATGAGAAGTTACTAATTGTGTTTTTATGATTGCCAGAGTTTAAATAATGAAATTGGTTTGTATAGAAGTTATTACCAAAGAAGTACTTATAAATAAAAGTTTTGTTAAATAGAAGTTGTTTAAATTTCTTGAATTTTAAGTGTAAAAGCATAATCTTACAAAAAAGGAATGCTAAAATAAGATTGATTATTCTATACCGTTCTTTATAATAGTTTATGAAAATTTGTTTACTGAAGTACCTAATGATTTGAGATTGTTAAATTTTGATCTCAAAAAGTGGTTTTTGATAATTAAATAAGCTTTATGATACCTATAATTGGCCATATAATTATATTTTTGTCATTACCATCCGCAATTTCAATTACCATCCACCTTTATCTCATTCCTCTCCTTTACCTTATCATTACCATCTTAGCAAATTTCATTACCATCTCGGACTTCATTACCAGTAATGCTTTAAAAAAAACACCATTATAGATATCAGAGTGCCTTTAGCACGAATATATTAATTAAGGGGTCCTTAATCATAAGGAAGTACTAAAGCATTCGTAATTAAATAAAAAAAAATATTGGCGAGAACACCGCAAATGTGCATGAAATGAGAGAACGACCCTAAATTCTTCATAGGAATTTTACTCGTAGCTTTTCCCCATGTTGCATTTTTCCGCGATCAATTAGTTTATTTACTGATAACTTCTACTCGTGGAAACAAAAAAAATGTGGTTAGGTAAGTACTTTATGAAATGTCGCAGACAAAATGCTGGTTTTCCACGATCCCAAAAGAACCTGAATTAAATACCTGCATTTATTAAAATGAAAAAAAAGGGTAAGTTAATTATACGTTATAAAAAAATTCCCCGCCTTGTTATAAGAGGGCTTTTCACTCAGGGCTCACTGAGAGCTTTTCTTGAGTGAATACATCATGACAAAAGAACCTCCACACCTGCATAGCCACATACAACAGTGGGGCCAAATCGAAAGTGTGTTCATTAAATTTAAAAATAAAATTTAAAATAAGAAACGTCAAACTTGATTTGACAGCTTTGTGTTATTTCACCCTTTTAAGGTTTGTCTCATAAAAGTAGCCTATATCTTTCCGCCTATATCACCTTTTTTGCGATATATTTTCT
Source organism: Tortricodes alternella (assembly GCA_947859335.1). Classification (NCBI taxonomy): domain Eukaryota; kingdom Metazoa; phylum Arthropoda; class Insecta; order Lepidoptera; family Tortricidae; genus Tortricodes; species Tortricodes alternella. The sequence goes on along the minus strand of OX401968.1, from coordinate 20,080,469 downwards.
TTAAAAACGAAGCCTATGCCCTTCCCCAAGTCTCAAACTATCTCCATACCAAATTTCATCAGAATCGGCACAGCGGTTTAGTAGTGAAAACGTAACAGGCAGACAAACTGACAGACAGAGACTTTTGCACTTATAATATAAGTATGAACTGCGACCCTAACATGCATGGCACAAAGATAAATTAGAACCGTTTATCTCTAAGTGCTTCTCTCTCACACTAGTGCCGACGAAAAAGATAGTCATAGAGATAAACGGTTCTAATTTGTCTTTGTGCCATGCATCTTAGGGCCGCAGAAGCAACCTCTTTGGACCCATTATGAACACTTGAATATCGGATCATTTCTGACACTAAATCGTGAGCAAAGCTGTGTTTACTTCAAGTGCAATATAATGCTCTTTATAATGAGCCATTATGAGTGATCATGACGTGAGGTGAGATGTATTTTCTTCTCTTGTTCTAATAATAACTGCACCGCATGATGGCCGAACAACTATAAAATAATAATGAAATTATAACCTTCTAAAATGCGCCGTACAGCAAGGTGTATCAAGCCACGTTCCAGAGTTCTCAGAATCAGGTCTAGGCCTGTTTCCCAATCATACGACAAACGTTCACAACTCCTAATACGACAAAGTCAGGTGGACAAACCCTGCAATTTTACCATTTTAACTTTGCCGTTCGTAAAACAAAAACTAATCCTTTATCAACCATATGCTTGAAAGCTTTAGGGTCAGAGTAGTTTCAGAGGATGGTAAGTTCAATTCCACGCATGACACGTCGTGTGCAAAAGCTCACGATCAATAGATCATATTGTATTTCTTTATAAATGTTAACAAAAATGAGCGCATGACCATAACGCACATAATGGTTATTGGCTGCGCGTACGCAGTTTGGCTCAGTTAGAAATTATTCAGGCGTGGGAACGTAAAATATTGGGTGTAGTAAGTTAATAGGTATATCGATTAAAAATTTCACTAGAGGAGTATTTTTGTGTTACTTTAACTATAACGTTATAACTTCATAGGTAAACTTACTTCATAATCGAGGTTTGCACCACCTGGCAAGAGTGTATTAGTGAATTATTCTCTCTTTTAGGTTACCTGAAAGCCTAATAGGTATTGTTCCCGAACTTATTTTGTAAATATTGTTTTCTGTTTTTAGGGTTCTGTGCCCAAAGGGTAAAACGGGACCGTATTACTAAGGCTCCGCTGTCCGTCTGTCCGTCTGTCCGTCTGTCCGTCTGTCCGTCTGTCCATCTGTCCATCTGTCCGTCTGTCACCTGGCTGTATCACATGAACCGTGATATTTAGACAGTTGAAATTTTCACAGATGATGGATTTCTGTTGCCGCTATAACAAAAAATACTATAATACAGAGTAAAATAAATATTTAAGGGGCTCCGACATCAAACGTGATTCTTTTGCTCGTTTTTGCTCGATATTGATAACAGCAACAGGTAGACGCTTGAAATATCCACATAATATTTGTTATATATTCACTTTAATAGATAATTAAATTAAAATAAAACAAATATTTAAGGGGGGCTCCCATACAACAAACGTGTTTTTTTTTTGCTTTATTATAGATAATATTACGGAACCCTTCGTGCGCGAGTCCGGTCGCACTTGTTTTTTTTTTGTGGTCTTAAATAAAGAGTATGGTAATCCGATAAAGCAAGATGGCAGACGCGGATACAAATTTCGTTAAGAGGAGCAATTTTTGTATGACATTTTACTAATCCAGAAAATTCGAAGGTGCTTCGGTCATGAGACAGCAGAGGCGAAGCGTGAGGGTAGGCCGGTACATAATGTCTTAACTCAAACATTATTATTATTATTAATTACTTCTTATATTAATATAAAAAATGCATATTACATATTTTTTATGTAAATACAAAATTTAATGAGTAATAATAATATAATGTTTAGAACGAGAAATGATACACCGGCTTACCCTCACGCTTCGCCTCTGTGAGACAGAGAGGGTGGAATTGCCCCTATTGACCCCCTCCCCCCGCCGCTGTATCCGCGCTTGTATGATGGTTGTTTCTGATTACTTTTATGATATAAAGGTCTAGTCATATTGCGTGCACGGTACTAACGCTGGATGCCATCTGTTGTCTTCTATTGGAACTTATAACAGACGTCAAACGTAAGAGACTTATTGCTCAGTGGTAGATAGATCACTCGTCCCAGTTAGGCAGGGTGGTGAACTTAAACTCCACCACAGAATAGATAATAGTACTAACGTAACTCCACTGCGGCCCTAACATGCAAGACATAAAGATAAGTTAAACCCGTTTACCTCTGACTATCTCTTTCGTCGGCACTAGTGTGAGAGAGACGCACTTAGAGGTAAGACGGTTTAACTTATCCTTGTGTCTTGCATGTTAGGGCCGCTGACGACAAAATGTTTGTGCTAAATTTACGTAACCCACAACATTACTGCTAATGTTTGTGCTGCTTGTCTAAAGTGGAGTTCTTCCAAGGCTCAACGCCTCTTCCAGTGTGTAAGCGCCCTAGCGCGCGAAGCTGCGCCGGCGCCAGTATCTAGGTGAGGGTTAGGATATTTTTCTCACACTCGGCGCGACGGGCAACGCCGCCCGCGGCGCTAGTTCCTCGGTAAGGCTGCGTTTTCACCAAAGTTGTACGAGATAGCTGACGTGTACAAGCAGAGATGCGACTTATTTAAGATATAAGTATTTGAAATACAGATACAAGATACAACATACGTATTTTCATCTTGTATTTAAAATACCTTACCATTCGTTTCGTATTTTAGTATTTCGTAACTACCATATTTGCTAAAATACTTTGTCATAATTACCTATGCATTTTTTCATTTACTATGCAATTTTATAGATAAAACTGGACGCACCCTTGAAATTTAAATCGACCTATCAAAAGACTTCAGACTCTGTTGAAGCCTGCGGCCCTAACATGCATGGCACAAAGATAAATTAGGACCGTTTATCTCTATCACTATCTCTTTCGTCGGCACAAGTGTGAGAGAGACGCACTTATAGATAAACGGTTCTAATTTATCTTTGTGCCATGCATGTTAGGGCCGCTGTGCTCTGTGCGACGGATACAGGCTGATGATTATTAATACAATAAAACAGTACCGTGGCTCACTTATAGAAAACGCACAGCCTAAACAGGTGATCCTAGAGATTTGAAATTTAGAGGAGATATTCCTCGAGTACCCTAGAAGTGCACTAAGGAGGCATTTTTTGAAATTCCAACCCTAAAGGAGTGAAAAGACGTGATAAAGATTCTATAGACAATACCGCGGGCGAAGCTGTGGCGGGTCCACTAAGTGTTATGATAAGGCCATTTAACTCGCTTCCAGTTAGGATTGTATCACTGACAGGTGACACGACGTGCACGTGACATATTTAGTGACGTAGCCGTGCAGAATCAAGCTGATTTGTCGAAAAGTTTTCATAAAAAAACCATCCTATTTGGAACCGAGTTTAATTGTGTTACATAAATTGTAGTACAGTAGCACTGTAAGATCTCCTGCTCGTACTACCCAACATCTCCAAATACTCAACAGAGAAAATCTAGTGCTAGAGTATGAACACGGCTTTAGTAGCCCAGTGTGACTGCATTTCATAAGTATAAACCATAGAAGATTATCCGCTATACGGATCGCGGCAGGATTCTTGGCGGCAAAAAAACTACTATTTTACGACAATCTATGCGTTGCTTGAACCAAAGTAGTTACAAGGTGTTGCTCGAACATGTTTTGAATTTACGCTAAAAAACAAACTAATTGATTTAATTGAAGAATTACTAACATTTCTGTGAACGTTACAATTCTAAACAACATAGCAGGATTTGTCATTAAGCATTCGTTTTTCTAGCCAAAGTCGTTATTTTTTTAGAATATTTAATAAATCGTGGAATTCCGAATTCCGTCATCGGAATCTAGTGCGCAACCTCTCATACAAATAATACTTACTAATGCTACTCCCGGCGGAAAACGCTGGATGCAGGCCGCTTCCAACCGGCCCTTTTGGAAATCGATGGGGGAGGCCTATGTCCAGCAGTGGATGTCCTACGGCTGAAATGATGATGATGAATGATGAATGCTACTTCGGACCGACATTTCTCGGATTCGGATCGGATTCTGATCGGACGCAATGCGTAATACCTCTTACGACTCGGATTCGAATCGGACGCACTACGCAAGATTTCATACAAATTATATTATGGTTACTTCAGTCCGTGACCATACTTCGAATTAGAGATATTTTCGACTCGGAAAACGGAATTGGGATCTAGTACAACCCCTCCTCCTACTCCTACCATACTTCTCTGCTGCACTGGGAGTGAAGAAATAGCATAGAATGCGTGCAGATGCTTATCATCCTGGCATGTCGTAAAAGTCGACTAAGGGACGGGTCCTCTCCAACATGGTGGACTATCTGTATGGGCGATGGGCTGATCACCTGTCGCCATACGGTTCATCATACCATCTTACAGTGGCGAACCTTGTAGGCATACAAGCCGATTCCTGACGGCTTTACCAAGCTAGAAAGCTACGGTTAGCTGTCAGTGAAGTCCGTGTTACTCTAACTAAATGACAGACGCGCAGGTACGGTTCTAATTCTTCCGGGTTCCCTTAGGAAATATTTGACGCTTCGCCACTGCCATCTTAGGACTAATTAATCGCGTGTATGTATGCAAACCCTCATACAAGAGCGACAAAATGACCGACGTTTGTTAGAAAATACCATACTAGCCGGTTTAAAACGTTATTTCTCTTATTAATTTCAAAGATACAGCTCAATTTCATACTTAGTGTTCCGACGAGCACGTTCGTCAACCTAAACTTAACTTGATTGGAACTTTAGTTTTTTTTTTAAGTCAATTGACTGACAAACGAGCTGACGGCCCACCTGATGGAAAGTGGTCACCGCCGCCCATGGACATCTGCAACACCAGAGGTGCTGCCAATGTGTTGCCAGTCTAGGGAGGATGGGGAATGGGGATGGGATGGGGATGAGGGAATAGGCCTCCAAATCTCGTCACTCACCGTACGAAACGCAATAGCAAGCTATTACTTTACGCCGATATTCTGTGAGAGTGTGGTACTACCCCGGTCGAGCCGGCCCATTCGAACAGTAATCATCTAGTGAAGAGTACTGTATGGCTCTACCACTACATTACTGTTTGGCTCTGCCACTACTACTACCACTACCACTACTAGTTGTAGTTAAAAAAGAAGGCTAGCCATTTCGTTTTGGCCTTGGATGGTGGCAAGGTGCTTATTTCGGATTTTATATCGTGGATTTTTCGGGAAACATTGCATCGTAGTGGAGATTTAATGACATGCGGAAACTCTTGTAACAGACTGATGGATTTGACTTATCTGATTATCCTTTTTAGGGTATGAAACTTAAAAATTACAAAGTTATTATTTTTTTTGATATTTGCCTCATCTGCTAATAAAGTGTATATTGGTTTTACCAACAGTTTTATTAACAGCAAATAATAGATTGTAACAGTTCGAATTTGTATGGTGTTTTATTAGCTAGAAAGTCTTGTTAGAGCTAATTAACCGTTTTTGTAAGTCGTCGCTGCTGCAACGGTCACTTTCAAATGCGTTTAAATTCGCACAAAAAGATTCAACCCACACGGCACTCGTGTCCCTAATATTTATGGCACCCTAAAGTAATCCGTGTAGGTTGTACGAGAAATAAAGAAGTCTCGGATTTTGGCATAAAGGTCGGCCCACGGAGTCGTCGCCCGCAGTAAAGAGAGACCGAACACAAAGTTACGTCAAAGCCCTTAGGTCGTTATCAAAAGGTCCATTATTGTTCGATTGATATGTATTTTTATTGTGGTTTTTGTGGATGCCGTTGCAGGGTGTGTGACGTCACGCGGCCTTGCGCGCGTGTGGCATTCAGGGAATCCTCCCACATAGTTGGCGAATGAAAAATGACTTTTGACTTTCTTTTACGTCGCTTTTTAGGGTTCCGTAGCCAAATGGCAAAAAACGGAACCCTTATAGATTCGTCATGTCTGTCTGTCTGTCTGTCTGTCTGTCCGTCTGTCTGTCTGTCTGTCCGTCTGTCTGTCTGTCTGTCTGTCTGTCTGTCCGTCCGTATGTCACAGCCACTTTTTTCCGAAACTATAAGAACTATGCTGTTGAAACTTAGTAAGTAGATGTATTCTGTGTACCGCATTAAGATTTTCACACAGAAATAGAAAAAAACAATAAATGTTTGGGGTTCCCCATACTTAGAACTGAAACTCAAAAAAAAATTTCGTCAAACCCATACGTGTGGGGTATTTATGGATAGGTCTTCAAAAATGATATTGAGGTTTTTAATCTCATTTTGTTCTAAACTGAATAGTTTGTGCGAGAGACACTTCCAAAGTTGTAAAATGTGTCCCGTCTGCACCGGAAGTTCTTGATCATATTCGTTTGAGAGTACCACTCACCAGTGGCGAAGCGTCAAATATATCCTAAGAGAAGCCGGAAGCATTAGAACCGTACGTGCGAGTTTGTCATTTAATTAGAGTAACATGGACTTCACTGACAGCTAGCCGTAGCTTTCTACCTTAGTAAAGCCGTTAGGAATCGGCTTGTAAGCAGGCTGCGCCACTGCCACGCACTATCCCGAGATATCCCATCAATAACATATTTTCTATACCGAACCACAGAACGAATCTTGGTAAGTTTTCGCCCCTGAATCGTCTAATGAAGACATACAATGAAATAGAGACATCTGAAAATGAAAATAACATTGATATTTTCAACGACTCACTTTAATCATTTAGGAAAAAATTAATCACTTACTTTAAAAAATAAACAACTTCAAATTAATATATTTTGACTTTACGAAACTTTAATATTTCAAACCGAAAATTTAGTAGCTAAGTTATGTTAGATTTGAATATTAGAGTAGTTAAATAAAAATTCTTTGTGAGTGCTGTATATACTTATTGTTAGTGTTGCATATAGAATAAGCACCTTTGCATGTTTTTATGTAAGTTTCTGTGTAAACACTGTTGGTGTATCAATAAATAAATAAATTATCAAGTCTGCATCAAAGAAAAGACGTTTGATCTAATTGATGCTTTTGGCACAATAACCATTCAACCGAGTTAAAATGTCAATGAATGTTGGGCGCATTGGACGAGTAAGAAAGAATTCAAACTAGGAATATAATCCCTGCAAGTTTGCCGCAGTAATTAGATTTTAACCATCCTACCAACCTTCCCGTTTGGTTAGTAGAAGCATGTTGATTTTGGAATTATGTGGGCCGATCCCGGCGGCACTGCAATGCCGGGCCGACCCGTGACGGGAGTGGAGCGAGCCCCGAACATCCCGTCGATTTACAAAAATCAGTTTAATATACTGGTCCCTCAGTGAGGGAACTTTCAGATATTAAGCTGAAAAGAACAGATACTACACTTTGATCTTAGCCAAAAGGCCGAGAAGCGATAACTCCAAAGTGTTACACGAGGGGTGTCATTAAACTAGGAAAAATCTTAACAGCGCGATGTAGGATTAGAGCTGAACGTAACAGCGACATCTATCGTGAAAATGGGTAACTGCAGGCCGCCATCTTAGTTTATAGTTTTGGTGATGGAGATGAAAAAAAACAACTTATTTAGTTGTGTCGTAATCACTACTCTATATTTTGGTTCTCCTAGCCCTGTGACCTGAAATTTCCGTTCAAAACCAAAACCTTTTGCTTACGAAAGCAAGCTATTAGAATTTTGAGTTGTCTGATTTCGCGCATGCTTCCTAAAAACATCGTGAGATGTGGTTCTTTGTGAAGTTTTAGGGCCCAGCTATGACGTCCAAAAGCAATTATATAGAGATCAGTTCCTAGATATCTTTGCATTTTCTGTATTTCAGACTCTCTCTTCCAAGAGGGTGGAGGTAAGAAATAGATATTCGAGTACTGCGGCCCTAACATGCAAGACACAAAGAGAAGTTAAACCCTATCTCTATGACTATCTCTTTCGTCGGCACTAGTGTGAGAGAGACGCACTTAGAGATAAGACGGCTTAACTTATCCTCGTCTCTTGCAGGTTAGGGCCGCTGTAGGTCTTGTGCCACACACCTATAGGTCTCTATCGGAATTCATAATGGGATACTACAGTATTTTACCTCGGACAAAGGACTCATCGGATGTTTGGTCTGTGTCTCTTAGTCACAAGTATAAATAACTTAGGTTATTGTTTTGTGCTAATTTCACGTGAATACACTGACCTCAGCTTTTATCATTCCGAGGAGACAATTATTTATGTAAACCATAAGGGATACCTATGTTTTCCTGCTTCCATATTTTTTTATTATGTTGTTCCTGAATAAAGCTTTGTAATATGTCTAACCATAAAAATAAAACTAACCTAAAATTGAAAAATCGAATTTTAATATCATAGTCAAAGTACCTAATATCCAATTTAGGCTTCTACAAACTCTTATGAAGGTCAAGGTATTTATCTACCATAGTTCCTAAAATGCTGACATCATTTCTTCGCTGTTGCTGATACGTTGAGCGAGGAAGTTGCCAGCTTTGGTCACCTGGTGCGTTGAGTTAATCATACACATACATACACATACATATTATCACGCCCGAAATCCCTAATGGGGTGGGCAGAGCCACAAGACTACTTGTGGCCACATTCGATTAATTGGTCCTAAGATGGTATGATGAACCGTATGGTGACAGGTGAGTTAATCAGACGCTTCATTAGCAGTTTCATGAGTTTAGGAGCGCTGCGACCCCACGGGCCGAGGGTTTTGACCTCGCAGATTCAATACGGCTCGAAGGACCACAATTAGGGTTGACTAAATCTGTATATTAGGATTAAATTCATCTTTCCTGAACCAAACTAGTTTTTATTCTTTTTTAGTAAGAAACTGACAAGTCTATTTTTATACTATAAAGCATAGACATATATTTGTATACATATAAAGGTGGTTCGTCCACGGGCAACAAAGTTATATTCGGAGCCTATAACCTTATATTTTAGGTCATTCCTGGTCTCAGCCGCCGCACCGGCTTTGTTAGTTCCCTGCGGCCCTAACATCCAAGACACAAAGATAAGTTAAACCCGTTTATCTCTATGACTATATCTTTCGTCGGCACTAGTGTGTGAGAGACGCACTTAGAGATAAGACGGTCTAACTTATCCTTGTGTCTTGCATGTTAGGGCCGCTGACGATGCGACGGAGCAGTGTTTGACACATTCGTTTTTTATTGTTCTTAATATGTAACTTAATTTAAATTCCTAAGTATTTTTTTGTCATCCCTATAACAAATACTTACATATATCATTTTTCATATATTTGTATCTTAGCATGTACTATTCTATCTGTAATCTTCATGAATAATCGATACTTTCATAAATAATATTACAAACACTTGATTACGGCTCAAGACAAATAGAGTAACCAAAATAACTCAATGAGAACAAATAATAATAAAAAAACGATCAACTCGAAACTTTACCAAAATGTATCTGTTTTTTGATTATATCCCTCCCCCCCTAACCTACATGGTTAATTTTCAAATTACTATAGTGGCAAGATATTAAAATAAATGTTTAATCTAGACGAGTTTTGTAATGAATAGCATCGTCATCAGTTTTACACCTGCCTACACGAAATCCACGACCTTCTCAATGATTCATCATTCATTACTGATGATTTTGCTTGAGTCATTAACTTCTTTTTAAAAAATTCGTTGAGGACTATTATGTATTGTATTTAATTGCAATGAATCATCAAAATATTTAAACAGTGTTTAAAATTTATGACAATTAATTAATGCGCCAGAGCATTAATTAATTGTCATAAATTTTAAATTTTCTGTTAGTATGTACTGAACTATGTCTTCTAAGATAAGCTCAAATCTTCAAAGTTATTACCATTATTTTGTGTTTGCTCAGTCTTTCGTTCTATTCTTATCCTTCGTGAGAAATTAACTTTGTCCCCCGCCAAGGTTAAGCCCTTTATAGCTGCCATTTGTGATTTCTAAATTAACTTAAGCGCTTCAATTATTCTACCACATCTCTTGAACAAAATAATGAAGCACCACTTTTTTTGTAACAGTGTTATTTCTGTAGTTAACGTGTACTTATATGTTGTCATATGGCTGTGTCAATCTCTCGCTACAATCAAGTGTACCAACATAGCTCCCTTTTTGGCGAACAATCGCTCTCAATTTGGCGACGTCTATAGCATAATCAGTGCAACATTTACTCTGCCTGATGGACGGCACTATGCATAACTGTCAACGTGAGCAAAATCAAAATAAAATGAGCAAGTTTCGCGGCCGGCCGTTTTAGTCATGTGTCATGTCATTTAATCACATAATTCAGTGAACTGTCATGGCGGCCGTATTTGGCGGGAAAGCAATCCGCTTAAGCCAAAATGGACATGGGCCGGGATACCACTCTTTGGTTCTTTATTGCATTACACCGCCGTTGCATAAGTTTTGCATTTTTATCCAAACGTATAAATTTATTTTTGTTTACGTCATTTTTCAAGCGAGTTTGTTGCTTGTTTTGGATTAAGTTTATTTACTTAAGGCAACGATAAAGTGGTGAGAATAACGGTGTCCTTATCGTTATATTATCAAATATAGCCTTACTGCTGATTAATAAAGAATCTTAATTAATTAACCTAGTGGTCCGCACAGAAAGGTTTTGTATTAATACTTAATAATAATAATAATTCATTTATTTCTCGAACAACTGAGATGATTACTATTCGAATGGGCCGGCTCGACCGGGGTAGCACCACACTCTCACAGAATATCGACGTAAAGTAATAGCTTGCTATTGCGTTTCGTACGGTGATTAACGAGATCCGGAGGCCTATTCCCTCGTCCCCATCCCATCCCCATTCCCCATCCTCCCTAGACTGGCACCGCATTGGCAGCACCTCAGGTGTTGCAAATGTCCATGGGCGGCGGTGACCACTTTCCATCAGGGGGGCCGTCTGCCGGTTTTTCAGTCAATTGACATAAAAAAGCATTCATTACATTAAACGTAGTTAAGTATTCGGCAAGTACAGGGCCGGCCCGTGCATATAGGCGAACTAGGCGATGGCCCAGGGCGCTCGTTTTAGTGGGGCGACAACGGCGCCATCGAAATTTAAAAATAATAATGAAAAAAAACTTACCTAACCTGACTTGTTTTATTGAGTTTTACTCTTTCTTATAGCAAAAATAGAGCACAAAAAAGGAAAATATCCTTTACGAATAAGTAAGTACCTACCTACTCCAATTTTTCAATAAAAAATTACACAGTCTATTTACATTAATGTTTTATTTTGTCACAAATTCTCTTAAAAGGGCGCCGTGGCAAGGTCTTTCCGACATCCAAATTATTTGCTTGTGGTTTCTACATGAGATTATTAAAATAAAACTGTAATAAAAATGAAAATGAAAATATTTATTTTGCAACACGGGTCTCTTTCACATGTCTGAATCTACCAAGCTACCCAAATCTATACTTACCTAATTCTTTTTGATTTTAACGATTCCGTAAAAAAAGGAGGGTAGTTTTCGTACAGTTCTACCGGCGGTGGCAGGCCATTTAAAGTTTAGCCAATTTGAAGGTGTGTTCGGTTTTTAAAGTTTCCTAAACTTAAAATAAGAAACGTCGAACTTGATTTTGTCAGCTCTGTATGCTATACAGAACCGGTTTGACGTTTCTTATTTTAAGTTTAGGAAATTTTAAATTACACGACACCAGTTAGATTAAAACTTTCGTGAGACTAGACTAAGCACTGCTACATGTCGGACCCTTTCTGACAATAAATCGAGAGTAAAGCCTTGCTTATTTCTAGACTTAAGAGGAGTGTGTACCTACGGCTTTTCATACAAAAGTTGTTAACTATTTCGACTCCTAAATGTTAACCGATGTTCACCAATTTTTGATAGGTCGTCACTCGTCAGTCAGAACAAAATCTAGGTCTATACGTTTTGATGTTTTCACTATATTCTCATACCAGACTAATTTCGATGATTATTTCACTTTCTTGATCTTTAATCAATATTCAAACAACGTATAGACCTGGCGCCTCATTCGGGAACGCTAAGTGATTCTGTAGCGACTCATAAGCCAGATTTCTCATCCCACTCTTCCGCACGACGCGTAATGCGTAAGAGCGAGATGAGAAATCTGGCTTACGGGTCGCTACAGAATCACTTAGCGTTCCCGAATGAGGCGCCTAGATTGTGTTCTGACTGGCGACTTGTCGAAAATTGGTCAAAATCGGTTAACATTTAAGCGGTGGAAATCGTTATCGCCTTTTGTATGAAAAGGGTGATTTTTGCCGTTGCTTTACATTCATCTTAAGAACACCGTTTTGAATTGGACCAATTATTTTATAACATTGTTTTATTCAATAAGAGTGTTTCAGACATGCTATATCTATTTAGGAGTTCGCGTTCGCGTACGAATAAAGTTCACCGAAAATTAGTCTCGCTTACGTTTAAAACGAAAATTATGTTAAATGTAATTTTTTTGGTATTACTTATAAAGCTAATTAAATTCATTGATCGAGTGCTAATAACGTATCGTTTTGGCAGTTTTATGAAACTGTTTCCTTTTTAGTCAAATGAGAGGTTTATACTGATTGTGGTAAGATAATGAAGTTAATATGTAATTACGTACGTATTTAACAGCGTTGAAATATAGATCAACAGGGGCATAAAATGGTTTTTTTAATTGAGTTAAAACATTCTGCTTTTCACTTCGATTGTGAGTAGGTATATAAAACCGTCATACGATTATACATATGCAAAAAAAAATATTTATGCTCGTGGGATTGATGCGCCAATATTAGACACATAATATATCTCTGCTATCTCATTCTGACGTATACATTCGTGACTTACGTTGGCCGGTTTTGATGGAATATGGAGATCATAGCTGGGCACCGTTAATGAAATAGTTAACTTCGTTAATCGCTAATCCGTTAATCAAATAGTTAACTTCGTTAATCGCTAATCTGTTGCTAAAATGTTAACTTCGTTAAACGTTAAAGCGTTACATTACGTAAGATTTAACGGGAGTTAACGTTAAGTTGTGATAGAAACTGCATTTTTTATATCTCTGCGTTAGTCATTTACTTATTAAAAATGTTCGTATGTGCTATGGAAGTTTAAGCAGCGGCCCTAACATGCATGGCACAAAGATAAATTAGAACTGTTTATCTCTAAGTGCGTCTCTCTCACACTAGTGCCGACCAAAGAGATACTCATAGAGATAAACGGTTCTAATTTATATTTGTGGCATGCATGTTAGGGCCGCAGGACATGAAACATTAGTAAAAGTAGAGTATTGCATTTGAGTTTGTAATAATACCTATAACATTTAGAGATCACATTCAAATCAAAAGCTAGCGGACAAAAGCCGCGCGGTGTCCTTCTGGCAAAAAGTTGGTACTTAGTTAACGTTTAACGGACTTCAATTGTTTTGACAGAAGTTAATGAGGCCGTTTACAATTTTTGAAGATAACTTAAAAGTTAATCCGTTACCCGAAATGTTAACTTCGTTAATTAACGATTAACGGATTAACGGTTTTGTGCCCAGTAATGATGGCGATATAGGTAGGTATAGGTCTATGGAGATTAGAGGAGTAGCTTAGCTAATAAGTAATAATGTCAAGCAAGGCTCGTAGCCAAATTTATTTAATAAATTAATTAATTAATTTTCTTCCTACTACGCTTTAATTTCATCATAATGGCCTTAAATACTCAGCACAAAGCAGCCCTTATTTGCTCTAGAGCAAATAAAGTTGCATACAAATTTCATTATTGCACTGTTTTGTATTTTTTTTAATTTGGTTGTTTGATCAAGAAGTTTACACCAACAGCTACCCAATCCGCCCATTCACAGTCCGACGGGACAGCCGACCACTCTTCTGTGGACTTAGTGTTAGGAAAAAAAAAAAACTGGCCACATATCGGCGGCCATATCGAACTGTGATTGTCTCGTCTAAAATGTTATGCTCAAAGTACTGGCTGATAAGATAGTATGAGTTACAAAAAGATTTAAAAAAAAATTGGCATAATATGACAATTAATAGACTAGATACAAGTTTTCTGTGAAAATTTTCGGCTGTTCGACTTTAACTTCAGAACCAATAGACTGATTTTAATAAATAGGGTATCTTAAGATTCGGGGAGAACGTGCAAGTTTCATAGGCTATATAAAAATTCTAAGGGTGCGTTATAACAGGTGCCAAAATCCTTTTTACTTCGCTAGTTGGGTTTAACTGTACTTTTACGTTTTTTTACCAACTTTTAGCAGTAGTAGAAAGAAAAGCAGATTATGCACCTCGCATCAAGTGATTTGTTATTGCGCTCGTGTTTTTAGAGCCCTCACTTGCGTTCGGGCTCCAAACCAACACTCGACGCAATAATGAATCACTTTCTGCTTGGTGCAACAATCTACTATTAATTAATTAATCAATAAAAGAGAGGGATTCAGTCAGTAGTAATTGTCGCACAATAAAGCACCTAAAAACAGAGATTTTAGGCAGGTTCGACCTCCCCCTGTCTACAGGCTTATAAACTAATCCATTAATTGCATGTCTACAGAAACAAAGCGATGAAAAGACATACTTAATGAGTTTTCAACGAAAAACTATGGGTCATTGGCTAACAAGCGAATTAATCATCCGTAGCAAAAACCATTACATTTATCTTCGTATCAATTTCTAGAGGAACAATGAGAGAGATCGATGCGCGTGGGCAAATAGGCGGTGTTGCCACTTAATTCCACAAGGCCTTAACTCCACGAAGGTCCCTTTCATCTTAAGACTGTGTGTGACCGGCCTACGGTTTCCGGAGTTTTACAATCGATGTTTCCGCGTCATTGGGTAAACTGTATGGGGAGACGTTGACAATTTTTACGTTAAGATTAAAGATAACATATCTAGAATAGATAAATGATTTCCCAGGGTCGCCATGAGATTAGTTTGCGAAATAAGTTCAATTTATGTTTTCTGAGTTAAGGTAAGTTGTGATTTTTAGTGGGCGCTTGCGATTAGAAGGACTATTACATTAATTATTACATGTGGACATATAATGGCACAAGGACCAATTATCCCTCAGTACGTCTCTCTCAGTCCTACTAACTTAGGTACATATCGAAAGGGATGCGCTAAGAGAAGAGATGGAGATAACCTATCGTTATGTCATCCATGCTAGGTCAGATGGCTGTGGTGTAAGCCCGATTAGTCCAATTTGTTATAAGGACTTATGCCTAGTAAAAATGCCCAATTAATCTTAGTTTAGCTTAAGAGATCGTGTTCCCAATGCTTTCTATACAAAAACGGAAAACATTTCTACCCCACAAAATGATAACTGATTTTGAAATTGCTTTAAAATGTTATCAACCTGAACAATATCTATATATTGTTTATAGGTTTGAATTTTTTGGATTTAGTTATCAAATTCTAAAATAATGCTTAGTTACCTGTTAGGGTTTTCATACACAACATATTTTTGCCATAATCTCCTCAATACTCAAAATTAAAATATCTAAAACTTACCAACCTAGATTTTGACCTACCTGCCATCATTATAATTAAATTGTCAAACTCGGGTAACATTTAAACAGGTACAATAGGTATAAACGTTTGCACCGTTTGTATGAAAAGTATGATTTTTGTCTTTGGTTAGTCCTCTATTGGAAAAATTCAGCTCAAGATGTTTAGAAAACAATTTTATAGACTGATAGAAATTCTTTTTACGTGATTCTCTACACGTGCACTTCTCTCAGAGACGAGTGACAAAAAACTACAGCATTGCAAGGACGTTAAAATGAAACTTAAATAAACGGTAACAATTAAAATTTATTAAAATTACAAATAAATAAATCTCAAAAGAAGAATCTCATAAAAATATATTAATTAATATGGCAATTAAGAGGTTATACCTAATCAGAAGTCCATCACTACACTACACAGTCACGCGAAAGTCCTGTCCATGTACGTGTCGTAGTCAAACTCTGCCAGAAACGTTTCAAATGGTGACAAGGAGTCCTCCGCACACTCAGAGCGGCTTTCCAACTCTGTTGAAAACTCCGAAAGCTCCGAGCATAGAGGAGAGGCCCAAGGGTCCGGTGGATTTGATTCTTCACTAGAACTTGATCCTGAGTCGCGTAGTGCAGCAGATAGGGATGTAATGTACTTCATAGCCAACCGCAAAGTTGTGATTTTCGTCAGCTTCTCACAGGGAACCGGCGTTCCCGTAATAGCGGCAGCTGGAACAGCCTGGCGCAGAGTTTCGAAGGCTCTATTGATCTCCCTCATGCGACTCCGTTCGCGGGCGTTTGCCGTTTTTCTTCTGTATTTGCTGAGTGGCTGCGGCGTACGTCGCGCGCGCGGCTCGCGGCTGCGCGCGGCGCGCGGCCGCAACTGGTACTTGTCGTGGTCGGGCATGGAGTGTGCGCCCGCGCAAATTCCGCTCGAAAAATACGCGCCCACACCCCGCTCCGTACAAGTACAATCGCCCGGATAATTGTCTGAATGCAGCGATTAATCTATATCAGCTAGACGCCGCTCGTGCAACTTCACGTCCTTTTATTGCGTTAGTTTGCAATTACTTGTAAATTTCATACATTAACAAAACCATACCTTCTTAAACACTTATCGTCATAAACACAAAATATCATCGCTAGGTACTATTACGACGTCAAAATACCGAGCATGAATGACACAAGGATAAGGTTATCTCCATTATATTTCTTAGTGCATCTCTTTCTTCGATAGGTAGATAAGGAAGACGCACAAAGGTTAGGGTCGTTGGGCTGAGATCTTTGCCAAAAGTTTAAT
Source organism: Tortricodes alternella (assembly GCA_947859335.1). Classification (NCBI taxonomy): domain Eukaryota; kingdom Metazoa; phylum Arthropoda; class Insecta; order Lepidoptera; family Tortricidae; genus Tortricodes; species Tortricodes alternella. The sequence continues at coordinate 20,063,638 of OX401968.1, read as the reverse complement.
AGACTAGATTATACAATCCTTAATGGTGTCAATCAAAATGTAAGGCAGTTATATGTAAGAGCGAAAGAGAGAATTACACTTCTTGATCCTATAATGTTGCAATGTCCTGCATAACGGTAATGAGCTGTCTTTGGGCTCGAGTAAAACACTTGAGCTCACGAGCGTACCTACAGAGTCACAATGAATGAAACACAGACATTAAGTAAGGCAAATATCGATCGGATTAGCATATTGATCCAGCATTTCCGTTCCACAGCCTCCGCTGATTATGAGCCGGCCTTGCAGACTTCTGTTTCATCGCGTGGGCCACTTAAATGTTAAGCGTAGGCGCTTTGGTTAAACGATGCTGTAATAGGCACTTTGCCTGATGTCGACTAAGTAGGCTATAAAAATACTTATTCGAGAAATTAGGTATGCGATTTAAAAAACTTCCTGAAACCAATTTAAATTTTCGTGATTTCTATATAGCCACTCAAACTTCATAACAGTTCTTCCTAATAACAAGGCAAGATATTAATAAGCGTATATTATTATGTACCTAATCGTGTTTTTTATACCCGTTAAGGCTTAGGTATATTTAGAACCTGCATGTATTGCTTTGGATGAATTATAAGTTGATGTAAGTAGGTACTCTTTTTTTCTTTATAGTAGTAGTAGTAAAACTCTTTAGTACTTATTGTACAAGAATACCTTAAAAATTAGAATAATATAAATTTAAAGGCGAACTTATCCCTGAATCCCAAACTTATTCCTTTATTTGGCTGAATAGTATTTTCATTGTCATTCTGTCGATTAAAAAAAACAATGGAGAGAATTTTATTTATATTTTGAACTGTGCAGGCGGGAACTAAGTTGAGCAATATTAATTTTGAAAAATGAATAATATCACAGCAATTGAAATTCATTGTCAACTTTTGCTATACTTGGATAAGAGGCGCTTTTTACCAGACATAAAAGACTCGTGTGAGAAGTTTTTGGATGAGTTGCATGAAAAACCACTACGCTTCCCGCCATTCCGGTACTTGTTAGAAATCGACGTGATGGATGTCATCGACTTGTTTCCCGATCTCGGGAAGTTTCTACTAGAAGAGCCGTTAAAATGGCAGCAATTTTGCAATCAGATCATATTTTCTAGCTTTCAAACAATTAACAACTCCACGCAAACGATAGAAATTCCTCAAATTGCGGTTACTTTGAGGTTAAAAAATGTACCCACAGTTTTACTCCGCGCCAATCCTCGTAACTTTTCAGGGCTGGTACATTTCCAAGGGCTACTTCTCGCAGTCTCGAAGCCTACCAGTTATGCCTACCATACGGTTTGGTCTTGCCCCGAGGAGTGCGAAGGTAACGAGGTAATCCTTCAGCATATTCCACGAGTCCCACCAAAATGCTACGTTTGCAGGAGCGTCCTTTTCGAAAACAGTGGATTGAAGCGATGCGGCGAACGGGTCGTAGCTACGTTTCAGATGAAAAGACACATGCTAACGAAGAAGTTTTTGGTTGCAGACGATTTGATTCCTAAATTAACTTTAGGGTCGAGATACGATCTTTACGTAGTGATCCTAAACAAAGTTACATCGCTATGGTCCATAGAAGAAGTGGTGGCCTTACCAGCTCCAATCACTAGTCCAATTCCATTAGACATATCCGATTTGTTCAGAACCTGCGATGGATTGCCGTGGACTTTTATATACTGCCTCGCTTCAAGTATAGGTCTGAACATTTGTCCTTTGAACACGTTCATGCAACTTAAAATTAGTCTTCTGCTTAGTCTAGCGAGTGTCAAAGCGAATGAGCTGACAGGGTCGAAGATTATCCACGTTCTTGTCGCAACCTTCGACACTGGGTATGTTGGACAACTCCTGACGCAGGCTTCGAAACTTGCAGATAGATCAATCGTCCTGGGGACTAATGCTACGGTCTCGACCACGTTAATTGGAAGCTCTGGCGGAATCTGTGCGATGCCCTTACCACTGCACTCGTATAATCAGAAGCAAATATCGTCCATTCTAACGGCAATTGAAACCGGGGAAATATCGACTGACACGGGCAATGCGAGACTGCGAAGTGCGGTGTGGGCGCAAGGAATGGATTTCAAGAAAATCCTGCTATTCAATGTTGCTAACGTGTTTGGGACCGTTTGCCGAGGCGATTTAGGGGACTACACCGATGAAGTACTGGACTTAAGTCTACAGAGGGCTGTGGAGCCAGAAGAAATTAGTGACGAAGAAATCAAAGCTCTCAAAGACTTGGCATCTTACGTTGACTTAGTCGCTGGGATGCAGGTGTCTTTGGACGATATCACGGAAAGGCTATTAAGGAATTATATTTTGAAGGCTCGACGGGAGTTGCCGAAAGGGGTCTCCGTAGGGAATATGGAGGCACTGGTGCTGACATGTCTTACTTCGGCCAGACTATGCGGTCGCGCTGTAGCAAACGTTAATGACGCAGTTTTTGCGATTTGGCTCCATATCAGCAGTTGTCCCGAACCACGGATAGCACCAGACGAGTATTTGCGACCCCCTGCTGACGTCAAGAAGTTAAGACTGACAATAGAAGGTTTCAAGAATTGGTTAGAACAATTTACTTGTTGCATGATGGATACGTTGTAAGGTTTTCATCGTTGTTCAAGGTTTATGAACATCGCATACGATGCAGGGCAGGTTTTAGTTTCGAGCTTAAACATATTGAAATAAAATAAAATAAAATGTACAAAACGAGTTTATATTAAATATTCAATATTCTCATACAACAAACAGTAAAAACGTTTCTGGTAGATAAAATATTCGTATTAACAGACTAGATATTACAAACAAGTTAGTTACCTACTTAGTAAAGGTGCTTATAAACCAGCAATTTTTTTTGCAATTTTTTGTTGCAATTTGGGCTACCCCCGTTTACATTTAAACTTTTTGTTATCACTAGATATGTAATATTCTATATTTTTGGGAATAGCCCAAATTACATACATACATAGCATCACGCCCGAAATCCCTAATGGGGTGGGCAGAGCCACAAGACTACTTGTGGCTACGTTCGATTAATTATTACTAAGATGTTATGCTGAACCATATGGTGACAGGTAATCAGCCCATCGCCCATACAGATAGTCCACCATGTTGGAGAGAACCCGTCCCTTAGTCGACTTTTACGGCATGCCAGGATGATAAGCATCTGCATGCATTGTATGCTATTTCTTCACTCCCAGTGCAGCAGAGGAGCTGCTTCACTCCCAGTGCAGCAGATACCAAATTGCAGCAATAAATTGCCAAAAAACTAGACCGTTTACGAACCCCTTTAGTATATTAGTTACGTGTATTTTCAGTTAGTATAAAATCAATGCTGATTGCGTAAAATGCAGTATTTAAAAATCACAGCTCTTAACTAATGTCTTGAACAGTCTACGGAGGCACAACATTACTTAAGATCTATTTTACTGCTCTGCTAAGAAACTATAATCAAAATTTGCGTGTTTCAACAGTTCCTTTTGCTTATTCAACTGTTCAGTTAAATGAGAATGAGTCTTCCTCAATGTCAAACTTTCTTCAATTAGACATTTAAGTTTTTCATCTTCCTGTATTTTGTTAGAAACATTAATGCAGTGACTGGAGACAGATTCGCCGATTTTGAAATCTCTTTTCTGAAAGGAGACTACACTGTACGGTAAATTAGCGAGATCGTCGGCTTCACTGCTTAAAATACTTATCGTGGCCCATGTACAATCAGTCAGTTCATTGATTGATGCTGTTAATCCTGTATTTAGCTTGTCAGTAGTGTCAGCAGCGTTAGAAATAATATCAGATATCTTTGTGAATTCTGTGTTTAAATCCATAAGTTTCAAAACAAAAGGCTGTTGGCGCATCTCTAGTAACATTTTACATCTCTGCTTCAGGCACTCATAACACAGTTTTATAATGTCAGTACATTGTTTCTCTTTTGTTCTGTGGTCACTGAAAAATTCGCTCTTTTTGAAGAGGATATATGTTTTCAGAGTATCTGTGAGGATAGACTGAAAATTGTTCTTGGCAACAAAGTTGTTGATCTCCGTAGACAGGACTTCGTTGCTGCGTCTGGTTGCTGACTGCAGCCTCACGGACAGCTGGGTCCACGCAAGCTGCAGCTTTGATATTTTCTCCAAGTGATCATCAACATCTTTGAATATTTTGTCAAAACCACCGAGGTAGTTGACACCAGTGCCAGTGTCCCTGAGTTGCTCAATGTGTTTTTTGCCAGTGTCTGTCATATTTGTGACCATTTCTTGTTTATCAATTAACTTCCCAATGCATTTATCAACATAATTGTGCTTCAGAAGCAAGTGTTTGCTTTCATGTTTGAATGATTCAGCTCTCACAAACAAACCATTAATTAGTGCATCATACATTTCTACCTGTGTCAGTACAAAATAGACTGCATTTCTGTACAAGTTTTGACTGTTTTTGAAATTGTACAATGCTTTTTGATTCTCTTTGAGTGATCTTTGAACTGCTCTGGGGACAACTGGTTCAATGACTTCTTTTATGATAACAATTTTATCATACAGATATAACACATTATTGTTTGACTCATTCCAGTAGTTTGATACCAGTTCATCATCTTTGAGTTGAAGGAAATTCTTTGGCGAGATCAAAATTTGATTTACTGTAATAATTTTGGTTTCTTCCTGGAGCAATTTCTTTAATGTCTGGATATTGGTTTTTTCGTCAATTTCATAAGCATGCTGGGAAAGTGTTGACACTGAAAATATTTTTACTATCTTTTTTGACAAAATCTCTTCTAGTAAGTCAAAGATTACAATTTTACTGGCTGCTGTTGTTTGCTCTGTTGGGATGTTGAAAGTCACTTTGGATGGAGCATCTCTTCCTCTTAATTTTGGGTCCCATTCCAGAGCAACTTGTAACCACTTTTCTAGTAAAAATTGAAGTGGTTTCGAAATGTAGTTTTCTGGGAACAATTCATTCGCATATTCAATGTCACCATGATATGTTTCATAAACACAGATATTTTCATGCGCCTTGTTTTTGACATGGGGTATCCACTGAACAGGTGCCAAGTATGGTAGAAATGGTCTAATACCACAAATAATCTCAAATGCAAGAAGCCCAAAAGACCAAAAATCTACAGAATTACTGTAAGATTTACTTGCAAATAGCTCTGGAGCTAAATACTGTAGTGTCCCTACAAAGCTAGCACAAACTGAACTTGAATCAATTTCTTTAGCATAACCTAAATCTATAAGTTTATAGATTACTTTCTTTTGAACTTGAGGACCCACATTGGTCTTGTTTGGACTATCAACAATCTGCATAACAACATTTTCAGGTTTGAGGTCCCTGTGAGTGATTTTATTGCTGTGAAGAAACTGCATAGCGTTTCTGATATCGCTGAGAATTTGTCTTACTTGTATTTCTTTTAGGCCAGCGCATGATTCTGCTTTATTAAGGAGCTGGCGCAGGTCGCCGCCACCGCAGTACTCCATGCATAATATGGGCAGCCGCGATGGATTCACGCGCTCCAAACCGGTTATAAATTCCGGAGGCAAATCTTTCGTGCTTACAATATTCGGGTTATCCCACTGCTGTAACATTTCCACTTCCTTCATCCATCTTTCCCTGTGCTTGTCGTTGAGTTCGTCGCCCCATTTGCAGGTTTTTATCGCTAACCTTTCGTCGGTTCTGTTGTGTCTCCACAATACGACGATACCAAAACTTCCGGATCCCAAAACTCGGTCCTTTGTCCAGTCACCGATAAAAACTAACTCGTTCATTTTCACTCACTATAGTTTTCAGATGGGAGACGTGAATTAGGGCACCACTAACATACTGAAATCAAAAATAAAAATAGGTCTTTACTCTTTCAAAAGTGCAAAAATAACTCTGGTATCATCAAAAATGATAAACTTTATGAATTAGGTTCTTTTTAGGAAACCAAACAAGCTTGTCGATAGTAACAAAATTTAAAAATAAACAGGCCATTTAGTAGAACTCTCTGTACTTATATTAAAAAAGTTACTAATTGAAATAGGTAATAACATTTTGTGTATAATATAACTACATATTCTATTATTACCAACCCAATCTTAATCTACGTATACTATTTGTTCTATAAAATACTTCAATGACTGTCAATGGCACTGACGAGCAAATGAATTAAAAAAAAAAAAACTTGGCAAACTTAAGTTTGCTGATATACCTATCAGCCAAATGACAGATGATGACTTAACAGTTGCAATACAGAGGAATATGAAACTTATTGACTGGGATTCCCGATATACATCGAGTTATGAAAATGCTTAGTTAAAATTGTGTGATCATTTATTCCTGTTTACGCAAATGTCTTACAAAAGAACTTTTTAATTTTTTCTGCTCACAAGTTCACGTTAATAATACCCACCTTGAAACTATTTGAAACCATAATTTTATTACAAAGTTACTGTTCCGGATATGTTTTTTTTTTATTGACACTTTCCATCTTTAATAAGGCTTAAGTAATGTATTATTATTATTAATTATTGTAATTGATTCAATTAATCGAAGTCTAATAAGTTACTAATTTCAGTTTTTAAAAATTAATTCTTTAATTCGTTGTATTTATTTTGAGATTCTATACTTTTCTATTCTACTATAATTTTCAGTCTACTGCACAAACTATATAGGGATACTACGTATGTCTACAGAATGTCTACTCTCCAAATGCGGTTTTTACAAGATTTACAAATAATTTAGTACCTACTAGTATTATAGTAATCTGTGATTCAGGTGTACTGTATTGAAAAAAGAATTCCAAGATAGTTTAGCTACTTACTTTGGCACGCAAAAAAAGTTTTATCGCTGAAATTTTAGAATTGTACACCATACGATCTCTGTACCGTAGCCAATATAATTTAAAAAAAAGAAAGTAGCTTAGCTATCAAAAATTGTTTGATGACTTGATGACGAGCAATGTTTTCGTTTATTTTATTTTACGTGAATTGATTTGATTAAAATGTAAATTGATTCAGTCGGTTTGACAGTGTATGTTATTAAGAACCTCCGAGTGCGGAGTAAAAGTCATATAATCTCCAAGATGCTTAATATGACGAAGACTTGTCGAACGTGTATGAAGAATGTGGAACCAAATGGAGCAGCATTGGTGGATCTTTTCGACCCTTGGAAGACCGACGGTGAGAAGTCGCCCCAACTCTCAGAGATCCTGGAGACTTGCACAGCCACACAGGTACAAAATTCAACCTAATTCGTTAGATACTGTCGAATTATGTAAGATCCTAATTCAATATTACTTATTTGCAGGTATCCAAGGAGGATGGCCTACCGCAAAAGCTTTGTGATGAGTGCGTCAAAGCACTTCAATTTATTTACGCTTTTCGTATCCAAGTGCTTAATTCATATGATGCACTAAAAAAAATGAAGCAAACAGAAGACAATGTTAAGAATGAGATTGATATAGAACTTAAGACCGAAAACGCATTTGATTACGATTTCTGTTACGATGACTTCTTACTTGATGATTTTCCTAAAATTGAGACTGAGGACAAGAACTATGTGTGTAATGAATGTAGCAAACACTTTACGAATGAGAAGCGCTTTGTAAAACACTTAAAATCTCATGATAAACTTAGTTTTAATTGTTCAATTTGTAGCAAGGCTTTCCACAAGCAATCTGCACTTGATCGCCACATAGCTAAGCACTATCAATGTACAATATGCCTTCGTTATTTTGAATTTGAAACAGTGCTATTAGAACATATGAATGACCATGTACATGGTATTGAAATTAAGACTGAAAAAGACGACATGCTGTATAAATGTACAGAATGTGATGCCGTTTATGAGAAACATAGATCCTTAGCCATGCATATGAAAAAGCATAAGCATAAGGAGGATAAATTAAATAAGAAAAAGGTTTTCGAATGTGATGTTTGTGCAAAAGACTTTGCTTTAAAGACTTTGCTGCGGAGACATATGAAACTGCACAGCGAAGAACGTCCATACCAGTGCCTGAAATGTAATAAGAGCTATTCAAGACATGATCAGTATACTGAGCATATGAATAGACATAATGGTATCAAACCTAATGTTTGTCCACATTGTAGCAAAGGTAAACCTATCAATTTCTTCTAAATTATTTTATTACCCTATTTATTTATTAAACTATCGCACCACTGTTCATAATGCTGTATCACTGCTAATCTGGGCTGGAGTACAAGTGATTACAACACTGTTAATCTTTGAAAAGAAATGTTTATCTGCAGATGTAGTATGTATACATATGTACATGATGTACCATTTAATTTGTTTAGACTATCTTGTAAACTGCATTTGCACAGTAAATTAATATCTCATGATGAAATTGTCATTAATCAATAAATAAATAGAATAAATTATCTATAAGGCAGTATAGGCAACCGCCTAGGGCCCCCGCATCGCCTAGGGGTCCCGAGCAATGAGAAAAATATTATTTGAAAGTATTTCATCATTCAATCGAGGGCTCGACAATTGCATTGCCTAAGGGCCCGACATGGTTAATCCAGCCCTGCTCCCGACCCATGGTAAGAAGGTCTCTAGACAATGAAAGTGTTCAATAATCTTGAGGACCAGGGACTATGGCCCTATAGTTTGCAGGGCATGCCTGGGCCTAAAGAGCATAACTTTAAAGACATCACTATTAAGATATCTCATATGTCTAAATTCCAGCCTTCACCCAGCTTTGCAGTCTCAAGGACCACATCCGTACCCATACTGGAGAGACACCGTACCTGTGCTCGCAGTGTGGAAAGGGCTTCAATAACAGCTCAAACCTGCGGCAGCATATGATGAGACACACGGGCGTGAAGCCGTATGCTTGCAGCTTGTGTCCTAAGCGATTTTCTACTAAAGGTAGGAAATCTTTGTACAGTTGTTCCCATAAGTTAAATTTTGGACTATGCAGTTAAATGTTTAAATTGTGGGTAATGATGAAGTTGAAATAAGTTTCTAGACTGCTACTATTGCTGAAATTAACCCAGCAGCTCAAAATAACAGACGAAATAAACTAAAATATAGCCATGCAAACTTAAACTGCATAAAGATAATGGAGCCTTGATGGCAAAAAAACATATATAATAATTTGGCCAGAAACTTAAATGAATTATGGAATACTAATAAATTTAACAAATTAACAGCTGGCTAATCAATAAAGGGTTCTATTCAAACAATGAATTGAATCAATGAATTAGCTCACAAATAATTTTAATTTTAGAGTATAATTTAAATTAAATTAAATTTATTTATATGGCTACTAAAACAAGGTAAAATACAGTTGAAACCAACCTATTTTTATTTCATCTATGAATAATAATGATTTACATACTTTACTTAGAGCGCTTACGGGACTGCGCCTACGTCCGATCCGTATCCAATCGGAACCCGTGAAAATACGGATCTAGAAATCTCGGACTGAATTCGGATATTACTTACGCACTAGTCTGATCTCTGATCCAGCAGCCACCTTGAACTAAACCGGATGCCTGCCGCGCCCCCCGGCCACACACGCAGCCACCCCGCTGCCACACTACTCGTACGCAGTTTGGATTACTATCGTATACGGTTCGGACGCAGTGCGCAAGCGTTCATACAAATAGTACTATGGATACTTCGGTCCGTCAATAATCTTCTGATAATAAACGGATGACGGAGAGAAATCCGATGACGGAAGCCAGACCTAGTGCGTAAATTACCTGAGAAATAGTTCTACGAGACTACTCTGGACCGTATTTTCACGGGTTCGGATCGGATACGGATTGGACGTAGTGCGTGAGCGCTCTTACTTCAGCTATTCTTTGCCATTTTCAGGTCAGATGACATGCCACATCGGAACCCATACGGGGGTCCACCCGTACAAGTGTGAGGAGTGTGGTGCTGCCTTCACGAAGCCTAACTCGCTAAAGAAGCACAAGCTCATCCATCTCGGGGTCAAGCCGTTTGCTTGTGACACTTGCAGCATGCGGTCAGTATCCTTATCTTAAACAGTAAAGTAATGCAGTAAACAATTTGTTTGAAGGTTTTTCTCTCTTTGTAGGCCATGGCCTGTACTATTTAAATTTGGAAGTGTGTTCTTTCACTGCTACCGTCAAAAATCACCATCTTTAAATACTTTAAAAATATTAGGTTTAAAAGCAACATGGTATAAAGCAGAAACTTGAGCAACATCAAATTTAATAAATACTTGGCCGCTTGGTACGCTTCTGGCGGCGATAAATAAATTAATAAAATGTTTTTTTTTTATAATTTCAGTTTCGCGTGCAAGGACCACCTGAAGCGTCACTACCGCATTCACACCGGCGAAAAACCATATCGCTGCAAGTATTGCGAGCGCGCTTTCACACAGAGCAACGATCTGGCCAAACACATCAGGATGCATGTCGGACAAAATATATATGAGTGAGTCACATTCTCATTTGAATCATCATTATCAACGTCCCACTGCGGGGCAGTAATGCCCACGCGGGCTCAATGTGGATTGGGGACTTCACACTTTCATATTTCGCAAATGTATGCAGTTTTTAGGGTACCGTACCTCAAAAGGAAAAAACGAAACCCTTATAGGATCACTCGTGTGTCTGTCTGTCTGTCTATCTGTCCGTCTGTCACAGCCGATTTGCTCTGGAACTACTGATTGAGTTGAAATTTGGTACACATATGTAAGTCCGTGACCGCAATATGGACACGTAATGTAAATAAATAAATTTTGAACATGGGGGCTACTTTTGGGGGGTAAAGAAGAAAATTAAAAAAAAAGTTATGCAAAGTATATTTTGTGACATATCAAATGAAAGGGCTTATTGTGAGGACTTCAAATATATTTTTTCTATAATTTTGAAATAAATTGTTTGGAAGTTATTTAGGAAAATAAGCAAAAATTGACCATTCCCCCCCTTATTTCCGTAACTACTGGGCCTAAAATTTTGAAAAAAATACAGAGAATAGTTCTTTACCTATAGATTACAGGAAAACCTATAAGAAGTCTACGGTATTTAAAATATAGGAAATTTCAGATAATCCGAACGGATATCCGGCCAAAGACCATGCCGGATATCCGATATTCGGCCAAACCACTATCAATTGCATTTTAAATTTTTACATATACTTTTTACAGATGCACCCAATGTGATATGCGCTTCCGTCTCCTAAGCGAGCTCAAACATCACTACCCCACGCACTACCTCGCCAACGGAGAATTGCCCTTAGTACCAGTGAATAAAGAAGAATCTGCTCCGGTGTTAGTTCTCAAACCGCCTGAAGTCGAGAAGGAACCCGAAGGCACTATTACCATCACTTTCAGCAGTAACGGGTTAGACAAGGACGGGCTGCACGGTAATATTACTATTGATATTACGCCACAGAATACATAAGGCTTAGAAATGTCAAAATGTTTATCTACACCCATATCATAAAACCTCCATAATATATTCAAAAACCGTAGGAAATTATCAGCATTATTACAACCAATTTTAATATGAGCTGTGGTAGTGGGTAAAATCTATACTGTAATGTTATTACAGTATCAATTTTTGTAACATTATGAGTTTAAATTTGCAACAGCTGTCAAAACTCAAGTGGGTCTCTAGTCTAGTATCCATAGATATTAAAACAGTTATCGATACGAAACATCAATTCAGTATGTTTTTTTAAATATAAACCGCACGACATTTGATCTCGAGTGACATGAGAAAAGGGACTTCATTCGTTTGTCTATGATTTAAAAATACATTCGTCTTGACGGAGGATCGAATTGCCGCCATTACTGTTGTCATTTGTTTGTTTGATAGTAGTGACTCCGAGAACTAATATGAATAGTAGTGACTCCGCGAACGATGTGAAACCTCCGCCGGATATCATAAATGTAGCCACGATTGCAACAAATAACTTGTTGCCAGAAAATATTGTTTCTCAACATATCATGGAGGATTTATAATATGTGTGTAGATAAAGTTATGTATGCAACTGTACATAATTTGGCCTTAAAAAACTCATGCGATCTTATTATGAAACTCGCCAGTCGGCTGGTTTCATAAACCCACACTCGTATTTTAAGGCCTGTCATTATGCAACCGTTGCATAAACTACTATTGTCTGCATGTTCTTCTTTTATTACAAAACAGCTAAACTTAGTTGAAATTAGAAATAATTAATAAGGAATATTTATGCCATAAGAAACTTGTTAATTATTATGATTCTTGTGTTACATAATTATAAGTGTAGGCCACAAATTGCCTTACAAGAAATCTCACTAGTTCTTAAGAAATTGGCTTTACTTAAATTAAGAGGGTGATTTTAACGATAATGTAGAGATTGTTGGTACAAAATGTTTTACGATTTTAATCTACACAGTAGATTCACTCAAATCGCTTCTGTGAAATATATTGATGGTTTTAAAAATAACGCCAATCAACTGCTTAGTTTAAAGATAAATAAAAGTAACTGTAATGGAGTTCATTTCTCAGTTGTTACTGCAAAGTGCACCCGCTAGATGGCTCTGGTATAATTTTTTATGGATATTGCTATTTTTGGAAACTAGGCTTGGCCGAACTAGCTGAAGAAAAGAAGTTGTTTATATTTTGTGCAATATCACAATTGAAATATCGTTTTTTATATTTAAAACACAAATGTTAGTTCCTGCCATGATACTAGATGGCGCTAGTAGTCTGAAATGTTTTTACATTTTAGTATAGGTCGATTCACAAGAGGTTGCACGAATGTGAGTGAATGTATCTATGTGTGTATAACAAAATGGTTACATAATGAATGATTGAATAAGGAATAATAGTATGATTGACAAAACTGTCTTTTATCTATGAATGGTCTTACTAACTAAACCAACCTACCTACCTTGTGCATTTTATGAACAAAAGAAATCTACATAAATAAAATGAAAACTCCATGCTAGTTAAATCTGTTGTCTAAATTTTGAAGTAAGTAGTCAAATTTACTTTTTTTACTTACTAATTTAAATGACATGGACCGCTGCCATAAATCTGTTGTCATAGCTTACGACTTTTTTTTCTAGAACGACGAAAATGTAGTTTACAAAATATAAGGACGGCACCCACACAGTGATAGTTGACGTAACATTGGTCTCGTTCATTCCATTCGTGCCATCTCTTTTGAATTGACCTATACATATATAAAATACATTGTTTTACTAATGGCGGGGCTATATATGCGAGGCTCGGCGAAGGGTCGCGTTCAGTTGATATCTTCGTGATTGGCGCGAACCACAGACCAATTATCCTAAAGACACCGCTTAAGCTAACGTTTACTAGCGCGCCTGCCTCTAGCCCCGTCGCTTATAGCTTTTGACCTGTAATACTGCCAGCGGGGGCGCCCGGCTAGTCTATTGGATATATAGTCTGTAGCGCCTTCGCCGAATCTCGCAGATGTGGATGTGTGCGGTGATCTCTTCACCTTTTGGACTTCGTTGTCGACTATGCGTGACAGGCGTAGGTATACAGGGTAAAAAAGCCCTTCATTACCTTGACTTAAAGTTGAAATTCGTGTTACTTCTCAGACATACGTTGAAAAGGTTAAATGAAGATATGATGTGTGGTAAAATAATAAGCCGATAATCTTTTGTGCGTGTGTGCTGTTAGAGGAATCTTAACGCACGTTAAAGTAAAAATTTAGTGCAGTAAACTTCTAATACAGCAACAGCATCGATAACTATGTGAATATAGCATAATAAGTCGCAAATTTGAATAAGATAAAAATACTTTTGTTTGTTAAACCTAGATGGCGCTAGTAGTATCTAACTTTTTAACTGATAACGGTATATTGTACCTAGGAAAGATATTTTTGAACTCCTGTACTCTTATCAGTCATTTATAGAGTCGCAAACAATATTAATACATAATAATTGTGTGAAAAAAGTCTATGCTCTATGTCACATAAAAGCACCGTTTATCGCGTTAAAAAAATCATTCATTTGACACCTAACTTTTTATAACTAAATACAGTGCTACCAAATTAGTGAGCAAATTACTTTAAACAATTTTTATTTAGTAATTAAACGTTTAAATTATTATTTAGTTACTACATTTTGTAAACAAAGAACATACTTTTGTCACCTATTTTATAGGTACTAAATTTAACAACTGCTGTTCATTTTTAGTGTAAAATATTTTTCACACCGCTGGTAAGTGGATGGGAATTAAAAACGACAAGATGACTATTTTTATTTTCACCCAATCCCATTTGCGTGTTTCATTTGGAATTAGTCGTAGAAAAAGTATTGTTTACATATGGATACATGCATTGGTGTTTAATTCGGTCTCAAAGCGATTGTGGCTTCTTCTTTTATTGCGATACTCTCCTTCGGCTCATGCCCTCAACCCATGCACTCGCGTTTTAAGATCTCACAAACTACGGTTGCATACAAACCTATTATCAGATAATTATGGTTTATTGAACAAAGATGGCGCTAGGAGTCTTGTATATTTTTATTGAGATAGATTTAACAGGTTTTTTATTAATTATGATCTAGGTATGCACTGTATTACGTGTTTCAGTTTATTTATTATTAAGACGCTTGCTTTCCATGACGTTATGTAAGATTATTTATGTAGGAAGGGTACAAAGATTTGTTAAGTTTCATTGCATTTAGTTAATGTACAAAATGTTTAATTGAATATATTGTTTTATTCCAGTCTGTCAATGTGTTTCATTTATATTTTCTTTTCGCAAATGATAAGTGGGCTAGTACGACCGGAAGCATCACACTTGTCTAGTCTAATTAAAATATAATCATTATCAATCTTAGGCACAGGCCTTCTCTCAGTGGTCACCCAAGTCCAGTGCGGATTTGGGGCTTGTCTGTAAATATAAAATAATGTCAATAGCAATGGAGTCATACGAGCTTCCGAAGTTTATCCCCCATTTTATTTCATGTTCTCGCAAACTTTAATTACCTACTTTGATGACGTAGGGTTCCGTACCATTATCTATAAAAATGGCAAAAATATTACGTTTTTTGTATGGGAGCCCCCCTTAAATATTTGTTTTATTTTAGAAGTGAATATACATATAAGTAAATATTTCAAGCGTCTACCTGTTGCCGTTATCAATATAGAGCAAAAAATTACGTTGTATGGAAGCCCCCTTAAATATTTACTTTATAATTTTTTTGTGTTTGTTGTTATAGCGGCAACAGAAATACATCATCTGTGAAAATTTCAACTATTTAACTATCACAGTTCATGAGATACAGCCTTGTGATAAACGGACAGACAGACGGACGGACAGCGGAGTCTTAGTAATAGGGTCCCGTTTTACCCTTTGGGTACGGAACCCTAAAAATGAGTGAGCCTTACAGTAGTCGCATATGATGTGTAACATCTGACATGTCATTTTCAGACATTTATTATCAACCGTAAATACATTTTTAATAATATTAATATAGTTTCTGGTCACACACACACACACACACACACACACACTGTTGTTTGACAGTACCTACCAACTTCTCAGAAAATGGGTTATACCATCTGATTGCCCACTCTACCACAACGCGCGCTCTTTGGTCAAATCAAATAGCGCGCGCTTTCCTGTTACTCACTTCCGTCCCTTTTCACGAAATCACTCCCACAGATTGAGAGAAACGACGTTACACATCAAAAAAAAACCTGCTAAGTGAGTAACGGGTAACGGGAAAGAAAGTATTTCAAAAACAACCAATTAAACGAATACAACATAATCTAAATAAACCAAATTACATATTACATACACTAAATAAACATTAAAAAACGAAACTATAACGAAATACAACCAAACTTACATCTAAAAACCGGACAAGTGCGAGTTAAACTCGCGTGGAGAGGGTTCCGTTCCGTACATGATTATCTGAAACATACTAGGGCACTTTAAATACCATAGACCTTTATAGGTTTTCCTGTAATATATAGGTAAAGATCTATTTTCCGTATTTTTTTCAAAATTTATGTCCCAGTAGTTTCGGAAATAAGGAGGGGAGGGGGGGGGGGGGAATGGTCATGGGCAATGATCTTAATAAGCCCTTTCATTTGATATGTCACACAATGTAGGTTGCAACACTTTTTTTTTATTTTCTAATTTACCCCTCAAGAGTGGCCCCCGTGTTTAAAATTTATATATTTACGTCATGTGTCCGTGTTGCGGTCACCGACTTACATATGTATGCCAAATTTCAACTCAATCGGTCCAGTAGTTTCGGAGCAAATTGGCTGTGACAGACGGACAGACAGACAGACAGACAGACAGACAGACAGACAGGCAGGCAGACACACGAGTGATCCTATAAGGGTTTCGTTTTTTCCTTTTGTGGTACGGAACCCTAAAATTGGGCCCTGCAGCGTTTCCTCGCTGGATTGCTAAACTAATTCGTTGAGCGAGAAAACTGCCACCGAAGGGTCTCCTGGACGTCTATAAGCCTCTTTGTAATATCTTTGAAGAGGCTTAGTACGTTGGAGCGTCACAGACCAAGGGTGACGACGCCGTAAGGAATAAGTGCGTATTTTACTATTTAACAATATACCAACCTTAACTACTTAAGACTAAGAATGCATCTATAAAAAAAACTCTTAAACGACCGACGTAATATTTGTTTGACCTTGTCTCGAGTTAAACCGACGGTTCGTCGGTACTACAGAGCGTCAGCAAATAAAGCAGGAGTACGTAGAGTACGCACAATAGTTAATAGGACAGACAGACGCCTCAGATCTCGCTTAAGCCGAGAACAGGCCAAAGAATAAAGAACAAATAAACAGACAGGACTAATCATACTTGTTTGATAAAAAATTGTAAATTTTGCTTAGTACAAGGTGTAACATATAGTCAAATTAAAACTTTCGTGAGACAATATGAATACTTGAAAAATTCTACTCACGATTTATTGTCAGAAATAGCCCGACATGTTTCTAACTCGATTGGAGTCCTTCTTCAGGGTTTGAGTGCGGTCCTGGTCCGATCAACCCGCGCACTGCCCTGCGAGCAGCCCGTTGCACCCGTGCAGAGGGTGCGGGCGCGGGGGCGGCGGGGGGCGGCGCCGGCGCTGCTGACGCGCCCGGCTGCAGCTGGTTGTCGGTGGTGAACGGCGGCAAACATGCCGAGCTCACGGTGTCCACAAGAATAACATGTTTTTAGGGTACCTTAGTCGAACAGGGAACCGTTATATTGTTATTTAACGTAAAGAATGTGTTGTTTGTTTTACTGTTACCACGCCACTGAAACATTTGATCCAAGATTAAATAGTTAAGTCTGTTTAAGCAGTTTGGCGGCGTTTTTTACGAAAGAAAAGAAAATTGATATTGTGCTTTTCATGGTTCCGTACCCAAAGGGTAAAAACGGGACCCTATTACTAAGGCTCCGCTGTCCGTCTGTCCGTCTGTCCGTCCGTCCGTCTGTCATCAGGCTGTATCTCATGAACCATGATAGTTAGACAGTTAAAATTTTCACAGATGATGTATTTCTGTTGCCGCTATAACAACAAATACTAAAAAACAGAATAAAATAAATATTTAAGGGGGCTCCCATACAACAAACGTGATTTTTTTGCCGTTTCTAAAGATAATGGTACGGAACCTTTGTGCGCGAATCCGACTCGCACTTGGCCGGTTTTTTGTTTTAAACATTGTGTTGTGTCCAAGCTGCTCTGGATTTCCATGTCGTTGCCCAGCAGTGGATCACAAAGTGGGATGTTTCCTGGGTAAAATAATAATAATTCTAAGTAGTCCGTCAGTTAGATTATCAAAAAAAATTGAACATGTATTTTTTGCTTTATTAAATCAATTAAAATTTACAAAGATAACGCGCATCAAAGTTCCGGAGTGGGGGCTCATGACGTCATTTAATGGTAAAAAGTGTGTAGTCGTGACGACACGCGGAAATTCAACGTACTATATCTTCGTCATTTTTTGTTTAACTGACAAAAGAAAAAATATGAACTCAATTTTTTCAGGAAACACGCCTATTTCAGGCTTAAATATAAATTTGAGTGCTCAACTACAGCATGTCCACTCCGCCCTCGTATAATCTTAGCAGGGCGGGCGGGCGGGCCTTATCAGTGCGCAGCCGACTGCCGCCCGGGCCGCACGAGGTGAGTCACCATTCGTACCATTACTACCACTATCTACCATTAACTACTACCTACTTCATTCGTCACGCTGCAACGTGCTTTTATTACGGCCTTTTTATAGGTTTTCGATTTATTGATTTCTTAGGTTTTCTTTTTGATTGAAAGACTTATTAAAGATTAATGAGACTGTGATTGATTGGTTGGTTTGGTTGAACATAATAATACGGGTTTAGCTTAACCGCCGTTTTGTATAAAAACGCTGTAAGCTTTTTATGTGAACATTATTATTGGTATATTGAAGTTTTGTTGTGTTGTGTATGCATTTAACTTATTGTGGTAAATTGGTAATATTATAAGGAAAAGAAAAATCTAGCTTTCTTGTTGACTATGTTTCTAAACGCTTTTCCTTAGAATTTGATTATTCAAAGCTTTCCCGGAAAAGCTTACTGATGGAAAACACGAAACCTTTTTTTATTATTGCCTATTAGTATTTTTACTATCACAATATATATTTTATTCATAGGGATTTCAATCTAAAAACTATTTGGTATCTAAACTATTTATGTCTACTTTTATGGCACATAAATATCTTTCATCAATTGACTCGTAAAGATCACTATTAATATACAGTCAATAAAAAACACCGTCTATGGATTGCAAAAGAACTCTTAAGCGTTTGAGTTAACGCAGCATTATTCATTTTCATAATATTTATATTTCTCATTGCTACGAATGGCTACGACCTAAGGCTACAACCCCTACTCTACGTCTACGGCGCTACGCGTCTACACGATTCATTAAACTATGAATTTATAGAGTGTAGCATTCGAAATTTAATGTTTAATTATTTCAAAGTTGTTAAGTTACTCTATTTAAAATCTATACCAATATTGTAAATGAAAATGTATCTCCGTCTGTACATTTGCTGTTCTCACGGATACTTTATTACAGCATTTCATATAAATCCAAGGCAAATGTAGCGCGTTGGTTTAATTTTATAAATTAATCGTTCATTTGCTATAAAGTTTCTTTGACAGAATTGGTAATTTGGTAGCTTCGATAAACCGTCTTTTACTATGGTTACGATAAGTCGTTTTGTTTTGTCAGTTTCTTTTCAATGTAAACTTTGCAAAGTAAGATAAAGACAGCACGGAATATGATCTACCATATCATTTAGCCAATGTTGAATACATGCCATATTTAGGTTACATTTATAATTGTTCCAAAAAACATAATTTCGGAGAAAAATCGCATTATTACAAATAAAATTATACCAAACATTACTAAACCTTTGACTCTACTTTTTCGTTATATCCCCAAGAACTACAATTAATACAAAGGTATATCTACCCGCAATATAATCTAAGCCGAATTGATTAGACGACCCTAGCGAGAACAAAACCGGGTGACCCTCGTCCCCCTCCCTTCGGCCTAGGGGAGGGGAGGCGAAAATATTTCGATTAAATGGCCGCCGAGCAAGGATGATTGAATTTTGCTCTTATATAGACTTAGTCAGGGTTAGTCGTTAAACACGAAAGTTTTGACAACTCACTGCAATGAATAGACAAGCATGCTCAGATGTAGGTCAGTGCCTGTGAGAGTCCGTTTTTGTCTTTGTATTTATCTGCGCGATTAACTCAAAATCATTTAATAAAATTGAGCATTTTTAGGGTTCCGTACCTCAAAAGGAAAAAAAAGAACCCTTATAGGATCACTCGTGTGTCTGTCTGTCTGTCTGTCTGTCTGTCTCTCTGTCTGTCTGTCTGTCCGTCTGTCACAGCCAATTTGCTCCAAAACTACTGGACCGATTGATTTGAAATTTGGTATACATATGTAAACCAGTGACCGCAACACGGACGCGTGACGAAAATAAATGCATTTTAAACATGGGGGCCACTTTTGGGGGGTAAATTAGAAAATAAAAAAAAAAGTTATGCAGCTTATGTCGTGTGACATATCAAATAAAAGGGCTTATTATGTGGATCTTAAATATATTTTTTTTAGAATTTTAAGGTAAATAAAGGTAGGTAGGTAAAGGTAGGTTTGGAAGTTATTTAGGAAAATAGGCGAAAATTGACCAAACCCCCCCTTATCTCCGAAACTACCGGGCCTAAAATTAAAAAAAAAAATACAAAAAGTAGTTCTTTACCTATAGATTATAGAAAAACCTATAAGAAGTCTATGGTATTTAAAATAACATAGGAAATTTCAGATAATCATGTATGGAACGGAACCCTCTCCACGCGGGTTTAACTCGTTTTTAAATAAACTCTTCATTTTGTAACAGAGCAACTTTTCGTTGAACTGTTTTTCATATTAAAGAGTTAAAATTACTGAGAGCAATAGCAGTAACGTATAGTAAAACACATAACCTTCCTTGTCTTTGCTGCAGACAGGTAATCAATTGTTAATGTTTAAACCTTATTGTATATGAAGGCATAAGTCAATAGTTCATACACACGATTGGAAAAGTTGATCTTCAAAAGTCACTGATTGATTTTATTGAGTTCACATACTTATGAACCATAGTCTAAACATAAGACTAATTTATCCATGTGGAATTTATGGGAAAAATCATTTCATTCTTTTTATTAGTAATATTATTAAGCCTTGGCTAGAAAGCTTGATTTATAATATATATTCTACTATGTGAATAAGAAATAAGTTATTCTGATATTCCTTAGACTTGAGGATCATATTTTCAATATTAGAAAGAGATACTTATTTTGCTTCAGAATTGTTGAAGGAAAAACACCTTCTAAATAATATATATTTTCTGTGTAGTCAATATAAGACTGAAAATTATATATAAATATTATAAAATATAGTATTTAGCTGACCATACCCTATCCAGACTGAGAACTAACTTGGAACTACATTCGTCTAAGAATTATCTTAGAAAATATCTTAGTACACAAAGAGATACTAATATTCTTACGTATACAATATATTTGCAAATCAGCAAACAATCCATTTTACTTCTTATTCCATCCGGTCTCGTGGTTGGGGAATAGGTAGGGAATTTATTATCTAACTAACTATGTTTTTAGTCATATTAACATAATAGAATCGTTTCCTCTTTGTCATACTTACGTTTAATAACTATGAGATTGACGTTCAGGTGCAATTTCCTTAGTTTCACAATAAAGTATCTATATTTATATTTATCAATTTAATAACTAAGTTTAAATTGCAATCTCTTTATAGAACTTATATGCATTTTACAATTATAGAATTCCTAATATCCGTCATAACAAATTATACTCCATTATGTCTGACCCTAATGAAATAGTTAAGGTAGGATATTCAAGTCTATTAAATATCATTCTTTATCTCATTAAAAGTATTTGGGTTACTTTAGCGGTTCATAAAGTAGGTCCTTCCTAGACGATTCACTTGGCCAAATTAGTTATCTACTTGTCTTATTCTCCTACTTAACCCTCTACTAATTCTATCATAATTAATAGCTAATTATATATTTAAAAATTTAGACTTTAGGTTTGATTAGGCTAGGTAGGTAGGTAGGTAGGCTGGCTAGGTAGGTTGGCTAGTTAGGTTAGGTTTCAGGGTAGGTTAGGTAGGTAGGTGGTACAATTTTTCTGGAATGCTTTAAGCACATAATGGGGTTAAATCGAATGTGTGTTCGCAGAATTTAAAAGTCACAAAACTTAAAATAAAAAACGTAAAACTTGATCAAAATCGAGTTTGATGTTTCATATATTAAGTTTAGGAAATTTTAAATAAAAAAAGACCGTTTCGAATTGGACCCAATATACATTAGAATTCTCAGGTTTTTAGACGTAATTAAGATGCTTAGTGAAGCTCGGTCGGCCAGATATTTGCCTTGATATATGATGCATAATTTTGACATTAGTAAACGTACGTGTTCCTAGCTCCATGTTCGTGTTCGGAGGAAGCGACCGCGTCACACACGCTCAATGCCTCGGCTTCCCGTACCGGCGACCCTTTATAATATGATTAATTAAGAGGCGTATTACAAAGCTGGCAACGTCGCATTTTGCGCTTTTTATCGATTATATAAGTAAGATTGATTGAAAATCAAAAATGTAATATAAATTAACGATGTATATATGGTTTATATATACGTGTATTATGCAATAATTTGTCATGATGAGGCATGTAATTTTGTATATTTAAGTAAATAAAAACATATTGAACTTTCACTCGATTTCACTTAAATGATCGAGATATACGCTAAGAATGCGGCGTTGCCAGCTCAGCTATGTAATACGCCTCTTAAGCATGATATACGTAAATACATTTATCTACACCCATATCATAAAACCTCCATAATGTAATCAAAAACCGTAGGAAATGACCAGCATTATGACAACCTGTACTTTAATGTTATTACATTATCGATTTTAGTATCGTAATGGTCATAACGATACAGATATGAGCTACAGGCCGGCGCGCCGCCGTCGCCGCAGCCGGAGGGGCCCCATCGTCGCCGTGTCGCCGTTTACAATATGTGTGTAGATAAAGTTATGTATGCAACTCTGCATAATTTCGCCTTAAAACACACATGCGATCTTATTATGAAACTCGCTTAAAAGCTCGTTTCATAAAACCGCACTAGTGTTTTAAGGCCTACCATTATGCAACCGTTGCATAAACTACTATTAAACTATACGTATCCCTAAACTCCTTCCAAACAAACCGGGATATATACAAAAGTTCTCACTTATTTCGTCTCCATTAGAATCAAATGTTAATTGTTCCAATCTTTTTCCGACCGGGAAAGTAGGATAAAATATTTTTTGTTTTTCCCAGTTGTTCCCAGGAAAAAGTTCACTTTGTTCTGGGGCATGTCGTAGGTTAAAACAACGGGGATTATCATTAATCGGGGAATAGGCGAAAAATGCCCATTTCACAGTCTTTAATTCTCAATTGATATTATTTATTTACAATAATATATTCCGATTCCTCGTCGCTCCTTGTCGGCCTGCCAAGGAAGTCGTCCTCCATATTTCTTTGTCGGCGTCCTTCTACTGTCAACCTACCATTATGGATGATTATTAAACTAATACTATTAACTGCATCCACGAGATTACACCTCACCCTTGAGGGAATCAAAAATATTAATTATAATAGACAAATGTATAACCTCACAAAGAAAGAAACAAGAAATTGATTTGTGCGATGAGCACGAATGTTTGTTCCTAAGCTATGGATGTTTCCTACGTTTTTAAATATTTATTTATCTATATATATATTCATGTATATCGTCGTCTAGTACCCATAATATAGTCTAGCACCCTTTAAGGTTTACTATGGGTCCAGCTCAAGTTGTATAAAGATTTTCCTTGATTTATTAATAATATGAACAGTCTATTATGTCCTTGACAATAAAAGCTTTTCCTGATCGAGAATCCACTTCTAAAGGGTATTTCATTTGAGCCAGGTATTATTCTGACTTTGCTACTTGTTAAGCTCGTATTCGCTGTCTCGAAAATTGAACTTTATTGTAACTTAGTCAAGAACGATTCTGCAACTCAGGTTGGTGTTAAATACGAGCTTTGGAAAGTAAACGCGGCGTGTATTGCTGACCTTTCAACAAAATGTCTATTCCTCGTAAAAGTAATTTTTATAAAAGCTTTCCGTATCTGTGGTAAAGTAGAAAGTATCGATCTTCATTATTAGTTGTGATTCAGTGATCGTTTCTGGGATATTCGATATTAACTAAGCGATTATATGGTTTTACGATGCGACCTTTCTTGCAAAGTTAATAAGAGCTAAAGTATCGTAGCTAAATAATTTGCTATATTGTTGAGACAATGTCGAATACAGGCGCTGCGGCGCTGCATAATTAATTTTACAAACTTTATTGTATCCTATAAAATTTTCATCCGCGAAGACTAAATAGCTGTTGAAATTCTCGCGACATTTTCCTAGATTAATTTATTTTCTTTGCCGATGTAATAATTTTTCTTTTTAGCTTTAAAGCTTTACTAAGGTTTTGAATGTAGGAAATAAGAGTTGATTATTGGAAAGTAGACTATATTGGACTAAAGCGCAACGCACACAAAACGCGTGCGCAGGTCGGGCGCGGGTGTTTCCTTTGAATTAGTTAACCCGACCCTCGCCCGGCTCGCGAAGGCGTTCTGTGTGATGTCGCCCATATAAAGTCTACAGACACCCGAATAAAAAAAAAACAAAAGCTATAACATCTAGCTCTGTCAACATCCACTTGTTTGATATTCACTCTGTATAATGTTGAGTAGATTTCAAAATATATTGTAGTCAAACTAGGAACTCTATAGTTTCGCCATGTCCGATGTCCGTCTGTCCGTTCTTATGTCACAGACACATTTTCTCAAAGACTATTTAAGTTACAGAGCTGAAATTTTGCACAACTAACGAAAATTGCTGAATGATTATTAAAACAATTTTTTAAAGCGTAGCTTCCGTACTCCTAAAGCAAAGTTTAAAGGTTTTTTTTTCGTATACAACCTCGAATAAGAAGTCTAGGTCACTTTAAAAAAACATTATAAGTATTTTTTACCAATTAAGGAATAGTGAGTTCTAAAGATGTCATGTCTGTTGCAGTAACTTGTCCCAACCCATCACAGACAAAACAATAAAATCAAAAAATGTACGCGTCGAATTGAGAACCTCCTCCTTCGGTTTTTTTGAAGTCGGTTAAAAACTCTGAAAAATAATTAAACCGAAAGCTTATAGCACGATGTTAGAAGGAAAACTATTACGACTAAAGTCGGGTGCATTGGTTCAAGAGTTATTCCTTTTTTTATACCTACTTTGCTGGCCTTGCTTTGGATAGAAAACTAGCTAAACTTATGGTTTTCCGATTCATAGGTAATGGCTCCACTGAGCATAGCCCGACATGCTCTTGACTGTATTATTTATTTTTTATTTCATATTATACGGCTTTCAAGCCAGCCCTTATCATGAGTAGCACGAGGATAAGTAATCTCCATCTTATCTCCCACTGCATCTCTTTCTTCGGACACTAGTGCGAGAGGAAAGAAGTATATTCACTTCTTAACCTTAATAAGAGTTTGTAATAGCCTAAATTTACTAAAAATATTTTGACTTTGACATTGAGAGAGACGCGCTGAGGGATTTATGCTTGTATTGTTAACTCTTATAGGCATTGTAAAGAACATTGTATAGACGGTGTGACGCCATTATGTTGTATTGCATCGGTGTGAGCGAGATAGACCGCGCGCGCTGCTGCCGCGCCGCTAATATGAGCCGGCCTTTATAACTCTCGTCCGCGGTGTATTAGATAGACAATCTTTATATTTTTTTCTAAACGTCGGTGGTGAAAATTGGGTATTTACGTCCCAACCCAATAGCAGTTTATGGGTACGTCGTAAACTTTACGATTTTCATTTGGGTATTGAAAAACACCGTAACATGTCCGGAGGGTTGGCGGTAAAAATGGCAGTACAAATGATTTGATGGGGTATTTTCGGAGCCGTTATCACCGATCTTAATATACTGTGGCAATGGAGCTTCCAACTTAATATTTGCTAACTTCTTTCATATCTTAGTATGTCGGAACTCCGTCAAATAATCGAGTTTACAACTTCAGCGGCTGCCATCTTTAATGGGTCTTCGTTTCAGTCTTAAATACCTACTCATAATTAAGTTGACAATAGTTTCAGTTTATTGGGTATGAAGCGCTTAATTTAAATAAATTGTTCGTTTTGTTGTTGAAGAAATAATCTAACTCGAACCAATTTTGCTTTTGCGTTGACATCGCGAAACGTCGATTCAAAGTTGGTTCGAAGTAACTCTTGGAAAATGATGTATTATTAGCCCCAATTATTTTTGTTAATTGATACATAATTAAACATAACTCAATGCGAAAGCTTGGCTTTATCCAGTTCAAAACACAGAATAGATTTTTTAAGAAACAAATGGCATAGCATAAAGATATATTTTTCCATGGAAATATGCCATAGATCTCATGGTAAAATGTCGTGGAAGCGGCGAAACTAACTCTCTTCATTTATTAAACTTACAAAACTTACAAATTCACAATCAAATAAATGAAGATTGAACAATCGAAACATTATACTGGCTGAAAATACTCAGATGCATTGTAAAACAAAAAAAAAAAAACGGTCCCATAAACACAAGAGCGCGGTCCTTGACCTCTCATCAATATTCGTAAGCGACCTTGACCGAATAATCCGTGTCGTATCAAGGGAGGCTGGCGCTCAATATCGTACAATTCAAATTCTTCAGCGAGAATGGGAATTTTATCGGGCGCTTAGAACGTGCGGCTTGGTTATGTCGTGGTGTATAAGAGATTAATACCTACTTAGTAGTATATACCTATTAGTAAGATAAGTTAAAAAAATGAGTTTTTAATAATTAAGATACTTCTAGTCATTTTTTTACCTGCAACTTCGTCTGCATGCTAATCTATCTTTAACAAAACGAATATTCATGTTACTGTTTAAATTTAGATATTTTACCCTCAAACTATGTTCTCTCATCGGGCACGCACGAATTTGCCGTTAATTAATTTTCCAGCCCCTATTTCACCCTATTAGGGGTTTATTTTCTTTTAAAATATACCCTACCCAGGGCTCAAACTATCTCCATACCAAACATCAGAATCGGTTCAGTGGTTCAGGCCGTTAAAACTTATTTATAAGATTAGTATGGATAATGTCTCTTGTACGTGTATACAATTTCTTGAAAATAAATAAAGTTTTCTTGAAAATTAATACAGAAATAGGCAGAATTCAACGGAAGTCGAAGTCCACGAATCATTAAACTAGGAACTCTATTCATTTTGCATAATCGTATGACTGAATTTCTTGGGAGCTCTTCGCAGTGGATGTTTTTCCGAAGCGATGATATATTAAATAAAATAAAATAAAAATATTTTGATTAATTGAGAACGTAATCACCATGCAGGTTTTGGAATGTAATATAAGCAAGCCCTCATGTGTGCTGTTTAATTTTGGGATATTCTTTGTGTTTATAAGAATGTAAGACTGCATGTTCTTCGTCAGAACTAAGATGTTTCGAACAACATTTCAGAGATGGCGCACTACGTGACAATAACCCCGTCCATGCTGGGTTCGGTCCTACAACACCTGCGCGAGAGTTTCTTCGCTGACGAGCCGCTCAACAAGGCAGTAGGTCTCTGCCAGCGGGGACAGCCGCACGCGGCGCTGGAGCGGCTCTGTGCAGCCACCGTGGCTGACGGACTGTCCGTGGCCGCCATGGACGGAGACACGGTAACTACTAGCTGGGTTACTAATCAAGTCACTAACTTTGCCAGCGGCTACAACACTTGGTACTAGATCGGCTTTGCGTCCCCACGATAGCCGATGGGCGCCATGGACGGGTCACGGTAAATACTAGCTGGGTTACTAAACAAGTCACTAACTTTGCCAGCGAGTGCGATACTTGGTAAATGACCAGCTCTGCGTCGCCACCATGGCCAACGGGCTGTCCATGGCCGCCATGGAGGGAGACACGGTAACTACAACTTACCAATCGAGTCAGGGGCTTTGCCATCTGCTACGACACTTGGTACTGGATGGGCTCTGTGTCACCACCATGGCCGACAAGCTGCCCGTAGCCGCCATGGACGCAGACACGGTGACTACTATCTGGGTAACTAAACCAGTCACTAACTTTGCCAGCGGGTACGACACCTGGGTTATGACCAGCTCTCCGTCGCCACCATGGCCAACGGGTTGTCCGTGGCCGCCATGGACGGAGACACTACTATCTGGGTTACTAAACAAGTCACTAACTTTGCCAGCGGCTTCGACACTTGGTACAAGATCGGCTCTGCGTTCGCCATCATAGCCGACGGGCTGTCCGTGGCCGCCATGGACGGAGACACGATAACTACTATCTTAACTAAACAAGTTTCTAACTTTGCCAGTGGGTACGACACTTTGGTACTAGACCAGCCCTGCGTCGTGACCGTGGCCGACGAATTGTCTGAAGTGGCCGTGGACTATGACACGGTAATTACTAAATGGGTCACTAATTCACTATACAAGATAGAAGCACCCCTACCTACACGGAAAAACAATACGATAATTAAATTCTGGTACCACTTTCTAGTACCAGATTGCTGTTGAAACGTTTCTTAAAATTCCCACATTCCCAAATGCAATTGCAGTGCACGTTTTTCAGAAACATCATACACATGTTAAAAATCTCATCGCTTCAATTAAATTCAATTCATGAGTTTGGTATGCGTGTTAAGTCATCTTAAACCAAAAATAATCCCGAACTTACTTCCAGTCTAGTCAATAAGCTATAAGCTTAATCTGTGCTTTTATTTTCAGGTGTTAGGTGTGGCTCTAAACGGAATATTATGACCCGGCGACATCGAGCAGTCCATCGAGCTGATCCAACAGTCCTCCGACGAGAAGTACAACAAGATATTCACGATCCTGTACAGTGTCAGCCACGACCTAGACCTCTTCAACACGTTCCATGTGGACAAGATCCTGGAATGCCGCATAATTTCCGTGTCCGACCAGGCCAGGGGGAAAGGATTGGCGAAAGAGCTGATGAGGAGAAGCATCGATATTGCCAAGGAGAATGGGTTTAAGGTAACATAAACACACTCAAAGCACCGAAGTAAGGTCTTTCAGTCTTGGGTACGTGAACACATGAAAAATATATGAAAGATCATTCCTTAAAAAAAACCGGCCAATTGCGAGTCGAACTCGCGCACGCTTCCGTACCAAGTAAATCAAGGAAAAAATCACGTTTGCTGTATGGGAGCCGCCCTTAAATATTTGTTTTATTTTAATTTAATTATTTATTTTTAAAGTGAATATATAACTTAATGTTCTGTGAATATTTCAAGTGTCTACCTGTTACAGCCTGAGACCCGTTTCTCAAAGCATATTAGTCTAATTATATTAGTGTTTTGTTCCATTTCTTCTTTTAATTAACGAGACAAACACTAATATTATTAGACTAACGGGTCCCTGGTGACAGACGGACAACGGAGTCTTAGTAATAGGGTCCCGTTTTACCCTATGGGTACAGAACCCTAAAAAGGTTCTGACTATAAGCCGAGATTATGAAAACAATTGACGACTTCATCGCGAAGTTTTACTGAAATACGTGAATGATATACTTACGCGCAGTAAGTCCATCCTTGGACTTGAAATGTAATGACAAAGATCACCATTCGGTTCCAGCACAGAATGTCAGAATCACATTCATATCATACTTTATTTGTCTGGGAAATTCACACCAGCGCCACTATTCGGGAACGTCCAAGCGATATTGTAGTGTCGCGCTACCGAAATTCTCATCCCACTCTTCCGCACGAAGCGTAATGCGTAAGAGTGGGATGCGAGTCACGCTTGCGAGCCGCAACAATATCGCTTGGACGTTCCCGAATAGAGGCCTAATTTTGTGTATTTTGTGTGTTATACACGTACCTACCAAAAACACGAGGCTCCTATTAAAAATCCATACCTACATAAGATTTACAAACGAGCTTACAAAATAGATCTCAAACATACGATGATCTTTTTCTCAGCTGAGGAAATTCAAAATAATAATACAATAAAGAAACAGAATTCGGAAATTTAGGGTTATTTCTGTTCAGAATCAAAAATACTACTGATTGTAACGGGAGAAATAACCCACTCAGTTCTGTTGCTTTGCATACATTCATGTATATGTAACAAAATTGGCTACCAAAATTACGACCTACTTATGTAAAATTTTGAACACTTTTCTCCTATTACAATCGGTATTATTCATGATTGTGAGCAGATATATCCCAAAATTTCCAAATTCCGAAATTAAAATGTATTTTACTATTTTTCCAATTTCCTCAGCATCGTTTAAAATGTTCACCTTATAATTTCGTACCTCATGCTTCCAGCTTTTCAAAGTGGATGCAACCGGCGCTTACTCCCAGCGTATCTGCAGCAGCTTAGGGCTCCGCGCGCTGCGCCGGGTGCCCTACGCCGAGTACTGCGACGACAGCGGAGCCCCCGTCTTCGACGTGCCGCCGCCCCACGAAGCCCTATCCATTATGGTGCTGGAGATATGAGAGGGTTTTTGATCACTGCAGGTTTAGTAATGGAAAGGCATCGAAGGTAGATTAGATGTTGTAGTTTCCTTGTGTGTTCAGTGGGAACTCAGCTGACTTTTCCATATTGTGAACTTCAATATTTTACTGTAAGCTTTGTATGATTATTTCTTGTGGGACGCGATTAAACAGTATTATAATAAAGCAATAAATAAGTCCTGCTGCCAAGATATTTCACGTTAAGTCTTCAAAGGGGGTCCAGTCGTCAATACCTACCTCGCAAAATGACTCTAGGGCAAAAATAACTAGAACGCAAAATGTCTATGTAGAAAAATATCTATACAGCAGAAAGCCAACAGCGAAAGAGACCCACTAACCATAACAGCTACTTTGTATTAAGACTACGTCGTAAAACGCGTAAGTCGCAAAATGACTACTTTTTAAAATATACGGTCAGCAAAAACAGCACATTGAATAAACCTATTCCAAGGGCATATTTGTGGGTGTCTTTCGCCGTTGGCTTTCTGCTATATAGATATTTTTCTACATAGACATTTTGCGTTGTAGTTATTTTTGCCCTTATAGTCGTTTTGCGAGGTACGTATTGACGACTGGACTCTTCAAAGGTGATGACTTTAAAGTGTTTAACAATTTTTGCAATATTTACGAAGCAATTGCCAAATGAAATATTTGGTTTGGTTTGCGCAATACAATTACTTACTTTTTCACAACATTGCTCAGAAATGTTGTCTTGTATGATTCTAATTGCAGCCACCAAAACTACTTGAATACAGGCCAGCAAATTAAGCGCCCAATCACAGCTCGGTATAGCGAGAGTAGGGCTGCCTTTTATGAGGCAAATATATTATTTTCTAGTTAAAGGTATAAATAAAATAGTACACTG
This sequence comes from Tortricodes alternella, assembly GCA_947859335.1. NCBI lineage: Eukaryota > Metazoa > Arthropoda > Insecta > Lepidoptera > Tortricidae > Tortricodes > Tortricodes alternella. Next base: position 20,032,622 of record OX401968.1, on the reverse strand, counting down.
AAAGAAAATAAAGTACTTCAAAGAAAAACCTTTTAAAAAGATTGTAAGGTATGATATTAAATATATACACAAAACTCAAGTTCCGATTGCGTATCTTGTGCCTATCTGAGCTGCGAAAATGCCTATTGAACTTGTCAGGACTAACCGAAATATAGTATTTTTGCGTACTATTTATATATTTCTTTAACAGTATATAGTACACATAGCCAAAATATCAGAGGCGAAGCGTGAGGGTAAGCCGGTATATAATGTCTTAACTCAAACATTATTATTATTATTAATTACTTCTTATATTAATATAAAAAATGCATATTACATATTTTTTATGTAAATACAAAATTTAATGAGTAATAATATAATGTTTAGAACGAGAAATGATACACCGGTTTACCCTCACGCTTCGCCTGTGCAAAATATAGTACAATAGTGTATATTATAGTACGGTTGGCAACCCTAAGTGAGAGCCGGCTCGGGCACCGGCGGAAATGCTGGTGCAGCTATTCTGGTACCGACATATTTGCTGTCAGCCGGCGTTTTAGTAGAAGAATGTTATCACTTATTTCCTTGCATTCGTTGTGAAAAGCACTACGTAGGTATGTCTCGTACAGTGCAATATGCGTAGAGGCTTACTTATCCATCTATTGCTTACTTCGCAGCCTCGACAACAATGTACTATTATTAACTTTAATTTAGTTTAAAGCTCAAAATATAATATGCAAAAATATATATGTTTATATCATGAATAAGGTAAGTTTGTTAAGTACTTACTTTTTTTGCGTAGATTTTCAGCTAGAACGAACGGGTTATGTTGGAATAATTGTAAGGTTGTCTTTTATTGCGTGTATAGCTGGAGCGTCTTTGGCGAAGCATTTATCTATATATTTGAGTAGACATGGAAAAGTATTAAAGTGTGTGTTTTAACCTTTTGACCGCCAAGCATGTCTGAGAAGTAACACGAATTTCAACTTTAAGTCAAGGTAATGGAGGACTTTTTTACCCTGTATCTGCTGACGGCTGCAGCTGACTGTGGCGGTCAAAAGGTTAAATATGCAATGCTATACGAACAGAACACCACTAAAGTCACAAATGCTTTTCCAGAGTGATTCAGCTATAACTATTAAATCTTGAGGAGTTTCTTAACTGTGACCAAGGGCGTATTTTGAAATTTGGCGCCCCGGGCCAATAGGTTTCGCCGCCCCAGAAGTCAAGGAAAAAGGCCCAGTAATTTCGGATTTTAGGGGGGGGGGAGAATGGTAAATTTTCGCCTATTTACCTAAATAACTTCAAAACTCGCCTACGCCGCCCCTGGCGGATTGGCGCCCCGGGCCATGACCCGGTTGGCCCTAGGGTAAATACGCCCCTGACTGTGACAATTGTAAAATCGTTTAATGTGTTTGTTGTTTAATGGAGCCATATTACATAACAAAATATTCGATCGGTACGTTAAAAAAAAAATTATAAACTCCTTAGTTGCAAAGACGATTTTGCGTTGATTATTTATGATATCACAATATCTTTGCATTACTTGTAAGTGGAGTTTCGATGAAAAAAAGTGTGTTCTTTGATATATTCTTTTACCAGAAACCATAGAACATATATCCATACTCCGCATAGCCGGGCGACTTCCGCTGCCACCATTAGAGGCAAAAAATCATAAGCGGCGGGGCTAAAGGCAGGCGCGGGAGCGCATACCCTCGAACGCACCAATCAAAGCGCTCTAAAAGGTTAAGCGGTGTCTTTAGGATATATGGTATGTGCTAGAAACATAAAAATGGACATTGTCAAATTTCGGGGTAATATGAAGTCGGTTAAAAATCAAAAAGTGCTGACTAGGGAAGAGCAGTCCATTATCAATACTTGGCTTACGTTTTAACCGGGGCTTATATGGCAAAAGATGTCGACTACCCGACATGACATTAAGTATTTTCAGACTCATATGTGGACTTAACAATACTTGTACTATGCACAAATTATTTTTACGCTCTTTACTTATACAATATTGTTACGATATTATTTGAAAAATATTTAAATGTATAATCTTTACAATATACTATATTCTTTTGTAGAATATTTACACTTCTGTAAACGTAGACTTAGATGTAGAAGAGATAAATGTATAGAACTATTTAAACGTTGTATCCTATATACTCTTATAGAAAATTTATCTGTGTTAGATGAAAAACGTATAAAAGTGAAATCGAATTGTTAAAGTTGTATCCAAAAGTATACAATACATTTAAGAATCATATAGCTGTTTTATTTTTTGTTCCACTTAACTATGGCACTAATAATAGTGCTAATAATCTATATATATAAAAATGAATTGCTGTTCGTTAGTCTCACTAAAACTCGAGAACGGCTGAACGGATTTATCTTATCTTAGTCTTAAAATGTTCGTGGAGGTCTAGGGAAGGTTTAAAAGTACATAGGTTACTTAAATTATTATTCTTCGCAGACGAAGTCGCGGGCACCAGCTAGTAGGTATATAAATACCTATTTCTTTTTCATTTGATTCACCGAAGCTGGTATTTTTTTAAATAAATGTACTTATAATTAAAACCCAACCTAACCTCACCTACCCTACCCAAACTAACGGTAAGTACCTATTTAAAATATTCTGAAAGGATTTCAGAGACATTGCATTATGGCAAATGAGACTTTATGGCAAATTTTCGATTAAGCCTCCTTCCTCCTCTGCTGCACTGGGAGTGAAGAAATAGCATAGAATGCGTGCAGATGCTTATCATCCTGGCATGTCGTAAAAATCGACTAAGGGACGGGTCCTCTCGTACATGGTGGACTATCTGTATGGGCGATGGGCTGATCACCTGTAACCATACGGTTCATCATACCATCTTAGGACTAATTAATCGAACGTGGCCACAAGTAGTCTTGTGGCTCTGCCCACCCCATTAGGGATTTCGGGCGTGATGCTATTATGTATGTATGTATGTGTATGTGTCGATTAGGACAAATTAAATTATAAAGGAAAATGGAGATATCCCGGATATTTTTCTCAAACACCGCTCGCTTTCCTGGAATATCTCAACGGCTCTAGCTAGGTTGACACACGGATAAGTTAAACCATCTTATCTCTAAGTGCGTCTCTCTCACACTAGTGCCGACGAAAGAGATAGTCATAGAGAGAAACGGGTTTTACTTATCCCCGTGTCTGGCATGCTAGGACCGCTGGTGCACAGCCAGTAGACCGAAATAAAGGTGTATTTAGGTAGTTTCCAGCCTCAAATACAGAACTTCATTTAGGGGGGAGTGATGTGCGTGTGTTCTAGAAAATTCGTTTCTATATTATATTTTATTCATTAAAATAAAAAATTGTAGAAAGAAGCTTTTATGAACTTGACAGCAAAGGCTGCCGCATTGTAATACAATTGCGATATCTATCGCTTGTCTCTTGTGATATGTCGAAGAGAGGCCCAGGACTCCAATTCTCGATGCAATAGGGATGTTTCCTGGGTAAAAAAATATCTAATTAGTCCGTCAGTTAGATTATCAAAAATTATTGAACACGTATTTTTTGGTTTATTAAATCAATCAAAATTGACAAAGATAACGCGCATCAAAGTTCGGGAGTGGGGGCTCATGACGGCACTTAATGGTAAAAAGTGTGCAAAGTGGTGAAGACACGCGGAACTTCAACGCACTATATCTTCGTAATTTTTTGTTTAATTGACGAAAGAAAAAAATATGCGTTCAGTATTTTTTTATATTGTAAATGACGGACTAATTATAATTTTTCAGGAAACACGCCTTACCACACGCCTTGTCATATGTCAAAGAATTGTATGGACTGACGTTTAATCTCACATGTGACATTATCTCGAATGCACCGAGAATTGGGGTCCAGGCCCCGAACTCGGTGCATTCGAGATAATCGCACAATCGAGATTAAACGTCAGTGCATACAGTCGTTTAACACAACTGTATGAATCTGACGTTTAATCTCGTAATCGACATTATCTCAAATGCACCGAGAATTCGGGGCCAGGTCGTCCGTCAGTCCATCTTGTGGGGAACCGACCCTCGCTGCGTCTCCCTGTCCTTGGTCTCCATTCAAGAACCTTAACGCCCCATGGCCCATCAGCAAGGATCGCAATAGGTAGTTTTTAAGTATCAACTACATCTTAATATGGATACTCCTTTCAATTTCTGAATCCCTTCCCTACCTACCCTTTAAAATGAGTAGAGTTTGCCAACATTAAAAACCAGTTTTGAAAATCCAATTACACGATTTGCAGTATTATTCAAATTTAAAATAAAATAAAATCGGATTCTCCTCCGTATCTTATTAATTCAATATAATTTCAGCACCAAACACATTTAACCAACACCAAACCAAATTTACACAATAATTATAATAAGAGATTCCGAAATTTTAATTTGGTATCCGGGTCATACACAACACACGTTTAGGTTCAGAACTGTCCCCTCCTGTTCGCGAAAGTTAAGGACCCTGAGGCGTGATTTTGTTGCGTGGACTATATCCGCATGTAGGACATTAGGCATAGTTTTGGCCTGTGTGAAGACAACGTAAAATTAAGCAGTCGTTTTCGTTAACTTTTGGTAACAGGAGGGATGATTTTTGTTTCTTGTAGTGTGTATTACCGATCAATACTAGGATTTGGTTGCATGTGAGTGCGCATTTGGTACTTAAAAACTATCTATTCCTTCTTTGTTTTACTTCTTTGCCTACTGTCAAATCAATTTGCTAGCTCAGAGAGCAATTCTATAACGTTGGTTCTCCTATGGATTTCATCATATCTGATTAATCATATATTTAGGCTCCGAGCATAGCAAGTTGGAACCAATTGTCTAATCAAATATTGCCCAAGTACCGCTACGAATAACACTTATTCCCAATGTAATATTATATCAGAATCCTAATTTCGTTGATGGCCAAAGATGAACCAACAATGTAATAATAATAATAATAAAAACTTTATTTCGACCAACTTGGATCATATGGTGTTAGTACGCTACAATTATTTCTTAACCTAATGTTATTTTAAATTACAAACACGAACTAACGCGTACACATGCACTAAACACATGTAATAAAATCAACCAATAGAAATCGAATAAATTCATAAGCAAAATCACGCGGACAAACACTCAGGCAAAAGGTACTCATCAAAATTTTCATCATTAAATACTAATGACCCTGCCACAGTTAGATACCTGTCTGTAGTTACATACAAACTTTGCCCCCTTTTCACCACAGGGGTTGAATGTAGAAAAATCCTTTCGTAAACTCCCTAAAAGAGACAGACTTCCAAATTTCACGTTTCTCCGCTATATCGTTTCGGAGATTCATTAATACATATGTTTTTTGCGTTTTTTAACTATGTACATAGTTGTACTATCTATGCCCGCGAATTTGTTCATTCTGGATTAGAATGAAAAAGATCCTATGTTAATCCAGGATATAAGCTATCTCCATTTCAAATTTCATCCAAATCCGTCCAACCGTTGAAGCGTGAAAGAGTAACAAACATACTAACACACGACTCGCAAGCTTTCGCTATTATAATATTAGTGTTTTTCAATTTTAAAAACCACAGCATTAGGACTTATCCAGTACTAAAACTATATTTTCCGATAACAAAAATACAATGCAGCTAATTCGAATCGTTGCGCCTAAATTTAAAATTCGCTAAACTCAAAATTCGTCAAACTCGATTTTGACATTTCTTATTTTAAGTTTAGCGACTTTTAAATGGTAGCGTTTTACTTAAGTACTCAGTTATTATCAAAATTAATTAGATGTGAATCTTAATTTAACCAATAACACAATCCAACATTACACTATCCTACATTATAAACTTATTTAACTTTTAAAGTAGGGAACATACTTTCGAATTGGCCCCAATGTTTGGAAAGAAAAAGAATTTGTCAATACTCCCCCCGTAGGATTCTCCCTCAAACAAAACGCAATCGATTTTATTTGTTTACGCAAAGAGTGGGCAATGGCGCCGCGGCGGCGGCTGCAGGCTGGGCCCGTGCCAGCACTGATTGAATGTTATTTCTATCTCTGTCTTTTACTGTAATAAAATGACGCAGAGATTTTATTGCTCTACCACTATGATATCTGCTTAATACCTGTATTTTTAGGGTTCCGTAGCCAAATGCCAAAAAACGGAACCCTTATAGATTCGTCATGTCTGTCTGTCTGTCCGTCTGTCCGTCCGTATGTCACAGCCACTTTTTTCCGAAACTATAAGAACTATGCTGTTGAAACTTGGTAAGTAGATGTATTCTGTGAACCGCATTAAGATTTTTACACAAAAATAGAAAAAAAAACAATACTTTTTTGGGGTTCCCCATACTTAGAGCTGAAACTCAAATTTTTTTTTCTTCAAACTTATACGTGTGGCATATCTATGGATAGGTCTTCAAAAATGATATTGAGGTTTCTAATATCATTTTTTTCTAAACTGAATAGTTTGCGCGAGAGACACTTCCAAATTTGTACAACGTGTGTGCCCCCCTGTAACTTCTAAAATCTTTTAAAAAATATATGATGTACATTACCATGTAAACTTCCACCAAAAATCGGTTTGAACGAGGTCTAGTAGTAGTAGTTTTTTTTTAATACATCATAAATCGTAAACCGCAATTTACCTTTCATTCAATCAACTCAAATATAAATATTTAAAAAAAAAACATTAATTTGATACACATAAACCTTATTTAAACTTGACTATAGATAATGGTACGGGACCCTTCATGCGCGAGTCCGACTCGCACTTGCCCGGTTTTTTTTTAATTGTTGTCAAAAGGAGAGCTAATCATTCATGGGCAGATTACCTGGGTCAAGCTTGGGAGAAACTGACTGAGTTTTCGCGAGAATCAATTTTATACTTTTTAGATTTTTACACCCTGATCTATCTAAGGATAGTCTGTGGTTAGTACGAAGCCGGAGGTTTCGTGTTCAAATCCTGCCATAGCTAAATAAAATATTTACTAAGCCATCTTAGTAGATAAAAAAAAAACGCTACCCGTCTAGTACCAAGATAAAAACAACTTTTACATTCATTATAAAACCTACACTTGGATGCTAAATTATTTCATTTGTAATGCCAAATTAAAGTTTAATAATTTCTTGAACCCAAAGTAAATACTTCAAAAACTTCGTCTCTTACAACCTTTAGAACATTAATCAAATTGTAATTTTGAGCTATTTGTAGCTCTGTAGGTTTGAAACATGACACATCTGCCCTTCAGGACGTTTTTCTGAGAACACTCGTATAGGGTCGAGGTCGAGTTCAAGTTAGTGCCTAGATCTTCTGAAATAGATGGATGGTGCTATGTAATAAAACTTAATTATTTATTTTTTTCAATTAAAGATTTGTAAATAACAGTGGAGATCAAATATTACAAACTTTCATTCAAACTATTAAAATAACAATAATAAAATAAAATATCATAATGCCACCAAAAATTAAGAGTTGAAACTACATTAAGTAAATTAAATTTTTACATTATTATTATTATTAATTACATTTAAAATAAAATAATAATCATGCTGAAATCAGGTCCCTTTCAAGTCAAACATATTAAAAATAAATAAAAAATAAAATAAACATTCTCCCTTATCTAACAATATCTTGCTCTCGTGAACAAGCCGTGGCATACCTTATTCGATACCTTTAAAGAGCTTCATTTTTTAAATTGATATTTTAGTCGCCATTATTTCTTATAATAGCTATATCTGGCAGGTCGTACTCGCGCATCGAGGGTTCCGCACCAGGCGGTGAGGGACAACGCTGAAAAAGAAAATAACATGTGATGTTCTAACGTGCAAATTAATTTTTTCCAATATTGGTGTTAAAATAGTTCATCACCATCATTATCAGAATCACAATCAGAATCAGGAACTATATTGTTAAAATTGTGTGTACATGTCATGTTATCTTAAAAATAATACAAATAAATATTACGTTTTTTCTAAATTCAAATATTAAAATATTTCGTCTGAGTTTTAAGTTTATATTAAATTAAATTCCTTATTAGTTTCCAATTTAATTTGTAAAGTAATAGATATTTGCCACCTTTGTTTCGTTATTATTATTATTTTAAGTAAGAGTCATCCACTACTGTATCCTGCTTATTAATAATTACAATTAAGTTGCTTTAAAATCATAACTTATTATGCTTAGGCCAACCTCCTTGAAATGAAGTCATCTAGGTATACTATAGCAGCCTATATACGTCCCAATGCTGGTCATAGGCCTTCTTCATAATGAGTAGGACTGGGCATAAGTCTACACACAGGCCTCGGGGACTTGAATTACTTCACAAATGTTTTTCTTCACCGAAAACTGATCAAAATCAAACGGTCGGATAATATAAAAATTAATAAATCAATGAATATTAGAAGATTGGCTGCCTTTGGTTGAATGGCGTCCAGGTGCAAATAAATGCCAACCTTCTTGTGACAAGGACATAAAAGGACTCTTCGTTAATTAAGAAATTTAAGACTCTATCGAATATTTTAAGTGGTACCAATTAACACTAAATTCTTAGTCACCTAAGTTTATTCAATTCTTGTCTAAACGATACGTGGAAATTCTCAAGTGACCCTTACTTGACAACCCCTTCATTGGACCCACATTTTATTTCAAACTATTTAGAAACCAATGAAAACAAAATGTATACATCGATCTCCAAGAAAATTCGTCTTGTACAAAATAATTTCAATAAGAGTTATTGTATAACAGAGCCTTATCAAACTCTAGGAATGACTAACCCACTGTTTAACTGTCCATTATATTTTTAACCCATTGCCTCACGTCTCAAGATTTCATCAATCAGATAAATTATTAGCAAACACAATAAAATTGAAATTGGTCAAATACTTTAGTTACCTCGCTGCTACGCCGTAGCGGTGCTACGTGTCTACGTAGACGACGACGAACATGTTATCATTTTTATCGCCCACTACAGACACTTCATAGTATTTTATTTATTGCATTCATATGACACTAAATCACTATTACATACTTTGCATAATAATACCTATAAGTGACATAAAACCCTGAGGGACACAACAATGGACGAAGGAAGACCGAAGTTTAAAAATTATTGTAGTGTACCTTTGTTGAGTAAGGTTTCTTGAAGGTCTATATTCAATTTATTTTCCTCGTTTAATGTCGTTTTGATGTCGTCGCTGTTTTTTTTATTGACTTTGCATCAACTTCAAGTCATCTCCGCGCGCGGTGCTGTGTGAGCTTGTGTTACTCGGACGACGCCTGTCGCGTCGCTGCCACACAAATCAAAGGGGCATACATACAATATACATACAAGCTCACGCACACAAAGATAAAGCGCGTAAGATAAGTTGAGGTATCTTATACCACGGCGCACTACGCATGGGGTAAGCACGATCAGAGAATCTAGCCCAGGATTACCGGAGCCTATAGGGCGAGGTAGCCCATCTAGATTTCTGGCAATTTATGTCTACCATTCGTTCTAATAAAAACCAAAAAATAATGTGTGTGCATAAGACCACACGACAGAAGTGAAACCCTACAAAAACAAAGCATACACACGTACACACACGCACGTACGCACTCACTCAAATAGCTATGCAGGAAACAAAGACAACCCGTTGCTCCGTTTTGACGTGATGGAGGTACAAACAGATAAAGAATTTTATCATATGTTCATATTCATATAACAGGGTATTTATGTGCCACATTTTATGAAAATCTGTGAAGCCATTTGGGTGTGACAAACGTAACAATCGAGCATACTTTCGTATTTATAATATTAGGTACTTATTGGATTTAAATTTGTTACCAGAAAGGATTGTAAACATTTTTGGGAATAGGCCGTCCGAATTGCAACAATCAATTGCTAAAACAATAGGCCGTTTACCATACCTTTAGGACAATTGAAATGACAACCCCTGAATCACGCAGGGTATATAAAGGCGGGTTTCCCCGGTCGCAGTCAGTCGGACAGCCATGTCGCACGGGGCAGGTCGCGCGCTCGCGCCGCGGGAAAACTTTTTACGAGACGTCACGATGTTATTTCATGAGGTAAGTCGGTTTTTTAATTCGTCTGAAGCTTATATTTGGGAATATTTGATGTTGGTTTACTATGGGCTACAGTTTTTCGATTATGCTACCAGGTTTTATCAAGATATTTTACTGTGAAGTTAGTGACAAGTTTTCTATTACAACTTAAAAATAAATGTACGTACAATTATTTTCGTGCAGGCAAGTATTTAGAAATCATTAAATTAGTTTCACAATACTACTACAATTGTACTTATTCTAAAGTTTTTTTTTGTACAATAATGGGTTTTTAAAAAAATTATAAGGGACTTAGTGGGTTTAAATCTGTCTTGGACCTGGGGGTAATGTTCAGTTTTACCTTTACGCTTTTCTATTCCTTATTAACATAATGTATTCATCAGATTAACACTGTGATATTAAGTTTCTTTAAGACGATAGTAATAAAAACAAACTCGTATGTCACTCGCTCGCTAGTTTTTTATCTCCAATTTTAAACTTTATTCTAAAGTTGTTATGGTTATTTTTGCGGTTCAGATTCAATCAATATTAAAATGTATAACGTCCAGGGGGAGAAAGAAGATATTACATTATTAAAGTTTAATAAATAATATACTTTGTCGGAAGGGTCTAAAATTCCTTTTTTCTCTCTCAATAAGTCAATGGACCCGAATCGTTTCGCACCTTCTGGGAACCGACACGGCGCCAAATTGGCTATTAGGTGCCGCAATGATTTTAATAGAAATTACTTTATTTCGCATAACTTTAGACTTTTCTTAAAAATAAACCTTACAAAATGCTGCGAAAAGTAGGGGCACAACGCTGGTTTTCTGTAGACGCACGGACGGTTTGACAAGACAGCTTGTTGAGTACAAATTCCATTTTTAATCGGTTCACGGAAAGACCCGGGACTCCCGGGTTAAATTGGTTAAATTCCCGGGACTTCGCGACACGAAAATTCCCAGGACCCAAACCCACTGCCACCACTGTGCCCTCGACGCGTGCATATAATTGCAGTAGCGTTCTTCGTAATTGAAATAATTGTAAAATGCTGAGCGGCGACGCCTTGACTATTGATTTACTTTCAAGTTAAAACTGTAGTATACCTATTTTACTTCATAAAGCAAGTCACAACTAAGTGAAACAACATTAAAAATTAAGCGGGTAAAATATCATAGTTACCTATATACACAAGGATACTTACGATTTGTTTCTTCGTTATATATCATTCTAAAAACGCCTCTGCATTTTGTTAATTGTTGCCAAGTTAATTCAATAAGCAACCTTTCATTTCGTTGGTAATAAAAGCCCAATGGGGAACATGCCTGAAAACCAAAATGAAGTTTAAACGATACCTATATTATGAAAGTAAATGTAAACAAAAGCATATTACATAAAAATGCAGATCATTCAGACTATTCATTATTTATTAATTAAGGGTCAAAATTTGGGACTTCGTCATGGTCGTCGTCCGATGATATGCCAGCATTGGGACATATACATACATATAGGCTATTCAATAATAATATTCTATGAAAAAAATATAGTTTTTCCCTTTAATTTTTGATTATCATCGGTAAAAACAATTAGCGGCCCGCTATTTGTAATGAGTTAAGAAACCCTGATTTTTTTATTTTTATTGTCAACTCTCGGCGAACAGACTTTAGGTGTGGAACACTTTCCCAGCCTCTGTATTTCTTGAATCATACAATGTAATTAAATTGCTTCGTCTACACTCAAACGACACACTCGAAGCGTATTCCAGAACGGAATGGCAATATGGCCAACGCATGCGCGCGCTCGCTCGCCCGGCGCGGCGCCGCAATTGACAACAACTACGTTCCTCGTACCACGAAACACAGTGCGCGCGGCGATAAGCGACGCCCGTCATACAGTTTGCGATAGGTAAGCGACAGTCGCTATTTCAAGACGATACCATAATATTTATCAACTCTCGGTGAACAGACTTTAGCGGTGTCAACCAAAAACATTCGCATACCGCTTAGTACGGCTCCTAGGCAGTTCAATGACATGTGGATGAAACCCTCGCAACGTCTGGTAGTCCGGTGGAAGAAAGTGGAACCGTGTCGCTATTTCATACAACACCATATTATATTGTACATATGTTAATACGTCACGTTTTGCTTTTATCATCGGTTATTTAGGAAACGCAACGGAAAAACTAAGTGAAATAGGTAGAATATTTCACGTCACACTTAAGATTCGACAGTCTCACACGCAACACGCTCGTCTAGACGTTTAGGGTCATCGACCACTGCGTCTTACAACGATACTGGGGGCTCTATTCCAAACTATCTCACTATATTAATATCGCTCTGTCTCTCTTCATCTTACTTTTCTTTTCATGGAAAAGAAAAGGGCAAAGTAAGTGATATTTTGTCACCATTATGTTATTATATTAAGATTTATATGTATTCATTTATACAACAGAATAATATTACTAGATAAAGTTAATTAAATCTAGATAAAAACTAAATAACGTCTAAAAAGGAACATTAAATGAATCGATATTGTTACCCAATATTACCCGCCTATACAGCTGTCATGTCTATTGTGCATTGACAGTTTTCATAAATGACATGTATAAACGCACTATTCACGCCATTTTGCAACTGGCTACGGTGGTAGCGCCATCTAGTTGTTGATTGTCAATCTTCTTGTCTTATTTGTCCATGATGAAGGTACCTACTAAGAAAAGTTATAGAAATCTTATACTGGAAAAAATCTCCTAGAAAGTGTGTTCACTAAACTTAAAATAAGAAACGTCAGACGTGATTGTGACAGCTCTGTGCTATACAAAATCAGTTTATGAAATTTTAAATTAAGAAGACACCGTTTTAAATTGGACCCACTACGACTGAAGAAACATAATAAATAAGACGTACACACACTTACACAGCCTTGTATAGTTTTAAACACAAGCTAATTGCACTAGACAATCCCCTTTAAACGGAGGCTTGTTTTATTAGAACAGTTAGGGAAAGTGTATTAAGATTGGCAGTAACATGTGAGGCCGTGGCGAGGTCAGATCGTTGTAGGCCTTTCTTGTAGCCGAGCGATATACGGTGTTATTCTGAACGATACTTCTAACTAGGTTTTTAATTAAATTAGGTCAAATCATAACCCGCAGCAAGGTATGTACACTGGGTTATCATCGGCCTAAATACGGTCCACTACTGGGCACGATTCTCCTCTCTAATATCTCATTTTCATGCAGCCACTGCCAGTGCTAGTCGCGCTGCCAGAAATAATTCCCGCATACTGCTTTCGAAGGCAGTGGGTGTTCACATGCTGCTCATGACTCACTGCGCGCCGCTGCGCGAATAGCGGCGGGAAGTGACCTATTTACATACTCGTGCTGCCCACTTCCATGCCCACTTCCCTGCTCACTTCGGCTGCATGGGCAACGCGAAAAGCAGCGGCAGGAGCAGAAGTGACCCATTTACATACTCGCACTGCCCACTTCCCTGCTCCCTGCTCACTTCGACTTCATGTAAATGAGACATTAGTGAGGATTGGGTTCTAGCCACGCTGTAGTGAGCTACAATGAGTTTGCGACTCCAACACTATCACAAAAAAATCGATAAGAATATGGTAACATATCCTTCCTAATATTATAAATGCTGAAGTAACGGTCTGTTTGTCTGTTACGTTTAAGCGCGCAACTGATTTTAATGAAGTTTGGTATCGAGATAGTTTGAACCCTGGACAAGGAACATTAGCTACATTTTTAGGAAAATCATTATCAAGATACACTAATGTTAAACCACATTCCTTATTATTTAAATACACGTGCCTCTAGTAAATGGTTTGACAGAATTCTCCGAATAATACGCTGGAAGAAATTTGCGTGTCCACCGCAACATGCTTTGATATGCAAAACGGTATATTATCGTAGTTTTATACGATTTATACGACCTGACTTAATTTCTGCATATGGGGCTCGGAAAGTGTCTATTAATTAATCCAATAAAAAGTATAACTGATAACACGTGTTGATAAGGAAATATTTATTAAAACTATTTTATAAAGGAGAACTCGTTTAGTATAAGCATTACACTTGTGGCCGAATTCAAAAAGGCCACTCAAATTGATCTTTAATTAAAGTGACGTTTGCGTGACGTTTTTGGGTGACAGCTAGCTGAGGGACATTTAAGTCTTTAATCTCTAATCAAATGCTTAAGTGGCGTTTCTGAATTCGGCCAGTGGAGTCGTACGTCACCGATTGGCCAGCGGCTCTAGCATGCCAGACAATGGGATAAGTCTTTAGAAAAAAAAAATTGATTTCTGAGATCCATAGATTGTTAGGTACAAAACACTTGTACGGCTACGTTATTACACTAATATTAAAACGTTACATAAATACATTACAAACATTCAAGGACGCAAGACATGAAGGTCGGTGTATCGGCGGACAATATCCGAATCCCACCTCCATGCTATCATTTTCAGGATGCTATTTGTGCTTCCCCTCAACTGTATTACCACAGAGGCCGTCTTGTTTTTTTATGTTTTTTTTTTTATTGGAGCACGTCATGTGACTGTTGGTAAACGGCAAGTGGAGTCCATGAGTGCGGGCGACAGGCGCTTAACCAAAATTAAGTACGGCGTCTGTCGCCATCACTATGCCGGCTTAGGAGATGCTTCTTTTGAAGACACTTGGTTTGTAAGAAGAGGGAAAAACGTGGGCCAGGAGAGCATTCCACATTTTTGTCGTTCGACAATAGAATGATCTGCGTTTCTGCGTACGAGCAGGAATTTCACCCGCGGTATGTGGATGCGACCCCAGCCCTGTACGGGTAGTTCGAAGACGGAATGACGATGGAGGAATAAGATTGAAAATCTCTTCAGAGCACTCGCCGTGATACTGACGATACAGGACGATTAAGGCACCGATGTCACGCTTTAATTGTAGAGGTTCAAGGTGTTGTGAAACCTCAGCTTCACCAATAATGCGGATAGCTCTCCTCTGGAGGGAATCAAGGGCATCTAAAAGATACTGTGCGGAACCGTCCCAGAGATGCGAACAATATTCAATACTCGGTCGAACCTGCGTCTTGTAGAGCAGCAAACGCTGAGCCGGAGCAAAGAACCGTCGCACCCTGTTTAGGACCCCAAGCTTGCGGGAAGCCAGCTTTATGGCTCCCGCGATGTAATCCTACTATCTTCTATCGTATTCTTTCGTACTATGGCATAAAAGTCCTCTACGCTGGCATCGGCAAACATCCCAGAGGCGCTACAGAATTGAAGAAGCCCAAACAGAGCCCTGAAAATGTTATTATATTGGATTCGCAGGGTATTGTAGGGCTTGAGCCTGAAACTAGCCCACAGACCGCATGTATAGAAACTTTGGCAGTGAGCTGTAAATAAAGTCGCAGCTTCACTTGGGCACTACAGCGTGCGAACCTGTGCGCCAGCATCCCCGCCGCACCGACAACGCGCATAGACATAGTTCTTCGATGGTTGTCAGTCGGCGCCAGTTTCCAGTACTTTCGAGACCTAACTGAACCTCGTTTAAATTCTGTTTAGTGCAATCGATATTTCTTTGTGTTGCACAACGCGCGGTCGATCACTTTACTTAATTATTCAGCCGGCTTGAAGGCTATCTGTAGAATGGGACTTATTAAAAGTCTTGTAACAAAACTGAGTAGCTGCTTCGACTTAAGTTTAGCGTGATTAATTAATCATGATATGATGATCAAAACACTTGCGTGGACACGAGTGTAATGTAGATTCATCCATACTTGTCTTATCTGATAAAGAAGTTTCTAACCTCAAAATGTTAAATTTTTAGGTGAAACAGCTGTTTTGTCATATATAAAGCAAATCTAAGCTAAAGATTGGCAAAATGACGTCTGAAATATTATCTCCGGTTCCTTTATTTGCAAGGAAACAGCTGTTTTAACCAAAAAAAGGTGCATTTTGAGTTTAGAAACTTGTTTACGAAATAAGACAAGTACCTATAGATGAACCCACCCGGCTCCTCCTGTATATACGCCTATGCTGAGTTTGTTGTGCTGCTTCTCAGCACATAAAACCCTACCCACCCGTGGCCTACTTGCAAAATAAGTACCTGTTTTGAATTCAAAAACTGACTGAAATAGCTGTTTTAGCCAAAAGTAGGTGCATTTTGAGGTTAGAAACTTGTTTACCAAATAAGACGGTATGGATGAATTCACTGTACATGCAAATCTAAATAAGGTTTAAGAAGTCCAGTTGCAAGAAGAACTGTAAAGCGTCCGATTTAATAATTGTAGGATGCAGAGCTTTTAGGAGCTGAATCCGGCATCAAGATCTTGAAGAAAGATGCATTCATACATTTTCTAAATAGACCAGGGTGCAAGAAGAATGTCGTTTGCAAAATATAAGGACCGCGGTTTGACCTCTGGGCCTTTATTTGGGACTGCTAAGTGATTTGCTACGATGTCAGTAAAATGACAAAACCGCGAATGTGTCGTTGTTGAGTACGTGTTTGACGTTCACATTCGCGGCTTTATCTTTTAAATCACGATTATAGTAGGTAAATCGCTTAGAAATCCCGAATAGAGACCCTTGGGTGGTATTATGAGTAAAATGTAAAATGAGCTGCCTCGATAATTCGTATTTTGAGCGCGCTAAAGCCAGCCTCTTTAGCACGCTCATAATAGGAGCTTACCAGGCAGCTCAGTTTACGGTGGAAACTGCCTGGGTATAAGAGCTCATTATACGTCCCCTGTTATGTATTCTTGAGGTCACAAATCTTTTTACATAATCGATGTAGTTCCAAAGTAATCTTTAAAGGCTTGTGTTATGGGTACTAGACAACGATACATACTCATATAGATAAATAAATACTTACATACATAGTAAACATCCAAGACTCAAGAACAAACACTCGTGCTCATCACACAAATATTTGCCCTTACGGGGGATCGAACCCGGGACCGTTAGCTTCGGAAGCAGGGTTACTAAGTACCTACTAACTACGCTAACCGCGTCGTCAAACGCGTATTCTAGGATAATTATATTTAAGTTACTTAACTATAAATGATATAAACATTTAGGGACAGAAAGGTTAGCTGACAACAAAGTACTAAGTATTTCTCTTTCACGTGTATTTTATGATATGCAAAAAGAGCGTGGGCGATTGGATTTAGGTTGAACAAATGTCTCAGCCGATTTTTTATTTATGTGAATGATATCGGATAAGCAAAGGTTATCTCTTATAAGTACTAGGTACCTACGATATATTTATACCATTTATCTTTGATTCTTAGTAAGTGTTCGATATAGATTTTTGACAGAAATACAAAAGCGGGCAAAGACTACTATTATACATGAGACAGATAGGTAACTCGAGATATTTTTTAGCTACCCCAACGTCTGCATAGGTACATAACTATTACCACTCATCAAAGGTATACATAAATTAGTATATATACATACGTCTCGTCCCAACAGCAACACTAACTTTTTTAATGCAAAATCTGTGGTAGAGATGGCTCTGCTATCAATGAAAATGTCTTGTTCTAAGATGCCATAGTATGGTCGCGGGGACGACTACTCTCTCTATCTCTTTATGCTTTACTACTCTGTGCGTTGTAGCATACGGCGGATGACAGCTGTCATCTCAGTATTTTTTTGGGTTTTATAGGTTAAGGTTTTAAGGTTATAGATGAGATAGCAACATTTAAAATGCTACTTTTCATCGTAGTCGGCTCAAACTTCAATCAGTCATTATCAAATGGAGTGAATGAAACGAATGAGATGACCTGCTCGCACAATGCCCACGGCTCTTGATCAGTCGGCCGGAAGCATCCGGGTACATTCATCCACTGATGAATAAGAGTTGCTTTTGACTTTGATATGTAAACTCATTATTGCACATAAAAACATTCTTATCTCTTCCAGTTAACCTTGAATTAAATGAGACAAACAGTGCAAGACTATAACCAACAATTCCAAAAGAAATACAGAGATAGAACATAAATATAGATATACTACACCCACATATTTAGTATACATATCCAAATATATACTTATATATAGACAGCCGCAAGGACAGAAAGAAAGACTATCAAAAACAGTACAAGGTCATAACTCATCCAGCCATATTCCTTTTAATTTTCTCTTTAGCGAACTCACTGAAGGGGATTGCCTCACGCCTTGTCTTGATTATAGACACGTTATTTTATCAATACAAATAAGAAACGTCAACCTCAATGTTGTATCGCACCAAGCTCAGGGGTGTATTTTGAAATTTGGCGCTACGGGCCAATAGGTTTCGCCGCCCCAGAAGTCAAGGAAAAAGGCCCAGTAGTTTCCCTGGCCCTAGGGTAAATACGCCCCTGACCAAGCTGTCAAAATCGAGTCTGACGTTTCTTATTTCAAGTTTCCCCACTTTTAAATTTAGCAAACACTTTCGAATAGGCCCCACTAATGTCATAATTTGGTATTGACATTTCATTGTTTTTTTTTTTCATAAGTTCTTTGAAACATTGCCTACATACCTTATTTATTTGCTGACAGTAATAAGTAGGGAAAATTATTTTAAGAATTTGAATTCCCGTAATAACAGCAATACCGCTACATTTTGCGATCCTCGACTTACCTCTCTATCTCTTTCGTCGGCACTAGTGTGAGAGAGACGCACTTAGAGAAAAGATAGTATTTATTTATCACCGTGTCAACCTTGCTAGGGCCGCTGCGCAGATATTCCTTATTACCTCATTAGTCATATTGGTAAGCTTCACGGATTGGACATTGTCGTCATAGTCCCCTATTCAAAATAAACTCCTATTCATTGGGCTATGATGAAAGAGATAGAATATGAAATCTGAAATCAGAAATAAGTGTAAATAAAGCTGGCACCCCGCCATTGGCTAGCGAAGCACCAGCCAATTCGTTTGATTTATTATCAATGAAAGCTATTGGCTAGTTTCTAGCTACCTTGTAGTTAATACCTACTAGCTTTCACCCGCAACTTCGTCCGCGTACTTGGTTACCGCATTTTTCTGAGATAATCAATTACCCTCCAACCGTCGCTATACAAACATTAATTTGTAACGAGGCGTTATCATCGACTCGTACAATACTCCTTCAATGCTGACAACTTCTTCTTCTTCTTTCAATTTCTTTTTAATTTCCAAATTCAAAAGATCCATGGATCGATTCAGACATAGATCATCATTCCATAATAGATCTTGGCCAATAAAGGTCGATTTTCACATTGCCTTCGAATTTATTGATAGGACTTAACATTTTACATTATTATTTTAAGTACCTACCAAATATCTGAGGAAGTTTCTTATAAACAAGAATGCAGTGTTCTTTATTAAAGAAAGACAAATACTAACCTGTTATCTTATTGTCAACACAAGGCTTTGGGCAATACACTACATACTCCTGTGACCAAAAGTTAACGAAAACGACTGCTTAATTGTACGTTTTCTTCATGCAGACCAAAACTATGCCTGATGTTCTACATGCAGAAAAAAAACCACTTTCTTAACTTTCGGGAACAGGAGGGGACAGTTCTAACAATACCTAAACTCTCTTATATTCCTTCTTATGTGTGTTAGCAAATCCAAAAGTAACCACAATAATATGTCACCGTATCACGGGAACCAATGAACACATTTGAATTATATCATTACATATTTTGACGCATTCACTGCCGGCGAAGCATACCTACCTATGCGTTTTCTGTATTTTCCGTCAGTGCCGTGTACGCTACTGTGCGTTCAGCAATTAACGCAAGTTTCGCACAATAATTTGACAAGGCACCTGGACAGTCTCGGGGGAAGTGCCGGCAGCAAATGCTTAAAGTTCTTGTCCTCTTTATGATTAGATGTTTCACATTATTCAATTCTTTTTTTTCTTCAACAGGACCTGAGGTGACCTGCAAGCAGCGCAGCGTAGTGTTAAAAAAGCACGACTCAATGGATCAGTATTCACAAACCAATATTTCAAACATTTTAACAATCTCAGTCTTGTGTACGCGGTTGCGATATTTCTATTCCACTTTCCATATAAAAAAACCACGTCTAAATTTATGAAATAAAGCAGATCGTACGCGTGGCAAGCGCGAACTCGTCTCGCCGCGCCAGTTCGAGCGTTTAGCTAGCCGGACTAGTGCAGCGATCGGGCAAGGGTAGTCCACAGCCATGGGCGACCACCGCGCGTACTCTGCCCCTTTCCACTCCTAACCTATCACAGCCGCTGCACGATGGGTCATTTCGCTTTAGGTAGGGAAAGTAGGGAAACCTATGTAGCCTTAAGACTTCCCTAAATTCAGAGCACTGCATGAAATAACTGCATTTAAGACGCTAGCTAACCCCATAGTAAAATAGATAGAATTGGCTTTGGTGTGAGGAAAACCGGACTCTGAATTTAACCAAGTCTGAAGCGGGGTTTAGTCAAGAACCTACTAGTTTTTAGGGATGTTCGAAGACAGTTCTTGCTTCAGGTGAGACGCTGAACGGCCAGCGTCTGATCGAATTCCGGCTAGGCCAGGAAGAGCGTGACGGCGACAGTATCTCCGTCGCGTCGGCCGAGCTGCTGGTGCTGGCGGAGACGGCGCCGCGCGCGCGGCACCTGCGCTACACGCTGTGGGCGTTCGCCGCCAACAACGGCAGCGTGGGCGAGCTGGCGGGCGTGGCGCGGCTGCAGGCGCGGGGCAGCTGGCAGCGGCTGGACGTGACGGCGGCCGCGCGCCGCTGGGCCGCCACCGGCGCGCATCAGCCGCTACGGCTGCTGCTTGATTGCACCGGGTAAAACACATTTTCTCAAAAATGATACGTAAAGTCGCCACAACATCTTTAAAAAGTCACCAGAAAGTTAAGAATACCAGACAATGATCAAAAGTGACCCGGTAAGTAGAGAGGTTTTGAATTCGGAATGAAAAGTGTCCAGTAAGTACGATAAAAATCTCATAACATGCACTGCACTATACTATTTTACTTAAAATTCAGAAAAAAATATATTTAAAGTCCTCACAATAAGCCCTTTCATTTGATATGTCACACAATATAGATTGCATAACTTTTTTTTAATTTTCTGATTTACCCCCCCAAAAGTGGCACCCATGTTTAAAATTCATATATTTACGTCACGCATCCGTGTTGCGGTCACCGACTTACATATGTATACCAAATTTCAGCTCAATCGGTCCAGTAGTTTCGGAGCAAATTGGCTGTGACAGACGGACAGACAGACAGACGCACGAGTGATCCTTTGAGGGTTTCGTTTTTTCCTTTCGAGGTACGGAACCCTAAAAACGATTTGTTCGGCAGCGGTTGCACGGGCCGCGTGCGCCTGCGGCTGGGCGGCGGGCAGGCGGCGCGGCCGCTGCTGCGCCTGCGGCTGGCGCCCCCCGCGGCGCGGCGCCGGCGCGCGCTGGACTGCGACGCGGGCTCGCGCGGCCGCTGCTGCCGGCAGACCTACTACGTGAGCTTCCGAGCGCTCGGCTGGGACGACTGGATCGTCGCGCCCGAGGGATACTATGCCAACTATTGCCGCGGTGCTTGTGCACCTTTCCTTAATTACCACTCGCAGGTAAACTATCCGTGATATACATAATCAGTGTAAAATACATAGAATTTCAGTAGAGTCGTGTGTAAGCCAGTGGCGTACCTAGGCGTGGGCGAAACGGCCCCTCGCCCTCTGCCTCGCACTCAAAGGGGCTCCGCGGGAGGCCCTTTTCAGTGCTGACCTGAGGCCGAACGCCACGTCCATTTTCATCTACCATGAATGTGTCTTATGTTTGCGCTTGTACACATACAAATATGGTGGATCCCGGCAATGACCTTGGGAAGGTATTGAAAGACGAGCGTGTCGCTGACGCTACGTCTGTGTGTAGCTGTGTATTCGATGCTGAGTCAGCATTGTCAGCATTGCTGACAAGATTTTACGAGAGCGTTAATAACTCGTACACATCCTAATTGTTTTGTGGAGATCTTCCGTTAGCTACGCTAATACGGTTCTGTCCGCTTTGTTGTGTTATGCCTTAGCATTGTTACATCATATTTAATACTTTCATCAAA
The DNA here is from genome assembly GCA_947859335.1 of Tortricodes alternella. Lineage (NCBI taxonomy): Eukaryota > Metazoa > Arthropoda > Insecta > Lepidoptera > Tortricidae > Tortricodes > Tortricodes alternella. Next base: position 20,010,541 of record OX401968.1, on the reverse strand, counting down.
TTTTGTCAACCTCTAAATAATTTGAACTCAAACCAACTTTCTGTTTCACTCGTATAAATTACACGTCTTTTCTAAGGGCGCATCTACACGGGCTACGTGCCAACGCAAGTGTGATAGCGCAACCTTCATAGCTGCTTTTCACATTGGGTCAACAAATGGATGGGCTATTGTGGGCGAATAAATGGATGGGCTATTGTGTGGACTCGCGTACCATCATCGGCACGAATTCGTTTGATGTACCGACAATTGACCGATACTCACGAATATAGGCCATGTTGGCCACACACGGACGAATATACTGTCCACACAATCGTGTGTCCGCCCATGATGGCCAAATATGAAGAGGAGCTATCACAAAGTTGCGTCATCACACGACCTATAGCATGTGCATTGTGCACATCAAGCCGTAAGGGTGTATGCACGGTGTGTCTGTGTGAATGTAGAATTGTAGACATTGTGTATGCGCAGGTGGTAGAGGCGGCGCGGCTGGAGCGCGCGGCGTGCTGCGCGCCGATCCGGTTCTCGGCGCTGTCGCTCATCTACTTCGGCGCCGACTCCAACATCGTGAAGCGCGACCTGCCCGAGATGGTGGTCGAGGAGTGCGACTGTCCGTAACCGACACCGACACCGTGAGTTACCTACCACAAAATATACCTATACTGTCCCATAGAACTTCATCGCCGACAATATTCAAGCCTCAGAATGCCCCAAAACCTTCAACCAACTATTATTTTATAATTAAGTTCTATACCATCGATTTAATGTATAAAACTCGCAAAGTTCTTTCTAGATTGCATCCAATTAAGAACCTAAGAATTTAATACTTAGCAAAAATATGCATTAGTTTATAATATCTTCATTTCGCTCGCTGATTTAGTAAAAAAAAAAAAAAACTTTTAAATAAATTTTAGAAAATCTTATCTTATGCAACAATTCCTGCAACCATGACCGAGTCGTAAATCAGTGTACTTAATTGATGAATACTTATAGTTTGATCAAGCAGAAGAAAGTACTTTATTGACTCAACATCGAAACAAACATTGATTTTGAATTTGCTTTCATACTTCAAAAAATTTATATCTTATAGTCAGTTCAGTCCTCATCAAGTATGTTTATAAGCAATTTAACAAATGTCTCGTTTCCAGATGGTGCACTTTCCGTGCTGGCGCGTGTACATAGTAGCCGTCGCCATGCGCCGCGCCGCCGCCGCTGCCGCGCTTCTGCCGCTCTCGATCCGATTATAAATAATATTCTCGACTTGTGTAATATTTTGTTCCTCGCGTTCGAAAGACTATATCCTAAAATCGAATAAAATTATGGCCGTCTACGCTCGGTCGCCGGCGCCGCGTCGCGCGGTCGGCCAGTGCGCTTGCATGCCGCGCGTTTCCCTATCATGTTACATAGCTTCCCTATACAAATACCTACAGATATAAGTCTTATAGGCTTTCCGCATGCAGCCGCACTGACGACGCGACGCCGCGCGCCGCGTGCCGCGCGACGCCGCCCGGATCCGCTCGTGTGTAGACGCCCTAAATAATTTAATACGCCGTTTTCTTTCACCGTTTCGGTGATCGCTTGTAATTATTGTAAACTGTATTATAATAATTATTATAATTATAATTATAATAAATCAACTTTTTCATAATTATTACGACTTCTTTTATTTGTTTGCCCTACTTTTTTCCGTTCATAATTAATGATTTGTCACATTTAAAATAGTTTGTACATTTTTATACCCACCTACCTACAAGTACATTCATGAGCCGAAGAAACTCTTTGTAGTGACTGTCTGTCATAAATGAAACCCTATTTTCGATACTCGCTTCAATTAGAGCTTAGACCAGAACTCCTAACAAATTTAAGTAAAAGTAAGTGCAGAGACATGTTGCATCTCTTTGCACCCTATACCGTATTTATTATGTTCCGAAGAATTGTGCAGGTTACCTGCTGCCAAGTTCCACCATCGAACTACTCGCAACCGCCTTACCTTCCATCCTCACCAGTGGCGAAGCCTGCCTACAAGCCGATTCCTGACGGCTTTACCAAGCTAGAAAGCTACGGCTTGCTGTCAGTAAAGTCCATGTTACTCTAACTAAATTTCAGACACGCACGTACGGTTCTAATTGTTCCGGCTTCTCTTGGGAAATATTTCACGCTTCGCCACTGATCCTCATCACCTTGATTTGTGGCTGTCAACTAATGTACGCTTTTGCAGATGATTGCTTATCATCAGGTTACCCGCATGCTCGTTTGCCCACTCTTTCTATAAAAAAGAACAAATGGCGCACTTAATGCCTTATTTAAAAACAGAAAATTACAAAGACTATTTTCCTAATCTCAAAGCATCACACGAGATGTATATAAGAGTTTGTACAGCACATAACGCTAAAACTAGTGTTATAATCACTGTATAAGCTCTTATACAGCTCGTGTGCTGCTTGGTATAACTAAAATAAGACTTTAGTATCTAATTCTAAGACTAAAATAAGTAAGTAGACGTCCTGGGGGACCATCACTTGTAAGTAATGGGTGAAGTGGCAAAGACTGTTTGCAAATAGAATTATACGTCTGAAATAAGAAGCTTAAAGTTCCATGATAAATTCCTGCATGACCTGACTCGATGGCGCCAGTGCGGTAGAGTAACACAGATCAAATGTGGTAAAGGGTTTACTAATGTATGGGCAAAAAACTTTTCCCAAAGCAACTATTTTACTGAAATTATCATTTGGCAAAAACTCATCAGAAGTTATTTAGGAAAATAGTCGAAAATTTTGAAAAAAATACAGAAAATAGTTCTTTACCTATAGATTAAAGGAAAACTTATAAGAAGTCTATGGTATTTAAAGTAACGTAGTAAATTACAGATAATCATGTACGGAACGGAACCCGTTCCACGCGAGTTTAACTCGCACTTGTCCGGTTTTTTGAAGATGCCTAGGTTGTATCGGTCCAGGACGTTGCTGCACCAAGCTCGTTCCAAATTCCTACCGTACGTGGCAAAAAATTACGCAAAAAACGTACGGTAGTTGACTGCCGCCGCTCAAGTTGGTGACGGTGGAAGGTAAGTTTGTTGCGAGTAGTTCGATGGTCGAACTTGGCAGCAGGTAATAACCCGAACAATTCTTCGGAACACTCCCCATAATAAATGCGGTACAGGATGCAAAGAGATGCAACATCCCTCCGCAGGGCCAATGGGTCAAGCCGATTGGAAAGCGTCCGGTCATTATTTGTTGTTGGTAGTCTGTCCTTTTAATGTCTCGTCTTTGGATTCTTTGAAGTCAAAGGTTTTTTACGAATCTGTTTTGATACGGTATTGTTCATAGCTTGCTGTGCCATCCCTAGCATTTTCTAGTCTTGCAATAAAATAATCTGGACGACGTCCATAATTCCATGCTCGTCATTATAGGGTTGTCGCCAACACACACCTTTATTTACAGCTGAAATAAAATAGCAGAGTACTGAACATCTGAATAAATTTTATTTTAGACTTAAAACATATGCTGGCAAACAAATAATACTGAAAAATTAAAACTGGCTGTTTAAATTTTTGAATTTAATTTTGGTAAAGTTTTAATTTTGGAATCATCATGTGAATGATTATACACACAAGTACACAATGCCATACAAAACAAAACACAAATTAGAAAATTCGAACGTAATTTTCTTGTCCACACATGACATGCCGCGCTGTGCGTGACCTCAACTTTCGTGGCTATACCTATACTACGTGGGCTCAGTTTGTCCGTACCTTAAGACGCGAGTGTAAATCAATTTTCAAAATCGTGAATTTAAAGGCCCATAAAATAGACTACGGCCCGTTGCAGTCCCTCTCACTATGAGAGGAAGCCTGTTCCCATCAGTGGGGCGGGATAGTAAAATATATTGATGATTGTGAAATTTTATTTAGTTGCATTGGCAACCCTGCGTATTAGCTACATCATGTCGCGTATCTCGGCGCGTCGCGTGCGTGCGATCGATGCCCGGAGACAACGCGGCGCCGCTCTCCGCACACGGTATGTAGCTGCCTTCTGTTCACAGGTCAAAAAAGAGCTTTAAAAACAAGGATAGGCTTGCAAACAAACAATGCTTCTGAGGGCTTAGCACACTAATTTTTATCGCGCACATTAAGCATTCGTCCCTTTCGCACCCGTGTATTAATAAAAAAGTGACAGACGCTGTATGTGCGCGATAAAAACTAGTGTGCTAGGCACTCAGGTAATATTCGGATAATTGTTCTATAAATAGTTAAGTATTGAGAGTTCGATGCTAGTGAAAATCTTTGGATGTCAACGGTCTCGTTTCTAAAAATATTTGATGGTGGTCGACGTTTTTTTTTTTAAGTAAAATATTTATTGCCATTCAATCGCTTTATGTGTGCGTTTATTCAAGACTATAGTATCATAGTATAGTAGTAGTAGCTAGAGGCTATGTCGAGGCCTTACTTACGACGCGGCGCCTGAGCCCGCCCGCGAGGCATCACAAACATTTCCCCGATAATGACCAGAAACTTTTTCGTTATCTATAAAGTATTGTATTGTACTTTAACTGAGTTTTTTGTGGCCCTTCTTCGCAGCAGATTTCCTTTGGAAGCGCTGATAAATTTAGATTTTTCATGAAAGAGCCCGCGTGGCCTATACTTGCAAAATAAAGTGATCTGATTTTGATTTGGATTTGACATTTTGTGTCGCCACGCTTGGCCTGTAGTTGTGAGGTGGTGATTGTTTCTGTACCATTTGGTAACATTACCATGGGTTGCGCAAAACATACTCGCTAGCGTAAACTATCGGAAATGCTGCTTGTTGCCGATAGGAGTAAAAGGGACCGAGAGATATTTACGCTAGCGAGAACGGCTTGCGTAACTCATGGTAATGGTACTGTATCCTGACCGTCCATAATACATAAGTAATTTTCAAATTTAAATATTAAAAGTAATTTTGATTTTAACGACGCTGTTAGCCTAGTGGGGACCGTGCCTCCGAAGCTAGCGGTCCCGGGTTCGCACCCTAGTAAGGGCAAATATTTGTGTGATGAGCATGAATGTTTGTTCCTGAGTCTTGCATGTTTCCTATGTTTTTAAGTATTTATTTATCTATATACTTACATTTATATGCTTTAGAGCTTACTTTGAGACTAGATCGATTTGTGTCGAGATTGTCCCCTGATTTATTTATTTAATTCTCCTTGAATTAAAAAGCCACTCACCATTTCATTTAAATAACGTCATGTCAAACCTTAAAAGCTTTTAATTACCTACGTAGTATCAATTGTTTTATTTATCAACAATTGTGAGTTACAATATGTAGGGAATGCCACTCTACATTGCGTAAGTCCCAGACAGCTAGTTACCGCGCTGCGCCGGCGCCCGCCCGTCTGTCTGCGGCGACAAACATTCCAGTTAATACACATCTCTGTTTTTGTTGATTTCGCTTTGCGCAGGGGTACCAATTGTTTGTTATTTAAAAAAAACTTACCAATTGGCTACTCGACTATAGTAACAAATATTAATATATTTATGTGGAACGGTAGCTAAACGTAAATAAATGCATGTAAAAGAAACAAAAAGATCATTTTGACTGTTACTTTTTCTTTTATTAAGGGTCAAAAATAGTCAAAATAAATATTATTTTTTAGTTCTGAATTACTAGTTTTTGACATCCTCATCAAATTTGTGTAATTTTTTATTCGTACGATATTGCCCTAAAAACAGTATTTTCGGAAATAATTGCAAATTTCATATATTTTGTATAACTGGCCTAATGTAAAAAGAGCCCTGACGGCCATATAAAATGTATGACCGTCAGCACTCTTTATACATTGGTCTGGTATACACTCTAACTGCACTGTGACATCGTATTTCAGGGCCATTTTGTATGGAGCGTTTTTGTAAGTGGTATGAACTACGACATTTCAAAGCGTCGTAAGTATCTAAAAAAAAACAACACTATAACGTTTTGCAAACACAGTTGGGTTTCTATTACTCAGTACTTTCCAGTAAAAGATGAAATAAAAATCATGCAAGTTCCCTATTGTAAAAGGTGTAGAAAAATATCACAGCCTAAATATTCTAAAAACACCGCTTAGCCTAATAGTACCCGAGCCAGGTACAAATTTTGCCAATCATTTCCTCCCGGGCGATAACTTGTAAAATGCTTGGGAGAATTGTATCCTGAAGCCTCATGATTGTGGTTTCGTGAGTGGGTTGAGTGAGTAGCGTTAACCGCAAAAGCCTGAAAACTACATCAAAATCGCTCCAACCGTTTTGGAGTCCATACGGAACATGCATACACACATCGATTTTTATTTATATAAATAGATGCAGCACTGCAAGGCAGATACGTATGGGATCTGTCACCAGCGTAGCCAGTTTTTGTTGTAAAATTGTAAGTTATAACTCTACGGCCACTGAGTAAAAAGCTACAGTGGATTCATCCATACTGGTCTAATTTGGTAAACAAGTTTCTAACCACAAAATGTGCAATTTTTGGATGTACAGCTGTTTTATCCTAAATAAAGCAAACCTCGACTAAAAATTGGTAAAGTGACATCCAACATATTGTCTCCGGTTCCTTTATTTGCAAGGAAACAGCTGTTTTAACCAAAAAAGGTGCATTTGAAGGTTAGAAACTTGTTTACCAAATAAAACAAGTTTGGAGGAATCAATTGTAAATAAAAAAAATTCGCCCGAATTACAATATCTTCTTCAATCCGTAAGGTTTCACAAAATAAAGTTTCTGTAAATATGAAGGTTATATAACGATCCGCATTTGCGTTTACGACGAGCCCAAGATCAGTCAGCATTTTTGGGACACATCACTGATGTTACATGTCAACCTAAAGTAAATGGTACGCGTCCAGCCAAAATTATGGTACCTAGAACAAATTTTTGAAAAACCAGATCATGAATTATAGTTTTTATACTTAAATTAATGTACGTATAATAATAATAATAATGGATCGAAGGTTGCCTCTAAACATCATTCAATTACTTGATTTGCGTAGTGCAACTAGGAACCATTATAGCTTCGCCATGTCCGTCCGTCTGTCTGTTTGTCTGTCACAGCCACTTTTTCTCGAAGACTATAAAGTTACAAAGCTGACATTTCTTGATTATTAATGTTTATCCTGCACACAAAGGTTAATAATAAAATTGCTAATTTTTTACGGTAAATTATGGATTATGTAGAGCAAGTGTAAAATATATATTTTTATTCTACAAACTCACATGGGATGTCGGTGTTTGTGTCTTTGAAAACTTTTATGGGTATGTATTGATAGTATGTATACCAATTTGTTGATTTGGTGAACCGTTTAGGAAATATTGACCTCTAAAGGTGTCATTTCTGTTGGAGTTACAGACGCTATGGCTATGACTAAGTAAACTTCATTAGTTCATCAGTTATAGACTAACTTGTTCTGTTAAACGTCTCTTTTGACGTGAAAGAGAGCCAAACAAAGCTTGCTAATGCAAGTGTCTTTGTTTGGGTCTCTTAAATGAATAAAATAATAAATAATATGACTCGATAAATATTAAGATCTTTCTAATTGATTACAGCTATCTGATAGCCTACCCACCCGCATTTATAAGATCTATCAAATTGATTAGAGCTATCTTATGACGTCAAACGGAGCAAGTCGATCAACGTAATGTTTTGGACCAAGATTTGGTTGGACATAGAGCAAAATCCCTGAAAATGCTGGACATAGGCATGTTTACCCTAGGGCCATGTGGGCCATGGCTCGGGCGGCTTGGGCCAAGCTGAGCGGCCTTCCATAAATATTCGCTATCTTTTATTTTAAGAGGACTGTAAACCAATGGCAAAAATCAACCTTTTCATACAAAAGGCGATAACGATTTCCACCCCTTAAATGTTAACCGATTTTGACCAATTTTTGTCATTCAGAACTAAATCTAGGTCTATACGTCTTTGAATTTTGATGGAAAATCAACATACTCAAATAATTGCCGAAATTAGTTTTGTATGAGAATACTGAAATAACAATAAAAGTTTATTTATTGATTAGAGAAAAAACCAAAACGTATAAACTTAGATTTAGTTCACACTGAATTGTTCAAAAATTGGTCAAAATCGGTTAACATTTAAGGGGTAGAAATCGTTATCGCCTTTTGTATGAAAAGCCGTAGGTTAACACTCGTCTTAATTGGCCCAGCGCCCCTAACATGCATGCCACAAAGATAAATTAAACCTGAACCTGTTTATCTCTATGACTATCTCTTTCGTCGGCACTAGTGTGAGAGAGACGCACTTAGAGATAAGACGGTCTATCTTATCTTTGTGTCATGCATGTTAGGGCCGCTGGGCGCCACATTTTCAAATACGCCTCTGGACATAGACCTCCTCCAATGACCTATTGCACATTGATCGTAGAACAGATGACCGATGGGGCCGAAGAGTTCTTGAGTGGCGACCGCGTACTAGCCCGCAATTCTCGGTGCATTCGAGATAATGGCGATTGCAAGATTAAACGTTAGATTCATACAGTTGTGTCAAACGACTGTATGCACTGATGCTTAATCTCGATTGTGAGATGTGGCCTGGAAGGCGCTGCGTGGGCAGACCACCCACACGGTGGACTAATGACCTTGTAAAGGTTGCGGGACTCCGCTGGATGCGAGCAGCACAGAATCAGTCGTTGTGACGATGCTCATAACTAATTCTTCTATATATACTTAAACAAGATAATTTTATAAACAAAAATGGCTACAGATTAAGTACTTAGCTATAAGTAGCTAAGCTGTTTTAGGCCGTATTTTGCGTGCGTTTAGTTATTTTCACAGATAAACTAACACATTAAAAAAATTCATAACTTTTATTTTTGCACAACTTTCTAGCCGTGGAAGCAGTGGCGGGCTAAAAACTATATTCCGCATTTACCTTATTTAAAATGATCCGCATTTACTTCATTATATACTTACCTATGATTTTGTACACACACAACACTTTAGCTCAAATAACTAATTCGACATTTCTCTTATGAAAATGGTCAGTGCGTGTTGACGACGCGGTTAGCCTAGTTGGGAGTGACCCTGCTTCCGAAGCTAGCGTCCCGGGTTCGATCCCCGGTAAGGGCAAACATTTGTGTGATAAGCACGTATGTTTGTTCCTGAGTCTTGGATGTTTCCTAAGTATTTAAGTATTTATTTCTCTATATAAGTATGTATATCGTCGTCTAGTACCATAACACAAGCCTTTAGAGCTTACTTTGGGACTAGATCGATTTGTGTAAAGATTGTCCCCTGATTTATTTATTTATTTATTATAAGTATTAAAAACAAAACGGTCAAGTGCGAGTCTAACTCGTGCGCCGAGGATCCCGTACTTACCTATGAAAAACAGACAGCACCTTAAAGTACGAAACCCTAAAAAACAACTTGCTTTTAAAAACCAGCTATCCATTTAAAACTTACCTATGAAGTAAAACAAGGAATACTTTCGCAATCTCCTATCTCTATGCAACCGTCGACTGTGATAAAACTTTGCAAAGGTTCTTTATTCCGTTTTATTTTGTTTTCTGAAAAACCATAAAAATTTAGAACATGCTCTAAGTTTTGTGTAAAATATACCCCAGTTCCTCTTAGCATGAATATTTCGAAATTTTCGGGTTGGCAAATTTCGTAGATTAGGGGCGGTTTTTGTGAATAACTAAAAATAAATATCAATCACTTTCATGTCTGATCCTGTTTGGCTTTCAAAATTCGAACCGCTTCCTTAGCCCCCCTTTTCAGTAATATTTAAAATATATTTAAGCATTTTATTCCTACAATATATGAGGGGCACGTAATTTCTATAACTATTTCAAATTTCAAGTTCATAACTTAGTAGTTGCTGAGATAAACCACTGTGACATACAGACAGACAAACTATAAAGTCTTACCATAAGGGTTCCTTTGTTAACATTTATGTACGAACATAGGTTTATTACTATCACTTTCGACGAATAGTACTTGCCTTGCTAGTTGGATATATCCACCATAGAAAGTCACTTGCTTAGTTTACATACTTGATATGACCTTAAATGCGTACGCGTTTACCAGGTTTTAGAAAGTATTTTCTCTCTTTCTCTAACGCAATACATGCAACTCGCTGCATCTCGCTCTGGCATCAAGTATTGGTCCATTCAGTGTTGTCTTACGTCTGTGCTCGTGCGCACACATGATCGGTCTAAAAAAGATTGCGAAAAGTTTTGTGTGTTTATGTGAGAATGGAGAGTGAACATGTAAGTTTCGTTAATATTTTTTTATTCCCATACTATAGGACATACTTATTTTTTGGGGCAGCATCAGTCAGTAGTTAAAGAAGATGTTCTGGTTTTGAAGTTACAGAACGAATGAGATTAAATCCTTATACGAACGTAAGTCGTAAATACTATTTATTTATTTAAACTTAATTGTACAATATATACATGTAGATCTCTCAGTACAATAGGCGAACTTACTGCCTAATGGCATTCTCTACCAGTCAACCATAAAGCCAAGCAGAAACTTATAAATGGCACATAGAGAACTATTAAAATAAAACAACTATGTATAAAATATGTCATACAAGAAGACATGTATACATAAACATACACATATTATATTGTTAAATATAAACATACATTATACAATATGCTGATACGTACCTATGCAAGGATAGTATCGTAAGGACAGTAGGGTGACAAAGTTTGCTATGAGCCTCAACACGCTGTATTACGCTGTGTTGTGCATACCTAATTAATTGATACCATATTCAAATTCAATTACAATATCACGTCTAATTACATTAACTCATAACTTCAAAAATGACGATATCGCATACAAATTTTCATCCCCTTTTTAACTTTAGGGGATGACTTTCCGAAAACCCGTTCTTAGTGATTAACTTCGTAATATAAGAAACTCATATGCAACATTTCATGCTTCTAGATCCACCGGTTTAGGCCGTGTTGTCTGTCAGTCAGTGTTAAGAATTTTACCTATTAAGTATATTAATTAGTTATATGTAGCTATGGATTTATGGGTATGAGCGTAGAAGTTAATTAAAAAAACACTTCCCATTTTTAATTACATTTGACCGTCATTTCACAATAATGAATTTCATTTTATTTATTTTCATAACAATCGTTATGGAAAATTATCTAATAACTACATTTTTATTTACCGACAAGTAAAAGTATATAGAAAAAAGTTGAATTAATTGATTATAATAAAATAAAATTAACTCGTGAAATAATAATAAACACGAATCTACAGTCCATTAAAAACGACATAATTGTTGGTAACTGGTAAGGAACCTCTTTTTATATACTATGTTTTTAGGGTTTCGTACCTCAAAAAGAAAAAAACAGAACCCTTATAGTACCACTCGTGTGTCTGTCTGTCTGTCCGTCTGTCCGCCTGTCACAGCCAATTTGCTCTGAAACAACTGGACCGATTGAGTTGAAATTTGGTATACTTAATGTAAGTCAGTGACCGCAACACGGATGCGTAACGAAAATAAATGAGTTTTAAACATGGGGGCCACATTTGGGGGGTAAATTAGAAATTAAAAACAAAAGTTATGCAAACTATATTGTCTGACATATCAAATGAAAGGGCGTATTATGAGGATGTTAAACATATATTTTTTTGGAATTTTAAATTAAATAGTTTGGAAGTTATTTAGGAAAATAGGCGAAAATTTACCATCCCCCCCTTATTTCCGAAACTACTGGGCCTAAGATTTTGAAAACATATATAGAAAAAAGTTCTTTACCTATAGATTACAGGAAAACCTATAAGACGTCTATGGTATTTAAAGTAACGTAACTAGTAAATTTCAGATAATCATGTACGGAACGGAACCCTCTCCACTCCACGTGAGTTTACCTCGCACTTGTTTTTTGTATTATCAATTTGCTTTGCTGTCTGGCATTGATTCTGCGCTAATACATGTGGATAACATTATATTACTTATTTATGTCTAAAAATATCATCATATCACGTAACATTAGTGATATCACAGAATAGATAATAGTACTAACGATATAGTCCACCGCAATCGCTATCAATAATAGAAACTAAATATCCAACCAAATTACACGAGTCAGTAAGATCCATCAATATAGAAACATCTTTTTTTAATAACACATTAATATTTATGAAGCATTCTTAAAATATATTTAAGGAGATGCCTAGCCATGTTCTGAATACTAAATGGACCACTCTTATCAAATTTTCATTGATAAAGTTAGCCCAAAGTTAATGGATCAAAATGCAAATAACAGTAGTCGCGATGTACAGAGAATCACTTAACTTTTAAGGCCCGGTCACATTGCGGGCGCGACGGTGACGCCATTTGCTGTCTTTTATTGAAAGATAGACGTCACACAAGGTCACACATATCACGCCGCGTTATATTCCCTGTATTTATCCTAAAATTCAGGGGTGAAATAAAGTGAATTGATATTTAAGGGTAGAACAATCTGAAGTTTTTTAGGGGAATTTAAACTTATTGAAAATGATTGCAAAATCGATTGTTAACTTAAAAACGACAACTGTAGTGGAACTTTCATCCATTCGCATTCAAAAGCGTCCTTTTTCAGAATTCTTTGTCATCCATAATTGGCGTTGTACGTACTGACAACACTGACAGCGTTACAGGTTATTGGTTTAGGGCATTTTAAGGATTTTTCAACTTGATTTTAGGGGTAAACTTCTTTTCTCAGTTGGCAGCCCAGGCTCCGAGCCAAAGCACGGCGCGCGTTATATGTGTCACGTCTGTTACGACCTCCGGTAGAAGACAATAGATGGCGTCACGCCACAGTCACGTCACGCTCCTGTCCGCGCTCGCAATGTGACCGGATTTTAATTCATAAATATTTATTCATAGGTCAGTAAACAGCTCCTCGAAAATCAAGAAGGATCCAAAAATACCAAAGACAAGGCCACAGATGCTAAAGGAAACAAAAACGAGTCAAACTTACACATCTACCTTCTCATCTGTATTATAGGGGTCACTTTAGGAATTCTGCTAGAAATACTAAATGTTCAATATAGACAAAAGTGCAAAGATCAAGAGAATAAGACTGTTCCTAAATACTGGGTGTATTCTGCCCACAGCGATGTTGAGAACAAGAATGGACTGTTGAGGCATGTGCATTTAGTTCTAGAGAGAGTTGGGTATGAGAAGAGCACCAATCAAACTCCTTGGAACCTCCTCTGGTCACACGACTACCCCTTCAGAACTCTGTACCCTAACCTTCATAGATTGAAACGTTACCAAAAAGTGAACCATTTTCCTGGAACGGGATTCATTACAAACAAGGTAGATTTAGCTACCACAGAGTATAAATACATTCCCAAAGCCTTCAAATTGCCCAAAAGCAGAGAAGAATTCTTAAAGTATGCTGCTTCGCATAAAAACGCTTTATTTCTCGAGAAACACAATCAACATAGAGGCGTTTATTTAAAGAACGTGAGCGCAATAGACTTGTCGAACGAGGAAAGTTTTGTACAAGAGTACGTGCAAAAACCTTTCTTAGTGGATGGTTACAAGTTTGATATCGGCGTGTACGTTGTGCTGACATCTGTCAACCCTCTGAGAGCGTATTGGTACAAAGGTGATGTGTTGTTTAGGTGAGTTGTCGCCTCTACATTAACCATTATATTTGTTAAAAATGCAGTCGTAGCCTAGTGGTCTGATGCGTCTTTCGTGCAGAGCCGCGAGTTCGAATCCCGGTTAGCACCTCTGAGTATTTTTACTGTTGTGCGAAATTCAATGTGTTATTTACCACGAACATTACGGTGAAGGAAACATCGTGAGGAAACCTGCACTCTGTGCAAAGTAGTTCAACGATGTTTGTGGAGTCCCAATCCGCGGATTATCCAGTCCCTCTCACTACGTGAGGCAGCCTGTGCCTAACAGGGGGACGTATATAAGCTGATGGTGATGATGATGATGATGATGATAGTGATGAGTATTTGTTACGTTTCAATAACTTTCTGCGGCCTTAGCAAGGTTGACATACGGATAAGTTATTTTTAGGATGTTTGGTCTGTGGTTTTACTCTGTGATGAAAACGAATTAGACCAGCGGCCCTAACATGCATGCCACAAAGATAAATTAAACCCGTTTATCTCTATGACTATATCTTTCGTTGGCACTCGTACATATTGGTTCAGTTCCGATGACAATGCATTTGTATGGTAAGCATGACCCGATTCGACATTCAGGGTTAGCTCCAGATAAAGGAACTCTTCAACGGTCAACAGACACGAAATTTTGTGTAAGCATTTTGCAGTGCTATGGGCAAAAAACTAGTAATATATTTTTTTAAATATTTGTTTCAGATATTGCCCAGAGCAATACCACCCTTTCGACCCTAAGGTGCTGGATAAATACGTGATTGGCGACGACTACCGACCAACATGGCAGGTGCCCTCTCTGGTACACAGCTATACAGACCTCGGGTTCAGCATGAAGGATGCATTTGACATCTATGCTACCTCTAAGGCAAGTACCTGTACCATTATCATGAGTTTAAAACTATCGCTCGGTCCCTTTTACCGGCAACAGGCACCATTTCAGATAACGAGAACAGTTTGCATACTCATGGTAATGGTACTGATAATTATACAGAAATTGTAAAATATAACATTATTTAAAAAAAACCGAACAAGTGCGAGTTAAACTCGCGTGGAGAGGGTTCCGTTCCGTACATGATTATCTGCAATTTACTAGGTTACTTTAAATACCATAGACTTCTTATAGGTTTTCCTGTAATCTATAGGTCAAGACCTATTTTCTGTATTTTTTTCAAAATTTTAGCCCCAGTAGTTTCGGAAATAATGGTCAATTTTCGCCTATTTCCTAAATAACTTCCAAACTAATTTACTTAAAATTCAGAAGAAAATATATTTAAAGTCTTCACAATAAGCCCTTTCATTTGATAGGTCACACAATATAGATTGCATAACTTTTTTTTTAATTTTCTGGTTTACCCTCCAAAAGTGGCCCCCATGTTTAAAATTCATATATTTATGTCACGCGTCTGTGTTGCGGTCACAGACTTACATATGTATACCAAATTTCAGCTCAATCGGTCCAGTAGTTCCGGAGCAAATTGGTAGTGTCAGACGGACAGACAGACCGGCAGACGCACGAGTGATCCTATAAGGGTTTCGTTTTTTCCTTTTGAGGTACGGAACCCTAAAAAAAATAACACAACTAGCTCAAACTACGATAATCTTGGTGCGAAAGATGCACAACCGATGCGACTGCAAAATTAATTAAGTAGTAGGTAGGTCTTCCATTTGACTGAAAACGTTTGAACGAATGTACGAGTAATATTTCGCCGAATTTTTGGTACCCAATGCTATTTACAACTAAAGTATTTGCTTTTCAATATTATGTTTTATGTATCTATCAGGCATAGCTGGGACAAGACCGTTAATCCGTTAATCGTTAATTAACGAAGTTAACATTTCAAGTAACGGATTAACTTTATAAATTGTTTTCATGTCCTGCCTAAACTTCCATAGCCCATACCAACATTTGTTATAAGTAAATCACTAACATAAAGTCATATAAAATGCAATTTATAGCACGAGTTAAAAATTTACGATTAACGTTAAATTCCGTTATATGTTCCGTAATGTAACAGTTTAACGTTTAACGAAGTTAACTTTTTTAGTAACGAATTAGCGATTAACGAAGTTAACTATTAAATTAACGGTGCCCAACTTGGCTACCAGATTAGGTTAGATTTGTGACAATACTAAAAAGTTAACGGTCTTGACAAGAACTGAACCGAAATGGAACTGGAAATTCGGCGAAATAAACATTCGAAAATGTTTTTCTGTATTTTAATAGAGTACTATTATATTATTTTATGTAGGTACCCATTTATTTTCAGGGCAAAGATCCGGTTAAGATGTGGGAGGAGGTGCAGGACGCCATCGCAGGCATGTTTTTACTGAAGGAGAACCACGTCGTCGAAGCTGTAAGTACATGTCATTCATCTACAGTTAAAAATAAGTAAGGCAGTTTTAAAAAAACCGGACAAACGCGAGTTAAACTCGCGTGGAGAGGGTTCCATGATTATATGAAATTTCATATGTTATTTTTAATACCATAGACTTCTTATAGGTTTTCCCGTAATCTGTAGGTAAATAACTATCTTCTGTATTTTTTTCAAAATTTTAGGTCCAGTAGTTTATGGGTTAAAGGCCCGGGCACACCAAACGCGGTTGCGGCGCGTCCCTTTTCGAATGCGGGCCCGCGCAATTTGTACATGGCACACCGAACGCGGGCGGCGGCTTCAACGCGTTTCGAACGCGGGCCCGCGTTGCTCACGCCCCGCGCCGCTTTCGCGGCGCGTTGGCCCCGCCTCGGTGTGCCTCTGGACATGGCGGCCATATTAAATACAACTCCGCTACTTTTTGGTGTGGCATGGTAAATGCGCCTGCGCTGTTCTACAACGGCGCGGGCCCGAGTCCGCGCCGCAAACGCGCCGCAACCGCGTTTGGTGTGCCCGGGCCTTAATGGTCAATTTTCGCCTATTTTCCTAAATAACTTCAAAACCATTTATCTAAAATTATGAAAAAAAATGTAGGATCCTCATAGCAAGCCTTTTCATTTAATATGTCACACGCCATAGATGAATCCACTGTAATGCCCCGGAATAAGTAGGACTTGCGCAAAGTTGACATAAGGTGTCAACGGTCCGCGCCGTTGATGAGCGTTGCATTGATCTGCGCAATGACACGGCGGCCGTACAAGGCCATTATTGGTCCTATTTATTTGCCGAGCAATATAAAGGAGGGTCCAGATTTGTAACATCAGGCGCGGTCGCAGACTGAAATTTTGGGGGGGGTCACTAATAATAAAATATGTCGAGTAAATTAGACTTTATTTTTAGACTTGATTTTTCAATTTGACGTGTACGATTTTGGGGGGGGTCATGTCCCCTGTGACCCCCTCCCTGGGACCGCGCATGTGTAACATTGCGTCGGACCGGGCGTGGCATCGCACAGGACTTGTTACGCTAAATGTGGACGGGATAGGCGTTGCTGGCACGAATCATGGTACGATGAAATTTCACGTCCACACTCGTGACATTGCACCATACCGGACTGCGATCCTGAAACGATCAGGAACCAAGTCACGATGACAACATTAGATAAATGCAGTTGAGGACATCTGGTCACGCTCGGATAATAGTGAAGTCCTTTAAAAGACCGACTTTAATTGTATCGACTCGTGAAAAGTGTCATTAATGCGTGACAGTACTCAGACCAGCTTCGACAGTTATGCTCGCTATAAATGTCCGCTACTTCGAACGCTCGGGATGGGTCACATCGCGAGTTTACGTCATGACAATTATTCGAATGCCAAATACCGTCCAAATAACCAGTAAAAACACGCGTTACTGACGCAGTTACGGAGATGTGTCACAATGAAATGTCACAAGTGTGAACCCACCTTAAGAAAACCTGGTATCTTTTTCTATTGGGTAAACAAACATTTGTCCTTAAATTAGAACTGCGAACCTAGACGTAGAGATAGCCGTATTACCTACATAGCAACACATCCATTGAAATACTAGCTCTCTGAACATAGATGGATTTGTATTGGTAATCCTTGACGCCCAAAGGCTTTTAATCGCACTAGTTACCTTCTCAATGTCAATGGCAATCAATGTCAGTTGAGAGGTTTGTAAATAGATTGCTAATCTAAATATTATAGGCGCTACATAATAATTAGCTGATAATCTGATAATTAATCGGTTATCATTAGGTTCAATCAATCTATAAGTTTAATATGGATCACACTTATTCATTCATAAAGGAACTTATTAATAACTAGTGGACCCGCCACAACTTCACCCGCAGTATTTTCCATACAAACTTGATATCCCTCCTTAGTGCACCTCTAGGGTACTCGAGGAATATCTCCTCCAAATTTCAAACCTCTAGAACCACCCGTTTAGGCTGTGCGTTGTCAATAAGTGAGTCACGGTACTGTTTTATATGTATTGATATGGGTCAATTCACAAGAGTTAACACTGTGAGTATCATTGTGTGAGTTATACAGGCGCCTTCTTGTATTTTGTACCAGAGAGTAGGCACTAAACTGGACTAATTCTAGAACTTTCCTAATTCTGCGGTAAAGCATATTTACAACGAGGCTCGTTAATAATACTGAATTGACTTCGATAGCTACCTTATATTCGGCTTTTCCTTTCAGTTGAAGAACTATCCATCGTCAGACAACTTCTTCGAGCTAATGCGGGTAGACCTGGTCGTAGATGAGGACCTAAAAGTGTACCTGCTTGAGGCCAACATGTCTCCAAACCTGAGTTCCGCGCACTTTCCGCCGAACCAACAGTTGTACGAGCAAGTTCTTTACAACTTGTTCACATTGACAGGAGTTGCCGATCACTTGAAGGCATACAACACTACAGATCTCCGGTAAGACACATTGATTTTTCGTTTTAAACGTAACAAACAACCATAGCTGGGCACAAGACCGTAAAACCGTTAATCGTTAATTAGCGAAGTTAACATCCAGACACACCCACACACATAATATTTTTTTTCTTTGGTGTTAATGCTTATACTTGTAAGTACTTATATTAAATTAACTTCCTATATTAAGTTTTTTTTTTTATCCAAGAAAAAGGCTAGCGGATTTTTTATACACGTAGGTAAATACAAATACTGGAAAGTAAGGCGATCGGAATTTTTTATACAAGAAAAAAATACGAAAATACATGTAACAAATCACAAGTTACCCTCTAATTTTGGAACCAAATCAACATCTTTGCTAAACTAAATTATTAGGTAGTTATCGGTTTTCGGATAACAGTCGGCTGTTAGCTCTATTTATACTTGCTAATTACGAACCAGAAATAGAATATTTACTTTCCATTATTCAAATATTCATATGTTACAGATCGTGGATCTAAGCCCGTAGCTAGGGTTGAATTTAGGATAGGGCAGCGTTGGTTTAAGGTAGGGCAGCTACCGGGCAACACACCTCGGGAACCCGAGGTCCTCCTGAAAGGCAACATCAAGGGTCTGCTAGGCTTCCTGCAGGAGCTGGGCTGGCATGAGTAGTGATGCCAACCCACACCACGCAAAATAGGCGCGATTAAGACGTGTTGAGTTGCGGAAACCCAGCCCGCGTGAACTTTAACTATAACTATAAGGTAGCGCAGCGGCCCGAACATGCAACACAAAGATAAATTAAACCATCTTATCTCTAAGTGCGTCTCTCTCACACTAGTGCCGACGAAAGAGATAGTCGGGTTTAACTTATCCCGGTGCCTGACATGCTAGAGCCGCAGCTTGTACCTACAAGGTATTACCTATGAGGTTATTTTGATTTTAAAATAAATGTAGATAGGAAATATAGGATAGGATTTTAGTATTGTAACACTCGAAGTTGCCACCGACTTGACGCGGACTGTACTGGAATGGTACTTATGTACCAGCCGTATCAATGATACGGGGCACCCGGGCTACAGCCTCTTTTGTGAAAAATCTTTACACTTCATTTGGGCCCCCCAACAAATTTAGATACAGGGCCTGTCTAAGGCAAGCTACACCAAAAATCTTGGGACGCATCCACTCATACTCTACATCTCCATTTAACCTAGATTAATCAATTTAGATGTTTCTTTGTTTTAATTATTATTTTTTGGCGCGGAAACTATACCTACATCTCCCTTATTAGTTAATTTTATTATAATTAATTTGTATCTATTAGGTTTGTTTGTTGCACTTTTTATGTGTTATTTTTAGATAAAACTTACCGAGTTCCTTGCGGCCTTTCTTCTCAGCAGACGTCACCTTTCGAAGCGCTGGTAGATTCAGACATGTGAAAGATCCCGTGTGGCCTACTTGCAACATAAATATTATCATTTCCCTTTTTTCATTTTCATAGAAACCGTATTTTACTTATTTTTAACCAGATCAATGGTATGTTAATTAAATTCGGAACTATTCCTGGCTCCGCCCTTTTACCCAACCCTCTAGAAAAATAGAAATAATCCGTTCTTAGCATTGGGAACAAAAGGGTAGAACTACTAGGAATAGCCCAAAATTCTTCTCACGATCGACCGGTCTAGGCAGGCCAACGCAATATGTAACTGATAAACCTTATTTCGAGATCACTTTGTATACGCATACGAGGATATTTTGTTAATATTATTATTAAAACTGCTTTTATCTATTTATTAACATAGGATATTTCATACGATTATGGAACCCTACTCTCTACCCTACTCTCTACGCGAGTTTAACTCGCACTTGTTAAATCCTACTAATATTATAAATGCGAAAGTTTGTGTGTGTGTGTGTCTGTGTGTGTGTGTGTGTGTGTGTATGTTTGTTACCTCTTCACGTAAACGGCTGGACGGATTTTGATGAAATTTGGAATGGAGATAGCTTATACCCTGAATTAACACAGGCTGCTTTTTATCCCGGAAAAATGAAAAGTTCCCGAGGGAATAACGACAATCAAAATCTACGCGGACGAAGTCGCGGGCACAGCTAGTTGCCGGTTTTCCTTACCTCGTCTTATAATTAAATCTACCTTCTTTACCTTTTCAGAGCGCTAACAGCGGCGAAAAACATGGTATCCGCCGACAAAAACTTAGCAGTGTGGGGTCACGAATGTGATACCTACTGCAAGGACAACTGTGAGGGTTCCCTGCTGATCTGCAGACTGTGTCGGCCCTGCGTGGACCCAAAACTGAAGCACAGTCTACTGAGGGCCCATCGAGAGTTTCTCCATAAGGGAGACTTTAGGAGGCTGCATCCACCTCCAATGGTAAGTGAACTTTAGGGCTCCAAATTATAATATGCTAGTTTTCTGAAAAATTCTAATATGTCCGTCATTTAAATCATAAAAAAATATTATGCATTTTTTTTTCTTTTGTCAATTAAACAAAAAATGACGAAGATACAGTGCGTTGAAGTTCCGCGTGACGTCACGACTTTGCACACTTTTTACATAGTATAAAGAGAAGGAAGTAGGGTATCTTCATACAAGCGCCCCGCGCGCGGCGCACGCACACTTAAACACGACCACGACCCGTTTCCCCTTACTACGCTCATTTAAGCGGGTCGAGATTTGTTTAAGTGTGCGTGCGGCCACGTGCGGCGACGCATAGATACTTTGGCGCACACATACAAGCCGCGCGCGGTGCGCTTGTATGAAGATACCCTACTTCCTTCTCTTTATACTATGCTTTTTACCATATAGTGACGTCATTAGCCCCCACTCCCGAACTTCGTTGCGCGTTATCTTTGTCAATTTTGATTGATTTGATAAACTAAAAATAAGTGTTCAATATTTTTTGATAGTCTAACTGACGGACTATATAGAACTTTTTTTTTACCCAGTGAACATCCCTATTAGACTAATTATTGTAACAATATTAACCGTTTGGTTAGCCCAGCGGCCATAAAAAGGTTGACACAAGGATAAAGTTAGTTATGCCCAACCTATCTCTTTGTGCATCTCTTTCTTCGATAGTAGTATGAGATAGACAATGTATCTAAGGGATAAGATGGGCTAACTTATCCTCACGTCAACCGGCAGCGACCCTAGCAAGGTTGACACAAAGATAAGTGAAACCGTCTCAAGTCTAAGTATCTCTCTCACAGTAGAGCTGACGAAAGAGATAGTCAGAGCGATAAACGGGTCTAACTTATCCCCGTGTCTAGCATTCTAGGGCTGCAGAGGCAACTCGTATTATAAAAGTCTACTTAGTATTTAACTTGAGATCTGGCTGTTTGCGAGTCTTTGTTTGTTAGTGATTAACTTAAGATGCAGGTTTGGATGCACGGTTTTTAGCTAGGTATAACCATAGAACTTTTATAAAGAGTTTATTATTAGAAATGTTTATTGATGTTTATCTTTATAACCAATTCAATTAATTTAGATTGCAATGTATGGAAAATTTGGCAATTTGGAATACTTTTAAACGGGACTTATTTTAAGAAAACTATACCTAAATAATTCTAGCAATTCTCAATATTCTCGTTTTTAATTTTAGCAACCAGGAGCCCAAATCGACTACAAACATTTGGGAACACTGACTGAGGCCAACAAACTCCAGCATCTCTGGTACCAGGGGAAATGCAATACCGACAGCACTTGGTGTGCATAACGGAAACAAACTGACAATAGTTATACTTATTTAATAAAACTTTCATACAAACATTAACCATTAACTGATTTTACCCTGAACAAACTTCCATTTATGCTTAATCTCAAATTAAATTGGAACGACACTACTGCACCATAGACTGCAGTAATCCTAAAATGTAACTGCCTAGATCTTCATCCTGGTTTGTCCAAGATACATAGATATTTTTAGTGTTTTCATTGTCACCCTCAACTTTAATAAGTACAGACTCTACAGAGATATTACCATCAGATATGGTAATAGACCACCCTGATAGTTTTTCTGTCAACAAAGCCTTGAGTTTCTCTGCGGTCTTCACAGATGGTCCAGGGTCATCTAAACGTATTGTGCTTGTGAAACGGATGACGTGCCTATTAATGCCCATCTCCTCGCACATTTCATCAATGTCTACCAGGGATAATCTATTGTCTTTGACACAGAGAATACCGTTAAGCATGCGACGCCTTTTCGGATCAGGAGGCTGTGCGTTATACCTCACTGCCTCAGCTTTGAGCAGCCTTAAAGAGACGTCTATTGGGATCTTTGTTGGAGTAGTAATGGTGCAAGTCTCACCATTGGCTGGCATGTAGCATTCAATCTTGAATTCTTTTTCGATTTTATCTTTCAAGAATTCCATTTTCTGAGCCTCACCATGCACTAGTAAAACATTTTTTGGTTCACAGTACTGAATCAGCTGCATTATTCCTTTGGCATCAGCATGAGCAGAGAAAGACATGTATTCCACAGCCATTTTGACTTCAACAACTTGTCGATTTTCAAATTCTATTTTTTTAGCTCCATTCAGTATCTTGTGGCCCACAGTGCCTTGAACACAAAACCCAGGCATTATGACCATGTTTTGTTCATAAGGCGCCCACTTCTTGAAGATATTTAGTGATAGCCCAGCGTGCAACATGCCTGGGGTTGCAAAAACCACCATAGCACCAGGATTATCTATGTATGATTTATCAAATGGTTTTATGTGTTTGAAATCAAACATGTTTCTCTGAACAAATGTTTTCCGTATCTTCTGATTAGTCCAGGTGATGAACATTTTGTAGTAGTTGTTTGCTTTCTCTGTGAGACCCAGAGCAAAGTAGACGGGGCACTTTAGATTCATCCTCTCCCAATAAGTCTCCAACAAAATACATAGCTCTTGTGCCCTCCCTAGAGCAAACACTGGTATGAGTACCTTTCCACCTTTTTCAACACACTCATGTACTTTTTTGAGGAAATCTCTCTCACGGCATCGTTTTGAATCTCTTATAGTTGTGGCATAGGTTGATTCAGATATGAGCAGGTCAGGTCTGCACTTGTCTATCCAGGCAGCCCCTAGATGCCTATCAGGCGTCATGTTGTAGTCTCCCGTGTATACAACAGACTGAGATCCAACTCTAATCCAGAACATGGCAGCGCCAAGAACATGACCAGCATAGTAAGCCTTGATTTCTAAATCATTATCCACCATTACAGACTGATGAAGCGTCACAGCTGTGACTTTCTTGATGCAATCCTTGATCATTTGAGATGTAAAAAAGTTAGACTCACCTTTCCGTTCAACAGCAACTTTTCTCATATCTTCAAGTAGTATGGGGGCAATGGCTTTGGTTGGGTGTGTCATGTAGATAGGTCCTGTGTAGCCGACCATCTCTGACATGTAAGGGAGAGCACCACAATGGTCGAGGTGGAAGTGAGAGATGATGACACAGTCTATCTGGCTCGTGATAGGGCCTTCGGCGACGATGTAGGAGAAATCAGGGAAGCGGCGCTCATCGTTGTAGCCCATGTGCATCCCGCAATCGAGCATAATATTTTTCCCGCCCATGGATAGCAGAATGCAGCTCCTGCCGACATCTTGCCCGGCCCCCAACGGGGTGATCTTGATGTCAGGCATCACTCACACGAGATTCCTCTCGCTTGAATACCTATTGCGGCGCAGTAACGCAAACGAACTATTTACAACTGCCCGGCAACAGGTTAGGTTTCGCAGCCTTCAACCATTATTGTTCAAATATTTGAAGATGATTAGATTAAGTGTGCCATTCAAGCCACTAATTATAATCTATTTTGTTTATTAATTTTAAGTTAGCCTCTTTAAATCTTACGCAGTTTTAAGTCTTATTTACCACTTATGCGTTCCATTTAACAATACAATACACAGATACAATACAATCAAATGCACACCACAGATTAATAATAATTACGAAGCTATCAAATCTTTTTTGAAGTTTGAAATATATAGTGATCTCTATAGAAAGTCTCTATATAAATGGAGAAAATCTGAACCACCTGCGATTTGCAGATGATTTGGTACTATTCTCTGAAACCAGTAGTGACTTAGAAGTAATGCTCCAACAACTATCAGACCAAAGTTTAAAAGTTGGGCTTTCTATGAATACCAGGAAAACAAAAGTGATGACTAATTCAGAAAAAAATGAAATATCAGTGAACAAGGAACCACTAGAATATGTTGAGGAATATATATACTTAGGACAAGTAATAGCAACAAAAGATATCATGCAAAAAGAAATAGAACGAAGAATTACTAACTCTTGGAAAAGTTACTGGTCATTAAGGGAAGTGATGAAAAACAAAGATATACCACTTAAGGCTAAAAGAAAAAATTTCAACACGTGCATCTTGCCCTGCTTAACATATGGGTGCCAGACTTGGGGCCCTACAGAAAAACATATGCACAAGCTAAGAGTGTGCCAAAACTCAATGGAAAGAAGCGTTATTGGAGTGAAAATAAAAGATAAAATAAAACTAACGACAATAAAAGAAAAAACAAAATTCAATAACGCAGAGACCACGGTAAAAACACTAAAATGGAGATGGACGGGCCACATGATTAGGGAGACAACACCCAAATGGACAAGAGCTATCACAGAGTGGTACCCCAAAACAAATACAAGAAAACGAGGTAGACATATCAAAAGATGGGACGATGACATCATAAAGATAGTAGGAAAAAGATGGGTTCAAATCGCTCGAAATAGAAACGAATGGAAAAACCTGGAGGAGGCCTATGTCGGCCAAAGACAATCTGCTAACAAGCAAAAGAAAAGAAAGGGAAAAAGTAAAACTAAAGTTACTGCATAAAACTAGCGTATTTATTTTAAGAAAGAGGAAAAAAAATACTACACTTTTAAAAAACAAATGTTAACAGAAATAAAGGCTTTATTATTATTTATTATTTATTATTCTATAGAAAGTAGCTGTCAGAATCATTGTGTCTATGGATGGGGCTCGGCCATAATTATTTACTTTGAACTTTATTTTTTGATACTTGCTATATATTCCGTGAAAATTCACACCTATTAAGATAAAGATAAAGCCCTGGTGCCTGAGGGCTTAGCACACTAATTTTTATCGCGCACATAAAGCATTCTTCCCTTTCGCACCCGCACATTATTTAAAAAGTGACGGATGCTTTATGTGCACGATAAAAATTAGTGTGCTAAACCCTCTGAAAGGTAGGAAAGACGTACAAATGGCGTAGGCTTAATAATAGGGGGACCCTTTGGGTACGGAGCCATAAAAAATAGTCAGAATCAAAGAGTAAAGTAATAATTATATAATGGTCAGAGGGCCTAGCACACAAATTTTTATCGCGCACATAAAGCAGTCGTCCCTTTCGCACCCGCATATAAGCAAAAAAGTGACAGATGCTTTTTGTACGCGATAAAAACTAGTGTGACTAGGCACTCAGAAGTTAGCTTGCATGTTTTGTTCGTTTGCAAAACTGCGTGTGTGTTTCCAACCTAAGGCGTGTAATCTTGTTACTCGAATATCATAAAAACCTTTTTAAAATTTGATACTGACATTGACATTAGAAAATAGATACAATAGAGTAGAAAAGATGAGATTTGAATCAAAAATACATCGAAAAGTGTAATTAAAATTTGAAGACTTGAATATTTACGATGTCACATATAATTTAAAATATAAATCAGTAGTTAGTAAATTGTTGTACTACTACATAGTCGTAAACCGTAACTTCGCGCGATAATGTTAATTGAGTATGAGTGTTTGTGATAAGCAAGCTTATCAATCGGCATCAAGCGTTGCCGGCTCGAACACTGACGACGTGTACTCTACGTCTATTGCTGGTTTAGGATTTTAATAGAATAGAAAAGACCGAAGCAAAATGTCCGGCGAAGGTCCAAGTGTCGAAGGAAACAGGAAGGTGGCTCTTATTACCGGTATAACTGGCCAGGTAATTGTATTGTTGGCGTGTTTTTTTTTAAATTCGCCTTACAAACATTTTTATCTAAACATACTTACCCAATTTTTATAGGCTTGCTGTTTGTACTGTACAGGATGTTAAATATCTATTTGCTTACTGAAGAATGCAGTTGCATTATTATGCATTTAAGCATTGCTTTTCTTATCTTTAACAACATATATATAGCATACGAGAAAACAAGGTAGACAAATCAAAAGATGGGAGGATGACATCATAAAGATAGTAGGAAAAAGATGGGTTCAAATCGCTCGAAATAGAAACAAATGGAAAAACCTGGAGGAGGCCTATGTCGGCCAAAGACAATCTGCTAACAAGCAAAAGGAAAGAAAGGGAAAAAGTAAAACTAAAGTTACTGCATAAAAGTAGCGTATTTATTTTAAGAAAAAGGAAAAAACTTACTATACTTTAAAAAAAGGAAAAATATCTGTTAACATATTTTTCCTTTTTTTAAAGTATAGTAAGTTTTTTCCTTTTTCTTAAAATAAATACGCTAGTTTTATGCAGTAACTTTAGTTTTACTTTTTTATTTAAGGCTTTATTATTATTATTATTGTTATTATATAGCATACATATTTAAAGGATTTAGATACAGGATTTCATTTGGGTAGGGGCGGTCAGTTTTTGTGTGATTTTTGCCTGATATTATTATTATGGTTTTTATGGACAGGCAGCTGCTTATATCTGATATGTGAACAAACAGTGTCCACAAGGATTTCTTAATTTGAAATGTTTATCAAATCTAATTCTAAAAGAGTTAACTGAGGGTGCACTGATCACTGTCTCAGGCAAACTGTTCCACACTTTAAGTATATAATATTTATAGAATAGTGAATAGTTCAGAATATTTATTAAATATCACAAATTTGTATTTCAAGGTCCAAACACAATATTTGATCACAAGCTACTAAAAAAGGTTTATTTAAAGAAGCGCATTATTTATTTACCTGCAAATCAGAACTTAATAATTATAATGCAATACAGAAACCCGTTTTATCAAACTATAAACTTTTTAAATTTTTTTGAAGAGCCACTGGTTGTATTTGGCATATCACCATCTCACACATAGAGATGCTTATTTATTTCAATTTGGACGCAGGACGGATCATATCTTGCTGAGTTCCTGATAGAGAAAGGCTATGAGGTCCACGGCATTCTCCGTCGCTCTTCCTCATTCAACACAGGCCGTATCCAGCACCTGTATGAGCAACCAGCTCAGCACACTGGAGGGCGGATGCACCTGCACTACGGAGACCTCACTGACACCACATGTCTCATCAGCATCATTGTGAAGGTGGGTAGGTCAAGAAGTTACAGGGTAACATTGAAGACAGATCTACCAGGGGTGCTGCCAGTCTTTAATGGTGTTAATTTTATCTTGTAGCTTTATAAAACATGGCCCAGAAGTTGTCTTAAACTACGTGTTTCACTCGGATTAACCATGTTGGGGTCCTAGACAGTGCAATTCTCGGGACCGCTTTACCCTTTTCTAACTTCCTAAAATGATTTTTTTCTACCACAATATGCAACTATATTCACAATTACGGTATTCTTTACTACATTACGAAAGCATGCTATCAGCATAATCAATAAAATTGATAAACTGGCCCTGATTTCACTATTAATAATTTAATTGATAAACTGGCCCTGATTTCAACCTATGTATTAGAACCGGTTAAAAATATTTTTAGGCGACATGAGTGAAAGGGAGCGTTCAAGTATTACGTAACGAATTTGGGGGGGGGGTCTTGTAAAACGTTACGATGCGTTACAGGGGCGGCGTTTTTTAACCCTTCAGAGCAGTCGCGTAGAGAACTTCTCTCACGCATTTTTTAAAACGCTTTTTTGCTCAAAATTTCAAATGGAATGACCACTTGAAAATTATTTTTTAGGTAAAAATGGTCACTTTTTGGTTACGTAACGTTTTACTACGGGGGTGGGGGGGTAAAGAAAAAGGTTACGGTGCGTTACATGGGGGGGAGGGGGGGTCAAAAATCTCTAAAAATTGCGTTACGTAATACTTGAACGCTCCCAAAATAGTAAAAGTGGACATGTGGACCTTTTTAACGCCAATGACGGATTTATCCGTCAGGGCATACAGGGTAAAAGAGCCCTACATAGGTTTGTTGCTTCACAGACATGCTTGGCGTCGAGGTTAAACCTCTTGTTTTCAATGTCCACTGGATCATTTAAATAAGTCCAATCATGGCATTGCAGTTTTTAAATTTTCCTGTTTTTGTTGTATCCTGGCATGTTGAGATCTGAATACGATAATTACCAGGCAATTGTTTATATAGGATCTAAAGCTGTAAACGCGCTAGAACAAGCGTCACCCGGTGTCGTCATTACTTTCTTTCTTTTTCAAGCATGACAACTATCTAGATAACCTTGGAAAGTAAAACATTATCTAAATACAAAATTAATGTAATTATTAGAGAACATTCCAAGAACCTAATACAACAAGAATAGTTTAGAACGAGGCCAATTCCTAAATTGCCTTGGTATTTAGGTGGGATTATTATTCTCATCGAATTTAAGAGCGTAGATTATTTTGAACTGTTTAGTATCTTTTTAGTTTTATTTTGAGTTGTTTAGTTTAAGTTAGATTATTTTAAATTGTATATTGTTCATCTTGTTTTCCCTGTTGCATTGACTATCTGACGGTGCCCATACCTTCATTAGCCTTGGTACTGGCAGAATATCCGCGCTGCAATTTTATTAATTGCAGCATATTCTGAGCTGTCGCCTTTTCAATAATGTGGCATGTTTGGCTTGTCCATATATATAAGTAATTTGTCTTTGTGCTTTCGTTTCAAGTTGTTGTTTATTATTTTACTTATGCTGTATTTTCCTGTATTGTGCCATATTACGTGAATAATCTTTATCTATTTATCTCTCTAGTTACGAATTTTTTTCCCTTCGTGAATCTCAGCCTCGCAAAACTTGGTAATATCAAAATCCACATTACAAACTCCTTTGACGTGTTCTACGGAATACTTGAACTCCTCTAAATCACCCACATAGCAACTCTGCTTTAAATAATATTTTTTAACGAAACTATTCAACAAAACTACAGCAATTTAATCAATTCATTTCAAGGCTGCTTGACACTCGACACGGTCGATGCGTGAGCGCCGATTACACGCTTTATTACAAAATTAATTCCTTATGCTATTTTCTATTTATCGACCATGTGTACCAACATTATGTATTTGTAGATAAACCTTCCACCTTGTCATCATAGAATTACAAACCATAGAAGGATAGTTTACATACAACCGCACTGATAAAAGTCAAGCAATAAAGCGGTGCGCTTTTGATACATTTGACACTACGGAGCGTCCCGGCGTTTGTATGAATTTGGAGCCATAAATGGCTCCGATTTTGTTGCTTCAAATTGTGAGCGCGGACTTGGTTTCTATTGAGTTATTATTCTAAGCTTGTCATATACTATATATATATATATATATATATATATATATATATGATATTATCTGACTTCCATTACTACCCCAACCCATCAGTTTATGACCCCAAACCCGAAATAAAACGAGCGAAGGAATTAAGTGTTTTTCCTTCACTTAAAACAACTCCTCTGCGCACTGGGAGTGAAGAAATAGCATAGAATGCGTGCAGATGCTTATCATCCTGGCATGTCGTAAAAGTCGACTAAGGGACGGGTCCTCTCGTACATGGTGGACTATCTGTATGGGCGATGGGCTGATCACCGTCACCATACGGTTCATCATACCATCTTAGGACTAATAAATCGAACGAGGCCACAAGTAGTCTTGTGGGTCTGCCCACCCCATTAGGGATTTCGGGCGTGCTGCTATGTATGTATGTTAAAACAATTTGTCCCTTCCAGACGCGACCAAAAGAAATATACAACCTTGGAGCCCAGTCTCACGTGAAAGTCTCCTTCGAGCTTAGCGAATACACGGCCCAAGTGGACGCCCTGGGGACCCTAAGACTGCTAGAAGCAGTTAGGGCTGCAGGGTTGGAGAAAGAGACGAAGATATACCAGGCCTCAACGTCGGAACTTTACGGGAAAGTCGTAGAGGTCCCGCAGAATGAGAAAACTCCCTTTTATCCTAGGTCGCCTTATGGTAAGTAAAATTTTACACTCTTAGTAGCTTCTGTCCGTCTGCGCGGATTTCGGTTATAGTTATTCCCTCGCGAACTTTTGAATTTTCCGGGATAATAGTTAGTAGGAGCTGAACAAACATACAGACACATAAACACACAAAGTTTCTCATTTATAATATTAGTAGGATAGTAGGATTACCCGCTTTAGCAGTATAGTACAAATTTGCAATACAATAGTCAACGTTTTTTTACGTTCATGTTAATTTTTCCAGTCCCATATCAGTATTTCGTAAAACAGGATGCAAGCAAAAGATAAGTCTCAATTGGTCGAATATTTTTTGTAATAGCAAATTAGATTAAAAGCTAAAAATAGGTGACTTTGTTCTGATTTTTAGCTAACACTTAGTGCTGAAAAGCCCCTCGTAGGACATCGAGATTGTCCACGCAGCAATCATAGTCCTCCGTACGTAAAAACTATAGTAAATGAATTCGAATAGAGACCTATAGGTACGGATGTGGCACTAGACCCACAGTGCTCGAATAACAACAATTTCTTACGCGCCAGCCAGGACGCTCTTGAAAAATAAGGGATAGGGGGTTTGGAATACGAACTAGTGGCTCTGTTTTTTATTTCAAAAAACTGAATCGACAAAAAGAATCCATATAATTATCGAAACTGCTCACAAAATGTCACGAGAATCGGTTGAGAAATGCGACGTGAACTGACATCCGGACATACGAGAGCATTTTTACCCAAGCTGAAACGGAGACGCTTCGAGCTCGCTCGGTCAACCCCTGTACCATTATAATGAGTTTACGAACACAGTTATCATTATCGTAATCTATCGGAAATACTGCTTGTTGCCTATACAAGTAAAAGGGACCGAGTGATAGTTTTCTATTACGAGAACGGAGATGTACTGTTTCTATGCGAATTCATAAACTACGAGGGGCGGCTGAAAAGTTATCTACCTAGCCTATATGTTATGCGAAAATAATACTGGCCACTATGAGGTCGTGTTCAGTGGTTATTCTTTTTTCAACATCACCAACATTCATTTGTTTCTTGCTTCCCGCTTTTTTTGGGACTGGAGTGTTTTCAAAATGTCGCAAGAAAAAATAATCTGATTAAAATTGAGTAGCGTGCAGTGATAACATTTCTCACTAAAGAAGGAAATACACCCTCGCAGATTAGACTGCGTATGTTACCTGTTTTTGGTGGTTCGTGCGCTTCTGAATTTACAATGAAGTTCTGGTCGAAACAGTTTAAGCTTGGCCGTGAGAGCCTTGAAGATGATCCTCGTAGTGGGCGACCAGTTTCCGCTGTCACCGATTAAAATGTGGCCAAAGTGAGAAATTTTATTTGAGAAGACCGGCAAATTAAGCAGTGGGAGTTAGCCAGAGATGTGGGCATTAGTAAAGAACGAGTCAATGAAATAATTCATGAACATTTGCACATGTCTAAGGTTAGTGCACGCTGGGTCCCTAGAATGTTGACTCCGTTTGGCAAGGACAGACTTGTTTAATGTTGCGAGGAATTTTTAGACATGAGCCGTGGAAAAGAGGAGAAAATTATTTCTAGAATAGTAACCTGTGATGAGACTTGGATTCAGCAGCGGGATCCCGAAAGTAAACGGGAGTCATTACAATGGAAATTCAAGGATGAAAAGCCTCCTCGGAAATTTAAGGTTCGCCCGTCAAGCAGGCAAAGTAAAGGCAACATTTTTTTGGGATGCGGAAGGAATTCTGCTTGTAGATTACTTGCCAAAAAAAATACAATGAATGCTGAATATTACGCAGATTTACTTGACCAGCTCAGAGAAGCCATAAAAGAAAAAAGAAGGGGCAAACTCAGTAAAGGGATTCTGCTTTTGCATGATAACGCACCTGTGCATACTGCTCGCTTAACGAAGCTAGCAATTAATGGAAATGGGTACGAAGTAATCAACCACCCTCCATATAGTCCAGATTTCGCCCCATCCGTCTACTTCCTGTTCAGACTTTTGAAGAAAGAACTGAGGGGACGAAGATTCGTAACCGATAACGACATGAAGGCTGCTGTTAATGACTTTTTCGATGATAAACCTAAAGTTTTTTTTTAACGGGTTAATGTCTTTAATTGATAAATGCAATAAGTGCATTGCCCTGTCAGGAGACTATATTGAAAAATAAAAAAAAACTAGCCATGATCGTCTTTTGTTTCATAGTTAGGTAGATAACTTTTCAGCCGCCCCTCGTACTAGCTGACCCGTGCGAATTTTCGCAAGTTATCAAACACCGAATAATAATAATAACAATATAATAAAGTGAGAATAAGTAAAAACAAGTATTATTAATAAAATATATTTTATTTTTGAGAGATAATTGTAGGTTTAATACATTTCATATTTATATAATAGTACCTGGATGAACGAGCCTTGCTCGGCATTTTTTTCGTAAAACGTGTTTTTTTGGAAAAAATTATGCGTGGATAAAGATAGTTTTACTCACAAAAGAAAAAACTTGAAAAAAAAAGGAAAATTATAATCCACCACCAACCACCACCTGGACTCGAACCGGGGTCTTCTGGCTTCGGAACCGATCGACTTCCCAAACCGAGCTAATTCCAATATATATGTGTTTATTTTTATTAATATATATATATTAATAAGAATACAAGTGGGATGCACGCAACTTCGCGCGAGTGGTTCGCGACCAGCGCGCGATCGGCGTATTCGTCAGATGTGGACGCACCATAATATTTTTTTAACTTTCCCATGCTACAAAACTTCTTCGCGTGGTTTTTTATTTACTTTTTAACGAAAACGTTAATTTTAATCTATTTTGTATTTTTAAGACGAATCGGAGAACATAAGAACATAATTTTGGTAAAGAAATAACTGAGATCCTGCGCGTCTTCAAAAAATTTCCTTTTAGAAATAATATATATATGATAGTTTTTTATCTCAGAGAGGATGGACTTTAATAAGCGTGCCTAATATGTAATTATTTGCTCACCGACATTGTGAACGGTGTTGTAAACGGATGAGATAACTGCCATTCTGAACAATACGTGTTATACATTTCTCTTGATTGTCTCTTGATAAGTTCTTTAAACACTCGGCATGTTTGTTGGATGGTCAGCGTTAGAATGTTAATGTGTACGCATATATTACGTTAGTGCAGGGTTTGTATATCTTTATTGGTCAACACTACTTTTGATGACTAAATTAGTTTAAAGCAGTATGGATGGACTAGAGAGGTTGGTTACCTAACCCAACTAAACCTACCTAATAAAAGAAAGCTCTAAATGAAAAAAGTAATGTTCACCAAGCTATATGTTAAAAACTACTTTTAACTTATTGTCAGTCGAAATTAGTTTTACCAATAAAAATTAGACTGCTACATATACAATTGTAATTACTAATACTTATGTATGCATCTTTTGTTATAATATCTTACACACTTAACCTTCTGAACGCCACTTTTGAATGCGAGAAAGCGTGCCCCGGACGCCGATTGACGGCTGCAGCCGGCAAAATGTATCAAACGTATCGTGTGTGAAACGATACCGTGGCGTCAGAGGCACGGAAATACCCTGTCGCCTACAGCCGACTGTGGCGTTCAAAAGGTTAACACATCCATCTAGCTAGTCTGTAATG
Organism: Tortricodes alternella; assembly: GCA_947859335.1. Classification (NCBI taxonomy): domain Eukaryota; kingdom Metazoa; phylum Arthropoda; class Insecta; order Lepidoptera; family Tortricidae; genus Tortricodes; species Tortricodes alternella. The sequence continues at coordinate 19,976,386 of OX401968.1, read as the reverse complement.
TATAGATGTAGTGCATAATTAGTTTCCATCGTGTTTTATCGGAAAAGTTCGTAGTATCGTGCTTTCTCAATTAGCTTCAGCAGGCCCCCAATTCTCGGTGCATTCGAGATAATCTCACAATCGAGATTAAACGTCAGTGCATACAGTCATTGAATCTGACGTTTAATCTCGCAATCGACATTATCTCGAATGCATCGAGAATTGGGGGCCAGTATCCATCATACCATGTTGTTACCTCTTCACGTTAAAACGGCTGGACGGATTTTGATGAAATTTGGAATGGAGATAGCTTATACCCTGGCTTAACACATAGGCTACTTTTTATCCCGGAAAATTGAAAAGTTCCCTAGGGAATAACGATAATCAAACTCTATGCGGACGAAGTCGCGGGCACAGCTAGTAAAGATAATAAAGTTTCATATGAATGAATATAAACATGTCACTCATTTATTACAATAATTAATTGACACTTCAGGTCCCGTCGTCTTCCGATTGAGATCCGAGTTTTACCGATGGAAACATATTATTCACTATATCTGTATCGAACTAGTATGTAAACGAACTATCCTATTCTTTATTCCAGCCTGTGCTAAACTCTATGGCTACTGGATAGTAGTGAACTACCGGGAGGCCTACGGCATGTTTGCGTGCAACGGTCTGCTGTTCAACCACGAGAGCCCCCGACGTGGTGAGAGCTTCGTCACGCGAAAGATCACCAGGGGCGTCGCCAAGATCACACTGGGGCTGATGGAGTACATTGAGCTCGGGAATTTGGACTGTAAAAGGGATTGGGGGCATGCTAAGGATTTTATTGAGGTAAGAAGAAAGGCGTAGTCCAGGCCTGGATTACGAGAGCTGGCCTATACCCATTAGAGGGGTTCTCATCATCAAGAGCGTAGCGAGGTAAGGGCGGGGTTGGGCAGCCGTTGTAGCGTAATTGAGCCGCGGTACTAGTGTGAGAGAGATGCACTTAGGCGGGATTAACTTATCTTCGTGTCAAGGATGAAGGTGCGCACTAAACAAGGACTTTTCGGTATTCAACCCCTCAAGGGCCAATTAGAGGGTGCAAAGTTTGTATAGATTTCATGAAAACGAGTATGTAGGCTTGTAGTCAAAGACAAAAGGTGCACTATAACAGAGTTTTAAAATATTCAACCCCTGAAAGTGTGAAAAAGTGGTTAACAGTTTTTAGGACAGTTCCGACTTATTAATTTTAGAAACATGAAAAAAGGTAAGTATTTAGACTGGTTAGATACAAAGGCGCACCACCGGTGGCGTAGCTACTGAAGGGCTAGATAGTGCCGTGCACCGTGGCCCCCAAGCTCAGGGGGCCCTCGGACCCTGATCCTCAAACCTCGTATTGAACTAGCTAAAAATTCTCCTACCTTTGGAATGTAAATGAAATAGGTTGTTTTTTTTTGCGCACTACAAAAGGATTTGTGTGAAATTCGGTCCATGATGAGTTGAAAAGGGGGTTGAACCTTTGTATGGAAAATCGTTGTTCTTGGATGTATCGACTTGATGTGTAAATACTCTCCGAAACGAACAATTAGGTAGGCTTTTGAAAAAATGACGAAACTAAAATGGAATCCGAAAACATTTGTATGGAAATTACAGCGGGCGATGCTTTGGCGGGGCCGCTAGTACACCATAAGATAAATACGGAGAACTTCTTAAAAAACTTTTCCTGAAAAAAATCCAATTAGTCCGTCATTTACATTATAAAAAAATATTCAACACATACGTATTTTTTCTTTTGTCATTTAAACAAAAAATTACGAAGATATAGTGCGTTGAAGTTCCGCGTGACATCACGACTTTGTACACTTTACTATTAAGTGACGTCTTTAGCCCCCACTCCCGAACTTAGATGCGCGTTATCTTTGTCAATTTTGATTGATTTGATAAAGCAATAAATACGTGTTCAATATTTTTCGATAATCTAACTGACGGACTAATTAGAATCACTATTTGTTTTTTAACACCGCTATTTTCAGGCAATGTGGCTAATGCTGCAACAGGAGCGGCCGGACGACTTCGTAGTTGCGACCGGCGAGACGCATAGCGTGCGCGAGTTTGTCGAGAAGTCGTTCGCGTGCGTCGATCGGCGGGTCGTTTGGCGCGGGACCGGAGTGGACGAAACTGGACACGACGCGGACACCGATCAGTTGCTGATCAAAGTCAACCCGAAGTACTTCAGGCCCACAGAAGTGGTAAGTCACCATCTTTTCATTATTATCCGACTGCGCGACGCAAACGAGGATAATGTGTTTGGTGTACTGCCCTTAGCGCAAAATATTTTTCAACAAATCTCACTTCCCAAAAAACTTATCGCAGTGGTTTCATTTCCCAAACCAATCTTTAGCATATTTATATTTCGCATTTTATTCATTTGGTATAATTTTGCTTTGTCATGGGTAGGTTAGGTTAGGGTTAACTTGTGTCCCTTACGTAAGTACTTATTTGTCAAAAAATACTTTTGCTAAGTGTAAAATTGTGATAAGCGGTTTTGACTAATGATTTTTTGCCAAATGATAATTTGAGTAAAATAGTTTAGGATCTGATCTGGGAAAAGTTTTTTGCCCATGCATTAGTAATCCAATATGTTTATCAGCCTATTTATGTATGTATTTTTGTTCCTTTGTGGCGCTTTTTGATGATTCTTATGTCAATTTGATGCGTCTTAATCTTGCGAGTGTCACTGAAGACAAGATAGTGATCAAAATTCAATGTGGCGACAGTCACACGCTATATTATTAAAAAGAAAAAAAAAATTAAAGTCGACGAGCTATGTTAAGTGAGGTATCATTAAATAGGTATATTGAAATCATTCGGTTTCTCTTATTATTTTTTATTTCGAAGGACCAGTTATAATCTTTAACGATTTAAAGTTGGTTAGCGACCGTACTCACTTATATTTTCACTACTTATAATGAAGCTGTGATAAAGTGCTTATAGTATAGAAATAAAATAAAACTAAAAAGATGAAAATAAAAACCTTTAAACCTAAAAAAATATCTAATTAAAAGAAACAAAAAACCCGACTGCATAACCTCAAAAAGAAATTGATTCTGTCAGGCTCGTGGGGCCGATATGAAAATAGCAGTCGGTGACTATCAATACAATCCTATAATACCTATTTGAAGTCACCGACTGCTATTTCCATATCGGCCCACGAGCCTGCCAGGATCAATGTCTTGTTTATTTCTTTTTGAGGTTATGCAGTCGGGTTTTAGTTTCTTTTAATTTTAGATTCAGATTTAGATAATTAATTTTCGCGTGGTGCTGGCTAAGAATAGTCACCCCGTCTCCTCCCGTGGGTTTCGTAAAAGGCTACAGAGGGACCGACCGAAGGATGACCAGCAGCGTCCTTCGAGTGTTATCATGACTAACTGCGGTCGCCAACCCGCCTGCCAAGCGTGGCGACTATGGCAAATCCCCCCATTTTTGGGGGAGGCCTATGTCCTGCAGTGGACGGCAGAAGATGACGATGTATTTATTTCTCAAAACCTCATTTTATTATAAATTGCGCATATCAAAGTATACGAATTTAAATTGAGATCGTCAGCAAATAAATTAAAAATATTACTTAAATACAAATTACAATAATCAACAAGTGAACTATAAAACTATGTGTAACTACTGAACTGTAACTACTTGTCTTATTTGGTAAACAAGTTTCTAACCTAAAAATGTGCAATTTTTGAGTGAAATTGCCATTTTATCCTAAATAAAGCAAACCTAGGCTGAAAATTGGCAAAGTGACGTCTAAAATATTGGGTCCGGTTACTTTATTTGCCCTCCCCCCCCCCCCCCCTGTACACGCCTATGCTGAGTTTCTTGTGCCGCTTCTCAGCAGATAAGACCCTCACACCCGTGGCCTACTTGCAAAATAAGTACCTATTTTGAATTTAAAAACTGACCATCCTGCGTCTTTGAAGCTCCCTGTACTCCCAGAAAATTCCAGAAGTAAACCGTTGGTTGACCGGCATTTATATCCTAGGACCTTATCTTATTCTTGGGGGGGGGGGGGGTCCTTGCGGATACACTTCGACCCTATGGGATCTTTTGTGTAATAACCACTTTCCTAAGCACTATTCAATAGCATTCTCCACCACTGCAATGGGGACTGTGTGACAATGACAGTGACTTGTGGGGCGCAGTGGCAGTGCCTTGAATTCCCCTGGTTCTGGATATCCATTGCCAAGGATTTTCATTGTTAGTTTGGCGAGGGCGTCACATTCACACATGATGTGTCTCATCCCAGGAGCTCCTCCTGGGCGACGCGTCCAAAGCGAAGGCCGAGCTGGGCTGGGCGCCGCGCGTCAGCTTCGACGAGCTCGTGCAGGACATGGTGCGCGCCGACCTGGAGCTCATGCGGCGCGACCCGCAGGCGTAGGTAGCAGGTAGGCCGCTCGCAGACAGCCCGCTGGCAAACTTCAAAACGAGACTACAGACTTACAGAATTAACGTGCGAGTGATAACCCTGATACCAAAAGCTATGACTCTTAACAATCGGCCCCTAAAATAATTAAGCTTTTTACCAACGTTTTCTGAATATCCAGCTCATTTCGCCGAAGTTTTATATTAAATGGAATACAGGGTGGGCCATACGTTTTTGCACTTTTAGAAACATGATAGCGACAAAACTACAAATGCTATTTAATTAGGTATTTATTATAAGTAATTAGTATAAAATAATATAAATAATTAGTATAATTTCCCGTCATCCTTTGTACCGTATAATTAATAGCTTAAAAAAATACTGTTGCCATTTGCAAAAACTTATGGCCCAGTCTGTACATTTTTTGTCACTTTGGCTTGGTGGTAGGTGGCGGTACGGACATGTCCGATTAAAATTTAACGGCGGTTAGAAGCTTAATGCCACTTATGCAATATAAAACAGTCGCTCAAATGCGAGTCGGACTCGATCACAGAGGGTTCCGTACCATTATAGGTACTTCGCTTTACTTGTTAGATTGGTACATATCTGGAGCACTTAGTTTGTTATAATTTTATTTGTCATAATTGATTGGTTCGCTTTTCAGGATGACAAATATCTATAATGTAAATGTATAAGGTTAGGTTGCATTTCATTTATAATTATCAAAAAATACTGTACTTAGGGCTAACTGCATTCTGAATGACAAATGAAATTATAGCGAATAATAGTAACATAGAATCCATATTAGGCAGTCTACATCTTAATCTTTACAACAGAGTTAATAAAGGCGACATGCACCATAATTTTAAATATGTTTAAGTAGTTAAATCTATTTAAGATCTGCCAACATGTATAGAACTGTCAAATCTTAATCGGTTTTATGGTTAAGAGGAGTGTGAACTAAGGCTTTTCATACAAAAGGCGATAACGATTTCCACCCCTTAAATGTTAACCGATGTTCACCAATTTTTGATAGGTTGTCAGTCAGAACAAAATCTAGGTTTATGCGTTTTTTTTTTTTTTTACTTTAATTAATAAATTCAGTTTTAAGGTTGTTTCGTTCAGTATTCTCATACAAAACTGATTTCGGCGATTATTTGACTTTCTTGATCTTTAATCAATATTCAAAAAACGTATAGACCTAGATTTTGTTCTGACTGACAACCTATCAAAAACTGCTGCTCAATTACATAACACCAATTGGTATCGCCTTCGCGAAAAGCCAAAAAACCAATTGTACCCTTATTTACACAGAGTGAAGACTGAATTGGTTTGCATTTCGAGCCAAACCGATACCAATTGTGCTGCGTAATTGAGCTGCTGGTCAAAATCGGTTAACATTTAATTGGTGGAAAACGTTATCGCCTTTTGTATGAAAAGGGTGATTTTTGTCGTTGGTTCACAGTTCTCTTAAGGTGCAAGCCGCTCTTAACGTTACGGAGGCTTTATATAAGCTTTTTTTATAAATATATTCTGATTTATTTATTTACAGGAGAATGGAGTGTGGACATTTATCCCGCATGGATGTAGACTGCATCGTATCGCATGCAAGAGTGCACCAGTATTGTACTGCTTAGAGTTACACTTTGCTTATCGAATTAGTTTTCCTTACATTCTTAAGAGATACGTGATTGACCATCTGATAGGTACCAAAAATACTGATACAGAAAAAAAAATTAAAACATATTTATAAAGTGAATTCATCCTTACTTGTCTTATTTAGTAAACAAGTTTATAACTTCAAAATGTACCTTTTTTGGTGAAACAGCTATTTTATCTCAAGTAAAGCAATCCTAGGTGAAAAATTGGCAAAGTGATGTCTAAAATATTATCTGCGGTTGCTTAATTTACGAAGAAATAGCTGTATTGGCCAAAAAAGGTGCATTTTGAGGTTAGGTAGTTGTTTACCAAATAAGACAACAAGGAGTAAGAGAAACTGACCAGTGGTACGCCAGTACCACTGGTCAGCTTCCTTACTCGTCAATTTCACTAATTCACCAGTTTACTCATTAGACAGTTTCGTTAGGTTGACAATTTCGCTAGTTAGGCAATTTCCTGATTCTTCGGTTTCCTCCTTCGCTAGTTTTGCTAGGATGTCAGTTTCGTGAAATTGTTAGTATTGCGATCCGCTAGTTTCGTTATTTGTCAGCTTCGCTAATCGAACGGTTTACCTATTCGTCAGTTAGACAATTTTGTCAGTTTGCTGTTTTCGTAATCCTTCAGTTTCCTCGTTCACCAGTTTTGCTGCCTAACAAAACTGGTGCACTGGTGAAGGAAACTAGCGAATTAACGAATCTGACAGCCTTGTTAGCTTCGTTAATTCGCTAGTTTCCTTGTATACTTGTTTAATTTTTCATCGATAGATAAGATAGGTAGGTAGGTTAGGTTGTCATCTGCACTATTTTCCAAATTCGTCTGTTTTACTGGATGCCAGGATGTAAAGATGTCTGACGAATAAGAATTCGTCAGGCATCTTTCTATTTATGCACGTTCGCTTTGTGATTGCCGCTCGCTCGTGACAATTTAAACTAACTGACAAATAAGGAAACTTGCGAACAAGGAAAGTAATGGGCTAGGAACATGACGAAATAGCAAAACGGACAATCTGAACTAACTGACGAAGAAGGAAACTTGGGAACCAGGAAACCAACTTAATAGGGAAATTGACAACTTAGTGAAGCTGACAAATTAGGGAAATTGGCGAATTCAGAAACTGTCTAATGAGTAAACTGGTGAATTAGTGAAATTGACGAGTAAGGAAACTGACCAGTGATACGCTAACTCAAGACTAGTAAGAGCGAATGAATTCACTTTTATTTGAACATAGAGCTAAAAAAATCCGTAATCTGGTTTTGACATTTATAACATCACAATTACCTAATTGGACTTATTAGATTAGATCACGCATCTGTCAATAAGTCCGCCATTTTGACAAGTTTACCTAGATAACAAAAATTTATGGTTTTAAAGTGAGATAAGAAAACTTCCACTGCACGCAAGCAAGCAAAAAAGTTACTATCACCCTAACCTCCTACACATAGCTGGTCTGTCCCCTGTTCCCAATATTCAATCCGCAGATAGATTTGGTTACTTCGTATTGAAATTTGCATATGGCGCATACAAAATATGTAAATTTTAAATTGTTGGTAAGCAAATCTATCCATGGATTGAATATTGGAAACGGGTATTAGTGCTTTGGCATAGAAATATTTAGTAAGGAACTGCCCAACGCGATTTTGGCGATGCTCACTTTTTTGGTGTCAAATGACACCATCGCACACTCTGTAAATATTGCCGACATCGGCGTTCTTATTTCATTGAGAAAAGGTCCATTATTGGCTGATTCATTCGTTTGTTTTTGTGGTTCGTAGCTCCTAGCGAGCAATGAAAGCTAGCGATGAATCAGGCAAAATAAGACTCTGTGTAAATGTCATAAGAACTAAGACGTCGGCAATAGAGTTTCGTAGTTTATAAACTTGTAAATAGATGGCGTTACCGTGACGAACTAAGTCATTTGTTCAACGCAGTTGTATTGAACGCCATATCGTTGTTTTGAGATCGTTGTGTTGGCGATTTCCGAGCAAATTTTCCATCGCGCGTCGCTTCGTTAACCGATGAAATATCCGATTTAACTCTTCTGTCGTATTAAGAGCCAACTTTTGGTGAAACGTTAGTTCGAAAGAAAATATTATGAATTTATAAGTTAAATACGTCACAAAATTATCACAAAACCTACGGGTAGCAACTTCTCAATATTGTACGAGTAAAGCACAAGATAGAAACTAAGGTTGATTATAACGCATGGAGGCGTTTCAAATCATAAGTTAGACTTGAGACTTGCTGAACGCATATACCCGTCAACGGTACCCAGTGAAAGTACGTAAAACGTGTATATGCGTCGACGGCGGTGAATGTGTTAGTTGTGTGCACTCTCCAAAGAAAGCAAGTTTATAGATAAATTATAATTATAACATTTGATATGTAGATGTAAGGCTGTAGTTTTTAGAAACTATGCATTTCAGTGGCATTTTGTTATAACTGGTAAAGCTGGGTCTCTCGTTTTGACATTGGAGAAACGATATGGTATATCCCAAGCTTTGCTCGGTCTATCTTACTTTGCGAAGTTTACATTGGAAATAATGTGACATGACATAATAACAATCTGTATCTGTAAGGCTAGCCACTGACCTACAATATAACTGTGCAATATCACCGGTTGCACAATTATATTGATCGTCAGTAGATGATATTGACGGTCAATATCGACTACTGACTATCAATATAACCAGTGATATTGCACAGTTATATTGTAGATCTGTGGCTAGCCTACAGTGGACTAATGTCGAATAAGTTAAGAATAGCATATATTTTTTGTGACATTATTGATAGGCATGTGCACATAATTTTATGAATTTATAATTTGCTTTAAACTATGTAAATTTTACAAAAGTATCTAAGAGTCGATGTGAATTTTTAGTGCAAATATGGATTTGTTATAAGTTATAGTTTGATGAGATTTTTATAAATTAAACGCATCACAACACAGATAGTAGCCCGAATTATATGTTTACCTATAAGACTAGTTATTTCATATATAGCCTTCTATGTTTCGAAACGCAGGCGTTTCGTCCTTCAAGTTATAAAACGAATCGGTGCACATTATATTTCTTCAACCATATTTCAAAATGGGAATGGGTTCCTAATTAATTTGTCTGGGAATTTTCCTATAATTTGTTCCTCTCCTGTTTGTTTACTGCCGACCAATTAATTCGTCTCCCTTCTCCTACAATGTGGATTGCTGGAGTATGTTGTCACAACCTATGCTTGGTCAGTAGGTTAGTTATTTAAAGCAAATAATATAATTTTTTTGTATTATTTAACTTGTTTTATGTAAAGATAAATTCAATATCACGACATAGTTGAAATATAAGTTTAACGGGTAGCAATTTATCTTTAACCATACTTTATAGTTTATTTTTGTGAAATAAATATCAAACAAGATAAAGGCTGGGTTTTATAAAGATCCGTTCGATCAAATTTCGGTCACTAATTTCATTAATTTATAAAAATTTGATCTGACATCAGACCTTTTCTCCACGTTCCAAGACGCGCTTTACCTTTTGAACGCCACGCCTGAGTGCGAGGCGTGCCCAGGATGCCTGGTGACGGCTGTAGCCGACAAAATGTATGGACCGTGGCGTCAGGCGCACGGTAATATGCTGTCCTGTGGCGTTCTAAAGGTTAACAGTAGAGGAGACGTGGAGCCGACCTTCACCCATCAGATAATTTTATGAGACATATTTTTTATCAAAAATCATTTATTAACAAACATGCCTATGATAACTCGCCTATCGAAAACTTTTCACAGCTATTATAAAATTATTATTAATTCAATTAAAAATAGCTATGTAAACTTTTCTATAGGCAAGTTATCATAGGCCTGTTTGTTAATAAATTATATTAGATAAAAAATATGTCTCAAGTTATCTGATGGGTGAAGGTCGATCTTTCACGTCTCTTAGACTATTAAAGTGTCGTCACACAACACTCCTCTGCTGCACTGGGAGTGAAGAAATAGCATAGAATGCGTGCAGACGCTTATCATCCTGGCATGTCGTAAAAGTCGACTAAGGGACGGGTCCTCTCCAACATGGTGGACTATCTGTATGGGCGATGGGCTGATCACCTGTCACCATACGGTTCATCATACCATCTTAGGACTAATTAATCGAACGTGGCCACAAGTAGTCTTGTGGGTCTGCCCACCCCATTAGGGATTTCGGGCGTGATGCTATGTATGTATGCATGTATGCACACAGCACGATAGCGCACTATAAGCGTCCTCACGGTCCATTCCGAACGGAAGATACCGCGCTCTCGGCGCTGTGAACACCCTTTTAGCGCATTTTGAGACTGCCTTAGAATCTTTACCGACTTGTCTGTGTAACATTCTGCCATTTCGTCGCTTTGCGTGATAGTGTAACTTGTGTATATGTATATTATATTAGTTACTAGCAAACCCGGCGAACTCCGTTTCGCCACCAGATGGCTTCGTTTTATGTAACATTTCGTTTGGTGTAGCTATGTATCAGAGATGGCGCTGTAAGTAAAAAAAGATTTTCCCGCTTTTCTGTTGAAAATTTCCTGAATTTTCTTTGCTATAAACCTCACGGAGCCCGAGACCTTTCCAACGAATGCAAAACCGTGGAAATCGGTTCGTGCGTTCTGGAGTTATAGCGTCAGGAAGGAAAACCCGGTTTATTTTTATATAGTAGATAAGCTATTTTATACTATATGTATTTAATAATTTCAGATGTTTTATAATGTCCGAGTTTCGTTTTATTTAAGAACCGATCCCCTCCCGTTTTGCTCACATAAAATATTTAACCTTGGATATCCAGCTTTTCCGATAAAATGTAAGTATCTCTCAGTAACGGAAAAGTTGATTTGGTTAAGTATTTCTGATATTTTCCACCAGGCAGACAAACATAGACAACTAGGTACTGCTTCAAATAGGCGTGATTCCTGAAAAATTCTAATTAGTCCGTCATTAAAATTATAAATAAATATTGAAGACGTATTTTTTCTTTTGTCGATTAAATAAAAAATTACGAAGATATAGTGCGTTGAAGTTCCGCGTGAGACGTCACGACTTTGCACACTTTTTTCCATCAAGTGACGTCATGTGCCCCCACTCCCGAACTCTGATGCGCGTTATCTTTGTCAATTTTGATTGATTTGTTAAAACAAAAAAATACGTGTTCAACAATTTTTGATAATCTAACTGACGGACTAATTAGATTATTTATATTATTACCCAGGAAACATCCCTATTAAAGGGTTATTAAAAACGCAGGATACAAATCATTACATTTATTGTACACATTTTTACAGCATAGACATGGTAGACTTCTAAAAGGGCGTACAAACAGAATTCTAATCATTTTACTGTGTGACTGAATTAACAAACGCCACTTGTCTTCGTCAGCCAGCTATAAGGGACCTCGAAGCTAGCTCGTGCCACATGAGTAAATACTAAAGCAGAAGCCAGAGGCTTCCTGAGAGCGCGTGAAAAAATAAGTATTATTGTAGGGTCACAAATTTCATACCTACACTAGTGGACCCGACAGACGTTGTCCTGCGACTGCAGCGCCATCTGCCGGGCTGATTTGTGAATCTAAACCATCCAGGGCGCCAAACGCATACAAAAAAAACATTCAAATCGGTCCAGCCGTTTAGGATTTCAGTACACACGTACAGTAGAATTATATATATAAAGATATACAAGTTACTAAGGGTAACAATAAACCAAAAACGAAAAGTCCTCTTCCTAGCGCCTTTTCCCGTCTCGGGGTACGCTTTGACCATGATCCCATATTCGGCAGGTCGGGTTATTACAGTGGAGCGACCGCCGTATGATCTCCGTAACCCTTGTGACAGGGGAACCAGACCAATTGGATCATGGTTACACATTTAGTTGCGCAAATGTGCAGGTTTCCTCACGATGTTTTTCCTCGCCGCATTTCGCAGGCAGATACTATACATAAGTTAGAAAAACTCATTGGTATACCGCGCCCAATGTAAAAAGAGCGCTGACGGCCATACATTTTATATGGCCGACAGCGCTCTTTTTACATTGGACGTTGTAAACATGCCAATAGCTTGGATTTGAACCCGGACCTCACGATCACGAGTCGATAACCTTAGCCATTAAGCCACCGACGCTATTAACGAAAAGTCCTCGAGTTTATATAAACTTTTAACGAATAACAATCGGTTTTTGTAGTGGTAGAGCCAAACAGTAATCCTCACTTGATGATTACTGTTCGAATGGGCCGGCTCGACCGGGGTAGTACCGCACTCTCACAGAATATCGGCGTAAAGTAATAGCTTGTTATTGCGTTTCGTACGGTGAGTGACGAGATCCGGAGGCCTGTTTCCTCGTCCCCATCCCATCCCTATTCCCCATCCTCCCTAGACTTGCAACGCATTGGCAGCACCTCTGGTGTTGCAGATGTCCATGGGCGGCGGTGACCACTTTCCATCAGGTGGGTCGTCAGCTCGTTTGTCAGTCAATTGACATAAAAAAAAAAAAGGTCAACCTTTTTAGGAGCGTTCTCACCGAAGCGGAAATGAGGCTAGCTGACCATTCGGATTGCATGAAATTTTTCAATAATATTAATGGTCATTCTGATTGGTCGTCGGCGCGTCGTTTGGGCACTTGCACAAACCGCTTTGAGCACTTGGGACGCCTAGATGAGCGGCGGTAGGGAAAGATTTATTAGTCTTAATAATTATCATTTATTACTTTATTACTTTGTAATGTTTCTAATTATTATAATTTTTAATCAATGTTTTGACTTGAAAAGATAACGCTGAGTTTCTTGCGGCGTTTCTTCTCAGTAATGATGGTCCTGTCCGAAGCGCTTAAACGAATTAAAATGGGTTGTATCTACCAACCCATTTTAATTTATTCATGTGACAAGTAAAAGGCCCACAGGTGGACAATTTGGCCACGTTACTAATAGCTTATCTAACGTGGCGCGCTTACAAGTATGAAGCTTGGTCTCTGTTTGGTATTTACTTGTATGCTCGGGCAGAACTTCACGTACCTGAATGTTAGCTCAGCTCCTGGTATGTGCTCTAGCGTGGGAGGACAATCCTATCCGGGAGAGGCAGCGGCGCCCGCATTCCGTGCAAACAAACTCCCCGGTCGCCTCTTTCTTCTTACTGACGACTCTAATACAATATATTGTGAATGTAAGTTGAAATGGTTACAATTCTTCATAAATCGACATATTAATCTGTATGTTTAACTTGAGCAGCAAGCACACTAGACAGGAGCCCCGACGTCATTGGTATAATTCAATCTTTCACAGATGTTTAATTTGTTATAAGTAATGTATGGCTTAGGTCCACTGGCCCCCAATTCTCGTTGCATTCGAGATAATGTCGATTACGAGATTAAACGTCAGATTCATACAGTTGTGGCAAACGACTGTATGCACTGACGTTTAATCTCGATTGTGAGATTATCTCGAATGCACCGAGAATTGGGGGCCAGGTAAGTAAAGTCATCATGGCCATTCATGGCAGGTGATATACATTGCGTTTACGATACTTTAAGTTGAATGTTACCTAAAAGAAATCGCAGCAATGTAACTTGTGTTATTTTCGTCTCCGGCTTTAGCGGATAATAGCCGAGAAAAGTCGAATTGTTAACTGATTTTAATCGTACTGTAGCAGACGTATAGTTAACCCTTTGACCGCCACAGCCGCCATTTCCATTTAGTAAGTTTCTCGAAGAACTGCATAACGCACAAGTTGATTTAAAAAAATTCAATAAGTTTAGTAATTTTTAAATAACAGTTAATTTTAATGTTGACCGACACATTTGTGGGTTTATGGTATGTTAAGAAAACAATTGTCGAGAATATGACAAAATGGATAAGATATGTATGTTGAAAAATATTAACATCCTAAGACAATAACAAATCGATTTTGTTCATAAAAACTTTAATAATAAACATATTACTATGCCACAAACAGTATTAACTATAGCTAGAGGTACCTTACTTGCTATTTTAATAGCAATTCGACAAGCTATTGTGTACAATTACAGGCTTGTGAAACATTGGTTTAATAGTGTATACTACGGTACACAAATAGGTATGTATAGTTTGGGGTAGACCTGTTCTTTGATTCCTCATGTTTTTTTGATTTTTTATGACTCTCATAGCTTGTGATGTTACCAGTAAAACACGAATAAAAGCATCTTGACTCGCTCCTTGAATATTGGTTTGTATTATGTTTTTGATATAAGTAATGATTTATATTTGTACCATATCGACGATGAAGTACCATTACCTCCTATTAAACTTCTAACTTCATTTTTAAGAGGACTCGAACCAACGGCAAAAATTAACCTTTTCATACAAAAGGCGATTAAGATTTCAACCCCATAAATCTTAACCTATTTTGTTGTCAGTCAAAACAAAAAAATCGCAAATTAGTTTTGTATGAAACCGAATTTATTAATTATATCGAAGAAACCAAAATGTATAGACATCGATTTTGTTCTGACTCGCCTTTTGTATAAAAAGTGTGATTTTTGCCGTTGGTCCTCTTGAGATAGAAACGTATTGGTACTTCGTCGCCTTTCGACGCATGGTACCAAATATATACTTGGCCAATAAATGCATTTCACCAGATATGTATATTACCAAACACGCTGATAACCAAATACGCAATTGATCAAACTGTAATTTTGCAACTTACCAAAAACGTATGTGGCCAAAAAGAATTACTTATGGGGGCGTCCATTAATTACGTGAGGTATATTTTTTATTTTTTTGACCTTCCCTCCCCCCTTGGTGAGGTGTTGTAAAATTTTTCTCGACTCCCTCCCCCCTGCCCCAATCTCACGTGAGATTTATCAAAATTTGTATTTTGGGTAAAAGCGTTGAATTTATTAAAAAAGAAACAAAATTTGCTTAATTATTTTTATTTAATACGATAAACACAATTGTGTCAGATTTTGCCATATTTTATTCAAGACACTTTTTTTACTTTCATTTAGCTTTAATTTAACTTAACTTTCACGGAGTTTCACACCGTTTTCTGCTAGAAAAAAATTCTGTGATATTTGCCAAGACCCCCCTCTCCCCCAAGTGATATTTAGTAAGATTCGTCTCAATCCCTTCCCCCCCTGAGCATCTCACGTAATTAATGGACGCCCCCTATTATACCAGAAACGCATAAGGTCAAAATTACGTTACGTAAAAACTAAGGAGATTTTAATGTTATCATGCCTTCATGCACAAAATAGATTAAACACTTGAAATAAAATAATGGCCACTTATAAGAAGAGTATTCGCCAAATATTTTGGCCTTTTGCGTTCTTGGTATTACTAACATGGTCATTCACGAATAGACAAATCTAAATAAGCGAGTCGCCAAATATGTGTGTATTGGCCAAGTACGTATTTGGTACCATGCGTCTAAAGGCTTCGTCGTCGATGTGTTACATAAATGAAAATTCTAATTTTTTGGCAGTTGGCACAAAATAACCAAATATCCAAGCAGCGATCAGAAAGCTGAGATCAATTCAAACGCTATAAAGAAAATATGAGGATCTACATGCAATTTATTTCCCTTACAACTACGTTACCGGATAACAAGGCGTATTATAAAATCTTTCAATTTTCATTAAGTATCGTGTTTGAAACAAACATTTTGGAACCTAGATATTTTTAAATTAGAGCTTAATAGCTGCAACATTTTCCAGTCCTAGACTAAAATTGTATTATAAAAATCAGGCATTATCCACTGGATTCATCCATACTTGTTTATTTGGTAAACAAGTTTCTAACCTCAAAATGTGCAATTTTTGGGTGAAACAGCTGTTTTATCCTAAATAAAGCCAACCTAGGCTATAAATTGGCAAAGTGACGTCTAAAATATTGTCTCGGTTCCTTTATTTGCAAGGAAACAGCTGTTTTGGCCAAAAAAGGTGCATTTTGAGGTTAGAAACTTGTTTACCAAATAAGACAAGTATGGATGAATCCACGTTAGTTATATTATAATACCATATAACGAAACATCTGGCATGGACTTAAAAACGATTATTAAAATAATGACTTTTGTCGTAAAACGCAATATTTACAAAGTGATGTAAGTACGAGAAATGGCTGTCACAACGCCCAAAAATCGGTAAGACAATTTGCCAGCCCCCCCAATATACAATGGTGAATTGGTTCAAAACATTCTATAGTCACCCACAGAACTATATCGAGATGGAATGAAAGAGTGTATGTACCTCGCATGACGAAAAGATGTCGTGAGATCATCTTTGTGACTAACAACAGCGGTGGGAGTGGCGGTGCCTAGACTCGGTTCGCCGCGTGCTAATCGATGCTTTTGAAGCGTTTTCGCGCGACTTATGCTTCCCGTCACTAAATTACACTCGTGATATCAAAGTTACTACGCATAAACACAGTATAATCAAGTATACGTAGGATGTCCATAAGTGTTGCAATAGAAAGAATGTAACAAGTTTGGACATGTATGACTGAGAGTTGTATTAGACAAGCAGAAGACTGTCAATGCTACCAGGGGGGCTAGCACGACACGCCCGCGAGTCGTTTGTCGCTCAGTGCGTCTCTGTCTAACTAGTCAAGTATGTAAGGGACGCACTGAGCGACAAACGACTCGCGGGCAGGTCGTGCTAGACGTGCTGGTACACTGATGTTTGTTTACCGCAAGTTATCCGCGAAACTGCGACCAAACTCGCGTCTGGGCAGTTGGCACTTGCAACATGATAACGCTCCTGCTCATCGAGCGACCATTACTCGGGAGTTTTTGAAGCAATCTGGGCTTACTGTACCGGACCACCCTCCTTATAGCCCCGACCTCGCGCCATGTGATTTTAGTCTCTTCCCGCTGATCAAGAGCCAGTTGAAAGGACGAAGATTTGCAACTGATGATGAATTAATACGTGCATGGGATGAGGCCTGTGCCAGTGTCACAAAGGATCAGTGGAAGATTATGTTTAATACGTGGTTTGAACGCATGCATAAGTGTATTAACAGTGATGGTTCTTATTTTGAAAAAGTTTAATAAATAGTTACATTTTTGCAAGACTTATGGAACATCCTACGTACAGTATTCCATCTTCACACAAACGGCCGAAACGACGCGCTTCTAAATCTCGGTAAACTTCGGTACAAAACAGTCGCGAGTGCGCCGCGGTTACGTACGAGCGCGGACAGTGTGAGACGCTCCCGCGCATTTATTTACGTAAAATATAGCACGAGAATTGTTGATGTTTTTGATATATTAAAAGCAAAATACATAAAATGCATTTTTTTACTCCATACTAACTTCACTTTCGGAACTATAAATAAGAACCAAGTAGAAATAATTAAAATTTAAACTTACAAGATTTGAAGTAATATTTCATGAAAAGATACTACGACAAATTTATATCGCATTATGAAATACGTAACCGAAGAAAGACAGTCAGCGGGCAGCCCTACTGCGTGTTTACATACCGAGCGGCCGTAGGTAATTATTTTGAGGACACTGCCGAGACAACATACTGTTGGTTTATTAGATTTACTGTCATTAGGTACAAATAGAAAATCGTCTACGTGAAATAACCATTCGGAAGGTGGGTCAAAAGTAATAGTACCCAAAGTGAATATATTCAAAAAGTAATTATGCCGAAACGTGTTTAAAACCAAATTTATTTTCGTTGTAAATTAATTAAGCCCGAACGGAATTTTGTCGAATAATTTCAAGTCGACGATTTTCCATTTGTACCCAATGACATTAAATCGTTTATTAAACTGTAGCATAAATATTACACGCTCAGTTTCCATCCAAATCTTTAACTCGGGAAGAGTTATCTATCTCGATAGTTCCGTGCCTATACCCTGAATATTCACCCCAAAGCAGCCGCGGCGGCGTCGGCCTGCTGCCTCAGCACGCCCCCCAGGATGAACTCGGTGGACACAACGGTGGCCCCGCGGCGCTGCAGGGCGCCCCACAGCGCCCTGTCGGCCGACGACGACACGCAGATCCAGTTCGGGCTCTCGGCTCGCCACGTGCCGCCGGAACATTCCACGATTACTGGGGAAGGGGTTACCGTGACAATGTCAGGTTGAGGAAAATGAGGTTTAAATAAATGCATGTAAAAGAAAAAAAAAACCAAGTGCGAATCGGACTCGCGCACAAAGCGTTCCGTACCATTATCTATAATCAAGCAAAAAAAAAAAAACCGTTTGTTGTATGGGAGCCCCCCTTTAAATATTTGTTTTATTTTAATTTAATTATTTATTTGTAAAGTGAAAAATATTCTGTCGATATTTCAAGCGTCTACCTGTTGCCGTTATCAATATCGAACAAAAACAACCAAAAAAAAAACACGTTTGTTGTATGGGAGCCCCCTTAAAGATTTATTTTATTCTGTTTTTTAGTATTTGTTGTTTTAGCGGCAACAGAAATACATCATCTGTGAAAAATTCAACTGTCTAACTATCACACACTAACTATGACAGACGGACAGCGGAGTCTTAGTAATAGGGTCCCGTTTTACCCTTTGGGTACGGAACCCTAAAAAAGATCATTCACACTGTGCCTTTTGTTTTTATTGAGAGTCAAAATAAGTGAAAAGTAAATACTGTTTTTTTAGTTCTGAATCATCAAATTTATGTAATTTTTTATTTGTATGATATTGACCTAAAAACAGTATTTTCAGAAGTAATTTCAAATACGTTTAAACGCCATTATTTTTTCCACTATAACGTGTGCTGTGACGTCATAGTTCACGTCCATTTTGTGTGGAGCGTTTTTGCGAGTGGCATGAACTATTATGAACTATATGGCTTTTCAAAAGCTTCGTATCTCAAAAAATGTAGAACCATATAATGGTTTTCGTACACAATTTGTCAAAACCAAACTATATTTATTCAATTTAGGCTTTTACAAGCTCTTGTGAATGTCAAGGAATGAATCTACCACCACTTGGTTTCTATTACTCAGGACTTTCCAATAAAATATGGGGGAAAAAACATGCAAGTTCCCTATTATGAACTCTTCAAAAGGACATGTAATATGATGTAGAATAAACTTTGTAAAAGAAATGGCTAACTTACGTTTCATCTCCTGCGCGTTCGGGAGCACGCTGGGCGTGGCAGAAACATTATACCCCATCAGGAAGTTTCGCTTTCCTCTGAGAGTTTTCTCAAGGTTAAACCGGAACCGCTTCTCTGCTGGAACATCTCTTATGATGTACATCCATGGATCTAGAAAACAAAATGGAGTATGAGAGGCAAGGTGGCGTACCGGACGAATACATAGAGGATCTCATGATACTAAAATCCATACTTAATATCATAAATGCAAAAGTAACTATGTCTGTCTGTCGCGCTTTCACGCCAAAACTATTGAACCGATTTAAATGAAATTTAGTACACAGATAGTCTAGAGCCTGAGAAAGGACATAGCCTACTTTTTAATGCGAAAAAAGGGTTTTAAGGGGTTGAAAGGGGGGATGACAAGTTGTATGGATGTATCGTAATTTTTACAGCTAGAAGCTTGAAACTTATATTTAGGCTGTTGATTCGATATAAATAATGCTACCCAATGACACTATTCCACGCAGACGAAGTCGCGGGCACAGCTACTAATTCATATAATTCCTAATGGAAAAACTTGTACCCTCGTCAGTTGGAAATATGAGTAATGTTCCTTTCAACGCCAGGACATAGTTAAATAACTAACTCATAACATTAATGTTTATGATATTCAAGTTTATGAGTAAAAACGAGTACGATTAAAAGATATGATTAAATAATAGTATAAGAAAATTTATGTTTACTGACATGATGAATTCGGATACTTGAGTTACGAGCGTTAGCAATAGAGACTTGTTATGAATAGTGATTATAATGATGAAAAATTGTATGAGAAATATTTTCAGACTTCCAATAATAATAATAACTGCATCGGGATCGCGCGCGTTTATAGCTGATTAATCACTAAGCATATGCTTTTTACACTATGGCCAGGGTCATGACATGACACGATGCCAAATTCAAAAGTGTTCGCTTCAACCATTCAAAAGTGTCCTTACCAACAATGCTGTTAGTGTTAGCGCAGGCCTGCACCCAGTCGGGGCCCACGATCGGACGCCCCAGGCCCACGGCGCACAGCAGCTTGAATGTGCGCTTTATTTGCAGCGTCACCAGCACCGTGCATGCCATCACATCTGTTACTAGGACTGCACCTAGACACACGGACGTATGCATAAAACTTCTAAGTTATAATAACTTGTTTTAATTCTCTTTTGATTAGAAAATTCCGAAAGACACGTTACGTTTAATAAATAAAGATTTCATAGTTAAAGCCGCTAGAAATCTAAGTACACCTTACGAACATTTCTACATATATTTCTCCTTATTTGGTTGTTTTAAAATTGCCTATAAAATAAAGAAATAATAGTCACTCTTAGTGCTCCCCAGCCTTATAGAAGGAACAACATAAGACAGCGTGTTCTACATACAACCTTATAACTTATAAATAACTCATTGCCTTTCATACCGGTCAAACTATTAGATAAGACGTACACCGGGAGGAAACGTGGTTCGTTGCCATCGTTTTTTTTAACCCAGATCGTCAAATCTAAACTAAAATAAAAATTAAGTATAGAGATATACGTTCGTAATTTTCTTCTCTACGTGTAGCCGCCGGCTTTTGGATCCATTTCCCGACAGCCTGTATATATAATATTGTCATAGCTTGTTCCTGTTTTACGTCAAAACGGAGAAACGAATTGACTTGGTTTCTTACAGTGATAGTTGGAGGGGCGGATAAGACTCAGGCTACTTTTTATCCCGGCAAAAATTTACAGTTCCTGTGAGAATAGCGATAAACTAACTCTACAAGGACGAAGTCGCGGGCAAAGGCTAGTCTTAAATAAAACTTGAGGTTTATTTAGCAACAGGAAACTAATTCAAATCCCTTGATGCTATGTCGCCCAAGTGAGCAGTTCGCCTTATAGTTCAAAAAGTTAGTTGTTATATGTAGTACTGTCTTACCTAATGTCTCCAGCTTACTCCTCACATCGTCATTGGAGAATGCTGTGAACAGCACATGTTGTACTTCTGCTCTGGCAGGAGTAGAACAGACTGAGGTGCTGCTCGGCGTCATACAAACCGACGAGCTCTTAGAGTTAGGCAAGGATCTGGTTCTCTTCGGACTTGGCAGCTCCAACTCATTTGATGCTGGTCTTTTTAAAGTTTTCGGAGATTCCGTACTAGATTCCGAAGATAAGTACACAATACTTTTTTCATGCTTAGCTCCTTCTTTACTGTGGTCCTTAGTTCTATGTCGTTTGCTTCGCCGTATTTCTATGTCTGGAGAAGATTCAGTTTCAACTTTTTTGTTTTCTTTTTCCTTGGATTTTGAAATGTCTTTTGTAATTTTGGTTTGTTTACTGTCGTTCCTTGTCCTGCTTCTGGATTGAGAGTCGCTTCTGTCTTTCTCTTTAGATTCCCGCTTATTATCTCTGCCTGTTTTAGATTTTTCGTCTTCACCTTTGTCTTTTTTATTTCTTGAATTTCTCGCACTTCTAACACTCATTTCTTCTTGAGAGTCAGTTGCCAATTTTGCTTCGTCAGACTTTTTAGATTTCGATCGACTGCTTCTACTTCTACTATCGGACTTTCCTGATGAAGAGTCAATTGCCAATTTTGCTTCGTCAGACTTTTTAGATTTCGATCGACTGCTTCTACTTCTACTATCTGACTTTCCTGATGAAGAGTCAATTGCCAATTTTGCTTCGTCAGACTTTTTAGATTTTGATCGACTGCTTGTACTTCTACTATCTGACATTCCAGATGATTTGTCTATTTTCCTGTTTTCATTTCTTGATTCGGGTCTCAGATCAGACTCAACAGATTGGTGCTTCGAATTATTGCCACGCTTTTCTCTTTTCTTGTCAGCTTTGCTTTTTAATCGTGATATATTTTCATTTATAATTTCTGTATCTATACTATCTTCACTATCAATCAAAAAAGGGTTTGTGAGAATGTTTTTACACTGATCTTTAGCAATTTCATCTGAAGTTCGTATTTTATAAGTAGGTTTACGGACTCTAGTGATTATTCTAGTGGGTAATGATTCTTCAAACCTCTTGGTAAGATCAAGTTTGGCGTTTATTTTGGATTTATTCTTCCTTCCAAAGGTAATTTCTGACTGTTGATCAGAAATATCCTCCAACTCAGAGTCACTAGATGATTCTGTAATGGATTTATGATTTAACGTGACACTAATTTTTATTTCTTGACTGTCTGGAAGTTCTGCATTGATTATTTTAAGATTTTTAGGTGTTTTCATTGAGACTTCAACATTAGATGATAAAGCTTTGCAAACTTGTTTTTTATCTTTAGTTGTTAGTTTCTTCACAGGTGATAATACATTTTCTATGTGCCTAAATCTATCACCCATTTCATAGTCTTCTACTGAACATGGCACAACTTCATCGTCATCCAAGAGTTCTTTTAGTTTGGATGACTCTCGTTTATCAGCTTGCAGAGATGGTTCTCTTTGAGAGCAAAGATCATCTAATATATCTTGTGTAGCTGCATAATAATTAGGATCATCGCTGTCGTTGTTTTTTGGGTCGACCGGTCTGGGCGTTGCTACTCTTTTAGTAGTCAGTTTTGTACTGCTCTTAGATTTCAACGGAGTTTGAAAAGGGACTTTAAATGGACTAATCATTTCTTCTGAATAAACTTCTTGGTGTGGTGCATTCACACATTCATTTGGGGCTTCCACAGTTATTATTTGAGTTGGCATATCTTCTAAATTGTCAGTTTTACAATCATTCGTTATTATTTGCGTAGGCATATCTTCAAAACTCGATGTTTTGGCTGGACCATCAGTTTGGTCTTTATTTTTATTTAGCTCTGTCTCAATTTCGTCATCACCGAGTACTTGGGTAGCCATATTTTCAAAATTCATTTCTGGGCTACCTTTTGGCTGATTGACTTCTATTTTAACAAATTCATCCTCACAATCAGTAAGATCATCATCATCGTTTATAATTTTTTGAGTAGGCAGAATATCTATATCATTCGTTTTATCTTGTTCGGGTAACATGTCAATGTCGGTAGTAATCTTTTGTGTAGGTAAAAAGTTGAAATCTTCACAATCTGTTGAACTGCCAGATTGAACCCTGATTCTTTTTGAACAAACCTCAATATTTTCTATCCTATCTATCTGAGGAGATAAATCAGCAGGTAAAAGCGGTTGCGATTCAATCTCTTCATGAAACGACTGCGTGTTTATTTCGTCAAATAATATTTCTTCATCAGAATTATTTTTTTCTTGTTGCTCAGGTTGCTTTGGCTCAATCATAGCAACTTCCTCTGCTGATGGAAATACTTGTGTTTCCGCATTGAATATACTGTTATCATTTTCTTTATTATCTGTGAAAAGATCTAACTGGACATGCTCCTGTTTATTCATTTTACATAGTTCTAGTAAACATTCATTTGCTGGAACTTGTGTGTCACAATTATAAATGTTTTCTGGTTCAACTTCTGTTTTAAGAACATGGATGTCTTCAGGTGGTTGAGTATTTAAGTTATAGATGTCTGGTGCAGGCTGCTGTGTATCCATACAATGTATGGAAGGCGAAAGTGGTAACTGCGTGTTTGCAGTATAAATAGAGTCTGTACTTTCATTACATATATTAGGCTGTTGTGTTTCTACCTCATGAATGTTTTCATTGCTTTCATCAGTCACTTTATTAGATTGATTCGCTGAATCATTGAGACTGCTGCCAGAGTCATCTAACTGGAAATTGAATGAGTCAGACTTTTTTCCTGATTGCCAGTAAGCATTGTCTATCTTCTTAGAACCCATCGGCAGTATGGCAATAGTTTTGTTTGACGTTTTAAGGAACCTGTTCAATGGATACTTAAAATCTGATGATATTTTAGGTTGTGAGGGCATTATGAAAGAGTCATCCTGAAAATAACAAATAAATAAAATTAAAATATTTGTTTTGCAAGTAGGCCACATGTGTGCATCTACCAGCGCTGCAAAGAGTGAGCTCTACTATGAAGAAGCATTGCAAGAAACTCGGCAGTACGTCTTTTTCCAAAGTCAAATAACAATTTCACATTAAATTGAGTTAACATAAAATGCAACAGACAAACCTACTAGGCAGAAATTAATTATAAGTAATAATAAGGTAAGGTAGGCTTCTGTTCCAGAAAAATAACCTTTTGACCATTCTATTGTATAGCAGTTTCGGTCTTATCATTATTCTTGACACTTTTATTGCCTAATAGCTACTGCCCGCGAGTTCATCTGTATAGAAATTGGTTATAGTTATTCTCTCAGAACTTTTGAAATTTTTCAGGATAACATGTAGCCTTGTACTATATGCCAAGTTTCATAAAAATCTATACAGCCGTTACTGAATTGAGTTATAAAAAACATACACACAAACTTTCGCATTTATAATAGCATAAAATGCAATGAAAGATTTAAATAAAATAATGCAATGTTTTCTTGCATTAATAAATGGGAAACGTATGACATGAAAGTAAATTAAAAGAAAGTTTTATCACAGAGTCACCATATCACAAGTGAAACTTACTTTGTCACTGACTTCAGGTGACTCAGGCACCAAAAGTGGTGGAGCCCCACACCTTGATGTCATTTTAGACACTGGGTTTGGTGTACATGGAATATCAAGAGCCTGGGTCATTGGCAAATCATTGTCATCATCAAGAAGTCTGAAAACACCGAACACATCCCCAAACTGGACCGTGTCCCCATTTTTAAGCGGATGAGGTATGTATGGCTGGAGAGTTTTCTAAAAAATTATATAAAATAAATATCTAAAAACATAATTTATGGAAAAAAACCGGCCAAATGCGAGACGGACTCGCGCACGAAGGGCTCCCCCCAAACTGAACCGTGTCCCCATTTTTAAGTGGATGAGGTATGTATGGCTGGAATTTTCTAAAGCATTGTATAACATAAATATCTAAAAACATAATTTATGGAAAAAACCGGCCAAATGCGAGACGGAATCGCGCACGAAGGGCTCCGTACCATTATCTATAACCAAGCAAAAAAAAAAACCCGTTTGTTTTATTGGAGCCCCCCTTAAATATTTATTCTATTTCAATTTAATTATTTATTTTTAAAGTAAATATATATCTAAACATACTGTGAATATGTCAAGTGCTATCTGTTACCGTTATCAATATTGAGCAAACATGAGCAAAAAAAATCATGTTTGTTGTATAGTAGCCTCCTTAAATATTAATTTTATTCTGTTTTTTAGTATTTATTGTTATAGCGGCAACAGAAATACATCATCTGTGAAAATTGCAACTGTCTAACTATCAAGGTTCATGAGATACAGCCTGGTGACAGACGGACGGACGGACGGACAGGTGTACAGCAGAGCCTTAGTAATAGGGTCCTGTTATTACCCTTTGGGTACAGAACCTTAAAAAAATAAGGACTCTTCTATCTTTTAGCTTTCAACATTCAAGGATCACTAAATGGTTATTGAAGATTTTCTCGCTATAGAACCTATAATAAAACATTTGTAGTCAGTCCAGCACTAAACCAATTATAAGGATCCAGCAGTACTCTTCTCGAATAGAACAAAAAGTAGAGCAGAAATGTTTAGATTACAAGGAAAACATGTACTTACACCCTGTACTTTTGTCTTGTTAGCTGAATCTAGGTCCATCAACATAAATTCCCTCAGGTTCAAAATATTTATCACAGCATGCTGTCTGGATATTGACTGAAAATAGATTTTAATACAATACAATACAAATACTCTTTATTGAACACCACATAAAACATATTGGTAAAAGACAAAGAAATAACTGGTGTACTGCCCTTTGGGCAAAATATTTCACTTCCCAAAAAACTTATTGCAGTAGTTTCATTTCCCAAACGAATCTTTAGCGCATTTACATTTCGCATTTTATTCATTTGGTCTAATTATCATTTGGCATCATTTTGCTTTGCCATGGGTAGGTTAGGTTAAGGTTAACTTGTGTCCCTTACGTAAGTATTTATTTGTCAAAAAATACTGTTGTTAACTGTAACATTGCGATAAGCTGTTTTGACTAATGACTTTTTTCCAAATAATAATATGAGTAAAATAGTTTGGGATCTGATACTTTGGGAAAAGTTTTTTGCCTATACATTCGTAATCCGAAATAAGTAACATGGTATATAATAGGCAGTCTAATAGTTCTTGTGGGCAATTCAGAATATAAGATAGCACACTCTCAGCACTGTGAGCACGCTTTTAGCTCTTCTCGGAATATAAGGTATAATAAACACTCAAATGTTTGAATCTGTTAGTGTTTCTTCTGAATATTCTTAACCCAACAAAACACATAAACATAAAAAAATTGCTTTCTTACATTTAAATTTAAAACAATGCGGCATGTCTTTGGATCCCTCCCTATCTTGTTTGGACCTCTTCTCACAGGATACTTTGTACCACATATTCCCAGGAATCCAATCTGTAACAACAGCTTTTTATGAATACATGATATAGTATTTTCTCTAGTGGGTCTGGTGCTAAAACCAGTAAATAATTGGAGGCTGATTTAGATTAAGAATGGAGCCGGTTGATATTAAAAGGGCTACGACGCCACACAACACTTCGTCAACAAATACTTACTTGCTCTGGGTCAGTTTTCTCGATTTGTGTATCATCCTGAGTACACTCAAGTCGCTGTGTACACTCTATATCCATTTTAAAATACTTTGTTAATCCATGTGATCTTCAATTATACCGAAAAGTCTAAGAGTTTCCCGGCCAACCAAAGAGTAATTTAATTTCCCCTTCCCGGCAAACGCAACGCACGAACACAACGGACGCGCTCTGAGACTATCTGTCACTGTCAAGTGTCACTACTATCACTTATTTTTTTTGGATTTTTTGGCATTGTTTCAGAGACCAACCGACTACTACTATCACTTAGGCCCGTCACATACATTCGTTTTCCTGATTCGATTTCCGTATTCATTTTCCGTATGCGGACACCCCGAACGCAAGCATTTCATATAAATAGTTCAATAATAGTGTGCTAGGCATTCAGGCCCCCAATTCTCAGGGTATTCGAGATAATGTCGATTGCGAGATTAAACGTAATATTCATACAGTTGTGTTAAGCGACTGTATGCACTGACGTTTAATCTCGATCGTGAGATTATCTCGAATGTAACGAGAATTGGGGGCCAAAGCGAAACGTGCGTAAGGCTAGCCACTGACCTACAATATAACTGTGCAATATCACTGGTTGCACAATAATATTGATCGTCAGTAGATGATGTTGACGGTCAATATCGACTACTGATGATCAATATTATTGTGCGACCGTTGATATTGCACAGTTTTATTGTAAGTCAGTGGCTAGCCTAAGGCTGACATCGTACTTAAGTTGTATTGTGTGTTTGGCTTAGTTGATTAAGTTGGTTCCACATATTGCTTCTGTTCATATTCATCGCTTACAATTTTTCTTTCTCTAGATCTTCTGGATACTTGTAGTCATTTTCTATAACCGTATTATTAATCAATATCATTCACTGACGATAAATATAATTGTATAACCAGTGTCTTGCACAGTTATATTGCAGGTCAGTACACAGTCAGGTCAGTATCACTGGTTGCACAATATAAACTGCACAAGTAATGATATTGCACAGTTATATTGTAGTTAGTACCTAGCCTAAGTAGTCTGTGCTTTAACGGATCCATAGACAAGACATTGTCATGATCAATGATAGATAAATGTCAAAACAGTTAGGTTATTTACTTACCAAAAAATTAACTTCTTTCTCCGACAGTTTTAAATTGAATTATTCCATTGTAGATATTAGTTTACTAATAAATCTGTTCAATTTGTAGTATGGTATTTGTTTGTACAGAAACCACATTATATGTTTTTGATCTACCGGATGTGTAAGATTAAGCGATTTAATAATTAACTACCTATTCAACTTGCACAGTTTTTAAGGCTCGATGGAGTTGGAGGCAAAGAGGGATGTGTCAGACACGGAAGACGTTGCCAGTGATTTCTTCGACGATTTCAACAAGGACGAGTTTATGGAGGGTCTGCAGGTGATCGACAGTTGGGACGACGGGGACAAAAAGCGGCGTCCGTCGCGCATCGACGCCGAGGCCGTAGACAGCGTGCAGGACCTGCGCGAGCTGATCGACGGGCGCGAGGAGCCGCTGCATCGCGACCGCTACCGGGACAACGAGTGGGAGCGCGACAGCGAGGAGCGCCGACCCAACCGGCTCGACGAATACATCCGCCCAGGCAGCCGCCGCGACCCCAACAAGACCAAGGAGGCCATCAAGCGTGACAAGGAGGTAAAGGTCAAGGAGTACCTCGCCAAGAGCCTGGATGCCACTGACGAGCTCAAGCCACCGGGCACCGAATTGGATGACTTTTTTGATGAGAAAATTGTGAGGATGCCAGTGCCAATTGTTGAAGAACTGCCGAAGAAGCGTTCGAGATCTAAGGAGCGTTATCGTTCACCCACGAGACATCAGTACACGCGGAGGAGTCCCCGCCGAAGCCCGAGACGCAGCCCGCGCCGTAGCCCGCGGCGCAGTCCACGGCGGTCGCCACGCCGCAGTCCTCGGCGCAGCCCCCGTATGCGGAGATCTCCAATCACCTACAACAAATATCCCAGAGGAGGCCCCATGAGGCACAGCCCGTTCCGGCGGAGCAGCCCCCGGCGACGTATCTCGCGCTCGCCCCCGCCGCGCCGCTACGTACAACGTTCGCGTTCAAGATCTCGAGTTCGAGACAGTTTCCTGTACCCAAGAGAGTCCCAATCTCACTATCCTAGTCAAAACTATAGGGTTCCAGATCAGCCATATGCTCAATCTCAAGATTCAGGGGACATGCCAGGGTATTCGTATCCTCAAGGACCTGAATATTCTGGTTATCCTGGAACTTTTGATTATAACATGGGCCAGCCAGCTCCTCCAGCTGTAAACATGCCTGCAATGCCTTATGTTCCTGCACCTGCACCACAGCCAGTGCCTGCTCCAGTCCCTATTCCAAGCATGAACCCTATGCCCCCGATGAACCCCATGAATCCTATGACCCCAGTTCAAGCCCCTGTCATGGTTCCTGCTCCAAAATCTGCACCTGAAATACCCCTAGCTATCCCAAACCCTGCTAAGGAAGTGACAAAGCCTTACGATGCATTGGCCCAAGTAAATATTTTTTCATATTCAATCCAAAGTTTCACACTGAATTCAGACTATTGCCTCGTTTACATGCAACTGAAGTGAACAGGGTAATGGGCATGGAAGTAGGCAGCACAAGTATGTAAATGTGTCACTTCTCCTGCTCCTGCCGCTGCTACTCACGTTGCCCATGCAGCCGAAGTGAGCAGGGAAGTGGGCATGGAAGGAAGTGGGCAGCGCAAGTTTGTAAATGGGTCACTTCTCGTGCTCCTGCTGCTGCTACTCGGGTTGCCTGGCGTGCAGTGAGTCAGGAAGCAGCATGTAAACACCCACTATCTCGATAATAGGTTATGCGAGAATTATTTCGGGCTGCGCGAGCACCAGTGGCAATGGCTGCATGTAACAGCATGTAAGCACCCACTGCCTTCAAAGGAATTATTTCTGGCAGTGTGAGCAGCAGTGGCAGTGGCTGAATGTAAATGAGGTATATGTATTTTGGCGGTGGCAGCGTGAACTCAGTGTGAATTCTTCTAATTTAATGTATTTCAATAGTCTTTGAACAAGTCAATATTATCTTCTCAATGTTTCAGTTAGTTGCAGAAGGAAAAATTTCTCAGGAGGACTATCTAAAGCTGGCTCCTACAAAAGGTAAAAAAATGTACTTCATGTGCAGTATCCAGTGATCCTTGGCTAAGTTTTCAAAGCAATTTTCCCACACTTGGGTAGGTAGTAATAGTAATAGTGTTATTAAACCTGTATTTTTTTGTTACAGTCAGCAGCATGGATACAAACACCAGAGTGATGGGTGGGTATTGTTGTTTAAATTTTGTGATTTTTATTATTAGGTACTTATCGCTCAATGTAATTTTATTATTTATTTATTTAAATTGTACAATAAAATTGTAATGGCCGCCGCAAAGCAGCCTGAAATACCTGCATTTGTACATTTTAATCCATACTAATATTATAAATGAGAAAGTGTCTTTGTTTATTTGTTTGTTTGTTGGTTCCGGTTTGACACGCAAACGGCTTAACAGATTTCCATAAGAATTGGCGCATATGTAGCGCGTTATAAGAAAATTGACATAATGTACTATTTTTCCTGGAAATTTGGAAAGATTTTATAAATACAGGATTTTCTGTAGATGTCACTGCGCACGATAAACGAAGTCGCGGGTGAAAGCTACCAGTAAATGTTTTAAATATTTTATAATTTTATTGTGTTAATAACAGCTGGCACTACAGTTGTGACTCGCCGAAGTTTATTTTGAAACATTGTTTGATGTGCAACTTTTGTGTAATTTGGTTTTTCAACCGGAAAGTGAAAATAGCGATTTGTGTTCACAGTGTTGAGTCGGTGTAACCAAGCATTATCCAAGTTGGCGAAGTTGGTTCTACCGAACCGTTTGGTGATGAATAACAACATCGTTGGAGCCGAGCCGAAGTCTTTGGCGCCGAAGTTCTGTTCACCACTGAAGCGGCAGGGGGCTGTGGAATTCCACTTCACGAAGACCAGCGGGTCCGCGACGGCGCAGCAGAACAAGCAGCTCGTCGACAGCATCATCAGCACATTGAACCTGGACAAGCTGGTCTCAAGACTTAAGAAGAAAGCCCCGAAGGACATGAAGGATGCAGCGGTGCAAACTATGAAGCCCTATTGTGACGTGTGTGAGATCCGAGACTCGGTGAAGGTCTTCGATGGTAGCACAGAAGTTGAAGCTGAGCATTTCACCAGTACCGTTCACACGCAAGTTGTGGAGCATGAGCTGATGAGTTCGAAGGCTGTGTTTACGCCGAGCGGGAGCATTGCTGATGGCGCACCTATTTCTATCTCCCACATGACGCCAGCGCAGCTTGTGTCACAGTTAGCAGCTCGTGCCAAAACCTTGAAGCAGACGGAGCCAACCAGCACATCAGCTCATGACATGAATCAGTACATGAGACGCCCGTCAAATAACTACGACAATCAACAGTATCATAACTATAATAATTATCGCTATTAGGTTTAAAAAATATTTAAAGTACTGTTAAATGGCTGAGATTCTTTCATTGAACCTTCTCAACGCCAATGACGGATATCCGCATCACTGGTTCATCGCCAACGGGGATATATCCGTCAGGGCATACAGGGTAAATTATCCCTTCACGAAATTGACGTAAGGTTGAAATTCGTGTTACGTTGACATGCTTGGCCTGTGAGTAACAACTTATGTATTTGACGTGGCGTCCAAGAGGACCTTTTGACCGCCAAGCATGTCTGAAAAGTAACACGAATTTCAACTTTAAGTCAAGGTAGTGAAGGACTTTTTTACCCTGTATACGTTGTCACGCATAGTTGACAACGGCGTCCAAAAGGTTAAAACTATTCGTCCGCTAGGTCACAAAAATGTGTTAGACTGGTTTAAATTACCATTTGGATTATGGTGTGTTAATTTTATATTGAACATGTGCGGTTAAGGTTACTAGAATATGTTTTGCTGGCGGATGAGTAGATTGAGGATTGGTCTGATTATTAAGCCGCTCGCACAAATACGAAGTGTGGCAGGGTTTGAATTACCGGTATTTTCAGGAACCGGTTTCTTTGGACTTTGTGTAGTAACGGTACCCTTCATACCGGTACTTTCCTGAAATAATCGGTACGGTAGCGGTTCCAATAGAGCTAAATACTAGTACTAAATAGGGTTTTTTTACCAGTAAAAATACGGTCGAATACGCACGCGTTTTGTTATACAAAACGCGTGCGTATTCGACCAAAATGATATCTTTATAATACGACGCGTACAGTGACCGTGACGCAGCGCAGCAGCGAGCGAACGCGCAAGACTACTAAATTCATCCACATGCGCATACCTCTATTGGAAATCGGTTCCCGCTATTTACCGGTATTTTTTATACCAGTGCCACCGTGATTGAAGGTTGGGTTGTTCGTTACTATTCTTTCTATGCATTTATTAGATACTTAGTAGATATCATGTGGTACTTGGTAGTACGTAACATACAGCCAGCTCAGCCCTACCTATAGCTTGGTATAGTTGCTATAATAAGACCATGAACCAATATTTAAACTATGTCTCGTTTTTTTAGAAGGAGAATACTTACGTGTAAACAACCTTGATAAGTAGGTATTTTTGTTGATGAGTGCTTTTATTAAATAAAACAGTAATTATCAAATAAATTATAATTTAATTACTTACTTAATTTATATTGTATATTATTTGTTAGCAATGTAATTTATTTAATAAGAAGTCTCAAATAGATATCTCAAGATTGTATACACTTATTCCTTAGTATAAACAGAAGAGTAGTTCGACTCCGGCGCTTTAGGAGTATTGTTCCCTACTGTTGCTCGGGCACGCTCGGCAGCCTTCGGGGCACGCTCGGGTACGCAGCCGCTCCTGGCGCACTGCTCGGCATCCGCCAACATTAGGTACTGGCGTGGCGACGAGGGCACGTACGTACAAGGCGCGCACACATTCAAGCGCGATGTACCTTTGAAGATGAACTGCTGTTGTGTTTATACTTTGTTTATATTTCTGTTAAAAATATTATAATTGAATGATGAATTGTAAATGACGCTCATAGGCGCCATACGCCGCTATTGTATCACAATTATTCTGAGTTAAGTTTTAAGCGTCTCAGCTTTTAAGTTTAAGTTTCAGGTAACTCGGGAATTGAAGTACCTACCTATATCACTCATGCATTGAAATTAAACGAATTAGGGTAAAAACTTTTCTTGTCTTATTTTTGAACCCTGATCGCGGAGGATCACTCTGGAACTACAGCATACCAGTCCAATTCAGATCTTGATATGCATTTTTTGATAGTTTTTTTTATACCACATTTACTCTAACAACTTAATATATTTATACGTATACATTAAAATCATTTTTGTCGCCCACTGTAAAAAAATTCAGCCTGAAATCTCGGTGTTTTCGGGATTGATGGACTATGGTAGTTAACCTGCAATCATGTTTCTCAATAACAATGGTAACAGGAACGTTTATATTCTTCATTCTTTCTGGGCAAACGGTTGCCAAATAATTTTGTGAATTGGTACCAGTGAAATCGTTACTTAGTCAGGGGCGCGGACATTTTCTGTTCACAATTAGCGACCGATTCGTTGGTATTTTAAAAATTACAAGTCCAACGAAACCGCTTTAGCGGTAAGATTAACCTTTTGAAAGCCACAACACCAGATTTCCATACCCCTGACGCCACGACATATCACTTCCGTTTTCCATAAATTTTCGTCGGCTACAGCCGTCGTCGAGCGCTCGTGGCACGTTTTTTCGCCGTTAGCCGTTGCGTTCAAAAGGTTAACAAGTTCGCATGCAGCCGACACCTGTTAACCTTTTGAACGCCAGTCAGCTGTAGCTGACATCAGATTTCCGTGCCGCCGGCATGCCGTTTTCCACACATTTTGTCGGCTACAGCCGTCACTCAGCGTCTGGGGCACGCTTCCTCGCATTCAGCTGTGGCGCTCAAAAGGTTAAAAGCTTGAGATGTCATTTAGCAAGCAGATCTCTTTGACTTCGAGACCTCACGAAGCTCCAATAGCTGACGTCGTAAGATCTCCAATGTACGTGGAGGCGCCTGAACCAGCTACCAATTCGTCAATGAAGACCGGAGGACTAAGGAATCCAGACTGGCGTTATACAGCCCAAGAACGAATGGATAAGGTAGGTATTCTTCAGGAGTTTGAAGAGTGCAAGTGTCGGTATTTTGAAAACCAGATGTGATCACGTTCGTCCGACGTCGATTCTTCGACACGCAGTTTTCTCTGGACCCGGAAAGCGTGTTAGACCCCTGTGCGTTCCAGACCATGCAAAGTCTCGCAGTGCGATTTGTATAACTTTGGACGCGGTGTTTGTAAAAGCTGAGTTTCCTTCAGTGTTATTTTTTTCAATCTCACATGACCAATGACGTTTGCTGCGGTATTTAAGATTTGATGTTTAATTTCACCCTTTGACCGCCACAGTCGGCTGTGGCCGTGCCCCTGACGCCACGACATGCCATTTTTCATACATTTTCATCGGCTACAGCCGTCGTCGAGCGTTCGTGGCACGCTTTTTCGCCGTTAGCCGTGGCGTTCAAAAGGTTAAGAAACCTATTCGAATGATGCACAAACCAAATGTCCTAAAGACACCGCTAGTAGCCTAAAGACACACGTAGCCTAACCTTTTGCTAACAAATAAAGCTGGCTTGCGGGGCGCGCGGGGTTTTTAGAGCGCTGTGATTGGTGCGTTGGCGAAAATGGATACGCGCGATTGCCTAGCCCCGCTGCTTATGGCTTTTTACCTCTAACGCTGGCAGCGGGAGTCGCTCGGCTATGCGGAGCCTATTGGATCAATGGTATGTGGAATGATGTAATTTGCAAACATTCCCTTTATTCCGCAGGTCAATCAGTAGGTACCCCAGCAAGGTTATGCCTCAGTGCGTCTCTCTCAAACTAGTATCGAAGAGATGCACAGAGTCTGATCACTGTTCTAGGTACAACCTACCTAGACGACCTACTACAGGTCATACCTGAATCAATACTTAAGCTACAAATGCGGAACCAGATTTCAGGTCACTGATCCTAAAATTCCCAAATACAAGGAGCCATGGCAAGCGATTTTTAGTCTGCGCAAATCTACCCCAGCGGCTCTAATATGCAAGACACAAGGATAAGTTAAACCATCTTATCTATAAGCATCTCTCTCACACTAGTGCCGACGAAAGAGATGGTCATAGAGATAAACGGGTTTAACTTATCTTTGTGTCTTGTACGTTAGGGCCGCAGGGTGCGGTCATGACCCTCCCCCACCCTGGATCCGCGCTTGAATAGCTATAAGTCGCGCTAAACTAGTACTTAGTACTAGTCTAGTCTAAACCCTTTGAACGCCACAGTCGGCATTGGCCGACAGCAGATTTCCTTGCCCCTGACACCACGGCATGCCGTTTTCCATACATTTTGTCGGCTACAGCCGTCACTCGGCGTCTGTGGCACGCTTTCTCGTATTTAACCGTGGCGTTCAAAAGGTTAACACGAGGCGATTCGTGTTGCCGTCACTATTACGAAGGTAATAAAGTCCAGAATATTTGCTGAGCAACTTCACGGCCTATATTAGTTTGGCGCAACCTTTATTTGAAATGGAAGTTGTGATCGCTTAAGTATCCATGATAATTAATTCAGACGCTCGTAGAGTACCTAACTACATAGGAAAAGGTATTAAAACATTATCATAAATTTGTAAAAACATAGTTTATTTTCTATCATCAATAAATGTCTTTGTAATCAGTGTTGATGTTTTGGTATAATATTCCCTTTACGAGTGCTCGAAACGCAAATAATACCTCTTCTAATAACATGTCTTAACCTTTTGACCGCCCAAGTTGGCTGCAGCCGTCAGCGGATACAGGGTAAAAAAGTCCTTCAGTACCTTTAGGGCTATCCCCAGAAATATTACATATTACATCACTAATGGGGACAAAAACTTTGAATGTAAACTTTTGAGGATAGTCCGAATTGCAGCAATAAGTTGCCGAAAAACTAGCCCGTTAACGATCCCTTTTATGTAACCTTGCAAGATCATCTGTTTGCTGTCTCTTTCTCGCAAGCGTACTGCCTGACGCAAGTGCAAACGGGAGACAAAACAATGATTACTAAAAACCTTTTCAACGCCAATCACGGATATATCCGTCAAGGTATACAGGGTAAAAGATTCCTTGATGACTTTGATGTAAGGTTGAAAATCGTGGTTGGCGTGTGAGTACAAATACAAAAGTTGTCACTCACACGGCAAGCATGCCTAAGAAGTAACACAAATTCAATCTTACGTCAAACTCATGTAGGGCTATTTTACCCTGCATGCCCTGACGGATGGATCTATCGTTGGCGGTGAACCAGCGGTGCGTATCCGTCATTGGCGTAGAGAAGTTTAAATTAGAATCAGCCACAAAATATGTACACAATATAGTACTGTGACACTCTAATGGCCGAATTCAGAAACGCCACTTAAGCATTTTATTAGAGACTAAATAGTTAAATGGCCCTCAGCTAGTTGTCATCCTATACAAAACGTCGCTTTAATTAAAGATCAAATTGAGTGGCCTTTCTGAATTTAGCCATTAGATCGGTATTTATAAAGGTCCGTCAAGCCAAAAATCAGATAAAATTTTAGTAAAATCAGTACAATTCTTGATATTCGTGCCTAAATTGATCAAATGGCCCTTTATAAGAACCCAGCCTAAGACCCGTTCCAACTTGTCGGGTGATTTAGTGGCAATAGTAGTTTATGCAACGGTTGCATAATGATAGCTCGTTTCATAAAACCGCACTAGTGTTTTAAGGCGAAATTATGGCGAGTTGCATACATAAGTTTATCTACACCCATATTATAAACGGCGACACGGCGACGATGGGGCCCCGCCGGCTGCGGCGACGGCGGCGCGCCGGCCTGTAGCTCATATCTGTATTATTATGACCATTACGATACTAAAATCGATACTGTAATAACATTACAGTACAGGTTACATAATGGTGGTCATTTCCTACGGTTTTTGATTACATTATGGAGGTTTTATGATATGGGTGTAGATAAACAATTTTATGATAGGCCGT
Source organism: Tortricodes alternella (assembly GCA_947859335.1). Taxonomy (NCBI): domain Eukaryota; kingdom Metazoa; phylum Arthropoda; class Insecta; order Lepidoptera; family Tortricidae; genus Tortricodes; species Tortricodes alternella. Next base: position 19,939,567 of record OX401968.1, on the reverse strand, counting down.
TCACGTCTATACGACACCGTTATGTAGAGAGGCGGCCGACATCCAATAAAAAAAACTGACAAGTAAAAAAAGGCTCTAAGACGAGCTCCAAACAATGACGAGATTCGTCGTCAACTTGGGAGTGACATGGTAGGTACTAAAATGTAAAATAGATAAATAGAACAACACGATAATCAGTCATGGTGTGTCAAGGCTAGAGGGCCTAGCACACTAGCTTTTATCGCACACATAAAACATCTGTCACTGTTTAACTAATATGCGGGTGCGAAAGGGACGAATGCTTTATGTACCCGATAAAATTAGTACTACGCGGGCTGGTCACATTGCGGGCGTGGTAGCAGCGCGCGCGAACTATCCCGGACGCCTGCACGAATGCGATGCCAATATGTTGTATTGCATTAGTGTGAGTGGGATAGATCGCAACGGGTCACGCCGCCGCCCGTAAATCTGACCGGGCCACCTTTTGGCCGCCAAGCATGTCTGAGAAGAAACACGAAGGACTTTTTATAGTCGACACATGCGCGGTCCCAGGGGACATGACCCCCCCCCCCCCCAAAATCGTACACGTCAAATAGAAAAATCAAGTCTAAAAATAAAGTTTAATTTACTCGACATATTTTATTATTAGTGACCCCCCCCCAAAATTTCAGGCTGCGACCGCGCCCGAGTCGACGACGGTGTCCAAGAGGTGAATAATTTGATTAATATATTCTGAATGTAAGTCTATATGATAAGGTAAATTTTGAATACCTAGCATTGTTTTTCCTGTTTAAAAGTTAAGTATACCATTTGTTTTATTCTTCTAAGAAGTCATCAAGCCATTTTTCAAGATCTTCTGGTGATTCAATCACTGGACTTTTAGCAGTTACTGCAGGAGCTGCCACAGCTGAAATTCATTTATGATGTTTTAATAAATTGTGTAATGAAATAAGCATTGTTTTTCTTTTATAAAATGTATTAAATTTCGGATTTGCTGCAATAATATCAAAGAAACTTTAAAGATGTTAAATCCAGCAAAACTCAGTAAATTCATCAACCAAAATAACAGATTCAAATTAATGAAATATGTAAACTCGAAACGTAAGGAGTTCAGGACAAAATGCTAACGGCGAAAAAGCGTGCCACGAGCGCTCGACGACGGCTGTAGCCGTCTCAAATGTATGGAAAACGGCATATCGTGGCGCCAGGGGCACGGAAAACTGCCGACGGCCACAGCCGACTGTGGCGGTCAAAGGGTAAATGCAAATAGCTTTCAATTCTGATATCAATATGAGTAATTTATGTAAACATACCTTTGATATCAGCTATGCTTTCAGGAACAGATTTGATCTTGTTTACCTCTGGTTGTTTATGAAGATTTAACGCTTTATTAGTACCTAGAATTATATCATCAATGTCATCAACATCTTGGGGATCTAATTCTTTAACTATGGTTTCTATTACAGGTGCATCTTGTGGCTTTTTGACTACTACTTCTATTTCACCTAGAACTTCAGGTATCACTTCAGTCCTCTCTGGTTTTCCTTCATCAAAATTTATTTCATCTAAAACAAGATTTTTATCTACATCTTCTGACTCTGAGTTTTCACTATCTCTTGCTTCTTCCGTCTTATTAAAATCCTCTTTTAAACTTTTGATTAATTTATCTTGTAATTCGGACTCTGTTGTAGCTATTTTAAAGTGCTTATGCTTGTATCTTGTTGTTCTATGATCCATATTCTGTATGTCTGTTTCTGTAAAAATGCTCTTGTCTATGTCATTTCTTTCATAAAAGGGTATAGTGCAAAGAGCTGTGGCTAGGTCATTCATGTTGATTTCGAAGTATTTGTCATAAAGGGACGGACCAGTGGATATGTCCCAAGATTTCTCATGTTTGAACTGGAAATGGCCACCTAATGAAAGGGGTGCTTGTATCAGTTTCTGTAAAACAGTTTAATAAAAAGGTTACTCTGAGCAAGTATACAAGGATCTCTTCTAGTTTATGATAAATACAGCCCTAATTTTCATAATTAAGGAAACCTTCTCAAGCATCAGGAGGATGCTGAAGCATTTAATAAATTCACCAGCTTACATACATTCAAACGGCATAAATCTAAATATGTGAGGCCATAGGCGTGCAGTCCATATAGGCATTTAGGCAGTGCCTACACTGGCAAAATGACCCTGTGTCCGATTTATAACTCGTAATGTGCATTAAATTATTTCTACTATTCAAAAATACCTAAAATATTTATTATTTATGATATTTATTATTAAAATTGGAGACGGTCATTTTTCCAGGGTAGGCAATGCCTAAATGCCTATATGGACTGCACACCACTGATGAGGCCTTAGGTACACTTGCAGAATGCCTATTATTATCAACTTCAAACAGCTTCTGGAGTGACACCGTGGCAATTATAGAATACAGTCCATGTGGTTTAGAGGAATACTAAAGGTACTACTTTAGGTTACTAGGAATAAAAAATATGTATTATTACATTTAAAGAAAGCTCATATATCAAACTGTAGCAAACCTAATCATTGTTTACCTCATAATCAGCTCCCATATTCTCTTGTTCCTCAACCTCATCATAACTGTCAATTGGAACTTCATACTTGGCCCAATTGCTTGTGATCTCTTTCTTTTTATACTTAGAGTTGGCTTCCTCACTTATTTTGAGAATTTCATCCGTTTCTCTTTTTAACCCTTTATAAAACTCCGGACTGGGCTCTTCATATGCTGGTTTTTCAGGAACTGTAACTATAATATTTTGTTGTAAAAACTTCCTCTACACCTGGGCACCAAAACCTGATGGCATTGTTAAGCAGTTAAACCTACTACAGTCTGATCAGATTGCAATTTGTCCTCAAGGTAAAAGTAACACACAGATCATATATCCTAAACACACTGCTTAGCCTAACTTTTACTAGCAAATAAAGCTGCTAACCTTGTAGGGTGCTGGATTTCTTTTAGAGTGCTGTGATTGGTGCATTTGTGGTTAAGTGTGCCTATTGCCTTGTCTATAGTCCTGCTGCTAATATTTTTTAAATCTAATGTTGGCAGTTAGGGTCACACGGCTCAGCGGATATCGGATAGATGTTCTCTTGAGTAACAACTAATGTATTATTATTACAATGACTTTTCTGGATAAAGATGTTCTTACCTTTAGGCTCTTCAATTTTTTTCTCAGCATTCTTCTCACTAGATGTGTGGTTGCGCCCTTGTCGAGGCTTTCTTTGGTCTTTCGGATCATGTTTGGCTTTCTTTTGTCTGTAAATAAACAATATCTTATGATTTCAGGACTACAAAATATGTAAATCAGCTACAGTGGAATACATATACTGGTTATCTAGTCCTTGGTCAGAAACTTTAACAAATAATTGAGTTATACACTAAATAAACAAGTTTGTCCATAGTTAGCCACTCAGAAAGGACTCACTCGACTTAAACCAATAATTGACTGGCTGGATATGAAATCTGATTGCTATACTTACTGGCTTTTCTTTGAGTCTTGGTCCGGCATTATAATATAGGTGCTGAGGATTATTTAATAAAATTTCAACAGAGTTTTATTTGAACTGAATAGTGTTTTATTTGACGTGTGTGCCTGGGTGGGAATATCTGTCAATGTCAATGTATTGTCATCAAGTATTTACTTGGCGCTGTTCGAGTCAATAATAAAAGCGAATGTCCATACGTTTTTTTTTCGCTTTTATGCAGTGGAAGTGATGCAGGATTAAGGTAAGATTCTTGATTCTTATATTCTATATTCTCTTTGGATAAAGCAGTCAACTATATAATTTGAGTTTTAGCTCACTTTAGAACTCCCATAATGACAAAAATAAACGTTGACTTGCTGTGGCAAGGTTCTACCAAAAGTTCTACAGTTTCTATAGTCTCTCATTTAGTACCTATATGTACCTAATTCGGTACTACTTAGGCACCTGCCTTTTAAATCTTTCATTGGCACGTAGCGCTCCACTACGCTTTTTTATAGCTGTGTTTTAACGCTTTGCAGCGAACACTCACTTCAAACAGAAAACCCGGCTACGGCGTCCTTGGAAATAAAAGTGTTAAGTACTTATTCGTTTTTTTCTGCAATTCCTAACATTCTTCATTCCTCATTGTCGGATACAATATGAACACAACGGCAGACCACAACGGGGTCAGTGGCCTCCGCTGCAAAAACTGAAAACACCAGTTTCCATGATTGGTGTTATATAGTTAGGTAGGTATACTATCTATGTACCTAGCCTATGTCATTCATCACGACAGGCATAGGTTGTAAGCTCGGCCCATCTGTGTAAAATCACTGCTACAACCAGATAAATGAACAAACTGTATCGTGCACCAGTAACCGTTCTTATTTTGATGGATTACGGTATACTTTAGAGTAACTTAAATGCAAGGTTAGATTAAAAGCTTCAAAGCGGTTTTCGAAAGATTTATGTTGAGTAACTGGATTGCTATACCTATGTTCGGGAGCGTATGAGCTCGTATAAAAGGAGATTCTTGAGGACCTAGCACACTAGCTTTTATCGCGCACATAAAGCATCTGTCACTTTTTAACTAATATGCGCGTGCGAAAGGGATGAATGCTTTATGTGCGCGATAAAAATTAGTGTGCTAAGCCCTTTGGTCATAATCATAACAATAAATAATAAGAAACATAGAAATTATGAATTGAATAAGTAAGTATAATCTTCGAGCTTAGGTATGTGATCATAATACACAGAAAGATCAGATTTAATCATATTCTTTTAACATCATTAGACTGCATAAAATTACGGATGGTAAGTCAAAATAGTGTGTGTGTAAGTGTATTGATTTTAAATAAAAATTGCAAAACAACGGAAACGGAATTTACAGATAACTATTAATAATAAATTAATCTAGCTCGGATCATTCATTAAAAAGGCTCTTAGCAAAGCAATCCGATCAAAGATATATCGCGTAGGCGGGTAGTGGGCGACTCTCCCCGAGTCTCCCAGGCCACCCGTCTGGCAGACTACAATGGCAGCGCAGCGCAGTACAACCTAACAAGCAGATGAAACAAGAAAAAAGCTTTCATTGTGGTGGGTTGGATACTTGAATATGATATGAGCCACGGGTTGGATGATGTTTATTTTTAACTAGCGATCCAACCCGGCTTCGTCCAATACAGCTCTCAAGGGGTACGTTTTTCTCCTACTTGATTGACAAACATCATCATACTGAGTTTTAGCCAATAAGTATATATGTAATGATGAAGGCACATTTTAATTTGCCCGATTGTTTTTTATTGTTTCCTTATTTTTTCAAAGACACTGGCATCAGTACCATTACCATAAGTTTACGCAAACCGCTCTCGTAATAGAAAACTATCGCTCGGTCCATTTTACTTGTATCGGCAACAAGCAGTATCTCCGAGAGATTTCAATAGCGAGATCGGTATGCGTAAACTCATGGTAAGGATACAGAAAAGTTGTTACCGTTGTCATGTGATTTTTTCAAGCGCATACCGCTTCGTTTGCCGACGAAGACGTCGAGCTTTGCCCGCCAAGTTGGAGAATTAACCCAGTCTCAGGCGCAAAGAAGTAGGTATGAAGATGATGTATTAAAAAATAAGTTACCCGCGTCGCGAAGCGTGTGGTCCTTTGTTGCGCGAAGTAGGCATTAGTCGATTCGCGTGATATGTATAATATTTCATATGATCTAGTTATGCCTTAAATTAATCATTATTCGGCTGAATTTTTCATAAAATTAACAAAATCCGGTAAAATATTCTCAACTTGCGCGGTGTAGGTATTTGAAGAAGAAATCTTTACGAAGAAGAGTAGTTGAAGCAGATACAATTCTTATGTTCGAACTTAGGTAGGTAAGAATTGTATCTGCTAGAATCGATCGGGATCGGGAGGTTATAAAGATAGGGGATCCCTTGAAGGGGGGATTTGATTCTATAGGTTCAATGCGAGGTTTCTTTTCTGAGGGAACTACCAGTTTATCTAAAAAGGTTTCTTTTATTAATTACTAGCAGTGCAAACTACTTTGTTCGCATGGGATTGGGATGAAAAGTATCTTATATTTTATTTCATGATGCCTATTGGTCTTGTCTGGCAAATTTCATCGAAATCCGTTCAGCCGTTTGCGCGTGATGAGGATCCAAATAACCAAACATATTTTCACATTTTAGTTTGGCAGACATTTCGGCTTTAAATATTTTACTGTATTTGTGCATATACTGCAAAAAGGAACAAGGAAGGCGCGAGGGGTGCGTGAAGCATCGCGCATGCGCCGGCCGGCAGGGGCTGCGCGCAGCCGCAGTCGCCACGCGCCCGCTCCCGAATCAACATGGCGTCGCTACATCAAGGACACGGATGACAGACGCGAACAAAACAAACGTTCTATTTAAAATAATTCTAAGAGTTTCAGTGTTGTGTGTAGTGCTGTGAAGTGTTTACATTTTGGACCGGCATCTCACGTTTGTTTACATAAGGTAAGAATATAAATATCGGAAAATAGAGATGAATATTGTACTATTAAATTAGTACGATTTGTTTACGAATCAAAATCATGTAACTAACTTACAAAAGTTCAAGATCGTTTCTAGTTAGTTACGTACTTGGTTTCTTGACCTACCCGACCTACCCCTGTCTGCCCTAGTAGGTATGTTACGACCCCTGCAACCCCGCTGTTAATAGATTTGTTCTATACATAGATCTATCTTGGTTGAGGCATAAGGTTTTGTGTACGGATTTGTTGGTATTTCCTTTAGCAATTCTGTAGTGAGATTCAATCGTTGCTATTTGAGGTTATACCTAAAAACAACGGATTTTGCACCTAGTAACTATTCTATAATTAAGCATTATCGAAAGAAAAGCGCTTACCTAAGTATAAGTAAAAATATTCGGCTCTTTGCGACCTAAGTACCTATATAAAAAGAAAATCCATGACTCCATGAGTATTGACAATTTCCCCAGGTAGGTGGGTATGGTAGGGTACCTACCCCTACCTATCACTAAACTTGTAAATCCCAGGCCTACCTACTGAAATTGTCGCCAATAAGACCAACAACAAAGTCAAAGTCAAAGTCAAAATATCCTGTAAGTATTCAATTTTTAAACTTTAAAAAATTTATGAAGGTCAATGTAGGGTTGCCAACCGTACTATAATATATAGTATTGTACTGTATTTTGGTTCTGTGTTCTATAGGGTCGTTATGCCGGATAACGGCCACTTAGCTGAGTTGCCTACTTCAGACCCTTGAAAATATGTGTTCTTTATGGGCAAAATAGTTGTTGTTTGCATAAATATGTTAAGAATATAGTCTTTTGGAGAAAATATAATGGTACCTTGTTATCTTGCATGTGACAACTAATTAAATCCAAGAAAAGTAAAAAAGTAGTCAAAATGCCGGTTAATGGCCACATTTGTCAGTTAACGGCCACGGTAATGCCGGTTGGCGGCCACTCCGGTTTTTGCAAAATATTCGATAAAATAAATCGGTAAATTACCGATTAGAGTAGTGTAAAACCAGTTAACCTGTAAATTAACGTTAAGAAAAAAAAAGCGGCCAAGTGCGAGTCGGACTCGCCCATCAAGGGTTCCGTAATTTATGACGTATTAAAAAAACTACATACTTACTAGATCTCGTTCAAACTAATTTTTGGTGGAAGTTTACATGGTAATGTACATCATATATTTTTTTTAGTTTTATCATTCTCTTATTTTAGAAGTTACAGGAGGGGGGGGGGGGGGGGGGGGGTTACCACTTTGTAAGTGTACCTCGCGCAAACTATTCAGTTTAAAAAAAAATATGCTAGAAACCTCAATATCATTTTTGAAGACCTATCCATAGATACACCACACGTATGGGTTTGATGAAAAAAAAAATTGAGTTTCAGTTCTAAGTATGGGGAACCCCCAAAACTTATTGTTTTTTTTTCTATTTTTGTATGAAAATCTTAATGCGGTTCACTGAATACATCTACTTACCAAGTTTCAACAGCATAGTTCTTATAGTTTCGGAAAAAAGTGGCTGTGACATACGGACGGACAGACAGACAGACAGACAGACATGACGAATCCATAAGGGTTGCGTTTTTTGCCATTTGGCTACGGAACCCTAAAAATCGCTAGGTGATTTCTATAAACGGCCGCGTGGCCGCCAACTAGGATAAATGAATAAAATGCAAACCGGTAACCGGCCACTGGATTTATAGGAAAATAAAGTACAAAACATGAAAAAATCCATAAACTGACATTTAAAATTGAATATTAGAGTTATTCATTGATATGTAACGTTCATATGAAATAGATAAAAACTAATTAACCCTGGCCGAGAAACTGGCACACCGCTCCTATACTGAGTGCGGTTTCCGGACACACATTTGTACACAATTTTGAAGTTCAATTTAACAAGGTTTTATCAAAAAAAAGTGGCCGCAAACTAAACCATACATTATTTATCACTTAATAACAACATATTTAAAATTTTGCAACCCCTAATTAATATACTTTAACTACCAATTTAAAAACTATATTCACATGATCATGTCAGTCAACGGCCACGTGGCCGCATACTAGAATATAAGAAAAGAAGCATGCCGGTAAGCCGGCCACTGCGTTTATAGGAAAAATAAAACATAAATCATATAAAAACCATAAAAGAACGTTTAGTAGTCTTTATTAGACCTCATCAACATCTAACGTTCATGATTAAGCATAATCCAGCGCCGCGTCATTATTTTTCTTCTAGATTATTGCACGTTCTCACACCACTGACTAAAAGCCAAAACTGAACGGCTAATTCCCAGCTTTGAGTAGACTCTTCCGTTTTAAATTTGGTGTATTGTTATCACACGGCTACTTAAGAATCGCATACCACAAACATTTTAATATTATTGGCCGTATTAATTCTATTATCATATTTAATCAATCATAACTTACACTCTTCCTAAAAGGTTTTTCTTTAAAGTACTATATTTTCTTTCAGTGTACTATTTTATTCATACCTTGGTTGGCAACCCTGGTCAAGGAGTGAATCTAACACCGGTTCGGAAAGAAGTTAAAACCTCTACTGAGAAGAGCAGGCAAGAGACTTTTTTTACAACGGTACACATTTAAGTCCTGTGGTCAAGAGTTGGGCGTAGATAGGCCGACGATGAAGATATTCTTTGTTTGTTTTACACTGGTGTTCATATCATGTTGTACCTACGTCAAATTGTCAGCATGTCAACAGACAACCTAAGTGTCAACAGATGCGAGCTGTCGACACTCCCGCCCAAAAGCAGCTACGATCATAATATTACAAGGACTAATTAAAAAAAAACTATATATTTTAGGCTGCTAACGCTGAATATGGATGCCGCAATAAAGTCGCATATTCCCCGGCGTATAAGTTGATCCAAAATGACAGCCAAATGACAGCTGTCAAACCACGTAGGTACAAGTATGAAAAAAAGCGCCGCACCTCATACCGCACTTCGATTGAGACCCGAAAATGAGTTCTGCGCATTCAAGGTCCAAAGTCCAACTTACGGTCCGCGAATTATACCTACTGTAATGTCCTATTAACACAAGGAATAAAGTATGACAAAACAAAATGAACCGTCAATTGCTGAAAAACCGGTTTAAACCAAATATTTCATATACCTAGTAGGTATGTGATTTTTTCTCTTAAATCCTAGGCTAAACTTTTTAAGCATATCTTTACTGTGAATTTAGCTTGATTTGGACGAAGATATGAATGCGCCTTTTTGTGAGCGTCGTCCGAAGTTGGCGAGCAGAGAGGATATCGGATTCTTTCCGGTGCCCGAAATTAATATTCCGCTAAAGACCGATGACGCCATTACCTTACGTTGACAATAGGTTCGTATTTCGGAAGTTGATGAGAGAGCTCTTTATTTTCCAAAAAAATATATTTAAATAGTTATAATTTGCCACGGTTGCTCCAAAATATGATCCTCTTTGGGTTACTGTCAATGGATGCCAATCTTAACCTTCCTTTACTTTACAGAAGGAACCTATGACAGATCTATATCCTCGGATTTGTATTCGAACTTCTCCCTCTTCAAACTAAGTCTCTGTTTACTGCACTTACAATCAGACGCGGATACAGGACTTTGTTGAGGAGAGGGGGACTTATTTTGTTTGTGTGATTTTACTTATCATTGGTCAAAATCATCAATGATTCGGTCGTGTCGTGAGTCTGTGTATGATTCACCAAATGTTCAGTGTGCAAATAGGTAAATAAGTCATTTCTTGTCCACAAAAGTCATCCTAATATTAAGTTACAAATTAGAATGCAGTCCTAGTAGGTATTATTCGGTAATGAGCCAATGAGAACAAGAGTAGCTGTTGAAGTAAACGCAACTAATAGTCAAAGAAGGAACCCAACAACGTCGAAACGCGATGCATCAAGCTAAAATTATAAGCAGTGCTAGCTAAGGCACCTAAATAACCCGGTAACTGTTCGGTGTCGAATGTTTCGTGTTACGAACTTTGTTCTGCATCAGTTGCAAAACTGGATCCAAATACCAACGACAAATCAGAATGCTTGTTAACGCTAGAATCGTGTCTGTTCATTAGGTATTTGCACATATATTTCCGCTTCGGAAACATCATTGTCACAATGACGTCATAGAAAACGGTATTATGAGCTTTAAAACCTACATGAATCATAAAGGGAAAAAATGTAGTGCTAACAATTCGGAAGTTTACAGAAAACACAAATAGATTGTTCGGTTTAACGATTCCATTCAGGCATCGGATTACAATACAATTAAACACATTCGATGTATTTTTTAGCAGTATGTATTATAATAACAGAATGCAGCATTGTGTGTGGTCCCGGTGTTTAACACGTTAATGTTATTGTAAACGATTGTTTCGCTTCGCTAGAAGCTTCCAGTTCCACTTCGTAATCACTAGTAATCCCAGGTACAATATCTCGATTAACTTGGTTCAATATTATCAGAAACCCACGCATCTGTTGTCATATCCACCCCATATTTCGTGAGCGGTTTCGTCATCATCAAGATAAACACTATCTTACCCTTAAAAGCTGAGCGACGACAATATAAACACGATTCTAAGATTCGGAAATGGAGACAGGAGCAGTGGCGGAGCTACCAAAGTGCTAGAGAATGCCGTGCACCGGGGCCCACAAGCTCAGGGGGCCCTCGGACCCTGAACAGCAATCCTCGTATTGAACTGGCAAAAAATTCTCCCACCCTCGGAATGTCAATTAGTTTGCAACACGACTTTAATCATGGCAACTCATCTGAAAGAATATAGTTAGGGCCCCAGTTTTCTTTTGCACCAGGGCCTTTGGTTACATAGCTACGCTTCTGGATAGGAGCATTAAGTTCCTTACTGAACTGTGTATGTAACTCCAGATGTTTTTCAGACGGGTTTAGCTTTGCGTCGCTGCCCTATTCTATTTATTGATGACATACATGACAGCTATCTACCGTCGCAGGCTTCCGCTCTGTAATAGGGTTTTATCTAACCGGATCAGTGCGTTGTTGGGATTGACTCCTGTGTATTTGCATAAGATAGCGGGAGGAATTGAGTGAGATGTTGACCCTTAATCTGATAGAAGTTGTCGGTCCTTTAGAGAATGAGAAGTCTTTACAAATTCACATATAATGTTAACTTGAATTTGTTGTTACTACTCTGCTGCACTGGGAGTGAAGAAATAGCATAGAATGCGTGCAGATTGTTATCATCCTGGCATGTCGGAAAAGTCGACTAAGGGACGGGTCCTCTCCAATATGGTGGACTATCTGTATGGGCGATGGGCTGATCACCTGTCACCATACGGTTCATCATACCATCTTAGGACTAATTAATCGAACGTGGCCACAAGTAGTCTTGTGGGTCTGCGCACCCCATTAGGGATTTCGGGCGTGAATCGGCGTGATGCTATGTATGTATGTATGTCGAATTTGTATCTTGTAACTAACACCAGATACAAAAATTTAAACTTTGTTTAAACGGTTTATAATAATGCAAAGTAGAGGAATTTTCCGAAATGCATTGGCAATGGCCTCCTATGCTCAAACAGTTATTACCATTAGAACAATGTATGAAGATCAAAAGAATGTGACCAATGATATTATACAATTAGCTTGTGTACAAGATGACACTTGACACTATTAATTAACACGGTTTAATAATTGCCAGTGAACCACATACCTACTCTCCATGAACTATATTTGTACGCGCGATAAGGTAATAGGTAAAGGTTGGTCGGGTACTTCCTTCCGTGTACTTATTTATGTGCGGTATGATAAATTACAATATTATTAATAATTATAATTCCTTGTGCCTTTAGAATTTGAAGGAAACAATGTACTTAGTCATTTAATGAATTTAAAAAGAAGACCGACTAAAATATCGTTAATTTAAAATAACGATAACACGATTAGAGAAGTCACTCGAAATCCACACTAAAATTGGTTTTATTGCATTTGGTTGACATATATATTTTTAAATGTGTCGGGAGAAAATGCGGGCACAAATATTACCTATATCCCATATCTGAAGATTTGTATGAGGAATATCATTAATCATGTTTCAAGATTTCATGACTTAAAACGCATTTTAAGTTCCACAGAGAGTTGAATGGTCGGTGATTCACTTGCCTTGCCAAATGTGGGTAAAACCAGGTAAAACTGATTCTTCAAAGTTTTATCTCAATGCCGCCGTATCTACTGGTCTCAATAAGGAAGCGTCGCCTTAGGTTTTATCCTCTGTACATTTATAGGCTTGGACGAGTGCCAACGTCGTCGACCGACTAAGTCCTTACACAACACAGAACTATGATAGTAATATTTAAGCACTGGAGGACCTACCCTTGTGGCATTTTAGTCTGTAAATGGCTGAGTAGGATTTTTGTGCAGTTTTATAATAATCAGAATATAATGTCTGGAAATATTAAACGATCTCCATCCTTGCAACCGTAAATATACCAGCCTCAATAAATTTGAAGAATTTCCAGGAACCAAAAGCATAAAAAGATACTCGACTGTCAAAAGGGTAACACAAACAACAACAGCCTTTTTATTACTGAAGTCGATTGATTGTTTGCTCCTATCTCAATTGGGTTTTGGGCTTATTAGTGATTTATACTTGTCCCTGAACTTAGCTCTCGGGCCGCCCACCCCCATAAATATTCAAGGAATTCTTTATCGTCGGGCCCAGCCGGTTCGCGAGTTCTTTGAACCTCCAAATTCCCCTCCGGTGTTTAAGACAGATCTATATTTAGAACTGCACGCTCTCACCGATACAAGTCGAAATCTAGGAAGTGTTCTCATTTAAATGAAGGAAGTGTTGAACTCCTGTAAGTAATTGAAATTCTCCTTTTGCGTTGCCACGTGCCTGTTTATGGTAAAGTAGTGACGCATACCGATCACAGATGTTTTGTCAGAACGTTTGGAATTAAATTGACTGACACTTTAAACATGACATCCATGGCAGCAACCGTAATTGTATTTTGCCATGTGTAGACTTACGACGTCTGTTTAATAATCACAGCGAAGGAGTGACGTCTTGTGTGTTGTGTGCGAACAATGGATGCAGGTATTCCTTAATGGCCCTGGTGCCTACTCGAGGTCGATTGTCAAGTTTTTACTCCAGAACCTTTGCCGATCTTATCGGGATGACCCGTTCGTGATTCAATCCTGAAGTTTTTGCGTCTCGACTGGACTGACAAGTTGCGTTTTGCACGATCGTGGTAGGAATAAAACTACAGAGTTATTCGAAGCATTCAATAATTACTAGATACATACTTGATTTTTAATGGTTTTTAATTTATTTGCTCTTGTCTTGACGATGTATGAAACAATTTGTACGAAACAACGCGATGAATGATGCATGAGTTGCAGCAGATTCAATTTTAAACGCAGTCAGGGTGACAGAAGTTTCACTGACTTTTTTATGGAATTCAATTCGCCATTTCCCGTTCAATATCAAACAATATAGTCATAATGTTAATGTATAAAGAGTAACACGCACTGACATGGTGTAGAAGGGTTAGAAACCCTAAAGGAATTCTCGTAAGGGTTATTGCTCCCCCAATAAGGAAGGGAATAGGACCCTTGACTGCGGGTGCTCTTAGGTGTCATGTTTCTTTATTGACGACAGAGTCATCTTACATCTTTAATACTCCATTGTCTTTAACTTAATAATTTAGTTGGCTGCATGGTATGAATATCCTTTAGGACCTACCCGTGTTTTCCCTAGACCTCCCCTTTTTTGTGAGTAAATCTCTCAGTTTCATCTTGTAATTCTAAGGATGTCGTCATCGCTTAGATTTACAGAATGATTACTTGGTTGACCTTTCCACTCCTGCCATAAGTGTCATAATTGCTTCCTTGGACTAATTTGTACAAGTTCCTTGCGGAGATCCTGCGTATATTGTCAACTCGATAATTATATTAATTATTTTAAAGCATATCTAGTTAATAACTGAATATTATTTAATATTTAACACGCTAATATGCTTATCAAAATCTGTAATGAATGTTGTATACGTAAACAAACTCTTGTCATCTTGCTTATCTTTTCACTCGTTTCTAATTGTTACTATTGTTAGATTCGTTTGGAGCGTATTAAACTTATGATGAAAGTATTAAATGGCGGAAGCCTGGGTAATACTTCTTATATGATTGTAAGAGACAGCGGACTGTATTGTTATAAACAACCCTTAACTATCTTAATATCGACTTGATATTTATGAAATTCTTGAAACTTTATTTATAATTTAAGTGATAAGAACGTTAGGATAATCGAGACTTTACGGTAACCTCTTTTATGGCACGCAACGGACGGATCCTTGTACGTAGTGGGCTAGATAATCTTTTTACTAATACCATATTTGCGATAATTGCTGCTTAAATAAATTATGGTCAGACTCAAAACAATGATCATGCTGTTACAAATTCTTGTTCAACGTCGAGTTCCGAGTAATAGTCACGCTTTATTTTCCAGACTATCGTTTTATTAGTCCGTTTCATCGCAAACACCACGCAACACTCTCGGAATGCTAATGCTCTAGATGATTTCAGCCACGACTCACTGTTTATACTTAACTTACAGCACAACCATAAAAAATCTCGTTCGCATCAAAGTTTTTACTACATTGACAAAGCGTTCATTATTCCTTGTTTCAACTGATTTCTTTTCATGGTTCTACTACAACTCTATTTCAACGCCTCTTCCAACACGTGTTGCTTCAACTAATTGCGCTACGTACGTGCTATATCTAAAAGAACTTGCAGGAAGGAACTTCATAAGCCTATCGAAATGCACGTGCGTGCCACCAATCAAATAAATTTGACATTTATTTCGTATGCAGTAATGCTTACATTTATTTGTGTGACTCATACGGTGGTTTATAATTTCTTCCAGATGGAAGGAAGGATACCTTATTGTTTTATGATAAAGCCATAAGTTCTTGTTTCTCAGGTTGATGAGGCCTTTTACTTCTGTAGTGGCGCCATTGGACGTACTATACAGACGCCTGTCGTTAAGGTGTCGCTAGCAGTGCGTGATATAAACTTATTGCTCCCATTATTATTTATTTTATTTCTCGCTCGATTCTTTTATTTCGTTTCGCTTGTTTCATTTGGGTTAGTATTTTCACCAGCTTCATTCACGTTTAGATGTCCAAAATATAAACAATTACCCGTACGTGCTTATTTAGCATTCATTTATATGATCGACGGAAGTTGATATTAATAATTGCATCCGTTAATCCGATTTGGGAAACAGAAGCGATAAAACTGACCTTTTGCTTTCGCGGTGTTACTAGTATGTTATCAAGAGCGCAATTTGAAGATTCAATTGTGTTAGTTTGATTTGAAATCGATTTAATTGAAATAACTTTTGTTTACCCGACGCGTGGTGAAAAGGAAAGTATAGAATTTAACAGTCTATGTATGTATATGACCAAAAATCGGATGTTCTACTATAACTCCTGAACCTATTCTGGTCCTATTTTAACACATGGGATAACGGGCGAACGCTATATAAAAATTCTAAGGGTGTGTCATACTAGGAGCAAAAGTGATTTTACGTCGCCAGTCGGGTTTTAGTTCTGAACTTGAGTTTTTTTACTTTATTATAATCAAGTCAAGTATACTGAGTTGCTTGTGCGGTGCCGTATTTTTTACTTTTCTAATCCATTCACACCATACCGCTTTTAATTTTCTCCTGTTGGAATATAGATAACTTAGGCACTTTACTAGACGTGTACTCTTTACTTTAAACCTAATAATAAAAAGAAGTTATTACGGCACATGTAAACTAAATATATTTAGTATATACAAAAAATGCATGGGTGAAACACATTGCGGACAGATTTTAAGTAGGCACTCAGAACAAACGTGCATTTGTTATCAACTTATGATGCTATGACGATTAAAGCATGAATTACACATAAATAATAGTAGTTTATGCAACGGTTGCATAATGATAGGCCTCAAAACACTAGTGCGGTTTTCATGAAACGAGCCGATAGGCGAGTTTCATAATAAGATTGCACGTGTGTTTTAAGGCCAAATTATGCAGAGTTGCATACATAACTTTATCTACACACATATTATAAATCCTCCATGATGGGTTCAGAAACAATATTTTCTGGCAACAAGTTATTTCTTGCAATCGTGGCTGCATATTTCCGATATCCGGCGCATTTTCACATCACACACACTCCGAGAAGACTACTTACTATTCATATTTTCAACTAAAATGTAAATTACAAACAACTTTTTCTATTCAATTCAAAAACAATTCTACTTTGATTCAGCAAAACGCCAACATGGCGATCCTCCGTCAAGACCATTTTTTTTTAAATCATAGACAAACGGATGAAGTCTCTATTCTCACGTCACTCGAGATCAAATATTGTGCAGTTTATATTAAAAAAACATACTGAATTGACGTTTCGTATCAATAACTGTTTTAATATCTATGGATACTAGAATAGATACCACTTGAGTTTTGACAGCTGTTCCAAATTTAATCTCTTTTCTTTACAAAAACGATAAAGAAGTCATGTTATTTCTTTATCGCAGCACTGGTTTTTCCTAATTGGTTGTCAAAATGGTTGTCATTTCCTAAGGTTTTTGATTAACCAATGGAAGTTTTATGATATGGGTGTAGATAAATAAATAAATTAACTTCAAGGTTGAATTGTGAATTCTTGAAAATATCAAGGATTTCACGCGTGGGTAAGCCTTTTTATGCTGTTTAGTTTAGTTGTCGCAGCGAGTCAGCGGTACGGTATAGGTATTTTAACAAATACAAAGTTCTTCACGGGCCTTTTATTACATTGGCTGACTGTTCGGATCATGAAATTGTTTTTTTAACCCTGACTCTTACCATCAATATGGTTACGTCTGGTCGGGAGCGTAGTTCTTTACTATCTATATGTCTGCCATATTGGATTTGATTTATTGTTGCACCTCCATCACTTGCAAGATTCCGTTTATTCTATGCGTCCAAGAATCATTATAATTAGACTACTCTTGACTACTGGGGTACAAATAAACCAATTCACATGCATACATAGTTAATCAGTATTTTTAAACACATTAGGTATGCCTCTTTGCCTTGCGCAGTCGGGTAAAAAAATATTATACACTTGAATACACCTCGCATGAATCACACATAACGCACAGCGGGCGCCTGCGCCGCGCCCGCCGTGTTTTGTTTGCGGCAGGAAGCCGTCGTGGACGTCCGAGAAACTCGCGCATGTGGTTTTAACGGCCGAATTAGTACCTTTCTATGAAATAATGGCACAGGCAGCGGGCAAATAGAGCGGGGGAGGGCAAAAGTATTCACTTTGACCCCAAAGCATTTGCTTCGTTTGAAGTAAATCGAAATGCATTGTGTTCGTTACTTTGTCATTCATTTGTACCTTAGAGGTATACTTACAACTAAATCCTTAATTGTATCCTTGTTAAAGTGCTTAGGTACACAGCTATCAGCTCGCAAATCGTAATTGTTGCTTCAAATGGAACAATTTAAGTATCGCAAGTATCACAACATGGACATTAATTGTTTGTCATACCCCAAAGTTATGTGCACCGTCTGAAAGACTCCGCTTTCTAACAATTGTGACTTGACAGAAAGGCACACAATGACTCCGGACATTCGATTACTTTTTCATCTGATTTCGTTATGTAATCGACACGTAACCAATTGTACGAGTGCATAATTAAGCGCGATTTACACTGACAGTTGGTCAAGTGGCGGCATTTGCGAGAGCCAGTCGATTCAATACTGTAACGCAAAAAAACTACAGAATACTAACATAAATCCTCATGTACTAGGGGTATCATTACTAAGTACTCACGTATATTTGAACCAAATTGAGCTTGGAAGCACTTTTTAGAATTTGTCCAGTAAATCAAGAAATCAAGTGATAGTTCGGTATTTTGTTCGAAACGATCTGGATTTTTTGGCGTAGTAAAATGAAAACAATATTTATGAAAACAAATCAAGTTATCAAGAGATAACATTAAAAAACATTTTTGGACAAGCTATTCGGTGACCAAAATGAAGTACAAAAGAGCTCGCTGGCATTATTGTTCGCCAACAATGAATTAGAGGAAAAGTGTGTATGAAAATGAAAAAATTAAAATGAAAATATTTATTTTGCAAGTAGGACACCTGGGCTCTTTTACATGTCTGAATCTACCACCGCTTCGAAAGGTGACATCTGCTGAGAAGAAACGCCGCAAGAAACTCAGCAGTAAGTCTTTTTTCAACTTTGGCAGTAGTTTTATCTGTAGTATTAGTATGGTGTCTGCATGACATATTAGTGCTATGATTATTGAAAGGTAAAGTCGAGATGGACCTAACTCATGAGCCATGTCCCTGTGTTAAAGAATGAAGAGACAGCCTCGCCTGAGCTCTGACACTTCTTAATAAGGAATGGCCGCCCGCTCGCATCAAACCCAGGAATTTATTTGGGGACATTCCTTATTTAGAAGTGCGATTAATGGAGAGCCATTACTGGCTTGTATTTAACAGTCCGTCAATATATAGTATTGATGTGACTGATCTACCAAAACCGTTAATTTCACGATAAGTAGGTACACCCCGTACACTATTTCAGCACAGCATTTGAAAACAACCCATTTTTTCCAACACCGGATCACATAATAGGAACTAGACCCATTTACGTCTAGTTCCTATTATGTGATCCGGTGCACGTTTCACTTTCACCTACATATATACGTATTGATTAGCGGTAATTAAGTCGTTACGTAGCCGTGTCGGATTGATGAGAGGATAAAGTTTAGCTTTAGTTACGTCGTTGACCTTAAAATGTGTCCGGTCTTCATTTAAACGTCCACTGGTGAATGGGTTAATGTGAGGAAGGGATATTATTTCAGTTTTGAAATACGATTGCGCTCTAGCGTTATTACGTTTCTTAACATGACCTATGAATACATAATTTTCGAAAAATTCGCTGAACGGAACAGAAAATAAGAATAAATCTGTACGTCTCACTAGTTTATTCGTAGTTTGTTGAAACTCACGTAAAATCCTTTGCAGCGTAAATTTTGCTCACGAGCAAATTCCGAATGAATCCAGACGTCTTGAATTTGCACAAGGATTTATAGCAAAGTAGATATATAATGACAAAGTCAATGTTTGAATGACTGGACACTGAATTGATAACGCAGATAATTTATCCTGGACTTTGACGATAACAACATCAAAATGTCTTCCTTTAGACTTGACCTTTATCTTCAATCGACAATATCCTTCATCCTTGGATGCACTAATGTTGGTAACAGCCGAAATATCCGCATCGCCGATGACCCTGATTCGACTGCACGTAATGGCCTTCGGTCCGTTTGTGATGTTTTACGTATTCCACTCGCGATCCACGTTGAGTACGATACTAGTGATGTTTCGGATCGATGTATTGATCGGCAATATTGTTTACTTGGTAAAATCGAACCAGACTAACTTGCTTGCATCATCATAAGAGGAGGCTGGTTTGTGACCAGCCGTTGTCATTAAAAAAAGAACGAAGTCTTTCGCGTGCAAATGGTTTTTTCTTTCTTTTATTTATCCTTGCATGCTTTATTTCCGAACTATAACAAAGTTATCTTTCCCTTTTATCTACCACAATATATAACAGTATCGATGTTTCAGTGACAACACTTGTTTTAACAATGAGGCGTCGTAGGAGGATATAAATTAATTGTTATTCCATTGACGCCAGCCGCTGGTCCCCTTTCTCCAAAGATTCACTGGCGCTTCCATGTTTTCAAATTTTAAATCATGTTTATTGTTTACTCTCTATATAGATCCGGTTTCGTCAAACGTTTTTTCTTACGCAAGCATTTACCTATTTGCTTTTAGTTAAAAGGCTGTTGGTTGGGTTTAAATAATTGAGGCTATTTTTCATTGTTTATTTGAGGAAACTGTTAGAAATGCGATTTTGATTCATGTGATAGTAGAACGGAATATACAAAGCGAAATACATTTATCATTTGCTAATGAAAGAGTTTATATAACTGTCCATAATGAAATGTAAATGTGCGTCTACGGGGTGTTAAATATGCTATTTATCTGCACAATGTAACTCACGAACGTAGCCCTTGGCGAGGAAGCGAGGGATATAGAAAGTTGCTTCAACTGGGTTGAGCGCCGACACTTTATTCTAAGTACTTGAATGTATGATTGTGGCCCGAGCCTTGTTAGCAACACCTCTGTTGCTAATAGATTGCAGGGATCCGTATAAAGTTAGAATAACGCTTTACGAGTAAAAAAAACATAAATATACCGATTAACAATACAACGATTGATAATATCTTAACAAAAGTGGACTAGTAAATACTTAGTCCTTAGAATGATCTAAAATAGAGAGTTCTCTAAATAACTAGTATCTGAAGAATTCCTTCTACACTTGTTTACTAGAAATAATGATTAACATTATATTTCTTAATAGTTTAAAGGTATTTCAATGTCAATTTCGTCACCCATACATTTTAACTGCGAAACGGGCCGAAAGGGGTGGATCGTCTTGTCAAGCTATGATATGATGTTACAAACTTAAATCGTTGGCCTAAGTTACAAGTAAAGAGAGTCTAGGTGAATTCTATTTTGAAGATGTTTCTGGCTATGTAATACTAACTAGCGGTCCTGCCACAGCTTTTCCCGAGGTAACCGTCATACATGTTTAGAGTCTACTTTCAGGGGTCGAATTTTAGTCTCCTAGGACCCCATTATCTAAAATTATATTGGATTCAAAGGGCATTCTGAGCGAACTTAAGATTTAAAATTCTATTATTAGTATTTTCTATTTAACATGGGTAATGAAGATGATATTCTTTATCATTCCAAAACATCGAACAAACTATGTAGCTCTTAATTTTTATTACATATAAATCAATTGAACTCACTAATTTAATTCATGTTATGGTAAAGAGAATAACAATGTTCACGTGATCATTGTTATTCGCAAACATCACGTGAGTGAAACTGTAAAACCTATTACAGAAATAACTTTAATGCAAAAAAGTTTTGAATTTTACTATAATATAACCACCGTTGCCAACACTATGGCATCCATCGTCTTCACAAAACGTGGCACACAAGCAATAGCTTTCATCGCCCAAATATTTTTTCGGTTTGACCTACGCTGGTAGTCTCAGACGACTCCCCCAGCATCACCAGGATTCATGCAAAGGCCGGAAGGGCCTTCGGCATGGTGGGCATCGTGCAGATAATCATCCGTCCCTTTTTAACTGTTCAAGTTTAAGAGTTTATGTTGCCAAAGGTCGGAAACTGCTCAATGACTCATTGGGGGTTGTTGATGTTCATTGGCCGCTGTGATCACTTACCGTCCGGTGACTCACATGCTCGTTTGCCAAAACAAAAACTAATGCGGGAGTGAAAGGGACGATTGCTTAATATCAGGATAAAATCTAGTATTGTGGCTGATTTACACCCGCTGTCGCTTGTCGCATACCAGCCCCAGTGGGTGTTGCAATGACCTTGAATTAGTTGACGAACGACGATTCAATAGCTTCGAACAATGCTTTCCACTGCCCATTGTTTCTGCTCACTCCGTTTTGCACTTATCGGGCTTGCGCTAGGCTGGTGTCGAAAGGTATGTCGCCCATTGTTGGAGTTTCTTCATGACGTATGCTGTAGATATTGTTAAAAAAAATCTGAAAAGGTGTTTCAAAGCAGAAACGCTCGAATTTCTCTATTTCGAAATTATCATCAGCAGTACTTGGAATCTGCATAAGCTCTTCGATGCAGTTCCTTTTTTCTTCGCTTGTTATGCCGATAACAGCTTTTGCAGAGGTGCAGTTCAGGCATAAGACAAGTTTTTCTCAAAAGTTTGCCATTTTAAATGCGAAAGTGATGCTGTGACCACCTACTGTAGTATCCCTACTAATATTATAAATGCGTGTGTTCGTTTGTTGGTCCTTCTTTCACGCAGCAGTGTGATAGAGGCTACTTTTCACCCAGAAAAAATACAACAGCAGGGAACGACAATAACCAAATTACATGCGGGCAATATCTAACCTGAAAATATTTGATGGTAGGTAATCATGGTGGCATCTTATTAGAATAAAGTTATCGTGTTCTTTTAATCCCAGATTGGGTCTATTAGCTTTAGCATTGATAATAGCGGTATTTTAAATAAGGTCGGAAAGGTCAATCAACACATTGAAAGTACAGCGATTATTCACAATCTGAGCGAGCTGTCACATAAGACATTGTAATTTTAAAGCGTTTGCTGTTAGTGTCAAAATTTTATTACAAGGCCTCCCACGAGCATAGTGGACAACTTGCTGTCGTAACCAATTGTTTGTTTGAGCATATTCTATAAACGTTCTTGATAGTGTTGAAGATTTATAGTAATATTAATAATATAAGAATAGAATACATTTATTTCAGTCATCAGTGGATACCTTACAGGCTAACACAGGTATTCTATGGAAGAGATGAGGATAGATAAGTTAGGTACAATTGACGCATTAATTGCATAATAAACACAACATTTTAATCTGTTTAATGTGATGATGATGATGGACACCTATTAGCAAATAAAATGAAATGCATTCGACATGCTTCCTTAATCGCAAAGCAAACAAAAGAGCGTTTGTTTAACAAAAAGATGAACAGCGTGCTTAAAAAGCCGGTCAAGTGCGAGTATGACTCGCGCGTCGAGGGTCCCGTAGGTGCTTACCTATGAAAAACAGACACTACCTTGTAAGTACCGAACCATAAAAATAAAAATAGCTAACCATTTAAAATTAAGTAAAACAAGAAATAACTTTCCCAAGCACCTATCTCTCTGCAACCGTCGACCGTTTGATACGACCTTGCAAAAGTTATTCCGTTAAACTATCTTTTTTTCCATTGCTTGTGCTGTAAAACACTGCTTCTTGCCAAATTTCATGATTGTAGGTCAACGGGAAGTACCCTATAGGTTTTGATTTCCTTGTGCGTATCAAAATTTGTCATGACTTAGAAGGGACCTGAGTATTTTGATATTCACTTCAACTCGATACTTCCACGCGTTCCTGAGAAAAAGGTCTTGACACACGGACGGACAGACAGACAGTCGGACAAAGAAGTGATCGTATAAGGGTTCCTTTTTTCGTTTTGAGGTATAGAACCCTAAAAATGACCGAATTAAACGGCTATTAAAACATAATAGTTTTGAAAAACAAACAACGATCGTGACATGCGCAGATTATAAGAGAAACACGATAAAATAGCGCTTAAATCAAGCAAAAATAGACGTCATGTCAATGCCGTAAGGATTCGACGTGAGCTTTATTTCTGTGGTCATGCTTTACCACAGATTGCATAACGCTTTTTGCTTTTTGAACTGCGCACGCGATGGCTTAACATGTAAACATTAAGAGAGACAAGTGCTATCATTCACGTCACTTTCACTTAACTTATCCCGGGCGACAAAGTTGGGGAGATCGCATGATAAACCAATATCGGTATTAAAGGTGATTTCGGTTATGCAAGCCGGTAATACTCCAGTAAATTTTAATGTACGCAACTTATCGCTGTTTCCTTTTTCGCAGAATACCTACCACTTTCAATTAGTTAAAGCCTTGAGAAAAAATGGTTAATATTTTAATACTCGAATTCTTCATCAAATAGTTTGTTTTGCTTTGTAACAGTACTTAACCCAATTGCTCCTCAAACCTTTTCTGACCGGAGCTGTGACACGCCGGTGAAGGGTCTGACCTCCTCGATCCACTTCAGTTCATCAGTATTTATTTATACATTATTCATTCATGACAGTCATCGTTTGGTGCTAGAATTGTCGCTGACCTCCTTCAGTACGTGCAGTTTACTAATGGCTGCGAGGTAAACAAAGAATGTTGCGATAGTTTTCCTTATATTGATAAGATTCATTGCTATCTTTTCTATTTAGACGTGGTCAGTATTTTTTCCTGCCGATCGAAACATTATTACGTTTAATTCTTCGAATCCAAAGAAAATAACGACATCTACGAAGTGTGGACAGTTCGCAAAGTAGACCTCAGAATCGAAAGGT
Organism: Tortricodes alternella; assembly: GCA_947859335.1. Taxonomy (NCBI): domain Eukaryota; kingdom Metazoa; phylum Arthropoda; class Insecta; order Lepidoptera; family Tortricidae; genus Tortricodes; species Tortricodes alternella. The sequence continues at coordinate 19,915,031 of OX401968.1, read as the reverse complement.
TTATTTTAAAATTACGGTCCCTACCTATATGTATTAAGTTAAGGCATTGTTTTAATAGTGGATACTTTTTTAAAACTACGTGGTTAGGTAGAAGGAACGAGGCGGACAGACGGCTAAGTAGGGTTTTGAAATGAGGAGATTGCGGACTACCTTAAGATTTATATTTCTACGAAAGTAAACTTGTCAGCCAACATAATTTTTTTAAGGTCTCGGTACAGGTAATTCTATATTTTCTCCAAGAATAGTCTATTTATGAGTATTTCTCCAAAAGTTAGTTCAAAGTTAACGTACTTACGTCAGCAACTCTGTATGTATGTACATTCTTTATTAAACTCACCTAAAAACACACATCAAAATCACCTAAAATATACATCAAAACTACCTAAAAACTTACAAAACTTATCTCTTTAAGTGATCTCTTCCAGCTAACCTTTGAGTCAACGCTAAAAGAAGACGTATATAGACAAAATAACTACTATGTACACAAACGCGATAAAAAAGCATGCTTAAAATAAAAACCTAGATGAACAAAAAGTCAAAAACACAAAGTAATCATTGTTTCATGTGCTTCTTACTACCTGTGCTGATCTAGATGCAGAGATCCAAAGCGGACTTGATTCGCATAAGTGGGTGTGTGCGAGATTCCATTCAACACAAAACGCAAGGTCCCTGCAAGCAAAAACTGAGTTTTTTATGCAACTAGGTACTGCAAAAGACCATGTATTCATACTTTTAATTCAACAAAATGCCTTTGTTGTATATGTTAATGAGCTACTCGTGCGGACACGTTTTTACACTAGATTTTGTTAGGACGGTTAATAATTTATAGTTTAATTGCAGGATTGGCAGTGGAATTAACTTATGTGTGGGTTATGCCATTATTATATTCGTTTATAAAAGAGTTTTTGATGTAGTGAAACTGACCAAACTGTAAATACTTAAGGGACAGTTCTACAAATTTTCCCGAGCGCATATAAAAATAATTCTTAGATTGGACTTAAGCATAGCAGTTTCATTATGCCCGCAACATTTATTTCTTCCCTTCAGACATACCAGTGGGTTTTATAGCTATACAAGCTATTATTGACATTAATCGATTTTAAACAGCAAGGTATGCATTGCAAGGCAAATATTCTTGGGTAGAGCTAGTGTTTGCCAATCTGACTAAATTAGCGAGTGCCACGAGTCTAGATAAAGCAAAAGATACTAATGCGACGCCTCCTAAGAAGTTCTGGCTATACTTTGAAACAATTCATAATTTGATTAATTTTCATACTGCTTTAAATCACTTGAGAGAAATTGAATAATAGAAAACAGAATGATCGATGACAGACATATTATAATAATCATTTTTATTATGACAGTGAACTACTTGACATTTTACGGCACGAACAATAATCCATTATCGTTGGAATGCCGTAGATGGAAATATTCTAACACTACTTATTTCGTTATAATTTACCTTGTACCTGTTACCGACTACATTCATCAAGCTTGCTAGCCTCGCATTTCCGAGAGCGAAACTGCCCATTATCTAGTTATATCAGGCTTTTATTAAAACTTTATCAATATCGAAATTTTGTGTTCTCTGAACCGCAATATTATCCTTATCACGCGGCGACGTTAATTTGTGATACGCGGTTTTGCAACCGACGGCGCCATCAGAGGAATTCTTAGCCGCGATAACTAGGCTTTTAAGTTGGAATTTGCGGTAAATGAGTTGGAATTTAAATTTTGCTCACTAAGGAATCAAAAGGGCGTTTTGTCTCTTATTGTTTCATGTTCTCGCTAGTTCTATGTATCATGGATATCTCATTTGAATTGTGAGTTATGCCCACGTGAGACACAACAATGGACTAATCTATTTGTCCTACGATGAACAGAATAGGCAACTGTATTGTCATAATTCGAAGAATAAGGTCAACCACCTGTTTTGCATTATTTCCGTAAAATATGCGTGGTTAAAGCCTACGGTTAGTGCGTTTTACTTAGTTGTTTGTTAGTACGTTATAGTAATGAAAATATTCAGTTAAGTGAGTTCTCATGTTATCCCGCTCCTTGCTGGGTGGGTAATTTCTAATTTTCTCCTTACATGCCCATGTTATTATGCATTTACGTACAATAGGCGAAAATGGTCATGCTCACAACTCTGTAGGTTTCCATTTATTTTGTACTTTCGCTGCACCTGGGCAACACGAGAGTGCACTTAACAGTTGTTACTTGACTCCTGATCATTTCCGAATGAATATTTATCTCTGAATGGTTTCGAAAGGGAAATAAGCAAGCTTGGCTTGCGCAACCTGTTAAATTTACTTTGTTTTTAAATGTAGATATCAAGGTGTGGAGCTCTAGCGACATGTTGGAGCTAGCAAAGATTTTACTATCACAGATAACTTAAAAAGAAGTGCTAATGATACGTTTACGATATCCTAATAAAAGATTGCGGAATATGATTAGGTAAATTATGTGTGGGCTGTTGAGCTTTTACAGTCAAATACCGACACTAACAAATTTTTGCATAAATTCTATCTTCGTTTCCGTTGCATAATTGTTCAATTAAACGATTCCTTCAATGTTATAATCGTTCAGAGTATCGGAGGACGATTTATTCACTTTATATAATTATTTAAAAGAAATAGAACTACGAAGGATTATATTTCCGAATAAACATGCATGTAGTTATTAACAAGGTGTAAATAGCTTCCTTGGTGCATGCGATCATCGATGTAAACGGCCAGCGCAGTGTCACGAATGTCACCGGGGAAAGTGGTAATAACCACTCTGGCCCATCTTCGTGCGAGGCTGCCATTGCCGTGTAATTAACCAGTTAAATAACGTCGATAGCTGCGCTGATACGCGGACCATCAGGCGTCATTTCAAAAGGACTTGGCACGGCAAGAAAAACATGTTCGTTGTCTAAGTTACACCGATAAAGGCATTCATTTCATCCAATAAGGAATTGCGAACTATTATCATCACAATATTTCTATACGTTTTACATGTTTTTTATTTTATTAAAGTCTCAATGCCAATTAAAATAATGGCCTGGACATGCAATACGGAATTGCTTATAACACGCCTGCACAAGATACCCAGCTTGAAATTCAGTTTAAGTTCTGTCAAAGATCGTAGTATTTTCAGGAAAAACAACAAACAACGGACAACCAAAGAAAGTTTAAAAGCCTTATGATTTTTTTCTTCATCACTCCGCAATGTTGTCGGAAAGTTGGGGAGGTTGAAGAGTTTACATTGATTATTCGAAAATAATGGCCTTTTGGATTCCAAATTTGAAATCGTAAGAGGTCTGCTAGCTATAGTTCCTAAATTTTTTTAAAATTGCTTTTAAAGAAATATGCGGGATAATATACAAGTGTAAGTAATTAATTAATTAATTATGTAATTTACTTTATTAATTGTGTTATTTCCAGTTAAGCAGCAAATGAGTTGTAATATATCGCTTAAAGGGAATGTATCGAATAACCAGTCAACCTGTATAGATATCAAAAATCTAAATATTTTAGGTAATTTCATTTAAAGTTTACATAAACTATGGACTAACATTAGGTCATCCTAGTAAATATAAATTATACCTACCTGCGACAGGAGTCCCCACTCATCCATAAGTTCCATAACAAACAGTTGTAGTCTACTTCAAGCTTCATAGGAATATACTGGTGCATTATCCTTTAGATATATATATAAATATATATATATATTTATAAAGACAAACCGAACTTCACAGAACAACATATGTTTCTGGAGGAACACTTTGATGTACCAAATGTTGCATGCTGTGTCTAGCCGTGGATTGGATTGTGTTGGAGTGGTTGGATGTTGGACAGTCAAATTTCGTTACCGAGATAGCTTTTGATTCATCTTCACCTTATAGACAATCAAACCTAGATGCGATTTAATGTTTACTAAATGAAATATGACCAAAGTATGATCGTAGGATCTTCTCTTAATCGTGATAAAGGTACGGTCACGGATAATAATATTTTAAGGATTATTTAACAATAAATATTTACTTGAGCGACGATTACGCGTAACAAGTATCAGAAAAATAGCTGTGATGGCATTTGACTAGTAAATTGTAGCCACATCATTACGCGTGAATGTTAATAAAAGAGGAAGTTACGATACCTCTCTTTACCTCATTGAGTTATTATCGTTGGATTCCCATAGCACCAATAGAACTTCTATATGACCCATGAGAACCATAGTATTGTTGTCTAGAACGACGTCTGCGTATGCAAATCAAGTAAAATTAAATATTATTAATATGTAAATTCACACCGGCTGGCCTTGAAGTAATTTAAAACGTTAATGTAATGGCATGATCATTAATTATATCGAGATGGTGACGCCTGATTAACTAGGCGACGTTAGTGACAGGTGAAGTTGTCTCCTAATTTATTTACTTAAATAATTAAAGTGATCATAGGTAATTGGGTTAGATTTAATTGTCAATGAATCAAGAATTTATAATGACGAGTTGAACGAGGCTAAAAGGCTTAAAAGGTGACGATATCTTACACGAAATGCATATTATATAATATGAAATATATAGATACGAATTGAATGAAACTCAAAATAAAACCATGGCTACTTTTAAAAAGAATATTAAAAATGCATGATGTTATGCAACTGCAACTTTAGAAAATAAACTTGATACTTATAGGTTTTGCAGAAAAGCAATTTATTTAAATAAGAATCGCTATTCGCAATAGAGTTGCCAAGTAATAGCCGACAGGTGGCATTTGACAATAGTTGCTGCAAACATCATCCCAGTGATACAAACGGTTAAAAAAATTTCATGTTTATTTATAACACTACCGTATCGTTTTGCAAGAAATATAAAGAGGTGTCACACTTAGTTTTATCCTCATAGTATTAACAGATCTTTAGAAGTTTTAATTATTATATCATAGTTCAACTACAATGCGCAGAAAAGTGTCGTGGTTTGAATCATGCTCGTGTTTAAGATTTATTTACATGGTAAATATATACTTAACATCAATTAACATAAACACAGCGAAGTCAGAACAACTGATCTTAACACAGCTAAATGTAAGCCGTGAATGTTGAATAAACTTGAAATATTCTGTGATAACATGTTGTCGAATTTAATCACTAGTTTCAACGTTGAAAAAATAGCACTAGTAACATTACTACAATACCACAATAGCCATGTTTCCTGAAAACTGGCGAACAGGGAAAATACGAACTGACTCTATCTACGTGATCGATAAGCTTTGATATAAACTATAACATTTATCATTTCCTCAGCAACAAAGTTGCTCGAATCATAGACTAGTGGCTCCGTGAGCTGTAGACCTCGCGACAAAAGACTTCAAAAAACTGAATCTAAAACAAAAACCCTTTGAAAAAGTAAGAAATAATGATTGGCCTTGCGACAAACTTAACTTTGCCGTTGAAAAACTGATATCTCGATACATCGGGTCTGTTTACCAACACCGCCAGTAAGTTTGTAATTGCAAAAACCTCCATATCTCCGCCATTTTCAAATATATCGAAAAACTGAATCGACAATTTTTTTTTATACATTTACTGAACCTCCTTACAAAATTTCACTAGAATCGGTTGAGAACTGCGAGCTGGCGCCTCATTCGGGAACGCTAAGTGATTCTCGCTCTTACGCATTTCGCGTCGTGCGGAAGAGTGGAATGAGAAATCTGGCTTACGAGTCGCTACAGAATCAGCGTTCCCGAATGAGGCGCCTGTAGACGAGAACAAATGGACATCCGCTGGTCATTGGACATACGAAAGCATTTTTGCCCAAGCTGAAACGGAGACGCTTCGCTCGCTTCGCTCGCTCGGTCGATTATGTGTTCCAGAAGTTTACGACTGATACTCTATTCACGAGCTATTTAAGTTATTTTAGTTCCTTCACTGAGGGCTATAATAATGTTACACGCCTTTTAAGAGCTGACGTACACTTGAGATATGTGAACTCAATCTTTGGTAGATACTTTCTTTGGTAATTTGAATGTTTCAGATTAAAAAACTGCACGATGGCACGTAAGTATCCACGCTGAAAAGCCAATTATAAATATTGATTAAGTTTAAGAAACTGAGGAATATCGGTATCCAAAAATAGTCTTTAAGCTTAAGTGCTCTGAGAAAGCATTTTGCTTCGCTTTTGTCATCCTGCAAATTATAATCTTCTCAGAGATTATAGCTAACGATCTTGTCAAATATAGGTCACGTAGCCAAGTTGATGCCTCTTAATTTATTTTAAGGGTCTTGGAACGGGAATTATGTTTGGAACTCGAAGAAGTTTGAACCAATTAAATGTCAATTTGAAAAGTTCCTTGTCTCAAAGACGAAGATCTCTATCTCTTTCCTTCTCTAAATCTCTAAATACTTAGTATAAAGCAACGTCGCTATCCGCGTCTGCCTGGTTGTCCGCTTAGTTCTTATAAACTATGCAATGGGGTGTGGATGTGGTTTTACAATTACTACTAGTTTAAAATTGACTCTCACCCGGGCGAATCCGGGATGGGTCGCTAGTTCAATATTTTGTTAAGTATCTCATACATATGGTGACTACGTCTAACCTTATTCTTTCCGTTTTTACTTTATATTGCTTATACTTGGTATTGCCACCTACGGTTACAACTTGCTCGTATTAAGTTTATTATGTTCCACATTACGATCCTGACGTAAGGAACCATTTAAATGATATGCTTACGATGCCGTTTTATGTTCGATCGTCTCAGAAACGAATTGCTTTTATGTAACGTCCTATTTGAATCCCATTGAGCAAGCGTCAGAAGGGGGATCACAAATAAATATGTTTTTTTTTTTTTTTAAGTACGGATACACAGTTATGAGATTTAAATGTTAATTGCGTAGGTAGTTTAATTGTAGAGTTCAAACAAATAAACCAATCAGAGGGTTTCACTGGGTTTGTGTGTCTTCCTTTAATTTTCGTATTAAGTTTCACAAAACATAAATATGTCAATTCAATTCAATTCAGTGACTTAAATAGAACACGTGTACATTTTCCGACGCGTGTCATATATCCATGTCAATACATGAATTCAGGTATTGGTTAACGTCAAGTTAACGGTTAGTTACTCACAGCCTTGGTTTATGTGTTAAAGCATTTTGTTTAATGAAGTTGAAATTATTACGATGAATATTCCATTAGTTAATGTGGCATTGGGCCCTTTCTAAATTAATTACAAAAGTTCCTGTTAAATAGCCAGTACATAACAACATACCGTAAATAAACTACTTAATGAACTAAATCAGATTCTCTTCCATTATACATAATAAGGAAAATAGATAATTTTCCGGATAAGATTCCATTATAATGCACTACTTGCTGCCGTCAATCGCTTACAAAAATCTTGGCAGTTTATTGTTTACGTCCTACTTGGTAAAAGTGAGACGAATATTTAGAACTTCTTAAGTAGATTAGTTTAGCGTTCCTAGAGTTTATCATTAGTTTAATATTCTATTGTTTAAGAACATTGCAACTTTTCTAATCAACTTTCAATTTCATATCCTTAATGCAAAAATAGAGCCATTCATATAACGACTTTCCCTTCAACAGCTCATGTCCGTATGAGTGACTGGGTGTTCTGAAATCAATAACATCATCCATGTACGGATTATGGTGGTCATTATCATTAAGTCGAGTTACTGGATCGCTGCGAGGTCGTTATGATATGGACTGGGCGTTTTATAGCCTCTTAAATGGCTTTGGAAGATAATGCGATGCACATTGCAATTGTGGATGATGCTTCGGTTTTGCTTTTTGTGAACGCGGTGGTAAAAGCTTTATCAGTTTTTTTTACTAGCTGACTCGTGCGAATTTTCGCACGTTATGAAACACCGGATAGTAATAATAACAATATTATAAAGTGAGAATAAGTAAATGCAAGTATTATTAGTAAAAGATATTTTATTTTTGAGAGATAATTGTACTAAGACATTGCCTATTTATACAATAGTACCTGGATGACCGAGCCTTGCTCGGCATTTTTTTTGGTAAAACGTGTTTTTTGGAAAAAAATATGCGAGGATAAAAATAGTTTTTCTCACAAAAGTAAAAAGAAAGGAAAATATATTCCACCACCACCTGGACTCGAACCGGGGTCTTCTGGCTTCGGAACCGGCGACTTCCCGACCCCTTGATGTTAATTAAGCCTTTGTGAATAGTGACGAAATTAACCTTCGTATTCAAATGATATTGTAGCAGTTTTTCATTACCGAAAAACACGGATAAAACAATGTTTTCTTAAAATGAAACCTAGCTATATCGATTTATCGCCCCCAAAACCCCCTGCATACTAAATTTCATGAAAATCGTTGGAGCCGTTTCCGTGATTTAGTTAATAAAATAGATATAGATATGGGAATTGATACTGTTATGGGGCGTTCACATCTGACGAATGCGCCGATCGCGCGTCGGTCGCGAACCGCACGCGGGGATGCACGCAGCTTCGCGCGAGTGGTTCGCGACCAGCGCGCGATCGGCGTATTCGTCAGATGTGGATGCACCATAATATTTTTTTAACTTTCCCATGCTACAAAACTTCTTTAAAAACAATGTTAGCAGTTACAATGTGATCATCGTTGACTGTTTGACCGTAGGTCTCTTTTACACAAACATAAATATCACTGAATTTACGAACTCGTGAAAAAGCCACATATAATTGTCCATGCGAAAAAACAATTGTTAGTTAGTTAAACTATTTGTCAAATAGATGGCGCTTGCGCGATCGTGAGTAGGCTATATCGACGGCCGATATCATCCATTAACGACCAATAAATACAACCGTGCAAAATCACTGATTTTACAATATATTGATCGTCATTACATCATATCAAATAATGTAGGCCAGTACCTAGCCTACCCGACGCGCAGCGCCATCTGTTGACAATTGTCAGCATCATCACATACGTAGTATCTTCTAAGTAGTCTGTGGCCATGACACCGTAGTTAAACAGACTGTCAAATATATGGCGCTTGCAAATCGCGTGGTTTTTTATTTATTTTTTAACGAAAACGTTAATTTTAATCTATTTTTGTATTTTTAAGACGAATCGGAGAACATTCGGCTTTAAAATGACGTTTAAATCATTAATTTTGGTAAAGAAATAACGGAGATCTTGAGCGTCTTCAAAAAATACCTTTTAGAAATAATATATATGATTATCTTTAACACTTTCACTGAAAAGAACTCGCCTCACGAGTTCTCTATAATGTTGTTCGGTTTCGACTCGCGAGGCGAGTTCATTTTAAACTAGGCATGTATGATTAGAGGCTACGCTAAAGGACTCTTCTATCGAGTTCTATTTTCTGACGCGGTAGGCAGGGTTGACGCTACTAGAAAATATTTAATGAATATATGATTTTTCTTCTGTTTCATTGAAAAGCCACGAAACCGGATTGTGTTATTTATTTTCCGAGATTCATATGGCCGAAAATAAACATTACAATTAGGTTAACACAGAGTATAGATTTGTTTTTATTACGCAATGCTTTCCAATGAAAAAGGATCGAACGATTCTTTGATTTTGAAAATTTGCTGTAGTACAGCCGTGCACTCGTCAGCCGAGTCAATGTTTCAGAGCTAAGTGAATCTCCTGTCAAGTTCTCTGCGTGTAGCGTTGTATTGTTTGGGCGCGTTTGGACTGGAGTTTAATAGAGTAATTTTTCTTTACACTGGCTGTCACTGAATCATTGGTTTTTTCTTGGTTAAAGTCTCAAAACGTAGAAGTAAGTCATGTCAGTTTAAAATCTATTTGCAATTGGCTGGGATCATGTCTTACAAATATATTTTTATCAGCCCTTTTGTGCTAAATATATTAAAAACGCTTCAAAATTGGTTGCTTTCAATTATTGATATTACTGTCAAGTTTTCCAAAAATGATATTTTTAATAATTTGTATCGACAACACATCGTCGTGTAGTCAATCTTATAACTTTATTTTGCCTGATGGTCGATAAAATATACTTGATCCCGTGGTTTTCTATCTTGCAGACATAATCTACAGCTACATTACGACTTCTCTCCTAAATTAAAATTGATACTACTTACTGGCCGTTCAGCCAGCATGTTTATAGTAATTACTGCCACAACAGCTAAATTTTCTCTAGAAAGTTATAATATCGTTAACATAAGTACCAATTATAAATTCAATATTTATCTAAATGAAGTTTTTAGTACTGTTAATTCGTTCTACTTCGATCGTTATGAATTCGGTCGTACCTTGAAGGTATTTCCATTGGCAGCACTATTATGCACTGTGTCACACTGCCAATGGCATATGTAATAGGTTTTGCGCATCGTCTTCGTTTCTTAGGAGGTCTTATAAAAATTAGGCGATCCTTAAATTAATGTACTACAAAAAAGTCATCTTCCGCATGCCGAGTGAGAAATTTGCCACTCAGTGGAAACCAAAACCAAATCATATTAAAGGAGACGAGGCAGCCCAGGGAGGAGCTGGCAAGTCAAGAGTATCTGGTAGTTTTGGCCTCAATTATATTTCCTTCAGTACCGAAAGAGCTCGAAGTACTTGTTTTCAAGATATAGGTCCTGAAATTAAGCATAACATAGCAGTTCATTAAAAACTCCAACAGCAAACGACGAACAACGAACGTGACTTTCCCGAGTAAAGTTCGTTTAGCTTTGATTCCCAGTTCCCATTTTATTTTTTATTACACTTTTTATTGCACGTCAAATGACGACGTTAAATCTTATTAAGAAGGTAATTTCATTAACTTTGATTCACGTTTAGCAGTTAGTTTAGATGAAGCGTTGTTGTTGCTTGTGGGGTTAATTGTCTAACTTTCCTCTGCGCCATCTGGCTGTCCACAAAATGACAACCTTGCTGGTGTGTCATTCTTATGGCCTCTCCCATGTAAATTTACTAGGACCTGTTTTGGGGTGGTAGGTACCTTTATTCAATTGGACATACATTTAATTTCACTATACAAATCTACAGCAGTGCAAGACGCATATACTGACTAAAAACTGAAGCGTTGAACTGAGCAAGACTAACAGGGTGTAAGGTCGCGTTCACATACTAAAAGAGTTAATAAAAAAATCCCTTTAAAAATTGTTCTGTTGTCGTTCCGTATTTTCAGTTTATTTTATATCTGCCAAATCAACGAATTTATAGAACTTTCCCCGTTTTGTACCGACAATGGTTACAATGGTATGTGAAAGTTTCATTCTCACTTTGCATCAGAAGACAATTTGTCTTTTAAATTATTTCAAGTTTAATATTGCAGTTTTAGTCAGCTTCAGGATATTTTTAAAACATATTCTTTGAAGATTCTTTCATAGTTATCTAACATAAAGATGAACTAAAAGGATGCATCCCAATTTATGTTTAAGTCACTCGATAAACACAATATTAATCTTCCCAAACAACATTCATTTTGTTTTCCTTTTTCTCCAGCAGCTGTCTCCATACTATGGATCTCGATCTTTATTTATCCTGATCTTTATTTAGGACGCGGAAGCAACCGACTGTTTAAACCAGTGGCTCCAAAAAGAGGACGTTTTATATAAATATCTTAATTCCGCGGCAGCCGGTGCAGTAAAAGTTATTTAGGGTGGAAAGTAAATATTGTTCCATACCAAATGAGCCAATTAAAACTTTCGAGTTCATGGAGTGGACTGTAAACATGAAAAATAATGAAAATGTTCCGGTTCAAAAATATTTTTATTGTTAAACTATAATAACTGTCTAAATTCCTACACGATCAAAAATTGTTTTTCATGTTCTCGTGTATCTCACTTTTTATTGTGACACGATCTTCCTTGTATTCGGAAAAGCAATTGTCCGGTTGACCATTCCGTTTCACAGATATTCGATTTCTTGACAATCAATACTTGTAATGGTATTCGTGAGTTCGGTATTACTTTCATATATAAAAGGTTACTTCCTTGTTCAAATTATGCAGGCTCGAGAAATATATCGAAAAACAAGAAACCTGAACGAGACTAGACTAGATACTATAGGATGTGAATATGACGGGAAGGAAAAACAGGTGCCTAATGAAGTATTCAAATCACTTAGTAACACGTATCTTCACGTGCAACGTGCAGCGGCGAGACAAAGCGTCTGCCGCGCCATATACTGCAATCGGGTCAACAGGCACCCATGGGTTTCACGCCATAATGCACCGTGTAAGTGCACCGCCATCGTTAGTTGCTCCAATGCGTGATGCGTATGGCATATAGCGTCGTCTCGTGCTCTGTATAGGTGTTGATTTAATAAATAAAGGGGCCATTTGCAGAGCGCTTATAACTTAGTGCCTTTGCGATTTGGTTTTCAGATACATCCAATTGCATTGTTTTGACGTAAAATGTTTTAAACTGAAGAATTATTTCTTTTTTTCATAGCATTCGTAGGATGTACAATAATACCTTTTAACACACGATTTCTATCAGGCTGCCCTCGTTTGCGGAGTTCGTTACGTATTATATTTACATCGGTATGTTAAGAACTAATGCGCCATAATTTAAACTCATTCATATTCATAATGTTTCCAAACATTTTAGTGTGCTTTATCAATGTTTATACCATGTAGAATTTCGAAATAAGCGTAATTTTTCGGTCATCCGAGTTAGTCATGGAGTTTGTTTAAAGAGTGTTAATTTTATCATTTGAACTAGATGACTGTCCTTGTGCGATAAGGGGTTTATTGCCTTGTTGAAACTCCTAATGTGTAAAGGTACTACTATTACTCATAGAATACATGTCATAATCATTTCGTTAGCATTTTTAGGCCTGAAATAAAACTACTGAATGGAACGGTCAGCGCAAGCAATCAATCTGAACATGAAGCTAGTCCAATCGATAGTCACGTCATAATCTACAACATATATGTACATATGTAGCTATATTTTCAATAGGAGATTTTAATTCTACATGCATCAGAACATTATCAATGCGACTATCAAATTTCTTTCTCAATCTTGTTGGTAAATCCTAAGCACAAAATAATTTTTCGATTATAGAACCATGGATATAATTTATTGATCCATGCTTAAAAGATTAATTAGGTAGATATATTTAACGTGTTTGTGTGCTACTTATTAATTATGTTACGTGATGAGTTTGACTTAGTATAATTATTGGAGGCGTTCAATACGTTATCGAGGCGGAGATTTGATTGAAGGCTCGATTATTTGATTGCTCGATAATTGAGGAGAAAGTGAATCGCGGGGTAATCGCTAACACATCGTGAATATCGAATTTAGATCGAAACCGACGCAAAGTTTCCGTCAAACGAAGATTGCAGATTTAGATTAGTAGGTAATATTTTGTCACATGAGATCAAAGATTATTTTGTTTCCGTTTTGGGTAAGAGGTTTCGCTTAGTTGGATATAAAGAGGATCCACGATTTCCCTCTTAACTGCCATAATGTTACAAACATTTCTTCTAATAAGAATCTTTTTTGCAAAGATTACAACCAACATTTATAACAGTTTTATTATTTACTTTGTTAGTAGACTTTTTTTATCTAATCTAAATGGATTTGGGTAGGTAAACTGCTTGCTGACGGAAATGTTTGCGCAGATTTCTTTGTTGATTGAACTTCCTTAAGCCATAAAACTATGGTGGATATGCAAATTTTGTATCTTTGCTTGTCGGTTTGTCCATTGTTTGCATCTAGCCAAGTGTGAGACGGGGATCGTCGGCAACAACGTGGTGGTTTTTTATTTGATGATGATACATGACCGGAAGATCTTTCGTGAAATAACTTAGGTGGTTCAGTGTTGTTAGATTAAATCAAAAAAGGAAGTTTAATAACGAGATAATTCTGCTTTTAGTTACAATAGATACAACCAACAACGATCATTAGTAGTTTATAAGTTAAGTATCTCGCCTAAGAAAAGCAACTGAAGGTCCAAGTACTTAGGCCACTTAAGTAGTCAATAATAGAAATTCGGTGACACATTCGACATTAGTTGGTCATAAACATAAATAACAGGTTGGGTTCCTGTTAACTCGTGTTACTCTTAATGGATAAGCCTTGAGCGGTAGGAAATACACGTGATATATAATTATAGCCGTTGATTTATGTGAAACGGTGTAAGGTCCATGCATTATACCCTGTGCGGAGTAATGAGGTCTTAAGGCATAACAGGTTGAGAGCAGAGATGACCTAAAAGCTTGTAGTAAGAAGTAGATATTTCTTGATTAAACATTTTCTTTGTGTCTACAATTAATATTAGTTTTAAAAACACAAGAGGTCAACAGATTGTCCATTCCTGTTAAGAGGGCGTGGAATAAGCAACTGAGCATTGAATTTACCTTATTAATTTATTAAGGCGTAAGAATCGTCCAAATACACTTCCACAACGAGTTGAATAAATTCACTTACCTTTACTCTTTTGGATAGATCAGCCTGTCACTATCAGCGCTCGCCTCGTATCAATCAGTTAACCAACCGGCAGTTTGCATCCGGCAATTTGCAAAGCGAGAACAGCTGATTGTTTCTGATCGTGATTTCATTTTGAATTGATCGTAAATTGAATAAACATCTCCATCTAACCCTTGGAGTTAGTACAGGACAAAAACATCACGTACCGTAAGAGAGAATTGATTAAAGATCGATCAAGAAGGTAAGAAGAGGTAATAGTAAGTTTTGATCTATCGCAATTTTAATAATTATAGTATTTTTGAATAGCTCGTGAGATATTATACCGTACCTTGGAGATCATCTTCGAAGTTGCCGATTAGCGATGGTTATAGGTGGAGATATAATTCATCATATGTTAAATTAATGCTTTCATGAGTTGAGTTGTTAATGTGAAGTTCTTCACATAATTATCAACTCAACTCATGAATGAACGCATTCATTTAACATATTCTGGACTACCTCTTACCACTTAACTGATGAGTGATTGATGAATGCATTCAACACATTTTGTCGTACGCAATAAAAAAAAAACTGTTTTCTTGGGTATTAAAATTAATGGAGCCCCACATTATGTGATGACGGAAATTCATGAAGTTGCATCCTGAAATATCTATAACGCTATAAAGGTACCCTGTTTAATAGCCAGCAGGTCTTTTAAATGTCAGAATAATCTTTCCGAGCTATTTTGTAACATATATCGTTGATGATAGGAGTAAAAATTTTCAGTTTCCTTTTTACTTCACGTAATTAAAGTCTACTATTATAGATTTTCTTGTGTCAAAACCTTTGGAATATCTTGTTTATGTTTAGCTTCTTAAGTAACTAGGTTTCCGTTATTAGTGGTAGCTGCAGTACTTATATGTAGCTATGATTACAAGATGGTAAATAAGCACGTGTCTCCTTATTTTTATAACAGGAATATTTGTGGGGCGTCTGCCTCGACCGTGATCGCTATCACTATATGACGTGAGAACACTGATACGTTATCATGATTGAAAACCTCTTCTCCTTTTATCTGTTGTGTTTAGAATAATGTGATGCAGTGCTGATTATATGTAGATTTTGTTTTAGGAAGTTATGTAGTTAAAAATTCAGATTTAGGAATGGGGTTGTTATTGATTTAAGTTTCAAGACATCATCTTTTGGTTATCATACAATTTTGATAAGTTGGTTCGTTGGTTTTGTTTAGATGGGCCGGCTCGACCGGGGTAGGACCACACTACCCCGACACAAAATATCGTCACAGAATATCGGCGTAAAGTAATAGCTTGCTATTGCGTTTCGTACGGTGAGTGACGAGATCGGGAGGCCTATTCCCTCGTCCCTATCCCATCCCCATTCCCCATCCTCCCTAGACTGGCAACGCATTGCTAGCACCACTGGTGTTACAGATGTCCATGGGCGGCGTTGACCACTTTCCATCAGCACGTGGGCCGTCTGCCGGTTTGTCAGTCACTTAACATAAAAAAAAAGTTTTTCCAAAGTATTACGATTTTTTTTAACAACTGGGAAATTATATATTTACAATCATTCAAAAGCATTGACTATTGGTTCGTAAGCAATCAGCGATAATGTGTTGAATATAAACGATCTAATAATGTTTTTTGTTGACAGGTAGGTGTGTATACAGCATTTTGCATTCACACGGGCATCCGCAATAAAAATATACGATCATCGAACACAAGTACGGTACGGTAAGTAATGATGGTTGTTTTCTACGACTATTTTCTCTGACATACCGTGACATCGCTACCTACTTCTCGGTTCAGCGCAGCGGTGCCGGCGCGAGCGCCGTTTGCACCGCAACCGAGCACCGGCCAGGTTACTGTCACTCGCGCAGTCACCTGCCGACTGCCGTTGATCTCACGCGTAAACAAGCGAGATGCCGCGCCGCGCGCGCGCCTAATCGATCGATTCGATTTTTGAATTCTCGTTTTAGGCGCGAATTTCTTTTTTGAAAGTGGAACATTGTGCCAGTGTTACAAGTGCATGGGTTGTTTTTTGTTGATGCCGTTTTAATTGGACAGTGTCGTTTATGGTAAATTTTAAAATTGTATTATGTGTGTATTCGTGCTATTTACATGGATATTATAATTATGAAGGGATTCATGCACGTACAATTTAGTGAGGGATTTAGGATCTTCTTATCATGATTTTAATTCACATTCTTGGCCGTTGCAAATTGAATCGAAAAAAAAAACCAAACTTCCTAAATGTACTGAAAACACTAACAAACATAAAAATAAACAAGCTATTCACGATTAATATTGTGCTCTAGGTATTCAATAAACAATGCCCTGCGAACAGACTACCCTCATTTTGTACTCAATGAGGTAATAACAGCTGTACACATCTATTCACACGGTGCCATAATTAATGACCTGTTCAGTATCAATTAGTCTTCATTAGTTTCGATATTGTTTTCAGCAGTTCTTTATATACAAATTCCTAGTTTACGGTTTATAATAAAACTTGTTTTTGAAACTTCTATGAAGGTAGGCACGAATATGACGTGTTTGTGTTATATATTAAATGCAGCAGAATTTTATATTTCATCACCTTGTTTGCTATGCCGTATTTTGTTAGTCGAAAGTGTCTTGATATAGGTACATAATTTTATCACAAGGTAAAGGTGTCACGGCAAATATTTTATCTTATTATTTTTGTCTTGCTGTGGGACGAATCCAGTTGTTAAAATTTTACTAGCTTTTGAATGTATCTTTAAAATATTGTGAATTTCAATGCTAGGTACTGCTTTAAAAAAAAAAGTATTATTCCCTCAAATTACAGGCTCAGATCAGACACGCACGAACTTGCCGTTAATTAACTTTTCAGCCCTTATTTCACACTTTTAGGCATTAGTTGTCTTAAATAAGTAGCCTTTGTCCTTCCCCGGGGTTCAAATTATTTCCAATCCAAATTACATTAAAAATGGTTCCGTGGTTTAGCCCTAAATTGCGCAGATACATAAAAATTCATCAACGGGCCCTCTTTGGGCCGCACGAACTTCCCGTAAATCAACTTTCCAGCCCCTAAAAAAGTAGCGTATGTCCTTCTCCAGGGTCCAAGCTATCTTCGTACCAAGTGTCATCAAAATCGGTTCAGAGGTTTACAGACAGACAGCGTTACTTTCGCATTCATAATACATATTAGTATGGATATTGTTAGAAGTTGTTAGAAGATTCTATTTGTTTGCAAGCATCTATCTGATGGTCATTGTTAGTAAAGATGATGATTGTAAACATGCTATTGTAATAACGAATTCCAACGTCTCTTCATCAGGACTCGAAGGAATTATTTGAAGGCGTCAAATGATGGTACAATGATGCTTGAAATTTTTAAATTTCAGTTAAACAATGCTAAGTCGATAGTTCATGGTTAATACTATTCGGTCTTTGTTAAGAGCCCTGTCCTTGAGTAGCGCTTCATACAAACGTAGTTCAGTTGTGGTTCGGATATTTTTAGTTAGTACCATTACCGTGAGTTTATGCAAACCGTTCTCGTAATAGAGAACATTCGCTCGGTCCGTTTTACCTGTATCGGCAGCAAGCAGTATTTCCGATACATTTTGATAACGAGAACGGTTTGTGTACACTCATAAAAATGGTACAGATCGCATTGAAACTTTGCAAGGATATAGATAGATATAAGGCAAATCGAGGTATGTACTTTGGGTACACCTGTTAAATTTTATCACAGAACTCGCAATGTACAAACCCAGATTTGTCTTTTATCTATATTCTTGCAAAGTTTCTATGCGATCCAGCTAAAAATGTCCAAACCACATTTGAACTACATTTATCAGAAGCGCTACTCAAGGAGAGGGTACTAACGATCTGATGAGAATGAATATTCTAATACAACTTGGAGCAGCATGGTCTTCCATATTATTCCAATTGATCCAATTGTCCATAATATATACCTATGGAATACCATTGTTGATACCTATATTCTGCCAAAGTTTCTATGCGACCCAGCCAAAAAATGTCCAAATCACATTTGAACTACATTTGTCAGAAGCGCTACTCAAGGTGAGGGTTCTAACCATCTGATGAGAATGAATATTCTAATACAACTTGGAGCATGGTTTTCAATATTATTCCAATTGATCCAATGGTCTATAGTAGATACCTATGGACAATTGGACTTTTACAAGAAATATTTAAATAAATATCATAAAATTAAAAACAACCACGGGAAAGGACAAAGCCTATCGATGTCTTATTTTATGTATCTGCGAGAGTTACGGCTAAACTGCTGTACTCAAAATTTAGTATGATAGTTTTTAATCCTGGAGTAGAACATTGGCGACTTTTTTCTTAAACAACATTTCCCTATAGGGGTTAAATAGGGGTTGAAAAATTTATTAACGGGAAGTTACTGCGTGCTCGATGAGAGCCTGTTGTAATTTGAGGGAAAAATCAGCACGAAAATTTGTCATATTGATGAAGTTGCAAGTAGATAATAGAGATTAAGTATTAAATTGTAGAACCCATTCACCCCAACCTTTCCACAGAGGTATTCCATTGCGCCACGGTAATGGTGCTCAGACGCATGCAAGCAACACGACTTCTCACTTACCAGTACATCCGTCATAATTCTACTATGCCCTATTGTTGCAAATTGCAGCCACCTGACTCAAGTGAAGAATTTTGCATTATTTTGTTCTACATTTAAGCTTATTACGCCATGTTTTGAAGTAAATATTAGACTTATGAAAATGCTGTTGGGTAACTGTGCGAAACCAAAATGTATAGAGTTTAACAGTCTATGTATGTATGTCATCAAACATCGGATGTTCCACTTTAGCTTCTGAACTACTGGACCGATTTTAATAAATGGGGTATCATATGATTTGTGGAGAAGGTGCGAGTGTCATAGGCTACCTAAGAATATAAGGGCACGGCATATTAGGACTAAAAGTGCTTTTACGTCGTCGTTTTTCACTTTACTTTTTTATCATGGTGGTTTTGATGTTGTGTAGATAAATAAAAATCATAACACATATATTGCATACACGCTCGAAGTAGACTATATAAATCTAGAAATGATAGCCGCTTAAATACGCAACTTTTATCAACATCGCGTTCTAACAAAATGCAAGTAAACAATGAATCTACCGTTCATTTACATTTACGTTAAAGGTAAACATGCCTGCACGCTTGCTCAACCAATTAAAATCCGTTTAGTATTCTCAATCGGAACATGATTGGATCTTAATCAAAATCTCGTTGAGAATTATAATGTATTTAAGTTACACAAGTAACATTACCACATCAAGGGCTCCACACAATTTCACTGGCCATCTTCTCACGACGCCGTCATGTTGCGTAATAGACCAGCTTTTTTCTTTTTCCAGTCGGCACGGCACGTGCTGCCTGTTTTCAGTCGAAATTAGCGGGAACATCGAACCCGGAACGTTTCCGAACGCATCGAGCATTGTTCGCGTGTCATGTTTACGTGCGGTTGCGTTAGTTAAAACAAATTAAGCCGTTCTAGTTTATGGTTCTGTTCCTTTTTTTAATGTTTAAATATTTTGAATTTTCTTATTTGGTTCTGATACGTCGTTAACTTATGTGATTTTATGTGAATTCCAGCGAAAGTGAACTTAACGTAACGCCAGGATACTAGTTGTATTATAAAATTTGCATACTGGGATACTAGAAACCACTTTAGGAAGCTAAAATTGGTCATAAATATAATAACCCGGTTCTACACGAACGAGATTTTTATACCCACATTTTTTTACACCTATTTACTTGATGCATAATCGATTACAGTTAAAAGATTTCAGAAAGTGAAAGCAAATACTGATATTTTGTCCAAATGGCATGAAATAACTTGGAACGCGAGCGGATTTATGATACTTTATTCAGTCTTATTTCTTTGAAAACTAAATCAATTGACTTATTTTATGCTCGCAACGTCCTAAATTGTGAATTTGTTGATACAACCTTACCAAGTGCAAAATAGAGCTTAAGTTTGTTGTAAAACATCGCAAGAAATGCACAGAATGGCTATATTGGACTTATTTGACGTAACATTGACATAATAGTCATCCGGCGTGAGAGTTATTGAAAGGAAAAGTGTATGAAACAATATTACAAATTTTACGTTAGGCCATTGAAATGACTCTACCCGAATTTCATAGTTACTTGTTTCTCTTAATTTTATGTATACAGGGTGTTACAAAACTACCCGTAAAGCCGAAAGG
This sequence comes from Tortricodes alternella, assembly GCA_947859335.1. Lineage (NCBI taxonomy): Eukaryota > Metazoa > Arthropoda > Insecta > Lepidoptera > Tortricidae > Tortricodes > Tortricodes alternella. Next base: position 19,894,394 of record OX401968.1, on the reverse strand, counting down.
AGGTTAAATGGGGCCTTATAACGAGTCCATTCACAATATTTAAGAACCGTACATAACCCAAAAAAATATATTTTCACTGATGTGCAGTAAAATATATTTCAGTAAAATTAACGAGTATACTAAGCAGAATTTACATACATTTCTACCTAATTCGCGGAACGACAAAATTTTTATAAGACCTAACCTAACAAAATGTTTGGCTTTGATAATTAATTATATTTTTTACGGGGTATTTTGTAACACGTTGTATATACGTCTTCCTACGTTGTTCGGAGAAGATAATCTGACATTCGCATTGATACAATCAATACAAATGCGAAAGTCAAATAACAGTAAAATTGTATAGGCGAAATTAAACACAAGTGCATTATGGAATACTCAATTCTTAAAACTGATGAACATTGAACGAAGTAGAACGGTCTAGTTCAGCGATCTAAAATACAGATCGTCCGATAACTAAGACTAAGTGGACGTAGTTTAGCAAGAAGAATCCAAACCAAAATAATTGCCATTAATAATTAAGTTCTATGTCATCGATATAATGTCTAAAATCCTAATAGGTTTTATTGTGGATTGGATCCTTTTCCTTAAATTACGTCCATTAGTATACGAGTAGGAATACAATATTTTCTCTGTTACGTTCCCCATAAATATTCATCGCGATGCGGTAAGAGAGGTAAGGTAGGCTTAACACTAAAGAAATGCGTCAACAAATATATTACTTAACTGCCAATATATATTAAACGCCGTAAGTTTCACTTGCCTAATCGGTTTTATTTGCATTCCGAATTGTAGGCGGTATGGGCGTGGTATGTTCTTAATCATATATATATTAAACGTTTAAGTCAGTTTCGAAATTACTTGCTCGGAAATTGATACTTTCTTTTCATTTAAGGAAATAATAGTAACTTATAATAGTAAGAGAAAAAGAGGAAATACATTTCTTCACCACACAAGACACAATCAATAAACACGAAACAATACTGAAAAACAAGGGATGTGTGTCATCGCGGCAGTGAATCGGTCACTGGCTCAGCATAATGCTGAGGTGTCATACACCCGCAGCGCTGATGTTCAGCCAGCACCGTCTCTGCAATCGGAGCGCTATACAAACACACTAAACACTAATAATAACATAATATGAAAAATACGGGGTTTTTAAAGTGTTTGTGCTATGATTTTATATAAATCAAGTAATTTACCTTTTACGAATTTTATTGCTGTTCGTAAAGATATATTGCTGTCCTTTACTGACCCACTTAGAGAAGTCATTACATTCCTTAATTAACTCTGAGTGCGACTGTTATTAAGTTATTAGTCTTTTTTCTGTATCTATGTCCTTGGATCCGACAACCCTTTTATCCATTTGATCATATTATAAACCGAAAAGTATAATGCTATCCTTGCTCATGCAAGCTTCGGTTCTGCTAAAGGTTGTATTATAATTGAAAATTTCGTCAACCAAATTATTACTCAAACTTATTAGTATTTCAAATCGAGTCGAATGATACCGATCTGCAAGTGCGTGGGCTACAAGTGCATTTCGCAAGCTTCATTTTGCGCTAATTATAACCGTATCGGTTGATTAATATGATTACTATCTGTTGGTTGCAAGAAAATGTTCTACGTATTCCGTTACGAGTGTGTGGTGATTTTCGGTGTCAAAGGTAGTTCTATTGTTATGGTATGACTTATCGTCACGCAGTTGCTGAATGTTTTTCCAGATGGCGTCGTAATGATCTTTTTTTGACTTCAATACATCCAAAATGCGTTTTGCAATTAACAGGAGTTACGAGTATACCCGCCATGATCGTGATCGAAGAGCTTCAGTTTTCATGTCTTAAAACGGCGTATTACAGTAATTATTTCAGTGTTGTAAATGAATAAAAAATGTGGATGAGTTCTTTGTCTTTTCGGGACTTTATAGTTAGCCAAAAGTTATGATATTATGCTACACGTATGGTATTACACGAGCTAAGTAACTGATGCTTAGTACTTGCGGCGCACACTTTAACCTTGTGTGTATTAGTGCTTTACTAAGCGACAAGCAACTAACCAATGAATACTAAGCTAAGCTTGTGTAAACCTAGCAAAATTATATCTAATTACTGAGATTTTGATCGGAAAAACAATTGTATTTAATTAATTGGTGTATCAGCAACCTCGTTTGTCGTTTTTCTGCCAAAGCCTATTAAAATTAATGACCTAATCACAGATTGACAAAACGTTTACTCCAGTTACCCAACAAGATGTAAATGTATCATTCGTCCAATCTGTATTAAGTTCCTTGAGTTACTGTTAAATCATTTCAGTTCGAATATTACTCAATCTTCATTTTGTTCCGCTTTCGTTTAGCGAGTTGGTTATTTACAATAAGAACGGATTCTTGTTTCATTTAGGAACCTGAAAGTATTACGTACTGAGGATTGACATGCTTCTTAAGTGGTCGATTAATCCGATTAAGTAGGTTTTAGTGGTGTTTTCTCTGGTAGATAAAGCCATGCGGTTTTGTACTTTACACATTTTCATAATTGTATTAGGAATTCGAAACATTTTGAATACGCTGTTCAAATACTAGAAAATAACTTCTAGTTACAGTAACTTTACAAGCACTTTACACAAAAAAACGATGTCCAGAGGGGATTGAACGTCTGAATCGGCAAGCGCTTTTCCAGCAGAGCTAGGGATAATGGTGTTCCAATTAAATTAGGTACCTACAAGTAAAGGTACGTTTTTTCCCCGGATAAGAAAATAAAGCTAACTTTCTTCTAGCGAAATAAATTCAGTGGAAGGCAATTTTTAATTTTTATAGACTATGATATACATACTGTTCCTTTACGGCATCAACAATTCACAGCCGTTTTGTTTTATCATTAGCAGTGAAAATTATAAAACAGACCTTATCAATCAAGTGATGAAGATGTGATTGACAGTAACCTGGACAAACAAACAAAATGTGCAGCAAGGATCAAATTAATCATGTTCTCGGGAAGATCAATATGGTAAGTTGTCAATATTTTTAATTACTTTAAGAATTTATAAAGATCCAATTCGACCGAACATGTCGCTGAAGAGAACGGTGGTGTATAAACTATAGAATCAATATTATCGATTGCCCAATGAAATTTGTGTTACGTAAAGAGTTATTTACTGTGTGTGTATGTTAAAAAATGAAAGCCCTTAAACGATAAATAAGATACTTTCATTATGTGTATGCTTTCACAATTGTTCCGCGCAGAACGGTCGGTAACTATTAAAAGTAGAAATAGTGTGGAAGTATGATGAATGTCTTATTAATTGATTAAGAAACGGTAGTCAGAACAGATGAAGTACTCCATCAATCTGAAGTTAATGTATGTAGCATTGAACGGAATGTATCGATTGCTCGATTAGAATAAACAAATGGAGCTAATTGTTTTACCAAACCAAGGCTAATGACGAGAGGCGAGGTTACAGGGCGGGTAACTATTCCGAAACTGACTGAGCGATTCGGGAAGGAAATTTTATATTTACCGGCATTGACCTTTCGTTTATTGTAAAGATTTACTGTGGTCGGTAGATTTAAAAGGCCTTTAGATAGAATAATCATCGATATAAACCTAAAATTTATTTTGATTAGACCAGCATAAGAAATTATACATTGATGATATTCCTAGATACCACTTGAAAATTCCGCACACGAAGGGGTTAATAAAAGGGCTTTGAGCTCGTTTAGAGGTTAAATGAAGTCTGCCACGTTTAGGTCCTAAATCGGAGGTCACACACCTTTTGAGATTGTCAGATGAGTGTGCTCCCTTTTTCAATGATATTGCAGATTTTTCAACTTTAGCAAGATCTATATTATATTTTTAAATGCTTGGTAGCAATTGAAAGATTGTTAAGACTTGATGCACCACGGTATTCATGGTGGCCCATAGGTCCAACTGAATACTAAGAAACAAATAGTTTCAAAATATTACAATCGTAGAGTAATTAGAAATAAGCTGAGACCGTGAATATAATCATAATGAATTTATATTCGGTTTACGGTTTGTATTAGGCAACAGTGACTGAAACTTCTGCAATTGCCAAAGTCCACGTGAATTCGATACACTTTATTTGCTTACAGTGTTTCTATACTTAAACAAAATGACGTGATGTGGATTTACAACATAAACCATGTGTATTGTGGTCAATAAGCTCCAAGACTGTGACTCTAAAACAATCCTGTATGACGATGAGACTAATTAACAAACTTCACTCCAACACAATTCCAGTAAAAAAAATAGCTTGTCCAGAATGTTAGATTTGGCCAAAAATGGGGTCTCCCCACAACCTTCAAGAATATCTACCTACTACCTTCTGGTTCTTCCTACTACTCGTGGTTTTGTTTACACCCTAGAGATCATGGAGATCTTAAGGTTTTTAATGATGGGTAAACTAAAATCAATGATAACTGGTGAGGATAAATCTATGACGGAGTCAAGGTGAAATTGAAAATTGTACCTACAATGTAAGTGACCGAAACAGATGCGAGACCGCAGTGAATGGGTCAATAAAATCGAGAATCGGTGTTTGACTTAACTAAGATGTCAATGCCAGATGAATAACACGCTTAAATGATTAATTCAAACGGTTAATATAACATAGAGTGACGTGCAAAATCTTGTCCCAATATCATCAGATTTGATCTCTCCGAATTTTGCTTCTAATTCACGGTCTCTCCTGCGTTTTATTGCTTTGAAGGGGCGTGTCATTCCAAGTCAATGAATAATATGTGCAAAATGATGTCTTAAACAAATTGCTTATTACCTTTGCATTTTGTCCCTAGTTCTTACGTGACGCTGAATAACGTAGTTGAAACAAAAAAAATCAAAATGTTTTTTAATCTTTTCCGCTTGTTTATTTTTTGTTTTTCTGTTGTTATTTTCACCCTTTCTGACGTCCCGTTGGCATATTTTACCCTATTCGATGCAAGTATATAACATGTCCTTTGTCTGTGACTTCGTCCGCTTACAATGCGGTTATCGCTGTTTCCTTGGCGACTGCATTCCGGGGTAAATATGTCTTTCTCCGGCCCTCCAACTTCGCTGTGCAAAATATCAAGTCAATCCGTTGCTCCGTTTTGACGTCAAATAGGAATAAAGAAGCAACCGAGCATACTTTCGCATTTATAATATTAGTATTAATACGGATTATCCCAATTCTATCATCACTTGCTTATTTTTTTATACAATTTTGCAACTTTGGCTTGGAGCATTTCTTGCTTAACACAATTAATTGTAACTGTGGGCGTATTGAAACATGTGTGGTCGAATCAGGTGGTAGATAAATCTAAAAGCAATAGCTAGAGGCCTAAACTAGAATAGCTTTGCACTTAACTCTAATTCAATGACGTAAATTTGCCAACGGGTATTTTATGACTGTTCTTAAATGATTACATGTTAATAAGTTAAAACGGTAATTAGAGGTTGCAGTAGATCCTGTTCTCTTTGGTTTTATGGATGATGGTAGGTCTGCAATAAAGGAATATGATTTGACATGCGCCAGTGGCGAAGCGTCAAATATTTCCTGAGGGAAGCCGGAAGAATTAGAACCGTACGTGCAAGTCTGACATTTATTTACAGTCACATGGACTTCACTGACAGCTAGCCGTAGCTTTCTAGCTGGTAAAGCCGTCAGGAATCGGCTTGTAGGCAGGCTTCGCCATTGGCATGCACTGTTACGCGTAAAAGTTTTTTGATTTATAATTTTGGCCATTCTGATGCACGTGGCAAAATGCATCTCGCAAAACTAGTTTCTTCTTCGTATTTCTTTTTTTAGCATTTTTATTTCGAAGTAGTAAAGACGGCAAATGGTTTTAATAAGCCTTTAAATCTTGTTTTCTTTCATAGAATTTATAAGTGGTTTCTTGCATATTTTAGTCTTATTGTATGTCTCATATTTCATGCAAAAAAAACGAAACTTTGTTTTTTATTTTCGTACATATTTTTTTTCCTCTATTTTTATACAGGTTGCGGTTTAGGTTACGGTGCTTGATGTCGCTCGGCTCCCTGGTTATGTCACGCCTGACCTTTGCGGTTTGGACATGTTTAGCATTCCGCCTGGTATGATATGATCGGTTGCCTCGAGAACACCGACCGCAGAAAACTGTGACGTAGCTTTTAGTATAATTATAGTGTACGGTTAATTGCTTTGTTTAGAATGTGAACAAGTTTTTTTGCGGTTTTGGTTGTTACATCAAGTTTTTTTTACTTCGTTAAGCAATTAGTTTTAACGTCTTACATGATTTTGTCTTGTTGAGCGTCATCATCATCAGTTGATTCTTCAAAGTAGTCTTATAGCTCAGAAGAAATCTTTCTTTACGTAACCTGTATTTTACACTCATCTGCAATAGTCAAGAACCAAGTTAATTGTAAGCAAAGTCGTGCTCCGTAAACACTCTCGATTGTTGCGTGCTGTCTCTGAATTACACGGCGTGTGTACACATGTGGGTAACTAAGAATGTGTAGTAGTAGGTACTATTCGTACATAACGTTCAAGCTTCGTTCGTCCCTCTTGTCAGATACCCATTGCGTTCAGGGGGGCTAGCTAGCGCAGTGTGTCTCTACTTACTCTACTATTTAGACTGGGACAGGGAATGCTGGAAGTGTGATCTCTAACTTGCTCGTTGAAGGTCGATGACGAGTCCGGTACTGGCACAAACCGATTTTCAATGCGGAAGGCGAGTCTTCGCTTTGAACGTTGAAGGGTCACATGGCAGAATTTGAGAATGATATTCTCCTAAGGTATTATCGCATCTAAGGCAGGGAGCAGCGCGATTACACATCCACACATCATGATTTTGAGATTGATGGTATAACCTGGCTAGCAGTGGAATGATAGACAAGCTACAGCTGTAAATTTGTAAAGCTCCGTAGGCAGCTTCGAAAGAAAGATAATTGTGATTGCTTCTACACAGCTGCCGAAATTTTTATGTGGATGATGTGTGGAGATTGGGTCTGTTCTGGCGATCGGGGTTGAGGTTAATGACCTCGTTTCGTGCGAGATATAACATCAATATGTACTTGGTTATAAAAAAGAACTTGTATGTTAAGATTCAAATTGGTCATTTCATTTTTTCGATGTTGTACCATAACAAATAACGAACGTGATTGGTAGCATAAAACAATGCGAATTCTGATCACGCTTGTCTAATTATAAATAATAAACAGGCAGCTATAATCAACCATTCATTGTAATGGACAATACTAAACTAGGTTTCCAAGTCAATGGTAGGTATTGTGATGTCAGCTGATCGAATCTCTCTCGTTATCTCGTGCATCGAGCCACTTATCAGCTGATAGAGATCGCTATTAGTCACATGAAATCTCGCTTGCTAATGTCAGCTGCTTAAGGTTGTCCGTGCCGGTGGTGTCGGTCTACGGTGTAACATGCATCTTAAATGTTATTTGGACTAGGACTTCCTGAAACTTCGGCTTTGATGGCAAGCATCTGCTTGAGTGGAGGGCGTTAGACGCATAAGTAAGCCCTGTTGCTTATTCGTGTTGCAAACCTCTAGACGAAGATTATTATAATTTGATGCATTTGGAGACAAAAAGGATGGGAAATAAAGTATTAAATTGTGTTAACTTATTAGAAACACTGGCCAGTAGAACTATGCCTGCTAAAGATAAATCAGTCGGCACGGCTCATAAAGCAAATTGTGCGTGAACGCCGCGAAGCTAACTCCCTAACGGTAGCCGGATAATTTATCGATGATCATGATAAAGATCCGAAAGTACGTTGCGTAATTGCAAAAAAGATCCACCAAAATGCAGTCTAGGTTTCAATAGACTAGCCTGAAGTGCAGTCTATCGGTGGCATTGGCTATAATTAGATTAATGTCCATTTAAATAAGACCTTCTCTTTTTAACTCAAGTGTTAATATCTAAAGGTCACGAGTCTTTGGTTATTTCATTCAACCACTAAATTTTACGTCGTATTCATCGTACCGTACTATGATCGATGTTTTAATGAGTGCTCCAATTATCCGTCGGTTACGGTAACCTTCGTTGCGAATACTTTTATCGCTAGTTATTTCCACTTAGGTGCTTCTACCAGTTTCTAGTTGTGCTCTTAATAGTCAGATATTACGGTATGTAAGAAGCTGTAATATAATATAACATAATTCATTATGAGCTCTATTTTATGTGTACTAAATTATTACGCTACTTTAATCAGTTTGCAATTGATAGTGACGAAATTAAATATGTGAACATAATCATCTACATACGCTTGTTAAAAGCGTACTTATATAAATTTTACTTAATATTTATAGGTAAGTATTGGGTATAACTAGAGTTAATTTGTTCGATCTCATCTCATATTAAAGGGAGTGCGAGTTATCGCCTTTTAATTTGCCAAGTTGCTCGTTTATGCTTTTATCCAAGTAGACGAAAGCGTCATATTTAACAATTTTTGAAGCTTTTTATAAACTTGCAACGTTTGTATGCATGTTTAGGTCAAATCTTGCAAGCTGAATTAGAACCAATTCCTCTTACCTACGGAGCTGAATTTTTACATGTTGGTTAATTTTCGATGACAATGCATTTTTATGGTAAGCATGACCTAAATCAACATCCAGGATTAGCTCCAGATAAAGGAACTCTTCAACGATCAACAGCACAGACACGAAATGTTGTATACGCATTTAATTGTAATATTAAACTGCAATGGGCAGAAAATCTTGTTATAAAAATGCAATTAAAAAAATACTTTTTGAATCGAGGTGAAAATTAAATTAAATAAACTTTGATCTTGGGCAGGACTTGACCCTGTATCTCCTCTAGTTATCCAGGCCAATGCAAGCGAAATAATAAGAAACCTTCATAGTTTCAGTGCCAAGCTGTAATGTGGAAACATAGCCTGGTATTGCAGTTTTGAAATGGTGCACAGTTTAATGGCAGTGCAAAAATCGCAATTATCAAGGTACACGCGCCTATTGCGAAGCGGCTGTCTCAACGCTTGTTGAAACTCAGAACAAAACAATTGGGCAGAAATCTCAATTACAGGATTGTTTCGTTTTGAAAGATGGCTGATAAGATTTTAGTGAACTTTTGGTAGTGGTGATAAAATGCTTAATTGGATGAAAAGGATGATACAAGTGTGGTGGAAGTAAAAAGCGGTAACAGTTGTGAACCAGATACAGTGGATTCATCCATTTTTGTCTGGATCTGGTAAACAAGTTTCTAACCTCAAAATGCACCTTTTTTGGCTAAAACAGCTGTTTCCTTGCAAATAAAGGAACCGAGACAATATTTTAGACGTCACTTTGCCAATTTTTAGCCTAGGTTTGCTTTATTTAGGAAAAAAAACAGCTGTTTCACCCAAAAATTGCACATTTTGAGGTTAGAAACTTGTTTACCAAATAAGACAAGTAATGGATGAATCCACTTTATATCTATTGATGATAATTTACGTACCAGATTTGACATTACTTCACAATATACCAACACTGTCTGGCTCTTTAAAATCACGTTGATAGTTGAAGTCTTATTAATATCACAATCCGAGACCCAAATTCTATCCTATTCCATTATTTTAAGTAATTAGGTTCATGTTAACAGATGGACATACTGCACAATGTTGGCTACAATACTACTCAATAGTTCTTCAAGAATGTTTACTTTCGATTTCAATTCACGCCTACTCTATTGTTTTCATCTCCATTGTGATTTCATTGATTGTGTTTCCCTCATGAGATCAGTCATTGACTTAGTCTGATTTCTGATCACTGTGCAGTCATCGCTTATTAATTAATGAATTAGCATTAATTTCATCATTGCGTGCTGTGATATAAGAATGAAACGACCACCACTAAGTTAAAAAGTGAATTGCCGAACTCGTTTAATTACGATACATTAAAAATTGATTTATAATCTAATAGAAGAGGTTTTGACATGGTAACTTGGTGCTGTAGGTATCTGAATACCTGTGAAATCGGTGAAAATGCAGACCAATCCATCTGATGTTATTGTCGTGAGGGAAGAGTAATATTCGTAAGTTAAATTCAATAAATACTTCACTGTTAGGTACTATTATAATCCAAGACGTACATATTTATGTAATAATAAACATCTATTATTCGGGTACGAACATTCGTGCCCGTTACATAAAGGTTTCCCCAAGCGGCACCTCTGGCAGTTGCACTCCTACTACGACTTACAGACAGACTCTCTGATACATTCTCAAATACATTATATACGTAGGTAGGTTCTCAAACCAATTCTAAGCGGAATATATTTTGCTAATGTTTTAAACATTCTATGTTATTGTGCGATTATGCGATGTTATCGTATTGTCTGCATTTGGATTTACAAACAATATTATTTAAAGTAAAGCTAACAATGCCTTTGGGTTTTTACGAGAATTTTCTCGGAAACAGTTGGCAAGAGGCCGATCATTATTTTATGTGTGTGAACCTAGCATATCAATTTCCGGAATCTCAAAAAGTAATCGCAGTTCTAGTAGCATCCCCAATAGTTCTACAGTTCCTGATATTTTTTTTCAATAGTTCTGTTCGTTTTTCAGGTTTTTAAAAAAATTTAAAATGAGATGCTAACTTCGCATTATGCCTATTAGCATCTCAGCAGTTCTCGATTGCTAGAACCCAAATACATATAAAACTGCAAAGTTCTATCATTTAGAGTAAACACAGTAATAGTTCTAGCGAAAAAACATTTTTTCTTCAATGAGATGCTAACTTCGCATTACACCTGTTAGCATCTCAGCAGTTTTCGCTTATAAGATCACAAATACGTCCGAAACTGCAAAGTTCTATGACTTCATGGTAATCCAGCAATAGTTCTGGCGAAAAAACCAAAATTCAAACATATAGTGATATATATACTATATAATTTCCGGCAGTTCTGCGAAGCATCTCAGCTATTTTTGACAGCTACGCAACAAACACGTATGAGACTGTACAATTCTACTGCCTGAAAGCGATAGAGCAATAGTTCTAGCAAAAAATCTTACCATACGTTGGTATGCTATAACTTATCAGGCCGTTTTGCATAGCATCTCAGCTGTTTTCGACGGCTGCGCTACAAATACGTATGAGTTTGTAGAGTTCTACTGCCTGAAGGTGACAGAGCAATAGTTCTATAGTTCTTGATATGTTTGTCCAGATTTTTTTTATTTTCTTTAATGAGATGCTAACTTCGCATTACACCTGTTAGCATCTCAGCAGTTTTCGCTTATAAGACCACAAATACGTCCGAAACTGCAAAGTTCTATGACTTCATTGTAATCCACCAATAGTTCCGGCGAAAAAACCAAAATTCAAACATATAGTGATATACCTTGTATTTTTCGGCAGTTCTGCGTAGCATCTCAGCTGTTTTTGACAACTACGCAACAAACACGTATGAGACTGTACAGTTCTACTGCCTGGAAGCGATAGAGCAATAGTTCTAGCGAAGAATCTTACCATACGTTGATATGCTATAACTTATCAGGCCGTTTTGCATAGCATCTCAGCTGTTTTCGACGGCTACGCTACAAATACGTATGAGTTTGTAGAGTTCTACTGCCTGAAGGTGACAGAGCAATAGTTCTACAGTTTTTGATATTTTTGTCCAGATTTTTTTTTATTTTCTTTAATGAGATGCTAACTTCGCATTACACCTGTTAGCATCTCAGCAGTTTTCGCTTATACGATCACAAATACGTCCGAAACTGAAAAGTTCTATGACTACATTGTAATCTACCAATAGTTCCGGCGAAAAAACCAAAATTCAAACATATAGTGATATACTATGTATTTTTCGGCAGTTCTGCGTAGCATCTCAGCTGTTTTTGACAGCTACGTAACAAACACGTATGAGACTGTACAGTTCTACTGCCTGAAAGCGATAGAGCAATAGTTCTAGCAAAAAATCTTACCATACGTTGGTATGCTATAACTTATCAGGCCGTTTTGCATAGCATCTCAGCTGTTTTCGACGGCTGCGCTACAAATACGTATGAGTTTGTAGAGTTCTACTGCCTGAAGGTGACAGAGCAATAGTTCTATAGTTCTTGATATGTTTGTCCAGATTTTTTTTATTTTCCATAATGAGATGCTAACTTCGCATTACACCTGTTAGCATCTCAGCAGTTTTCGCTTATAAGACCACAAATACGTCCGAAACTGCAAAGTTCTATGACTTCATTGTAATCCACCAATAGTTCCGGCGAAAAAACCAAAATTCAAACATATAGTGATATACCTTGTATTTTTCGGCAGTTCTGCGTAGCATCTCAGCTGTTTTTGACAACTACGCAACAAACACGTATGAGACTGTACAGTTCTACTGCCTGGAAGCGATAGAGCAATAGTTCAAGCGAAGAATCTTACCATACGTTGATATGCTATAACTTATCAGGTCGTTTTGCATAGCATCTCAGCTGTTTTCGACGGCTACGCTACAAATACGTATGAGTTTGTAGAGTTCTACTGCCTGAAGGTGACAGAGCAATAGTTCTACAGTTTTTGATATTTTTGTCCAGATTTTTTTTTATTTTCTTTAATGAGATGCTAACTTCGCATTACACCTGTTAGCATCTCAGCAGTTTTCGCTTATACGATCACAAATACGTCCGAAACTGCAAAGTTCTATGACTACATTGTAATCCACCAATAGTTCCGGTGAAAAAAACAAAATTCTAACATATAGTGATATACTATGTAATTTTCGGCAGTTCTGCGTAGCATCTCAGCTGTTTTTGACAGCTACGCAACAAACACGTATGAGACTGTACAGTTCTACTGCCTGGAAGCGATAGAGCAATAGTTCTAGCGAAGAATCTTACCATACGTTGATATGCTATAACTTATCAGGCCGTTTTGCATAGCATCTCAGCTGTTTTCGACCGCTACGCTACAAATACGTATGAGTTTGTAGAGTTCTACTGCCTGAAGGTGAAAGAGCAATAGTTCTACAGTTTTTGATACTTTTGTCCAGATTTTTTTTTATTTTCTTTAATGAGATGCTAACTTCGCATTACACCTGTTAGCATCTCAGCAGTTTTCGCTTATGAGATCACAAATACGTCCGAAACTGCAAAGTTCTATGACTTCATGGTAATCCAGCAATAGTTCTGGCGAAAAAACCAAAATTCAAACATATAGTGATATACTATATATTTTTCGGCAGTTCTGCGTAGCATCTCAATTGTTTTTGACAAGTACGCAACAAACACGTATGAGACTGTACAGTTCTACTGCCTGGAAGCGATAGAGCAATAGTTCTAGCGAAAAATCTTACCATATGTTGATATGCTATAACTTATCAGGCCGTTGTGCATAGCATCTCAGCTGTTTTCGATGGCTACGCTACAAATACGTATGAATTTGTAGAGTTCTACTGCCTGAAGGTGACAGAGCAATAGTTCTACCGTTCTTGATATTTTTGCCCAGATTTTTTTTAATTTTCTTTATAGAGATGCTAACTTCGCATTACACCTGTTAGCATCTCAGCAGTTTTCGCTTATAAGATCACAAATATGTCCGAAACTGCAAAGTTCTATGACTTCATTGTAATCCACCAATAGTTCCGGGGAAAAAACCAAAATTCAAACATATAGTGATATACTATGTATTCTTCGGCAGTTCTGCGTAGCATCTCAGCTGTTTCTGACAGCTACGCAACAAACACGTATGAGACTGTACAGTTTTACTGCCTGGAAGCGATAGAGCAATAGTTCTAGGGAAAAATCTTACCATACGTTGATATGCTATAACTTATCAGGCCGTTGTGCATAGCATCTCAGCTGTTTTCGATGGCTACGCTACAAATACGTATGAATTTGTAGAGTTCTACTGCCTGAAGGTGACAGAGCAATAGTTCTGGCGCAAAATCTTACCACACGATGATATGCTATAACTTATTAGGCAGTTCTGTATAGCATCTCAGCACTCAGCACAAATGTGTATCAAACCGTAGAGGTCTGCTGTCTGGACGCGATACAGCAATTGAAGGGGTCAATTTAAGAAGGGGTTACCTAACAAATCAGACATTTCGAATAATTCTGCTTTAAATATTGTTAACTTCTTTTTGAGTTTGAGCTCTGAAAAAGTAATGGAAAAGGTTGGTTAAACTTTCAAGTAATAGAAAATTACTTTTTTTATATTATGGTATACAAAAAAGATTCCGTCGAATTGAGAACCTCCTCCTTTTTTGAAGTCAGTTAAAAATAACATTTAAATAATAAATAATACTGTAAATATCTCGCTATTTCACTTAAACCAACCGGGCGCATCAATATTGATGCACTTCTTGGGTGTAGTAACTAATTGTTTATCGTAAAACAAACCGGTTTTTCACTTATATTTTACAGATTTTGCCTCTTGCTGTTTTGGTTATTGGAAAATAACCCTTTATTTTATTTCATGAGTGCGCTTCTTTGCCATCTAATTAGTTCAAAAAGGGTTTAATATCGCTAAACACGTGAAAATTTGATTGTTTTTTGGTTATAATTACAATACAAAAAAAATACAACCAAATTGAGAACCTCTTCCTTTTTTTTTGAAGTCGGTTAAAAAATGATTTAAATTATCCTAATCCAGTCTTCAATTAATTCACCTAGTGACCTCGATGTGTTAGTGCATATGAAAAAGGGTGTTTTGTTTGATAATCCATTTCTTTATTTTAACGAAAGCGAATTGTATATTTATTTGTCAAATTAATGAACATTAAATCCATTTTCAATGAGCGATCTTAAGTTATATGTCAGTTAAACCCTTTTTACACTGACCATCTCGAGATCTAAGCCGAAAATCGCAATTCTGTGCATGGCATAAGGAAGATAATATTGCGCGGAATCCAACGATACCCATAACTCATTTTGCAAAAAAATTTAGTTAATCTCTTCTTATATCGACCCCCTTCAATTGTTTTAGAACATTTATTCATACGAGCAAATTTATAAATTGAACTGTACGGTGATATTGTATGACTTATTAACCAAGCGAGCGCGAATCTTGAGCGAAGTGTCTCCGTTTCAGCTTGGGCAAAAATGCTTTCGTATGTCCGCCGTCCAGATATCTGGCTGTTCTCCTCTACAGGTCGCATTTCTCAACCGATTTTCGTGAAAACAGTAAATGTTTCAAAATGGCGGAGATATGGGGGTTGAAATAGTAAAACGAAATCATATTTACTCGCGAGATCTACAGCTCACAAAGCCACTAGTTAGGTTTTGCATATCATCTCAGATTACCTATTGTTATTTCGAAATAACCATATTTTTAGGGTTCCGTACCTCAAAAGGAAAAAAGGAACGCTTATAGGATCACTTGTTTGTCTGTCTGTCAAGACCTTTTTCTCAGGAACGCGTGGAGCTATCAAGTTTAAATAAATATCAAATACTCAGGGCTGCAATCTCTTGAAGCTGTGAAAAAATCAAGCTAAGTCACCCCAATCAAAAGATATGGCCGTTTATGTCACTTATTTTGATATTTTCAAGGGAATCCAAAGGGAATCAAAACCTATAGGGTACTTCCCGTTGACCTAAAAATTAAATTTGGCAAGAAGCAGTGTCTCACAGCACAAGTAAAGGAAAAAGTCCGAAACACGTCCGAAGCCAGTAAATTTGTAATTACATCACATAAAAAAATAGTTAAACGGAATTTGCAAAATCGTATCACACTCTACGATTGCACCGAGATAGGAGCTTGCAGAAGTTATTTCGTATCTTATTTCGTAGGTAGGTTAAATGGTTACCCCGCCCCATTGTAAAAAGCTATTTAATTTTTAATTTTCAGGGTTCCGTATCTACAAGGTACTGTTTCTTTTTCATAGGTAAGTACGGAACCTTCAGCGAGCGAGTCAGAATCGCACTTGACCGGTTTTTTTCTGAAGTAACCATTTTTAGGGTTCCGTACCTCAAAAGGAAAAAACGAAACCCTTATAGGATCACTCGTGTCTGTCTGTCCGTCTGTCACAGCCAATTTGCTCCGAAAATACTGGACCGATTGAGCTGAAATTTGGTATACATATGTATATCGGTGACCGCAACACGGACGCGTGACGTAAATATATGAATTTTAAACATGGGGGCCAATTTTTGGGGGGTAAAGCAGAAAATTAAAAAAAAAGTTATGCAATTTATATTGTGTGACATATCAAATGAAAGGGCTTATTGTGAGGACTTTAAATATATTTTCTTCTGAATTTTAAGTAACATAGTTTGGAAGTTATTTAGGAAAATAGGCGAAAATTTACCATTCCCCCCCCTTATTTCCGAAACTACTGGGGCTAAAATTTTGAAAAAAATAAAGAAAATAGTTCTTTACCCATATATTACAGGAAAACCTATAAGAAGTCTATGGTATTTAAAGTAACCTAGTAAATTGCAGATTATCATGTACGGAACGGAACCCTCTCCACGCGAGTTTAACTCGCACTTGTCCGGTTTTTAAATCCCACCTATATGGGCCTTACCCATTGCGAGGCTCCCGGGCGGGTAGATCTTTGCGAGGCCCTTGTATTTGTGAAATTCGTTTTAACCTTTTGACCGCCACGGCTAACGACGAAAAAGCGTACCACGAGCGCTCGTCGAGGGCTGTAGCTGACGCAAATGTATGGAAAACGGCATATCGTGGCGTCAGTGGCACGGAAAACTGCCGACGGCCACAGTCGACTGTGGCGGTCAAAGGTTTAATGATGATGATGCTACAGATATCAGCGCGAGTGGCATGACGTGAGTTTTATAACTTATCTTGTTCTCTTTTTACTTTATTTTTATTTTTATTTTTGACGCTGCTGTAATAAGTAATTTAGTAGTAACACACACGTACACATTATCATAATATTAAGTATATTAAGTATGTATGTATAACCAATCCATCTAAGTATTAGTAAATAAATAATTATTAGCTTGTAGTGTATTTATATGTATAGCGCTCCGTGAGTCACAGACGGTGCTGGCTGAAAATCAGCGCTCTAGGTGTCTTACACCACAGCATTAGGCTAAGTTCAGATGAACGCGCGTCGACGCGCGGTTAGCTCGACGCGCGGTTTGAGATTGTAACAAATCAATGTTGTTGTGTACATGACCGCGCGTCACCGGGCACGCGCGTTGACGCGCGGTCATGTACACAACAACATTGATTTGTTACAATCTTAAACCGCGCGCTGAGCTTACCGCGCGTCGATCGCGTTCATCTGAACTTAGCCTTATGCTGAGCCAGTGTCCCATTCACAGCCGCGAGGACACACACACCACCATTTTGTTTTTATTGTTTAAATTTTTATTGATGTTGCTCTGTGTGTCTTCTGTTAGTGAATAAATGTTTCTTTCTTTCTTTCATTTCTTTCTTATAATACGCGGCGTAAGGTGCGAAATTCAAATAAACATTTATCTACACCCATATCATAAAACCTCCATTGTTTAATCAAAAACCGTAGGAAATGACCACCATTTTGACAACCAATTAGGAAAAACCAGTGCTGCAATGTTATTTCTTTATCGTTTTTAGTAAAGAAATGAGATTAAATTTGGAACAGCTGTCAAAACTCAAGTGGGTCTCTATTCTAGTATCCATAGATATTAAACATTTATTGATACGAAACGTCAATTCAGTATGTTTTTTTTAATATAAACTGCACAACATTTGATCTCGAGTGACATGAGAATAGAGACTTCATTCGTTTGTCTATGATTTTTAAAAAAATGGTCTTGACAGAGGATCGAATTGGCGCCATTATGTTGGTGTTTTGCTGAATGAAAGTAGAATTGTTGTTGAATTGAATAGAAAAAGTTGTTTGTAATTTACATTATAGTTGAAAATATGAAAGTAGTCTTCTCGGAATGTGTGTGATGTGAAAATGCGCCGGAAATCGGAAATATGCAGCCACGATTGCAACAAATAACTTGTTGCCAGAAAATATTGTTTCTGAACCCATCATGGAGGATTTATAATATGTGTGTAGATAAAGTTATGTATGCAACTCTGCATAATTAGGCCTTAAAACACGCGTGCGATCTTATTATGAAACTCGCCTATCGGCTCGTTTCATGAAAACCGCACTAGTGTTTTAAGGCCTTTCATTATGCAACCGTTGCATAAACTACTATAGTACTATTAGTACCCAATATCTTTGTACTTGGGTTGTTGCGCGAGTGCGCTAGGCCCCTGCAAGAGCAAGGCCCTAGGCGGATGCCCTGCTCGCCACCCCCAAAGGCTGCCCCTGCCCAGGCTATTCCGAAAGTTTAACATATAAACTTTTAGTATACTGCATATTCAGTTTAATAGACATACAATAATGCATATTTTGTTTTTGGCGGGCGAGCGAAGCGAGCGAGCAAGATAGATCGGAGCAGAATCGACTCGGATATTCATACTCGTACATTACACACCCATTAAACATTACTTCACTTCACGTAATTTACAGGCTTTCAATAAAATTTATTTTTAAACCCCGACAGTAACGACAGTAATAAGATTGTATAAGTTTGACCCCATTGTCTGTGTCTGTCTGTATGTGGTGTAGTGTGGTGTTGTTACTCTAGAAATGATGAACGAATTTGAATTTTGGTTTTTTGTTTTGATGGAAATCGATCGGACTGATTGAGGTGATCGAATGTGACAGGTGATACTGATCCACTATTTACTGTCCTCCAACACAAGTTTGACAATTTCTTGGCACTCGAGCGGCTTCGTCTGTTTGTCCCGCAGCAGTATTTGTGAGCAGGGGAGCGTCGCTGCCACCAGTTGTTCGCGGCCCTCGTAGGGTGAACACGTATAATGAACAAATCCACAACGGCAGAGGGTCCTTCACATACCTATGATAAACAAACAGTACCTCGTAGGTACGGAACCCTAAAAAAAAAAAATGGCTTTATCAGCCGGGTAACCATTTACAACCTACCTATGAAATAAGACAAAAAATAACTGACGCAAGCTCCTATCTCCGTGCAACCATCGAGTGTGAGTGAAACAACTTGGCAAAGGTTATTCCGTAAAACAATTATTTTTTTGTGATGTAACTACTTATTTACAGTTTTCGGACTTTTCCTTTGCTTGTGCTCTAAGATACTGCTTCTTCCCAAATTGTATGATTCTAGGTCAACGGGAAGTACCCTATAGGTTATGATTCCCTTTGGATTCCCTTGGAAGGAACCTTTTTTTTAACTGTATAGACACTTCTCCTGTCCTGAGAGACACTTCCAAAGTAGTCAAATGTGTCCCCCCCCCCTGTAACTTCTAAAATAAGAGAATGATAAAACTAAAAAAAATATATGATGTACATTATCATATAAACTTCCACCGAAAATTGGTTTGAACGAGATCTAGTAAGTAGTTTTTTTTAATACGTCATAAATCACGGAACCCTTCATGGGCGAGTCCGACTCGCACTTGGCCGCTTTTTTTGAAATTCACCCATTTTACTTATTTGTGGTGGTAGTGTTATCCGCAGAGGTGGCGCCAATCTAAAAAAATGCATACCTACCTAAATCTAGTTCATAGTCTTTCTTAGTTTTGCTGTTTCTATTGAAATATGGTTTTATTAAGAACACTAGTTAGTTTAATTTAAGTACCTAACTGAAATAAAATCAAAGTTCAATTTCGTGTCCAATAAAACATCCGGTAAAATATATTATTTATTTGGTATTAATTGACATATTTTTGTCACATTTTACTTAATCTACAGTTAAGTACCAAAGTTGTACCTGCCTTAGGCGCGGTTTATACAGAAGAGTCGTGGCGAGGATGTGTGACGGATAGTCAAAGTAACAATATAAACCTTAATGGCAGGTCCACACGTTTGGCAAACCTCGCCAAGTCATCACAAATTCAAACGTGTTTTGAACATAAAGCATTTGCCTTGGTTTGTGTTTTGGGCTTGCGCTTGCGATCCACCCGATCGAGTGTCGGTTTTGACGCCCAAATTAAAGGAAGCTTGCCGACGCCCAAATTGAAAGAGTTGGCGATCCATCTACATGTTTGTGCGTCGTTAGTATCGCTTGCGCACTAGGTTAGATTTTTCGCTAGAACTGTACAGTCTCAGTACAGTCTCATACGTGTTTTTTGCGTAGCTGTCGAAAACACCTGAGAAGCTACGCAGAACTGCCGAGGAATATATCACTATATGTTTGAATTTTGGTTTTTTCGCCAGAACTATTGCTGGATTACCATGAAGTCATAGAACTTTGCAGTTTCTGACGTATTTGTGATCGTATAAGCGAAAACTGCTGAGATGCTAACAGGTGTAATGCGAAGTTAGCATCTCATTAAAGAAAATAAAAAAAAAAATTGGACAAAAATACCAAAAACTGTAGAACTATTGCTCTGTCACCTTCAGGCAGTAGAACTCTACAAACTCATACGTATTTGTAGCGCAGCCGTCGAAAACAGCTGAGATGCTATGCAAAACGGCTTGATAAGTTATAGCATATCAACGTATGGTTAGATTTTTCGCTAGAACTATTGCTCTATCGCTTCCAGGCAGTAGAACTGTACAGTCTCATACGTGTTTGTTGCGTACCTGTCGAAAACAGCTGAGATGCTACGCAGAACTGCCGAAAAATATATAGCATTTCACTATCAGTCTGAATTTTGGTTTTTTCGCCAGAACTATTGCTGGATTACCATGAAGTCATAGAACTTTGCAGTTTCGGACGTATTTGTGATCTCATAAGCGAAAACTGCTGAGATTCTAACTGGTGTAATGCGAATTTAACATCCCATTAAGGAAATAAAAATAAAATCTGAACAAAAATATCAAGAACTGTAGAACTATTGCCCTCTCACCTTCAGGCAGTAGAACTCTACAAACTCATACGTATTTGTAGCGTAGCCGTCGAAAACAGCTGAGATGCTATGCAAAACTGCCGGAAAATATATAGTATATCACTATATGTTTGAATTTTGGTTTTTTCGCCAGAACTATTGCTGGATTACCATGAAGTCATAGAACTTTGCAGTTTCGGACGTATTTGTGATCTTATAAGCGAAAACTGCTGCGATGCTAACAGGTGTAATGTGAAGTTAGAAACTCATAAAAAAAAACGTTTTTTTCGCTAGAACTATTATTGTTTTTACCCTAAATGATAGAACTTTGCAGTTTTATATTTATTTGGGTACTAGCAAGCGAGAACTGCTGAGATGCTATCTCCATTAGAGTTTTTTTTAAAAAGCCTGAATAGCGAACAGAACTATCGAACAAAATTATAAGGATTTGTAGAACTATTGGGGATGCTACTAGAACTGCGATTACTTTTTGAGGTTCCGGAAATTGATGAGATGCTATACAGAACGGCGTGATAAGTTATAGCACATCATCGTGTGGTAAGATTTTTAGCCAGAACTATTGCTCTGTCACCTCAAGGCAGTAGAACTGAACAGTCCCATGCGTATTTGTTGCGTAGCCGTCGAAAACAGCTGAGATGCTTGGCAGAACGGCCTGATAAGTTATAGCATATCATCGTGTGGTAAGATTTTTCGCCAGAACTATTGCTCTGTCACCTCAAGGCAGTAGAACTGAACAGTCCCATGCGTATTTGTTGCGTAGCCGTCGAAAACAGCTGAGATGCTTGGCAGAACGGCCTGATAAGTTATAGCATATCATCGTGTGGTAAGATTTTTCGCCAGAACTATTGCTCTGTCACCTCAAGGCAGTAGAACTGAACAGTCCCATGCGTATTTGTTGCGTAGCCGTCGAAAACAGCTGAGATGCTTGGCAGAACGGCCTGATAAGTTATAGCATATCATCGTGTGGTAAGATTTTTCGCCAGAACTATTGCTCTGTCGCGTTCAGGCAGTAGAATTGTATAGTATCATACGTATTTGTTGCGTAGCCGTCGAAAACAGCTGAGATGCTACGCAGAACGGCCTGATAAGTTATAGCATATCATCGTGTGGTAAGATTTTTAGCCAGAACTATTGCTCTGTCACCTCAAGGCAGTAGAACTGAACAGTCCCATGCGTATTTGTTGCGTAGCCGTCGAAAACAGCTGAGATGCTTGGCAGAACGGCCTGATAAGTTATAGCATATCATCGTGTGGTAAGATTTTTCGCCAGAACTATTGCTCTGTCGCGTTCAGGCAGTAGAATTGTATAGTATCATACGTATTTGTTGCGTAGCCGTCGAAAACAGCTGAGATGCTACGCAGAACGGCCTGATAAGTTATAGCATATCATCGTGTGGTAAGATTTTTAGCCAGAACTATTGCTCTGTCACCTCAAGGCAGTAGAACTGAACAGTCCCATGCGTATTTGTTGCGTAGCCGTCGAAAACAGCTGAGATGCTTGGCAGAACGGCCTGATAAGTTATAGCATATCATCGTGTGGTAAGATTTTTCGCCAGAACTATTGCTCTGTCACCTCAAGGCAGTAGAACTGAACAGTCCCATGCGTATTTGTTGCGTAGCCGTCGAAAACAGCTGAGATGCTTGGCAGAACGGCCTGATAAGTTATAGCATATCATCGTGTGGTAAGATTTTTCGCCAGAACTATTGCTCTGTCGCGTTCAGGCAGTAGAATTGTATAGTATCATACGTATTTGTTGCGTAGCCGTCGAAAACAGCTGAGATGCTACGCAGAACGGCCTGATAAGTTATAGCATATCATCGTGTGGTAAGATTTTTAGCCAGAACTATTGCTCTGTCACCTCAAGGCAGTAGAACTGAACAGTCCCATGCGTATTTGTTGCGTAGCCGTCGAAAACAGCTGAGATGCTTGGCAGAACGGCCTGATAAGTTATAGCATATCATCGTGTGGTAAGATTTTTCGCCAGAACTATTGCTCTGTCGCGTTCAGGCAGTAGAATTGTATAGTATCATACGTATTTGTTGCGTAGCCGTCGAAAACAGCTGAGATGCTACGCAGAACGGCCTGATAAGTTATAGCATATCATCGTGTGGTAAGATTTTTAGCCAGAACTATTGCTCTGTCACCTCAAGGCAGTAGAACTGAACAGTCCCATGCGTATTTGTTGCGTAGCCGTCGAAAACAGCTGAGATGCTTGGCAGAACGGCCTGATAAGTTATAGCATATCATCGTGTGGTAAGATTTTTCGCCAGAACTATTGCTCTGTCGCGTTCAGGCAGTAGAATTGTATAGTATCATACGTATTTGTTGCGTAGCCGTCGAAAACAGCTGAGATGCTACGCAGAACGGCCTGATAAGTTATAGCATATCATCGTGTGGTAAGATTTTTAGCCAGAACTATTGCTCTGTCACCTCAAGGCAGTAGAACTGAACAGTCCCATGCGTATTTGTTGCGTAGCCGTCGAAAACAGCTGAGATGCTTGGCAGAACGGCCTGATAAGTTATAGCATATCATCGTGTGGTAAGATTTTTCGCCAGAACTATTGCTCTGTCGCGTTCAGGCAGTAGAATTGTATAGTATCATACGTATTTGTTGCGTAGCCGTCGAAAACAGCTGAGATGCTACGCAGAACGGCCTGATAAGTTATAGCATATCATCGTGTGGTAAGATTTTTCGCCAGAACTATTGCTCTGTCACCTCAAGGCAGTAGAACTGAACAGTCCCATGCGTATTTGTTGCGTAGCCGTCGAAAACAGCTGAGATGCTTGGCAGAACGGCCTGATAAGTTATAGCATATCATCGTGTGGTAAGATTTTTCGCCAGAACTATTGCTCTGTCGCGTTCAGGCAGTAGAATTGTATAGTATCATACGTATTTGTTGCGTAGCCGTCGAAAACAGCTGAGATGCTAGGCAGAACGGCCTGATAAGTTATAGCATATCATCGTGTGGTAAGATTTTTCGCCAGAACTATTGCTCTGTCGCGTTCAGGCAGTAGAATTGTATAGTATCATACGTATTTGTTGCGTAGCCGTCGAAAACAGCTGAGATGCTAGGCAGAACGGCCTGATAAGTTATAGCATATCATCGTGTGGTAAGATTTTTCGCCAGAACTATTGCTCTGTCGCGTTCAGGCAGTAGAATTGTATAGTATCATACGTATTTGTTGCGTAGCCGTCGAAAACAGCTGAGATGCTAGGCAGAACGGCCTGATAAGTTATACCATATCATCGTGTGGTAAGATTTTTCGCCAGAACTATTGCTCTGTCGCGTTCAGGCAGTAGAATTGTATAGTATCATACGTATTTGTTGCGTAGCCGTCGAAAACAGCTGAGATGCTAGGCAGAACGGCCTGATAAGTTATAGCATATCATCGTGTGGTAAGATTTTTCGCCAGAACTATTGCTCTGTCGCGTTCAGGCAGTAGAATTGTATAGTATCATACGTATTTGTTGCGTAGCCGTCGAAAACAGCTGAGATGCTATGCAGAACGGCCTGATAAGTAATACCATATCATCGTGTGGTAAGATTTTTCGCCAGAACTATTGCTTCAGGCAGTAGAACTGTAAAGTATCATACGTATTTGTTGCGTAGCCGTCGAAAACAGCTGAGATGCTACGCAGAACGGCCTGATAAGTTATAGCATATCATCGTGTGGTAAGATTTTTCGCCAGAACTATTGCTCTGTCGCGTTCAGGCAGTAGAATTGTATAGTATCATACGTATTTGTTGCGTAGCCGTCGAAAACAGCTGAGATGCTAGGCAGAACGGCCTGATAAGTTATAGCATATCATCGTGTGGTAAGATTTTTCGCCAGAACTATTGCTCTGTCGCGTTCAGGCAGTAGAATTGTATAGTATCATACGTATTTGTTGCGTAGCCGTCGAAAACAGCTGAGATGCTAGGCAGAACGGCCTGATAAGTTATAGCATATCATCGTGTGGTAAGATTTTTCGCCAGAACTATTGCTCTGTCGCGTTCAGGCAGTAGAATTGTAAAGTATCATACGTATTTGTTGCGTAGCCGTCGAAAACAGCTGAGATGCTACGCAGAACGGCCTGATAAGTTATAGCATATCATCGTGTGGTAAGATTTTTCGCCAGAACTATTGCTCTGTCGCGTTCAGGCAGTAGAATTGTATAGTATCATACGTATTTGTTGCGTAGCCGTCGAAAACAGCTGAGATGCTACGCAGAACGGCCTGATAAGTTATAGCATATCATCGTGTGGTAAGATTTTTCGCCAGAACTATTGCTCTGTCGCGTTCAGGCAGTAGAATTGTATAGTATCATACGTATTTGTTGCGTAGCCGTCGAAAACAGCTGAGATGCTACGCAGAACGGCCTGATAAGTTATAGCATATCATCGTGTGGTAAGATTTTTCGCCAGAACTATTGCTCTGTCGCGTTCAGGCAGTAGAATTGTATAGTATCATACGTATTTGTTGCGTAGCCGTCGAAAACAGCTGAGATGCTAGGCAGAACGGCCTGATAAGTTATAGCATATCATCGTGTGGTAAGATTTTTCGCCAGAACTATTGCTCTGTCGCGTTCAGGCAGTAGAATTGTAAAGTATCATACGTATTTGTTGCGTAGCCGTCGAAAACAGCTGAGATGCTACGCAGAACGGCCTGATAAGTTATAGCATATCATCGTGTGGTAAGATTTTTCGCCAGAACTATTGCTCTGTCGCGTTCAGGCAGTAGAATTGTATAGTATCATACGTATTTGTTGCGTAGCCGTCGAAAACAGCTGAGATGCTTGGCAGAACGGCCTGATAAGTTATAGCATATCATCGTGTGGTAAGATTTTTCGCCAGAACTATTGCTCTGTCGCGTTCAGGCAGTAGAATTGTATAGTATCATACGTATTTGTTGCGTAGCCGTCGAAAACAGCTGAGATGCTATGCAGAACTATGTAATAGTATATAGCATATCACCAGATGTTTGAATTATGTTTTTTTTTTTTCACTAGAACTATTGCTGGGTTGTTACGAAGGTATAGAACTTTGCAGATCTGTACGTATTTGTGATTCAATAATCGAGAACTGCTGAGATGCTAACAGGTGTAATGTGAAGTTAGAAACTTATTTAAAAAAAAGGTTTTTTCGCTAGAACTATTACTGTGTTTACTCTAAATGATAGAACTTTGCAGTTTTATATGTATTTGGGTTCTAGCAATCGAGAACTGCTGAGATGCTAACAGGAGTAATTTGAAGTTAGAAACTCATTAAAAAAAATGTTTTTTCGCTAGAACTATTACTGTGTTTACTCTAAATGATAGAACTTTGCAGTTTTATATGTATTTGGGTTCTAGCAATCGAGAACTGCTGAGATGCTAATAGGCATAATGCGAAGTTAGCATCTCATTTTAAATTTTTTAAAAACCTGAAAAACGAACAGACCTATCGAAAAAAAATATCAGGAACTGTAGAACTATTGGGGATGCTACTAGAACTGCGATTACTTTTTGAGATTCCGGAAATTGATATGCTAGGTTCACACACATCATTATTTTCAAGTATGTGCGATGCGTTTGAAACTTTGCATAATCGAATAATAAAAGGTTATTCGTTCAATACGATATCAGGGTTTGTGATCGTGAAATTGTACTCAGTTTACATAATTTCAGACAGTACTCTATTGTTTTGGAAGCGATAAGTTATACAGAATGTCCCGTAAATAGTGGTCCAAATGAAAATTGAACCCAAACCCAAAATAGGTTTTGTAAAAATATCACGGTTTTCGAGATATTCACGATTTAAAAATAAATCAACTTTTTAGATTTGATTTTGATTTGATTTTGATTCAGTTTCACAAAATAGCCGATTCGCCATAATAAAATCATGATAATTTCTTTCCTAAGCAGAAAACACCATTTGTTTTTTTTTTGTGTCTGAATAAACATTAAATGTGCTAATTTTATAAGCTAATGGGCACTAGGGTTGTAATACTTTTTTTTCAGCACAGGTCTTCAAACTTGGGCAACGAATTCGTCTGGTTCGAATTTTTTCATTTGATTTAGATTTATCCAAGAAATTGTGGTTGATTTTGAAAAATTGTGATACACATCTTATGGCGCACTTAATCAGGAGTAACAATCATTAAGATTTTTATGATATTTCTTTTATCGTAGGAAATAGTAAACGGAAAACTGAAATCAAATCTAAAAAGTTGATTTATTTTTAATCGTGAATATCTCGAAAACCGTGATATTTTTGCTAAACCTATTTTGAGTTATTTTAATAGCACGTGATCTACATGGGGTTTTCATTTGGACCACTATTTACGAGACACCCTGTATAAGATTCCAAAGAGTAGATCTCCTTCATAATTTAGCCGGTTAAGGCAGTAACTAGGTGTATATCAGATGAGGGATACATTTGTGACTGTAGTGGTGCTGTGTTCCTCTAGTGTTCCATATATAAAACACACACACAAAACACGCACTACTCACACATGCAAATGCACCCCCAAACTGATTCAGTTGTAATAGACGTCGCACTGGTAGTGTCTATTTCTAAGAAGTTACATAAATTGATTACTAAAAAATAACATTCTGCTAATTACTAAAATTTCACCTGGAACAAAAACCTCACCCATCGTTCGCACCGTTTACTCAAATAACGTACGTGCGAAAAACTTTTATTACGCCTCATTGTCAGTGATAAATGCATTCTTAAATCCGAACGGCATTGGAATGGCAAGCGTTTGACGGTATTTGACATAAGACATGTGAATTTATTGTCTGTATCTGGGCAGGTGTAAACACATAAATATTTGTGTGTGTGAGCACGCGCGTGAGGGGAATGTGAGAATGATCTCATAAGGGATTTTTATTATGCTGTATGAGATAACGTTGATGCGGTAAGGGTTCATAATTGGATCCATTCTTAAAAATATATCATCGCTGCCATCACATCTCTTTAGATGCAGTCAAATTTTGTGTACCGTGGGTCCTCTACTAAAGCAATAGTTCGCCTTTTCTCAAGTGACACTTGGCCGGTTACCCTACTGCGCACTCTATTGGGAACTACAGTGCAAAAGACAAGAAATTGATAAAAAATAACTTTAAAATACGCTTTTGTCACTAATGTACTAAAGGTAAAAAATGTTTACCTATTTAGAAAAGGACTGAAAACTTTCAAGTAATCGCGTTTACTTTAATTCGCTTCATCCATTATTAACGGGTTACTGGAAGGCGCAGCGTGGGCAGGCCACCCACACACGAGGTGGACTGACCACCTGGTGAATATTGCGGACTCTGCTGGATGCGAGCAGCATATGTATAATCGGTCGTTGTGGAGATCATTGGGAGAGGCCTATGTCCAGCAGTGGACGTCTTTCGGCTGAAATGATTATTTACGGTGCACTGTCAACGACAAACCTAAATAAATAATCGTCGTCTAAAAAATTAAATATATATTAAAAATACTCAAAGTTAAGAATACGTTTGTCTAAACCTAGATGGTACTGATTCTGAAACCACACAGCGTTCGGTAGTTCGCACACAGTACAACGACATCTGCCGGCGAATTGTGGCAACATTTATAAGGCAATTTCAATTGTTATTGTCGTCGATATTTTTTTGTGGTAATTCCCTAGCCCTAATAAATGTTAGAAATGAGAAAGTGTGTTTGTCGGTTTGTTTTTCTTTCACGCAGCAACGGAGGCACAGATCGATGTGATGTTTGCATAGAGATAGTTGGGTTGGTATCATAATGACTACTTTGCAAAACGACCAAATCATCATAATGTCCAGATCTCAGAAGGACCATCTCCGTAGAAATCCTATATCTCCAAATGACTTGGTAGCAAAACGACTGGTTCTCGAAAATATCAAATCGTTAATAGACCATATCTCAAAAAGGCCAGGTAGCAAAACGACTAGATCGCAAAATGTTGGTATAATCAGAGCTAGTTTCTGCGTAACATTTTAATATCAAAATATAACACGTAACTAGCTTTAACCCACGCCTTCGCATAGATGTGTACAAAACAAAAGAATCCTATGAAATTGCACAGAAACAAATTCAGTTAGTTAATTTGCTACCTGGTCTTTTTGAGATGTGGTCAATTAAAGATGTGGCATTTTCGAGAACCAGTCGTATTGCTACCAAGTCATTCGGAGATATAGGCTTTCTACGGAGATGGTCCTTCTGAGATCTGGACCTTATGATGATTTGGTTGTTTTGACAATGTAGTCATTATGATACCAACCCAGATAGTTAAAGGGCTCAAGGGTGACGTAGGCTACTTTTCCGGGAAAAATATGCACAGTTCCCAAGGGAACTGTGATAAACGGAAAAGCTAGTTTATCAACACCCATATCATAAAACCTCCATTGGTTAATCAAAAACCATAGGAAATTACCACCATTTTGACAACCAATTAGGAAAAACCAGTGCTGCGATGAAGAAATAACATGACTTCTTTATCGTTTTTAGTAAAGAAATGAGATTAAATTTGGAACAGCTGTCAAACTCAAGTGGGTCTCTATTCTAGTATCCATAGATATTAAAACAGTTATTGATACGAAACGTCAATTCAGTATGTTTTTTTAATATAAACTGCACAATATTTGATCTCGAGTGACGTGAGAATAGAGACTTCATCCGTTTGTCTATGATTTAAAAAAAAAATGGTCTTGACGGACGGCCGCCATTATGTTGACGTATTGCTGAACGAAAGTAGAATTGTTGTTGAATTGAATAGAAAAAGTTGTTTGTAATTTACATATTAGTTGAAAATATGAATAGTAAGTAGTCTTCTCGGAGTGTGTGTGATGTGAAAATGCGCCGGATATCGGAAATATGCAGCCACGATTGCAACAAATAACTTGTTGCCAGAAAATATTGTTTCTGAACCCATCATGGAGGATTTATAATATGTGTGTAGATAAAGTTATGTATGCAACTCTGCATAATTTGGCCTTAAAACACACGTGCGATCTTATTATGAAACTCGCTAAAAGCTCGTTTCATAAAACCGCACTAGTGTTTTAAGGCCTACCATTATGCAACCGTTGCATAAACTACTATCATTATATTTTAATCTTCTCCATCTATTGAGTGAGGAGCAATGTAAGTCACACCACTCAATGATCGCTAAATTAACTAGGGCCTTAAGAAATCCATTACTTTTTAACTCAGCTCGCGAATACTTAACTTTTGCACTGTAGTTCCCTATAGAGTGAGAAGTAGGCTAACCGGCCAAGAGTCACTTAAGAAAAGGCCAACTATTGCATTTGTCTCTCTGCACTCTGTCATTTAGTGTTTTATTGCCTTTCTCAATATTGACTTAAACGTGTTTGTACCTAATTGGAATTTGGCTCTGCATACGTTTTATGTCTTATTTAAACGGTTTTTGTTGGTTTATAGGGTTTCATTTTGAACTCTATTTATTTTTATGAAAAGGCAATTTTTTTCATTTCCTTAGTTCTCAAACAAGAACAGGTTGAGCGACTATAATTTTCCCGGGAAGTATTGTAGTTGCAAGCTCGTCACAATTGATTTTCCCCAAAATGGTGGGGTCCAAATTTTATATTTGCAATCGGAGACGACCCTAGTCCACCTACAATAGCTAGAACACCTTAAAAAATCCTCAGTTCATGTTTCGCCTTGTGTTTGACATAAACAAAAAAAGTCATAAAAAATAAAAATTAAACCCGATTGCTTTAAAATATATCTTTTTCGCGCCTGCAAAACCATTTCCAACGTTTAAGTTATATATTAATTTGATAATAGGGCATGTTTTTAGCTTTTTCTGTGGATATTTTTTATTTTTATTTCATATTTTTTTACTATTTTTCTGTTCCTATGAAAATGGCAGCTTATAAGTATTTAAATATTTGGAGTGGGCTATTTAAAAGCTTTCATTTGATAATACCCATATTGTTAAAATCAAAAATATTATTTTGAATCCCACCTCCATTATTTTTATTCGCGGACGCCATATTGAAATATGTCACTCCGTCAGTTAAGACGAATCCAATGATATGTTGAAATCCGTCCCGCCGTTTACGCCTCGGCGACAAACCAATAGACATACATATACATACATACATACGCTCGAATATCATAACCCTCCTTCGGGAAGTCGGATAAAAATAACACTTTTGAACATGTCCATATTTAACTTTATAAACCTTAAACTACTTGACCAAGCTATATTCCGTAACTAATCCACAATCGGAAGTTTATAAGCTAAGCTCATTAATAAATTTACGTAACTTTTGCCGATAGAAAGATCGCCCTGCATCGGTGCTAGATCCGGTTGCTGTTTCCGCCTGCGTTTGCACACGTAATCCGGTTGCTTTTGTTGTGTACATTTTGTTTTGATGTCCAACTTGACAGGTTTGAGAGATTGGTCTTTCGCACGCTTGCAAAAAAGTGTTTGCAATATCGCACAGGAACCATACATTTACCTAGAATAAAGAACCATAATTCATAGATTCTGAATTATGGTTCTTTATTCTAGGTAAATGTATCCTTTATCACCTTTTCAAACAGATCCGTTCAACCAGCACCATCGTCATCATAAATAATCTAATAGAAATACAATTTGAGGCCTTGCTGTTGCTTTAAGTGTTTCAACCAAGATTCGACCACCACCGCTTCCACCATCTGTGGTAGGTACTTTTCTGAGCCTCCGAGCGCAAGCGACAAATAATAGATGATCAAACGAACTTGCAAAGTGAAGTTCGATCGTTATAATATGAGTTGCTTCTTTCGAAGATATAATCACCAATATATGTTATATATGTTGGTTTATATGTTAACAACGTAGTTTCCTAAACTTACAGGGCAACTTGCACGTTTTTTAAAGGTATCTCAATAGTTTTAAATGAAATGTACGCTGTCTGTACCCGCCGCCGCCGGCCGGGTCACCATTGCAAGCTTCATTCTTTTCAGAGAGATCAAAACTTTCTCTCATGGGTACTATTTTGTTTGTCCCAAGGGAGGGAGGGTAATTCGTATATCTTCGAAAGAAGCAACTCATATTATAACGATCGAACTTCACTTTGCAAGTTCGTTTGATCATCTATAATATTTCGTTGCTTCTTTCTTCAGATATAATCACCAATATATGTTATATATGTTGGTTTATATGTTAACAACGTAGATGTTTAGAGAAGAAAGTTTTGTTAATAAAATTCGTTTCAATATCATTCCTGATTTATTTCGATTTTAATCGTAAATCAACAAACAAGTATGTTTAAATTAGGCTTTTAACGAATCAATTCACAAACTACGATCAGTTTGAGAAGACGATGGTAAGCAAACAGATCGAGCGAAGCGATCTTCGCTTGTAACGGTTCTATGATGGAACTTGGCAAATACATTAGACGTACTGGTCCAGAACGTTGTCGGCACAGTCGTTGTAACTGTTTCCGATACACCGAATATCGGCTAAGTAGATAACTGATGTTAAGCCACGCATTCTGAGAGAAGAGGCAACTTCTCTCGTTATTTTTGTAAAGACACGCGTCGCCACTGAAAGGCTGTAGGGCATGGCTGTAAATTTGTCTTCGAGGAATGATTCGACTTCGATTTGAATTTTACCAGATTCGAATTCAAAGCGTAAATACTTTATTTGAGATTCTTTATAAATATACTCGTATATTATAGAATTTATAGATATGCTTCGTGTAACTGTAGCGTGGCTATTTACAAGGATGGATATTTATTTATTCATCCTTAAGAATGATTTTTAAGCATCTGTGATCGGCCAATTATTCGGCGGTATGAATGTATTTAGTAATTTTAAATTTCATACTTTTCATGACAACGAACTTCTGGGTACTAGCCCTGGAGTCACTTGACTACTAAAGGGGATGGTATAGCCATTAATTATCCAATCCAAAAATCCAATCCAACTAGTTTGTTATCTGTAATTTTACACCAATAGTTGTAAAAACGTTGGATTCTACCGGCATGTGGTACCTGTATTACTGCAGGGTTGTTTGAGCACGGTTTCGATTCAACATGCATCTTATATGAATGTTAAAAAACAAACTCTTATCCAGTCTAGGGGTAATTAATTTGACCATTGCTTGAGTTTTCGCATAATGCCGATCATTCCATATCCGACACGCCTCACCCAAGTACTTAATTGCTTGTATTAGACTTAATATCCATTTTTCAATTTTTATTGAAAAAAGTGGGTAAATGAATAACCTGCGCGTTAATTCGTGAGTAACGCGTAAGTAACGTTTTGTTAGGTCCATTATACAATCCTTGCCATGGCGTTAATTATCGATTAACCATCCGGCGTAGGTATAGGAAAAATGAACGATCGCCATTGTGTTGATTCACGAACAACCTCTATTAATAGTTAATATTTACAGTACAGGAAAAAATTAATATTTTGCACAATTGCCAGCGTAAGGGCCATTTTATAATCACTTTAAAATCGACGCCCGTCAAAAAGTACGGGGATCAATATATCCTTTAAGAATTTTTTATTTAAAGGATTTAAAGGATGTCATTGTCCAGATCGATAATTGGCTCCTGCCTAGCGGTAAGGGTCCCTATGCCGCTTGGTGGTACTTCGTGTTTACTTGGATTTATTTTCGATAACGGTTCAGCATGAGATTCCGCCTGTAAAGTGACACACTCCTTGGGTGGTAAAGCGTTGACATCCGTGTAACGTGTAACGTGTAATATACATGTAACGTGTTGCATACGGTAATTTTACCCAATTTATCACGTGAAAAGTCTAAATATCCATTTTCAATGTTTTTTATTTAAAAATGTGGGTAGATTAATAACCTGCGTGTTAATTCACGGCGAAGGTGTGGGTTAAAGTTTTGTTAGGTGTATTGTTCAATCCTTGCCATCGTGTTAATTCTCGATTAACCTCCTGGTATGTAGGATAAATGAACGATTTCCATTGTGTTGGTTCTCGACCAACCCCTGGGAATGGTTAGTATTTTACACAGTTAACGGCGTGAGGGCTCTCAGCCAACACCGTATATGAAACGTGAAATAATAATAAGTATTTAATTTAAAATCTCAATTACCGGCGTGAGGGCTCTCGGTCGACACCGCGGTATGCAATGTGAAATAAAAATAAGTATGTATTTGTAAAATCGCAATTATCAGCATGAGGGCTCTCGGCCCACAACACTGTGTGAACCGTGTAATAAGGATAAGTATGTATTTTAAAATCACAATTACCAGGGCGAGGGCTCTCGGCCCACACTACGATATGAAACGTGAAATAAGAAAAACTATGTATTTTAAAATCACAATTACCGGCGTGAGGGCTCTCAGCCCACACTATGGTATGAAACATGAAATAAGAATAAGTGTGTATTTTAAAATCACAATTACCGGCGTGAGGGCTCTCAGCCCACACTATGGTATGACACGTGAAATAAAAATAACAATCACAATTACCGGTATGAGGGCTCTTGACCCACACTATGGAACGTGAAATAAGTATAAATATGTATTTTAAAAACACAATTACCGGCGCGAGGGCTCACGGCCCACACTATGGTATGAAACATGAAATAAGAATAAGTATGTAATTTAAAATCACTATTACCGGCGTGAGGGCTCTCGGCCCACACTATGGTGTGAAACGTGAAATAAGAATAATAATCACAATTACCGGCATGAGGGCTCTCGGCCCACACCACGTTATGAAACGTGAAATAAAAATAACTTTGTATTTTAAAATCACAATAACTGGCATGAGGGCTCTCGGCCCATACCACGGTATAAAACATGAAATAAGAATAAATGTCACAATTGCTGGCGTGAGGGCTCTCGGCCCATATCACTGTATTTAAAATCACAATAACCGGTGTGAGGGCTCTCGGCCCACACTATGGTTTAAAATCACAATTACCGGCGTGAGGGCTCTCAGCCCGCACCGCGGTATTTAAAACCACAATTACCGGCGTGAGGGTTCTCGGCCCACGTTGCGGTATTTAAAATCAAAATTACCGGCGTGAGGGCTCTCGGCTCACACCGCTGTATAAAACGTGAAAAAATATTAACTATGTCTTTTAAAATCACGTTAAGAATTATAACGGTTAAGCACTTACTGAATTTAACTGCATCCACCGAGGAATCCATAGGTGACAAGATAATTAGTCGTTGAAGCGGTTTCAGACTTCCTCAATTCTTAATTTATATTTTTATGGTATTCGATTTGTGCCTCTTAGGCAATTTGACACTGTGCGCTTGCTACCTCGCACAAAAAAGACGATAGAAATGGCGGCACGCGGGAGCGTGACAGTCACCGGAAATTGTCGGAAAATCATTTCTTTAAATATTGTGCGAATGCTACCTAGTAGAACGAAGGTTACTATTTGTGAACAATTTTTGTATCGAGAATGAAATAACGCAATATAATGTGTTGTTTCATAAGATTTTCTTTAATCTCTTTTGTCAAACCCTTCTCTAAGACAGGGAGCCATAGCTTGGCTAAGCTCTCATGAATTGCTTTACCGTAATCTGGTACACCCGACGTAGATTCGCTTAAGGCTAAGAGCAATTCGGGGTCCAGACCTGTTTCCACCAAAGAAGGAATAATATCATTTGACGAGGATGGCTCCGTTTCAGGGGCTGCTGTCGGTCCTGAACCAGGACTTATATTATCTGGAGCCATAGTGGGCTCCGGTGATCTTGGTTGTTCAATATTCGACAGTTCCATCGTTTAAAATGTGAGAATAATATCGTTTATTATTTTTATGAAATAAAAATGAGGGTATATTTACAATACCCAGAATAAAACGTAAAACATACGAAAAATTATTGTACGTTACTTGAGTTTATTCAAAATGTATTATTTTATATCATAAGCGTGGGTAGCTCGCAGCTAAACACGTATTATCGTATGGAATCGCAGTCAATCACGACTTTCTTATTAACAATTTCGTTTTTATTCTTATAAAATAACAATGAGGGTAGACTTACAAGACCCAGAGTAAAACGAACCACATACGAAGAATGATTGTTAGTTACTTGAGTTTATTCAAAATTAATTATTTTGTTTCATAAGCGTCGGTAGCTCGCAGCTAACCGCGTTATCGTATGGGTTCGCAGTCAATCACGACTCTCTTATAAATAATTTCGTTTTATATTGTTATCAAATAACAATGAGGGTAGATTTACAAGACCCAGAATAAAACGAACAACATACGAAGAATGACTGTACGTTACTTGAGTTTATTCAAAACTAATTATGTATTTTGTTTCATAAGCGTGGGTAGCTCGCAGCTAACCGCGTTATCGTAATGAATCGCAATCAATCACGACTTTCTCATTAATAGTTTCGTTATTTATTTTTATAAAATAACAATGAGGGTAGATTTACACGACCCAGAATAAAACGAACGACATACGAAGACTAATTGTAAGTTACTTGACTTTATTCAAAATTAATCATTTCTTTTTATAAGCGTGGTTAGCTCGCAGCTAACCGCGTTATCGTAAAGACTCGCAGTCACTCACGACTTTCTTATTAATAATTTAAGTTCGTTATGAAATTAGTGGGTGTGATGAGATAATATCACACTAATATTAGCTATGAAGCCAACGTGTTTAGCTCGCAGCTACCCACGATATCGCAATTGACTCGCAGTCAATCCCGATTTTACGATTTTTTAGTGAAGTGAAATTCACTAACGTTTTTCAACGTTCTATTTAACTCGTAACAAAACACTTAGAATTAACTCGCGTTTAATCCTAAAGTGCGTATTTTTATTTCGTAAAAAGATTTACGGAAGCTAAATTCAGTTTTTATAACTGATTAAGAAATGACGGTCACGAGTTTCACTTGAGCAGTTTTAATAAATAAGATCGGCTATAAAATAGTGATCACTGAACAATAAATACCTTGCTGGTTTTCTTCGTCGGATTCTGAGGATGACGTCCTTAACCTTTTGCGACATTGCACATTGCGTTGTCCTAATCTTGCAATTGATTTTTAATTTTTTTCTTCAATACTGCGCTTAGGCATTTTGAAGAGCGTGTGCACTCGTTGCCTGCACGAAAAGGAATGAAGCTTGCAATGGTGACCCGGCCGGCGGCGGCGGGTACAGACAGCGTACATTTCATTTAAAACTATTGAGATACCTTTAAAAAACGTGCAAGTTGCCCTGTAAGTTTAGGAAACTACGTTGTTAACATATAAACCAACATATATAACATATATTGGTGATTATATCTGAAGAAAGAAGCAACGAAATATTACGAGGGTAATATCAATATTTCTTAGGCAAACTTATTTTTTTATTATGGGCATCACATTCCCATACCTTTTATAACCCTTGCACCTAACGTGTGTACCATGTCGCGAAATTTGTATGCAGGCCTTAAAGTTGCGTTGACCCACTTCACCTTAATGTGCAAGTTACGAAAATTAGGCATTGTCTCAAAAGATGTATTGCTGGTGTAAAAACGTTTTATTGTCCTAACTGCAGTTTTATGTCTTCGTCCATTTGTATATTTCCAAACGGTTTCTCAATCCTTTTTGCATCATTGGTTGCAGAAGATTCTCATCAAAATAGTAATTATTCTGTCACTGGAAATATTAAACAGCCACTTTGAATTCAGATGTCAACAAACTGATGATGAGACGAAACAAGGCAGTTAAAGCTGCGTTATATTATATAAGTTTGAGCAATGTTTGGTTATGAATCTGCTTTAACAGTGCTTCAAAAAAACTCCAAGTTTTCAATGTGGTAGTCTGATCATGCCTGATTATGCAAAGGTGCTTTTAAACCAGAAATTATTTTGGCAATTTATTGCTGCAATTCGGGCTATCCTCAAAAGTTTACACTTAAGCTTTTTGTTCCCACTAGTGATGTAATATGTAATCCTTTCGGGAATAGCCCAAATTGTCGCAATAAATTGCCAAAAAACTAGCCCGTTTACGAGCCCCTTAACTTGCATAATCAGGCATAAAGTTTTATAGGTGTATCTAGTTTAAGTCATTGTATAAAGAGAGGAAGTAGGCTATCTCCGGCCCAATCCGCGATATAATTGCCTACTGTCTCAGGGTTTTCAGATTAAAAGTACCTAATACATTCACACACACAAGGCCTACCTACTTCCTCTGTCTAATAGAAAACTAATACAACAAAAAATAAGTAAGTAGATACCTACTCATCTACTACATCATCAACTAAAAATTATATGCTAGAATAAGAGACTTGCTTACCTTTCCTGTTCAATAGGTAATCTGAACGGAGGCAATTCTTGAATCGATGAATTATTAAGACACCCAAACACACAGCGATACGTTCTCCTGTGATTATCACTCATTTTTCATTCATTTAGCGGTGCCGAAAAGCCGTGACGCGCGAACCTCGTGCGGTGTCAGCCCCGTCGGGTGCACTGAGAAACGGGTCGAGATTTTGTTTAAGTGTGCGTGCGTGATACTTTGGCGCACACATACAAGCCGCGCGCGGTGCGTTTGTATGAAGATAACTTACTCCCCTCTTTATACTATGTTTAAGTTCATGGTTTCATTGGACGTCCTATTTCGCAAAACAATCGCTATGCAAAAAAGTAAGCGAGGCCATAAAAAATATCCGATTAGAAATTATGGAATACTAACGACTTCGACATTTTTGATGTTGACTGTATATTACGAGTTGTTATGTTGTGATAAGTACTTTATGTTAATTCTCTCATTCCATACATTAATGCCAGCTTATTTGTGCAGAAAAACGAAAATGATAGTCATTAGATTGATGTCCATTTAATAGCCAAACCAATCTAACGAATTCGTAATTTGCTTTTCAGTATGTACAACAGAAGTGTCAAGGTTTCAATGTGCCACTCAATTAGTTGATTAATTTATTAATGTTTAATATTTTGTATACTTATTTGCTTATTGTTACGTATAGTTTCAATACTGTTTACCTTGACATGGCAAATTTTTGTAAGTAGTTTTAAATGCCCGCCAGCGTTTTATGTTTCATTTAAAAACGTATGCATATTTTAAAGTGAAGGTGATGTTTTTTAATAACGTTTCGCAGCAATGCAACGCGATAATATGCCGACGAAACAAGTTAGCTCGAGAAAATGCTTGATATTTTTATGTACTTAAAGCAAAAGAGTTATGAACACAGGGATAGAATATAGGTACTAAAGAGTGTACTACATATATCATCAATTAATGTGAGACAAAATGAAATAGAGACTAATCTTTCCAGTTCAAAATATATATTGTAATATTTAGTTCATACAAATTACGTAGGTAGATAGGTACGTACCTAACTTGCCATGTGTGGATACGTATGAAGCATGGACGTATAGATAACAAGACTATACTAAAGCTTTAAGGGATTAGTTTACAGACAGAACATTTGTCATTAAATGATTTAACTTAAAGCCATTTCAGATACTTTATACTTCCGTATCTCAAAAGGAAAAACCGGAGCCCTTACTGCCAATTTGCTCCGAAACTACTGGACCGATTGAGTGGAAATTTTGTACACATATATATGTAAGTCGGTGACCGCAACACGGACGTATAACGTAAATAAATGAATTTTAAACATGGGTACGTCTTGGGGGGTAAATTAGACAATCAGAAAAAAGTTTTGCAAACTGTATCGTGTGACAAATCAAATGAAAGGGCTCGCTGTGAGGATCTTAAATATATATTTTTTTAATTTTTTTAGATAAATATGTTGGTAGTTATTTACGAAAAAAAGGCGAAAGTTGGCCATTACCCCTTAAAAACAGTTCTTTATCTATAGATTACAGGAAAACCTATAAGAAATCTATAAGTCCTAAATCATGTACGGAACGGAACCCTTTCTACGCGAGTTTAACTCCCACTTGTTGAGAGCAAAAAGTCCTCTTATGGGCAACGTTTGTGTGGTTAACTGGGAATCGGCTTTCAGATTGTAAGCTTGATTTTGTTGCCCGTACCTTATCAGTGATGCTTCATTCAGGTTGCCAAATGTTTTCCTTATTTCACCACGTTCACTTTCACCACATCCTAGTCACCCATGGTTCTTGTACGTGCCGGTCATGGTAATCGTGGCCCAGTGACACGGAAGATGGACAGTTTTCACGGTCGCACGAAAGTGTGGCCGGTGCGTGATTTGATACACTTTTACGCTGCTGTAAAGCCTGGTAGTATGATTTACTTAAATTTGGTAAAGTATTTGAGACTTTCTTTAGAATGAATACAGCGAACGACTCGTGTATGGTATTGTAGACTCGGTGCAGCTCGTTGTTAGAGATTGTACGGGGATACTACTTCTGCCTCTTCAAGGCTAAATAAAATTTCTTGTTTCACTGAATGCACTTATATTTTTCTCATTAAACTTTACATGCTTCCAGCGCTGTGGCTTTCGTGGATCTGATGCTCTTGTTGAATGCTGATGACGTTCCGATTATATTTAAAATTGAATTTAAAAGCAAAGTGACACTTAAACCGATATCAACATTCAACCAGACATAATATCCTACCTAGCAACCTATTTGCGCTACGGTATACTAATACTTACATATAAAAGAAATGGTAAAGAGAAATACCGTGCCTCCGATCTCGCCTCTGATTTTAGGGGTTGAATTATTTAAGACTTAAATAATTTGACTAAGTTTATAAAAAAAATGTAAAGTTCTTCGTTAGAGTGACTTAAATTTTAAGTCATCTAGATCTAGTAACTTAGTACAGACATGCTTATCGACTCCAGAAACATT
This sequence comes from Tortricodes alternella, assembly GCA_947859335.1. Taxonomy (NCBI): domain Eukaryota; kingdom Metazoa; phylum Arthropoda; class Insecta; order Lepidoptera; family Tortricidae; genus Tortricodes; species Tortricodes alternella. Next base: position 19,853,936 of record OX401968.1, on the reverse strand, counting down.
ACATATAGCACCTAGAAACATCAGATCAGTGCTATCATCCGTACGGATCGGACTTGCATCATTTCGGTAAATGCCGCACCAAAGTTCAAGTGAACAATGCATCGGTTTGTGTTGAAAGGGACCAGCTATGTGGAATAAATCTAATACATTAACAGAGGAATCAGAAATAAGAAAAAGCAGTTCCAATATTTTCTATGATTAGGCAAAGTCCCAAGTACTCTCTGTCTTTTGCAGACTGTAAGCTTCGATGTATTTTTATTCTTTCTCTAAAACTGTTCATTGTTGATATCGTCAATATTCAGATCATCCCAAATATAGAGGTACAATAAAACACGTTTTATCATAACCATGGCATTGAAAGGCATACTTTCAAGGTGATAAATAGAAGTTTTAATTTCACCGCCCACATTTCGCCAACGCAAGGTATATTTGAATTTTGAAAGCAAGGCAAGCAATCCATCATTTCCCAGGAGATCTAAGTGGGTTAGTTGTTGAAACTACCAATGGAATGATTTTCACGATTCCTAACCCATTATTGCCAATTTTACCCTCATAATTGTTTATTACAAACGTATTATCAACTGGGATGTTATGTATGTAGTGTTACAAGAAGAACCGAATTACGAAAGATAATTGAAAGAAAATACTTCTTTTGATTGATAATAAAATGAATGAAATGCAATAACACTATTACTGTGCAATCAGAAGTAATAGTTTAACTCGGAATTGGTTTGTCGTAACAAAAGTAATTCAATCGCGTTGCCAATACATTATACTTACTGGAATGTTTCTAGCAATGAAATATGTTTTGTAGAAATTGAATGTAATGGTTTGATACTTATCCAATCATGTGTCGTTTCTATTCGTTTCTACTAGACTACACGAAGAAACAAATTTGGAAAGGAAATAAAATGATATACTTAAAGAGAACTACAATTCAAAGTACTAAATTCATTTATTGGGTTTCTAACATTTCTTGCGCAAAAGGGCTTTTATTGATACAATTAATTATTGTTTCTTGAATGCAACATCAATGGTATTGTCAACTAGTTATACAGAAACTCGATATGCAATGATATGCCTATGTATGGTTTTATGCAGTGAATGAACACCCCCTTTAGGAGTTTTTTGTAATCGAATGCGATTCAATTAACCCGACGGCCCCGAGAGCGAACATTCAACATGCCTTTAACTGTTTTTTACGACAATTAGCAACGCGCGTAATTCCTAGGAGCCTGTTATACCACTTCCTAATGAGTAAAACCAGCTTGCACAACGCACGCGCTACATATAGTAAAAAAAAATACCGGAGATGTGAGTTATGAATTATCCAATACCCCAGCTATAGATAGAATAGAAAATACAAGCAACCCAAAAGAACAAAATAATAAATTCGCAAGAGTATTTTGTTCTTTTGGGTTGCTTGTTTTGTAATACTGGTCAGTATTCGTAATAACAGCTTCTAAAGATAATGTTTCATCCTTGTCTTCATGTAACTATCCTCAGCCGGGCAGCATGGACTCTCGGCACATTTTTCCATTTGGAATGATCATTCTGCGGCCCTCTCCAGTTCGCTTCAGATTAGAAATATTAATCCAGTTAAATGCCAAGCGTTGGTGTGGTACTCGGTGACAAAATGTCCAATCGTACACAAAAAAGGGAGGTAGGAGCAACATTGTCATTGCGAAAAACCCATGCGCTAAGCATCTATTTCAAAAGGTCTAAAAATGTACCTCACAGCTTTCATCGTGTCTAATTAACAATATTTCAATAGAATTCAATTTGAAGAACGTAAACAGCTCTGTGCTATGAATGTATTGCATTCATTAGGTAAATTGGCATACTCTCTCAGCTCGAACGGCTAGCCCTTGTATTATTAGCTTAGGCTATAATGCACACAGATTGTTAAGTTAGTTCATTGTACCGACCTTTACCACTGTGACGAGCGTGATCCGTCCTATTAATGCCAGGGTTAGTGCATCCGCTAACCTGATTTAATAGTGGATGCATAGTAAAATTGGGGCCATCTCATTATTTGTAACAAGTCGTTCCAGTCGTATCATCCGATATAGTAGCCTCCCTAATCGTTGTTATTCGGATGTGATTAATACAACTCTTTGAATCCTCTTCCAGTAGTGCAGATTCGTTGTTAAGTCACTGGTCAATTTGATTTCGCTTATCAACAGCTGTACCATCTTGAACGACTACTATATAGTTTCTAAAGTCTAGAACGCTGTAATTTATTACAAAAAAAGACATTTCGACTGCAGTTTCACTCAAGCGTAGTCATAAAAATACATCTCAAATTACAAACATCTTGTAATTGATCCGCATTCCGAACTCATAAATTAACGAGCTGTCAAGTCAAATAGCTTTATTGACAATAAAAATATTCACGTATGTTGTGGAGGCATTAAATATTACATTTCCTAAGCGTTGCGTCAGTCGGAAGAAAGTTGATCGGTAAACATTGTCGCTTTTACGTTACCGTTGTGGTATGCTTAGATTATTTCACTTTTACTATCTGATCACCGTTAGACTCAGCTGGGTATGCTGAGCAAGGTGTTTCATAGCGCGAGAGATTTGACCAATGCCATATTTTACCATTTAAATCTGTGGTCAAATTAAAACTTTCATGAGACATTATGAATACTTGAAATACACACGGCTTTACTCAGGATTTATTGTCAGAAATAGTCTGACATGACCGCGGGTTGCTTTGACCGCGACCGCACTCAACCCCTGAAGAGTGATCCTAGAAGGAAGAAGGAAGAACACAAAAATTTACTTATTAAATGGGACACATTGAAATCACAGATTTAATTGGTAAAGTAATGGTGTTAGTTAAAGTTTATTGTCATCTCTCGCGCTATGAAACACCTTGCTCAGAATACCCAGCTGAGTCTAACGGTGATCAGATCGTAAATTTGAAATAATCTATTCAGTCACTATCATTTCTCCAATAAGCAAGTACCTAAGAGCCTGAGAGTACCTGTTTATTAATTGAACTGATAATTATTCAGTGAAATTATATTTAAAACAAATCATGTCTGGTTATATACAAGTCTGTACCGTTATCTGACGTGAGAATAGAGACGAGTGTAAAATCCGATTGTTTATATCCCCGCTTAACGTCCTAAGTCCGAGGTCGGCTCAATAGGAGCACCCTTAGGCATGTTAAGTAAAACTCCCCTTGTTGAGCGCCATTCAGGCTGCTCGCATCTTTCCGGTGAAGTTGTCGAAGTCGTCAGAGACTAACAGCGTATGTCCATTCTAAAAAAAAAAAAAAAAGAGACGAGTGTGGCGAATGTTATGGCGTCCTTGACTGCGATCAGTGTTGCACGCATTTTCAGGTTGTAATTGATTGAGATGATCTAGTTTTTACATTTCTAGTTCAATGCCCTGTTTCTTAAAAAGCGCCGTGTTCATAGGTATGTTTGGCGATGCTGCCTACACGATTTTTAACGAAATGATCATTAAAAGGGCTGATATTGTCGAAATCGTCAAAAATTGCGCTCATATAACTACCAGCTTAAAATCATAGAGCCAAAACTAAAAAAAAACTGCACATTTTAATACTTTATCACTCTAATGCCCGTTCCCAATATTCAATCCTTAGATTTTGTTGATTACTAGTTAAACATTGTCATATTTATTAAAGTAACCAAATCTATACGCGGATTGAATATTGAGAACGGCCATTAGAGTGATACAGTATTAAAATGTGTAGTTTTTTTTGATGCTGGGGTATTATCTTAAGCTTCTAATTATATGAGCGCCATTTTTGACATTTAGCATTCCATCAAAAAAAGGTTGATTCAATCCGACATCAAACTGTCCTATATTTTAAAAACTTGTTTAACGTTATTTGATGTTGAGATATTTTTTGAAATTCATTTGTTCTGGCACATGTATACCATATAGAGTGACAGTTTATCAAAAGTCTTATTTTAGACGTTGTAGAAATTATCTTGCCCACAGCATCACCTAATGGATTGACAACTGAAGATCCATTTAATAATGAAGCGAGGGCAGTGACCGAACGAAACACGATCTGTGATTGATGTATAATTTTTTCATGTCCCGGGGTAATTAATACCAATGATAAATCAAAGTTTTTCATTGTATGTTAAATGTAGCAATGTGATTTTCTCCTTTTAATTCTTGATACAATGTGCAATGACCGCTTTTTTAAATAAAATGGTACTTAGTATATTCAGATTGCACTGGCAGTAAATTTAACCATTAATTATCTTCATACGGCTCTCTTTCACGTATAAATGTCATACGTGAATAATTACTAAAACCTTATCGATAACTCATAATAATTGTTTTTATTTATTGTCAAGAACTTGGCATTATACAATAAGAGTTGCACTGACTTCCGCAGACTCTAACCTCGTTGGCAGAAACGCAAAATAATGAATGCTTCATCATCATAATCCTATGGGATTCCGTTGCTGATATGTCCAGGCTTCTCCCAATTTGTGCCAGTGAGCTCCATCAGACATGTGATGCCTGATGATGCATATAATGCGCAAAACGTTCCCCACCCCGATGAAGTTTCTCCTGCCGCATAGAAAACCACTTTGAGCCAGTATAAGACTCGATATTGGGTCTTCGTCGGAAAGTTGGAGAATAACACACGAATTCTATATATAAGTATCCCCACTTTTTCCTTCATGTTCACAATTATAACAACTATTTCTCCCCCAGGGCCTGCCATCGTGGTCGCACGGGCTGGAGGCGGCCGAGGCAGCGCGCGCGCGCCTCGTGCGCTGGGCGTGCGGCGAGCCGGCGCCCGAGGAGCCACCGCGCAAGAAGATGCCGCACGCGCTGCGCCGGCGCTGGCCGCTGTGCCCTTGTCTGCAGGTACGTCAAATATGATTGACACCTCAAGTTTTCTCCAACTATCGTTATGCTAAAAATCAACGCAATCCGTCGCTCCGTTTTGACGTGAGAGAGGAACGAAGAAACATACAAAGATACTTTCGTATTTATAAGTAAGGATTAGAAAAGACTATAATTGTATTTATTTCAAGTAAATATCTACACATATATTGTTACTAGCTTAAGTCAAAGGGTCACTTGCACTAAAAAGATAAATTCTACTTTTAGTGTTAAGTACGGGTTAGTTGGAACAGCGTAGGACGTCCACCCACAAGATGGACAGACGACCTAAAAGAGACCGCAGGAAAACGCTGGACGCAGGCCGCTTCCCCTTTCGGCCCTTTTGGAAATCGATGGGGGAGGCCAATGTTCAGCAGTGGATGTCCTACGGCCGAAATGATGATGATGATGACGCACACAAACAAATTGGAAATAAGTTATTTAAGTTGTACAGGAACATTTATTGTTACACGAAGGCATTTATATTTACACAATATTCACATTATACACAATTAAGATTTTTTCCTTATTTGTCGGGAGTTTGAATAAAACATTTAATTAGTGCTTGCACGAATATTTTATCAAGGCAACCGTGTTTATTAGAGAATCTTCAACGTGCCCAATTGCATTTGGCTAACTTAAGTTTCTTTGGTTAATCATAATTTATGTTTCATCTAGATTCAAATAAAACAGAATTAATTTTGTCTTGACATTTTCCACTTGAATCGTTTCACAACAAGCAAACTAATTGGTTTTATATTCTAAAACCTAATCTACTTATGCAAATCCGGCTAAGCTATCTATATTATTACGTTATAATGAAATTCAAATCAGTATATAAATATTTGTAATGAACTCTAAAACGTTCGTATAAATTAGGCGATGTCACTTAGTATGGCTCGTCTATTCCACAGTCAATGCAATTCTAATGCATATTCTGATATCTTGCTGTCCGTATGAAGACTGATGTATTTATAAACGGGCTTATCTTGGGTTATTGCGGTATTACCACTGATATTATTCAGGACGTCTATATCAACTTTATTTACCGTCTTATTACTCATTTGTGGTACTTATACAATATTATCAGGAGGCTGGTTCCTTTAGCATTGTATTTTTTTATAACTAGACCATTTAAGCATGTGGAATTCAGAACTCACAGTTGACTATTAAAAAAACGGGTTTAACATACACAATTATAGGTACAAAGAGTATGCTGGGCTCATATATTTGTGCTTGATCGGCTAACATAGTTAATTTGTTTTTAGTGCTGTTGTCACAGATTTTTTAATTATCCCTATTGGGTTGGTTTCCTTAATTCATTAACTATTCACGATCCATAATTTCAGCTTATCATGTCCTCTTGGGCATGCTGTTTCTAAAAGCTTAACGGCGGTTGCCTGCCCTGTAACAAAACTTCCGCTTCGTGTAAACTACTAAGTTTCATTTAATCAATCTAACTTTATAGCCCTTTGTGTGTGTGTGTACAGCAAGTAAATCAAACAAGCCAGTGGTTCGCGTGCGCCGATCCAGAACATATCAATATCCTTGAGATCGGTATCCGTTACTGGCCTTATCACGTTACGTCTGATCTAAGGCTTGAGCTGCATGCGCTACTTTCACCATCTCATTGCCAGTCCAGGGTGGAAAGGTTCTATCTTATCCATGAAGGTAGTTGAGATATGGTGAATAACATATTCATAGTGAGAAATATATTAGCAAAAAACAGGGACTACGGCGCCCTGCGCCTCTATTTGGTAACGCTAAATGATTATGTAGCGATTTGCGAGCGAGATTTCTTATCTCGCTCTTACGCATTACGCGTCGTGCGGAAGAGTGGAATGAGAAATCTCGCTTACGAGTCGCTACAGAATCATTTAGCGTTCCCGAATAGAGGCGCTGGAAGGCGGAAGAAATCATGGCTGCGTAATATTAGGGAGTGGACCGGGATCTCCAGTGCAGAGCAACTGTTCTGGATGGCTCAAGACCGGGAAAAGTGTCCAGAGCTAACGGCCAACCTCCAGTAATGGAGTGGCACTTGAAGGAGAAGAAGAGCAACCTATGCCGTGCCAAATATTGCCCGAGTACTTAAATCAGCCGTCGGAGATTTTCAGCACGTACATTTGCAAATCTTTATTAGTTGAATAGTTTAAAAGTTTATTACCTACTTTTTTAAATTTCACCTGAATTTAACTAAAACGAGTGTAAAGATTATCTTATGTATCTACTACTGTCCTATCCTGTCATATTCGTTCTGCTTCGATCTGATCTACTTGTGCATATTTCCTATCTCGTGTCGCAGGGGTTTAAAGTAATGCTCGTTCTTTACGAGTACCGCAGTTTTGACAGTTGCTACAGCGTTGAATTATGTGATAATTTAACGATTTATTGCACTCGGTTTGAATAACTTAAACGCTTGTACTTAGGGTCGATTCATAACTACAATTTGATATGAAGAAAAAGTATTTTCTGTTATTAGTCTTGATAATCCAGAGTATTATTTAGGGAAAAGAAAATTCGTTCCAGTTCCCAAAATTGTCATTAACCTCAAAGTTTCAATTTCCAGACATTGAGCGATCGCTTCTAAATGCCCAGGCTTTCCCTAATCATTCACGCGTATTCATCATTATCATCAGTTATGTTAATTAAGATTTATTCACCCACAATGGTCTAGGGCCGGCCCTACCGCTCTATCGGCAACCAGTTTGGATTGGAAAGCCGGCGGAGATGTCGGTCAATACATATTTTAACAACGGGCGGAGATGGCTTGTAACTATGTGTTTCGCGAAATTGTTCGAAAAAGCCTGAGGTTTATTGGTTCTTTTTTTTGAGTATGGTCTCGTGGAAACGTTTTCGAAGAAATGCTTTATCTATACATATGAAACAGCACCGTGACTCCCTTATAGACAACGCACGAAATTCTATCCCTAAAGAGGTGACAAGGGGTGATAAAGTTTGTATGGAAAATACCGCGGGCGAAGCTGTAGCGGGTACACTAGTACGAGTATATGCGTAAATGTAATATGTCTATATCTTTGTTTCTTATTTATGTTTGCTATGCCATATAAGATTACTTTAAAAAGAAAATATTATTTTTCGTTGAATGTTACAAAAACTCTTTCTTGCAATTTTTAGGTTTATCATTTTATATAAGACTTCTTTGCATGCTACACCTACAGTTATAATAAAGTAAAGGACAATTTATGAGCCACAGTATATCATTATTCAAACGACAAAATGTTACCACAAATCACATTGAAGTAATAAACACTCAAGCGAAACAGTTCCAATCCAATCATCCAAGACGTAAGTACGACATGAGAATCGAACCCCCGACCCTTCGCTCGACGTTTACAAATATACGCTAACTACTGTTAGCATTCGTACGTCAATCAAGACAGGTTCTGATTAAAATCCGTTTTCCTCTTTTGGGTCGATGCGCCAAAGAAACTGCATAACTTCTGCGCTTGTCGACGTAATAGATATTTGTTTTGACAGAATTAAACAATAACATTGATTGGAGATAATGATGGTGATTTAAGAAAGTTACCGATCAATAAATTGATTGGCTTTACACGCTTCTATTGAAGAATCTAAACAGCCAACTTTGGGGTCAACGGTAATTGAACAAAAGCTGCCTTCTACGGATCGAAAGAACATAACGAGACCTATAAATAGTCTCGGATTTGAAAACGTTGCGTTTGAATTTACGCAATCGGGCTCCAACATGGATTTGCCATTACGAAAAGGTCAGAATGCGTTACCATTTTTAATATTTTCAAGTCAAAAGATTTGATTGACGAAACGGATAACTATGATTGGTTCCTTTTGTAGCCGGCAACCATTTACGAAATATATAAACAAGGTCAAAGTCACGTTGCGCCCGCGCTTATCGCGGAGTCATTAAAGGAGCTGTCCGTCAGACAAAGAATTCTTAAGGGCTATTCGAGAAGCGACAGCCGCTATAATTAGACGTCAATTTGAAACTAATCGAACGGGAGCGAGAACAATACGTCGATGTATCGACGGAAGTAGTCATTGAGGCCAGACAGACAGTTGTCAAATTGATTGAGACATAATGCCTGGCGCCAGGAGTGCAGTGCCTTATTAAGTGAATATTCTGCGGGCAAATATCGCATGTCGCATTCGATTAAGTGCGTGTCAGTGCCCGGGAAGTGCGAGTTTACATATTGTGAACGTTTCTAATAATTTGTGATCATGAGTTGTATTGACACGAAGAAGCATACCAAAGGATTTTTTACTTTAAAAAGGAAACTAAGCCTCGCTTTGCATAGTGTAAGTATGACGTGTTAACAAATATTGGAATATGTTTCCGAGAATTGCATGATGCCTGAAGCGGTGTCGGGCCGGTGCCTTTGAAGTTACATGGCTCACATATTATTTGATCAGCGTATGGCTTCCAAGGATCGTCGGCATAAGCTCAGATTGGTTGTTACTACTTTTTATGATTGTTTGAACGAAGTCGTAAACGATAAGTTAGCGACGAGAGGAATATCCAGACTGCCCTTATGAGCATAAATAATTTAGCAGCCAGACGCGGTCCTGGTGAAATCATCGACGAAAATACTGAATGTTCTTACTCTAAAGGGTTATCGATTTCAGTTGTAGGAAATTACAAGGTATTTTCATTGGCTCCCCGTGCCTTGTGTCCGGTTGAGATTGAAAATTTTAGTATAATTAGTTTTGCGAAACAATAACCAATAGACCTTTAGACTAAGTAGTTCTATCACGTACACATAATATATATACAATGTTTTGAAATAGAAATAGACTATCGTGGTTGTTGTGAAATTGCACCAAGAAATTAATTTCCATTGTCCTCATATTTAACGTTTGCTAACATTATAATTATCAAGTGATAAATGTTGTTTGCTTTTTCATCAGTGGTTGGATTAGCACTTTCCTGCATTTTATTTACCTTGCTTTGTTTTTATCTAAGAAATGTTTATTTATGTCGGCCTTTGAAACGAGTACACATTTCAAATGAATCATCATTTTTACAATAACAGTGTTACTATGTGGAGGGAATAGAACTTTGATTAAGAGGAACTGTCAGATCAACGTGGGAACCAGCAAATGGTCCATGAAATAAACAACATATCCTATACATTATGCTGTGCATACCGTACACTCAGTTCGGTCCCCATTATGCTCCAAATTAAATACACTAAAGTATCCGTGGGATAAGGTGCGACAGCCAGTCATGATGCTAGTACAATCTTAATTATTTATTAAACTATATGCACCATTTCAAAGTTACTGTGTAGCTATAGACATTGCAATTGTATCTACATTTGAAGTTGTTGTCATAGGAAACTTCTTAAGCTTGTAGAAATATTTTTTACCGACGTCGTTTTAGTTATAATTCTCTCAAAATGTTTAAATAGGTTGCTGTTTTTTAATGTATTAAATGAAACCGCGTTACAGAGTATCGATTTTTTCATTTTTATTAAGTAATGGTTTTATCCGTTTACAAGTTACAACCCTGAGTAGAGTCAATGGTTTCGCGAGACGTTTGCGACAATTCAAGGAATTGCGTCCAGGCGCCGTTTAAGGGTCGGAATTGGACGGTGACTCACAATGAGTTTGTATCATAACTCTTGTCAATATAAATGCAGCAAAGATTCTTGATGGATATGCAACGGCTGTCATAAACATTTGCCATCGCCAATGAGTCTGATAAAAAGTAAAATATTTATAAATAAAAGAGTTCAACTCTACAGTTGTTGAAGAACTATACTGTCAGTATTCTACCAAACAACTTTACCACTTTCTAGATTCCGTGCCACGTTTATTGATTTCAGGAAACCTAGCACACCGAGAGCCAAAATAGGCTTAATTAGGCTTAGGCTTAAATTACCTAAAGGTGCAATCAGAAATTGCATCTGAATCTTCTTCCAAGCAATCACGTAGTCGATTGATCGTTGAAAGTAACTAATTTAATTTTACTATAGCTCCTATAGCTACTCCTTAATAGCTTAATACAACAATATGACTCACCATTAGGTACCTCTACAGAAGTGAACTATTCAATTACGAAGCCGATTATGCCATACAAATTTCTCGTCATCTTTCTTGGATGCAGTGCCATTACTGCTTCACAAAATGCAATTAATTTCCGATTATGGTAATCGCCTCGTGTTTCGTTTCGGACTGCGACAGCCATTTTAAAGTTTTTTCTCCGTTCCGTTACCGTGTTTCCTTATTGGCGATACGCTGCTTGTGGAATGGTCTTCCTCCTTTTATATTTAACTTTGCAATTTAAATTGAGATTCTTTGTGTCTTGGGTTGTATTTCATTTCAGAGACAAATCGAGCTTTTGGTTGATTTATCTCTTCATCCAGAGTGTTCCGTAAATTTACAATGCTCGTAAATTTAAACGATAATTGAGTACTTATGGCAGGATGTTGCATAATTGTAACGAGTCTTTATAAACTTGTGAAGAAAGTTATTGCTGTTAACGACATTATAAATAAATTAACTGTCTTCAGATTCCGGCTTATTATAAATGTTTTAATAATTTCTTATTCTCGAAGTACAATTTTATTTGTAAACATAAAACCTTGGGCAGGGTCAGTTTTGCATTCAATGCAGCGTCTGCGCACTAATACCTACGTCAAGACCTATAGCTAGTACTGATTATTTTTGTCGTCTATTTATGTGGTCTTTATTGCTCAAAGAATGGGCCAATTCGAAAGTGTGTTTGCTAAATTTAAAAGTCGCTAATTTGAAATAAGAAACGTCAAACTCAATTTTGACTGCTTGGTGCCATACAAAACCGAGTATGACGTTTCTTATTTTAAATTTAGGCAATTTTAATTTTAGAAGACACCGTTTCGAATTGGAGCCATTGTATCAATTAGGCGGCTTGAAAACTAAATAACCAAACGGCGCGAATAACTTGAAAGTTATTCGCGCGCTTTTCTGCCTGTTTCTAGCATGATTCTAGCGCAAAATCAATATGGTCTAAATTTGATGGTTTTTCGCAGATATTTCGAATAATGTATCAATGAAGCGGTCTTCAGATTTCAAACATGTTATTACATTTTGTTGCCTGTAGAGAACGATAGTATATTCAAAATTGAAACAAATAAAAATTGTTTATGATTGTTACAGAACGATGAGCCCCCCGAGATCACATACTGTGTGGTGGGCGGCGAGGGAGGCCTGGCGCTCCAGGCGGTCACTCCCACGCACCCAATGCCGCCGCAGGACGAATTGGATGCGAAGTTCGCCGAGCTTGTGGTAAGTTCATCCTGTAACCGGTTAGCCTAGTGGTTCGACTGTTAGATACAAAGCATGACATCGTGGATCGATTCCCGCCTGAGGCAAATTTATATCTAAACATACATGATGGCCTGTTCGTCTGTGAGTCTGTGATTTACGTACCCAAGATAAAAGTTACCCTTGTTCGAACCTTTGTGCCTCGTTCTTGTCCTTACGAGGGCTACATTTAGATCTTATTCACGTGGAGAAAATATTGGGTAGTCAAATCAAAGTAGATGAATACGGAACCCTAAAAATATGTCAAATTATACCGGCTTAAGTCCTTACCATGCCTCATTTGGACTACAAAAAACACTGCCCTGAGCAACTGAACTGACTTAACTCTCCAATTAAACTACATTGCCTTGAAGAACTTACATACCTGGCGATGCAGTGTAATGATCAGAAGATTATTAACCTAGTTTAAAGGATTACATTTAATTTCACAATGTTATGATAACCTATCGTGACGCGTGTAGAGGTTAAAGTTACATCGTCAATCAATGCCTAATTAATTTGCAATTAAAAACCCTGAAGTGGACACGTTCTATACAACCTTCCTCTCTAATATTTGGTATATGTCAGAAGTTACTTATTGAAATATGAAGGGTCGTTATTAATTACGATGCTACACGGGACTCCAACGACATCTCATGCTCATTTATTAACAATGATCATAAAAGTTCTTTCACATTGTTTAAATTAGAAATAACTATTGTTGTCATCACATTGATATTACTTAATGATCATTAATGTACATATTATCAAAAGGGATGGCATCATTTGTCTTCCTACAAGATGATGAATGTAATAATAAATCAATTGTCATAACAAAGCCGCTGGGCGTTTTCAAAATATTTCATTGACATCTTATTTTCCCATGCAAGAAGGAAGACGTATTCATTTCAAACCCAAAGCAATTCATAGTGAAAGTTGCTGTTGTTCTGCAATCAAACATACGAGTCCTCTACGCACAGGAGTGTTTTGTTCTTTTTCAACGTCAAAGATGGATATATCCGTCAGGGCATACAGTATAAAAGATCCTACAATAAGTTTGACTCAAGGTTAAATTTCGTGATACTTCTTAGACATGTTTGCCGTATGAGTGACAAATTTTGTATTTGGCGTTGTAAAGGTTAAGAACGTTCCAGTGCTGTGAGCTATTATAATTTTTGTTCATTATACTGACTGTTGTCGGCTATCTTCTCGGCAGCTTCGAACATACCAGCGTTGTCAAGTTCTAAATGTACACCACCTCTAAATATAAAACCCACCCGTGTTCTCTTCCGTCCCTTCAATTGACAAGATTTCATACCTCCCACACTATAATTTGATTAATTCACTGTATTTTGCGTGAAGACACCACCAATATTGTGGATTTTTCGCTAGGATTGATATTTATTTTATTGTTTATTTATTAAAACGTACTAATTCTAAATCGACGTAATTCCAATTCAACGACACAATAAAGAAATGTATATGGACTTTTCTCAATTTATAAAGAAAGTTCAGTGACTCGAGGTTGACGTTCTTAAAATCTTGTTGTCGATGTGGAAATAGCAAAGATATTAGCTATTTACCATTCAAATAGGAAAATAAGGTTAGTTATCTCATTTTCTTAAAATAAATTTTAATAAATAGATATATTGATAATTTTCACATCTCAATAAAAATGTAATGTTGTCAATTGCTGTCCAATAAAATTTCCTGACTATAATACTACAGCAACTAAATAAAGTATAGTGCATTATACGAGTGGCGCGATAAAGCGCTGGCTATAATTTGCGTGGCGGTAAATCAAATTAAACGCCACCTACGACGCGTATCGCTCCCGTGCGGGTTTGTTATCTGATGTGCGCGCGCGCAGGGCTGCCTATGATTGTTCATGTTCTTTGGCGCAATATACTGATAACAATGCAATGGGATCATATGCAAATGTGGGCATGTGCGTTATTCTTATTTTGTCATCGATTCGCGAGTCCCGTCCCCCACCGGTTTTTCAGTACTAAAAAAAAACAAATCACCCTCAACTAAGGACGTCCCTCGGTTAATGTTTTGTAATATTTGGAGTAACAATGGGTCATCGACTTTAGCGTTTTTGGCACCCTTTGACTAGGCAGCGGTCGTTGATATTTTTAGAAATAGTTTTAACTTTGTTATATTTATATATGTGGTCATCGTCGGCGGCTAGTATTTCATCAATACTTTAGAAGTGGCAACCCTATCTGACCGATGTCCACCAACCGAGAAAGTGGCGACTCCCGACGGCCGGAAGGGAAGGCGTGACTCCCGCGCATCTGTCAAAACACCACCTCTTTTAAATGCTTGGAGTTTCTAAACTATAATGTCCGCTACAGATTTGGTGCTACATCAGAACTAGTTGGTAAAGTTGGCAGAAGAAAATACGTTTTTGTTAAAATTGTTGAAAACCCATTATTAAAGACCATAACTTACTGTCAGATGAGACAGGGCCAAAATCAACTTATTTATTTAAGTAGAACATACTATCGTAAAAACAATTTAACGATAATGTTTTAATTAAGACATCTTATTCGATTTTTATGTTGAGGTTGCGTCGTAATATCGTAACTTTATAATGATCAATTAACAACTTGTTTATCGAAAGTGGCCATTTTATAGCTACCAATTTCAGTTGAACTAAATCCAATCGGGTGTGTAAACCCACGTTCATAAATCAGCGTCTTATAAATTTCACCGCATTAAGATATATCTTATAAACAAAAAAAAAGCAAATGGCTCCGCGAAATGCTTCATTAATATCTCGAATTTCTGATCAATACATCAATAACTAATAAAAGATTACGATGTGGTCGCCGCGACAGGATTTCTTTTGCGATTATAAAACTGGTCCTGGCAGATACAAGTTGAAAAGCTAATTTGAGTACTTCTTTACGCCCCTTTTATGTCATGTCTTGCATGAATTTTGTAATCCTGGGTACATGTATGACATTTAGTAAGTTATAGTTAGGTAAGTGTCTCTACTTCGTCATGTCAGGTTTAAGGTTGACTTTGTTAAATATTGGTTTTAAACCAGCAAAAATCATTTAATATCTGATTAGGTACATCTCTTTAGAGAGTCCAAACACCTTTATGCACTGGTTGTATAATGGATTAAGAATTTAAAATTAACGCTAGTCTCTGTCAAGTATTAAACATGAAGGGTTAATTACAAAACGATTGTGATGTAACGCGGGTATAATATATCGCTTTCACTTTTGGTAATAGTTATCTGTGGTCAGTACACGAGCCAGACAAATAAAGATGACGACTGATATCCGCCTGTCATTATATTGTCTGTTTGGTCGTACAAATAGTTTTGCCGCAACTATAAAACCTGAGATAAGGACATATCTGTCTTTAAGCGAGTTCACAAGTATATACCGCTGATGTCGTGGAGCCACTTTCAATCTTTGCCTGAGTTTTGTTAAAGGTCTACAGTAACCTCTGCTTAATTTACTTTCAATAACATTTCAAACATTGTTAGCCGTGGGATCAAAAATTTAAAACATCATGGTGAGATCTTCGCTCGTTTTGAGAGAGGTTTCCGTTGTCGACTAACATTTGGCTATTGCTGACTTAGCATTCTTTAAAATGACTTGACAATATGGGAACGTGCTGATTAAAGAAACTTTCTCTAGACCCCTGCGGAGTCATGAGATGATTGGCGGCTGCCGACCAATATGACTTATTAATGATTTCTTATGAAGTCGGAAAGTTAACACCTCTGATACTGCGTTAATCATAGTTAGGGTGTCTTGATGACATCCAGTCCAATTTATCATTCTGATGGCAGTTCAGTTTCGTCTTCGATAACACCTGTTGATTCTCTTGTCTTTTTGTTGTGTATCTTATCGTTTCACTGATTAATATCAACAAATTCGAAATCCTCTCGTTTTAACTTTGCATTCATTTATTTCTCAGTATAATTTTTTACAAGGACATATTAATAATAAAAAAAAAACCAGTGTTATTTTTGTGTGATTCTAAGATTTATCTCAATTAGCTGCAAAGGTCACATGATATTTTCCGTTCCAATCGATGTTTGAATTTAAATAGCTGCATTAGATCACGCATTTTCTAGTTCATTAAGACTGGTTATAATTCTTCGGGCGGCCTTCGGGTGGCGAGGAGTCACGATCCTCGCACCAAGGCGTTCTGGTTGGTCCCACGCGACTGTTGCATGAATTCTTTGGATGCCGATGGCAAGGAGACCATTTCTTGTTACAAGTGGTCAACTACTGGTTTTATCACGCAGTGTAATTGTCAATTGGGTTGTTTTGATTTGATCAAAGTGTTTCTTTCGGAAATTGGATAACGTCGTTGTCTTAAGTTGTAACGAGGCGCTATCGCGACTCGTACAAAACTCCTTCATTACTGACAACTTCTTCTTCTTCTCCTTTCAGTTTCTTTCTTATTTAAGAAATAAGCAATTACTTGTTTATGACTAAAGATTATTGACGTGTCTAGTTCGAAGGTTAGTGTACTGACATCTTCCGGAGCGAATGCGTCATTGTTAGGTCGGCAACCCATTAGTGACACTTGTGTCGACGTCATCATCGGTAAACAGTTAAGTAATCCGATTAGAATCGATTAAGTGACTGAGATTAACTCCACGATAGTAGAAAGTAAATAGTCAGAAAAGCTTTGTTTTAAGAAAGATACTTCTATTTATGTATGTAGGTACTAGCTACTGCCCGCGACTTCATCTGCGTGGAATTCGATAGTTATTTCCTCAGGAACTTTTAAATTTTCCGGGATAAAAAGTTACCTATGTGCTATTCAAGACTATAATCTATCCCTGTCCCAAATTTCACTCCGATCCGTTCACCCGATTTGGCGTGATAGAGTAACAGAGATACATCCATCCAACTTTCGCATTTATAATATTAGTAAGATTAGTAGGATTAACTTAATTATTTTATGATTCATAATTAAATAGAATTAACATATTCACACTTAGTAAGATTAAGTTTCATTTGTAATAAACAAATAGAATCGTCTAAAAAGTTACTCGAAACAAATCCATTATTATTATTATATTCACTATATAAACGCATATTCAGTGATATTTAACCAACTCTGTAACCAAGTTTCTAATTCTCTGCCGAAAGAGTCAGAAAATTTAGTATTTTCAACAGTGCTCGAATTTACTTACTTATCTCAAACTTCAAATTATCCAACCGAACTTAATCGACATAAATAACACGTAGATTGGATGCACTTTTCGCTTTGCCGGGCTCCAACGCCGCACTGCGACAAATATTTAAGTTCGGGTTTTTTTATCACGCGTACATTAACAGTTTGTTTAGATTGCCTTGTACGTTAAGTATGCCAATGTGTAGTACTATTCCACGAACCACATCTTTTCGATATGGCTTTTAATAAGACTGATATTCCAAACAGTTGTTTGCTTGTTAACTCATAACCCAAAATTTTATTTTCACTAAATGTCAACTTGGAAGAAAGATTTCCTTTATTAAACTTCGTAACTCCTAATTTTTTATCGCAGTGCTGAGCCATACGCAACCTTATCGCCTTCAGCTAACGTCTAACATTAACTTTATGAAGTCAAGCACGTTCAGATACAGAGATAAGCCAAGTTCAAATAACAGTTTGTCGTGAGACGGTCTTTGTTTCTGTGGTCGCGCATCGCTGACATATAATGTAAGGTCATGGACGCGGCTGCGTACTTGTGACCGGGTATTTCAATTTAAAGAAATAAAAACGGTACCACGTACCATCAAACGAAATTAGGGGAAAGGTGGCATCGACATAGACACAAGGCCGTTTAGAGGTTTTTAAAGGAATGTGGGATGAGAGTTGCAATGGAGTTTAATACTCTTGAAGATGCTTTTCGTAAATGTGGAACAAATAGTGAGGTAAAACATTAATCACAATCACACTAAACTAAACATTAATGACTATTTTGTATAGAAACCAGTTTCTTCCACACCATACTTGTAGTATAAATATATAGGGTAGATTAGGCTTAAAATTGTAAATAACACAACTCATCAATTTGCAATGATTCGCTATTTGCACACATTAGCATAATGGTAAACTAGTCATCATTAGATATCTAACCTGTGACATTTCTCAGTAAAACTCTTGAAAGCGCTTTCGCATCGGTCGAACTGAGAAGCGTTGACGGCATTAAGCATAAACAGGAGAAAAGTCTATGCAAAGTGGACACAACTTTCCTATGAAAGCCGCGGTGCGGACATTGCAGTGATATGTCAATGTGGGTTGGGTTGATGTCTACGTGCGGCGGTAGCCCTAGCCTTTAATTACTCAGATTCGAAGGCGCGCCTCATGCATGGTCTCGGGTTCAAACTACGGCACGTACCTCTCAGTTTTGACCTTATGTGTGGAATTCAATGAGATTTTTACCAATATCATTTCGACGAAGGAAAAACCTAATGAGGAAACCCGCATCCCCGTTCCGGGCTAGACCCGCGTTAGGATAGGACTACTGGGTATACTCTCACTATGAAAGGAGGCCTGTGCCCAACAGTGGGACGTCTATAGGCCGATGATGATGATGATGTCGTTTCCATTTTGGCTCCCCTATTCCTACCTGGAGTATCTCTCGCTTCATCCCAGGGCTGGCCCTGTGTACGTGTATATGGATGACATATTGGCACCCCGTTTGGTAGTAATGTATCGCGATAAATGTGACATATTTGGTAAACGTCAAGGTGTAAAAATAAGTGACGCTGTCTGGATGACACGAGAGTATGAGAAACCAAATACCACCGTGTTTGTGTCCAGGCAAACGTGTGAAGACGAAATGTTAGGATTATGTAAAGACGCGTAGCGCTTCTCATAAGCTACATGCAGATGTGACGTGTACTTGTTACTTCTTGATGCGCATCCAAATTCAAAATAAAGTAAACAACAGCAGGTATTATAAATAAGGTACAACTTCCACGTAGTAAAGAGGAATGACAAAGCATTGACATAACGATGATCAGGCTCAGCAAAAACCTACACCAAATGATGGATAGTGACAACGCTCTGATTGTTACATTATGGTTATTACTTTGAACGCTACCTTATCTTTAAACTAAATGCGTACGCGCACAGGGTGTAGAAAGCTCGGCGGTT
Organism: Tortricodes alternella; assembly: GCA_947859335.1. Taxonomy (NCBI): domain Eukaryota; kingdom Metazoa; phylum Arthropoda; class Insecta; order Lepidoptera; family Tortricidae; genus Tortricodes; species Tortricodes alternella. Next base: position 19,834,631 of record OX401968.1, on the reverse strand, counting down.
AATGGAACTGTCAGTCGCTGGGCCAAAGGCGCAAAAGCTTTCAAGCGCTATGGAGAGTTGCGGATTCGTTCCATACTTCATTAGAAATTATTTTACACTATGTAAATAAAGTACAGTAGGTAAACAATAATTTTATTTACATATATATATATATAGGCCCCATTACGTTCTCATGACGTTTGATAGATGCTGTGAAACTTGCTCCCTATTTCACTAATGCAATAGTTGCTGAAAATGTGAAATAATTGTTTTCCCTGCAATAGTTGATAGATATGGCAGATTGCGCCTGTCGCGTTTGTAAAGAAGCCAGGTGGATGAGATGGTCAAAAAATTCGCCGAAATAGAACAACAACATTAAAATTCGGGAATTCTCTTTTGGCGAGGCACAAGTTCTTTTCAAATCGATGACGCCGAAGGCGTAGGCATCTCCAGAAGCAGATCAGATGGTCTCTCCCGCTTGGTGCCTACTCTATACAAATCTGTTAGCTCGAAGCCGACTGTATAGTGCAATGTAAGGTTAGGTCAGTTCCTCGCGACTCCGGAGTTCGGCGAGTGTGATTTACGACGTGTAAACAACTTAATAACTTTCCTTGCAGCTTGGAAAGTTATCTCGCACCTTTTAATGATTTTTTCATGTTTTTATAAAATATAATAAGCGTTATTAAAACCGTTCACTTTCTCGTGCATCTACATCGGGTATCTTTGAGTGAATCCTGTATAAAAATAAAAAAATATTTATTTTGTAAGTAGGCCACATGGACTCTTTCACATGTCTGAATCTACCAGCGCTTCGAGACGTGCTTTTCCTAACACTACCACCCTTTCTTTGATACCCTTTGGCTTCACTATTTAAAGACGTGCAGTGGTAGTAGTGGTCTTACGCGCGGTATATCGTGCAAAGATAGAGTCGCCGGTTTAACCGCTCGCACCTCTGAGATTTACGGATTTCATTAGCATAATTTACCATTACCTTTTCGGCGAAGGAGACATCGCGAGGAAGCCTGCAAGCATAATCTGCGAAGTAATTCAGAGATGTGTGAGGAGCCCTCAATTCTCACCGGGCCCGCGTGGGGATTATTGTCCGACTAACCTACCCTCTCCCCATGACAGCAGGCCAGTGTCATGAGGACGATTTTAATAAGAAAGCCTCCTTCCTTTGTCAACATGTTTGACGTAAGATAATGTTTGAGGACGCCGTTGTCCACTATTTCTCGATTTTTACCTCTTCTTGCCTAACAAGATTAAGAGTCGTGCCTCACCGGGCTATCCTCTTTACGGGCTTTACGATCCCCTTAAAGAGTGCGAGTTTAACGAACTAACAATGGAATGCTATAGGAGCACTAGGAAGGGTAATGTTATGTGTTGCAGCGGCAAAAGCCCCAGGCCAAAACACTGTTGCGCATCTAAAATTCATCACGCTCTCCAAATAATAACCATAATGACTTTCATACACTTTTCCTCATACACCACTGACCGGTTAGTTGTATACGCTAAAGGTCGACGGCCTGGATGATCTCGCTAACTACACCAATTACAATTATAGCGTAATAGTCTCGCTGATATGCTGACTATTCTGAAGCCTAGATTGCGTGAATTCCGAGAAGCAATTATAGTGACTGCTGGCCTAAAATCTACTTGTTTTTTCCTAGCGTATTACGTAATTATACATTTTTAAATGGTTACGTTTGGGTTACTTTATGGTGTTCATAAATGCTCGTGGGGCCTGTCTCTGTCGTCTGTCGCTGTCGCCGTGTTCTGAATCTTACCTTAATGTACCGCGTGACGCGTCGTTAGTGTCGCTGCATTCGGATGATGTTCCATAAATTTGGGTAGTAAGGTACACTATTAGGTTAAGTACATGAATTTGCCGCTCTGTCGCGGCGTCACTGACGCATCGCCACTGACGCCAAGAACTGAGCTTCGAAAGTCCACATTTAATCATGTTATTTGTGTTTTATCGACAATAACTTGTTTTGTGAGCCATCAAATTAATGAAATAAATAATGAAACTATAATTAACCAATAGTCCAAGTGTTTTACGTTTTGTAGCGCGAACCCTCAATCCCAGTTTCCTGGAGAAAGGTTCTTTGTGATGGTATTGCTTTGACTAAAAGGCTCTTAAATCAGTAAACTAAAGGCTTTTAGAAACTATTTACGCTCCTTTGTGTTATAAATTACTATTTCAATATTTTAAGCTTGTAATCAACTTAACAGTTTAACTTTCTGAAGTGTGACAAGACATGTAAAATGCATAACCAAGTTTAACATTCTGTAGTCGAATTCCTCTGTATAAAAAAGCTTTCAAGTCGAATTGTCCAAATGTTAACGAACTCAACGCTCCATACGTCCGAGTTTTTACTTTCGAATAAACAAAACCCTTCATTAGCCTCCAAAACATGTCACTATTGTGAGCAACAAAATTTTTACTCTGCCGCTGAAAAGAAACATTGCCACATACAAACTTGCGTGTTCTGCTGTCAGCGTCATTGTCAGTATTCAAATTAAGTTGGTGACTTTACTGTAATGTCGACTGTTATTTGTTAAGTGTTAGTGTCACGGCCATCAGTACTCATCAGTCAAACTGCTGACGGATGATTTCTTAAGGGGTTCGTAAACGGGCTAGTTTTTCGGCAATTTATTGCTGCAATTCGGGCTATCCTCAATAAAAAGTTTACATTCAAACTTTTTGTCCTCATAGTGATGTAATATGTAATCTTTTTGGGGATAGCCCGAATTGTAGCAATAAATTGTCGAAAAACTTGCCCGTTTACGAACCCCTTTAGGTTGACGCCGTGCGGACGCGGCGGACCTCAGCATTATCTGTGTTTAAATTACAATACTCAATTAGCTTGATGCAAGCTTCAGAGTTTTTAGTAAGTAAATGAAAGAGGAGCACCAATTGCAGTTTCTCTTAATGCTCTATCTCCACAAGGGTTTAGTAATACTGCAAGAGAAAAACATGAATGTTTGTTTTCCTCTTCAATATTTGAACCTTGAGATTTTTGTTCAGGTTTGCCTGTGAACTATGAGTACTCTGTATTTCATTATTTTTTAATTTTACACTGTAGTTTCGAAGATAAGCAGGAATGCTCAATTATCTTATATTATCTTGAATATGTATGCATTTTAAACTGCATTTTAAAATTATTTAAAGATAATATTTCTTTTCTCAAAACGTTATTTAATTGACAAAAGGTGGTCTTTATTTTCTAATTTTCCCCCAAAACTAGCCGCCAAAATATAAAGTTTAGTTATTATTTAAATATTTCGTTTTAAATATGGATGGATTAATTATTATTATTTTAATTTGTTATTGTTACTTATTATTATTATTTATTATTTGAACATTAAAACGAAAACACAATGTTACATATAATAATTCTAAATGCTGCTTTGTCGTCCAGTTCCGTATACACTTCACAACAATGAGCGTAATGGCGTCGTTTAGAGCCGGCGCCTGCGCCGCTCCCGGGGCGATCGCTGGCAATTATTACGATTACTCTAAGGCGTGGTTTAGAAGCGAGCGTAGTGTATACAACCACGCATAAACGGCAGCCCGTATTGTAAGAGAGGCTTGGAAATCTGCATGCATTCTCATTAAAGTAAAATTTGAAAGCCCATAAACACGGCACTTTCTTGCACCTGTAATTTCTTGCAAAGAAAAGCACTGACCAATAGAAAATAGAATAATTGAGAAAATGTGTTGGCATGCGTTGCCGGAAGATCCGGTGGAAGATCTATAATCATAAATAAAATAGAGCATGTTTTAAAGTATAGATCTTCCCGGGCGCGCCCACGATAACTCACCAAAGTTTCATCATAGATCTCGCGGACTGACTTCCTATGATAGTTGTTAAAAGCTCCGTAAGTGACACGGCGTGTCCTTACCCTTGCGAAATGGGTGTGTTTATTTGTAATGACGAAAGTGGTAGTCCTCGTGGTATTATGTGATGGATTTCATTAATAACTTATTATTTCTGCCTTTACGTTTGTACGATGTAAATTGCTGGGTACCGCCCTGCTTTAATTGCTTTGCCGTTTAGAACTTAGTGTTATATCGCTCCCAACAAAGTCAAATTGATGTGGAGAAACATTCTGGAAGCATGTTCATTCTTTCAAGGCGTCTAAAATAAATTGGATCGACGTCTGTTTTCACGACTGCCAGCGTGAAACCAAATCGTTCACTGACATTTCCCATATCAGAACAGCATTCATTAGTAAACTGTCACGACCCGATATTACAGTATTTTATCGATGTTAATCAATCAGCTTCCCTTCGATCAAGGAAATCCGCTCCTCAACATTTGACATTTGGATCTATGGATCGTTAGGAATGACCATATTGGCTGCGCGGGCGTTCGTCATTGCCAATTATTCCTAGACCTCGATGTGGTTTTGTTTTATATGATTGGGTCGTGTCTTGTAGCAAATGGCTGTCATGTTCTGGATTGTGGGTGGTGATAAAGCGGTTATAGATATAGGTTTGAATTGACTTTCTTTATTTAATGAGCAATCAAAATAAAATTTTGATAAAGAATAAATTAAAACTGATTTTTAAGGGGGCAAACCAGAGCTGAACCCAGATTATGTTTGTCATTATTTTTCATAAATCAAATTAATAATATGTAAGGTGGATTCATCCACACTTGTCTTATTTGGTAAACAAGTTTCTAACCTCAAACAGTGAAACACCTGTTTTATCCTAAATAAAGCAAACCTAGGCTCAAAATTAGCAAAGTGGCGTCTAAAATATTGTCTCCGGTTCCTTTATTTGCAAGGAAACAGCTGTTTTAGCCAAAAAAGGTGCATTTTGAGGTTAGAAACTTGTTTACCAAAGACGACAAGTATGGACGAGTCCATTGCAATAAAAATTGGCTTTCTCTTAAAATAATTATACCTATACGTTTATGGATGATCCTGTATAGAAACATCTATGACGCTACAGTGATATTTGTTTCATGATAACTAATGCAGGATAGTTCTTCTCAATTCATTGAATCATCGTGCGAAGCATAGTCGGTAGTCCGCAAAATTCTTAAGATACCTTTGAAATCCACCTTTTTCTGAATAATAGCTTTGAATTTAAATGTAATCAGACTGCCAGGAATAAAAACTAATGTAATTTGAAATTCATGACGACTATTTATTTGGATGGCTAGTTTTAGAAACTACATAAGGAGTGGAATTTGAGAGGTGAACCCAGCAGGTGGAAATATTTCCTAAAGCACGCCTTAATGATGTGAATGTAGTCAAGGATATAACGATTTGGTTTCCATGTTAAGGATGTAAGCTGATTACGTAGTCAGCTTTTGGAGGTGGATTAGTCAGTATGATACACGAAGGGCTAATCGTTACGTTTTAGTGTATGATCAAAAGGCCATGTTGTAATTCGTTGTAAAGTTTACGTTAACAAAATTATAATAAGGGTAAAGACGGCTATACTTTTGTGTTACCAAATGCTATTAGCCTTTTGGACGCCGTTGTCGACTATGCGTGACCACCACTAAACAGTACACGGTCGCCGAGGTCGAGTATGCGTGACAAAATTTAGTCAAAAGAAGCCCCCGCGGCATGAGGAGACATTTTTTTACGAGACTGCCCGGCGCTCAAAAGGTTATATTACACGTCTTTTTGCATCAACTTTCGATGACCGCATGGATTCAAAGCTTTATATTTATCTAAAAGCAACAGCCCATGGTGGTTGAACTGTCCGCGTCTGTGCTCTTAAATCGTTCAGTGATTAAACTAACCGTACAACTAATTGGCAAACCAGAAGTGTGAAATATAATAAACCCCTACGTAAATAGATCAAGTGACGAACAAACATGTACTTTATAAGTGAACGCAATCGTTACACGAAACTGTCCAAATTTCATGAAAACCGTTAACCTAAAAGTTCAAGGGACTGTCATCTTAGATTGCCATTAAGTTTCGGTCTGTTCGGGATTTTAAGTTGTCCAACTTTATCGATTTCCATGATAATACTTGTCCGTAAGTAAGAGACATTTTGAGCGCCTTACCAAAAGTTTGAAGCAATAAATACCCACTTTACGACTTTGAAGGCGATTGAAACCGATCGTTTGATCCTTGAAAATATACTCGACTTTTTTCTTTAGTAAAAGGTTAAGATTTCATGTCAATTTACATCTTTTAAAACCTTTTGATTGCTTACGTTATAGATAACGAGACTAGTTTGGACTATTCGGTTATCGCTTCTGGTTGGCAGTGCAGAACGTGTAATCGGAGTTTTTCATGTTGTTATCTCATCTTTGCAGGAAGAGCTGGACCTAACAGCAGTCAACAAAGCCGCCATGATGGACCTACCAGCGGCGAAGAAGTGGCAGATCTACTGCAGCCGAAGGCCGCCGCCAGGGCAGGTGCTCCCGCTGGCCACAGCACCACAAGTCGAGGAGTACATCAAGGCGCTCAATGAGATCGCTGACGTGAGTCCCACTTAAACTTAAGATAACCTGATTTCTAGGAAACAAAACAGTGAGAGCTCAGCGGTTCCCGACACGGTTTTGCCACATGTGGTAAACAAAGCTGCATGATCGGTTAGTAGCAGTGAATGACACAAAGAGCAGTACAATGAATGAAGAATTAATGATATTATCTTGCTATGCCCTTACAGGTTTGTACTTAGTTTTTAGTTAATGTACAAATGCAATTATGAAGTTAATGAATAAATGAAGTACCTATGCCATAAGGAAACACAGATAATTAGTTTTTTGTCCAATAGCACATTTGCTTCACATAGCGGAAAACATATCAATTACATTTCATTTCTCTTTACTTATTCTTTCCTTCCAGGCCTTCGCCTCGTCCGACGGCTTGGCCCCCGAATCCTGCGCCCTTCTTGACGGGCTGAAGACGGCTCTTCGCACGCGCGCCCACAGCTTCGTCCTGCGGTTCGTCAAGCAGGGCGGGCTGGGTGGCTTGCTAGACGCGCTGCAACGCGCGCCGCGGGACGACGCCATCAACAGGCATAACCTTATCGCTGGGATTAAGGCGCTTATGAACAACTCGGTAAGTCTCTAGCTTAGACTGAATTTAAGATTTATACTTCTTTAGTCTGACTGACACGATGTTTTATACAAAATAGCTTAGAACCTAATGCTATGATTTTTAGTTTTTCTAAAACGGAATAGATATACCCTTCCTTGTTAGGTATATCACTTCTCATTTTTCTACTCAACACAGCTTTTTCCAGAGAAAACCTTCGAACATCCCCTGACAACATATACATACATACATAGCATCACGCCCGAAACCCCTAATGGGCTGAGCAGAGCCACAAGACTACCTGTGGTCACGTTCGATTAATTAGTCCTCAGATGGTATGATGAACCGTATGGTGACAGGTGATCAGCCCATAGCCCATACAGATAGTCCACCATCTTGGAGAGGACCCGTCCCTTAGTCGACTTTTATGACATGCCAGTATGATAAGCATTCTATGCTATTTCTTCACTCCCAGTGCAGCAGAGGAGTACAACATATAGGGCTCTTAAAACTCCTTAGAATCTCAAAGCTACATCAAACCAATTTTGTTTCCAGACAGGGCGTGCTCACGTCCTGGCCCATCCCACTAGTATAGATCTGATCGCGCAATCCCTGGACACAGAGAATGCCAAGACCAAGGTGGCTGCTTTGGAGATCCTCGGCGCCGTATGTTTGGTGCCGGGCGGCCATAAAAAGGTATGTACCAGGATCACTTCTTTTACAGGGAGATCTTGCAGTAATTTGCCTTGCTAAGAAGCTATATTAAAAAAAAATTTGGCCGTCAAAAATGCAAGCTGTTTTCTGAAGTTTTCTTCAGAAGACATTCAAAATATTAGTGTGGTAAAAATTACTAAATACATTGACAAAGCTTAAACTGCCTAGAACTTGACAATGCCAATTCACTATCGCGAGCATTGAAGTATTACATTACACAAGAACAGACATCTCAAACAAATGACAGTGAGCACTTGATGACGGAGCGGGCATGTGCGCCGCGTCCGGCGGTGATCGTTTTCTTATAGGCGTTTGTGCCATTTGGCCTCAACACGCTTTACAAAAAATCAAGTTGAGGCGTCCACTCTAGTATACATAATTACTCAAAGAAAGCGAGTCAAAGTTTCATCATTTGTTTTCCTCCTCAGGTGTTAGAAGCAATGGTGCACTACCAGAAATACGCAGCGGAGCGCGCGCGATTTCAGTCTGTCATTAACGAGTTAGACCGAAGCACCGGTGCCTACCGCGACGACCTCGGCTTGAAGACGGCCATCATGTCGTTCGTCAATGCCGTTCTCAACTACGGCGCGGGTGAAGACAGTCTGGAGTTTAGGCTACACCTGCGCTATGAGTTCTTAATGCTGGGGATACAGCCTGGTAAGTTAAGATAGGAGTTGCTTAAGGCGCTGACAAGACCTAACTCGGCTTTACTTAAACAGTATTTTTACAAAAACTATTTGATTTGGCAAAGCAAAAAATATATATCTTAATATTCCTTATATTATTGAAAAACTTGCTGTTTCAAAAACACGATTTGATGAACTCGATTCGATAAAAAAAATCGTGAAGTTACGTCTGAAATCCTCTTTAAAAAGTTCAGTCTTAATTTTTTTAACTTATGGGTCTATAATTAATAACACTATTACATCACGCCGATACTTCAAACTTTGCTGATTTATATTATACGTGTAGAGTGTTTACTTATACAATACATCAGTTTTTGATTTTCTGCATACAAATAACCGCACAGTGCTTCTCGTTCAATCCGGTGCCAACAGACAGTGACCGATCACTCAAGGTCATTGGCAGTTGTCAGCGTCTTAAGGTTTGGTGCTATGTCAACTCGGTGAAGTGTACTAACTTGAGTGTTTGTGATCAGTGATAGAGAAACTCCGCAAATACGAGAACGAGACGCTGGACCGGCACATCGATTTCTTCGAAATGGTCCGAAATGAGGACGAGAAAGAGCTGGCGCGGCGCTTCGATAAACAACATGTTGACACCAAGAGTGCTGGCGGCATGTTCGAGCTGCTGCGGCGCAAGCTGAGCCACACGGCCGCCTACCCGCACCTGCTGTCCATGCTGCAGCACTTGCTGCTGTTGCCCTGTGAGTCAACCTTATACAATTTATTAGAAAAAAAAATCGGACAAGCGCGGGTTAAACTCGCGTGGAGTTCCGTCTATACCTGAAATTTCCTATGTTACTTTAAATACCATAGACTTCTTATAAGTTTTCCTGTAATCTATAGGTAAAGAACTACTTTCTGTATTTTTTTCAAAATTTTAGGCCCAGTAGTTTCGTAGATAAGCGGGTGGATGGTAAATTTTCGCCTATTTTCCTAAATGAATTCAAAACCAGTTATCTTAAAATTATAAAAAAAAGAACCTTTTAAGATCCTCGCAAAGAGCCCTTTCATGTGATATGTCGCCCGCCATTGTTTGCAAAACTAATTTTTTTTTCCAGTTTACCCCCCCAAACCCGAAACCCCATGCTCAAAATTAAATCGTGCACAATTTGTTTTATTGCTTAGGGAGATGGCATACCTTCGCAACGTAGTAAAAAATTACGTAATTATGAATATAATTGCGTTGTCGTAGAAAAAATATATTAAGGAAGTTAGAAATGCACAGGGGGAACATGGTTATCCGGCCCCGATCCTAAGAACAACCGAAGATTTTTGTGCACAGTAAGTATCTGCTGCTTTTTTCGGGAGAACTCGGAGAACTTTTTTGCTCTCGATTGTTCTAGCATGTTTTCAGCATCACCAGACTTTAACTTTAGAAAAAATATAAGTTTATCTTGAATGCTGCAGTGGAATACAACCCGCACAGCCAGCACTGGTTGCTGCTGGACCGCGTCGTGCAGCAGCTGATCCTGCAGCAGCCCAGCGCCGGCAGCAGGTCGACCAGCTCGCAGGAGAACGTGCAGGATGACCGCAGTGACATCACCAAGGTATCTACATCTGCTAGAAGTATCATCGTCATAATAGGGATGTTTCCCGGGTAAAAAAAATGTAATTCTATAATTAGCCCGTCAGTTAGATTATCAAATATATTCAATACGTATTTTTTTGCTGATAAAGCAAAAATAACGTAAATCAATCAAAATTGACAAAGATAACGCGCATCAAAGATCGGGAGTGGGGGCTAATGACGTCACTATATGGTAAAAAGTGTGCAAAGTCGTGACGTCACGCGGAACTTCAACTATCTTCGTAATTTTTTGTTTAATTGGCAAAAGAAAAAATATGTGCTCAATATTTTTTTATAAAGTAAATGACGGACTAATTGGAATTTTTCAGGAAACTAGCCTATTATAGCCAAAAGACGTCCACTGCTGGACAAAAGATGCTCCCCAAAGATCGTCACTACGACGATTCCTCTAAAATAGTCTAGAAAAATACTTGCTGAAAATGGAATAACGCTACTGTCAGACTCTCCTGTTACTTTACATATTATTTGGTTATTGGCCTAAGAAAATAACTGAGAATATTTTCCTGATTTTCGAACTGTAAAAAATACATACACATACTTAGGGGTCGCGTCCAAATATTACATAACGCAATTTGGAGGAAGCCCCCCCCCCCTTCTGGCTAAGCGTCACGGTCCTGGTATGTTGGGGAAGGGGGGGGGGTCTAGGTTTGCGTTACGTCACGATTTAATAATATTATACATTTAATGTATTTTTTTTTACATTATCCATTAAATGGGATTACTAATTGCGGTATTTCTCTGGAAGAGAATTGGCATTCTCAGAATAACTTTTATGCCTTCTTTGAACCCATACTTCCTTATTAAAGCTGTCTGTTCTCCCTAACTACTTACATTTCTTATCTGAATATTAGCATAAAGTACCTGGTACGTTAAGGAACGAAGAGAGAAGGGGGGTCCTGGCTAAGCGTTACGGTCCTGCTACATGAGGGAAAGTGGGGCGTCAAAAATTTAAGAATTTTGCGTTACGTAATTTGTGGACGACCCCTTATTTGATTTGTGAGAGTTAGCGCGCTAAGTTTATAGCAGAAAGCGTGTTACGTATGCGTATAATATAAATATTAATTTATTTCAGGTCTACGACCCAGACATGGCCCCGCTTGAAATCAACGTGGGCGAAATAGTCCATCTCCTAGCCAAAGAAGAAGAATTAGTCGCAGCAAGAAGTAAAGCTGAAAATTTGGAGAAAGAAAACGTTGATCTCGCCACCGAGCTAGCTAAAAAGGTAAGTGCGCTCATCTTACAATACATGTTGCCATTGGTAATGGTAAATTAATTATGACATTCACATCAAATACATAATTTCAAAATAAAAACATTTAAGGGTGACGAGCCATGTATATGGTTAAAAGATATTTTTAATATTTCTGTGCCGTAATGCCTTTTTATGACAAGGCATCAAACACCATGCTTTTTAAGTCACGAATTATTATTCTTATTTTATTTAAACAGTATCTAACTGAAACATTTATTACGATTATAAACATGTATCTTTGAAGCTTGACCACAGTTTCTTGAGTGTATTTTGAAAGAGGTGGTTGTGTGTGGGTCACACATCGATTATTTTAATATTTTGTTTCTCAGTTACGTATTTAAGAAAGCGCGCGAGGTAAACTCTAACTAATTACAAAGAATAATCATGTCTTTCTTATAATCCCCGATACTTAAGTTGAACTAAAATGGCGGCCGTCCGCGCAGGTACTGGTATGGAAAAAACCGGCCAAGTGCGAGTCAGACTGGCGCATGAAGGGTTCCGTACCATTATCTATAAAACCGGAAAAAAAAATCACGTTTGTTGTATGGGAGCCCCTTAAATAATTATTTTATTATGTTGCTTAGTATTTCTTGTTATAGCGGCAACAGAAATACATCATCTGTGAAAATTTCAACTGTCTAACCATCACGGTCCATGAGACACAGCCTGGTGACAGACGGACGGACAGCGGAGTCTTAGTAATAGGATCCCGTTTTACGCTTTGGGTACGGAACCCTAAAAAAGCGTCGCACCTCAACCCGCACTTCGATTGAGACCCGAAAATGTGTTCTCCGTATTCAAGGTCAAAGTTTAACTTACGTGCCACGAATTATATCCATAATTTATCATATAATTTGGCGGTAAAAATACTGTATACCTTTTATCTATCTGATAGATTAGGTACTTTTGGATAGTTTACTCAATGAGTCCATTCGATTGATTGTTATTTTAGATCAGTTTGACAGCTTGTCAGTTTGACTTACCACAATCGAGGCGTTTTAACCCTTTTGTTACCTGCCTTCATTCATAAAGCAGCTAAGCCGTAGTAGTGGTTAATAAATATTATAATATCGTATTAAAATAGCGACTGTCGCTTACCTATCGTAAACTGTATGACTGGTGTCGCTTATCGCCGCGCGCATTGAGTTTCGTGGTACGAGGCATTCAGTTGTTGTCAAGTGCGGCACCGCGCCGGGTGGGCGTGCGCCATAATTGCCTTTTTGTTCTGGAATACGCTTCGAGTGTGTCATTTGGGTGTACGTGTTGTTTTAGACGAAGCAAATTAAGGTTTCATAATAAACGTCACCGGCTCTGAGACTTCGTCATGGTCGTCATCCGATAATATGCCAGCAATGGGACGGACATATACAGGGTATTCAGTAATAATATTCTATGAAAAAAAATGTAGTTTTTCCGTTTCATTTTTTATTATCATCGGTAAAAATAATTAACGGGCCGGGATTTGTAATGAGTTAAGAAGCCCTGATTTTTTTTTATCAACATTTTGGCGAACAGACTTTAATGTAAGATGCCGTTCTGTTAGGGACATCTTCTAGGCTTGAAAGAGATAGTCGTATAATCGTATATCCATCATCATTTTAACTGAGGGACGTTTACCGTCTACTGCTCATATCAAATCTGATGTATCCATCGAAGTACTCCAATTTGTGGTCAAGCTTTCTCCATCAACCCATTCGCACACTAACCCTTAACCGCCACGCATGACCAGGAGAAGCAGGTGGACCAGCAGAGCCAGGAGCGCGAGGAGCTGGAGGGAGTCGTCGCCAGGCTCAAGGAGAGATTGGAGAAGGAGACCGCCGCGCACATGGAAAGCACAGAGCGGGCCCGGCATCAGGCTGTACGGGCCTGCACGTTGGAGCAGCAGGTGAGACCTTTGAAAGCTGCTAGAAGAGAATAGCTGATAAAAAGCACCATTAGTGGTTATTTGTCTGTCAGCACGAATTACAGGTCAAGGATGGATCGAGAGTTCTGGTCAGGAACCTCCTCCTCCAAAAAAACCGGCCAAGTGCGAGTCGAACTCGCGCACGAATGGTTCCGTACCATTACCTATAATCACCTCCTAATCACCTCCCCACCTGTTGCCGTTATCAACATCGAGCAAAAACGAGCAAAAAATCACGTTTGTTGTATGGGAGCCCCTTAAATATTTATTTTATTCTGTTTTTTAGTATTTGTTGTTATAGCGGCAACAGAAATAGGTACATCATCTGTGAAAATGTCAACTGTCTTTCTACCACGGTTCATGAGATACAGCCTGGTGACAGACGGACGGACGGACAGCGGAGCCTTAGTCATAGGGTCCCGTTTTTAACCTTTGGGTACGGAACTTTAAAAATCGAAATACAAGAAGAAGAAGAAGTTTGACACCCAATGACCTCATGATCCCCCCCTGGATCCGCGCTTACAACAGATATGGAGAGGCTGCAGGATGTTAAGTTTGCGTGTGTGTAGGTTTGTGGAGCTAAATTATTTTAGAGGGAATGGCACCGTGTGCTTTGGTAGGCTGAAACAGCTACCTGTTTTGGCTTAAAGCTCAAGTAAATACTCATTTATCTGAAATAGCGGTGGCGAGATTGAGCGTTCCCTATACTCTTGAGAACACAGAGTGAACAAGGTATGGCCCTACGTGTTTGTCGGCTCCAGCTGATCAGGTATGGGTTATGATTTTGATGAAAACTGCTTTTTATTCAAAAACAAATGAGCGCACTAGAGCGGTCGTACTTGCTTACTTATAAGCCAACTTAAGAGTGTGAACCTAGGGCTTTTCATACAAAAGGCGATAACGATTTCCACCCCTTAAATGTTAACCGATGTTCACCAATTTTTGATAGCATGTCAATCAGAACAAAATCTAGATCTAAACGTTTTGATTTTTTCGCTATATTCAATAAGTTCAGTTTTATTATTGGTTCAGCATTGTCATACAAAACTAATTTCAGCGATTATTTGACTTAGTTGATCTTTAATCAATACCTATCAAAAATTGGTCAAAATCGGTTAACATTTAAGGGATGTAAATCGTTATGACCTTTTGTATGAAAAAGGTAATTTTTGCCGTTGGGTCACAGTCCTCTTAAAGCATGTGACCTACATCTAATATAAGGCCTCTTCGCGACTCCCGAAATGTTACCATTTTTAACCGACTACGGCAAAACCAAAGGAACAGTGTATGTATGTGGATATGTTCATTTTATTCCCTCATAGCTCCTGTACTACTTGTCGTATTTTGGTAAATATCTTGTCATTCGAATCGTCTTGACACTCCGCGTGTCATAGGGTATATGATAATATCTCATTAAATCGAACATGGCGGATTTTATAAGTAAATTTTACACAAGATAAACATGTTATATTTGGCATCAAATGAAAGGTTTTCACGAGCATATTCCAAATAAATACTCGTATACATTTAAATTGTTGATTTTCAATTTTATTTTGTACTACGCTGTTTCATTTTAGGTCGCTATTTCAGTATTCAGTCTTTGTGTTCATTTTTTATTCTGAGCTGCTCTTGTGCCGCATACACTGAAAAAATGGGAGGGCTAGAATAAAAAAAAAATGCTAATATCAACCAAGCGACTTTTTTCGGACAGAGCTTGCAAAGCTGTTTGCTAACGTCAAACAAGTCAATGCAACCACGTGCCTATGATTTACAAAGTTATTATTTATTTCCCAATAAGTCTCGGTTGTATGTAGCCGTTAAATTTCAGACAAGACGATTTGGTACTTTTCTGGCTCTATGTTTTTTCCGTGTACTCATTTCGTATTTATAATTTTGATAAGTATCGGTTTTGCTTACAGCTGAGCCAAGAGCGTGCGGAACGTGCAAGGTATGAGAAACTAGTCAGCGAGGGAAGCATACCCGATGATGCCAAGGTTAGTATCTCCATTTTCCTTTTATTGTAAATGCTCTTTAAAATAAATAATGATTTCACAGCCTCGATTTTCGCTTCGTGTTGAATTTTATTCAATTATGCTATAAGCTCCTTCTGACGTATTGAAAAGCCGAGGGTAATGACACAGTTTAGATATATACAGTCGGACATGTACTTTGATGGAATTCATCCCGACTTGCACCGGCTAGTCCTGGGTCATGATCTCTTCTCAGTAGAGGTTTTTTTTCCGAACCGGTGGTGGGTTCATTCGTCGACGTTCATAAGAGCATGTAAAAGCCTAAATTGAAAGGATATTTTGACGTCGAGGTTTCTTACGTAAATATTGACAAGTACCTTACATTTGGCCAGGTGAGCAACCTAAAGAGCGCCGTGACGGAGACGAGCGCGCCCGCGCCCCCCGCGCCCCCCGCGCCCCCCGCGCCGCCCGCCGCGCCGCGCCCGCCGCCCGCGCCCCTCGCGCCGCCCGCGCCGCACGCGCCCCTGGCCGCGCCCAAGCCTAAGAAGAACGTGCCGACGCCCGGCAACCCTCTCAAGAGCTTCAACTGGAGCAAGCTGCCCGACGCCAAGCTGCACGGCACGGTGTGGCAGGACCTGGACGACACCAAATTGTACAACGCCATGGATCTGCACACGATCGATAAGATGTTCTGCGCTTATCAGAAGAACGGTGTACAGGTAAATCGATCATGAAGATTTTTTTAATTCTTTTTTTATGTCAATTGACTGACAAACGAGCTGACGGCCCACCTGATGGAAAGTGGTCACCGCCGCCCATGGACATCTGCAACACCAGAGGTGCTGCCAATGCGTTGCCAGTCTAGGGAGGATGGGGAATGTGGATGGGATAGGGATGAGGGAATAGGCCTCCGGATCTCGTCACTCACTGTACGAAATGCAATAGCAAGCTATTACTTTACGCCGATATTCTGTGAGAGTTTGGTACTACTCCGGTCGAGCCGGCCAATTCGAACAGTAATCATCTAGTGAGGATTACCTACTGTTTGGCTCTACCACTACAGTCATTTTATCCTATACTCGTGCCCTAAAATAAGTGAAGATGTATGAAATTTTATCACCGCATCACATTACCACGTGCCGACTTCCTGCGCCTACTCAAAATAATGGGTGCAGGCCGTTTTATTATTTATTTAAAGTTTGTATGAATACATTTTGAATTAGTTATTAAAACACTCCTGAAATCGTATCATGAAACTCGCTTGCGGTTCGTTTGATAAACACCCACTCGTGTTTTAACAAACCTTATTTTATTATCAAAACAGTTGTATAAGTTACTATTAAAAATTTATAATCATTTGCTCACAATTTTATCCTTGAAGAAATCGTTTATAGCTAACCGATATCTGTCAATCCAAATCGATCCAGAGATCGTGAAACAGACAAACTCATCTTCACATTTATGTCAGTATGAAATATTAGTGCAGTAGTAATTAAAAATATCGACGTCAAAAATATCTGCTTGATGAAAAATAAGATAGTAGAGATAATTATTATAAAAGGAGTGTTTAATATAATCAGTGTGGAGTGTTTAAGCCGTCGTAGTAATCAAACAAGTATAATCTTCGGTTTAGATGCAATCCAGTTTTATTTATTTCTTGAACATTTCGCACCTTCACTGGGACAAGGGCACAATATTGTTGAAAAACCCAAAAATGAGTTAAGTATACACAAATGTTCCAAATATGTATAACACACAAATTTTGTGTATACTTAATTCTTTTTTTGGTTTTTCAACAATTGTGCCCTTGTCCCACCGACGGTGCGATTTGTTGAATCCAGTGCTGTCAAACCTAGCCACAGATTAACACCAAAACCGTCCATACACAACCATTGACCACATATCAAACTAACCGATATTTCTGCAAGTAACAGGAGATGTGACTAGAACATTGTGATTGCTTACCAGAATGAAGGCTCCGTGGAAGACCTGCGCCAGCTTGGAGCTAAGCCGCGCACCAAAATTCTATCGGTTATCGACGGTCGCCGCGCGCAGAACTGCACCATCCTGCTGTCCAAGCTCAAGATGAGCGACGAAGAGATATGCCGGTGAGGATCGATTTAGGCGTGGTGTAAATTTGATTTTCTCAAAAATGATACGTAAAGTCGCCATAACATCTTTAAAAAGTCACCAGAAAGTTAAGAATACCAGGCAATGATCAAAAGTGTCCGGTAAGTAGAGAGGTTTTGAATTCGGAATGAAAAAGTGTCCAGTAAGTACGATACACATCTCATAACATGCACTGTAATTTGAACTTAGAACTCCTTGTCAAATATGGCATATTTTTTAATAGTGCATAAAAGAGTCATCTATGGGTCATTAAAAAGGTTGAACAATAAACGTACTTACGTTCATCTCATTCTACATCTACATTGACTATACCACATAAGGTTTACGTGTGCGAGTCTGACTCGCACTTGGCCGGTTTTTTGACTTATTTGTAGACAATAGTGTATTTAGGTTATTATAAATCGATGGTTGGACCAAATACGTGTTACAACAAATGCATGTTGATGTAATACTTATTGGACAAAATACCTGTTGGAAAAAATGAGTGTTGGACAAAACGCCTGTTGGACGAAACGCGTGTTGGAGAAAATATATGTTGGACGAAATGCATTCTGGACGAAATATGCGTTGGACGAAATGCATGCTGGACGAAATAGGCGTTGGACGAAATGAGGATTTTAAAACCGATTGGACGAACTGCGTATTGGATCAACAGTTAATATAAAAATATTATCATATGTTTTGTACCTTATATTTCGTATTTTGAAAGTATTGGCAAATTAACGATTAGGCTAAATTAAATTGTGGAACATGATGGGATTCCAAATTTTTTCGAGCTTTACCTAATAATTTTAGTTGTGACCTCACGGATTCCCTATTTACTCCTCAGAGCGATTCTCCGCATGGACAGCGGCGAACAGCTTCCGATCGACATGGTGGAACAACTAGCCAAGTTCACACCGAGCGCGGAAGAGGCGGCGCTGTTGGAGGAGCATCAGGACGAGCTGGATAACATGGCGAGGGCTGACCGGTTCCTGTATGAGATCTCCAAGTAAGTGCCATTACCATTTCAGGCGAGACACCGTCACTGCTGGACATAGGCCTTTCCTATTCCTATGTATTTAAGTATTTATTTATCTATATAACTATGTTTATCAACGTCTAGTACCCATAACACAAGCCCTTAGAGCTTACTTTGGGACTAGATCGATGTGTTTATAGATTGTCCCCTGATTTATTATTATTATTAAGAGGACTTTTCATACGAAAGGCGATAACGATTTCTACGCCTTAAATGTGAACAGATTTTGACCAATTTTTGATAGGTTCTCAGTCAGAACAAAATCTAGGTCTATACGTTTTTTGAATATTGATTAAAAATCAACATAGTCAAATAATCGCCTAAATTTGTTTTTTATGAGAATAAAACTGAATTTATTGATAATAGTGAAAATAGACCTGCCAAAAATTGGTCAACATCGGTTAACATTTGTCGCCTTTCCTAGGAAAAACCGTAGGTTCACACTCCTCTTAAGAGCATCAATCATGAGACTCAATCGGATAATTTTGAACTTAATAAAAAAAAAACTATAATCGCTGTTCCCCCCAGGATCCCGCATTACTCGCAGCGCGTGCGCACGCTGCTGTTCAAGAAGAAGTTCGCGGTGGCGGCCGCGGAGGCCACGGCGCGCGCGTCGTCCGTGCTGCGCGCCGCGCGCGACATGACGCGCTCGCGCCGCCTGCGCGCGCTGCTGGAGGTCGTGCTGGCCCTCGGCAACTACATGAACAGGTATAGTTGAGCAGGATCCCGCACTACTGGCAGCGCGTGGAGGCCACGGCGCGCGCGTCGTCCGTGCTGCGCGCCGCGCGCGACATGACGCGCTCGCGCCGCCTGCGCGCGCTGCTGGAGGTCGTGCTGGCCCTCGGCAACTACATGAACAGGTATAGTTGAGCAGGATCCCGCACTACTGGCAGCGCGTGGAGGCCACGGCGCGCGCGTCGTCCGTGCTGCGCGCCGCGCGCGACATGACGCGCTCGCGCCGCCTGCGCGCGCTGCTGGAGGTCGTGCTGGCCCTCGGCAACTACATGAACAGGTATAGTTGAGCAGGATCCCGCACTACTGGCAGCGCGTGGAGGCCACGGCGCGCGCGTCGTCCGTGCTGCGCGCCGCGCGCCACATGACGCGCTCGCGCCGCCTGCGCGCGCTGCTGGAGGTCGTGCTGGCCCTCGGCAACTACATGAACAGGTATAGTTGAGCAGGATCCCGCACTACTGGCAGCGCGTGGAGGCCACGGCGCGCGCGTCGTCCGTGCTGCGCGCCGCGCGCGACATGACGCGCTCGCGCCGCCTGCGCGCGCTGCTGGAGGTCGTGCTGGCCCTCGGCAACTACATGAACAGGTATAGTTGAGCAGGATCCCGCACTACTGGCAGCGCGTGGAGGCCACGGCGCGCGCGTCGTCCGTGCTGCGCGCCGCGCGCGACATGACGCGCTCGCGCCGCCTGCGCGCGCTGCTGGAGGTCGTGCTGGCCCTCGGCAACTACATGAACAGGTATAGTTGAGCAGGATCCCGCACTACTGGCAGCGCGTGGAGGCCACGGCGCGCGCGTCGTCCGTGCTGCGCGCCGCGCGCGACATGACGCGCTCGCGCCGCCTGCGCGCGCTGCTGGAGGTCGTGCTGGCCCTCGGCAACTACATGAACAGGTATAGTTGAGCAGGATCCCGCACTACTGGCAGCGCGTGGAGGCCACGGCGCGCGCGTCGTCCGTGCTGCGCGCCGCGCGCGACATGACGCGCTCGCGCCGCCTGCGCGCGCTGCTGGAGGTCGTGCTGGCCCTCGGCAACTACATGAACAGGTATAGTTGAGCAGGATCCCGCACTACTGGCAGCGCGTGGAGGCCACGGCGCGCGCGTCGTCCGTGCTGCGCGCCGCGCGCGACATGACGCGCTCGCGCCGCCTGCGCGCGCTGCTGGAGGTCGTGCTGGCCCTCGGCAACTACATGAACAGGTATAGTTGAGCAGGATACCGGCACTTCAAGACGCTGACAAGAGCCAATGACCTTGAGTGATCGGTCACTGTCTGTTTGCACCGGAATGAACGAGCACTGTGCGGTTTTTTCTATGGGGAAAATCAAAAACGGATGAATTACATAAGTAACAAACACTACAAGTAAAATATAAATTTGTCGTTTTTCTAGTATGGGCGTGATGTAATAGTGTTATTAATTATACACCCATAAGTTAAAAAAATGAAGACATAGAACTGTTTAAAGAGAATTTCAGACGTAACTTCACGATTTTTTCTATCGTATCGATTCCATCAAATCGTGTTTTGGAAATAGTAATTTTTTCAATAATATAATCAATTTTAACATTGACGAAGCATGTTGTGGATGAAGTTTTTGTAAAATATATGTTAATTAATTTACCTAATAAATCTGAGTAGCTTCCTATTTAAACATATATTTTTCTCGCTCTGCCAAATTAAATAGATTTTGTTAAAAAACGGTTTAAGTAAAGCAGATTTAGGTCTTGTCATCGCGCCTTAACCATGATTTCTTCAGTTACAGAGGCAAACGTCAACAAATTGAACTAGCTACTAATCTAGCTGAATAGGCTAGTTAGTTGAAAAATTCTAGTAAGTCCGTCACTCAGGTGTAATAATAAGCTTTTTTTCTTCAGAGGCGCGCGCGGCAACGCCTCAGGCTTCCGTCTGTCGTCGCTGAGCAAACTCGCCGACACCAAGTCGAGCGTGTCGCGCAACACCACGCTGTTGCACTACCTCGTGGAGTTGCTGGAGACGCAGGTAATCATTCAATAACCTTACAAAGATTGAATAACCTCGCAAAAATTGAATAACTTTACAAAGATTGAATAACCTTACAAAAAGTGAATAATTTTACAAAGATTCAATAACCTTACAATGATTCAATAACCTTACAAAAATTGAATATCTGTTCAAAGATTGAATAACCTTACAAATATTCAATAACTTTATGAAAAATGAATAACTTTACTTAGTATGAATAACCTTACGAAGATTACCTAATAAAGGATTTCGGCATAGCTTTATGGTAGAGACAAACTGACGCCACGCCACGTAGATAAACATTTATCATACGCAACGTAAGCGTACGTAAGTGTGTTTCTAAGCATACAAATTCTAGAGTCTAGACGTCATAATGCGTTGCATACGTGGCGTACGTGGGCTCAGTTTGTCCCTACCTTTATATTAATATTAAAATTATTCGGCGTTATTTGACATTCTATTTTAAGCTGATTGATTATTAATGGTATATTTTTTGTTTATATTCTCAACTTTTCCAGTTCAAAGACATTCTGCTACTAGAAGAGGACCTACCCCACGTGCGAGCGGCCGCTAAAATCTGCGTGGAACAGCTCGAGAAAGATGTAGGCGCTTTGAGGACCGGCCTAAGAGAGGTAAGATCATTATATTTAGGTTTCTTCCGGCAGGGACATATAATTTTTAGCATATTTCTCTATTTGGTGAGATTTCTAGATCGTTTCAACTCCAGCCTGTAGCGGCTTCAGAATAACTGAAATTATACGTCATTTATTATTCAATTTTTTCCGACCTTTTATTTAGGCTCAAAATGTGGAATGCTTGTTAAAAAAATATTTTCTTCCAACTACGCTTTAATTCCATCATTACGTCGCGAAATACTTATCGATCACAAATCACCAATTATGTTCTGTAGACCAACAAAGTTGCGTACAAACTTCAGTACTGCACTAGTTGATATATTACTGTGTGTGGCAGGTGTCCCGCGAGCTGGAGTACCACGCGTCGCTGGCGGCGCCGGCGCCGCTGGACGCGTTCCTGCCCGTCATGCGCGAGTTCCACGCGCACGCGCAGTGCGCCTTCACGCAGCTCGAGGACCTCTTCCAGGTAGCCATCACCAACACAAACAACAATTGCTTACACCTAAATGTGTCTGCGGAAGGCTGTTCCTAGCCTAGTATCTTCGCACAGATCTTATTCTTCTTGGAGTACCTCAAGCTGTTCAGGTTAGCCCCAGCTTCCCATACTCCTCTCAGTCCATTACGAGAGGAAACCGATGCTCCCCGTTAGTTAAAGAATTGGCAAATGTCATAAAAAACCAGCTGTCCCCCATCGAATTTTGTTCACAATAGGGATACTTCCTGGGTAAAAAAATAGTAATTTTAATTAGTCCGTCGGTTAGATAATCAAAAAATTTTGTGCTTTATCAAACCAATCAAAATTGATAAAGGTACCGCGCATCAAAGTTCAGGAGTTGGGGCTCATGCCCTCACATAATGGTAAAAAGTGTACAAAGTCGTGACCTCACGCGGAACTTCAACGCACTATATCTTCGTCATGTTTTGTTTAATTGACAAAAGAAAAAATATGTGTTCAATAGTTTTTTATAATGTAAATGACGGACTAATTAGATTTTTTCAGGAAATTAGCCAATTTGCGTAATCCTACTTATGTTTCGAAAATAAAACTAGCCGCCTATTGGCCGAATTCAGAAACGCCACTTAAGCATTTGATTAGATATTAAATAGTTGAATGTCCCTCAATTAGTTGACAACCTATACAGAAACGTAACTTTAATTAAAAATCAATTTGAGTGGCCTTTCTGAATTCGGCAATAAATTACTCGTTATTACATCAACTATCTGCCAGTGAAAGTCCCATAAAAATCAGTCCTGTTGTTTCGGAGATTAGCCGGAACAAACAGACATACATACAAATTCTTTTTGTTTTTGTAAAAGTGCCGTATATAACTTCCTCTTTTTTTGAACTCGGTAAAAAAAATCATATATATTTAGTAAACAGCTGTTATTTTGATATTACCAACAGCCACTTCCTCCATTTTATTTATTTGTATAGATGAATTAATTACAACTACCGCGTGATATAGTAATCACAATATTTAGGGGAAAAGTGGCACGTACACTATAAAAGCTAGGTAAAATTGGCACGTAAAAATACTTAAAACGAGAGGGAAATGGTTGTTTCCCAGCAATGGATCTATAATAAATATAATTAATATAATTTGGAATTGTCTCCAGGACATGAAGAGCCGCTTGGAAGCGTGCGCGCACGCGTTCGGGGAGGACCCGTGCGCGTCGCCCGAGCAATTGTTCGGAGCGCTCGACTCGTTCCTGACGCAGCTGGCCGAGGCGCGCGGCGAGTGCGACGCGGCGCGGCGCCGGCGCGACGACGAGGAGCGCCGCTCGCGGCACGAGCAGGAGGTGAGGCCTTATACGATACCTTGACTAATGTTGACAAAAAAACCGTTATGTTTTTATGGACGCAGAATATCCGCTGCATCTCAGAGACTCGTCGGCTAATATATACAGTGTAGATACAGAATATGGGGACGATGGGGGCCATTGCCCCTTGACATAGCCGGGCATAAGACCGTTAATCTGTCAATTAACGTAGTTAACATTTCGAGTAACGGATTAACTTTTAAATTTACTTTACAAATTGTTAATGGACTCATTAGCTTCCGTAAAAACAATTAAAGCCCGTTAAACGTTAATTAAGTATCTATTATTTGCTAAAAAGACACCGCGCGGCTTATTTTAGATAGCTTATGATTTGAATTTGATCTCTAAATAATTAAGTATTATTAGAAACTAATGTTAAACCCTTATTTTATGAATTTTTCATGTCCTCACTAAACTTCCATAGCCCATACCAATTTTTTTTTATAAGTAACTCACCGACGCAACAACATATTAAATGCAATTTCTATCACGAGTTAACGATTAACGTTAACGTCCGTTAAATTCTCCGAATCTTACTAAGTTAACTTTTTAAGTAACTTTTTGATTAACGGTGCCCAGCTATGTCCCTTGACCAATTTCAAAGTATTAGAACGAGTTTTTTGGAAGATAGTGTACGAACCATAATGCACTTGCATTGCGTTATTTCCTATAAATTATGTGCGCTGACGTGCGCAACCTACTTTCTGTATTTTTTACAATTCCGTTCATTAAAGACCCTCATCTAAACCTAACGCGTGTTATTCTGACAATATATATTTGACAGTTTCCTATTTTGGAGAACATTTGACATCTCTGCATCCTGCATCCTGACAGTACAGTCGTTACAGACCGTACAGATAGCTAAAGTCAACTGACACAAAAATTCTCTACGATTTCTGAACGAAATCCCATATACGCACCTGGATTTACATTTATAACTTTTACGCAGCAAATATCTTCGAATTTGAGACTTTGTTTTATTGATTCCTTCCTTTCAGCTCAAGAGACGAACGATGGAGCGTAAGCAAGCGTCGAGCTTACTCAGCTCGGTGGGAAAGTCCCTCGGGAAAGCGAACGGCGACTGCAACGGCCACGGTGAGAACGGTTCCCGGGACGGAACCCTCGCGAACGGACAAAAAGGCGAGTTCGATGACCTCATCTCCGCTCTAAGAACCGGCGACGTATTCGGCGATGACGTCGCCAAGTTCAAGAGGTCCAGGAAATCGTCTAAAGCGCAGAAAGGACGGGATTCGCCGCCCAGAGGCGTCTGTAGAGAAGATTCTAGGGAACGATCGAATTAAATGGGTAAGAAACGAAAACCTATCCGATAATTATTCCTAGATGGGTACTTGACAACGGGGTATGAAAGAATAACCCGTTACATTCATAATAAGAGACTATTCGGAGATCAGTGGATTGCATTTATATTGATTTCATGCATCCGACAATCTTCCATAGCGCGTTGTAGCGAACGTCAAATGTACGTTTGGCGCGCTGTACCGCGCCTTGGGGTGGCAACAAACGTGCGGGGGGAGGGAAATAGAAAGGAATATTAGACGATGCAGTTAGCCTAGTTATTAGTGACCCTTCGAAGTTAGCGGTCCCGGGTTCGATCCTCGGTATGATTTATTTGTTTCTCTCCCACCACCCTGCGGGCACCCAGCGACCTATAGGGGCTATATAAATAACTAAGGCCCCAACATGGTAAATATTGTGGACTGCATTTTATAATTATTAGTTTACATAGTTGATATAAAGTTCAACAGGAGAGGAAACGCAGATACCACTTTTAAGACTAAAGGAACAAATTTTTTATTTGACTGGCAGTGTTGCTAGTAAGTTAACACATACACTCGTAAACGGCAATATATTGCTGAAATTTGATATTCCCAAAATGATTACCTATTTTATCACTACTGGGAACAAACATTTTAAGTTTAAGCTGCGTACAAGCACCTAAAGGCGCGGTATAGCGCTTGAGGCCAAACTATAATTGACAATACATCGAAGCACTATAGTAAGATTATTCGCTCGCTGCACCTCGCTCACAAATCATTGGTACAGTAAGGAAGGTGGTACCTTACTGGTAAGTGGGAGACTTAAGGGAGCGTTCAAGTATTAAGTTACGCAATTTTTGGAGATTTTTGACCCCCTCTTTTTCTGTACCCCCCCTCCCCTTTAGTACAACGTCACGTAACCACCAAGTGACCATTTGTACCAAGTTTAAGTCACAAAAAAATGTTACGTAACGCGTAGTACAAAGCCCCCCTCTCGCCCCTGTAACGCATCGTAACGTTTTACAAGCCACTGATCCCACCAAATTCGTTACGTAATACTTGAACGTTGCCTACCAGGATGATCGAGTTCGCAGCGAGCGAATCAACTTACTGTAGTCGTACATTGGTGATATTCTACTTGATACGTGATCGCAAGTGTTGGACCAGATTGCTTTCCTTAACTGACTCGCCTGGGAATTGAGCCGGCAACTCTTACATGGTAAGATCGTCTACTAACCCAAACGGTCGGACAGACCAACTGAAGGTGTTATCCGGGAACATCAAAAAGTGAGCTTATGTTTAAGCTCAAGTCACAAAATATAAGGGAGTGTGGTGTAACAACGAATCGTGAAATCCGATGCCATTTTATTTTCTATTCAGCTCGACTGGTGCCTAATTTATGAAACGTTTTTTAACGTTACTCTTCCAATTTCGCGCTTTCGCATGAATTGACAACGTCGAAGACTGTACACTTTATTCCATAGACATTGTTTAATTTTAGACCATTATGTATAAGCGTTTGTGTGATTTGAATAACCATAGAGTAGCACGTATTGTTTTTTTTTACTACAATTTTATATGGAAATATTTACAGTTGTGAAACGGACTCGGAATTTTTACAATTTTTTTAAATGTAAAGATAAATTGTGCGGTTGGAGAAATTACAAATTTTAGATTTTTAGGTCTGCATTTTAATCTATATTTAAATTTTAAGCCATTCTCATTAATCTATAGCCTAACATATTTGTTAATTTCTCCAACTTTTCGCACGCAATAATTCATTTGGTATGCGAAATGTCATAGAATTCAGTGCTGCATTATTTTAACCGCTCGTTCTCAAAATACCAGATTCCTAATACACTGGTTTCTTGATAATACCAGTAGCCCAAAACACCAGATTGAATAATAAAAATAAAATTAAATATTTAAGGAATCAGGTATATTGGAAATCTGATATTTTGGGAATCTTGTATTTCAGATATCGGGTAAATCGGCTTTCTCGTATTTTGAAATTCTGGTATGTTGGGAACGAGCGATTTTAACATATCTCTTTAGTGAAATTTTGGACAAATATTGCTTATTCTCTATGAGTGACTGTTAGGGAATTGACTGTACGCTTGATATGTAACAGATTATCCATAGCGTAGGAATTGATGTAAACTTGGTGAAGATTTTGACAATTTTAATACTTTAATAACGAAATAACTAAAGTTTTTGGATATATTTACATCGCCCCACTTTTCCTACGAACATTTAATTTTATTTAATTCTCATGCGTTGTAAATATAATTTTAATTTATCAAAATTTGTTAATGAGATTTTAATAAGTAATTTATTGAAATTGCGTGTCTATGAGAGTTTGTACGTAAATTTTATGTTTTGTTCAGTATTTCTTAAGCGTATAGCTGTGCATGCAACTAAGACTCGCGTGTCGAATGCTTACATGCGAAAAGAGATTTTAATATTTGTTATTATGGTCTGTTTTACTGTAAACGTGTGGCACGCGACGCGACGATACGTGTTGTTGACTGTACATTAATATATTGTACCTTAATATAAACACTATTTAATAAAAACTTGAAACACTGAATGTTATTTTCCTTTAAAAATATATTTCCAGTAATTAACATTCGGAAGTCAAGTTGGTAAGACTGAAAATCGAATACATTATGACTTGATCAGAGTGCCTATACCCTGTTCGGATAGGTCTTTAACTAAATGTAAACAAACTAAGCCACGTGACTCGGCTAACCAGCCAATCCAGTGAATCCTTTTTATCTATGGTACGTCTTGATTGGCTGGTTAGCCGAGTCACGCGGCTTTGTTTAAATTTAGTTAAATACCTATCCGAACAGGGTGCACACTAGCTTTTATCGTGCATAAAGTGCATATAAAGCATCAGTCTCTTTTTGACTAATATGCGGGTGCGAAAGGGACGAATGCTTTATGGGTATGATAATAATTAGTATGCTACGGCGGCTGAACAGTAACAGATTAATTTTCCGGGGTCTGGAGCAATCGGGCAATGCTTAAGGCTCAGTCACATGCGGTGTTCGGCGAAGATTTTCGTTGACATGGCATGTCAATAGAAACCTTTCTAGAACACAGTCGAAAATGTTTTGCTATGAAGGCAATCCTATCCAATCAAGCTACAGATCCTTGAGCTACTCGGTTTGAACTTAAAATCAAATCTGAATCTTTTGGGTCCTCTATTGAAGCCAAAGCAAAAACTGCTGCAAAAAAGCTTAATGTCCTATTTAAGTTTAGGCGGTACTTCACGCCGGAACAGCTTTTAACTCTATATCAAGCACAGGTTCGTTCGTGCACGGAGTACTGCTGCCACCTATGGGACGGCTCCGCCAAGTATCAGCTAGCCGCTTTGGATTCAGTAGAGCGGCGGGCTCGTAGACTCATTGGTGCTGCTCTATCGGTTGGGGTCAAAGTACAAAGCCTCGGTCACCGTCGGAGAGTTGCTAGTTTGTCTGTTTTCTATAGGTTATATTTTGGGGATTGTGCGCAGGTATTACACGATTTGATTCCACCCTCTCCGTTCTACCACCGAACGTCCACACGTCGGGAGCGTCTTCATCCTTATGTAGTCGCTATTCCACTCATTCGCACGAAGCGATACGCCTCATCCTTCCTAATGCGAACCGCTAAGGACTGGAATTCACTCCCGTCGTCTGTATTTCCTGTCAAGTATAATTTAGATCTCTTCAAAACAAGAGTGAATAGGCTGTTACTGAACCAGCGAGCTACATCTTCGGCCTCGTCATCACTTACCATCAGATGAGACTGAGGTCAATCGCTGGTCAGTTTATTATAAAAAAAAACCTTCGTGCGGAGTTTTTCCGGCACTATGTACTAAGTTAAAAGGTGACTTTTGACATGCCGCGACAACCCAATCTTAGAAACTAGATTAATGTGATAAATATCCCATTTCTAGGGGGGGATGTGAATGATTCGTAAATACGGATCATTCACATTGCACCCCTAGAGGCCCGTGCAGCGTTTTAACCTTTTGACCGTAACAGTCTGCTATACACGACTGCGCAATCGTGCCACTGAAGCTACGATATGCCGTTTTCCATACATTGGCGTCGGCTAGTGCCGTCGTTAGCGTTTAAGGGGTCGTTGTTGCTCTTATAGAAAAAAACAGGAGATAGTCCGGGAGGAAGTCACACCAAAGCGCTACCCTATGTATTTAATCATCATCAAAATGCCAAAAGAAAGAAATCTATGCACCACCCTGAGAAAAATTACTTGACACACCAAACTCAATCAAGCATTTTTCTTTAGTGTTCACGACGAAACTTTGCCTATAGAACGTGGGCACGTACCCTATCTAAAAGCGAAATAAATCTGATTAGGGATGCCTACTTTACTTTAAGGATTCTTATTTCTAATTCTTATAAAGCACTCTGTCTTAATATAAAGCTCCTAGGTAATCATTATGCTCTAAGAGTGAATAGAAATCTGAAAAGCGGATTTGCATTTTCCACGAAATCTAAGGAGGACTAAATTTAATAAATGTCAAGTAGCGTTTGATTTGCATCTCCAGTAGTGGGTAGGTGCAGGCCCCCAATTCTCGCTGCGTTCGAGATAATCTCACAATCGAGATTAAACATCAGTGCATACAGTCGTTTGACAAAACTGCATGAATCTGACGTTTAATCTCGCAATCGACATTTTTTCGAATGCAAGAATTGGGGCCCAGAACCTTCCTACCCATGTGTGTAATTAATTACACACTTCTAGAAACAAAAATTGTCCCTCCTGTGACCAAAATTTAACGAAAACGACTGCTTAACCTTTTGACCGCCCCAGTCGGCTGCAGCCGTCAGCGGGTAAAAAAGTCCTTCAATACCTTGACTTAAAGTTGAAATTCCTAATTCCCTTCTCAGACATGTTTGGCGGTCAAAAGGATAAAGGTTCGTTTCCTCCATATAGGCCAAAACTATGCCTGATGTTCCTACATGCGGATATAGTCCAAATAATCCGGTCTAAGTTTCCTTAACTTTCGGGAACAGGAGGGGACATTTCTGAACCTAAACTTCTGTATGACCCACCTATCAACCAATGTTCAGATCGTAGCTAAACGCTGCTACTTGTACTCAAGTATAAGGATTTTTTTAAATGTTTGGGGGGGTTTTCGCTCCTCGTGCGTTAAGCTGTCGAACGCAGGCGTGGGTGGGCGCAGTGTCGAAAAATTCGCGTAAGTAATATTTTTCACATAAATTGTTAGTCTAAAAGTGCAGTTACACCAGGCAATGTGTGGCCAGCAACTACAGGCATCTTCCTTCCTCTAACCTACAAAATGAGAGTATGACAGCTATAGTTGTCGACTCTAAATTGCCGTAAAAAGTTGCTCGTGTAACGTGTTTTACTGTTTTTATTGCATTACGAAGCTTAGCTTCTATTGAGATACGGTTATTGCCGTCAGTATTTATTGTGTTCAATCAATAACTATATGTAGGTAAACATTTTCCATTACATGTCAAGACAATAAGGTGCTAAAATGCGCATATTAAAGCAGCAGCTTGTGAATATACTTCCAGGGAATTTCAGGAGTTATTCAAGACGCCTTACACTTACGTTTGCATACCACTTGCCTGTTACATTGCTATGCGCTTCCGAGAGGCGTTCAAGCGGTATTTCCATATGGGAGGGCAGAGCGTGAACTGTGTACAGAGCAGGCCCCCAATTCTCGTTGCATTCGAGATAATTTCGATTACGAGATTAAACGTCCGATTCATACAGTTGTGTCAAACGCCTAACGTTTAATCTCGATTGTGAGATTATCTCGAATGCACCGAGCATTGGGGGTCAGGGCCGTAGCTGGGGGGCATTGTGGCACTACCATAAAATACCAATGCCTTAAAAATACCTTTAACTAAGATAGATACTGAGCCTCTATTCGGGAACGCTAAGTGATGTAGCGACTCGCGAGCGAGATTTCCCATCCCACTCTTCCGCACTATGCGTAATGCGTAAGAGCGAGATGCGAGTCTCGCTCGCGGGTCGCTGCAGTATCAGTTACACGTTCCTGAATTGACGCTCTGGGGCCAATTCGAAATTGTGTTTGGTAAATTTAAAAGTAACTGAACTTAAAATGAGACACGTCAAACCTGATTTTGACAGCTTTGCGCTATATAAAATTGACTTTAACGTTTCTTATTTTAAGTTTAGGAATTTTTAATTTAAGAGAACCCCGTTTCGAATCGGACCCACGTCTTGTAAACACCGCTGGCCTACCTTAAATTCAACTCTAGCTGGATGAAAATAACCAACCATGGTTAATTTTCGTAACACAGAGGAACTTTAAGAGGAGTTAACCATTAATATGGTTAATTATCATAACACATAGGAACTTTTAAAACTTTTTCTTAACTACGCCTTAATGACGTAAACATTTTTTGAAATTCACCCAGTACGGGCCTGGTACAGATTGTCACAGTCACAGGCTTGCTAGGCTCTTGTATATCTATATCCTTCTTATATTGCACACTGGAATATGCTGGGATTTGGCAGGAAGGTTGAGTTTTAACTTTAAATGTGGCATTTAGTGTATACTTAATAAGGGCCTTCGTTGTATACAAAGCAGAATTGACAACCGTTCTTAAACAACGGTAGCGGTATTCACAATGCTCCAACGTTGATAATTGGTTGGACGTCATGATAATCTTGTTATATTGACCCAATGTTAGTTTTATGTGGCCTAACTACTAACTACATCCCTACGGATTCCCTGTTATTGGCCAATGGATGCCAACGGAAAATGCTACTAGGGTACCTACCCGCGTAAAGCATTTCTCTCCTTTTTGCTTCGCTGCAGTCGGGTAAAATTATTTTAATGCCGTTTTATATTACTCCTCTGCTGCACTGGGAGTGAAGAAATTGCGTAGGATGTGTGCAGATGCTTATCATCCTAGTATGTCGTAAAAGTCGACTAAGGGACGGGTCCTCCCCAACATGGTGGGGTATCTGTATGGGCGATGGGCTGATCACCTGTCACCATACGGTTCATCATACCATCTTAGGACTAATTAATCGAACGTGGCCACAAGTAGTCTTGTGGCTCTTCCCACCCAATTAGCGATTTCGGGCGTGATGCTATGGATGTATGTATATTACCGGGAGTTCAAAATTGCTAGGCGAGGCTACTTATTCTGTTCCCCGGAGTGACTTGATTGTGCGATTGATTTTATGTTCTCCGTAATGCACCAACAGTTACGTTATCAAACAATCAAATACACTGTAGAGCTTAACTTTCGTAAGTTATTTTTCATATTTTTTGTGCTATTTTATGCTTATTCGACACTGCCTCGTCGCTGCTGTTGACATTGTATCAATATTATTTAAATACTTCAAAATTATTGGAATGAAGACGAATTATTAAACTTTGCCGCCTAAAGCCATTAATGATGCCATGGAACGTCAAATCATAACTTTTTAATAACCTTTAGATAACTAATTCAGTTTAGCCGTACTATTCGGATTATTAAATACTTATTTTTGTAAATTTATTATTTGATATTGGTGAACTTTAGTAGTTATATTATTACAGTTTTAGCCTGTCTTATTAACAAAGCTGAATTTCTGATTTAATTTAATTAATTAATAAAATTCGAACAAAACTAATATCAAAGCTCCATTTATTTATGCCGGTTTCTCCCAGACATATTACCTATGTACCGTGTTTTTATTTGAAAAATGTAAAATAATGATTAAATATTTAAAATTACTTACGAAACTGGCAAAACCATCCGTATATTAGAGGTAGTAGAAAAGTTCAAAGCAGTTCGTTCGTGGTTACAATGGTTATCTTCAACTGCCACGGCTGTCAAGTGCTGCCAGACTAATGAAAAAATGTTGCTCTCGAATATAAAACCATTAATGCTGAGTATTTCAAAGTGTTGCAATATTTTATTTCAACCACAAACTTTCTTGAAAAAAATCTCTATTCACCCAACGTTTTCTATTCACCCTATTTTACGGTAAGTAGGTTATTATCTATATAGGTTGATATGGTACTTGACAACTACAAAATTTTAATTCGTTTCGAGTTCGACTTAGATTTAGAAATACGAGTCTAAGTAAATGCACTAGTAACGTAGCTGAACCTACGAATGTAATGCTATGCAGCTCCCAAGCTTTAGAACACTTATATTTAGGGTTAAAACAGGAACCCTTATAGGATCACTCGTGTGTCTGTCTGTCTGTCCATCTGTCCGTCTGTCCGTCCGTCCGTCCGTCCGTCCGTCCGTCCCTCCGTCCGTCTGTCTATCTGTTTGTCTGTCTGTGTCTAGACCTTTTTCTCACGAATACGTGGAGGCATCAAGTTGAAATCAATATCAAACTCAGGTCTCAGGTACTCAGGTCTGCAATGTCTTGAAGCTGTGAAAAAATCAACCTTCTAAATCACCGCAATCAAAAGATACGGTCGTTTCATATCTGCATCAACGAACACATAGCGAAATAAAACGACCACTTTCTTAAATGTGCGTTATTATTTAAAATTCGCTTAAAGCCTTATTTCACATGGCCAATTTATCAAGATACATTTTTGCCTACTAACACATAAACCAGAACTGATAGCAAAAAAACACTAAAAAACATATAGCGATTTTGGGATTCGCACCGACGATATGTTGATACTCAGACTCGCACTTGACCGGCATAATAAAATATTATGCCGAGTAAAAAAGACTTTACTTTTAGACTAGACTATTTTATTTTGCAGATAATATTTTGGACATCACTTTGCCTATGTTTCACCTAGGATTTCTTTACTTAGGATAAAATAGCTATCACCCAAAAAGAGTACACTTTGAGGTTATAAACTTAGTTACCAAATAAGATAAGTTAGGATGAATCGGCTATACGTAAAACATTTCCAGCTACCGCCTACTTACATACTCTTTGTTTATTCTATTGCACTCGGATATGTTAACTAGAAAACGGCTTAGGGTATTAATGAGTAGGTTAATGTAACAGACATCCCACAATTGTAACAAGATACCAGCCACGTGATTCTCAAACGTGCGCAGCAGCTGATCAGCGATGGGGGACACATTCAAGACCGAATGACTTTGTCCTTATAATACGTAAAAATATGTTTATCCACACCCATATCATAAAACCTCCATTGGTTAATCAAAAACCGTATGAAATGACCACCATTTTGACAACCAATTAGGAAAAACCAGTGCTGCGATAAAGAAATAACATGACTTCTTTATAGTTTTTAGTAAAGAAATGAGATTAAATTTGGAACAGCTGTCAAAATTCAAGTGGGTCTCTATTCTTGTATCCATAGATATTAAAACAGTTATTGATACGAAACGTCAATTCAGTATGTTTTTTTAGTATAAACTGCACAATAATTGATCTCGAGTGACGTGAGAATAGAGGCTTCATCCGTTTGTCTATGATTTAAAAAAAAAAATGGTCTTGACGGAGCATCGAATTGCCGCCATGTTGACGTTTTGCTGAAAGAAAGTAGAATTGTTGTTGAATTGAATAGAAAAAGTTGTTTGTAATTTACATTTTAGTTGAAAATATGAATAGTAAGTAGTCTTCTCGGAGTGTGTGTGATGTGAAAATGCGCCGGATATCGGAAATATGCAGCCACGATTGCAACAAATAACTTGTTGCCAGAAAATATTGTTTCTGAACCCATCATGGAGGATTTATAATATGTGTGTAGATAAAGTTATGTATGCAACTCTGCATAATTTGGCCTTAAAACATACGTGCGATCTTATTATGAAACTCGCCTATCGGCTCGTTTCATGAAAACCGCACTAGTGTTTTAAGGCCTATCATTATGCAACCGTTGCATAAACTACTATTACGGAACGTACCCATACTACGTGGTCCGTTCAGGGGTGAGGGGATCTTCAAAATACCACGCTGGTCACGGGGGGGGGGGGGGGTTAGGTTAGGTTAGTCAATATACTCTAGGGAAATCTCGCGCTTTTTCGAGCTGTATTCACATATGGCTCTTGTATTCTGGTCGTGACGCGGCATGCGCCGTATTAATAAAGACAAATATGAGCTAAATTTTTT
Source organism: Tortricodes alternella (assembly GCA_947859335.1). NCBI lineage: Eukaryota > Metazoa > Arthropoda > Insecta > Lepidoptera > Tortricidae > Tortricodes > Tortricodes alternella. Next base: position 19,799,836 of record OX401968.1, on the reverse strand, counting down.
TTTACTTTGCTTGCAAAAAATGATTTAAAACCATATTTATGAATTACTACGTGAAAACTAGAGGCGGAGGAGGGGTCTTGGCATATACTACGGGTGGTCACCGAAGGGGGGAGGGGGTAAATTTTTTCCCTTAAGAGTACGAGGTCGATGTCACAGAAACCCTACTCCTACCCCTACCTATGCCTACTTTACTTTATAATTATAAATACGAAAGATTTCTGCTGCTGGTTGGTGCATTTCTCGAAAGTCGCCATGCCTTTTTACTTTTTTTGCACTAACTTACTTCAGCAAAAAAAGACGAGCGTTGGCGACACATGTTAGCGCTCGCCTTCACTCGCTGAAATTAGCCCAACTTGTATAGCAGTAAGCTAAGTAGGTAGTAAGCTAGCTAAGTAAAGGATAAACGCCCAAGGATTCGTTATGCTCGTTTGTGAGTTCAAGCGTGTGTTTGTGGACTCGCAAATTAGCTGGTTGAAGAGTTTATGCAGTAAAATAAACTTTTAAATCAGCTATTCCGCCTAATTAACTAGGACTGACAAAAATACGAAAGGAAAAATACGCCTGCTTTTTAATATTTATTTAAAATGAGCTATTTTATACTAATTTCGTTAATACGAGTAACTTTGTAGTACCTAAGTATAAGTTAGAGTGTATATCCGGCCTAAATTAAGGACATAGCCATAGGCATTTTATGCTTTAATAAAGAGCCACCGAGTTCAAAGGCAATTTAAACCAAATCGGATACGTTACTCGTAAAATCGTTTGAGGAATTGAAAATGGTTCGCCATTATATTGGCATATTGGGGCCAATTGGAAAGTGTTTTCGCTAAATTTAGAAGTCGCTAAATTTGAAATAAGAAACGTTCTACTCGATTTTGAACCTTGGAGCTATACAAAATCGAGTTTGACGTTTCTTATTTTAAATTTAGGCAATCTTAAATTTAGCGGACATCGGTTCGAATTGGACCCATTGTGTGTTTATTATAAGTACTCTATTATTAAAGTTAAATAAACTTAACCACCCACGTGAATACGTAAACCAGCTAATCAGTTACAAACAATGTAAAGTTCGTGGCTTGTTACTTCCAACGTAACACGTGACAAGCTACCTTCGGAAATACGTAACTAAACATTGCCCTAAAAATAGTAACAATAAAACTTCAAAATATTTGAGAAAAGATAATTTATTCAAACATTTATGAGAATTACATAAAAATATCTTTTAATCTTAATTATTGTATTTACAATGAACGTCGAACGAACTTCGCTGTGTCGCCAAAGGAGCTGTCCGTTAATCACGTGCGGCTCAAAAGGGGGGAGGGGGTTCGGAAAAAATGACGATTTCACGGTGCTTAATTTTCCAGCATTCAATTAGATTAGTATACAAACTTGTATTTAGCGATAATATTCTGAATTTGTTTAAGATACTATGTACCAAAAAATACACGTGATCTTGGATGGGGGAGGGAGGGTCTGAAATATCACCGTTGGGGGGTTTAAAAACATGTTAAAAAATATCACGTGATTAATGGACGGCCCCTGGCTGTCACACAAATCATATTCACATTTTTAAGAAAATGGAGAATGGTGTTAATTATAGACATAAAGGTTTTGCATGACTAATGCGACTTATTCCATTTTAATATTGACATCTGATTTTCAGGTACGCTTATTAGAGTTTTATTTCAGGTGCCATTTTGTATTTTATAATGTCAGAAAAATAATGGAAGCAAATGAACGTGTAATAAATTCGTTTCTTCAGTAAAATGTAATTTCGAATTGAAAGTTAAACATAATGATTGTAAGTAATGTAGAATTGATTATTCGTATGCCGCTTCTAGATTCTTCTAGTTCATTAAGCTTTGTTTGAACTATTTGTGAGTCAAATGAGCAGTTAATTTGGAACAAGTTGCTTGATTACATATTATGCGAGGTCATAGTAACAGAACTTACACGAAATGCGATACACGTACGGGCAAATAAACCTACAATACTGTGAAAAAGTATAGACTCATACATATTTAAAGATGTTGTTTAAAACCAATGGGATATTTCTGAAAATGGTTTCGGTAGATAAATAGCGCACGCAAATAAAAGTGCCTTACATTAGTTATATTTTTTATTTTTCATTTAATAATCGTAAAAATCTCCAATAGCCTACCATCTATAAATTTACACTGTGAAAAATTATAAACTCAGTGCCTATATTTATTCGTTATTGACTCAATATTTTGTCCAATCACCCTTATTTTTTATAACTTCTATTAGTCTTTTAGGCATGCTATCAATTAACTCCTTAAGTGTATCTGTTGAAATTTCTGCCCATGTTGATCGCAATCTTTGTTTGAGTTCATTAACATTATTTATTATTGGTTTTTCCGGATCATACAATTTCCTTGTTAATATCCCCCAGACGTTCTCTATCGGATTTAGGTCTGGACTAACTGCTGGCCATTCTAATAACTGTATACCAAAGTCTTGAAACCACTGTTTTGTAGTTGCAGCTACATTGTCCTGTTGAAAAATTATGTTTTCGTCTTCAGTCAGCGTAATAAAAGGTAGAAGGTAATCATGTAACATTGCTTGATATCCAACAGCAGTCATACGCCCATCAATGAATGCCAATTCGGTTTTTAAGGATGCACATACACCGGCCCAGACCATGACTGAACCTCCACCTTTAATCCGTCGAGACATAATTTTTCTATCAAATCTCAAATCATGCCAATAATATTTACATCCATCAGGACCATCAAGATTGAATTTCTTTTCATCACTAAATATGACATGTTGCCAAAAATCACCTTTTGTTATATATTTCTCGGCAAACTTAAGTCGATTCACTTTGTTGTGTTTTCAAGACTGGTTTACTAAGACATTTTTGATACTTAAATTTTTTTGATTCAGCTGCCCACTTTCTCACTAAACTTGGATCACAATTTAGGTTATATCTACGCACCAGAGCTGTTGATGATGCCCCGGTAGCCGATAACTCCCTTAAAACTGCGCGTTTTACAGTGGATGAAAACCGACGAGGACGCCCTGAACGCTTCTTTATACCATAATTTTCAATTCCTAACTTTAAAAATTTTTTTACAACACTTTGTGATCTACCAATAGTGTCCGCTATTGCTCATTGTGTTTTACCGCAGTTTCTCAAGTCAAGAATTCGCTGTTTTTCGATTGCACTTAATGTCTTACCACGCGGCATATTAAAAGGCAAAAAAAAAACTGGACAGAAAATCTGATTATATTAAATAATACGACTTGATTATAGCTTCCTAAAATAATGATAGACAAAGTACTTCTTGCACTTAAAACGTTTTGCTAACGATTGAGTTTATAAATATTCACAGTGTAACTCGTCCCGCTCGAGAGAAAAGAGCGATGTCCCAGCTTCAAGGTCACATAGAGTAAAACTAAGTTCACAAATCAATTGCGTCTATTTTACGTTATGCATTTGTTTATATGTTAGTGACATTTATGTAATCAAATATTGAAAATAATATAAAAATATGTTTGAGTCTATATTTTTTCACAGTACTGTATAGTTAGTTAAAGTGGTAGTCAAAATTCACAGACGAGTCAGATAAGTAGGTATTTCTTCTTCAATAGGTAAGGACCTAAGGCTTAGGCTTAGGGACCCGGCTTTTGGGTTGTTACTAGGGTTTTTTCAACGACACGAGTTTAGCTTTAAGAGGACTGTAAAACAAAGGCAGAAATCACCCTTTTCATACAAAAGGCGATAACGATTTCCACCCCTTAAATATTAACAGATTTTGAGCAATTTTTGATAGGTTGTTAGTCAGAATAAAATCTAGGTCTATACGTTTTTTGAATTTTGATTCAAGATCAAGAAAGTCAAATAATGCCGAAATTCGTTTTGTATGAGAATACTAAAACCACAATAAACTTGAATTTATTTATTATAGTGAAAAAAATGAAAACGTATAGACCTAGATTTTGTTCTGACTGACAACCTATCAAAAATTGGTCAAAATCAGTTAACATTTAAGGGGTGGAAATCGTTATCGCCTGTTGTATGAAAAGCCGTAGGTTCACACTCCTCTTAAGGAAGGCTCGATTCGATCATTTATATTATTACTTCGAAGTTATCAAAAATATTTTTATGATAAAGCAAAACGAAACAAGTCTATCGTAACATTGCAGAAAACAAAAACTAAATATGTTCAGTTTTGTTTTTAACAAATATATAAAGTTTTACATACAACCCAGCTACGCTTGTAATTTTTTAAAACCTGCCTTTCTAAAAAGAAATTAAAAAATATATTTAAAGTTCTACAGTAGCTAGTGTTAAGCTGTAAAACAACCGTTTATAACTACAGCCAGAGTCTTCAAAGTTTGCAAGTTTACTCGTAGATTTTACATTTAAACATAAAGTTGTGTGGCAGCCTGATACCGACAATGATTTATAAGTACTACCCGTTTGGTATTACTAGTGAACATATTATGGGCGGGTTGCCACACTACCCGTTGAATTGTGAACTCGAATAAAAGGATGTTTCAATAATGATTTAAAGTATGTGGAGTAATCTTTTGTAGGAAAAGGAAGGATTTTACCTTTTGGATGCACTGGTTCGTTTATTGATGTCACTGCGGTCCGCCTTCTTTGTCACTGTCACTAGTTATAATTTTCTTTCTTTGGAAATAGTTTGTTCACCACAAAACTTTATATATGTTGTTTTTCAAACGAGAGAGGTGCGCGCGCGATTCGACATGTTCTTTTTCACATAGCGACTGGACGTGACGTCACTCGCGCAGTATTGCCAGTACAGATGAGGAAAGGGAAGGATGCGTTCAGGAACTTGTGTGGGTGTTTGTCTGTGATTGATGAGTTAATGTATGAGTATTGTTAATTATTAATTCGGCCAAACCAGTATGTTTATCCGACCGGTTTCAACTTCAAATAATCTGCGACAACCCGCCTATCGTTGTTTAACACATTACGTAACTTAATATAATTTACTTAACCCTAAAAAGCCTTGTGCGTCCGTCTGGTTTGTATCAGCAAACCCCAGCTTTTCATTTTCCAGTCTGTCGATTACCTTAAGGCGGAGACCTTCAGGACAAAGCGGTGGGATCAATACCGCGAAATATAATTGATCAATACAAATAACATTAACTAAACCTTACCTACCGAGTTTCGTTTAATCCGCAATCCCGAAATTTCATTAAACATTTAAACTACATAAAAAGTAATCGATGTCATAAAATTTCTCTTACGCTACTCAATAATTAATTAAATATAATAATTGGCAACTTTACTATAATAATTTCCATTCGTCTCCGTCCGTATAATTAAGAATGAACACAGGTATTCCGAATTCCTGTTCGTTTACAAAATAGCTATAAAACGGCTACAGCCGGTATCGATAACTATATTCGTAACATTTCCAAGAAAACTCTTTATTTTCGTTTGGCACTCGTACATATATCACAGACGCTTGACGATAGCTCTCTTCATAAAAACGTTGCCTGCACCGGCATTCAGCACCGATAACCCTTTCCAATAAGAGAGGATTACATTATTAAAAATACTACATATATATTGAACTACTTCCATTGTCGTCCTTTAAAAATATAATTCAAAACATTTGTCTTTGATCCCACTAGGACTAGATTACTCTTTCGACTACAAATTCTCCTCACTTTCATTTTTTTCGTACCGGCACAAATAGCTCTTGAAATTGTCCTGACCAAGCTTAGGATTACGATCGAAGAACTTACTCACGACGGAGTTTTTAAAAAAACCTTTTGATTGATTGATGGCCTCTAGTTTGCTTTCTATTGAGAGTTTTCTCTTTTTATTAGAGTTTGAGTCGCCGATCAAGTCAAGCGAGTAGCTATGTTTGATTAGTTTAGGCTTTTTAGTCAATCGGAATTCGGAAGCGTCTTCTAGATGCGAATCTGTCCCATGCTCCTCGAAAGCGAAGTTGCCGTAGACGTTTTTCATCATGTCATCCTCGATTTTGCAATCGGTCGTGTAGCCGTGCTCCTCGCACAGGTTAGCCGTCTCTTCGTACGCGTTCTTCCCGCTCGCCGCACTGTCATCGTCACGCATTGTCTCGCCCGATCTCTCCGCGTCCGAATTCTTAGTCTCCTTAATCGTGCATAGTTCTGTTTCTCTCAGGAAATTGCGGATTCCGTTATTTCCAAGTTCTGAGGCATCTTCAGTGATGATAATCTTCCTGTTCTTAGGTTTCTTTAGGATAGTGGAGACGTTGGTCTCTGACAAGTTGCGGGAGGAATCGTTGAAGCAGGACATCTTGTGCGCCGGGGACATGATAGTATTGTCGTATCCTTTTTCCGTTTGTGACAAGCCAGCTTTACTATGGTGTCCGAAGAACCGCTTGATCGATTGCCGGAACTGGAACAAATGCAGATTATGTAGCTGGATTCTGAGAGCGGATTATACCTGAGTTTGAGTGGGGGATTATTTACTTGAGTGTTCATTCCGACGTAGATGAGCGGGTCGTAGCAAATGGAGCTTTTAGCCACGAGTGCTGGTATTACCCCCGCTCCCGGCGAAATCTGAGAAAGGAAGCATACCGTTAAATATTTGAAGAAACTTACGACATACTACTTCGGGACATATATCGCAATGTTGAGGTTATTATGTAAAGTGAGATTTGGTAGTATTCAGACAAATTATGAAGGTGGCCCGTTGAGGAATAAGTTATGAATGAAACAGAGTAATTTTGTGCAATGTTAGGTCAGGTTAGTTGTTGAGCGTTTTCAGCTAAGATACGATCATTTAGTGTATAAAAAATTTGTTACGTGAAATATGATTGAAATAGCTCAACTTGAACTTCCTAATTTCGTATTGTTAAAGTAAGAAAGAAGTAAAATAAAATACAGTTATACCCGTCAGTTGCTTGAGTACATTTATACCGAAACTTCCGCTCACAACAGAAAAACTTATACAATTATTCAGCCTTTAATATTCAAACAAATTTACTTTGTATCAACGGTACGATGCTTTCTTGACATGACACTGCCTATTTCCATGTAAATCGAAGAGTCAACACTGACTAAGAACAAATATTAGCTTTTTCACTTGTCATGTTCTAAAAGTGTGTCACATTATAGCTTTGTGTAGACAGACTATAGGCCGATATTACATTGTAATATAAATAGGATCCTATAAGTATGACTCCTAGGAATATGATGATAATAATATCATGATGTAATAACAACATATGATCATATAAACGTTCTTATTTTGTTATTATACCATCATGTTTCTAGGAGTCACACTTATCCGATCCTATTATTAGTAAAATGTAATATTGGTCATAGTGTACCATTTTGTCCCTAGGGAATATGTATTTTATCTTCTTCATGTAGGTAAATTCAAAAAATCATCAACAACCTACAATAAAATGATTCGTATTAAAGGGGCAGACGACTCGACTTTTCGATGTTCGATATTTGAAATAAATTCGAATTTAAAAAGTAAATAACTGTTATTCTATACTTATTTTTAAATATGGAACTGAAAAGTCTAGTCGACCTAGCCAACATTTAAAAACCAAAATTTGGACATAAGTACAACTCATTTCAGTTGGTTCTGAGACCATTTTGATGCTGTTGCTTTCAAAGAGATCACTTTTACCAGTTACTTAGTTGAATTATATTTCACTCAGTAATGTTAATTTTTGTTGTGGATTAATTTTGTTGAATAGCCTTTTTCAATTCGCTAGAAAAATACAAAACGTAACTTTAACTGAATACAATGCTTTCTGAAAGCCTTTTGTAGAGTTTCATTTCATCAGTTCACGTCCAAATTCGCAAGCAATGCGCTGCTGTCCGTACTGACAATTCGATACGTTTTACAGAGAGACTGTGTGGCATTCCAATTTCTCAGCTAAACTGTCGAGAAAGGGTTGATGTGAGCTTGCGAATTGTAATATAAATTGGACCATCAACTCTGCCATTGTAGGGATGTGTCAATAATGTCAACAATGTTCGCTCGAAAATTTCGAGCTTTCAATCATTTGAAATTAAAGATGCGCCGAACATTCAGTTAGTATTCGGTATTCGGCACATTCAGCTTAATTTTATTTTCGTATTCGGCCGAATTGTTCAGTTCGATTGCCGAATATAATTTACCGAACAATGGAATTTGTAAGTTAAAATATTTGTGTGGTTTAAATAACTAATACGCATTGCATTGTAAAATGAATAAACATAATAAAAACAAAAGGACAAGCTATTAAAAAATACCCTTTATTTAGCGGGGTTGACAACTCGTGGGCGGCGGCACAGCGCGGATAAGTAAGTACAAATCGGTTTTGCAACGGCTGATGAGGGCATTAAGTTGAACCGAATAATTCGGTCGAGTATTTGGTTTGGCAAAAGCGGGACTGAACATTCGGCCGAATGTTCGTATTCGGTGGAATCTATATTCAAAACATCTCTATTTAAAATCATTGGTCATATGATGACCTATGCTTTTTGAGGCGTAGGTACACTGAAAAAACACTAAAAGCCTTCAGGAATCGGCTTGTAGGCAGGCTGCGTCACTGTTTGTCAATTCTTTTTTATGGTTCGATTTATTAGCAAGATTCGATGTTCTATGACAATGTTTGGCTGTCTGGTCATACACTGAAAAAACACTACACGTTGATTTAACAAAATCGTCTCGGTTGCCTTTTTTTCGGTTGAATTTACCAGAAATTGGTTAATTTAACAAAACCGGTACAAAACAGTTTTGTTGAATGAACCAATTTGTAGTAAATTCAACCGAAAAAAAAGTCAACCGAGACGATTTTTTGTCATAGAACATCGAATCTTGCTAATAAATCGAACCATAAAAAAGAATTGACAAACAGTGGCGCAGCCTGCTAAATGTCAGATTCGCACGACTCTAATTCTTCCGGCTTCCCTTAGGAAATATTTGACGCTTCGCCACTGCATTCGAAACATAGTGACATAAGTCTTATCGTGTCTCTCTCTTTCAATAATATTAAGTGTAAGTATAGGTAAAAGATGAGCCCGGTTATAAGTTAAACGGACGATAAGAAGTTAATTCCTATTTACATGCAGGATAGTCGCTAACAGATAGGTACTTTTAATTTTCTAAACGCAACAGTCGGCTGTAAACGTCAGCGGATTTTGGTGCCACGATTTGCCGTTTCCCATATATTTGTGTCGTTAAAGTTATTTTACTACAATGTCAGCTAGTGACGTCACTCCGTTTTCAGTTAGTACACTAAATGAAGCAGTCTTAAGGCAAATTAAAAGTACTCACGATGCCGTTCGTGGCGAACTGCTCAATGAGCGCGAACACGGAGTATGGCGTCCAGGCGACGGTGAAGGAGATGATCATGACGAACACCATGCCCGTCACCTTGGCTTCGGCGCGACTCACGCGCCCCAGACGCTGCGAGTTCTAAGGACAAGCAAAACAACTGTACCTGTAAATAATCGTAGGTATTCGTAGTGGTAAAGCCACAGTATAATCAAGTATACGGAATACTGTATACTTGATTTTGTTAATAAAAACGCATAAAATTAATTATATAACATTTAATTAAATTCGGGACTTTTATTCATCACCAACTATTCTAAAAAAACTTTTTCTTTTGATGTGTTATCATCATCTTCATTTTCATCCGTGAAACAATTTCAGTCACTTTTGTCACGCAGCATTTTTTGCGTGAAACGGAGAACCTAAGGACTGGGTTACTATTTCAGGTGACATTGGCAATACCGTTGTTTATTACGTATATCTGTCACCGTGTCAACACCAACGTACAAAACTATGATGACAGCTCGGCTTAGGTTCCGTTTCACGCTAGAAATGCTACCTGACACTATCTTCCGAGGAAACACTTTTAATATAACTCTCCGATATTGCGTCTATTTGTGATTCTTGGCATAGATTTTCTGCTCTTCCTTAATCGTATGTTAAGTTAACATTTTTCCATTCCTCTCTAGCTATTTTACCAATTTTAGGGTTCCGTACCTAAAAAGGAAAAAAGGAACCCTTATAGGATCACTCGTGTGTCTGTCTGTCTGTCTGTCTGTCCGTCTGTCACAGCCAATTTGCTCCGCAACTACTGGACCGATTGAGTTGAAATTTGGTATTCATATGTAAGTTGGTGACCGCAACACGGACGCGTGACGTAAATATATGAATTTTAAACATAGGGGCCACTTTTTCGCCTGTTCCATCTATCCCTACCGCCATATCCCCCCTAATAGAGATATGTGGAATACTTTTCCATTTTTCTCCACCGGTAGGGATATTATTCCATATATCCCTACTAAAATCCACTGCGGTAGGGACTTGTGGAAATTTTTCCTTCTATCCATACCAGCTTGCCCCCTGGTGGGGATAAGTGGAAAATTTTCCAATTATCTATACCAGTTTTCCCCCTGGTGGGGACAATTGGAACTTACTCCACCTATCCATACTAGCTTGCTTTTTGGTAGGGATAGCTGGAATTTATTCCACCTAGCCATACAAGCTTGCTCTTTGGTAGGGATAGCTGGAATTTATTCCACCTATCCATACTAGCTTGCTCTTTGGTAGGGATAGCTGTAATTTATTCCACCTATCCATACTAGCTTGCTCTTTGGTAGGGATAGCTGGAATTTATTCCACCTATCGATACTAGGTTTTTCTCTTGGTAGAGCCACAAGGATTTTTTTTTCTCCATATTATCCTTACAAGCTAGGATTAAATGTTTCAGAATGTTATTATTACTGTATAGACACGCCTACAAATGCCTAGTAAAACACACACTCTTAACGCAAACACTCTCATTTACAATATTGGTGTGTTCTGGAAATCGAGAGTCAGCTGGAAGTCGGTTTGGGTATTTGGAAAAAGCCAACAGACTACTAAGAGAACAAGCTAGTAGGGCTATGTGGAACAAGTTCCATCTATTCCCGCCAAGTGAACAAGCTAGTAGGGCTATGTGGAATAAATTCCATCTATTCCAACCCGGAGACAAGCTAGTGAGGCTATGTGGAATAAGTTCCATCTATTCCCACCAAGTGAACAAGCTAGTAGGGCTATGTGGAATAAAATCCATCTATCCCCACCCGGTGACAAGCTGGTTAGGCTATGTGGAATAAACTCCATCTATCCCCACCAAGTGAACAAGGTAGTAGGGCTATGTGAAACAAGTTCCATCTGTCCCAACCAGGGGGCAAACTAGTATGGATAGGTGGAATAAATTCCAGCTATCCCTACCAAAGGGCAAGCTAGTATGGATAGGCGGAATAAGTTCCACTTATCCCCACCAGGGGGCAAGCTAGTATGGATCGTTGGAAAATATTCCACTTGTCCCTACTCACTGGGGGCTAGGGTGGACAAATGGACATATTATTTCCATGTATCCCTACCGGTGGAGAAGAATGGAAAAGTATTCCACATATCTCTATTAGGGGGGATATGGCGGTAGGGATAGATGGAACAGGCGCACTTTTTGGGGGTAAACTAGAAAATTTTTAAAAAAAGTTATGCCACCTACATCGTGTGACATATCAAATGAAAGGGCTTATCGTGAGGATCTTAATATATATTTTTTTGAATTTTAAGTAAAACAGTTTAGAAGTTATTCAGGAAAATAGGGCGAAAAATGACCATTCCCCCCCCCCCCCTTATTTCCGAAACTACTAGGGCCAAAAATTTTGAAAAAAATACAGAAAATAGATCTTTGCCTATAGATTACAGGAAAACCTATATATAAGAAGTCTATGCTATTTAAGGTAACCTAGTAAAATTCAGATAATCATGTTCGGAACGGAACCCTTTCCACGCGAGTTTAACTCGCACTTGTCCGGTTTTTTCTTTCGCAAATGTCTTAATGGACTCCATATTCATAGAAACATTTTTTTAGCAATAAATCATTTAACTGTTCCCAAATAATGAGTTTGCAAATATGGAATGTCGATCGGAACTCTTCATTAAACTCGTTACAATAGTGTAACGAAATGTCGCTCTATTTTGTCACTTTCGTTTCAATGTAAATTTGGCAAAGTAAGATAAAGACAGCAAAGTGATTTGATATACCGTATCATTCAGGAAATGTGGATAATATCCCCAGGTGTGGAGGATTCTTTATTCTAATTTAGACTGTAAATACAAATCTATTAGGTCCAAATTTAATGTATCTCATTGCTGACCGAGCACTGCACGTTGGCGAGTCACACCACACCATTGTTCGTAGCAAAAATGCCACCGGCTACGAGCGTAGCGCTACAACCATAGTATAAAGAGAAGAGAAGTAGGTTATCAGCATACAAACGCACCGCATCGCCGCACGCACACTTAAACAAAATCTCGACCCGTTTCCCCTTACTAAGCGGGTCGAGATTTGTTTAAGTGTGCGTGCGGCGATGCGGTGCGTTTGTATGCTGATAACCTACTTCTCTTCTCTTTATACTATGGTTGTAGCGCTACGCTCGTAGCCGGTGGCATTTTTGCTACGAACAATGGTGTGGTGTGACTCGCCAACGTGCAGTGCTCGGTCAGCAATGAGATACATTAAATTTGGACCTAATAGATTTGTATTTACAGTCTAAATTAGAATAAAGAATCCTCCACACCTGGGGATATTATCCACATTTCCTGAATGATACGGTATATCAAATCACTTTGCTGTCTTTATCTTACTTTGCCAAATTTACATTGAAACGAAAGTGACAAAACAGAGCGACATTTCGTTACACTATTGTAACGAGTTTAATGAAGAGTTCCGATCGACATTCCATATTTGCAAACTCATTATTTGGGAACAGTTAAATGATTTATTGCTAAAAAAATGTTTCTATGAATATGGAGTCCATTAAGACATTTGCGAAAGAATGAATTCGCCGCACGCACACTTAAACAAAATCTCGACCCGTTTCCCCTTACTAAGCGGGTCGAGATTTGTTTAAGTGTGCGTGCGGCGACGCATAGATACTTTGGCGTACACATACAAGCCGCGCGCGGTGCGTTTGTATGAAGATAACCTACTTCCCTTCTCTTTATACTATGCTACAACGGTTTGGTAATTTGGTGTGCAGTAAAATAAAGATTTGTCATCAGCGCGAAGTATGGCTAGCGTGACCGGCCCGCGAGTAATTTCTCGCTCAGTGCGTCCCTTACATATTTGAGTTGTACGACAGTGACGCACTGACCGACAAATGACTCGCGGGCATGTCGTGCTAGCTCTCCAGTTTGCTCTCTCAAATGAATTTACTCTCGGCTACAATATTTTACTACCTGCGGGGGTTACCGCGATCTCTAAATGCGATTCTTTTTAGGTCCTAAGCTGAACTGTGTCGCTATTTCATACCTCACCACATGTTTTATATATGTAAATACAATGTCGTGGTGCGAAATAGCAACGCAGTTCAGTTTAGGGCCCAAAGAGAATCGCATTAAGAGATCGTGATAACCCCCCTGGGCCTCTGTTCGAAATTGCCTAGGCAATATCTCAAATTCTTTTGTGAAGTATGTTAGCTCTTATTAACATTACGGCAAGGCGTTAAAAAAAAACTTACGCGATCTGACCTTAGGTAATGTCGAATAGGGGCCCTGGCGTACTACTATATTGCCTACAGAAAAAAGAAATTGTTTTATATATTATATATATATATTTATCTACACCCATATCATAAAACCTCCATAGTGTAATCAAAAACCGTAGGAAATGACCACCATTTTGACAACCAATTAGGTAAAACCAGTGCTGCAATGTTATTTCCGTATCGATTTTAGTATAGAAATGAGATTAAATTTGGAACAGCTGTCAAAACTCAAGTGGGTCTCTATTCTAGTATCCATAGATATTAAAACAGTCATTGATACGAAACGTCAATTCAGTATGTTTTTTTAATATAAACTGCACAACATTTGATCTCGAGTGACATGAGAATAGAAACTTCATTCGTTTGACTATGATTTAAAAAAAAATGGTCTTGACGGAGGATCGAATTGCCGCCATTACTGCTTTCATGATGGTTTTTTGCTGAACGAAAGTAGAATTGTAAAAAGTTGATTGTAATTTACATTTTAGTTGAAAATATGAACATTAGTCTTCTCGGAGTGACTGTGCCAGCCACGATTGCAACAAATAACTTGTTGCCAGAAAATATTGTTTCTGAACCTCCTCTCCAATATATAGTAAAAACTATAGTACCCCATAGTAAACTTCCAGTCTCCCGAACAGGCCAGTTTCCGGAAATGCTTCAGCACCTGTAGACCACATACATTCGTTACAGCAGGTTATATAGGAGACCGAAGAGTTTAATCCGCCTCTTTGCTCAGCGTTTGTGGACTACGAGAAAGCCTTCGATACGATTGAGACTGTACTGCAGTCTCTCCAGCGGTACCAAGTCGACAACAGGTACATCGGAGTGTTTGTACGAAAACGCCACTATATTAGTCTAACTATAGAACCAGAACTCAAAACCTACTGCAGTGTTGCAGTGGGAATCCAGACAGCGAGATGTTATCTCTTTAAGTCTGTTCACCGCTGCTCTGGAATGCGTTTTCAAGGTTCTGAATGAGAAAGGGCTTGGCATCAACATAATTGGCGAGACCTCGGAGAAACTCAGTTTAATGCTCGATGCCACAGTAGAACCTCCGAATGAGCTGGCCTTAAAATGAACATGGACAAGACAAAAATCATGACAAATGTCCCTGTACTGCAAACTCCCGTGAAATTTGGAGATTTTACGCTCAAAGAAGTTGACAATTATGTGTACCTGGGGACATAGATACTGTCCAATAAGGGACGTCCATCTTCGAGCAAGAGGTCTATCGTGGAATCCGGCTTGCAGCGTTCGGGAAGCTGTACCATATCTCCTTGACCAATATGTCGCAGTGTCTCAAGATGAAAATGGAGTCTGAACCTTGTAACTGTAAGATAATACTTATTATTCAACTAAAAGCATGACTATTGTAATTTTAACGAATATTAATTGTCTATTAATTATTCATTAAATATAGTTGATTTTTAATCAAATTTTAACAAATAATTTAGAGGCCGAGTACTGGGCTTAAAGTGGCTGACTATTAGATTTTGGAGGTTGAGTACTAGAGAAATGTGTATGTTTTGGCTAAAACTTCTTTTTCTATTTTATAGAAAGATTTTATATGTTTGCCCTAAATTGCAATGAAACTAGAATACATTATTGATAGAACAGTAAAAAAAGTTTATTTTTTAGTCAAATCCTGAATGAATAACAGTGGTTTAAAATCTCAAACGTCATTAAAAGGCTGATGACTGGTGCCTTTACCCTATGTAACTAAATTATCATTTTCCCCGTGTATTATTTATTTTATAATGACGATCCTTTATGGAGATACAATTTTAAAACTAATCTTTAAATTGTATGACATAAGTATTAATTTTGTGAACTTGTAATTTTATTCTATTTTCATTGTATTTTAATGCAATTTATAATATATTTTATCTTGAGAAATAAATAATCTAATCTATTTTAAGTTCAGGGAATTTAAAATTTAGGTGACACCGTTTAGAATTGAACCAATTATACAGGTAATATTTATTTAATGACTTAAATTGTATTTTATACACGCAATTTTAGATAGGATTGCTTTTAATGGTTAAATTCACGTAGCTTACAAGTGATGTAAACCGTGGGAATGCTCAAGCAACGAATACATTGGTATGCTGCAGGGATCGGGTCTTCTCTTCAATTTCGACACTTAAGTACCTATATAGCGGACGCGACTGCAATACCGAAAAAAGCTGTTCTAGAAGAATTACATTTATTTCCCTTTAATTTCATTACTATATCAATTGAATTCACTATTATATGTCTCATTTTTCAGTTCATTGTTCTCACAACACTTTGACCCTATGGAATGTGTGATGAAGAGAGTATCCTCCTCGCTTTAGTTTTTAACAGGCGTGTTTCCTGAAAAATTCTTATTAGTCCGTCATTTACATTATAAAAAAATATTGAACACATTTTTTGTTCTTTTGTCAATTAAACAAAAAATTCCGAAGATATAGTGCGTTAAAGTTCCGCGTGACTGCCCACTTTTTACCATTAAGTGACGCCATGAGCCCCCACTCCTGAACTTTGATGCGTGTTATCTTTGTCAATTTTTGATTGATTTGATAAATCAAACATTTTTTATTCAAACGTTCAATATTTTTTAATGTAACTGACGTACTAATTAGAATTATTATTATTTTAACCAGGTAACAGCCCTATTGGTGATCGTATCAATTTAATCTATTGAATATTTTAGGTTTGTTAATTGTTACAAACTCTTTATTGATATAGTCGCTGAACTACTTCTTGAACTTGACGTCCTTTTGATGTTGACACTTCTGTCATCACTCTCGATTGTACGAACAATGTCTTGATTAAAATATTAAATAAATAACGACAATTTTAAGAGATATTAGTATTCTTAACAGTGGCGACGAGGATTAAAAAAAAATGTTTTAAAATGAACAGTGAACAATTTGAACAATTTCTGCAATTGCAGGCGTCACAACAAAAACAAATTTCTGACATATTACAACTATTGCTAGTACAACAGCAACACGCAGCTGTTTCGACTTCCACACCAACGACGACAAATGGCACGGAGTCACCCAGTTCATCACAAACTATCGACACCCGCAAAAACATATACAACAGTTTTAAGGGCGACAAATTCAACCCCAACGACACCGCGGTTGAAAATTATATTGACTATTTCGAAACTAAATGCAAACTTTGGGGAGAGGATGCACTAAACATACGTAAAGAACTACTATTCACTTGCCTCTCACCCGAAACATTTCACGACATAAAAGTAGCGCTTACCCCCAATTTTGACATAAGTACGTACGCAGACATACGATCAAAGCTCCTCGACCTGTACAGAGTTAAGCGCACAAGATACCGAGCATTATCCGATTTTTGGAACTGTATACGTAGCGATAGCGAATCCATGGAACATTATGCAAATAGACTTAAAGAACTAAGCAAAGACTGCGGGTACAACGACGATTTACTAGAGCGACAACTACGTGACCGCTTTGCCACCGGCCTCAATCACCAACAGTTGCAGATTGACTTGAAACAAAAATGGCCCGATCTACAAGAACTTCAAGACGGTAAAACTAAAGAAGTAACCTTTGCTCAGATATTCAGCGTCGCACAATCACCGGAACGAGCGGAAGGCGATGAAGACACACACGCCAAACTCAATAAAATAAAAAGAAGCACAAGGTCTTATCGCAACACAACATCACCGCGCAAACTACAGACCCATCAATGCCTCAGATGCGGTCAACTTGAAAGACATCCCCTATTTCAATGTGCAGCCAGAAATCATACATGTAAAGAGTGCAATATACCGGGACACTATGAGGACTGCTGTATCAAGTCAGGCAAAGCATGTCTACCAAACAGAAACGAAAATATACAAAGGAAGCCAACAAATAAAGCTAAATTATACAAACTGAAAAACAATAGAAGCGGCCACAACTCCTCACAAACGTCCGACTCCGAAGACAGCGATGACGACACAGACACAGTTTGTCAGATCAAAGCTAAAAGCAAGGACAGTAAAAAAATTGATGTTCTCATCAATAACATACAGTGCACGCTAGATTGGGACCCCGGATCAGTATACTCAATTATTAGTACCAGATTCTGGAAGCGTATCGGAGCTCCCCCACTGACAAAAGCGCCAGGACTACGTGCCTACGGTAACATTAAACTCAAACCGAAGGGTCTGACAGATGTAACAGTCAAAATCGAAAGGGAGGAAAAAATATTACCAGTCGTGGTCATGAAATCAGCTGACCCAATGCTGTTCGGTTTGCAGTGGAGCGAAATATTTCAAATGGACTTCCCAAAACCAGTCTACTCTATTAAAAATAGTCAACATGAAGCTTTTTCACTGAAACAAGTTCTGGACAAACACGCTTCACTTTTCGACGATAAACTTGGAAAAGTAAAAAATTACACAGTAAATATACACGTCAAACCTGACGCTCAACCGAAACATTTCTATGCGAGGCCAATCAAATTTTCAATGAAAAAGAACATAGAGATTGAACTAGAACGTTTAGTTGAAGAGGGTATCATAACCCAAATAGATCCAAACGTAACACCTGTACCGTGGGCAACACCGACGGTCAATGTAATCAAACCCAACGGCCAGATCAGGATCTGTGGTGATTTTCGCAGCACGCTCAACCCTGTACTGATAACACACGCGCATCCTGTACCATTATTTGATCAACTACGTCAGAGTCTTGCAGGAGGAGAGAAATTTTCTAAAGTTGACCTTAAGGACGCATATCTTCAATTTGAAATAGGCCCCGAATCTAAACACTTCTTGACAATATCTACACACAAGGGATACTACCAGTACAATAGGATGCCTTTTGGCATTTCAACCGCACCGTCAATATTTCAGCATTACCTTGACAAACTCCTGGAGGGAATACCCAATGTCGCAATCTATTTCGACGATATTGCCATCACAGGAAAAGATGACAAAGAACACCTCCAAACACTACGAAACGTTTTTGAAAGACTAGAAACGGCTGGTTTGAAAGTCAACCTCAAGAAATGCTCTTTCCTACAACGACAAGTCGAGTACCTCGGACACATGATCGACAAAAACGGAGTACGCCCTACAAAATCTAAAATCGAAGCTATTGCCAAAGCTGCCCCTCCAACCAATACTAAGGAATTAAGATCATTTCTTGGTTTAGTCAACTTCTACGAAAGGTTCATTCCTCACTTACACAGTGTCTGCGCGGACCTTCACGCACTAACAGGGAACCGTGTGAAATGGCGATGGACTGACACTGAAGCCAAGATTTTTGAACAAGCAAAAACACTGATTGTTCGTTCGCAACCACTCATAGCCTTTGATGACAAGCGCCCATTATACTTAGCTTGCGATGCATCAGAAAAGGGCGTGGGAGCAGTTCTCTTCCACAAAAAAAACAATATTGAGCAGCCTATTGCTTTTGCTTCCAGGAAGCTTCGCCTTTCAGAATCAAAATACTCTGTTATAGACCGTGAGGCACTCGCAATATTCTTTGGAATCAGAAAGTTTGATCAATACCTTCGCGGAATGAAATTCACATTAGTCACAGATCACAAGCCTCTCATACACGTTTTGGGCACACAACGCAATTTACCAAAGCTAGTAAACAATCGTTTGGTACGATGGGCTTTAATTATTGGAAGTTATGACTATGAGATTGCGTATACAAAAGGTGGTAACAACCTTATCGTCGATTACTTATCGAGGATGCCAAATCCAGAAGAGCAACCCTCTAAAGCCGAACTTGCTGTTCACAGAATTGAAGCGCATCTTCAAACAGATAGACTTGGAGACCTTGCGCTATCAGAAGATCTTATGAGAGAAGAAACAAAAAAGGATTCCACACTTCGACAGATATCACAATTTATCAAAACAGGTTGGCGTGAACATCAATACTTAAACGATGTAAAACCATACGCTCGCAAGCGTGGAGAACTATCGTTAGAAAATAAGATACTCATGTGGCAAGGTCGAATTGTTGTACCTCATACGTTAAGGAGAACAGCCCTCAAACATTTACACTGTGGACACCCGGGCATATCTGCGATGAGAGCACTGGCACGATTATATGTTTGGTGGCCAGAAATTGAGGAAGACATAGATGCTTACGTAAAAGCTTGTCACAAGTGCCAGGAGAACCGGCCTAATAACCCCGAGTTACCGATATTTTCATGGTCCATACCAGACCAAGCTTGGGAAAGACTGCACGTTGATTTTGCAGGCCCATTTGAGGGCTTATATTGGTTAGTACTATCAGATGCGTTCTCAAAATGGATCGAGGTCAAACCGATGACAAAGATAACAACCTCTAAACTCTGTGATTTGGCCTCCCTCAGTTTTTAGTGTCAGACAATGGACCGCAATTCACCTCACAAGAATTTCAGAATTACTGCAAAGATAAGGGCATTAGACACATTACATCCTCGCCCTACCATCTAAGAACGAATGGACTAGCGGAACGTCTTGTGAGAACTTTTAAGACCAGGATGGCTTCAAGCACAGAACCCCTTAAAAAGCGGCTAGAACATTTCCTTTTCGCTTATCGTATCACACCTCATAGTACCACTGGCAAGGCCCCTGGCCAACTGATGTTTGGACGTCATTTAGCTTGCATCCTCGACAATATCCGACCAAGTGCTAAAAGATCACTGCAATACAAGCAAATTCAAGCAAATATCAATTCTGAGGGCCAAGCGCCAAATTATAAACCGGGTGATACAGTATACGTGCGTACCAGGGATCAATCACGATGGGAACCATCTACAGTCGCTCGACGCACCCATCGATATTCATATGTGATCAATACTCCAAGCGGGGTGGAAAGAAGATATCATGCGGACCATATACGGAATCGTGCTACCGAACCAGATGAAACTTACCCTAGACCAATTCCGCATCCTCCTGTAACACTAACAGCGTCATCGGCTACGTCAACAGCTACCCCAGCACCAGTAGCTCTTCCAGAGCCTGAAACAATACCAGAAGCTGTGCCGGAAACCGTTGCATCACAGCAGGGTGTGACTGGCACGCCTATAGGACCGCGTCGCAGCAAGCGTACTATTAGACCGCCCCGACGCCTGATTGATGAAATGGACGCCTAGCCTAGAATCTTATAAGGCGGACGAATGTTACAAACTCTTTATTGATATAGTCGCTGAACTTCTTCTTGACGTCCTTTTGATGTTGACACTTCTGTCATCACTCTCGATTGTACGAACAATGTCTTGATTAAAATATTAAATAAATAACGACAATTTTAAGAGATATTAGTATTCTTAACATTAATCACTTTATTTTAGCCAATCATCACTTTCACTTCGGCACGTCCACCGCTGGACACTTTAGCCGAAAGATTTTGAAACAATTTCCATGCCGTGTTCAGAAAGGTCTCTAACAAAAATAAGTAAATGAACAATTTGAAAAACATAAGTTCACAATAGGCTGAATTTTCATAAATTCATGTAAAATATGTATAGTATTTACAAGAATATTACTTTATTTTTTAGATAATAAATTACAATGCGATAATAAAAGCGATTAAACAATATTCATCTTGAATATCTATGTTAATAATAGAATGAATTTTTTTTAAACCTATTTTGAAGTAAGCACTTACAATATTTCGAATTCAACTATTGAGTATAAAAACCTAGGTAGTTTCTTGATCCCAATGTTAAATATAAATAATAATATTGCAAAATTAATATTTTAAAAGTAGGCCACTCGGGTTCTTTCACATGTCTGAATGTACCAGCGCTTCGAAAGGTGACATCTGCTGAGACGAAGCGCCGCAAGAAACTCAGCAGCTAGCCAGTCAGTTAATTTAAGTAATAGGTAAGCCAACGCCTTATAAAAAACGAATACCTATTATAAATTATGTCCATTTCAGTTGTTATTACCATATTCTTTTAGTATTGCGCAAGACTAACAAACAGAAAAGCTGACTTCAAATTGTCTCAAATAGGCTTTATTCTTCCTTCTGGACTGGTCATTCGTTCTCTTAAACACTACCGCCGTAACCTAAAAAGCCCAAGCTTTGGGATCTACCTGACCTCAAATGTAAAAAGGCCAAATGAGAATCCATTTCAATTTCTAGCTTGATACTTGCCAATAAAGTTTGTAATAAAATGCGGTCGGGGGTGATATAAGTCCTTTTATTTCTAAGAATGCGCTCAACGAATGGCAGGAGCTACGTCAGCAGTTGAATGGAAGTGGAACGTCACTTTATTACAACCATTAAAATAAACTGTCCAACATAAGTAAGGATATTGCTAAGAATGTAAAGTTGTATTGTAATTGTCCAGCGTACACTGACGCTTGCAGGGCTTACTAGAATGTACTTAATAACAAAGGGTTGTTGTGTTGTTGAAGACTTAATTACAGGATAATAAATAGAATCATATTGTTATTCGTTGTTAATTGTAGTGGTAGCCTAGTGGTCTGATCCACCGCCTTTCATGAAGAGTTGCGGCTGCATATGGCTCACGCCTCTTGAGATTTTTGAATCGCTTGTGCAGGATTTAATTTGATATAAGGTCAACCCGGGGAAGTCCCGGCATACTTTATTGGGAATTAATAAACCAACCATATTGACCTTGATATTCATCCTAATTTAATTTTGATTAAAAGTAGTATAGAGAAAATACTGTATTATATAATATGTTATGATGTAATAAAATATGCTGCGCTTATTTTTAGAAATAAAAGCATTTTCTTAAAACGTGGTATATAGACGGACTTCCCCAGGAGGACAGGGGCAGGTGGGCCAGGCCCACCACATAATCCTTCTGGCCCACCCTAAAAACCCTTCTGACCCACCACAGAATCCCTCTGGCCTACCTCAGAACCCTTCTGGGCCACCCCAGAATTTAAACGGATCACTTGATTAAAACTAGATACATCTACTATTATATCGACTGTTTGCCTGCCCCCACCAAAACAAATCCTTGCTACTTGAATTCGATGAAGGAAAACATCTGCAAAGTAATACAAAGATGTGTGAAGTCCCCAATCCGCACTGGGCCCGCGTGTGGACTGCCCGTTCCCTCTTGCTATGAGAGGAAGCCTTTGCTCAGTAGTGGTGGTTGCCGATGATCATGATGATAAAACTCGTGTTAGCATATTTTGGTCAAAATTACTTACGTTACATGTTACTGGATTTTTTTAAAGAAACGTTCTCATTAACAAGTCCCTACGTAAGGCACGTTAACTTTTAGTTTTCCAAAGGACCATCACAAAAATTAAGATACGAAGCCTGCCATCCTGTCAGTTTCAAATGATACCACGGACAGATATGTTATAAATTGAAATAATTAAATTGAGCTTCAGGCAAATGTTTTAGAGGTTTCTCCTTATAACTTAGGCCTTCAGGAATAATAAATGTATATAATTCTAGGTTTCTCCCACCGGGAATTCTTTGGGAATTCACTTTAAGTTTAGTTTTGTGGAATATATGTTATAAAATTCCCTTTTGCAAAAGACGGCATCTTGTGAAATGATATAAATAAAAGTCTAATGGAATACGAGAAACGCATACGGCCCAGCAATTTTATATTTGGTGCATACAAATGGTGGATAGTGACAGTTTCCTATTTGGTTATGTACAAGGTATTTTTTTTATGTCAATTGACTGACAAACGAGCTGACGGCCCACCTGATGGAAAGTGGTCACCGCCGCCCATGGACATCTGCAACACCAGAGGTGCTGCCAATGCGTTGCTAGTCTAGGGAGGATGGGGAATGGGGATAGGATGGGGATGAGGCAATAGGCCTCCGGATCTCGTCACTCACCGTACGAAACACAATAGCAAGCTATTACTTTACGCCGATATTCTGTGAGAGTGTGGTACTACCCTGGTCCAGCCGGCCCATTCGAACAGTAATCATCTAGTGAGGATTACTGTTTGCCTCTACTACTACAAAACCCAAACCAATAACGATAATTTTAGAGCTAACAATGGCAGCCATTACACGCTCAATCTAGCGATCGCGAATCGCGATCCCAATTGATTTAAAAAAATCTAGATAATTTGTAATCGTATGTCGCGATCCCTCAATCCAACACCTTACACAGTCAATCTGAATCAAGATCACTGATCAATCACAATCACGGATCTCGATCTAGATTGAGCGTGTAATGGCTGCTAATGGGGCTAATTCGAAACTTAATTTAAAATGCCCTGAACTTAAAATAAGAAACGTCAAACTCGCGTGTAGCACCAAGCTGTCAAAATCGAGTTTGACATTTCTTATTTCAAATGAAGCGACTCTTAAATTTAGTGAAAACACTTCCGAATTGGATCCAATAACTTTATAGGTACGTCGCAAGCCTTAAATAGGACTCAACATTTTAAAGCTGATACCCTGACCCTCGGTCCCATTATTGCTTCGAGCGGACCTTTCAGGGAAACAAACATATAAAAGGTTTCAGAGGTCTATAATAATTTCCATTCCTACATGCCTACAACAGCGATTTAATTGCTCGATAAATCTGCGCTCACATCACCGCGTAATAAACCCGGCCACATGAACATATTCATGCGTGAATTTTGATTATAATTCTGCGGAACTTGAGCACGGTGGCAGTCGGTAAAACGTCAATTATGAAGACATTGCCGGCCTGGTTTACACAATGTAGAATAATTTGAAAATAATGATAATAAAAATAAACGTGCCTTTCTTTAGCAAATAATACATTGGGTCCGATTCGGAACGGCGTCGCCAAAATTTAAAAGTCGCTAAACTTAAATTAAAAAGTCGGTCGAGTGCGAGTCTGACTCGCGCGCCGAGGGTCCCGTACTTACCTATGAAAAACACACAGTACCTTGTAGGTACGGAAAACTAATAATGAAAACAATAGATTTTAACAACCGGGTAACGATTTACAACCTACCTATGAAATAAGACAAAAAATAACTTTCGCAAGCTCTTATCTCCGTGCAATTGTCGAGTGTGATATGACTTTGCAAAGATTATTCCGTTTAACAATTTTTTTATGTGATATAATTACAAATTTACGGTTTTTGGACTTTTTCCTTCACTTGTGCTGTAAGACACTGCTTATTGCCAAATTTTATGATTCTAGGTCAACGGGAAGTACCCTGTAGGTTTTGATTCCCTTTGGAAGTATCACATTCTGTGACATAAACGGCCGTATCTTTTGATTGAGGTGACTTAGAAAGTTAATTTTTTCACAGTTTCAAGAGATTACAGACTTGAGTATTGATATTGATTTCAACTTGATACATCTACGAAAATTTTAATTTAATTTTATATATATTTATAATATAATAGAATATTTCTGAGAAAAAGGTCTTGACAGACAGACAGACAGACGGACAAACAAGTGATCCTATAAGGGTTCGATGTTTCGGGAACTCTAAAAACGTCAAATTCAATTTTGTATAGAACCAAACTGTCAAAATCGAGTTTGACGTTCCTTATTTCAAGTATAGCGATCGGACCACAAAATAAATGATTAGTCTAATAAAATTAAGTAGTGTAAACGTTCATAATTGAGGATAGAAATCCTTTTCTATTCCAGAAAGTAATCTAAACATTCCATAGCCTTTTTTGCCATATGATAGATAAAGTTTCGATGATGAAAAACAATATTGCTTGAGGCATACGTAAAGTACTATTACGTATGTATTAAGATACGAAGCCTGCCATCCTGTCAGTTTCAAATGATACCACGGACAGATATGTTATAAATTGAAATAATTAAATTGAGCTTCAGGCAAATGTTTTAGAGGTTTCTCCTTATAACTTAGGCCTTCAGGAATAATAAATGTATATAATTCTAGGTTTCTCCCACCGGGAATTCTTTGGGAATTCACTTTAAGTTTAGTTTTGTGGAATATATGTTATAAAATTCCCTTTTGCAAAAGACGGCATCTTGTGAAATGATATAAATAAAAGTCTAATGGAATACGAGAAACGCATACGGCCCAGCAATTTTATATTTGGTGCATACAAATGGTGGATAGTGACAGTTTCCTATTTGGTTATGTACAAGGTATTTTTTTTATGTCAATTGACTGACAAACGAGCTGACGGCCCACCTGATGGAAAGTGGTCACCGCCGCCCATGGACATCTGCAACACCAGAGGTGCTGCCAATGCGTTGCTAGTCTAGGGAGGATGGGGAATGGGGATAGGATGGGGATGAGGCAATAGGCCTCCGGATCTCGTCACTCACCGTACGAAACACAATAGCAAGCTATTACTTTACGCCGATATTCTGTGAGAGTGTGGTACTACCCTGGTCCAGCCGGCCCATTCGAACAGTAATCATCTAGTGAGGATTACTGTTTGCCTCTACTACTACAAAACCCAAACCAATAACGATAATTTTAGAGCTAACAATGGCAGCCATTACACGCTCAATCTAGCGATCGCGAATCGCGATCCCAATTGATTTAAAAAAATCTAGATAATTTGTAATCGTATGTCGCGATCCCTCAATCCAACACCTTACACAGTCAATCTGAATCAAGATCACTGATCAATCACAATCACGGATCTCGATCTAGATTGAGCGTGTAATGGCTGCTAATGGGGCTAATTCGAAACTTAATTTAAAATGCCCTGAACTTAAAATAAGAAACGTCAAACTCGCGTGTAGCACCAAGCTGTCAAAATCGAGTTTGACATTTCTTATTTCAAATGAAGCGACTCTTAAATTTAGTGAAAACACTTCCGAATTGGATCCAATAACTTTATAGGTACGTCGCAAGCCTTAAATAGGACTCAACATTTTAAAGCTGATACCCTGACCCTCGGTCCCATTATTGCTTCGAGCGGACCTTTCAGGGAAACAAACATATAAAAGGTTTCAGAGGTCTATAATAATTTCCATTCCTACATGCCTACAACAGCGATTTAATTGCTCGATAAATCTGCGCTCACATCACCGCGTAATAAACCCGGCCACATGAACATATTCATGCGTGAATTTTGATTATAATTCTGCGGAACTTGAGCACGGTGGCAGTCGGTAAAACGTCAATTATGAAGACATTGCCGGCCTGGTTTACACAATGTAGAATAATTTGAAAATAATGATAATAAAAATAAACGTGCCTTTCTTTAGCAAATAATACATTGGGTCCGATTCGGAACGGCGTCGCCAAAATTTAAAAGTCGCTAAACTTAAATTAAAAAGTCGGTCGAGTGCGAGTCTGACTCGCGCGCCGAGGGTCCCGTACTTACCTATGAAAAACACACAGTACCTTGTAGGTACGGAAAACTAATAATGAAAACAATAGATTTTAACAACCGGGTAACGATTTACAACCTACCTATGAAATAAGACAAAAAATAACTTTCGCAAGCTCTTATCTCCGTGCAATTGTCGAGTGTGATATGACTTTGCAAAGATTATTCCGTTTAACAATTTTTTTATGTGATATAATTACAAATTTACGGTTTTTGGACTTTTTCCTTCACTTGTGCTGTAAGACACTGCTTATTGCCAAATTTTATGATTCTAGGTCAACGGGAAGTACCCTGTAGGTTTTGATTCCCTTTGGAAGTATCACATTCTGT
The DNA here is from genome assembly GCA_947859335.1 of Tortricodes alternella. NCBI lineage: Eukaryota > Metazoa > Arthropoda > Insecta > Lepidoptera > Tortricidae > Tortricodes > Tortricodes alternella. The sequence continues at coordinate 19,772,721 of OX401968.1, read as the reverse complement.
GACATAAACGGCCGTATCTTTTGATTGAGGTGACTTAGAAAGTTAATTTTTTCACAGTTTCAAGAGATTACAGACTTGAGTATTGATATTGATTTCAACTTGATACATCTACGAAAATTTTAATTTAATTTTATATATATTTATAATATAATAGAATATTTCTGAGAAAAAGGTCTTGACAGACAGACAGACAGACGGACAAACAAGTGATCCTATAAGGGTTCGATGTTTCGGGAACTCTAAAAACGTCAAATTCAATTTTGTATAGAACCAAACTGTCAAAATCGAGTTTGACGTTCCTTATTTCAAGTATAGCGATTTTAAATTTAGCGTACACATTTTCAGATTGGCCCCAATAGTTACATAACAGATAATTACCGGCGCATAAACGTCCAACTGCTAGGCATAGGCCAGGAGTTTGATTCCTTGAATAATATTTCGTTCATGAACTCATCAGCGAGCCTAACTTGACCCGTCATTGCGTATAAACTACACGTGTGTGCGTGTCTTTAACCTTGGTCGTTTTCGACTTATAATGCCATGCGTCATTTTTATGATTGTCCGACGGAATGAGAAACTAACTGAGCGACGGTTTTGTTAGAAAATAACATAGAGATAACATAAGTCGTAACATCATGGTTCTCACCATGAAAGAGATTGCCATTACCAATCAGTCCCTTTGTGTCTATGTCACGCCATAAGATCACTAGCAGCCCTCTGGCCACGTGGTCCTACTGCCTTTGTCCTACCGATCGGACCACATGAACTTTTATTTTCCGGGTGGTTCGATTAATCGGATTACAAGGAATTGTAATTCCGTTTCGTCCCACCGATCGGACCACAAAATAAATGATTAGTCTAATAAAATTAAGTAGTGTAAACGTTCATAATTGAGGATAGAAATCCTTTTCTATTCCAGAAAGTAATCTAAACATTCCATAGCCTTTTTTGCCATATGATAGATAAAGTTTCGATGATGAAAAACAATATTGCTTGAGGCATACGTAAAGTACTATTACGTATGTATAGCTAAACTAGCGGGGGACGGTGGGTGTCTTTTGTAGAAATAAGTGGTATTTATTATATGAAAGTACGTTTGTTTTTAAGGTGCTTACCTAGTGAAGTAAGGCGACTGACCGAAAAAGATCACGAAGAAGTAGTTGTAGGTTTATATACCCGCATTTTTAGGGTTTCGTACCCAAAGGGTAAAAACGGCGTCTGTGAAATTTTCACAGATGATGTATTTCTGTAGTTTTTTTAAACATAATAAAATAAATATTTAAGGCGGCTCCCATACAAAAAACGTGATTTTTTTGCCGTTTTTATAAATAATGGTACGGAACCCTTCGCCCGCGAGTCCGACTCGCACTTGGCCGGTTTTTATTATTATTTACTCTTTTGTAACCGAAGGGTTGAATTGTAACACGGAACGCCTAATCCGTTATCCAAACTTGGCAGGGATTGGCCAAAAATACCGTGTTTTATTTGAATTCTTTGTTTCTGTTGCCCTTGATTTCTGCAGACTTTAGGAAAAAATTCTAAAATGTGGCTTCAAGAATGTTTAATTCTGTATAATTTTACAGTTCTAGAAACCTTTATTCGGATTATTCAAATACCAGGCAATGAGTTCAAGAACATTTCCAGGAATTAGTAGGCGAAAAAAATATCTGTTTTTATTCTTGCGTAATTCTTTTTAACGATTTTAATCATTGTGCTCCGAAAATTGTGATTAGCATGTTTACAGCCAAGAGGAAAATGTCCGAAACGTACCGTGGCCGCGGGGAAACGTTGCCGAACTTTGCTTGACATGTCTGGCATCATCGCGCGATATTTGTCGCCTGCGACGTCTGGCGAAGAATCGCAAAGTCGCCAGACTTCAATCGACTACATCGCGCGTATTGTCTGTCATAGTCGCGCGATGTCAAGCAACGACGTGTCGCTGTCGACACGTGTCGCACGATGTTGCCAAACATTTCAAACAAAGTCACGCATATTCGTCTGACGTCGCTGCCGACACGTGTCACCGGACATTTCGACCATCTAATTTAAGGCGTTCTCCTAATAGAATTCGATTGCGCAATCGTCGCTTCAAGGTTCGTAAAGTTCTAAGAAACAGGACATTAAAAGATTTCTTAAAACACTTTATGAAATACTACTTCGCCCGCGGCATTTTCCATACAAACTTTATCACCCCTTCTCACCCCTTTAAGGATGGAATTTCAAAAATTCCCTCCTTAGTGCTTTTCTAGGGTACTCGAGGAATGTCTCCTCCAAATTAAAAACCACTAGGATGACCCGCTTAGGCTCTGCGTTGTCTATAAGTGAGTCACGGTACTGTTTTATATGTATAGAAGATAACAATCCCGGGCGTCAATTCAGGAACGTCTAAGTGATACTGCAGCGACCCGCGAGCGAGACTCGCATCTCACTTATACGCATTACGCGTCGTGCGGAAGAGTCAGATGAGAAATCTCGCTCGCGAATCGCTACAACATCACTTAGCGTTCCCGAATAGAGGCTCCGGTTTGAACTTGCCTCACACCTAAACCTCTATTTTTAGGTAAGTAGTATTTTTCTTTGAATCAGCGGTCAATTTGTCTCCTAGTAAATACGTGGCTTTAATTTTATCAGTGAGTAGAATTGACAGATTCTTTATGAGAAATTTATAAGTTTTGACCTTAACACTCGTCTGCCCGAAAAATAAAGGTCACTACGTCTTAAGATTTTATCTGAGTAATTCCACTGTCATCCTTACTTCAGAACACAGTTTTTATCCGGAGGATAGAGGATCTCTACAGATTTGGACAATTATCCCTCTGCAACTGAGGTGACTTTTTTGTTAACACTCGACTGTGGTGGAGTGTAAGACGTTATTTTGCGTATATTGTCGGGGTTTTCAAGTGATAGTATAATTATTTCTTAAGTTTTCGGTTTCGTAGTTCATTATGTAACCAAAATAAATGAAATTGAGTTCAAACTAAATAACATTTTGTGAATTATAGTATCACTTCTATCGAGATCAATATTTTAGTAATTCCTTAAAAAACATTGTATATATAACACCAAAACATTTTTTTAATAAAATTTGGATTGATTTTTACTTTTTGAATTTTTTGGAATTTACGCTTGGGTTTTATAATAAAAATAAAACAATAATCCTATGATAGATTTAGGCACAAATTAGTTTTAACGTTGGCCTAATTTATAAGTTATAATTTACAGTTTTCGCAAATTTAAGAGAAACACTGCAGGCAAATGGGCTTCCCGCAGCTACAACAGACAATTCTGGTTTGCCATTTAATTCTGCTCGGGTATTTGCTGTATAACTTTCTATCTTAGGTACCCAATACTTTAGTTATTGTTATTTGCAATTCTCTGAGTCTTTTTCTACAACACCAACGACGCGTTTTTTGACTGATTTCGTCATGAAGTCTGTTTATTTTCCATTCCTGGTAAGTAAGTATTCGAAAATTGAATTTTTACCCTGCATAACGCGCAATGTCGCATTATGATCCCTGCTTTTTAACAGATTAAGCATGCGTTTTGCATCGAATACTCGTGTAAAGTTAATTTTAATTTCATAATAATAGTCCTTCAATAAAAAATCATGTTGTAATTGCGAGTTTCCGTTTTTTCTCATAGGAGTAGTGAAAAGCTAAGTATTTGGGGGAAAAATTATTTGTATCGAGCTGTATAGCTTGAATACCTCACTATACTCGTGCATCGATGTAAGAAACCCTCGCTACGCTTGTGATTCTATTTTGGAATGCTCCGTTGCGCTCTGGATTCAATATTTTGCTCTCTCCTAAATATACCTAATCTACAGCCATACTACTCTGTCACTACTTTCCACATGCTAGTTGTGTGCCCATTTAATTACACTTTAAGAGATCATAATAATCTAATATTGAAATGCATTTCTTGAAATCTGTATGAAAGTTCGGCAGGGATGGAAGGCAAATTAACTCAGAAAAAGCAATAAAAGGAGAACAAGGGAAAACGGGCGGATGGAAACAAGAAGAAAAGTGAAATAACAATGAATTGAAGTGGCTGAAATTTTACCTGCATTTTTAAAGCTGCTGTCATGAAAGCTGAAAGACAAGTAATGCAAGAAAAAATACTAAGTACAGACTACAGTATAAGTTCAACCGCAAACGGACGCAGGTGGAATAAAGTTAAGGAGGAACAAAGAAAGGCACGGAAGTCGCTTGGAGAGAACGAAGCTTGGAGAAGAGTTTTGTCGGAGCGGTACTGAACACTCAGGGCAAAAGAAAGGTTCGCGTTTGGGGGGTTTTATTACGCACTATTTTAGAGGGTAGCTATTTATAAAATAATATTCACAAGGTTTCAAAAATACCTAAACGCTTTAAAACCCGTATAATAGAGTATACTATTATAGTCGTGTTTATGTGGTTCGTTCAAATGTGCGATCGCCCCACGCACGACAAGCAAGCTTATGACAGGAAATGTCCATTTTAATGGCTTCAAATGACGTGAGCTTAACTTCTATGCATTATTAAGCAAATAAATTAACGCAATTCCCACAAATTCAGCTACGTAATTAATCAGAAGCCATAATGCATTAAAACAGCCAGTTCACACTACCCCAATAAAATCTTATCAGGTAAAATACTTTATCCTCATAGTGTAAGAGTGGCACAACGGCTTTAGTGAGCATTTTATCGTACTCCATATACACATGGAACTATTAATAATATCTACACGATACCTATTGTAATCGTTTGGTTTGTATATTACTATGTTTAAACATAACATACATACATATGACTTGCACCTCTTAGATTTTCGGATATCATGTGCGGAACGGAATTTATTAATTACCACAAGCATTTTTGTAAAAAAAAATGTCACGTGGAAACCTGCATACATCTGCGAAGCAATTAAGAGATATGTGCGATGGGTCCAATCTGCACTAGACTCGCGTGGGGACAACGTGCCCAGCAGTTGGACGTATATAGGCTCATGATGATGATAAGTTTTATGAGAAACCTCTTTACCCTTAACTTATTACAAACACAAACATAACATTTAAATGCAAGCAAGTTACCTATTATCGAACACCGGCAGCTGATAATTTTTTTTTTTTAATTGAGTCATTCAGTAGTACTCAATCAATAAAATTAATAATAATAATATCTTGGACCTTAAACAAATTGATCCGTCCCAAACCTAGATGTCGTGTTATGGGTAATAGGCAACGAAACGAGTATTTATACATATAAATATATACATACATACGAGTAGATACTAAACATCCATGATTCTTGTACAAACATGGTGCTTATCACGCAAAACTTGCCCCTTAGTGGGACTGGAACTCGCGATCCCGCACGAAAGCAGTTGCACTACCACTGCACCATCGAGAAGGTCTAAAGCGATTATAATGTACCAAAAACATCAAGGCTGAAATTCGACTATTAATTAATAGTACATTGTGCATCTAGGGCCGTAAGAAGGGGATAACTAACGAGAGTCTGTTAGAAGCCCGACGCCGATAGGCGAGGGCTTTTATGACTCGAGTTTGTTATCCCCTTACTGCCCGTGATACACACAATGTTTTTCATCACATTTGCGAGGAAATGAAATAAATATTAGACAAAAAAAAGTATGTATATTAATTTTATTCCCATTTTACGTCGTGAATTACCATCAGGTGGGTGTTTATAAACTGAGCGTACGTTGCGATCAGCGCGGGGCAGCTCCGCCGGCTTGCGGTCGCGCGCGCCGCCGGCTGCGGCTCCCGAGCAGCTCCGCCGACCTGGCGCACCTAACAGCCCGCGGGAGTTCGTTTATAACTCCCGCTGACGACGGGGCCCGTAGAGGAGCTAAATCGGCTATAGCTGCTCTATACGCCTGCGTATAATAACACCCTTTCCGAGCAAGTGTGATGAAAAATAACTAATATATGGCCGCATTCAGAAAGGCCACTCAAATTGAACGTTTCAGTGACGTTTCTGTATAGGTTGACAACTAGTTGAGGAACGTTTAAGTATTTAATATCTAATCAAATGCTTAAGTGGCGATTCTGAATTCAGCCAATCTACTATATAAAAATAAGTCGGGTTTTCCTTCCTGACGCTATAACTCCAGAACGCACGAACCGATTTCCACGGTTTTACATTCGTTGGAAAGGTCCGTGAGGTTTATAGCAAAGAAAATTCAGGAAAAATTTCAACAGAAAAGCGGGAAAATCTTTTTTCACATACAGCGCCATCTCTGATACATAGCTACACCAAACGAAATGTTACATAAAACGAAGCCATCTGGTGGCGAAACGGAGTTCGCCGGGTTTGCTAGTAGACTGCTAAACAAAGGAATAACTGCTGTGTGGCGCAGAAGGATAGAAACGGTAATCAAATCAAACAATAACGACTGCCATAATGGTATCGGGCGGGTATGAAGTGAATCCGGATTTGTGGTCCGAGACAGACTGATAACGAACTACTAAGCCAATTTCCTCTTCTTTAGATTGTCCTACTTAAGTTTTCTGATATAACGAGAGCCCAATGCAAGTTTTGAAGACCCATTTGTTTAAGATAAATGTGTATCTCTAGGAACAGCTCAATTGGCTGTCATTAGGTAAATAGTGCTTATATATTTTTGCTGCATTATTTACGCAGGGTACACTATTTTGCACTAACTTGATGTTATAGGTAAAACTTTTAGCGAAGACAAAAACGATTCACCAAACGCTGCATCGGCTCTGTTACTATAGTTAGCTCCATTACATAATGCCACTTCGTTTCTTAACTAATTCCGATTCGCAATCAATCTAATGTAATTCGTTTTTTATCTATACGGCGGCGTTAACGATTGAGCGTTAGATTTGGAAAAGCCTTTGTGACGTAGTGTTTGTGTAACTTGCGTTTGTCTTAAGAGAAGTGTGAAGGCTTTGCATACAAAAGGCGATAACAATTTCCACTTCTTAAATGTTAACCAATGTTCACCAATTTTTAATAGGTAGTCAGTCAGAACAAAATCTAGGTATACGTTTTGATTTTTTCACTATAATCAATAAATTCAGTTTTATTGTGGTTTCAGTATTCTAATACAAAACTAATTTCGGCATTATTTGACTTTCTTGATCATTAATCAAAATTTTAAAAACGTATGCACCTAGATTTTGTTCTGACTGACAACCTATCAAAATTGGTCAAAATTGGTTAAAATTTAAGGGGTGAAAATCGGTTATCGCCAATATGAAAAGGGTGATTTTTGCCTTTGGTTTACAGTCCTCTTAATGTTATCGCAGACATTATATCACCCTGGCACTAGACCGGCACCGCCTCGCCTCATCGCCGTGCCGTCAACCGTCATCTGGGGAAAGAGTGGCCTCATCTTGGTGCCAGCTGTTTTACGGCTTACTGTCACCTGGGGTAGGGCACAGGAGGAAAGGGAATGCAGGGCGTGCCCCACGAAATGATAGCGCGGGGATTCCATATGCTCCGCGCGCCATTTTCTTGATGACAGCAAGACATAAGCCTATTGACTCCCTTCTTGAAGAGCCCCATACTGTGGTACCCTGGGAATACCCAGGATCAAACTGGGTCGCGGACAAACTAAATAATAAGATCTTCTACTTACTATATTTACTAGATCAAGACTGTAAAAATCTTAACCTAGAGTGTCACCGGCAGCAGGCTCAAGCTACCGGTGGTTAGAGCCGCAGTGAGAGGAACCTCCTGACGATGTGCGCCGTGACCAGAAGTACTGCCTTCCGTATCTGACCCTTGATCCAGCCATCAACCGAGAGTCTCCTCAGGGGTTGGTCGAGACTCTTCGCTGTGAGACCGTTCGCAGAACAATGATCATCGAATCAACATCCCACATGGCGGTCACATCGTCAGTCAAGTCAAGGTACTTGCTGAGTTTGTCCCTCTCGGCCTTCACGAGGTTACGTCATGGTGATTATTATTATTATTATTATTTGTTTGTAGTTATATCCTTATTCCCTTATATGAGAGAAGATAGTCAAGAGAGGGAAACAATGTCAGAAAGCACTTCATCCTTGAGTTGCATCGTTGCATCATATCAAATAAGTACCCTCAGAGTTATATTAAAAGCAGATCGCGTAGCATATAAAAAGATAGCGTTGGACATTATATGGCGATATTCGGAATAACTATTATCTTGTTATAGCTGGGAAGCATTTCTTGTACGTTCTCAGAATAAAAATGACAAGCACGTTCTACTTTTATAACTTAAACTGAATAAAACAATTGAATTAGAGTTAATCGTATTTTTATTTATTACTCCGAGTAAAACTGCTCACTATTTTTAAATTTACTTCGATTATGTTGTACCATTATGAAGAAATTTATTTTTGCGATATACATTTTACTAGTGGACCCGCCACAGCTTCGCCCGCGGTATTTGTCATACAAACTTTATCACTCTTTTTCATCCTTTTCGGGATGGAACATCAAATAATCCCTCCTTAGTGCACCTCTAGGACACTCGAGGAATATCTCCACCAAATTTCAAACCTCTCGGACCACCCGTTTAGGATGTGCGTTGTCTATAAGTGAGTCACGGTACTATTTTATATGTATAGATTTACCATTAGGCTATTGGTCTTATATGAACTCATCATCATCATCATTTTAGCCCGGTGACGTCTACTGCTGGACAGTGGTCACCACTCGAGGACCTTTACGTGCCATCGGCCATCAGTTCTTGGACCCAAAACCACTGCCACTTACATTTGCAAGCTCTGAGACCTTGGTCTTAAGATATTGCGGGATTTCGGACGACGCAAAGACGTATCTTGATATCTTGACTTCCCGAACGCTGACCGATCGAGCTAGATTCGGGGACTGACTTCTCGAAGTTGGACCTACCTAACTGCACCGTCTGTCCTTGGTAGATGTATTCATCGACATGAACTTGTTATAAGTTAGTTACTTAAGTACTAGCACGTATTTAAAAAGTGAAATTGAGTTTTATAAACTGATAATAACTGACGCTGCTCTTTTCAAGTGAAATCAGATTATATTAAAAGTATTTTCGCGAATAACTTATTTCGTTGAAAGTGATGTAAATGAGATAATTCCTAAATTCTGAATCAGATTATCAGCTAACTTCTCTCGAGATAAACAACAAGGGCACTGATTTTGTTACCCAACTGCGCGAAGCAAAGTCTTGTATTTAGCTGTATGTATACATGTCCCCGGCTGTTGGATATTTCTTAACACAAAATGATCAGTGCATTTCTGACCAATGAGCTAATTATGAATCACTGTATTATTCACCAAAAAGAAGCTGTTTTACACTTTATTACGTTGCTACAACCTGTGTTTACACTCATTGAAAATGACGCGCATAGTTGGGCACAAGACCGTTAATCGTTAATTAACGAACTTAACATTACGAGAAACGGATTAACTTTTAAGGTAACTTTAAAAATTGTTAACGGACTCCTTAAATTCCGTTAAGACAATTAAAGTCCGTTAATCGTTAATTAAATACCTACATAAGGACACCGCTTGGACCGTCTTTTTTCCAAGGGCATAGATATTTTGACGCCTAAACGAGCCTCGCTTTCCGCGACCTCTAAATAATTACTTAGATATTTATACATATATACATACATAGCATCACGCCCGAAATCCCTAATGGGGTGGGCAGAGCCACAAGACTACTTGTGGCCACGTTCGATTTATTAGTCCAAAGATGGTATGATGAACCGTATGGTGACAGGTGATCAGCCCATCGCCCATACAGATAGTCCACCATGTTGGAGAGGACCCGTCCCTTAGTCGACTTTTACGACATGCCAGGATGATAAGCATCTGCACGCATTCTATGATATTTCTTCACTCCCATTGCAGCAGAGGAGCAGGTGTAGGTATTAATACAAACACTAAAAAATTTTTATAAGAAAATCATTAACACAACGACGTATAAAATGCAAATTCTAATTCTTAATTAATTCCTCTGAAATATAACGCTTTAACGTTTAAAGAAGTTAACGTTTTTAGTAACGGATTAGCGATGTTTACGAAGTTAACAATTTGATTAACGGTGCCCAGGTATGCTGACACGGTCAGCGGCCCTAACATGCATGGCACAAATATAAATTAGAACTGTTTCTCTCTATGACTATCTCTTCCGTCGGCACTAGTGTGAGAGAGACGCACTTAGAGATAAACGGTTCTAATTTATCTTTGTGCCATGCATGTTAGGGCCGCAGTTGCATAGGTCCTGTCACAAAAAAATTCAAAATGTCAAATAAAAGCTAATGAGTATCGAGTAGGGTATCAATTGTAAGAAATATTTATAAAGCTTTTACTCTGTTTGTCTAGTAATAATAATAGCCCAGTTTCCTGAAAAAATTCAATATAGTCCGTCATTTACGTTATCAAAAACGATTGAAAACGTATTTTTTCTTTTGTCAATTAAACAAAACCAAGATATAGTGCGTTGAAGTTCCGCGTGACGTCACGACTTTGCACACTTTTGACCATTAAGTGACTTCATGAGCCCCCATTCCCGAACTTTGATGCGTGTTATCTTTGTCAATCTTGATTCATTTTATAAAGCAAATATTATAATACGTGTTCAATATTTTTTGATAATCTAACTGGCGGATTAATCAGGATTGTTATTTTTTTTACCCAGGATACATATCCATATTGGATTGGATGGATGGGATTGGTAATTGCAGATACAATTACCAATCCGTGATGCGTAATGGCGTTATGAAGATCATGGCTCTGATTAGCTTTCAAATTTCAATAATTTATTCGGATAATTGACGTGGGCTCTCTTAGATGCCACTTGTGAACCAGTTTTATGGAGAAAACTATATTTATTTGAACGAATTGCAACCGCTATTTAAGGAAGTACTAGCCCTCTAGATGGCGTTGCGAAATTCTTGCAAACGCTCGACTGTATGGCGATTGGCAGAGCTCTTTACGATTTATTAACCGACTTCAAAAAAAAAGGAGGAGGTTCTCAATTCGGTTTTTTTTTATGTTTGTTACTTCAGAACTCCGTCATTTATAATCCGAATTTGAAAATATTTTTTTTTAATCGGTTGTCTCCAGTTTGATTCCGTTGTAGTCAAAGTCGGGTTATGATGAGAGGATCTATGAGGAATCGGTGGAACTCTTCAAATATTATAGGCAAGCATATAGCAATTTTAGTATTTTCTGTAATAACTCAAGCAGTTACGTTCCAAAAGCATTATTTGGTGAAGCGGAACTGTTGATGAAGACCATAGATTATCACCGGAACTCCTAAATGTTGACTATTTCACAGTTGGCGATAAAATTGCTGTATAAAGTTCTGAAGCAACTTATGTCCATGAAAATTCATGTAGTAAAATTGAAGAACCAGGAGAAGTCCTCAACGATTGACATCTTTGCACCGTGGATAGCAATAGTTTGTAAATGGTGATGAGCAATTGGCATTATGCTATTGCTACTTATGTAGTAAATGTGTGTGGTTTAATCACAGGATAATAAATAAAATGTGAACAAAAAAACTTAGTTACTTTTCAAAGGCTATTTGAAGTCGGTTTTTTATTTTATAAATTATAGATTATTTAGTTAGTTACTCTAAAATAATTTAACAAATTGCAAATTTTAAGGTACATATAATTATAAGACAAATGATAGAAGATATAAATTGAAATAACTAAAAACAAATTGCAAATAATTGACGTACTTATAATAACAAGATTTATGAGTTATTAAGAAATATTTTAATGTAGTTTAATAACCAATGCTGACAACACAACATTAATAATCAAATGCAAAGAACAATCAAAACTTGAGCAGACAGTAAGCGACGCCTTGAAGTCTATCAAGTATAACATGGTTTGAGCAAAACAACCTCAATTTAAACATAAGTAAGAAGAAGCTAATACATTTTCTCAACAATTGATTTTATTTTATATTTAATAGTCTTAATAATTATCAAACAGCTAGTTCTGTACTTGCCACGCATCTTAGTCTACCTAGGGTAAAAGTAAATCTGACCAGTTTTGAACATAAGTTTTCTACGTGTGCGTTCCAATTACAGTGCTTGTCAATGGATATACCCAAGAAATTGGTCAAATCATTTATTCAGTAAATTCGCCACCTGTGGGCTCTTCCACTTGTCACATGAATAAATTACAATGCGTTAAATCTACCAGCGCTTCGGACAGCCCATCATTACTGAGACGAAGCGCAGCAAAAAACTCAGCACAAAATCATCTTTTCAAAACATTGTTATTGCATCATATATAAAAAAACCCAAATAAAATTAAATAGAAACATTACAATGTAATAAAGCAAAAAAAATTAAATCAACGAATATGAAAAACTATAAAATATAGTATTATAGAGAACACTATGAAGTCCTTCTAGTCAGACTCAGATATCGCACATAACTATAAATTAAAAACTAACAAATTTAAATGGTCCTTGCGAGCATGAACCGTCCGGACCCCACAGACACCCGCGCAGTATGACGCGTATTTCAGCCATCGTCTCCCACAACCATGTTTTCGGGAACTATTGATTATAGTGCTATTTATTTATTCCCTTTAGCGAAATCTCAAAGGTAACAAATCTAAACACATCAGGCTACAACAAAGAGTAAGCTTGGGGTAAAAAGGGATCTGAGCGTGCGGTCTTCCACTTAAGCATTTAAGCACCGCGCGGAGTAAACATGAGTCCTTAAATAAAGCCAAAGTCAAGTCAAAGTCAAAATATCTTTATTCAATTTAGGCTTTTACAAGCTCTTATGAAGATCAAGGAATTAATCTACCACTGGTTAGGAAAAAAATCCTCTACTGAGAAGAGCTGAATATGGAACAGAAACCTTTACATAAGATTTTCTGTGTTAAATAGAATGTATGAGTATTTATCTTTTCTCCCTTTCAAGGTGTATTCCAATCCATTACAATCTGTATATTTTTCAACATGTGGGTCGCGATCGCAAGCCAAAATGCAAATTCTCGGTAATTGCGAGATTAATTAACATGCGAAATTAAATGTCAGTGCATACAGTTATTTGACGCAACTGTATAAATCTGACATTTAAACTCACATGTGACTTCATCGGGTAGGTCCCATTTGTTCCATGGAACATGACGTCATCGGACAGAATAATTCTTTTTCTCTTATTTTGTACTATGGAACATGCAATACTTTTAATTCTCATTTTGTTCTATAGGGCAAGTTAAATTAAACCTCTTTTGATTATCTTGTCATACTGGCCTCTACAAAAGAAACCGACTTCAAAAACCCTTTGAAAAGTAAAAAAATAATTATTGGATTCCGTAAGTCAATTACCTAGAAACGTCAGATATATTATAGATTAAGTGATACATTAAATATATCGATGTAGGTGTCAAGCAAATGAACACATTATGAGTGATGTATTACCTAATACACTGGCCACCGACTTCGATATATTTAATGTATCACTTAATCTATAATATATCTGACGTTTCTAGGTAATTGACTTACGGAATCCAATAATTATTTTTTACTTTTCAAAGGGTTTTTGAAGTCGGTTTTTTTATTTGTTATATATTATATTATATATTATAATTTAATTTTTAACTTTTTAGTGATTATCGAATGTGATTTAACGACACACATTTACTTCCTCAAGAAACAATAGCATAATGCCAATTGCTCATCACCCCTTACAAAATGTTGCTATCCACGGTCCAAGGACATCAATCTTTGAGGAGTTCTCCTGTTTCTTCACCACCAGTTCTATTTTACCACGTGCATTTTCATGAGCATAAATTGCTTCTCTACCTTATACAGAAATCTAATCGCCAGCTGTGAAATATTTACCATTGAGGAGTTCCGGTGGTTATCTATGGTCTTCATCATCAGTTTCAGTTCACCAAATAATGCTTTTGGAACGCAACTGCTTGAGTTTGTACCGAAAATACTAAAATTGTTATATGCGTGCCTATAATATTTGAGGAGTTCCATCGATTCCTCATAGATCCTCTCATCAGATCTCACTTTTACTGCAATGGGACCAACTGTGAGGTATATATACTCTATCGATTAAAAAAAGGATCATCCAAATCGGTCCAGCCATCTACGAGTAATCGGGGAACATACATAAAAAAAAAAAGATTCCGACGAATTGAGAACCTCCTCCTTTTTTGAAGTCGGTTATAAATTAATAACATTGTGGCATTTATCAAAGTGATTAATTTAATTATCATATATTGGTGATGTTTTTTGTTTACACTTTTTGTGAATTGGTGGTACTAGAATGCCCTCAGACTGAGAATCCTCTACATAATCTGCTGCTCGATTACGTAACACCAATTGGTATCGCTTTCGCGAAAAGTAAACCAATTGTACCCTTATTTACACAGAGTGAAGACTAAATTGGTTTGCATTTCGAGCCAAACCGATACCAATTGTGCTACATAATTGAGCTGCTGGGGAGTCATCCCGTCGCCTCTTGCTACAAATATCCATTATTTATATTTCTAGAATTCTTTTGATCAATGGTATGACAGAATAATTGTCATTATCAGTCGTATTAGCTTCTCATAGAATATTTTGGGAGAGTATGATTCCCATTTTGTTCTATGGCATGAAATTCGGGTGAAAGGCTAGTATGTAGTTCTATGGAAAAAATGTATCATTTTGTTCTATGACGTCATGTTCCATGGAACAAATGGGACCTACCGACTTCATCTCACAAGAACCAAGACTTTGAGTCTAGGTTTTTAAATAGTCGTCCTTGAAACCGCTGACATAGTATTAAGATGGTTATGGGAGGGTCGTCAGATTTTATTTACTTGTAAAGGGTCGCGTGCGCTAGAAGGTTGAAAAACACTACTTTAGTGTGACGGGATATCGCAAATAATGTAATTCTTGTATACAGGTATATATGTAACTAATGGGTTTCTCGGAAATAATAGTAAGGAACTGCTCAAAGCAATTTCCGCGATGCTTATTTTTGAGGTTTCAGAACGCGAATCTGACACCAACACTATTGTGGGTTCAGTCGCATGTCAACCACCTGACACCCATTCAAGTGACACTGTTATAATTGAAAAAAATGCCCTCCCACATCGTATGGCATAAGACCGCAGCACCACCGACACCGTCCGAAATGATATGATAGCGAGTGAATCAAGCAATATTAGACTTTTGTATGTATGCAGTAAGAACTAAGACATCAGCAATAGGGTGTGGGTAAGCCATAGCGCCAGCGTTTGACAACCTTCTATGAGACTTATTACACAAAATTGTACTGATACCTAGGCATATCCTTCTGTTGAGATTATTGAAAAAATAGTAGAATTACATTAGTCTCGTTTGGCCAGCGAGCCCAGGAAGTGCTTCTTTCGCGTAATAAATATTAAAGCCAATCCAAATAATTTCGTTTTATTGGTCCAAGAAAGAGGAAGTCCCTCAAACCTGATTTACCATCACACTACATTTCCCATAGGGAAGCTCCCTTACAGTACGTACAGTGGTGTGATTATCTTAAAAAAACACTTCGTCACCGAACTCACCAGCGAGCCTAATTTGACCCGTCAGTGCGTATAAACTACATGTTCGTGCGTGTCATTATATGTTGGTCGTTTTTCGACGAAGGCGGCCACGTTCGTAGGCACCTAACTCTGCATAAAGCCTACGAGTGCGCGGGTCAATTTATGATTGTCGTTTGAAATTAGAGACGAAATTAGCGACGGAATTTGTTACATTCGCAGCGGCTGATTAGCGGATAAACTAAACTATTAATTTAGACTATAAGGTCTAAATCATTAGGTCTAAATTTGAATGTGTAGGTACCTCGTCGCTGATCAGCCGCTGCGCACTTTAGAGAATCAACGGCAGCTCATTTCGTCTGACAATAATAAATTGACCCGCGCTCACGTAGACATTATGTGGAGTTAGGTACCTACGACCCTGGCCGGCCATGTCGGGATACAACCAAGGTCGAAGACACTGGCGGACAGGGAGTTTATACGTACTGACGGGTCGAGTGAGGCTCGCCGGCGAGTTCGTAAACGAAGTGTTATATAGGAGAACGACACCCCAGTGCGCCTCAACTTGACACATGCAAACACACGTCATTCACTCTACATCAACTTGGAGCGACATGATTCTAAGTGCGCGACTGTACTCTACGTGACAATGGATGGATACAAAAGCAGAAAAAGCACTTTGCAAGGGAAACATTTTTGCCACAATTTTTAGAGTTCCGTCCGTCAACATTTTTAGAGTTCCGTCCGTCACCTTTCACCTTATAGGATCACTCTTGTGTCTGTCTGTCTGTCCGTCTGTCACAGCCAATTTGCTCCGAAACTACGGGACCTAAAAGTGTTTAGTCTGACCTTAACACGTGCCGTAAAAGCACGAACACCGTTTAATAGTAGATTGTTGCACCAAGCAGAAAGTGATTCATTAATACGCCGAGTGTTAGTTTAGGGCCCGAACGCAAGTGAGGGCTCTAAACACACGAGCGCAATAATACATCACTTGATGCGCGGTGCATAATCTGCCTTACTTTCAACTACTGCATAAAGTTGGTAAAAACGGGCCAAGTGCGAGTCGGACTCGCGCACGAAGGGTTCCGTACCATTATCTATAAAAACGGCAAAAAAATCATGTCTGGGCCCCCCTTTAATGTTTTTTTTATTTTAATTTCATTATTTATTTTTAAAGTGAATATGTAACTAAATATTCTGTAAATATTTCAAGCTTCTACCTGGTGCCGTTATCAATCTCAAGGAAAAACGAGCAAAAAAATCGCGTTTGTTTTATAGGAGCCCCTTAAATATTAATTTTATTCTGTTTTTTAGTATTTGTTGTAATAGCGGCAACACAAATACAACACCTGTGAAAATGTCAACTGTCTAACTATACGACTAGCGACGTATAAATGATTTTTATACCTGGTATGACGCACCCTTAGCCTATGACACTCGCACGTTCTCCCCGAATCTTAAGATACCCTATTTATTAAAATTGGTCCGGCGGCGGTTCAGAAGCTAAAGTAAAACATCCGAAAATTTTCACAGAATTCTTGTAGGTCAATTCATTTTCATATTACGACATTTTTTTTTTAAATCTTTTAGTAACCCATAAGTACTACTATCAACTAGTACTTAGAGCATTTTAGACGGGGCAATCACAGTTCGATATGGCCGCCGACATATGGTGTCTTGTTAACAACAAGTCCACAGAAAAGTGGTCAGCTGTCCCGTCGGACAGTGAATTGGCGGATTCGGTGGCTGGTGGTGTAAACTTCTTGATCAACTAACCAAATAAATAAATACATATTTAACAGGGCAATAATGAATAGGGCTCCTCTGCTGCACTGGGAGTGAAGAAATAGCATAGAATGCGTGCAGATGCTTATCATCCTGGCATGTCGTAAAAGTTGACTGAGGGACGGGTCCTCTCCAACATGGTGGAATATCTGTATGGGCGATGGGCTGATCACCTGTCACCATACGGTTCATCATACCATCTTAGGACTAATGAAACGAACGTGGCCACACGTAGTCTTGTGGCTCTGCCCACCCCATTAGGGATTTCGGGCGTGATGCTATGTATGTATGTGTATAATAATGAATTTTGTATGCAACTTTATTGCTCTAGAGCAAATAAGGGCTGCTTTGTGCTGACTTTTTAAGGACAATGATGAAATTAAAGCACTACGCTTTACGGAAGAAAAATAAATTTCAGACCCATTTATAACCAAATGAGGTCATTAATGAGCTTTTAATGTTATTTATCTACACCCATATCATAAAACCTCCATTGGTTAATCAAAAACCGTAGGAAATGACCACCATTTTGACAACCAATTAGGAAAAACCAGTGCTGCGATAAAGAAATGATGACATGACTTCTTTATCGTTTTTAGTAAAGAAATGAGATTAAATTTGGAACAGCTGTCAAAACTCAACTGGGTTTCTATTCTAGTATCCATAGATATTAAAACAGTTATTGATACGAAACGTCAATTCAGTGTTTTTTTAATATAAACTGCACAATATTTGATCTCGAGTGACGTGAGAATAGAGACTTCATCCGTTTGTCTATGATTTAAAAAAAAATGGTCTTGACGGAGGATCGAATCGCCGCCATGTTGGTGTTTTGCTGAACGAAAGTAGAATTGTTGTTGAATTGAATAGAAAAAGTAGTTTGTAATTTACATTTTAGTTGAAAATATGAATAGTAAGTAGTCTTCTCGGAGTGTGTGTGATGTGAAAATGCGCCGGATTTCGGAAATATGCAGCCACGATTGCAACAAATAACTTGTTGCCAGAAAATATTGTTTCTGAACCCATCATGGAGGATTTATAATATGTGTGTAGATAAAGTTATGTATGCAACTCTGCATAATTTGGCCTTAAAACACAAGTGCGATCTTATTATGAAACTCGCCTATCGGCTCGTGAAAACCGCACTAGTGTTTTAAGGCCTATCATTATGCATCCGTTGCATAAACTACTATTTTAGGCTCCTTGCTACAATAACACATTGACATAAAACTAATTATGAGAATTGGGCTTCTACCCTCCGCAGTGGCCTTAGCAAGGTTTACATGAGGATAAGTTATCCTCAGCTTATCCCTCATCGTGTCTCTCTCAAACTAATATCAAAGAAAGAGATGGGCATTGTCGGTGCAGCGTGAAACGTCAGGCAGAAAAAAAATGTATTTGTTCTTTAGTTATTTTTAATAGTTGAATTTTAACCTACATTTTAAGTTAAAACAACTTACGGTCTTGAGCGTCCTGACGATGTTGACGTAGCTGAAGGTGATGATGATAAACGGCACGATCTGACCCATCGCAAACAGGAACAGGATGTACGTTAGCGTGTTCTGGCTCTGCTCGTGCCAGTTCACTGAGCAGCTGCGGACAAACAGCTGAGTTAATGACACAAAAATATTGGACGTAGCGCTCTTTACTGTTCGCGTGCGAGCTCCGAGAAATCTTAACGCACGATAAAGTAAAGATTTAAGTAAATGACCAATACCAACAGCATCGATAAGTATGCGTATGGCTTTAGGAAAACACTCATACTGGTAGAGTGCAGGGTATGGACGGTCGGGCGCGGTGCACCGTTTCTCCAGCCCCCGATTCTTCGAAGCACACAAACGGAAAACAAAACGTTGCAAAATGACTCGTTCGCAAATGCCTAGATTGTAAAATGACTAGGTCGCAAAATGACTAGATCGCAAAATGACTACATCGCCAAAATTACTAGATGGCAAAATGACTGGGTCGCCAAAATGGCAAGATGGCAAAATGACCAGGTTGTAACAAGGAAAACAGAAAATAATTCTTTACCTATAGATTACAGGAAAACCTATAAGAACTCTATGGTATTTAAAGTAATATAGGAAATTTCAGATAATCATGTACGGAACGGAACCCTCTCCACGCGAGGTTAACTCGCACTTGTCCGGTTTTCCTTAATAGCTTTCCGCGGTCTATAAAAAGCATCTGGGACCGAATAGAAAATAATGTCTCATCTTGAAAAATATATTCGATATTAACGGTGCCTTAAGAAATCCGATATGTTCTATAAATTTGTTCTAAAGGTTGATAAATCAAAAGAGAAAATTCCTTCGACGATAAGGTTTGTCATTGGAATTCAGCTGAAAAACAAAAATACATCGGGTGGGTAGTTTATTAATAAACTGTTTTACGGGCGTTTATTATAAATGGAGTTATTTTTGCGATAATTTTTAATTTGATATGGCAACAATTATACATAAATTGAATTTTAATCCAGACATGAATCCATATTAGTAATATAGTGGAACTTAAGAGGACTGTGAACCAAACGGCAAAAATCTGGGTTTTTTTTTTGTTTAGAGGGTGGCAAACGACCAGTCGGGTTACCTAATGGTAAGCAATCACCGGCGCCCATGGTCACCCGCAACACCAGGGTAACCACGGATGCGTTGCCGGCCCTTTGAGAAAGGAGTAGGCTGACAAACAGGCAGAGGGCCCACCTGATGGAAAGTGGTCACCGCCGCCTGTGGACATTTGCAACACTAGAGGTGCTGCCAATGCGTTGCCAGTCTAGGAAGGATGGGGAATGGGGATGGGATGGGGATGAGGGAATAGGCCTCCGGATCTCGTCACTCACCGTACGAAACGCAACAGCAAGCTATTACTTTACGCCGATATTCTGTGAGAGTGTGGTACTACCCTGGGCGAGCCGGCCCATTCGAACAGTAATCATCTAGTGAGGATTACTGTTTGGCTCTACCACTATCAATTTTCATACAAAATTACACTATCAATTTTCATACAAACGGCGATAACGATTTTTACCCCTTAAATGTTTACCAATTTGACCAATTTTTGATAGGTTGTCAGTCAGAACAAAATGTAGGTCTATACGTTTTTTGTATATTGAAAAAATATCAACTAAGTCAAATAATCGCCAAAATTATTTTTGTATGAGAATAAAACAGAAATAAATCTGAATATCTTGATTATAGTAAAAAAATCAAAACGTATAGACCTAGATTATTTTCTAATGACAACCAATCAAAAATTGGTCAACATCGGTTAACATTTAAGGGGTGGAAATCTTTATTGCGTTTTGTGTGGAAAGCCGTAGGTTCACACTCCTCTTAAAACTATTTGAGTAGACAATTAGGTACAAAGCTAAAAGACAATGAACTTACAGGACACCATAAATATTGGCCCTGAACTAAGCGATTGGGGGTATATTCCTTTACGATGCGGCCGCCTTTACTGTCAATTTAATAAGACCTACTATATCGTTGCAATCAATGACAAACTCGACGCATATGGATGCATCGAAGTCCAATGTCTATGCATACTGGAGCCTTGTCCACTATAACGGCCAGGAGAGGCCAGTTATAACGAGTGTCCAACTGATAGTCGTGTAAGCCAGACAATTCACTGGCGACTTCCAGATCTTCATCATTATCCTATTTCATAGTAACGCTACTGTGTAGATTTGTAGGTTAAATTTAATGTAATAAGCCTGTCTGAATGCTACAGTTACGAACAGATTTAGGCCAGATCCAATTTAGTAGTACCTAATCAAATTGTCCTAAGACCTTCGCTGAAGCTTAGGAGATCGATTTAGACTGAATCAAATAATATCTGCTACCCTTTATTCGTTCTGGGTCTCTATTTGACTTTCTCTAAGCGATTGCGCGGTTAGTCTTTTACGATGTGGTCGCCTTTCCTGTGAAGTTAATAAGAGCTACCATATCGTGGCAATCAATGACAAACTCGCTAATTAGCTAATAGACCTTAATTTAAGTAAATAATCTTAGCGAAATTACTTTCGATATTTCATTTCATGTCAAAAAGCGTGTTCGTTAAATTAAAAGTAACTAAACTTGAAGACGTTTCTTATTTTAAGTTTAGGCGCAGTTATAAGTTTAGGCGACACCTTTTCGAATTGGACCCACTAACATTATAAATATTGAATTTAAAGTAACAATTAAATTATATGTCATAAAATTCGATCATATTATAGGGACATTTATCTATGAGGTACTTTTTCAGAGACGCGAAATAGTGAGTGATAAATAAGGACTTTATTTCAAAAAGCAAAGGCTTGTATGTTAGGTCTGCTGATCGTTTAGGCAATGTTGAATCCAGGCCCCGAGGCCCAGGACACAAATGTATCCCTTTTTTGATTTACCAGTATTTGGTTTAAAAACCTCACTCTTCAAGTGGCTTTTCTAAGAAGAAGCTTTCTCCGAAGGGTTGAACGTTTTCTCTAGCATCCATTTCACTCGCAACGAGCATAATGCCATTGCATCGGTAACATTATTTTAATTGGTTTCATAATTCTTTTTTTAATATGTAAGTACCTATGTTAGTTTGCAACGCATTTATGTATGAGCTACTAATGTGCCTGAAATAAATAATTATAATTAAACAATTTTCTTGTCTCCAAATCTTATTAGAGCAATCGCGTGTATAAATACTGGAAGAACGCTGCCTATAAACTACGGTACCAATCCTCAAAGGAATAATAAGTTCAAGCTAATTTAGGTATTTTCATTAAATGAGTGCCATTATTTAAAGTGCCACGCAATTTTGAGCCCTATTTTAAGATCCATACGTAAAGAACTATATTGAGTTAAGGTTGATTTCGTGCCTAAGTCGCATAAATATTTTAGCTCAATTTATTAGCAAAACCCATAAAGTAAAGGTCATAAAAGTATGAGGTACTTGCGCAAAGTTATTACATTGCTTCTATTAGTGTTATTATTGGAAAAATATATAAGTTGATATGAAAAACAATGAGCAAAAACAAAAATGTTTTCAGAAACATTGTTTGAACAAAATAACAATACTTACTACTTATTTATACTTGTTTGGCTCTTTGTATGATAATTTTAATAAATATGCAAGTATTTTATATCTTTACCTTACATTGAAACATAGATGACATAATAGGCTAGGCTAGCAGTGGCGAAGCCTGCCTACAAGCCGATTCCTGACAGCTTTACCAAGCTAGAAAGCTACGGTTAGCTGTCAATGAAGTTCATGTTACTTTAACTAAATGACAGACTTGCAGGTACGGTTCTAATTCTTCCGGCTTCCCTTAGGAAATATTCGACGCTTCGCCACTGGGCTAGTCAACGAGGAGGTTGACCCATACAATAATTGCTCCGTTCGTGAAAATTTGCAGTATGATTACCTAACTAGCGTGTTTAGATGACGGTTTTAAAATTAACCAAAATGTGCGAATCGGCTTATTTGGATTATTTGGTAAACATACTGTGTATACCCTACCTAGTCATGCTGCCTAATTTCACGGACGGGGCAATTATTATGCCTACAAAGCAAAATGTCCAAGTGATTAAATGCCGTTTAGGCAAATGGCCTACTTGCTAAAACGGCTACCAAGCAAAATGCCTAAATAGTTGAATGTCTTGAAGACAAATTGCTTGGTAATTAAAAGCCTGCAAAGCAAGACACCTAAAATGGTTTACAAATAAAAAAAGATAGAAACAAATATACGGGGTCAAGGGCCTGATTTTTGGCTATCTTGCTTCTGAGACATCTTGCTTTTGAGACATCCAGCTTGTTAGGCATCTTGCTTTTTAGCCATCTCGTTTCTGAGGCATCTTGCTTCTGAGACATCTTGCTTTTTTGCCATTTTGCTTTTGAGGCACCCTACCTGTAAGGGCATCTTGCTTTGTAGGCAACTCGCTCATAATCGATAATTAGAACCCATGCTTCTGACCTGATGTTAGAAATATAGGCCGGCTTTTTGCGAATTAACCAGATTTCGACTGTGCCATACAAATCCTATCCCTGACGTATGACATCGCAGACAATTATGTATGAGAAAGTGACGGCAAACCCAGTGGACTTTCAGACTGAGCACGAAACTTGGTAAGAAAGATGCGTCTTCAACTTTACCTTGTATACTTACTTATACAAGGCGACTTGTCCTGATTGACCATTTATCGCTCGAACGATAAGACCAGGATCCTTTGAGATTGTCTGCTACAACTACAATTTAGTCATTAGCTGCCGTAAACTCTCCTGATATGCCTCGGTGAGAAATAATTATCACGAGCCGTAACGAGAGATATAGTGGACTATTTACGGATGGACGACCTCCGAAAGGTGACCGGAGGTGGCTGAATGTGGAAGGCGAAAATCTGAACGAAAATATACGGATGCCTTCCCACCTAATGTTAGCAGCCTCATTGACGTAGTTCCCCCACCCCATGAGCGGTGGGGTGGTGAGCGCGAGCGAGTAGGTCCAGATGAAGGCGATGGAGATGGCGGCGCCCTTCGAGCTGAGGTGGCGCGCGCTGAACGGCCGCGTCACCAGCATGTAGCGCTCGAATGAAAGCACTGTTAGTGTGGTTATTGATGCGATTCCTGAAACAAATAACTTAAATTAATGCTCTTAATGAACATAACATTATAAAAAAAGCATTTTCGTAACCAAAATATTACCGAACGAATACTTTTGGTACAAGTTCGTATTGACCTAAAGCTGTTTTCTGTTGGGACTGTTAACTTTTCACAATATGCGATGCGTTTAACATTTAGATTAGGTAATATCCGTGCCTGGCATGTGATACATATTCCGCTTAGGACCAAGGGAAGGCAGGGCAAGGGAGCAGCACATTAAAACACGTCCGTCTAGTTCAAGTGTATTACAAGAGAGAGCGGCCTACCCTACATATAAATAGAAAAAATACTGTTCCGTCATACGTAATTCTGGATGCCACGTACGTAATTCTCGAGAAAAACGTACCTAACGTAAGTAGAGACTCGGCTACATAGATAATGTTGCGGAGACTACAAACGCTTGTATAGGTATGTTTTTACATTACCACGTAACAATCAACATTATTTCGGATGCTTCGACATTATTTGGACTTGGCTGCGAATACATTACGGTAATGCAGGTTTGTTTTTTCCGTTTTCAGGGCTAAACGGCTTAACGGAATTCCTATTAAAAAAATCACAAATTTAGCCTGTTCTATGGCGATGGACATAGAATATTTTGTATCCCGCTATCCTGGAGCGATTTTCAGAAATCTTTATGAATGCAGGAAATATGAGAAATCCTACTCGTCGGTAGATGGCGATGCGCGCGATAAACGAGTTCCACGAGCACGAAGTCGCGGGCAAAACCTAGTTAGTACGTTGATATTTCCAAAACAGCAATTTTACCGGGCGGCCATTTCAAAGTTTGACCGTTTCTGGTAAATCCATTGATTATTTAAACTTGTGTGTGACTTGATTTGTGACAATTGAGATATCTAGAACCGTATGCCATTTCGTTTATTGAGCGTACCTTTATAAGACAAGCTATCAATAGCCTGTGATTCGATCAATCAATATGTCATTTTGTCAAGTTAAGAATGTTAGTTCGGTAATTGAATATCAGTTGATAAAACGATATAAACAAGTGTACACACAATAGCCTGAATTCATCATCTTATATGTCGTTTGTTATGTTTTTTTTTTATGTCGATTGACTGGCAAACGAGCTGACGGCCCACCTGATGGAAAGTGGTCACCGCCGCCCATGGACATCTGCAACACCAGAGGTGCTGCCAATGCGTTGCCAGTCTAAGGAGGATGGGGAATGGGGATGGGATAGGGATGAGGGAATAGGCCTCCGGATCTCGTGGTCGTGTTTTCAAGTAACACACGCTCAACACAGAGATATCAACGTATGACCAATGAAGGCATCTTTAAGATAAATGTACCTATACTACCTATCTATTAAAAGAGTTGTCCGTTTTTAGGGTTCTGTATCTCAAAAAGAATAAACGGAACCCTTATAGGAACACTTCGTTGTCCGTCTGTCACAGCCAATTTGCTCAGAAACTACTAGACCGATTGAGTTGAAATTTGGTACACATTTGTAAATCAGTGACCGAAACACGGACGCGTAACGTAAATAAATGAATTTTAAACATTTAAAAAGAAATAGTTTGGAAGTTATTTAGGAAAATAGGCGAAAATTGATCGCGATTATTTTCCTTTATCAAACTTCACAAAATATCACAATATTGGCCTAATTTAGAAACGCCATTTAAGCATGTGATTAGGGATTAAATAGATAAATGGTCCTCAACTAGTTGTAATCCTATACAAAAACGTCACTCAAACGTCACTTTAATTATAGATCAATTTGGCCTTTCTGAATTTGGCCATACATCAGTAATATTTAAAATGCAAACCTGGACAGACCTTTTGTGTGTTGTCCACGGAAAACTGGTGGTTATCCTTGTTTGAACCGCTGAATAATTGTACTTATATAATTTTATTTATATTATGTTCCATGAAAAACTACTCTAAAAAATCAGCAGCGCCTTTCAGTGTAGAAACACAAAACCCGGCAAACCTTTAAACGTAGCGAAAAGTTCGTTTTTCCGACCAGTTTATGTTCTCAGCTAATACCAAAAGTTTGATTAGACGCACAACATTTCCGCGCCAAATGTCTCGTTGACTCGTGCTTAGCACCGGCTTTTGGGATCTCAAATCTCGTAATGGACATGTTGCGTAAGATCCGCTGACATGCACTCACATGGCGCGGCTTAGTCCCTCACGTTTGACTTTCGAGAATTCAGTTATACATCACATGCCATATTGTTTCTAGACAGGTTTGATATCTCAACGAATCTCTCTTAAGAGGAGTGTGAACCTACGGCTTTGCATACAAAAGGCGATAACGATTTCCACCCCTTACATTTTAGCCGATGTTCACCAATTTTTGATAGGTTGTCAGTCAGAACAAAATGTAGGTCTATACGTTTTGATTTTTTCACTATAATCAATAAATTCAGTTTTATTTTGGTTTCAGTATTATCATACAAAACAAATGTCGTTTTTATTTGACTTTCTTGACATTTAATCAAAATTCAAAAAACGTATAGACCTAGATTTTGTTCTGACTGACAAAGGAGATAAATGACGTTTAAGATTACATGTGTTATGTGCTGTGCCTATGTTATTTGTACCGGAAGTTGATTACATTACAAGAAAAAGCGAAAAATGTTTCTGTCTCATAGTACTTTTATGATCAGAAAATGGATTTTCTATAACTTTGAACTCTCCTCGATTTTATGATGACAAAAAAAATGTCGTTACCGTTGTTCCCACGGAAATATTCTTGATGGAATTTCCATTTGTCCGGACCGTTTCAAAAACTGCATATTGATTGGTTATGACGCGAGTAGTCAAATCAGGTTTTGATTTTATTTCGTATACTAAATAATTATTAATAATCACACAATTTGTAAATTGTAAATCATTATTCGTACAAAATTACTCATTGCTGTTATTTGGTGCAAATGAAACAAAACTTGAAAAATAAAATTGATGTACTGCGGATTTGACGTGGTACACATCCTTAAATACGGTGTACATGATTTAATATCATTTAAAGATTGTAAAATCCGTTCCGATCCGATGCGATGTGGGCCTTTTGGTGGAAATTATGCTTAAGCATACATGTAATTTGTAATTGTAATGTAAAGCCATACCAGAAACTGAGCCGACCATATTGCGGTTAAATACGTGTACAAACTAAATAAAGATGCAACCCTACGCTATTTAATAGAACATCTCATTTACTGTTGTCGTCTTTAACGTACATCTTCTGAAATTAGTTGGTTTATATTCTTGAATAGTGTGGTAAAGCGTCTATCAGCTAGGTAAGTATCGTCATTGTGTTTGTGGTAATGCCGAAAGTTATAGTGTCCGTCAACCAAAGTGTCGAATGGTCAAACAGCCATTAGAATCGTGCAATCTCTTTCGTACTTGCATAGTCTTACGGAACATGGCTCTTGTCTGCAGGGTCACATAGTGCAGGAAATTAAGGAATGTTGAATTGCACCAGTCGTCACTTTGGTTGACGGGCACTATAACTTTAGTCACTAACTATAGTCACAGCGCGGCAGTGAAAGAAGATCATAGCATATATAATGCGTATTTATTATGATGCAAGGCCAAGAAGGCAAGATTTTTGACCCGTCAGTGCGTATAATCTACATGTTCGGGCGGGTCTTCGTCCTTAGTCGTATTTCGACGCAGCCGGCCACGGACATAGGAACGTAACTCCTCATAATTCCTACGAGCGCACGGGTCAATTTATGATTGTCGAATGAAATGAGCGACGAGATTTGTTAGAGAACATGGCTGTTTGGACAGATTGGCTAAGTTCCCAGTAGGGCTGTATTCAGTGATTTGTAATGAAGGCTCAACGGAGCGACATAGTCGTTTTAACGGCTGCACAGAAAAAACACTACACGTTGATTTAACAAAATCGTCTCGGTTAAATTTACTACAAATTGGTTAATTTAAAAAAAAAAACCGGTACAAAAGGGTTTTGTTCAATTAACCAATTTGTAGTAAATTCAACCGAAAAAAAGTCAACCGAGACTATTTTGTTAAATCAACGTGAAGTGTTTTTTCAGTGTGGAAAATGTATTATAGCACCTGACATCACCTACTTAAATCGGCTATACTTAAACAGTTTTTCAACAAAATCTATTTGGTTTGGCAAAGCGAAAAAAATATTATGTTCAAATTCTTTATATTATTGAAAATTTTACTATTTCCAAAACACGATTGGATGAAATCGATAAGATAGAAAAAAATCGTGAAATTACGTCTGAAATCCTCTTGAAACAATTCTATGTCTTCATTTTTCTATAATTAATGACACATTGCAATTACATCAGGCCCATACTAAAAACTTGACTCATTTATTTTTCACGTGTAGTGTGTTTGCTTATATAATTCATCCGTTTTCGATTTTCCCCATACGAATAACTGCAAAATGCTTCTCGTAACTCCGGTGCAAAGACCAATCGCTCAAGTTAATTGGATGTTGTCAGCGTTCAGTTCAGTTCAGTTCGTGCACGCCCGAAGAGAGCGGAAAGGGATCTGAGAGAAAAATCTAAATTAAAAAAAATCAGTAAAATGATTCATCATATTTAAAAAATTAATTTCCACGCCGAAGAAATTGCGGGTGAAAGATATTTATAATATAACTTATCTACGAATTTCTCGTTAAACTAGCACATTAACTAACAAACTAACATAAAAACTTTTTAAATAAAATAAAGGGGCGCTCTTTTATTTCGCCGCAAACTTTATTGGAAAGTGGGCGAGGCGGAACGGAAAAGGGAGTTGTACGAATTGGGTACTTAATGATGGCAGAGGTCAACAGTGATTCCAGTAGGTACTATTACCACGAGTTTATGCTAACCGTTCTCGTAATAGAAAACTATCGCTCGGTGCTTTTTACTTGTATCGGCAACGAACGGTATTTCCGATAGATTTCGATAACGAGAACGGTTTGCATATTCTCATGGTAATGGTACTGGACAGCACCGGTTCGGTTAGTAGATAGATTTCAATGTCATTTATTAGTTAGCAGTATTATACTAAAGCACTCACATTGTTAATATTCTACAGTAACACAAAACTATAATAAAAATAGTAGTTTATGCAACGGTTGCATAATGATAGGCCTTAAAACACTAGTGCGGTTTTCATGAAACGAGCCGATAGGCGAGTTTCATAATAAGATCGAACGAGTGTTTTAAGGCCAAATTATGCAGAGTTGCATACATAACTTTATCTACACACATATTATAAATCCTCCATGATGGGTTCAGAAACAATATTTTCTGGCAACAAGTTATTTGTTGCAATCGTGGCTGCATATTTCCGATATCCGGCGCATTTTCACATCACACACATTCCGAGAAGACTACTATTCATATTTTCAACTAAAATGTAAATTACAAACAACTTTTTCTATTCAATTCAACAACAATTCTAGTTTCGTTCAGCAAAACACCAACATAATGGCGCCAATTCGATCCTCTTTCAAGACCATTTTTTTTAAATCATAGACAAACGAATGAAGTCTCGATTCTCATGTCACTCGAGATCAAATGTTGTGCAGTTTATATTAAAAAAAACATACTGAATTGACGTTTCGTATCAATAACTGTTTTAATATCTATGGATACTAGAATAGAGACCCACTTGAGTTTTGACAGCTGTTCCAAATTTAATCTCATTTCTATACTAAAAACGATACGGGAATAACATTGCAGCACTCGTTTTACCTAATTGGTTGTCAAAATGGTGGTTATTTCCTACGGTTTTTGATTACACTATGGAGGTTTTATGATATGGGTGTAGATAAATTTATTTATCTACACCCATATCATAAAACCTCCATTGTTAACTCTGCATAATTTGGCCTTAAAACACACGTGCGATCTTATTATGAAACTCGCCTATCGGCTCGTTTCATGAAAACCGCACTAGTGTTTTAAGGCCTATCATTATGCAACCGTTGCATAAACTACTATTATCTTCCTAAGGTATACTTCCGACCAGTATCCGAAGAGGTGGCTCCTCCAAATAGAGGAACTGTCACTTTCTTTTTCTTTTTTTAGCGTAAGGCAAAGAAATAATCAAACAGCCGAGCAAGCGGATCAAATGTCATTGCAGTCATTTAAAGTAATTCAAATAAAAATTAATTACCTACCTTAAGATTCTTTGTCCCTGACACGTCCACTATCAAAATAAAATAAAATACGCCCCTCTTCAAAAAAACTTTACCTATCCAATTGGAGTGTTTGAACATCCTGTCATCCCATTCGGGGTTGTAAAATAAAAATAAAAATGTTTACTTGTTTTCCATGTATGAGAGCTAGCGTAAAAAAAAAACATTTTACTACCCAGTGTTATTATTTCTTTGTGCGCGGGACAAACATTAATAATCGTACAAAATTTCAGCTTTGTAACTAAAATAACCTACTAGCAAAAGTGGCTGTGCCGTACAGACAGATGGACATGGCCTGGCGAAACTATAAGGGTTCCCTAATTAGACTATGGAACCCTAAAAAGGAGATAAAAAGAAAAAAGTAAGTAGAAAAACAGGTAGGTAGTAAAAGTTTCACGCGTCATTTTATAATGTACCAAGAGCATAATGCATTTACAACACGTGAAATTGGTACCAAATTAGAAGTGTTTATTCAATAGAGTAACTTTTTGTGAACCGCAAGAAAACAATAAACGAGTTCTATCTTAAATATAATTTCCAAAGAAATGGACTACATAGGTGGACAGAAAAACATAATAAGACGCCTATTAACGAAGTTTTTATCGAAAACGAGCCTCATATATCAGAAAATTTGTCAACTGCTTGACACAAACAATAATAATGAAACAATACATGGAGAAACATAATTTACAAGTTTTTGTTCGATTCGATCAAATAAACATTATTTATGTCATTAAAGATAAATTCTTTTGGTTCCATAGGTTCCAGAAAATCGGGTAATGGAAAATGATTAATTATATGTCCTCATGAATTATTGTGATTTGAGTAGCGCATTTAGTTTTGGACGATGTAATGTAGAAAGGTGCCAAACTAAGAAACGCAAACACCTTTTGTGCTTGTAGTGCGTAAGGGCGGTTACGCATGAACACGTTACGACGTCGTGACGTGGCACGTTGCGACGCCATGTAACGTTGTGACGTTGTGTCGTGAAAAACTATCACTATCGTGGCACGCAACGACGTCGCGCCGTTCATAATTATGTGGTTTGACTTTAAAATTCGAGCTCTTTAGGACTCATGATATGAACACAGGTACCCTGAACTATAATAATAGAAGCAAAAAATAGTAAGGTACTTACGTAACGTAAATACATCAACAAAGGATGCGAGAAAATTATACGTACCTAATCTTGCCTTTGTGGTTTATAGAAATGTAGTGTTTTCTGTTTTAACTTTAATCAAATCATCTGTTCGATTAAGTGTAATTTTCTGACAATTGACAATAGTAAACGGATGTGTTTTATGTCGTCTATTTTAGTTTGCCAGTTGGAAATCTGTACTAATAATAACTTAAACAAAGCTATGGTGCAGGTGAGCGTCCGACAAAAACATTCGTTTAATAGCAATATAACAAAGAGCCAGCGAACAAGGGTTCCTATTACTGTCAACTACACTTACACGGTACCTATACTGTTTGGATCGGACAATTTTATACTAGCTTTTACCAGCGACCTTTTTCCACGTGGAATTCGTTTATCGCTTATCGTGTCGTTAACAGCTTTCTAAATATCGCTATGCAAAAAATCAAGTCAATTCGTGTCGGTCCATTTCCACGTGAATGAGGAACAAACAAAAAAAAACACTATTGCATTTGTACCTAATATAATTAGTACCTTTATTAGCATATAATCTGATATATAAAATTCTCGGTCGCGGTGTTTGTTACCAAACTCCTCCGAAACGGCTGGACCGATTTGTATGAAATTTTGTGTGCATATCGGATAGGTCTGAGAATCGGTCAACATCTATTTCTCATACCCCTAAATGATAAGGGTGACCCACCCCTAAATTTGTTTTTTTATTTACTTGACACAGAAATTTAGAGAGAGAGGAAGGGAGAGGGACTGAGTGAGTGAGTGATATGGGTAGGCTGCCCGGCGACCGGCATCACTCCGTACAGGGTGACTCACCGGAGGAGGAGAGGGAGAGTGAGAGAGAGAGAGAGAGAGAGAGAGAGTGCTCCGGTGCCCAGCATGTACCTAATACACAAAGACCCGGTAGGTGGCGCTGCTGTCGGTACGACACCAAATTTCATTTATTTAATTTGGCGCTGCTTTTCCGGGCAGGACGACGTCGGCCGGGTCTGCTAATATATTATAATAAGGATAGCAAGTTTTATCAGATAGGGGCCAATTCGAAAGCGTATTCGCTAAAAACAGTCACTAAACATATAATAAGAAACGTCGAACTCGATTTTAGCTCTGTGCTATACAAAACCGAGTTTGACCTTTCTTGTAGTTTAGAGAATTTTTAATTAAGAAGCCACCGTGTTTAATTAGACCCACGCAGCACGAGCCTAACTTTATTTTGCACAAAATTTCCAAATCCAAATAATATTTATACCAAAGCCATGTTTGCCTTCTTTGAAATCAGTTATTCACCTGTTTTTCTGTCGTTTGGTTTCGCTCGGATAGTCTTGTGAATTTAATAGCTTTTTCTGAGTGATCTTCCGTTTCGGACATGGTCTGGCTTGTGCCTCTTTGTGATGGACGTTTACAATTATCGTACAAGACTTCTTATTTTAAATATTTTAAACCTTAATCAAACTTTGGAGTGTTATAGAATATTAATTCAATTTTACACAACGTCGTTATCAATTAAGCTACTTTTTTATGACTCTATTATTTTATAAACTTACCCGTTAAACCTTCTGAAAACCTAGTGCACGTGACATTGGCCTTGGGCAAGGTATTAAATGTTCCCATTACCACCGAGTCTATTCGAGCCGTGCACAGAGTAGCTCAAAATACAGCTAGCAGTCGTCCTAAAACATAATAGTGGAACTGTGTTCTCGCCGGTTGCGAGACGACGTGATCGCTGCGGCTCGCGCCCGGCGCGGCGTGACCGCCGGCCTGCTGCGCGCGGCGGCCGGCGCCGGCGCCGCGCCCGCCGGGGCCGCCACAGCGGAACAGCAGAAGGCAGACGCGCAGCGCATCTTTATAAATGAGCACCTCACGTTAAAAAACAAGACTCTGCACTCTAAGACGCGCGACATAGCCAATTCTAAGAAGTATAAATGGGTGTGGATAAAAAATGCAGCTATTCTTGTCAGAAAAGATGACACCTCTGTCGTATACCGGATTCGGTCTGAGGCTGACCAGGCGAAACTCTGAAGTTTTCAAAAATATACTACCGATATTATCAATGTTTATAGACACAAAGCACAGCTGTGTACTGTTATAATTAACGACTTTGTTCACTATTATTGTTGGAACTTATTTAGCACGACACGGATTTAAGAGCTATTCCTTAGCGTTATTCAGTGTTTGGAAGTGCTACATATCTTATCACGGGTTTATTTACTTCTAGTCTACTTATTAATTAATTAATCGAGCGTGGCCACAAATAGTCTTGTGGCTCTGCCCACCCCATTAGGGATTTCGGACGTGATAATATGTATGTATGTATGTATTATTTACTTCCTACCACCAATGTACGTTTAAAAAGTTTTATTGTTTATACAATACATTACCACTACAAATTACCTTATTATAGTATTCTGCATTGTTATACTTATATCTTATACTTACACTATGAATGATAAAAATAAAATATTGAATTTCTAATACCAAAATTGTGGTGGTCTTAAATCTAAAATAATAGACGTGCGTTTAAATATACTGCAATGTACCTATGACGTCATAATATTGACCGAGACGTGGCTTACACCCGATATCAACAATGCGGAGCTGTTCGACAGCAGATATAACGTCTTCCCACGCGACAGGGACTTGGTGGGCACGGCAAAAAAGGACGGTGGTGGGGTTCTGATAGCAATCTTAGCGGATCATCTTGCGATCCGCCGTACGGACTGGGAGTCTAGACCATTGAGGAGATTTATATAGAATTAGGCATATTAGGACGCAAAATAATAATTAATGGCGTTTATATTCCTCCAAAGTCCCATTTACTAGTGTACCAAAATTATTGTAGTAAGTTGGAAGATATAAGTACGTATATTAGTGATGCTGACTTTTGTCTTGCAGGCGATTACAATCTGCCCGATCTCATGTGGTGTCAGCCCGCTACAGGCGAGATATTTTCTACTAACGAGACTCAGAATCTATGCGCTAGTGTTCTAATAAATTCAGCAGAATTGTTAGGATTAAAGCAGTGTAATACATTTAAAAATAAAAATAATATAACGTTGGACTTGATATTTTATAAAAAAGATTGTTGTATTTCGGAACCAGAAGTTGAAATTTCCAATACAGATCGGCATCACCCACCTGTTGAATTTAAAATTAGTGTCCATGATCACTCCATCGCCAACAAACCGATACGTAAGTACAACTTTCATAATACTGACTATCTAGAAATATCAAAGAAAATCTATGCAATCGACTGGACAATGGAATTGAAACAGCTGGAGCCAGAAGCTGCAGTTGATCGTTTTTATGATATTATTTATACTATTATTGATAGTCTTGTTTCACTAAAGAAGACTGCAATCGGAAAAGTTCCTAAGTGGTTTTCTCCCGGTTTGAAAATGACACTTAGAAGAAAGATTAAAATCTGGCGTCGCTGGAAAACGTATAATTCGTTGGCAGATTATTCAGAATTTTCCTTGCTTCGGAACCGAACCAAAAGATTGCTAGTGCAGTGTTTCAACGTTCATACTTATAATACAGAGCAATCTATTCATAAAAGCATCAAAGTGTTCTGGGCGTATGTCTCATCACTTAAAAATAGCACCTCAAGTTACCTAGCGGCTATGAGTTCTGAAGAAAAATCCTCCAACACACCTGAGGGTGTAGCCGATTTGTTCGCGGAATTTTTCCAATCCGTTTTCGAGCCGAGTCAACCTATTGACATTAGTGAGTTGGTTAGCCTGTCATCCTGTGACAGCGCATGTAATATAACTAACATTCATTTAAGCGAGAATCTGATATTAAAGAAGTTAAAAAATTTAGATATTAATAAAGGTGCAGGTCCTGATGAAATTGGTCCATATTTCGTAAGAAACGCAGCTACTTCGTTAGTAACTCCCCTGTACATTATTTTCAACAAATGTCTTAAGGCTGGATATTTTCCAGCTCGCTGGAAAATATCACATGTTACGCCTATACATAAAGCGGGACCCAAGTCCAAAGTTACGAATTACAGACCGATC
The DNA here is from genome assembly GCA_947859335.1 of Tortricodes alternella. Classification (NCBI taxonomy): domain Eukaryota; kingdom Metazoa; phylum Arthropoda; class Insecta; order Lepidoptera; family Tortricidae; genus Tortricodes; species Tortricodes alternella. The sequence continues at coordinate 19,737,499 of OX401968.1, read as the reverse complement.
TCTGTGCAATCCTGTATACCTAAAATATTCGAAGGTCTGATTCACGATGTTATATATCCTCAGGTGCAGGCTAAATTATTACCTGAACAGCATGGATTCATGAAAAAAAAGTCCACAGTTACGAATCTTATGTTGTACACGACCTTTCTTTTCGAATCTATGGAAAAAGAGGAACAGGTTGATGTCATCTTTACTGATTTCCGTAAAGCCTTTGACAAAGTTGACCATATTTACTTAATCAGAAAATTGGCATACAATGGCATCCGTGGCAACCTCCTCCGCTGGTTTGCATCCTATCTAACGAACAGGTCACAAGTCGTAGTCATCAATGGTTTTAGATCTAACTTAGCCAACTGACGTATATATCTATGGCGTTTCCATGGAGCTATTATTCTGTTATGTCGCTACCTAAAATTTAAAGCTGAATAAAGCCAAGTTTTCTCATGGTTATGTCTTTATTAATGTATCAATTTATTCAGCTTTATTTGTAACAAGGTTACTATACTAACGCAAAAATGCCGAAGGAAATACAATCTGAAAAAGTGAGTAGTATGACACGATATCTTCGCCCGGAACGATTCGAAGTAGAACCAAGTGCTACCGCGTCTGATTTGAAATGGGCACACTGGCTTTTTACTTTCCAAAATTTCTTATCAGAAGAGTGCACCGCTGATACGACCGACTCAATGAAGCTAAAACTGCTAGTGAATCATCTTTCTCCTGCAATATTCTCTTATATACGCGCAAGCGAAACTTACGACGACGCGATCAAGATTTTAGAAAACATTTATGTAAAACCTAAAAACGAGATACTTGCTAGACATTTTTTAGCCTCGCGTAAGCAGAGAACGGACGAGTCTGTAAAGGAGTATGTTCAAGCTTTAAAACTTCTCGCACTTGAGTGTCATTTTCAAAAGGTAACTGCGAAAGAGCACCAAGACGAGTCAATGCGTGGAGCGTTCATCGCAGGCATTAATTCGCAGAAAATAAGGGAGAGGATATTAGAGAAACTACACCTGTCCTTGGACGAAGCTGTCTTGCAATGTCACTAGAAAATGCCGAGAAAAACACACAAGCCTTTGGCAATACTAATACACCGCTAAACCTGAACGCTTTACCTGAATCCGTAAATAACGCAGCTGCTTCAACCCCTACCTTGCGCCCAAATTCACGACGGTATTGTTTCTTTTGTGGTGGCAATATTCACCAGCGGATAAAATGTCCTGCAGCGAATGAAAACTGTCAGCTCTGTTCCAAAAAAGGGCACTTCGCAAACGTATGCAGGTCAGGACAGCCTCAAAGAGCTAATGCTGTAACAGAGGATAATACTCAACGTGACGGAGCTCTGTCTGCAATCTCTGCCGCATCTCCGGGAAGTCTAAGTAAAGCCACCGTACCTATAACAATTAACGGATATAAAGCAGAGGCTTTGATAGACACCGGAAGCTCAGTAAGTTTTATAAACAAGAATTTGGCGGAATTACTGAAATTGAAGATAAAACCTAACCGTCAAACCATCACGTTAGCTTCACTCAGTCACGTTTCATTCGTCCAAGGTACCTGTTATGTAAATATCGAACTTGAAAAATATCTTTACAAGCACCAGCCTTTACTAATCGTCAACAATCTCTGCGCCGATGTAATTATTGGTCACGACATTCTCAAGAACCACTCTTCATTGGAACTGAACTTTGGTGGAACCCAAGAACCATTACGAATCTGCAATGTCATGGAAGCGTCAGTTCAACCTGCATCCTTGTTTACTAACATGTCACCTCTTACAAAACCAATAGCAGTTCGATCGAGACGTCACAGTAAAGATGACGAAATATTTATAAACACTGAAGTTACCAAACTGCTTGAAGATGGAATTATCGAACCCAGTGTCTCTCCCTGGCGAGCACAAGTATTAATAGCAGGCGGAGGCTTTCACAAGAAGAGAATGGTAATTGATTACTCTCAAACTATAAACAAATATACGGAATTAGATGCTTTTCCATTGCCAAGGATAGAATCAATTGTAACCAAAGCAGCTAAATACAATTATTTCAGTCAAATTGACCTGAAAAGTGCGTATCACCAAGTACCTATTCTAAAGAAAGAACGAATCTTTACTGCTTTTGAAGCAAATGGGAAACTGTATCAATTTACCAGAATACCATTTGGAGTAACAAACGGTGTCGCGGCTTTCCAGCGCACCTTGAACTATATCATCGAAAAGGAAGACTTGAAAGGAATATTTGCGTATCTAGACGATGTTACTGTTTGCGGAAAGACAAAAGACGAACACGATGCTAACTTGTTGAAATTCAAAGAAGTCGCCGCTAAATATCACCTAACACTGAATTAAAACAAATGTGTATTCAACAAAGAATCAATTAACCTTCTTGGTTATACCATACAAAACAACACTATTCGACCAGATGAGACCCGGCTAAAGCCGTTACTTGACTTACCTGCACCTGAAAACATGGCTGCATTAAAACGAGCTTTAGGACTTTTCGCTCATTATTCGAGATGGATACAAAATTTTTCAGAAAGAATAAAGCCACTGCTCTCAATTAACACATTTCCTCTCCCTGAGCAAGCAATTACTACGTTTAATGGTCTGAAAACAGATATCGCAAAAGCGTCTTTGTCTACTATCAATGATTGACGACACGTTTGGCTTAGTTGGTAGTGACTCTGCTTCCGAAGCCAGCGGTCCCGGGTTCGATTCCCGGTAAGGGCAAATATTTGTGTGATGAGCACGAATGTTTGTTCCTGAGTCTTGGATGTTTCCTATGTATTTAAGTATTTATTTATCTATATAAGTATGTATATCGTCGTCTAGTACCCATAACACAAGCCTTTAGAGCTTACTTTGGGACTAGATTGATTTGTGTAAAGATTGTCCCCTGATTTATTATTAATGAAAACGCTACGTTCACCGTCGAGACAGACGCTTCGGAACACGCCCTTGCTGCTTCTCTCTCTCAAAACGGCCAGCCCGTAGCTTTCTTTTCACGCTCTTTAACCGACTCTGAAAAACGGCAATCATCGATCGAAAAAGAAGCTGCCGCCATAGTAGAAGCTTTGCGTAAGTGGCGTCACTACCTGATCGGGAGACACTTCATGCTGATTACAGATCAACAGTCAGTTGCATTTATGTTCAACCAGATTCATTCGAGCAAAATAAAGAACGAGAAAATTGAACGTTGGAGATTAGAATTGTCTTGTTTTAAATACGATATAATTTACCGCCCAGGCAAAGATAACAAAGTTGCCGATGCATTGACAAGAGTCTGCGCACACATGGACATCAATAATCTGAAAACTTTGCATGATAATCTTTGCCACCCAGGAATCGTTCGCATGAATCATTGGGCCCGATCGAAGAACCTCCCTTACTCAATTAATTACATTCGTCAAATGACTACAAATTGCCGGGTATGTGCCGAAATTAAACCCCGGTATGCAAGACTAAATGGGCAGCTTATCAAGGCAACGGCTCCCTTAGAGCGGCTCAATATTGATTTCAAGGGACCATTACCGTCAAAGTCGCAAAATAAATATATTCTTACCGTAATTGATGAATACAGTCGTTTTCCCTTTGCTTTTGCCTGCAAAGACATGACTTCAAACACTGTAATTGATTGTCTAAATAAAATATTTTATATATTTGGCACGCCAATGTATATCCATTCAGACAGAGGGACTTCATTCTTATCTCAAGAGCTTACCCGTTACCTCGTTTCACTCGGAATCGCATGTAGTCGGACTACCCCCTACAACCCACAAGGCAATGGCCAAGTTGAACGCTTGAATGGCACTCTATGGAGGACAGTGCAGCTGAGCCTCAAATCCAAGGGTTTGCCGATAACGGATTGGGAAAAGGTTTTGCCTTTAACGTTACATGCAATACGCTCGCTGCTGTGCACGGCTACTAACGCAACTCCCCATGAAAGAATGTTCAATCACCCTAGAAGGAGTCCTAATGGGGTATCGTTACCTGCATGGCTATCTACTCCAGGCCCCGTTTTAATAAAAAAGAGCGTTCGTCATTCTAAATTTGACCCAATAGTGGAGGAAGGTCAGCTCCTACAAAGCAACCCTAATTATTCGTACGTGAGATACTCCGATGGAAGAGAAGGGCCAATTTCTAATAGGCATTTGGCACCACTCCCTTCAAATGAAGATGATGAATTCTTCTCTTCAGAAGATAATGATGACGAGCCTCAGGTTATTGTTGAGGAAACGCCTGCTCCTGGTATGTGTAATGACATTGAATTAACAGTAACAGAGGAAGCAAGGCCTACAGGCACAGCCCAACAAGATGTTCGGCATTCAACACGCTCTAGGCGTCCGCCAGCCTACCTGCAGGATTACCAAACGTCTTAGAAGGGGGGGGGTGAATGACGTATATATCTATGGCGTTTCCATGGAGCTATTATTCTGTTATGTCGCTACCTAAAATTTAAAGCTGAATAAAGCCAAGTTTTCTCATGGTTATGTCTTTATTAATGTATCACCAACGTAACTTCTGGAGTGATTCAAGGGTCGATTTTGGGTCCGTTGCTGTACATAATTTTTATAAATGACATTAAATCATGCTTCAAAAATAGCAATTTCCTAGCATTTGCCGACGATCTAAAAATTTATAAAATTATTAAAAATGAGGATGATTAGCAAGTTGATTCAAAAAGATCTAGATTTATTTTACATGTACTGTAGGAAAGGCAAGTTACAGCTGGCGGCCGATAAATGTGTGCAAATGACCTTTACTAAAAATAGAACTAGGGTTATTAGATTTCCATACTTTATAGGCAGCACACAAATAAAAAAAGTTGTAACAACGCGAGATCTCGGGGTACTGTATGATGAAAAATTACATTTCAATGTGCATGTGGATCGGATACTTAGTAAGGCTCATCAAATGTTAGGTTTTGTGACAAGGTCAGCTAAGGTATTTAAAAATGCCTCTACTTACCTATTGCTTTATAAAGCACTAATCAGACCACATCTTGAGTACGCCTCAGTAGTATGGAACCCCTTATATGCAAAATATATAAACTCCATTGAAATGATACAAAAAAAGTTCTTAAGGATAACGCACCGGCGGTTGACGGGTAAAAAATGTCATACAATAACTTACTTAAACATTATAAAGTTTCCTCATTGGCAGTAAGACGTAAAACTTCGGATGCAATTCAATATTTGTAGGGGTGAATACGACTGTAGTGAACTGCTGCGTTTGGTCCGGTTTAGGGTGCCGCCCCCGAGCCGCTGCCGTGCGCGCGCGCCGTTGCGCCGCATGTGTCAAGCAATAAGTCTTATTGTAATAAGAGCCTCGTCTCGGTCGATATTTTTAACACGTCTAAAAATCAATTTAAAAAACAATGTTCTGAAGTTATCCCGGAGGAAGAGTGGTAGATCGTTTTATATATACCTATACGTTACATTGAACTATAATTAGTAGTACATTATTTGATATCCGTGCTGTGCCGTGCGCTTGCTATGTTATTTTATTATCGTTGTCTAATTTTATATTTTATAAGAGCATTATTGTTCTATTATGTCTTAGTGGGAACTGTTGAGGAGTTAAATGCTTGTTCTTTTTTATTTTAAGGTCTTTATCATTATGTATCCTATGTACATTTAAACTCTGTTTCTTCCCCAAATAAAAACATAAAACATACTCGTAACTCTTATGTCTGCGTAAAAATCAGGTATAATTTTTATACCGTACGCAAATCCTCTTTTGATATAAATAACGTTGTTTTTTATTTCACTGTAATGTTATACGATTGTAGTTATTTTTTGACGTGGTGTCTTTTATTTTAATTTACGATACCTTCTTGTTTATTAATCAAGTACTTAGCCCTTTGTGTAAGTTTGGATCATAAAAAACGTCTCGAAATTGAGACTTTTATGCAAACGTGTGCGAGACGTTAGCTATGACTACGTTTATATACCTATACTTATTTGTTTAATTTTCCCCGATAAAAAGTACTATTGCTATGTTATTCTACGATATAACCTGATAATTTTAAGGAAACGCGAAAATTGCAATAATTGAAAAGTCTGTACAAATTCATTGAATATTGCATTAAGTTAAAAGTCAAATAATATTCAGTCATCAAGTGACAGAATAACATCTGCTGATTTAATTTGGTATGCAGGGAACATTATTAATGTCTCTTGTTACTTTTTCGTTTCTCTACTCAAGCGTACTACATTAAAAGTTTAAATTTAATTCTGTACTTGGCAAACCGTCGTTTAATTTCTTAAGGAGGGAAAGTACATTTTATAAAGTATAATTTTCTTACTTAAATCGGTAATTCACACAACGAAGCTCAATAAACATCCATATACAAATACTGCTCTCTCACTCTGTCTGCCCGTCTGTTATGTGTCACGGCTACATCGCTGAACCATTATTGATGAAATTTGGTATGGAGATACTTTAGCCCTGGGAAAGGATATAGGCTACTTTTTATTAAGAAAATCATCACCTAAAAAGGGTGAAATAGGGACTGAAAAATTGATTTACTGGAAGTTCGTGCTTGCTTGACCGATGAGGGCCCGTGGTCTTTTATGTATCTCCGCAATTCACGGCCAAACCGCAGGACTGATTTTGATGAAATTTGGTACAGATATAGTTTGAGCCCTGAAGAAGGACGTATGATAATGTTTTTTAAAATAACTAACCTCTAAAAGGTTGAAATATAGGCTGCAAAATGGTTGAAGTGTACGATGGGAACTCGTAACTTGAGGGAAAAATTCTAAATTTGAAAAGTCGGTATAATTAATATACATTTCCACACCGACAAAGTTGCAGTTAAAAGCTAGTTGTATATAAACACCAATAAATGTTCTGCTATTGCAGACGCGAACACCGATTTAATTTCAAGAAATCCTTGAATTTCTACATTTCGACGCTTAAATAATTTAGCGACCTCAATAATTTGATTGAAAGCCTTTCCAAGTTGATATCTGACACGTAAAAGGCAGCCCTCAATACACAAGGCTACGAATTTAACTAAATACATTGGCTCATCCTACGTTATTTTAATATTCTGGTTAGCTCGCTTTTGGGCAAAAGCTGGCATATGAAATGTATAATATAATAATAATAATTTGAAGGTTAACTGGGCCATGTATTGCTTCGACCATTGCTGATCTTTTGTCGCAGCCTTTTCTTATAGTTCACTGCTTAATCTCGTTGCATCCAGGAAGTTCCAGATGGGTGCACAACGTGTCGCCCTAGGTGGATACTTCTATTGCGCATTAATGGTCCACATGAGCAGAGGATGTGCATAGCTTTTTCCTCTGTCTCTTGGCAGAATCTGCACATTGCGTCTTGGCTCATGCCCATATTTGATATCAAATGGAAATTGTATCACCATCTGACAATCCTGATGGCCTTCGTCGTTGGCCGTCAACTTCATCCATCAGGGCTCGTATTATGAGCGTCTAATTCCAGGCAGTTTCCACCGTAACCTGAGCTGCCTGGAAAAATCATTTTATGAACGCGCTAAAGAGGCCGGCTGTAGCACGCTCATAATACGAAGTTTCCAGACGCGGAGACTATACATCTCCCTTACCTATTAGTCATTTATTAGAATTAATTTGTACCAATTAGGTTTGTTTTTTGCACTTTTGTGTTAGTTTTGAGATAAAATTCTAATGTCAAAGTTGAAAAAAGAGTTACTGCTGAGTTTCTTGCGGCGTTTCTTCTCAGCAGATGTCTCTTTTCGAAGCGCTAGTTGATTCAGACATGTGAAAGAGCCCATGTGGCCTACTTGCAAAATAAATATTTTCATTTTCATTTTCCATGCAGCTAAGTTTACGGTGGAAACTGATAATACGACGACTATCCGTTTTTAGGTTTTCAGTATGCATTTTTTCCTAATTCGTTCCCTAACCTATCATAAATTGGTCAAAATCGATTAACATTTAAGGGGTGGAAATCGTTATCGCCTTTTGTATGAAAAGGGTGATTTTTAAGGTTCACAGTTCTCTTAATTTAGGTGGATTTTTATAAGTTACAGTCAATTCGAGATGTGGCGCAGCCGACGAATGGCCATAAAAGTGATTAAACGTATGGCATTGTGGAAAATATTCCGAAAAAGATGGCTCGTGCACTCGCGCACAAACAATAAAGCTGCATTTTTTATTGCAGCACTGTGACACTCTCATAGGCTATTACAAAATGTCGTTTTCAGTTTTTCCATTGCGCTGTAGGCTATTAAAACACAGACTGCCTCAACTTAAATGTTTCGCAAGCTGGTTAATTATAAATTGTGAAAAATGTAATTCTAAAAGCAATTAAGTGAGGGTGTACAGATAGATAGATAGATAGATAGCATTTATTCAGAAACAATACAACAATTGCGTTTGAAATACACTTTTAGCAATAACACCACAAACACACAATGAAAGCTATAACTAAATTAAATACACTTTTACAATAAATAAATATTACATTCCACCATAACAACTATATATTACATTACATCAAAAAAAAAAAAAAAGGTAATAATAGTGGAAAATAATATATGTTCTTAACCTATTCAAACAAAAATCTCATCAATAGTATAAAAGCATCCTCTCAATAAAAATATTTTTAATTTGTTATTAAATGACACGTAGTCAGTAATGATTTTTAAGCCAGTGGGTAGTCTGTTAAATATTTTAACAGCTTGATGCCGCGCGCAGTGCTCTGCTATCTTGTGCTTAGGGTGAAAACTACGCTTCATATTTTTAGTGCGCGTTAGAAGCCGTGACTCTTGTTCTTCACACGTCTCATGTCTCGAAATATTTTTCATAAACTCAGTAAGCAGAACCAGTACGTACAAGCAAGGAACTGTCAGGATACCCAACTTCAAGAAATATTCTCTACAAGAGACCCATTGAGGAATTCGCAAAATAGTACGTATTGCTCTTTTTTGAACAACTAGAGCTTTATTAATGTTGTATTTGAAGCTATTTCCCCAAAACATGATGCTATATATGATGATGATGCTATGATGATGCTATGCTACATCACCATAATTGATTATATACGCGTAATTATAGAGCAGTTTAATTATAAAATGTATAAAAACATACTGACTAACTAATCAAGAAATCAGTGCAGTTGTAGGCTAGTGGTCTAACGCTGACTCGCGTATAGTTGCGGTTTCGGGTATATACCAAGAGTTCCATAGTTCTAGTTCCATATGGAACAATCGTTACATATCTAAATGTCAAATTATTGATCCCAATAGTTCCATACGGAACTACATACTAAGTTTTAAACCTGATTTTGGCATGAAACTGTAGTGGTAGAGCCCAACGGTAATCCTCACTAGATGATTACTGTTCGAATGGGCCGGCTCGACCGGGGTAGTACCACACTCACAGAATATCGGCGTAAAGTAATAGCTTGCTATTGCGTTTCGTACGGTGAGTGACGAGATCCAGAGGCCTATTCCCTCATCCCCATCCCATCGCCATTCCCCATCATCCCTAGACTGGCAACGCATTGGCAGACCTCTGGTGTTGCAGATGTCCATGGGCGGCGGTGACCACTTTCCATCAGGTGGGCCGTCAGCTCGTTTGTCAGACAATTGACATTCAAAAATAACTATGATTTTGGCAAAACAACGCGAGTTCTATAAAGCTTTAAGTTAATGAATAATGGGTTAGTGGGCGTGTTTACCCCGGCCGCGTTTTATTATTGTAAAACACATCTGTTACCAAATGTTACGGACGATCCCTTGCGTAATATAAAATCTGAAAATGTCAACTGAGGTATTTAATCGATGCGTAATGGTTATTTATGTAATATACCTATACGTGTAAAAGTCGTATATACTTACTTACAGAGTAGACGTTAAATATGAATATGTACCAGTAGTTCTATATGGAACTCCTGGGATATACACGGAGAAAACGAAGTGTCAGCAAAGTACCACTTTGGCTTGTCTAAAATTTTATGGCTACATACAACCGAGACTTATTGGAAAATAAATAGAGCTATGTAAATAATATAGAAATGTGATTTCTGTGACTTGTTTGATTTTAGCAAACAACCTTGTAAGCTCTGTCCGAAATACTTGTAATTCGCTTGGTTGATATTAGCAATAATTTGTTTATTCCCAACCCTTCCCTTTTTTCTTTGTACCCGCGGTTTCAAATACCGGCTCGTACCATTGAAATGTACCTAAAACTTAAACGTGTAAACGTCCCCTACCCTTTTTTTAGCTGTAGGTAAAAACACTCTTAAAAGAACCTATATTTTCGCAAGTTTCAAACAGCTCTTTCTAAGCAAATTGCTTTCGTTCACAAACACGGTACTTTTTTTTAACTTTTTTAAAGTCTAATGAGTCTCTTAAATACGATTATAAGACGTTATAGGTACTTTAATAGTTAAATATATTTGGCGCGTTGTAGTGAAAAACTTAAAGGATTACTTATAAAGTAGACTCTTTTTAAGTTGTCAATTTGTGTATTTGCAAAGTTTTTCCATTTTACAAAGGCCTAGGTAGAAGATATATCGCATTGGTTTTAATTTGCATTTGGTAGATTTGTTAACTTCATTTGTTATTTATTGGAAGGAAATACTAAGAGCGGTTTATGTTTTAACTTCTAGGTCACACAATATTTAATAACTAGCTTCTGCCCGCGACTTAGTCCGCGTGGAACGGTTGTAGTTATTCCCTCGGGAACTTTCGAATTTTCCGCGCAAAAGAACCGTATGTCTTATTCCACGAATTATGATAACTGTGGCCTCGAGGTTGACAAAATTGTCAAAATCTTTCATCTCCTTAAGGGCTCGTAAACGGGCTAGTTTTTCGGCAATTTATTACTCAATTCGGGCTATCCCCAAAAAGATTACATATTACATCACTAATGGGGACAAAAAGTTCGAATGTAAACTGGTGAGGATAGCCCGAATTGTAGCAATAAATTGCCGAAAAACTAGCCCGCTTATGAGCCCTTTTAGGAAAAAATCCTTTCTCTCTATCTAAACATTTATCTAGCTTCAGGAGTTTTGAATAGGCGATGATGAATCAGTCGGGGTATGTCTTTTTATATGTATGGATAGATAGATACAGATGTAGTGCTTAATTAATTTCCATCCTGTTTTATCGGAAAAGTTCGTATTATCGTGCTCTCTCAATTAGCTACAGCAGGCCCCCAATTCTCGGTGCATTAGAGATAATCTCAGTGCTACCAGCCATTTGACACAACTGTATGAATCGGACTTTTGATCTTGCAATCGACATTATCTCGAATGCATCGAGAATTGGGGGCCAGTACCAATCATACTATGCTTTCATTTTTCATTTTAACATTTGACACAATAATAAAGTTTTATATTACTGAATATAAACATGTCACTCATTGAATACAATAATTAATTGACACTTCGGGTCCCGTCGTCTTCCGATTGAGATCCGAGTTTTACCGATGGAATCATATTATTAACTATATCTGTAGATAGATTTATTCTGTAAAATACGCTGAAGCGACTGTGGCTTCCATACCTAACCCATTAATGTCATATCAATCTTCGTCTTACCCTTCTAAAGTCGGTCACGTAACGTTCGATTACAAAGTTAACGGCATATACAATACGTTTCAAATATTTAAAGCTTGGCCTATTTTCGACATTGGTGTAAGTCAGTTGGATTTAAGGCGTGCTAAATCTCGTCCCTTATTTAAAAATTTACTCAAACAGCACTCTGTCCATCCTTTTCCCTCGTTCTATGGTTCGTCCTTCACTCTTTCTGTTTCTCTTTTGTTCAGCTAAGTTTCCTTATTCGTTTTTAAATTATAAAATAGTCTGCTCGGCGAGAGTTGATAAAAAAAGTTAAGAGTCAGGGCTTCTTAATTCATTACAAATAGCGGCCCGCTAATTATTTTTACTGATGATAATAAAAAAATTAAAGGAAAAAATACATTGTAACAGTAAAGGCTCGAGCAAACCAAACGCGTGCGCGGCGCTTCGCGTCTCGGACGCAAAGCAAAGAACGGCAAAGCGAATTGAACACGGCACAGCAGAAATTAGCGCGAGTCCGCGTTAAAAACGCGATGCGCCGCACACGCGCTCGGTTTGCCCGAGCCTTAACAAACAACGATAACAACAACAATTTTAAACAATTATTTAACTGTATAAACAGAAAGCAACACGCAAAAACCCAAACGACACACTCGAAACCAATGACATATTATAGAGGACACAAGCACGTCATATTTAACGCATTTTAAACACGTGTCATAGATACTGTTTTTCTATTTCGTTTCTTTTCGGCCAGTGCAGATTTATGTGACATTTGACGCGCGCATATAAGACATTAATTTGCAATATGGCGATTGTGTATATGAACAATACAAATATTTTTTTTTCGCCGCCGTCCGCCCGGTGATATACCGCGTTTTATAACATCTGCATCCCTCGTACCAGGAAACTCAGTGCGCGCGGCGATAAGCGACGGCCGTCATACAGTTTTCGATAGTTAAGCGACAGTCGCTATTTCATAACGATATCATAATATTTATCAACTCTCGCCGAACAGACGTATGTATTTATGTATATTACGTATTTATCTGTGTATGAATAGTAGGGCCAATTCGAAAGTGTATTCGCTAAAAAGTCACTAAACGTAAAATCAAGTTTGACGTTTCTTATTTTAAGTTAAGTGACTTTTAAATTTAGCGAATACACTTTCGAATTGCCCCCACTATATATAACAAGACAGATAAATACATAATAATATACATAAAAGGAGAGGAATTTAAAACAAGAAACTCGATTATGTATAGCACAGGGCTGTCAAAATCAAATTTGACGTTTCTTATTTTGACAGCTCTGTGCTAAACAAAATCGAGTTTGACCTTTCTTGTTTTAAGTTTAGGATTTTTTTAATCCAGATGACTCCGTTTCGTTTTTTTTTATAAAATAAGAGTGGGGCAAACGAGCATGTGGGTTACCTGATGGTACGCAATCACCGCCGCCCATGGACACCCGCAACACCAGGGGAATCACGGATGCGTTGCCGGCCTTTAGAGAAAGGAGTAGGCTGACAAACAGGCAGACGCCCCACCTGATGGAAAGTGGTTACCGCTGCCCATGGACATCTGCAACACCAGAGGTGCTGCCAATTCGTTGCCATTCTAGGGAGGATGGGAATTGGGGATGGGATGGGGATGAGGGAATAGGCCTCCGGATCTCGTCACTCACCGTACGAAACGCAATAGCAAGCTATTATTTTTTATTTTTATTTAAAGATTCATTTTACATTATTTGCATATTTTAAGTGCATTTATGACTGCAGAAGCCAGGGTGGCTTAAGCGCAGTCAGAGAGTTCCTGGTTGTTACAGTTTATACATAAATTTAACTTAGATTAACTAGTTAACGTTATACATAATGAGGTAAGGATTTACAATATATATTCTATGTCTTTACAGGACAAGAAATATTTCTTGATATTTTTATTGCTTTAATGTTACACAGATATAGGTCTTGTTTGTCTTTTGGAAGGCTATTTATCAACTTAGGTAAGATATAATGATACATTCTCTTGCCATATGCATTGTTACATTTAGGAAGTACAAGCAGATTCATGCTATTTAGCGTTCTTAATTTACTGTTACGATGATTTTTTTGTAGGTTTACAATGTTCTTAAATTCATCTTTAAGAATAGACAGTTTTATCATGTTTTGCACGGGAAGTATACCACAGTATTGAAAGAAAAGGGAATAGTCGTCTCTGTGTTTTGCTTTGATGTTTCTAGGAACGATGGTTTTTAGTAATCGTATCTGCAGATTGTAAATATTATCTAGCCTAGTTTTGTATGATCTGCCGTAACTACTGAGACCATAACGTATCACGGAATCAGCGAGCGCTAGGTATAACATTCGCAACGTACTGTAGGGTAGTTTATGTTTTAGGATTGCGAATCTGCTTAGTATTGACCTTTACTTACTTACGCCAATATTCTGTGAGAGTGTGGTACTACCCCGGTCGAGCCGGATTGATGTTTGGCTCTAACACTACAAATTGTACAGTTGTACTTAATTTGACTATAGTATGCACCATCTGCTGCGTCTCTCCTATGCTATCTCTTCTTTTGAATGTTGTCTGGAAGAGATCACTACTGAGCGCTAATACCGCCTATTGTTTAACTTTAAGCTGTGTCTTTGTCTTTTTCCAAAAAGAAATATGTGATGTTCAATAAAGAGTATTTGTATTGTATTGTATTGTAAACCTTTCTTGGGGAACTGCATAAGATTTGAGCTGCAGAAGCGGAGCGGGTCGGAAGCGAGCCCGCGTAAGTAGTGTCATAGGAACTAAAATAGAAGCGTCCACATCAATCGCGAGGTAGATGCGCGGTCGATGGTGTGAGAGCTTCTATTTTAGTTCCCGTAACACTGTTCACGCAGGCGCTTTCGTTCCGCGTTTCAGTCTGTGAAAGCCTTAAGATAAAGACAACGTAAATCGATATGATGTACCATATCGCTTAGCTAATGTCAAACCGAGGCCCAATCCTCTGGGGAGGTGATAGAAGGCGGCAACAATGTTTGTTACAACATGTCTTTCTTTTCATGCCGGAAAGTGTGAGAAAATTGCAAGATTTGTCCCGGGTACTAACAAATTTAGTTGAATACTAGCTTATAAAAACCAGTAAAGAATAATACGGCCACTTGTCCTAGAGGATTGTTTAGCAAGATGTTTATGCACAAACAAACATCTATTACTTATAGTTAGATTCCATCCTTTCTTAGTAGGTATAAAGTGAAAACCGCATATAAATATATTATTATTCTCACAAATTTTAAAGTCTGTTCGCCGAGAGTTGATAAATAATGATATCGTCTCGAAATAGCGACTGTCGCTTACCTATCGCAAACTGTATGACGGACGTCGCTTATCGCCGCGTGCACTGAGTTTCGTGGTACGATGGACGCAGTTGTTGTCAAGCGCGGTGCTGCGCCGAGCGAGCGATCACGCGCACGGGACTGCCATATTGCCATTCCGTTCTGGAATAAGCTTCGATTGTGTCGTTTGGGTGTTCGTGTGTTGTTAGACGAACCAATTGAACGTTTCATAATAAACGTCACCGACTGATTCTTCTGCCGACTCTGAGACTGCGTCATGGTCGTCGTGCGATGATTTGCCAGTAATGGGACATATACAGGCTATTCAATAATAATAATAATAATAATATTCTTTGAAAAAAATATAGTTTTTCCCTTAAATTTTTATTGATATTAAAAAACCAAAGACGCGTCTTTCAAGCTCAAAATTTAAACCCTGGGTTGCTTTCAGTTAGTCATGCGCGGACTTTTGGCCGAGTAACACATGTCGTGCTCTATTGAAAATGTTCTCAAAAAAGCCACTCTTGAGCCAAATGTCGGTTCCTAATACTACAAAAAAAATAAAAGGAAGAACTTATGCTTTATTTCATTTGTAGGTACATTCAACGTAAATAGAAGTACTAAAATGCATTTATTTTGTTCATACATGATCGCCATATTCCAAATTAATGTGTAATATCCGCACGTCAAATGTCACCTAAAGCTGCACTGGCCGAAAAGAAACGAAAAAATAAGAAAATTATCGGAGACACGTTTTTAAAACGCGTTGAGTATGGATATAACGTGTCTTTCTATAATATGTCATTGATCATCGGTAAAAATAATTAGCGGGCCGCTATTTGTAATGACTTAAGAAGACCTGATTTTTAATCTTTTTTTATCAACTCTCGGCGAACAGACTTTAGTATGCTTTGAAAAACCTTAGTCTATGTTATCTGCGGTTGACCCAGACATTTTTATAGTTTCATCTTTTTCTACGGTTTCGTAGATATTAACAATTTTGCTTTGGAAAGATTATGATATCAAAGGCGGCCATATATATGCTAATTTCTATTATACTATGCTAACCTGAATAAATAATTTTCTTCAGACATTCCAGTTCTTTTCCCGGAATCGAAATAAATAAAACCCAACTCCAAGGTATCCTTGTATCGTTATTTTGCTTTGTGACTAGTTTCAGCTTACCTTTGTTATTCAAATAAACAGCTAAGTTCAAGAATTACAGGTTGATTTGTGATTGAAGTTATTACTTAGAATACTGTAATGGCAGCGATTATGACATTACTTAACAGACCTTAGTAAAATATTTTTAAAAGAAATGGCGATTAAAGTCAACCCGTCAAGAAAACGTTGGCCTGAAGCCAGATTCCATTAAGGGGTTTGGCATAATTTTTAATGTCCGAAACTTATTAGGCATAACAATTTTCGCATATTTTATTTTCGACGAATCTTAAACTTGCCGCAATTTTGTTTGGCATAATTCGTTATAAGCCGAATGGTTGTTTTCCCGAATATTATATTAGCATAATATTGACATGGCCGAATTTTATTTTGCTTAATGTTTTTTTGCATATATGTACTTTTGTAGAATTTTGATAGCCCGAAATCCTGTCCGAATCTATGTCCAAATCGAGTTGCATAACATACAAAAAGGTGGGAAGGGGGAGTGAAACCTGCCACAAGGGGGGCTCAGGGGGCTAAGAAGTGCCCTGCCGAACCCCTGCCAGATCTGACAAAATGTGCAAAATGGAGGCTGCCAAAAGTGGAAATTTTTTCGCTGTCCCGCTGCGGGAATTTACCCGATGTGCCCTAAGGTGTAAAATTGTGGCCGCCACATGAAGGGGTAATTGAAGTATAGATATAAATACGTTCACTAAAATAAAGTACGTTAGTTGAAATTGCTATTATATTAAAAACGCGGCGTCCCACAATCACTGAACTAAAATAACTGAAAATTTTCACTAACTCGGACATGAAACAGTTTTCAGTTCACGTAGCAGGCAAAGAAAGTAGGTAATAATAATCCTTGAGTAATTATGTATACTAGAGTGGACGCGTCAACTTGATTTTTTGTAAAGCCTGTTGAGGCCAAATGGCACAAACGCCTATATGAAATGGATCACCGCCGGACGCGGCGCGCATGCCCGCTCCGTCATCAAGTGCTCGCGGTCATTTGTTTGAGATGTCTGTTCTAGTGTAACATGTGTGTGTGTGATACTTCAATGGTAGTAATCAAATTTCAATTCATATAAATACTCGCAAAATCCCCAAGGAATGCTGTAAATTTATTCCGCATGGCCAAAACTTGGAACAGGCAAACTATAAGTGTTCCAATTTGGAACTTCCAATGCAAATATTATTCCAGCGCTCAATTATTCCCAGTCAATCATTCAGCATCATTTGTTCCGTTGGCATATTTCAGTATGACAACCTAACCTTTTGCTCGTCCCAGCGGTCTGGGAATACGATTTTTCTACATTCGCCCGTCACCCTAGGTTTATAAATAGGTATGCTATGTCAAGGTGCAAGTCTGATGGCTTCAGTGGTCGTGCCAGATTTCATAAAAGCGGTATGTATCCGTGTTTTTGTGGTTTTAAACCAATTCATTCGTTGAAGTCTTCTATGGCGCTTCCAGTCCCATAAATAAAAGGCACCGGATGATCTTTCACTCGTTTACTTAATCCCGGCATGAACCGAATTACAAGAGAATATTCAACTAAATTAAAGTTAACAATATTAACAGACGTGAGCGTTTGTTGCGTTGTTGTGAAATAGGAAGATTCTAGAATGACAAGTCTCGACTCGTTCCCGCTTTCTGGATTGCGTTTCGTTACTCCAGAAAGCGAGTGCGTTTTGTTTGCAATATTACTAAAGGCAACTTTCCACACATTTTTTAATAATAGGGGTGGGTATGTACGCTGGGGCTAAATCGAAAGGTGTCGTGTAAATTTTAAATTCTCTAAACTTAAAATAAGAAACGTCAAACTCGATTTTGTATAGCACCAAGCTGTCAAAATCGTTTTTGTTTTTTTTTAATTTAAGTTTAGCGAACACATTTTCAAATTGAACCCACTAGTGGAGAAAAAGTATACACACCCAGACTGAGGTCCAAATCCTTTCCTTCATTGGAAATTTACCTGATTGATAACAACAATTGTCGGTAACTACTGAAGTTAACAGTAATTGTCGTCAAGCAGTTTATCAACCACATGAGGCACCTCGTTTTTCACACTCACTTGATTGGATTGTCACATCACCTCACTGCACAAAAATGGTTACACAATATACATATACAAGGGTGGTCCCAGAAGTACCCGATCTGCTGTGTAGATGGCCGTTGATTTTTGAAAAAACTTATTGCGTTCGAAAGTAGAATTCAATTTAAATTTGAAAGTAGAAGAAATTACGTACTTTTTAACCGACTTCAAAAAATCCAAAGGAGGCGGTTCTCAATTTGACGCGTATATTTGTATTTTTTCTTTTCATCTTTTTGTTGTTTATCAGCCTTCACATTGAACGCTCTCAGTGAAGTTATAAACCACAGAATACTGAGAAGATACTACGTATTTATAAACATGGATAAAATTGGTCACCGTTATGATTTAGATTTAGATTTATTTATTTTCCAATATTATATTACATTATAAATTGCACAAGTTTTCGATTTTCTGCCAATTAAGGCATCCGCCAAAAACGAAACCGTATTGTACGAACAAACAACTAAGGGACTGATAAATTAAAAATTGAAAACGAGCAATTCACGAAGTGTAGGCAAAATTGAGGTTAAACAATTAGAGTAGAATGTAGGGCTTGTGGTTAATTGGATCGCAGATGACAACAGCCAACGGCCGTGGAAATCATTAGTAATAGAAACAGGGTCAGTGTCCTCACCATCAATTTAAGAACGTTTGACGTATGTCACAAACTGATCCGACCGACTTTGATCTGACGGAAGAGGCTGTTGAATCTGCAGGGTTGACGGTTATTAATAGTATGTTGGTGCAAGAATTATTTATCACCTTCCACCTACTATCCTCTTGATGAGTGATCGATGTCCTCCCAAACGTATCCGCCGACATGCAAGCGACACCCTGACGCAATCATTTAGTTCAGGCTGCATTATTTCTTGGATGGGCACGAGGGTGACTTGCAAACTCAATTTCTTTTTATGTCAATTGTCTGACAAACCGGCAGAAGGCCTGATGGAAAGTGGTCACCGCCGCCCATGGACATCCGCAACACCAGAGGTGCTGCCAATGCGTTGCCAGTCTAGGCAGGACGAGGAATGGGGATGGGATGGGGATGAGGGAATAGGCCTCCGTATCTCGTCACTCACGTACGAAACGCAATAGCAAGCTATTACTTAACGCCGATATTCTGTGAGAGTGTGGTACTACCCCAGTAGAGCCGGCCCAATCGAACGGGAGCCTGCCGTTTCATCAAAAACCTTTTAACAAATTATCACTTCCCAAACAAATTTTAGCAACCGTTTATTTGCCAATGCAATCTTTGGAATAATTTTAGTACGCACATTTTCATTTGGTTTCATTCAAATTTTCACTCAGCAGAATATTACTACGGAAAACGACATTAAGTCATTTGGTCTTTTATCAAATGCTTTATTAAAGCAAAAAATCATTAGACAATAATCATTTTGTCAAATGAATTGTTATGATAAAAAGTATAAAGACAAAAACAGCAAATACGAAATAATAATATGTTGCGGTGAGCGAGCGAAGCGAGGTTTTTTTTTTCATCCCTTAATAAAACATGCTCTAGCCTTATTTTGTTTGCGTAAAATTTGTTATGCCAACTGAAACATTTGACTTCATGAAATTTGGTGTAAGTACCAGTTGGCAAGTGAGTCATTGTTGGAACGTTCACTTGCCAAGCATTAGGTTTGCGTTAGAATGATTTGTGAAGAGTTCATTTGTTTTTTTTTTATGAAACAAGGGTAACCCCAATCGAACAGTAACCATCTACTGAGGATTACTGTTTGGCCCTACCACTACAAGAGAAAGTCCGATTGCAAGAAGTACAATAAAGCTGCCCAAATGAGTCATACTATCCTCTTACTGAGTATATAACTGATACTTTATATTGTTCGAATAGTCCACAGGCCAAATATCCTAGACACCGCTTAGCCTAACTGTTACTAGAAATAAAGCTGCGAATCTTGCGGGGCGCGCGGGGTTTTTAGCGCGCTTTGACTGTGTAGCGTTCGAGGCCTTTAGCCCCGCCACTTATGGCTTTTTGCCTCTTAACTAGCAGCGGGGTTCGCCCAACTATGTGGAGTCTATTGGATATATGGTCTGTGTGGTAACCTCTCAGGTTCGTCTGAATCTTTGTACCAACATTTTGACAACCTTTTTTTACACTTCTATTTTGGTATTGTGTTGTGGTGCACGTGAATACTACTGAATTATTTTGGAGAAAGTTTTGTACATTGTCGGATAATCATCATCAATACATATAAAACAGTACCGTGACTCACTTATAGACAGGAATGTAGGTAGCCGTGCCTACACCAAACGCTCGCCGCGTTGTCAACCGACCCCGCGGAGTATCCAGAATAGAAGAAGTGAAAAGGGCTGATAAAGTTAGCATGGAAAATACCGCAGGCAAAAAGTTTGGATGCAGAAAATAACAAAATTTGTGAAGCACACACTGAGAAAAAATTACTGTACCGACATACGTAATTCTGGATGCCACGTACGTAATTCTGGAGAAAAACGTACCTAACGTAAGTAGAGACTCGGCTACATAGATAATGTTGCGGGCTACATAGATAATGTTGCGGACTACAAACGCCACGTAACAATCAACATTATTTCGGATGCTTCGACATTATTTGGACTTGGCTGCGAATACATTACGGTAATGCAGGTATAGCATCAAAATTTTTCTCAGTGCAGGAAGCTATACGAGGCGACAGGAAGCTATAGCGTATTCGCTAACAAATTTGGCAACTGTCCCTCGCCGAAAATATGAGTCTTAGTTTGCTGATTGCTGCGAGTCGACTGCCAAATTCTTGTCCCTCTCGGAATGCATCTATCGAGAAGTGATAAGTAATTATTTCCTTTTTTTGTTACAGAAATTGGAAGTTGCTTTTCAATGCTTGGCCAGGAAAAGGTTAATTTATTACGGAATTAACAATATCTGATATTTCTAGGTAGTTTACTAACGGCCAGTCATTATTTTTTAAAGGCCATTTGAAGACAGCTTTTGCTTTTTAACACGCTTTTATTAGCTTCACTTGTAACTAACTAACAATGTACTCAAATCTTAGAAGTCAATTTTAACCTACTTGTAATCGTCGTAATGATTTGAAATTTTGCAAGTGTATGCAATACTGAGCACAATACAATAATTTGGTACCATCGAGTTTTTCTGACCATGGAACTAGGAGGTGGATAGTGGAACTCTTCAATGAGTATTAGTAAACCCCTCGAGTTTGAGCTCATATGGTTTCTTTTGACGAGTCCAATACATTACCTTGGTGATGAGGGTCTTTTGTACTTAGTAGTGCGTTACTGATAAAAACGTGTTTTTTTAGTTTTTCTGAACTATAATTTTATTGTAAATAATTTTTATGGCAGTAGAAAGGTTAGCAAGCAAACGGCCCATCCGGTGGAACGTGGTCACCGCGACCTATGGACATTTTCATAATCGAAGCTGCTGTCTAGGGGATCAGGGGCATGGGGGATAGGGGAATAGGGGATGGGAGATAGGCCTTCGGAATTTGTCACTCACCGTACGAAACTTAGGTACTGTCCGCTGGTATTCTGTGTCAGCGTGGTACTACCTCGGTCGACCCGGCCCTTTGCGAACAGGGAGTCTATTCGGGAACGTCTAAGTGATACTGCAGCGACCCGCGAGCGAGACTCTCATCTCGCTCTTACGCATTACGCGTCGCGCGGAAGAGTAGGACGAGAAATCTCGCTCGCGATTGGCTACAGTACTACACTATTTGTCTAGGTTGTTAACTTAATATAAACAAATTAACCCCAGTGACTCAGCTAATCAGCCAATCAAGACATTCCATATATCTAAAAGTGCCAATTAAGACGTAACATGGATGAAAAAGACAAATAATAGTCGTGGGGATGACTGTTTGATACACGCGTACACGCGTATTAGATATTCGCGTAATTTTGTAGCATTAGTACCCTCATTGACTTTGACGACGCGGATAGCCTAGTTGGGAGTGACCCTGCCTCCGAAGCTAGCGTCCCGGGTTCGATCCCCGGTACGGGCAAATATTTGTGTGATGAGCACGAATGTTTGTTCCTGAGTCTTGGATGTTTCCTATGTATTTAAGTATTTATTTCTCTATATATTTTCGTCGTCTAGTACTCATAACACAAGCCTTTAGAGCTTACTTTAGGACTAGATCGATTTGTGTAAAGATTGTTCCCTGATTTATTTATTATTATTTATTTATTTATTTATAATAAGTGACCCAATTTTCATACAGTCATGTATGAACGACACAAAACGGAAACCTGACAATACTATGTAAAATTACGGACATTTTTTTTAATATAATGGAATCAATAGTACCTGTTAATTATTCTAAATATAAAAAAACATAAAATTTACAAATTCATAAAAAAAATATATGTGAAAATGCCCATATACCAGTGGCGAAGCCTGCCTACAAGCCGATTCCTGACGGCTTTACCAAGCTAGAAAGCTACGGCTAGCTGTCAGTGAAGTCCATGTTACTCTCACTGAATGTTAGACTCGCACGTATTGTTCTAATTCTTCCGGCTTCCCTTAGGAAATATTTGACGCTTCGCCACTGCCATATACCCAAAGCCATTATATATAAAGCGAACAATTCAAAGATTAATTAATTAGTCATTGTTATAAAGGCATAATGTCAATGCGTTAGCTTCGTTGGTTATAGCTGAATCACTTTTGTGAAGCATTTGTGGCTGTAGTGGTGTGTTCCTTTATTGTCCTATATTTGAAAAACAGACACAAATACGCACACATTTATACTTTTCCTTATCTACTCACACATATGCAAATTCTTCCCCAAAGTGATTCAGCTTTAACTATATTTGACACGATTACGAGACGTTTACAATTGTGAGCAGGGTAATGCAAATGGATAGGCGGAGAGCTACTAATTATTTAGTGTCAGTCAGACATTGATAGCCCCAGTGAAACGCGAATGCCTTGACAGCTTACGAAATATATGCAAATTAAAGTAAAAGGAGACTACCAAAAGATAAGAGAAACTAATAGCAAAAGTTGTAGCGAGAGAAAATCACATAAGAAAACTTTTCTATGATGATGGCTTATCAAAAACGAAATGCAATTTAAAATTGAAAAACAGGATAAAAATGGCTTACTTAAGCAATCTGTCGAAGTAGTTGTATTTAATACATTTTTTTTCGGAAACTGGTTTCACTGCCAAATTCAATGTAAGATAAAAAATCCCTCGAAACGAAGCATGTGTTAATTTTTCCGCTTTTTATTGAATTAAGAAATGAACGATTTATGAATTTCACAACATGTATAGCTAAATCAATTTGTAATGGTATTTGTAAATAAAAGACAATCTTCGTTCGCAGTTTCTTGGTATTTTTACCCATGCATTATTGGTATCAAATGAAAGGGCTCAAGAGAATTCCAAAAATGTATACCATGTTGGTATTCATAAGTATGGATGGCTGAGATACGCGTCATACTCGTGAACGGGTGCTGTCCGTGGGGTACGGACGGTTCATGCTCGCAAGGACCATTTCAATTGGTTAGTGTTTAATTTATTAGTTTTGTGCGATATCTGAACCTGACTTGAGAGACTTCATAGTGTTCTCTATACTATATTTGACAGTTTTTCATATTGGTATATTTGTATTATTAGGACATGAAATGTTATCTTTCAAATTGTTTCTTTTGATATTTGGAGACCTTACATCTCCATCTTTATACTTGACCGTGGAGACTGTCTACACCTCCATTTAACCTAGATTAATCGATTTAGATGTTTCTTTGCTTCAATTTTTTATTTTATTATTATGACCCTTAGAGACTTTATACATCTCTAAGTTACTTAACTTTTCCAGACGCGGAGACTATACATTTCCCTTATTAGTTATTTATTAGAATTAATTTGTACCCATTAGGTTTTTATGTTGCACATTTTGTTTTAGTTTTTAGATAAAACTGTACTGCCAAAGTTGAAAAAAGACTTACTGCTGAGTTTCTTGCGGCGTTTCTTCTCAGCAGATGTCACCTTTCGAAGCGCTGGTAGATTCAGACATGTAAAAGAGCCCAGGTGGCTTACTTACAAAATAAATATTTTCATTTTCAGTACTTTCTGTATACAAATATAAGAAATATGTACCTTAATTTGGTTTTTTTTTCTCGCTACCCGAACTGTCCATTCAAAGCATACTTAATACAAATTAAGCTAAAAAGATGAAAAAAAGTTGTTAGTTTCAGGTTACGTTTAGTGTTTTTTGTTTTTTACAATTAATAATTTTTTGTCACTTTATTTTCAATGTAAACTTCGTAAACTAAAATAAGGAAAGAGCAAAGTGATATGGTATATATACTATATGACATAGGCAATGTGGAATAGAGTCCCAGGTCTTTTAATCCATAAATCGATGGTAAAAATATCCCGTAGTCAACTTTTTATTGCCACGAGGCGCTACGTGCTACGCTTGTAGCGCGAATTGTGATTGCACGTGTAGTATAGTTGGTAGAACTTACCAAACAGTGCCATGAAGAAGCCGTACAGCACGCACATGGTGTGTCCGAAGATCCAGCGGTGGAAGAGTGAGGATATGAGGGTGAAGGGGTTACCCAGGACAGAGACGGAGAAGTCCGAGCAGACCAGGTTGAACAGAATGATGTTCAACGGCGTCCATAGCTAGAACAATACAAAACTATCAAAATCTTAAGGTGTCAATTAGCAACAAGTCAATGTCAGTAATATATCATATTGTGAGAGAATCAAGGGTTACCAAGATCTCGTGATATTCAATTGTAGTCTTTACTAAACTGCTCTTTAATAAGAATATACAGATGTAGTGCATAATTAGTTTCCATCGTGTTTTATCGGAAAAGTTCGTATTATCGTGCTCTCTCTATTAGCTTCAGCGGGCTCCCAATTTTCGGTGCATTCGAGATTATCTCACAATCGAGATTAAACGTCCGTGCATACAATCATTTGACACAACTGTATGAATCAGACGTTTAATCTCGCAATCGACATTATCTCGAATGCATCGAGAATTGGGGGCCAGTACCCATCATACCATGCTGTCATTTTTCATTTTGACATTTGACAATAAATAATAAAGTTTCATATTAATGAATATAAACATGTCACTCATTTAATACAATAATTAATTGACACTTCGGGTCCCGTCGTCTTCCGATTGAGATCCGAGTTTTACCGATGGAACAATTTTTTTCACTATATCTGTACATACTACTAGTTTGAAACTTTATTTTTCAGGGATGACACCTATCTAGACTTTGGAAAGTGAAACATCTACAGTCAATTCATCTATACTTGTCTTATTTGGTAATAGTAGTTTATGCAACGGTTGCATAATGATAGGCCTTAAAACACTAGTGCAGTTTTCATGAAACGAGACTATAGGCGAGTTTCATAATAAGATCGCACGTGTGTTTTAAGGCCAAATTATGCAGAGTTGCATACATAACTTTATCTACACACATATTATAAATCCTCCATGATGGGTTCAGAAACAATATTTTCTGGCAACAAGTTATTTGTTGCAATCGTGGCTGCATATTTCCGATATCCGGCGCATTTTCACATCACACACACTTCGAGAAGACTACTTACTATTCATATTTTCAACTAAAATATAAATTACAAACAACTTTTTCTATTCAATTCAACAAAATTCTACTTTCGTTCAGCAAAACGTCAACAGAATGGCGGCGATTCGTCTTTTTTTTAAATCATAGACAAACGGATGAAGTCTCTATTCTTACGTCACTCGAGATCAAATATTGTGCAGTTTATATTAAAAAAACATACTGAATTGACGTTTCGTATCAATAACTGTTTTATTATCTATGGATACTAGAATAGAGACCCACTTGAGTTTTGACAGCTGTTCCAAATTTAATCTCATTTCTTTACTAAAAACGATAAAGAAGTCATGTTATTTCTTTATCGCAGCACTGGTTTTTCCTAATTGGTTGTCAAAATGGTGGTCATTCCCTACGGTTTTTGATTAACCAATGGAGGTTTTATGATATGGGTGTAGATAAACAAGTTTGTAATCTCAAAATGTGCAATTCAAAACAGCTGTTGTAGAAATTGGCAAAGCGACGTCTAAAATATTGTCTCCGGTTCCTTTATTTGCAAGGAAACAGCTGTTTTAGCCAAAAAAGGTGCATTTTGAGGTTAGAAACTTGTTTGCCAAATAAGACAAGTATGGATAAATCCACTGTAAATACGAAATCTCTCTCTCTATCTAAATCGTTAGAGCCGTTTCCGAGCAACTAATTACATACCTACATATACAATAATTGCTCTGAAAACGTAATAAGATATTAATAAAAGATTCTGGTATGTGTAAGTTATACCAATAAACAAATATTAATTACTATGTTAAGCGGGTAGTAGATTGTTTAGTTAAGTAAGCCTAACTTGGAGCTCATTACCGATATTTCATAAATAAAAGCAAATGTATGCAAAATTGGGTAAAATAATAAATTAATTATAATATTTCCTTTATAAATTTCATTTGACGATAATCTATACTAATATATAATGCAATTACATTATTGCAATTTTCGTAGGGAAAAATTATATTAGCAACATATAATATACCCTATGTTACTCGCTGATAATGTAACTTTCTATAGATGAAAGAATTTTTATAATCGGTTCAGAATTTTTTGAGTTTATCCATTATAAACAAACATACAAAAAATCGAATCTTTTCTCTTTATAATATTAGTATAGATATAGATAGATGAAATACTCGAGCAAATGTTTGAAGGCAGCTCTTGCGTGACTTTGTCAAACAGGGCTCTGAATCGGGTTTGAAATTGCGGCTAGGTAATTTCATTAATTAAACTTAAAGTACATATATAATTTTAGTCAAATTAAAACTTTCGTGAGCCATTATGAATACCTACTTGAAATAAATAAATAAATCGTGAGAAAAGCCGCGTGTATTTCAAGTATTCTATATAATTTTGTTTCTGTCTGAAACACCTTATTATATCTGAAAAGTTTTTTCATCAACACTATTATAATACCAGTCTTGAGTTCACTTTCGGTAACAAAAGCGCTTTGAGTGTTGCTTGACTGTCACTTCGTTTCGTCAAAGAGATTTATCTCCTGTATCCTCTTGTCTATATTATTCTCCTGTGCACAGGAAATTATTGCATAACCTTCTGCTTGAAAGACGATAGCATAATTCCCCATGCTCAAGAAACTGATGTTGTTTTTGGCATGAATGCCTGCTCCAGTAACGGAGTTCGTTTTCAATCAAGCATTCGTGTACCGCCTGATACCGTCCCTATTCAAAGTCAAAGTCAAAATATCTTATTGACTGAGCAAGCGAAGCCGTTTCAGCTTGGACAAAAATGCTTTCGTATGTCTCTCCGGATTTCCTGCTGTTCTCCTGTACAGGTCGTATTTCTCAACCGATTATCGTGAAATTTCGTGAGCAGGTTCAATACTTATATGGTTTTTTTTGTAAATGCAGTTTTTCAGGGCTTTTTGCCATTACAAAATATTTGCGGTACCTATTAGTAAACTGACAGCGACCTATGTCGATGTATCGGGATAACAGTTTTTAAACGGCAAAGTTAAGTTTGTCGTGAGGAACCACTAGTTCAATTTAGGCTTGTCAAAGCTATTATGAAGGGCGAGAAATCAGTTTATCATCGGGTTGGAAAAACATATATAAATCTTTTATTTGGTGGTTTCAGCCCTTAAGCCTATTGAAAAATTGTCGGATGTTGGCAAGGGCATACGATTTCTGTATGAGAAACTTGAGGTTCGTAAAAGATTAAGCTGGTTCTTTGTCGTTCTCTTAAGTATGTACTTTGAGGCTGTAAAAGGTCCTAAAATTATTAAAGTACCCTTTCATCCTCATTATAACTTTCTTAAAGAGTACCTAGAAAAATGTATGTGAACGTTGGACAGTTAAGCACCTAAGAACAAAACCTTCAACTAAGTTAACCCCGCTATGTGGGATTTAAATGATTGTACTTTTTATAATTTGTAATTTTTAGGGTTCCGTACCCAAAGGGTAAAACGGGGCCCTATTACTAGAACTTCGCTGTCCGTCCGACCGTCTGTCACCAGGCTGTTTCTCATGAGCAGTGATAGTTAGAAAGTTGAAATTTTCACAGATGATGTGTTTCTGTTGCCGCTTTAACAACAAACACTAAAAAACAGAATAAAATAAATATTGAAGGGGGCTCCCATACAACAAACGTGATTTTTTTGTTCGTTTCTGCTCGATATTGATAACGGCAACAGTAATGCTTGAAATATTCACAGAATATTTAATTATATAATCACTTTAAAAAATTAATAATTTAATTAAAATAAAACAAATATTTCGTGCGCGAGTCCGACTCGCACTTGGGCGGTTTTTTTTCAATAATGGAAAGCCTGCTACACTATCCCTGAGTGACATAGACCACTTTTAATCCCGAAAGAGGAAAAAAGTTCCTTGTGTTATTTTATACATTTAGATTTAACTGATTACAATTTTTTTTGAAGTTTAATATCTATATAATAATGTAATGGCGTCCTGTATCCACCATTTTGAACTTTATTCCTGTCATATCTACATTGACAATCGGGAGATTAATAAATGTGTAAGCATTTAAACTCTGCGTAAAAGAAGTAGCGTTACTGCAAAACAAAAATGTCCTCAAATAGCAATAAAACCATTTCTCTAACCATAAAAAGTAATTCCACATCAGCCAGCGCACACTTAACAACTGGCTCAAGTTCAAGTAACACATTAAGTTTGACTTAAACTTGAGCCTCGCCTTGTAGTTAACTCGCAGCGTACCGAGAATTCGTTACTTAGTTTAACAAGTGAATGTTCTTGCTAATATTTATTTTATTAACTGTGTTTTCGCTATGTGAAATGTTTGATCACCAAAAACCTTGCTAGAATATTATTTGCTTACCTTATTTTTGTGTTAGTTAATGTAATGTAATTTACTAACAATATTATTGTTTTCAACCGTATTTCTGACGGGATCACGCGCGCACGAATGGTTCCGTACCATTATCTATAATCAAGCAAAAATTTCACGTTTGTTGTATGGGGCCCGCCTTAAATACTTATTTTATCATAATTAAATTATTTATTTTTAAAGTGAATATATATTTAAATATTCTGTGAATATTTGAAGCGTCTACCTGTTGCCGCCATCAATATTGAGCAAAAACGAGCAAAAAAATTACGTTTGTTGTATGGGCGTAATAGGGTCCCGTTTTTACCTTTAGGGTACGGAACCCTAAAAAGCAAATTGAGTCAGTTGAGTAGTTCCAGAGATTATCCCCTAAACACAGACACACAAAGAAATTTTATTTGTTTATAATTATTAGTGTAGAAAACTACACAATATATCACTATCACTAATGTTACAAACTAAAATATAAAACAAATCAAATAATCTTAACTCTCCATTACAACATAGTACCCCAGCGGCCCTAGCAAGGTTGACACAAGAATAAGTTGGCAACGCATTGGCAGCACTTCTGGTGTTGCAGATGTCCATGGGCGGCGGTGACCACTTTCCATGAGGTGGGCCGTTAGCTCGTTTGCCAGTCAATTGACATAAAAAAAAGTTAAATGGTCCTATCTCTAAGTGCGTCTCTCACACTCGTGCCGACGAAACAGATAGAGAGATAAACGGGTTTAACTTATTCCCGTGTCTCGCATGCTAGGGCCGCAGGAAGCTGGCCGCGTTTCCCCTCTGCAACGCTATAGGTTCACAATTTAAGTGAAAAAAGATCCCGTTCTGAGCCCTTACCATGAGTTTGCGCAAACCGTTCTCGCTATCGAAATCTATCGGAAATGCTGCTTGTTGCCGATACAAGTAAAAGGGACCGAGTGATAGTTTACGCTAGCGAGAGCGGTTTGCGCAACTCATGGTAATGGTACTAGGATCGCCAGAAACGCCGACCCGACTAACTTGTTGACTAACGTCTCGACAGCAAGTGCAGCAAATATGTAGTTATCATTTGCCGCACTTAAGGGTCTGGGCGTCGTCTTTTTATTATTACGTTTATATACACTACAGAAATAAATAAATAAAACCGGACCAGTGCAAGTTAAACTCGCTTGCAGAGGGTTCCGCGATTACATGGAATTTCCTATTTTACTTTAAATACCATAGACGTCTTATAGATTTCCCTGTACACTATAGGTATTGAACTCATGACTCTTTGACTCACTACTTTTTGTATATTTTTCAAAATTTTAGGCCAGTATTATAGTTTCGGATATAAGAGGCTATGGGAATAGTCAATTTTTGCCTATTTTCCTACATACATGCAAAACCATTTAACTTAAAATTATAAAAAATATATGTTTAGGATTTCATATGTCACACGCTGTAGTAACAATGCAAAACATTTTTTTTTAAATTTTCTAATTTACCACCAAAATGGGCCCCGATGTTTAAAATACATATCCGTATTGTGGTCACTGACTTACATATGTGTACCTTTCAACTCAATCGGTCCAGTAGTTTCGGAGCAAATTGGCTGTGACAGACGGACAGACATAAACACGAGTGATCCTACAAGGGTTCCGTTTTCTCCTTTTGAGGTACGGAACCCTAAAAACTATAAAAGTGATACAACTATAAAGAATAGTTACCTGCCTATCCTTATACATGAGCAAGATCACCATCAAGTTGAGGAAGAATCCAAAAAACCCGATGAGGAAGAGCACAAAGGCCGACGCCACGTACCCCCACCGCGGCATAAGAAGAGGGAACTCCTCCTCATAAGGCCTGACCATCGTATCATTCCAGTTGACAGGAAACGACGTCATGCTCATTACAATCGTATCACTGTCCACATAGAACACTTTACTTCACTATACGCATTAGTAACATTATTCACTGCACGTATCTGAAATAGAAAAAAAAGCGTTAGAATTGATTTTAAAATCTAAAGCAGTGTGTTTCAACCTTTTTGAGTATGCGACCCTATACAGGTAACAGAAATCTGGCGACCCCCCATTACCGTAAACCGTGGCTTGCACCCGTGACCCCTCGAACAAGAGTTTGCGATCCCCCAAGCAAGGTTTTCCGACCCCGCTCGGGTCGCGATGTCGTCACCCACAGGTGGAAAAACACTGATCTGTAGTAAAGGATTCGAAGAAATGTCCCATGGTTCATTGGTTTAGTTTGGGTTAACTTTCGTATCGTTTGTTTGTTTAATAACGATACAATAATGAAAACAGGAATACTTTCAAATGTCTGCATCTACCAGCGCTTCGATATCTGTTGAGAAGAAACGCCGCGCCGCAAGTAACTCAGATTTAAACTTGCTCAGCAACTATTTTTTATTATTTTCTGTTTCGCTACTGGCAATATCGTTATTTTGTTAGAAATAACTTAAGATCATTTCATATAGTGTAAGTATACTTGTTTTTATATTTTTTAAGACTGTACGTTGCCTCAATACATAGAAAAAAAATAGCAAGTAGCAACATATGTACCTAGTTGATTGATATTATTTAAAATGAAAACCGGTCATTTGCGAGTCGGCCTCGCGCACCGAGGGTTTCATACTACGGTAATTTGGCATGGTTTCAACCAATAAAACCTATAAAACTTACCAACTTTGTTGTAAAAAATTAGACACGGTACCTAAGCTAGTATAACCCTCATAAAGTACTTAAGCTATGAGTAAACTTAATGCACCTATGAACGAGCACCGGTGCACAAAGTTTACTTTCAGTAAGTAAACTAAAGGCACCCAGTTGCACAAAGTTTACTTAAAGTATCGATCAACTTTGACATCCATCTTCATAGGTCTATTAAGAGGAGTGTGAAACTACGGTATTTCATACAAAAGGCGATAACGATTTGCACCCCTTAAATGTTAACCTGTTCACTAATTTTTAATAGGTTGTCAGTCCGAACGAAATCTAGGTCTATAAGTTTTGGTTTTTTCACTATAATCAATAAATTCAGTGTGATTGTTGTTTCAATATTCTCATACAAAACTAATTTCGGCGATTATTTGACTTTGTTGATCTTATATCAATATTCAAAAAACGTATCTATAGACCTAGACAACCTATCAAAAATTGGTCAAAATCGGTTAACATTAAGGGGGTGGAAATCGTTATCGCCTTTTGTATGAAAAGGGTGATTTTTGCCGTTGGTTCACAGTCCTTTCAAGTCATTATACTTGTACAGTACATTAATTCACCTGGGTGAATGTCCAGGTGCATTAGATAAAATACACCGAATATTTAACATTGGTCTCAGTGATACAAAACCAATCGTTACTATGGTACTAAATGCCGCTTTTTTATCACTTTTTTTTTCAATGTAAACGCAAAAAAGATAAAGACAAGACAAAGCGATATGATATGCCATATCACATAGCGAAAATGTCGAGGCCTAAAGTCTGTCCGCCGAGAGTTGATGAATATTATAATATCGTCTCGAAATAGCGACTGTCGCTTACCTATCGCAAACTGAATGACGGGCGTCGCTTATCGCCGTGCGCACTGAGTTTCGTGGTACGAGAGACGCAGTTATTGTCATGCGCAGCGCCGCGCCGGTTGAGCAAGCGCGATCATATATTACCATTCCGTTCTGGAATACCCTTCGAGTGTGTCATTTCGGTCTTCGTGTGTTTTTTTAGAAGCAAAACAAACAATCCAGAAGCAACTGAGCGTTTCATAATAAACGTCACTGACTCTGATTCTTCCTCCGACTCTGAGACTTCGTCATGGTCGTCATCCGATGATATGCCAATGGGATATATACAGGCTATTCAATAATAATATTCAACGAAAAAAATAGTCTTTCACTTTTTTACTATCATTGGTAAAAATAATTAGCGGGCCGCTATTTGTAATGAGTTAAGATACCCTGTTTTTTTATCAACTCCCGGCGAACAGTCTTTAAATAGGTACAAAGATATCAAGAAAGAATATCCTTCAACAACTTTGCCGTTAACATGTACACATTAAGTTTCTTCTTTGGCAAAACAATTTGAGTGCCCGGAATAGTATTTCTGACAACCTTTTTGCATAACAATTATTAAGTTGTACCCCCGTTCTAGGAACCAAGAATACTTATTTGGTTTGAAAATGAAGTTACTTAGATTTCTGGGATTTCTATGCTTCAATTATGAATCGTTCGACTTAAAGCTTCCTTTTACAATTAAGTTTAATACTTACTGGGAATAATAACATACATACACATACATAGCATCACGCCCGAAATCCCTAATGGGGTGGGCAGAGCCACAAGCCTACTTGTAGCCACGTTCAATTAATTAGTTCTAAGATGGTATGATGAACCATATGGTGACAGGTGATCAGCCCATCGCCCATACAGATAGTCCACCATGTTGGTGAGGACCCGTCCCTTAGTCGACTTTTACGACATGCCAGGATGATAAGCATCTGCACGCATTCTATGCTATTTCTTCACTCCCAGTGCAGCAGAGGAGTAATAAAATGGTAAAAAAATATTAATTAGGTATACCTAATAATTATTACTAAATAACTTTGTTTTAATATTCAGTCACCCGTTTGACCCTAGTCTCACCTAAAAAGCAAAGACAGTTTCTAGGGTGGAAAACACTTATTAATTCTTACCTTCAAACCAAGGTTGTATGACACAGGAAATACAGATGCAAGGGAGAGCTTTCCACACCTTAGCGATGCAAATAAAAAGGATGTCGTACACTGCTTCGTACAACTCATTGGAAACAATGAAACGAGGATGAAAACTCTCCCGACGTCTGGTAGCCCGGTGGCAGAATGCGGATGGTAGAATTAATTATGTTAATTTGCAATGTATGTATAGTTGAGTTGCCCGCGCTACGCATGTACGCATACATGTATGTACCGCTGCATATCGTCGGTGCGGTATGAGGTTTTTTTTAATGTCAATTGACTGACAAACGAGCTGACGGTCTACCTGATGGAAAGTGGTCACCGCCGCCCATGGACATCAGCAACATCAGAGGTGCTGCCAATGCGTTGCCAGTCTAGGGAGGATGGGGAATGGGGATGGGATGGGGATGAGGGAATAGTCCTCCGGATCTCGTCACTCATCGTACGAAACGCAATAGCAAGCTATTACTTTACGCCGATATTCTGTGAGAGTGTGGTACTACCCCGGTCGAGCCAGCCCATTCGAACAGTAATCATCTAGTGAGGATTACTGTTTGGCTCTACCACTACCAAAACCCGCGATGCTTTCTTTCCATTCTTGTACCTAAGCAGACGGCCGGAATTTTACTTCAATTTATATTTCAGGGATTATAGCAGCGTTTTGAGCAATGCGATAGCGAGTTCTTGGCAATGGAAGTGCACAATTCACCTAGATCAGTGTCTCAAAAAACTACAGACCTGTTCACTCATGAAAACGCGCCGGCCGATTTTGTCCTGTATAAAGGAGCTTTACTGGTACTATTCTCGCTGTGGAGAGGCGCGTCTTCATGGGTGAACAGTGTATCTACCATGAGTTTATACAAACCGTTCACGTCATCGAAAAATATCGTGCGGTGCCTTTTACTTGCATGGGCAACAAGCAGTATTT
Source organism: Tortricodes alternella (assembly GCA_947859335.1). Taxonomy (NCBI): domain Eukaryota; kingdom Metazoa; phylum Arthropoda; class Insecta; order Lepidoptera; family Tortricidae; genus Tortricodes; species Tortricodes alternella. The sequence goes on along the minus strand of OX401968.1, from coordinate 19,702,850 downwards.
CCAATAGTTTACGATAGCAAGAACTGTTTTCGAAAAATCATGGTAATGGTACAGGGCCTGTATTCGACATTGCCTAAACGATATCGGAAATATTTTGCTACGATATGGTAGCTCTTATTTACCTGACAGCAAACGCGGCCGCGTTGTAAAACCATCGCTATTGCTAAGGCTAAAGCTTGAAATTATTCCACCACCCAAGTCCAGCCCTCGAGTAATTATAATCCTTCTCTCAGCACCGAAGTGTTGTATCACCGAGTTATATAACTAAGTTGTGAACCACAGGACCGCAAGGCTGGAGCTTGGTGTCAATGCAATGCAAATACTTTGTTACATACTTAAAGGATATATATATATCTTGTGAGCAATCTCTACGAAAATTGATACTATTATGTTTGTAATAAGTAACTGTTTTGATTGGAACTTTGACATCGTGATAAAATCACATTTAGCAGTTCTCAGAACGTTGAACTCTGTATTGAGTTTTCAATTATTCCAAAAGTGACATTTCGAGTTGGTGTCATTGACATTACAATATTGATGCCAGAACTTTTTACATAATAATATAATTTAATTTCACCACAAGATACCGTAGATATTTCGATACTTAGAAATAAAAATACCTTTCCGTATCTCATAAATTATAACACATGTATTAACAAATCATAAGTTGCATAATGGCTTTTAGACTAGTAATAAAATGATCTAAGTCGCTTGTTTAAAATTAAAAAGAAATAATGTGAAATACAAATCCATTCCAAATTCAATTCTAACGCGGTTGAGTATTTTAAAATAAAAGTGAATTTCATTTGGAGTTATTTGCTTTTATTTTTTAACGTGCGAAGTATAAAATGAGTGAATTAATTTAGTAATTTTAATTAATCAAAGAGTAGAATTTGCCTTCGTTGGCCAACAATTATCGTAGGGTCAACCGAGCAGAAGTACAATTTGTCTCAACCGAGTCGTCTCTTTCGTTTGACTCAAAGTGACTACGCTAGGGGTTTGCACGTGGATTAGACTAGCCTTTGAGTCCAATTTACACACGTAAATGGGATTATACGAACTGCACCAGGTCTCACGTTACATGGTTCAATTTATTTAACTATTTTAATTAAGTTTCTGAATGTGGGAGAACGAAGAAAATATTAGCTACACGGAAAACACGAAGCGTCGGCAAAGTATCAATTTGGCTTGTCTTCAATTTTACGGCTACATACAACCGACCCTTATTTGAAAATAAACAACAACTTTGTAAATTATAGACATGTGGTTGCTTTGATTTGTTTGATGTTGGCAAACAGCTTTGCAGGCTCTGTCCGAAATAAGTCGCTTGGTTGATATTAGCAATACTTTGTTCATTTGTAGCCCTCCCATTTTTTCAGTGTAAAATGTAGTAAATAAGGAAATAACATTAGGTACATGACTTTCAACAAAATTAAATATTGTTGGTAGTGTTTAATGTAGTATTCCTAATAATAAATAAAGCGTTTCAATGTAGTAAAATATTATGCTCTATCACATAATTTGAAGAGATGAACCTTCCACACGAAACCTATACAGAAAAGGTGAAACGCAACGAGGACCTTCCCGCAAAGGTAAGATTCTGTAGGCTTAGTTCCATATTTTTCTCGAAAAACTATGTTAATATTTGTAGCCGTTTAGAAGTTACATATTGTAAAAGTTAAATCCAAAAATGTGAATCCGTTCAACCCTAACAGCTATTTCAAATTCAGTGTGGTAATTAGTACGAACGCGGGTGTATCAGGGTTGGTACCATGATTAAAAATGATTTATGTTATAAGAATATTTTTATTTGAAATAAACGTTGATCATTATGTATAAATAATCATTGGATATAGCATTTAATGATTATATCACACGAGTGTTAAATAAAACGTTTATTATATGAAATGAACTTTATATATTTTGTTATTATATCATCTGATCGTTATATCAAATGAACGTTATCCCTTGCAATTATATCAATAGTTATTAGAGCCAATGAAATTGTATAATATGTATAGTATTTCATACATTACACACACGATCATTTCAACAGGGATTTCCAAACTAATATGAAACTATAGGAACTATTAGTTCCTAGGAAATTATAAACTGATGGCCTTTACAAAGTAAGCGATGAATATAACTGGCTCCAAGCAAAGGGAATAGCGAAGTTCTTGTTTGCGTTGCGGTCTGACCGTCAACATGTAGGACATGTAGAAAGTCAGTCCGCAATGACCTTATTTCTGGTTGGTACGGCAACCAGAAATAAGGTCATTGCGGACTGACTTTCTATAAAGCCTTAACTCCATGTTCATAAGTCATTTAATTCAGGACATAAAAGTTAAGGAACTGAAAATGAAAATGAATATATTTGTTTTGCAAGTAGGCCACATGGGCTCTTTCACATGTCTGAATTTACCAGCGGTTCGAAAGGTGACATCTGCTGAGAAGAAACGCCGCATGAAACTCCGCAGTAGTCTTTTTTCGACTTGGACATTAGAGTTTTATATAAAAACGAACACAAAAAGGGCAACAAACAAACCTGATGTGTACAAATTAATTCTAATAAATAACTAATAAGGGAGATAGATGTATAGTCTCCGCGTCTGGACAAGTTAAGTGACTTAGAGATTTATAAAGCCTCTGAGGGTCATAATAATAAAAATAATAATTAAAACAAAGAAACATCTAAATCGATTAATCTAGGTTAAATGGAGGTGTAGACAGTCTACACGGTCAAGTATAAAGATGGAGATGTATGGTTTCCAAATATCAAAAAGGAACAATTTAAAATATAGCATTTCTTTTTAAGACAATCTGTGCAAATTAAGAAAACTGTGTCTTAAGTTATTCTCATGTAAGTGACAATTGTCTTGACGACGATAAAGATTATTTTACTTTTGTACCACCAATACCATTACTATGGGTTTACGAGAGAAGTTTTCGCTTTGGAAATCTATCGGAAATACTGCTTGTTGCCGATACAAGTAAAAGGGACCGAGCGATAGTTTTGTATTGCGTGAACGGTTTACATAAACTCATAATAGTATAATTATGTTTAGATCTTGAATATTGTCAAGATTTTCGGTGTCATGTTATATCTAACGATTTAAATATTTGGCTAATAATAAGACACAATTTCGCGAACTTACCTACTCCTGTATCATCGAAAACGGTAACAGATTATCATGAACGAAACTTTCATCGCAGCGTCCATAATGAAATGCGACGTACTGTTGACTTGTAAAAGTTGCAACTTTGAGGACTACCTTTGGAAGGAAACTCAAACAGGATGCAAAGTTTTACATCTGCTACAGGAAATACACAAGGTCAAGTGAGGCAATGCAACGTTTCGTGAACACGCAACTCTATCGCTACAAAAAGTCGCAGTGGGCGAACGCCTTAAATATTTAAACTCGCTAAAGTGGCGTTTGTGAATTCGGCCATATAACATAAAAGCTTCATGTGCACTCTAGTGGAATCGTCTAACGCCCATTCCTAATATTCAATCCGCGGATTGCTTACTATCAGTTAAAATTTGACATATTTTGTAAGCGGCAAATGTCAAATTGTTGAAATGTATGTATTTATCTATATACACCTGTATTCGTATTGTTGTCTAAGGTCTGTTCGCCGAGAGTTGATAAATATTATGATATCGTTTCGAAATAGCGACTGTCACTTAACTATCGCAAACTATGACGGGCGTCGCTTATCGCCGCGCGCATTGAGTTTCGTGGTACGAGGGACGCAGATATTGTCAACTGCGGTATCGCGCCGGGCGGACGGCAGCCAAAAAAATATATTTGTTTTGTTCATATACACAATCGCCATATTGCAAATGAATGTCTTATATGTCCGCGTCAAATGTCACATAAATCTGCACTGGCGGAAAAGATACGAAAAAGAAAAAAATATCTATGATACATGTTTAAAACGCGTTAAGTATGGATATGACGTGTCTTGTGGCTTTCTATAATATGTCATTGGCTTCGAGTGTGTCGTTTGGGTGTTCGCGTGTTGCTTTCTGTTTATACAGTTAGGCTATTTAATAATAATATTCTATGAAAAATATATAATCTTTCCCTTTAATTTTTTATTATCATCGGTAAAAATAATTAGCGGGCCGCTATTTGTAATGAGTTAAGAAGCCCTGACTTTTTACTTTTTTATCAACTCTCGGCGAACAGACCTTACTCATTGTGGAGCCGGAACAAGGAAACAAGTAAACGACTCGAGTGCTGACAAGAGACTGTCAATTTATTAAGTAAACACAAGTGAAATATAACTCCTCATACCGTAGCACACACAGGCCTATTTTAGGATTAGATCAATGTGCATTAGTGTTCAAGATATTATTAGTATCAGCGCTAATGTACTAATTATGAAAACACAGCCTCAGCACTTAAACCCAAATCTTAATATGATCTTTAAAAGTAATTGTTGATTCAATTAGGGTCGAGAATCTGGTCACGTGGAAGGGCTCTCGTTATGGTAATGACGGAGTAACAAATGGGGCTAAGTGTGCAAGTTTCAAGGACTAACCCTTACGACACGTACGCACTTGTTCACTAGCAAGCAGCCCTGGGTTTACGATTTTCCGAGTCGGGAAAAAAACTAACATTAGCTCCCTTCCAGTCCAGCATTTGAGATTAATGATTTTGAACACACGAAATCGGCGCCCTCTTTAATTAAAGCCCTGGGAAGGTACCCCAGTTTACCCCCCTAGATCCGGGCCAGCTGGTAAATAATATTAATGTGTTATTAGATACCTTTTCTAGAAAACTGCCTATTAGCTAGGGAGCTGAGTGACAAAATTTCTATATGATTTGTTCGCTTGGCAGACCTGAATTGTTCGATTACTGACAATGTAAAGAAACACAGAAAAATAGTCTGCCACCATGGTAGCCCTGCGTTTTCCATTGACAGCGTTTCAACAATTTAAAAAGAAAAACGGTGTCCTAAATCATTTGTTCGTTTCTGCCTCTTGGACTGATGTTCAGAATCATCCTCAAAACGATGAACATCGAAGAGGCAGACGTGCAGGGCTCTGTTTTATAACGGGACAAAGTTGCAAAAATGTAAATCATTTGTTCGTCGTTCTCGTTGCGTCCATTCGATTCATTAGGACTCCCAGAATAGAAAAAAAAGTTGACAGACGTCTAGGTCGCTCATTTTTTTATGAACGATTTTATTAAGTTGTAACTCAAAAACGCAGGGACATACGACTTTCATTTACTGGACCAAATCGATTTGTATTGACATAAACTTTCATCCCTACCAATATGAAAGACGAACAAATCATATACCAAAATGGCACCCAGCTCCCTAACTATAACATTATTCATGCCTTTCACGCCGCACCCATGAAGCTACTACCTTTGTCTGTTGTTTATATTTGTTATCATTGTTGTGTGTTGCTGCTGCTGACTAGCATTCCGGTCCACGGCTTCGCCCGCGCCCCCCAACCCCCAATTCACTATTTTTAATAATAATTATATAAATTATTATATCACATTTCTGGTTAATCGCGGGTAATTGTTTTTAAAGATTTTGACACAACTTTTCACTCTTTTCACTTTTCCTTTTTTTCCTGCAAAAAATCCTTTCTTAGTGAGTCTCTACGTCACGAAAGGAAGCATTAATCAAAATGTTATGTTTCTAGCTTGTACTAAAATAATTTCGAAATGTTTTTCGGTTAGGCGATGTAAGTCAGTCAATCGGCCAATACATGAATTTTTATAATAGGTATAATATAAATAAAGTAGTTTTTAAAACGCCAGGAGGCGTAGCCGTCTGGCTTGAGTTTTATGTCCTTGGAAAATAGGTTTCTTTATTTGCTATCAATATATATATAACAGTACCGTGACTCACTTATAGACAAGGCAGAGCCTAAACGGGTTTTAATTTGACCTAATAATATTCCGTACTAAATATGAAACAAATGAAATTTCAAAACAATAATCAAATAATGGCACGTAAACGACATTATAACAATTGTAGTTTTGATAAATCTCAAGAACCTAAATAAATTACTCCTCTGCTGCACTGGAAGTGAAGAAATAGCATAGAATGCGTGCAGATGCCTATCATCCTGGCATGTCGTAAAAGTCGACTAAGGGACGGGTCCTTTCCAACATGGTGGACTATCTGTATGGGCGATGGGCTGATCACCTGTCACCATACGGTTCATCATACCATCTTAGGACGAATCGAACGTGGCCACAAGTAGTCTTGTGGCTCTGTCCACCCCATTAGGGATTTCGGGCGTGATACTATGTATGTATGTATTAATTAATGTATAAATAAATCAGTCTCAAAGGCTAGTTTTTTTGGAAAGAGGCAATTTCGAGTAAATCACTTTTTGTAAAACGCTGGGAGCTCTCGTACAAAACTACAGAATTAAGATAAAAATAAGTTTAGACAATTTTCGTAACGAAAACACGCGCGGTGATCACTCAACCAACTTTTATATTTATAAATGAAATAAGTCGCATAGAAAGTATAAATCAGAAATAAGTATGTAAATTTTTATTTCAGCTTTTTATACGATGTTTTCGGGTAAAATAAAGCCTATTATCTCCTTGACAACATATTTGCTTTGATTATCTCGTGAAATTCACATTTTCAAACGGTTCAAAGTAAAAATAATTAAATAGAAAAGAAAATCACTTGTGTTTCTCGCTTAATGCGGTATAAGAAACGTCAATTTTTAAGGGCTCCATTTTTTCTCGAAATCTGTGTGCAAAACTAGTGCAGTTTTGCACGTTATGACCCTTAGTGGCTTTATACATCTCTAATTCACTTAACTTGTCCAGACGCGGAGACTATACTATACATCTCCCTTATTAGTTATTTATTAAAATTGATTTGTACCCATTGGGTTTGTTTATTGCACTTTTGTGTTAGTTTTTAGATAAAATTGACAAAGTTGAAAAAAGACTTACTGCTGAGTTTCTTGCGGCGTTTCTTCTCAGCAGATTTCACCTTTCGAAGCGCTGGTAGATTCATACACGTGAAAGAGCCCATGTGGCCTACTTGCAAAATAAATATTTTCATTTTCATTTTCACAACCGCGCTGACAAAAGTGAAGCAATAAACCGAGATGCGTTCGGTGCGCTTTCACATTTGACACTACGGAGCGTCGCAGCGTTTGGAGCCATAAATGGCTCCGATTTTGTTACTTCCGATTTTGTTTTTGTAGTGGTAGAGCCAAACAGTAATCCTCACTACATGATTACTGTTCGAATGGGCCGGCTCGACCGGGGTAGTACCACACTCTCACAGAATATCGGCGTAAAGTAATAGCTTGCTATTGCGTTTCATACGGTGAGTGACGAGATCCGGAGGCCTATTCCCTCATCCCTATCCTATCCCTATTCCCCATCCTCCCTAGACTGGCAACGCATTGGCAGCACCTCTGGTGTTGATGTCCATGGGCGGCGGTGACCACTTTCGATCAGGAGGGCCGTCAGCTCGTTTGTAAGTCAATTGACATTAAAAAAAAAACTTGTGCGCGCGGACTCGGTTTCTATTGCGTTATTATTCTAAGGGCAAAACATCAATCAAACATGAGCTAACTTTAGTGCATCCTCGTTGTGGCTGTGGTCAGGTGAAAAGTTTTATTTCGCACGGCAGCAAGTTATTTGCATCTCATGCCCTTGATTCCTCGCTACGCTCAGGGTACGCGCTACGCGCACTCAAGCGAAATAACAAATTTGCAGCCTTGCATAGCCAATAACAGTTATCTCATTAAAATATTAATTTTTTTAGTGTTACATCACAAATATTGATTTAAGTACTTTATTCACTTTTACATTAAATTATGTTAAAATTTATAGATTAAATCGCGCATGATTTTGAGTCTTGTTATCTTAAGAATGCGCAATGTCTCATTTTCTACATTGATATTCCAACGAATTTCCCTTGACATTTTGCCACACTGAAAAGCAATTTGTTTATTGCTTTGTTCACGTTTTTCGTTTTTCCTTCGATTTTTTACACAAAGTTAGAAAGTTTCCGCGCTGTCACGTTTCGCTATTACGTTTTTTTATTGCTTTACATGAATTGATTGTAAAATATTCACTGTTAAAATGAACGGCGGTTTATTTTGATCTTTTTAGGGTTCCGTAGCCAAATGGCAAAAAATGGAACCCTTATGGATTCGTCATGTCTGTCTGTCTGTCTGTCTGTCCGTCCATATGTCACAGCCACTTTTTTCCGAAACTATAAGAACTATTCTGTTGAAACTTGGTAAGTAGATGTATTCTGTGAACCGCATTAAGATTTTCACACAAAAATAGAAAAAAAAATATTTTGGGGGTTCCCCACTAACTGGAAAATACTTGGAACTGAATACTTTGCGCGAGAGACACTTCCAAAGTAGTAAAATGTGTGCCCCCCCTGTAACTTCTAAAATAAGAGAATGATAAAACTAAAAAAATATATGATGTAACATATGTGGGTTATCTATGGATAGGTCTTCAAAATTTATATTAAGGTTTTTAATATCATTTTTTTCTAAACAGAATACTTTGCGCGAGAGACACTTCCAAAGTAGTAAAATGTGTGCCCCCCCCCCCTGTAACTTCTAAAATAAGAGAATGATAAAACTAAAAAAATATATGATGTACATTACCATGTAAACTTCCACCAAAAATTGGTTTGAACGAGATCTAGTCACTAGTTTTTTTAATACCTCATAAATCACAGAACCCTTCATGGGCGAGTCCGACTCGCACTTGGCCGCTTTTTAGTTTTATTTCAATGTGACCGTCTTAATCGGCAAATCGTGCAGAAAATACTACACATACGAGCAGTGTACTCGCAAAATAGCTTTACAATGCATGTGCTCAAAAAGGGCGTTTTCCAAGCGGCTAAATTGCGCGGAAAGGGCTTCTTGCTTAGTTTACTTTTCAGGTTATTTTTAACTCCTTTGCCAACCCGACGCAAAGAGCTTTTATTATTTGAAAAATGTTTTCCAAATAAGTCAAGTAAAGATTATCATTCATATAAAAGGGACAATAAAACGAATAATTCATTAAACGCGTTGTTAATTACTCATCACTCACTTCATAGTGTTCTCTATACTATATTCTATAGTGTTTCATATTCGATATTTGAATTATGAGGACATGAAATATTCTAATTATTATTATTTTGATATTTGAAGACCTTACATCTCCTTCTTTACCTATAATTGACCGTGGAGACTGTCTACATCTCCATTTAACCTAGATTAGGTAATCAATTTAGATGTTTCTTTATTTCTTTATTTTAATTATTATTATGACGACCCTTAGAGGCTTTATACATCTCTAAGTCGCTTAACTTGTCCAGACGCGGAGACTATACATCTCCCTTATTAGTTATTTATTATAATTATTTTATACCCATTAGGATTGTTTGCTGCGCTTTTCATGTGTTAGTTTTAGTTAAAACTCTAATGTAAAAGTTGGAAAAAAAATACTTACTGCTGAGTTTCTTGCGGCGTTTCTTCTCATCAAATGTCACCTTTCGAAGCGCTGGTAGCTTCAGACATGTAAAAGAGCCCATGTGGTCTTACTTGCAAAATAAATATTTTCATTTTCATTTTCTTTTTCATGATTTTGATTTTGTCAATAAATTAATTTTAAATATTCTTTTATATGTTTGGCTGAACGTATATTTTGCTCATGCCTTTTTGCGATATGACTTGACAGCTATTTATCTTCTAAGTACTCTGTGAGCTATTTACTTTAGCTTTAATTTAGCTGTGCGCATTAGATATGCTGAGCGCGCATGTATTGAAAATAAGCCCGCAATGTTACTAATTTCTTGCGTAGTTGAAAATGGAAATATTTATTTTGCAAGTAAGGCTACATGGGCGCTTTCACATGTCTGAATCTACCAGCGCTTCTAAAGAGGACATCTGCTGAGAAGAAACGCCGCAAGAAACTCAGCAGTAGGTATTTTTTCAACATTCAACAAATTTCAACAATTAGAGTTTTATCTTAAACTAACATGTTCGGAGTTCGGAGTTGATCTGTGTTAATCTGCTAAAAGTGTCGAGTTCAAGTGACGGATCAATTAATTTTACGCCGGCAATTTATTTTCTGAGGCCAAGAAAATAAGCCGAGCACATTGTGGTCTCTATATTCTGTGATGACATTGACTTTTTCAATATGTTTATTTTTATTTCCTCGCACAATCTATAGTAAAACGTTGTATAATACACGGGCGTAAGATGATTTCCGACTAGTGTCGACCTACACTCGTCGAAAATCACCTACTTTCCGCATTTGTATCATAAATAACTATTATCTGTGCAGAATAAGTTGTTTTCGCTACGTAAGCTTTAGTTGATTTCTTCAGAACTTCAATGGACCCATGTCTAGCCCATGTCATAAGATACAGGGATCGTTATTAATCTTATTCTTATATTCAACATACACAATATCCTTTTGCAAGAAAGGTGTAATTTTTTCTGACTTTTACGACTTGGGCATTTTAATCTAACAATCGCTCCTAGCTACTTAGGGAGCGTTCAAGTATTACGTAACGCAATTTTTGGAGATTTTTGACCCCCCACCCTCACATGTAACGCGCCGTAACGTTCTTTCGTACGTCCCCCTCCCCCCTAGTAAAACGTTACGTAACCACCAAATGACCATTTTTACCTAAAAAAATGGTCAAGTGGTCATTCCATTTAAAATTTTGAGAAAAAAACGTTTAAAAAATGCGTGAACGAATACGCGACCGTTCTGAAGGGTTAAAAAAATGTAAACGCGTAGTTCAAATCCCCCTCCCGCCCCTGTAACGTTTTACAAGACCCCGCCCCCCCTCCCCCAAATTCGTTACGTAATACTTGAACGCTCCCTTATCCCTTTTTAGGATTCTATAGTCCAACTAGGAACCCTTATAGTTTCGGTATGTCCGTCTATATGTCTGTCTGTCTGTATGTCACATCCATTTTTTCTCGAAGACTATTTAAGTTACAAAGCTAAAATTGTGTACGATTATTAATGTTTGTTCCGCGCACAAAGATAAAGCATAAAATTGGGCATATTTATTTTTAAAACGTTTCAACGTCATGTAACTAAACGCAATAACCTAAAATGCGCTTGGTAAAGTAGAAAATTAAATTCTACAACCTCAACTTTGGATTAGATAAAGTATTTATTAAATGATTGTTTCTCGAAGACTCGTTAAAACTTACCATGTTTTGCAACATTTGGCAGTAAGTATCGTAGTTTTAGATAGATAATAAAAATTTAAGAAATACTTCAAAGTTACATATTACTCTCGAAATTGGTTACTTAAACAAAATGTAAAAATAATTTATATTTTAATAATGACTTCGCGCGCCGAACTTGGTTTTAATATTCTGAAACTTAAATAGTCTCATTTTAAAAATACAGCTGGCACAAATCGGTTTTTAATGAGCTTATTTATTTTGTGTCTCTTAATGAATTAACTTTTGATATAATTAAAGAACATTTTATCGACACAAATTGAAAGACAGCTAAACAAAAACTTAAATAAAAATTGGAAAACACCATACCGGCCATGAAGAACATATTCATGAACCGAATGACTTTGTCATTACAGTCTAAATAGGGAACATGCATCATTTTTTTCCCTCTTGTTTTGGAAAGTGCCGAGATCGAAACCGATCTGTGTACGCAAAACATGATTATGTTGTTTATTTTACGAGTTACGGGGCTTTGAAAAGTCATTGTTCATACCACTCGCAAAAACACTCCATACAAAATGGACAACAGTTGTGACGTCACAGCATTCGTTAGACTACAAAATGTATGCGTTTAAACGAAATCTGAAATTATTTCTGAAAATACTGTTTATCGACCAACCTCGTATATCAAAACATGACATATATTTGATGAGGATGTCCAAGAACTAAAATCAGAATTAAAAACAAAACAATATATATTTTTCACAAATTTTGACCCTTAATCAAATAAAAATGAATAGTGAAAATGATCTGCATTTATCTTTAATATGCTTATGTTTACATTTACTTTCATTATATTAATATCTTATAAACCTCATTTTGATTTTCATGCATGTTCCCCATTAATACTTTCGATTATCCGCCGGTCAGCCGTTGCTCACGTTACAGAATGACACCACATTATTTTAGACTACTAATTTACTATAAATAATAAACGACACAGTATTAATTTAGACTGTAATGTCAAAGATATTCGGTGTACATTTGAATGTGTCTCTCATTGCTGATCAGTCGAAAATCACATGGCAGCACGATATTTGCGTCATATCTTATCTTATCTTATCTTAGAGGGTGGGGTCCTTGCGGATACACTTCGACCCTATGGGATCTTTTGCGTCATATTAAAACAATCAATCTTTAATTTCGTATCTGAAGATTTACAAAAACTACTTTGTGTTACACTGAGAAAAAATTACTGTACCGACATACGTAATTCTGGATGCCACGTACGTAATTCTGGAGAAAAACGTACCTAACGTAAGTAGAGACTCGGCTACATAGATAATGTTGCGGACTACAAACGCCTGTACAGGTATGTTTTTACATTACCACGTAACAATCAACATTATTTCGGATGCTTCGACATTATTTGGACTTGGCTGCGAATACATTACGGTAATGCAGGTATAGCATCAAAAAATTTCTCAGTGTATTTTCATTATTTGCATCAGAACTTTGTTTTAGTTTTCAACCGACTTCGAAAAAGGAGGAGGTTCCTAATTCGTCACGGTTGTATTTTTTCTTGTGTACGAAATCGGCGTATCCTCGCATAAATGTCGAACTTGAGCCGATTTGGATGTTTTTTTGAGTGAAAGTCTGTACCAATATAAAATAATTAGATTAAAAATTATTATTGCTACACCCTGACAGGGTCCATGTGATTCACCTATGCAAATATATTTAAGATCTATTGTAAAACCATGGTCGCAAGAAATAAATACTTACTAATTTCCTCCCATTAAAGTCAACAACCAAGATCTGATGACGGAATCCATTAGGAATCGATGAAACTCCACAAATATTATAGATACATACATATATATAGAAATTTCGGTATTAACATTAATAACTAGAACACTTGCATTCCAAAAGCATTATTTGGTGAAATTGAACTGATGATGAAGACCACCGGAACTCCTCAGTAGTTCACGGTTGGCGTTTAGATTTCTTTATAAAGGTTGGTAAGCAACTTATGTTCATAAAAATGCATGTGCTAAAGTGGAACAGATGGTCAAGAACCAGGAGAACTCCTCAACGATTAACGTCCTTGGATAGCAACATAGTTAAGAATTGTTTTTACAATAATTTTCACATTTTCCTAAAGACAGCATTGACTAAGATTATTAAGTTCTGTATCAACTCAAATAACTTGTCACGTCTTTGGTTTGTTTGAAGTCTAAGTAAAATCATTCCTATCAATTGTTGATTTATTTTATTTTAACAAAACTTGTTTTAACTAACACAAAAGTGGTCTCTTGAATTCGGTTTTATCAATGTTTGCACTCAACCTTCCGAAACATTGAAAATTGCTTGAAGACAACGAGTAATTTTGGCTCTGAACATCCGAATGGAATAGTCAAATGTTTCCTCATAATTTAAGAGTACACGTTTGTTGCAATAGAAATATACTAAAATGTTTTTCATACACTTACCACATTAACAAATTCACGTAAATCCTTATTTATTACGGAAAACTTGGAACTTTTGCTGAGCGCGAAACACCCTCTTCGGAGCGCGCTCGACACGAAACTGGCGCTTCGGGGTAGCCACCCCTTTATATAACCTAAGGGATGCCTATTACAACAACCTGTTGCGAAAACATTGGTTCATTTGTGTTATCGTTGGATGTAGTTGCGAAATTTGTACATTTATTAACTCTCTAGGGGTTCTGTGATTGCTAAATTATAAGAAAACGCTAAATATTTGCGCTATTCGCTTGAAGCCTTAAGTAGACTGCTACAGAAACTTAACATAATGCGATATATTTTATTTATATAATAAATAAATAAATCACGGGATCGATCTAGTCCCAAAGTAAGCTCCAAAGTTTTGTGTTATGGGTACTAGACGACGATATGAAAAAAAAAATGAAAAAATGAAAATGAAAATATTTATTTCGGATAACATGGAATCCATAATCACATCACATTGTTAGTAACAAGGACTTAATCACTAAGTTAGTAAAATTTAAAAAACACATTTGATTTAACGTGGGATATAAATACTTAAATAAAGAAATACTTAAATACATAGGAAACATGCAAGACTCAGGATAAAACATTCCTGCTCATCACACAAATATTTGCCCTTATCGGGGATCGAACCCGGGACCGCTAGCTTCGGAGGCAGGGTCACTACCAAATAGGCTAACCGCGTCGTAATAAACTTTGATAGATTCTGGCTATGGCCATGTCATAAATCCAAATTTATCCAGGAACCTGAACATGAGCGAACTGCGCCTCTATTCGGGAACGCTAAGTGATTCAGTAGCGACTCGTGTGAGATTTCTCATCCCACTCTTTGGCATTACGCGTCGTGCGGAAGAGTGGAATGAGAAATCTCGCTCACGAGTCGCTACAAAATCACTTAGCGTTCCCGAATAGAGGCGCTGCTATGTTATTCTGTAATAAATCTCGTCACTTTCGTCCAACAATCATAAATTGATCCGCGCACTCGTATACATTACGCGGAGTTAGGTACCTAAGTCCGTGGCCGGTTGCGTCGATTTATGACCACGGTCTAAGACACGCACGAACATGGAGTTCATACGCACTGACGTGTCAAGTTAGGTTGGCCGACGAGTTCATGAACGAAGTTATTGATCACACTCAGGTTAAGCCTTACAAAGTAATAGCTTGAGTCCCCTCCCAAATGTAATCCTAGACACGCCATGGATTAGATGAAAGCTATGGGACAAATTAAGTCATATATCACGATGTTTTCTCTCACCGAAACGCTCATAGTAAATTTCAAATTCAATTAATTGTACATGAGAGCCGAAACTATCAAGAGATACGAGCTGGTATTTGTACCCGTTCCCCTCTGTAGACCGCGCGTCAGACCACTAGGCTATCTCCACTGATGGCCGAATTCACAAACGCCATTTAAGCATTTGATTAGAGAATAAACAGTTAAATGTCCCTCAACTAGTTGTCAACCTATAGGTACATAAACATCACTTAAATTAAAGATCAATTTGAGCGGCCTCTGTAAATTTGGCCATAAGCTACTGTATGTTTTTGTTTCATTACTAGGACAAGGGATTGGAATTTCTATTGCCAAAAAGCGAAACGGTGGTTTCAAACAACCAGTTAAACTACCGATAATAATTAAATTTCACTATTAAATCTACTTTATTTCAGAAATCAATTATAAAAATAAAACAGTAAACAGTACCAACTAACAAGATATAAACTAAAACTGAAGTAAAAACTAAACTAGATATAAACTAAAACTAAACTAAAATTACTTAAAACTAATTTAAAAATTCTGGTCCCCGCTGCAGCGTGCCCATCACACAAGCTGCATTTCTACGCTGAATGGCTATATTTGTAACGAGGCGCTATCGCGACTCGTACATAGCTACTTTGATACTGACAACTTCTTCTTCTTCTTCTTTCAATTTCTTTTCAATTCCAAATTCAAAATTCAGATCAATTTGGACAATTGATCATCACTACCTAAGAGATCTTGGCCTAGGAAGGTCCTGCCTTGATAAAGAAATAAAGCGTTATTTTATTACATATTGTAAAATACCTAACTAGAACCATAACCATAGTTAAAAATAAACAAACATACGCGTCGAATTGGGAACCTCCTCCTTCGGTTTTTATGAAGTCGGTTAAAAAGCACAATTTATTATAATTACCTGTTACCCTGTTATGGACAAAGGATTTACCAGTGAAGCACTTAACTGTAGGTAGAGTGTTGCACAAAGCCTCTAAATCATCCCATCCATATAGTCTTACCTATCTATATTTATAAGCGTTTATACTGTTATTCCAGTGTCTAGTATTTAACATAATAAATTACCGATATCGTATCCAGTGTTTTTACTCCGTCATCTACCCTTACCTGCATCCTGTCTACGCATCATACTTATTTAGCCTTTGTGCAAGGTAGCAGCCTGCATGAGGATCACCCGTGGCCTACCTTAGACACTTGCTGAGCTCCTTGAAGAGCCCATGCGCGCCCGGGCCCCACGGACCTAGTGTCTCGACCCAAAAAGCGACAAAATCGTACTCGGTGCCGAGACAACTACTATATTTATTTGCTTTATTCCGCTCCCTAGACTCTGCCGTCGCACCCGCTCGAGTGGTAGCTGGGAGATAGCTCGCAGCCAGTGTGTCGGCGCACGTAGCGTGCCACACCAGCGCACGACCCATCTATCAGGTTATCAATGACATCCCGTCAGGGCGCTTGCCATTTTCACGTATTAATACGCGGCTCAAATGTCGCAGGCACGTTGATCCTGACAAGCGTCCTTCTGATGATGTCATTGAGGGCGGCGTGGCGGGGGAGGCGGCCAGCACCTGTACCTACCATTACCATGAGTTTGCGCAAACCGTTCTCGCTATCGAAATGTATCGGAAATGTTACTTGTTGCCGATACAAGTAAAAGGGACCGAGCGATCGTTTACGCTAGCGAGAGCGGTTTGCGCAACTCATGGTAGTGGTACTGAAGAGCAGGTGAGTCCGTGGTGGTAATCTCACTATTTATATTGTTAAATATTTTATTACCGGTTTTATTTAACTGGTCTATGAAAATCTTAGCAATTTAGCTAAGTAATTGTTGTTAATACCTGTAATACGGCCTATAATATGTATAAACCAGTAATATGTGTCAGTATATTGTCGATTGCACATGTATTTCAGTGTAATTTTATTTAATTTTTTGAAACATGGCCACACAGGGAGCGAAAACCGCGTACGTTTTTCTGTCGCTGGTATTGACATCGTACCTAAATATGTCTAATAAATAAATTAAAATAATGATATGAGTTTTTGAAAATAGGTATTGAAACATTACGATAAGCGGACAGCAATACCTCTATTGCAAATACGGGTATTTCTTTCCCGGTAATACTTTGACAGCTTTTTACAAGTTGGTTGGTGGGTTGATGTCCTGTTGGTGCACAAGATTTGTTATATTTTTTTTATATTACACATTTTTATGGTTCCGTTCCTCAAAAGGAAAAAACGAAACCCTTATAGGATCACTCGTGTGTCTGTCTGTCTGTCTGTCTGTCCGTCTGTCACAACCAATTTGCTCCGAAACTACTGGATGAATTGAGTTGAAATTTGGTATTCATATGTAAGTCGGTGACCGCAACACGGACGCGTGACGTAAATATAAGAATTTTAAACATGGGGGCCACTTTTGGGGGGTAAATTAGAAAATTAAAAAAAAAAAGTTCTGCATCCTATATTGTGTGACATATCAAATGAAAGGGCTTATTGTATGGATCTTAAATATATTTTCTTTTGAATTTTAAGTAAAATAGTTTAGAAGTTATTTAGGAAAACATGCGAAAATTGACCAACCCCCCCCCCCTTATTTCCGAAACTACTGGGGCTAAGATTTTGAAAAAAATACAGAAAATAGTTCCTTACCTATAGATTACAGGAAAACCTATAAGAAGTCTATGGTATTTAAAGTAACGTAGTAAATTTCAGATAATCATGTACGGAACGGAACCCTCTCCACGCGAGTTTAACTCGCACTTGTCCGGTTTTTACTACTGTGGCCATTTTGCAGATAAAACCTTTCTAATGAAGCTAGCGGTCCCCATTTTTAGCGTCCCTTTCAAGTGTTTTGTGCTAAATCCAGCCGAGGCTGTTTAATACCTCCTTTCATCTTGATATACGGGCAACTTTCATAATTACTTTGTTTATTAAGTATAGGTACGTATAAAGTTTATAATGTATTGTGAAGGAACTGTCTGTGCTGTGTATGTATGTAGGGTCTGACAAAGTTTGTGCTTAATTTAATATTTTAATTGAGTTATTTTTAGGGTTCCGTACCTCAAAAGAAAAAAGGGGCACACTTATAGGATCACTCGTGTGTCTGTCTGTCTGTGTGTGTCAATTTAGGGGGTATATTACAATTTTTTTTTAAATATACTTACAAAATATATCGTGTGACATATTATCAAATGAAAGGGCTTATTGTGAGGACCTTAAATTGTATATTTACTGGCATTTTAATATACATAGTTAAGAAGTTATTTAGGAAAATAGGTGAAAATTCCCCATGACCATTGACGAGTGACCACCCCCCCCCCCTAATTTCCAAAACAACTGGGCCAAAAATAAAAAATAAAACGTAAAAATTGTTCTTTATCTATACAGGGCGTCCCAAGGCTATGCCACATGAAGGGAAAGTATCTTAAATATTGTAAATAGAACATTTCATCTTAAATAAAAGGAAGACCATTTATTTAACAAGTTAGCAAATGCTCAAAATGTGTCTCATTCTGTAGTACATAGTCCCTTAGAATGGTCATCCAGGAAAATGGCTCCTTTCTATCCCGGAAAAATGGGAAAAAATTACGGAATATCTATAAACGAAAGTGAACGAAGTGGCGGGCAGAAGCTAGTCTCTTATAATTATACAATGCAACAAGGAAGTTTTCTATTAAGACATTTATTTTGATCCCTTAATAGCTTATAAAAGAGTGGTAGATAATGAAGGTATTAAATCACGACTCAAAGGAGGAAATTGCTTTAAGTCGCTTTGTGTCCGTTATCCTAGCTTATAATTTTTTGTACAGACTGTATTAGAGACATTATTGCATTTTTACCAAGCAATTTACGAAAACCCGACTTCAATAGAACAACTTATTTACTACAAGGTTCGAAAAAGTTAATTATAAACTTTCGCGTTTTGTAAATCATGATTTCCTTTAAATTAAATTGAACAGAGGTAGCTTATACCCTAGAATAATACATGGGATACAATTCATCCCAATCCCACGCGGACAAAGTAGCGGGCACAGCTAGTAGGTTTACAGTTTCAGAGAAAATTGTAAGTATGCCAAATGAAACTTTCTGACAAATTAACGATTTATCATTTCGACCCGAGGACGTCCACTGCTGGGCATAGGTCTCCCCCAAAGACTTCCAGAATGAATGATTATGACTTGTAAAATTATATCAAATACTAGTGGACCCGCCACAGCTTCGCCCGCGGTAGTTTCCATACCACCCCTTTTCACCCCTTTAGGGCACCATTAGGGTACTCGAGGAATGTCTCCTCCAAATTTCAAACCTCTAGGACCACCCGTTTAGGCTGTGCGTTGTCTATAAGTGAGTCACGGTACTGTTTTATATGTATGGATTAGTAACCCTCACAGATGAACTGATATTGGGGCCAATTCGAAAGTGAGTTCGCTAAATTTAAAAGTCGCTAAACTTGAAATAATAAACGTCAAACTCGATTTTGACACATTATACAAAATTGAGTTCGACGTTTCTTATTTAAGTTTAGGAAATTTTTAATCAAGAAGACAGTTTCGAATTAGACCCATTTAGTATGTTATGAGATTTAATTATTTCTCGGATTAGGTAACGTTTATGAATTCAGCCATGGATCATTCTAAATTTAAAATTCGTTAAAATGTGTTGATTGCAATTTAAAAAGTTTCAAACAGAGTGCAACTTTCCGTTCCATGTTTCGTGTGGTACAATCCTAAGCGATTTGGGTGGTTTATCGAAGACTAGCCTTTGAATTAGTTTACCGCGCGCAGCGCCATCTACCGAGTAGTGGCATTTCTAATATCTCCTGTATTTATAAAGATTCCTGAAAATTCTTTAAGGACATCGGGATAAAAAGTAGTTTTTGCAGTCAACTACCGTACGTTTTTCGCGGCACTTTTTGCCACGTACGGTAGGAATTTGGAACGAGCTCGCTGCAGCAACGTTCCCGGACCGATACAACCTAGGCATCTTCAAAAAACGAGCCTACTCCTTTCTCAAAGGGCCGGCAACGCATCCGTAATTCCCCTGGTGTTGTGTGTGTCCATGGGCGGCGGTGATTGCTTACCATCAGGTAACCCGCCAGCTCGTTTGCCCCCCTCTTATTATACAAAAAAATGTCCTTCTACGGCCTTCCAACTATCGCTATGTAAAAACTCAAGTTAGTCCGTCCGTCCGCCAATATAATATATATGTAATTATGAAATCCAAGGGCGGGCGGGCTGGTGGATTCACCAAGCCCTTGGATTTCAATGTATTCACAAAATATTGTCAAAAATTCACTACGTCAATTATTTAAAGGGCACGTATTAAGAACTTAGAATAATAACAATATAGAAACCAAGTCCGCGCGCACAATTTAAAGCACTCAAATTGGAGCCATTTCTGGCTCCAAACGCTGGGATGCTCCGTAGTGTCAAATGTCAAAGCGCACAGAACGCATCTCGCGAAAAAATATCACTATGACGATTTTTGCGGTTAAATTGTGCCACAACACATCTGAAAAACAAAATAAGTGTAATAACATTACTTTTCACAGGTAAGCTTTAAAAATTTCTTAGTATTTTACATTTTAAACGCTTAAAATACTAATGTTTTATTTCAATGCGCAGTGTTGCCCTATAATGAAAATAATTTCCCATTTCAACTGACTTAACTGCTGCGACTTACACAATTAATTAAACAGTTGCTACATATATTGTATGTAAGTGTCACACGCTTTATATGAAAGTGCCTGTGGAATTTAACCGTATGATATACCTGAAATTGTGTTAGTAGAAAGTTGAAGTCTAAATGAACTTTATTTCCACTCCTGTTAAAATTTTACTGTAAACAAATGATGAATATATAAATAATATGCTATGTACTCGTAATCAAAAATATTTGCAACGAATACAAAATGCTAGATTTAACAACTACCACTGGTACGTTTCCCTACTTACGGGGTAAATGTGATTCCGCTAGCAATATTATTTGTGCACCTGTGTGTGCGTTGTCATGGTAACTACGAGTTCATGACTCCATTTTGTACTTCACTTTTGACGGGTCGGCGGTTTGACACATTCCTTCTGTATTGTTATAATTCATCATACCATCTGAGGACTAATTAATCGAACGTGGCCACAAGTACTCTTGTGGCTCTGCCCACCCTATTAGGGATTTCGGGCGTGATGCTATGTATGTATGTGTGTATTGTTATAATTGTAAGATTAAGAAGCTGTCTTAATATAAATCGTTGGCATAGATTTAAATCGTCAAAAAATTTAAATGTTAATTTTGAATAGCCGATTTTTAACTTGCGCCGTCCCGCAACAGTCGTGAAGGGCAAATTGGCTTAACGTACGTACCTATCCGACGTAAAAGGGTTTAATTAAAATTGGTGAGTTAGTCGCTGGCCAACTCCTATGGCTATACTTTTGTAAATCCAAGTTTCGCAAAAAAGTGGTCTAATGGTATGGAGTAATATCGGTACTACTAATAGAGGTACAGATGTAGTGAATAATAATGTTTCCATCGGTAAAACTCGGATCTCAATCGAAAGACGACGGGACCCGAAGTGTCAATTCATTATAATGAGTGACATGTTTATATTAATTAACTAGCTGGTGCCCGCGACTTCGTCTGCGAAGAATAATAATTTAAGTAACCTATGTACTTTTAAACCTTCCCTAGACCTCCACGAACATTTGAAGACTAAGATAAGATAAATCCGTTCAGCCGTTCTCGAGTTTTAGTGAGACTAACGAACAGCAATTTATTTTTATATATATAATTAATTAATATGAAACTTTATTGTTTACTGTCAAATGTCAAAATGAAAAACGACAGCATGTTATGATGGGCCCGCAATTCTCGATGCATTCGAGATAATGTCGATTGCGAGATTAAACGTCAGATTCATACAGTTGTGGCAAATGACTGTATGCACTGACGTTTAATCTCGATTGTGAGATTATCTCGAATGAGCCGAGAATTGGGGGCCTGCTGAAGCTAATTGAGAGAGCACGATAAATACGAACTTTTCCGATAAAACACGGTGGAAACTAATTAATTAAGCACTACATTATGTACATAGCATGTGCGACAGCACCGCGACATGTGGCCCCTTGTCGCTATTTGCAACGCGCGAAAGAAGCAAATGCACTACTGCTGTATTGATTCAGCTTCACTACTATATCGATAGCTGGGCGCCGTTAATCAAATAGTTAACTTCGTTAATCGCTAATCCGTTACTAAAAAAGTTAACTTCGTTAAACGTTAAAGCGTTACATTTCGGAAGATTTAACGTAAGTTAACGTTAATCATTAACTCGTGATAGAAATTGCGTTATATATGTCAATGCGTTATTGATTTACTTATTATAAAAAAAAGTTGGTTGGACAGGTAGGACATGAAAAAAATATAAAAGAAGGGTGTAACATTAGAGTTTGTAATAATAACAAATTATTTTATAAACATCACTATATAAACAAACTTTATAAAACTTTATAAAAACCAATATATACCGGTCCGCGCGGTGTCCTTTTGGGAAATAGTAGGTACTTTATTAACGATTAATGGACTTTAAATTGTTTTAACGGGAGTTAATGAGCCCATAAACATTTTTAAAATAAACTTAAAAGTTAATCCGTTACTAGAAATGGTAACTTCGTTAATTAACGATTAACGGATTAACGGTCCAGTGCGCAGCTATGTATATCGACACAAACGCGCGATTGTAGCGATGCATTGGCGCTGTTTCGATTCACCATCGCTACTGTATCTGTTATTGTAAAAGCCCATATATTGCTAAATCTTACGATTTACCGACATGAGTTGGTAACATATGTTAGGTTCGGACTTTTACCACTAAAAAGTTGTTAAATCTTTTACATTTTACTGGAAAATCTAAGGATTTACCGTAGTTCGGGCTTTTACGCTAATATAAGATGAAAACGTGCGACTATTTTGAGCGACATTCGGGGAGGGAATAGTAGAGAAAGGCGGGCATTTGTTTCGATGTTGCATAGCAACTACATCGCGTCTGTAGCGATGCCCCCGTAGTACACGGTCAGCGATAGCATCGCGTTAGCATTGCGGTCCCGGGTTCGATCCCCGGTAAGGGCAAATATTTGTGCAATGAGCACGAATGTTTGTTTCTGAGTCTTGGATGTTCCTATGTATTTAAGTATTTATTTATCTATATAAGTATGTATATCGTCGTTTATCACCCATAATCCTCCTCTGCTGCACTGGGAGTGAAGAAATAGCATAGGATGCGTGCAGATGCTTATCATCCTGGCATGTCGTAAAAGTCGACTAAGGGACAGATCCTCTCCAACATTGTGGACTATCTGTATGGGCGATGGGCTGATCACCTGTCACCATACGGTTCATCATACCATCTTAGGACTAATTAATCGAACGTGGCCACAAGTAGTCCTGTGGCTCTGCCCACCCCATTAGGGATTTCGGGCGTGATGTATGTATGTATGTATGTATGTATGTAATTATGAAACCCAAGGGCGGGCGGGCTGGTGGATTCAGCAAGCCCTTAGATTTCATTGTATTCACAAAATATTCTCAAAAATTCACAACGTCAATTATTTAAAGGGCACGTATTAAGAACTTAGAATAATAACAATATAGAAACCGCGCGCACAATTTGAAGCACTCAAATTGGAGACATGTATGTATCACCCATAATACAAGCCTTTAGAGCTTACTTTGGGACTAGATCGATTTGTGTAAAGATTGTCCCATTTTGCGACTGTCTCGCGACTGCATCATTTCTAAAAGTCACCGTGTGCGAGCGCCCTTAAATGTAATATGCTCTAATCCTATTAAAAGCACACGTTTTGAAAATGTGGCATATTTGCCAGAGATTAATAATGGGATTTGTGTTACAAACAAATATATACGAGGGGCGGCTGAAAAGTTATCTACCTAACTATGAAACAAAAGACGATCATGGCTAGTTTTTTTTTTTAATTTTTCAATATAGTCTCCTGACAGTGAAATGCACTTATTACATTTATCAATTAAAGACATTAACCCGTTAAAAAAAAAAACTTTAGGTTTATCATCGAAAAAGTCATTAACAGCAGCCTTCATGTCGTTATCGGTTACGAATCTTCGTCCCCTCAGTTCTTTCTTCAAAAGTCTGAACAGGAAGTAGTCGGATGGGGCCAAATCTGGACTATATGGAGGGTGGTTGATTACTTCGTACCCATTTCCATTAATTGTTAGCTTCGTTAAGCGAGCAGTATGCACAGGTGCGTTATCATGCAAAAGCAGAATCCCTTTACTGAGTTTGCCCCTTCTTTTTTCTTTTATGGCTTCTCTGAGCTGGTCAAGTAAATCTGGGTAATTCAGCATTCATTGTAGTTTTTTTTGGCAAGTAATCTAGAAGCAGAATTCCTTCCGCATCCCAAAAAAATGTTGCCATTACTTTGCCTGCTGACGGGCGAAACTTAAATTTCCGAGGAGGCTTTTCATCCTTGAATTTCCATTGTAATGACTCCTGTTTACTTTCGGGATCCCACTGCTGAATCCAAGTCTCATCACAGGTTACTATTCTAGAAATAATTTCCTCCTCTTTTCCACGGCTCATGTCTAAAAATTCCTCGCAACATTGAACACGTCTGTCCTTGTCAAACAGAGTCAACATTCTAGGGACCCAGCGTGCACTAACCTTAGACATGTGCAAATGTTCATGAATTATTTAATTGACTCGTTCTTTACTAATGCCCACATCCCTGGCTACCTCTCACTGCTTAATTCGCCGGTTTTCTAAAATAATATTTCTCACTTTGGCCACATTTTCATCGGTGACAGCGGAAACTGGTCGCTCTACAAGGATGATCTTCAAGGCTCTCACGGCCAAGCTTAAACTGTTTCGACCAGAACTTTATTGTAAATTCAGAAGGGCACGAACCACCAAAAACAGGTAACATACGCAGTCTAATCTGCGAGGGTGTATTTCCTTCTTTAGTGAGAAATTTTATCACTGCACGCTGCTCAATTTTAATCAGATTATTTTTTTCTTGCGACATTTTGAAAACAATCCAGTCCCAAAAAAAGTGGGAAGCAAGAAACAAATGAATGTTGGTGATTTTGAAAAAAGAATAACCAGTGAACACGACCTCATAGTGGCCAGTATTATTTTCGCATAACATATAGGCTAGGTAGATAACTTTTCAGCCGCCCCTCATAGCTAATATGTATTAGTACGTAACACAATGAACAGTTGCGTAACCTATTTGGCATGATTAATTGCACTTTTAGGTATCATAACCTAATCAATAACCTACTTATTTGTAAAATACGCCATCGGAAACGTCATTCATCTTCTAAAAAAGTCGTCGTAAAAAGTTGCGATTACAAGCATATTGGGGCCATTTCGAAAGTACGAGTATGTTTGCTAAATTTAAAAGTCACTAAACTTAAAAAAAAACCGCTTAAAACTTGACGTTGACAGCTTTGTGCTATGCACAATTGAGTTTGAATTTTCTTATTTTAGGTTCAGGAAACTTTAAATTAAGAAACACCTTTTCGAATTGGGCCTATTATTTTGATTATTTTAAAACTTTTATCACTTAAAAAAACGGGTTTCTGCCACCTATCTTATTCTCTTACAAATTTCGTCGCTGAATCCGTCTCCATATCGTCCAACAATCATAAATTGATCTACGCTTCTATTCGGGAACGTTTAAGCGATATTGTAGCGACGCGCTAGCGAGCTTCTCGTCCCACTCTTCCGCACGACGCGTAACGCAGAGTGTGATGCGAGTCTCGCTCGCTCGCCGCAACAATATCACTTGGACGTTCCCGAATAGACCCTGGGCCTCTATTGGGCCGGCTAAGTAATTTACTATACCGCAACTAAAATGCAGAAACCTTTTAGCACGCTAGTAAGCAGTATACTTGTGGAGTTAGATACTTACGAGTGTGGCCGGCTGCGTCAAAATACTACCAAGGTCCAAGACACGCACAAACATATTGTTTATAGGGACTAACTTGACCTTTCACAAGTTAGGCTCCACGGTGAGTTCGGTTACGAAATGTTACTTAAGAGAATCACACCACACGATGCGACTCGTCGTCAAGCCATCGTTACGGCGCCGCCCCGATTAAATATACATAAATTACATGCAGCCACTGCCACTGCTGCTCGCTCTGCCAGAAATAATCCCCGCATACTCCTTTCGAAGGCAGATTGTGTTTACATGCTGCTTCGTGACTCTTTGCGCGCCAGGCAACGCGAGTAGCAGCGGTAGGAGCAGGAGAAGGGACCCATCTACATACTCGCGCTGCCCACTTCCATGCTCACTTTCCTGCTCACTTCAGCTGCATGGGCAACGCGAGTAGCAGCGGCAGGAGCAGGAAAAGTGACCCATTTACATACTCGCGTTGCCCACTTCCATGCTCACTTTCCTGCTCACTTCGGCTGCATGGGCAACGCGAGTAGCAGCGGCAGGAGCAGGAGAAGTGACCCATTTACATAATCGCGCAGCCCACTTCCATGCCCACTTTCCTGCTCACTTCGGCTGCATGGCCAACGCGAGTAGCAGCGGCAGGAGCAGGAGAAGTGACCCATTTACATACTCGCGCTGCCCACTTCCATGCTCACTTCCCTGCTCACGTCGGCTGCATGGGCAACGCGAGTAGCAGCGACAGGAGCAGGAGAAGTGACCCATTTACATACTCGCGCTGCCCACTTCCATGCTCACTTTCCTGCTCACTTCGGCTGCATGACCTAAGCAGAGTAGCAGTGGCAGGAGCAGTAGAAGTGACCCATAACTACATACTTTTTTTTATTTTATTATTTTATTTAATTTTAACCTCTTAATATAGTTACATCTTATATCAATCATCTGCCAAACTGCATTGCAGTTTATTGGCAGAAACATGGTGGCTCTCCACTACATCAATAACCACTGCGTAGTCGAGGCGGCGGTGAGGCGCGCGTTCGGGGCATCTTGCTTTTTTAAAGCACTTTTTCTTATTTATATTTCATCTAGGAATGTAGGTAGCCGTGCCTGCGCCAAACGCTCGCCGCGTCGTCACCCGACCCCGTGGACTATACATGTATAAATACAAACATTTTGTGACTTATTTGTGCGATAGTTATCTGGTTAGTGTACTTAATAGTTAAGCAATACAATTTTAATGATTTTACTGATATTTATACTCGCGCTGCCCACTTCCCTGCTCACTTCGGCTGCATGGGCAACGCGAGTAGCAGAGGCAGGAGTAGGAGAATTTACCCATTTACATACTAGCGCTGCCCATTTCCCTGCTCACTTCGGCTGCATTGTAAATGAGGCAATACATATACGTATATCTTTTCATTATTTGTGATTGTGACCTTACTCGTTTCAGGTAAAAGCTAAATTATCTCTCCCGCGGGCTTTTCAAACAAAGAACTTTATCCAAAAGGTATACAGGAAATTTGTTTACGTTTTTCCTTTTAAAATTATTTTTAATTTGTTTTTATTTGACAAGGGTATTTAAAGGTCGTTGTTTTTACCACAAAAGCGTGACTGGATTGTTTCGTAGAGTGTACCTAGCGACAATTATACATATGTATTATGGTTTCTAATATATCTGTACCTGTGTAATACATATATGCATTGCAATGCTCTGTTTTATTTATACTGTTTTGGGCCATAAATCTACCGAGGCTTGCGCCAACAGGTCATCAAAGTCTCATCGCAAACTGATGAATGGTTTAAATTTATAATTTCAGGTGTTTAGGGAAATTTACTTTTGTTTTTCCTTTTTTTCCCATACTAACTACAACCCCTCTTTGCCCCCTTCCAGTTTTATTTCCAAAAGTTTCTAAAGCCTATGGCCTGCCCGAAGTTGCCCTATAAAATATAGTTCAAACGTTTATCGCGCACATAGAATTAAAAAACCGGACAAGTGCGAGTGAAACCCGCGTGGAGAGGGTTCCGTTCCATACATGATTACCTGAATTTTTTATGTTACTTTAAATACCATAGACTTCTTATAGGTTTTCCTGTAATCTATAGGTAAAGAACAATTTTTTGTATTTTTTTCAAAATTTTAAGCCCGGTAGTTTCGGAGATAAGGGGGGGGAATGGTCAATTTCCGCATATTTTCCTAAATAACTACCAAACCATTTATTTTAAAATTCCAAAAAAAAACATATTTAAGATCCTCACAATAAGCCCTTTCATTTGATATGTCACATGATATAGTTTGTGTAACTTTTTTTTTTTTTTTTTCTAATTTGCCCCCCAAAAGTGGGCCCCGTGTTCAAAATTAATTTATTTACGTTACGCATCCCTGTTGCGGTCACCAATTTACATATGTATACCAAATTTCAAATCAATCGGTCCAGTAGTTTCGGAGCAAATTGGCTGTGACAGACGGACAGACAGACAGACAGACAGACACGCGAGTGATCCTATAAGGGTTCCTTTTTTTCCTTTTGAGGTACGGAACCCTAAAAACATGAAATTCGAGAACCATTGGGATGCTTTGTGTTACAATAAATTAACCGTTGGGGAACAGTGGTTCTCAAAAACAGTGGCGTTTTACTTTTTACCATACATTGTGAAACTGCGAAACCTCGGATAAAAGTACGATCTTTCTCCATAAGGTAAGATATCGGATTAAAATCTACAGCCTATCTAGCCATTCGTTGTTCTAGCCTAGATTAAACAAATAATGTAACAAAGATACAGTTGTCCCACGAAAATTCTGCAATGAAAAAATGGCAACCCCATACGTCATTCCATACAAAATTTCAATCCTTCGTATGGAATGACGTATGCGGTTGCCATTTTTTCATTGCAGAGTTATCGTGGGACAACTGTTATCACGAAAAATACAAAGTCACGGGAATGTCCGGATTTCATGATCACTCTTCATAAAGTGGTGTGTTCAGATATTTAACTCTAAAACACGTCATGGCTCAGATTGTTATTCTATAATCTAAGTTTGAAACTAATACCAGTGACTGAGGTACGGGTGCAACAAAATGGCGTCGCTAGGTGAGTTGCCAGCAATTAAAAATATAGTGTATATTAGTAGTAATTTGAATTATCCGATCTTAACCCGATCCTTAACCCCAACAAACATTAACACTAACCACTACAACCAGTACTGCTCCAGCGGGAGTTTTGCAATGTCATCCGATCCGGTCCAGTCCGGTTGTTACTTCGTACAAATCAAGAACAAGAACCGGTGCATGAAAATATGCCTATCATGCTTTCTTTCTTCGTCGCATAAAACGTGCTCTTTCGTGTACGCTATTAAATGCTTGTCAGTGTTTTATCTGCGTGACCCAACAACACCAAACTGGGCTATTTGATGACCCGTGAATCAGCCAGCGAGCGAGTGAGCGGCAACCTTCTGCAATTTACAGCTCCGAGCTGTCCGACGGCCGAGCGTGCCTAAAGTGCGGAGTGAGCGCCCCTTGACTGTGGGTCATATAGGGGTGTGGTACCCCTATATGGGTTACTATCCGTAGATTACGGTTTCATATACTGTAGTTTTTACCTCTGGAACGACTGATTACTTCCGGTATGCTCAAACCGATAACAAATGAACGCAATTGCCTAATTGGTAAATATCTATTAGGTTTCGATATTTACCAAATTATGTAGCTCTGCTCATGTTCTAAACATAATAATAAGAACGACCTTAGGTAAGAATGAATCCGAGGATATGACGTGAATTACTTACTTACGTACTCTATGAATAAGACCCTAAAATGCATAGACAATCAAATTTTCTGTTACATCGTCCCACATCTGTATATTGTTTGTGGCGCCGCTTGTCATGTCTAACATTTTCACATGACATTTACAATATTTATTTTTTGTTAAATAACCAGAATTTTAATATTAACCTAAAAGAGATATAATTCAAAATGACACCATTGGATAAATTACCAGTTGTAAAATCCTTTATCACATTGGACCTCAGGACAGGCTGCTTTATCATCGCAGCAATTGGTATTGTACGTATAGACATACTCGTAACATACTTGTTTTTGAATACATAGCGCCAAACTTTTTTGTAGGACACAAGTTTGTTTACTCTTAACCGGACGCGAATTGCGTTTCAGGCGCTATGAAGTACACAAGTAATAAAGAAGCACTCCACTCCTGCACTGGGAGTGAAGAAATAGCATAGGATGCGTGCAGATGCTTATCATCCTGGCATGTCGTAAAGTCGACTAAGAGACGGGTTCTTTCCAACATGGTGGACTATCTGTATGGGCGATGGGCTGATCACCTCTCACCATATGGTTCATCATACTATCTTAAAACTAATTAATCGAACGTGGCCGCAAGTAGCTTGTGGCTCTGCCCACCCCATTAGGGATGATGCTATGTATGTATGTAATAAAGAAGAGAAAAAACAACTTCTGAGCAAACTTGCTGTTTGGCACAGCTTTACATGAATATACCTAGTTGGGTATTGCGGGCGCGCAGCTGCGTGGCGTGATCTATCCCGTTCGCACGTGGCGTGAGCGCGTAGCGACGCCACTATGTTGTATACGTATCATTAGTGTGAGTGGGATAGATCGCGGGTGATGAGTTAGTTCATATTTTTCGTTTGTCTCCAAATAAACCTCTCATTATTAACACCTCTCCTTCCTGACAATTGTTTGGAACTTTTTAAGGACATCCCATCGTCTCGTTTCAATAACTTTGTTTCGGTACCTTTTAAGCTCCTTCAGTCAGTTCAAGATCATCGGGGCTAGCAGAGGTGTCTCACTCCGCACTTTAAGTACGCTCGGCCGTTGGACAGCTCGCAGCCGTGAATTTCAGTAGGTTGCCGCTCGCTCGCTCGCTGGCCGATTTGCGCGTCATCAAATAGCTTAGATGTTTGATGTTGTTGGGTGAGGCGGATAAAGATATGACAATCCTAGCGTACGCGAAAGAGCACGTTTTATGTGACGGAGAGAGACGACATGATAAGGCATGTTTTCTTACCTAAACACCGGTGTGGTTAGACAGCAATTCTTCTGTACGTTACTACTATTGCGTATTCTGTGGTGCTAGTGAATGCGGTAGACGTGGCCATCCGAGAACAATTACGTCTTTCGTTTGAGATTTAAATTTCCTTTATATTTTATAAGTTTTTTTTTTTTTCAGGTACACCCAATGGCGTATACCTGTTCTTGCTTTGTCCCTGTCAGCTATCTTTTTGTAACTGTGTGGATTCTATTAGCCTGCTACTGTGCTGTCAGCGTCGCATTGTTTGTTGGACTTATCCAGGTTGGTTTTGGAATCAATCGATGGTGGCCGTGAATGGAATTATCCTGATGGAAACCAGGGTATTCTCCACGTGAGCAATCATAGGTGACCATCGACTTTTTAGGGTTCCGTACCTCAAAAGGAAAAAACTAAACCCTTATAGGATCACTCGTGTGTCTGTCTGTCTGTATGCCCGTGCCCGTATGCCAATTTGCTCCGAAACTACATGACCGATTGAGTTGAAATTTGGTATACATAAGTAAGTCGGTGACCTCAATACGGACGCATGACGTAAGTATATGAATTTTAAACATGAGGGCCACTTTTGGGGGGTAAATTAGAAAATTAATAAAGAAAGTTATGCAACCTATATCGTGTGATATCAAATGAAAGGGCTTATTGTGAGGATCTTAAATATATTTTCGTTTGAATTTTAAGTAAAATAGTTTGGAAGTTATTTAGGAAAATAGGCGAAAATTTACCATTCCCCCTCCCTTATTTCCGAAACTACTGGGACAAACATTTTGAAAAAAATACAGAGAATATTTCTTTACCTATAGATTACAGGAAAACCTATAAGAAGTCTATGATATTTAAGGTAACCTATAAATTTCAGATAATCATGTACGGAACGGAACCCTCTCCACGCGAGTTTAACTCGCACTTGTCCGGTGTTTTGATGATTGAAAACGACAGCGTAGGGTATAAGTTCATTGGTACTGGTAGCCTTGTGGTAAGGGCTGCGAGTCCAAATTCACGAATTAGGGGTTCACACACGTCAAACTGTGTCCCTAGATGTGGACAGCTTTCCACTCGATCTCTTGGTATTTAAATATCTAATTCAATTCGCCGGTATGCGCCGGATTTGAAGCAGCGACCCACTGCACGAGAGACCGTGTGTTAGACCACTAGGCTACCATTGCACTATCATATACTGCCCGCATCTACCCATTGTATATAATAAATAAACTAAAAAATTGCAGTATCACGTGACAACAATTAAACGGCGGTCGCGCAAATACCAATCCAACGATCTCAAAAGAAAGATGTGGCGTTCAATAAAACTGCGATGAACAAGTTACTTAGTTCGTTTATCCAAGTTATAAACTACGAAGCTCTATTGCCGGCTTCTTAGTTCTTATGACGTTTACGCAGAGTCTTATTTTGCCTATTCATCGCTAACTTTCATTGCTCGCTAGGAGCTACGAATCACAAAAACAAAACCAATAATAGACCTTTCTTCAATGTTATAAGAACTCCGATGTCGGCAATATTTACTGAGTGCGATGGTTTCAAACTCGCGTTTTGGCACCAAAAAAGTGAGCATCGCGAGAGTCGCGTTGGGCAGTTCCTAACTAAACTAAATTCATCCTTACTTGTCTTATTTGGTAAACAAGTTTATAACCTCAAAATGTACCTTTTTTTGCAAGAAACAGCTATTTTATCTATTTATTTTATTTAGTAAAGCGATCCTAGGTGAAAAATTGGCAAAGTGACGTCTAAAATATTATCTCCAGTTGCTTTATTTACGAAGAAATAGCTGTTTTAGCCAAAAAAAGGTGTATTTTGAGGTTAGAAACTTGTTTACCAAATAAGACAAGTAAAGATGAACGACTTTATATAACTCTATGCTTTTCCATTTTTATTAGATAACTAAAATGCGTTACAATGCTTTTTAATATTTTTTATCATAACCCTTCTCGGGTGCGCGCACGATAACTCGCCAACGTGTCACATCGTAATCTGATGAAAGGTATACGAGCGCCATTTTGTTTTGTATTGTTTTCATAATTTATATAACTGTGTGTGTTTTGTGTCAGTTTTTCTTTCTTTAGAAACACACATTTTCATATAGTAGATAAAGGGTTTAAATGGAAGATTAAGCGAAATTAGTTACTGTTAATTGATACTAACTTCAACCTCCTTTTTACCCCCCTAGTCTCATTTCCAAAAGTTTCTATAGCCGATGTCCGAAGTTGCCGCATTGATCGGTAACCGCATTGAAATCCATTCCGTAGTGTAAAAGTTAATCGCGTACGTACAAAAAGACATGAAATTCAAATAAATTTCGTCTCCTATGCGTTTCTTTATAATTAATCCGATTGAAAAAAAGAAAAAAATAATGAAAATATATTTATTGAGACAGACATGTTTACATCGATCGGTATCCGGTGGACCCCAAACTAGGCTGAGCCTGTATCTTGGGACCCGGTGAGAAGGTTTACAACATTATTACAATTAAACTTTGGTGAGGTATTGTCCACGCGCCCGGGGTTAAAAATAAACAGCATTACAGCGCATGCCGGGCAACGCTAGTGTTAACTATGCATTGTATTACCAGAAAAACATTGTCCTCTGTACAATCTGGATCTGGTATACGTCGATCTTCTTGGTGCTGATGGTCTTCCTGATGATCCTCCTAGCGATAGCGTACTCGTTAAGAGGCGAGTTCAATCGCCTTTTCATTGTTATTATGGGAATGCTGTGGTATATACGTAAGTAATTCTTGTAGCTAACTATATCAATCAAAATCAAATGAATTTATTTGCATGAATACAGTTTTATAAAGGATGTCAAGTTTCTCAATAATAATGTACATTGTATTCAGCCTACATGCAGGCGTACAAATATTAAAATTATCCGAATCTAATACATTATATCTATCACAATCTATTTAATTAATTATAACATATGCCCACACAATTACAATATTATTATTTAAAATCAAAAAAGTCCTTCATACAATAAAAACATTTGTCCAAGAGCCAGTCAGTCAATTTAAATTTAAACGTAGTTCCATCGACTGCTCTCAATTCCTCTGGCAGATGGTTAAATGTTTCTACAGCCATATTGAAAACATTTCTCCTATATAAAGATTTGTGGCCGGGGGGCTTGTACAGGACATTCATAATCTTAACCCTTGTCCGCCTTTGCAAGACTTCACCTCGCGTTTTAAAATATTCCTGGTGGGTATTCCTGGTATATACAGGATGGGCCATACGTTTTTGGAAATAGCAACACGGACTTTTTTCTAAATTATTGTGCGATACAGACGATGACCGGAAATTAAACGCCATTTTGTACATTTTAGACTACGATGGACTGTCTCACATGAAAGCAACATGGTTATTGTGTTAAACACTTTAAAAACCAGTCTTACGTTACTATGCGATGCCTTTTTAGGATTGAATATGGATTACGCCGTATAAGTTAGTGTCGCAGCATCAATTTAATCAAAGTTGTGGTCAATGAGTTTGAATAAACTGGTTCAACAAGGAATATTAAACAAACAGGACGGTTACGTACCAGAAGTGATGATTGTCACCATGTTTTCATACAATATTTTTTTTTATGTCAATTGACTGACAAACGAGCTGACGGCCCACCTGATGGAAAGTGGTCACCGCCGCCCATGGACATCTGCAACACCAGAGGTGCTGCCAATGCGTTGCCAGTCTAGGGAGGATGGGGAATGGGGATGGGATAGGGATGAGGGAATAGGCTTCCGGATCTCGTCACTCACCGTACCAAACGCAATAGTAAGCTATTACTTTACGCCGATATTCTGTGAGAGTGTGGTACTACCCCGGTCGAGCCGGCCCATTCGAACAGTAATCATCTAGTGAGGATTACTGTTTGGCTCTACCACTACAAAAAAAATACAATACTACATACTACAATTGCGTAGTCGGTTACAAGAGCGACAGCAACAAGATGGAGCTCATTTAGACGACAGTGTTATAACAAATTAAAAAAATAATTTATACTTATTACTTATAATAAATACCAAATAAAAGACCATTTATAGTTTTGCCTCTATCATGTTTCTAAAAGTGCAAAAACTTATGACCAAACCTGTATAGCCACAAAGATATATTAGAATCGTTTATCTCTATGACTATCTCTTTCGTCGGCACTAGTGTGAGAGAGACGCACTTAGAGATAAACGGTTCTGATTTATCTTTGTGCCATGCATGTTAGGGCCGCAGGTGCGGATTTTTGGGTGCTTTTCCAGAAAGTTCGTTCTACAAATTTGGTAAAATCAGGTGAGCCAGGGGCAATTTTCATGTACCTACCCAATTATTTATGGTTGATGTGTTTTGTAACCGCTATAACAACAAATACTAAAAAACAGAAGAAAATAAATATTTAAGGGGCTCCCATACAACAAACTTGATTTTTTTGCCGTTTTTATAGATAATGGTACGGGACCCTTCGCGCGCGAGTCCGAGTCGCACTTGGCCGGTTTTTTCTTTTTCTTTCTGTAATCTTCGTAATCATAACGTTTAATGTGATATTTTTCCTTTGCAGTTACAATCAACTTCATTTTCGTCGTCAACAGCTATAGAAAATCCATGGAGCATAATAAGTAATTTCCAACGGAAAGATTCATATTTATTCCTTTTTTTTTAACCATAAGTAATTTGATTTTGCATTAACTCTTGTAGTCATTGCAGCTTCATTTAAAGGAAAACTACACATTTTTCTTAAATAAATATATTTATGAGACATAGATATTTTCATTAACTCTAATGGATATGTTTTACTGCGGAGGATCCTTTTTAATTAATAGACAAAAATAGAGCTCACTTGGAATCCCTTACATTCATTCTACTTAGCCAAGAATTTCTTTGTATTTTCTGAACAGCTTTGATCCTTGATCGTAAAACACAAATTATTCAGAATAGTGATGTTGCCTGGGTAAAAAAATAGTAATTCTAATTAGTCCGTCAGTTAGATTATCAAAAAATATAGAAAACGTATTTTTTGCTTCATCAAATCAATCAAAATTTACAAAGATAACGCGCATCAAAGTTCGGGAGTGGGGGCTAATGACGTCACTTAATGGTGAAAAGTGTACAGAGTCGTGACGTCACACGGAACTTCAACGCACTATATCTTGGTGATTTTGTGTTTAATTGACAAAAGAAAAAAATATGTGTGCAATATTTTTTTATAATGTAAATGACGGGCTACTTAGTTTTTTTTTAGGAAACTAGCCTATTCAGTCTATTGGGGCGTTGGGCCCTGCGATGGTTCTGCTGCCTTTATCTTCATCCAATATGAAACAACCACCATCAAGCCATATATAAGTATTGCTGGAACAAAAACACAATTAGGGTAAAGTCGACTCTTCCATAACCTGAAGCATGAGTCCGTGACACACACACACACACACACACACACAGCACGTAGGTGTACGCACACGCACAACCAGACACCATGTTTGTGTTAAAACAACATGGAACTACTACTGAATGAAGTTAATATACGCTTTTGAATATTAAGATCAACCTGTTGTTTCGATACCGACTATAATATCAACTCGGTGTTATTACTAACTATGGCCCTAGCATGAATTACACCAGAATAGATTATCCATCAGTGTCTCTTTACCCGACTGCGCGACGCAAACGAGAGTAATGTGTTTATCAGCCTATGTATGTATGGTTGTTCCTTTGTGGCGCTCTAGAGATCAAACGCGTGAATCGATTTCGATGATTCTTACGTCAATCGATTTATCTTAATCTTGCGAGTGTTATTAAAGGCATGACAGTAATCAAAATTAAATATGGCGACAATCAGACGCCATATTGTGAAAAATAAAAAACGAAAGTTGACGAACTATGTCAAGTGGGGTATCATTTAATAGGTATTTGAAAATCATCTTTAGGTTTCTCTTATCATTTTTAATTTCGAATTACCATTTAGGATCTATGATTTAAAGTTGTTTAGCAACCAACTTATAATAAAGCTGTGATAAAGTTGCAGTCGCATAAACGATCTTATTTACGTGAAAAATAAAACATAACACAACTTAAAAATTAAAAAGATGAAAATAAAAATTATTAATTTTAAAAAGCAAAAACCCGACTGCATAACCTTAGTGCTCGTGGGTCCGATATGGAAATAGCAGTCGGTGACTCTCCATAAAATCCTATAATACCTATTTCAAGTCACCGACTGCTATTTCCATATCGGCCCCACGAGCACGGTAGAATCAATTTCTTGTTTATTTCTTTTTGAGATTATATACCAGTAGCATAGTGGTACACTGAGAAATACGATGGAAATAACTGATCCTTATCTCTTTCACGTTATGGCCTCTGAAATATATTCACAACATTGTATCCAAATAAATAAACAACATTACTCAATTATTATATTTGCTTTTTGAAATTTACATACCTAATATTTAATATTATATATACTCATCATATCATCTTAGGACTAATTAATCGAACGTGGCCACAAGTAGTCTTGTGGCTCTGCCCACCCCATTAGGGATTTCGGGCGTGATGCTATGTCTGTATGTATGTAATATTTAATACAAATATTATTGTATTTGAGGTAAATACGGGTTATCATAATGTTGCAATGTTACAAGGAGTTACTGAGCGTGGAGCTCCTTAACATAACATTTTGTTTTGCCATACATTACAGAGTTTAGGTTTAACGTGTTTGTACAGATGAGGGTTTGTAGTCTCCTAATTACCATCGGTTTTGAACTCAATACTAACATACCTAAGCTGAATACAATATTAAACTTTTGTGGTTTTAATTCTTTGTCTAAACTACATGATGTCATAAAGAGATCTTGTTGAACATTATTATCTTGCTCTGCTGTTATGAGCGTAACATAATTATACAAGATTCTGTCAATTTTGTTAAATATCCACCAACTGTCACGTTTTGAATATAGAAGCGAGGCGGAATAAAAACAAACATAAAATGTGCCGCAATACACGCAAAAGCTCGTGTGAACCTTATCTTAATGAGTTTATTTATTTTGAAATCATACAGCGCCTCTATTCGGGAACGCTAAGTGATGTTGTAGCGACTCGCGAGCCACATTTCCCATTCCACTCTTCCGCACGACGCGTAATGCATAAGAGCGAGATGCGAGTTTCGCTCGCGGGTCTCGCGGGGATCACAAGCAAACCATTCTAATGTCTGTGATGCAGAAAATGGAATAGGTTTCAATTACGCATCGCAGAAAATTCTGGCTGTTTTGACAGGGATAGGTTGTACTCACCAATTGCGATGAGTCCAAATATCAAAGCCGCCAACCACGACGCCAGGTTGGTGTCAGCGCTGTACATGCAGATCAGTACTATTAGCAGACAGAGCATCTGGGCCAGCAATATTAATGTGAGGACGATCCAGCCTAATACTACTGATGCTTTATTCTGAAACGTTATCAGAATTAGTTAAGAGGACTGTGAACCAAAGGCAAAAATCATCCTTTTCATACACAAGGCGATAACGATTTCCACCCCTTAAATGTTAACCGATTTTGACAAATTTTTGATAGGTTGTCAGCAGAACGAAATCTAGGTCTATACGTTTTTTGAATTTTGATTAAAGTTCAAGAAAGTCATATAATGCCGAAATTCGTTTTGTATGAGAATACTGAAACCAAAATAAAACTAAACTTTTTGATTATAGTGAAAAAATCAAAAGGACCCAGATTTTGTTCTGACTGACAACGTATCAAAAATTGGTGAACATCGGTTAACATTTCAGGGGTGGAAATCGTAATCGCCTTTTGTATGCAAAGCTGTAGGTTCACAATTCTCTTAGCAAAGTGAGTTACAATACTATAGGTAGTACGAGGGATTTTAGAAAACACGTTTTTTTACCGAAGCTATGATGAAATTGAAAAAATATCTTCAATGTGCAAATTAAACGTTTGAGATTTCGTGAGATACAATGAATAATTCTTGGGATTTGAAGACAAATTAAAACGACAAACGAACCAAGATAACTATTAAATCTTGCTGAAGGACTTTTTGGTAAACGTGAATAAATGTTGCTATAAAATAAACATTTGAACAAGGCAACTTTTCTCTGGAATAAAATATTACGAGACTATTGCAGTCGTAAAAAGTAACTATGAAAGCAAGCATTCAAATCTTAGTGTATCCTGGAGAAAACCGAGTTTCTATCAATAGCTGGGTGATTAAAAACAAACGCAGACGCTGTAGCAGGTGCTGAAACTGTTGATAATAGTAAAGATACAAAAATAAATGACTCATTACAATAACTATACATTAATCAACACCATGATGACGTTATAAAGCCTGTTCGCCGAGAGTTGATAAATATTATGATATCGTCTCGAAATAGCGCCTGTCGCTTACCTATCGCAAACTGTATAACGGGATTGACAGGCGTCGCTTATCGCCGCTCGCACTGAGTTTCGTGGTACGAGGAATGCAGTTGTTGGCAAGCGCGGCACCGCACCGGGCAAGCGCCATATATTGCCATTTCGTTCTGGTATACGCTTCCAGTGTGTCGTTTGGGTTTTCGTGTGTTGTTTTAGACGAAGCAATTGAACGTTCCATAATAAACGTCACCGACTCTGATTCTTCCTCTGACTCTGAGATTTCGTCATGGTCGTCGTCCAATGATATGCCAGCAAAAGGACATATACAGGCTATATTCTATAAAAACAATATAGCTTTTCACTTTAATTTTTAATTATCATCGGTAATAATAATTAGCGGGCTGCCATTTGTAATCAGTTAAGAAGCCCTGACTTTTTTTTTAAACTCTCGCCGAACAGACTTTAGATGCAGACGCTGATGCTGTATAGCATGCGATGCTATAGGCAAAATGTAATAAAAATATTCATACCTTAGAGATTCCCCACAAAAACCATATGTTGATAATTATCATGATAATGGTATAGATGAAAGCGACGACAGTGTAGGCGTAGCAGTTGCGCCAGGCGAAGAAATTGCACTGGTCACAGTCCTTAATGTACAGCGCTTGCATCATGATTGTGATGGCCAAGATAATCATGATGATCTGTGAATACGTTTCAAGTTAATATATTTATTTTGATTGTTATTATTTATTTATTTTATAGTTAGAGGGGGGGGATAAACGAGCAGGCGGGTTACCTGGTGGTAAGCAATCACCGCCACCCATGGACACCCGCAACGCCAGGAGAATCACGGATGCGTTGCCGGCCCTTAGAGAAAGGAGTAGGCTGACAAACAGGCAGACGGCCCATCTGATGGAAAGTGATCACCGCCGCATATGGGCATCTGCAGCACCAGAGATGCTGCCAATGCGTTGCCAGTCTAGGGAGGATGGGGAAAGGGGATGGGATGCTGATGAGGGAATAGGCCTCCGGATCTCGTCACTCACCGTACGGAATGCAATAGCAGAGCTATTACTTTTCGCCGATATTCTGTGAGAGTGTGGTGCTACCCCGGTCGAGCCGGCCCATTCAAACAGTAATCATCTAGTGAGGATTACTTTTTGGCTCTACCACTATAACTAGTGACTATATTTATCATAGGTGCCTTGCCTTGCCTTGGTGTTTTCAAGGCAAGAGTTAATAGGCATTTTCTGGGTAAGCGTGTACCACCTTCGACCTCGTCATCACTTAACATCAGGTGAGACTGAGATCAAACGCACACCCATTTTCGATAAAAAAAAAAAAGGTTAGCCCAAATCGCCTCATTTTTAGTTTTTATTTTGTGGTTAACACGAGCTTCACCTCAATTCTCGCTTCATACAATACAAATAAGTACTCTTTATAACACCATATAGAACATATTGGATAAAGACAAACAAATAGGTTACAAGGTAAACAATAGGATTAATGTGACATGCATAGACTTAATGATATTATGTCGCATGTGACTTGATTTCATTGTTGCAAGAATTGTAGTACTTAAAGGACTTACTGACACCAGTGTGGGTAGTGAAATTCGGCGCTAGTGACGTTACATTTTTGGTTAATACATAAAGTATTTTTGTTGCAACTTTAATTAATGGTACAGTTCAAATAACATCGTAGCTAAGCAAATAAGTTAAGGTAAAGACCAGTAAAGACATACTGAGCCCACGTACGCAATATTTGCAACGCATTATGACATGTAGACTCTTGAATTTGCATGAAAACAGATGACTGACAGGCCCTATGGCCTCGTAAACAGGATAGTATTTCGGCAATTTTTTGCTGCAATTCGGGCTATCCTCAAAAGCTAACATTTAAACTTTTTGTAACCATTACTGATGTAATATGTTATTTTCGGGATAGCCCAAATTGCAACAATAAATTGCCGAAAAACTAGCTCGTTTACAAGCCCTTTTAGAAACATACATGCGTGTGTCAGCGTTGCGTATGATAAGTAAGTTTCTAAGTCATCTGTTTTCATACAAATTGAAGAGTCTAATCTGTTATAATGCATTGCATACGTGGCTCATTATATCTTGACATTTAACTGGAAACTAAGAACTGGAACGTTCACTTTTAATACAAGACGGTATTCATCAAATTGCAGTATCTTTTTGTTCTTATATACTTACTAGCATGATCACTCCAACACAGCGAGCTCCTACTTTCAAAGGCCAATACCAAAGGAATTTAGCCGGCAAGGAACGGTCCAGATATTTCATACACATTTTGAATAATTATAATAATACAAATACCTACTTATAAAAAGTGATGTTGGGTTGTCAGTTTTGGAACCCACTAGATTTTGGAAAACTTGAACTTAATGGCACGAACGGCGTCGATTTAGAAATTCAGTGTAACCAAACAGAAAATTGTGTAATTATACAGATTTTTAGAAGACACTTAAAATAGGCATGTTTGGTCATTCTTTCAGGGTTCCGTACCTCGAAAGGAAAAAAGGAACCTTATAGGAACATTATAGGATCACTTTGTTGTCCGTCTATCTATCTGTTTGTCAAGACCCTTTCTCACAAACGACATAGTTGAAGCCACCCTCTTTATATACATATATAACAGTATCAAGTTGAAATTAATATCAAATACTCGGGCCTGCAGTCCCTTGGAGCTGTGAAAAAATCAAACAATCAGCGCAATCAAAAGATCGCAAGGGAATCAAAACCTACTTCCCGTTGACCTAGAATCATGAAATTTGGCGAGAGGCAAGGTCTTATGATACATATAAAGGAAAAATCCCGAAACCCGTAAATTTGTAGTAGGTAATATGACGACAAAAAGGGCATATTTTGCCATCCGCAATTAAGGGAACCAAAACCTGTAGGGTACTTCCCGTTGACCTAGAATGATGAAATTTGGCAAGAAGCAAGGTCTTATGGCATACCTATGTAAAGGAAAAAATCCGAAATTTGTGAATTTGTAGTATATCACGAAAAAAAGGCATATTTGGCTATTCGCAATTAAGGGAATCAAAACCTATAGGTTACTTCCCGTTGACCTAGAATCATGAAATTTGGCAAGAAGCAAGGTCTTATGGCACATCTAAAGGAAAAAATCCGAAAACCGTAATTTTGTAATAATATCACAAAAAATAAAGTTAAACGGAATAACCTTTGCAAAGTCGTATCTAACTCGACGATTGCACGGAGATAGAAGCTTGCGAAAGAAATTTTTGTTAAAAGCTATTTTTTTTTCATTTTTAGGCTTCCGTACCTACAAGGTACTGTCTCTTCTTCCTAGGTAAGTACGGAACCCTCGGCACGCGAGT
This sequence comes from Tortricodes alternella, assembly GCA_947859335.1. Taxonomy (NCBI): domain Eukaryota; kingdom Metazoa; phylum Arthropoda; class Insecta; order Lepidoptera; family Tortricidae; genus Tortricodes; species Tortricodes alternella. The sequence continues at coordinate 19,660,158 of OX401968.1, read as the reverse complement.
CAGACTCGCAACTGTCCGGTTTTTTTTAGATTTCAGAGGCAAACCCCTTTAGCACCATAAAGCAACCTTACGGAACCCTGAAAGCCCTTTTCAACCAAGTTTCACCGCATGCATTGTTATCACAACAATATGGATGGCGATAAAGATTTCGCTAAGGGCCTTTGGTCTTGTTGTACGCTCTTGCGAAATATAAAATTACTTAGGTTTTATATAAAAATGGATGTTATTCAAGTGAATGTTTATGGAGAGATGATAGTTCTACTATCATGTTCATAGTTCAGAAAATAATTCCCGATGAACTGTTGAATTTACAGGATGAGAACCTAATCGTAAACTATCGCATAGGCAGGTTAGTTTAGCTTAGAGTCTTAGAGTTAATTTTATCCTCAACAATCAACTCTGACTTGCATAACTTGATTTTAAAGATATTAAAAATTTGAAGTTATGATAAGAAACTAACTATATTAACCACCTTCTGCAAACTCTTCAAAAATTTCTCAAGTTTGGTTATTTTATTAAAGTAGTTTGTCTTTAGATTTTCAAGAGTAAAGAAAGACAAAGTTTATTTTAACTGAAGTAACTATTTACGTATTGGTTACCTACTCATTTGGACGTATTAAATCTTAGTGACTCATCTACAAATTCAGAAAGGCCACTCAATATGATCTTTATTTAAAGTGACCTTTGAGTGACGGTTTTGTATATGATAACTACTAGTTTAGGGACATTATAGAGGAGTGTGAACTTACAACACTACTTTTCATACAAAAGGCGATAACGATTTCCACCCCTTAAAGCTAAATTTGTTGTCAGTCAGAACAAAATCTAGGTTTATACGTTTTGGTTTTTCTCTATAATCAATAAATTCAGATTTGTTGTTGTATTCTTATACAAAACTAATTTTGGTCATTATTTGACTCTGTTTCTTTAATCATAATTCAAAAAACGTATAGACCTAGATTTTGTTCTGACTGACAACCTATCAAAAATTGGTCAAAATCGGTTAACATTTAAGGGGTGGAAATATTTATCGCCTTTTGTATGAAAAGGGTGATTTTTGCCGTTAGTTTAACGCCTCTTAACTATTAAATCTTTAATCAAATGCTCAAGTGTAGTTACTGAAATCGGCCGTCAGCTGACAAGAAAACGTGCAAACATGGGAATATAAAAAACAAACCTCCAGTCTTTTAAGGAGCATTTTCTAACGTAACCCTTCTTTATGAAATGTTTAGAAGTTCGTAATGCAATGTCAATATTGGTACCTCGTTAAATTTGGGCGAGACGTTGGCAGCCGGCACTTCTCACGCTTATAACAAAATGTATGAGCAGCGTCCGTGTTTTATTTGACCTAGTAACTTTGTGGAAGAAGGGTGACTTGAAGATTACGGATAAGATTGTAAGTGTCGTTCTAAACTATAGTACTTTCGAGTTCCTTTTAATTTGTAATTGAGCTCTTTAATAGTCTTTTTTTGGACCTGATTACGACAGTGATTAAAGCCACTAAAATAATAGGTTAAAAATCAAACGCAATATTCAATTCTCTAACAAATCTCTTCGCTTATTTCGTCTCTCATTTCAACGACAATCATAAATTGATCCACGCGCTTGTGGGCTTTATGCGGAGTTACGTACCTAGGTCCGTGGCTGGCTGCGTCGAAATTTAACCAATGTCGAAGACACGCACGAACATGTAGTTTATACGCACTGACGGGTCAAGTAAGGCTCGCCGGCGAGTTCATGAACGAAGTGTTATTCAAGAGAATCATTCCTGTGGTGCCATTCTCTAACGTGCACAGCGCTGTTAGCGCCGAGGGACACATTAAATTTAGACCTAATAGCTTCGTGTTTACAGTCCAAATTAAAAGTATCCGCTCGTCGTTGGCGCAGCGCTGTAAACTTTACAGAATCATAACACTGAAACCGTGATTACATCTAAACATATTATGAACGTCAGACGTGTCGCAAGGAATTATTAAATTACCTGGTATTTGCGAGACTGAGCGAAGTAATTAATACATTAACAATAACACTACCTTACACGTGTAATTGCGCCTCTATTCGGGAACGTCTAAGCGATATTGTAGCGACGTGCTAGCGACGACGATGCGTAATGCGTAAGAGTGGGATGTGAATCTCGCTCGCTAGCCGCAGCTATATCGTTTGGACGTTCCCGAATAGAGACATTGGTGTATATACTATAGATAGACAAAACGCACAAACACGAAACAAAGCCTTCGGCATTCTGTCAACGCATACATCACACTGATATTATAAATGCGAAAGTTTGTGAGTGTGTGTGTGTGTGTGTGTGTGTGTGTGTGTGTGTGTGTGTGTGAATTAGTTTGTTTTTTTACTCCTTCACGCTTTAACAGATGGCGTATATCCTAAATTAACACATAGGCTACTTTGTATCCTGGAAAAATTTAAAGCTCTCGAGGGTATAACCAGGCGGGTTTCACTCCGCACTTTACGTAAGCTCGGCCATCGCGTTGCTTGGAGCTGTAAATCGCAGTAGGTTGTCGCACGCTCACTCGCTGGGCGATACGCGCGTCGTTGTCGTTGGATGACGCGGATTAAAACTGACAACCCTAGCGTACACGAAAGAGCACTTTTATGGGACGGACAGAGAAGGCATGATTAGGCATATTTTCGTACCTAAACACCGGTTTCGTTAGAGATTGATTCTTCTGTACGTTATTACTATAATCTATTCTTGGATATAACTATAACCGAATTCCATGCAACGAAGTCGCGGGCAGAAGCTAATTTATCAATGTTATTATCTTTGGCTAACACATTAATTTTGCGAACTTACCTACTCCAGTATCCTTGAAAACGGTTAAAAATTATTCCTTTTTCTTACAGGAAATTAATAATCATGAACGAAACATTCACCGCGGCGTCCATACTGGACTGCGACGTACTGTTGAACTGTAAAAGTTGCAACTTTGAGGATTACCTTTGGAAGGAAACTCAAACAGGATGCAAAGTTTTACATCTGCTACAGGAAATACACAAGTTCAAGTGAGAACAAACAGAATTGGCTGTTTAAAAGGGCTTATCCCCAACCCGATAACATTTTTAATTTGGGCCATAGGCATAAAGTTATAGGGTCTAAATTTATATGTGTGGAAGAAAATAACTCCTGTTCAACAGACACCCTTTTTTTACTCCTACCCGATTTTTCACTTGTTTCTGGGATCACTTTTAAACGGTTTGGTTTGGGAATGAATCCGTATTTATGATGTGTAATATCTTTACTTTCCTTTTCCTGCAATATGTGCGAGTAATTTCGTGAAAAGGGACGGAAGTATGAAACAGGAAGTCGGGGAAGCGAACGCTATTTGATTTGTGTCTAATAATAAAGTGTCTGAAAAAATTTAACAAATAAAAAACCCGACTTCAAAAACCCTTTGGGAATTCGTTGTCAAGTAAATTAACACAGTATGAGGGATGGATTACTTTATTTACTTGCCACCGACTTCGATATATTCAATGTATCAGTTAATCAACAATATATCTGACGTTTCTAGGTAATTAACTTACGGAGAGCATTATTTCTAGCCATTCAAAGGGTTTTTGAAGTCGGTTTTTTAATTTGTTAAATTTAAATTTTTATTTCACATTTTTTAGTGATTATCATATGTGATTTAACGACACACATCAACAACACCAAGTAACAATAGCATAATGCCAATTGCTCATCACCCTTTACAAAATGTAGCTTTCCAAGATGCAAGGACGTCAATCGTTGAGGAGTTCTCCTGGTTCTTCATCACCGGTTCTATTTTACCACATGTTTTTTTATGAGCATTAGTTGCTTCCCAGCCTTATATAGAAATCTAATCGCCACCCGTGAAATACTTTTCATTGAAGAGTTCCGGTGGTCACCTGTGGTCTTAATCATTAGTTCTACTTCACCAAATAATGTTTTTGAATCGTAACTGCTTGAGTCATGAAAGAAAATATCCAAATTTCTATATGCGTGCCTATGATATTTGAGGATTTCCTTCGATTCCTCATAGATCCTGTCATCAAACCTCGACTTTGATCACAACGGGACCAACTTGGAGAAATACCCTATCGTTTAAAAAAAGAATTATGCAAATCGGCCGAGCCATCTCCGAGTAATCGGTGAACATACATATAAAAAATAAATAAAAATAAAAAAAAACAAATATACGCGTCGAATTGAGAACCTCCTCCTTCGGTTTTTTTGAAGTCTTTTAAAAAAGTGCAGATCATTGATAAAAAAATTCATTGTATATCGTCAGCTGTAATATGAATTAACGTAACCGCCAAAAGTCAACTTTTCAGGAGAGCCTTAAAACTAAATTACAATTCAGAGAAAGAGTTGTAACTTTTTTTTGTAATTATCCTATTGCAATGATGTTTATAGCTATTTTCTTAAAATAGTAAGACCAGTTAATTAACTGGTCTTACTAAGTGTTATACGGTGTTTTTCAATTGAAAAATACCGTAGACACCAAACGACAGAACGGAAAAATTGCAGTAGAACTGTATATAAAATTCAATTTCGTCATTTTGGCGGTTACACTAATTCATATTACAGCTGACGATATGTTTAAGTAAACTTGTGTAGACACACATAGGTATTCTATAGGTAGCTACCTATAATATTTATGATTTATACGAAACGTAATCATTGTTTTCAAGATATTATGTTAATGTTCCTTATTACCAAGGTGAAATGTGAGATGTTACACATTATGCGACTACTGTAAGGCTCGCTCCTTTTTTTGTGCGGGTTTTTTACTGAGTTTCGTATACAAACAGACTGGTTTTAATTTCTTACTTATGATATAACATTTATCATTTGAATAATATTTTTTAGCATAACCTATATCGGAGCTACGGAATCAGAATTAGAGGATCTTGAAAGAAAGGGTACTATTTACGAGTTCGACGACCCCATAGACATCTACGTTAAACCCAGGTCCTTGTGGAAAGGTCCACTGTACAATGCGTCGCCGATTTTACCTGTATTCTCTTGGAGGTAAGATTTAAATGATATTTTCAGACCTATTCGAAAATAATTCATTTGTGCCTTGCGTAGCGTTAGGAAAGCCGCATTTTGCTCCCTGCTGTTTTATTTAAATTTATTGCAGTTAAACTATTATGTTTAGTATATTAATGCTTGATTTTGTTTAATAAAATTTTAAAGTGGTATGGGGGTTTGAAAGCATAATTGTAATGCAAACACTAATGATTTTTAATAATGAAACTTTTAGAAATATAACTGGATGGGGTTAAAAAGATGGTTGAAGTTAGTATGGGAAAAAAGTAACAAATTTCCCTAAACCTTTGAGAAGTAAGGTCATTGTAGTTCTGTTAACATTACAAATAAAGCTTTATTTATCAATTTAGATTTGGCTACACCGTACGCCGAACGGATCACGACATGCGTCGATTCTACAGCCAGCCATTTACATGTCTCGTGTGGCACTGCTTACTGGTTATGATGCTGTTGGTGTCTTCACTGTTCTATATCCTCAGCCGTGCTGAGCAAAGTCTGCTTGGCGGGAATGTAGAGCGTAACTTGTCGCATGAACTATTAGTCACAATCGGAGCATATTGTCAGCATTGTAAGTATCCTTATCAAACATCCTTTGCCTCTTTGTGTATTCATTTACCCAGTTTGATTCACAGCCACTATTTCTTAGATGCTTATCGAGAGATTTATCCTGTAATTTCCAGAAGTCCTATTTAAGATATGGTGGATGGTGTGAACTGCTTTTATAATATAGTAACATTATTACTTTCTCGCATACATGTATATTTAGGGTACTTTTTGCTTTAGACACTTGATGTAAGTATAGATCGAGTTTCGATACCAAGTTTCAATTATAGTAAAATGTTTTCCGTAGAGACACATGGACTCTATAAGTCTATTAGGGTCAAAGCCAAATTAATTGGTATAAATCTACATAACAAAATATGTTGCGATACAGCAGATAAATGCGAATAACATAATTTCTTAATTTATTTCGAGTCGGGCCAAAAAATATGTGTTTTTATGTCCACTGACTGGCAAACGGCCCACCTGGTGGAAAGTGGTCACCGCCGCCCATGGACATCTGCAACACCAGAGGTGCTGCCAATGCGTTGCCAGTCTAGGGAAGATGGGGAATGGGGATGGTATAGGGATGAGAGAATAGGCCTCCGGATCTCGTCACTACCCCGGTCGAGCCGACCCATTCGAACAGTAATCATCTAGTGAGGATTACTGTTTGGCTCTACCACTACTATTTATCTACTTCCAGATCTACCAGTGAACCCTATGAAGCTAACATCGCGTCGCATAGCCTTCTTCAGTTTCTTCCTCTTCAGTTTCGTAATCTACTCTTACTACACCTCTACCTTGCTCTCTGACTTGGTGCATGACACGGACGGTGGGATGAATCTGGAAATATTAATTAGCAGTACTTTTGAGAATGTTGTGTTGGATCAAGTTGCTCCTGTAGTTAAGGTACTTAATTATGATTTTGGAGTCCGGTTGTTTTGCCTAGATTTTGTCATGCTAACGCAGTGGACGTCTTTTGGGTGACATCATGATGATGATTAACTTTATACTCATCGTTTCGTAGTATTCTGTAGTAGGAATGCACTGTGTAGCCCTTTTGTTTATTTTTCATTTATTTTACCTTTTAACATGGCTACATTTTCAGAAAACAAATATCTGCCATACTTGCTTGTTATCAGAAACGAGAAAAATGCCTATATTTTAAATATATACTTATATTTTGTTTTTATTTGTAAATAATTATTAAATGATTTATATTTCCATTATAATAATGTTCTTTGTTTTTCAGGTCCTCGCTGAACAGGTTAATAGCACTTTTAACCACGTAAGTTATTTTTCATCAAACTTGCTCGGAAAGGGTGTTATTATATGCAGGCGTATAGAGCAGCTGTAGCCGATTTAGCTGCTCTATACGCCCCGACGTCAGCGGGAGTTATAAACCACATAAAATCTATAACTCCCATGGTTACAGGTTAATAGCACTTTTAACCACGTAAGTTATTTTTCATCACACTTGCTCGGAAAGGGTGTTATTATACGCAGGCAGCAGCTATAGCCGATTTAACTGCTCTATACGCCCCGCCGTCAGCGGGAGTTATGGTTTATAACTCCCGCTGACGGCGGGGCGTGCGCCAGGTCCGACGGGGGCACGCGCCGGCTCCGGCGGTGATCGTTTTCTTATACAAGTAGCGCGCAACCGACGCGACATACAGTTTATTCTACCCACCTGATGGTAATTCACGGTGTACCTACAATGGGTTTTTGTTTTGTCTAATTTTTATTTCATTTATGTGATGAAAAACATTGTGTGTATCACGGGCAGTAAGGAGATAACAAACTCGAGTCATTAAAACAGACTCGTTAGTTATCCCCTTCTTACGGCCCTAGATGCGTAATGTACTATTACACTCAACCTTAGGAAGTTCATTATTAGTACATTATTAATATTATATTATTAGTATTAGTATTTATTTTATTTCCAAACTCCTGCTTCGATGCTCTAAATGCCAACAGAAAAGACTTCCATTGCAAACTTTGTATTTCATTGATAGCATAACCTCTGTGATTGATACAATATGCTATTCATGCTGAAGCAGGGTTAAAAATGTGGCCTTACGTTCATACTATTACCATTCTGTTTCACCCTCAGAAGTTCTCTCGACAGGTAAGCCTTTTTTATCGTGCAATAAATTGCACAAATATGCATTATAATTTTCTAACACATACAAATTTATAACGCTGTGGTTGGCTAACCAGTGTAACCAGGAAAGCGAAATATCCCTAAATATTTATATTATTATATTAAATATGATGACTTGTATTTTTATTTCAGTTGAACCCGGATCTGCGTATGTTAATCCAAAAGCAATTAGCCGATATTCGGGTAGTCAATATATCAACAGGTTTAAGAGAGGTGCGAGCGGGACAAACTGCCCTGCTGTCTGACTACATTTCTTTGTATTCGACCATGAAACAGAGTAAGTTAGAATTTTGAGAAGCGGCCTTTATCCCATAAGACTACTAGACTAAGAAACGGCGTCGCCTAAATTATATTTTTTTTAAACTTAAACGTTAAACTCAATTTTGTATAGCTCTAAGCTGTCAAAATTGAGTTTGATGTTTCTTATTTGAAGTTTAGCGACTTTTAAATTTAGCGAACTCACTTTCGAATTGGCCCAATGAAAGATAAAATATTTAAACTATGACGTCATGGCCATCAAAGCCCAGTAGAAAATCACAATAGTACAACGGCTGTGATAAACTTGATATTTGGTGACCCAAATATTTGCCAAATTTTGTATTAAGATAAGTAAAAAAAATGCATTATTTCCATGACGGGCCATCAATAAAGTCCACCGCTTGAGTTAAATCATTTCAAGAATTTTTATCTGTTTTTTCTATTCTTACAGCCTACGAGAATGAAGTCCTTTGCGACCTGATTCAAGTTGACCTATTTTCCAACGTCATCAAATATTTCTTTACGTCAAAGAGCTTTAAGTATATCGAGGAATTTAAAATAAGGTAAGTCGCTGGTTCAGCAAATAAATAGCTTTGTATCCTTAAATAAGCAAAAATAATAAATAAATCATATCTATACAAACTTTTCACGATAATCGGATAGACTATTACGATCCAAATGGAAATACTGAGATTTTTAAATATAAGTATATCTTATATGGCAAATCCTTTACCCGCTATCAAATCGGACCGGATTTCCTATTCCAGCCTAAGGGCACAGTCCATTGATGACGTGAGCGTTACCTTATACCGCGTATCAAAGTATAAGGCTGTTAGACATTCCTTAACACAAAATGCTTACTAGTGTATTTCTGACCAATGTGCAGAATGTGCACATTATGAATACAATCACTCTATTATTTACCCAAAAAAATCTGGGCCTCTATTCGGGACTGCTAAGTGATTTACTATATCGTCGCTAAAATGCCAAAACTGCGAATGTGTCGTTGTTCTGTACGTGTTTGACGTTCACATACGTGGTTTTGGCATTTCATTTGCGATATATAGTAAATAACTCAGGCAGTCCCGAATACCGTCCCTGTTTTACACTTTTTTACGTTGGAACAACCTTTATTTACACTCATTGACACTGAAGGCTCCTTTTCACAATGGGCCATCATGGGTAATCACACGGGACGCAGTCATACGTAAGAATGAGATAAAGATATCTCTGTCTCATTCTTACGTATAACTGCGTCCCGTGTGATTGTCCATGATGAACCATTGTGAAGAGGAGCCATTACACTGTTAGTTGCATAGCTCCTGTCATGTTATTTATGTTGGCATTATTGATACAGTGTTTCACTATTTGTTTTAGTTTCGTTGGGATATTTTTTTTGAAATTTGGATTCTTGTTTAATGATTAATATTTAAGGGCTGGAAATCGTTGTCGCCTTTTGTATGAAAAGCCGTATGTTCAAACTCCCCTCAATTATCAATTTAAGTTATTCAATCATAATATTAACTAAAACTAGCCAATAATAAATAATTTGGTTTCGTAAATAATACCCCCACAGATATTGCTCTTTAATGGAGTGAATCCCTTAGGACCGAAAGGATTTACTTTACAGAGCCCTCATAAGGAAATTTACTACATTTTATCCTTCCCCATCTATCACAAACTGTATCGTGACTGAACAATAATAGTATGTTATGGAAAATCAAATTTTATCCCCAAACAACTCCTAATATTATGGAGATTATAAGACGTGTTCCAAAAAGCAAAGTGTGAACTGCCACTACCAATACAGGCCAGTTTAACTTTTGCAATGTTATTTGGTTTTCAAAAGCAATAAAAACTTCAATTCTAAGAAGTTCATAAAAATAATCTATAATTTATAAAATAAAAAAACCTACTTCAAATGGCCTTTGTAAAGTAAGTTTTTTTTTCACATTTTCTTTATTATCCTGTGATTTAACGGCACACATTTACTACATCAAGTAACAGTAGCATATTGCCAATTGCTCATCACCATTTACAAACTGTTGCTATCCATGGTGCAAGGATGTCAATCGTTGAGGAGTTTTCCTGGTTCTTCAATTTTACTACATGAATTTTCATGGACATAAGTTGCTTCAGAACTTTATACAGCAATTTAATCGCCAACCGTGAAATACTCAACATTTAGGAATTCCGGTGATCATCTATGATCCTCATCAACAGTTCCACTTCACCAAATAATGCTTTTGGAACGTAACTGCTTGAGTTATTACAGAAAATACTAAAATTGCTCTATGCTTGCCTATAATATTTGAAGAGTTCCATCGATTAACTTGACTTTGACTACAACGGAACCAAACTGAAGGTATAACCTACCGATTAAAAAATATATTTTTAAAATCGGTTTGTAAATGACGGAGTTCAGAAGTACCAAATTAAAAAAAAAAAATACAACCGAATTGAGAACCTCATCCTTTTTTTTTGAAGTCGGTTAATTATGATATAGCTTTTAGCGTGCTTCATCTGCAACATAGGTATAGAATTTTCGCCTGTGACGTTGTCCGCATGTAATTCGAAATCTACCGATCGCTGTATCTGTATAGCTTAGCCAATGGCGAACAGACGCGTATTTTCGAATTTTACCTAGCTAATATCATATTAAAACTCCTTCCAGTACACTGCGGGCCAAGGAAACTGGCGTGCTACGAAGACTCCTCAAACAAGAGAAGGTGGCGTGGTGGACATCCCAACTTTATTGCCAGAGCCCACACTTCGAAGCGCATATCGGACACATCCAACTGCCTATCATTGTACTGGCATGTAGTTATGTACTCTGTATCATAATTTTGTTTGGAGAAAGGATCTATTTTAAAAAGACCAAGGTGTGGCCGTATGTAGAATAAAATATAATAGTATTCAAACAAGCGATGCAGCATCGCTACAGACGTGATTATGCATCGCTACAGATGCGATTCTGCTTCGCTGCAGATAAAATTCTGCTTCGCTATAGACATGATTCTGCATCGCTACAATCCCGATTCTGTACCGCTACAGACGCGATTCTGCATCGTCACAGACGCGATTCTGCATAATTACAGACGTGATTCTGCATCGCTACAGACGCGATTCGGTACCGCTACGGACGCGATTCTACATTGCTACAGACGTGATTCTGCATCGCTACAGACGCGATTTTGCATCACTACAGACATGATTCTGCATCGCTACAAACGCGATTCGGCATCGCTACAGACGCGTTTCAACATCGCTACAAAAGCGATTGGGCATCGCTACAGACGCGATTCTTCGCTACTCCCTCCCCCGATGTCGCCCGATAGAGTCGCGCATTTGCATCGATACAGAGCTGAATTATGATTATCTGAAATCTATTTAATTCAAATGTAAGCACGCCTGTTGCGTACTACTAGGTGGTAATGAGGATGTTAAAAAATATTATATCTTCATATATTGTATGAAGCAATTAATTGCAGTGACTTATATTTTAATAAAGTCTCTATCGATTAATTTACTGTTAGTTATTGTTTCTTAAAGTTTTATAACTTTTATGAGTTCTGACACAGAAAACACGTATAACATAAAACAAACAAGCCTTTCCAATCAAACTCCATCCAAAATTTCTCAACAACTTCAAACTTCCCAGACCGACTAGAAGGGTTTTAGGGTTTTACTAACAAAGAGTTGGGCTTCTGTTCGACATGGCCAAGTGATGTGGTATATCGTATCGCTTTGCTCTCTCTTCATCTTATTTTGCGAAGTTTACATTATAAAGAAAGTGACCATACCAATAGCCGAGCGACCCCCACCGCCAACATTAGACTTAATAAACTATAAGAAGCGCGGCTATAAATACTCCTGATTGGATGCAATAGGTAATTCTATAGCCTTACTTAATATTAGAAATGCGAAAGTTTGTTTGTATGTTTGTCCTTCTTTCATGAACGGAGCTCAACGGATTGACGCAATTTTCTGATAATCCTGTTTTCCGAAAAAACACCAGTTTGCAATAGAATATTTAGCAGCCGTTTATTGCGGCGTTTCTTCTCAACAGATGTCACCGTTTGAAACGCTTAGTTTCAGACACGTAAAAACTGGTAAATAATAAGCTGTTTCCATCATGCCTCATTTAATCCCAGTCCCAATGAAGCCGAGCCCGAATGGTGAAGAAGACGCAGTGCTGAAGAAGTAGAGTCCTGGACTACCGGAGCTGTTACCCATGAACGCGATTTCGTTATGCGCACACGCTCCCATGCGGAACAATGTGCGGTTGTCACATTTGCGGGCTGAAACAAAAATGCTAGGTTACAGAATGTGAAGATTATTTACATCTCGTTTTGTATAATGGGTGAAAAAAAAAATGTGAAGTTACCATTCCTGTACTGAGCGCTTTCAATAATGGTAGGCTTATTCCATTGAAATAGTAAGGAACTGTACAAAGCAATTTTCGCAATACTTACTTTTGAGGTGTCAGAACGCGAATCTGACACCATCGCAGGTTTAGTCGCAAGCCAACCACCATCCATGACCCATTTAAGTGACACTATTATAATTTAAAAAATGCCCTCCCGCATCGTGTGGTGTGAGAGCGCAGCACCACCGACCACACCGCCCACAATGATAAGATAGCATGTGAATCAAGCATTATTAGACTTTTGTACGTATGTCGTAAGAACTAAAACATCAGCAATAGGGTGTGGTTAAGCCATGGCGCTGGCGTTTGACAACCTTCTATGTGACTTGTTGCACGAAATTGTATTGATAGGCATATCCTACTTTTAAGATCTTTGGTTTATTCAGTGAAATTAATAACAACACGTCCAAGCCTAAATCAAATGAAGATATTTTAAAGTTTTTCATTTTACTGCCACGGAGCGAAAACTACTTAAACTTGGTTACCAACCGAAAGAAGTCAACAGCATAAATTATTTTTTCTTTAAATATCAAAATTGTTATTAAGTGGTTGATACAAGAAAACTGTTGCAGCTTAGAAAGATTTATGCTGAGCCAGCCATGCTTACCATACACAATTGGCAAGATGGTCTAGAAGCGTATCAGTTCCAGGTAGAATTCTGCCTCACTTCTTACCAGGGAAATGGTCAGGCGCATTGATAGCTTCTGCCAGCAGCTCCCAAGCTCTGGTGTGGTCACACGTGGACAGGAGACACCCTGGCTGCGTCATTCCACCATTTGGATAGAAGTCCTTGTGACCTGATAGACCATATAAAAGATAATGTAAGCGACTTGGGTGAGATTGTATGGATACCTTGTTGGTTTGAAGCTACTGTAAGCAGGTCTGATTTGAATCAGAAACGGGTCACCTCCTCCAGCAATCTGTATTTGGAGAACGACGATGTGCTGATTGACGTACGCTGAGCACCGGCGCTCGTTTACCACAAGGATTTGTTATGCAAACTACCGGAGAGCACACCAGACCTGCATAATCTAGTTCCCCAACTTGAGTTTGTGAAGTTTCGCTTTTGACGGTAGTGAGGTGAAGGAATCATTGTGGTTATTGACGCTTGACACTGACGTCATAGGTTTCTTATCCAAGTGCAATCTTTACCCGGAAAGCGTGGATACAAACGAACATCGTAGGTATGCAACAAAATAAATGATTAGTATTCATAACGCACTGAAACGGCGGCCTCACTTAGTCCCTTAGTAGTTAGTAATTGAATCAAATATTTGGATGTATTGGCTCGTTTTTGGTTGACTCGGCATCTCGTCCTGATAAATAATATTTTCCGGTGCCAATATAGGTAACGGCACTTTTGTCGGACTAAAAAAACGTGACATATTAAATCACATCGTGCGAATACTTCTCTGCGTGTACTCAATTGGTGATATTATCTAGAAATAAAAAGGTACCTACTTAAAGTCGTCACGCACTAAGAAACCAGATAAGAGAAGTTGATATTATCGACATAGCTTTTGGACAGATGGCACAATTACTTATAACGTTAGAAACAATAAAAGTTATAGTATGTATATGATAAAACATAATAACTCCCTGTTGCAAACACAACTTCAAAAGCAAGAATACTTCAACTTCAAGCAAGCAAGCAACTTCAAAAGTAATAAACAACAAATACCAAAAAAAAGAAAAAAAAAAAAAAACAAGAATTAAGTGCAAAAGTTCTTGAAAATAATAAAACAATATAATGCGTTTAAATAAACAGAACAAAACCATCAAGCTGCGTTTACCTACAGGCTCATTCAACCCCAGCATCCCAGCATTCGTATGCACGACGTCCACGTACACCGCGTCGTCTCTGCCGAGCCTGCTAGCAGAGTCGACGTTGCTAAAGCAGGGCCCAGCTGGGTCCAGTGCCGTTATGCGGCCGACCAACTGGCCGGTCAACTCCTTGAGTTTCTTTCCGGCAATGCCGGCGATGTGGGCACCAAGGCTGTGACCGATGAGCACCATTTTTGAAGCGTCTTGACCATCTACAATGATAAAAATTTTGATAGTTTGTCAATGGTGCCTACTGGTGAGCGAGTACCATACTGGCACAAACCGGTATTCTCTGCGACAGGTGCTATTTCTTCGGCGATTGAAGAGCTTAGCGCATTAGATGATAATCACACGGGTGGTGCCAAATGTATATTTTTAAATCCGATACAAATATAGTCCACAGAAGCTTAAAGCCTCTATTCGGGAACGTGTAAGTGATATTGTAGCGACTCGCGAGCGAGATTCTCATCTCACTCTTCCGCACGATGCGTAATGAGTAAGAGTGGGATGCGAATCTGGCTAGCGAGCCGCAACAATATCGCTTGGACGTTCCCAAATATTGGCGCAGTTCTAGTTTTGTGAAGGAATCATTCTGTAAAGATACCTCAAATTTGAAATCCAACATACTTTTTTGAAAACCTTAGGAATTATCGTTCTAATTGTTTTTGGACACTTCTATCGTATTTTTAGGGTTCCGTACCTCAAAAAGAAAAAACGAAACCCAGACAGACAGACACACGAGTGATCCTATAATATCACTCGTGTGTCTGTCTGTCTGTCTGTCTGTCCATCTGTCACAGCCAATTTGCTCCGAAACTACTGGATGGATTGAGTTGAAATTTGGTATACATATCGCCCGTTTAAAAATAAAAATAAATAATGTGAAATACAAATCCATTCCAAATTCAATTTTAACGCGTTTGAGTAAAGTTTAAAACAGAAGTGAATTTCATTTTGACTTGTTTCCTTTTAATTTTAAACGTGCGATATGTAAGTCGGTGACCGTAACACGGACTAAATTTTTGGGGGGTAAATTAGAAAATTAAAAAAAAAAGTTCTGCATCCTACATTTTGTTTCATATCAAATGAAAGGGCTTATTGTATAGATCTTAAATATGTTTTTTTGAATTTTAAGTAAAATAGTTTAGAAGAAAATAGTTCTTTAACTATAGATTACAGGAAAACCTATAAGAAGTCTATGGTATTTAAAGTAACATAGTAAATTTCAGATAACCATGTACGGAACGGAACCCTCTCCACGCGAGTTTAACTCGCACTTGTCCGGTTTTTTTTCTATCCTCAAGGCTTGACCCGTATTAAAATAAATATTTTCCAAGTCTCTTTTGCAACTGACATTTGTTTATATTTTTATATCCAAGTGAAACCTGTTCAATTAAGCCTTTGATAAAGTTAAACAATGTCGCAAAAATCCTCCGTCGTTATTTTTTTAATTTATAGCATTTTTCATCAGAAGCTTGCAAAACCATCGTCTGCCCTAAAACGTGAGTTTATAATTCTACCATGAACTTTTTAGCCTTCATTTTTGTGGTTCTTCTAAAGTACCAAGTTTCTCATGGGTTTGATACGACTGGGAAGCGATACTACAGATTAAAATCCCATTTAAAGTTGGTAAGTTGACGACATGCATTTGGATTTAAATACAGATTTGTTATACAAATACGTCACGTTTCACGAAGCTACATTTTAAAATTCTACACGCAAAAACTAAAACACGATGATCCCATAGGTGCATCTGCTGTGTAGTGCCGGATTTTGCCTTTCAAATTGTAACTTGTAGATTTGTGAAACGGGCCAATGGTATTAACTAACAGAGTTAACACTATCTTTGTAAACCTGTCGAATTAAATAATCCTGTATAGTTAAAAATACCTACTTACTTTTAACAATCTCACTCAACAATCTCCCCAGCTTCTCCCCCATAAACCGCACCTGCGTAGAAGCCCGAAAATACTCATAAGTGATCACTTTCCGCCCGTCCAGGGCCAAGATTTTCAACCCTGGCTTCTTGAGGTACTCAGGGGCCAAGGCTGACACCATCCAGCCGTCCGAGCTCTCCATGAAACCATGAATGAGGATTATAACGGTCGTGGCGTTGGCCACCACCCGGCTCAGACGTCTGCTCGCCGTTATATTGTATTTCACATTGCCAGTTTTCGTGATGACATCAATGTTCAAGATGTCTTGGTAGTTCGTTTTGTTCTTCTCTAGCATCTGGACGTAGGTTATCCCGAGGAAATCCTTGAGCCTTTCACCTGAAAACAAAATTGATTGAAAAATTGTAATCCCTTGGCTCGTAGACCGAATGATGGCCGAATTCAGAAACGCCATTTAAGTATTTGATTAAAGATTAAATAGTTAAATGGCCTTCAACACGTTGTCATCCTATACATAAATGTCACTAAAACGTCACTTTAATTAAAGATCAAACTGAGTGGCCTTAGCCTTTCTGATTTGACCATAAGTTCTGTTTCAAGAGCTAAGTACAGCTACATACCTATGTATGACTTTTAACATGATTCAAGAAAAATCTTGTCAATAATTTTCTTATTTACAAATAAGGAAAAACTTACGGTTAAATAGTTTTTTTTGGATTCCTGTACATACTATCTCTTGTGTCATGTCCTACATGTTAGAAAATAAATATTAACCAGAATTCAGTCTATTAGTCTCTTAGGGTAAAAATAAAGAACTCTGAAAAAATTTAAAATATGGGTGTTGCTCCAGGAAAACAGATTTACCTATTACTGTTGTTCGACACGAACTTTGATTCTTTGATTTTAAGGTAGACGAAGCAACAAACTCTTTAAGCAAACAAAGATGTACGTTGAAGAAAAACGTGTGATTTTTGTAGAAACAACGCGTTCCCCAAAACAATGAAACAGAATTGCGGGGTGTATGCACCATAATAAAAAAAACTGGGTCACATGGATGCCCCACTTAAGTTATTTGCTGTTTCGACGCGGCGCTTCAATTATTTTGTGTCAATATTCGTATGAAAAAAGCAATTCAATATTTTAAAAAGCCTTTTGGCTTATAAAGTACTAGCTACTGCCCGCGACGCCGTCCCTGTAGAACTCGAATATCGCGATTCCCTCAGGAACATAAGATTTCGCCGGAATAAAAAAGTATCCAAATGTCCGTCTCCATAACCTAAACTGCGTCCAAGCCAAATTTTAGCACAATTTGTGCCGTAATTAGGCCGTTAAGGCGTAACAAACAGACAAACTCATTTTCCCATTTATAACAGTAGTATGTGTAGGTATATATGTAGCTACTTATGTAGCTTGTTTGTATGTTGTATACTATTGGAAAACTAGAAAAAAACTGCGTAGTTTCCTGGTTTTATTCTGCCAGTTTTAACATTTAGACAGAAAAAACTGGACGGCGTTGGAGGAAGCTACACAAGTTGTGACTATGATAATAATCATTATCGTCATTGGGAGTGTAGGTGGCCTAATGGCCATGGATGTTGACTCTTGATCGTGAGGTCCGGGTTCGAATCCAAGCGGTTGCCATGTACCAATGAGTTTTTCTAAATAAAATACATTATCTGCCTGCGAATTGCGGTAACCGTTGCTCTTTTCATTTAATTGAGTCTAAATTATTAATAGAAATTATTATTTTGTTTTCATGACTGACTTTGCTATTTTTATTTTTATTATAAATCGCTGGTTATTAATATGTGATAATTGAATTAATGTTTTGATAGTGTTGTATTATTTTTTAGTTTTAATTTAAATTGTTTATTATTAATTTGTGATGACATATATTCTATTTTATTATTTAATGTTTTGACGATCTCAACTTTGAATTCATATATTTTGACATGTACTGAATATAATGTAATTTAATTTGAGAAATAAAATAAATCTAAATCTAAATCTAATCTTACGGTGAGGCAAAACATCGTGTGGAAACCTGCACATTTGGGTAACTAAATAGTGTAACCATGATTCAATTGGTCAGGTTCCCCTGTCACAAGGGTTACGGAGGTCAGACGGCAGTCGCTCCACTGTAATAACCCGACCTGCTGAACCCGGGATCATGGCTAGTTAAAGTGTACCCCATTATTATTGGAGGTTAATTGGGCCATATATGTGCCGCTTCGACCATTGCTGATCTATTGTGGCAGCCCTTCGGTTTGGCTAGTGCTGGCCTCGGCAGGGGTGGTCCGCTAGCGGCCATTTCCACCGTGTGCTCAGACCCTTACCGTAAGAGCATCGGTTACCGCAATTCGCAGGCAGATAATGTACATAAGTTGGAAAAACTCATTGGTACATGGCAACTGCTTGGATTGGAAGCGTACCCCATAGCGTAAGCGTAGACGGGAAAAAGCCCTAGGAGGAGAGATCGTCATTGGCGAAACATCCCACCGTTGGGCACAAGTCTCCTCTCATAGTGAGACGGAATGGACAGTATAGTTCCCCTCACGGGCCCGGTGTAGGTATATTGGGGATTTTGCTCACACACATGTTTAAATTACTTTGTAGGTGTCCACATGATTTTTTAAAACGCTTTTATCTACACCCATATCATAAAACCTCCATTGGTTAATCAAAAACCATAGGAAATGACCACCATTTTGACAACCAATTAGGAAAAACCAATGCTGCGATGAAGAAATAACATGACTTCTTTATCGTTTTTAGTAAAGAAATGAGATTAAATTTGGAACAGCTGTCAAACTCAAGTGGGTCTCTATTCTAGTATCCATAGATATTAAAACAGTTATTGATACGAAACGTCAATTCAGTATGTTTTTTTAATATAAACTGCACAATATTTGATCTCGAGTGACGTGAGAATAGAGACTTCATCCGTTTGTCTATGATTTAAAAAAGAAATTGGTCTTGACGGACGGCCGCCATTATTGACGCGCCGCGCCGCGTTGACGTTTTGCTGAACGAAAGTAGAATTTTGTTGAATTGAATAGAAAAAGTTCATGTGTAATTTACATTTTAGTTGAAAATATGAATAGTAAGTAGTCTTCTCGGAGTGTGTGTGATGTGAAAATGCGCCGGATATCGGAAATATGCAGCCACGATTGCAACAAATAACTTGTTGCCAGAAAATATTGTTTCTGAACCCATCATGGAGGATTTATAATATGTGTGTAGATAAAGTTATGTATGCAACTCTGCATAATTTGGCCTTAAAACACACGTGCGATCTTATTATGAAACTCGCTAAAAGCTCGTTTCATAAAACCGCACTAGTGTTTTAATCATTATGCAACCGTTGCATAAACTACTATTTTAGCTTCACTTGTAACTAACTAATTTGTAATAAAATCTGTAAAGTCATTTTTACCTACTTGTAATTGTCGTATCGAAATGAAACTTTGTACGTATATGTAGTTCGGAGAAGTTGTTAGACAGTGTTTCTTGGGTACTGCCTTCCGCTTTCCGCATCCAGCTACCTCCATCTTTCGAAGCCCGCGGTCCATCGCTATGGGGGATGATCTACGCGTGATCTCCCCACCAAACTACTTACATCGGTTAGACCCTGCAGCAACTACAGGATGCAGTATGGGCAAGGTTGCGTCGTATAGAGAGCTGAGGCTGAACTTGGCGGGCGGCTCCGTTTTGCTTGCGCGTGCGCCGGTCACAACGCAATAGAGCACTGCCGCGAATTGCACTGAAATATAACGATACGATGAGATTTAAAACGAAGCGAACAGGAATTTCTAGCTAATTCTTTGGTTATGTACCCATTGCTAAAAAGAGTCTTCAAGACTTTATATATTGACTAGCTTCTGTCGGCGAATTTGTTCGCGTGTAATTTAGGTATACTTTTAAATTTTCCGGGATAAAAGTATCCTTTGTGTTAATCCAGGGTATAAGCTTCCATTCCAAATTTCACTAGCATCCGTTGAGTCATCATCGTGAAGAAGTAACTAACATACACACTCCCAAACTATGGTATTTATAATATTACTGTGACAGTGTAATGTAATAAAATTGTTGATAAGTATCATGAATCAGTATAAATAAGACTGTGTTTCAAATAATTAGAAATAAAAATAAATGGGTAATATACAGACTTGAAAAACACACGGCTTTACTCACGATTTATTGTCAGAAATAGTCCGACATGTTTCGAACTCGATTGGAGTCCTTCTTCAGGGTTTGAGTCGCGGTCCGACCGGTCCCGGTCAGGTACCGGTCTCCAATCGAGTTTGAAACATGACGGACTATTTCTGACAATAAATCGTAAGTAAAGCCGTGTGTTTTTCAAGTATTCATAATGTCTCACGAAAGTTTTAATTTGGGTAATATACACTTCAAAAAACAAAAATTGTCCCTCCTGTGACCAAAAGTTAACGAAAACGACTGCTTAATTTTACGTTGTCTTCATACAGGCCAAAACTATGCCTAATGTCTTACATGCGGATATAGCCCAAGCAACGAAATCAGGCGTCAGGGTCCTTAACTTTCGGGAACGGGACAAATCACCTGAATAGATATCAGTATTTGGCTTAAGTATGTAAAAATCGGTAAAAATACTGAAACTCACAACTCATTTCCCCGCACACCACTGATCGGCATCGGTTAAAAAATAACATTTTGCGTTAAACCACACAAATGATACCGGTTACGCAATCCCAGAACAAAGCCGGCTAACGAGTAGTCCGAAAAAAAGTTCTAGGTTCAAACGAAAAATTAATCCGATTCCACATGGCTTGGTAGAACTTTTTAACTGGCCGCTTATATCACAATCCATATATCCTAAAAGTACCGTTACACGTACTACATTAGTTAGTTTGTTTTAGTTTATTTATTACTCAATATAATTAATACACAGTTTAAATTACATGGCATGTCAAATTTAAATTACATGGCATGTCAAATTAATAGTAGATTGTTGCACCAAGCAGAAAGTGATTCATTATTGCGCCGAGTGTTAGTTTGGAGCCCGAACGCAAGTGAGGGCTCTAAAAACACGAGCGCAATAACACGTCACTTGATGCGAGGTGCATAATCTGCTTTTCTTTCTACTAGTGCAACAAGTAAAGGTACAGTTAACTAACAATAAGTCCACAGAAAAGTGGTCGGCTGTCCCGTCGGACTGTGAATGGGCGGATTGGGTAGCTGTTGGTGTAAACTTCATGATCAACTAACCGAATAAAAAAAATTACAAAACAGTGCAATAATGAATTTTGTATGCAACTTTATTTCTCTAGAGCAAATAAGGGCTGCTTTGTGCTGAGTATTTAAGGCCATAATGATGAAATTAAAGCGTAGTAGGAAGAAAAATCAATTACATATATGCAATATATATTTATATGCATATTTTCACGGCAATATGTGGCTGGCAACTATATGAGTCTGCCTTTAAATTACGAAGTTAGAGTAAGACAGTTATCGTTGCCGGCTATGAATTTCATTGAAAAGTTGCTCCTGTAACTGCACTTTTACGACACCGCTTAGCCTAACTTTTTCTAGCAAATAAAAATGCCAAACTCGCGGGGCGCGCGGGGTTTTAGAGTGCTCTGATTGGTGCGTTCAAGGTTATGCGTACCCTTGCCTGCTTGTTTCCCCGTCGCTTATTGATTGTTGACTCTAATGTTGGTAGTAGAGGTCGGCGGGCTATGCGCAGTCTATAGGACATAATGGTCTGTGGCTTATATAAAGAGGATTGTAATAATCCTGTGCTGCTATTGCAAACTTCCATGACCTTTGTTATCACGAGTAATTCGGAGTGTTCTCTTACGAATTTCCATTACTGGTTTTGAGATTATATAGATGATCACTGTGAATATGATATTGCAAAGGAAGGAATTTTAGAAACAGGCCTCTGTTGCATGCGTCCTGTGTTATTTAATAAAAAAAATATATGCTTAAATTCTAGAGTCGTTTCTTTATATTCTTTGAATTATTGTATTGAAAAAACCTTGCCTTAATTATTGGCCGAGCGAGCACAAAAGAGATGGGTACAGAAGACAATCTACATACAAGTGCGCTCGAACAGACGCACACATAGACACTGCTCACGGACACGATATCTCGGACTGTTTGGGAGGCTTGCTAGCGCGACTGCCGTCCGCTTCACACGCGCGTCTGTGAACTTTTTTGTGCAATAATGGAACAACAAAAAAAAGGTATTATAGTTCAGTGGACGGTTGTTTAAATTCAACATTAAACGGTGAATCGTCGTTTTTTATAAGTTACTAGTGGTTTCAGAGAGGTACTTACAGCAGCAGCAGATACCTAGATACAAGCAGATACCTACTTAGGTATCTGCTTGTATTTCGATGGTTCGTTTTAACGTTACACAGAACAGTTAGGTAGGAAGGTAAGCGCCCCGCCTCGGCCCCCGAAGAATATAAGTATCTAAGATCGATTTATATAATAGTTTCCTATTTTAAATCAGTATCTAATTTTTGTAAGTTAAATTCACGCCGGCCGCTTTACGTAAGATGAAAACATGTTTTTTTGTTTGTGTAGATATTATGTGGTTTTAGTGTCATTTGATAGGTTTAGGTCTAAAACGGATAGGACAAAGGAAATTGTGTAACTAGGGTAATCCGTTTAGAAGTTATTAGGGATGTTCTCTCTCTCTCTTCCTAACGCTTTTTCCCGTCTACGGTTACGCTACGGGGTACGCTTTGACCATGATCCCGGATTCGGCAGGTCGGGTTATTACAGTGGAGCGACTGCCGTCTGACCTCCGTAACCCTTGTGACAGGGGAACCTGACCAACTGAATCATGGTTACACATTTAGTTACCCAAATGTGCAGGTTTCCTCACGATGTTTTCCCTCACCATAAGAGCGTCGGTTACCGCAATTCGTAGGCAGATAATGTACATAAGTTAGAAAAACTCATTGGTACATGGTAACCGCTTGGATTCGCACCCGGACCTCACGATCTCGTGTCAACATCCTTAGCCATTAGGCCACCGACGCTCAATGTTATTAGGGATTTTCGATACTGAAAATTGACAAACGTAAAATTTTGTAGGTACCTATTTTAGTTATTATTAATTTATATTTCCGTTCTTCCCGTTTCATTCTCAACAATAAATAAACTGGATACGAGTGCCACTACCACGATAGTTTTTTGCGTTGACAACCTTAGAGCGACCGCCGAGCGTAGGCGTGAAAAGTGAAGTACATACATGTGATTGACTTCTGTACCTATATCTTTTGTGGAGCGAGCGCGAAGCGACTCCGTTTCAGCATGGGCAAAAATACTTTCGTAAGTATGTCCGGAGAGTGTCCGGCTGTTCTCCTCTACCGGTCGCATTTCTCAACCGATTCTACCACCCGAAGTCGCGGGCAAAGTTAGTGATTTTGCCCGCTACTTCGTCCACATAGAATTCAGTTTTCGCTTATCCCTGAGAAAGTTTTCAAATATGATATACTATTTACAAAACAATTTTCATTTAAATCCACTCAGTCATTTATTCGGTTAATATCTGTATTTTTTTTTGTTAATTATGTTTAATTGTTTACTAGTTAATGGATTAAATTACTAAAGGAAGAAAAAAACGGCTCCATAGTTTTTTTAGGAACTATGTTTTTGCATGTCAGTGAGCATATCATCTGATCTACATAATATTTAGTTCCGGCAGCATAAAGATGGTATCAGATGAGAGTACATTCGACTGGTGACCACAGGTCTTTCGCCAATGCAAAATGATTATACGTAGAGCTATGGATGGTCTACAGTTTACGGTAGCTGTCATCAGAATTTTGTGGTTAAGTATATTATATTGTATATTTACATATATAACAATAATTAGAAGTATAATCAAGTAAAATTAATCGACACTACACGATTACCGATTTTAAAGTTTGAAGTCGGAAAATTAAGCGTATTATTATTATAATGATACTTTTATAGGTATATTTTTGTTATTCGACCCTGAACTAGATTAAACCAGTCAGTTTCTCAGACTGCTTTTAGAGTACAGGGGGTCATCATGATTAAAACTCCATTTGCTGAGCTGTTTAGTTATGTCAGATGACATCTTAACAGAAACTGTCATACAAAACGTTCATGTCGTAGTACGAAATAGCGATTTAGTTCAGTTTAAACCTATCAAACAGCGACATCAAGTCCTGAAAGGGACGGTTTGCGAAGGGAATAGTTTGCGAAAGGGTCGTTTTGCGATGAGGACCTTTTGCGAGAGGGACATTTTGCGATAGGGACCTTTTGCGAAAGGGACATTTTGCGATAGCGACTTTTTGCAAAAGGCACATTTTGCGATAGGGAACCTTTGCGAAATGGTGAAGGGACATTTTGCGAACGGGACATTAACTATACATTGGATGACAAACGTATGGTGCTTATCAGACCATAGGCTACTTCTTATCCCAAATACTAAACTTCTTAGTATTATTTTTAAACTTTCGCGATTTGTACACATTTCTATAGATTTGGTTAGAGTCTATAATTGTATCACGTTAAGACCCTAATTAAGCTTATAAGTAGGTATTGAAGTGCTAAAGTAATAATAGTAGATTGTTGCACCAAGCAGAAAGTGATTCATTATTGCGCCGAGTGTTGGTTTGGAGCCCGAACGCAAGTGAGGGCTCTAAAAACACGAGCGCAATAACAAATCACTTGATGCGAGGTGCATAATCTGCTTTTCTTTCTACTACTGCTAAAAGTTGGTAAAAAAACGTAAAGGTACAGTTAAACCCAACTAGCAAAGTAAAAAGGATTTTGGCACTTGTTATGACGCACCCTTAGAATTTTTATATAGCCTATGACACTCGCACGTTCTCCCCGAATCTTAAGATACCCTATTTATTAAACTCGGTCTATTGGTTCTGAAGCTAAAGACAAAAATCCGAAAATTTTCACAGAAATCTTGTATCTAGTCTATTAATTGTCATATTATGCCATTTTTTTTTTAAATCTTTTTGTAACCCATACTATCTTATCAGCCAGTACTTTGAGCATAACATTTTAGACGAGACAATCACAGTTCGATATGGCCGCCGATATGTGGCCTGTTTTTTTTTTTTGCTAACAGTAAGTCCACAAAAGAGTGGTCGGCTGTGCCGTCGGACTGTGAATGGGCGGATTGGGTAGCTGTTGGTGTAAACTTCTTGATCAAACAACTAAATTAAAAAAAAAAACAAAACAGTGCAATAATGAAATTTGTATGCAACTTTATTTGCTCTAGAGCAAATAAGGGCTGCTTTGTGCTGAGTATTTAAGGCCATTATGATGAAATTAAAGCGTAGTAGGAAGAAAAACAATTTATTAAGTTGTAGGTATACAACTTACACACATAAATACGTAATTTGAATGTATAAGTTGGTACCAAACCATTAGGTGGGTACATTAAATATTTATAATTCTAGCACAGAATTTTTGAAATACTTCAACAACTTAATCAAAAACCCGAAATACTTGTGAAGTTTTTGATCTTTTTTTACGATAATTAAAGCATACCTAATTCATAAAGGCAAACCCAAACATGAACGACCGTCCTAGTGAATTTCTCCAAAAAGACCCATTGTATTCACGATGAAAACCCCCCCGCAATAATGATCATTAGTGCAAAGCAAATTGCCGGAAATTTCAAATTGTCGACTACAATTGCTATAATTATCACTATTGAATTAAGATAAGTTCGTGAATGTGTTTAGTCAAGTCTGTTTACGAATTCTTTAGGGTTCCGTAGTAAACAAGGTAAGAGTTTTGCATCTATCGCAACCTTGCAGATCCTGTGTTTGGTCAACAACAAAGGCAACGCGTCGGTTCCCCGGAACGTATCTAGCGCGAACAATACGGTTTTGGAATGAACGTTCTGTGGCCCATTTCACAAAGCTACAAGTTCAAATTGTACAGCCAAATTGGCAACACTACAAGGCAGATGTATCTCATCGTTATTGCCAGTTTTTGTAACTTTTTTCTAGCTTCGTAAAATGGGCACTGCTGAGAGTTTCCGGCTGTTTTTTTTTTAAAGGAGTCATTAAATATCTTCGATACCGTCAACGCGTAAGCAGCGCTTCTGGTGTAGCAAATTTTCATAGGTAGCAAGTGGGCCTAACAACCCTAATAAAAAAATCATGTGACAATCTTGACACAAATCGATTTAGTCCCAAATATAAACATCCAAACATTCGCGCTCCTCAAACAAAGTTTGGCAATTTTACTCCCACTCCGCCATTGAGTAAGTCAAACTCTCAGACTCGCGTGACTATACAAAACAAATTCTGCGCGAGTAATTTCTCAATTCATCAAAAGGATAACTTTAAACGTCCCTATAATTTTATTTGAGACCCTAAAATTACTGACACAGTCAATGTAAAGTACACACAGCTAAGCGTTAGTACGCAATTGTCCAATGCACATGCACGCAAAGACATTAGCTATAATGACAATATAGAACTGCCGATGCATAATTTTGCACAAACATAGATCCGGACAATCAATGGACACTCCAGTACTAAAACGTCGTTAATTCAATAATCGGGTACAAGATTATCAACCCAACGTTATTATAAATAAGGATTACTAAAGAAAATTATATTTTTAGATATAAACACTCCTGGAACTGCGATCTTCAATCGACAATTGCGCGTTGGAAAACAATAAAAGTAGCAATTTAGCAATTATTTTAATATGCGGGGTGGAAACCAACGGTTTGATAGAGGGTCTGCTTTGTCATCCAGCGGCAGGGTACATTCTGACGGTGTTAGAATCCTCAGGGTTTCAGATAGCCTGAACTCAAAACGTACAATAGCAATCGCCAAGAAATTAAAGACCCATTTCACAAACGGACAAAACTAACACAAGCCACTTGAATATTACTAATGATGTTGGAGGTTAAATAATTGAAAAAGAAGACTACCTAACTTCTAATTACTTTTACTTTAATAATGATTCATTTCTCATTTATGCGTCTGTTTCAGATGCAGAGACAATGAAAATTCCTAACACTATAACAAGATCGATTAACGATGGATGATATCTTCAACTTAATACTAAACATTTTTACGACACAGAAAAACACAAAGGCAAAGTAAAATCATCGGTAATCATGAACCATGACTAATATATAAAAGGACGCGGTAGTTTTTTTTCCACTAACTGTGTGTTAGTCCTCGTAAGTAGACAAGTTCATAACGTGATTTAATGTAAGTTTTTGAATAATAATGCTATTAAAATATTCAAATTAAAGATTTATCAGGGTCTCTCTTCTGCTAAGTGATTTACTATATCGACAATAAAATGCCAAAAATACAAATATGAACACCCGAGACTTACAAAACAACAACACATTCGTGGTTTTGGCAATTTAGTGACGATATAGCAGTACCAGGTCATTTATAACCGGTGTAAGATTTATACTAAGAAGTTAGTCCATAGTATTATAATTAGATTTGAATCTAGAGATCAGTCTCTTTGGGACATCTGTAGGTATTGATTAAATATTATTTAAGTATAAAATTATCATTAAAGTAGCACTTTTAATTATAACAGTTGTTAACATTTTTGTAGGTCTTAAAGACTGAAAAATTGTAAGATTTTGGTGCAAGGTTTTTAGTGCAAGGCAATTTGGTGCGGCCTTAATGCGCTTGATCTCATAGTTCCTAGTTGACTAGTTAACCCGGCGAGAATGTGGCAGGGTATCTCATAACCAGACAGTATTTTAAACTTTGATATGTTTTTCAATTCCTGACGTTTTTTTTTACAGGCATTATGTTTTATTTTTTGCAGGTATTTAGCCTTAATTGAAATATGTTGATATATATTTATTTATAAGACATCGGAAAACCAAGTATTCCTGCAACACTTGCGCAAAGCTCATTTTGTATGAAACATACGAAATTTATGTGCCAAAATTGTGCTAATATTCTTATCCTAATTTTATTGTCGTAAGATTATTCTTTATTATAAAACATTTAAAATAATATTTTTATAACATTTTGTAATCCTCTAGATTTGGTTGCTATATACGTACTTAAAAGGAAATAAATAAATATTAATGATAACACTTTGACAATATTGTATAACATTTAAAAACCAAATTAAATGTATATATTACATAATCCATAAAATAAAAATATATAAAGTTCATAAAGTTATTATATTATGATATGATACATTAAGTTCCGAGCATGTTACCCTGCCACATTCTTGGTGTTACATTTGCTCACAATGTTAGGCAGTTGTATTACAATAAACTTTGTGGCAATAGATTGTACTAGTACTCAAAAATGAATCTAACCACAATCTTCGAAGCTCAAATTTTACTGAACTATCTTTCTCGCATCTTACCGAAATATTAGTTCTATAAACGTACCTACTAAGTCCAAAGTTCTTATTTCCCATGTAAACAAATTTCATTTCACTATGTTAATTTCACAATATCGTCTTCTTACGGACACACGTAACCTGCATCTTTACAGAACATGCATTTCTTTTTCGAGAATGTTAGATACAGATTTATTTCTTCCAAGAAGCTTGCACCTTCTATATTAGCTAGCTTTTAGATGTGCATACTGGAGTATCTTCGGGCGTTATGTAAACTATTTATTATTCGTATTTATATTTTTGTTGTGCATCAATCCAGATTGCAGAAAAAGTGTATGCATGACTCAAGACAATGTCTCAAATCACGTTCAAGATCAACGGAAAACAGCATCAAGGTGAGGCAACATACGATGCTTGAGCATTAGCGCTAATGAATGATTTCTGTATCGCGTCATTATCTTTGAATCAAGACGATAATAATAGTACATACAGTAATCATGAGCATTATTCTCAAGTTAAAGTCGTGATGACTTACCCGAGAATAACAAGAAATGACAATAACGGATACCTAGGCCCTGTATATAGGCTATATTTAACTTTTGTGAAATAGATACATTTAGCTTCCTAAACGTACTGGTTTTTATTAGGATGTCTTCCTCACTGCATAGTATGGCACCATCGCACAGAAACGGTCTTTGTGGCGATCATTGGAGGAGGCCTATTTGCAGCAGTAGATGTCTTGAATGAAGATATTAATGATGATGATAGTATGGCTTACTCAGATAATAAAATGGATTTGGTTCATCATATACCATCTGAGGACTAATTAATCGAACGTGGCCACAAGTAGTCTTGTGGCTCTGCCCACCCCATTAGGGATTTCGGGCGTGATGCAATGTATGTGTGTATTTGGTTCGAATTCGATCGTGTGACTATTTTTATCCGACTACGGGAAAACCAATAAGAAGGGGATATGAATCTCACAGTGAACATTATTTATGTACACTCGCATAGCAGAAAATACTAAACCCAAATTCAACAAATGAGGTGTACTTAATTGAAATCGTGTTAATCCAGTTTGTGTCTTAGGCTATATGTCGGGTTTAAGCCTTTTAAGTTTTGTTGCTTTAAAGAGCTCTGAATGCTGTATTTGGTTTCACCAAGTACCTGTAAATAAATAACTTTATTATTACAGTGGACGGAAATTTCGGTCCCGACGTATCCCTTAACGAGTACATCCGAACGGTGGCCGATCTGCGCGGCACGAAGGCGATGTGCCACGAGGGCGGCTGCGGCGCCTGCGTCGTCGCCGTGCGCGCAGCGGCGCCGCCCACCAATGAGATGAAGACCTTTGCTGTCAACTCTGTAAACGGTTTTGCTTAATCTTGCCCTTGCTATAAGATATTAACCACTTCAAAGAGCAATGCCATAGAATATTATCATGGCAATATTCATAGCAGGTTTCGCTGCAGCTGTATTCAAATCGAATCATGATTTGAGTATTGAATTACCATTGCATTCAGTAATTTAATTAACTTGAACAACAATTTCCTTTTTAATATTTGATTTATTTGGCATTTGTTCCCTTTTTCCGATATTAATTTATTAATGACGAATAAACAATTTTTTCTTGGGATCTCTGCGAATAATCGATTTTGTTGTTTTGAAGTAAATAAAGAAGGATTTATGAGCGATAATTGCAAAAACTTATCACCCAGTGTAATGCAATGGTAATGTACCTACTTATTCCACGCGGGAAGAAGCAGGTTGTAGAATTTTTTTCAAATATAAACTGCCAGGTTTTCGCATCAAGAAAGGGCACTTTCCATGTTTTCATGTTTTCGATGCAGATGAATGGTTTAATTTACCTGAGAGTGAGTGAGTGAGTTGTTGTATGTTACAAACCGCTTCGATCCGCTGCTTCATTTTTAAGTACAAAAAGGACAAACAAATAATCAAACATATTATCGTAATAATAATATTAGTAAGGTTTACTATCTAGTAAGCAAGAAGCTAGTTTCTCACGAAGGCGGACCCTTCAAGCCTAACTAATTCTTCAAAAGGCAGACGAACTTTATCACTGTAATATTTAATTTGTCTCCGAAGATATTCCGATAATTGTCTTGTCTTTATATTATCAAATTATTTCTTGATAAAGGAAGCATGCTTTAACTTTCTACTGAACAATCAACATAGAAACATACACTGAAAAGCTTGAGGACCCTGGTTCGGTTCTCTTCAGCGATAGATAGTCGTATCATAACAGTCATATTTTTTATTTGTGTGTCTATTTATAATGAAGTCCACAAACCCAAAATACAGGCTATCCTACATTTCGAATTTGATTACGACCTTATACCATGCATACAATTCTTACGAATTTCTGTTTTTTGTAGTGCCTAGTATCGATATTATCCTGTCACGGTTGGGAGGTGACCACAGTTGAGGGGATTGGAAACAGGACGATCGGGTACCACGAGATACAGAGCAGACTAGCCAAGTTTAACGGGACACAGTGTGGGTACTGCTCGCCGGGATGGGTCATGAGTATGTACAGGTCAGTCTTATTCATTAGCTTATAAATAAATATCACTATATCATAACATTGCCTCAGGATATATGGTAAACTATGCGTATATAGTTAGTAGTAGCGTAGCAAGCTTGAACTGAATAACAAGAGCGTATCTAGAACCAATATAATAAAAAATCAAGTCATTTAATTTTTCCCAGTAACGAATTAAGAATTTAACATCAATGAATAGGACCTAACAGTTGTTGAGAGAATTTTACATTTAATGTCACATCATCATTACAGCCTAAATGAATCCAAAAACCACCAACTTACCATGAGGGAAATAGAAAATTCGTTTGCTGCTAACATCTGTAGGTGCACAGGCTATAGGCCTATTGCTGATGCATTCAAGACATTTGCTACCGATGTAGATGAGAAACTACTTAAAAAATTGTGTGATCTTGAAGACCTAAGTATTTTAAAATCCTGTGGAGTCAAATGTGCCAAACAATGCCGACATAAAAAGAAAACTATTATTGATTTAGTTAATGGAAAGAATAAGGAAGAAGATTGGTGTGAACTAGAAAAAAGCGATAATAAAATGATAACAATTGATTGTAAAAATCATAAGTGGTTTAAAGCTTTCACGTTAAATGATACTTTCAAAGCAATGAAAGAAGATAGCAATTACAAACTAATTGCTGGAAATACTGGACAAGGTAAGCAATAATTAGAATAAAATTTTATTAATTTACATTGTAATGATAATAAAGTCGACATAATTCAATTCTTTCAGGAGTCTACCACGTAACAAATTACCCAACAAATATTATCGATATTTTTAACGTGGTCGAACTTAAAGGTCAAATATTAGACGTAAACCTTATCCTAGGTGCTGGCATGCCATTGACAGAAATGATGGAGCTCTTTCTAAAACTGAGCAAAGAAAACGAAGACTTTTTTTATCTAAATCAGTTTTATGATCACATGGATCTTGTTGCACATATTCCTGTGAGAAACGTAGGTATTTTAATTTATGAACTATCATTAAAATCATTAACTTATTTAATAAACCTGAGTTCCGAGCACGCAAAGTTATGTTGTAACGTCTATTATACATATAAAAAATTGCTTGAAAACTGAGCTGAATTTACTGACGTCATTATTATTATTAACGTTGTATCAAACAACTTGAATAGAAAAACTATCATCTAAATTGATTTCCAGATTGGAACCATTGGTGGAAATTTATGCTTGAAGCATGCGAATAACGAATTTCAATCAGACGTATTTTTACTATTTGAGACCGTTGGAGCTATGGTCACTGTCGGTAGGTATAGATTCAATCAGTTCTCTTTCATTTGTTCGATGGTATATTTTCCCGAATGTTTCGTTTCTCCTAATTTCATATTTCCTAAACCTACCCTTATTGCATTGATTTCTTTTATTTTTGGTATAGTTATACCTCTATACCAAACCCAATCTCACTATATATATACAGGATGGAAAAAAAGTATGGGCCCTGGAGGGGAACTGCCTTCAATCCTTAAGTTAGATCATTTTACTTAACGGATGTAACGCTGCGTATAAGACACCGTTATTGTAAGCGGTCAACGAATAGAATTGTACATATTTCCCACTAGATGGCGCTGTGAGCCCACTTGTTTATAATTCAATATTATTCAAATTTTGCAGTGAATTCAATAAAAACAATATTCATAGATGCAAACCATTATTATAAAAGTAATTTATTAACTTTGTTTGTGCACAGTATGTTACTATTTGTTTTAGTTTATTGGGATTAAATTTGTTCAACAATTTGGATTCTTGTTTTTCTTAAAAAACAAAATACAAACTATTCATACCCACTTTTGCGAAGTCCTATTATGCGGGTTTTCATTTTATGTCGAACTGCCAGGGACACGTGGTAACATAAAGTTTGATAAAGTAACTTTTAACTTTCAGCTGAAGCTACTGACAAGAAAAAAGAAATAAATCTTGCAGATTTTCTAAAAACAAATTTGAAAGGAAAAATACTTTTAAACGTTTTGCTTCCCCCGCTATCTCGCTGCTGCAAAGTAAAAACATTCAAGGTGACCCAACAATTTTATTTACATTGTAATCATTATTATTTATAATAAAATAGCTGTACCAAAGAGCATTGCTAAATATCATAATAATTATAATCAATAAATGTTTATATATTTAACTCACAGGTAATGCCTCGCTCACAAAATGCTCACGCGGTTGTCAATGCTGGATTTTTATTTAAATTTCATCGCAATTCACAAATTCTAGAAAATGTTTCAATAGTGTACGGAAGTATTTCACCCAAATTCATACATGCCAGCAAAACTGAAGCAGTTCTAGTTGGCAAGGACCCTTATACTAATGAAACTCTTCAATTGGCTGTTAAAACTCTGTTCGATGAGATAAACCCCGAAGAAGCACCACCAGAACCTTCAGCTGCTTATAGACGAAAGTTAGCAGTTGCTCTATACTACAAGGTAATTTTTCACGCCCACAAATAAAACATTTTACCTTGCGGTTGTGAAATTTGCACCTATGCATATTTTTAATATTAAGAAGATCAAATATTCAAAATGATCAATTAAAACGTATGAATGAGGATAACTGGTAATGTGCAAATTTACAATTGTGATGTAAGTTAGGAATAAAGAGCTTGCCGATCTGGTATTGGTTTGAATACCCACAAAAGAAAGTGTCTTTAACATCCCTCAGATACTGTTTTAAATTGTCTGTCACAAAAGTTCAAGGCCATTGATTGATTGATTGATAGTATAATTTTGCTTGCAAGCAAGCAAAGCAAGTTTGCATTCAAGCGAATGCTTCGCAAGCATTTGCTAAATCAAGATGAAGAGTAGTAAGATCCGTCATTGAACTTGTATCTGTTTTGTGTGTTATATAATTTATAAGCATATGTATTTATATATATATATATATATATATATTATATTGTCTTTTTATATTTTTGTATAGTTATTATAATAATAATATCTCTAATTATTGTTCCCGTTCTCAATGCACCTTTTTGATAGTACTCTCTGCTTGGCCCGTTGGTTGACTGGTAGAGAATGCCATTGGGCATTAAGTCCGCCATTTGTACCTTATTTGTGCAATAAAGCTTAAATAAATAAATAAATATTCTTTTAGGCGATTCTTAGTATATGTCCAGATGACAAAATAGATCATAAATATAGATCAGGAGGAGAACTTATAAAGAGAATAAGCTCGCAAGGGAATCAAACTTTTGATACAGACAAGAGTGTCTGGCCTCTAAACCAACCTGTGCCAAAGTTAGAAGCTTTAGTCCAATGTAGTGGCGAGGCAACTTTTGCCAATGACCTACCAAGACAAGAAAATGAAGTATATGCAGCTTTCGTCACAGCTGATATTGTACCTGGAAGCATGATTGAGAGTTTCGATGCTTCTGAAGCACTTGTAAGTACTTACTACTAGTGTTAATCTAATAACTATCCTGCACATTCCAGTGCCCACTTTTTGCGATCTTTACAAACTTTTTTTTCTGGTCAAGTATCTAAATTAATTAATTATTTTGTGTTTTACTCTACTTTGCTTACATTATCTCTTTAAAGTTTAGTAAGTGACTGAATTAAAATACAACTAAAACTTATTGCTTTCAGAAAATTCCAGGAGTTGTTGCCTTTTATTCAGCAAAAGATATACCGGGAGACAATACTTTCACGCCTCTTAATATCCCCTTCATGACAGCAAAAGAAGAAATATTATGTTCTGGTAAAGTCGAATTCAATGGACAACCAGCAGGAATCATTGTAGCTGATAGGGAAAAGATTGCTCAGAAAGCTGCTAAACTAGTGAAAATTAATTATTCAAGTATAAGTGATAAAAAACCTTTACTAACAATACACGATGTTTTGAAATCTCCTGAGAAAGATAAAAGAGTTGTTATTAATAAGACTGTGGAACCCACTGATAAAGGAAATGATGTGAGATGTATAGTTCAGGGTGAATTTAAGATGGAGTCTCAATATCACTACTATATGGAGACGCAAACCGCTGTAGCGAAGTTAACTGAAGATGGAATGGAGGTGTACTCGGCTACACAGTGGTTGGATTTGACCAATGTTGCAATTGCGCAATGTTTGAAGGTTCCTGTAAATAGGTAACAGAGTTTATATTTTATTAATAGCCCATCAAGCTTTAACTTTTTTCTCGAAACTACGACTCTATAGTCAAAAAGTGTGTTAAAAGTTTTTTCGCTTCACTAATTTACAACAATAGAGTTGCTCAGTGTTTTACTCATAATTTAAGTAGCCCATTTGTCTTACTTTTAGTGTGAACGTAATAGTACGTCGCATAGGTGGGGCGTATGGAGGTAAAATAAGTCGAGCATCACAGATCGCCTGCGCATCGGCCCTCGTATCACATCTTCTAGGCACCACCTGTAGATTCATCCTACCACTACAGATCAATATGAAGTCTATAGGCAAGCGGCTACCTACTACCTGCAATTTTGAAGTAAGTCAAATCTGTAGAAAGGGTATAGCCGGGTAAGTATGGAGCGTCGACCCCAGACAAAAAATACTTTGTCCTTTTACCGAGTTATTAATACAGACACAAGATGTAATTTCACCAAATATTAAGATATTAACCCTAAAATGCTGCAGGTTTTCCAGAAAATAAAATAAGAAGAAAATTGGTTATTATTTTTTTCTATCTAAACTACTAAACCGATTTCACGAGATTTGGCTATAATATGTAAATCGCTAAGATGTATTGCTAAAAAATTTTTTTTAAGTGGTAAATAATTGACTTTTAATTTTTCTACAATTTTTACTAAATTACCACCATTACTAAATTTCCCCCCATTTTCCCATATTTCTTTTAAAGGGTAAATAAAAGAAATATAGGAAAATGGGGGGAAATTTAGTAGTGGTGAATGTTGGTTGCAATCCTTTTAAATGATCACATTCAAAATCATTGAACACAGAACTGAATTGATGGATTGAATTGTGTTCACAAACATTTTATAAATTGACTATGAATTTACAAGTCAGCCCCAGTCTTAATGGCGGTATAATGCTTTACATAATAGTCTAAGTTTGTTTCATTATACCAAGAAAATATTTGTAGGTTGTATTTTATTTTAAGTATTCTTGCTATACTGTTTTCTATATTGTTCTATTAGTTTTTTTCTATTAAGAAATAAAATAATAATAGCTGTAGTGAGTATAACTTTTTAACTTTGGCTCAAGACCAAATCCACCGCTGACAGGCCACTGATAACAAACAAGTACGAAACATTTAATTTAAAACTTTCTACAGGCGGGTGTCAACCAACAAGGTGCAATTCAGTATCTAAAGCTAACTTTCTACCAAGACTGTGGACACATTTTCAACGAAGTGATCGCACCAATTACAGCTGAACACGTAAAGAACTGCTACGACTCTAAAAGATGGAGGATTGAAGCTAATAGCGTGACTACGGACACTGCTTCAAATACATGGTGTAGAGCTCCTGGTAACTAAAACAATAAATTAAATTTTGAACTGTAATATCCGAAATCACATAAGGGATTCAAGAGTGACAAAGTACTAACTTCATAAATAAGCTCAAAGTGAAATGATTACGCTGGTCAACAATGGTTTTGTTGCCCTGAATATTAAAATAATTTCGAGTAATTTGATCCCAACAAATAATGAAACAGTGAATGATTTTGGAATATTGGCTCTGGGTTTCTTTAAATCAAAAGTTATTTCTCTACGTAACAAAAATAGTTATACCAAAATCATAAAAAAAAACATATGAGCCAATTCAGTACTTTCGTGAATATATTTGTAAACTGTGTACTTGAAACTAAATAAATCCGCAGCGATATCAAGGGCAAAAAAAAATGTTTTTTGTTGAGCTGTTTTATCTTAAATTAAGAACTTATTTATGTTACAGCTACAACCGAAGGAGTAGCAATAATAGAACATATTATGGAGAGAATAGCGTACAGTTTAGGCAAAGCTCCTCTTCAAGTGAGACTTCAAAATATGTCCAAAGAAAATCCGCTGCCAGAAATGATAGACCAATTACTTAAAGATTCCAACTTTAACTTGCGCCAAGAAGATGTAAAGCAATTTAATAAAGAAAATAGATGGAGAAAAAGAGCACTAACTTTGTCACCTTTAGCTGTTGGATTGTTTTACTTAGGAAATTATAATTCTATAGTATCCATCTATCATGGTGATGGATCTGTAGTTATTACCCACGGAGGAATTGAGATGGGTCAAGGGATAAATACGAAAGCAGCACAAGTTTGTGCATATATTCTTGGCGTACCATTAGATAAAGTAAGTGTTAAACCAAGCACAAGCTTCACATCCCCAAATTCGATGGTAACTGGGGGAAGTATTGGCAGTGAATGCGTCGCTTTTGCTACCAAAAAGGCTTGTGAAATTTTAATGGATAGACTTAAACCGATTAAGGAGAAGATGGACAAATATTCTTGGGAGTTATTAATTAACCAGGCATATGCTACCAATATTGATTTGCAAGCGTCTCATATGTTTTCCTTTAACGATAATGTAAAGCCTTATAGTGTTTATGCTGTTTGCGCTTTGGAGGTAGAAGTTGATATATTGACTGGAAATCATGATGTAAGGAGAGTAGATCTTCTCGAAGATACTGGAAGAAGTTTGAGTCCAGAAATTGATGTTGCACAGGTAAATAAAACAGAATAAATCACTCACTCAACCGCCCATAATTGCAGAAACGGGCAAATAAAATAAAAAGATAAATACGAGAGCATCTGTCTGTGTCGGGAACCGGTCGGTTAAATTACGTTATATAACTTTAATTATATTAAGAAACTTAGCGGAATTAACTTGGGAACTTAGCATTTACAAACAAAACATAGGTGAAAAGGATAAACAAATCAATCAGAAAACCAAGGTAAGTATGTTTGGTGGGACGTAGTTAAAGACACAGAGTTGAAGGACTTCCCTTCCTAACGAAGATCTTAAAAATTTGCACCGCTAGCCCAAATGGGATATTTTCCGTCTCCATATCAAAATTCATGCACTCATACTGACTGACTCATACACAATATTTTAATTAGGTTTATACTTCATTAAATTTTGATTTTTAACATAGATTGAAGGAGCATTCATCATGGGCCTCGGCTACTGGACTTCAGAGAAGCTGGTCTACGACAAAGATTCCGGGGCCCTCCTCACCGATCGTACTTGGACGTATAAACCACCCGGCATGAAAGACATACCAGCAGACATGAGAATATACTTCAAGAGAAACTCGAGAAATGAGTTCGGTGTGCTGCAGTCTAAAGGTATTATTTAAGTCAGCAATACCCCTGGGTGATTTTGCTTAAATTGTTATTTTATAAGTATATTCTTCAACAGAAAAGTGTCATGTGACAATCTTTCAATTTGCGTATTCCTTTCCCCTTTGGGGTAGACTAGGCCCACAGCCCACTTAGCCCGCGGAGTCAGTAGACCGCTTTTTTTTTGTGGGTGTCTCATCCCACTAATCGGCCAACTCAGTCGACCACTCTACCGCTTAAAGGTCTACTCAGCCCGCGGGCTCAGTTTCCACTCTTGATTGCTTAAGGGTCTACAGAGCCCGCGGGCTCAGTTGACCACTCTCTACACTTTTCATAGTCATGCCGCCCACAATTACGACACCCAATACTTCTTTATTTTCATACAAGTTGTCATTCATATTTCTAAAAATGCCAACAAAACTCATACTTATGATTTCAAAATATTCATTACCATCCACTAAAATAGAAAAAAAAATTGCAAAGAAAGGCTACTACTTTACTACTAAAAAGATATACTACGTAGCAATTGGTGTTTCAGCAACGGGCGAGCCGGCCCTGTGCCTCGCCGTGGTGTTGATCCATGCTCTACGGGAGTGCGTCCGCGCAGCGCGGCTAGATGCGGGCTATCAGGACCAGTGGGTTGACATAGGTATATTGATATTCAAAAGTAATTGTCATGTTTGGGTGGCCCAGTGGTTCTACTACTGGACTACGAAGCTTGAGATCGCAGTTCGATTCCCACTAAGAAGCAGATACAGACATTGCATATTATATTTATTTAACTCAGTCTTATCGTCTTGGTATCCAGGGCTTGTATTCGGTACTGCTAAGTTATTTACTATAATTGTCACTAAAATGGCAAAACGCGAATGTGAGCGTCTAACACGTACAAAACAACGAAACATTCGCGCTTTTGGCATTTTAGAATATATAGTAAATCACTCAGCAGTACCTAGCAGTAGTTAGCAGTACTGAGTAGAATCCCTGTGGTGACATACTTACCTAAGTTACAGCTTGTCCTAGCTTGGGCCTTTGATTGTGAGGTTAGGAGCATCTACTGCCATCTGACTTTAGTAATTATCATTAAAACATAAACACATAAAGGCCTTAATGTATGATCTAATAATTTAGACAAGTAATTCTCTAAGCGGTGAACTTTAAAGAAAGGGATGCCACAACAGATCAGTGCCTCTATTCGGGAACGTCCAAGCGATATCGCTTGCGAGATTCTCCTCCCAATCTTCCGCACGGTGCGTAATGCGTAAGAGTGGGATGCAAATCTCGCTAGCGAGCCACAACAGTATCGCATGTACGTTCCCGAATAGAGGCGCTGTGGTGTGATTCTCTTACATGCGCAGCGGATCAGCAGATAAACGAAACTTTTAATTGAGACTGTAATGGCAAAGACATTCGGTCTAAATTTGAATGTGTCTCTCATCGCTGATCCGCAGCTACGCGCACGTTACAACATCTCGCGGCAGCATTGGTCGAAGCGGCACCTAATTACTGATAGCCCAACTAAGCAACAACTATAATACTAAATAAGAGCTGCGATGGCTTTCGTTTTTCATTTCATTTCTGGTCGCCTTTTTTCTCTGTGGTAATTTCTATAATCTATTTGTCGTTAGGATCATAAGGTATTTAAGAGGAGTGTGAACCTACGGCTTTTCATACAGAAAGCGATAACAATTTCCACCCCTTAAATGTTAACCGATGTTTACCAATTTTTGATAGGTTGTCAGTCAGAACATAATCTAGGTTGATTTGTTTACTATAATCTTTAAATTCAGTTTTATTGTGGTTTCAGCATTCTCATATAAAACTAATATTGGCATTATTTGACTTACTTGATCTTTAATCAAAATTTAAAAAAAAATATAGATATTTTGTTCTGACTGACAACCTATCAAAAATTGGTCGTTAGGGGTAAAAATTGTTATCGCCTTTTGTATGAAAATGGTGATTTTTGCTTTTGGCTCACAGTTCTTTTAATAGGTGCGAAATGGCTCTTTTTAATCCCTTGTTGAATAATTCTGTTTTTAAATTTCAGCAAATCCTTGTACGGTTGAAAACATCTTCATGGCTACGGGTCACGAAACAGAACATTATATATTAAAATAACTATCAGTATAAAACAATATTAATTAATGTATGATTTAACTTGTATGTTGTGACTTCATTTCGGTTTCTAAATAAATATACAAATTGAGTATTTGTTTTACTTGATTAACTGTAAACATAACCAACATCAACTTGTATTTGATATTAATTGTGATGTTATATATCCATTGTAAATTCCATGTAAATACTTATTACAATAGCTACCCCGATTCACTACTTCTATACATATAATAAAATCGTAAAGTGGAAAAGTCTTTACATTTAGATAGCAATAAAAAAATGCTACGGGCTTCAGAATGAGCAACACAACACATCCCAATGGTTTTTGAATTTCATGTCTGTTTGTCTGATTGTATGTGCGCGATAAACTTTAAAACTATCGGGTAGATTTAGCCGCTAGTACTATTACCTATTCTGTGATAATATTAAGAAAACTTCAGGCAAGACATAGACAAGACAAACTTGTGGAAATAAAACTGGAAGGGGGTAAAAGAGAGGGTTGAAGTTACTATGAGAAAAACTAGTTTAGATGACTTGAAACATAATTCGTACATACAAATTATCATCAAGCTGCGTTACCCCTAAATAATAGGGGCGAATACATGATCAATGGACAGCATTTAATGGTGGTCGATGTTCAAATCACTCGTCATAATGTCACATAGTGAATCACTTGCACTGCATATTATTTTTACATAGAACAGAATTTAGTTATTGAAACAAGCACAAGTTTTTAAATAAAATATAAACATAAAATGTTTATTACGTCACAAAAAAATATAACGTACAATTATATTAACGTAAAAATGTTCAAGAGTGTTTGAATACAAAGAATAAAAGAAAACTCGCATCAATTTAATCTTATACACTTAATTTTAATATACAGGGTGGGCCATAAGGGTTTGCAAATAGCAACATAGATTTCTTTCTAAACTAATAATTGTGCGGTACAAAGGATGACGGGAAATCAAACGCCATTTTGTAATTTTTTGACTACGATGGACCGTTTCACAGGAAAGCAACGGAGTCTATTAGATATAGACCCTTTCTCACTTCAAACAGAGCTTTCGAATTGCTCCACATTGGCTATGGATATATACAATAAAGATTATTTTAGCACTCCTCTGCTGCACTGGGAGTGAAGAAATAGCATAGAATGCGTGCAGATGCTTATCATCCTGGCATGTCGTAAAAGTCGACTAAGGGACGGGTCCTCTCGTACATGGTGGACTATCTGTATGGGCGATGGGCTGATCACCTGTCACCATACGGTTCATCATACCATCTTACGACTAATTAATCGAACGTGGCCACAAATAGTCTTGTGGCTCTGCCCACCCCATTAGGGATTTCGGGCCTGATAATATGTATGTATGTATTATTTTAGTCTCTGTAAATGACCAAATGTCGAATGCTATGTTAGTATACGCCCTAACCCCGTAGTTATAAATTCGTCCAAATTTGCCAGCATTATGAAACTAATTGTAGTTGGAAATTCATTGGAATATGAACTACACATACAATAAACAAACAACAAGTTTCACCAATTTCCTAAATTAATAAAAACTAGCCATTGACAAACGGTGGATTTTGCTAAACATACAGTTTAGGTAAGTTATACACTTTATTTTTTGAATAGCTACAAAAAACATTCTTAATAAAACTGAGTGCAGTTCCGGTCAAAAAAAAATCTTAATAAAACTGAGTTTAGTTCCGGTCAAGTGTGAGTCTAATAAGCGCACCGAGGGCCTCGTTCTTACCTATGAAAAACCAAAAGTAAGGTAAAGGCACCTATTACCGTGGTAGTTAAGCAAGTTTTCAAGTAAGAGCCAAAAATTAAGGGTATTAAGACAGCGTAACGAGGGTAAGGATTTTTTTAATGAAAGTATATAGATTTAACTTGTTATTTTGTGGGTTTTTGGTCTAATTATAGGTAGTAACTAATGGTTAAATATTTATTAAAGCCAAAATGTCGAAATCCCCTATTACCGTGGTATTGGATATACTTTGACCCTAATACCGCGAATTTGGTTCCTATTACCGAGGGTAAGAATTAATGATAGTTTTGGTTCCGTAATTTTTTTTGACATTATGTTTTTTTTAGAATATTTAAATAAAAATGAAGACTTACTTAAAGTTTTATAATTATGTCAATAAAATTATAATAATCATTTATTTAAATCGAAAAGCCCAACAAAGTAACTAATAATAATTAATAACAAATCAAAAACATACTGAATTTACACTAGAATTTAAATTGATTTTACTGTAAAATGTGAGTCCAAAAAATATATACCTACCTAGTCTTAGTCCCACTCATACAAAAATCATTGCTGAGAAGGAAGTACAATAAATTCCGATAGATAAGCAAAACTACCAAAATCAAAATAATGGTTATTTCAA
Source organism: Tortricodes alternella (assembly GCA_947859335.1). Classification (NCBI taxonomy): domain Eukaryota; kingdom Metazoa; phylum Arthropoda; class Insecta; order Lepidoptera; family Tortricidae; genus Tortricodes; species Tortricodes alternella. The sequence goes on along the minus strand of OX401968.1, from coordinate 19,617,292 downwards.
AGAAATCAGAACTACGGTACCCTAAATTAGTTATTTAATTACGTTGTCACTCGGTAATAGGTAATATTAGAGGAACCTATCTCCGACTCTTACTAATCATGAATAAGTCGGAATTAGGTTCCCATATATCCTAATACCGAGGGTTATCTGTGTATACCATCGGTAATAAGTTTAATTAACAGTGCTGTAAATCCTAATTACGACCCATAAAAAAAATAAGAAGTAGTGAATTTTTTAAAACAGGTCGAAAATATATACTTCCATTTGTGTATAAAACCAAACTCATCAAACTAGGAAGTAAATCTTTGATTTTATCTGTATATTTAAACGACTTATTAATTTAAGGGTGTCTATAGAAACGACTAATATAATGCTTACGTTTTTATCCAAAATTAAGACCTTCTTGTATATTTTTTATACCACGGATATAGCTCTTTAGCTTCTCAGATAGATGAAGATTTCTATAACACAAAAAATTTAGATACTTGAACGACAATAAATTTAAAAAAATATGCCAACTGAACCTAAAGTGTTTACGTATTACCGTGGTATACCTCGGAATTAGGAGCTACAGTGAAAAATGCCCCCAAATACCGAGGTATTTTATATTCTATTTTTTACGTATTCCCAAACAAAATATCAGAAAAATAGTAATTCGAAGTCGCAAACGAAACTATAATAAAACTTTTAATAAACATAGCCTAAGATTAGTTATTACAATTATTACGCAAATCGCTAAGTAAGATGCGAGTTCCCTTACGTGTGGCCTAACGTGTTTGTATGGGATAAGCTGCTCCTGCGCCGCCGTTGCCGGGACTGATGAGTTGCAAATTCTTTGCTCGATGCATACGCACCCGCGCCAGTAAATCCAATAGACAACTAAGTACGCTTTGGTCTTGTGAAAACAGATTCTTAATAAGTCAATCCATTTGTTAATAAAACACGTATTTAAAAATACCACGATAATGGGTGCCGATTTGGATGGGGTCGTTAATAGGTGCCTTTACCTTACCTTTAGGTATGGAACACTAAAAAATAAAAATAAATTGCTTTTAAATACAAGAATATCCATTTAAAACATACCTATGAAATAAAACGAGGAGAAAACTCCCGCAAGCTCCTATGCAACCGTCGAAATATTTGGAACTTCGTTTTATTTTTCCTAGTAAAGTATACCTCTCTGTATCTTAGGAAGAATAATTACAGATTTTTGGGTCAGCTAATTTTGGAGTTAAGGGCGGAACTTTCGTTATTTTGCAGACTTTTGTTAAAAAAATCATAAAAACAATAAGACGAAAATTATAGAAATAATGAGCTGCAGTGCTTCAAGAGCCTTTTGCATTGGACACCCATTTTGACCCTATTCCTCGACTTTAAAAATGTAACCCACTTCTTAGGCCCCCTTTTAGGAAAATTTAAAATATAAACATTTTAAATACACACATAACATTTACATTTTACATTTATATTTTACATTTTATATGGGGGTACGCAAGTTGTATCTATAACTACTTATGCCGAATTTCAAATTCATAACATTAGAGGTTGCAGAAATAAACGGCTGTAATATACAGCCTCTAGGATAAGGGTTCCTTTTTTACCTTTTAGCTACGGAAGGCTAAAAAACCGGCCAAGGGCGAGTCGGACTCGCGCATCAAGGGTTCCGTACCATTATCTATAAAAACGGTAAAACAATCATGTCTGTTGTATGGGAGCCCCCTTAAATATTTATTTTGTTCTGATTTTTAGTATTTGATATTATAGCGGCAACAGAAAATGTCAGAAACTGTGAAAATTTCAACTATCTAACTATCACGGTTCATGAGCGATGACAGACGGACAGACAGATGGACGGACAGCGGAGTCTTAGTAATAGGGTCCCGTTTTACCCTTTGGGAGCGTTCAAGTATTACGTAACGCAATATTTAGAGTTTTTGACCCCCCCCCCCCATGTAACGCGTCGTAACGTTTTTCTGTACCCGTCCCGGTAGTAAAATTTCAAGAGGTCATTCCACAAATGAGTGAGAGAACGCGATCGTTCTGAAGGGTTAAAAAAATGTTAGTTCAAACCCCCCTTCCGCCTCTGGAATGCATCGTAACGTTTTACAAGACCCCCCCCCCTCCCCCCAAATTCGTTACGTAAAACTTGAACGCTCCCTTTGGGTACGGAACCCTAAAAAAGAGACTCAAACACTAAACGGATTTGAATGAATATTGGTGTCTGGCTAACTTTAAGACATTTGTTTTAAGAAGAGTGTGAACCTGCGGCTTTCCATACAAAAGGCAATAACGATTTCTACCCCTTAAATGTCAACCGATGTTCACCAATTTTTTATATGTTGTCAGTCAGAACGAAATCTAGGTCTATACGTTTTGATTTTTTCATTACAATCAATAAATTCAGTTTTATTGTAGTTTCAGTATTCTGATACAAAACTAATTTCGGCATTACTTGACTTTCTTGATCTTTAATCGGAATACAAAAAACGTACAGACCTTGATGTTGTTCTGACTGACAACCTATCATAAATTGGTCAAAATCGGTTAACATTTAAGGGGTGGAAATCGTTATCGCCTTTTGTATGAAAAGGGTGATTTTTGCCTTTGGTTCACAGTCCTCTTAACGGCAAAACGATAACGTAAACATACGCTGGCAACAGTAGTTTATGCAACGGTTGCATAATGATAGGCCTTAAAACACTAGTGCGGTTTTCATGAAACAAGCCGATAGGCGAGTTTCATAATAAGATCGCACGTGTGTTTTAAGGCCAAATTATGCAGAGTTGCATACATAACTTTATCTACACACATATTATAAATCCTCCATGATGGGTTCAGAAACAATATTTTTTGGCAACAAGTTATTTGTTGCAATCGTGGCTGCATATTTCCGATATCCGGCGCATTTTCACATCACACACACTCCGAGAAGACTACTTACTATTCATATTTTCAACTAAAATGTAAATTACAAACAACTTTTTCTGTTCAATTCAACAACAATTCTACTTTCGTTCAGCAAAACACCGTCATGGCGGCGATTCGATCCTCCGTCAAGACCATTTTTTTTAAAATCATAGACAAACGGATGAAGTCTCTATTCTCACGTCACTCGAGATCAAATATTGTGCAGTTTATATTAAAAAAACATACTGAATTGACGTTTCGTATCAATAACTGTTTTAATATCTATGGATACTAGAATAGAGACCCACTTGAGTTTTGACAGCTGTTCCAAATTTAATCTCATTTCTTTACTAAAAACGATAAAGAAGTCATGTTATTTCTTTACCGCAGCACTGGTTTTTCCTAATTGGTTGTCAAAATGGTGGTCATTTCATACGGTTTTTGATTAACCAATGGAGGTTTTATGATATGGGTGTAGATAAAAGCTATTACATTATAACTAACAAAAGAATAACGAAAACTTGGGAGATTTACACAACCCAGATAAAACAAAGCCATGATAATCTCCAGAGGCAAAAACTTTTCAAAGTGACAGAAACTACTTTCGATCACTTAGAAACCAGTGCACTGTGTACTTAACAAGACAAAGAGTGTACCCAAGGTTCATTACATAACATTGCTTAAAGGTAAATGTTGTAAGTTAATGACGTATCTATATAATAAAAGCGAAAAACCAGAACAAGATAAAAAACGAAGGGAGAAACGAGTCGGTGCCTTACAAAATTTTAAGAACTTTGGGATCACTTTTCTCTAATACAAAGTACGTTTCATTGGGAAAAACTATTGTAATCTATTTCGTAGATATGGGAATAGCATCTAAGCCTAAAAATTACTACTTTTGCTGCGTATTTTATCAAAAATCAGCTAAAGAAAATTCGTCATTTCACTACGCTCGGCCATTGTCGGGAGCTCTCGGTTAGCCTCACTATATTTCGCCAAGGTGAGTATTAATCTTTTGACATTGACAAAGTCTGTTTGTTTGTTATGTTGGTATACTTATGCAGTCTATGCTATGCTCCTCTATGCTCGCACGACAAAATTAAATAAAGTGTCAAAGCACGTAGTGATTATATTGGTACTCTGTGTGACATGACAACTGACAAAAGTCAAACTAATTGCAATGGTTCGGTGATGCCCAGAATTGTAAATATTGTCTTATTATATTGCTAATTCATAACCACTATTTCATTCACGCGAGCGGAGCCACGGGTACATCTGGTTTTATTAATAAATTATATTCTCCTCCGTGGCCATTCAGTTTGTTATACGAATAAGCAAGAAGATACATGATTCTTCGAAATAATTTTAAAAATACAAAAGGAATTTCCAGTAAATATGAACCAGCTACGTTATTCTCTGACAAATCTCGTCTCTCATTTCATTCGACAATTATAAATTGACCCGCGCGTTCATAGGCATTATCTGGAGTTGGGTACCTACCGTCCGTGGCCGGCTGCGTCGAAATACGACCGAGGTCTATGACACGCACGAACATGTAGTTTATACGCACAGACGGGTCAAGTTACGCTCTAGAAATATTGAATTACTTTGCTATTCCGCGAAAACAGTAGGGTAAAATCGTGCAAATAGTGGCGCTTGTGGTGAATATTTTTGTTCATGCAATATTCTCACCCTCCCTCCGCATAATAATAAAATAAGCAACACAAACGCTACTACAACCACCACCACCACCACCAAAAATACCGCTCGACACGTGTTTCGCCTGTCTACGAGGCATCCTCAGGAGAAGTTGATAGTTTTCGACCGAGGGTCGGACTATCAACTTCTCCTGAATATTGCATGAACAAAAATATTCACCACAAGCGCCGCTATTTGCACGATTTTACCCGACTGTTTTCGCGGAATAGCAAAGTAATTCAATATTTCTAGTATAATATGGATTTCCGCAAACGATGAACGCCTAAATTTATTTACTATTCAAGTTGCGCTCGCCGGCGAGTTCACGAACGAAGTGCACTTTTAGAGAATCACCGCAGAACAAACGAGTGCTCCGTGTCAAGTTTTACGACGTGCGTAAAATATCGTTCCTAGCTTTGTTTCCACTCAATAACGTGGCTATTTGATATACCGTAGAAACAGGATATCTGAAAACACGTTACATTTTTATTGTCGAAATTCAAATACTATTTTAACATAAATAAAAAGTTTTAACAGTTTTAGGGGTCCGTTTCTTGGGGCGTTTCTTCTCAGCAGATGTCACCCTTCGAAGCGCTGGTAGATTCAGACATGTGAAAGAGCTCATGTGGCCTACTTACAACTTAAATATTTTCATTTTAGTTTTCCTATTTACATATAGAAAATAGAGTTTTCAAATGTGGTCGTAACGTTATTCAGATGATTCCCATATTGGGATGATTTTAATAACGTCACTGCGATGTAGAATTTATGTAACGTGTCCCTGGCAAGCGACATTAAATGAAAACCTGGCGCCTCATTCGGGAACGCTAAGTGATTCTGTAGCGACTCGTAAGCCAGATTTCTCATCTCGCTCTTACGTATTACGCGTCGTGCGCAGGAGTGGGATGAGAAATCTGGCTTATGAGTCGCTACAGAATCACTTAGCGTTCCCGAATAGAGGTGCAGGACTTCTCAAAAGTGTTGTGACACACTTTCGGATTGACTCCATTGTATACATCAATAATACCAACAAGAATAAATTGAGAGGGCCTATACAACACACATGTCAGTGCCAATGACTGTGGCGTCTATTCGGGAACATCTAAGTGATACTGCAGCGACCCGCGAGCGAGACTCTCATCTCGCTCTTACGCGTTACGCGTCATGCAGAAGAGTGGGATGCGAAATCATGCACACAAGTCGCTACATCATCACTTAGCGCTCCCAAATAGAGGCGCAGGTTGCTCCGATGTGATAAAGTGTAAAACAGTTAGTTTTTTTTTTTGGTAAATAAGAGTGATTGTGTATATAATTTGTAAATTGGTCAGGGCGTCTATTAGGGAATATCTAAGTGATACTGCAGCGACCCGCGAGCGAGACTAGCATCCCGCTCTTACGCATTACGCGTCGTGCGGAAGAGTGAGGTGATAAATCTCGCTCTGGAGTCGCTACAGCATCACTTAGCGTTCCCGAATAGAGGTGCAGATATGCCCTACTGATCATTTTGCGTTAAGGAATGTCCGACAGCCAGGGACAATGTTGTATTAGAAAAGTGTATGTAAATAGCAGGATTGGAGAAAATAAAAAATACGGGTTAGTTCAAATTGTTCATTTCTTTTTAACTAGCTTATAAAATGGCCACGTGGAAAGTTGTTGTCAATTGAAATTGGTTAGCTATATGAAAAAGAAAATGTCATGCTAAATTATATGCATTATGCAGCGTAGTCAATTTAAGTATACGTGCATAATGCATATGGAGTTAAAGGAAAATACTTAATTAAAAGAAAACTGACGTTGTGAATTTTAAAATGAGTGAATGCAGCAATCAAAAAACTAGGTTTAAAGTCTTGAACATTTAAGCTTTAATTTTCAAGAGAGTCGGCAACGAAAAGTTAGTTATCTCTTAAAAAGATAAGAAGATTTCACAATAAAACTCACTAACATAAAAAGATTCCAGGGGACCTATCTTATCTCCATAACTTTTTAATTTGAACTATAGCTTCAAAGTGATAGGGTTTCAATTAGAATACAGCTCTAATGAAAAAAATTAAAACTTAAATATATTTTATTGATGAAGCGGCATACATAAAAATTACAATACATTCCTGGGTCGAGCAGTTATAGTCTAATTAACCTTTAGAAAGCCACGGCTGAATGCGAGAAAGCGTGCCCGAACGCCGAGTGACGGCTCTAGCTGACAGGAAAACGGCATGCCGTGGCGTCAGGGCCACAGAAATCTGCTGACGGCTACATCCGACTGTGGCGTTCAAAAGGGTAATAGTTTCGTTTATCCGCTGATCAGCCGCTGCGCACGTAAAATAATCACACCACTGAGCTAGTTACACAGTAGTAATTTAAACACACGGCAGTGCGTCAGGTCAAATTCGAAATGATAAAACCGGGCAAGTGCGAGTTAAACCCGCGTGGAGAGGGTTCCGTTCCGTACATTAGACTTTCTATGTTACTTTAAATATCATAGACTTCTCATAGGTTTTCCTGTAATCTATAGGTAATGAACTATTTTCTGTAGTTTCTTCAAAATTTTAGGCCAGGTAGTTTCGGAGATAAGCGGGGGGAATGGTCAATTTTCGCCTATTTTCCTAAATAACTTCCAAACCATTTATCTTAAAATTTAAAAAAAAAACATATTTATGATCCTTATAATAAGCCTATTCATTTGATATGTCACATGATATAGTAAGCGTAACTTTATTTTTAATTTTCTAATTTACCCCCCAAAAGTGGCCCCCGTGTTTAAAATTAATTCGTTAACGTTACGCATTCGTGTTGCGGTCACCGACTTTCATATGTATACCAAATTTGAAGTCAATCGGTCCAGTAGTTTCGGAGCAAATTGGCTGTGACAGACGGACAGACAGACAGACAGACACACGAGTGATCCTATAAGGATTCCTTTTTTCCTTTTGAGGTACGGAACCCTAAAAAGGGTAGAACGCGACTCATCTTTGATTTTGTAGGTGTTGCTATTTATGAGATTTTAATATGACAGCTAAGTACGCATCACTCATTGATTGAGATACTTTGAGTCTTGCTTGAGTCTGTTTGATGAGCGTCGCTCGCTGCCGGCTTACAGCTTAATTCATACTGAGTAGGATCCTTCCGTAGGATTAGAAATATGATCAGTTTTTCATTTAAGACTTATGTAATATAATATATATTTACTAACACAAATAAAGAAATAACATAAATACCGATCGTGTAGGTGAAGTTAGGTAAGGATACACCTATTTTTTTTTAACTATATTACAGAATTCAATTCCATAATGTGTTAATCATAATGTGACTTAAAAAACTATGTTAGTATTACATTAAATTTAATTTAATTTACCCATTAAACCTAAAACTAAAAACCTTAAGAAATATGATATAATAACTAAAATATATTATTAAAAGGAGTCCCTTTAGGCAAGGTTCCGAAGATACTGGCAGCGTTCCCTCTTTGAATAGCTTGGGTTCATTGTTCTAGTATATAACTTTAATTTTATATTACCTAATTAAACATTAAAAAAAACCATTTCTTATACATTTCCTAATCAACTCAACAGTTTCATTTTAAATTAATTGTATCATAGCAAATTAAAACAGAAAAGAAATGGTCATGACTAATTAAACTATACGAAACATTATTTTTATTAGATGCATCATTATTCACGCTTGAAGTGAATCTGTCATCAAACCCCAAATTGGTAGTTACAAAAACGTTTTCTATGAATAGACACCGTTGAAACTGAATTATGACGGCCACTACCTTCATTAGGCGGTTTCAACACAAAATAAATTATACAGCAAGTATTTCTGCGAGAGTAATTGCAATTTTAATGATCATTAGAGGGCCGAGTAACATTGTAAAATCCAGGCACGCGGTAGTGCGATCGGCCAGTTCGAAAACACTTACCTGCCCGTGTGTAATATTACGCAGACCCATTTAAACACTTGTCTATATAACCCCCTCTGGATATGAACAATCAATTAGATATATGATTCCAAGTAAAAATCAAGATTGTAGATTTATCCTATTAAAAGTTATAGGCTTCTAAAATTTAACTACATATTTAGAAGTCTTCTAAATATTAATAATTCTGTTTATTACAAAACTTCACAATTAGGTTGTTAGTTAGCTTAATGTCTAATTAATATACTTAGTAAACTTGAGGAGAGCACTACTCATCTAAATCTTAAACTGCATTATTCATTGGAAATGTTTGGATAACTTTTGACTGACTCATTCTGGACGAATTCACAAACGTCACTTAAGCATTTGATTAAAAATTAAATAGTTAAATGTCCCTCAACTAGTTGACAATCTATACATAAACGTTACTCAGTCGTCACTTTAATTAAAGATTAATTTGAGTGGCCGTTGTGAATTTGGCCATCAATGGCGTAACTGCTAGTGTAACTACAATCTGTGCCGGAGTCGCGGGTTATAGTCCCGCTGGCAAATTTTGTGTGCAAGCACGAATGTTTGTATTCAAGTCATGGGTGTTTAGTATAATATACTATATATACTAGCTGACCCGTGCGAATTTTCGCACAGTATCGTGATCAAACACTGGATAATAATATAATAGAGTGAGAATAAGTAAATGCGCGAATTACTCTCCAGTAGCGCCATCTGTTCACATTAGACTGCATGTGCAATTAGCTAACAGACATGTTAGTTAAACAGACTGTTAATAGTGTAGATTGTAATACATTTTTTAACAGACTGTAATTATTTTTTTAACGAAAACGTCATGTTTAATCTATTTTTGTATTTTTAAGACAAAGCGACAAACATAGGCTTTAAAATGACGTTTCAATCATTAATTTTGGTAAATAATTATCTTGAGCGTCTTCAAAAAAATACCTTTTAGAAATAATATATATGATACTAGCTGACCCGACAGACTTCGTCCTGTCTAAAAGATTTGTAATGTGGCAGTTCTTGTGCCTACGTACTTTAAAAAATTCTCCTGAACAGAACCGTCACCCTGGTGATAGGGCGTTGTGAATAAAAAATAATTAAATAAAACATATATAAGGATTTAAAAGTAAGTAATCGCTTTATTGTAAATCATGTGAATCATAATTATTATTATTATTATCATTGTAGTGCTTTGTGGTATACGATGTTTTTTGTTTGATTACCTGGCGCATAGATAAACAAATCTGATGGTTTTCCAACACGGGAACAGGCAACATACAATTGACCATGTGAGAAACATGGGTTTTCTAAATTAATACCACAAACACTTAATGATTGCCCCTGGGACTTGTTTATAGTCATAGCAAAAGCAAGCCGCACTGGAAACTGTAGTCGTTTAAACTCAAATGGCACATCAGTCGGAATCATTGGGATGCGCGGTATAAGAACATCTTCTCCTTTATACTTTCCTTTGAGTATAGTTGCTTCTATCACATTGTTTAGTAATTTTTTTATCGCTAACCGTGTACCGTTGCAAAGACGCGGTTGGTTGATATTTCGCAACATTATAACCACCGATCCAACCTTTAATTGAAGATTGTGAGGTGGCAATCCTGGCAAATCCAGCGAGTTTAAAAATTCCGGTGGATAGTTGACTACATCATCTTGATTAGTAGCCGAATCAACTGATTTATATATCCTCAATTCGCCTGTAATTTGTTCTTGAATTTTGAAATTTAATTCATTTACATCTATGTTTTTTGCAGCCAGTATAGCTCGTTCGCTCAACCAATCATGGTTTTTGTAATTTTGAGAAACATCTGGAAACACCTTCTGAATAAGTTCATCTTTTGATCGAGTTAACTGACAAAAACTTTGAGGAAAGTTAATACAGCCAGTCAACATGTCTATAGGAAATTTGCCATTACCAATGTCAATGAGTTGTTTAGAGAATATGTTTCCAGATTGGTCATTTTGCAACTCGACACGCATATTCTTGCTTAAATGAAGTACTTTGACATGTTTCCACAAATTGGAGGACTTTAGACATGCATTGAGTTCATCAGCTGGTGTTGATCGTGGAATCACTGGCAATGTTTGACGAAAATCTCCTGCTAATAAAATCATTGCACCACCAAATCGGTTATTATTGCTCCGTAGATCTTTTAAGGTTCTGTCTAAAGCCTCCAAAGATTTTTTATGTGCCATCGTGCATTCATCCCAAACAATCAATTTACATTGCTGCAAAACCTTTGCCATTGCAGAGTTCTTCGAAACGTTGCAGGTTGGAGTTTCATTGCTTTGCATATTTAATGGCAATTTTAGTGCTGAATGGGCTGTTCGACCACCTTCAAGCAAAGTTGCTGCGATTCCCGACGAAGCGAGTGCAAGTGCAATTTTATTTTGTGAGCGAATTGTTGCTAATATTAATGAAATCAAAAAAGTTTTTCCTGTACCACCAGGTGCATCTAAGAAGTAAATCCCTCCAGTTTCATCATTTGTTACTTTCATAAGAGTTTCAAATACATACTTCTGTTGTTCATTTAACAGTGGAAGATTTGTTTGAATTAATTCTTTCAAAGCGTTGAGATCGTACAGTTTTTCTCGATGCAACTCTTGGTTAAAAGCGTCATGCATTGGACGATTGGGCGCGGTCAGGCCTAATTGAATTAATAGTTTGTTTGACATTATCAAGCACATGTCCTCAATTGAAATCAATGCTTCATTGTAAATTTCTTCACTGATTTGTATATTTGGATTTCCCATTCTATTCCGTATTTGATACAAAATATCATCACACATATAATCTTTGTACTTGATCCACAAATCAATTGGGTTTGATGGGAAGCATGTAGATATGATTATAGAAAACAATGTTCGTATTTGATGAGCGTGTGATGATATTACAGCATCATTGAGAGTTTGATCCCAATGAGCGTCATTTTCAAGCAATTGCAAACGTTGACAGGCTTCTCTGTAGGATCCACACAATTCACCATCAACAGTTCGTAACTGTTGGAATGATGTTGGGCCACGTACATTGACTAATAGCAGTCGTAAATAAAAACATTCATCATTGCTTGGATGTACTGAATAAATCCGACCAATCGCATCGGTGGAATATACATCTGTATATCCTAGAACTGGTTTTCCTTGTTTCCGTCGTATAAATCTCCTTGAGGATTGATTCCAGGTATAATATTTTGGCATTTCAGAATATAGCAATGTTTTTGCGAAATCATCGTTTTGGCATGTCTCAAAAAAACTGGTTAATGTAGTAGATGGTGGCTGAGCAGCTCTTTGTACTGCGTTCTGTGCTGTAAAATACACTCTTTGTCCATTTTCTAAATGCACAGCTAAGTGAACAACAGAAGGGTGTCTCTCATGAATAGGAAAAGAAAATATTCGCCAAACTGCTTCATTACTACTGACATAGCGGCCCATTTGGTATTGGGTAACTTCATCATTGGAATTCTCTGCACCAATTCCAATCACAGCCATATCACTCCCTTTGGTTACATATTTGCAAATGTATTTAATAGATTTCACTGAATGGCAAGATTCAACGTTGATGTGTGCTTTGAATGTCTTTGATAAAATGGGTGAATATGGAACAATCCAACGATTATCTATTTCAATATCTTGTTGATTTAATTTGACAATTGTTGATTTTCCATTGTCTGCTGTCGATCTGCGACGATACAATGGATAACCGTCATTACCAGTAATTGTTTCCGATATTAATGTCCGTGGATATCGTTTTGAACATTTACCATCCATCATACACGGTGAATTTTGATTAAGAGTTCCACATGGACCATGTATCATGTTTTTGATAACTACCTCATGCAATCCAGGATCTACTTGTACATTAGGGATTTCAGCTGATATCACTGCATCAACTTCATTTGGCCTTATCTTTTCAACCAACCAAATCAAAATGTGTGCATGTGGCAATCCTCGTTTCTGCCACTCCACAGAATACATCCAGCAGCGTGTCTCACCAAACACATTATGTTTTACGATGAAATCCATTAAAGATTTCAACTTTTGTCTAAAGACTCTGGCTGTAATATCATGACGATCAATGGGTGATTGCCCAGGGAATAACTCCTGCTTGATTTCTATCCATTGCGGATTGCATGTAAATGTGATGAACAAATCTGCTGTACCATAATGTCGAACATACGACATGGCATCTTGAGCATATTCGTGCATATGCCGAGGGCTTCCGATGTATGTTGCTGGAAGAATAGTCATCCGACCGACATTCTGTGCATTTCCATCAGTATTAATCGCATCTCGAAGGTGAATATACTCTTCAGATCGGAGTTTGGTTTGATTCAACCTGATGAATGTTAATCTCTCCGTTTCAATTTTAACATACATGTCAACAACATATTTGTGATATAATCGCCGACATTTCAATATGTGATTATCTTCATTTTCCCGAATCATTAGGCGGTATGAATAATAGTTCATTGAACTGACTTTTTTGTTGGTTTCAGAACCTGTAAATAGATTTTGTTTTAATAACATTCAAATATAAAATTAAAATACATAATATAATGACTGAGATATTATCGCCATAGCTAAACTAATATTTTAGTTACCTGTAATGGGATTTATCATTTTTATTGAGAAATCGTAGCCATCTTCACCTTGCCAAAATATAATGGGATATTGCAGTGCATCATATGAGCGGTGTGTTTCCTTTATACGTTGTAATTGATCATTCCGACGATGTAAAACAATATCACGGGATTCCAACTTTTCTCCAACTACAACGATAGCAACTTCATCAATAGTTGGTGCATTAAAACGTCTTGTATGTTGACCTGCAGGTGTTTTATCAGCTCTGATTACAATTTTGTGATTATCGGATGGCATCAGATCCAGGGCAGTTTTAAACAATATAATCAATTGATTGTGTTGATGAAATAAAGTTTGTAATTGTTCTACAATAGACCTCTTTACTAAATTGTTATGTGCACAACGCAGATCAATTTCTTGTGGTGAATTGCCCATAAAATAAATTTGCAGGAATTTGTTGTCGCTATCTGACACTGGTAACAGTGAACCTGCTCTGTGATATATTTGCCCTTGTATCTGTAAATAAAAAAAAAATATTATGGTGTGGTATAAATTAATGGATTGTCAGTGATCAAACTTAAATAATATTTGATCTTAAAAAGTATATATTTAGTTTTAACGAATATGTATCAAATATAAAATATAATAAAAGTGTCACTGAAACTGAATCACCATATAATATGATGACTAAGTGATATATAAGTGATTAAGAAATTGAAGATTAGTGACACATCTTAACTTTGGTTACAGAAAATTTTGTTCGCTAAAATAATTATGAGTAACTGCTATAATACATACTTTGAAAGTTGGCATAAAATTTTCCCGAACTACATTTGTTGCCCCAAATGAAGTCATTTGAAAGCAATTGTTATATTGTTGGATATGTGTCAAAAAGTGTATAGAATCTGTTCCTATTCCTGAAACCAATGAGTACAATGGTTCTGGTGGTGGATCCAATGGTATCAATTTCACTTTACCATTTGCGCAACACAATCCATTGGCTTCGTTTTTGTATTTTAATGCCTTACAGTGTGAGCAAACTGAGTTCATAGAACCAATAACAACACATTGATAGTTACTGTAGTCAATAGACACATCGTAACTGAAAGCAGCTCGATTCAAACTTTCGCGATTATTAGTTGTATGTCGCGCTCGCGCTTCACGCGTTTGTGATATCCGAATTCTTTCACGTTCATTTCCGTCGTCACGTTCTTGTGCAGTACGATTAGATCGGTAATTAGCTTGGTTTGTAGCATTTCTGGTTCTTCTACCTAAATTGCTTCGTCTTATAGGAGGCATATCGAATATAAATTAGTTTTTCATTAATCACGAACTAAACAAACACTAACTAACTAAACACTCTGCACAAAACACGATAACGAATTTGTTTCGTGTATCAGTTGACAAAAGCAAACTCAGTAGATTAGGTAACAGACAACTTTTTTTTTTTTTAAACAAACACTAACTAACTAAACACTCTGCACAAAACACGATAACGAATTTGTTTCGTGTATCAGTTGACAAAAGCAAACTCAGTAGATTAGGTAACAGACAACTTTTTTTTTTTTTTAATTTGATATGACTTGAAGTCAAATCCTTTTAAGCCGTACGAATTGTTTTATATTTATTTAAAATTTGGATATTAAAAATAGCAAAACACTGTTGGTAACGCGATTTTTGTTTGACTGATGTAATGACGTGGAAACTGATGCATTTTATCTCGCGTGCCGAAACTAATAAAAAGAAACGCGAGTTTCGGAACGCGACATTAAACTCCTCCAACTATGTATTCTGTGCTCCAACGCACACACGCACATTGTTTGATAGATATGATCTTTGACGTTAGGAACACACCTACATTGCTTAGACAACAGTGAGTGCTTGTAATTTAATATGAACTTTATACCATAGCAATAAAGCTCAAATTGACTACGTTTTAGTTACAAATCATTTGTATGGGAAAAAGAAAAGGGCTATTTTTAGGGTTTTTCAAGCAATAATTCTAATTTTTCTCGCCGTAAAAACCATCCTTGAACTTCAACGAACATTTTAAAAAAATATTTGGCCAAATTGGTCCAGGCGTTGTTGAGTTATGCGCTTACCAACACATTTTGCGATTCATTTTTATATTATAGATGTGTGTGTCTGTGTATATATTTATCTATATTAGGATTCGTATCCTTACACAAAGCACACATAATCTCAGTTCGGGACTAGATCAATGTGTATTCGTGTTAAGATATTGTTACTATTATTATTTTCATTAATTTTTCTAATGTTCCGTTCGTAACTCAACTCTTTATTTGATACCTCTTTTTATAAACTCTGTAAGTACTGACTGTATGACACTCATGTGTACTGTAAATAAATACTCAAATGTGAAAAGGGCAATAAAAGTGTGTGTGTGTCAGCTCCGACGCACGACAGGAGTTTACTCCTTACGAACGATTATAAAATAAACCAGTACCCATTATACCATGCTGTCATTTTTCATTTTGACATTTGCCAGTAAATAATAAAGTTTCATATTAATGAATATGTCACTCACAAACATGTCACTCATTGAATACAATAATTAATTGACACTTCGAGTCCCGTCGTCTTCCGATTGAGATCCGAGTTTTACCGATGGAAACATTTTATTCACTATATCTGTATGCAATGCGAAGCGACCGACACATCTTCAGCTAACATCGTTTGACTCCGTACCGTGTGACAGTGTGCCATCGTAGTTTGATTTTACTCCCCATAATTTTTCATACCCCGGGCTTATATATGAAAATCGATTCTTAAGGAATATCCAAAAGTTCTCATAAACTTGGCCCGTCCTCTACATTTAAGTTTTGGTGGGATTAAAATTACATAGTGTAAAATGTTTCCGGTTTTAGTAGTTTGTATGTAGTGATTTATGGTTGGTGATAACGTGTCGCACTTGTCTGTGTATAGACGTATTCAGTAACTGTACCATAGAGGCTCAGTGTTTCTCCTAACAAACTCTTATAACTCTAAATGGTTTACTGGCATTAGGTACAAATGGAAAATCGTCCACGTGAAATAACCATTCTGAGTTTGGGTCAAAAGTTATAGTATTCAAAATGAATTTAGTCAAAATGTAATTATACTGAAAAGTATTTATAACCAAATTTATTATCGTTGTAAATTAATTAATTAATTAACGAATAATGGACGTGGACGTTCAAGTGGACGATTTCCATTTGTACCTAATGACAGTAAACGCTCTAAATTGCATATAGTTTAAATAGATCTTATTTGTTCTGTTGTTTTCTTTCAGTTGCGCTAAGATTATTTGAAGAATGTCTAAAATTGTATTCAAAATCAACGGAAAACAATACGAAGGTAAGTATTAAACAATATTTAAATTATTACCAAAATCACAACCGCAAACCCAATCATCTGATCCGAGCTTAAATATTAAGAAAACCTTCGCTTTAATCAAAGTTCAATTAAAATGGACTTTTGTGAAGTCAGGCCTTAGCCTCATTTGTTTTAGAGATTTGAAATATATAGGGTCACCCTGGCTGTTGGATATTCTTTAACACAAAATGCTCAGTACCTACTGCATATCTGACCAGTTATGTTTTCCGTAAATATAGGAGTTTTCATCCTATATTTACGGAAAACATAACTGTTTAACTATTTATTACCTTGGAGGAACCTGTATTTATACTCATTTACACTGTCACGTGTGTTGCATAAATCACTTTGGATTCATAAAGGCTTAATTTCGTTTTACACTTTTATGAATATTCCTTGATCTCAAAAGGACTAAGTGTCAAAATACCTAAATCCCAGAATGCCTCATTTATTTTATCATAACACTGGATTCTTAGTTTGTCTGAATTGGTATTTGAAGGAAATGTACATTTCAATATGTAGGCATTTCGGGAATGTGACGTTTTAGGTCAATCTCATTATGACTTAATTTTTAAAATGAGACAAATTGATATTTACGTATTGTGGGTACGTATTTACCCTAGGGCTAAGGGGACCATGGCCCGGGGCGGCAGGCTACGAGGGGCGGCGAAGCCTTTATTGTCAAGCTGACCTACAATATTTTTTATCGTAATGGGGCGGCAAAGCTAACTGCCTCGGGGCGCCAAATTTTTAAATACGCCTGTGGAACCATGGCAATGTGACAAATTAGTCAAATCAGTGAATAAGGCATTATGTAATTCAGTTTTAATGAAGCCAAAGCCATGAATCCCATAGGTCCTGTCAGTTAATGTGCCACTCATTCTTGTAGCTAGTATCAGTGATTGCTCTAAGTAGTTACTATTTGTGTTCTTTTAGTTGGGATAAAATTTGTTTGAAAATGTACATTCTTATATATCTTTAAAACAATTTCATAGCATACTTGAAAAACACACGGCTTTACTCACGATTTATTGTCAGAAATATTCCGACATGTTTCGAACTCGATTGGAGTCCTTCTTCAGGGTTTGAGTGCGGTCCCGGTCAGATCAACCCGCGCACATGTCGGACTATTTCTGACAATAAATCGTGAGTAAAGCCGTGTGTTTTTCAAGTATTCATAATGTCTCACGAAAGTTTTAATTTGACTTATTTCATTGCACTTTTGAGAAGCAATATTTCATGGGATTTTATTTAGTTTTCAACTGCCACGTATATAGTCGCCCACCTTCTATTTTATTCATTTTATTGTATTCAGAAGAACGGATGAGTGGCATTCTAAGCAACGTCGGAACTCGGTCTTCCCACTAGACAGTTAGGAAACAATCGCGTAACTCAATTTACATGACTTTCGAATTCAAGTCTTTTCAATTATCTCTAAGGATCAAAATGCAAAATTTGCATAAACAGAGTTACGATATTGTTTCCTACCTAAGAACGATAAACTTAGTTTTGAATGGCATCCGAAAGTTTTAAGTTTTCCACAACAGATGCCACGGAAGTTTAAACGTAGCGCTTCATGCCAAGAAATCTTACTCAAACTAGGTTCAACTTAAAACTCTTTAATGTAAATCACAAATGATTATAAATAAACCTTAAACCATAAATAAATATAAAATTAAAAAAAAAACTAAAAAGTTCACTACATAATTTCAAATTCAGATTTCTATTTTCATATCCTATTCGGAACAAAGTTCAGACAGACAGACCGACAAAAAATCTAATAACCATAACCAGCTTAGGCATAAATAGCATCTTCCATTTAGATATTAGTAGGTATTTTCCACTAGCATCCAAATCCAGAAGTGAACAATTAGTAAATATTAATAAAGCGTCACTAATAATCTGTAATTAATGACAAAACAATACAGTTATTAACATTTTAAAATCGTCAAAAAGCATTTAAGCGTACTACCTTCCGTCGCAAAATGTCCCTTCGACAAAAATTGTCCCTTTCTCAAATTTTCCCCTTTTCAAAACATCTCTTACTCAAAACTATTTGCGTAAGGGACGTTTTTCGGTAGGGACCTTTTGCGAAATGTACGTTTTGCGGTAGGGACCTTTTGCAAAAAGGACATGTTGGGATAGGGACCTTTTGCGAAATGGTGAAGGGACATTTTGGGAACGGGATTTATCCGCCTAAATGCATTCGAATTCATGTAAAAAATATGTAATCTTTTTGTATACGGGGTAACAACGTGAAACGCCCATAAGCTAAATTAATGCAATCTCACTTTTACGCGCATACTTTTGTTAAGTTCTCTCCAATTACATTAGATACGCACGTCATATAGTTAAGTGTATGATGTATATAGGTTTGATGCGATACTTGGCCCTTCGTGATATTAATAAAAGCATGTAGCGTTTACAGTAAACAAAGTAGTACTACTTACTTATTTGGATTTTTTATCTTCTGTTGAAGACAAATGTAGTTCTTGTCGTTTTCATGCCTCTATGTCTTTAAGATAAGTTATTATACATACATACATA
Source organism: Tortricodes alternella (assembly GCA_947859335.1). Lineage (NCBI taxonomy): Eukaryota > Metazoa > Arthropoda > Insecta > Lepidoptera > Tortricidae > Tortricodes > Tortricodes alternella. Next base: position 19,598,244 of record OX401968.1, on the reverse strand, counting down.
TTATCACGCCCGAAATCTCTAATGGGGTGGGCAGAGTCACAAGACTACTTGTGGCCAGGTTCGATTAATTCGGTGATCAGCCCATCGCCCATACAGATAGTCCACCATGTCGGAGAGGACCCGTCCCTTAGTCGACTTTTACGAAATACCAGGATGATAAGCATCTGCACGCATTCTATGCTATTTCTTCACTCCCAGTGCAGCAGAGGAAGTAAGTTATTGTGCCTTTCATTTATCTTGACAGACACTTGCGTCACGTAACTTAATGTTAACATTACATATCATCTTAAAGACAAGAATGCATGATAACGACAAGAACTAACTACTTTCGTCTTCAACAGAAGAGAGTTCATTAAGATGCTTTTGATGCAGATTAATGAAAGAATCAAGGTATGAATGCATGAAAATGACAAGAACTAATTTTACCTTGATTGTTTCATTAATCTGTAATAAACGCATCTTAATCCTTAGAAAGATCCGTGAGCAAGATACTACTCATCGAGAATGATATTGTTTCCTGACAATGCTTCCCATCCTGTCAACTTCAGGGAAAACGTTTAATACCGCCAAAGTAAACTCTTTCAAACCGCGCTGCAAAATGTAATTTATTTACCTCTTAGCGTTGGTAATTGAATTCTTGAAGAGTTCCATCTAACCTTTTGATAATTAATGGGTGTATGGTTTAAGGACGCGGGATTATGTTTTGGAAATTACTAAAACTACTATTAAGTTCCAATTCAACAATGGATGCACATCCAGTGTAAAGTGCACCTAGGATCATTGTGGATTGCGTGTATGAAGAAGACAGATGCACTTAAGTTTAACCATTTGCAACGAACAAAACCGAAAATAGTTACTAAAATGTTTTCTTTATTTGGAAAATTTCACATATTTCTATCTTCTGCTGCTCAAAACAATGATTTCCTTCCGTTAACCCCCCTAAAAACAAATGTTTTCCAGCGGACGGTAAATTTGGTCCCGACGTATCTCTCAACGAGTACATCCGAACGGTGGCCGATCTGCGCGGCACGAAGGCGATGTGCCACGAGGGCGGTTGCGGCGCCTGCGTCGTCGCAGTGCGCGCAGCTGCGCCGCCCACCAATGAGATGAAGACCTTCGCTGTCAACTCCGTATGTCGATTTGAACCCCATCCCGTTATACATTTCTTTCTGCATTACTGTTATTATTATAACAACAAAGTGATGCAAGACCTCACTGAACTTCTTTGAAAGATTTATTCGAAGTTATTCAGACACCTTGCATCTGGATGACGTATTTGTATCAGCAGTAGGTAACATGCTATAGAAAGTTACAGCCTTTTTTGTTGTGGGTACATGTATACAAACAATAGAGTAAGCTAGAAAAACAAAAGAAAATAAAATATTACATTTATACATTAAAGAAATCATTGTTTAAAAATGTATAAGAAAGTTATTTCATCGTTGATCTCTTTAAAAATAGTAATGAAATATTTTAAGAAAATATAAGAGGAGTGTGAACCTATGGTTTTTCGTACAAAAGGCGATAATGATTTCCAATGCTTAAATGTTAACCGGTTTTGACCAATTTTTTATGGGTTTGTCAATCAGAACAAAATCTTTTCTCCATTTTTTAACAATGTTTTCTTCAATGTATAAACGTAATGTTTTATTTAAACTTTACAGTGCCTTGTCTCTATATTTTCGTGCCATGGTTGGGAAATCACCACAGTGGAAGGTGTTGGGAATAAAACAAAGGGTTACCATGAGATCCAGACCAGACTGGCCAGGTTCAATGGAACCCAGTGTGGCTACTGCACTCCTGGGTGGATAATGAATATGTACAGGTAAGAAAGATATCGAACGATCAGTTTAGTATTGAATTAAAATAATCCTTAGGTAAGCTAATGAACTTTTGGCGTGCGTTGCGTATGCATGTTTTAATAATAACAGTCCTAAGCAGCCCGACATATCCTCATGAGTTAAAATTACAATTATATAATAAGGAAAATTAATTTACTACTGTTTGACAGCCTTTACACTGCAAAGAACGGGAATCTGACTACGACGGAAATTGAAAATTCATTTGCTGGTAATATCTGTAGATGTACAGGATACAGACCAATAGTGGATGCCTTTAAAACCTTCGCATCAGACGCTGATAGGAATCTTGTTAATAAATTAACAGATTTAGAAGATTTAGGAATGTTTAAGACCTGTGGAGTCACCTGCAGTAAAAAATGTCGGCACAAAAATGTTAAAAGCGACATCTTACTTGGAAAACTTAATTTTAATGAAGTTGAAGATAGATCAGTTTATGATGATTGGTGTATTGTCGAGAATTCGGATAAGAATATTTCTGTGGTAGAATATGGTGCACAAAAATGGTATAAAGCGTTTAAACTTGAGCATGTTTTCCAAATTATGGGGATGTGTAAAGAATATAAATTGATTGCAGGGAATACAGGACAAGGTAAAAATACGAAATGTTTCAATAAATGTTAAATAAAATATAATGTCATACTAAACAAGTTGGCTGGGATGGTCAAGATGCAATTGAGATTATAGCCCCTGAATCATGTAGTTGTACTACTATAGACAATAACGTTATTGATTTTATTTTACAGGTATTTACCATGTCGAAAACTACCCCGCCAACGTAATTGACATATTTGACGTCGCTGAAATAAAGGGATATGTCATGGATGTTAACCTGGTGTTGGGTGCTGGTATGACCCTTACAGATATGATGAAACTGTTTTTTGACCTGGCATCACAAAACGAAGATTTTAGCTATCTAAAACAGTTTTATGAACATATGGATTTAGTAGCTCATGTACCAGTGAGAAACGTTAGTAGAACACTATTGGAATTTTATAATGAAAATGTAATCAGATAATAAACGCGGTTTTATTTTTATAGATTGGAACCATTGGAGGAAACTTGTATTTGAAATATTTTAACAATGATTTTCAATCTGATTTATTTTTGCTCTTCGAAACTGTAGGAGCAATGATAACGATAGGTAAGTGACATCAATTTCCAAAACGCTATTATAATTCGTCACACAATACTTCAAGTATATTAAAAAAAAAATTATCTACACCCATATCATAAAACCTCCATAGTGTAATCAAAAACTGTAGGAAATGACCTCCATTGTGACAACCAATTAGGTAAAACCAGTGCTGCAATGTTATTACAGTATCGATTTCAGTATCGAAATGAGATTAAATTTGGAACAGCTTTCAAAACTCAAGTGGGTCTCTATTCTAACATAATGGCGGCAATTCGATCCTCCGTCAAGACCATTTTTTTTTAAATCATAGACAAACGAATGAAGTCTCTATTCTCACGTCACTCGAGATCAAATGTCGTTCGGTTTATATTAAAAAAACATACTGAATTGATATTTCGTATCAATAACTGTTTAATATCTATGGATACTAGACGGAGTTTTGACAGCTGTTCCAAATTAAATCTCATTTCGATACTAAAATCGATACTGTAATAACATTGCAGCACTGGTTTTACCTAATTGGTTGTGACAATGGAGGTCATTTAATAATAATGAGCCGATAATGATAAGCCTTAAAATATAAGTGCGGGTTTATGAAACGAGCCGATATGCGAGTTTCATAATAATATTGCATAAGTGTTTTAAGACCTTATGTACAGTTGCATACATAACTTTATCTACACACATATTATAAATCCTCCATGATGTGTTCAGAAACAATATTTTCTGGCAACAAGTTATTTGTTGCAATCGTCGCTGCATATTTCCGATATCCGGCGCATTTTCACATCACACAGTCACTCCGTGAAGACTACTATTCATATTTTCAACTAAAATGTAAATTACAAACAAACCAACATAATGGCGGCAATTCCATCCTCCGTCAAGACCATTTAAAAAAAAAATCATAGACAAACGAATGAAGTCTCTAGTCTCACGTCACTCGAGATGAAATATTGTGCAGTTTATATTAAAAAGACATACTGAATTGATGTTTCGTATCAATAACTGTTTAATATCTATGGATATATTAAACAGTTATTGATACGAAACATCAATTCAGTATGTTTTTTTAATATAAACCGAACGACATTTGATCTCGAGTGACGTGAGAATAGAGACTTCATTCGTTTGTCTATGATTTAAAAAAAAAATGGTCTTGACGGAGGATCGAATTGCCGCCATTATGTTGGTTTTTTGCTGAACGAAAGTAGAATTGTTGTTGAATTGAATAGAAAAAGTTGTTTGTAATTTACATTTTAGTTGAAAATATGAATAGTAAGTAGTCTTCTCAGAGTGACTGTGTGATGTGAAAATGCGCCGGATATCGGAAATATGCAGCGACGATTGCAACAAATAACTTGTTGCCAGAAAATATTGTTTCTGAACAAATCATGGAGGATTTATAATATGTGTGTAGATAAAGTTATGTATGCAACTCTGCATAAATTGGCCTTAAAACACACGTGCGATCTTATTATGAAACTCGCCTATCGGCTCGTTTCATGAAAACCGCACTAGTGTTTTAAGGCCTATCATTATGCAACCGTTGCATAAACTACTATTATTGAATAAGTAGTTTGCCTTATTAAGATTTTGAAATGTTTTAACGTTTATTTTGTTTTGTAGCTGAAGGAGTACACAAAATGAAAACTGTAACATTACCAGCATTTTTGAATATGAACATGAAACGAAAAATTATCATCAACGTCATGCTTCCTCCACTTTCAAAATGTTGCTCTTTAAAAACTTATAAGGTATATTACTAAATAGTTAAGTTATAAAGACGCTACCTCTCCAGCAGAGGGACACACATTAGATTTAAGTAAGGATTTATTTTAAGATCACTGACACACACTCACATTTGAACTTATAGTTAGTACCTACTCAGTATTTTTTCCGTTCACAGGTTATGCCTCGATCACAAAATGCACATGCTGTGGTTAATGCAGGTTTCCTATTTAAATTTAAACGCGATACAAATGTTTTAGAAAATGCAACATTGGTTTTTGGTAGCATATCAGCCAATTTTATTCACGCTAGCAAAACTGAAGCCATTTTAACTGGTAAAGATCCATTTACGAATGATGCTTTACAGTTAGCTTTAAAGTCTTTATTCGATGAGATAGTGCCAGAAGAAGTGCCGCCGGAACCATCGGCTGCATACAGAAGAATGCTTGCTGTTAGTCTCTTTTATAAGGTAACTAGTGGACCCACCACGTCTCCGCCCGCGGTATTTTCCATACAAACCTTATCACCCCTTTAGGGATGGCATTTGAAAAAATCTCTCCTTAGTGCACCTCTAGGGTACTCGAAGAATGTCTCGCCCAAATTTCAAACCTCTAAGACCACCCGTTTAGGCTGTGCATTGTCTATAAGTGAGTCACGGTACTGTTTTATATGTATAGAAGATTAATATGTTTTCTAATACAAGCCTCTTATTTGATGACGGTGATGTGCCAAACAATTTTAAGATATATAAGATATAATAAATTCACAGAAATGTTGAGACAACTGCGATTGTTTATTTTCAGGCAATTTTATATTTATGTCCGATTGACAAAATGGATCCTAAGTTTCGTTCTGGTGGCGTAGTTATAAAAAGGAATACATCTCAAGGAACCCAAACTTTTGATACTGACAAAACTGTGTGGCCCTTGAATCAGCCTATTCCTAAAATAGAGGCGTTGGTGCAATGCAGTGGCGAGGCCACCTTTGCCAATGACTTGCCGACTACGACTGGTGAAGTTTTCGGAGCTTTCGTTTGCGCTGACTCCAAATCCGGGAGTGTTATAAGTGGCTTTGATAGTTCAGAAGCTATGGTAAGCAACAATTCCTATATAAGGCTATTAATGTTAACGCAATAACGTAATTTTGGAGCCAGTCTGCGATCTAGTAGATTATCAAAAAAGAGTAAAAATCATTTATTAAGTAAAAACTTGACCCAAGTATTTTATTTTTACAGAAAATACCCGGTGTTTTAGCTTTCTATACCGCTCAGGATATACCAGGCGAGAACACATTTACCCCTTTAAACGTTCCACTTATTGTTGCAAATGAAGAAATCCTATGTTCCAAAGAAGTTAAGTACTACGGTCAACCTGCCGCAATTATTGTGGCCAATAGAGAAAAAACAGCCAATAAAGCCGCTAATCTTGTAAAAGTAAAATATTCATCAGTTAGTGAAAATAAACCTTTATTGACCGTGAGCGATGTTTTGAAATCCCCTGAACGTTCTGATAGAGTAAAGAATAATAAAACTGTTAAACCAACAGACGTTGGACATGATATTGATTTAATACTAAAAGGAGAGTTTAATTTGGAAACGCAGTATCACTATTACATGGAGCCACAAACGTGCGTAGTAAAACCAACTGAAGATGGAATGGAAGTATACTCGGCAACTCAGTGGCTGGATTTAGCAAATGTAGCTGTTGCACAGTGCCTAAAGGTTTCAGCAAATAGGTATATTCAATAGAGTACAGTAGAACAATTAAAACGCATAATAATTAATAGATTACGTTTCTTAAAAATATATTCTCGAATACTAGTTGGTGGATCTTACACCGTTTTCAAATACTTGTAATAAATTTTCAGTGTAAACGTCATTATACGTCGTGTTGGTGGTTCATACGGCGGAAAAATAACACGGTCTTCTCAAATAGCGTGTGCTGCCGCCATCGTCTCTCATTTACAAGGCCAAGTCTGCAGATTCATTGTGCCATTACAAATCAATGTTAAAATCACCGGTAAAAGGTTGCCTACATTTTCTAACTATGAGGTAGGTCATCTAATGTGTGTATTATTTGTGAATATTTAATTCATCATCATTAAAATAAATATTTTGCTCAGCTGTGTTCAAATGCACGGCTTACGATGTCTGTTTACTATCATAGTATGAATTTCAAAGCACTTTTTAGATACTGCTAGAATTAGCACTGAAAATACTTAAAATGCCAAGTGTCGGTTTATTTCAGGTTGCTGTTAATAAAGAAGGTGAAATTCAGTATTTAAAGAATTCCTTTTATCAAGACAACGGTTGTTCGCCTAATGAAACTATAAGCCCAATAACTCTCAATCATTTTCTTAATTGCTACGATACAAAACGATGGTACATAGAAGCAAATAGTGTTGCAACAGACACGCCATCTAATACGTGGTGTCGGGCTCCATGTGAGTTAAATTAAAATAATTTTATTTATTCGCCTTTGCGTGGAAGGAGCACCTGTCTATCTACAGTATAAATGATTTTCCAACCTACAACTTACCCTTGAAGGAATTAGAATAATATATATTGATTTGTAATTATGTTTTAGCGTCAACAGAAGGTGTTGCTATGATCGAACATATAATGGAAAAAATTGCTCATAATCTTGGTAAAGATCCTATGGAAATAAGACTAATAAATATGGTAAAGAAAGAAAATCCCATTCCAGAATTAATAGAGCTACTAAAAAAAGACTCTAATTACGATATTAGGATGAAAGACGTTGCTGAATTTAACCGAAACAACAGATGGAGAAAGCGTGCAATGAAGCTTATACCAATGACATACGAGCTGTTTTACTTTGGCAATTTCAATTCTATAGTATCAATTTTACACAGTGATGGAACCGTGATTGTAACTCATGGAGGCATAGAAATGGGGCAAGGGATTAACACCAAAGTAGCTCAAGTTACCGCGCACATACTTGGTGTACCTTTGGACAAAGTCAGCGTCAAAGCTAGCACAAGTTTTACATCACCAAATACAATGACCACAGGTGCTAGCATCGGTAGTGAGTGTGTAGCTTTTGCCACCATGAAAGCTTGTGAAATTCTTGTGAAACGCCTTGAACCATTTAAAAACAAAATGGGAAAGCCTTCTTGGGAAGATCTTGTTGAAAAAGCTTTCAAAGCGGGAACAGATTTACAAGCTTCGCATATGTTTTCTAACAATGATGGCGTTAAACCATATTACATTTATGGTGTAGTTGTTTTAGAATTAGAGGTTGATATTTTGACAGGTAATCATGACGTGAGAAGGGTAGATTTGCTTGAAGATACTGGAAGAAGTTTAAGTCCTGAAATTGACATCGGACAAGTAAGTTTATGTAGAAGATTCCTGGGTTGATTTAATTTATTACCGTTTAGTGCTTCCACCCTATGTATTTAACTTTCACAAGATAAACAACCTTTGAGATAAAGTTTCTACTTACCTTATTCTCTTTTGCCATTAGATCGAAGGTGCGTTTATCATGGGTCTTGGATATTTTACATCCGAGAAGACAAGCTACGACCCTGAGACTGGCAGGCTGCTTACTGACCGTACGTGGAATTACAAACCACCTGGGATCAAGGACATTCCCGCTGACTTCAGGGTCTACTTCCGAAGGAATGCTGGCAATCCTTACGGTGTCCTCCAATCTAAAGGTATACATAAGAATGGTCGTAGATATCTCTAAAATAGAACCTGTTTATTATAGTTAAGCCGAAATCTTTTAATTATCCTTTAACCTTTTCTTTTAACCGTCTGAAGACAAACACAGCGCCGCCTAGAATGATCAATTAAACAAGTACCAATTGAACAGCTGCGTCCTATGAATTTACGGGCAAAAACAACAACCAAAATTTTAATTATACGTTTATCTACACCCATATCATAAAACCTCCATTGGTTAATCAAAAACCGTAGGAAATGCCCACCATTTTGACAACCAATTAGGAAAAACCAGTGCTGCGATGAAGAAATAACATGACTTCTTTATCGTTTTTAGTAAAGAAATGAGATTAAATTTGGAACAGCTGTCAAACTCAAGTGGGTCTCTATTCTAGTATCCATAGATATTAAAACAGTTATTGATACGAAACGTCAATTCAGTATGTTTTTTTTAATATAAACTGCACAATATTTGATCTCGAGTGACGTGAGAATAGAGACTTCATCCGTTTGTCTATGTTTTAAAAAAAAAAATGGTCTTGACGGACGGCCGCCATTATGTTGTTGACGTTTTGCTGAACGAAAGTAGAATTTTGTTGAATTGAATAGAAAAAGTTGTTTGTAATTTACATTTTAGTTGAAAATATGAATAGTAAGTAGTCTTCTCGGAGTGTGTGTGATGTGAAAATGCGCCGGATATCGGAAATATGCAGCCACGATTGCAACAAATAACTTTTTGCCAGAAAATATTGTTTCTGAACCCATCATGGAGGATTTATAATATGTGTGTGGATAAAGTTATGTATGCAACTCTGCATAATTTGGCCTTAAAACACACGTGCGATCTTATTATGAAACTCGCTAAAAGCTCGTTTCATAAAACCGCACTAGTGTTTTAAGGCCTATCATTATGCAACCGTTGCATAAACTACTATTATTTATTAAATTTTGGCTTTAACAAGCATTTATGAAGGTCGATTAATGCACTACGGTTCAAATAAAAGCACTAAGAAAGTGGACGTGATCCGGTTTCTTTGCTCGGGATTATTTACAAAACTAAAATGGTGTTTTGGATATTGGTTGAACTCTGTCAGGTCCATTGTGCTTAATTCTGCTCTCCGTTATAAAGTTTTATTATTCAAGGAATAACATAGTCAATATATTAATTATTCCGTTTGCTATCAATCTTTGTGTTATTGATTCATTTATTTGATAATGATTATCGAGAGATTTATGTTGTGAAAGTATATAAAAAATATTTTTGAGCTGAATGGATGGTGCTTACTTAATTTCAATAAGGTGTCGAGTAATGAAGTCTTGGTTATTTATTAGCGCACTACGTTTTATAGTACAATACGTTATTTCTCGACACACAGAACATATTAGAGAAATACAAAGAAATGAGTTGCAAGGTACAATAGTCGGTCATATCGCTAATTAACGATCCCTTGCAGACAACCTCAAGATATCAGAGTATTGTTATTACATTTCTAGATAATTTCGCAAGTTAGAACTCATATTAATGTTTAAACGTTATTAGCAATCGGATTTTCAATATTTTATTTTTAAATGTGATTCTTGTTTTGTAAAAACAACAGCACTCAGGCCGTTTCCATACAAATACTTACTGTTTCCAAGTCTGTGCTTGGTAAGTAAAGTAATGAAAGAAAATTTAATTATGGTGTTTCAATTGATGGATTAAGTATAAATGTATTACTTTATATATATAAAGCCCGCTAAAACCCAGTGAGTGGGATACCAAAGCCCGATAAAGAAAGTTTACATAAGCAGGCAAATTATAACACCTAAACAAATTTAATTCCAAACATAGACACACGAATACCTACAGTACAATTATAAACATTATAATGAGTAAAAAAATTCTACTTATGAATGTTACAAGAATGATCTTGAATATTTCATATTTTCAATTCAATTCATGCGATGTTGCCTCTCCATATTGAAAACAGTTATTCAAAAAACAAGTTTAAATTCAGAATGACAAAGTCAAAGTCAAATTCAAAGTTTTATTTGCTAGAATTAATGCAAACATATGTCACCAAACATTTGATAAGTATGCATAGCGTTATTTGGAATATAGTTTTAAAGGGAAACTAATTGAGTTATTCACACGCCTTTAACCTAACCTTAGCATATTTGCACACCACGATTTTTAAAAGTGTCCTGTGCAAAGGCCCCTCTGAAAATGTCGTTATAATATTTATCTACACCCATATCATAAAACCTCCATAATGTATTAAAAAACCGTAGGAAATGACCAGCATTATTACAACCAATTTTACTATGAGAACTTTCTTGTCTGTAGTTGTAGGTAAAATCTGTACTGTAATGTTATTACAGTATCAATTTTAGTAACATTATGAGTTTAATTTTGGAACAGCTGTCAAAACTCAAGTGGGTCTCTATTCTAGTATCCATAGATATTAAAACAGTTGTGGATACGAAACATCAATTCAGTATGTTTTTTAGGGTTCCGTACCTCAAAAGGAAAAAACGAAACCCTTATAGGATCACTCGTGCGTCTGTCTATCTGTCCGTCTGTCACAGCCAATTTGCTCCGAAACTACTGGACCGATTGAGCTGAAATTTGGTGTACATATGTAAGTCAGTGACCGCAACACGGACGCGTGACGTAAATATATGAATTTTAAACATGGGGGCCACTTTAAAATCAGAAAATTCAAAAAAAAAAGTTATGCAATCTATATTGTGTGACATCTCAAATGAAAGGGCTTATTGTGAGGACTTTAAATATATTTTCTTCTGAATTTTAAGCAAAATAGTTTGGAAGTTATTTAGGAAAATAGGCTAATAACCCCCCCCCCCCCCTTATTTCGGAAACTACTGGGGCTAACCTTTTGAAAAAAATACAGAAAATAGTTCTTTACCTATAGATTACAGGAAAACTTATAAGAAGTCTATGGTATTTAAAGTAACCTAGTAAATTGCAGATAATCATGTACGGAACGGAACCCTCTCCACGCGAGTTTAACTCGCACTTGTCCGGTTTTTTAATATAAACCGCACGACATTTGATCTCGAGTGACATGAGAATAGGGACTTCATTCGTTTGTCTATGAACATTCGTCTTGACGGAGGATCGAATTGCCGCCATTACTGTTGTCATTTCATCATTTATGTTGGTTTTTTGCTGTTTGTAAAAATTTGTTTCTAATTTACATTTTAGTTGAAATATGAATAGAAGTGACTCCGAGAAATATGTGATAACTCCGCCGGATATAGTAAATACAGCCACGATTGGAACAAATAAATTGTTGCCAGAAAAGATTGTTTCTGAACACATCATGGAGAATTTATAATATGTGTGTAGATAAAGTTATGTATGCAAATGTACATAAGGCCTTAAAACACTTATGCAATATTATTATGAAACTCGCATATCGGCTCGTTTCATAAACCCGCACTTATATTTTAAGGCCTATCATTATGCAACTGTTGCATAAACTACTATTGTTTGGTGGTACAGCAACAGGTGAACCAGCTCTGTGCCTGTCTTCGGTGGTGATCCACGCTCTACGAGAGGCGGTGCGGGCAGCGAGACTGGATGCCGGGTACAATGACGACTGGGTGGATATAGGTAGGGTCCATATATCAGCTGGCATATAATTGAAAGTCATAATTTCAATTCGCATAATTTTCATTTTGCATAATGGTCCAAAATTATATGTTTTTATGCAAAGCATAAATATCAGCTACCATAAAATCGAATTACTTCCTAAAACCTAATTTGAGACAATCGCATAATAAACTGTGGACATCATTGTTAACTTATATTTGTAGTGGATTGAAAAAGTTAAAGTTAGTAAAATTATTAAGCAGAATATTATTACAGCATTAGCATACAATACACATATTCAGCATAACAACTTACAAGCAAGCAAGATTTTTTGACCTGTTACAAAAAGAGAGCTAACATCGAAGGCTAAGGCGGGAGCTTCGAACAGAGCACAGCTAGTATCAAATTCGGTGCTGATTGGCAAACGTGTGTTGTCTTTGAACTAAACATTTGTGTTAGTTCATCATATTTATGTTTTAGTCTTTCAAGTTTTATTACATTAATAGAACATTACACTTTTATTGCTAATAAATTATGATTACATTTTTTATTTTCAGAGAACCCCTGCACGGTGGAAAATATATTCATGTCGATTGGACACAAACTTGAGCACTTTAAACTAAAATAAATAACACTTAATTATATTTCATAGTTTATTTAGAATAAATATAATCCTTGCAGGTGGTAAAAACCTGTTTTTTGTGTTTTGAATAATTTCAAAGTCATTTTTGTGTTTGGTCTTAATGTATTAAAACTTTATTGAAAATTAAACGATCGTAAAAATGGCGGACTTAATGCTTTAAGGCATTTAACTACAAGCATTGTTATTCAACAAACAAATAGGTACCTGATTAGTCTTGAAACTTTTACATTTGAAGCGGACCCCTATCAATCATTAATATTATCAAACATATTATCAAACGGATTCATTTAGGCAAAAAAGAAAACATATAATTTCAACAAATCATCAGTTATTGCTTTTCAATCATGCATAATATGATGAAACAAAGTAACGTACTCGCTACAATATAAATCACATATAAAATAGTCCCATTTTATTTGAAAAAAATATCTTAATTGGTCCGCTGTAGTTTGAATCTAAAGAATATTTGATAACCAGTCATTACTTGAAATTTTAGTTTATACTTATTTTGTTAAGTATTATTTTGACAGTGAACTCTATATTTTTTTATTTTTTTTATTTATTTAACTTCAATAACAATAGTATATTGTGTCTGAAGATACATGTCTTAAATTAATAAATTATATAAAACTGCATAAAATTAATAACTACTAAATACATTTCAAAATAATCCCTTACATTTAACTTAATAAGATAATAATAATAATAACTAAGTAACCATTTCATACAATGTTTTAAAATATGTCCGAATAATCCATTACATTACATTACATTAATCAAAAATAAAAATACATCAAAAATCCAAATTAGTAGCATTAAGAATGTCGCTTACACTATAATAGCAACCTCTTAATAGAAAATCCCGGAGTTTGGAATTTAGGTGCTTATGACTCTGAATACATTTAAGTTCTATAGGCAGCTTATTAAAGGCTTTTATCGCTTGAATTTTTGAACAATTTTCTACAACATTTAGGTTTGTACTGAATGGAATCCTTAAATTCTTTGTACGAGTCGCGAGGCGCGTTTCCTTTTGCTCGTCTGATTCATATTCAGGAAGGTGCTTCACTAAATCAGTGACTAGAGTGAGTACATACAGGCTCGGCGCAGTAAGGATACCCAGTTCTGTGAAGTGCTCCCTACACGATACCCACTGCGGAATACGCTTTATGGTTCTTATAGCTCTCTTTTGTATGGTGAATGCCCTCTTCATATTATATTGGTAGCTATTTCTCCAAAAACGTATGCTATAACGCAGCTTTGATTCAACTAGTGCATAGTAAACAGCCTTCAACTTTTCCACTTCTAATACATCCCTTAAGCTTTTGAGTGCGTAGCATGCGGAGCTAATGGAGTTTACTATGGACTCAAGTTCAAGTTTCCAGTTCAGATTTGCATCTATGTGTACGCCTAAGAATTTCGCACTTTCTACACTTTTAATTTTGTTATTATTTAAGCTCACATCTAACACATCCGTGCTTTTTGCGGTGGTTTTGAATAGAAGAACACTGGTCTTTTCTATATTTATTTTAAGCGCATTCGCACCGAACCATTGATGGAAAGCTAAAAGTGCACTGTTTACATTCTCATTAAGGACATCGAGACTCTTGGCAGCAAGCACAGCGTTTGTGTCATCGGCAAAAGTAACAACATCTATCAAGTTCGGCGTTAATTTTGTAATGCACTCCAGGGATATTGGCCGGTAATTCCGTGGATCACTTTTAGAGCCTTTTTTGTGTAATGGTATCAACTTGGCCGTTTTTAGTTGATCAGGGAAAAAGCCAAGGTCATAACATTTATTACAGAAATATGCTAGAGGCCCTTGCAGCACATCTATATTATTCTTAATGACCGATATAGGCATGTCATCGTAGCCAGCTGACTTTTTATTTTCCATTTAAAATAGGTAGTATAAAATAGGTAGGTGCAATCGTTTTTTTGTTATTGTTTGTATTTTTAGGAAGGTTTATATTTTTATTTTAGGAACAACACAATAAACTAATAGGTACAACATTACAAATTAAAGTATATAATTAAACTAAACTAAATTAAATGAAGTACAACTTAACTAAATCTAAAAATGGCCCCTGCGGCATTGTGCCGAAGATGCTGGTAGCATTTTCTCGCTGGATTTAAGGAAGTAATTCATGTGAACATATGCATAAGTAGGATTAAGAGTGCACATAGCCCTGTTGTTATATATGTTTCAGTATGCAACATAATACTTTGCAATAAATTCGAAGATTATAACGAAACTGTCTTTTTGATTTTCAAGCAACTTTCCCCAACAATTTCCTCATTTCTTTCATAACTTAGTCAGTCCACTTGTATGTAAATCTAAATGAAAATGTATGAGTGGAAAATAACTGCATTATGTAAAACTTTACAAAATTATTTTACACCTTCCACTGGAATTCTTTCAACTAGTTTCCCTTCATAACCGTATTCCACCCCTTTTATTAACGGACAAATAATAAGTTTATGTACAACTTATAAAATATTCAACAAGAACTCATCTTTAATATAATAATATATATAAAATCATCAATAATCAATCATCATCAATCATCTTTAATATAATATTTTGGAATAGTGCTGCTATTCTGGCGCATTAACTGCTGCAAGTGGAAACTGGAACAAATCGGTTTAGGAGATTTTGAAATAAGCCCTTACAGCAGCGGTCGGCAACCTTATGGCAGGCAAAGGCCGCATAGTGGCAAACAAAGGAACAAACTGTCCGCACTTATTAAAAAAATTGATAATAGGTATTTTTCTAAGTATTATAATAATACCTATTAAAACTTTCATTTACACAACAGTCGCGGGCCACGCGTTGCCGACCACTGCTTTATATTACAGACGTGGCGGAGATTAGAAATGAGGAGATTAGCAAGCTGAAGTGGCAGTGGGCAGGGCACATAAATAGCATAGCACGCAGAACTGATGGCCGATGGGGCCGAAAAGTTCTCGAATGGAGACCACGGACCGGTAAGCGCAGCGTCGGCCGTCCACCCACAAGATGGAAAGGCGACCTAAAAGAGGCCGCAGGAAAACGCTGGATGCAGGCCGCTTCCAAACCGGCATTTTTGGAAATCGATGGGTGGGCTTATGTCCAGCAGTGGACGTCCTATGGCTGAAATGATGATGATGATGGAGATTATTATTATTTAGAACTAGTTGTGCCCCCGACTTTGTACGCACAGAGCGGGTTCAGCCTTGCAATTCTCTAACGTGCGTAGCGCCTGATCAGGTATGAGGTATACATTCAAATTTGGACCGAATGACTTTACCATTAAATTAGGTTCGTTTATCTGCTCATCAGCCGCTGCATACGTTACTCCTGTACGCTTAAAAAAGCTAAACTTCTGACGTTCTGTAAAGCCTCTTATTCTTTGCTTTATTTAGATGTGGAAGAGTTCATTAACTCCACTCCAGAATGTCCACTCTTCAGCGAAAACCTTATACATTTTCAAATGTCTAGAAGAATATTACTTCCCAACCGCTTCAGGTATTGTAAAAAGGCAAAATAAAACTAAATATTGCAAGCGCTTTCCACTTCAGCTCACAGATTCTCAGTTTGCATAAATAAATACAAACGTCTAGAAATCAGTTATATATTTTCTAGCTTTAGCAATATAAACGGTTCAGTTTCTATGTAAATATATCCAACGAGCTTTCACTAGACATCTGGCACATGCATCACACCGAAAGCCATATGACCAGCGATTGAAGTACTTCCGAATGACATCCCTTCGCGAGCAGAGAATGATACACGACCTCACATTTTTACACAAACTTATAAATGTCATAATCAACTCCTTCCTACTTACTGAGCGAATCTTACTATCCGTTCCTCCCAAGAAACCCTATAATCAATATCTTGAACAATCCCTCCTTTAAAACTAACCTCGGTCCCAACTCCCCATTAGCCAGGTCATGCTCCAAGTATAATGAGCTTAACAAAAAACTTTCTGAGATTGATATTTTTCATGACTCACTTCCCAAATTCAAGGACAAATTATTAAAATTTGTTAGTAAAATTTAGTGTTAAGTTAGTTTTAGTTTAAATTAAATATGTACTACTATTAATCCTTTCTTAAATAATATGTCGGCTGCTCATGTTGTGTACGCCTGTAATTGACATGCATATCAGATAAGTTTTTTATTCTATTTAAGTGAATGTGTGTGTTTTTTTAATATGTTTGTTGTTGGTGTGCCTTAATAAATAAATAAATAATTTCATAAACAATAATGTGTAAACGGATTTTGAAGGGCGTTTCAGAAAAAACAGTCCAGCCGTGTGATTTTCTAACGTGTTCAGCGATGAGAGACACATTCAAATTTAGACCGAATGTATGTATGTAAACTCTTTATTGCACATATAAGAAAACAACATTCTGCATTATGACATAAACAGTGTACAAAGGCGAGCTTATCCCTAATGGGATCTCTTCCAGCTAACCTTGGAGTTGACGAGAGAAGACAATGCGTGGATAGACAAAAATGTCTTTGCCCTTACAGTCTCAATTAAAAGTTTCGTTTATCCGCCGATCAACCGCTAAGCAAATAAGAGCATCACGCCACAGGAAACTTCGATATCGTGGTAACTTGCCGAGATAAGCGAGATTTTGGTCAAATTCGTTGCATATTCCCAACAAAAAATATACGGACGCGATGAATTGAGAACCTTATTTTTTGAAGTCGAGTAAACACTGGACAAAAGCATGTCTGTCTGTCTGTCTAATCAAAAGTTAACGAAAACTACTGCTTAATTTTACCTTTTCTTCAGACAGGCCAAAACGATGCCTATGTCCTACATGCGGATATAGTCCAAGTAAAAAAATCAGGCCTCAGGGTCCTTAATTTTCGGGAACAGAAGGGGACAGTTTTGAACCTAAACGTGTGTATGACCCAGAACGCTGTGGCCATTCTAACTCCGAAAACCATAAACCATGTACCTATTCAAAGTTATTTCGAGCAATTTCCGATGACTTTCAGTAGGTATAAAATCCTTAGTCGCCTATAACACATGAACCAATTAAGCCTACTTAGTCGTTTTCCTTTTAACTTCGTCATATAAGCTATCTTTTAGGAAAGATTTTAAGAATTTACAGTTTTGGCTGGGTGTGGGATACGTAACTCCAACAGAAACGACACCTAAAAGATATATCCAACGCAGACTATATATCCAATAGAATCCGCATAGCCGACTCTTACACGAGCCAGTTATTCGGCAATTTATTGCTTCAATTCGGACTATCCCCAAAAACATTACATATTACATCACTGATGGGGACAAAAAGTTTGAATGTAAGCTTTTGTGAACAGCCCGAATTGCAGCAATAAATTACCGAAAAGCTAGCCTGATAATGAGACCCTTTAGAGGCAAACATCCATAAGCAGTGAGGCTGCAAGCAGGCGCCGCATCGCATTTCCGCGAACAGCCGCGAACACACCAATGACCGCACTCTAAAAACCCCGTGCAACCTGCAACTTTGACAGTTGAGTTTTGACTTTAATTTTACGATATTTGGTCTATGATCCATCAGGATGCTATTCAAGGTTGTATAAAAATAAAAAAGGCAACATTTTTGGACGTATGGTACTCGTCTTCTACTTAGTAACCTCGTTTTCGACATGTCGGACAACGAGGAATTTTGATTCCTTGCTGTCCGACATGTCGGACTAACAGATTTATTTTATTCCACTTAGTTTGACCATCGGACCAAGAGGATATTTAAAATTCTACTTGTTTCGATCCGCAAACCACAGGGATTTTTAAAATTCAACTTGGTTCGCCCCTCGAACCACGAAGATCATTGAATTTCACTCGGGTCGACCCTCAAAACTATAGTAAAAATCAAACTTTTGTTTGTCTTAACCCCATTATGTCCAAACACGTTAATTTAATTTTTCTGTTCGTTCCGTTCCGTTCGAGAGGATGAAGTTATAAAATGATTGTCTTAGTATCAAGCATAAGCATAAAATTATAGAAATAAATTAAAATTATGTTTATTTATTTTAATCATATCGTAAATGTACACTATGCCGGAATACGTTTGTTCGTTCGTAGTTTTGAGGGTCGAACCAAGTTGAATTCAATGATCCTGATGGTTCCAGGGGCAAACCAAGCGGAATTTTAAAAAGCCTCGTGGTTCGCGGATTGAAACAAGTGGAATTTAAAATATCCTCTTGGTCCGATAGTCGAACTAAGTGGAATAAAAAAATGCTGATAGTCCGACATGTCGGACAGCAAGGAATCGAAATTCCTCGTCGTCCGACATGTCGGACAACGTTGTCGAACCACGTGGCCGGAGGAGTTTTCGCCACTATTGGACTCGTCGAGAATCGCACCTCACGCCTAAACCGACCGTGACGTAATAAGTATTTTTTCTACTTTCCAATGACTTTGATACAACTAGCATAACGGACAGGAACGTATAATAATTCATGATTCCTGACGTCCGTCACCTTGCCACCGGCATCGTCCACGTATAACGAAGAGGCGGGGTAGTATGTTCGTGCTCGGAAAACGATATTGTTTGGTAAATCAATATTTAATAGGACAATATTTTTTATTAAAACGAAAAAAAAATACTATGGGATTCGTTGAAGATAAGGCTTATGTTGTTGAAATGTGGATCGCAATACCAAACGACACAGTTGGAGCAACAAATAACGAAACAAAGAAATTTTTGTAATAAATAATTGCACAGTTATGCAAACAAATGGATGTAGTGTAGTTGGACCTTTCTAATCTTATCTATAAGAAATTGTATTTTTAAAAGTACGTTTTATATTAATATTTTTTTAATTTTATAGTCTGATAATGTAAAATCACTATTTCACTCGCACTTGACCGGTTTTTTATTATTAAAGAAATTAGCTATAGTATAATACAAAAACTATACGTCGGAGTTATTTCGTTATACTAAAAGCTAAGAAATTTCATTTGATACTATTAAGTGGATAGAAAAGAAAAATATATTATGTAGTTCGCTATTTCGTTGCGGCGGCCATACTGAATTTGTATTTTTTTATAGTGTACTGTATTCTACTGGTCAAGCCATTTCATTTAATACCCATATGGAGGAAGTTGTAAAAAAAATAGTAATCTGCCATTTTGTGGGGCGGCCATCTTGGATTTACAATGATACTGAATATCAATCGGTCAGCAGGAAGAGAGTAAACGTTCAGTTACCAAATTTGACCCACACAAGACACAAACACTGTGAGCTAAATAAAACCATTTAAAAATAAATAAATAAACTATGCGCGCGATTGTACCTGTACTCCGCCCATACATTGGAAACGGTGCAGCGCCGGACAAGTATTCTGACAGCTGCCTTCAAAGACGGACTTGCACGTACGTATCTAGTCTACGAATTGACTGCGTCATTATACCTAAGCAACCAATCACTTAAGGTAATAAATCATTGTGAACATTAAGTTTATTTCAATTTCTTTTTTCGGTACGCGTAAAATGATCTCGCTATCTTTGGCTGGATTTATGAAATTCAGAGCAACTGGGCAATTGAATTACTTATATTTTTGTTAGCCTTTGTGCGAATCATAAGCTAATGAATTAATGTCTTCTTACTTTGATTGTTTTTTTTTTCATAGAATATAAAGATTACAGCTATTAATAGAATAAAAAATATTAATAAAAATAGTAATTTCTTAAAAAAAGTAAAATTTTAATTAAAACGTAAAATAACCTATACAAATTTGGTCTTTTCAAGTAAATTAAATTAACTAGAAAATAAAAGTCATAATTTGAAGCTAAATTGTTTTAGAAATAATTAAAGGCACTAACATAACCGGTATTTTTGAGAAGTCTGGTTAAAATCAACCGACTCATTATTTGTAAATAAACAGAATTTTTAATAAACAATAGTAGATTTTTGCACCAAGTAGAAAGTGATTCATTATTGCGCGGAGTGTTAGTTTGGAGTCCGCAATAACATATCACTTGATGCGAGGAATATAATCTGCTATTCTTACTACTACTGCAAAAAGTTGTTAAAAAAGCAAAGGTACAGTTAAACTCAACTAGCGACGCGAAACCACAGTTCGATATGCCCGCCGACATGTGGACTGTCTTGCTAACAGTAAGTCCACAGAAAAGTGGTCAGCTGTCCCGTCGGATTGTGAATGGGCAGATTGGGTAACTGTTGGTGTAAACTTTTTGATCAACTAACCAAGTAAAAAAATACAAAACAGAGTAATAATGAATTTTATATGCAACTTTATTGCTCTAGAGCTGCTTCGTACTGTGTATTTAAGGCTATTATGATGAAATTAAAGCGCAGTAGAAAGAAAAACATTTTAATGTCCTGCCGACGGCCATTTCCTTATAAAAAAGTTGAAAAAACAGGCGCAGCAATTTCCTAACGCAATATTTGTTACCGAGTACAGCGAAAATAATGAAACAGAATTCTTTTGTTTATCAAGAGTTCATAAAAACATAATAATAATGTCGCAATATTTTTCAATCTAAAAGAACAGAATTTTAAAAGCTTTGCTTGGCTTTTATCTCATTTGCATTTGCTAAATTGTGTAATGGTTTACAGAATCAAATTATTAGGAGGACTGTGAACCAAAGGAAATCACCCTTTTCATACAAAAGGCGATAACGATTTCCACCCCTTAAATGTTAACCGATTATGACTTTTTGGCAGGTTGTCAGTCTGAACAAAATCTAGATCTATACGTTATTTGAATTGCGATTAAAGATCAAGAAAGTCAAATGATGCCGAAATTAATTTTGTATGAGAATACTGAAACCAAAATAAAACTGAATAAATTCAGTTTTATTTTGGTTTCAGGTGAAGAAATCATATCGTATAGACCTAGATTTTGTTCTGACTGGCAATCTATCAAAAATTGGTGAACATCGGTTAACATTTAAGGGGTGGAAATCGTTATCATCTTTTGTATGAAAAGCCGTAGGTTCACACTCCTCTTAATAAATTACTTAAGTTTATCATGCTATAGGTACAAGCGAGTTTATTATTATACTTGGTACTCCAGCCAGATTATGTAATGTATTTATTTACTAATATTATTACTAGTAGTTTGTGAGTGTTTTACCACAGCTAACAGGTGAACGGATTTTCAAGACACTTCGTATAACCAAGGCCCTGGAATAAGACATAGGATAACTTCTCAAAATACCTAACTTAAATAATACATGTGAATGTGTGTTTGTATGTCCTTCTTTCACGTCAAAACGAAGCAACGGACGAGCGTGATTTTGCAAAGATATTTGGAGGGGCGGAGTGACATAGGCTACTGTAAGTATATCCCGGAAAATGACAGTTCCCGAGGGGATGCCGGTAAATAAATCCCATGCGGACGAAGTTACGGGCAAACGTTCCTTGATATTAAATCCATTTAATACGCCAGCTATGAAAAAGTATTTTTTTCTTTTTATCAAAACAGTGTGTTAGCTTTCTAGTCACGTTTTAAAGAAGTCGGGAGATGTTTAAAATCTAAATATAATTTTCCAATAAATCCGTTATATTGGCAATAAAAAATGTTAAGCAGCTGCTCATGAATTATCCGCGTTATTTAAGAATATCTTTACATTAAGAACCGAGTAAAAAGTGTCCCAATTTTTTCCATTCCGGCAAACATGAAATTAATTACGTACCTATAAAGTCAGGGACATTTTTTTGTCAAATTGTACCAAAAGTATTAATAAGTCGTAGTAGCAATAACGTAAAATGTACAATTTTTTCTAAAAACTCAACATAAATTAGCATCCAAAATAACTAGCTGAATAGGACCTAATTAACACGCATTATGCTAGAAGTCAGTCATATTTTTTGATGCTAAGCAAAGTTCACTCCAGTTTATTATACACCAGACTAAAGAATGAAGCTGCATTTAATTATAACTACGCAAATAACTCTTAAAAACCTTTCATATTGCTCCAGTTCGACCGACTTCACTTGTGCTATTATTCAGTATAAAAAACTAAGAACTGGTTTAAAAAAACCGGGCAAGTGCGAGTTAAACCCGCGGGGAGAGGGTTCCGTTCCGTCCATGATTATCTGAAATTTACTACGTTACTTTAAATAACATAGACTTCTTATACGTTTTCCTGTAATCTATAGGTAAAGGACTATTTTCGTTATTTTTTTCAAAATTTTAGCCCCAGTAGTTTCGGAAATAAGGGGGGAGAGGGAATGGTCAATTTTCACCTATTTTCCTAAATAACTTCCAAACCATTCATCTTAAAATTCCAAAAAAACCATATTTAAGATCCTCACAATACGTCCTTTTATTTGATAAGTAACTTGATATAGTTAGCGTAACTTTTTTTTAATTTTCTAATTTACCTCCCTAAAGTGGCCCCCATGTTTAAAATTAATTTGTTTACGTTACGCATCCGTGTTGCGGTCACCGACTTACATATGTATACCAAATTCCAAATCAATCGATCCAGTAGTTTCGGAGCAAATTGGCTGTGACAGACGGAAAGACAGACAGACAGACAGACACACGAGTGATCCTATAAGGGTTCCTTTTTTCCTTTTGTGGTACGGAACCCTAAAAACGGTTAAAACCCGGCTCAAGCTCGTTCAGTCCGTGTCCTAACATGTCAGTTTCTCAAACAGGTGTTCTTCCAAGAAATGAATCTTTCCTGTAATGTCAGCAAATGGTTTCCTATAATGTCACTGTCCTAGAATAATCGTTTCCTATTATGTCTGTCGAAAATTGTCCTGTTTCCAATAATGTCCGCTGATTATGATGTCTAATTCCTGCGATGTATGTTTCCTATAATGCCCACTATTTGTGTTCTACAAACCCGTTTCCTACAATGTCTGCTTCTCACAATGTTTCCTCTCTTTTGTTCCCGACACCTGTACCGTAAAGTTGTTCGAAATTGATCCTAGGAAAACTTTATGAGAAGCAAACATTATAGAAAGCAGTCATATTAGAAAACTGTCAATACGAGAACCCGACATCTTAGGAAACTGACAAATATGAGAAATAGACATTTCAGGAAACAGACAATATAAGAAGTAGACATCATAGGAAACTGACAATGTGGTAAGAAGGCCATTTTGAGAAGCAGACATGTTAGAATACAGACAGAACGTGCCTGAACCTAAAACCCGACTTCAAAAATCCTCTCAAAAGCAGGAATTAAGAGGAGTGTGAACCTACGACTTTTCATATAAAAGGCGGTAACGATTTTTACCCCTTAAATGTTAACCGATGTTGACCAATTTTTGTAAGATTGTCAGTCAGATCAAAATCTAGGTCTGTACGTTTTGGTTTTTCACTATAATCAATAAATTCAGTTTAATTGTTGTTTTTGTACTAATTTCGGCGATTACTCGACTTTGTTAATCCTTAATCAATATTCTAAAAACGTATTAAACTAGATTCTGCTCTGACTGACAACCTATCAAAAGTTCGTCAAAATCGGTTAAGATTTAAGGTGTAGAAATCGTTATCGCCTTTTGTATGAAAATGATGATTTTTGCCGTTTGTTGGGCAAGCATTCACATATACATTGAATATGAATAAAATTATAAATTATTAAGTTAGCTTTAGCTTTCAGGTGTCATTTTCTGCGAAAACGTATACTTTGCTTTTCATTGCTCTGTGCCATTATTATTTAACCTTAGCACATGACATTCAATCCGGTGTGAACTAACGCGTTGCTAATCTACTTAGCTATTCTTTTATCGATTCATTCATAATCGGTAATCATCGTTTTGTGCCTAACAAGGTCGTTATTGCAACGTTCTTGGCTTTTCCTTGAACTTAAATAATCTTACAAGATAATATGAAAAAGATCAACCTTGAACCTGTAACTGAGTCAGAATGAAATTGTGTAAGTGAAGATAATAAAAACTGCATAAAAATCCGTTCAGTAATTTGGAAATTTTATGTGTCAGAGCTTAAAACTTCCTCATAACAGTAAAAAACGCTAACATTCTCAATAATTTTGTCACGATAAAGGCCCTTACATTCTAATGGTTTTGTTCTCTGTATATCAACTTTAGCGATCGGTGACGCGTAGCGCGTCGTTTTGTCGCCCGAGGCCGAAACCTTATTTTGCTGCACTGCCTTTATAATTTAAAAAGTAATCCAGAAGAAGTATACTTCCCGAAACGCCGCCCCTTGATATCTGCTGCCCGGGACCTGCTACGCCACTGCCAGCACCTATTTAAAAGATATTGTGTGGCATATCGATTGGATCAATACAGAATTCTTCATCAATACGGGCGCAATACAGTGTCAATTCAATCATTCACGATACAATAAAGAGATTAAGTGTTTGCATGCATCTGCATCGCTTTGGTTTCACGCAATTTTTATCACACACTAGCAAACCCGGCAAACTCCGTTTCGCCACCAGATGGCTTCGTTTTATGTAACATTTCGTTTGGTGTAGCTATGTATCAGAGATGGCGCTGTATGTGAAAAAAGATTTTCCTGCTTTTCTGTTGAAATTTTTCCTGAATTTTCTTTGCTATAAACCTCACGGAGCCCGAGACCTTTCCAACGAATGCAAAACCGTGCAAATCGGTTCGTGCGTTCTGGAGTTATAGCGTCAGGAAGGAAAACCCGACTTATTTTTATATAGTAGATTATAACCAGCTATCACAATGATGCAGGAGCTGTGCGGCTACTCAACGCGCGACAGATTTTTTTTTGTGGTAGTCTCGGACGACCTTCCCTGCTTCATGCGAAGGCCTGATGGACCCTCAACAAGGATTTATACACTGAGCATTACACATTGAGCACCTCGTAATTAGAACGCTAAGCAAAACTTCTATTTCAATCGGTTTACTGTTAAAAGAGCTTCAGAAAATTACTTTATAACTGAGTGAGTCGCCGCGACAAAAAAATGTAGTGCGCGCTTAACGTCAGAAAGCGATTCGATGACTTGTGGTTTTATAAAATAAACTGTTTGTCAACAGTAAAAAATGCAGTTGCCGAAGCATCTGAAGGTGGCGGCCGGGTCCGCGGGGGCGGCCATCTTTGGTGTCCTGTTTGGATGGGTCATGTTTCCCGCGCTTCTGAAAGGACAACTTAAAAAGGTAATTATTTCCGTGATTGCAGGTACCCTATTTACCCAAAAATATTTATAGTTGGAACTATTGGGGGACATGAGCAAATGATTATATTTCTTACGTAGTATAGCATAATATTTAGGTAATTATTATGTTGTTTGAGCTGCACTTGGTTCGCTACAATTCCTTACCAAACAGGAAGTTATAGCAACATCTATACTTATGTAAATAAATAAGCCTATGTGTGCACACTTCTTTATGTTAGGGCGGGATACACTTTGCCTGCCGAGTGCTCGTCACATGCGAGCGGGGACCAACCGTCTGGAAACTTGCAACTTCCCTTTTCGTTTCAACACCTTTGACAAGGACAGATGTCGCCACTACCCTGAAAAATATCAAATCTGTCTAAATAAACCTGATGTAAACTCAACCGTGCTACAACAATTTCAAAGCTTATTGTTCCATTAACCAATTTATCAGTACGAGTTAGTTTTTCAAAGTAGTGACGATATGACTTTCTTCTATAAAGAATTTGACTGAGCTCGTTTATTACAAAAAAAAATAAGCTATTCATGTAAGTCTAAGGAGTCCTACTACAAAGCGACTACGTGATTATCGCGCGAGTTAGCGACGCGACCATCATGTGGGCGTGCGATAACAAAGACTGGGTGTCCTAATAGAACTCGAATACGCGATCATCGCGCGAATTGAAGACGCAAGCGACCGCGGAGTCGGCTTCGCAGTTTGGCATCGGCACGCATGGCATTGGTCGGCCCCAACCATAAACGTCAGAAACGCTAAAAAATTTCCGTCGGGAAATATGTTGATGACCTATTTTGCCCCGCTCCCCGACGACGCGACGCGATTATCGCGCGAATATCAAATAGGACACCTATTCGACATTAATATGTTTGATCGCGCGTTCGTCGAACTAAGTTCGCGCGAACAGATCTCGAAACATTCGAGTCGCGCACTGCGTCGCGCGATTGACAATTAGGAGACCTAT
This sequence comes from Tortricodes alternella, assembly GCA_947859335.1. Lineage (NCBI taxonomy): Eukaryota > Metazoa > Arthropoda > Insecta > Lepidoptera > Tortricidae > Tortricodes > Tortricodes alternella. Next base: position 19,571,544 of record OX401968.1, on the reverse strand, counting down.
TCGAGTTCAGCATGTTTGATCGCGCGTTCGTACGACTAAAATTCGCGCGTACTTGCGATAATCGCGTAATCGCGTCGTATTAGGACGACCCCTAACTTAATGAAATGATTGGAATCTTCTGGCAGCTGTCTGGCTGAATTCAAACCCTGATATAAAAGCACTTAAGTTAAATTGAGGTAAATCTATTGCGGATGCTTTCCCTGTCCAGACTGTGATCATACTTCAACAAAATGACAGGGCTTTCGTATTGTTACCGAAACATTTTCAAAGACAAATTACCATTTTCAAAGACAAAATTACAAGTTCAAATGACAGCCTCAACTTTGTCTGCCAAATTAAAGGGAGTTTGCTTTCACACTGCTGAATGGCCTTTAAATGTAATAAATTGAACTACACTTTTCTTTACAACTTCCGTCCGTCACTAAACTGTAAGTTGGTGTTATACAAAAGAAAAACGAAAAGCACACAAAGCAACATGTTCAAGCTAATATATGTCTGAAGAAACTAAATGGATCTAGCTATATCGATTAAAATAAAGGTTTTTTGAACAAATAACCATGGCCATAAGGAATTGTTAAAATGAGGTTGAACAGTGAGTGTATCTTTCAGTGGTAGTTCCAAGGAATGGAACGATAGGTACCTATCGCGTTTTTTCTTCGGTATTGGTTTTGGAAGGCAGTGTAAGAGATTGACAGGGATTACCAGGGTTGAAGAACTGGGCGCCTACTCGGGAACGTCTAAGTGATACTGCAGTCACCCGCGAGCGAGAATCGCATCTCGATCTTACGCATTACGCGTGACGTGCGGAAGAGTGGGTTGAGAAATCTCGCTCGTGAGTCGCTACAACATCACTTAGCGTTCCCGAATAGCGGCGCTGTTTCGTCTTGCAGGAGAGAGAGAGAGAGGGACGGTTTCTAACTTTGTTCAATGATAACATTATGATAACATTTCAGTTACTTTGAGACCATCAACTCATAACAAAGTTGGTAAAGATATCTCAAAACGTGTTGATTTTTTATTTGCTTGTATTTTGAAATGAACACTGTATACATTCTTTAGGAAATGGCACTTTCCAAGAAGACGGATGTCCGCCAAATGTGGGAGAAGATACCTTTTGCCTTGGACTTCAAAGTGTTTCTGTTCAATTATACCAACGCAGCTGAAGTGCAGAAGGGCGCCATCCCTATAGTTAAGGAAATTGGACCTTATTATTTTGAGTAAGTAACGCTTTTTAGGTTGAAGAGGAAGTGAATGGTGCTACAAAAGTAGATGCAGAACAGAGTTTTAAGAAAACGATACGAGCTCGAAATTTGGACGAAAAAGACGCTGGACGATGACGTTGGACAAAGCTAGTTTAAAATAAGGATGTGTCATCAAATCAAATCAAATCAAATTATTTATTGCATTATACGTTGTGAGTACATAGGTTCTTAAAGTAGATAGGTATAGCGTCAACGTAAATCCCGCAGGGGCACAGCAATGGTAGATCATGCGCAATTTTATTTTCCGAGACTATTTTTATATACAATTCCAACTTAGAAATAAACTACTATCAAATCATGTCTAACTATCAATACAGCAATTTACTTTTACATACAGAATAGAGAATAGAATTAAGAAAAAATAATTGTGTCTTAATTTAATTAAAATAAAATGAAGTAAAATACAAATAAAGATAATAAAATAAAATGTCAACAAAATAATAATAAAAAACTTAAATATAGAAAAACATGTTAATTATTATCATTAAAGATATGTTCTGGACACTATAATAAGGTTTTTTAACTAAGAGTTTCTTTAAGCGGCGTTTAAATATATTTATGTTGGTCTCTTCTTGTATTTCTTTGGGTATCTTATTAAATATTTTAATTGATATGGCGAAGGGGCCAGCCCGAAACATTTTTAATGTAGAGGCGGGGATGGCTAGTCTACTATTTTGGCGTAGGTTTGATGGACGGGTGTATAGTGGGAAAAAAACAAAAATGCTTACTTCCATAGTGTACATGCATGTTAGAGTAAGGATTTCTTGTTCTATGAAATGGTTTCTGCAGCTTGTCATGTTATCGATATTAACCAAAATTCTGAGACAGCGTTTTTGGAGTTTGAACAGTTGTAACGCATGTGAGCTGTTTCCCATAAAACTATGCCATACTGTAGCCAAGCGTGTGCGTAGGCGTAATAGGCACTAGTAGCTGTCTTTTTATCTGTGCACTTCTTTAGTTCACGTAGAGCGTAAGTGAAACGGCTTAGTTTTGCGGATACAGCATTTATGTGGTCTTTCCAGTTTATGGTACAATCGATGTGTATACCCATGAGTGGAGAAGAGTTTACACATTCCAATGTAAAATTTTGGAATGTATAATCTATATCTAAACTATGTTTTTGGTAGGGTATGAACTGCATCAGTTTTGTCTTATTAAAATTTAATTTCATATTGTGATCATCTAACCAAGCTACAATATATGAGAGGACTGAAGTTAAAGTGTTATTTAGATTGTGTTCATTTTAGCACGGTGTTAAGAGGGAGATGTCGTCAGCAAAAAGGGTACAGAAATATTTATAGTTATTATAGTTTTTGGCAGTTCATTGATATATATCATGAATAAGAGGCATCCAATTACGCTCCCCTCATCATCATCACTATCGGCCACTACGTCCCACTACTGGGCAAGGGTCTTACTCTCTCTTACTCACAAAATTATTTAAGTATCTAGTTTAAATTGTAACCTCGAAAATGAAGTTATTTAAGACATCAAATACTCAGCCACTTAAAGTAATAAGGGGTTAGTATCGTCACATCGTTTGCGGCAAATAATATTTACTTTGTTTCTGTCGGCTCCTATGTAATTACTGCGTGATGGTACCATCCAATAATAACGCCTAATTAAATGTCTTTGGTGTGAAATATGAGGGTAGGAAGCAATGTTCTTAACTTGTCGTGGCAGGTGTTTGCTTATTTAAATTAATTGAAAGCAAAGGGAAATTAAGAACGGGTTTTCTAGGAAATAAAGGAGGATGATCAACACATTTTAAAGCTCATTTAATGTAAATAAAAGTATGAATACGAAATGTACGATCAAGGAATTTAATTGCTTGACTTAACGACCGTCTTATTTTGAAGGTTTATGCATTGATGAGGACGTGGTATCAAAGTGACGTACTGTGGGTATTAAACAAAATAAATATGCTACAGATAGCCTTTTTGACCTTTCGTCACAAGATAGATTTTAGTAATGACGTGTCTTCTATAAAATACTGTCGTCGGGGCGTGAAAATTGCCAAAACAGCGCCTCTATTCGGGAACGCTAAGTGATTCTGTAGCAACTCGTAAGCCAGATTTCTCATCCCACTCTTCTGCGCGACGCGGAAAACGTAAGAGTGAGATTAGAAATCTGGCTTACGAGTCGCTACAGAATCACTTAGCGTTCCCGAATAGAGGCGCAGTCCTTGCGCTATTTAACAGACTGTTTAAGCATAAATACTTGTAGATACTATTAACAAAAGTCACTCCCCAGTGCATGGTTCCATGTATTATGTGCGTTTTACATGTTATATTTGCTTAACTAATTGTCAACCGACTCCAAATAAGGGAGAAGTTCTCTATTCGGTTGTATTTTTTCCTTTTTTTATGTTTGCTACCTCAGAATTCCGTCATTTATAACCCGATTTGAAAAAAAAATTAAAATTAATCTGTAGGGTATAAGTAACTCCAGTTTTCCATTGCCTATGCAGCACATAAGCTGTGTAAGAGCTTATACAGGCATTATAACTCTAGTTTAAGTATTATAAGGGCTGTATAAGCTCTTATACAGCTGGTGTGTTGCTTGGGTGTAGTCAAAGTCGAGGTGTGATTTGAGGTTCTATAAGGAATTGATGGAACTCCTAAAATATTATAGGCACGCATATAAAATTTTAAGTATTTTCTGTAATAACTCAAGCAGTTATGTTCCAAAAGCATTATTTGGGGAATTGGAACTGACCATAGATGATTACCTGGAACTCCTAAATGATAAGTATTTCACGGGTGGCGATTAGATTTCTGTATAAGGTTCGCAAGCAACTTAGGTTCATGAAAATCCATGTAGTAAAATAGAACCGGTGGTAAAGAACCAGGAGAATTCCTCATTGACATCCTTGCACTTTGGATAGCAACAGTTTGTAAATGGTGATTTGTTAAATTATAATCTTGCTTCTGTTTATATATTTTATGAATAAATCCAAAAATATGACTTGTACAACAAACCTGTTAAATTTTTTGAAAACACTGATGATGAGTTTTGTCATAATGTAATTGTCATAAAATTCAAATTTAATCCAGATTTGAAATATTCATTGCACCTGAATAAAAACCCAAGAGAAACCTTGACATGCAACCCTATAAACTGCATTAAAAAATCGACTTTAAAACCTCAGCAAATAAACACATGCCTGAATAACTAAAGTAACTTTCATTGGAACATGCCATTATTTCTTGACCTATGTTTAACCTAATAAAAGAAGGTTTTGATTACACGATTCAACCCGTCAATATAGCTGTGCAACTCTGTTATTACTAGACACTTTTGAGGACTAGAATAAATTTTTGAACAAATTGAATAACTGATGACTAAATTGGTACGTAGAAGAACTTCGAAGGCCGAGGTTTTTTTAGTTTCTGACTGATTTTAGGTAGGAAAAGTCAACATTCGGTTCGGTTCAAAGTGGCAGATTGATTTTCGAGAGATTTCTCAAAGAAGTAAAGAGCTAACACAGTATACTTATAACATTTTTACAATTCTTTACTCAATGGATATATACCCTTTGCATCTATAGGTAGATAAATTCCCTTTTTATATCACTCTCTCTCTTGAGATGAATCTATTTTTAAGAGGGCACCGACCGTCCAGTGGCGCCCTCATCACTGTTTTTGTGATTTCTATTAAAGGAAAGTATTTTATTAAAATTGAAGCCGTATAAGTTGTTAAGCAACTTAATACACAACGTATATGCTATGTAATATAGCTTTGCAAAGTATAACCATCATCTAATCAATTTAACAGAAAAAAGCGGCCACTATTTTCTATTAAATTGATTAGATGATGGTTATACTTAGCAAAGCTATATTACATAGCATATACGTTGTGTATTAAGTTGCTTAACAACTTATACGGCTTCAATTTTAATAAAATACTTTCCTTTAATAGAAAACACAAAAACAGTGATGAGGGCGCCACTGGACGGTCGGTGCCCTCTTAAGCATTCGGTCTTCGTGTTGGCCCTTCGCGGCTTACAAGGCCAATGTAACCAATCTCCTCTCTTGCAATATTAATATCCCAAATTGCGCTTGATATACATTATTCGTATGAGGTATTTGAAATGAACTGTGACAGCGCGGTACTACCCCGGTCGTGCCGGCTCATTTATGAACGGTACCTAATCATCTAGTACTGTTTTCCTCAAAAAATGGAGGAAGAAAACTAATTGAGGTGTACATACAGTAGAGACCAAGACACCACGTATAGGTAACTGGAAAATAGCTGGAGGTTTAGAAATATAATGTTTACCATATTTTATGTGTGCCTGGATGCAGACATCGGAAGACCGTGTATTATGGGGGAGTTGGGGAAGCTTTGGACTTTACAGGTTAATGTGACGAGAAATTAAAAGTGATGGTTATGTCCCGTTCCTTCTCAAATTAATCTTAGCCAATCTTTTAGCCAATCTCAATCTTATTATTAAATCTACAGAGAATGGAAGGAGAAGGTAGACGTCGAAGACAACGAAGCAAACGACACGATCAACTACAGAAAACTGGATGTTTTTCTTTTCAAACCGGAGCTGTCTGGGCCGGGACTGACTGGGGAGGAGATCATTGTAATGCCGCACGTTTTCATGATGGTTTGTGAATCTTTTCGTTCGGCGTCCACACTGCATGTAAAACACAGTCCATGTTACAAAATGGATCAAAAATGCCTTAACATAATTTGCTACTAATGAATATAATTTTATAAAATAACGTTTCTTAATGACGTAATTGGTGCTGAAGATAATTTCCGATATCATATATAATTTATTCGTTGCTCTTTTTGAGTGTCTATAGACAACTGCCTATGAACGTATAAGTCTTGCAGTCTTGCTTAGCATCTTAGGCAACTTTTGACTTGCCATCATTTCGTCACTGAAAACAGTTAAATTACAGTTTACATTGCTCTTTTTTAGGGCATGGCGACAGTCGTCCACCGCGACAAGCCAGCTATGCTCAACATGATTGGCAAAGCTTTCAACGTCATCTTCGACAACCCAGAAGACGTCTTCCTCAAAATCAAAGCTCTGGATATTATGTTTAGAGGGCTCGTCATCAACTGTGCTAGGACTGAATTTGCACCAAAAGCTGTGTGCACTGCGCTGAAGAAGGAGGGTCCGGCTGGGCTTCTATTTGAACCTAACAACCAATACAGATTTTCTTTGTTCGGCGCAGTAAGTTCATAGAAAGATTTTTTAAATTATACTTAGGTATATTTTCCAGGGGTTAGGAAGCCAGACAATGGCCTGCTTGAAATTGTTAGTTTCATTTACTGTGCCCATCCATATTATTTTTCATTCTCTGTGTTACCCCAAAACTGATTTGAAGTAGAACTAAACGCCACTGAAGAACAAGTTAACCACCATTCGTTAATATAATGGTTTCATCAATCAATTGACACCCCAAACTTATTGAAACCGGTGCAAATAAATATGTAGTTCAGTGCTCAACCTTAAAGGTCACCCTGACGTACGTGGTATGACAGGTAATCTTTACACTATCTTTCTTACCAGCGCAATGCAACAGTAGACCCTCACGTCGTGACAGTCCGGCGTGGCGTCAAAAACGTGATGGACGTCGGCCAAGTGATCGCCATCGATGGGAAACCCCAACAAAACATCTGGAAGGGCACTTGCAACGACTATGGTGGGACCGATGGAACCGTCTTCCCGCCTTTCTTGACTGAAAATGACAGACTAGAGTCGTACTCTAGTGATTTGTGCAGGTCAGATAATTTTGTGATGGGTGCTTTCCATGAACTTGCCAGTGACAATTGTTGGGGTAATTAGGTATGCATGGGTAAATCAGATAAGGGTGTGGAATTTACGTGGATGGCTGAAGTTAAAAACAACGCAACGTTATATATAATTGGCCAACTTTTATAATATGAAGGTGATTATTTATTAACGGGCAGCCGTCACAATTGATTAGCTTTTGCTGTCGATACAGCAACCACTGGAAATACATTGTGCTAAGACGACTTTGCCGAGCATATCGGATTAGATTTCGCTGGACTTGAACTGTCATCCAATACCAAAACTTATTCCATAGAACTAGATGCTGACAGCAATTATAGTGTTAAAAATCTCGAAACCAGTGGATTAATCAGCCCATTGCCCTTAACAGGTCTTTCAAGCCGCGGTACCAAATGAAGACATCCTACCGAGGTATTAAGACCAATCGTTACGTCACCAATATAGGTGACTTAGCCAATGATCCTGAACTCCAATGCTTCTGCGACGCTGCCCATTGCCCTCCGAAGGGGCTCATGGATTTGTCCAAGTGTTTGGGGGCCCCTTTGTATGTGTCTCTGCCTCATTACTTGGATTGTGACCCATCTTTACTTCAGAATGTGAAGGGCTTGAGTCCCGATGCCAACGCACATGGCATTGAGATTGATTTTGAACCAGTAAGTAAAGCTTTGATTTTTTCATTATTTAGATATACTCGTAGAGAAAGCAACTCCAATTGATGACAACATTCAACTAACAAAAAAGTAGATACCCAGGCTAGGAAACACCCTGCCGATTAATCTACCAGAGCACCAGAGATCGCTCCATCAACGCATTGTTTTTTTTCTGTGTTATCTCAGACGTCAATTTTTGTCGTTTAATCCGAATAATTTCATAAAACGAAAATCAAAAGAAGACATTAATTATGGTATCCTCCGCAAACTAACAGACCTCTAGAAAATGCTAACTCTTTCGCACTACTAGACTTTATACAGCGTGCTATGTTTGGCTGAGGTCCGTGAAGTTTTATGATCATTTCGAGTGCTGCTGTCAAAGTCATCTGAATCCTTCGAATACACTCATAACTTACCCTTGTTATTTTTTAATGCTTAATATTCTCTCAAGTTTAAACACAATATTATAAAGAAGGCCCGCGGATGATAAGAAACATTATGAAATAGAAGGATATTTTGCCTCACAGTTATTGTCATTATGAACACTAAAGCTGCTAAAATAATATTTATCTACACCCATATCATAAAACCTCCATAGTGTAATCAAAAACCGTAGGAAATGACCACCATTTTGACAACCAATTAGGATAAACCAGTGCTGCAATGTTATTCCCGTATCGTTTTTAGTATAGAAATGAGATTAAATTTGGAACAGCTGTTCCAAAACTCAAGTGGGTCTCTATTCTAGTATCCATAGATATTAAAACAGTTATTGATACGAAACGTCAATTCAGTATGTTTTTTTAATATAAACTGCACAACATTTGATCTCGAGTGACATGAGAATAGAGACTTCATTCGTTTGTCTATGGTTTAAAAAAAAATGGTCTTGACGGAGGATCGAATTGCCGCCATTATGTTGGTGTTTTGCTGAACGAAAGTAGAATTGTTGTTAAATTGAATAGAAAAAGTTGTTTGTAATTTACATTTTAGTTGAAAATATGAATAGTAGTCTTCTCGGAGTGTGTGATGTGAAAATGCGCCGGATATCGGAAATATGCAGCCACGATTGCAACAAATAACTTGTTGCCAGAAAATATTGTTTCTGAACCCATCATGGAGGGTTTATAATATGTGTGTAGATAAAGTTATGTATGCAACTCTGCATAATTTGACCTTAAAGCACACGTGCGATCTTATTATGAAACTCGCTAAAAGCTCGTTTCATAAAACCGCACTAGTGTATTATGCAACCGTTGCATAAACTACTATTTTAACAAGATTTTTATGAGCATTGTCCAGAAATGTATAACAATTTTGGTAATTGTTAGAGGCAAAGTAAGCAACGTTTATCGGGTAACAAGAAGCGGTATCTATTTATCACCTTACCGCCAGACTGGATATGTTTTTTTTTGTTGGGCAACGGAATAAGAGGACGTAGGTTCACGGTCTGTGCAAATTAAAATTTTACAAGCAAAAACTGCCACCATTGCTGGACAAATGTATGGGATTTTTATATTTTTTATGGTTCCGTACCTACCTAAAAAGTACTCTCTCTTTTTCATAGGTAAGTACGGAACCCTCGGCGCGCGAGTCAGACTCGCACTTGACCGGTTTTTTATTTGTAAAATGTTGACTTGTGTAGGTTTATAAAAGACGCTCCAGCCAGTGGTCTGTTTCACGATGCTATAAGTTACAAGTTTACAAGCAAAAACTGGCAGCACCGATGTCAGATTCCAAACATCTGTCTTGCAGTGTTGCCAGTTTTTGCTTGTAAAATTTTAACCTGTATCCAGTGTTGCCAGATACTAGAGACTAAAATCCTCTACATCCAAGACCAAAATCCGTACAAAATCCGTACGTGGAATAAGTTTAAAGCTCCGTATGAAATCCGTATGAAAATTGTAAATTAATTAAATCATTGATACATGTAATTTTTTTAATTTTATTTGAGGCACAATCCATCCAAATTAAAACAAGGTGTATTCCCTAACAACTGTTTGTAAGAAGTATGTACTACTTGTATTAAGAGCGGCCTACACAAAGTATAAATTATGTAAAATAAATGAATAATGAAAGGGAGAACATTAAATTGTTACTATTTGTGGCCATGTTGTGTGTTATATAGTTATATTGTATTGCGTGTAAATGTAACATACTAGTATAATATAACATATCCGTGAAAATCCGAACACATATCCGTACGCAATTTTTATCCGTATGGAACACTGAAACTCCGTACGACTACGGATAAATCCGTACATATGGCAATACTGCCTGTAGCTTCGTGAAACGGGCCACAGTTGGTATCCTGCGGCCCTAACATGCATGACACAAACATAAGATAGACTGTCTTATTTCTAAGTGCGTCTCTCTCACACTAGTGCCGACGAAAGAGATAGTCATAGAGATAAACGGGTTTAATTTATCTTTGTGGCATGCATGATGGGGCCGCTGTTAACGTACTATTTATTTTTCTTTTAGATAAGCGGAACACCAATGGAAGCTCGTCAAAGGATCCAGTTCAGCATGATGTTGCTGAAGACGGACAAACTAGAGTTGTTCAAAGACCTGCCCAACACCATGGCACCTATATTCTGGATTGAAGAGGTTGGAATAAGCACTAACATACATCCTCATCACCGGCCAATATAATTACGTTCAAATCTTGGGTACAGCTGGGCCTGCTTCAATGGTCAGTAGACCCTACACGCGCCTGGATTGGATGATTGACTTACTTTGCAGAATTATAATAATAATAATAATAATAAATTGCGGTACAATCTTTACACAAATCGATCTAGTCCCAATGTAAGGTCTAAAGGCTCGTGTTATAATGTACACGTTATAACACGAGCCTTTACTATACTATATAAGTTAATAGTGTATTATGAAACTAAGTAAGGTTCTATAAGTCTCAATTTACAAGATTATGATTCTTCATTTATTATTCAAAGAAACTTAACATACTTTCTTATATAATAATGACATTCCCTGACATTTTGCCTTAATTTTTAATCAAAATGGAATGAATAAAGAAATTAATGTCCCAAGAATTCGAGTAGCCTAACAACATTTTTCAGGCTTTATTATAATAAATCATGAAACAAAATACAAATGTAACCTTCGTTATAATTAAGAATGTACGATGTAATACAAAGACATTATAGATCAAGGTAAAAGTGTATCCTCGATACTTGGAAATAAGTACCTCCTTGCATAATTGGCATAATGTAACTTTATTTAGTATTTTGCGTAGGGTTCAGTTTCATTTGAAAACTTAAAGCCAAACCAAGACAAAGGGTTATTTATCTGTTATTTTTGAATTTGGGAACAAAGTGGTTACTTACAAACAAGGCTAAAATTTGCAAAATAGCTCTAAATTCCGGGTCAGGACGTACTTTACAAATTACAGCTATTTATAAACAATGTACTGAATGGACGTTTACCGAAGCAAAAGGGCCATACACACGCTTAGGTTCAGAACTATCCCTCCTGTTTCTGAGAGTTAAGAACCTTGAAGCCTGTTTTTGGAGTTTACTCCTTAAGAATCGATTTCATATATAAGCCCGGGGTATGAAAAATTATGGGGAGTAAAATCAAACTACGATGTCACACTGTCACACGGTACGGAGTCACACGAAGTCACACGATGTTAGCCGAAGATGCGTCGGTCGCTTCGCATTGCATACAGATATAGTGAATAATATGTTTCCATCGACAAAACTCGGATCTCAATCGCAAGACGACGGGACCCGAAGTGTCGATTAATTGTTGTATTCAATGAGTGAGATGTTTATATTCATTAATATGAAACTTTATTATTTACTGTCAAATATCAAAATGAAAAATGACAGCATGGTATGATGGGTACTGGTTTATTTTATAATCATTCGTAAGGAGTAAACTCCTATCGTGCGTCGGAGCTGACACACACACACACACTTTTTTTAGGGTTTCGTACCTCAAAAGGAAAAAAGGAACCCTTATAGGATCACTCGTGTGTCTGTCTGTCTGTCTGTCTGTCTGTCTGTCTGTCTGTCTGTCTGTCCGTCTATCACAGCCAATTTGCTCCAAAACTACTGGACCGATTGATTTGAAATTTGGTATACATATATAAATTGGTGACCGCAACAGGGATGCGTAACGTAAATTAATAAATTTTGAACATGGGGCCCACTTTTGGGGGATAAATTAGAAAATTAAAAAAAAAAAGTTGTGCAACTGAAATCGTGTGACATATCAAATGAAAGGGCTTATTGTCAGGATCTTAAATGTATTTTTTTTTTAATTTTAAATAGAATAGTTTAGAAGTTATTTAGGAAAATAGGCGATAAATTGACCATTCCCCCCCCCTTATCTCCGAAACTACCGGGCCTAAAATTTTGAAAAAAATACAGAATATAGTTCTTTACCTATAGATAATAGGAAAACCTATAGGAAGTCTATGGTATTTAAAGTAACATAGGAAATTTCAGTTTATCATGTATGTAACGGAACCCTCTCCACGCGGGTTTAACTCGCACTTGACCGGTTTTTTTGATTAGACTATATATCCGCAGTTCTGGTCTGTGTGAAGAAAATTTTAAATCCATCGTTTTCATCAACGTAATGTGCAGTTATAACTAATGCGGGTTTTTTCCACCGAGACCAAACTCGCTGTATAATTCCTCTAACTACGGAACCCAAACGTAACGTAAAATCCCAGCTGTAACCTGAGAATCAGCACATGTTGGCCTTTGTAATTTCTGAACTAAAATAAATTCAAAGCTTAAACCAAATAATTTACCACCGATAGTTTCTAATGAACATATATTAAAATTGTTACTAAATAATAAATATGAAAATCAACAAAGTGGGTCAGTATACTGAATAATATATAGCGCCCGCGAGTCACTGAGGGAATATTTCAAGGAAAAATTCTAACCCAGTCTTCGCTATATGTATTTGAAATAATAATGTATGAGAGGAAAAATCTAGGTATAAAATTACTACAAATGAAGATATGCCAAAGGCTACTAGAAACACCGGAAAGCTAAAGGACAAACTTATAGTCTTGCTAAAACAAAAAAAAAAACATTTCTGAAAGATTTTATACGTTTTTACAATTAAAGACTTAAAAATATTATCTATAGATCAAACCGGCACAATGTTTAAATCAGTAACGCGGATTCTGATTTCTAGGGCAATATTACACAGTAAATGATTATATTATGGACAGGGATGTTTGAAATTAATTCTGACCTGCACCGGCGATGCCTGGGTCTCCCTACTGTGGTATATACTTAGATTTGTATTAAACTGTAGACATCATTGTTGACTTATATGTGTACCGTTTTGAAAAACTGATACCTCACAGAGTTTCTTGCCGGCTCTTATCAGTAGAGGTTTTTTTCTGAACCGGTGGTAGATTAATTCATTTACCTTCATGAAAGCTACAAGCCTAAATTGGGTAAAGATATTTAGACTTTGATTTTGAATATAAGATATACTAGGTTAACAGCGTGAGCCCATTTAATATCTTCAATTCGGGTATATCCCAGGAGTTCGAAAGTTCTAGTTCCATATGGAACAATCGGTACATAAGTAAACATCAAATTATTGATCCCAATAGTTTCATATGGAACTACTCCTAATTTTGGCATGAAACTATGATTTTGGCAATAAAAGCGAGTTATATGAATCGTTAAGCTAATGAATATTGGGTTAGTGGCCGTGCTTACCCCGGCCACGTTTTATTATTGTAAAACACATCGTTACCAAATGTAACCGAAGATCCCTTGTGTAAGAATATACAATCTGAAGGATGACGATTGACAATGTCAACTGAAGTATTTAATCGATGCGTAGTGGTCAATTACGTAGTATATACATGTAAAAGTCGTAGGTACTTAGGTACAGAGTAGACGTTACATATGAATATGTACCAGTAGCTCCATATGGTACTGAAAAATATGGAACTTCTGGGATATAGGGTAGACCGGGGACAATCGGTCCATTTTTTGTTTGACAGCTATTTGCGCCTTAACTAAAAGCGTAACGCATTAGTGTCATATACCGTTGCATAGAGAATTTAATCAGCTAGAAAATGCAATGTGCAACATTACTTTTTATTAAGAAAGTAACGAGATATAGCCAATTAAACACGCCAGGGGAAAGTGTTTCAATTGACCCCGTTACGGGGTCAGTTGACTCAAATGTTTAACGTCACCTAACTAGTACTTGTAGTATATTTTAAGACTACATATTTACACATTAAAAAGGTTATAGTTCAGTTTATCTGCATTAATGATAAAAACTACAATTTTCTTGAAACAAGTATCAAAAAGGATCGAATAAAAAGTTTGCCTTTAACTTTTTAACGCCCGGTTATATTCTTACTTTAAAACAAGCAAACGTTGTAATTTAAAATTGTACATGTAATAAAATACAATTTAAGTTATTTCTATTAGAAATTGTAATGTTATTAGAAGTAATGACTTTATATGAAAACGAGCTTGGTTCATTTGCCCCAGTGGTTCAATTGCCCCAGTCACAGTTCCAAGAGGTATGTATTAAAATTAAATATGGAAAGGATCAACTTTTATTTTTTAATAGACTTTAATTGACAACCAGTTTTACATTGAGTTGCAAAAACATAGATTAGGGAGCTTTTACATCTCCAGTCTGTCTTTTTTTTTCGATTACGAGGCATTTGCAAGAAACAGTACTATAATTACTTACTAGAGAAACTTTTAAAATCTGTTAATAAGATAATAAATCCTTCTATTATATTGTACTAAGCAAGTGTTATTACTAAACCAGGTACCAAACGTTCATACTATCTTAACCATTTCTGAATACTCATTAAATTGTTTTATAAATTATTATATTATTACTTTGTATAAACAATTTATCAGGAAACAGTTGCCTTTCTATGATCCTTAAAGGATGGCACGTCATTAACTTTCAATTTCAGACGGTAATGAGCCAATTATTCCCCGATTTATTTATTTATTTTATTTATTTATAATAAGAATATAAAAAACAGCCTAATGTTTATTTTTTCAAAATCGTTCGTTTCCTGGACCCAAGCCCCTTTGAATTTAGCAAATTAAAGTAAGTTTTTCATTTCAAATAAAATAATAATAATAATAATTTAAATTCCCTTCATTCGATATTTTTCAATTACACATTACAAAATTTCGAGTATAAGGGTCAGTTGAACCACCGGGGCGATTGAACCGGGTCAATTGACCCCGCGATTAGTGGACCAATCGTCTCGACAGACCTTTTAGCAAAAATAATTATTTACTCGGATTAAGGCAGCATTGCGACCATCACTTTTATAACAACGTAGGCCTAAAAGTCAAAAGAAATCAACAAACCACAAAACAATCCAAATATACTGTTATTTTGCATAAAAATTTCCATATAATACGGGCGAAATATTTACCTTGAGCGTCCTAAAACTTCGTTGCCCTCTAGTGCGCATCCGCGCTGGTCTGCGCCCGCGGCTGACTGTCAGTTACTTGCCGCATTTTATAGGAGTGTGCTGAGGGTACACGCACATTGATAACTTATTTGGTTTCTGAGAAATCGCGTGTGGAGCACTTGCCCCGCGGTTCAATTGTCCCCGGTCTCCCTACCCTTCATTTCCTAGTTAAAAGAGCCCTAAAAGGTAGCTTAGGCAACTATTTTAATTAGTACAGTCCACCAGCAATCTAATGGAACAACGCTAATGAAGTTTCCGTACAAAATGAACACTTTCCAGAGGGGTAAATCTCTTAAATAGCACTTCGTCACCGAACGCAATGGCGAACCTAACTTGACACATCAGCGCGTATAAACTACACGTTCGTGCGTGCCTTCGACTATGGTCGTATTCCAAGCAGCTCTGCCAATGTCCTAGGTACCTAACTCCGCATAATGTTTACGAGCGCTTGGGTCAATTTATGATTGTCGGGCGAAATGAGAGTCGAAATGAGCGACGTATTAACGGAATAACATAGCAGCCTGCTAGCAGGACGCTGAAACGGGAACAATAGTTTTAATAATTAACCTCTATTGGAGTTCTGCCTGCTGGAAAGATACGCTTTTCAGACTGCCTGGTGAAAATTTACGCTACGCTGAGAGTAGTAAGCAACGTTATCCCAATTTGAGGTGAAAACTCGCTAAAAACGGAAACCAGACCAGGTTGTAATGGAAATATTGGGTAGCAGTCTGACGTGTTTCCATATATTCTATGAAATGTTATAAAACACTGGTTAAAACTTGTTAGTCATTAGTTATTACAATTGGCGCCGAAACTGCACGTGTTAATTTTGCATTATTAGTTTCTTGAGCAACTAATAATTGCTGTCGGTTGGAATGAAACCTAGTTGAATGGAACCACATATGTAATATGTAAAAAGAAACCCAGTAATTAACAACTCCAGTCCATAAACAAACATTCATCTCTTTCCGCGACTTATAATCCAATTCATCATTTCGCAATTTCGTCCGAAAACAACCAACGTAATACAAAGACATAAATATTTTTAATAGGTATATGTTTCGAGATTATTATTACGACAGATAACATAATTATCATATGGTTACAACATACCTACTCTCTTCGTTCCCCGCTGAGGTATTCCGTGAATTGCAAATAGCAATAAACCTTCCTTTCGCGAAGTCGGGTAAAAACAGCCCCTAACGCAATTGCCCTAACCATATTGTATAATAAAAGATTAATACCCCTCAGAGTTTTTTTTTTTCAGTTTATTCATTTATCAATAGCTCAAATAAGTTCTATTCAGGCGCTGGATTTAGAAGGTAAAAGTTGGAACGTCTGAAGTTGCCATTTTACGAGTCTGAATACAGCAGATTTCTATAATTTAATATAGGTTTTAGATATCAAAGTATTCACAAAATTAAATGTTCTATAAATTCATTGGCCTCAATGTTTAGTTTGCTAAACTGCTTCATTTGCCATCGTATTCTTGCCAAAAAGCTATTTTCATTAAAACCGTACTTTTAGGAAAATAAGTGAAACCTAAGTATATCTATACGATGACTAATGCAAATGAAATAATGGTAAATGAAGAGATCCCATGGAAATTCCTCTTGTTTTCAGGGTCTGGCTCTGAACAAGACATTCGTGACTATGCTGAAGCACCAGCTGTTCTGGCCGAAGCGTGCTGTGGGGGTGCTGCGTTGGACGCTGGTGTCTTTTGGTATTTTGGGAGCCCTGGGTGGCGCTGTGTTTCACTTCAAAGGTAGAGTGAAAGCGGTGCGTTTGAGTCTAACTATCAACTTAGTTTTTTTTTTTTTTTTTTATTTAGGTTCGCAAACTGGACGTTACAGCAGAATAACAGTTATTTAAAAAAAAACCTACAATACATGGTTGGCTGAACGACCTTCTAGATGCGAACACAACATGCACACAGATACTCGCACTCAATATAAAAAAATGGATAGATTTTAACAGATAGGGATTTAAGATTATTGTTCAGATTTACAATTTAGAGAAGAAATAATGTTTTATGTTTTTGACCGATGCACTGAAAATGTCGAGCTCTTGACAAACATCGTTGTAGCTTGCACACAAGCGAAATAATGGCGAATGACGACTGTAGTTAGTACGGCATGATGGGAGACAGAAAGTCTTACGATTATGTAGGCGGCTACTACTTCGTGGAACAGAAAGTTTCATATTTTCAAGGAGATCAGGGCTATCCACTGCACCGCCAATTATTTTCTGTAGGTAAACAATATCAACAGCTTTACGTCTGGTTTCAAGCGAAATCATTTTGTAGTGATCGAGTCTTGTGTCGTAAGATCTTAGGCTACGGCTGCGATTGTTAGCGTAAGTAAGACAGACAGCGTTATTTACAACTTATCGGCCTTTTAGTAGGTACCTATTTCTTGTTTCTTGAGTTTGTGCACACACAAGCACTAAAACGATTAGATGTGATACAAGTGTATGTCTACAACGGGAATTAAATACACGAACTCCTGAACTTACACAAGATTCCTGATTTTCTCCATTATGAAAAATTTTAAAACCTATCTCCCATATGTCTAGACTATTTGTAATATTGTCCTGGGACTATTGTAGTTCTATTTAGTATGGAAAGGTCAAGAAAAACTTTTTTATGTGTACTATTATTCGATACACTAAATTAATGCATGTTTTAATAAAAGTGACGGTCTTTTTTATTTATGACAGATAACAACAGATCCATAAGTGTATAGTGTGTTTGGTACTTGACTTCAACCGTTATGTAAAAAAAATATTGTTAAATTCAATTATTTTTTAGAATAATTATAAGAAAAAAGCACGTCTTATAGGGCGCTATTAAAATTCGTGCTTAAAACTGATACTGAACTTAAGTAGGCATTTTCTCAAAACTCATTTGAGTGGTGTGATATAAGTTTTGAGCGACAATTTACGGACATTAGATTTATTTCTGCTCTTCAATAAAGTTTCATTGAAAAATACTATTGATTAATGAAGTATTCCGAATTCAATACAAACATAATAACATTTTCAATTACCTAGCATTGAAGTAGCTACATTCAAATGAAATTGGCTAGCAATAACGCTATATTGAGTTTCTACTTGGGAACCCTTCATTTTAGAGTTCGTGTGAACTGCCACCCACATGAACCGCTTCTAGACACAGCTGCCGCGAGAATGGTATTAGTTTTAGCTAGAGTTGGTATGACTACTCTCTTTCCTCTTAAGAGGACACTGACTACTAAAGGCAAATATCACACTTTTCATACAAACATTTACGCTTTTAAATCGGTAGGTTAAAATCTAGGTTTATAGCTTTTGGATTTTTTCATTTTGATAACAGATAAGGAGATAATGGCTAAAATTTCTTTCATATGAAAATAAAAAAATACTATAAACTATAAATAAAGCTATTATTCAGGTTAAAAAACATCTCTCTCTCGTCTTAATCGGCTAAAATGTATTCTATTTTGGCATGAAAAGTATTTGATAGGTGGATCCTTTTCAACAATGGTTACTGCGTCTGCGATCCTAAATGAAAACCTGGAGACAAAGTTATTTCAAAGTAATACCAAAAAAACACTAGGTCCTTATATTATTAATCCTAACCACGTCTTTTCCTGCATTCACTTTTTGCCTGTGAAGTTGATTCCAAGATCACCTGCACCCACTTTTGTAGGAATTTGGAATTTGTTTTAAGTCTACTTATGATTATCATCTTTTTGATATATCTTAAGTTCTCAATTCTCAAGTTAATGGTAAAGCTGCTATACATAAGCAATTTTAATATGCTTTCATTTTCAGGGAGTATAATGAATTTCGCGGTCTCCAAAAACTCGGCATCTGTCGCTAGAATCCAGCCTGAGGAAGACCAAAAGGACATCAGCGTCATCGGACAGACCTTGGAGCCGGCCAAGATTTCCATCTAATCGACTTTAAGGCGGCTTCTTACTACTTTGACTTGGAGCCGTCTTTACAGGGTGCCCTTAAGAGGGGTCTGGAGACGGACCTTTCTACTTCTTTCGCGTAAAGTTCCAGCTTAATTTTATTTGTAGCTTCCAAGTTATTGTTTTTAATAGTGTGCACTGCTGATTTTAAAGTATTATTAAAAAAATAGAATTGTCAGAATTACTAAATAAGGTATAATGGAATTACTAGTCCTAAGTTTATTATAGATAGAATTATAATGCATCTAGTACCCATAACACAAGCCTTTAGAGCTTACTTTGGGACTAGATCGATTTGTGTAAAGATTATCCCATGATTTATTTATTTTATTTATTTATCAAAAATATTATCAGATATTAAGTTTCCATTTTACGTTTATCAAAATAAAAAATCGAAATAAGTATTACTATGCAAGTAGACCAAAGGGGTCTTTCACAATGTTTGAATCTACCAGGGCTTTGAAGACTGTCATTCATGAAATGCAGTCTTTTCTCAACCACATCTAATTTCAATTATACATAAACTACAAAAACTAAGACATTAAACAGACAAAACTAATGGAAAAATAATTATACCTAAGTAATAATTAATCAGAGAGATGTATAGAGTTGCGGGTCAGTAACAATTCCGCACAGATGTACAGCGTCCCACGACTTTTATGTAAATTTTTTTACTAACGATTTTTTTTTAACTTTAATAATTGCTTTTTGTCAGAATACTTGCACGAAAAACTGAAACATATTATAATCGTTAAATGCGTTCAAGATTTGCCAAAATGTTTATAAATAAACAAAATTAACAATTTAAATCATACTTATGATTTAGTAGTGCTTAGTACTTATATTTAAGTTTTTTTTCCTCTTTTTAGATAATCATAATATTTTACTTTTAATTCAGTTTTTGTTTAGTGATTATTACGTTGTTAATTTAAGTTCTTAAGTATTATTGTTCTTTGTATTATTCTTTATATTATATTTTATGTTACATCTTTTGATGTTATCTACTGTGTAGCTTAATAAAAAAACTCTTAAACAGTAGCAAAATATATAAATCTAGTCTCTGAATAAAAAAAATGAATAAAATTTATTTTCAAATAGAGAAAAAAATACGTGTCCCTGAACTAGGTTGTTCCTGTGATTCAGGCAAAACAGACTAACTTACATATAAACTATCGTAAATAATCATGTGCAATATACAGTTCTATTCCTAATAGTTAGATAAATTACAAAATGGTATAACTAACGAAATAATAACATAATGTCAATAGACAGTGTTTAGATCTTAATATAAAATAATAATAATTGCAAATTAAGTAAGACATGCAAGAATCCGCGTCATCAGAATTCGTAAACTGGGTTGAAGACAACGTTGCAAGTTACAATAATTTAGAAATTTTTGCGTGCGACTTAGATTAGGATAAAGGTCAGTGGAGCAGCTTTGTGATGGGTTAGTAACTAACTCAGTGCTGTTGATGGAAAAAGACGACTCTTACAACGCCAGGCGCCCTCAGGCTCCCTCATAATCTATCGAGTTGATGTATCTTTTCTCAGCAATTTTTTTTGCGGGACAGTCTACGTCGCCAGTTTTGTGATTGCACGGCTTCTTGAAGTACAAACATGTAGCACATTTTGGTGGCTCAGCTTTCTTCGCGCAGTCCTTTAGTTCATGACCTATTTCACCGCAATGGCCGCAGATATTGGCCTCCTCGCGGCATGTCTTGGCCGCATGACCGTACTGTTGACACTTGTAACACCTTGTCACTAGAGTAAAATCTCTGACGGGGCACGATGACCAATTCACAAAAACTCTGTCCTTTGTAATTAGGGCCTTGCGTATATGTGCAGGGACTTCAATTATATAATTACAGGTCTCAGCGTCCTTCTTACCCGACTTATGATTTAGCTTAATAGTGGTCAATAATGTCTCAAGTGTCGTACCTTGAAGCTTGTCGGCTAAGTTTTGTTGGAATATACAATTGAACACGTCTGGTTCCTGCATTGACGCAGGCACTCCGATTACAATAATTCTAGGCTTGCGTTTAAGTGGTTCATCCACAGCGAGGCCCGAAGTCGCCAGTTCAGCCGACTGCTTCAGCTTCTCGATGTCGTCCTTGGTGTCGGTGCTGATGATAACACCGCCGTTCTTTGTCTTGCGCAAACCTCTCACGTGCAACTTCATTTCTTCAGGTCTGATGATTTTTTTGACAAGGATTTTTGTCTCCTCGCTTGACTTCGCTTTATCCGTAGGGTAAATTGCTACAGAGCTGATGTTGCTGGGCCGAATAAAGTTGTCTGCACTTTTTTTGGCTATGTCGGCAAAGGAGACTGTCCCTGTGACGGGTTTTGAGGACTCTTCAATACTTTGTTTGAGGTCTTGAAGTTGCTGCGAAAGGTCACGTTTTTCTTTAAGGGCTTGAAGGGTGATACGGGTCTGAAAAGTATTTTGTTTGAGGGACTGATACTGCACGGCCATTTGTGATGTCCCATGACCCACTTTACCGCACAAATTATTAATCTTTAATTTCTGGTCCGTATTCAGTTTTCCTTCAGATGCTATAGCGCACAACTCATTTAGGCACTGCTCGATAGTCTTCATCCAGTTTTGGATCTCAGGCGTGGACACAACTCCAAGAGGATCTTCCTCCTGCTGGGCGGGCGCGGGCAAGGGCGCGGCCGCTCGGGGCGCGGGCGCGGGGTGCGCAGGCATGGGTGGCGGGCTGCGGCGCATTAACGAGCTCCGGTTAAAAGGACTGCCGTCCATTTTTCTACATTACACACTGAACATTAAAAATTCATAGCAATAACTCACTTAACACGAATACCGAAATGACACAGATAATACGCATCGGCTTAATGTAGAGCTAGGTCACGATATTGCAAATGATTGATTAATTTAATATACTAATTAGCCGACACGTCCGATCGCATCAACGGCATAATGGAATCTAATTATTAACACTAAATAAACGTAGATAGATAGAAAAATTGATTTAGCAAATGGTATTTTTAGTAGCATTATTTTTCACCAATGTTTAATTAAGATTGCAATTTAAATCAAAAATGTAAATGTAGTATTTTACTAATAAATTAAAGAAAAATGTTTTTTTCCGTATTTTTGTTTTTTTTCTTAAAGTTTTGACTCATCAAATTTCCTTTTAAGTAAACTTACATTACACTCCCTGCATACTGTCAATCACCTTTAACAAAAAACTGTCAATAATAGTAGAGGAGACGTGGAAGAAGAAAATTAAAATTAATTCAATTAAAAATATCTATGTAAACTTCTCGAAAGCCAAGTTATCAATAGGCATGTTTGTTAATATTATATTTGATAAAAAATATGTCTGATCAAGTTATCTGAAGGGTGAAGGTCGATCTTCCACGTCTCTTAGACTATAACGATACTGGAAGTGTCACTCGTACCGTTAGGAGGCTGTAGCTTATTACTAAGTAGCTGCCGCCCGCCCGCGACTTCGTCGTCGTGGAATTCGGGTAGAATTATTCCCTCGAGAACTTTTGACGTGTCCGGAATACAAAATACCATATTTCCAATTCCAAGAGCTAAGAACTAACTATATACAACGTTTCATGAAAAATCCGTTCAGTCATACGGAGCTGATTGACAACAAATACAGAAGCAAACACACAAACTTTTGCATTTATAATATTAGTTGGATTAGTTTAGAGGGAGTTTACATTTATTTCTTGAACGGTTACCTAATTGTTTGTTTTGAGGTGCATTTATACTAAGTTTCGAACTGATAAACAAATGGAATCAGTTTTTCCAGTACAAAGTTCAACACCCTAAAGCATCCCTCTTTAGGAGTCGTTTCGTTTTTTTTCAATTGCCTACGTAATTGTTTATTTTGAACTGCATTTATACCAAGTTTTAAGTTCATAAACAAATGAAATTTTTTTCCATCCAAAGTTTAACGCCCCAAGGCACTCATTTTTAGGGGTACACCTAGTTTAATGTTTTTCTCTAAGGTATACCTAATTGTTTGTTTTGAAGAGTATTTATACGAAGTTTCAAGTTGATAAATTCACCGAACTAGCTTTTTTTCATAGGCAATAACTTCAAACCCCTTTTTAACCCCCCTTCAGGTTTATTTCCAAAACTTTCTAAACCCGCAATAAAATCCGTCCGTACCGAAGACAACAGACAAACCGACATGAAATTCATACACCATTGGGATGTGTTGTGTTGCATAAATTGCATTTTTTCATTGTTATCTTCTTTTTCATTGGTATGCTGATATATGAGCTTGTTTAATTGTTTGGAAGTTTATATCAACTTTTTTATGAATACGCATTTTCATGTTCAATATGCAACGTCTATTTCGGGCATTCAGAGTACGCTTTGACTTTGATCCCAGATTTGGCAGGCCGGGCTACTGACAATTATATAATAATAGCCATTGGGCCTTAATACGTACAAGTGCGGATTTGGCTTTCAGGTCAAGAGGAGTCATATAGTCAAAGTCTAGTTATAGACAGGCTCCAATTCGTTGTCAATAATAAACCTCATGACCCCAATAACCGTAACCTTTGGGCACCACAGTAATTTGGTGACGATGACACATTAACTTATATGAGTTAGCGAGACTTAATAAAAACGAAACACTTACAAAAAAACCATTTATTTAATAACTTTTTTCCTATTATAGCTTATTTCTAGAATATTTACAAAGGCGTTATCACAACCCTTTACATTGTATTAATATACCCTGTTCAAAAAACCCAAAACATGAGTTTGAACATTATATTACACCTAACTTGTTTTTTTAGACTATAAAGTACTATTTTATTTGCCATGTTTTTTATGGAAAGAATGCTCATATTTTTCGCTCGAATAACTATTTCTTACGCGCCGGCTAGGACTCTCTTAGGAGATAAGAGATGAGGTCTGGCCACGCGGCCGTACGGCGCTGTGCCGTGGAAAATAGGGAAGATGCATATTTTTTTCATCTTGTATTGGAAAGCGCTGAGTAATAGGAACCGATCTGCGTACGCAAAAATTTGTTATGTTGATTATTTTATGAGTTATGAAGCTTTGAAAAGTCATTATTCATACCACTCGCAAGAACACTCCATACAAAATGGACAAAAGTTATGACGTCACAGCTATTGTTAGACTACAAAATGTAAGTATGGCGTTTAAACGAAATCTACAATTATTTCCGAAAATACTGTTTTTAGACCAACATCGTAGCAATAAAACATGACAAATTTGATGAGGATGTCCAAAAACTAAAATCAGAACTAAAACACAATATATATTTTTCACAAATATTGAACCTTAATCAAATAAAAATGAATAGTCAAAATGATTGATGTTTTTTTCTGTAAAATTGTTTTTGTTTACATTTACTTTCATAATATACCATTAAACCTCATTTTGATTTTCTGTGGCCAAATGCATAGAGCTATCTTCCAAGAGCGTTTTAGCTGACACGTAAGCAATAGTTATTCAAGCACTGTAGACCACAGCCCTATATATGTACGTCTCTATCCGAATTCATATACTACCTACAAGATTTTTACCTCTGCAACGACGGAATAGTATGGAATGCATGCATTTTTTAAATATGATACACTGAGAACCGTTGTTGTTTTAAGTGTGTTATTTTTCGAACGCTAACTTAACATGGTTTTTCATATATCATGTAGGCAGAATTTGGTGATATTAAAAACCGATAAGTCAGCTCGCGCTATTTCTTCTTAGTACTCCTTTAAAAAAAGTTTGGCCAAGACCCCAAGAGTGTAAAATACTTTACCATCTCCAATGGTAACTTCAATTGGTAACTTATTAATATCACTGGTTCAAGGTACAACCGTTTTAGGACGGATTATCAAAATAGTATGTATTTGTCTCCCCCAGAAACACTTAAAATATCTAGAAACAACCATTTTTCCGGGCACTAGCATTTTTATACAAAATAGTTGTATGGATCGGCCCTCAATATTATTAACAATTATATCACTTTTAGAATGCTGTAAACATACAATATCATTATCTTTTTTATGTAAACGTTATCACGTATTTTTTATTTTGAGCAATTTCATCAATTGAGCAACTTACTTAAAAAATATTAATTCCTAATTAAGCGCACATCTACAACATTGTTTACTTATAAATATAATAAACTAGCGTTCCTGCTGCAGCTTCTCCCGCAGTAATTTCCATACACACTTTGAATCCTCTTAAAACCCCTTCAGGGGTTGAAATTCAAAAAATCCTCAGTGCTCGCCTAAAAGGAACCTACCGACAAAATTTCACGTTTTTTTGAAGATTTGTCGATACATGAGTCACTAGTATTTCGCATATATATAGACATATATAAGATAGATTGGTTAATATTGAGGGGTATTTAACTTTTAAACCGTCGAGTATCAAAATGCTGCAACGCTCATCTTTTATATTTTAACGCAATCCTTATCCACTAAATTTGGTTTTACAAATGTTTCTTCGATATCGCCGCATGATCCATCAACTTCGACCTCTTCAACAAATCGTTCGACTTGTCTAGCAACTGGTTCATCTGCCTGTTGTGTACATAACCTACTAACCGTTTGAAACCTGTCCTTAACACAAAGGAAATTAAGGTTAAAATCGTGAAAACTGCTAAGAGCGCTATTGCGACAACGTCTAGCAAGTAATATTGAATGAAACTCAAATCCTTTGCTGGCGATTGCAAATGATAAGCCCCTTTATGTCTGATGACATACTCAGTCCAATACACCGCTCGTTCCAAAGGCGTCTCCTTCTGGTCTCTCAGCAACGTCTGCCGTTTTCTTACTTCTACTTTGTACTTTGGTTCGTTGATTACTTCTTTTATACCTTCATGCAGTTTCTCTGAAGTCAGATGTTGGAGGTCTAGTTTCTTCGCGTAGCCATCAACTTCAGCTTTGGCGGCGTTGGCGTCGTGGTCGCAAAACACGGGGATGGTGACTATCGGTACACCGTGATAGACCGTCTCGAACATGCTCAGCAGACCGCCGTGTGTGACGAACGCTTTTATCTTTGGATGACCTGAAACGTAATTTAGTGATTAATTTAAAATATTTTTATGAAATTTTTCATTTTAAGGATTCCGTACCCGAGGGTATCAATGAGACCCTATTACTGAGCACAGCGTCCGTCCGTCGGTTCGACTGTCAGAAGCCTCTTTCTAGTTCAGCAACGGTAAGAGCTAGAAGGTTGGAACTTTCAAAGAATATGTGTAGTTATGACATGATTACCAGCAAATAATAAAAATACCTAAAATAGTTAAAAAAATATGGTATAACTACTTAAAAATTAACTGATTAGAGACCAATTTTGTTCCAGTTGTTCTTTCATAACGGTTTAAGTTTCAGCTATCAAATTTGGCCTGATTTTAGTTTATAAGTACTCCATAGTCTAACAAAAAATATGAATTCAATAGTGTTCTGTTACAAAAATGTGGAAAATATATTGAAATTAAACCAGAAAATGACCGCTGCAGCTTAACAATCTGCCGACTTAGTTGCATATATAAAAGTTCTTATATCATTCAAATAAAGTCTAAAGTTGATTGGTTGACACCATGCCAAATTGGTCTAGTATGGAACCCTCAGTGCGCAAGTCCCACTTGCAGTTAGCTGGTTCACAATTTGAATTTGACAAAAACAGGTATTGCCAGAGAAGCACGAGACCTCTAACGTAATATTCTTTTGAATTAATAAGAAAGCCATTATAATTTTCTATTTAACATAGCTCTAGAAAAATTAGACATGGGCAGAGGACTGGGCAGTGCGGGCCCATTTAGATTATATTATACACCCTATTGATTAATAGTCAGTGGCGTAGCTACCGAACGGCTAGATGGTGCCACGCCCCGAGGGTCCCAAGCTCAGGGGGCCCTCGGATCCTGACCAGCAAACCTCGTATTTAACTAGCTAAAAATATTGTACCTTTGAAGTATTGATATATTGTATATTTATATTTTTACTTGGTAAAACCTAAACAGTTTAGTTAGGACACCAGTTTTTCTGCACCAAAGCCTCTGGTTACCTAGCTACGCCTTTCATTATAATGTTTAATGTAGCAATTCATCCACACCGACCACCAGTTTGCAGGGGGTTGGTGTAACGATGCTAGCGACATCTTTTATCCAGTGTCTCATGCCAAGGTAAAATAAGCGCCACCGTGTCAAATAGCAGAACTAATATGACAGCACCTAGACCGCGCTGACGAAGCTTTTCAAATACAACCACCGAACATGTTTTCGGGCTTTCTCTTATATCTCACCTAGCAAGTCCTGTTGCGGCAGCCACTTGTAAAGCCTCACGTTGGACGGTATGTCGGTCATGTTTTGCTCGGCATCTTGCTTCCACAGAACCCTCTGAGGGAGTCTTCCAAGTGCGTTCACAAACAACCGGTGCACTGAGATCGGCATCTTCGAGGTCTTCACCGAGGAACCCATGGAGATGTAGATGAATCCTGCCTCGCCGGCGCCGGAGATCCATTCTTCTATGTCCTGACAAATTACGTTAATCATTAGTACATCAAATTATGGAGCGACCGAGTCCATTCGAATGGCATCCGAGTTAGATAACAATTCTTGTATTAATGTGTTGGTCATGGAGCCAAGATACAGCTCCTACTTTGGGCCGTTGAGTGTGACTTTAATTATATTTTTATTTATTTATTTATTGACCAACCGCGTCCACCCCGATTTCTGCCGGAGACAGATACTTGCCTAGTCATCAACTTAACATAATTTCAACATAAATTACCTAAAATTTTAAAAAACAAGGGACTTACGTGTATTGCTAAAAAAGGGATTTCCAGACGATATGGTAAATATGGATATACCTACTAAGCCAGTGTCCGAGTCACTACTGCGCGCGTTGTATAATTTACACAATTTATTTCAATCTTTGTGTATTCTGTGTTAGTAAATGAATGTTTTTCTTCTTCTAAATAAATATCTTTATTTTACTCGTATTTATGCTAGGACCGCTGGTTGAATTATCCCACATTTTGAATTGAATAAATTACGTGCACAGAAATGCGAAAACAATTTGCTAAGGTAAGTAATTGTTAAGCATTATGTCGAATATTTGACAATTATAATAAATAATGACGGGCCGATACTTGTTTCACTGTCTATTTAAACTATACCCCTAAATATAAAATATTAATCCTATGTAGGGAGTTTGTACTGAGTAACATTATTGTTATGAATAAATAAAGAGAACAGGGCTAATATTCGTACAGTTCGATACTAAATATGAGATTAGGATTTAATTCTAGCGGGATTTGAACCGGGGCCTTTTGAATTGCTGAGTACCTCAGAGTCAATTTTAAATATAAATTAGTATTAATTTAAATAACTAGCAGCTTATTAATTAGTATACATAGTCCACGAGCGAGTTACAAATTTCGTCAATCATTTCCTCCTAGGCGATACAAGTAAAATGCTTCAGAGAGTTGTATCATGAAGCCTCGTGAACGTCAGCTGCGGTTCCACGGGTGGGTTGAGGAGTGGTAACATCAAAAGCACGTAGTTTTTTTTTATAAAGCCCTCCAAATCGAAGATTTACCAGATTATAACCCAATATGTTGAAGAATAAAAAAGTCGGCTGTCAATAAAGAGGTGGATTATACGTCAGCTGGTCACCAGAAGATGAAAGCTGACGTATAATCCACCACTTTATAGTCAACTGAATTTTTTTTCGTTCAAGATATTGGGGCTAGCTATAATCTGATAAATTTTGAATCAGGAAGGAAACATTTAAAAAAAAATGTCTACGTGCTACGTGAGGTTACCACTGCTCAACCCACCCCGGAACCACAGCTGACGCTCACGAGGCTTCATAATACAACTCTCTGAACCATTTTACAAGTTATCGCCCGGGAGGGAATTGGTCATGAAAATCTGTTGCTGGCTCGCGGACCATACCTAGTAATCTATAAATTTTAAATGAATTAATATCTGTTACTAAGAACGTCCGCTTGGCAGTGTATCTCCAAAGCCTGTAGCGATCGTGGATGAAAAATACAGTGTCGGCATCAGAGTCAGCCAAACTTTATGGACCTCCGCGATAGCGATAGCAGACCCAAGGAAGGATGCACATTAACTGGTAACTCGAAATAAAAAGAAATAAACAATAAAAAAAGCCCTTTGTTGTACCTATCTCGCCCGCGACGGCTAAATAAATTAATTTTTCTTCCTACTACGCTTTAATTTCATCATAATGGCCTTAAATACTCAGCACAAAGCAGCCCTTATTTGCTCTAGAGCAAATAAAGTTGCATACAAATTTCATTATTGCACTGTTTTGTATTTTTTTTTAATTTCGTTGGTTGATCAAGAAGTTTACACCAACAGCTACCCAATCCGCCCATTCACAGTCCGACGAGACAGCCGACCACTCTTCTGTGGACTTACTGTTAGCAAAAAAAAAAAAAACAGGCCACATATCGGCGGCCATATCGAACTGTGATTGTCTCGTCTAAAATGTTATGCTCAAAGTACTGGCTGATAAGATAGTATGGGTTACAAAAAGATTTTAAAAAAAATTGGCATAATATGACGATTAATAGACTAGATACAAATTTCTGTGAAAATTTTCGGATTTTCGACTTTAGCTTCAGAACCTATAGACCGATTTTAATAAATAGGGTATCTTAAGATTTGGGGAGAACGTGCGAGTGTCATAGGCTATATAAAATTTCTAAGGGTGCGTCATAACAGGTGCCAATATCCTTTTTACTTCGCTAGTTGGGTTTAACTGTACCTTTACGTTTTTTACCAACTTTTAGCAGCAGTAGAAAGAAAAGCAGATTATGCACCTCGCATCAAGTGATTTGTTATTGCGCTCGTGTTTTTAGAGCCCTCACTAGCGTTCGGGCTCCAAATCAACACTCGGCGCAATAATGAATCACTTTCTGCTTGGTGCAACAATCTACTATTTCCGTTTTTAAAACCTACGTTATAACTGATGTTAACGTGCATTATAATATAGTATTTGCAAGAATCCAGCAGAATTGATCACTGGAAGTTTTCCTTTTTTAAATGCAAAATTCAAAATAAAAGCGAATAGCTATACCTATCTTGAGTTTGTTAATAGACACACATAATAAAATTAAAATTCTTTTAATTTTAACCCTATTCTGAGTTCTCTATAATTTATAGTATAAAAAATGTTAGTGAATTCGGGTTGATCTCAGGTTGTCCAGGTCGCAAAATGACTAGATAGGTTGATTGACTACATCGCATAATGACTAGGTCGCATAATGCCCAGATCTTTATTAGACCACGTCGCACAATGACTAGGTCGCAAAATGCCCACATCTTTATTTGACTACATCGCACAATGACTAGGTCCCAAAATGCACAGATCTTTATTTGACTACATCGCACAATGACTAGGTCGCAAAATGCCCAGATTTTTCAATTTATGTATTATGTATTTCGCATAATTTATTAAACCTCGCATAGAAAAGGCGTCTCAAACTCTCATACTCGTACCACTACAGGGCCGATTTACGCTGAATTAAAAGAAAAAAAAACAGCAACACCTGAAACGATACAAACAGGGTAATTAGTATTTTATACTTGACTGTAGTGGTGTTATGCGATGTGGTCAAATAAAGATCTGAGCATTTTGCGACCTAGTTATTGTGCAATGTGGTCAAATAAAGATCTGGGCATTTTGCGACCTAGTCATTATACGATGTGGTCAAATAAAGATCTGGGCATTTTGTGACCTAGTTATTATGCAATGTGGTCAAATAAAGATCTGGGCATTTTGCGACCTAGTCATTATACGATGTGGTCAAATAAAGATCTGAGCATTTTGTGACCTAGTTATTGTGCAATGTGGTCAAATAAAGATCTGGGCATTTTGCGACCTAGTCATTATACGATGTGGTCAAATAAAGATCTGAGCATTTTGTGACCTAGTTATTGTGCAATGTGGTCAAATAAAGATCTGGGCATTATGCGACCTAGTCATTATGCGATGTAGTCAATCAACCTATCTAGTCATTCTGCGACCTGGACAACCTGAGATCAACCCGTGAATTTTTTGTAGTACAAATATTGTCTAAAATAATAAACTCACGAACAATTAGAAAATCCTGCTATTATAAAATATTTCCATTTCAACTGTTATCACCATACTAGATAACGTTCGTTTCCTGGGCTATTAAATAGTTCAAAAATATACTCACAGGGCTCAATCTCTTCGCTTCCTTACAATGAATACACGCAACTTCAGCCACATTCGGAAGATACGGCCGCGGATATGACACTGAATAATGTCCGTTCTGGAGAATAAAGCTGACATTCTTCGCCATGTCATACACATGCGGTATCTGAGGGCCGAAATGTCTTCGCAATACTGCTTGCAGGAATGTCGCCATCACACCATGCACGGTATAAGCCCCAACATGCCACGCAGCGTTCATCGCTCTATCCAACAAGCCCATGTTGTCTGTATAAGCTTTGCCAAAGAATGGTATTACGGAGTATGGCATTGGGCTCCCAGAAATACTCAAAGGCATGGCGTAGAAACCCACGGTGTTGATATACATAAACGGCACTTTGAGCTTATAGACGATGCCAAGGGCGCATTCTGGGTAGGTCCCGTCGAGGATTAGAAGGTCGAAGTTCCTTCCTGACCGGAGGAAAGATCGCGTTTCAATGTCGCTGAGAAACGCGTCGCAAACCTGAAAACATTTAATTGTATTTTATTATTGTATTTTTTATATTGGGTGTAGCAAAAATGATTTATAACCAAAGATCTCAAAAGAAGGATATGCCTATCAGTACAATTTCGTGTAACAAACAAGTCGCATAGAAGGTTGTCAAAAACCAGCGCCATGGCTTAACCACACCCTATTGCTGATTTCTTAGTTCTTACGACATACAAAAGTCTAAAATTGCTTGATTCACACGCTATCATATCATTGTGGACGGTGTGGTCGGTGGTGCTGCGGTCTGATGCACGCTGCACCTCACGATGCGGGAGGGCATTTTGTCAATTATAACAGTGTCACTTAAATGGGTGTCATGGATGGTGGTTGACAAATAGTTGACATACGACTGCACCTGCGATGGTGTCTGATTCGCGTTATGACACCCCAAAAGTAAGCATCGCGCAAAATTGCTTTGAGCAGTTCCTTACTATATATTTCAATGTTTAAAACTACTTTTTTAAGAAGGCTGGCCTCTGGCTTTTTGTTTAGTTTATATTTCCGATGTGAAAAGCTTCTTCCATCCGGGGAAAATACGAAATTCTAATAGTTTGTTTTATATAATAGTATTTTTATAATTAAGTATCCCATGTGTTCATCCAGGTATAAGCTATCTCCATTCCAAATTGCATCCAAACCCGTCCGGCCGTTGAAGCGTGAAGGATTAACAAAACACACACACACACACACACACACACACACACACACACACACACACACACACACACACACTCACAAACTTTCTCATTTATAATATTTATAAGTGTGATTATACGAATAACAAATCGTTGTTTTTGGTATAACCAAGAAATAATATTTAGAGCAGAATATACATTTCAGTTTTACTTTTGAAAGCAAGAATCCAATTCCATTTCCAAGAAATAAAAACGAAAACAATATATATAGCAACCACAATTTATTCTATCACCCAAAAGGATATCTTAAGCAAATGGCCCACTGTTTGCTCAGATCAAATATGCGTATTTTCGACCCAAGCTCTTGGTTCCCTAAAGTTGTTTGTTCAGGACGCAATCTAGTAGATAAGCGTATCCTAATGTGGGATCACTATTTTCTGTTTCAATTTTGTTTTTACAATTGCTCAAGATCTTGCGAATCGAAACCTTAGTAAAAACGGAATAAAGTTTACCTTCGACCCACGTTTTTGCTAAGGCACGTGTCTTGCCGCGCCAGTGAATCTGTATTTCTGTATTTACGACAAGTTTTTCCAGCAATAAAGTCACGTTAAGCATATACTGTACATAATAAAATGTTATAGATATTTTATGAAAAAATATGATGTTTTACTTGGATACGAAGAAAATCAAAAACAGAATCCTTACTGGCCTAATTATTACTGCGAAATTTTATTTTATTTCGCTATCACTTGAATTTCGAAATACCTTGAATTCTACACTGAAAAATTCGCGAGCATTAACTACTTAGATATATAATTGACAATAACATCCTCACAACACGAGATTATGTATAATTTTCTTACGTTATAAAAACAACAATATAATGATCATTTACCTCATAACCGTAGCGAAATATATCCTGAACTGGCAGCGGCTCTTCTCCCCGCATCCTCGCTCCTACCAGGTCATGGGTCATGTAGCTCCTCACGTAAGATACTAAGCCTTCCGGAGCTATTTCCTCAAGACCTTGGATGTGGAAGTCAGGTGGGAAGGCGCTTATGAACGTTATGTTGTGACCTCTGGAAAAATTGAAGATACCGATTAGTTTAATGATTGAATTTTGATCATCGACGGATCTTAACTTTTATTGTAGGTCAAAGCAAGATTTTCAGACTATGTGAGAACTGTGAGAAGGCTTAGTAGGGCCTATTTGATAAGTTCAGTGACTGACCTTTCTTTTAATAATGCCTTTTGATTATAGAAGTAAATGCATTTGCTAAAAATATTTGACTGTCGATGATTTTCTTATATGGTCCTTAAGCAACCCTTGAACTGTTTTGATAAAGGAGCTTTTTGATTAAACCATGCCAGTCAGCTCCGTGTTATTACCATGTGTTTACTAAAGCAGTTCTCGCTATCGAAATCTATGGAAAATACTGCTATTTTCCCATACAAGTAAAAGGGACCGAGCGATAGTTTTCTATAACGAGAACGGTTTGCAATAAACTCATGGTAGATACACTGAGCGCCAAGCTAAAAAACCTATCTATATGCACATTAAAATGCAACTAATACGTACTAATTAGAATAAAGACAAAAAAACCAGCACTTATATCAATCAAGAGTTCATCTCTTACAAACAAATGAGACGACTACTTCTTCGAGGAGTTATAAATAGGCAATATTCACCGACGAAGAAAAACTCATTATCGCATGGAAGTTATTTGACAGGAAAAAAACCTTGACCTGAATTGACTATTTAAGAACGAATGTACCTATCTTAAAGAGTCACGTATAGGATTTATTATCTCTTCGAAAGACAAATGAGCATCAACCACTCGTCTCCTGATAAGACCTCTGGCTATCTCCCAGAAGGATATCTTGTGTGACTTGCTGCCACCTACGGTAACCGTAAGTATCGCTGCTCAATGACTCAACTCCTGAGAAGACCCCTGGCAAGGTCTCAGCAGGGCATCTTGTGTGACTCGCTGCCACCCACAATGGTTATCGCTGCTAAAGCTAAACTCACCTTCTGATAAGACCCCTGGCTAGCTCCCAGAAGGGCATTTTGTGTGACTTGGTGCCTCCCATGGTGATCATGAGGATGTCGCTGCCGCACACTGACGCTGCCAACAGGATCGGCAGGCACAGTATTGGCCATCGTGAGCCTTGCTGGAAAGGAAATTAAGGTTATATTTCTGTTTTTGAAGGAGGTTTTGTGTTTAGGGAAACAAGACCTTTTTTGATACTTAAATAAAAAGACTTTGTTTGACGTTTATGATATTTTGTGATTAAAGATCCCAATTTAACTTTTATCTTATCATAAATCAAGTGGTAATCATTGTCAAATTATTAAATGACTGGTAGTAATTTTGGGTCTATGCCGTGGGATTCGCGTGCCATTGTTGTTTGACACTGTTTATGCGCATGCGCATACTGCGCGGGCATTAAGACTTGAGTACCTGATATTAATATCTGCCTTATTTATTACATTATGCACCAGCAAGAAGTTTAGGTCATTGACATACAAAAAGGTTCGAGTAAGAAACCATAATTATCTGCCAAATTAAATGGCCTATTTCACTAACATGATTTAACGTCTTATAAACATTTAAAAACATTAAGTACCATAAGGTCGACTTTCGAAAAAGTCGAAAGTGACCAACAATGGAAAATTAGATACAAAATTCAAGTGAACGCAGAGAAAATTGCCAATAAGCTTTATTACCCTTTCCGTCATCAGTAGCTAGCCCTGGACCTAGTTTAGGTCGGTTGGCACACATCGTTTCGCAAAGTGAAATGACGAAGTGATCTAATTGCGACATTGCCGGGACTGCTCAAGCGAAACGCAGTTAATGGTAACAATAATAAGCATAGCTAATATAGATATGTTGCTTTATGATTAAAACGACCTTTTTATCAAACGTTGCCTGGCAGATGTAGTAAGCGATTATGAGCGAGTTGCCTACAAAGCAAGATACCCTACAGGCAGGATGTCTCAAAAGCAAGATGGCCAAAAAGCAAGATGTCCCAGAAACAAGATGCCTCAGAAGCAAGATGGCTAAAAAGCAAGATGGCTAACAATCTGGATGTCTCAAAAGCAAGATCTATCAGAAGCAAGATAGCCAAAAAGCAGGACCTTGACCCTGTCTATATGTTTCTTTATTTATTTTATTTGTTACGTTTACCTACGATAAAAACTATTTTAGGTGTCTTGCTTTGCAGGCTTTAAATTACCAAGCAATTTGTCTTCAAGACATTCAACTACTTAGACATTTTACTTGGTAGTCTTTTTAACAAGTAAGCCATTTGCCTAGACGGCATTTAATCACTTGGACATTTTGCTTTGTAGGCATAATACATAGGCATCTTACTTTGTTAGGCATCTTGCGTTGTAGGCAACTCGCTCATAACCCCTTGTCAGAAGCCAATCTTAATTTTTTCATGTCATGAGTAACTCATTTTATCACTATCAAAAGTAAAGTTAAGAAAAACAAATACCGAATGGTGACGTAAAATCATTTTTGCTCGTAAAATGGTGTACCCTTAGAATTCTAATACGTATAGCCTATGACACTCCTGACCTGCACCGGCGATCCCTGGGTTTCGATGGGCGTGCTGTGGTATATATTTTCTACTTTGATTTGTATAAAACTGTAGACATCATTATTATCTTATATGTGTACTGTTTTGAAAAAAAGATACCTCACCGAGTTTCTTGCCGGCTCTTCTCAGTAGAGGATTTTTTCGAACCGGTGGTAGACTCATTCCTTGACCTTCATAAGAGCTTGTAAAACCCTAAATTGAATATAGATACTTTGACTTTGACTTTGACACTTGCACGTTCTCCACGAATCATATGATATGCCATTTATTAAAATCGGTCCAGTAGTTCAGGAGCTAAAATGGAAGATCCTATTTTTAGTCACACATACATACATAGACTGTTAAATTCTATACCCCGTACCCTATTTTTGGTTTTGCACAGTCGGGTAAAAACGGAGATTATGATTAAATGCAACTTCTTTTCCATACATATTTATATTAAATCGTAAAGTGGAAAAAGTCTGTACATTGAAGATAACAATGAAAAAATGTTATATGTTATTCTGAACTCCACGCCTATTTATCTGATTGTCGGTTAGTCTGTGAGTATGAAAATCATGAAGAATTGCTTTCAAGCATTTCGCCGATTAGACATGGGTCCCAAATAATAAACTACCATCAATTATGATTTCTATTTATAGGCTAATTAACATTATTTTAATAAGCCAACACACTGTGGTTATAATTTCAAGCTACTACGACTTCACTATGATTATTAGAATGCATTTCCATTTCTAGAAATCACGTGGGCGTTATGAAATACATTATGCACTGTTGCACGACACGTGTACCTACTCAATTGCACTTGCAGCCTTAGACACGTGCAATACTTCGGCATTTGGTGATCAACTAAAATACAATATGAATGGAAAGGGTCTTATGGCTAGGGTTGCCAACCGTACTATAATATATAGTATTGTACTATATTTTGGCTCTGTGTACTATATACTGTTGAAAAAATATATAGTACGCAAAAATACTATATTTCGGTCAGTCCTTACAAATGGGCTTTGAATTGGCCAGTTCTACAATGTTACTAAGTATTATTTTTTATTACGCATACACATATTATTATTTAAACGCAACGCAACCTTACGCTTCGTTGTGCTGTCGAGCGTGTTTCAGAACTAATACGAATATTTTCAGTGATTAATCTGAAATGGCGGGAAGAGAGAAATAGCTCGTCTATAAGTTTAATAAAAAGTGAACTTTTGATTTATGTAAGTTTAAATTGTGACCTTAATGATTCAATAATTTCCTTTCGCGGGGCAATGAATCGCCATTTACGTTCGTGCGAAAATAAAAAAAGAAATTTTCGCAGCTTGGATAGATTGGAATGCTAGACGAGTTTTGAGTACTATATTTAATCGATTATATCTTACATAAAATCTTTTTTAAAGGTTTTTCCTTAAAGTGTAGGTACTTTAAGGAAAAACCTTTAAAAAATATTATTATATATTATATTTTCTTTCAGTGAACTATATTATTTATACCTGTGACTAGAAAGTACTATATTTTTCCCATAAATAGTTGGCAACCCTACTTATGGCGGTGGTTGCGTAGTTCTTATAAATATTTGTAAAAGAACTTTGATGTGACGTAAGCGGCTTACGCGCCGTTTAGTAATCACCTGACTGCGCGTAGCCAAAGGAGGGTGTAGAGTTAAACAGTCTTTATATATATGTATGTAGTTAGTGGCCAAAAATCGGATGTTCCAGCTAAAGCTCCTGAACAACTGTACCGATTTTAGGGTTCTGTACCTCAAAAGGAAATCACTCGTGTGTCTGTCTGTCCGTCTTCCACAGCCAATTTGCTCCGAAACCACTGAACCGATTGAGTTGAAATTTGGTATACTTATTATGTAAGTCGGTGACCGCAAGACGGAACGTGTAACATAAATAAATGAATTTTATACTAATTACTCCAAAATTGACAAGCATGACTAGCCATATATTAAAACACTGATATTTAGTACAGCGCAAATCCAACTCAGGGGGGGCATGGCTCCCTAAGCCCCCCTCTTGGATCTACTTTTGGATCGGATCCGTTTGAGACTGATGCGACCGCCGTTACAGCTGGACGAACCAGTGTAAATACGAGGTAAGTCGGTCTGTTCTGTTTGACACTGATGCTAAAACGCCATATTATTTAGGCGGACGAACTAGTGTAATTTAGAGACAAGATTACCTACATTTCTCCGGTCGCCGCATACGACTGGTGTTTATAATAATAATAATAATAATAATAAATCATTTATTTTCAGGCATCTAGTGGCCCATACATAAATACCTTACAGACTAACATACATATTAAAATACAAACAAAATAACTTAAAACTAACACACTATTTCTGCTGTGTGTGACGCAATTTCATGGTGTCATATTCCATCAGCCGGCCGCGGAATCGCCGAAATATGACACCCTTCGGCCAAAACTCTTGTACCATGAAGGCCGATAGATCTTTTATCGGTACGCTCACCACAAAGGAGTTGAAATTCACCTTGTGGCGGGATTCCAACCGCTCGACCCTCAGGTTTAGCTTGGTCTTGATCTGCACATACTCTACAATGTCTTCCGCCTTTGTAGAGTGGTGTAGTCGGGACACGTACAGCAGCGTCGTGGGTGTAGCTGGACGCAACAGATGTTTCGGTCCAGTCGGTGCAGATCCGCACTGGTTTCTTGGGGTGGGTTTCTTCTTCCTCTCCACCCTAGTGAAACCATCGCTGTCCACCTTCAAACCAGTCTTCGGCAGGTCAATTGGTTGACAACGGCGTGTAGCGGCAGGTCTGCTTGTAGCTGCTGCGTAGTTACGCCGAGGTGTCGACGCACTCACGCAGTTCGTCACCTCTACCGAGGCAGAGGGAGGGGCGGTGGGGCGCGGCGCAACGGGTGTTGTCACAACAGCAGTCGACGCATCGAAAATCGCCGACTCAACTCTGCTGTTCGATGCACTTTGCGCTCCACGACACGAGTTCATATTAGAGGCCTCGCGTGACCTACATTCCGAAATAGTATTACGTAGTAATACTACCTCGGAATGCAACTCACTAATGGTGCTATTCGACACCTCTAACTTGCACTGCATCTCAGCCAGACCGGCTTTAAGGGATGTTATGTCCTTAAGCAGGCTGGTGACATCGACGTGATCGAAAGTGACGGGGGGTAGCTTGCGCAATTCCTTCGCCACGAAAGCGGGCACGTCGTCTGGATCGGTCGCCTTGAACATCGTTATGATGTCCTGGAGACTCTTCACGCCACCATCCCTTCGGCGAGAGGGCATCTGGTCGGTCTTACCGAGCGACTGGAACAGCAGCGCCTTGCTACTGCAAATCTCATCCTCCTTGAAGCTTGATTTGCAGATCTGCACGATGCTGATCTCGTCCATGGTATCGATGGCGTTTTGGATAAACGCCAACAGTTCATTCGCTATGAGTTGTTGCGAACCCATAGCGACGATAGCGGGCAGCGACTAAAGTCACGCAATTCGCGAAATATGATATTTCCTACAGTGCAGTATAGCACGTCCGTTTCCGTCCGCGCATCGCGCTGCACTTTAAGTCGGTCGGATCTGTTTGAGAGTAATTTAAGTAATTGAGCCATAAGAAGACATTCACATAATCTACAATTTATAAAATAAAAAAACCGACTTCAAATAGCCTTTGAAAAGTACCTAAGTTTTTTGTTCACATTTTATTTATTATCCTGTGATTTAACGACACACATTTACTACATAAGTAGCAATAGCATAATGCCAATTGCTCATCACCATTTACAAACTGTTGCTATCCACGGTGCAAGGATGTCAATCGTTGAGGACTTCTCCTGGTTCTTCAATTTTACTACATGAATTTTCATGGACATAAGTTGCTTCAGAACTTTATACAGCAATTTAATCGCCAACCGTGAAATACTCAACATTTAGGAGTTCCGGTGATCATCTATGGTCTTCATCAACAGTTCCACTTCACCAAATAATGCTTTAAAAACGTAACTGCTTGAGTTATTACAGAAAATACTAAAATTGCTCAATGCTTGCCTATAATATTTGAAGAGTTCCATCGATTTCTCATAGATCCTCTGATCATAACTCGACTTTGACGACAACGGGACCAAACTGGAGGTATACCCTACCGATTAAAAAAAGAATTTTCAAAATCGGTTTATAAATGACGAAGTTCTGAAGTAACAAACATTTAAAAAAAATACAACCGAATTGAGAACCTCCTCCTGTTTTTTGAAGTCGGTTAAAAATATGTCATTAAAGCGAAAAGACTACGTATTCGAATCAATATTTAGCTCACTTACTCAGTTCAGATTAGTAGCTCTTTTGTTGCATTTCGTTCGGCACCTCACATTATCTTTAAAGGATGACTTGCGACAGAGTGAGAGTAGCGATGAGCTAGATCGCCCGACGCGACCTCGTGGCGCGTCATGCATCACTTTTTACACACACACACACACACCCACACAAACCATCTCTAAAGATATACTGATGAATGGTTAAATATGATAAAATAGAATTTGAGAACAGAATGGGATTGGGCACTGACTTCTGTAACACAGGTCTGTAGAACCTAGCTCAGAAGTTAAGGGCTTCAAATGAATATTGTAGCAATTTTTGTCAATAAAACATTATTATTATTATTATATGATATGTCCTAAGATGGTATCGCCCATCGCCATACAGATAGTCCACCATGTTGGAGAGGAGGATGATAAGCATCTGCACGCATTCTATGCTATTTCTTCACTCCCAGTGCAGCAGAGGACTAATTAATCGAACGTGGCCACAAGTAGCCTTGTGGCTCTGCCCATCCCATTAGGGATTTCGGGCGTGATGCTATGTATGTGTATGTATGATATGTATATTTGATCGGCAATATTCGGAATCGTTCGGTGGGTCGCGGTAAGTCAAAAGAAATCATTGTTGCTTTGCTTGACTGACACAGTGAACTAGAAGACATTTAAATCACTCGCTCCCTCGCTACACATCTCTAGCCATAAGTAAAAATACGTTATCGACTCCGGCGGGAATTGGACCCGCAACCTCAAGCTTCCAGAGAGTCCAATATTGGTACCACTGCACAGGTAGCACGAGCTGCCCGCGAGTGATTTGTCAGTGCATCCCTTACACTTTTGACTAATTTGACAGAGACGCACTGATCGACAAAAGACTCGCGGGCAGGTTATAATATTAATGATATATTTTTGCCCAAGACAACTACCTATACCTACTCATTCAATATTAACGACAATACTAACTCAAGCAGAAAGTGCGAAATCGCTAACAAAGTTAAGTAGGGGTCCATATTGGCTCACATAAAATTCTTATTCCTATTTTTTATTTCACTACTGATTTGTATTCATAATAATCACTCTTCATAATTTTTTTCCTCATACTTTTTTTATTCATACATTTTTATTCCTAATAACGGAACTCATAACAGACAGTTATCATATTTTTTTTATTAATACTGTCATTACTTAGAACATGTTTGAATTCATAATTTTTTTTTTCATAACTTTTTGCTTCATAACATACTGTGATCATATTTTTTTAATTAATAATTTCATTACCAAGAACATACTTCAACTCATAATTTTGTTTTTCAGAATAGTTTCCTTCATAACAGACAGTTCTCATAATTGCCTTATTAATCATGACATTGCTAAGAAAATATTTGAACTCATAATAAGGGTTTTTACAACAGTAACTTAACTATTCAAAATAAGATTTAATTCGGAAATACGAAAGTGAAGTTGTAGGCAGGGCTGGGTATCCCTACCTACAACTTCACTTTCAAGATGGCAACCCTATGGATTTAAGCAAATTAATATAA
This sequence comes from Tortricodes alternella, assembly GCA_947859335.1. Classification (NCBI taxonomy): domain Eukaryota; kingdom Metazoa; phylum Arthropoda; class Insecta; order Lepidoptera; family Tortricidae; genus Tortricodes; species Tortricodes alternella. Next base: position 19,529,615 of record OX401968.1, on the reverse strand, counting down.
CAGCATGAACCTACGAGTATTTAGCATAAAATCTTACCAATAAGCAAGATTTTCTGGACTGTTACAAAAAAAAGACCTAACATCGAAGGCTAAGGCGGGAGCTCCGCTTCGCTTCGCTCCCGCCTTAACCTTCTGAACCTAACCTATCCGAGTCGCTTCTGCTCTGACCCATTTTGCTCGCTCGCTTCGCTCGCTCGCTCAGAAGTTTTCTTAAGTGCCTATCCAGTTTCATTTACACTTATGATTAAAAAATACATTAAAATAAATATTAGTATAAAACAGTTGTATGATTGATTATGGAAATTATAAATTTCAATAATGCGGATAAACAGTACTTATGATTAAGAAAAGTATGAACTCAAATATTAGTATAAAAAAATATATGAATATTGACGTTATGTATTACAATGATTAGGAGTTTCGATCGGTAGTATAAGAAAATATATGAATACAAATATTAGTATTAACAAGTTGTATGATTAGTGATATTATGAATTCCGATGATTATGAGTTTCGATCGTTAGTATAAAATATTTTTATGAAGAATGATCATTATGATGTAAAATGGTATGAGAAATATTTTCGGACTTCCGATAATAGGATTTAAAAAGTTATGTGAAAAAAGGCGCACCCGTTAAGTAGAAACACGCAAGTTATTTATAACTGAATCTTGAACTTTTCTCGTCAGGCTGTTAACTATTTTAGGTAATAGTTAATAAAACTGTTAAGCGGATTGCTTTGACATAGATAACGCAACAGTGATATAACTTTAGATTTAAACTGCAATTAAAACGTAATACATTGGAAGTAGGAAAGGTACCAGAAAAGTGCTGCGTTTCTTTTAACAGGCCAACGGCATAAATCACCCTTTACATACAAAAGGCGATAACGATTTCCACCCCTTAAATGTGAACCGATTTTTACACATTTTTGATAGGTTGTCAGTCAGAACAAAATCTAGGTTTCAGATCAAAAAATGGTCAACATCGGTTAACATTTAAGGGGTGGAAATCGTTATCGCCTTTTGTATGAAAATCCGTAGGTTCGCACTCAGAAAAAATAGCTCTTAACAGCTCAGAAAAAATGTCTTGTAACAGTTCGAAAAATGTGTGGTCTCAAAAACCATAATTTGTGCTACAAATTCTCCGTTCGTCTTGCCCTATATTCAATAGTGCGATTTCCTATTGTGCCCAGCGGATTAAAAAAACAATTAATTTAGACTGTAAGAAGATAGTCATTTGGTTTTAATTTGAATGTGCTCTCATCGCTTATCAGCCGCAGAATGTTAAGTTCACCTTAATAGGTTTTTTATCAGTTTTTTATACGAAGTTTATATACAAAAGGAATTATAAGTTTTGTGTTAAAACATCAATAAAGCCACACCTAAATCAGCAAATTAACAGTCATTGTCAGGATACTTTTAAAAACAAATTTAGTTTCCCACACACTGTTATATCGACGTGTCATTGACATTGTTATATTACAGTATCAATGACGCAAGTGTGAAAATCATACTAATGATATTTCGTAAATTATGTCCGAGACAACCCACAACTTAAGGGCCAGCGTATACAATGGCACGTCACGGAAAAGGATACTGCGTCAGTTTTTAGGGTTCCGCACCCGAAGGGATCAACGGGACCTTATTACTGAGCCTACAACGTCTGTCCGTCCGTCCGTCTTTCAGAAGCGTCTGTCTAGCTCAGCAAAGAGCTACAAGGAAGATATTTTTAGAGAATTAGATATGTGATGTTATGGCATGAATACTAGCAAAGCTATCAAAAAGTTTTAAGCCTGAGAAGCTCCCTATACATTGATACCCTAAAAAATTACTGATTTGAGACCAATTTTGTTCGAGCTGTATTTCCAAAACGGCTTAAGTTTCAGCCATCAAATTGGGCTTGATTTTAGTTTATAGGTACTCCATAGTCAAACAACAATTATCAATTCAATGATGTTTTGTATTAAAATGTGAAAAGTATATTTTAATCAAACCAGAAAATTACCGCTGCAAACAATCTGCCAACTTACTTGCAACTGTCAAAGTTCTTATATCATTAACTTAAAGTATATTATTGATTGGTTGAGACCATGCCAAATTGGCATAGTACGGAACCCTCAAGCGCACGCCATCGAACGCCACGCATAGGCTATTTCTTTCAACTATGTAAATAAAGCACACCTTTAACCCGGAATTTACTTGGACGAAGTCGCGAACATGAGCTTATATTGAAATATAGACAGCAGGTTATATTTTTTCTTACATCATATTGTTTACCCTTGGGCCACAATACTGTTAATTGCTTTAAACATTCTTTTCAAACTAATTATTCATTTACGACTCAAGTTACGTAATCAGAAACAAGCATGGAGCAATAAGTAGAGGTTCACTGAACTTTGATTTTCGTATGTACAAATCTTATATGTACGTATTATGTCGGAAATATTGACTGAATAATTTTACACTTACTTACATGTACGAAATGTTGTCAAGATCATTATTATTTTGATAATTATTACGAGTCTAGTTAAAGTTAGCTACTGCCATAAGCATCATTATTACAAAATTATAGGTACTTATTCTATGTATTATCATAATATAAATATCGTTTTCAAAAAGCGACGTAATCAATTTCTGTTTCTTATTGCGCGTATATCAAATTTAATCTATGCAAAATGCCGGAAGATACATATAAAAAAGATAGATCGGAAAAAAAATTAAGCCAATCCAGAAATGGTATCAAAATGGTGGTTTTTGAAAATTTCAAGAATATAAATTAAGTTTTCCCAAGTTTACCAGGCAGGATTTAAAACCTGATTTTATTGTTACATGTTGTATTATTAATTCGATTCATTTTTACTAGTCTTATTTTGGTAAACAAGTTTCTAACCTCAAAATGTATCTTTTTTGGCTAAGACGCCTATTTCTTCGTAAACAAAGTAACCGGAGATAATAATTTAAGACAGCACTTTGCAAATTCACCTAGGATTGCTTTACTTAGGAGAAAACCGGTGTTTCACACAAAAAAGGTACATTTTGAGGATATAAACTTATTTATCTACACCCATATCATAAAACCTGCATTGGTTAATCAAAAACCATAGGAAATGACCACCATTTTGACAACCAATTAGGAAAAACCAATGCTGCGATGAAGAAATAACATGACTTCTTTATCGTTTTTAGTAAAGAAATGAGATTAAATTTGGAACAGCTGTCAAACTCAAGTGGGTCTCTATTCTAGTATCCATAGATATTAAAACAGTTATTGATACGAAACGTCAATTCAGTATGTTTTTTTAATATAAACTGCACAATATTTGATCTCGAGTGACGTGAGAATAGAGACTTCATCCGTTTGTCTATGATTTTTAAAAAAAAATGGTCTTGACGGACGGCCGCCATTATTGACGCGCCGCGCCGCGTTGACGTTTTGCTGAACGAAAGTAGAATTTTGTTGAATTGAATAGAAAAAGTTCATGTGTAATTTACATTTTAGTTGAAAATATGAATAGTAAGTAGTCTTCTCGGACTGTGTGTGATGTGAAAATGTGCCGGATATCGGAAATATGCAGCCACGATTGCAACAAATAACTTGTTGCCAGAAAATATTGTTTCTGAACCCATCATGGAGGATTTATAATGTGTGTAGATAAAGTTATGTATGCAACTCTGCATAATTTGGCCTTAAAACACACGTGCGATCTTATTATGAAACTCGCTAAAAGCTCGTTTCATAAAACCGCACTAGTGTTTTAAGGCCTATCATTATGCAACCGTTGCATAAACTACTATTACCAAATAAGACAAGAAAGGATGAATCGCCTTTACCTAGTTAATTTTTTTATTATGTATTCGTGTCATCCTACTATCCTACTTCCTACTATACAGGTGTCTCATTGAAATCGGTCAGTATGGGAAAGTCTGAAACTATAAGACATACGAAGATCTGTTCTTAGGAACCATGTCATCGATTTTAATGGGAAGAACAACCATGGTGGACATTTGGATAGATTCAAGTACCTTGCAATCTTAGAAGATCGTTTAGAGGCCCTAGGAGACATGTCGGCAGAAGTAAGAGAACAACTTTATTTTCAACAGTATTAGTATTATCTAGTATTAGTATTAGTATTTTTTAGGAGTATGAATGCGGTTTTTTTTATTAAAATCGATGACATGGTTCCAAAGAACAGATCTTCGTATGTCTTATAGTTTCAGACTTTCCCATACTGACCGATTTCAATGAGACACCCGGTATAAATGCGAAAGTTTGGATGGACGTGTTTGTTACTCAATCACGCCAAAATGGCTGAACGGATTTGGATGAAGTTTGGCGCAGAGATAGATTATAGTCTGGAATAGCACGTAGGCTACTTTTTATCCCGGAGAATTTAAAAGTTCCCGAGGGAATTCCACGCAAACGAACTCGCGGGCAGAAGCTAGTCCTTACTATTCATTACAATTTTTTTTGTTTCTTTGTTTGTTCTTCTTTCATGTTAAAACTGTGTGATGGATTGACTTGATTTTTAGGATAGCGTTAGTTGGAAGGCCAAAGAGGGACACGAACACTTTTTATCCTGGAAAAATACTCAGTTCCTGAAGAAACAGCGATAAATTCCGCGCAGACTTAGTCGCGGGCAAAAGCTAGTGTAGGTATAATTGAAAAGAGTGAAACTCCCATTAGCCATATAATTTTAAATGTTTTATTGTCGTCCTAAATCTTTGTAAATGACGAGTACAGCAGCTGTTGCTTTTATAATGAATTACCTTGAGTATCAAGTTTGTGTTAAAATTTTATTTGAAAATTTATGTAAGTTATACCTCTAATAAACAAGTTACAAGCAGCACATAGGCTGTATTTATAAGAACGTTATAGCCGTTTTAACTCTAATTATATCATACTAGCTTCTGCCCGCGACTTCGTCCGCGTGGAATTAGGTTATAGTAATTTCCCCGGGAACCTTTGAATTTTCTGGGATAAAAGTACCCTATTTTCTAATTCAGGACCAAAGGTAACTAACTATATACCAAGTTTCATCATAAGGTGATGAGGTGTTTAGTATAATATACATGTACAATGTTCAGCGGTTGCGGAGCTAACATACAGATAGACACACGCATACACTTTCGCATTTATTATATTTATTATAGTAGGATATATTAACCTTAAGAATAGCTTTTGCCCGTGACTTCTCACCAAGTAGAACTGTGCAATTTTCGGTGATAAAATACTTAAAATATTATGCCAGTGCTTCGTCATAGAAACAACGGTTGTAGTTCAACACTATGAAGTGCAGATGTAAACACGGGTGCAACCGCTCACACTCGAACACGCAACGTAAAGTTGGTCATAGCATTTCTTGCGCAGATCAACACAGTCAGTCGACAGTCTGCAGCGTCTGACCTAGGGACTTTGAGAGTTCTTACATTCAGTTAATCTATCTGGTCTTTCTGCATATTGGACCATCTTACGCATTACAATCCTACAAAGTAATATAATCGAAGCTGTCATTTTGACTGGATGTAAACGGGAAGAAGAGGTGATTATTCCAAATTTTACAGTAATACCTACCATGAAATTTCCCCTTCCAGTCAAGCACGTTGTCACGCACAGTGCGGTTTCAGAGGAATTTCATCCGGAAGTGGAATGAGCTGATGCCGAGGTTTTTGCAAGGGACTACAGTATGGGGTTTCTTCAAGAAGGAAGTCAATTAGTTTTTAAATGGTAAGCAACACGCATATGAAACGGGTCTAAATCGGGTGCTGTAAACATTTTTGCCGATATTTTTTCGCAACATACTTTTTTGCATACCAACGTTTCGTCGAATAATTAAAATGTCGAAATATGTTTGGTCAAAATTGTTTTGCATAGTATTGTTTAGTCGAATTTTTTTAGTATATTTGTATGGAACAACGTTATTTTTTCGAATAATGACGTTATTGGTATAACGTTGTTATTCCGTTTGTTACCACTATTTTTTTTATGACCAGTCATATTACCTATATATTATAGAGGGTATATTTGGAAAACAAATATTCATATGAAGTTAACGACTCTGAGGCGAAGTCGACGGAGCTCCGCTTCGCGGAGCTCTTGTTTCGCCTTGTTGTGGCGCTTCGCGCCTTGACACAATTCCAACCTAACTTAACCTATAGATTAGTTGAGCAATCATTTGCCCTGGGTATGGTATATTGCGGGGGTCTCCGCCCCCCGAACCCCCCCTTATAGCCGGCTCCACCCCCCCGCCTCCTCTTTGCTGTTCCGCCTATCCATGTATCAAAAATTCATTCATCTATCTCCAAAAATGTTTCGACCTACCAATATTACGATTTAACCTTTTAGTAATTACAATTTTAGACTTAGACCAAAAGTGCTTCAGAACAAAAAATATGCATGCAAAAAAATTTCATGCTAAAAAAGAAGTATGCCATACAATGTTACACCCAACATTCTCGACCAGAAAAAAATTATAGCACATACAATTTTGACCATACGAAGGGCACCCATATGTAACCCTTAGTGTTGCAGGCGTTCATGGGCTACGGTAACCGCTTACTATCGTGCGGGGCATAGCAGATGGCGTACACTTTTTGAAAAAAGCACTTGCAGTTTTTAGTCTCTAATTTTTTCTCCAAGACCATTCATATTATAAGTTCCAAGGTCAGACACTGCAAACTGTCGGTGTTGATCTGCGCATGGAATGCTTCTCCTATGGCCAATTATACGTCCTTTCATCTGCACCCCAGAGTGTCGAACTGTAACGCTGGCTCTATGACGAAGCACTCACATAATATTTCAAGTAGTTTACCACTGAAAATACAGCCCACTCAGGCCACAGCTCTACGTGGACGAAGTCGCAGGTAAAAGCTATCCTTACTTAATAAACTACTAAAATTTTATTAATGCGAAAGTTTGTGTGTGAGTTGAGTGAGTGTGTGTGCCTATCTGTATGTTAGCTCCATAACCGCTGAACGGATTGTCATGAAATTTTGTATATAGTTACCTTATAGGTCTTGGGACATGTGTTGATCATGGGTACTTTTTAGCCCGGAATATTCAACAGTTCCCAAAGGAATAACTACAACCGAATTCCACACACGTTTACTCAAAATATTCTCATCGTCGTAACATTTAAACTATTAACCCAAATTACTTATTGTAAAAGACAAATATTATCTACTTTACACACCAAAAGCGATAAAATTATTTATTTTGATAAGGATTCATTTATAATACCATAATATGCATTATAAATACAGTATTCAATTAAATGTTTCGCTATGACACACTTTTGATCATACTGGCTTCCACATAAAAGATAGATATTACCTATGCTATCGCGGACTTTTTTTAGAACTTTATAAGACAAATAATTCCACCATAACAACATAATAGCAGCGCACGCCAAAATAGCTCTCAGATGGCAGAATTTTTGTCGAATTACTTGACAGTTATAGTTTTTTTGAATAAAATCGGATTGAGTTTTCAAACATGTGTCAACGTAAAATGTAATTAAATCAAAAGCAGTAAGGAGTATTGATATCAACCTCGAAGCAAATCACCCCCAAAATAAATTTCCAGCCCCGGTAGGGGATTAATTTCAATAAACTACGAAACACGTCTTCCATCAATTTTGTTAAAGAATGTTTATGCAAAATTTGAAATAGATTGGACCAACGAATCACGTTGTCCCATACAAACTTTGCCCCCCTTTTTCACCCCCTTACGGGTAGAATTTCGAAAAATCCTTTCTTATCGGATGTCTAAGTCATACAAAGAACACACTCTCCAAGTTTCAGGTCTCTACGATCAGCGGTTTGTGCTGTGCGTTGATCCGTCAGTCAGTCAGTCAGTCAGTCAGTCAGTCAGTCATTCAGGACAAAGCATTTTATATGTATAGATTATACAGCTTGTGTGCTAGCTGGGTACTTAAGAGGACTGTGAACTAACGGCAAAAATCACCCTTTTCATACAACTGGCGACCCCTTAAATGTTAACTGATATTGAGACCTAGATTTTGTTTTGACTTAAAAGCTATCAAAAATTGGTCAAAATCAGTAAACATTTAAGAGGTGGAAATCGTTATGGCCTTTTGTATGAAAAGCCGTAGGTTCACACTCCTAAGCGAGTTTCTTTTCGAACCACTTCTATTCTAATAACCGGCCAAGTGCAAGTCGGACTCGCACACGAAGAGTTCCGTACCATTATCTATAAAAACGGCCAAAAATCACGTTTGTTGTATGTGAGCCCCCTTAAATATTGATTTTATTGTTGTTTGGTATTTGTTGTTGTAGCAGCAACAGAAATACATTATCTGTGAAAATTTCAACTGTCTAACCATCACGGTTCAGGAGATACAGCCTGGTGACAGACAGACAGACAGACCGACGGACGAACGGACAGCGGAGTCTTAGTAATAGGATCCCATTTTACCCTTTGGGTACGGAACCCTAAAAATAAGTCTATGAAAGGAATTCTGCATTTAATAGTTTCCTTTTACTATTAAGCCATTTAAATTCTACCAATGATCACGGCTACGTGTCCAATGGTGGCTCCAACCGTATAAGTCTGTCAATAATGTCCCCTATTGTATGACTATGAATAACTATTATTTGTTGACAAACAATGTGTTTACATGCATTAATATGCAGTGACACGAGAATCGTTAAATTTTAACGCGATTTCACGGTAATAACGCGTTTTGTTATTTTAAATGGCGTGAAATAACGCAACATGGTAACTTATATGTTATGATACATTACAAAATAAGACAAGGCAGATTTTTAGATGAGGAGTTATACACGTGTTAGTCTTATCACAGACCAAATATCCTAAAAACACCGCAGCTTAATAGCTAACTAGGGAGCTGGGTGCCAAAATTTCTATATGATTTGTTCGTTTGGCAGACCTGAATTGTTCGATTAATGACAATGTATAGAACCAGAGAAAAATAGTCTGCCACCATGGTAGCGCTGCGTTTTCAATTGACAGCTTTTAAAAAAAAAAAGACGATGTGCTAAATCATTTGTGCGTGTTTGCCTCTTGGACTGATGGTCAGAATCATTTTCAAAACAATGAACATCGAAGAGGCAAATGTGCAGGGCTCTGTTTTATAACGGGATGAAGTTGCAAGAATGTAAATGAAAAAAGCTATCCTAAATCATGTGTTCCTATTTAGTTCTCGTTGCGTCCATTCGATTCATTAGGACTAGAATAGAAAAAAAAAGTTGGCAGACGTCTAGGTCGCTGATTTTTTTATGTATGATTTTTTAAGTTGTAATTCAAAAACGCAGGGACATACAACTTTCATTTACTGGACCAAATCGATTTGTATTGACATAAACTTTCATCCCTATCAATATGAAAGACGAACAAATCACATACCAAAATGGCACCCAGCTCCCTAACTATAACTTTTACTAGTAAATAAAGCTGCCAAACTAGCGGGGTGTGCGGGGTTTTTAGAGCGCTATGATTGGAGCGTTCCAGGGCCTCTATTCGGGAACGTCCAAGCGATATTGTTGCGGCGAGCGAGCGAGACGCATCCCGCTCTTATCGCTTGGATAGAGCGGCAGGCTTGGAGAGATGAATAGAGCGGCAGGTAATGCGCCCGCTGTAGCCCCGTTGTTTATTGTTATTTGCATCTAATGCTGGCATCCGCGACCCCGCTCAGTTATGCGGAGTCTATTGGATATATGGTCTGTGTAGTCTTTTAATCAATAATTACTTTGTATGAGACCTAAAGCCTCTATTCCACTGTCTAAGCGAGCCTTTGCTCTCAGGTTAATATACGAGCTACAATATTAAGTATAGCAAAAAACAATTTTCAATATACAGACCCCGATGATAATTCCCGTATCAATAATGGTTTTTACTATGATTACGTTTAAATGGCATTAGATAATGGGAAGAAATCGTGGCTACGGAACATTAGAAAGTGTACGTTTTTATCATAACAATTGTGTCTAATGCATTTGCATTTAACTCGTATAGAAATAGAAACTTTAACGCAATTTTTCAGTTCCATATGGAACTAATGGGATATTCATTTTAAAGGAAATATCCCAGTGGTAGTTCCATAATGGAACTACTGCACGTCTATCAAGAGCTGCCAGCGAGTCATTTGTCGCGCAGGGCATCCCTTACATACCTGACCAGTGTGACAGTGACGCACTGAGCGACAAACGACTCGCGGGCATGTCGTGCTAGCCCCCCTGGTACATATTCATTATATAACTTCTACGTCTACGACTTTTACATGTACTACATAATTGACCACTACGCATCGATTAAATACACATGTAGTGCATAATTAGTTTCAATCGTGTTTTATCGGAAAAGTTCGTATTTATCGTGCTCTCTCAATTAGCTTCGGCAGGCCCCCAATTCTCGGCGCATTCGAGATAATCTAACAATCGAGATTAAACGTCAGTGCATACAGTCATTTGACGCAACTGTATGAATCTGACGTTTAATCTTGCAATCGACATTATCTCGAAAACACCGAGAATTGGGGGCCAGTAGCCATCATACCATGCCGTCATTTTTCGTTTTGACATTTGGCAGTAAATAGTAAAGTTTCATATTAATGAATATAAACATGTCACTCATTGAATACAATAATTAATTGACACTTCGGGTCCCGTCGACTTCCGATTGAGATCCGAGTTTTACCGATGGAAACATATTATTCACTATATCTGTACTTCAGTTGTCATTGTCAATTGTCATCCTTCAGATGTTATGAGTATTCTTACACAAGGATCGTGTCTGTAACAATTGGTAACGATGTGTTTTACAATAATAAAATGTGGCCGGGGTAAGCACGGCCACTAACCCAATATTTATTAATTTAAGCTTTATAAGCGTTTTTTGCCAAAGTCATAGTTTCATGTCAAAATCAGGTGTAAAACAGTATGTAGTTCCATATGGAACTATTGGGATCAATAATTTGACATTTACACATGTACCGATTGTTCCATATGGAACTAGAACTATGGAACACCTGGGATATACCCGACGCAAACGCGTTCGAGAAGTTTGCTATGACTATAACATACACTAAGAGCTGGTTCCCACTTGTCGCCAATCGGATCCGACAAGAAATCGGGTGTCCTGGTGGCAATACAATTTATATGAGGCTGTTCACATTTATCCGACATTGTTTTGTATAGAGGCGGCGACATCCGATACAAAATCGGTCCGACACCCGACAAGTGGGAACGGGGTCTAAGGCCTACCAACTAGGCAGCCAATCCGACATATGATGGCTAGTTGGAACCCGCGCACTAGGCGGCCAGGATCCACCATATTCGCATTGGCTGCCGGTGCCTAGTGTGCGGTAGACCAAAGGGTAGCTACTGTTTCATCCAGCAATCGCCAGAGAGGATGGGAAGCTCGGCCAGTCTTCTCAGTGTGTTATTCTCTTTACAAATTTGGTCTCTATTACGCCCGACAATCATAAATTAACACGTGCGCTCGTAAACATTATGCGGGGTGTGGTTCCTACATCCTTGGCAGAGCTGCGTCACAATACGACCAAGCTGGAAAACACGTACGCACATGTAGTTTATACGCACTGACGTGTCAAGTTAAACTCGCCGCGTTAAGTTTGATGACGAAATGTTATTTAAGAGAATTGCACCCTTGACTCAGAGAAGAAAAATATTAGACTGCTCGCGTATGCCCGATACTGCATTCGCGAAAGATCCGTTTATCCTGCGGCCCTAGTATGAATGGCACAATGATAAATTATCCGTCAGTGCGTCTGTCTCATTCTTGAATAGAATAAAGAGATGCATTGAAAAATAACATGGCGATAATTTATCATCGTGTCATTTATTCAAGAGCCCCTTAAATCCTACCTACAATTTCTGGAATACAAATAATACATAGTTCATCCTTAAATTGTAGCTTAGCTACCTCTTCCTCATTTTCATCGAACTCTGTAGAGTAGATGGATAATTTGATCGTCACCCAAGTTTAAGAAGATAAGTAAATATTTTTAATTATTTAGAAAAAGCTCGTCTCTCGAAATCAAGCAGTAGCTAAGTCAACCTTTCTGTAAGCCAGTAAAGTTTATTTTCCATCCAACTTTTCAACGTAATATTTATTACAAATCTGGCTTGTAATATGACATGCACGTTTATTAAATAGTGATCACAATGCTACAGTTGGCAAAAAAGCATGTCTTGGAAAGTTGAACAGAAACTTACAACTAAACCATGAACGCGGTAGCACTACAGTTAATTTTGTTTAGAACAAAATAACTTCCTCTGCCTTGAGCCTTAAAAATAATACATAAAAAATATGACAACCATTTATTCCAACGAAATATATCAACACCGACGCTGGCAAATTGATACTCGTAAAGCGAACCTTTGTGACCTTTTTCTGCGCAAAAAATTATACAACACAGGTATTTTAAGGGTTCCGTGCCGAACAGATAAAAAAGGAACCCTCATGGTAAGACTTCATTATCTGTTTGTCTGTCCATTTGTATGTGACCGCCACTGATCTCAGCAACTATTAAGGGTATGACTTTGCACTTTGGAGCGCTAATATATTTTGTTTTTCAATGTATTATTAATTTTACTGAAAATGGGGGCCAATTAAGGATCGAGTTTTGAGACATACGAAATAAGGTCAAGAGCGGTGTCATATGAAAATATATAGATTGTTTACACTTAGACGTAATTTAGGAAATAAGAGCCAATCCACTTTTATTAAATGCGTATTTGAGACATTAAATCGATTGCATAAAACTTGTTTTTGAATAGCATTTATTTTGGTTTAAATCCTTTTCGCTAAACTTCGTCCACTTATTCTATTTTCCCAGTCCCCAATCTGCAATGAGCCTGCGTGGGGATTAAATACTGTCCAGTCGTTCTTACTGTGATAGGAGGCCAAAGGCGTAGCAGTAGGATATATTATATACTGATATGATGATTTCTGAATTTCGAAAAACAACCACGTCTTAACATCTTTTATCTACACCCATATCATAAAACCTCCATTGGTTAATCAAAAACCGTAGGAAATGACCACCATTTTGACAACCAATTAGGAAAAACCAGTGCTGCGATAAAGAAATAACATGACTTCTTTATCGTTTTTAGTAAAGAAATGAGATTAAATTTGGAACAGCTGTCAAAACTCAAGTGGGTCTCTATTCTAGTATCCATAGATAATAAAACAGTTATTGATACGAAACGTCAATTCAGTATGTTTTTTTAACATAAACTGCACAATATTTGATCTCGAGTGACGTGAGAATAGAGACTTCATCCGTTTGTCTATGATTTAAAAAAAAAAAATGGTCTCGCCGCCATTATGTTGACGTTTTGCTGAACGAAAGTAGAATTTTGTTGAATTGAATAGAAAACGTTGTTTGTAATTTACATTTTAGTTGAAAATATGAATAGTAAGTAGTCTTCTCGGAGTGTGTGTGATGTGAAAATGCGCCGGATATCGGAAATACGCAGCCACGATTGCAACAAATAACTTGTTGCCAGAAAATATTGTTTCTGAACCCATCATGGAGGATTTATAATATGTGTGTAGATAAAGTTATGTATGCAACTCTGCATAATTTGGCCTTTAAACAAACGTGCGATCTTATTATGAAACTCGCCTATCGGCTCGTTTCATGAAAACCGCACTAGTGTTTTAAGGCCTATCATTATGCAACCGTTACATAAACTACTATTTTATAGTTACTATTACTAACGTAAGTACTTCATACACCAAATCCAAAAAGTTATTTAATATAAATGGAGTTTGCAACATTTGCAGAACTTTTATGTAAGTCGTCGACATAATAGTCGTTACCTAACGAGAAGATTATATCGGTTATGTGCAACGACATAAATGAGGAAGTGTTTCGGATGAGTACGTATAGGATGAGATATGATACATTGTCACTTGATATAGCGAAGGGTGAGGATTACTTATATCGACTTTGGTGAAAGTTATGGGTTAGAAGTCCTAAAGCTAACTCACAATGTTACAGACACTATTGATCCGTTATGAATTTTTGAAAATATTTCGCAGTGATCGACACCTTTCCAACTCTTAATAGTAAAATTCCGAACACAAGTCTGTGCAGGGTCGTTTCCCGACTTTTGATAATCAAATCATCACCATCCATGAAATTTAGCAATATTAAAAGGTTCCTCAGGTGATTACGATATAGGTACTTAAAAATAACACTCAACATGTTAAGCCAGATGATATAAAGTCAAAGATTCTTAAAGCATTGGAGTTATTAACAATTGCGGATGGTAATCATTTCAGTCGGGGAACGACACCATGAGTTTTAACAAAGAAACTTTGATGTTTTCGCAAAGAGTATTAACTCAGTTAACTCACTTATTCCAGTAACTTTAGTATGGATATAATAACAACGGTTTCCTGCGGTATGTGAACTTGGGCTGCCATTTAAGTGAAAAGATAGCAGATTTTTTGAAACTATAGTCAATCAAAGTCACTAAAATTATAGTAAATCAGATGAGGGAGACGCTTGTGAATGTTGGTATTAAGGAAAAGCATATGTGAGCGTGTTTTGTTTCCGTATATTTTTTTTATTTATATTCATGCAACATACAGTTCAAGTATTATACAAAACAGAAGGAAATTTAAGCTGCTGCTCGTCTTTACCTCCACTTGACCCAATTTCCTGGTACAAAGGCGAAAACGCGTGAAACTTATCAACGAAATTTTCTTTTAATGATGACATGTTGACGTCTATCAAAGGAAAATGGTTAGTTAGCACATTTCCAAAATAAATATGTTGTTAGCTGTTTCATACTTTTAAAGCGTGATTTTTCATTAATCGGGTTTTATTTTTTGATCTTATTAGTTGTTTATAGTGTAATGTTAGGTACGTTGTTTGTCTGACTTTCTAACCACCCCGTCTAATAGAAACAAAATTAAACTATACTAATTAAACATAAACAGTATATCAGGCCTGATATAGTGTTTATTTATCATTAATATAGTAATATTAAAGTATATCATGTTTGTGGCAAAATCTGACGAGTTTGTTTAGGATTGAGCCACTCATTTTGCCAGAGACTTGACAATAAATCTACGTTAAATCGATATTGGTTCAAAACTTTTCCGAAATAAGTTTGCCTGCGTTTTCATGTGCGTAAATTATATTTATACGAGTATACCACGGAAGGAATAGAGAGAAAAATATCATATGTTTATTTAATTACATGCTGATATCTATTTAAAATTTGATACAAAATACTCTTCGAATTAAACAACTTACTTCCTACTAATTCTATTAATATTAAACACGTAAAAGTCCGTGTGTGTGTGTGTGTGTGTGTGTCTGTGTGTGCGTGTGTGTGTCTGTGTGTGTGTGTGTGTGTGTGTGTGTGTGTGTGTCTGTGTGTGTGTGTGTTTGTGTGTGTGTGTGTGTGTGTGTGTGTGTGTGTGTGTGTGTGTGTGTGTGTGTGTGTGTGTGTGTTGTTGTTACTACTCAGTTCCAATATGGCTGAACGGATTTTCATGAAACGTCATTATATACTTAGACCTTAACTCCTGGAATGGAAAATAGAGTAAGTTTTATCCCGGATAAGTCAAAAAGTTCCCTAGGGAATAATTATAACCAACTTTCACGCGGACGAAGTCGCGGGCGGAAGATAGTTTTCAATTAAATTGTTCGTTGAAAATAAGAAAAGACGGTAGTTTTATCACCCTTGCTCATTATTAGTAATACGGATACCTAATTACAATGTAGTGGGTTACAAAACACATTAACGGGCTCCCAGAGTGAGTAAGAAAACTTCGTATTAAATAATGTTTCAATAATTTGCCTTGTTTCCATCAATACTTAAAAAACAGTACCGTGACTCACTTATAGACAACACACAGCCTAAACGGGTGGTCCTACAGGTTTGAAATTTGGAGGAGACATTCCTGGAGTACTAACCAGAGGTACACTAAGGAGGGATTTTTCGAAATTCCATCCGTAAAGGGGTGAAAAGAGGTGATAAAGATTGTATGGAAAATAACGCGGGCGAAGCTTCGTGGCGGGTCCACTAGTTTTCTTATATTCCTTGTAAGTGTGACCATAAGGAGTTCTTCAAGTAAAGCCTTATTTTGGCTTCTAGTAAAAGCTTTACATGTAACATTTTCAGTTTCATAAATAAACGTTTCCCGTTTTCCTTTTCACGTTACAACTGAAAACATTATCATTATGGGAAAAACAACCCAATGCAATTTTCTAATACAACAGGAATTGAAAATTCGTGTTATTTGGTCTTTTCACAAACACAATGTACTTACTATGGTTTCTTATTGGACGGATTTTCCTACTTTTATTATTATTCATATCAATGGTCTTTGTTTACGGCGGCGCCGTTGATATTGTCGTCACCTTCCAAACATGGTTGTGGGAGACGATGGCTGAGATACGCGTCATACTCGTGAACGGGTGCTGTCTGTGGGGTCCGGACTGTTCATGCTCTCAAGTACCAATTAGTTTTGTGAACCTGACTTGAGTGAGTGAGTGAGAGTATTAAGTTTTTGTATGATTTATGATCTGAAAAGATGATTAACTGCTGAGTTTCTTGCGCTCCTTCTCAGTAATAAATGATGGTCATATCCGAAGCGCTGATGGAATCAGTCTTTTTTATTCGTTAATATGACGAGTAAAAGCGCTCAAAAGTAGCCAATTTGCTAAATAAATATTTTGACTCTTTTTTTAGGGTTCCGTACCTCAAAAGGAAAAAACGGAACCCTGATCACTCGTTTATCTGTCTGTCTGTCTGTCTGTCTGTCTGTCTGTCTGTCTGTTCGTCTGTCACAGCCAATTTGCTCCGAAACTACTGGACTGATTGAGTTGAAATTTGGTACACATTATGTTAGTTGGTGACCGCAACACGGACGCATAACGTAAATAAGTGAATTTTAAACATGGGGGCTACTTTTCGGGGGTAAACTACTCAATTTAAAAAAAAGTTTTGCAAGCTATACCATGTGACATATCAAATGAAAGGGCTCGTGGTGAGAATTTTATATATATATTTTTTTTTAATTTTAAAATAAATAGTTTGGAAGTTATTTACCAAAATACGCGAAAATTTACCATTCCCATTCCTTATCTCCGAAAATACTGGGCTTTAAATTTTGAAAAAATAAAGAAAATTGTTCTTTACCTATAGATTACAGGAAAACCTATACGAAGTCTATTAAAGTACCTAATATAGGAAATTTCAGATAATCATATAAGAAACGGAACCCTCTCCACGCGAGTTTAACTCGCACTTGCCCGGTTTTTTATTTCTTATTAAAGTTTCATGACCTAGTTACAAAAACAAATGTATACAGAATCATATTGTTAAAACTGTAAGGAAAGCGAAAGTATTTCTCGAATAAACTCATTAAAACCAGTATGTTGCTATAGAGGTCGTCGGTAAATATTTACAAACATATATTTGCCGTTACCAAACTCGCGGCAGTGAACCAAAGACGCAAATTTATATCAGACAGCGTAAGATCGTGTGTAAAATGTAAGTTTGCTATACATTTGATCGCATTTTTCCGTGTTACGTAAAGGTTTGGTTACGTAAAATGTATCTTACAAATATTATTTCGTAGCGTCTATTTGTTTATTCCTGATACATCATAAAAATTGTCATCACATAACAACACAAGTGACATCTTGTATCAAGCAGCATAACCATAGTATAAAGTGGGGGAAGTAAGTTATCTTCATACAAACGCACCGCGCGCGGCTTGTATGTGTGCGCCAAAGTATCTATGCGTCGCCGCACGCACACTTAAACAAAATCTCGACCCGTTTCTCAGTGCACCAGTCGGGGCTAACACCGCACTAGGTTCGCGCGTCACGGCTTTACGGCACCACCAAATGAATGAAAAATGTGTGATAATCGCACGAGAACGTATGGCTGTATGTTTGGGTGTCTTAATAATTCATCGATTCCAGAATTGTTTCTGTTCAGATTACCTATTGAATAGAGGCAACCCTGAGACAGTAGGCAATTATATCGCGGATTGGGCCGGAGATAGCCTACTTCCCATCTTTATAGTCATCATCATCATCATCATCAGCCATAAAACATCCACTGCAGGACATAGGCCTCCCCCAAAAATGGGGGGATTTGCCATAGTCGCCACGCTTGGCAGGCGGGTTGGCGACCGCAGTTGGTCGTGATAGTGCTCGAAGGACGCTGCTGCCCATCCTTCGGTTGGTCCCTCTGTCGCCTTTTACGACACCCACGGGAGGAGATGGGGTGATGCTATTCTTAGCCGGCACCACACGGCTCTTTATAGTATGGCATAACTATTGTACCTAAGTACACTTACCTACTACCATCCATCACGTGTACACCTGTTTAAAGATCTCTCAATTGGCTACAAATCAATTCGGTTAAAATATAGTCATAAAACATGACATTGTTCCCAAGCAAACCTGACCTTGGCGAAAAACGTGACTACAGCGCTACAAACTTATCAGCATCGGTGGCCAAAACGCTAACTAACATATGCACATACTAAATTCAGGCTCACCGTTAGAAGATGGCGCCGCGCTTAAAGGTAAAGTTAAACTTGTAATCTTTGAACATTACCGAAATGAAAATTTAATATTTGCATATTTATCAAACGTTATTTGATTTTTACAACAGGATTTTGGAACTCGTTCTTACATTACATAATTAGTTTATTGAACATTTGGCTCTTGCCGAGTCAATAGCCTAGTATGCATAATTACTTACCTAACCTTAAATTTACCTATTTCTACTCTAATGTATAATGCTCTATATTTGCCAATCACTTTTTGGTAAGTTATAAAAAGAAAAAGTCCAAAATACAAATTCGCCTCTATTCGGGAACGGTAAGTGATGTTGTAGCGACTCGCGGGCGAGATTTCTCATCCCACTCTTCCGCACGACGCGTAATGCGTAAGAGCGAGATGCGAGTCTCGCTCGCGGATCGCTGCAGTATCACTTAGACGTTCCCGAATTACCCAGTACCATTACCATGAGTTGATGCAAACCGTTCTCGCTATCGAAATCTATCGGAAATACTGCTTGTTGCCGATACAAGTAAAAGGGACCGAGCGATAGTTTTCGATAACGATAACGGTTTGCGTAAACTCATGGTAATGGTACAGGATAACTTATTACACTCAAATATATTGAAAATGACTTTTGGCACTTTTATATCATTTGAGCCTCTGGAATGTCCTATTACCACAATAAATGGGACTAACTTTTTTGTTACGCGAAAATGTTTTGCGTTTAATCAGAACCCATATTTTATACTAATGTCTCTTTAAAACCTATTTACAAAGCCGCAGCTTTCCAAAACAAAGTTACAAACAGTACTTCCCACAATATCGCGGCGCGGTCATAAATCAAATATAAATACATTTCCTTGAAAAATGCACTTCATCAACACCCAAGATTTCCCGCTTAGTAAACCAGCTTAACAGCACCCCTGAGTTCTTAGAAGTTACATATTAAATAGGGTTTTGTAATATTTTGGTTTTAAGGAAGGGTATCAAATTTATCGTCTAATTAGGCAAGGCATCGGATAATACCGTCACTTAGGGAAGTTTTATTTCTTTAAGATATGGGCCATTTTCAAAAGGCAATTATAATAATACACATCACAACTAAAAACTTAATTGATGATCAGATGATGCTACTAACTACGAGTAGCATTCTAAGTAAGTAGCAGTTCAATTCTCAAATTGAAAGTGAACACTTTTCCATTTTTTTTTACCAAACTTCATCTATGCATAATCAGTTTTCTTTAAAGCCAGTTAACTTTAGCAACAATTGGCTAGTTTCCTGAAAAATTCTAATTAATCCGTCATTTACAGTATAAAAAAATATTGAACACATATTTTTTCTTTTGTTAATGAAACAAAAAATGACGAAGATATAGTGCGCTGAAGTTGCGCGTGACGTCACGACTTTGCACACTTTTTACCATTAAGTGACGTCTTGAGCCCCCACTCCCGAACTTTGATGCGCGTTATCTTTGTCAATTTTGATTGATATGATAAAGCAAAAAGTACATGTTCAATATTTTTTGATAATCTAACTGACGGACTAATTAGACTTACTATTTTGCTACCCAGGAAACATCCTAATTATGTTTACCTGTTAATTTACAGAATACTGACTTGAAAGGTAACAAAATAGTAACTTATTTGCATTCCGCAGTAAAACTATAGGAACTGTTATAGTTTCGCCATATCCGTCTGTTTATCCGTCCGTATGTTCAGAAGACTATTCAGTTAAAGAACGCGTACACAAACAGTTTTGTTTTTAGATAGCTTCCATACTTTTAAAGGGAAGGGAAAGGATTTTTGATGTGTAACATCTTTTCTTGCAATCTGTGGGAGTGATTTCGTGAAAAGGGACGGAAGTATGTAACAGTAAGCCGGGGAAGCGCACGCTATTTATTTGATTTGACCAATGAGCGCGCGCGGTGGTACAGTTTGTAGCTGAAGAAGCGCGCGCTATTTGATTTGACCAATGAGCGCGCGCGATGGTACAGTTTGTAGCTGAAGAATCGCGCGCTATTTGATTTGACCAATGAGCGCATGCGGTGGTAGAGTTTGTAGCTGAAGAAGCGCGCGCTATTTGATTTGACCAATGAGCGCATGCGGTGGTACAGTTTGTAGCTGAAGAAGCGCGCGCTTATTTGATTTGACCAATATGCGACTACTATAAGGCTGGTTTTATATTTTAAAAATTCGATATTTATATTAATGACTGTTGTTTTGACACAAAGAGCTTACGAGTATAATAATTCGGATTTTAGTCAGCAAATAACCAATTCGCCTTGATGTTAGCTAGAACAATAATAATGTAGTGTCTTATGAGACACACCTGCTTCATAGTTCACCTGGGTACACCAGGAAGCGCAGCATTAGAAGCAAACGTACTGGTGAAAGGAGCTAATTGCAATCACGAGGCATGTCATTTTCTGGGAGGTGTCATTGTGTGAGTAGCTCAACTCGAAAACACGGAGAGTGGAGTGATATGGTAGGCCTAGAGGGGCTTTTAAACCGGCTTGTTTTTTGACAATTTATTGTTGCAATTTGGGATATCCTTAAAAGTTTACATTCAAACATTTTATTTCCCGTTAGTGAAGTAATATGTAATCTTTTGGGGATAGCCCGAATTGCACCAATAAATTGTCGAAAAGAGTTTTTCGACCGTTTACGAGCCCCTTTAGGCAAGCTCTTTATACTTAGGAAGAGTTGACTCAAGCTGGACCAATAAACATTCTCAGCAGAAACACTCACGCAGGGTCACTTAGGGGTTAAAATCTCTTAAGCTGCTTGTAAACCAACAACATTCTTGGCAATTTCTTGCTGCAATTTGGGCTATCCCCAAAACTTTACACTTTAACCTTTTTGTTCCCACTAGTGATATTATATGTAATCTTAATGAGAATAGCCTAAATTGCAGCAATAAATTGCCAAAAATCAAGCCTGTTTAAGCCATGATGGGACGTTATGACAAAACAGATTGTAGAATGTGTGGCGAACAGGAAGAAACAATGAAACACATCATAAATATGTGACTGTGACGCCCTCGCCATACTGACAATGAAGATCCTTGGCAATGGTTTTGGATAAACCAGGGGAGTTTAAGGCACTACCACAGAAAAGTTAATAATAGTACTGACGTACAGAAGAAACACTGTCTAAACAAACCGGTGTTTAGGCACGAAAATATGCCTAATCATGCCTTCTCTCTCCGTCGCATGAAACTTGCTCTTTCACGTACGCCAGGGTTGTCAGTTTTTTATCAGCGTCAGCCAACAACACTAAACATGTATAGGCTACTAAAGACGCGCGAATCGGCCAGCGAGCGAGCGGCAACCTAATGCGATTTACAGCTCCGAGCTGTCCGACGGCCAAGCAAACCTACAGTGCAGAGTGAAACCTCCCTGACACTATCAGTACGCTCCATAATTTGCTCCATTGAAATGGTGGAGGATGCCATGGACTAAGTCCTTAGGAGAGAAATAATGGGGAAGATGCATGAAAGTCAAAATGAGGTTTAAATGATATATTATGAAAGTAAATGTAAACAAAAGCATATTACAGAAATATCTCTCGACTCTCGAAACATCTCGCGGGAATTGGTGTTCTTTCAAAAAGCTCATTTAGAAGACCAATATTAAATTTGGGTTAGCCAGAAAAAGCCTTAAAATTAAAACAAGATGTTGTCATACAATTGGAGCATTGGCAAACTTCTTATATTAAGTACCGTAGGCATGAAGCCATGTTGATATTGCTCAAAATATTTTCGTAACTCTGTATTCAGGTTTAATTGGAATGTCAAAGTGATAATAAAAGCTTCTGATAAACATTTATAAACAACAATATCTAAAGCAATTGTACCTACTGTAACACTCATAAGTACTTATTACAATTTCCTAAGTCTGGACGAGAAAGTAATATTCAAGAGAAGTTTACTGCATTATTTCACGAAAAATATACCAGATTTCATCAAATGGAATACCTAACTTTAGCAATATAATGAGAATACAATAAAAATATTCTTTATTGAACACTAATAAAACATATTGGAAATACAACAGCGAGAAATAAGTTACTTGGTAAACAATGCTCTTATATAGCAATTATTACCGAAGTCTATCTATTTATTATCTTCTGCCGGGTACCTAAACCGTATTAAATCTTAACTTGTTCAATAAGTTTGTGCAATATGTAGTCCTAGTACTAGTTCTAGTGGACACGCTTAACTTTGCCCGCGTTATTTTCCTTAAAAACTTTACCATGCCTTAGGGACGGAATTTCAAACAATCCCTCTTTGGTGCACCCTTAGGGTACTCGAGAAATAGTTCCTCCAAATTTCAAAAGTCTAAGTCACTGTACTGTTAGGTAGATATAGATAGATTAGCCGACGAAATATTCTATTAATTAGTTTAACCAGGAAGGTCTACACTACACCGAAAGTTTTACCCAAGTATGAATGTAGTAACTTTGCCTTGTACAAATTCTGATGAAGGTTCAGCAATGTTGTTTATAATGAACATGGTTCTTGTGGTTGTAACTTATTACGACACATATTATAACCAATTACTGGGACTCTATTTCATATTGCCTGAGTGAAATGGTAATATCATATCGTTATGCAATTTTTCCATCTTAGTAGGTACCTTAAGCGAGCAATTCTTGCATACACATACATATTTCACGGAAACGGTTCTAACGATTTGAATGAAATTTTGTTTTATGCAAATTTTTAGTTTTCAATTTTATTACCCGTTGGCGCTAAGCCAAAAGGACGGTATAGAGTTTTACAGTCTACTATGTATGTGATCTAGTTAAAATCGAATTTTCCACTGTAACTCCTGAACTACTGGACCGATTTTAATAAATGGAGTATTAAATGATATTTAGAGAACGTGCGATTGTCATAGGCTATATATATATTCTAAGGGTGCGTCATACTTGGAGCAAAATTGCTATTACGTCGCCAGTCGGGTTATAGTTTAGAACTTTATCTAGATAGGTGTCATCCCTGAAAATAAATCATCACACCAATGGGCTTATAGTGATAGGGACTGGGCAGTAGTCCCCACGCAGGCCCAGTGCGGATTGGGGACTTCACACACATCTTTGAATTACTTCACAGATGTATGCAGGTTTCTTCACGATGTTTTCCCTCACAGAAATGCTTAATATCAATTTCTATTCCGCACATGAGATCCGCAAAATCTCAGAAGAGCGAGCCGGGATTTGAAGCGGCGGAAGAAGCTTCTGCACGAGAAGCTGCATTTAAAAAAATCGAATCGGGGGTCGCAAAGATCCATACACGGTCGATTTATCGATACGATATTCAAGATTGCCTGGGTTTTTGTTGCGATCTCTGATGTCGTCTGCGATCAAGTAAACCTCTATGACCGTAACCTACACTGCAGATCCGTCGTTTCAATTAGTCTGAACAGACGGATCGTAACGACGAATCGTGCCGTATTTGGGGCCCTTTAGACCACTAGGCTACCACTGCTTGAAGTAAATACTCGTACACACAATTCCCTTGAAATGTTACAGTTAATTATGCAACTGAAGGTAAATGCATTCATGATTCATGAGGTATCGATTATATTGACCAAGTATGACGCAGGTGCATGTTTTGTGCAACAGAATAATTCTGTTTCGATGTGGCACAGCCCCGTTAAGTCTGATTTACATTGATCGGGTGTCTCATTCAGCGTTGGAATCCAGTGACACTGGATCGACCATGGCACTGTTGGGATTATCCACTATTCAAATTCAGCGCTGGATACAATACAATATAATATAAATACTCTGTATTGGACACCACATAAAATATATTGGGTAAGATAAATAAATAAGTAACAAGATAGACAATTGGCAGGTTGTGCAAACTATATGTATGTATGTAAACTCTTTATTGCACATAAGTGACAACAATTAAATTCTGTACTGTACAAAGGCGAGCTTATCCCTGATGGGATCTCTTCCAGCTAACCTTGAACTTGATGAGAGAAGACAATACGTGGATAGACAAACATTACAAACAGCCAAAACAAAAGCAAACGAATAATAATAATAAAATTAATAACCAATACAAATAAGTGTTGTCTGTCAGTCAGTATCAATATATATTAAAATTGCCTAAACAATATTAATTCAAATAAGAAGTTGAAGAACAGTAACTATAGTACACATTTAAATTACCCAAAACCACAAATGTATAAAATACTTACATAAGCATATACTATACACAGAAATATGCATAATATACATAAGAATATACATACATACATACATACATACATACATAGCATCACGCTTGAAATCCCTAATGGGGTCGGCAGAGCCACAAGACTACTTGTGGCCACGTTCGATTAATTATTCCTAAGATGGTATGATGAACCGTATGGTGACAGGCGATCAGCCCATCGCTCATACAGATAGTCTACCATGTTGGAGAGGACCCGTCCCTTAGTCGACTTTTACGACGTGCCAGGATGATAAGCATCTGCACGCATTCTATGCTATTTCTTCACTCCCAGTGCAGCAGAGGAGCACTAAACCACTGCACTCCTATGCTGTGCTGGA
Source organism: Tortricodes alternella (assembly GCA_947859335.1). Classification (NCBI taxonomy): domain Eukaryota; kingdom Metazoa; phylum Arthropoda; class Insecta; order Lepidoptera; family Tortricidae; genus Tortricodes; species Tortricodes alternella. The sequence continues at coordinate 19,504,490 of OX401968.1, read as the reverse complement.
GCACTGAAATACTAGACCAATGTAAACCAGCCTTTATCATTGTCTTTCGATCGTTTTCTATCTGCATTGTTTAATTGGGTATTAAGAAAAATACGTTGACCAAATTAAGGACTCGTTAAAAAAGGCGGTCAGAAGTCGAATGACGTATTTTATAAAAAACCTTTGTATTCTAATAAAAATTATGCTATCATTATTAAGGTTAAATAATAGAGCATGAACTGACAAGGACTTATGCTTTGAGGCATTCTTTACAAGTTGCGGCAACTTTCAAGAACATGTGTGACAAGTACACATGTAATTAAATAAACGGATACTTATCCAAGATAAGTTTATGTATAAGCGAGCATAAACTTAATCTCAATCGACTTCTATAATTTAACAGTCGCAAATCGACCATGTAAAATAAAATGAGTCATATTTTCCTATCCCTAGTGCGTCTCTCTCATACTAGTATCGAAGAAAGAGATGCACTAAGGGATAAGATGAGGATAAGTTATCGCCGCAGCCCGTCATAACCTTGTTTGATCTTTTAACATACCTAGTGGACCTTCCACAGCTTCGCCCGCGGTATTTTCTATACAATTTTTATAACCTCTTTTCACCCATTTAGGGATGGAATTCCAAAAATCCGTCCTTATTGCACCTCGGGTACTCGAGAAATGTCTCCTCCAAATTTCAAATTCCATTTCGTTGTTGTAATGTAGGGTAGATTTATTACTATCAGGTTGAGGGTAATTTTGGGAAATAAATCTGTCGTGTTCTTACTTATGAAGTTTCCTTTGTCTCTCCGATATTAAACCCTCAAATATTACTGGCGACGAGTTAATCAAAGTGATAATACGATAATTTAACGCGTAATTAAGTGTTTCGTGTAATAAACTAAAAATGCCGATTGGAAAAGTTGAACAATTTGATTTATCAAGCAAAAAGTGGTCGGCCTATATACGCCGTGTTAAACAGTTCATGACTTTAAATGGAATCGGATCCGAATTACAAGTGGCTACCTTAGTGACCTTAGTGGGTGAAGCAACATACAACTTGATGTGCGATTTGTGTGCGCCAAACCACCCTGAGACAAGAACATTTGCCGCTCTCGAGAAAATAGTCGGAGATCATCTCGAACCGAAGCGTTCTGAAATAGCGGAACGACATTTGTTTCGTCAACGTCGTCAAAATGCAGGCGAATCCCTAAGCGAGTACCTACAGGTTTTAAAACATATGGCGAGTACTTGCAACTTTGTTACTAACCTAGAAGAAAATCTTAGGGATCAATTTGTTTCTGGCCTTATTAGTGACCAAATGCGATCTCGTTTGTTCGCGGAGACGACCTTGACGTACGGCAAAGCGGTGGAGTTAGCGCTAGCCTTAGAAGCGGCGGAACGGCATGCGCAGACGAGCGCGACCACTGCGGGACACGACCAGGGCGAACCCGTGCATCGGGTCGAGGCGCGCGGCCAGGGCGCGGCGGAGCGCGCGGCGCGCGGCGGCGAGCGTGGCGGCGGCGGCGGCGAGCGCGCCGCGGGCGCATCGCGCGCTTGTTGGCGGTGCGGGCGGGCTCATCGCGCCGATTGGTGCCGATTCAAGAATTACTCTTGTGACGCATGCGGCCAAAAGGGCCATCTCAAGGCGGTGTGCAAGAAGGGCACTTTGACATCGAGCGGTAAAGCGGCGGAACGGGGATCCCAAGCCCGTGGCCACAACTACCTGGATAGTGAGGAAGATTCTGAATGTGAATTCTATAATTTAAATGTATGCGGTAAATATGACAAGCCGTATTTAGTGAAAGTGATGGTGAACGGTGAGACGTTAACGTTCGAATTGGACACAGGAAGTAAGTTGTCTACTATTAATTATGATTGTTACCAAAAATATTTTAAGCAAATTCCGTTATTGTCGAACGAAATTTCGTTACGTTCATATACAGGTACCATTATTGAAACAACTGGGTACATAATTGTTAAAGCAGTCCTGGGTGAACACGAGGCGGAAAATTTAAAGTTATTTGTAATAAAAAATGGAGGACCTCCCTTATTGGGAAGGTCGTGGCTAAGGAGGTTAAACATTGATAATGTTCAAATCAATGAAAACTCGTTTCATATCTCGGAAGGCGATTTAATTGATAAATTGCGCAGTGAATTTCCAACCGTGTTCAGTTCAGGGCTGGGTACATGTACAAAAAAAATGTCACTCGCATTAAAAGATTTAGACCCTGTATTTATTAAAGCTAGGTCATTGCCCTTGGCGTTACGCAAACCCGTGGAGCGGGAACTCGAAAGACTTATGGCAGAGGGTACTATCTATAAAGTGGAACATTCTAATTACGGCACACCCATTGTACCGGTTATTAAAAAATCGGGTGATTTACGTATTTGTGGCGATTACAAAATAACTATTAATCCAAAACTAGTCCAAGAGCCATACCCACTGCCAAGAATTGAAGAGTTATTCGCTGCACTGAGTGGTGGGGCGCAATTTAGTAAAATCGATCTTACAAATGCGTACCAACAATTATTATTAGAGGAGGAATCACAAGCATGTACAGCTATAAGCACCCACATAGGTACATTTGTGTATAGACGCACACCCTTTGGATTAAATTGTATCCCAGAAAAATTTCAAAGATTTATGGAAGAGACACTTAGAGGATTGCGTGGTGTCACGGTCTTCCTTGATGATATAGCCGTGACAGGGCATAACCAAACCGAGCATATTGCTAACCTCAGGGCCTTGTTCGCGAGATTGCGCGATGTCGGTCTCAGAATCAAATTAGAGAAATGCTCATTTATGCAAAATAATATTATTTATGTTGGTTTTATAATAGACAGACATGGCTTACACCCAGACCCAGAAAAAATCAAAGCCATTTTAGATGCACCAGCTCCTAGCGATATTTCCCAGTTACGATCGTTCTTAGGGTTAATAAATTATTATGCAAAATTTATACCAAATTTAAGCTCTGTCCTTTACCCCCTGCACCGCTTATTACGTAAGGATGTTACCTGGGTCTGGGCAACGGACTGTGATAAAGCATTTCTGAGCGTAAAAAACATAGTGGCCAGTAAAAAGGTACTGGTGCATTATGAACCAGACCTTCCGTTGGTTTTAGCAGTTGACAGCAGTTCATATGGCCTTGGCAGCGTGTTGTCGCATCGTTACCCAAATGGTGAGGAGCGTCCTATTTGCTTTGCGTCACGAACACTATCCGCGGCGGAACGCGTCTACAGCCAACTTGATAAGGAGGCTTTAGCGATAATTGCTGGTGTCATTAAACATCATCAATACTTGTATGGTCGCCATTTTATAATCAAGACGGACCATAAACCACTCACATTTATATTCGGGCCTAAACACGGTTTACCTCAAACCGCTGCTAGCCGGTTGCAGCGATACGCAACCAAGTTAGCAGCTTACGATTTTGATATCGAGTTTGTCAAATCAAGGGACAACGGCAACGTGGATGCGTTATCGCGGCTTCCGCTGGCAGGCGGGCGCAATACAAGGCCGGAGCCTGAGGTTGTTTCATATTTAAACTATGTCGAGGACGCGTTCCCTATTAGTACTAGGGAGGTGGCGTCGAAGACCCAGAGAGATGCTGTTTTAAAAAATATTTATAATTATATTGTTCAAGGATGGCCTATGCATTTAACAGCTGAGCAAGAGAAACCATTTTTTAATAGAAAGGACAATTTATTTTTGGATAAGGATTGTATTTTGTATAACCACAGAGTAGTCATTCCGGACGTGCTGCGGCAGCAGGTTTTAAAGGAGCTTCACGAGGGACATTTGGGAGTTGTCAAAATGAAGAACTTGGCGCGGGGGTACGTATACTGGCCGCAATTGGATGCAGAGATCGAGGCGACGTGCCGCGCTTGCAGCGCTTGCCGCCAACAGCGAGACGCGCCGCCGCGCGCTATGCTGCACGCCTGGACGTTTCCGGCTCGCCCATGGCAGCGGCTACACATTGATTTTGCTGAGTTACAGGGTAAGCATTACTTGGTAACGGTGGACGCGCACAGTAAATGGATTGAGGTACAAAAAATGGCAGGTACGAATGCCGGGGCGACGGTGCTTAAATTGCGGGAGTTGTTTGCCCGCTTCGGCCTTCCTACCCAGATAGTGAGCGACGGGGGACCTCCTTTCGGATCCGCCGAGTTCGCCGACTACATGTCAAAAAATTTGATCACCCATACAATCACGAGCCCGTACCGACCAGCGGGGAACGGAGCCGCCGAGAACGCTGTGAAGTCCGTAAAACGGGCTATGAAGAAGGCCGTCTACGAGGGGACCGACGTCGACACGGCGGTTTGTAAATTTCTGTTTCAATATAGAAACTGCGAGCACTGCACAACAGGGGTAGCCCCTGCTGAGGCTTTGTTAGGTCGACGGCTGCGAGGGCGGCTAGATGCGCTGCTGCCGGCTGCCGCCACGGCGGAACGCGTGCAGGCGGCGCAGGAGCGCGCCGGCGCGCTGCGCCCCGGCGCCGAGCGTCACGCGCAGCCCGGGGACGCTGTGCTGGCGCGGGACTACCGTGCGACAACTGGTAAGTGGGCTGAGGCCACAGTCACCACGCGAGAAGCCCCTCTGACGTACAAAGTACGTTTAGCTGATGGACATGAATGGAAACGACATATCGATCAGTTGCTGCCCATTAATAACGCGGGATCGCGTTATTCGTTAAGTCGAGTTGAGCCCCAGGGTGACAAAGAGGTAATTGGGCCCGCAAATAGCCTTAGAAATCCTGATTCATTACAGACAGATGAAATCGACCTTTCGCATGATCTCTCTGAGTCTACTACGTCCACCTCGACTTCTAAAGAAACTGCAGAATCCGCTGCACAGGCCTCGGATTGCGAATTAACCGATAAACGGCAACGCACCCTTCCATTGCGTAGTTGTATTTTTAAGGGAAACTATAAAAACTAAGTTCATGCATCGTAGGCTTATCTGGTGTTAATTATATTTTTATTATGACTTGATGAATGAATGTAGTTCTTTTTTTTTTATTAGCTTTATTGTTGTTTGCTGAACAAATACTCAACTGTAATTGCTAAGGCATGCAATCGTATTTTTAAGTCTTGTATCCTTTACTTTTGCTTATATTATGTAACAAAAAAATGTATATATGTTTTTGGTTGTTTAACTTAATGTATTGAACATTTCAGTCATTATTCTTTAAGGGGGGAGGTGTAATGTAGGGTAGATTTATTACTATCAGGTTGAGGGTAATTTTGGGAAATAAATCTGTCGTGTTCTTACTTATGAAGTTTCCTTTGTCTCTCCGATATTAAACCCTCAAATATTACTGTTGTCTATAAGTGAGGCACGGTACTGTTTTATATGTATTGATTTAACATTATTTTTAATTCATGTTCATCGTCATCATTTAATCAGTTCAGCCGCAAGACATCCACTGCTAGACATAGGCCTCCCCCATCGATTTCCAAAAGGGCCGGTTGGAAGCGGCCTACATCCAGCGTTTTCCTGCCCTCTCTTTTAGGTCGTCTGTCCATCTTGTACCCACAAGATGGACGAAGTCCCACGCTGCGCTTACCGGTCCGTGGTCTCCATTCGAGAACTTTTCGGCCTTCATGTTACAATTATTATTTAATTTTTACACTTCAGAGATGACGTACAAACATTCAGATAGACAGACAGACATACTGAAAAACAGATAGACTGACAACAATTCAAAAATAGTAATTTAGAATTAAGCATCATGTAAATAGTATTTTCCAATTAGATATTTGTATTAATTTTAAAATCACAGGCGGGCACTTCAATTTTATTTATTTGTATAGATGTTAAGAATTAGATAAATTATCCAAATATACGTTATCATATAAATATTGTTTACATTATTGTTCATAACAACTATTCTTATTAACACAAACATGATCAACAGAACAGTTATGCCGGAACCGATCTCAATAAGTTGTACTCCTTTCGAAATTGTACAACAATCCTTGTGGGTCTTGTTGTTTACCTTGGACACATTAAGTAGGCATATTAATTAAAAAAAAAGAAGGCAAGGTAAAATTAAGGATTCAGCAGGTTTAGACAGGAGTTGTCAAGCTTCGTCGAGTAATTCGTCGCAAATCCCACAATGCCTGAAACCTAAGTTTTCAAACAGTACGTCCCAGTGGCGAAGCCTGCCTACAAGCCGATTCCTGACGGCTTTACCAAGCTAGAAAGCTACGGCTAGCTGTCAGTGCAGTCCATGTAACTCTAACTAAATGTCAGACCCGCACGTACGGTTCTAAGTCTTCCGGCTTCCCTTATGAAATCTTTGACGCTTCGCCACTGGTACGTCCTACAAGTTATTTAGTTATTTAAATCCGTCAAGCCGCCAGCCTAAGAATGAAAATCCTTGGCAATGGATATCCAGAACCAGAGGAATTCAAGGCACTACCACCACTGCGCTCCACAAGTCACTTCATTGAAGTGGTGGAGAATGCTATGGAATAGTGCTTACGAAAAGGGTAAGTACACAAAAGATCCCATAGCGTCGAAGTGTATATATGTTTGAGTGTGCCTACTCACCTCCGTAATGGCTCAACGGATTTTTATGAAACTTGGTATATAGTTACTTTACGTCCTGGAATAGGATATAGAGTCGTTTTTTTTTCCAGAAAGTTTAAAAGTTCGCTAGGGAATAACTATAACCAAATTCCACGCGGAACTACAAAAAATATGACCAAAATTCAATCGCCACTGTGAAAATTATGTCCATGGAATGAATGAGCACTGCCATTTAACCCTCACATCCAAAACACCTCGACGACGAGCTACCAACCGCTGTTTTTATGTACTCAATGTCGATAGGATCGCCGGCGAATTAGAGAATTACACCGCGGAAAGAGAAACAATATGTGAAGGGAAGGCAAACTTCAAAATTATCCGTCAATTAAAATGGCATTAAGAGGACTGTGAGCCAACGGCACAAATCACCCTTTTCATACAAAAGGCGATAAACATTTTCACCCCTTAAACATTAACCGATTTTGACCAATTTTTGATAGGTTGTCAAAGACCATCAAAGTCAAATAATCGCCGAAGTTAGTTTTGTATGAGAATGCTGCAACGACAAAAAAAAACTGAATTTATTGATTATAAAGAAAAACCAAAACGTATAGACCTAGATTTTGTTCTAACTGACAACCTATGAAAAAGTGGTCTAAATTGGTTAACATTTAAGGGGTGCAAATCGTTATAGCCTTTTGTATGAAAAGCCGTAAGCCACACTCCTTTTAACTAGTCTAATTATTAAGGTAGTGGACGAATTGCAATGCTGACGAACTCTGCCCTTCATAGCTGAACGAAAACAATCAAACACTTCCTTATAATATCGTTCTTATAATTGCTCGTTATCGTTCATTCTTTGAGCTGTTTTAGCGCCACAATACATACTTATCATTATCTGACAGGCTTGGTGCATACTAATTTGTTTTTACCATCATACTCAGGATGTTCAGGGAAATAATTGGAGGCGGAATTGCTTCGCTGAAATGTATAAGGATAATGTGCTTCAAGAGGTTAAAGATACAACTAGACACAAACACATTTAACCCTTTAACCGCCATAAAATTTTCATCGAACGTATATGTGTCACCACCTATACAAAGTGACACAAACAAAATGAAGTCATTTGTATTAATAGGCTAGTTTCCTGAAAAAAACTATTTAGTCCGTCATTTACGTTATCCAAAACTATTGAAAACGTATTTTTTCTTTTGTAAATTAAACCGAAAATTACGAAGATATATAATATAACTTCCGCGTGACATCACGACTTTGCACACTTTTTACTATTAAGTGACGTCATGAGCCCCACCTCCTGTTTGATGCGCGTTATCTTTGTCAATCTTTTCGATTTGATAAAGCAAAAAATACGTGTTCAATATTTTTTGATAAGCTAACTGACGGACGGATTTTTATTTAGGATTTACGTATACTGCGGCGAAATGAGCTGGATATTTCGTGTCTTATAATTCAAACAACCACGGTTAAAAGGTTAAACGACAACATTGTACATTATGGATCCAGAGAGCTATTCCGACTGTATAAGACCAGCCTTAGAACACCACGGAAGGCACATCCGTGTACAACGTCATTATAATAATAAAATCACGCCCACCAATCATAATAATGCAATTTTGATATCGGCAGAGCTCAAAACAGTCTAGTCCGATTCAATGCAAAACTTATTTTAAAAATTATAGCCGAGAATCTAAATTAGAATGTACGGAAAAGCAGATGCAATTCAAGCGAGATTGACCTTTAAATAACTCACAATAGGGTGGAGATTAGGATTATACGTGGGGTGCGTTCGGAAGTGATGCAACGAGCGAAAGTGTTCGTGCCTCACATTACTCTCACTGCGCGGTCACGGTCGCGGTTTCGGTGTGTTTACGAACGGACGCGGGAACGGGCGATTTATGAGTGTTGCCATTATGTAATGCTTAGTGGGCCAGTGTTGCTAATGACGTTGTATTCATGATAAACTTTTTATTACATTTCATTGCTGTCAACACACTTCAAACCGACCACCAATAAATAAATAATCAAGTGTGGAAAATAGCACGACGAACGAAAACTTGTGTAATATAATTCTAAATAGGTATATTTGATTCATCGTACCTTGACATTTTATTTTGAGTGAAATCTAACAGTTTTAAAAAGCGATGTCATAAATTGTGTATCTACATTTTCAAGTCATAGTAACTACTATAAAACCGAAACAAAGTTATAATTGTTATGTCGAAATTTAATAAAATAAATATATTAAAACATAAAATAAGCCGATCACTACATAGAGCTTTATTGATATCTTAAAAACTCTATGTCAAACGTAAGGAGCGCACAGAATAAACAGTCTGTAGGCAGAACTATTTAAACTAACTATTTAAAATTTAAAGTGGCATAGGTATTTTAAAGATCTAGAATTAATATTATAATTAAAAATATAAACTTACCATTTTGTACTGTCGCCGCAAAAAAACTAGAATTCACACACACTGGCACTTAACAAAATCGATTCACAATCGATATTCCCACAACACTGTCTCCCGACCGAATGCACCGAACTGTTCACCACTATAGTCTTGATCTGATCTGAAAAAAATATAATAGCAGGTTAGTGAAAGTAGATGCTGATTCTGAGTTGGTCTGAGTCGATTTAATTTCGGCGCGAATGGCAGTTCGTTAAATTCCATTGTCTGTCGCGTAGTTTAAAAAATGTTGTTTTCACTATGTGTTTTTATGATAAATTGCTTATCTAATGTGACCACTTTAAAAAGCATTTCACACTGCCAGTATTATGCAAGTAAGCGTTTATGCAAACATAATAACACATAATACGTTTTCTATTCTTAACGAGTAATATAAATATGATATTTATGCAGCGTCCGGAATCTTACGTGTGTTAGAATTAAGTAATGCCTTTCTTAAGGCTAGACTGCTGCATAATTGGGCATAATTATTATAAATTCATAGTAGATTTTTTTATTGCATCTGTCCAATCCAATGACAAATGTGCACAAAAATACAGAGGTTTAGTTTTATTTTAAAAAGTCAAAAACAGACATGAGTAAGTATTACAAAAACATACACGCAACAAACAAAATTATAATCTAGACTTATAATCCAAGCAGGAAATAGGGGAAATCGATATATTGTTTGCAAATAGTCGTTCGTTCGCTCGCTTAATATGAGACCCAAAATCTGATAAATGTTTACGAATTATCAACTTTTAAGAAGTTTCCTCCATGTGCCGAAACGTGATGTGTGAAACATGAAACACGGTCAAGGAAGGACTACGTTATAAATTTTACGTTCCATTCATCGGGCTTTTCATGGCCTTTTAGGGTTCCTTCGAAAATAAAACCCTATCAGAAATAATAACTGCCGTAGGCTGGTAACATATTTGGTTTTTTTTTATGGCCTTGGACTATAAAATGTCATTCTCGCGCTATGAGAATACGAACAAGTCTGTTGTTAACCTTTTTAAAGCTACTGACGGATATCCGCACCACAAGTTCACCGCCATCGACGGATATATCCGACACGACATACACTTTAAAACAAAACCTAAAAAGTCCGAAGTAAGGTATAAAATTCGTTTTTAATTTAAACATGTCTGGTGCCTATCAACTTTTGTATTTGACGTGACGATGACAAGTTTGATAGCGGGTCGAATATTATTAACTGCTGGTAAGTTTTCACGTACATATACAAAGTTACAGAAACCGCGTATCAGACAATATTGTCTTAATTATAACACTGCGATGAAATGCGCTAGATAATGGTGGTTAGCAGGTTAGTTAACTATCCTGATCGCATCGCCGATAGAAGAAAAAATGCCCAAGAAACAAAAACTACTTAAAAGACTGCTCAAGAAATCTACAAATGCGCTGGAAATTGTTGCGACATTGACCCGCCTATTTCCAGCTCATTCAGATAGGTAATTTTAATGTTTGTCACTCAGTCCGTCCTTTCTGAATTGGCTTAGAGCGGAACACACTGAAAAAAACGAGCGAGCCTTACAGTAGTCGCATATGATGTGGAATGCGGCCGCGCACGCTCATTGGTCAAATCAAATAAGCGCGCGCTTCCTCGGCTTAAACCTTAGAGTATAGAATAATAATAGAGTAAACGTTGAAACCGTCAGGCCATGCCGCCCAAAACGTCAACTACAGGCCACACGGATTCATACAAACCCATGCGCATTTGTTTGGCCTGTAAGTTTATGATACTAAATAATATTGGCAATTTAGTGTTTATTTGTGACAGCATTATTACAATCTTATTAATTAGGTCATACTGTCACTGGCTGACCTATGGCGAAGAACCATATTTGAAATCGACGTACTAATAAAATACAGCCATCTTGTTTTTTCATTAGGGCGCTGACGTTTGCGGGAGCAGCGTAGCATTACAGTCGTAGGTTCAATTAATTTACAGCGTATCTTTTTCTTCTATAATCTAAGGCTTAAACTCTACCACGACGCTCATTGGTCAAATCAAATAGCACGCGCTTCCCCGGCTTCCTGTTACACACTTCCGTCCCTTTTCACGAAATTACTCCTACAGATTGCAGGAAAACGAGAGGAAAGAAGTTACACATCAAAATTCAAACATATTGCATAGTGTAGGTACCAATTTTAGTCTGATCACCTCTGTGCCCCTCAAATACGTTCTCGTAAACTTAACAATCGGATGAAATCTCATTTACCTCATTTACATGCAACTGCCACTGCTGCTCGCGCTGCCAGAAATAATTCCCGCATACTGCTTTCGAAGGCAGTGGGTGTTTACATGCTGTTTCCTGCCTCACTGCGCGTCGCAACGCGAGTAGCAGCGGCAGGAGCAGGAGAAGAGACCCATTCACATACTCGCGCTGCCCACTTCCATGCTGACTTCCCTGCTCACTTCCGCTGCATGTGCTTTTTATAGTGATAGAGCCAAACATTAATCCTCACCAGATGATTACTGTTCGAATGGGCCGGCTCGGCCGAGGTAGTACCACACTCTCACAGAATATCGGCGTAAAGTAATAGCTTGCGATTGTGTTTCGTACAGTGAGTGACGAGAACCAGAGGCCTATTCCCTCATCCCTATCCCATCCCCATTCCCCATCCTCGCTAGACTCGCAACGCATTGGCAGCATTTCTGGTGTTGCAGATGTCCATGGGCGGCGGTGACCACTTTCCATCAGATGGGCCGTCAGCTCGTTTGTCAGTCAATTGACATAAAATAGAAAAACATCAATGAGGCAAAAGATGGATAAAATGGATATAATTTATTTCATTTGATCACCGTACGTTGAGATGCATAAATAGGTAATTAAAGTTGTGACTTTGAATTAATTGTGCTTCAATCGAAACCATAAATAACTATACTCAAAACTATTGGTCCGAGAATAACATTTAACATTAAAAGAAAATACATTATCCTATAATTTCTGCTGTTTTCTTTGTACGGAACCTTTACCGTGATTCTACGTGCAAGCTTGACGCAAAACTTATTTGCCACAAACATAATAAAATACCCGATTTCATCACAGCAATTAATCGAGCTATAAAATCGGTTACCAAAATATTATGCAAACAAGTGACAAAAGATCTTGGACAAGGAAAGTCTGTGCTATATACACTCTACATTAAAAAGCAAGGATAATGCATTCACATTAATTCACATACTAGCGGTAAACATATTATTATTCCAATATTATGCTTGTAAGGATTGACCACCAAAAATTATCGTACCCAAAAAACCCGACGTAATTAACCACGGACATTTTAAATGACTTTGACATTTCTTTAAATATTAAGTAGGTATCGACTGTGACAATCGGTCCAATCGACACGGTGTTGCCCAAATTTAAAATTCCCTAAACTTAAAATAAGAAACTGCAAACTCAATTTTGTATAGCTATAAGCTGTCAAGATCGAGATTGACATTTCTTATTTCAAATTTAAAGACTTCACACTTTAGAATTGAGCCCACCAACGAAAATTCAGGAGTAATGTGTAGGAAAATGTGCGTGCATATCTGGCTCAGCGGATCAGCGTTGCCATCTGACGTGGAAACGCTGCCAGCCTTTTGGGCACGCTACCAACTGACAGCGATTTGGGGCATTTTATTTAATTCTAGCTGTTTTTAAGTTTGGTTTTTAATCAATATGTATTTTGATAATAATTTTAAGTTTATTTTAAGCGTTCTTTAGGTTTATTTATTTATTTTTAGCTGTTATTTAGTCTTAGTTTATTTTATTTAGTAGTTTAATGTTTGTATTTTATATGAAGTTGATATAATAAACTTCCAAACTGTAGGAAAATATATGTGTACGCTTAAAAATAAAAGGAAATAAGTCCAAATGAAATTCACTTTTGTTTTGAACTTTACTCAACCGCGTTAGAATTGAATTTGGAATGGATTTGTATTTCACATTATTTATTTTTAATTTTAAACGAGCGATGTGTACTGTTTTGAAAGAACATTACCTCGTTGAGTTTCTTGCTGGCTCTTCTCAGTAGAGGTTTTTGTTTCGAATCGGTGTTAGATTCACTCCTTGACCTGTATAAGAGCGTGTAAAAGCCGAAATTGAATAAAGATATTTTGACTTTGACTTTAGTACGGAAATTCTTTAGAACTATGAGCACATCAGCTTTTGGCATGGAATGGTATCTCCAAAAACGCACAGGCTGCGCTTACTGTTACATGTTTTTGGTAAGTTCCTATACCACCAGCGGCCCTAACATGAATGACGCAAAGATAAGACAGACCGTGTTATCTCTTAAGTGCATCTCTCTCACACTAGTGCCGACGAAAGAGATAGTCATAGAGGTAAACGGGTTTTACGTTAACTTTGTGTCATTCATGTTAGGGCCGCGGGACGACGCTAAGACCACGCCTTTTCGTCCCCTAAATTTTTTTAGTTTCATACTTTTAAGTTATTTTAATATGTATGTTAGTCTGTAAGGTATTTATGTATGGGCCACTGATGCCTGAAATAAAAGGTTTTATTATTATTATTATTATTTATTCGTTCGTCATAAAGCCCTGTCCAATACATATTTTGCTGTGACTCCACAGCGTCTTTCTGTACCGCGTAAACGCTTTTCATAGTGATTTATGTTCCACTATATATCCGAAACTCATTAGTACGTCAGTTCATAATTCATGGGACGTTTGAACAAACTGTGTGACTAGCAAATAGCTTGGCCGTGAAACGTACTTTACTGCACACATACACATTTGTTACTTCGGATATCCAAGCTTCTGCAAATATTTGTTTATTTTTCTCTTATGTGACTTTCGAGATTAAGCGGTAATGGCACCAAAATATCCTGTTAGTTACACGTGAAAAAATAGATTATTCCTTGGAACTATTTGGTTTTCTATGAAATAATCATAACAATAATATTTTGGCCAATAACACTTATTTCGTCCGAAACAAGGATTCCCCGTATTATGGGGATTATGCTTACATATGTAAACACTTAACGTGTTGACTTGTGGATTCATACTTACTTGTCTTATTTGGTAAACAAGTTTCTAACCTCAAATGCACCGTTTTTGGCTAAAACAGCTATTTCTTCGCACCCGGAGATAATATTTTACACATCACTTTGCCAATTTTTCACCTAGGATAGCTTAACTTAGGATAAAATTGCTGTTTCACCCAAAAAAGGTATATTTTGAGGTTATAAACTTGTTTACCAAATAAGACAAGTAAGGATGAATTCACTGTATACATTTTCATGCTCATCTTATACGTATGATCTTAGGTGGATTCGAACTCGACCTCTAGCCAGTAGGCAGTTGCTTCATTAAGTCAGTCACATAACGGTAAATAACGTTTTTATATGACTTTCTTGTTAACATCCGCACAACCCTAAGTTTATTCCAAGTTTTCACGTACCAGATGACGTTTGATAACTTTAAAAACCGGCCAAGTGCGAGTCGGACTCGCGCACGAACGGTTCCGTACCATTATCTATAAAAACGGCAAAAAAATGACGTTTGTTGTATGGGAGCCCTCTTAAATATTTATTTTATCATGTTTTTTAGTATTTGTTGTTATAGCGGCAACAGAAATACATCATCTGTGAAAAATTCAACTGTCTCTCACGGATCACGAGATACAGCCTGGTGACAGACGGACGTACAGACGGGCAGACGGACAGCAGAGCCTTAGTAATAGGGTCCCGTTTTTACCCTTTGGGTACGGAACCCTAAAAAAGACTCGAATATATAGCGCTTGATTACTTCAAAATGAAGTAAAGTAAACTAGCTATGCGTATGATTCTTATTTTGTGTTTAAATGTTATGTCAGACAATTAATCTATGTAAACTACCCCTTTGATGCAGCTTTATTCAAAATAGAAAAGGAGGTAGGAGGCCTATTCCCTCATCCCTATCCCATCCCCATTCCCCATCCTCCCTAGACTGGCAACGCATTGGCAGCACCTCTGGTGTTGCAGATGTCCATGGGCGGCGGTGACCACTTTCCATCAGGTGGGCCGTCAGCTCGTTTATCAGTCAATTGACATAAAAAAAACTGAAAAAACCGGAGATTTTCACGCAAAATAAACCAAATTACAGGAAACTTGATCGCTGCGGTCTTCGCGGTAAGCCGAAATAATGTTGGTTTCCATATTATAAAACATAATATTAACGAGTTTAGCGTTGAGCTCTGTAAATTATATCACAACACAACCCTACGAAATACCTAAAGATTTATCTTTTTTTATTAGCTTGATGATATCTAAAATTACGTAAGTGAGAAAGCCAGACATTTTGCATTAAAAATAAACCTAGTTTTACTTGTGGTTACTTTCGAAACTGAAATCGGTCAGAGTGAACTCGATCGGCGCTAAGTCGATTTATTGGTATAGTTACGGCAAATAATAACATCGATTACCTAACTCAAGAAATTCATTCAAAACGCTCATACACATGAAAAATATGCCAGTTGTAAATATCAGCTCCTTTCTTGTACCATAACCACTTTACGTACCATTATGCTAAGAAAAGAAAATCACGAGCAGATAAATCGGTGCCCTAAGTTTAAGTTTTAGGCTCATTACACTCACTAGCAGATAAATAGGTACCTTAAGTGTAAGTTTTAGGCTATTACACTCACGAGAAAATAAATCGGTGCTTTAAGTGTAAGTTTCAATCATAAAAAACGTCACGACCGAGTTACTCGTTTTGAAAATAAATCTTTACGCAATCGCGTTTGCAGTGACTCAAAATTACACTGACTGCCCAAATAGGGATTTTTCCTGGGTAAAAACATAGTAATTCTAATTAGTCCGTCAGTTAGATTACCAAAAAATATTGAACACGTATTTTTACTTTATCAAATCAATCAAAATTGACA
Source organism: Tortricodes alternella (assembly GCA_947859335.1). Classification (NCBI taxonomy): domain Eukaryota; kingdom Metazoa; phylum Arthropoda; class Insecta; order Lepidoptera; family Tortricidae; genus Tortricodes; species Tortricodes alternella. The sequence continues at coordinate 19,488,604 of OX401968.1, read as the reverse complement.
AAGATAGCGCGCATGAAAGTTCGGGAGTGGGGGCTCATGACGTCACTTAATGGTAAAAAGTGTACAAATTCGTGACGTCACGCGGAACTTCAACGCACTATATCGTCGTCATTTTTTGTTACAAAAAAATATGTGTACAATATTATTTTATAATGTAAATGACGGACTAATTAGTTTTTTTTAGGAAACAAGCCTTTTGTTTGCTCATAATTTAATGATTAGAATTAAGTGTTAATAATTTAAAGCGAAGAACTGTTACTTATATCTGTAGAAAAACGTGCTTTTCTCATAAATGTTGAATTTTAGGTGAGTACGTAATCGACAGCTGTGTCAGTGTGTCGTAGTTATGGTGTCGAGATGAGATAAGAGTGGGAGCTTGTTAGGGCCACGTCTTGGTTTGCGCTGACCGGTTAAAAATATTAGTACAGCCACTTTTACTTGTGGCGAAGTTCCAGGACGTTGAAATAAAAGAAATAATTGTAATTATTTAGCTTCAAATTAGCTCAAGGTATCGGATTCTGGTATTAAATATTCAATTGTGTAATAAATTCATTGTAAGTAATTCCTTATAATAGAGCCTCGAATAATGTTTCCTTATGACCTTCATTTAAAACAAAGGTCTACCTTGACAAAATAAATTAATTCAGAATCTGAAAAAGTGTATGTTTGTTATAAAATGCCTTACACGAGTAAAATTTGTTAACTTATTATATAAAGATAATTGGAGGGTTATCATTTCATCAAAAATACCTATTATTTAGTTGACAAAACTGTCACCAAGTTGAGAACACAACAATGAAAAGTGGTTAAATTAGTGGAACAAATACGTACCCTTGAATTATTTATCATGGTAGAATTATTTGTTTCACTTCTTAGATTATTTAACCTTTCTAAAAAGAAGGCCTGAAACGCTGGCGAAGTTCTATTCTTATCCATAGAACACGCCTTCGGCTAGGTTTCTTTACACATACACTGCACACCTATTTATAGCAGACTTATGCACCCGTTGTTTTCACACTAGCTTACTTGTTGGAAAGGGATAAAATGCTTTTAGTCTCCCATACCTAAATACGACGCGGTTAGCTTATGGGCTTATTACACCTTCCTAAATTTAGTAACTCACGAGAGGGACGCCGCAATACGTTAGATACGTATGGAGATATCTCAATCATATTCCAACGTATTGCGGCGTCCCTCTCGTAAGTGACTAAAGTTAGGAAGGTGTAATAAGCTCATTAGTTTGTAGTGACCCTTCTTCCGAAGCTAGCGGTGCCGGGTTCCGATCCCCGGTAAGGTCAAATAAATTTATGTGATGAGCACGAATGTTTGTTCCTGAGTCTTGGATGTTTCCTATGTATTTAAGTATTTATTTATCTTTATTAGTATGTATATCGTCGCCTAGAAATTTGGGACGAGAAAAAAAATATCTTTGAAATCGCCAGTTTATTCTAAAGTCCTAGCCTTATCTCTATAGCGGTCGGCCGACTCGCTAATTTGGCCAGTTTTATGATAATTGAACATCTAACTCTTATTACAAAATAGAGAGATGTCGGTGTGAAATACCCTTTGACGTGAGAAGAATAATCAACTGAATCTGAATAATACATTTAAGTCAACAAAATGTAACTTTGCAAGCTCTATTTTGCCTAGGGGTCATCCATAAAGTACGTCACGTTAGGGGGAGGGGGTCGACGAAGTGTGAAATTGTGTGACAAGGGGGCGGGAGAGATCCTAAGTTTCGTGACGTCACATTTCAAAATCGAATACATCTAAGTGTTAAAATGCCCAAATTTGAAGTATTAATGAAGACCTAACAAATATTTCGAACTCTATCTGCATGAACATACGGTTTAAATTGTTTAATTGGCGAGTTTACACTCGCTCTACTAGGGTCACGCGCCGGTCGCGTTTTTTCAAATGCTTGATTTGATGTTGATTATATAAAAAAAAATGAAACTAATTTCAGAACTGCCGTTTTAATTTAATAATTTCTAGATATAAAATTGCAAAATATGTGACAAGGACGGGGGAGGGGTCAAAAAATTACCTAATTTATTAAATAAATCCATAGTGTTACGTACACTATGGATGACCCCTTATAACGCTTTGTTTAATAACTCCAATGATTCTAATCGCGCTGTGTTCTAAAGTTCTCAAAACTCATTGGTTGATGATTGATTGTGAATCCCATACTCCGGCCCATCTCTTTCTTTAATACTAGTGTGAGAGAGACGCACGATAGATAAGACGGGGATAGCTTATCCTCCTGTCAACCTTGCTAGGGCCGGCACAAGCCAGTCTTTTATGCGGCCCTAGCAAGGTTGACACAAGGATAAGTTAAATTCTCTTATCTATATGTGTGTCTGTCACACTAGGCCGACGGAAGAGATAGAAAGATAAACGGGTTTAACTTATCCCCGCGTCTGGCATGCCAGGGCGTTGCGTTTGAGGTTAATGTTTTTAAGACATGAACTTGGCGTCCGCGCCCCTTTAAATTGCTGCCCCGGAGTTTGCCGCTCTATATCCGGGGCTGGCCCCCAATTCTCGGTGTATTCGAGATAATGTCGATTGCGATTTTAAACGTCAGATTCATACAGTTGTGTCAAACGACTGTATGCACTGACGTTTAATCTCGATTGTGAGATTATCTCAAAAGCACCGAAAATTGGGGGCCTGGGGGGTTACCACGATTTCTGAATGCGATTATCTTTAGGCTCTAAACTGAACTGCGTCGTTATTTCATACCACGACATTGCATTTACATATGTAAAATATATTGCGTGGTATGCAAAAGCGACACAGTTCGGTCATAGTATAAAGAGGGGAAGTATTATGTCCGGCCCCATCTGCGATATAATTGCCTATACTGTCTCAGGGTTGTTCCTGTTCAATAGGTAATCTGAACAGAGACAATTCTGGAATCGATGAATTATTAAGACACCGAAACACACAGCAATACGTTCTCCTGCGATTATCACACATTTTTAGCGGTGCCGAAAAGCCGTGACGCGCGAACCTCGTGCGGTGTTAGCCCCGACTGGCGCACTGAGAAACGGGTCGAGATTTGTTTAAGTGTGCGTGCGGCGACGCATAGATACTTTGGCGCACACATACAAGTCGCGCGCGGTGCGTTTGTATGAAGATAACTTACTTCCCCTCTTTATACTATGGTTCGGTATAGGATTTAAAGATAATCGCATTTTAACATCGTGTCCTATCCTAGTCTTCATTGGCGATTGAAATATTGTTGTATTGCGCGTTTGATCTTCGCGTCACATAGCTATAATGATGTAAAGAAACATAACCGGTAAACTTCGTCACGGCGACTCTAGAACCTTACATCACAGGTGATGGTGAGCGGTCAAACTGGTTAATATGGGTGAATAGGCTGGTCGGGTATAGCACGGGTTACATAAACAGCCGGCGCCGGCAAATCGGTTAGATTACTTTATAAAACTCGCATCTAAATCAGAACTTCTGATAAATTTGTAAAACCACCCGGATAACTACACAATAAAGTTCAAAATTGGAAACATCACAAAAACCACCCTGATGCAAGATGCAACGTGTGCGAGTGGTCAAACAGCATCCCTTCAAATATGTATTACTAGATGTGCCCGCGACTTCGTCCGCGTGGAATACTGTGTTTAGGTAGCATTTTTAATTATTCAGGTAATTATTTTACAAATAAGACATACGTGTAAATACTTTAATGAGCTATTTGCAGTGTTTCACTGCAAAGAGCTTACACTTTTACAAACTTTGAATGTCATATTTATTTATATCGAATCAACAGCCCACAAAATAAGTTTCAAGCTTCTAGCTCTAAAAATGACGATACTTCCATACAACTTGTCATCCCCCCCCCCTCCATCCCTTTCAACCCTTTTTTCGCATTAAAAAGTACACTATGTCCTTTCTTAGGCTCTAGACTATCTGTGTGCCAAATTTCATTTAAATCGGCTCAGTAGTTTTGGCGTGAAAGCGCGACAGACAGACAGACAGACAGACAGAGTTACTTTCGCATTTACAATAATAGTACATTGTTGCACCAAGCATAAAGTGATTTATTATTGCGGCGAGCGTTGGTTTGGTAAATACATCACTTGATGCGAGATGCATAACCTCCTTTCCTTAACTACTGCAAAAATTTGATCGAAAAGGACAACCTGACTAGCGACGTAAAAAGCATTTTCGCTCCTGGCCCCCAATTCTTGCTGCATTCGAGATAATCTCACAATCGAGATTAAACGTCAGTGCATACAGTCGTTTGACACAAATACAGTTGTGTCAAACGACTGTATGCACTGACGTTTAATCTCGGAATCGACATTATCTCGAATGCAGCGAGACTTGGGGGCCTGGTACGACGCGTTCTTAGAATTTTTGTTTACCTTATGACACTCGGGTGTCCCCGAATCATACTATTATGATTTGTTAAAAATAAAAACCGTAAAAGTATATGATTTGTTTCTGTATTGTAAACATGGAATACTAAACGAACACAGCACCACTACATTTACAAACGTCTCCCTCGTCTGATTTACCTACACAATGGGTCGAATTCGAAACTGTGTCCTAAACTTAAGATAAGAACCGTCAAACTCGATTTTGTATAGCACAAAACTGTCAAAATCAAGTTTGACATTTCTTATTTTACGTTTAGTAACTTTTTAATTTAGCAAACACACTTTCGAATTGGCTCCAATTAGTTCCCTAGCAAATAATTTTTTGTTCAATGTTGGGTTTCGAAACTTAAGGTCGCGGGTTCAATTCAGTGAGATATCCTAGTTTGGGTCGTGTAGTGTGACCTTATTTGTTATTTATTTACTTTGTTTTCATTAACAATAATATTTGTTTTAAACATAGTTATCATGACTTGGGTAGTCATGGATAATATTTAGAATTAAAAGTATACAAATATTATTTCCATGGTTGGAATGTATTTTTCTTAGAGTAAGTTTGTATGACTATTATCACGGTCACCCTATAATGCTCACGTAAAAGGTTACTAAAGGGCTATAGGCATAAGCTAAAGGTAAAGGCTAGTTTGATAAGTTCACTTTCTGGGTTTCCTTTATTAATGTGTTACCAGCATAATGAATAAAATTACGTATGTACCAAAAAGTAAGGGGAAGAAAATTTGCCTTAATATGGATGCAAATGACTTGAAAATATAAATAAAAGCTAATTGCTAGGTTTATTTTAAATTTTGTATAATTAATTTAATTACAACACTAAATGATTCATTCCACCTTGAAGAGAAATGAAAAATAATTAGAATTAAATTAATATTGTATTTTATTCTGACTGCTCATGTGAGCATTTATAATAATTATCAACCAAAGAGATTCAAGTTACTTAATAATGAACCACATCGTATGAGGGACAATTTTGTTTTAAAATCATTCAAGTTAGGATAAGAGTTAAGTAGGTAGGTACTAAAGGAAGATTCATAGGACGAACTATATTAATTTTGTCTCAGTTACTGTGTTTAATTCACAAAGTTACTATTACCAATAAATTACCAATAAATTGTCACAAATATGAGTAAAAAAGCGACTTGCGTAATTATCCAGATTTCCAACTTGATTTACTAAACCTAGGTGTCTCTGAAATGTCCGATAAAAAATGTCACCGCTTACCCAAGTCCAGTCTAGGTTTAGTTTCTAATTTCAAACTTCACTGATCGTTACCTAACTCTATAATAACTGAATTAAAAAAGTAACCTACTTACGTAGGTACTTTCATTAAAGACATTTGAAACAGTGAAAACTTACATTTTAAAATTATGCGGTGTTAAAAAAGTCTGCTTACGATACGCACTTATAAGATTTTGAAAAAAGACAAATTTAAGAAACTTTTTAAACATTAATAACTCAATAAGTTTACATCACACAAACAAAAGTCACTGGCAACACAAGAAAACAAAAAAAAACTCACCTTCAAAATTCCAACTTCAAAACTTTTAAATTGAAAATCGAACGTTCGAGCGTTTGCGTGCGCGCGGTACCCGCGCGTTACGGCACTACAATAACCCTACCACTACATTTACTTCTTAATGAATTGTATGGTGGTAGGCTAGGTGGAATGGCTAGTGCGAATCGTAAGTGCTTGGTTATAGTATAGGACCTACCTATGAGTAAAATTATTTGACTAGGGGCCCATCGGTTGCATGAATTTATAATGGTATTAATCTTTATTTAATATCTGACCGTTAAAGGGAAAAAAGCTCTTATCTCCTGATCCAATTGAATCGTTGGGGCTGACAATGTTACCGTCGTCGTTAAAGAAAAAAAGCAGGTCAGGTGCGATGCGAGTCTGACTCGCGCCCGTACCGATCCCTTCGTTACCTATGAAATATAGACAGTACCTTGTAGGGACGGAACCCTAAAAATTAAAATAATAGCTTTTAACATCCAGGTAACCATTTACAACCTACCTATGAAAGAATACAAAACATAACTTTCGCAAGCTCCTATCTTTGTGCAACCGTCGAGTGTGATACGACTTTGCAAAGTTTATTCCGTTAAACCATATTCTTTTGTGATGTACCTAGATAATTACTAATTTACACATTTCGGACTTTTTCCTTTACTTATAATAATATAATAATAATAATAAAGACATTTATTCATTTATTCTGTACTGTACTTGTGCTGTAAGACACTGCTTCTCGCTAAATTTCATGATTCTAGGTCAACGGGAAGTAGCCTATAGATAGGTTTTAATTGCCTTGTGATACCCTTGCGAGTATCAAAATATGTGGCATAAATGGCCGTATCTTTTGATTGTGTTGACTTAAAAGGTTGATTATTTCACGGCTTCAAGAGATTGCAGACTTGAGTACTTGATATTCATTTCAACTTGATACCTTCACGCGGTCCTAAGAAAAAGGGGTTGTCGCACAGACAGACAGACATTTAGACGGACAACAAAGCGAGATAAGGGTTCCTTTTTTCCCTTTAAGGTACGGAACCCTACAAAACTGCGTTTAAGTAAATGGCCCCGATTTATACAATGTGCGGATAGTAATTCCATTTTATTTTCTATTTTTTCCCGTAGCGGAGATACTTACTCCTCAGTTATTAGTGGACCTAGGCACCAAAATAATCAAGAGTGCAATTCTTTAACCAGACTCTCGACGTCGGACGTCGAGTCCCATAATACTGGCATAAACCAGTTTTCCTTGCGGCAGTTACAGACTCCTCGTCGAGCGAAGCGATTTGCGCGTTGGAGTAAATACCTACCACGCAGCAGCAGAACGTTTGCACAACCTGCCCGCGACTCAGTGCGTCGCTTACATATTAGAATAGTTCGACAGTGACGCACTGAGAAACAAACGACTCGCGGGCATGTTGTGCTGGCCCCCCAGATCCTACTTTTTATTATAATATTATTAAAAGTATGTAAAGATACTTGGATGTTTGTTCCTCAATTTCGCGTAAACGGGTGACGGATTTTGATGTTTGACAGACAGATATACCATAGTCTTGCAATAAAACATAGTGAAAATGAACATCAAAATATTTATTTTGCAAGTAGGCCACATGGGCTCTTTCATATGTCTGAATCTACCAGCGCTTCGAAAGGTGACATCTGCTGAGAAGAAACGCCGCAGAAAACTCAGCAGTAACTCTTTTTTTCAACTTTGACATTTGAGTTTTATCTAAAAACTAAGACAAAAGTGCAAAAAACAAACCTCATGGGTACAAATTAATTCTAATAAATGACTAATACCTAGGTAAGGGAGATGTATAGTCTCCGCGTCTGGACAAGTTAAGTAACTTAGAGATGTATGAATCCTCTAAGGGTCATAATAATAAAATATTAATTGAAACAAAGAAACATCTAAATTGATTAATCTAGGTTAAATAAATGGAGGTGTAGACAGTCTCCACGGCACACGGCACTACTCGCCGGCAAAGTCGCTAGCGCAGCTTGTAATAAAATAACCTACTATCACCATTATGCCTCATTTACATGTAGCCGATGTGAGCAGGGAAGTGGGCAGGGAAGTGGGCAGCGAGAGTATGTAATGGGTCACTTCTCCTGCACATGCCGTTGCTACTCGCGTTGCGGCGCGCAGTGAGGCAGGAAGCAGCATGTAAACACCCACAGCCTTCGAAAGCAGTATGCGGGAATTATTTCTGGCAGCGCGAGCAGTGGCAGTGGCTGCATGTAAATAAGTTATCACTTTCAGGGGTAGCCTTGTGCTCAAAGCGATCCCACACGCAATGGGAGTAAAAATCCCGGCTTGCACCTCGTGACTTTCCAACTTATACGCGGAATTCAAATTTGATTTTTAATATTAAGTAGCGATAAATTAACGTATTTTTTTTTAAGAAACCTGTACAATTACAATGTTTTTACGAGAGTAGTTCTCGCTATCGAAATCTATCGGAAATACTGCTTGTTGCCGATACAAGTAAAAGGGAACTAGCGATAGTTTTCGATTGGGAGCTTGCCGTTTCATCGAAAAACTTTTGCCAAATTATCACTTCCCAAACAAATTTTACCAACCGTTTTTTGCCAATGCAATCTTTGGAATAATTTTAGTACGCACATTTTCATTTGGTCAAATTTTCACTCAGCAGAATATGACTACGGAAAACGACATTAAGTCATTTGGTCTTTCATCAAATGTTTTAATATAGCAAAAAATCATTAGACAATAATCATTTAGTCAAATGAATTGTTATGAAAAAAGTATAAAGACAAAAACAGCAAATACGAAGTAATAATATGTTGCTGCCTTAGCCTTCGAGGTTTTTTTTTTTCATCCTTTAATAAAACATGCTTTTGCCTTATTTTGTTTGCGTGAAAATATGTTATGCCAACTGAAACATTTGACTTCATGAAATTTGGTATAAGTACCAGTTGGCAAGTAAGTCATTGTTGGAACGTTCACTTGCCAAACATTAGGTTTGCGTTAGAATTTTTTGTGAAGAGTTCATTTGCTGAATAATATTTTGGCAAATGAAATTATACGAAAATTTTTTTGGAAAGTGATAATTTTTCAATATTTTTTCGATGAAACAAGGGTAACCCTTTTCGATTATGAGAACGGTTTGCATAAACTCATGGTAATGGTATTGCACAACGCGAACTTATAAATATGTGTGTGACCACATGGGGACTACACAGTCCCTCTCATAATGAGAGAAGGCCCAGTAGTGATTTAGCGGTAATGAAGATGAATATCAAAGATGAACAGTCTGGATCGTTTCGAACCCAATGATATAAAAAAACCAAAGATGCGTCTTTCAAGCTCAAAATTTAAACCCAAAAAGCAACCCAATTGTGATCAGTTCAATTAGTCATGCGCGGACTTTTGGCCGAGTACCTAACACATGTCATGTGCTCTATTGAAAATGTTCTCAAAAAAGCCTTTCTTGAACTAAATTTCGGTACATAATACTACAAAAAAAATGAAGAACTGATGCTTTATTTCATTTGTAGATACATTCAACGTAAATAGAAGTACTAAAATACATTTGTTGTGTTCATACATGATCGCCATATTCCAAATTAATGTGTAATATCCGCACGTCAAATGCCACCTAAAGCTGCACTGGCCAAAAAGGAACGAAAAAAGAAAATCTAAGTCACGTTTTTAAAACGCGTTGAGTATGGATATAACATGTCTTTCTATAATATGTCATTGTTCGAACCCTTCTAAAACATTTGAGGACCATTCTTTAATTACTTTGCGCATTCGCAACAAACATAGTCGCCGCAGCAAGTAGTTAGAATAGAAATGACATCATTAGCAAATTTCACCTTTATTTTTTGCTAACTTATGAAGTAAGCTGTCTAGCACATTGTTAAGCGAAAGTTAGTCATAAAATATTGTTATTTTGACATTTGACAAGAGGAGATATAAATAAAACAGCTAATTAGTGGTCATTGGACCAGCTCGACCGTTGTTCTGACTGACAACCTATCAAAAATTGGTCAAAATCGGTTCACATTTAAAGGGTAGAAATCGTTATCGCCTTTTGTATGAAAATGGTAATTTTTGCTGTTGATTCAGTCTTTAAATAATTTGGATATGATAGACCGTATCACTGAGGCATAGCTTTGGACAAGACCGTTAATCGTTAATTAACGAAGTTAAAATTTCGAGTAACGGATTAATTTTTAAGTTAACTTTAAAAATTGTTAACGGACTCATTAACTCCCGTTAAAACAATTAAAGTCCATTAATCGTTTATAAAGTACCTACTATTTCGCAAAAGGACACCGCGCGGACCGTATATATTGATGTTTGTAAAGGGGAATCTCTAAATAATTAGGTATTATTACAAACTCTGTTTCACCCTTCTATTATAAATTGATCATTGACCTTCCTGTCCATGCCAACATTTTTTTTTAAGTAAATCAATAACGCAATGACATATAAAATGCAATTTCTATCACGAGTTAACGATTAACGTTTAACTTTACGTTTCTTCCGAAATGTAACGCTCTAACGTAACTTCTACTTTTTTAGTAACGGATTAGCGATGAAAGAAGTTAACTATTTGATTAACGGTGCCCAGCTATGCAAGGCAATATGGAATAGAGTCCCAATGTAACTCAGTCTGCGAAAGTGCTCGGGAAAATTAACTTCCATATTCCTTTGGAATAAGGTGTAAACATTCACTACGCGATGCTCAGAACCGGCCTAGTGCTAATTTACATAGCCTTCGACCAATAAAGCAAACTTATTTACCCGTTTCATACAAATAATAGGTCGATGACTCTCCTGGACAAAAAGTGAACTCGGTGTCTCATATATGTTTTTATTACATGAAAGCGCAACTTAGCGTCTTCATATTAGAATAAAAAATGACGACTTTTCCGAACAGTTGCGTGAAAAGGATAACTTTACTTCCCACAGGGGAATTTATTACGAAAACTTAAAGTAACGAGGCCGTAAAAACTTCTTTACAGTTCCGCTGAGAAGTTATTGAGATTTATGTTATCATATTCTTTACCGACAAAAATGTAAACGCCTTGAATTTTAATCTGTGCAAAAGTGTTAAAATACGTTGCCTTTTTTTGTGGCAGGCGTAACAAATATTATCTTATGCAACTACAGACCATACCTAGTATATGAATTAGGATAGAGACTGATACATATAGGGGTGGGGCACTAGACCCGCAGCACTCGAATATCTGTTTCTTAAGCGCCGGCTAGGACGGAAAAATGTGTAGTTCATATATTTTCCAACCCCTATTTCACCCTTTTTGGGGTTGGTTGTATTCAAAGTCAAAGTCAAACTATCTTTATTCAATTTAGGCTTTTACAATCTTATGAAGGTCAAGGAATGAATCTACCACCGGTTCGGAAAAAAGCCTCTACTGAGAAGAGCCGGCAAGAAACTCGTTGAGGTATCATTTTTTCAAATTAGTACACATATAAGTCAACAATGATGTCTACAGTTTAATACAAATCTAAGTATATACCACAGCAGGTAGGCCCATCGAGACCCAGGGATCGCCGGTGCAGGTCACGCTTAAGCCATACGTCCCTGTCCATGATGTAGTCTATTCTATAAAAAAGTAGCCTATATTTTTCACCAAGGCTCAAACTATCTCCACACCAAATTTTATAAAAATCGGTTAAGCGGTGTAGCAGTCAATCGGGCACAGGGGCTAGCAACCAATAAAGGGGTTTTCTTTTTTTTTTAAGTAGCCTATATCCTTCCCTAGGCCTCAAATGATCTCACTAGCAAATTGCATTAAAACCAGTTCAGTGGTTTAGACGTGAAAACGTAACAGACAGATAGACAGACAGTTACTTACGCATTTGTAATATTATAGTGTGGATAGAAAAAGCCAAGTTCGTTACAATGTTGTTTTTTTCGTTTGTCCCATATGAACAAAAACTCTTCAAAGCATTTAAGACCTATTCACACCATAATGATCAGTACACAGAATGTCGCAAATGAATGTAGGAAGTAGAAAAAAAAAAACCTGCAAAATTATGAAAAATCAATCTCCATCATTTATTAAACTTCCAAACACCTTTTTCAAACATGTCTTCAAAAATATCTTAAGAATATTGCACTTAAAAATTAGAACTGACCTTAACTCTCAGCTAATTTAAACTAGTTATTATTTGGCATAAGAAACCACTAAACAATAAGGCACTTATTTCCATTCATATTATCTATAGCTCTTTTCTTTTGAAGAAATCAACTTTGTTGGTCCTTTCACGACACCCATGTGGATACACCATTAAGGTCACATTTCGGAAGCATCGCTGCGAGTTGCGACGCCATTATGTTGTTTTGCATTGGTGTGAGCGGGATAGATCACCCTGAGCAGGTCCAGCGGTCCTAGCGGGTTGACATTAGGATAACTTAACACAATCTTATCTCTAAGTGCGACTATACCCTGTTCGGATAGGTATTTAACTAAATTTAAACAAAATAATGGCCGATTTCAGAAACGCCATTTAAGCATTAGATTAGTTATTAAATTGTTAAATGTCTCTCAACTAGTTGTCAACCTATACAGAAACGTCACTGAAACGTCACTTTAATTAAAGCTCAATTTGAGTGGCCTCTCTGAATTCGGCCATAAGCCACGTGACTCGGCTAACCAGCCAATCAAGACATACCATACATAAAAAGGATTCACTGGATTGGCTGAGTCACGTCGGTTAGTTTGTTTACATTTATTTAAGTACCTAAACGGACAGAGTATAGGTAATTTGCTGTGCAAAACGCACCTTCATGCGGCGAGCTATTGCCTGCGATCAGTGGTGCCAGGAGAGACTAGCTATATTCAGCTATGCTACGGAAGTTATACAAAATTAACTTTCAGGATACAAACAGGAGTTAGTTGATAATTCGTCTCTTGGACTTATGTAGGTACTTTTTTGAATGTCATGTTTGTTTTCTGTTTGTATCCAATTGGCTACTTGACTATAGTAACAAATATTAATATATTTCTGTGGAACAGTAGCTTAACCCTCAATAGTACATTATAAAACAGGATTTATGTAAAAATAAATCAAGATTATTTAGAATTTAATAATTCAAAATCTTAAATTCTTACTTCTCAGTCACGTGACTTTAAATACCCGTCATGACGTTTGCATAGGTCGGTTGCGTTCCGAATGACGCTACCCACATTAATCGATGCATTGTGACACCGTGGGTGTTATTTGGACCGCACCTTCATACAGACTATGCATTTTTTTGACGTTTACGACCGGCTTAGGTAAGTTGACATCACACGTGACACCTGACAGTAAGATGGCGTTTTAGCGGCAATTTAAATATGAAAAATATTATTAGTGCTTATTATTATTTCTCCTTGAAAATATGAAAAATTCAATAGGAAAATATTTTTAAATAATCTAAAATGACAAGCAGCTAAAAATTTAATTAAATTTAAATAATGTTCAAGAACCGAGTTATACGATCAAGCTGGATTACAGGCAGTCCTGCTGCCTGCGACTTGCCGTTTTTGCTTGTCGCGGCAGGGCAAAAGTCAAATCATACTTTGGCATTTGGGATTTTAATCATCTGCGACCAAGTCGATTTTCTATTAACAATCTATCTTCGCCGTGCGGCCTAGTCGTGCGGCGGAAATCGGAGGAAAAAATCCACTAATAGCATTATTCCATTTCGAAATTACTGCAATCCTATTGGTCGCTTTTTCCTCGCTCACCGCTTGGCTGCCTCGTACAGATCTGGTAGAAACAGCCATACTACGTAAAAATCATATATGTAGTTTAATATTTAACACTTACTGGGGAATCATTTAAAATCAAGTTATTTTTACGTAAATACAATGGAACCAAGGTAACAAGGAACTAAAATAACTAAGGTTGAAATTCTAAATACATATAATGTGATCGATAAAACTCTGCCCGGATATGGATCAGGTAAATATTGTCTCCAGTTGCTTTATTTGCAAGGAAATAACTGTTTTAACCAACTAAGCTGCATTTTGAGGTTAGAAACTTGTTTACCAAATAACACACGTATGGATGAATCGACTGTAGATGAGTAGCCATATTACTAACCCTTTTTGATCATGCTGCCTAAAAATCAAAACGTCTACGAGAAATTTAGCCTAAAGCTTATATTGACTAAGAAGCAAAATGCCTATCAGGCAATACGACTATGCAGCATTTGAATTTCATTGTATATTGATTAAGAAGCAAAAGGCATACCAGGCAATATGACTAACGACAACCTTTACAATCTTTATCCTTATCCTTATCTTTATCTTTATCCTTAGACAATCTTTAGACAATTTGCTGCTTAGGTATTATTGCAATTTAGGCATTTTGCTTGGCAGACATTTTGATATTTAGACGATTTACTGCTTAGTTATTTTGCCACGTAGACATTCTTTTTAGTCATTTTGCTTCGTAGACGAATTGCAAGTTAGACATTCTGATCAAGAAGGTTACTAACTCTTAACTAATTCGCGTGTAACTTCATCCAAACCCTGTCCTACGAATTTCTCGTTACATTTCTCCAGCTTGTTAACATTTTCATCAATAGAAGCTGTCGCCAGTTGACCCACGAAATGTTGCGAAACGTGACGCCGAAGCTCGGTCTTCAGTCTGAAGGTTTCTGAGCATTGCTGGCATCTGAAAATAAGAGCAATGTCATTGAATACATATAAAACAGTACTGTGACTCACTTATAGACAACGCACAACCTAAACGCGTGGTTCTAGAGGTTTGAAATTTGGAGACATTCCTCGACTACTCCTACAGGTGCACGAAGGAGGGATATTTTGAAATTCCATCCCTAAAGGGGGTAAAAAGGGGTGATAAAGTTTGTATGAAAAAAACCGTGGCGGGTCCAGTAGTACGTATACTTATATAAGTATAAAAGTTGTTTTGAAATTTTAATTTTGTATTTGATTTATTACTGAAAATATATCTGATGTTTCTAGGTTATTTGCCAACAGCCAGTCATTCTTATAGTCCACGAGCCAGGTATAAATTTCGTCAATCATTCCCTCCCGGGCGATAACTCGTAGAATGCTAGAGAGTTGTGTCATGAAGCCTCGTGAACTTCAGCTGTGGTTCCGTGGGTGGGTTGAGCAGCGGTAACCTCACAAGATCGGTGAGTTTTTTAAATCATTCCCTCCCGATTGAAAATTTATCAGATTATAGCTAACCCAATACCTTGAAGAATATGTCCGAGAGGGAGTTGGTCATGAAAATCTGTTGCTGGCTCACGGAGCATGAGTTTCAATGAGTTTTTGAGTGGGTTTGGTTTTTCGTCACAAAATAATTTTATATAAATAGATTAATACGGCAGACACTAAAGAAGCGTCTCCGTTTCAGCTTTGGCAAAAATGCTTCCGTATTTCCAGCGGATGTCCATCTGTTCTCGTCTACAGGACGTAGTTCTCAACCGATTCTCGTGAAATTTTGTGAGCAGTTTCGATTATTATATAGAATTTTTTGTCGATTCAGTTTTTCGATTTTTTTCAAAATGCCGAATTTATGGGGTTTTTTCGATTCCAAACTTATTTGCGGTGTTGGTAAACTGACTGGAACCTATGTCGATGTATGGGGATTGTAGAGCAACCTATTTTGCTCTAATGTAACTGGACAGGCGCTTTGGTATTTTTTTAAATAGGAATTCAAATTTTATTAGAACATCGGATATGCACGTCCATATTTTCATTCCATCTTGCGCCGTTGAAGAGGCACCTCATGTATCCTTCTAATCAAAAATATAGTGAAAATCTGTAAGAAAGTGTTTTAATTTTAAAGATTAGCGTCCTCTTACTCTCGCGCTACGAGTTAAGCCCTTGGTGTTGAATTTAGCTTGAAGAGCAGAAGTAGTGAATCCCCGTCTCCTCGAGCTACCGTCGAGCTACCTCACTAGAGGATATCAGTTTTCCAACGGCAAAGTTAAGTTTGCCGCGAGGTCTACAGCTCACGGAGCCACTAGTTTATTATTATACTAACTTGTACAGCTGGTCGCCTAGATGCGCCCGGCAATGCTTGACCAGATCGTTGCTCTGGGTGAAGGCGCGTTCGCACAACGTACAGCGGTACGGTTTCTCGCCCGTGTGGATGCGGTAGTGGCGCTTCAGGTGGTCCTTGCTTGTGAACCTAAACATACAATATTACAACTTATTTATTTACTATCTCAACAGTGAAAAGTCCAAAAGATTCGTTCAAATAACAGCTTTACTCTCAAGACTTCTAGGTTTAATTCGTAATGATAGCTAAATTGGAGATAGCAATTTTTCAAATTGAAAGCGCCAAGGTAAGCTATAAACATAGCTGGACACCGGTAATCGAATAGTTAACTTCGTTAATCGTTAATCCGTTACTAAAAAAGTTACCTTCGTTTAACGTTAAAGCGTTACATTTCGGAAGATTTAACTGAAGTTAACTTTAATCGTTAACTAGTGATAGAAATTGGATTTTATATGTCGTTGCGTAAGTACATGTATTACTCTTTTACATGTCTGAAGCTACCAGCGCTTCGAAAGGTGACATCTGCTGAGAAGAAACGAATTCTTTTTTCCAACTTTTACATTAGTTTTAACTAAAACTAACACAAAAAGGGTAGCAAACAATCCTAATGCGTACAAATTAATTATAATAAATAACTAATAAGGGAGATGTACAGTCTCCGCGTCTGGACAAGTTAAGTGACTTAGACATCTATAAAGCCTCTAAGGGTCATAATAATAATAATTAAAATAAAGAAATAAAGAAACATCCAAATTGATTACCTAATCTAGGTTAAATGGAGATGTAGACAGTCTCCACGGTCAAGTATAAAGATGGAGATGTAAGGTCTCCAAATATCAAAATAATAAAAGTGTGTGTGTGTCAGCTCCGACGCACGACAGGAGTTTACTCCTTACGAACGATTATAAAATAAACCAGTACCCATCATACCATGCTGTCATTTTTCATTTTAACATTTGACAGTAAATAATAAAGCCTAGTGATAGAGCCAAACAGTAATCCTCACTAGATGATTACTGTTCGAATGGGCTGGCTCGATCGGGGTAGTACCACACTCTCACAGAATATCGGCGTAAAGTAATAGCTTGTTATTGCGTTTCGTACGATGAGTGACGAGATCCGAAGGCCCATTCCCTCATCCCTATCCCATCCCCATTCCCCATCCTCCCTAGACTGGCAACGCATTGGCAGCACCTCTGGTGTTGCAGATGTCCATGGGCGGCGGTGACCACTTTCCATCAGGTGGGCCGTCAGCTTGTTTGTCAGTCAATTGCTATAAAAAAAATGAAACACTATATGGCTACCTCATAGGACACATGTCACACTGGTGTGGTTTGATGCCGCGGTGGCGCAGAGTGTGCTTGCCGAGCGAGCTGCGTTTGGTGAACTTTGCGCCACACTGTTCACACGTGTGCGCGCGTTCACCCGTGTGCGTTGTGCCGTGGGATTTAAGTTCACCTGAAATAATGTGTGTTATCATGGCTAAAAGATCAGACCAGGGTAAATGTGAATCAAGGTCCTTTTGACTGCAAAGTAAAATAGACCTTTAACTTATACCAAATATAAGGGCAAAGTAGAGAAAACAGAGTCGAAAATGCGACCTATTAATCTTTGAGTAGGTATATAACAGGCATGTTTCCAGAGTAAAAAAAAAAAAATTAATCCGTAAGTTAGATTATCAAAAAATATTGAACACGTATTTTTTGCTTTATCAAATCAATCAAAATTAACAAAGATAATGCGCATCCTAGTTCGGGAGTGGGGGCTCATGACGTCACTTAATGGTAAAAGTGTGCCGAGTCGTGACGTCACGCGGAACTTCAACGCACTATATCGTGTCCAATAATATAATATAATAATAATGTTTATTACAAGAAATAGGTACAACTTATATTGAAGTCCCTGATTTCCGAGCTAATAGCTAGCTATATTTTTTTATAATGTAAATGATGGAATAATTAAAAAATTTCAGGAAGCTAGCCTATAACACAATTGCATGTATTTCTTTCTATATTATGTACCTATAAGCTTATAGATCTTTAACACTTCTGGTGCCAAGAACCGGGCTCACAGTTCTTCGGAGAATTAACTCACAGGCCAACCAACGTATAACGCGGGTTCTTGCTATGGGGGAAATTCAGTATCCCCTGGGGTTGAACTTGATTTTTGGGCAGGCAGGGAAAGTGTTAAAGCTGAAAACTTACCTTTGCTGACAAAGCTTTTAGGACACAACCTGCAAGCAAACAGCTTTAGCCCGATATGTCTTTTCATGTGCTGATTCAGATTAGTGCTAGAATCAAAGTTCTTCCCACAAGTTGGACATAGATAAGATTTCTCCTTTGTATGTATTTTAATATGCGTGGTTAAAGTTGACAAGTGAGAAAACGCCTTTGAACAGATAGGACATACATGACTCTTCACCCCAGCATGTTTATTTTCATGTTCCTTTAAAATAGCATCTGATGAGAATGACCGCGGACATGTGGAGCATTTATATGGCCTATTATTCTCATGGACAATCTCGTGTCTTTTTAAATGACTCATTTTTTTAAATACTTTTTGGCATACAGTACAAGTAAGGCTGCGATTCTTAGGAGTATGTTTCCGCATGTGACCGCACAGTGAATGTATAGATTTAAATGTAGCGGAACATTTATCACATTCATAAGTTTCGCTTTCATTCTGGATTTCAGGCTCACTTTGAGTGTGTTGTATTAGATGTTTAATATATTTGGTGTGGTATTTGAATGTTTCGGGACACAATTTGCAAGTGTATGGACTTTTCTCGTGTGTGCGTTTGTGTCTTTCTAACCTAGATCGACTTTTAAATTCTTCCTCACATTCATCACATTTAAACACAGATACATCCAAATGTAATTCACTATGCTTGTCTAATTGTGATTGTGTTTCAAATGCTTCTAAACAAATACTGCAGATGTATGGAGATTCAATATTTTCCTGCTCTTGTTTGCATTCTATTTTGACATCATCATAATATTGATCTTCTTCATCTATATCACAGACGCTGTCTTGAGATTTATTTTCTTTATCCTCAAGTTTAATTTCTATTGTAAAATTCTCTTCAAGTTCTTTTGAGTGTAATTTGAAATCGATGGCCTCAGCTTGCTTTCTGAATTCATAGAATCCTTGCAAACAGTGAAAACAGGTATCACATATTATCTTTGGCAAAGAGTCTTCATCATTTATCTGGAATGAGACGGTTTCATAGTTTACTAATCTTTTTTATATAGACAGGCAAATAGGTAGATGACCTACCCCAAGATTAATTAGTGTGAAATTGCAATAGTTTGTTATTCCTCTCTCACTCAGTTGTTAATTACTCAGTTGTTATTACTCAGTTGTTATTACTCAGTTGTTATTACTCAGTTGTTATTACTCAGTTGAGATTAACTAAGACAGTAATTTTTGGAAAACCCAAAACCCAGCCTTATTGGCATTTCATACAAAAGGCGATAACAATTTCCACCCCTTAAATGTTAACCGATGTTCACCAATTTTTGTTAGGTTGTCAGCGAAAACAAAATCTAGGTCAATATGTTTAGATTTTTTCACTATAATTAATAAATCCAGTTTTATTGTGGTCTCAGTATTCTCATACAAAACTAATTTCGGCACTATTTGACTTTCTTGATCCTTAATCAAAATTTAAAAAACGTATAGACCGACATTTTGTTCTGACTGACGACCTTTCAAAAATTGGTCAAAATCGGTTACCATTTAAGGGGTGGAAATCGTTATCGGCTTTTGTATGAAAAGGGTGATTTTGCCTTTGGTTCAGTCCTCTTAAGCATCTCAAATAGTTCCCAAACTAATACGTGAGCGCTAGACGAAGACATTTAAAAAATCACAGACAAGGCCGCGTGCATCGCAAGAGTTTACTTTTAAGTCATTTCCTGTTAATTCCTCACCTTAATCGAAGTACAAGATGTAATCATCTCTGCAGAACTTAAAGAATAAATTGGCGTGAAAATATTAATCATTTTATTCGATGAATAAGTCATGCAGGTTCGACAACATTCATCGAAGTCCTTTGTTTCTGTTTCAGTTGCCATTTGAAAATGCAGATAGATAAGCTTTATCAACTAATTACAGTAACAACTACAAAACAAACTTTATTTTGTTAAAATACAATAAATAACAGGACTGAGTGACACGCATATCCTTCTTTTTTACACGTCAATTTTTTTTAGGATATTTTGTTTTACACGTCAATTTTTTTTTTTTGGATTTTATGGCCTGGTTTCAGTGACTTTTAAGCCATTTTACACGTCAAAATGGTAGCACAGGGCTACAAACTTTTCCAACAGGTTTACCCCTATAGAGAAGTCGAAAAATCCCCAAAGATTAATAGCCTTTAAAAAAGGCTCTCTTTACTACAGGCCAATAACCCATAACCAAACCATACTCTTTTCGGCGTTGTCAGTACGTACAATGCCAATTACAGATGACAATTATTCTGAAAAAGGAAGGTTTTCAACGCGAACGGATGAAAGGTCGTTTACTAACCACCGTTATAGCTGCACTTCACGCTCGTACGAGGCGCTCGGGCGAGGCGCTCGGCGAGTGGTGCCGAGGCGAGTGGTGGCGAGTGGCACTGCACTTCATGCGCGCATAGCTCTAGCTCAGTTGCCGCTGAATCGTAGAAGACGATGGACGTGCCGCGACAGCTTTGTCCGCGTTTGCGCATTATGCTTTTTTACGTACATTGTACAAAAAGATTCGAAAACCTTGCAGGAAAAGGAGATGGTGGATGCTTAGCTTACAAAAATAGAACAGTGTCAGAACATATCTACCCTTTGAAATTTATATTTTTATATAAATACGTATCAAGATTCTTTACTTTACGTACCTAATGGAGGTACTTGCGTGAACTTGCTTTTCTGTTTATTCTTTTGTTAGATGTTAGCAGAACCTAAATAATAAAAGAAAAGAGTTTCATTAAATTAATATTACCTATATCTAAAACTACCATTTGCCTGTGGCTTTTTCCGGGCGGAATTCGGTTATAGTTATTCCCTCGGGAACTTTTGAATTTTCTGGGATAAAACGTACCCTACATCCTATTCCTAAGAGGGTTATTTAATTTTAATTTTGTTTTATTATATTAATGGAAAATCGTACGTGAAGTATTTAATAACCTGTGGCACACTAATGTACGCGCGCGTGAGGTCGGGCCGCTCGCAATTTCCCTCGTCACTTTGATCTTGCACAAAAAACCGACAGCTATAGCGAGCGGAGACGAGGCGAGGCGAGCGCACACGAGTCGAGCCGAGCGGGCCCACTTCACGTAGCCACTCGCCTGCACTCGCCTCCACTCGGCGCGCATGAAGTGCAGGTATTAAAGTAAATGCCCGTATTCTATTTACACACTGTAGATCTGCCCCTAAAAAATCGTAGTTCCCTGATTTTGCTCCTGAATTCTGGGGTAAATCCCCTAAGTTGGTAACTGTCATAAAACAGTTGCCATAATGGATATCACGATAATGGATCGCAAATTCATTTTACGACAAATCAAATTGAAAGAAATCTATAAAATATTCTGCTGAAATACAAAATTCAGTGTTAAACTGCATGTTTAATAACTTTTTGATCGTTATTCATTAATTTTTGTATTGCGTTATTCCAATAAATGGCAACTTAAATCATTTTGTCGTCATAACATAATTATTATTCTCTAGTCTGTTTAGTTACTCTTTGGTGTGTTCTGTCAGTCTGTCAGTCGTGACGTGAGTTTGGTTTGTGTGTTCAGTCCATCTGTTTGTCATTTGCTCGATTTGTGAAGTTCAAACCGTGTTAAGTAATAGTCCAGAAAAATACGAAAATTAAGTTTAATATAACGAGTCTTATTGTTAGTTTTCTAAATAAAGTGTTATTATACCTCAAGACGTGGAAGAGTGATTGTTTGGTAAGTTTAGAATAAAATATTATTGAAGTATTTGTTTTGCATTGCACTCTGCACTAGCCGTTGAAGTTTTTTTATATATTGTCGTGTTGAGGTTCGATGAAAGTTATCTAACCTCTATCAATCTGTGCGCCATAAAATAAATTATCATAATACTTTTTTCCTATTGCCTACCTTTTCAAATTGATAAGCAGGTTATTCCTACTTACCTCGATTTGAGTTATTTATAACGTATGGAAAAATACCATTAAATTTGTTTCCATAGAGGATAATCACATGTAATGGGTCGTATAATATTTCTGGTAGGTTTCTTTTCGCGAGTTATATTTTATAAGAGAACTTTGAATTGTAAAATAAGTTTTGGCTTATTTTCGCGTAAATCATAAATGAGGAGAGTTAATCTAACAATTTCAATCAGGAGGTTCTTGATGTACTAACAAACTTTCAGCTATCAGAAATCTACAATATTATTGTAAATGTCAATAAGGCCTACATGTCAGCTAATAGAGAAAATTAGTTAATAAGAAGAATACATAATTAACCTTAGATCTTGTGTAAGCGGTAAACACATATCACCACTGGCAACTTTATTTACAAACAAGTTTCAATATTGCATCAAAAGTACTTTATGGATAGTAGATCAAGGTTTCCAACTTGTTTTACTCTGATGGGATTTACTTTAATTGTTTTTAGGGTTCCGTACCTCAAAAGGAAAAAACGAAACCCTTATAGGATCACTCGTGTGTCTGTCTGTCTGTCTGTCTGTCTGTCTGTCTGTCCGTCTGTCACAGCCAATTTGCTCCGGAACTACTAGACCGATTGAGTTGAAATTTGGTACACATATGTAAGTCGGTGACCGCAACATGAACGCGTAATGCAAATAAATGAATTTTAAACATGGGGGCTACTTTTGGGGGGTAAAGAAGAAAATTTAAAAAAAATGTTACGCAAACTATATCTTGTGACATATCAAATGAAAGAGCTTATTGTGAGGATTTCAAATATTTTTTTTCAGAATTTTGAAATAAATAGTTTAGTAGTTATTTAGGAAAATAAGCGAAAAATGACCATTCCCCCCCCCTTATTTCCGAAACTACTGGGCCTACAATTTTGAAAAAAATACAGAGAAATATCTTTACCTATAGATTACAGGAAAACCTATAAGAAGTCTATGGTATTTAAAATAACATAGGAAATTTCAGATAATCATGTATGGAACGGAACCCTTTCCACGCGAGTTCAACTCGCACTTGTCCGGTTTTTTTTTTAGATCATGTGATAGGCTCCAGTACATCAATGTGTTATTGTGTCCAGGTTTAGGAAAATAATTATATTTTTTGTCAGAATTGGACAAGATTATGCAGTATGAAAATCATTGAATAAACATTCTGAACAATTGATTTCGCCGAGTTGCATAACTTTTCTGTAAAGGGGCTCGTAAACGTGATAGTTTTTCGGCAATTTATTGCTGCAATTCGAGCTATCCCCAAAAAGATTACATTAAAATATCACTAATGGGGACAAAAAGTTGGAGTGTAAACTTTTGAGGATGGCCCAAATTGCTGAAAAACTAGCTTGTTTGCTTAAGACTATTACAAATTAAGCTCCTGTATTTTTGTCTCATGGCTCCCAATATCTAATCCATGGATAGATTTGGTTACTGCGATACGGGTAAAGTTTGAAATTGTCCGTATACAAAATATGTCAATTTTAACTGGTAGTAAGCAAGTCTAACAAGAGATTGAATATTGTGAATGGGCATTAGGGAAGCCATGGCAAAAGCAATAAGATAAACAATCCACTATGGTACTGATGTTTACGTGATGTTGATCTATGTGAAATTGATTGGAAATGGACTTAGAGATTACAACTACTATACTTGTATCTTTAATACTACAAAGGGCTCTTAATAACAAATGAAATGAAATGAATGTTATCTTTAATAGCAATAGTGTAAGGTTTTAAATATTGTTACAACAGCACGTATCTATCCATACACAATTACAAATAGATGCCCCTCCTCACGCAACGAATTTCTGCCTTATGACCTTGTAAATAAAGTCTTTTCTACTATTATTTGTCACGTCTTATAAATCATGCAACTAAGAATATAGACTCCAGACTAGTGCCAAAGTTTGCGCGTGTAGAATAGATATAGAAAAAATCGTGTGAAGCAATATGGCATTTGTTACCCTAAAAATAGGAATCATATTTGAGACAAACACGAGATGTTTTTGTGAACTGGTTGGAATTCATGTTCTTTCGATTCTGTTTTTATATTAAAGAGTAGCATACGAAAATGAACTCAAGTGTAATAAACATAGGAGCGAATTTGATAGCGTTTCATTACTCTGTCTGAGACTAGTGCAGAAATTGTGAGCGAACCACGTTACCACTATAATAAATTTTCCTCTTGGGTGAATTGGTTATTTTTCCTTGTTACACGCATTGGTGCGGTTTACATTGTAGCTGGGTAAGCTGATTTCATTAATAATTTTGAGTTATTTACCACATTGGACGTTGAATTACTATTCTTTGCAATAGTTTCTTAAAGACTCAGGGACAGAAACAGAACCTAATAGTTTCGGTATGCTCTACCTGGACAAATGTTCGTCCGTTGTCGTCTGTAGGCCGTCTTATAGCCATTTGAATCCAATAACGTCCTTTCACTCACTGCAAACTCGGCGCCTTTCCAAAAAGCATAATATATTCGTTTTATTGAAAAATAAAAATCTAAAGGTGAATGTTTTTGGCATTGAGCTGTATGTGCGTTTTGACTAAGCGCCACTTTAATAAGTGAAGTTCATGAATTGGATCACATGCAATATGCATTATGAAAAATATGTCTACGCGCCGCGCCGCCTATTCTTTACGGCTTAGGTAAAGTCTGTTCGCCGAGAGTTGATAAATATTATATCATCTCTAAAATAGCGACTGTCGCTTAACTATCGCAAACTATATCGCCGCGCGCACTGAGTTTTCTGGTACGAGGCACGCAGTTGTTGTCAAGCGCGGCGCCACGCCGAGCGGGCGGTACTATACGGTAAAAGAAGCAATTGAACATTTCATAATAAACGTCGCCGACTCTGATTCTTCCTCCGACTCTGAGACTTCGTCATGGTCGTCCTCCGAAGATATGCCAGCAATGAGACATATACAGGTTATTCAACAACAATATTCTATGAAAAAAAAAATAGTTTTCCTTTTAATTTCTTATCATCATCGGTAAAAAAAAATAACGGGCCGCTATTTGCAATGAGTTAAGAAGCCCTGAATTTTTTTTATCACCTCTTGGCGAACAGGCTTTAGATTATAAAAATAAAGAAAAATCTCGTAAAACAAACGAAAGCGCACAAGAAATTAGTCACCTTGTTGGAGGGAGCCATCAAACTCCGCATAGCCAGGCGACCCCCGCTGCCAGAATTAGAGGCAAAAAGCCATAAGCAGCGGGGCGACAGGCAGCGGCCCTAACAAGTTTGACACGAGGATAAGTTAAGCCGTCTTATCTCTAAGTGCGTCTCTCTCAGACTAGTGCCAGCGAAAGAGATAGTCAGAGAGATAAACGGGTTTAACTTATCCGCGTGTCTGGCATGCTAGGGCCGCAGGCGCGGGGTGAACATAAACTTGAACTCACCAATCATAGCGCTATAAAAATCCCGCGCGCCCCTATAAATATTTTTAATTTTCATCAATTTTCATTTTGATTAGTATAGCAAATATATATTACGATAATTTATATAAAGCTAAGTGTCTAAATTACCGCACTTCATGAGACCATATGTACATGGAAAATGTAGATAACTTGCCATTACGAAACTAGAAGTTAACCCTCCCCTGCCATTGAACCTTCCTGATAAGCTAGAGGTCGTCGTGACCTGGTTCCGGCTATGTAAAACTTCAGTAGCACGCCGACCGTGGCCGACGCAGCACGCGTGTGTTATCGTTATATTTTGAAAGGTATGTTTATCGGTGTTTTATTTGCTCTAGATTTAAATAGTTTCCTGTATTAATTTTCTATTTATTTGTTATTTAAATAGAAAAATAATGTGTTTTTTTTTTCTATTCCCGAAACAAAAAGTTTTTGCTATTGTTTTATTAATACTGGGTAGGATTGGGATATTTGTATTTTTTTTAAATAAATTAGAATATTTCTCTTTGCAATTTCCCACTCTTGTGATAATCATTACTGACATTAAAAGAATATCATGATTTTAATTTTTTAAATATTGTTTCGTGAGATCCAGTTTTAGTTTTATATAAGTAATTAACTTTTCCACGTCATAATCAATAGCCTTTACCTATACCACCCACTGGTGGGCACATTATAGCATATTTTGATGTAGAAAATGTAATCTAGGAGTGCACACAAGTGTAGATTAATCCGTAATTAAACTCTGAGTATTATTACGTAAGAACCATGACTATGAAACTGATTACTGTTAACTGTTATATTTAATGGAATTGTCAATGGAGTGATTATGTCCTTTGATTAAAGCATAAACTTCTTGCCATCAGAAAAAGTACCGACGCACTTAATAGCAAATTAGCTAGATTTTTGGACTAAAATACAGATTTTTCGGACATCCCTTAAGAGGCTACATCCCGAAATTGACAAGTTTTCATAGATTTCGTGTTCTATCTGGCCTGTTGTTTCTAAATATATAACTTCAAAAAAATATACCTGATTTTGATATCATCTTTAGATTTTCGTATTTACTTTTTTCGTAACCGTTTTATCAGAGGCGTTTTATCGAGCGCATACTTGTATTTAAGATTTCAACCTTAATTACATAGTACCTATGATGCAAATGCATTTCCTCGCAAATGTGATGAAAAACATTGTGTGTATCACGGGCAGTAAGGGGATAACAAACTCGAGTCATTAAAAGCCCTCGCGCCTTCGGCGTCGGGCTTCTAACAGACTCTCGTTAGTTATCCCCTTCTTACGGCCCTAGATGCACAATGTACTATTTATCTTTTGTCTAAACATCAAGGTTTTGCTCGGGCAAACATTCATGCTCGGATTAAAACCCATTTCATAGATGGATAGAGACATCTCTCACTCTCTCTTTCCACTATTATGAAAATCAGAGTTCATTGCTTCCCAAATAAGCAAAATCGTTGTATAATTACAGTCTTATATGAC
Source organism: Tortricodes alternella (assembly GCA_947859335.1). Classification (NCBI taxonomy): domain Eukaryota; kingdom Metazoa; phylum Arthropoda; class Insecta; order Lepidoptera; family Tortricidae; genus Tortricodes; species Tortricodes alternella. The sequence continues at coordinate 19,461,571 of OX401968.1, read as the reverse complement.
TTCAAGTTATGTAACATTTATTTATTGGCTTACATAGATGGCAACCCATTTCATAGATGGATAGAGACATCTCTCACTCTCTCTTTCCACTATTATGAAAATCAGAGTTCATTGCTTCCCAAATAAGCAAAATCGTTGTATAATTACAGTCTTATACGACTTCAAGTTATGTAACAATTATTTATTGGCTGCTGTAATGACAGCTACATAACTTGAAGTCGTAAAAACTGGAATCATACGACGATTTTGCTTGATATACCCCTTTCATTTCCTAGATATATCCCAGCGGATCTAGCATGCCAGACACGGGGATAAGTTAAACTAGTTTATCTCTCTGACTATCTCTTTCGTCGGCACTAGTGTAAGAGAGACGCACTTAGATATACGGTTTAACTGATCCTTGTGTCAACCTTGCTAGGACCGCTGATCATTGCTAATCGCTCCAAGAAAATTAAACAATATACCATTTTATTTATTCCTATTGTATCTGTTATATTGAAGAAACGGAGTCCAAAGTCTTAGAGACTGTCACGGATGTTAGACATGATAATAGAACATTGGACGTTTTGTTATAGAACAGTAGGTTTTTTAATTCGCTTATCAGTAAAATTGTTTGCGAAAGAAAACAAATAGCTATGATAAATACTAAACCAACGGAAAATAAACAATACTCAGACTGTAATTCAAGAACCCTTTTACGCCTCCACAAATATAAACCATTCTACACAAGTGGGTTGAGGGAAATCTAATTTCCTTGAGCTTTCCGCTCTTGATTTTACCTCGAATTTTAGTCCATATCCGCTGACGCGAGATGTGACGACCGGCTTTCAGCATGGCTTTTTGGATTAGTTAAAAAAATAATACGGGTCGAATAGATAACCTCCTCCTTTTTTGAAGTCGGTTAAAAATGTAACATAGGTACATAAGTAAGAGAATGTGGGGATTTTTCGAACTGCCCATGAAGCCTTATCTATGCCAGAAACCACTCAATTTCATGCGGATCTCTCAAATTAGACTGCGATTTTTAAAGATAGGTATTGGTCGCTTATTTCATGCGTGGATTCGCAAAATATAAAAGCAAAGGAACAGAACATAGTTATTTTAAACACACATTTTTTTTTTCTTAACCGTGTGCAAATCTAATGATCGTATTTATAGAGATTTTTAAAAATGATTTTAACTCTTAGGTTAGATGGTATTACAACTTTTTTGTTTATTTGTCGATGCCATATAAAATAAGATAAAATTTGCTTTAAGAATTAAATAATTCGTGAAACGCTGTAAGGCGCAACGTTGGCATATCACCCACACGGCGGACGGACGACCTCGTAAAGATTGTGGGTCTCCGCTGGATGCGAGCAGCACAGAATCGGTCGTTGTGGTGATCATTGGGGAGACCTAACAGTGGCGCAGCCTGCCTACAAGCCGATTCCTGATGGCTTTACCGAGCTAGTAAGCTACGGCTAGCAGTCAGTAAAGTCCATGTTACTCTAACTAAATGTCAGACACGCACGAACCGTTCTAACTCTTCCAGCTTCCCTTAAGAAATATTTGACGCTTCGCCACTGACGCCTATGTCCATCAGTGGACGTCTATCGGCTGAAAGATGAATGGTGATGAAACGTTATATCTTCCTACAGATAAACTTTTTATCAAACCTGCATATCCTGTATTCATGTTTGATATTATAAAGAAAGTCAATTTGTTTGTCTGTCTTTCATAGGACCGATCCCATCAGGCTTACATAGGATCACGTCATTTCCAAAAATAATCGAAGTCCACCGCGAGCATGTTTGTAATTTTTCGAACGTATAACTTTAACTTTTTCCGTATTTATGTTTAAGAAATCAAAAACTTTCTTCGTTGTAAAACTATGTATTTGCTTAAAAACGTATGCGCATTAAAAAGCCAGTGAAGAAACTTGAATTTTCTTAGCCGCAATGAAACCGGTTTTGTTGTATAATCATTGGTATGTCAACAAACCGAATTGCGAGTTCGATGATCGACGTAGGAACTCCGGCTGATGCCAAACGCGCCAGGGCCAGCTTCAACAAACAATAATTATAACGGTGTTATGTACTAAGAATATGTGCATTATAATAATATTATCTTGAACGATAACACAAATTTATCTAGTCCTAACTAGGATTCCTGGTACATTCCCGGTACCTTCTAGAGTAAGATACGAATACTTATTAATAATATTTAGATAAATACACACATAATTATGTACCCTCCTCTGCTGCACTGGGAGTGAAGAAATAGTATAGAATGCGTGCAGATGCTTATCATCCTGGCATGTCGTAAAGTCGACTAAGGGACGGGTCCTCTCCAACATGGTGTACTATCTGTATGGGCGATGGGCTGATCACCTGTCACCATACGGTTCATCATACCATCTTAGGACTAATTAATCGAACGTGGCCACAAGTAGTCTTGTGGCTCTGCCCACCCCATTAGGGATTTCGGGCGTGATGCTATGTATGTATGTATGTATAATTATGTATAATGACATTTTAAATTAGATTTTTTTCTTCTCAAATAACGGGCTCATCGGCCACGCACGAACTTGCCGTGCATTAATTTTCCAGCCCCTATCTCACCCTTTTAAGGATTGTTTTTCTAAAACTATCTCCACACCAAACTTCATCAAAATCGGTTCAGCCGTAAATTGTGCAAATACATAAAGAGAAGAGAACTGACCGATGACCGAACGAACTTTACGGAAATCAATTTTCCACTCCTATTTCAACGTTTAAGGGTTTCGTTTCCTTAAAAAAATAGCCTACGTCCTTTCCCAGTGCTCAAACTATCTCCATACCAAACTTCATGAAAATCGGTTCAGCGGTTTAGCCTTAAAAACGTAACAGACTGGGTTACCTTCTCATTTATAATATTTGCAAGGATATAATAGTAAATATTTTCCAATTTAGACACGACAGCAGACCTGCGGAATTTGTTTTCGGATGCCGGTAAAGTCCTGCCGCCGATTTGTAGAGTATTTTGCGCCTAGGTGTGAATTGGGCTCTCACGAGCGTGTTAAACCCTCTATTTTAAATGCTATCAATTATAGCTAGTTTACATGCAGCCGAAGTGAGCATGGAAGTGGGCAGCGCGAGTATGTAAATGGGTCACTCCTGCTGCTCCTGCCGCAGCTACCCGTGTTGCCTGGCGCTCGCGAAATTAGCGGGTTTTCATCAAGAAGTCAAAGTGGGCAGCGCGAGTGAGTGTTTACATGCTGCTCTCTCGCTGGAACAACTTAGAAGGCGAAGCGCCGCAGCTGCTACTGTTTCGACCTACGCCATTGCCAGTCGAGCTCGCAGTGAGCCAGGAAACAGCATGTAAACACCCACTGCCTTTGAAAGAAGTATGCGGGAATTATTTGTGGCAGCGCAAGCAGCAGTGGCAGTGGCTGCATGTAAATGTGGTATACAACTTTACGCGTATATAACTTCCGGCTATGGACGGTTTTAAATTAATGCTTAATATTGTATCAAGATGCTTGGCATTGCGTGGGTTAATTTGTCAGTGCGCTATCAGTGCGCTGTCACTTTCACCAATAAACGCTCAAATGAATGGACCATTTGTTTCCTTATCTCTGGAGTGTAGATCTATTGGATACTTCGTCTGTAGCGACTTATTTAGCACGAAGTCTAAAGTTCTTTCTGACATCAATATGTGAATTAGAGCGAAATGTCGCTGGATTAGGTTCTAGAGATAGCAGTCATCTATGTTAAGCCTTTGACGTGATGAAAAGAGCCCAATAATCCCTGTTTGTATCGAAGGAAGCCGAAGAAAGAGATATAACAGATTTATGTTGTTGAAAGTTTTAATGTTATTTTGTTGAAATAGCAAACTTATTTGCTTAGTCTATTAGCTAACACTATACTGAACTGCTAGCACAAATGGGCAACACAATAGATAGCCCCCTTCGTTTAACCAATTACTTTCACTTGTATACGCCATATTATTATATAGGTACCTACGGACGTACTTTTACACAAAAAGAGTTTCCCGATCTCAAGCTAGAGCTGTTCTCGCCAACACATTGTTTAGAAATGACGCTTCATGAATTGTTGTATAAACAGCGAGAAATGTATTTGCTTTGTCAAAAAAAATGCAATTTCAAGAGTTTAGACATCATAATTCGTTGCATACGTGGCGGACGTGGGCTTAGTGTGTCCCTACCTTTACGCGAGCTTAGTGTGTGTCACTTAGACATTAACCTTGTATGTAAACATACTGTATTAGTGCTTAGATTAGTGATACTGCAAGTGTGAGTGAATAGAAGCCGGTCCTGTTTCACTAGGCGTATTTTGTAGTGGTAGAGCCAAACAGTAATCCTCACTAGATGATTACTGTTCGAATGGGCCGGCTCGACCGGGGTAGTACCACACTCTCACAGAATATCGGCGTAAAGTAATGGCTTGCTATTGCGTTTCGTACGGTGAGTGACGAGATCCGGAGGCCTATTCCCTCATCCCTATCCCATCCCCATTCCCCACCCTCCCTAGACTGGCAACGCATTGGCAGCACCTCTGGTGTTGCAGATGTCCATGGGCGGCAGTGACCACTTTCCATCAGGTGGGCCGTCAGCTCGTTTGTCAGTCAATTGACATAAAAAAGCAACACTAACCAAGCGCGCTGTATAAACTTTAAAATATTCGGCAGGATAAGTTATTAATTTACTTGTAGAGCATTTAGCCATAAAGCGCAGCTCAACGCTTAAACTATTTCTGGTTCCAAACAGTTTATAATTATTCCTACAGATACCTATACGAGTCATGTACCGGTCATTTGCAAACCAATACATTACGACTGCCAAGCTAGACGCAGCGCATGTATTTCCAATTATAGTAAATTAGTTGCGAACGCAGAGTTATGCTTTCGATTTTACCACTTACCAGTTAAAAGACTAACCGGCAATAACCTTGGAGAAACACTGGTTACAAGTTGAAAATAGAGAACAATTTCACTCAAATATTGTATAGTTTCCATGGACGTTATACATTTAGATATACATTTTAGTTTATCTAATGTTTGACATGGAAATTCTGACCGTTACAACACCTGTCAATCTGTCTGTCCAGAAACCATTATTGGTATTACATGGCAAGCCCCGCTCTACGAAACTGTTTGATATGCAAAGAGTCATTGCGAAGCAAATATATACAACATTTACTATGGACAGTTTAATAACGCTATTCATGCAAAATTTAACCATATTACTGGAGTTCAATACTACCTTTCATTGTAAAGTACCTATTTCAACAGTCTCACTTTTAAATAGAGATGCTACTCCCACAGATTTAGCAGTACAAAAGCAGCAATACAGTTATCAGTACTGCCTTTTTCAGATTTTCCCTACACCATAAACTTTAAATTATTTATCTATCTACCTAAAGTCTGTTCGCCGAGGTTTGATATTATGATATCATTTTGAAATAGCGACTGTAGCTTACCTATCGCAAACTGTATGACGGGCGTCGCTTATCGCCGCGCGCACTGAGTTTCTTGGTATGAGGCACGCAGTTGTTGTCAAGCGCGGCGCCGCGCCGGGCGTGCAGTACCATATATTGCCATTCCGTTCTGGAATACGTTTCGAGTGTGTCGTTTGGGTGTTCGTGTGTTGTTTTAGATGAAGCAATTGAACGGTTCATAATAAACGACTCTGAGACTTCGTCATGGTCGTCGTCCAATGATATGCCAGCAATGGGACATATACAGTCTATTCAATATAAAAATTCTATGAAAAAAATATAGTTTTTCTCTTCAATTTTTTATTATCATCGGTAAAAATAATTAGCGGGCCGCTATTTGTAATGAGTTAATAAAACCTGTTTTTTTTTTTAATCAACTCTCTGCGAACAGACTTTATGTATAGTACGTTATATTGGTTAGGTTATACTATTATACTGTCGCTGGACGAGCGAAATCTCCTGCCACAGATATCTGTTATACTTACCGGAAGATTTCAACCTTAACTTATTGAGATACGCATGAAACCAATAACATTTTTAATAACACACACAACTGAGTATGCCTATACGTACACGCTTTGTTTTAGCAACATAGTAGTCCCGACAATAGACTATTAACCTAACCCTGCTCTTGTCGGTAAAGGAAACGACCTTCTCTTTCTTACCTGAGGCCCTAACATGAATGACACAAAGATAAATTAAACCCGTTTATTTCTTTAACTATCTGTTTCGTCGGCACTAGTGTGAGAGAGACGCACTTAGAGATAAGACGGTCTATGTTATCTTTGTGTCATTCATGTTAGGGCCGCTGGGTTGAGAGTTCCTGCTTGGCTCAGTATTTCCTTTCGCCTAGTTTCCTACAATTTTCCACACATAGCATACGTAATTAAACTTTGTTCACCAGTACGGGGTGCAAATGGATTAGGGTGTCTAAAATACTTTAAATTATATATTGGAAGTAATCAGTGTTGACGTCAATTAAGACATAAGTGATGGGAATTTTTATGTAGCATATAAAGATATGGAGCCAACGATAACCTCTTAACACACACCCACAACACCATTATATAACAGCTTGATTAACTATAAATAAAAAGTGTAGGTTACTACATGAGCTGTCATTTATTTGAGATGTCGTGTAGATTCGTATGTTTTTTTTCTACTTAACACTACGATAAAAAATTCTTAGCATCTTTTGCAAATTGTTGCAATAATATTGTAATACCTATACTTTTAATTATACTTTCACTGGACGGGCAAGTTTAAACTTCAATTGCCCCTGAATTAATGCAAGAAAAAGTTATCGAGAAGTCAATAAAACCAATATATACAATACATTTCATATTGGCAAATTAGTCGGCGATAATATTTTACCGATATATTGTCTATGCAGTTAGAGCGCTTTCGCACTACGTCCGATCCGAATCCGATCTAGAAATTTCGGACCTGAGATTTCTAAATCTCGGACGGAATTCAGATGTTGCTTACGCACCAGTCCGATTAATACGGATCTAGAAATCTCGGACCGAATTCGAATATTGCTTACTGGATGCCTGCCGCACCCCCCGGCCACATACCCCGCCGCACAGGTGCCGCACTGCTCGTATGCAGCTCGGATTCGGTTCGGACGCAGTGCGCGAGCGTTCATACAAATAATATTATGGCTACTTCGGTAGGTACGTCAATAATCTTCTCCGGAACGAAGATTCACGCATAACGGAAGCCGGATGTAGTGCGTAAACTACCATAGAAATAGTTCTACGACTACTCCGAACCGTATTTTCACGGGTTCGGATCGAATTCGGATCGGACGTAGTGTGAAACCGCTCTTATATAGATATTGTAAAGTTCAATGTATGTATATTAAACTACATACATAATGGATGATTTGATTGCATTCGTACATAAATCAGACAATGGTTTCACACAATCAAAGGAAGCACCGACAGCGCGCGAATGTGCATTTAATGGAATCATGTACCACCAAGTACATGATTTTTTAATCATTCCATTATTTTCTTGGGATTTTCCCGATCACGTATGTTATATTTTCTTACTAGTTTGGAACTTTTGAATTTTCCGAAATAAAAAGTAATCTTGTCCTATTCCAGGACCTAAATATATACCAATTTTCATAAAAATCTCTTATGCGGTTGCGGAGCTGATTGCTAACAAGCATACAGACATACACACACAACTTTCGCATTTATAATATTAGTAGGACTGGACAAGTAAAAAATTTCGCCACTTTTATACTGATTAGATATGTATTTTTTTTGTCTCTTACTTTACTCACTTTTTACTAGCATTTGACCGCGTCTGCGTAAAATTCGTTTATCGCACGTAGCGCCATCTACCGAGTACCTAGTAGCATTTCTCATATTTCCTTTATAGAGATTCCTGAAAATCCTTCCAGGATATCGCTATAAGAAGTAGCCTGCGTGTCCTCCGGCATTTCAACTATCACTATGCAAAAAATGAAGTCAATCCGTGGGTATAATTTTAGTAAAGGATTAGAATCTTCATCTTGTGGCAAAACACGACAGGAATACCAGCGTTACTTTTTTGATTATCCATTGAAGAATTTACGTTGAATTTTCGAAGTTACGCACAATGTACTTTGGAGCCATTAAAACCGCATCGCTTTGTTTACGATTTACAATCTTAAATAGACGTTCCATATCGATAAGCCCTACGAATTATACCTGTGACATGCAATAATGGACTTTGTTGAGATAAGATAAAGCGGCACTTTATCTTCAATTTATAATCCATGTAACAAAACATTGTTAATGTCATCCGAGGTAGTTAGACTATTTAGCCTGCTAATTCTATTGGCGAGCATACGTGATCGTTCGTTCAAGTCTGGTGCAAAAGGGACGCGAAGGGACTTATCAATTCTTCCTCACATATTTACTTACCTCAAATACCTATGTAGAGATAGTAATATCGAAATACCAAGGTCTGCGAACAGGGGCTCTGCAGGCTCATACACTGCAACTACTCAATATTTTACTTTTGCACTACGTATAAGCCTCTCCACATACTTATAAAAACTTAAAGTGTTTGTAAATGTTTCACGGCTAAGTCGCTGAGCCGAGCGCAATGAGAATTGGCAGAGTGATAAATTTCTGCTAACGGACATAGGTTATTTTCATCCTTATTACGGGGAAATTCCTTACGGCGGTGTTTTTCAACCTTCATGAGTACGCAACAACTTTACAAGTGAAAAAAAATCAACGCTGGGAAGAATTCATTGCTGAATTTCTTACAGGAAATATGTAGTAATATAAACATTACGAATTAACGAGTTGCAACGGTTTAAGTACAATATGATTAAACTTGATTGAACAGTTCCCGACGCTGGCTGATGCCCACGCCTCCAGAATACGGCGGCGTAACGACCTCAAAGTACCATTTACGCGGCTCGCCAAAGCAAAAAAATGCTTACACGTAATTGGCCCGAAAATTTACAATAAAATACCAAGTGACATAAAGGACAGTCCTAGTTTTGCTTCCTTTGTTAGAAAATTAAAGGCAAAATTGATTTCACTCGCACTTTATTCTGTGCGTGAATTCCTAGAACATTAAGTCATATCAACATAAATAATGTAATTAACTGCACTAATTTAATTTAGTCTGTAACTATGATTAAGAAATTAAAAAGGAATGTTAAATATAATTGAAATCTGAACTTGACATGTAAAATTACATTTTATTAATATATGAAAAAACAAAAACAAAAAACTTTATGTTATCTCATATGTACTGTCTCACAAGTCTGTGTAAACGACCAACTCCAAGGTTGCTTCTTTTAGCCAATTAGGAGTTCGTTAAGTGTAATTTACTTTAAAGATTATACTACTTAGTATCTTTTTTTATGTTATTTCCTTTCAAACGACTTTCGGATGTCAGTTAGGACTTCTGCGAAGTTACTAGGGTCTGTCGTATTTTTTCCATTTTGTGTGGTTTTATTTTCAGTACTTGGCGACCGGTGTCTTCGTCTGCATACCGACAGGAAAGTCCCTTCTGACCGTGACCTTTAAAGTGGATTTTGACGTAATATCAATGATATAAAACTTGATTTCGAGTTATATTAAGTACTAGAGAACCCGCCACAGCTTCGCCCGCGGTACTTTCCATATAATTTTCAAAATTACCCCAAAATCAATTTACTAAATTTTCACCCCTACAGGGGTTGATTTTTTCAAAATGCTTTTGCAGTGCGCCTTTGTTCTTATTCAGAAGCCTAAATTCTTATTTTAATGTTAATTAGCTAAAAAATTACGGATTTCCATACAAATTGTTAAGTCGTTTTTCACCCCTTTAGGGGTTGATTTTCGTAAAATCCTTTCTTAGCGGGCGCCTACATTACCCAAAGAATACCTGTACCAAATTTCAGACTTCTAGCTCCAGTAGTTTTGGCTGTGCGTTGATATGTCACCCGATCAGTCGTCAGTCAGCTTCTTCTTTTAAATATATATATATAATATAAGATAGGATCTTTTATATCCATGGCCGATCCTATAATGCTCGTGACAACAAGTTGAAAGTCATTCAGGTCGTCGCGTACTTGTTCCACTCGATCGCGACTTAGCTGCTAAACTTGTAAACTGCAGATAAACGTGCATTGCTTATAAATGCATTTATTTTAGTCGTCAAGGAGACTTAAGAATGTTTAAGCTCGATTCTGAGATAGTCTGAAATCACTTCGGGCAAGAAATCCGGACGGAAAATTTTAGTAGTGATTGTTTTTGTTCGTTGAATACGTAAAAACCGGACAAGTGCGAGTTAAACTCGCGTGGAGAGGGTTCCGTTCCGCACATGATTATCTGAAATTTCCCATGTTACTTTAAATATCATAGACTTCTTATAGTTTTTCTTGTTATCTATAGGTAAAGTACAATTTTCTTTATTTTTTTCAAAATGTTAGGTCCAGTAGTTTCGGAGATGAGGGGGTTTGGTCAATTTTCGTCTATTTTCCTATATAACTTCTAAATTATTTCATTTAAAATTCTTAATACTTAATATATATTTAACATTCTCACAATGAACCCGTTCATTTGATATGTTGTCACACGATATAGATTGCGATTTTTTTTAATTTTCTTATTTACCCCCAAAAGTGGCCCCTATGTTTAAAATTCATTTATTTACGTTACACGTCCACGTTGCCGTCACCGACTTACAAATGTGTACCAAATTTCAACTCAATCGGTCCAGTAGTTTCGGAACAAATTGGCTGTGACAAACGGACAGACAGAAAGACACACAGGCATACGAGTGATCCTACAAGGGTTCCGTTTTTTTCCTTTTGAGGTACGGGACCCTAAAAACGAAGAAAATCTGATGGGTTTAGCTACTTAGGTACTTATGGTTTAAGAAATCAATGGTTTTGTATGGGATTTTGATAGGTTAAACTACGTGCGATATTGTGGTATTTCGCATATCCAGAAGTGGTACGTAATCCTAGCTTGAATATCCCAGAATCTGATAATCTAAGACCCATATTATAAGGTTATTTTTTACGGTACAAATGTATTATTACTTTATTACATTCATCAAATCCTGGATACCTACCTTTTTATTTTACGGGTACTCCACCTTGACGCACATTTTATAGGGTACACAAACACCAATGACTCCCTAATCAAAAAGAAAGTATATTTACGGACGCGACAGAAAAATGGTGTCATATTAAAGGGTAAAGTCTATTTATATGAGCGTTATTTGCACACGGGTTATTGTTGAGGATCTAAACGCTAGTAGTATGCTAGACTAATTGAACTAATGATTTGTTAGGGCTGAGTATCGTTTACATGTACTTTGATGTAACGTTTGCTTGTTCTAGGACAAAGAATTCACCTTTTTACAGGCTAAATAATAACTCTACTCCTCTGCTGCACTGGGAGTGAAGAAATGGCATAGAATGCGTGCAGATGCTTATCATCCTGGCATGTCGTAAAAGTCGACTAAGGGACGAGTCCGCTCCAACATGGTGGACTATCTGTATGGGCGATGGGCTGATCACCTGTCTGTCACCATACGGTTCATCATACCATCTTAGGACTAATTGATCGAACGTGGCCACAAGTAGTCTTGTGGCTCTGCCCACCCCATTAGGGATTTCGGGCGTGATGCTATGTATGTATGTAAATAAGTTGTTGTTGTTGTTGAGTTGATGAACTCAATAGTAATAATGCCTATTGGTTAAGGATGACTAATGGAAAGCGTGATTATAGTTTAATATTTATTCTACTATCTTAGAAGAGGTTTGCGTGCCCTACTTAGTCACGAATGAGACTAGACAACTAGTTTAAAGCAAAGCTATTTGCTACTATATAACACAAGGGACTCTCAAGTGCAACAATGTATTGTTGAAGTTCTGATGTCCTTTAATAAAGTCTAGGTGTCGTTCAGTGATGCTCAAGCCGATAAGTTTGCAAAATTTATATTTTACGTGACTTGATACTGCGTATGATTGATAAGGAAGATCTTCTATTGATGGATGGCTAAGTAAATAGTCACCCGCCCCGACTTATACACTTTTCTAAAATAATTGTGGAAACCGCATCAAAATACGTTTTGTAATGTAAGAATTTTAAGCGAAATACAGACAGGCGCGGACTTTTTTTATATTATCAAGAGTGGAGATCTATATGTATGGTAAAATAAAATACCCGATTATTGGCACCCGATGTACCAGTTATCGACACCTAATGATTGGAGAATTATTACCTCTATTAACTTGTAATAAAGTTGAATGCAATCATTGGGAGGGTGCTGACAATGGGACTATTAAACCAACGAGACCCATTTCATGTTTTACTTACTATGTATTTATGTAAACTTATTGTACAAATGCGAACTTCTCCCTTAAGGGATCTCTTCTAGTTAACCTTAAAGTAAATAAGAGCAAGTGCACGAGGTTACGAACAATTCCAAATTAACCATTTGTTACAATGTGTAACTATGTGTATGTGTGTGTACCTATGTGTGTTATGTATTTTTTAAAGTTGGTCGATCATTTTAATAAAATACATATTTTGTTTGTTACAGAAAACGACGTCGGCACGACCTGGACGCGACGAAATTGCAAAATAGTCTAGTCAAATTTTACAATTAATTCAATTTAAGAAAATGAAATAATTCCGTCTTAAATTAGGTGCTAATTTTATTTAGCTAAGTACTTATCGTTTTGTTAAGTTTTTTTTTATATTAAGACAAAATGCAGATTCTCAGAGCCCGCTACTTGACAGCGACTGTCAATCAGTTCCAAGCATGGAGCTGCACGAGAGCAAGGAACGCGAGTTCGGTATGTATATCTAAAGCAAAATCGATCTTAATTATTACTTTATTAAGGTTGTTTTTCAAAGTAACTTATAAACTCGAATCTTAATAGAATCCTTATCTCCCAAAAGTTGAGTAGCGAAAAGTTGAAATGCGAAGCGTTCTTATGTCAAATGATCATTCGCCGAAATGAAATTATGCGATATATTGTGATATAATGAAATATTCGCCGGTCCATTAGTAAACCGTTTAGTTTTATTAAATAGAAAATTAACTGATATTGTTATAACATCAATTACATTGCAGAATAATAGTTTTATCGGATAATCGGTCATTAATCCTTGCAATTTTGATTAATTACTGTCTTCTTTAATTTATTTTTGAAAATCATCATTTTTATCGGAGAATTTTATCCTAAGACTGCTACATTAGTTAGTCTTTGGTAAACTTTAAGTTACTCCTAAGAAAACCACTAATATGCGTTGCAAAGTGCTCAAACTATATTTTTGTTCGTAAATCTTCTAGAACACAAAAAATACGGTCGAGTACAAACCCATAAGAAGCGTCCTGGTCGCGAATCGTGGCGAGATCGCGATCCGTGTGTTCCGGGCATGCTCCGAACTCGGGATCAAGTCAGTGGCTATCTACAGTGAGCAGGACAAGCTGCAAATGCACAGGTGAGCGGGAATCTTAACCTTCTTGATCAGAATGTCTAACTTGCAATTCGTCTACGAAGCAAAATGACTAAAAAGAATATCTATGTGGCAAAATACCTAAGCAGTAAATCGTCTAAAGATCAAAATGTCTGCCAAACAAAATGACTAAATTGCAATAATACCTAAGCAGCAAATTGTCTAAAGATTGTCTAAGGATAAAGAAAAGGATAAGGATAAAGATTGTAAAGGTTGTTGTTAGTCATAATATTGCCTGGTAGGCCTTTAGCTTCTTAGTCAATATACAATGAAGTTCAAGTGCTGCATAGTCATATTGCCTGGTAAGCATTTTGCTTCTTAGTCAATATAAGCTTTAGGCTAAATTTCACGTAGACGTTTTGATTTTTAGGCAGCATGATCAAAAAGGAATCTTAACACTCATGTTTTTTTATAAATGAATAATCAGCGGACAATCTTCACACAAATCGATCTAGTCGCTAGGCTTGTGTCATGAAAATAAAAATATTTACTTTGCAATTAGGCTACACGGGCTCTTTCACATGTCTGAATCTACCAGCGCTTCGAAAGGTGACATGTGCTAAGAAGAAGCGCCGTAAAAAACTCAGCAAAATGGGTAGTAGACGACGATATACATACTTAAATACTTAGGATACATCCAAGACTCAGGATCAAACATTCGTGCTCTTCACGCAAATATTTGCCCTTACCGGGGATCGATCCCAGGACCGCTAGCTTTGGAGGCAGGGTCGCTACCAACTAGGCTAACCGCGTTGTCAAAACTATGCGATCGAATGAGAATGAAGTCGGTTAAAAAGAATATTGATCGACATTGTTATTTGATAAAACTTAGCGAGCAGTATTTTTTTTGCTTCTGGCAAACTGATGTTAACTCTTCTTAGAGCTAACATGAGTGTTCTTATGGCCGAATTCAGAAAGGCCATTCAAAATGATCTTTAATTAAAGTGACGTTTCAGTGACGTTTCTGTATAGGTTGATAGCTATTTGAGGGACATTTAACCATTTAATATCTAATCAAATGCTTAAGTGGCGTTTCCGAATTTGGCCATTAGGCGTTCACAGTTTTCTAATGGACAGTATAGTCTTATGACTCATTTTTAAACAAGGTATTGTTATATTTTTATGTAATCTTTTGATTATAAAATATTTTATTTAATTTAAAATCTAGATATTCGCATTTTTTGGAAAACAAGGCCTACTTTCGAACGTTTTAATCAGAGACGCACTCACAAGTCACATACTCGGGCTTAAGGTGCTTCGAAAACGGCAATAATACCTACATGTTTACCCAAAAAAATTCATCGCCATTCTCTTTTCAGACAAAAAGCCGATGAGTCGTATTTGGTCGGTAGAGGTCTAGCTCCCGTCGAAGCATACCTTAGTATCCCGGAGATCATCAGGGTAGCTAAAGAGAATAATGTCGACGCCGTACATCCTGGCTATGGGCTGTTGTCAGAAAGGTAAGTACTATATTTTGTTAAGGGATCATGACCTCACAACCTGAATCACGACCAAAGAACCCTATTTCCCACCCCTAAACAAAATCCTGTATCCGCGCCTGGAACAGAAAAATACGAGCTTGTAGATTGCTTCCTGAAGATTAATTAAATGGGATTAGCGTACCACCGGTCGGTTTCCTTACTCGTCAATTTCCCCAATTCACCAGTTTACTCATTAGACAGTTTCTGAATTCGCCAATTTCCTTATTTACCAGTTTCACTAAGTTGTCAATTTCCCTATTAAGTTGTTTTCCTGGTTCGCAAGTTTCCTGGTTCGTCAGTTAGTTTAGATTGTCAGTTTTGCTATTTCGTCATGTTCCTAACCCGTTTTCTTGTACACACGTTTTCTTGTTCGTCAGTTAGTTTAGATTGTGTTTTACTACTACGTTGTGTCATGACACATATTAGTGTAAATACCTATGTCATACCTTATTAAGTTATTACCCGATTACATAAGTATAGAAAACTAATATTTAACCGATTTCAAAAAAACGAAGGAGGAGGTTCTCAACTCAACACGTATATTTGTTTTTTATTTAGCGTTTTTTTATCACTTCAAGGTATAACAAGGTTGGACTGAAGGATTACAAAAATAGCAAACAGGCAAAATTGTCTACCTAGCGTAACTAACGAATAGGTAAACCGTTCGATTAGCGAAGCTGACAAAAAATTAAACTAGCGGATCGCAATACTAGCAATTTCACGAAACTGACATCCTAAGAAACTAGCGAAGGAGGAAACTAAAGAATCGGGAAAATGTCTAACTAGCGAAATTATCAACCTACCGAAACTGTTTAATTAGTAAACTGGTGAACTAGTCAAAATTGACGAGTAAGGAAACCGACCAGTGGTACGCTAACTCATGAAATGCAATTCTACAATCCGAAAAGAAGGAGGATATTTTCAAATGAAGTAATCCTATTGGTCGATTTTCCTCTCTCACCGCCCAGCTCTGGCGGAGTGCCAGCCTTAGACATTATGTCGTGTCAATGAGACATTATGTCGTCCATGTAAAGGTCTAAAATTCGACTTTGCTGGGCTCTCAATTTTCCCAATAGCTGCTTGTTGAAACTTGTTGTCATCCAGGTCAGACTTCGCGCAAGCCGTCGTGGATGCCGGGATCCGGTTTATCGGACCCACACCCGCCGTGGTTCAGCAGATGGGAGATAAAGTTGCCGCCAGACAAGCTGCTATTGCTGCCAGTATGTATTATATTAGTATTAGGTAATATGGTCAAGTCGTACAATGTTTTTGGGTTTGACTATCCAAAAGTGTTCAATAAATGTTTGAAGGGAGGTTATATATTAAAAAAGCTAGTAATAGCCGCAAGAATATGCGCTATTAGTGGTAGCTAGTTGGTATAAATACCTACGGTCCTAAATCCGAGGTCACTGCAATATATCCCAAATGAATTCAACACCAGAGACACGCTCGCGTGAGGACGATGGCAATTATGAATTATTTATTAGGTGACTTCATTGTTTACTATTTACGTAACTTTAACTGAATTCTTAGTCTTTTATATGCTTATTAAAGACGAATTAAATTACTCTGACAACAAACATTTGAAACATATTTTATTTTGTATTATTTATATTTAATTTTTAAGTCTTTAAAATCCATGTATGATTTGAAAATACTTTCAGGACTTTCAGCTGAGTTTCTTGTGGCGATTTGTCTCAGTAATGATGTTCCCGTACGAATCGGTGCTAAATTCAACCTATTTTAAATTATTCATGTGACGAGTAAATAGCTAGAGAGCTGGGTGCCAAAATTTCTATATGATTTGTTCGTTTGGCAGACCTGAATTGTTCGATTAATGACAATGTAAACACAGAAAACAGAAAAAGTCTGCCACCATGGTAGTGCTGCGTTTTCAATTGACAGCATTTAATTTAAAAAAAAACGGTGTGCTAAATCATTTGTGCGTGTTTGCCTCTTGGACTGATGATCAGAATCATCCTCAAAACGATGAACATCAAAGAAGCAGACGTGCAGGGCTCTGTTTTATAACGGGATGAAGTTGCAAAAATGTAAATGAAAAAAGCTATCCTAAATCATTTGTTCGTAGTTCTCGTTGCGTCCATTCGATTCATTAGGACTCCCAGAATCGAAAAAGAACGTTGGCGGACGTCTGACGTCGCTGTTTTTTTTATGTTCGAATTTTTAAAGTTGTTATTCAAAAACGCAGGGACATACGACTTTCATTTACTGGACCAAATCGATTTGTATTGACATAAACTTTCATCCCTATCAATATGAAAGACGAACAAATCATATACCAAAATGGCACCCAGCTCCCTAACTAAAAAGAGTCCACAGGTGGCCAATTTGCTGAGTAAACATTCTGAATTTTGAAACAAAACTTAATCTGTTTCTTGCAGACGTACCGATCGTGCCCGGCACAGATGGTCCGATCACAACAAAGGAGGAAGCGTCGGCATTCTGCAAGAAACATGGCCTTCCGGTTATCTTTAAGGTAAAGATGATTGTCATTGTCGACAGCGTAGCGACGACAGTCCAGCTGAGATACGAACACGGAGAAAATACACTGATAAATTAATCCAGACAGTCTTAAATATCGAACCCAAACTTAGTCTTAGACATTTGGGAATACTTTTTGAACTGTTTTAAAATTTATAAATTACGTCACACATTGCCCAAGCTTGGATAGCTGGTAAACCGGCCCACCAGCACACTGTGGCTAAGACCACAGCACCAGACAAAATAGAATTACGAGATTGGAACCCGAGAGCCTCTGCACGTGAGGCCGCCTGTTAGACCACTAAGCTACTGACACAGATCAAATATCGATAAAAATATTTTCGTAATGAATTTTTCACATTTTTAAGGAAAAAGCTCTAATAATATTTTTCATTTTAAAATATGTTGCTTAAACGCTTTCTTACTGTCATTTGTCGCGTGTGACGTTAACTTACCCAACACAATAACACTCTGTGATCACAATCTCGGTGGGCAGCGTGATTCGGAACGCATCCGACCTATGCTAACGTCATACGTTGTGACGTAGTCACGTGACCTAGAAGTAAAATTGAAGTTTTTAAGTTATTCAATTCTAAATAATCTTGATTTATGTTTACATAAATCCTGTTATATAATGAATTAGTGGACCCGCCACAGCTTCCCCCGCGGTATTTTCCATACAAACTTTACCATTCCTTTTCATTCATTAAAAATCCTTCCTAAGACACCTCTACGGTACTCGAGGAATGTCTCCTCAAAATTTCAAACCTCTAGGACCACTCGTTTAGGCTGTGCGTTGTCTATAAGTGAGTCACGGCACTGTTTTATAAGTATAGATTGAGGGTTAAGCTATCGCTCCAAATAAATATATTAATATTTGTTACTATAGTCAATTAGCTAATTACAGTGATTTTTTTTTCAGGCGGCCTTTGGCGGTGGCGGCCGCGGTATGCGCGTTGTTCGCGATATGAATGAAGTGGAGTCGGCTTTTGAAAGAGCCTCGTCGGAAGCGCTCGGAGCTTTTGGGAACGGCTCCATGTTCATTGAACGCTTCATTGAACGACCGAGGCATATTGAAGTGCAGTTGCTTGGTAAGTTTTATATAATTACTAGTGAACCCGCCACAGCTTCGCTTTATTTTCCATACAAAATGTATCACCCCTTTTCACCCCTTTAGGGATGGAATTTCAAAAAATCCCTCCTTTGTGCATCTCTAGGGTACTCGGGGAATATCTCCTCCAAATTTGAAACCTCTAGGACCAGGCTGCGGCTTAGGCTGTGCTGTGTCTATAAGTGAGTCACGGTTAGGGTTGCTAGATTTAGGTTTTTCATTTCCGGGACATTTATGATCAATCGATCGGACGAAAAAAATAATATCATATCAATATTTTGAAACTGACGAAGGAGGCCTAATTGTAGTATAAGTTTTTTAATAGTGAAAAACTAAACATAATAAAATAGTATTACACAGATTACATTCCAGAGCAATGAAATCGGGTCACCCACGGCCGCCGCATGCGCGACATTTTTGTATTTTGGTTTTGGTTGCCGTTTGACGTTTGCCGCTTGGAATTTCGGGACAGTAAAGTATAATTACGGGACACGGGATCAAACGTAAAATTCCGGGACATTCCCGGATTTCCCGGCCATCTGGCAACCCTAGTCACGGTTCTGTTTTATATGTATTGATATTAAAAACACTTCCTCTAGAATAATCTAGAAGAAGAAAACATTCAAGAGGACAGATTACCAACGGAAAAGCACGATTTATGTACAAACTTTATTATACGTACGTCAAAAATCTAGGTACATAAGTTTTAGATTTTTTTATAGTGATTAGGAGATTGTAGCAAACATTCGTTTTGTATGAAAACACTAAGACGAGAAATACAAACCCACCCTTATGTTCCAGTTGATAACATGTTAAAAGATAGTATAAATCGTTTTTTTAGTGTTTTAAAAACGCGTCTCCTTGTGTATGGAATGGTATGTGTGTTTGATCCTTTTAACGCGCAAATGTAAAATTGAAATCACAAAATCGAAAATAATAGGGCCATCCCAAGCTGTATAAGAGCTTATACAAACAATGGGTCCAATTTGAAACGGTGTTCGCTATATTTAAATTTGCCTAAATAAAAAATAAGAAACGTCAAACTCGATTTTGTATAGTTCCAAGGTTCAAAATCGAGTCTGACGGTTCTTATTTCAAATTTAGCGACTTCTAAATTTAGGGAAAACACGTTCGAATTGGCCCGAATATAACTGTAGTTTGAGCCTTATTTATCCGCACTATATATTCACCGCTGTTATATCCGTCATTTCATTCTATAGAGATGTATTTATATTTAGACTTACGATTGAAATTCGTATAGGTACACATGATTGGTTCAATGCCATCGCCGGATACGTTGGTGCATAAGTGAACCAATGGCAGGGAGTTCTTGAGGATAATAATTTTACATCAAATTTGGTTTTTAAACTCAAAACAAAAATTGTATCTTTTATCCATAAAGATTTTTAACGAACGAACGCTTTTTAGATGTAAAAAAATATTTGATTTGAATTTTGTCATCAGAGATGTAATGGCATCATCAATGATGATTTTGGCGCGTAAATATTTTAACATTGTGATCCTGTCATGACATTTAAGTCATTTTAAGATAAGTAAGTTATATGTAAACACTCGGTCGGGATGAGAAAATAGATAGTTCCTTGACTATTTTTACCACCATTATCACTTAATACCTAAACCAACGGTTCGCTCCGAACAGAGACCTTACGATAAACTTTTAGCATGCATTCAAGGGGGATCCACTTATCTTCGTAACCAACCGATAATACTCATATTCTAACAAAAAAATTGTATCTGCCTCAACTAACGTAACGTTGAACTAACATATATACATCATCATCATCATCATCATCATCATTTATTTGCATAAAAAAGGGTAAATTTACAGATGTCATCTTAGATATAAGTTCTCCTTCTTTAGCTGTCCCCAAACAGCATACAAATATACAAACGCTGTCCCAGGACTCCGCAGACAGGCTACGTGGACCCAACGACACAGACATAGTATAAAGAGGGGGGAAGTAGGTTATCTTCATACAAACGCACCGCGCGCGGCTTGAATGTGTGCGCCAAAGTATCTATGCGTCGCCGCACGCACACTTAAACAAAGTCTCGACCCGTTTCTCAGTGCGCCAGTCGGGTTAACACCGCACGCGGTTCGCGCGTCAAATGTTTGATAATCGCAGGAGAACGTATTGCTGTGTGTTTAGGTGTCTTAATAATTCATCGATTCCAGAATTGTCTCTGTTCAGATTACCTATTGAACAGAGGCAACCCTGAGACAGTAGGCAATTATATCGCGGATTGGGCCGGAGATAGCCTACTTCCCCTCTTTATACTATGCCACAGATAGGCAGCAACGACGCCTTCGCTCGACACCGCCAAAAAGGGCACCCGCCCCCCCACCCCGCAAAGTGCATATGAAGACTTCGCAGGAAGTTATCGTCAAACTAACATACAAACGCCGTCCCACTCGCTTCGCTCGGTCAATAATAAATACATTACGTATTGATGACAAATAAGATGATCCCCTGTTGTTTTCATTCGATTGATCGCTTCATCAATCAGACGACGCGGTAATAAAGTTAAAATTATGCCCGTACTTGCGTCACTCATTTGTTTGTTATGGAAACTCGCGTTGTTTTTGTGGCAATTTTATCTACTGCTTTTCGGTTATCTCATTTTATGAGTTGGGTAATTCAATTTCTTAGATTATGAATTTGGTTGATAACCACGCAACACTTTTTTAAATCTCTGTGGCCTTAGCACACTGGCTTTTATTATAAATAAAGCATTTTAAAACTAACGAGCTAAATATACAAAATAGGGTGCTAGGGGGCTGATCTCGTTACATTGCATACCTAAAAGCATCGCAGAATATATGCAGATTATTTACTGTCTGTCAAAATCTGTATGAGTTCACCAACTTTTCTGTAGATTTGATGCGTATTCAACTTCCCTTTTTGACTGACTCATTGGCGCGGTGGTAGTGCCACTGCCCTCTGTGCGAGAGGACGCTGGTTCAAGTCCCAAAAAACAAACAAACAAACTTCTCACTTTGCTTCAAGATGAATGTTTGTACCCGAGTCGTGGATGTTTTAGTATCTATACATATAACTATGAATGCATTTGGGTGAATCAAATGCTCACTACAACTTGTATTATGGGTATCTCCTATCCACTTACCATCCTATGGTGTTGGAAATGTCCATAGGTGTCAATGGACGGGCAAACTGACGTATTCCCTATCATTATCCAGGTGACAAGGCCGGTAACGTTGTTCACCTATACGAGCGAGACTGCTCGGTGCAGCG
Organism: Tortricodes alternella; assembly: GCA_947859335.1. Taxonomy (NCBI): domain Eukaryota; kingdom Metazoa; phylum Arthropoda; class Insecta; order Lepidoptera; family Tortricidae; genus Tortricodes; species Tortricodes alternella. Next base: position 19,439,740 of record OX401968.1, on the reverse strand, counting down.
TCGGCACCAGAAAGTGGTGGAGGTCGCGCCTGCGCCGGGTTTGGATCCTGAGGTAAGCTATTTTAGGAATTCATGAACCGCTCATACCTCCCTTTGCTAGCCTTAAGGTCTGTTCGCCGACAGTTGATAAAAAAGTAAAAAGTCAGGGCTTCTTAACTCATTACAAATAGCGGCCCTCTAATTTTAACCAATGATAATATAAAATTAAAGGGAACAATTATATTTATTTATGAATATTATTATTGAATAGCCTGACTGTATAAACAGAAAGCAACACGCGATCACCCAAACGACACACGACAGACACGTCATATCACTCAACGCGTTTTAAAATGTGTCTTAGATAAAAAAAAACTTTTTGTTTTATTTTGGCCAGTGCAGATTTGTGTGACATTTGATTCGCACATATAAGAGATTAATTTCAATTAATTTTTTTGCCGCCGTCCGCCCGGCGCTACCGCACTTGACAACATCTGCGTCCCTCGTACCACGAAATTTAGTGCGCGCGGTGATAAGTGACGCCCGGCCCGTCATACAGTTTGCGATAGTTAAGCGACAGTCGCTATTTCGAAACGATATCATAATATTTATCTCTCGGCGAACAGACTTTAGGCATATGATGAGTACGGCTGACCGTACTCCTGCGTTTTGTCTAAACAATCGGGCTAAGAACTGGTGCCTTGAGTATATTTACAATCTTTTGAACCTTTATAACTCAAGTTTTAACCTGGTGGTTCTTAACCATTTGAAGGACACAGTCGACTATATACGACAGCAGATTTTCATGCCACTGATGCCACGATAACCCGTTTTACATACATTTGCGTTAGCTAGCGCCCTTATTGGCGTCCGTGGCACGCTTTTTCGCATTTCGCTGTGGCGTTCAAAGGGTTAATTGTGGTTTTAAATTGCATCTGCCTCAATTACTCGTCTAACAAATTTCATGAAGATCGGTTTAACGATCCTCAAGATATCGTTGAACAAACTTATATAACAAACTGTCCCAGTCGACTCTGAGAATAGATTTCCCCACGTTTAGGTACCTTTACTAGAAAGCTGGTAGATATTATCAAATGAACTCGGTAATGCGAGGCAGGGGTCGAAGTAACAACCCACAACGTTCTGCTGGAGAGAGACAAAGAGAGACTTGCTATTTAAGTGTGTTAAATGTTTCACTACTACATAACGGCATCCGTTTTTAGGGTTCCGTACCTAAAAGGTTAACCTTTTGAACGCCACGGCAAAAAATCGTCCCACGAGCGCTCGTCGACGGCTGTAGCCGACGCAAATGTATGGGAAATCGTGGCGTCAGGGGCACGGAAAACTGCCGACGGCCACAGCTGGTTAAAGCCATAGAAAATGCGTTCCCCTATCTATTGCAATAGTAAAAAAAAAAGTTACAATTTTATTTTTAAAAAAAACAAAGGACGCGGGCTGATTATAAAAACCGAGCAATAGGGTCAAAAGAGGTATCTTATGAAAAGGATTTTTCACATATTTTTTTCCGTCAGCACATTTTTATTCATTCACATATATGTGCAATTTGATATACCCCTGTTTGCAACAGGTCCGCAAGCAAATGACAGACTGCGCGGTGCACTTAGCCAAACATGTCGGCTACGAGAACGCCGGCACAGTTGAGTTCCTGCTCGACAGCAAAGGCAACTTCTACTTCATCGAAGTCAACGCCAGGTCAGTTTTGAAATCATAATATGGACTTTATTATTTACTAGAGAACCCGCCACAGCTTCACCCGTGGTATTTTCCATACAAACTTTATCACCCCTTTATGAAAACCCCTGGATGGAATTTCAAAAAATTCCCTCCTTAGTGCACCTCTAGGGTACTCGAGGAATGTCTCCTCCAAATATCAAACCTCTAGGACCACCCGTTTAGGCTGTGCGTTGTCTATAAGTGAGTCACGGTACTGTTGTAAACGAGTATGTATAGATTGAAGATGGAGTTAAACAACTTACTAATGAAAAATCAAGCTTTTGCTACGGAAATCATTTGGCCTTTTTTAATTTAGAGAATTGACACTGTTATTTCAAAGAAAATAAATTAGTACTTATATACAAGAAAGGAGTAATAACGCTAAAGTATTTAAGGCGCTCGTTCCCAAAATACCACAAATCCAAAATACCGGTTACCTCATCATACTACACCCCCAAAATACCAATTCTGTTAAAGAATATCGGATGTTATTTTGATTTTATTACTCAATCTGGTGTTTTGGTTCAAGCAAAATACATGAATATCCAAATAAATTGAATTAAGGATAAATCTCACGTGAGGGGGAGAGGCGTCCTACCACAACGTACTAAATCTCACCAAAGGGGGTATTTTTAAAAAAAAAAACACGTAATTAATAGACGTTCCCTTACGGAACTCATTGTTTTCGGACCTTTCACTCGCGCTTAGGAGGCTTATGGAGGGGCATTTCATAAGGCTCCTAAGTGCGAGCGAAAGGTCCGATTGCATGATTATTATCCCCCAGAGCTCGATGGTATTCTACCACCGATATAGATAACTAGTGGACCCGCCACAGCTTCACCCGTAGTTTTGTCCATACAAACTTTATCACCCCTTTAGGGAAGGAATTTCAAAAAATCCCTCCTTAGTGCACCTCTAGGGTATTCGAGGAATATCTCCAAATTTCAAACCTCTAGGACCACCCGTTTAGGCTGTGCGTTGTCTATAAGGGAGTCACGGTACTGTTTTATATGTATTAATTTGTAACCATTAGGTTTTTATGTTGCACATTTTGTGTTAGTTTTTAGACAAAATTGTACTGCCAAAGTTGAAAAAAGACTTACTGCTGAGTTTCTTGCGGCGTTTCTTCTCAGCAGATGTCACCTTTCGAAGCGCTGGTAGATTCAGACATGTAAAAGAGCCCATGTGACCTACCTGCAAAATAATTTTTTTTTTTTTCAATTTCATTGATAATTTTTCTCTTACATAGGTTACAAGTAGAGCACACGATCACAGAAGAGATAACCAGCATAGACTTGGTGCAGTCTCAGATACGAGTGGCAGAAGGCATGACGCTGCCCGAGCTGGGGCTGACCCAGGACCAGATCAAGACCCAGGGCTACGCGATCCAGTGCCGCGTCACCACCGAGGACCCGGCGAACAACTTCCAGCCCAGCACTGGGAGGCTGGAGGTGTTCAGGTGAGTCCAACAACCAAAGGTTTTAATCAGTAGATTAGACTTTACAGATATAGTGAATAATATGTTTCCATCGGTAAAACTCGGATCTCAATCGGAAGGCGACGTGACCCGAAGTGTCAGTTAATTATTGTATTCAATGAGTGACATGTTTATATTCATTCATATGAAACTTTATTATTTAGTGTTAAATGTCAAAATCAAAAATAACAGCATGGTATAATGGGTACTGGCCCTCAATTCTCGATGCATTCGAGATAATGTCGATTGCGAGATTAAACGTCAGATTCATACAGTTGCATCAAATGACTGTATGCACTGACGTTTAATCTCGATTGTGAGATTATCTCGAATGCACCGAGAATTGAGGGCCTGCTGAAGCTAATTGAGAGAGCACGATAAATACGAACTTTTCCGATAAAACTAATTATGCACTACATCTGCACAGCGACAATGGGGCCAATTCGAAAGTGTGTTCGCTAATTTAAAAGTATCTAAATTTGAAATTTGAAATGTCAAACTCGATTTTGACAGTTTTATGCTCTACAAAATCCAGTTTGACTTTTCTTATTTTAAATTTGAGGAATTTTGAATTAAGGCGACACCGTTTCGAATTGGACCCAATCTGTCGTTATATTTATGGATATGCACGTAAACCGAGGGAATAGTGTTATCTCCTTTTCTCCTTCATACTGTAAAATTTGCGTTCTCTTTCGCGCAACCGCCATTTTTCCTAATGGCAAATGCGCCACTTCGTGTAACGAACTTAAGGCGGCCATACTATACATTTTAAATGACCGTCAGCGGTCTTTTTACGTGACGCGACCAATATTCCAGCGCGCATTGTCTCATCTACTGATATTTTTTACATAAAAAATAGTCGCCACATGTGGACATAACCTTGGTTTCAGATCCGGCGAAGGAATGGGGATCCGTCTTGATTCAGCATCAACATACGCCGGGGCTATTGTATCACCATACTACGACTCTTTACTAGTGAAAGTGAGTACTTCAAAATTATTCTTTTTAGCACTAGATATCCTCCTCTGCTGCACTGGGAGTGAAGAAATAGCATAGAATGCGTGCAGATGCTTATCATCCTGGCATGTCGCAAAAGTCGACTAAGGGACGGGTCCTCTCCAACATGGTGGACTATCTGTATGGGCGATGGGCTGATCACCTGTCACCATACGGTTCGTCATACCATCTTAGGACTAATTAATCGAACGTGGCCACAAGTAGTCTTGTGGCTCTGCCCACCCCATTAGGGATTTCGGGCGTGATGCTATGTATGTATGCACTAGATATTCTAAAGGGTGGCGATTACTCACCCATTGCTGTATTACTTACCCAATGATCTTCGTTTTTTTTTTCAGGTAATCTCCCACGCCAACGACTTGGCATCGTCCGCCGCTAAGATGACGCGCGCTCTCAGGGAGTTCCGTATCCGAGGAGTCAAGACTAACATTCCTTTCTTGCTGAATGTCGTCGGCAATCAGAAGTTCCTCAGTGGTACGTAGCACTTTAGATTCAGCATGCTCTAAAGTTAAGGTTTTAGGTACAGAGAAACGGGGTGATATTGAAAACCAGGCGCCTCATTCGGGAACGCTAAGTGATTCTGTAGCGACTCGTAAGCCAGATTTCTCATTCCACTCTTCCGCACGACGCGAAATGCGTAAGAGCGAGATGAGAGATCTGGCTTACGAGTCGCTACAGAATCACTTAGCGTTCCCGAATGAGGCGCCTGCTTTTTTTACCTTTGCTTTCAGATTTGTATAACTTATTCAAACTGTTTTGAAAAAATGATACCTCACAGAATTTCTTGCCGGCTCTTCTCAGTAAGTAGAGGATTTTTTTCCGAACCGGTGGTATCTACTATGAATCTTCATTCCTTGACCTTCATAAGAGCTTGTTAAAGCCTAAATTGAATAAAGATAGTTTGAGTTTGACTTTGAGTTTGCTGGCAACCCCATATTACGTATTTTAAGGCTAGCCACTGACCTACAATATGACTGTGCAATATCACTGGTTGCACAATTATATTGATCGTCAGTAGTCGATATTGACGGTCAATATCATCTACTGGCGATGAATATAATTGTGCAACCAGTGATATTGGACAGTTATATTGTAGGTCAGTGGCTAGCCTAACGATCGTTTGGTTAAGCTGCGTTCGAATTAGAGGCCGCCTCGGGTTGAGGCATATACGGCACGCCCATTTCGTCGAGCACGCAAATGCCACTTAAGCATATGATTAGAGATTAAATAGTTAAATGATGTCAACCTATACATTAACGTCACTTTAATTAGACAACAATTTGAGTGGCCTTTGTCAAATCACGTTAAAAATATACCTTTCTCCAGGCAAACTCGACACGTACTTCATCGACGAGCACCCCCAACTCTTCATGTTCAAGGCCTCCCAAAATCGGGCACAGAAGTTGCTCAACTACCTGGGCCAGGTCCTCGTGAACGGGCCCGCCACGCCGCTCGCCACCTCCATACCGCCCGCGGACATCGAGCCTTACATACCGCCAGTGCCTTTGGGTATGTACTTAATTACTTAAAAATAGCATAGAATGCGTGCAGACGCTTATCATCCTGGCATGTCGTAAAAGTCCACTAAGGGACGGGTCCTCTCCAACATGGTGGACTATCTGTATGGGCGATGGCCTGATCACCTGTCACCATACGGTTCATCATACCATCTTAGGACTAATTAATCGAACATGGCCACAAGTAGTCTTGTGGCTCTGCCCACCCCATTAGGGATTTCGGGCGTGATAATATGTATGTGTATGTTAATTACTTAGCAATTTAAATAATAGGGATGTTTCCTGGGTTAGAAAAATAGTAATCCTAATTAGTCCGCCAGTTGGATTATATAAAAATACTGAACACGTATTTTTTGCTTTATCAAATCAATGAAAATTGACGAAGATAACGCGCGTCAAAGTTCGGCAGTGGAGGCTAATGACGTCACTTAATGGTAAAAAGTGTGCAAAGTCGTGACGTCACGCGGAACTTCAACGCACTATATCTTCGTCAAATTTTGTTTAATTGACAAAAGAAAAAATATGTGTTCAATATTTTTTTTACTATGTAAATGACGGCCTAATTAGATTTTTACAGGAAACTAGCCTATTTGACTCTAGTTAAGATCTATCAATAGACGTATCATGGCAGTGCGACTCAAAAAATTACATAATAACTGCATAAGGTGTTCGATTATTTTCACTTCTATATGTTGGTAGTTTTGACTGCAATCTAAAAAACATGCACTCTCTAGTTTGTATTGTGCCTCTTTCTAACAGGACTATTAAGACAGAGAGGCATAGTGAGAGGTGAGAAAATACAACGTCGGTTAAACTTTTTAGATCTGTTCCTTAACGGGACTGTAACTCTGCACTTAAGTTATCGACTTACTTTTTTTAATCTCGCACGTTGGTATTGCGTTGATTCATAGTTTTAACTTTATGCGGTGTAAGTTAAGGTTGTTTTCGCTATGTCACTTCTTAGTAAGATAAAAGTGCGATTTGCTGCGGAGTTAAAATCGACTTATAAATAACAGAAGATACTTTGTGTATATATAAAAGGAAGAAAACCTTTCCCTGGGTTTATGTTTCTAATCATTTGTAATAAAAACTATGTATGTAACTGTAGTGTTGGGTAATTTAACAGAATTCGTTGAGCCATCAAAGCCCATTTAGACGTCAATAGTTTCCATATTTTATATTCACTTTCATGACATTTACAGATAACGATGACACTCATATCAAGTAAAGGCATTTTATTGAATAATAATTGATATGATAAATTTTCAGTGTGAATAGGAATTTAATTCCATTTGGTCACTAGACCTTATAACTAAAAATTCATACTTATATGATTATTCATATATACCTATAATTTGATTAATTTACTGTATTCGGCGTGGAACGAGGAAGTCACCAATATTTTCAACTCTCGCTAGGATTAATATTTACTTTATTATTAACTTATTAAAATATACTCATTCTTAAAGGATAAACTCAAATTGTGCGTCACAATAAAGTATTATCTATGGACTGGTCTCTATTAAAAAAAAACAATGACTCGAGATTGACGTTGTCAAAATCTTGTTGTGGATGTCGAAACGGCAAAGATATTTGTCTATTCTGCCATACACATCGGAAAATTGGGTTAGTTATTTTAATCTCTTATATTTTTTTAAACAATTAAAAATAATTTTTAATATATTTGTTGACGTGTTCAGCGGCATAAATCATTTGATTTTTATAGCAATTTTCACGTCTCACGAAAAATGTAATACTCTCAATTCAAGCACTGACAGACAATGCATTGATTTGTTGATATTTCGTTCCAGCCCCATCAGGGTGTGGTAGGTCTAAATGTGTTTTTTTTTAAATAATTTAATTTCTCATTAAAATTTAATGCAACGCTCCATATTCATTGAGCACCATATAATATGGGATATGTGAATCATATGATACGTCCTGTTTGTGTGTAAGTAATTATTAATATGTAGAATTCATTTGAATATTTGATGGTATAAAAATATTTATGATATAACATAGTTGATGTTTTTGGATGTTGACTTTATTTACCTGTAGTGATTTTAATAACTTAAGATTCACCTCATGCAAATGGCTCATGGAATTCCTATAGACAAAAACAAAATCTTTTGCGCAGCAACTTAAAGCAAATTAGATATTTAGAACATATACACATTTTGGATGACTGTGGTGAATCTACGATATTAAATCATTACAGATATTTGGCAGAATTCACAAACGCCACTTGATCCTAAGTCTACGTTAATCAGTTGTCAACGTATACATATACGTCACTTTAACCATGGAAGATTAAAACAAGATGACTGACAATCGCCTTAATCGTAAATAGCTCGGGAATATGCCGAAGCTCCTAACTAGATGGCGCTACCACCGTAGCAACGGGGTATTCTATTCAATCAATCACAATGAAATAGAGATGCTTCCAGGGTAAAAAAAAACTAATTAGTCCGTCAGTTAGATTATCAAAAAATATTGTACACATATTTTTTGCTTTATCAAATCAATCAAAATTGACAAAGATAACGCGCATCAAAGCTCGGGAGTGGGGGCTCATGACGTCACTTAATGGTAAAAAGTGTACAAACTCGTGACGTCACCCGGAACTTCAACGCACTACTTTTTCGTCATTTTTTGTTTAATTGACAAAGGAAAAAAATATGTGTTAATTTTTTATTATAATGTAAATGACGGACTAATTCGAATTTTTCAGGAAACACGCCTATTCAGTCATTTTATTGAGTTAAATGGCGCAGATAGTGCGTTTTACACGTCGTTTGTGAAATCTACCAGCTATAAGAAGGAAACCATTATTGTTTGAACGAATTGCAGCCATAGTTTCAGACATTCACCGATAGATGGCGTTACAAAAGCTTGGGCACGGTTGATTATAAGGCTATTGACAGTTATCTTGCTTTATTAATCCATGCTTTTACCAAAGATCAATTTAGAAGTCGATGTGAATTCGGCCCATAACAGAGTTAATGTTTGGTGTTTGTCTTTCATCAGCCATTTAAATTATGTACCACGCTAGACATTTTTGCACCGTGTCCATATTTTTACTAAACCTCTTTTGCAGACCTTTCCCCTGAGGCTATTAGAGTTTACGAACTAACTGGAGAGAACACAGGTAAGAATAATTGTTTTAAATAATATTATACTAATAGAAACTGAAGTCAATAATTTGAACCGTCATTATGTGTCGTTAAAGTTAAAAATCAATTGTCAATGTTTAATTGCAACTTATTCCTTTTTTATTTATTTTTAAAACTGTTTGAAAATGCGTGTCGCTAATTGTAATAATAATAATTAAATAATGTCCTTTTAGGAATAGACAAATTAAAGATTTCTTAAGTTTCTATTTTTTTAATTATAGATTTATTTATTACTTGGTATTAAGATGTTTTACTCTTAACAACACGTAGAAACTCGTATCAAATAGAAACGTGTTGCGCAATTTTAAATGATAGATGCGTAAATAAGAGAATAGAAAATGTAATTATCATGAACTTCTATTATATATAATTTTTTAACCCACTTCTCACCACTTTTAGGTTACTTTTTTCAAACAACTAATGCGGGAGAAGTTATATTTGTTTTATTTTTTAATCAAGGTTTTATTGCTCAATCTCTTTTATTTTTATTATTTACTGTTTTGCAGAGACTTCAAGTTTCAATAAAACAAAGAAATATGCTTTCTTTAAACGAAGAACTTTGTTATGATGTCGAAGTGTGCGGGTGTGTGATATTATGAGTAACAGTTTTAGAAAATAAATGTAGCCTAGATATACATGTATTTAATTATTTATTTTATAAAGAAGTCTTATTTGAATTTATTTTATTTATCTTGTTTGCAACCTTGTTCATACTTTTTTGTCCTTGAATTGAAAGCATATATCTGACATTTATTTAACGTATTCATTTAAGTTTTTTAAATTTAGTTTCATCAGAAATAACACGCTGTAGGTCGGAAAAGACGCTCTAGTTTAGTGTAGATGTAGTGAAATAGTCATTGACCTAAAGAGACCCTGATTCTCTAAAGTAATTGGATTCATTAATTAACATGGTGCGTTCCCACTAAAACGGAGCGTCATTAACCAATCAGATTGCTCTAAATACACATGCCAATAATCCAAGCAATTTGATTGGCAATTGAATTGCCTGTCACCGTAACGCTCCGCTTCAGTGCTTTGTATGTTAACACATTCATTGTCAACCAAAAATGTAAGTTGTTACACGTTCCCATTCCAGTGGTACACATATGTACAGTCGAGGTCATAAATATACGTTACCAAAAAAGGTGCAAACATATCTAAGCTCTCTTACGACCTTGACAATAAAGTAGTGTTCACATATTTTTCACCGCTTTGCCTGTGTAAATATTTTTGACCTCGACTGTAACACGATGAAAAGTCCCCCAGAGGCCAGTTGTACTATATGTACCACGATTTCAATAGCCACAACCAAATCGATGAATCTCGCTGTTCTGAAATAATTTGTACGTGGACTGTGAACGTGTTAATCTAAAAATACACGGCCAATGGAAATTAACCTCCCATCGACGTGCTGGCAACTTTAACCCTTACAACGCCTTTCGTCAAATGCAAATGTGTCACTAACACGCCAAGCGCGTTTCAAAATCCATGCAAAAATCAACTTAATTCATATGACAGAAGGTCTCTTTTGAGTTGTACGTCCGACAACTATAAGCGTCGGTGGCGTGGTAGGCCCGACAGCTCATGACGCTTTTAAGCGTCCTTGGCGTTGAAAGGGTTAAAATAAATCATCTTTCGGATAGTATACGACGACGCGGATAGCCTAGTTGGTAGTGACCCTGCCTCCGAAGCTAGCGTCCCGGGTTCGATCCCCGGTAAGGGCAAATATTAGTGTGATAAGCACAAATGTTTGTTCCTGGGTCTTGGATGTTTCCTATGTATTTAAGTATTTATTTATTTATGTAAGTATATATAGTTTTCTAGTACTCATAACACAAGCCTTTAGAGCTTACTTTGGAACTAGATCGATTTGTGTAAAGATTGTCCCCTGATCTATTTATTTATTATTATTTATATATACATAGTGAATTTTAAAAAGTACTCCGGAGCCTGGTTTTGAGCAACGAACGTGTCAATGGTTTTGAGCTCAAGAATACTTACTTTATTTACATGTAGACCTTTCCACAGCGATCCGTCCCCCGAAAGGCTACAAGCAAATACTCCAAGAAGGCGGTCCCGAGGCGTTCGCGAAGGCAGTGCGGCAGCACAAGGGTCTGCTCTTCATGGATACTTCCTTCAGGGACGCGCACCAGTCGCTGCTGGCGACCAGGGTCAGGAGCCACGACCTGCTGGCTGTGTCGCCATATGTGGCGCATAACTTCAGTAATCTGTACTCTTTGGAGAATTGGGGAGGAGCTACGTTTGATGTCGCATTGAGGTTAGTTTTTAGTGAGTGTGAACCTACGGCTTTTCATACAAAAGGCGTTAACGATTTCCACCCATTAAATATTAACAGATGTTCACAAATTTTTGGTAGATTGTCAGTCAGAACAAATCTACGTCTATATTCCTTTTTTTTTTCACTATAATAAATAAATTCATTTTTATTGTTGTTTCAGTATTCTCATACAAAACGAATTTCAGCGATTATTTGACTTTGTTGATCTTTAATCAATATTCGAAAAACGTATAGACCTAGAATGTTCTGACTGACAATCTATAAAAAACTAGGCAAACTCGGTTAAAATTTAAGGGGTAATCGTTATCGCCTTTTGTACGAAATGCTGATTTTCGCCGTTGGTTCACAGTCCTCTTAATGAAAATTAATCCGTTAATTTTTATCACTTTTACCGTTTCCGCCAACGTTGATAATTTAGCAACTTTGTAGCTACATTTCATTTTTATAGCACTTAAAATTTCCTTTTAGCATCTAGCACATTTTCAAGCAACTTCTGTATTCGGAATTAAAGTTTAAGTATATTTTGGATTATATAGAAGTAGCATTTTACATCGGCGCCGGTGACTCGCTTGGCATGATCAATAAATTTTTCCGTGTTTTTATGGTTCCGTTTATGGTTTGTGAATTTTTAGGGTTCCGTACCTCAAAACAAAAACTGAACCCTTATAGAATCACTCGTGTCTGTCTGTCTGTCGGTCTGTCTGTCTGTACGTTCGTCTGGCACATCCAATTTGCTCCGAAACTACTGGACCGATTGGTTGAAACTTGGTACACATATGTGAGTTAAGAAATTAAAAAATAGTTTTGCAGACTATATTGTGCGAAATATCAAATGAAAGGGCTCTTTGTGACGATTTTAAATATATTTTCTTTACAATTTTAAGATAAATCGTTTGGAAGTTATTTAGTAAAATGGGCGAAAATATCTCCGAAACTACTGGGCATAAAATTTTGAAAAAATACAGAAAATAGTTATTTACCTATAGATTACAGGAAAACCTAAAGAAGTCCATGGTATTTCAGGAAATTTCAGATAATCATGTATGGAGCAGAACCCTCTCCACGCGCGTTTCACTCGAACTTGTTCGGGTTTTTTGGCTTTCGATTTTGGCCGGTATAGTGTGGTAAATAAGGGTTCGTAATTGCTGTTTATGAAGGGTTGTAAGATGACCTTTATAATAATGATTACCTCAGGTTCCTGCACGAGTGCCCGTGGGAGCGGCTGGAGGACATGCGACGGCTGATCCCCAACATCCCCTTCCAAATGCTGCTGCGGGGCGCCAACGCCGTCGGCTACACCAACTACCCCGACAACGTCGTCTATAAGTTCTGCGAGATGTCGGTAAGTGCAGATTTTTCTGAATGTAGATTATTTTAGGAATCGTACAAGTGTAAAGTTTACAAGTTTGATACTAGATTTTTTTTCGATATCTATCACGGGAAAGGAGGAATAAGCAAAAAAAACAAGTTTCATTACTTGAATTTTAGGAGAAAAATGTATATAACCTAAATTGTTGAGCGTAAAAAAAGCAACAAAAAAGTATGTAATCGAAATGTTCTTACTTCGACGGAGAGCCGAGTAATTGGGAAAAAACAAAATTTTACCTTTTTTTTCATGATGGCGGGAAATGCACATAGGAAATCTTGGTTGACAATTTGAAGTTAAGCTTTTCTAAGCCCCCGCCCCCCACACAATATCCAAAAATCAGCTTTATCGGTTCACTTGCATTTCCCAGCAGACGTCGTCCTGCCCGGTGAGTCACCCTTATCATTTAGGGGTATGAAAAATAGATGTTGGCCGATTCTCAGACCTACTCAATATGCTCACAAAATTTCAACGAACATTGTGACACGAGAATTTTATATATAAGATATAATGACTGGACTACATGTCCTGCCTAAACTTCCATAGCCCATACCAACATTTTTTATAAGCAAAGCACTAAACACGACGTATATAATGTAATTACTATCACGAGTTAACGATTAACGTTAGCTCCCGTTAAATCTTGCAGAATGTAACCCTTTAACGTCTAACGAAGTTAACTTTTTTAGCAACGGATTAGCAATTAATGAAGTTAACTATTTGTGTGTGTCCAACGAAGTCCCCGATTGCCACTGCCCAATCCCTCCACCATGAGAGAACTTTGCCCAGCAGTGGAACGGTTAACAGCTCTTTTATAACCTTTCAGGTAAAAGCCGGCATGGACATATTCCGCGTATTCGATTCTCTGAACTACCTTCCCAACTTGATCCTCGGTATGGACGCGGCGGGCAAAGCCGGAGGCGTAGTCGAAGCGGCCATATCGTACACGGGCGACGTGTCGGACCCTAAAAAGCAGAAATACGACCTAAAGTACTACTTGAACTTGGCCGATGAGCTGGTGAAAGGCGGGACCCACGTGCTGGCGATCAAGGACATGGCGGGATTATTGAAACCCGATGCTGCTAAGTAAGTGATATTATCGTTATTAGGGTTCCGTACCTCAAAAGGAAAAAAGGAACCCTTATAGGATCACTCGTGTATCTGTCTGTCCGTCTGTCACAGCCAATTTGCTCCGAAACTACTGGACCGATTGATTTGAAATTTGGTATACATATGTAAATTGGTGACCGCAACAGGGATGCGTAACGTAAATAAATTAATTTTGAACATGGGGCCCACTTTTGGGGGGCAAATTAGAAAATTAAAAAAAAAAGTTATGTAAACTACATCAAGTGACATATCAAATGAAAAGGCTTATTGTGACGATCTTAAATATGTTTTTTGTTGAATTTTAAAATAAATGGTTTGGAAGTTATTTAGGAAAATAGGCAAAAATTTTCCATTCCCCCACGCCTTATCTCCGAAACTACCGGGCCTAAAATTTAAAAAAAAATACAAAATATAGTTCTTTACCTATAGATTACAGGAAAACCTATAAGAAATCTATGGTATTTAAAGTAACATAGGAAATTTCAGTTAATCATGTATGGAACGGAACCCTCTCCACGCGGGTTTCACTCGCACTTGTCCGGTTTTTCTCAAGTGGTAGCCGCTTCCCTAGCGATTCGACAAGATCGATTGATCCCATAGTGATATAAGTTTCTTTGAATTGAATAAATCGAGCTCTTTTGACACTAAGAAAGGATTTTGGATTATACTAGTAGACCTCGCCTGCGGTATTTTCCATAGGAACTGTTTCACCATTTTGACCCATTTGAATTTTAGAAAAACTCATCCTTAGTGCACCTCTAGGGTACCTACTGGAGGAATGTCTCCTCCAAATTTCAAACTTCTAGGACCCCTGGTTTAGGCTGTGCGTTGTCTATAAGTGAGTCACGGTACTGTTTTATGTGTATTGATTGTTGTTTATTGTATATTTTACTAGAAAAAATGCTAAATGTAAGGTTAAATTTATTCCCAATGTATAATTCACGTATTACTATCGAGAAATATTTACTATTTAAAAAAAGTTTAACTCGCGCTGTCCGGTTTTTTACGTCCCTTAATACAGTATGACAGCCGTGTGGTGCCGGCTAAGGGTGCCGTGTGGTGTCGGCTAAGAATAGCATCACCCCATCTCCTCCCGTGGGTGTCGTAAAAGGCGACAGAGGGACCAACCGAAGGATGGGCAGCAGCGTCCTTCGAGCACTATCACGACCAACTGCGGTCGCCAACCCGCCTGCCAAGCGTGGCGACTATGGCAAATCCCCCCATTTTTGGGGGAGGCCTATGTCCTGCAGTGGATGTTTTATGGCTGATGATGATGATGAATACAGTATGATTGAAATCAGTTGACGATTCGACTTTTAGAGCTATTAGGAGGTTTTGTTGCTCATATCCATCTGTTGTATTGTTTTTAATAAGATAACGGGTAATATATTTAAAGGTCATATTTGAATTTGATGTACTCTATGTGAAAAACGAGGGATACCGATAATAACTGAGGATGACCCGAATGGTGAATTTATTTTAATAGTACTGTACACAATGTAGTATTTGAACGTTATCACCCCAGGCTCCTCATATCGGCGATCCGCGACAAGCACCCGGACGTGCCCATCCACGTGCACACGCACGACACGTCCGGCGCCGGCGTGGCCGCCATGCTGGCGTGCGCGCGCGCCGGCGCCGACGTCGTGGACGTGGCCGCCGACAGCGTGTCCGGCATGACCAGCCAGCCCAGCATGGGCGCGCTCGTCGCCTGCCTGCAGGGCACCGACCTGGACACCAGTGAGTACTTTACAACGCTATCACAATAATAGTAGTTTATGCAACGGTTGCATAATGATAGGCCTTAAAATACGAGTGTCGGTTTATGAAACGAGCCGATAGGCGAGCTTCATAATAAGATCGCACGAGTGTTTTAAGGCCAAATTATGTACAGTTGCATACATAACTTTATCTACACACATATTATAAATCGTCCATGATGTGTCCAGAAACAATATTTTCTGGCAACAAGGCGGACGGCGGCGAAAAAATATATATTTGTTTTGTTCATATACTCAATTGCCATATTGCAAGTTAATGTCTTATATGTGCACATCAAATGTCACATAAATTCAATAATCTGCACCGGCTTCGGCCAAAGAAACGAAAAAGATTTTTTTTATCATGTTTAAAACGCGTTGAGTATAGATATGACGTGTCTTGTGTCTTTCTTTAATATGTCATTGGCTTCGAGTGTGTCGTTCGGGTATTCGCGTGTTGCTTTCTGTTTATACAGTTAGGCTATTCAATAATAATATTCTATGAAAAAAATAAAAATAAATCTCCTTAATGTTTTATTATCATCGGTAAAAATAATTAGCGGGCCGCTGTTTGTAATGAGTTAAGAAGCCCTGACTTTTTACTTTTTTATCAACTTACGGTGAACAGACCTTAGAGACAGATGGTGTACTGCCTTTTGGGCAAAATATTTTTCGCCAAATTTCACTCCCCAAAAAACTTATCGCAGTAGTTTCATTTCCCAAACGAATCTTTAGCACATTTAGCATTTTTTTAATTTGTTCAAATTATCATTTGGCATAATTTTGCTTTGTCATGGGTAGGTTAGTTAAGGGTTAACTTGTGTCCCTTACATAAGTACCTACTTATTTGTCAAAAAATACTTTTGCTAACTGTAAAATTGCGATAAGCTGTTTTGACTAATGATTTTTTGCCAAATGATAATTTGAGTAAAATAGTTTAGGATGTGATACTTTGGGAAACGTTTTTTGCCCATACATTAGTAATCGCAGACAGATTAACACGACTAAAATTCCCTCCCATTCCATTCCATTTCTCTTCACACTGTTTAAAAAGAAAACTCCTTGCAGACATCGCCCTCCAAAACGTATCAGAATACTCAGCGTACTGGGAGCAAGCGCGGACCCTCTACGGTCCGTTCGAATGCACCGCCACCATGAAATCTGGCAACGCTGACGTGTACCTCAACGAGATACCCGGGGGACAGTACACCAACCTGCAGTTCCAGGCCTTCTCTCTGGGCTTGGGCAAACAGTTCGAAGAGGTCAAGAAGGCTTACAGGTACGGAAACTTAAACGAGCTCCAAATGCAGGACATTTTTGGAGGTTTCGGGATACGGACACGCTTAAGCAATAGGGATGTTTCCTGAGTAAAAAAAATTATAATTCTAATTAGTCCGTCAGCAATGTGCGGACTAACAAAGGGACGGAAGGGGCGGCCCGCCCCGGGCCTCCGGTCTTGGGGCCCCAAATGCCTCCGCGTTCCCCTGATCATGGTGTCTCAACTCGAACAAATTATAATTAGTCTTGAAGAGGGGGGCCTCATTCAGCTTTGCCGCCCCGGGCCTCTGACGGGCTGAGTCCGCCACTGTCTTTCAGTTAGATTATCAAAAACTATTGAACACGTATTTTTGCTTTATCAAATCAATCAAAATTGACAACGATAACGCGCATCAAAGGTCGGGAGTGGGGCCTCATGACGTCACTTAAGAGTAAAAAGTGTGCAAAGTAGTGACGTCACGCTGAACTTCAACGCACTATATCTTCGTCGTTTTTTGTTTAATTGACAAAAGAAAAATTCGTTTACAATCGTTTTTGATAATTTAAATGACGGACTAAATAGTGTTTTTCAGGAAACTAGCCTATTATTAGTAGTACCGAAGTAACCTTAAGAGCCCGGTTCTTGAATAACGCTTCATACAAACATAGTGCAGTTGTAGTTTGGATATTTTTAGCCGGATCGCATTGACACTTTTTAAGGATATAGGTATAAGACAAATTGAGGTATGTTTTTTGCGCGATCGAGAATAAAAAATAGGATAAAACAGGTTTGTATGAAAATTAAAAATCATTTATTATATACAGCTATTAAATTTTATCTCAAAACTCACAACTTTTAAGTTTGTACCTAGATTGGTCTTTTATCTATATTCTTGCAAAGTTTCTATTAGAGATGCAACGGATATCCGGTTACTATCCGGTATCCGGCCTATCCGGCCATGATTTTACTATCCGGCCGGATACCGGAGAGTGAGTCAGTATCCGGCCGGATACCGGATAGTTAAAGCTTGCATCAGAAATAGGATAAGACCAATAAAAACCCATCAGAAATAAAGAAATTCACGTCAGTTATCAAATTAAAGCTTAGTTTCTTGTTATTTAAACATAAAACTTCACTTAACATCAGGACGTGCACGTTTGAATATTCCCAACTGACGTAATAGAGCGCGTATTGAACCTCAAAGGGCTTCCCCGCGCACTTACAATTTGTAACAAGTTGAAACTTGCTCGCCGCGTGAAGGCCGCGCCAGCTAACACGACTTTAGAGATAGCTAATGTGCAGCCGGATATCCGGCTATCCGGCCGCCGACCATGCCGGATATCCGGTATCCGGTATCCGGCCAAACCACTATCCGTTGCATCTCTAGTTTCTATACGATGTGCAGCTAGAAATGTCCAAACCACAACTGAACTATGTTTCTCAAGGAGCGGACTCTTAACAAGATATATTTTGTCAGAATATCTAGATTTCTCAGAATCAAATCAATTTGTACCACGCTTTTGCGTTTTGATCGCTATCAGTCGTCCATTCAACATTTTTAAGAAATTAGACATAAATCGCGTAAAAAGTTCTATAACATTATTAAAATAAGGGATAAATGAAAGTAAAGCTCTGACGAGATTCGAGAAAAATACTTAAAAATTATCAGGCCTTTGGTCAAATCAGAAACGCCATTTAAGCATTTGATTAGAGATTAAATGTCCAACTACTTGTCGTTCTATACAAAAACGTCACTTTAATTAAAGATCAATTTGAGTGGCCATTTGCAGCGTTAAGCGTATATATGATACTGATTATCAGAGAAAACTTATAATAATAATAAATAATAAATCAAGGGATAATCTTTACACAAATCGATCTAGTCCCAAAGTAAGCTCTAAAGGCTTGTGTTATGGGTACTAGACGACGATATACATACTTATATAGATAAATAAATACTTAAATACATAGGAAACATCCAAGACTCAGGAACAAACATTCGTGCTTATCACACAAATATTTGCCCTTACTGGGGATCGAACCCGGAACGCTAGCTTCGGAGGCAGGGTCACTACCAACTAGGCTAACCGCGTCGTCAAAACTAACATCGTAACTACGTCGTAAAATACTATTATTTATCTGAATTTAAAATCTTTCCCAGGGAAGCGAACCTCATCCTCGGTGACATCATCAAGGTCACCCCGTCCTCGAAGGTCGTGGGCGATCTGGCTCAGTTCATGGTGCAGAACAAGCTGACGGCCGCCGACATCGAAGCCAAGGCCGAGGAGCTGTCCTTCCCCAAGAGTGTGGTGGAGTTCCTGCAGGGCGCCATTGGGCAGCCGCACGGAGGGTTCCCTGAACCGCTCAGGTAAAGGCACAACTCTAGGTTTCCTCCATCGAAACTAGTTACGTGCATGAAAGAATAATTCCTTCATCGAAACCAGTTATGAAACTACAGTTTCGTACGCGGCCGAAGGGTGCTGGACGTTGGTCGCTCAAAGACAAGCCCCCCCCCCAAGAGTGTGGTGAAATTCACAATGAACGTCCTATCCATCAGCTTCTAGCTTTTTAGTCTGCTTTAGCTTTAGCTACTTTAATCTGGTGACCGACCCACACTACCCAATCCAGGATCAGCAATCGAGATCAATCAAGACACCACATATATCAAAATATATCCCCTTAATTTGATTTAAAAAAATTGACTCTCATTTGATTTCTGTAATTTTTTTAAATAGATAAATCATCTTAGATTGTGGTTCCAATTCGAAACGGTATCTTCTTAATTTAAAATTTTCTAAACATAAAATAAGAATCATCAAAGTCAATTTTGTATAGCACAGTTGTCAAAATCGAGTATGACGTTTCTTATTTCAATTTTAGTGACTTTTAAATAGCGAACATACTTTTGAATTGATCCCAATGTAACATTAAAATATTACCAAATGAAGGTGAAACTACGAATAGGTAGCCATATAAAATGTATGACGATCAGCGCTCTTTTTACATTGGTTGAGGTATACCTATCACTGGTACTTTTATCCTTTAAATTGGATAACTTTGTAATTTTCAGGTCGAAAGTCCTCAAGGATATGAAGAGGATCGATGGACGGCCCGGGGCTGAAATGCCACCGCTTGACTTCGACAAACTGAAAAACGAGATCAAGGAAACCTACCCTACGGTAAGGCAATTGATCTATGTGCATTACATCAGAAAAGTAATTGGATATTTTCAGCAATTAACCAATTAAAAGTGTTTTTTAGGGTTCCGTACCTCAAAAGGAAAAAAGGAACCCTTATAGGATCACTCGTGTGTCTGTCTGTCTGTTTTTCCGTCTGTCACAGCCAATTTGCTCCGAAACTACTGGACCGATTGATTTGAAATTTGGTATACATATGTAAATTGATGACCGCAACAGGGATGAGTAACGTAAATAAATTAATTTTGAACACGGGGCGCAGTTTTGGGGGGCAAATTAGCAATTAAAAAAAAAGTTACGCATGCTATATCAGGTGACATATCAAATGAAAAGGCATATTGTGAGGATCTTAAAACTGTTCATTTTTTTTGGTATTTTCAAATAAATGGTTTGGAAGTTATTTAGGACAATAGGCGAAAATTGACCATTCCCCCGCTTATCTCCGAAACTACCGGGCCTAAAATTTTGAACGTAATTTTGATTTTTGTACGTTATCTCCATTTGTAAATATGAAGGCTCCTTTGTCCTAATATCGCTTTGTAGAGAACAAGCCATATACCAGCAGTGATTTATATTTTCAACTTTATTTAACTATATATTTAAAGTTTGTTTTCTCCTACAGATCACGGACTACGATGTGATGTCGGCCGCCATGTACCCGCAAGTTTCCGCTGATTTCTTCCGCATCCGCGAAAAGTATGGACCCGTTAAACATTTGGATACCAAGACCTTCCTTGTGGGACCTCAGGTAAGTTAAATTTATAAATAAGACATTACACATACCATGCTAATACGTGGGTTTGCACTATCATCGACCTAATGTGAGCAAATTCAAATTCAAAATTCAAATAATGTATTCATCAAATCGGCCACCTGTTGGCTCTTTCATTTGTCACATGAATAAATTACAATGGGTTGAATCTAACAGCGCTTCGGAGAGAATTGCGCCGCAAAACAGTCATATTAAAGGCTTTTTATTAACTTGCAATGTTTGTATGTACGGGTCAAATCTTGCAAGCTGAATTAGAACCACTTCCTATTATCCTACGGAGCTGAATTTTTACATGTTGGTTCAGTTCCGATGACAATGCATTTGTATGGTGAGCATGACCTGAATCGACATCCAAGGTTAGCTCCAGATAAAGGAACTCTTCAACGGTCAACAGCACATACACGAAATTTTGGGTACGCATTTTATTGCAATATTAAAGTGCAATGGGCAAAAAAGCTTGTTATTAAAATTCAATTTAAAAAATACTTATTTTCACGTCAAAATAAAATTAAATAGAAACATTACAAGGTAATAATAATAAAGCAACAAATGATAATTATTAAGACTAATAAAAATAAAATAAAATCAATTGTTGAATAATCAACAAGAGTCTTGGATGTTTCTTATGTATTTAAGTATTTATTTATCTATATAAGTATGTATATCGTCGTCTAGTACCCATAACACAAGCCTTTAGAGCTTACTTTGGGGCTAGATTGATTTGTGTTAAGATTGTCCTCTGATTTATTATTATTATTATTAATCAACGAATATGAAAAATTATGAAGAGTGACTGACTATTTATCATCACATTCCCAGGTCGGCGACAGCATCGAGGTTAAGATCGAGCGCGGGAAGACCCTGGATATCCGCACAGTGGCCGTGTCTGAAGAGATGACGGCGGCCGGCGAGAGGGAGGTGTTCTTTGAGCTCAACGGACAACTCAGGAGCGTGTTCATCCGGGACGAGAACGCGAGCAAGGCAAGTTTAGAGATAAAATCTGTATCTAAAGAATAGCTTTTCACTAAATACATTATGAAAGTATATAGGGTACATAAAACACAAAACAATTTTTAACATTTTCTTTTGTCTGTCTGTTTGTTCCGGCTAGTATCCGAAACGGCTGGTCTGATTTTGACGGGACTTTCACTCGCAGATAGCTTATGTTATAAGGAGTACAGTACGATTGAAATCAGTTAACGATTCGACTTTTCTCGGATATTATCGGCTAAAGCCCGAAAAGAAAATGACACAAGTTACATTACATTGCTGCGAGTAAATTTCACATTTTCAAGGAAAAAACACTAAAATATTTTTCTATTTTAAAGTCGCTAAAACGCTATCATAGTGTAAGCTATCGCGTGTGACGTCAATCTACTAAAATCGGTTGTAAATGTCAAAAAAAGCATAATCTATTCATACATACTATGCTTTTAAGCGGGTGCGGTCCGAATAACACTCACGGTAATCACAACGATTAAGGTGGGCAGCGTGATTCGGAACGCAACCGATCTATGCAAACGTCATACGTCGTGACTGGTGTTTAAAGTCACGTGACTTAGAAGTAAAAATTTAAGTTTTGTAAATTATTCACTTGTAAATAATTTTGATTTATTTTTACATAAATCCTGTTCTATACCGTACTATTGAGGATTAAACTACCGTTCCAAAGAACTATATTAATATTTGTTACTATAGTTAAGTAGCAAAGTATTGAGTACTTTATATATTTCTGTTTATAGGAGATGAAGGTTCACCCTAAGGCTGTGAAAGGCGACAAGAACCAAGTTGGAGCCCCGATGCCAGGAACCGTCCTATGTAAGTATGCACAATAAACGCTCAAATTGCGTACACCCGTCTAAAGTCCCACATCTAAATTAACCATTATTCCCACAGCGGTAAAGGTGAAAGAAGGCGACAAGGTCGAGAAAGGCCAAGCGATAGCAGTCCTTTCGGCTATGAAGATGGAAATGATTGTCCAGGCACCTAGAGCTGGTACTGTCAATTCGGTACTCATCACAAACGGACAGAAGCTCGAAGGCGACGATCTGATCTGTTCCATAGAGTAGATATAAAAGGGTGCAATTTTGAATGGGCTCGTTGCGTTCTTTGATATTGGCAGTTTATGTGGATGATTTGATTATTGTAGCACAGGGTACGAAATTATCAAGATAATGGGCGTGATGCCTGAAAAATTATAATTGTCCGTAATAATATCAAAAAATATTGACCACATTTTTTCTTTAGTCAATTAAACAAAATATGACGAAGATATAGTGCGTTGAAGTTCCCCGTGACGTCACGCCTAGGTACACTTTTTACCTAGAAGTGACATCATCAGCCCCCACTCCCGAACTTTGATGCGCGTTATCTTTGTCAATTTTGATTGATTTGATAAAACAAAAAATATGTGTTCAATATTTTTTGATAATCTAACTGACGGACTAATTAGGATTATATTTTTTTACCCAGGCAATATCCCTATTTTTTATCCATGCTAGTCTTTGGTTACCGGCATTAACGTCACATCACAGTTAATAAACAGTCAGATATCAAGGAAACACAACAGCAAACAGTGACAAAATAATATTAAGTTTTGCGTTTGGTTGGTCTGTCGAGATTTTCTTTTTGACATTGATATTTCATTTGTTTGCATACTCGCAAAGCGTCAAATCGTGTTCGGATACACAGCGCGACATTGCTGGCGCTGGCGTAGCATCAAGATAATAATAATTATTAATTATTATTATCAAGATAATTATCAATATAAACCCTGCTGTAGCGTTCGATGTGCAAATGTGTGAAAGGAATTCTATAGTGACACTTAAATGTAACTTAGGTGATATATATTTTTAAAATATGGAATTTCCTTCTCATTATGACATAAGGTCGTCAGTTTTAAGTATATCACAGGGAGCGTGGCGAGCGTGACGTGACATCGCTTTTTGGCGTTACCACACAATGTTGCGTTTTTATGCTTATATGTTTTTTATTATTTTGTTTTTGTAAGGATAAAAGTTAAATATGAAGTCCCCGTGTTACAAACCTGTGTAATTAAAATCAATGTACGAAATTGATGATGAAATTTCAGTGATTTTGTATTCTTTAGAATTGCAACGACTCCTAAGTGTGATAGATATTGAATGTTACTTAATTTATAGTGAATATGTCCTTTTATAATTTTTTAACGCATAATAATTTTAAATTGTTGACGTTGTTGAATGTATGAAATTTTAAAAATATGTTTACATTTGTATTTCGCGGTTTGTTTTCCAAATTTACTTAATAATTTGATAATACTTGCTAGTAGATATAAACTGTCAATTTACACGTTATTTTTTATATAAGTTTCGGGTATAAGACAAAATACAAACTACATATGCATTTGATTTTCCAAATCGCGAAATACAACCATAATTAAGGTGCTTTCATCCCCTTACCCGACGGCAGAGCCCAAAAAAGGGTAATGTTATTGAACAAACTGTGATATAATCCACTATGAGTGGCTGTGTAACTTAAATAGCATCACAGTACAAAATTTATGGGCATAATAAAATGGTCAATTTACTTAGCGTTTTTTGGCTAACCCGAAAACGATGAAAGTTGGGAAAACTCTGCTCCTAGTAGTTAGCCATTCCATACAACAGGGTTATAAGTATGGGCATATCACAAAGAAAAGACTATCTTTAGATATAAATAAATTAAAACTCTTAGACGTAAGGTCCGTCTTTACTCTGCGTAAGAATTAATTATGTTTTTTTTTGTATGTTGGTGCTAATTTTGTTATAATTCTGCAATATTGTTAATTTTTCATTTTTACTTTTATGCAATACAATTTTTTATCATACGCTTGCTTCATTTGTTTTAATTTATCATCACCGGCCTGTATTTTTCTGCCCACGGCTGGACACAGACCTCTCATAGTGAGAGGGACTAGTCTATACAAATAAATAAAATTGAAGTTTCTGGTTGTCTCAAAATAACAGGTTTTTACTAAAACCAATCTTTAAAATTTTTGTCTGTCTGTTTGTTCCGGCTAATCTCCGAAACGGCTGGACCGATTTTGACGGCAGATGGCTGATGTTGTAAGGATACCTTAGGCTACTTTTATTTTAAACAGAATTAGGGTTCCGATCAAAGAAAATTAAACCCAGGCTTGTTGCTTTATTCTCAGTTTTTATTTAAAGTTCATTTTTTCGCAGTCGGGTTTTGATATTTTAACACATTCGGTGCCGAAAACCCGGTACCGGGTTTTCTATTACTTTGTCGCCACGCCGAACGACTCGCTGGTCGGGTTCTTACTATAGCAATTTGGGGACTTGAATGTTGGGCCGGCACTGAAAGTGTATAGTATAAAACGAAATGAACTATTTCGTTTGTCGGTGTATTAAAACAAATAAATTAGGGCAGCATATTTCATTGCCAAAAAATCTCCCATCAAAATCATGGCAAATTGTACCTTAGCTGACCGTTTCTAGAATTAAATTGCAATGGACTAACCACAAAACACAAAGGCATAATCATTGTGGTTCATAATGTAATATTTCCCATATTTTTTATTCCGCTGAAACCATACATTACTTTAGGTACGGTTAGGTTAGGCAAAACAATTAAGCGAACCAATATGGACCCCTAAATTACTTAACGGATTTTGATGCGGTTTTCTCCGGTCATGTATTCTAGCCATAGCCAGGCGTATTCTAGCCATGAGAATCCGGGGCGGGTCGCTATTTAATCAATACATATAAAACAGTACCGTGACTCACTTATAGACACCGCACAGCCTAAAGGGGTGAAAAGGGGTGACAAAGTTTGTATGGGAAATACCGCGGGCGAAGCTGTGGCGAGTCCACTAGTATTAAAACCAACCATGTTATTAAAAAGTATATTTTTCAAGTGTCGTTATACCTTCCGTTACATTACATACAATTACCAATTGTAATCCTAGTTATTACAAATAAATATATACAAAAACATAAGTAACATTACATGACTATTTTTTTGTTGAAGAAATTAAGCATACACTGTTGATCGAATGTCAGTATAAATTAACCAGAGAGACTAGACTATTAATTAAACCAACATATATTTTCTGTAACCAGACCAAATTAGATAGGACAAAAGATAGTTTTAGTGACAATAAGCACTTAGTGGCACATTTATAATATACATTGCTAAGTCAACATTTCTACGTAAGTACTTACTAGTTTCATTTACATAACGTCTACATAACAGGGGTTGTATGGCATTGGCGAAGCGTCAAAGATTTCCTAAGGGAAGCCGGAAGAATTAGAACCGTACGTGCGGGTCTGACATTTAGTTAGAGTAACATGAACTTCACTGACAGCTAGCCGTAGCTTTCTAGCTTGGTAAAGCCGTCAGGAATCGGCTTGTAGGCAGGCTTCGCCACTGTTGTATGGTGAGCTCCTAATAGGGAAGATGCATAATTTGTTTTCATCTTGTATTAGAAAGTGCTGAGTAATAGAAACCGATCTGTGTAAGCAATACATTATTATGTTGATTATTTTATGAGTTATGAAGCTTTGAAAAGTCATTGTCATACCACTCGCAAAAACACCATACAAAATGGACAGCAGCTATGACGTCACAGCTGTCGTTAGACTGTACAAAATGTATGGCGTTTAAACGAAATCTGCAATGTCCAAAACAGTAAAATCAGAACTAAAAAACAATAGATATTTTTCACTAATTTTGGCCCTTAATCAAATAAAAATTAATAGTCGAACTCATCTGTTTTTTTTTTGTGTAATATGCTTTTGTTTACATTTACTTTCATAATACATCATTTAAACCTCATTTTGATTTTCATTCAACTTCCCCATTCCACGAAGTTTCCGCCGTAAACTGAGTTGCTAAAGCCGGCCTCTTTAGCGCGCTCATAATACTATTTTTCCAGGCAGCTCAGTTTACGGCGGAAACTGCCTGGAATTAAAAGCTCATAATACAACCCCAGTTGTTCCAACCGTCAACGACGACAACTGATAAAACTTCCATATATGCAAAATATATTGTACAAGGTCTAAACTCAAATAAAAAATGTAAATAATGATAACATAATAGTAGTTTATGCAACGGTTGCATAATGATAGGCCTTAAAACACTCGTGCGGTTTTCATGAAACGAGCCGATAGGCGAGTTTCATAATAAGATTGCACGTGTGTTTTAAGGCCAAATTATGCAGAGTTGCATACATAACTTTATCTACACACATATTATAAATCCTCCATGATGGGTTCAGAAACAATATTATCTGGCAACAAGTTATTTGTTGCAATCGTGGCTGCATATTTCCGATATCCGGCGCATTTTCACATCACACACACTCCGAGAAGACTACTTACTATTCATATTTTTAACTAAAATGTAAATTACAAACAACTTTTTCTATTCAATTCAACGACAATTATACTTTCGTTCAGCAAAACACCAACATGGCGATCCTCCGTCAAGACCATATTTTTTAAATCATAGACATACGGATGAAGTCTCTATTCTCACGTCACTCGAGATCAAATATTGTGCAGTTTATACTAAAAAAAACATACTGAATTGACGTTTCGTATCAATAACTGTTTTAATATCTATGGATACTAGAATAGAGACCCACTTGAGTTTTGACAGCTGTTCCAAATTTAATCTCATTTCTTTACTAAAAACGATAAAGAAGTCATGTTATTTATTTATCGCAGCACTGGTTTTTCCTAATTGGTTGTCAAAATGGTGGTGATTTCCTACGGTTTTTGATTAACCAATGGAGGTTTTTTTGATATGGGTGTAGATAAAATGTTATTCTATATGTTCTTTTGGTTTTTGTGCTATCGCATTTGCGTAAAAAGACAATAGAAATACCCCAAATGTTAAGTTATAGAAAGACATTTCGAATTATCATTGAAATATACACTCTTAGGGCATCCGTTGCAACCATCCCCAGCGGCTGTAGCGAGATTGACACAAGGATAAGTTAAACCGTGTTATCTCTAAGTGCGTCTCTGTCACACTAATGCCGACGAAAGAGATAGAGCGATAAACGGGTTTAACGCTCTATCTTTCCCTGTGTAGTCCCATACAAACTACACAAGCCTTGCTGATGACAGAGACGCCACCATACGTCAAACGGAGAACGATATATTTTCTCGCCTTCGTCTAAGGCCTGGGCAAGTCAAGTTGCTGAAAGCTATTGCTGATATGATACAGATATATATACAAAGTTTTCAAATACCAGTAAAAACAATCCTCATGGAACATATTTAGTACAGTTGAAATTTGGTTGTATACGTCGCGTCGCATAAAAACGTTTTTACGCGACGCGACGTATAGCTATTGGTTTAAAGCCGGCCATACACCTAACGATATGCTTGCGCAAGTTTAGACTTGTACAAGTATACTGTAACGTGTATTGCTGGCTACAGACGATCCAGTATACTTGCGCAAACCAGCTACCCGTCACATTCTGTTACGAAGTAAGAGATGAGATGGGTAGCTGGTTTGCGCAAGTATACTGGATCGTCTGTGGCCAGCATATGGGAAGATACTTGCGCAAATTTTTCCCATACACGTTACAGTATACTTGTACAAGTCTAAACTTGCGCAAGCATATCGTTAGGCGTATGAGGCGCTTAAGGCTAAGACCTCAACAACCGTGTTATCGTGTGCTTAGATGACCTAGTGAACAAACATACGATAATCTGTGGCACTGGCCACACCGCACGCTTAGTAACATGCTTGCTACAGGCGCTCCTATTTAGTAATCTTGCCTCTTAGCTTACCACCGGTGTAGCGTCGCCCTATTCCATGGTTATAGTACAAATCCATTTTCATAATACCAGATGATTATAAGAAAGTTTTCTGAAAAATTCGAATTAGTCCGTCATTTATTTACATTATAAAAAAAATATTGAACACATATTTTTTTCTTTTGTCGTTTAAACAAAAAAATTACGAAGATATAGTGCGTTGAAGTTTCGCGTGACCTCACGACTTAGTGGGCACTTATGACGTCATAAGTCCCCACATCCGAACTTTGATGCGCGTTATCTTTGTCAATTTTGATTGATTTGATAAAGCAAAAAATACGTGTTCAATACTTTGGTAATCTAACTGACGGACTAATTTGAATTTTTCAGAAAACTTCCTTATTGGTTAGTGTCGTGCAAAAAAGCTTAGCTTACAAAACATAAAGTGATAAAACATCTGTAAATAATCAACTATACTTAAATATATTCGAAATCAAACTTGGTCCCTAAAACTAAACTAAGTAACAGTGTAATAATAATAACCTTCTCCACTGCATATTAATTTTCCATTTTATTTTGCACTTTAAAAACATAAAAAAGTCCTTATTCAATAGGACATTGATATGTTTTTAAAGTCCAGATTAAAATTAAATTTGCGTCGGCTAATGCCGTCGCTGGCGTCTGGAGCACGCTTTCTTGCATTTGACCGTGGCATTCAAAGGGTCAAGTCACGTCCGATGCATTAGCTGCGAGTGCGAGCCAGACAACGAATATCCGACGTGAAGATCCGGAGTACTATACATCTAACTCATTATTGTAAGTATTTTTCGTTGCTAGTGTTAACAAAAGTTAACAGTGTGCTGCCAAGTACAAGGTACATCTACCTCGGCCAATGTAAAAAGAGCGTTGACAGCCATATAAAATATACGGCCGTCAGCGCTCTTTTTACATTGGGCGTGTATTACATATTTGAATACAGTGAAAATGGAACCTTGCTGCAATTCGTATATAAGTTAATACTTTCAAAAAACGGTATATCAAAATCTGGTCATGGAAAAATCATCTTTGACAGATTTATTTTGAGATACGAGGTTTTTTTTTCAAGTAGTATTGAATTTTGTGCGTGTTAATAAATATAGGAAGCACATCCTCCTGATTAAAAGTACGAAGTACATTAGCGTTTCTATCTTAATCTATTTCACCTGGATGCAACAGGGCTCTATCGACCAACGTATGAGAGAATGACTCCACTAAATCCGGCACCATACCCTTGTTCTGGTCCGCTTCATCGTTGGAGTTGACCGAGTTGGGTTCACTGAGACTCGAGTCTTGGTCCTCGCCGTAACAACGGCGCTTGTGGTCTGAGGGGAAGTTATAGTAAGAGTTCTCCACTCTTATAGCTTGCATGGTATTGCTGAAATAAATGAAAAAATTTACTAGTCAAATGAATTTTGAATACCTTATATAGTCCCAAACTAGGATTGCCTGTGCTATGGGTAAATTATAAAATCTACTAATCATCAATGACTCTAGTATAAAAATTTGTATTAGTTAGTATAAACATTTGCAGTTTATTTTATTGTAAGGGTTCCGTACCTCAAAAGGAAAAAACGAAACCCTTATAGGATCACTCGTGTGTCTGTCTGTCAGTCGGACAGACTGTCACAGCCAATTTGCTCCGAAACTACAAGATCGATTGAGTTGAAATTTGGTATACATATGTAAGTCGGTGCCCGCAACACGGACGCGTGACGTAAATATATGAATTTTAAACATGTGGGCCACTTTTGGGGGGTAAATTAGAAAATTAAAAAAAAAGTTATGCCACCTACATCGTGTGACATATCAAATGAAAGTGCTTATTGTGGAGATCTTAAATATATTTCATTTTGAATTTTAAGTAAAATAGTTTAGAAGTTATTTAGGAAAATAGGCGAAAATTTATCCTTCCCACCCCCCTTATCTCCGAAACTACTGGCCCTAAAATTTTGAAAAAAGAAAATACAGAAAATAGCTCTTTACTTATAGATTACAGGAAAACCTATAAGAAGTCTATGGTATTTAAAGTAACATGGTAAATTTCAGATAATCATGTACGGAATGGAACCCTCTCCACGCGAGTTTAACTCGCAGTTGTCCGGTTTTTTGTATTCTTAATTGACATACATGTAATTCCAATTTATTATTCTAATCCACATTTTATTTAATGTTATCTGTCTCTAATGTTATTTGCAATTTATTCTATCATATTTAATTTGTTATTTTTGCTCTGTACGACGTGTTGGTATTAACTGTAAGTTGGACACGAATTTAATTAAATAAATTAAATAGTGGCCAACACACAAAGTTTGCCCTCATTGGGTCTCGATCCCGGACCTCTGGCTCAGTAGGCAGTTGCACTACCACCACTCGAGTAGCTGTGGCTATGGTGATATCTATATTTTCATAATATTTTGTGTTGTAACTATTGGTAATGTTATGGAAAATTTGCTGGTTAAGTGATTTTATTTTATTCATTTTTACAGCCAACGAGATTTAAGACAGAACCTTATCACATTAACATACCTAGTTTTCCTTAACACCGGCCTCCCCATTTCAACTTGCAGCTCCAAAGAATACAGCTTAGCCAAAGACTCCAATTTCTCCTTTTCCTCGGGGTCGTGAAAACTCGGTAACTTCAGCTCACTCTGGCAAGAATCCTGAAGGAACTTCGACAGTTGCTCGTTCGCCGCACTGAGGATGAGGAAACCTGGTCTCTCTTCCCTTATCCGTCGGCAGCCTGCTCTGATCTCCCTCACTTCAGTGACAGTGGCTATGCCCATGGAATGTTCACTAAAGTAATGGTCGCTCTGTGGACTCTTCTCGCTAATATTTAAGTCGCTCGAAGACGTTTTTTGCAAAGAGAAATTCGTCCGCGGCGTCTGTATAAAGCCGTCCTGGTCGCCCGTCTTCTCTTGAAAAGCAAGAAACGACTGAAAAAACGTCTCGTTCGCATTCTGTCCTGATATCCCCGCATTCTTCACATCACTGAAAGTGGAAAAAGAGGAGTGCGGCTGCAGGATCTCCCTCTTCTCCTTTAAGATGATTCCGTCTTCTAGATCCACGACGGTTTTGGAGTCGGACATCATGGCATCATCTTCGTTCTCAGAGTCAACTTTGGCCCTTTTTTTCTTGAATCTATTCTTGCAACTGACCCAACCACTTTTAATTAAGTTCTTCTCCTTTTTTAAACGTTTCGGTGGCGGCATATTGCTCACTGATTTAGGTGAGTTATTGTTGACCGATTTCGACGATTTAAAAGTCAGGCTTTTGTTGAAAACTTTAAGCTCTTCGATTCCTGGCCAATCGGTGAGCTCATCATCCCCTTCCCTGTCGCTATCGTTAGTAACAACACCATCGGAATCGCTACTGCTCAATGAACTCGACTCGTTCCCCGCACAATCCATCCCAATATTCGAGTCATCAAACAACAGGGGATTCCTCAAAGAATTAGGAGGATGGCCTTTATTAAGGATTTTCGATTTCCTACACATTTTACCGTCGAAAAGTTTCACTGAGTTCGGATTAAAAAAAGGTGGCAGATCTGTGGTTATCTTATAACCCGTCATTTTGGACAATACGGGAGTGCCGTTTTTTGAATTCTTATACACAAAATTAAAGCTAGAACTTCCGGGCAGTGAGGGAGTATTAGTGAAACTTGACGGTTTCGTTCCCTCTGTGTTTTGAGATTTGAGAATAATTTTGCCCGGCTGTACGACTGATTCTTTCCTCTTTTTGTCTGTATCGTGCTTTTTAAATTTAAAATCGTTTTTAGAGAAGAACGCTGACTTCGAAGAGCATCCACCACTGAACGACCTCTCTCTCATTTCGCAGACATCGCCTTTATCTCTGTGCGACCATTTCCTTTTGCCGCAGAAAGCATTTCTGAAAATATTTATAGACATTAATCAAATGTTTGTTGGAATCTTGATATACGTGCTAGTTACTTTTTATCATAAGAAAACCACTGAATTTACATATAAAATTATATTATCGATGAGCACACGTTACACTGGTAGGAACAGGATGTAGAGAGAGAGCACACGTCCCAATTTTTTCTATGTTGGCGTTTACATAATGCAAACCTAATAAACATACATTTGTTGGTGTTGCAAACAATGTTTATATCTTTATGTATGAGGTTTGAAAAACACATACCTTTCATGTTTCAGTAGAGATTTGTGCCTGTTCAGATGTATGAGAGGGGCCAATCCCTGTTGTAGCATTATCGAGGAGGGAGTTGTATTAAGCTGGAATTAGAATATAAATCAAGTTAAAATAAAATTTGAACAAAATAGATTGTGACGTTGGGATTTGCTAGACTTGGGTTTTGGAAAGGATAAACTAACTTCAAAATTTTATTTCTGAATATCTGTACAAAAATGCTTATTAACTCTAATAAATGATTTTATGTGAAAATTATGTACAACGCCAATGAAATACTTATGGCATAACTTTGTATTTTTAAGTAATTTTATGTAAGTTCCACAATTATATTTGTCTGGGTACTTAACTAGATGTAAACAGACTAAGGGCCTGTTTCACAATGTCCAAGTAAGCCGTTATTTGGCAGATAACGGCGAATTTTGTATGAGTTACTCGACAGATACATTTTACTTGGACATTGTGAAACAGGCCATAACCCATGTGACTCAAGTTACCAGCAAAATCAACCGGATTGACTGGTTAGCTGAGTTACTAGGTTAGTTAGTTTACATTAAGCTACCTACCTAGATGAATAGTAATAATAGTAATAAATCAGGGGACAATCTTTACACAAACCGATCTAGTCCCAAAGTAAACTCTAAAGGCATAGTATAAAGAGAGGAAGTAAGTTATCTTCATACAAACGCACCGCGCGCGGCTTGTATGTGTGCGCCAAAGTATCTATGCGGCGCCGCACGCACACTTAAACAAAATCTCGACCCGTTTCTCAGTGCGCCAGTCAGGGCTGACACCGCACGAGGTACGCGCGTCGCGGCTTTTCGGCACCGTTAAATGAATGAAAAATGTGTGATAATCGCAGGAGAACGTATCGCTGTGTGTTTGGGTCTTAATAATCCATTGATTCCAGAATTATCTCTGTTCAGATTACCTATTGAACAGGAAAGGTAAGCAAGTCACTTATTCTAGCATATAACTTTTACTTGATGATGAGATACCTACTTACTTATTTTTTGTTATATTAGTTTTCTATCAGACAGAGGAAGTAGGTAGGCCTACTTTCCCACTAGAATATATTAGGTACTTTTGATCTGTCAACCTTGAGACAGTAGGCAATTATGTCGCGGATTGGGCCGGAGATAGCCTACTTCCTCTCTTTATACTATGCTAAAGGCTTGTGTTATGGGTACTAGACGACGATATACATACATATATAAAGAAATAAATACTTAAATACATAGGAAACATCCTAGACTCAGGAACAAACATTCGTGCTTATCACACAAATATTTGCCATGATGCAACTAGGCTAACCGCGTCAATGGAATATAATATATATATATACATAGGCAAAGGGCTTCTATATCCAAGTATAACACTCTTGAAATATAACATTTACCTCAGCAGTGATAGTCAAAATCTCTACAGGTGGAGACCTGTTCCCTTCTGCATATTCCACTGGCATTTTCTTATACTTCCTTTTCCGTCTTGCATTAGACGGTCTTGTTGGTGAGAAGTTCTCGTTGAACGAGTCAGACTCGAAGTTGCCAATTTGACAGTAATGTCTAGATTTTAGGCCAGCCTTGTGCGGATTGAGTTGAGGGTCATCAGAGTCAGAGAGTGGTTGGGTGATGAGCGGAGCCTGCGGGGGGCTACTTGAGCTGCCATCTTCCACAAGGCTTACTGCTACTGCGGCCGCTGGAATTGTTTGAGTAATTGTTATTAATCTTCTGTACCTATTTCTTACTGACTGATTTCATTTAATTGCCATCAGAGTACCTTATTCTACCAAATATACCTAATTTCGGTTAACTCATTTACAGTGAAGCCCATTTGATTGAACACTATTCGCCAGACCGCCATACAACAATTTTAGTAATGCGCGCTAGACTCACATGATGCATCGACAATGAGATGACATCATGGTCAATACCTGTGTTGTGATGGGCCATGAAAGCTCTATTAAAGAATAATAATAATTATAGTTACACGCTTTTCTCAGTAACATATTACAAGACTATCATCACCAAGGTAATGTATCGGACTCGTCAAAACAAACCAAATGAGCAGAAACCCCAGGGGTTTACTAGTAGTCATTGAACAGTTTCACTATCCACCTCCTGGCTCCATGGTCAGATCAGCTTGATGCTACCAAATTCTTGTATTATCAGGTTAAAATAAAATTGACTTCTAAGATGTTATTAGTTAGTTACAAGTGAAGCTAAAAAAAGCGTGTTAAAAGGTAAGGGATTAGTCAGGAATACAAAATACTATTCTATCTATGTATTTAAAATTATAAAATCTTTCATTTTGAACTTGGCAGACTTTTCAGACAAATACATGAAAATTTGGCACTACTGAACTACTACCAAAATCATGTTATAGCATATTATTTAATTTAAGGTGTACAAAGTGTTGTTTTAAATATTTAAAAAGCACAATAAGCCAAATAACAATGCTTGTTATTATAATAGTAAAAGCAACCCAAAATAATGAAGATCTCATTTTAAAAATTATAATCCTAATCAATACTAAAGCTTTTGAGAAGTACAGATGCCTATAACGGGATCCATTGAAAACACATGAATGCTATTCAGTATTTTGCATGATAATATTGTGTTTATGCTGAATTAAAGGTTTATCAATTCATGTTGAAACAGATACAGCGATACAGGCAAAAAATGCATGACATCCATGTAGCCAGTTTCCTCAAAGTTGGCCTTTGCACACTGTCATGTGCTTTTAAATCAAAGCACATGACAGTGTTTATATGCTTAACCTTTTATCCATCATTGTTTGAATTATAAGACACAATAAATCAAGCTCATTTCACCGCAGTCTTATAATTAAGACAAATGACTTGTAAGTTTTGCTTGTGTCACTTTGTATAGGTGGCAACATGGGCACATCAATGAAAATTTCACAGCATTTCAAGGGTAGCACAGATCATTCCTTTTTTAAACACCTTTTTGTATTTTATTTTATTCTTTTGTAACTCTAAGAATCGAATATGAGACAGGAATACTATATTTTTATACTATCCTAGGAGAGGTTAAAAAGGAAATAAGTCAAGAAGTGTGTGTCTAGAAAACTAGGAAGCATTGTTTTGCAAGGTAAAACGCATATCAAGTATTTTAATTAAATCAAACATTAAAAAAACCCCTAATACTGAAAGATTTAACTATTTTTTTAATTCCAGAATGGTAAATAAAGGAAGTGAATCGGAGTTTTGACAAAGAGTCTTGTCAGATTACAGAGTAAGTTTAGTCCGTGAGCAAATAACAATAGATTTAAATATAACCACAAAGCAAAAGTCAACCTTCAAGTTTATAAATACTCACGCAGGTTCCCCGCGGAGCGGGTCCTTCGTCGGAGCCCCAACTTGCGCCGCTCCTGTCGGCCGCAGTTACTTTCCTCGAGAGCCAGATTTAAGTCATGATATAACCGCTCCATACTCTCTAAACCACTAAAGTTCCACCCATGTCGACGCGACCTAAACGTCTAGAACATACGATGATACCGGCTAATTCTATGATTATTTACTCACACACGGCGACCCACATCAAAAGAAACCTTGATAAAGTGTTTATTAATGATCAAACTCCGACTTGCAACACTTAAATTGTAAAATAATACAGGTTTTTAACACTAAAGTGATTGTTATGTATCGTGCACAAGGTCTATACAATGCTTTTGTTACACAAGGGATAAAAGTCATAGACTTTGTATGATACACATAACTGCAGACATTCAAGTTTACTAAGTAATTGAGCTGATTAAAGTCTGCAATAATTAATTCTGAATAATAGCTAAACAATACGATATTTTTCTTGTCAGCGTATTTGACATTTATATATTTTTTTTTTAAACTATTGAATGAATGAATGCCAACTTGACAAATGAAAGGAATGGTAATTTCGGTTATTTCTACGTTCTGCATTCATAGACAATTGAATTTACAATTAGTTTTGTATACACTACCCTGCTTGCATTGCATTCATTTTATCATCTAAGTCGTTGGCTGTGGTCGTTGGCCATCCATTGCTGATTCGATTCGGAACATAGAATAAATAATAATATAACATAGCACATCACTATTACAACCGTTGAATGGCGTCTGTCAGATCGCATCAATTTGTGCGCCAATTCTGTTAAATAAGTATACTGTTTTTACTTATTTTACAGTGTTTATTTGGGGTTGAAAGATTAAGAAACCACTACAATTAAGGTAATTACTCACTTTCATTTAATTTTCCATGATTGTGTGTTTTAATCTTTTGTTATAGTGTCATGAAATATGGTGGTAATTTATTTTAAGCGGGAACTGTAAATGCCTTACTATTTGGTGTTAATGTTATCAGAAAGTATGTATTTACGTTATCTAGAGATCAGGCTATCTTTTGTATCGTTGGAGTCATTATTCAAAGTATTTCTCTATGAATACTGATCATTAACAATATGCTGTAATATTCTCTTACAACTACATTTTACCTTATGTAAATCTTCAAAATTGTACATAAAGTATATCCGTTCACTTGATATGTAATATATAAACCGAAGTATGTGGCAAATCACATTAGGGTAGTACTCTGCTTGGTTCTTAAATGGATCACACCAAGGAGGACATGGTGTAGTATCTAGAATGTTCAAGTTTCACAGCAAACCAGCAATACAATATGCAAAATTTTGTGTGAGTGTCTCCTGCAAGGCAATTAGGTTCAGATTAATCAAATGATCAATTTGAGTCAAGTAGTTAACCTAGTAATTTGATGGTACGGTTCTCGACTTATTTTACTTGTATTAGACTTCAAATAAAATCTTTGTGGCCATATTTAAACCTTATAACTACTTAGGCAGAACTGTGGATGCGGGCTCCTCTAGTGGTGGGAAAGGCTGTTATGGAGAATATATTTTGACAATGAAGAAAGGGTATAAATCCTTTGTCCTCGTATGTAAATATAGCATTGTAAATGATTACAGAGGAAAGTTTTTAAAGTAACCTGTCCCATTGCTCGTGCAGTGTTTACCGTTGCTCGTGCAGTGTGTACCTTAGGTATATTCTGTGTTTATTCTTCGCCTGCCCTGCCCCCCCTTATCAGAATCCTGGGTACTCCCTTTGCTCCAACAAGCAGAGACTGAAGCAAACAAGAACTGCAACCTATTAAATAAGTGAAGCATTAGTGTTCTCTGTTGACCTGACATTGCAGATGATTCCGTGCCCTTTAAATTGAAAAAATAAAGCTTGTTATAAATAGCATGTATTTCTGAAGTACAAGGTCTCAGTATCAAAAAGCCTGCGTAGGGACTAATGCCGAAACCCTCTCATATACCTCGCCCAATGTAAAAAGAGCGCTAACGGCCATATAAAATGTGCACCGGAGCCCTCAAGTTCAGGAGGCCCTTGGACTCTTTCCAGCAAACCACGAACTAGCTACAAATTTTCATCAGGGCCTTTGGTTACCTTGCTACGCCTCTGACTGGATGATGATGATAAGTATCAATAATCATTCAGTGGTCCCAGTCACTACACTGATAGGCAGGTACTCGTTTTTGTACTCATACAAAATGAATGCATGTATTCGATTAAACAATTATTCTTCAGCACAAATGGAAACGCAGACCCCTGAGGGGGGTCGTCGCACTCGCGCCGCGCTCTCCGAGATCCCGCTGCGACTCGACCGTCTGCGTGTGACCCCTCAAGCACTTACCAGGACCCCAATGCAACTGCCCGCGGTCAGAACCCCTCAGCAGGCCACTGCACGAGCGACCACCCCGCTCCAGTCGCTGACTAATACTCGCTTAACCCCGAACACGAGGGAGAGGTCGCCAGCGCTGCCGCCCGGGTATCTGAGCCCGGCCGCGTCCCCGGATGAGATGCTGATACAACAACGAGGTACTTCTATAGAATACTAGCTTTTTACCCGCGACTTCGTCCGCTTGGAATTCGATTATCGCTTTTCCCCGGCTATAATCCCCGGCGCATAAGTTGAACTAAAATGGCGGCTGTCCGCGCAGGTAAAAGTATGGAGAAAAAGCGTCGCACCTCATACCGCACCTCGATTGAGACCCGAAAAGGTGAAAGTTCAATTTATTATTATTATTATTATTACAGCTTTATTTCCACTTAACAGTTCTTAAAAAATATACATATAATCATAATTAGTTTGTTCGCATTTCTTTGTTATGTGGCCCCACTATGGGTAAAAGCCTCCTCCATTCTTTTCCACCTTTCCCTGTCTTTGGCCGTATGCATCCAACTATTTCCTGCTGTTTTTATTATGTCATCAGCCCATCTCTTCTTCTGTCTTCCCACATTTCTTTTCCCATTTGGGCCCTGCCATTTAGTTGTTTGGTAGGTCCATCTCTTATCTTTGTACCTTGACAAGTGCCCTGCCCAGTTCCACTTCTGTTTCAAACTAAAATGTAGAGCATCTGTTAGATTAGTTTCATGCAAATGTCTGCGTTCCTATGTTTTTTTGTATTTTTCTCAATTTCAGTATACTCCGCTCCATTGCATGTTGACAAGATGAAATTTAGTTTTTTACTTTTTCAGTGAAGACCCATGTCTGGCTACCGTAGCTTAAGCTTGGGAGAATGCAAGAATCCATTATAGTCTTTTTTATATTAAGGCTATAGTTCCCTTTAAGAATTTCTTTTTGGGCCCAGTACTTCTTCCATGTTGTACTTATTCGTCTGTCTATTTCGTTTTCATTACTATTTGCACCAAAGGACAGCAATTTACCTAGGTATACATATTCATTTGCATATTCTATCGGTTTTTCGTCTACTTTGATTGTTTTCTTTTGACTGTTTGACATAATTTTAGTTTTGGATGCGTTCATGTGTAGGCCGATTTTTTTGCTTTCAGTGTTTAATCTTTGTAGCATTGATTCTAAATCTGAAAGTTCAATTTACGTGCCGCGAATTATAAAGTAAATTTTTCTGGAATAAAAAGTGGCCTATATCATTGGGATAGTGTTACTTTCTATTAGAGAAATAATTTTAGAATCGGTTTCAGTACTTCCCCTACATAAAAATAAAGAAACAAGTTTTCCTTCTGTAATATTACTATAGATATGACCAGCCACTTGGCCCAGAGTCCCTAGTTGAAAGTCAGAGTTAGCTGGTTCTAAATGTTACTTTGCTATTTCTTGTTTGTACAGTACCAGGCCTATAATACATTTTCGTGTAGTGGTTGGTATTAGCCACAACCAATGAGACCATTGGGACTTTTAATGTACTCTAGTTAGAGCGTTAATAAGTATCTAGGCAGAGTGTATAGATAAGATAACAAGTGTCCCAAATCATAACTAACAGAAAAACTACTTATTGTATTATATGTAGTAATATACCTAATTGTTTCATCATGTCCCTGTATCATTCCGTCGCATCTGAAGTAAAGAAAATAACCACTGGTGTCCCGCTTTGTCAATATGAGAGGTTCTTATCTGAAGCAGTACAACCTATGAATAAAATCAATCAACTACCTAAAGTACTATCCATATTTGGAGTTGAATTTAAACATTTTGTAAGGCTCATAACTTCAATAACTGAGGTTTCGTCTGATTTTATACATTTTACGTAACTAACTTGCTATAACAATCACGTGAATATTGTTGATTTATCTGTATTAAATATCACCGCATAATTATCAGCCTGTATAAAACAGAGTTTCTTAAAAATTTGTAGCTGCAGATCATTTTCAAAATGTCAAAAGTTTCACGTCGAATTTTTATAAAAAATAACTACACTCAACTTATACTTTAGCTATTTAACCTTTTGGCCGCCAAGCATGTCTGAGAAGTAACACGAATATCAACTTTAAGTCAAGGTAATGAGGGGCTTTTTAAACCTGTATCCGCTGACGGCTGCAGCCGACTGTGACGGTCAAAAGGTTAATGATTCATTGTGTAGCTATGGACCCCGAGACATTTTAGTTTACCTTGCTCTAAAACCAAAATTCAAATCTTTTTTTTCAGGTCGCAAACGTCTTCCGGTGACGTGGTCGCCCGACATCGATTTGAAACGCAACTCCTTCCATTCCACCGTTCGCACCCCGCCCAAGCTCTTACCAGGTCGCCTCTCACCGCCTAAGCTAGGCGTAACTCTACGCTCCACGCCTAGAAAACGCCTCATACTCGGCGAAGAGCGAATCCCGCTCACGCCCGAGAAAATAGACTTTAGTGACATCTCTACGCCACAAAAGTTCAAGATCACAAGCCCTATCAAAGGTACACCTCCAATCAAACGTCCACGGATTGAAAAGACTTTGGAGGCAGATTTCAGAAGCCCGATTGATATGGCTCTTAAAGGCTTGAGCCCGACGCAACTCATCAACGTTATTAAGACAATAACTTACAAACATCCTGAAATTGAGAAGGAGATCAGGATGGAAATGCCCACGCCTGATCTGGCGCCTCTCGAAGACCGACTCAACTATTTGAAGTGTAACATCTTTAAAAGTTTGCCGTCCTCCCGTTTGACATCCAAGACGGATTCACCGGCTTACTCTCGCGTTGCTACGCATTTGGGAGCGTTTAAAAAGGCTGTTATCGATCAGGGGAAGACGTTAGTTGAATCGCAGAACTGGGAAACAGTGGTAAAGTATGTGTTTCTCGCTTGGGGTTACGTTCGGGCCACTCCCGTGTGGGATAACCAGCCGCACAATGCGACGAGGAAGCAATGTTTTAAAGCGCTGATCAACTTTTGCATGAACGCAATTAAAAAAGGATCTTTTGATCGTGATGCGCTTGTCGACATCCAGGACAAGCTGCAAGGCATGCTAGCTGATGCTGAAGATATACAATCTTGCCTGAAACTTGTCCAGGGTCAGATACAATATTTTTAAGCCATGCTCATCCTCATGATGTTTACGTAGCCTAATTAGGGATTAGGAAAATGTTTAGACAAATGAACTATTTTCGCTAGTTATTGGTTTAATGTTAATTGAATTTTTGAAATAATCAATTTTTTAGGTTAATTTTTAATCGCCTTCTTCGTAAGGTGTTGCCTGATTTTTTTTACACCAATGTGTCTAACTAAACACTTTATGACTGATGATGAAGGGAATCAATGTTTTTATGTAAGTTTGTCTTCCATTGAGGGAAGTGTTTTTTAAGAATTGTTTGATTCTTTTCAAGCTGTGAAAATGCCAAATTGTCTTCAGTCTTAGTTTTAATTGTAGCTTAATATTTTTACCTCGAGATGATTTACGTCATGTCTTCTATTGTAAAATAATAACTAGTGAGTTTAGTCTTAAATCCGACTAGTCAATGCATGTAACAAAAATAATGCCTCTTAATTTCTATGGCTAGAAATGTACACGAGTTGTACAATATGTGGATAGATTGCATTGCGTTGGATTTAAGACATGTAAACGTACTGTATTAGCATGAGATTTGCCTTCTCATTTCATCAACATCCTGCATATTTTACAATTATTAAACACAACTAGAAGACAACATACATAACTTCGCTAGACTATAACTGAAAAAGTTTACATGAAATTTGTATGAGAAGCACACAAAGCACCTTTTCATGCCAGGAGCGATGCGCACAAGAAATATAGTTTTGTATGAAATAGCTTACGCCTTAATTCTAGTACGCACTGAAGAGGCGATTTGCGTTCCCGCCGCTAACTACAATTAATAAATAATTCGCGGAGCCACTTCAAAGCGTACTAGAAGTTTCGCGCGACCTATACTTTTGATACTAAGTTAATAGTATATGCTACATAACCGTAGCAGGTGTTGGTCGTATCACTTGTTAATTGTCAAGGAATCCAAGCGATTCAAACCTGCCTAAAAATGTTTTGTATAAAGTTGTGCCTTAATGTTTAATCATCGAATTGTATGATTGCCTTTGATTGACAAATATCACTGATATACCGGTTTCGTGTTTTAGTTAAGCATAATTTTACGCCTAATAAATGATATTTTTAAATAATTAATGTTTTATTTACTTGCAGTCTGTGGGTGAGTTTTACGCAGAGGGCCTTTAACGCAGTTCGGGTGCAGTATAATAACATCCTGAGGAGGCTGCTGGGGCTACCGAGGCACTGTAGTGCGTCCGCATTTTTGCTGAGGCGCGAGCAGATGACTTTTTTTGTCATCAGGCGAAAAAGAATAGCCTCCCTGCTGAGACGTGTGCGGGGCAGCAGCAGCAGCCTTTTGAGGGTGTGGGCGGAGCGCCTAGACTGCCCTCTTACTAAATACTGGACTGAGGTGACCATTGGGAGGGTCAAATAAGCAAAGGTGAAATAATATATAACTTTTTTTTTCTACTAACATAGCGTATTAGGAAAAGGTCAAAGGTCTCTTTTTTGTAACTAACACAACTATGGATCACGTCGGTCTGAAATAAAGATATTTTATTTTATGTTTTTTATTTTTTCACCGTAGAGGGATCATAAAAGAGCGCTGACGTCCATTCGGTCTGATGACGTCCAGTTCGCTCTTTCTACATGATTTATCATTTTTTTTGTATGTAAGTGAAGTGAATGAAAAAGTGAAGCAATAAACCGGTGCGCTTTGACATTCGACACTATGGGAGCGTCCCGGCGTTTGTATGAATTGAATCTGTCCAGTAGTTTTAGTGTGATTGAAGCACAAATTAACCGAAAGACAGACAGACAAGAAAAAATTTAAAAGGTGTTTCGGCATCTCCTAAACGCCTAATTGCCAAATCTATAATTATTTTTTAAATATCTTGCATGTACAAAATCGACTTTGTTAGCCTTTTATTATAAGTATAGATAGATAGATGTATGTATACCTACTGCCCTTCACGTGTGAATCGACCCAGCATGTATGGATTTCATCCACGTGACACGCGTTAATTAATTAAACGACCAATCTACGAATAAAAATAAATCTACAGAGCGTCCCACGGCTTTGCCACACCGAGCAAAAGAAGGTACTTTGTAGATAAGAAATTTTGCTTCATGAAGACTTTATTTTATTTTTAAAAGTTATACAGCATTCAAAAGTTTTTAGCATGAATTCCCATAACACAAGCCTTTAGAGCTCACTTCGGGACTAGATCGATTTGCGTAAAACATTGTCCCCTGATTTTTATTATTATAAAAAATTGGCTTACCTCACCTGGAACGGAACCGACCGACTTTGGGACTTTTAAAAATTATCTACCTATATAAAATTTCAATGAAGCAAAATTTCCTATCTACAATATTTAAAGTAGATACCTACTTGTCCTTCGTGGTATAGACGTGGGACGCCCTGTATAATACATCAAATGTACGAATCGGAACTGTATGTATGGGTGTGTGTACGTGTATCGGCTCGGATTTTCTCGAATTCGAAACGCAGTTTACAACAGCCCTACATAATTAATTATACATGGCTGACGAATGATAGATCAAACGCAGCAAACTAAAAATGAACAAACGATTTTTTTCGTTTAATTTTCGCATAATTCGGCGTCGAATTTTGCGAAACTTACCCAAATAGAAAATTACACTGTGTACCATTACCATGAGTTGCGCAAACCGCTCTCGCTAGCGTAAACTATCGCTCGGTCCCTTTTACTTGTATCGGCAACAAGCAGCATTTCCGATAGATTCCGATAACGAGAACGGTTTGCGTAAACTCATGGTTAGGGCACAGGTATGCGTTCACGGGGCGTCGTCGTGGCGTACCTAAACATAAAAGTTATCCGTTATTTTTTTTTCAGGTAAGGCCCAAGTTCCTACT
Source organism: Tortricodes alternella (assembly GCA_947859335.1). NCBI lineage: Eukaryota > Metazoa > Arthropoda > Insecta > Lepidoptera > Tortricidae > Tortricodes > Tortricodes alternella. The sequence goes on along the minus strand of OX401968.1, from coordinate 19,395,413 downwards.
GGCCTATTTTATTTACGGTGTTTCGGTGGAGATCCTTTCGGTTAGTGGGGCCATCGCTTTATTGGTCTTGAGCTATGATTCCACCGACATCACCAGTCCAGCTTTAAGGTTCAGCGCTGGTGCTCTAGCTACTTGCAGTGAGTGAAATGTTGGTTTGGCGGAATTTTATCCAATGCCTTTAACGCACATGTGCGTTGTGCATTCAATACAAGTGGCAAGTCTCGCTTAGTAATTTGACACCCTGACAGCGTTTATTTATCAAGCTTTTTTGCCTTTTCGACTTTACTGTTGCAATGTAACCGCTGAACCAATTTTAATGAAGTTCGGTATGAAGATAGTTTGAGCCGTAGGGAAGGTCTACTTTTTTAAAACAACTGCGAAAAATTATGAAGCTGGAAAATTAATTAACGGCAAACTCGCGATGAGAGCCCATAATTTGAGGAGAAAAAATCAAAATTTAACCTCTTCAACGCCATGTCTGAGAAGTAACACGAATTTCAACTTTACGTCAAACTAATGAAGGGCTTTTTTACCCCGTATAGGTACTCTGACGGATATATCCGTCGTTTGCGTTGAAAAGGTTAAAAAGGTTCGAAAGTGTGTACGCTAAATTTAAAAGTCACTAAATTTAAAATAAAATGTCAATCTTGATTTTAACAGCTTTGTGCTATACAAAATGGAGTTTGACGTTTCTTATTTTATGTTTAGGAAGTTTTAAATTAAGAAGACACCGTTTCGAATTGGAATCGGTATCTATCATGAAAATACGTCATATTGTGAAGAAACATCTTCACGTAAATTAAGTTGCGAGTAAAAGCTAGTATCTAATATGTAATTTCAGCTTATCCAGTTCACAAGAACTATGGACCTAGCATGGTTCACATGAGGATAAATTAAAACTAACAAAAAAATACCTTACTTTTCAGTTGTCTATGCGTTCCCTCTGGCATTGGTGCTGCGGACGTACCTACAACGTGCTATCAAAGAACGCTGTTCTACCTAGTGGCCACCAATTAAGAGGGTTTTAGCTAATAAAAAAACGAACCTAAAATATTGTCTTTTTTAAATTAAAATTACAATATAAGTATACGGCACTAGTTATATAAATATAAAACACTCACTTTGACTTTTGACGTTAAAAACTTATGAGACGTAAATTTCCAAAAAACTAGCTAAGTTTCTAATTTCACGGAGAGACTTGCCAGTTTGCTAGAATTTAACTGGATTTATTGTTTTTTATTTTATTTTTAGTTTTAAATAATAATCTATAGTCTATAGAAGGGTAGCTACAAGAATATATGAAGTGGTTTTGGTACTGAGGTTTATAAGTTTAATTAATTTTTTCGTTACAGTAGAAAGTCAATATCATGTGTTTTATTATTATGATACAATTGGTCTGAAATTAGATGTAGGTACTTATGTTATGTATATATACCCACTTATGTTTTATAAATTATTTAAAATCAAATTTGTTGTCTTTCAACCCGCCCCGAATCTTCAAACCCCCACAGTTGGTCAGTTGTTGATAACACAAGAACATTACGTACATTATTATTATTACACAATACGCAAGTGTGAAGCATTAGGTACCACGATGGCTTCACATCATAATCATCATCATGATAAATGCGACACGTCTTTCTGTCTGTTCAATACGCAATAACATTTCTATTGCATTGCATTTCGCAAGGGGGCTCGTAAACGGGTTAGTTTTTCGGCAATTTATTGCTGCAATAAAAATAAATGAAAAACTAGCTCGTTTATGAGCCCCTTAACCTTTTGACCGCCAAGCATGTATGAGAAGTAAAACGAATTACAACTTTAAGTCAAGGTAATGAAGGACTTTTTTACCCTGTATCCGCTGATGGCTGCAGCCGACTGGGGCGGCCAAAAGGTTAATGTTAGATGGTACATAAATTTACGTACAAGTTAAATAGATCTCTATGGACCCTGTAGGGCACACTAGTGACTAGTGAGAGGGTTTATTTTTTTACAATATTAGGTTCATTATTTAGTATCGGGTCTGGTGAACAAGCAAGATCATTTTGTTTTCTGCTAATAGTAATACAAACATACATACATTAACTGCTAAAATCCAAAATCATAAGCCTTCTTTTTGCTTTGTCGTAGTCGAGTGAAATAGTACCTACTATCCTAAGTTACAAGCAAAGAAATTTCTAAATACTCTAATAAATAAAGCTCTTTTAAAACCTACTGTTACCAGCATAACTAGATTTTAGAATTTCTTTTTCTTTCGAGAAAGAATCATACGAAACCCGCCGTCGAAATCGGCAGAACAAACCCAATTTTTTAGTTTGCCCTTCGTTAGTTCACTCAATACGTTCATTCAAGGCTCTCGGAGGCGCACTCATGCAATTTTGCATTCCCGCTACCTCACCTCACTCATTAATATCTCATTCAGTGTGAGTCGCGCGTATTGCGTAGTTGTGTTCTTTATTTGAATCTGCGAAACTTTATTACCCAATGGAGTTCAAGTGAGTGTTTATTCTGTTACGCCCTTGTTGCTTAAGAAGCGGAACGAAGTTATTTAATAACTTTCGCGTTATTTTGTTCTGTTTATGAGTAATTTTTAATGTTAATAATTATCTCGCCTTGCATACCTACAAGGGTATTTTTTTTAAATTATATATACCGCGTTCTATTCTACCCACATTATTTTAAAAATCTTAACTTCCGAGATGTATTTTGATTTGGTTCAGCCACCGAACTTATAGCCGTTGTAGCTGGTTTTCTGACAATTTATAGCTGGCAATGCGGGTAGAAAAAAAGTTGTACTTACTATCCCTAGGATAATAAACGGTAGAGGCCCAAATTAATAATATACCTACGGAATCGTAGCAATAAAAACAAACTCGTTAGTTTACCAAAGTCTTTACATAGCCTGTGATAGATACTGCCACAGTCAGAAAGCACCCTGACTCATCCTGTCAATAGGGATGTTTCCTGAGTATAAAAATTTGATTATCAAAAAATATTGAACACGTATTTTTTGCTTTATCAAATCAATCAAAATTGACAAAGATAACGCGCATCAAATTTCGGGAGTGGGGGCTAATGACGTCACTTGATGGTAAAAAGTGTACAAAGTCGTGACGTCACGCGGAACTTCAACGCACTAGGTATATCTTCGTAATTTTTTGTTTAATTGACAAAAGAAAAAATATGTGCTCAATATGTTTTTATACATACATACATACATACATATTATCACGCCCGAAATCCTTAATGGGGTGGGCAGAGCCACAAGACTACTTGTGGCCGCGTTCGATTAATTAGTCCTAAGATGGTATGGATATGTTTTTATAATGTACCTAAATGCCGTCACTAATTAGAATTTTTGAGGAAATTTGCCTATTACTTTGTTATTTTACTTTTAGTTGAAACCCTGCCAAATTTTGACGAAGTTAAACATAATTCGTTATTTAGTCTATAATATTAAAGTAGGCCTCAGGAGGGTGGGATTGTTATTTTAATATTGCCTCAGGCGACGACGGTACATTACATACCTTTGCCTCAATAAGAGCTAAAGATAGGTCGATCGGTTTTCTCATATCTCATATCATACCTGCTAAAAACTTGAACTCGTAGTAGTATTCCACCGCATTATTTAAAAAAAAATCTACCTCGCCTACTTTATTTTTAATTTACTTTATTGTTTAAATCCCCTGATATTTTAGCTGTAAGTACGATCTAAATTGTTTATAATGAAAATGGAAAGAATTATGAAAAAAAAACAATTTAGCGGACTATTTGGCCCGATCGCTTGCTCACTTCGCTCTTTCCGCCTATGAGAATATTTATTTAAAATTATTTCAAGGCCGATTCAAGGCTAATTCCTATCGTGGTGAAGGAGGTTCTCAATTCGACGCGTAGGTATATTATTATTTTTTATTTATTATTTCTATTATTATTTTCAGACGTAGCTGCTGTTCCCGACTAAATTTTCGGGGAATTAACGTTGAAAAAGGATGTTTGATATTCTCCATAATAAATGTTGTAAGTATTTATTCCATATTTACTTACGTAATGGGTTTTCCCGTGAATTTTTTCGGGATAAAAAGTAGCCATCGTCAGTCTCCGGCCCTTAAACTATCTATGCAAAAATAATGCCGATTCACTCCATTCCTGCGTGATAGAAGAACAAACCAACCCACCAAAGAACATACTTTCGCGTTTATAATACTAGTGCGATCCTGTATTAGCACTTGTCACAGAATAGATAATAGTATGTTAGTACAGAAGAAAAGCTGTCTAACAACCTTTGTTTAGGTACGAAAATATACCTAATCATGCCTACTCTCTCCGTCGCATAAAACGTGCTCTTTCGTGTACGCTAGGGTTGTCAGGGTTTTATCCACGTCACCCAACAACGCCAAACATCTAGGCTAATAGCAAGATTGACACGGGGATAACTTAACTCCGTTTTATATCTCTATAACTATCTCTTTCGTCGGCATTAGTGTGTGAGAGACGCACTTAAGGCCCGGGCACACCAAACGCGGTTGCGGCGCGTTTGCGGCGCGAACGCGGGTCCGCGCCGTTGTCGAACAGCGCGAGCGAATTTACCATGCCAACGCGCCGCAACCGCGTTTGATTTGCCCCGGCCTTTAGAGATAACACGGTGTTAACTTATCCGCGTGTCAATTTTGCTAGGGTCACAGGTGTCGTTCACTCGGGCGACACAACAACAAACACGGCACTCAAGCAACAGGTTGTAAGATTTCATGTCGTTTGCGTTCCATGTTGTACAATCGACCATATTATAGTCCCAAAGACACTGCTTATCCTAAGTTTAAATAGCAAATAAAGATGCTAACAATATAAAGTCAAATTCATCCTTACTCTTGTCCTTTGAATAATTATGTATACTAGAGTCCTCAACTTGATTATTTGTAAAGGCTGTTGAGGCCAAATGACACAAGCGCCTGTAAGAATACGATCACCGCCGGACGCGGTGCATGCCCGCTCCGTCATCAAGTGCTCGCTGTCATTTGTTTGAGATGTCTGTTCTAGTGTAACGTAATACTTCAATGCTCTTGTCTTATCTATTTGGTAAACAAGTTTATAACCTCAAAATGTACCTTTTTTGGGTGAAACAGCTATTTTATCCTAAGTGAAGCCATCTTAGCTGAAAAATTGGCAAAATGATGTCTAAAATATTATATCCGGTTGCGTAATTTACGAAGAAATAGTTGTTTCAGCCAAGAAAGGTGCATTTTGAGGTTAGAAACTTGTTTACCAAATAAGACAAGTAAAGTACGTACCTAAGGATGAATTTACTTTACACTCTTATCAATGTTTACTTATAGCGCCCCGTGATTGATGCGTTCAATGGGCGTGTTTCCTGAATAATAATAATTAGTCCGTCATTTACATTATAAAAAAATATTAAAGACATATTTTTTTCTTTTGTCAATTAAACAAAAAATGACGAGATACAGTGCGTCGAAGTTCCACGTGACGTCACGACTTGCACACTTTTACCATCAAGTGACGTCATTAGCCCCCACTCCCGAACTTTGATGATCTTTGTAATTTTTGATTGATTTGATAATGCAAAAAATACGTATTCAATATTTTTTGATAATCTAAGTGGCGGACTTATAAATTTTTTTTTACCCATGAAACATCCCTGTCAGTTGTGTGTTTTATTGCCGGCGTGTATAGCCCCGATTCTAGTTATTTGACTCTAATATTGACAGCGGAGGTCACCCGGCTATGCCGAGTCTATAATATTATTATGATCATATAGAAACTTAATATTTTAACGTTTCTTTTGCAGATAATTGTCACCACTTGCCTCGTGGGATGCCTTTGTTATATAGGGTGGATAATAGACATCAAAGTCAACACTCAGAAACATAAAGATATGGATGGACTCGCAGTTTTTTTTTACGAACTGTCCTGTACTGTTTTATCTGTTTTTACTGCAATCTCTTTTATTCTAGCCGTTTTGCTGTGTTATGGAGTTTATAAGGTAACTAACTATTCTTCTGTAAACCTTTTCATCACACTTGCTCAGAAACGTTGTTATTATACGCAGGCGTATAGAGCATCTATAGCCGATTTAGCTGCTCTATAAGCCCCGCCATCAGCGGGAGTTATAATCCATACAAAATCCATAACTCCCATGGGAGTTATATATTATTTATAACTCCCGCTGAAGGCGGGCGTGCGCCGGGTGGCGGGGGCGCGCTGCGCCGACTCCGGCGGTGATCGTTTTATTATACAAGTACCGCGCAACCGACGCGATATAGGTACAGTTTATTCTACCCACCTGATGCTAATTCACGGTATACAACGGGAATAAAAAAAATTATATTTTTTTTTCTAATTTTTATTTCTTTTCCTCACAAATGTGATGAAAAACATTGTGTGTATCACGGGCAGTAAGGGGATAACAAACTCGAGTCAATAAAAGCCCTCCCGCCTTCGGCGTCGGGCTTCTAACAGACTCTCGTTAGTTACCCCCTTCTTACGGCCCTAGATGCACAATGTAAGTGCATAAGTTACCGAAGATATAATCTGATTTTCAATATGATATAGACAGGGACACGTATGAAAAGGATCACAAAACTCGGGGACCCTCTTAATTGCCAATCAAACAGTGTGCTTAAGGCAAGCCACCATTACCAACCATTAAGTACTTAATTTTTTTTTCTTCTTATGTCAAAAGAGAAAATGCGACTATACAGCCAAATAAACCGCCCTAACATTACGAGATCAAAACATAAACTAAAATTCAATTTTGTTTTTCAGAAAATTCCTTCATTCGTAATGGCGTATTTCGTGTACGGAATCTTAGTGGAGATCCTTGCGGTTGGGGCAGTCATCGCTTTCATAGTCCAGGGTTATGATTCAACCGACAATACTGAGCTAGCTTTGTACAGCGCTGCTGCTTTAGTAATCTGTAGTAAGTGGCTTTTATTAAAATTAGAAACAAGTCAACACAAAATGTGCGTTCAATCGACATAGGTATAAATCAATACAACAAACGTGTTTTCTTTTTTGATTGATTATAAATAATGGTACGGAACCCTTCGTGCGCGAGTCCGACTTGCACTTGTTTGTTTTTAATATACCTATAAAAGTGTAGCAGTCGAATACCTCCTACACACAAATTGAAGCTGGCAAGAAACCAACCACAGATAACCTCCGTTTATCTTGTTTTTTAATTCTGCATTTTTTTTCAGTTGTTTACGCGTTCCTGCTAGTACTAGTGCGTCGGACGTACGTTGTGTTGTCGAACGATGGAGTTCTTCCGAGCGGCCACAAACTGTTGAATCCGTATCCTGTACTATAATTTCTATAATATTTATACAAAACATTTTGTGGTGACAAAACACAAGAAAAACCAAAGTTATCACCTAGAGCTTTCTTAATTTTGATTACCTATTTTCTAAAGCTACAGAAAGTACTAAAAATGTTTTAAATACCTGAGAGAGTCCAAGGTTTTTATGCCTTAGTTCATTTTCGAGTTTTATGCATGTTTAACATTTGAAATGTTATAATCTAGTCTTTAAAAAGTTGAATGAGTTCTTTTGGATTCTTTATAACTATTTATTGCGATATAATAGCACAATTTGTGTTTCGTAGGTTTCTACAATAATTGTAAAAACCTACTTAAATTTTAATTTAGATAATTATCTAAATATTTTTTAAGCTTATGAATGCCTTCATATAATTTTTATTTTTTTGATATATTTTTATTCAATGTATTTTTATTAAATACACTGTAAAATTTACTAAAACCAAACCATTTTGGTGTACCCTTTAATCTATAATACTCGCTTGTATGTAAAGAATTTTACCTGTGTTAATAAAATAATTATTCCAATAAATATATTTTTTATTGTTAGGTCATCCTGTTTTCTCTTCTCAGCCGATAAACAGAATAATTTATAACAAAACAACGATAAAATCTTACCCGACTACAGCAAAGCAAAAATGAAAGATACCATAAAACCTCCATAGTGTAATCAAAAACCGTAGGAAATGACCACCATTTTGACAACCAATTAGGAAAAACCAGTGCTGCAATGTTATTTAGAAATGAGATTAAATTTGGAACAGCTGTCAAAACTCAAGTGGGTCTCTATTCTAGTATCCATAGATATTAAAACAGTTATTGATACGAAACGTCAATTCAGTATGTTTTTTTAATATAAACTGCACAACATTTGATCTTGAGTGACATGAGAATAAAGACTTTATTCGTTTGTCTATGATTGAAAAAAAAAATGGTCTAGACGGAGGATCGAATTGCCGCCATTACTGCTTTCATGATGGTTTTTTGCTGAACGAAAGTAGAATTATAAAAAGTTGTTTGTAATTTACATTTTAGTTGAAAATATGAACAGTAGTCTTCTCGGAGTGACTGTTTGATGTGAAAATGCACCGGATATCGGAAATATGCAGCCACGATTGCAACAAATAACTTGTTGCCAGAAAATATTGTTTCTGAACACATCATGGAGGATTTATAATATGTGTGTAGATAAAGTTATGTATGCAACTCTGCATAATTTGGCCTTAAAACACACGTGCGATCTTATTATGAAACTCGCTAAAGCTCGTTTCATGAAAACCGCACTAGTGTTTTAAGGCCTATCATTATGCAACCGTTGCATAAACTACTATTTATTTATACGTTACTCAAAATGTCAGTTTTAAATGTAAACATCAAGTTAATCAATACAGCGCACGCTTAAAAATAAAAGGAAACAAGTCCAAATTAAATTAGCTTTTATTTTAAACTTTACTCAACCGCGTTAGAATTGAATTTGGAATGGATTTGTATTTCACATTATTTCTTTTTAATTTTAAACGAGCGACATATAAAACAGTACCGTGACTCACTTATAGACAACGCACGGCCTAAACGGGTGGTCTTAGAAGTTTGAAATTTGAAGGACACATTCCTCAAGTACCCTCCAGGTGCACTAAGGAGGGATTTTTTGAAATTCTATCCCTAAAAGGGTGGTTAACTTTTTATGGAAAATACCGCGGGCGAAGCGAAGGGTAACTTTAACTTAAATACCATAATTGTTTTTAACTGTTTACAACTTAGGTCATTGAGGTCCTCAGGTATTGTAATGACTATGGCTATCTAATGAGACTGGAATGCTGTAATTAGAAAGTACTTGCTCATTAAAACGCTTAATTGAAATTAGGCGTTAATTACAAAAGGGTTCTCCATAGCTAATGCGTTTGTTGTTTCGTTATTTAATTACATATTTTGCATATAAATTGTAGCCATCTTAAATTTGATTCATTCCTATTTTATTCTCAGTGCTATCAACTACATAGTACGTCACGTCGTTTAAAGGGTGCCATTTGAAACTAGTTTTTAAAAATTTGACTGCTTTGATTGTGTTCCATTGTGTCTTGTCTTGTGCACGGAATAGTGAAAATGAATCATAAATACTCTATGGCTGTTATCCGCAACAAAAACATTCTCAAAATTTCAATGGGTAAGTTTTTTTTTAAATTTCTTTTGTTAATTATTAGAACGATAGTACGGCATATCACGAAAAAAAAAACTTAAGAGGAGTGTGAACCTACGGCTTTTCATACAAAAGGCGATAACGATTTCCACCCCTTAAATGCTCACCGATTTTGACCAATTTTCGATATGTTATCAGTCGGAACAAAATCTAGGTCTATACCTTTGAGTAATTATGTACCTATATACTTCAATGGTCTGTAAGTTTTGGTTTTTTCACTATAATTATTAAGTTTTATTGCTGTTTCAGTATTCTCCTACCTGATCCATGATCTGGAATCAAAATTCAAGAACGTATAGATCTAGATTTTGTTCTGTCTGACAGCCTATCAAAAATTGGTCAAAATCGTTTAACATTTAAGGGATAGAAATCGTTATCGCCTGTTGTATGAAAAGGGTAATTTTTTCCGCTGGTAACAGTCCTCTTAGTTATGAATTGTACAATATTCTAGCAATATTAAAGTTAAATGAAACATTACATATCTATAGGTAATTAAGTACATTTTGTAATATAAAATCTAACGTTCGGAAGCCAACCTTTAAACTAACTCAAAAGCTTTTTTTTCTGTATACTACTCAAAATGATTGAATTTGCTCAATATGGAGCAATTAATAAAAATGTAATTTCATACGCCAAGTTCTTTTATTTCAATTTTAATGTTCACAGAATGCAGTATAACGTGGTCACCGGATGTGGAAATGACTTCAACACCAATAACGCCAAAGGTCGAAAAAAGACCGAGTGAGAACATACCCCTTCACCCAACACCGAAGAGCCGGCGAAAGCGAAATATGTTAGCTATGTGCAGAAAACTCGATTTCACTCAACCAGAGGACTCCGAGGAAAATAGTTGATAACTAAACATTAAGAAGCTCGTAAAAGGGCTAGTAACATAACTAATGGGGACAAAAACTTTGAATGTAAACTTTTCCGGATAGCCCGAATTGCAGCAATGAATTGCCGAAAAATAAGTTTTTTTAAGGGGCTCGTCAGCGGGCAAATTTTTCGACAATTCATTGCTGTAATTCGAGCTATCCCCAAAAAGATTACATATTACAACACTATTGGGGACAAAAAGTTTGTATGTAAACGTTTGAAGATAGCCCGAATTGCAGCAATAAATAGCCAAAAAAATTGCCTGTTTACGAGCCCTTTTAGGTACAGCTTGCTACAAGCCATGGAACTGTAACGTGTGCAATATGACGTCATTTTGTTATCAAACCGTTCTGATTGGTTATTGTTTCGCGCCAAAAGATTCTTCTGAAAAGAGTTCAAAGGGATACAGTTCAAGGAGATTTTTGAAATTCGACTTTAACAAAAGACAGCTGAATTTATAGGATTGTTTAGCTGCTGCTAGTCTTAGTTATTGTTTATGGCAAAGGAAAAAAGCACCCGTAGCCCAAGAAACTAAGAACAGCTAAAATTGATATATTTAAGTTAAATTATGATAGTCAGTTTTTTATAGAACTTAAGTTATGTATAAGATAAGTACCTAATTAAGAAATAAATGCTATAATAGGTATATTAACTTATTAGATTGGTTAAGATTATTTGTTTCTCATAATATAATGACTTATATTTTTAATATCTATTATTAATATCCATACTTACATTATTGGTTACCTAGAATATCTTATTCATTACATTGTATTTGTTTATACATTAATATTATCATCGAAAGGGCATGAGCGGTCACGGCCGCGCGCCGACAGGAACTCTAAATTTTTTCCCTGATAAGTAATACTTACTGGTTTTTTTAACACAATTTAATATGACGTTTACATTTAAACAAAAAGCCGACTGCAAAAACCCTTTGAAAAGTAAGGAATAATGATTGGCTTTCGTAATCCATTACCAAGAAACGTCAGATTGAAATCGGTGTCCAGTAAATGAACACAGTATGTACCTATTATCTAATAATTGACTTGCCACCGACTTCGATATATTTAATAGGTATATACCTATATCACTTAATCAACAATATACAGGTATCTAACGTTTCTTTTCTTGGTAACGGACTTACGAAAGCCAATCATTATTTCTTACTTTTCAACGGGTTTTTGAAGTCGGTTTTTTTATTTGTATTTTTTTTATTTTTTTTTACTTACCTTTTTAGTGATTTTCATATTGGATTCAACGACACAGATTTACTAAATTAAGTAACAATAGCATAATACCAATTGCTCATCACCCATTCCAAAATGTTGCTATCCAATGTGCCAGGACGTTAATGCTGAGGAGTTCTCCTGGTTCTTCACTACCGATTCTATTAGACCGCATGCATTTTTATGAGCATAAGTTGTTTCCCAACCTTGTACAGAAATCTAATCGCCACCCGTAAAATACTTTATCATTGCGGAGTTCTGGTGGTCATTTATGGTCTTCATCATCAGTTCGGCGTCACTAAATAATGCTTCTTGCATTCCAAAAGCATTCATTGCATTTTTTTTTTGTTTTAATTTAAGAGATTAAAATTTATATTATTATTAGTAGAAAAGAAAGAGTAGAACCGTACAACTTCATCACAGCAACGCACACAGAACAATATTGCATATAGTTTGTTGCTGTGATCTAAAGTAGAAGACGTATGAATTATTAAATGACAAAATATCCAATTTTAGTAGATAATATTATGAATATCGACATACCTAAATCCACGTGCATTGATTATGCGTCATGAAATTTTATTCATAAAAGTGTCTCGACTCGACCGGTTTGATTTGTACGCAAGTTCAATGAAGCCGTTGCTTGTTGCAAGGGGTTTTCCCGAGACCGTTGTGATTGTGAACGACAAGAAACGAACGTAGAATGTTATTATTTACCCATCTCTGTTTCGTTTCGCGAATCAAGTCAGGAGCGGTCGTTTTACTTCGGTCTTGCTTGAACAGTATCTAGACATTGCAAGCGGTATAAACATTAGTTTTGTGTAGGTTAATAAATTGGAAATGATGGTTTGTGGAGTCTGTCACTTAAATTTAGCAAGTTATATTTCGATTTTGCGGCAAGTGATAATTAATGTCTAGTGGTTTTAAAAGGTTGTTGGTGGAAATGGCCAATTTAATTAAGGATTGAGTGAAAACAGAGTAAGAAGAGGAAAGGTAATCCTTTCGGGAAAACCCGAATTGCAGCAATAAATTGTCTATAAATAAGACCATTTACGAGCATCTTAAAAGGGCTAATTTTTAAGCAATTTATTGCTGCAATTCGGGCTATCCTCAAAAGTTAACATTCAATTTTTTTTCCCCTTTAGTGATTTAATATGTAATCTGTTTGGGGATATCCCGCATTACAGCAATAAACTGCCGAAAAACTAGTTCGTTTACGAGCCCCTTTAGAAAAAAAAACGCAATAGAAACCAAGTCCGCGCGCACAATTTGAAGCAACAAAATCAGAGGCAATTAAGTATGGCTCCAAACGCCGGGACGCTCCGTAGTGTCAAATGTCAAAGCGCAGGAAACGCATCTCGGTTTATTGCTTCGCATTTGTCAGGGCTGTGTTATGTAAACGATCTTTCTAACTATGGTTTGTAGTTCTATGTGTTTGGGATCGGACGTTTCGGTGATGTCATTCGCTGGCGCCAACAGCTGACAGACATACTAAATTCAGACCGACAAGGAAGGGTAAACGTGCGAAATAGCACTGTCCCTTTCATTCTATACAGGCGAGACGTACGCGCAACATTTAAATGCATTTTGCAAGGTTACGTTTTAGTATCTCTCTCATTCAGTCAGTTGTTTTGGCCGCAAAGCGGTGGTCGTGGATCATTTGGCTCTATATGAGTATGACAGTAACTCTCCGGTAGAAAACAAGACTAAGGCTACGAAATATTATTCTTCAGAAGGCCTAAGAATGGAGCCAAAGTAAGTGACAATACCCATTTTACTTTATATTCCAGTGTATCTTTCCAAAATGTAGAGGTAGGTGACATAAGCCCTAAATACCTATGCCAATATTTTTAATAATAAGTTGTACTATGCTCTTTTTTAGGGTTCCGTGCCTCAAAAGGAACCCTTATAGAATCACTTCTTTGTCCGTCTGTCTGTCTGTCTGTCTGTCTGTCCGTCTGTCTGTGTGTCAAGACCTTTTTCTCAAGAACGCGTGGAGGTTTCAAGTTAAAATTAATATCAAATACTTAGGTCTGCAATCTCCAGGCGCTGTGAAAAAAATCAACGTGCTAAGTCACCGCAATCAAAAGACACAGTCGTTTATGCCATATATTTTGATACTCGTAAGGGAATCAAAACCTACTTATAAGGTACTTTCCGTTGACCTAGAATCATGAAATTTGCCAAGAAGCAATGTCTTATAGCACAAGTAAAGGAAAAAGTCCGATAACTGTAAATATGTAGTTACATTACAAAAAAAACCGGACAAGTGCGAGTTAAACTCGCATGGAGAGGGTTACGTTCCGTACATGATTATCTGAAATTTACTACGTTACTTTAAATATCATAGACTTCTTATAGGTTTTCCTGTAATCTATAGGTAAAGAACTACTTTCTGTTTTTTTTTTTTTTTCAAAATTTTAGCTTCTGTAGTTTCGGAAGTAAGGGGCGGGAATGGTCAATTTTCATCTATTTTCCTAAATAACTTCTAAACTATATTACTTGAAATTCAAAAAAATATATATTTAACATCCCCACAATAAGCCCTTTCATTTGATATGTCACACGATATAGATTGCATAACTTTTTTTTTTACTTTTCTAATTTACCCCCCAAAAGTAGCCGCCATGTTTAAAATTCATATATTTACTTCACGCGTCCGTGTTGCGGTCACCGACTTACATATGTATACCAAACAACTCAATCGGTCCAGTAGTTTCCTGATCCTATAAGGGTTTCGTTTTTCCTTTTGAGGTACGGAACCCTAAAAATTAGTTTAACGGAATAACCTTTGCAAAGTCGTATCACTCACGACAGTTGCACGGATATAGGGGCTTGCGAAAGTAACTTTTTGTCTTATTTCATAGGTACGTTGTAAATGGTTACACGGTTGTGTTAAAAGCTATTTTATTCATTTTTAGGGTTCCGTACCTACAAGATACCTATTATTTACATAGGTAAGTACGGGACCCTCGGCGCGCGAGTCAGACTGGCATTTGACCGGCTTTTTTACTGGATAGTGTTGGTATATTGTAGCACTGTTGTTCTAACCAAGTAATTAATGACATTGATGTCAATTTTGCAAGGGGTCAAAATGACCCCATGTAAATACATGGATTAATATTGTCTGAAATTAAAGTACCTATTTAATTTTATTTACTTTTGTAAGTTGCAAAAAAATATCAACAAAAATAATAAGTGTTTATTTATATTTAAAATGGAGTACATAGCTCTTTATTCGATTTTGTTTACTAAACGATTGTAGTGAAAAGGTAAAATACCTATTTACTTCAAGATTACAGGTAGGTACTATTCTATCCCACTAATATTATAAATGCAAAAGTTTGTGTGTGTTAGTGTGTTTGTTTTTGTTAGTTGTTATTGTTCACTCAGCTCCGTAATGGCTGAACGGATTTGTATGAAAGACATTTAGTTACCTTTAGATCCTGGAAAAGGACACTTCATCCCGGAAAACTCAAAAGTCCCCGCCAGTATCCTTGAATAACTATAACCGAATTCTACGCGGACGTAATTAGTAGTAGTTTTTTTTTTAATGAATATGAGACACTTACTATACATAGGTACTTATAGTATGTACATTGTTTCAGCTCCAACTTTTTAAAAGAAGGTTAAATATACATAGTTAAAAGTTACTATAGCAATTAATAATCTTTCAAAATAGGTACCAAATACTTACAATAATACATTATAGGTACCTTACCTTGAAACTTTTTTCTGCCAGTTCCTTGTGACACAATTGGCTATCAAATTAAATAGGTTTTGCTGTAAACTTAAACTTGTATAAAAAGCATACGATTAAAGTATAAGAACTGTATGAGCGCTACATTGTGTTGTGTATACCTATCTATAATTTTTTTTTCGTGAAATAGTTTCCCATATAACCTTGAAAGCGCTGCAAAAACGCCACAGAAAAATATATCAAGACAATACATCATAATGCATGATTTACTTAAAAATACAATTGAAAAAAACCAAGAAGATATAAACAAAAACCATAGTGATATAGGAAATATAAATATCTGAAGTAAGGTTTACTATTCATATGGACGCATCCTCTATTCCCCACATTAATTCTTTAAAGACTTATTTGACTACATAAATGTACAAATATGATTTATTTTATCAAAATGGTCAACTATCGAAAGATGTCGCTGTGTCAGAGTGGTCAGAGACGATCTCGTGACACTATTTTCGGGTCTTTCTAAGGTTTTCTTTGATTTTGTTATATCCAGTTTAGAATAAGTTTAAACAAATGCATTTCTGCCCATTGCACTTTAATATTGCAATAAAATGCGTACACAAAATTTCGTGTCTGTGCTGTTTACCGTTGAAGAGTTCCTTTATCTGGACCTAACCCTGGATGTCGATTCAGGTCATGCTTACCATAAAAATGCATTGTCATCGGAACTGAACCAACGTGTAAAAATTCAGCTCCGTAGGATAAGAGGAAGTGGTTCTAATTCAGCTTGCAAGATTTGACTCGAACATATATACATACATACAAACATTGCAAGTTAATAAAAGCCTTTAATATTTTTTTATCTTTACTCGTTTGTTCCATTTGAGTAATCGAGTTATCGAGTTATTAAAATAAAGTGAAAGCGGGGCGAGTTTATCTTCGGTTTCCTTGTTAAAACCAGTTTATATAATTTCCAGGCGATCATGTTGTTCCTCCACGACGTGCTTTGGCTTGCCGATGGAAAAGGGCTGTCTGGTATTCGCTATTATCAACGCTGTAAGTAACTAATTACACACTATTAAAGGCGTCATCATCATCATCATTTCAGCCGAAAGACGTCCACTACTGGACATAGGCCTCCCCCAATGATCTCCACATTTTGGATGGTTTTGTCATAATCGCCACGCTTGGCAGACGGATTGGCGATCGCAGATAGATCTAACTCTACTCAGAGGACGCTGCTGCCTGCTGCTCTAATACCGGCTAATCCGTCGCCTTTTACGACACCCACGGGATGAGATGGGGTGGTGATATTCTTATCCGACACCACACGGCAATTAAAGGCATATGGTGTAAGCATCCTTATCCTTAATTTCTTACTAATACTAGTGGCTCCGTGAGCTGTAGACCTCGCGACAAAAGTCTTCAAAAAACTGAATTTAAAACAAAAACCCTTTGAAAAAGTAAGAAATAATTATTGTCCTTGCGATAAACTTAACTTTGCCGTTGAAAAACTGATATCTCCATACATCGAGTCAGTTTATCAACACCGCCAGTAAGTTTGTTATTGCAAAAACCTCCATATCTCCGCCATTTTCAAATATTTCGATAAACTGAATCGACAAAAAAAATATTATACATTTACTGAGTAAAGAAATAATGTCTTCCAGGTAATTGTCAGTATCAGCACGATTGGCAGCTTGGGATTCCTTGGCATGATCCTGAGGATAGTGCTGGATCCTGACGAGATGCGAGCACAGAGCACCAACTCCGCGTTCTTGTTCTTCCTTTATCTTTGCGTCGTATGCTGTGCAGGCACAGCTGTGGCCATTGTTTTTGCTGTGCTGCTGTGTGTGGGACTGGCGAAGGTAGGTGTTACGCTGCGTGTCCACCAGATTTGTCCGAGTATTCCAAATACTTATGGTTTTTAAGAAAACAAAATAAAACGGAATAATCTTTGCAAGGTCGTATCGTATCACATCCGACGGTTGCACATAGATAGATAGGAGCTTGCGAAAGATATTCCTTTATTTCATTGGTAGGTTATAGTATTCACCACCTGCCATTGCAAGTTCCCAAGTTATGCCATCTCTTCTTTCAAAAGGTTGTTTGGAAGAGATCGCTACTTAGCAATAAGACCGTATATTGTATACCGTGTTACCTACCTATTTCTTTGTCTTTTTCCAATATTTTTTATGTGGTGTTCAATAAAGAGTATTTGTATTGTATTGTATTGTAGGTTACCCGGTTATTAAAAACTGTTATTCATATTTAGGGTTCCGAACCTACTTATAAGGTACCTATTGTCTGTTGTTCACACGTAAGTGAGGGCTCGGCGCACGAGTTAGACACACACTTGTTTATTTTAAGACTAGAATAAAAGTGTAAATATCTTGAAATTATTACGTCTTTTAGTTCAAAAGTCATACCTATTATAGGTACTATTACTGGCTCCTCGAGACAAACTTATAAACTTATAATATTAAACTTATATCCCCATACATACATACGATATAGGTCGGGTCAGTTTACCAACACTGCAAATATGTTTGTAATTGTAGAAACTCCCATATCTCCGCCATTTTCAAAATTTCGAAAAACTGAATCGACAAAAAAACTATTTAAATATCGAACCTGCTCACAAAATTTCACGAGAATCGGTTGAGAACTGCGACCAGGCGCCTCATTCGGGAACGCTAAGTGATTCTGTAGCGACTTGTAAGCCAGATCTCTCATCTCGCTCTTACGCATTTCGCGTCGTGCGGAAGAGTGGAATGAGAAATCTGGCTTACGAGTCGCTACAGAATCACTTAGCGTTCCCGAATGAGGCACCTGTAGACGAGAACAAATGGACAGACGCCCGCCGGACATACGAAAGCATTTTTGCCCAAGCTGAAACGGAGACGCTTGGCTCGCTTGGCTGGCTCGGTCGATAAATTTCAAAATAAATGAGGTAAATCAATTAAATATTAGTTTGTTCGTGAGTCACTAATATTTATTGAATAAAAGCATATTTCAATAATAAGACTTATCAAGATTGTTAACACTATATTTCTAAAAAAGCGGCCAAGTGCGAGTCGGACTCGCCCATGAAGGGTTCCGTGATTTATGACGTATTAAAAAAAACTACTTACTAGATCTCGTTCGAACCAATTTTTGGTGGAAGTTTACATGGTAATGTACATCATATATTTTTTTTAGTTTTATCATTCTTTTATTTTAGAAGTTACAGGGGGGGACACACATTTTACCACTTTGGAAATCACTCACGCGCAAACTATTAGGTTTCGAAAAAAATGATATTCGAAACCTCAATATCATTTTTGAAGACCTATCCATAGATACCCCACACGTATGGGTTTGATGAAAAAAAAAATGAGTTTCATTTCTAAGTATGGGGAACCCCAAAAATTTATTCTTTTTTTTTTTCTTTTTTTGTGTGAAAATCTTAATGCGGTTCACAGAATACATCTACTTACCAAGTTTCAACAGCATAGTTCTTATAGTTTCGGAAAAAAGTGGCTGTGACATACGGACGGACAGACAGATAGACAGACAGGCAGACAGACAGACATGACGAATCTATAAGGGTTCCGTCTTTTGCCATTTGGGTACGGAACCCTAAAAAGGAAGTATAGTTTTATACTACGCTCTAATACTTATAATAAATAATGTTACATAAAGCAATAATCATTCACAATTATTTGTTTCAGAAAAGACCCCGATTAGTCATGGCGTATCTAGTATATGGGATTATCACTGAACTCTTAAGTGTGCTGGGAACGCTCTCATTCATTTGGATGGAGTGGGGAGAGTTCTATTTAGTGGGCTATGCTTCCATTTTCCTGGGAGTCTGTGGTAGGTATTGCTGCTAATTTTAAATGCATAATATATACTTATTTTGAATAATTCATCTAAAAAACTAAACCTTTACTGCAGCATAGTTCAAAATGCAAATAAGCAGTTCGCCTCTGACTCAAAACCGAAGAGCCTATTTCTACCATTTTTTTTCGTCAAAACACTCCCGTATATAATCTATTGGGGTATGGCGTCTTGGCGTATTTTAAGCACATTATAGGATCTTTGTAAAGTTAACTATTTCGGGTTGATGTCTTGTCAAGTCAGCTCATCTGTTGATTTGATGCGATTATAGTTTTCACTAATAACCTTTTTCCTTTACAGTTGTCTACTCGTTCCTGCTTTTACTAGTGTATCAAACATACGTCGTGCTCTCAGCCAACCCTCCTGCGGTGCGGCATACGAAGCTCATTAACCACGATGACTGCTGAATGTTAATGCTGTAAAGAAATGAAAATAATCGATTTATAATTTACATACAAAGCACTTTCATATGACACCCGACATTACCCTACTTTCTCCCAATTGTAATGCCCATTTTTAGGGTTCCGTACCCCTAAGGGTAAAACGGGACCCTATAACTAAGACTCCTCTGTCCGTCTGTCTGTCCGTCTTGTCACCAGGCTGTATCTCATGAACCGTGATACTCATACTCATTTATTCATAATATTATTTACTATTAGACCGACAGATATCGTCAGACAGTTGAAATTTTCACAGATGATGTATTTCTGTTGCCGCTATAACAACAAATGCTAAAAAGCAGAATAAAATAAATATTTAAGGAGGCTCCCATACAACAAACGTGATTTTTTTGCTCCTTTCTGCTCGATATTGATAACGGCACGCTACGCTTGAAATATTTACAGAATATTTAGTTGTATATTCACTTTAAAAATAAATAATTAAATTAAAATAAAACAAATATTGAAGGGGGGCTCCCATACAACAAACGTGATTTTTTTCCTTCATTATAGATAATGGTACGGAACCCTTAGTGCGCAAGCCCGACTCGCAATGGGCTGGTTTTTTGTCAAAATTTCTAGTATTTTGTCTGTGACTTATGATAAAGTAACCACTATTATGTATTGTTTCCAATAGTAGAATGCTGAATAAATGTATTGCGGAAAAATGCGACATGGGAAAAAGTTACGAGTAAAATTTCGATTAAGAAAATAGTCGATCGCGGAAAAATGGGACTCGGAAAAAGCTACACGATAATAATGCGTGAAGATAGATAGATATATTTAGTCAAAAAAAATAGCAAAACATACATCGTTATCACGGGTATAAAAATAAATCTTTTAAAGAACACAACAGAATGTCTCTTGAGTAAAAAGGAATATTATACCTACACATTCTAAACCTCTAAGAAGTTCTTCATATTATCTTGCACGATTTTTTCTCTGGAAAAGGCATAGTTCAATGAAACATCCATAATAAGTTAGCAATGAGTTTAAGATTTATGTAAATATTATTTAGGTCTTGTTGTATTTTATGTGATTTTCGTAATAGACGATCAGAACTTTTTCAAAAATTTCTGCTGTTTAATTCTCTGCGCGACGGATTATCCATTTCAACTGACTAAATGATCGTTCAACGACTGTTGTTATGGGTGCATATTTAAAACGATAGAAGTGATCTAATGTAGAACGACATAATATATCGATGATTCAAGTAATATTTCCTTCCTCGATGTCAATTCGTATTTTTATTGCCAAAAACTAGTTAGATAATTAACTATAAAAAATATTTTTTTCCGAATTTTTAATTAATTACTTATCTAACTAGTTTTGGAAAAAAATTGATGAATTGATATCGAGGATAACGTGTAAATAGTAAGACGCAGCCTCAATCCACGTTCCCCATCGAATAATTGTTCGACTCGGGGGAAGGGGATTCCTAATCGATCAAGTCACGTACGGAGGTAAAAATTGATAAAATTTAAACACGTTTCTCCATACGAGTGTCACTTCTGTTATTGCCTATTTTTCATAATATTTAGTACTGTCAAATCGTTTTAACACCTGTAACAAACGTGCTACACCCCTAAGTAGGTACGTATACGTTGTTCTGATAAAGTATAAATATATAAACTAAATATCAATTTCCCATAACGTTTTAAATAGACGTTAAACTATGGCCTTTAGTAATTGTATACGCGTGATCGTCTAGTTTAGAAATGTAGGACCCTCTACGTTGTGTAATTTATTATGCCGCAAAATAATAAAACACGAAACACACAATAAATAAACAACCGAATTGTATCGAGCAAAATAAAATTAAATATGAGCACTCACCCGATAGTTGCACTAATTACCCTTCCGCTGCCTTACGCCTTTCTGCCGCTGCGCTCGTCCTCGCCTCGCGTTGCTGCGATTCCGCCGAATACACGATGTATCGAATTTTAATTAATATATATGCACTAATGGTGAATATATAATTTCCCTAACAACACCTCTACCAAATTATTCGGTCGGTTACAAGCGAGAACCGATTTGGTATCGATAAACGATTTTAATACCGCAAAATTTTGTATGAATTTGACTCCAAATCAACTCTTGCTTTGGATGAGGTTAGACCGAAAATCAAAGACTCTATATTCGATCTAACAACTATAACCTAACCTACTTTCGAACCGTCACGCAACAATAGGTCTTTCACTCATCCACATATAGGTATTTAAGGGTTCCTTGTTACATGGCATTAAATGCAAATATTTACTAGAAATAACTTTGCCATATTTTAAATAATAATTACGTATATAACGGATGTTACACACCCGCGATAACGATACATGCAAATTAATTATATAAATACCTAGTTAATATTATGAATGCGAAACTGTGGTTGGTATTTTGTAGGTTTGTCTTTTACGCAGAAGCGGAGCAACAGACCAACGAGATTTTTTGGATAATAATAGTTTATAGGCCGGACGCTATAGGCTACTTATTATCCTGGAAAATCCAAGGTTCAGCGGTGATAACCGAATTCGACACGGACGAAGTCGCGGGCAAGACCTAGTGTTGTAAACACTGAGAAAAATTTTGATGCTATACCTGCATTACCGTAATGTATTCGCAGCCAAGTCCAAATAATGTCGAAGCATCCGAAATAATGTTGATTGTTACGTGGTAATGTAAAAACATACATATACATACAGGCGTTTGTAGTCCGGAACATTATCTATGTAGCCCGCAACATTATCTATGTAGCCGAGTCTTTACGTACGTTAGGTACGTTTTTCTCCAGAATTACGTACGTGGCATCCAGAATTACGTATTTCGGTACAGTAATTTTTTCTCAGTGTAAGTAGGACAATGACCTTTATTAGGTCGCGCAGATCGACCGACCGACTTGTTGCCGGCAACAACAACATCACCGCCACGTGTAGCTTTGGATGGAACGCCCCTAATTTGAGCCGTAACGTCAGGCTTTGAGTCGAAAGGAATGTTTAAAAAATATCTTAGGAATATGTTGCAATAAATCACCATAAATACATATTATGTAGGTCACTTAGCGTAGACTCACTCACTCACTAGCGGTCACTCCCGAATAGAGGCGCTGGATAGCTATTGACATCTGCTGAACCAGCCACTACCCAGAGCGAGGGTCACAGCCCTTCTCCCTTAGCCGGCGCCCCAACTCCTTGATAAACCGTTGGGCCTCAATGTCCCAAATGTGCCGTTTCAACCGCGACCGGAACGAAATCATACACTGGCTCCAGGGCAGAGTACCTGGAATGTTTTGATTTAGCGGCGCTTTCCGCTGTCAAATTTGATATTTTTATTAGTAGAATAAAAAAGTGGATTCTTTGTCCCCTTATTAATTTAAACTTTGTTATTTAAGTCAAAAATAAACATTAGAGCTTTACAACAAAACGGCTACCTATAATAAATTATAGCAATTAACTTATATTCCTACTGACGCACAAAACGTCCTAAAATATTTGGGTTGACAATAGCAAATAGGAATTTCGCGTGGTGGAAAGGAGATGGCATGCTGAGGCCGCTATAGGTATGCCTCTTCTTAATTTTATACCGTAGTTCCGTACGCACAATGCGTGGAATTGGGATAGGAACGCGCGTGTTATGTCGTCAGTATAGTTTTTATATTCTGTGTTAATGGACGCGCGACCTTGAGCGTAGAACAGATAACGCTCCGAGTTTTTTAAACGTGTTTAACAATTATACATTATTATTAGTTCGAATAAAAAGAAAGGACACAATTATGGACAGACTGTAAGTAATGTCA
This sequence comes from Tortricodes alternella, assembly GCA_947859335.1. Lineage (NCBI taxonomy): Eukaryota > Metazoa > Arthropoda > Insecta > Lepidoptera > Tortricidae > Tortricodes > Tortricodes alternella. The sequence goes on along the minus strand of OX401968.1, from coordinate 19,371,969 downwards.
TAATTTTTTAAAAAGCTGACTATACTTTTTGAGACTAATTAATATATTAATGACTATCGTTGTGTTGCGTGCCGGCGCAAACATAGGCGTAGCAAGGGGGGGGGACCCCCCCTTGCTACGCCTATGTATATGGTTGGCTTGACCCACCCAAGAATTTTAACGGGTCACTTGATGTAAACTAGCCTAAAACAAATATTATTATTTCGAATATCTACTCACCCAGAAAAATATATTGCTACGCCATGGCATATAATGTGTTTATTAAAATTAATAATAAATACAAACTATGACGTAAGTAGGTAGGTACTAATCCTCGTCTTTAAATTTTATTTGTATTTGTTTTTTTTAATAAAAAATACGACGTGAATAATAGAAATATATATAGTAAGGAACTGCCCAACGAGATTTTTGTGATGCTCATTTGTTTGGTGTTAAAACGCGACTTTGATATTGTACCTACCTAGAAAGAAGGTCTATTATTGGTTGATTCATGCGTTGGCTAAATTCAGAAAGGCCACTTAAATTGATCTTTAATTATCACTTTAATCAAAGATCAATTTGAGTGACGTTTTTGTATAGAATGACAAGTAGTTGAGGGACATTTAACTATTTAATCTCTAATCAAATACTTAATTGGCGTTTCTGAATTCGGCCATTTGCGAGCCGAGCAATCAAAGCCAGCGATAAATTAGGCTAAAATAAGACTCTGTATAAATGTTATAGGTAAGATGTAAGATGACAGCAATAGAGCTTCATACCTACAGTATGAAGCTATTGCCTTGTATGAATCATACTTTATAAACTTGTAAAAAGATGGCATTACTATGACGAACTTAGTCACATTTTAACACGCTGTTATTAGCCTTGAGTTGTAACTAACTACTTAATTAACAAACATTGTAATAAAATCTTAGAAATCCATTTTAACCTACTTCTAATAGGGAAGATGCATTTTTTTTTTTTCATCTTTTATTGGCAAGAGGTGCGTAAAAACAGAGGCTGATTAGTAGAAACCGATCTGTGTACGCAACACATTATTATGTTGTTTATTTTATGAGTTCCGAAGCTTTGAAAAGTCTTTGTTCATGCCACTCGCAAAAACACTCCATACAAAATGGACGACAACTATGACGTCACAGCATTTGTTGACTATGAATGAATGAATGAATGAATCATTTATTTCAGGCACTTGACCCATTAATCGTTAGTAACAGTGTGGATATCTTAAGCTATGTTAGTACGTACACGTTTTATAACAAATCAATTGCATAAACATAAAATCAACAACAAACATTAATTGAATAAGAAATTAAATTAAATTTTAACATTATTATCATTATTATTATTACGTCAGGTTCGGGGCAAACACTCATGCAGCTTGTTCCAGCGTCTCATTAGTGGGCAGTCAATGCTGGACTATACAAAATGTATGGCGTTTAAACGAAATCTACAATTATTTCCGAAAATACTGTTTTTAGACCAACATCGTAGAAATAAAACATGACATAAATTTGATGAGGATGTCCAAAAAACTAAAATCAGTACTAAAAGCCAATATATATTTTTCACTTATTTTGACCCGTAAAAAATAAAAATGAATAGTCAAAATGATTTGTATTTTTCTGTAATATGCTTTTGTGCTTTTACTTTCATAATATTGACATATTGGGTCCAATTCGAAACGGTGTTCGCTGAATTTAAAATTGCCTAAATTTAAAATAAGAAACGCCAAATTCGATGTTGTAATAGCTCCAAGGTTCAAAATCGAGTCTGACGGTTCTTATTTCAAATTTAGCGACTTCTAAATTTAGGTAAAACACGTTCGAATTGGCCCCATTAAGAAAGTAAACCTTATTTAGATTTCGATGCATCTTCCTCATTACAAACCATAGAAAGATATAGTTTACATACAACCGCCCTGACAAAAGTGAAGCAATAAAATGCGCTTTGACTTTTGACACTATGGGAACGTCCCGGCGTTTATGAATTTGGAGCGATTTTGTTGCTTCAAATTGTGCGCGCGGACTTGGTTTCTATTGCGTTATTATTCTAAGTATTTAGCATGATTCCTGTCATACCTAATAGCTTTTACCGGCATTACCCATTACCAGTCCAGATTTTATAGAAACTGAGATGTTTCCCAATTTACACAGGCAATATATTGCGCATCCGAAGGAATCAGACCGCACAGAAAGGAAACCATTGAACACCTATACCTAAACACAGCGGCCTTAGCATGGCTAACACGGGGCTAACTTAACCCTATGGGTTCTATGATTATTTCTTTCATCGGCCCTAGTGTGAGACAAACGCACTTAGAAGTAAGACGGTGGTGTTAACTTATCCTCGTGTCAACCTTGCTAGGGCCGCAGCTATACAGCGGCCTTAACATGCATGCCACAAAGATAAATTAGAACCGTTTATCTCTAAGTGCGTCTCTCTCACACTAGTGCCGACAAAAGAGATAGTCTAGATAAACGGTTCTAATTTATCTTTGTGGCATGCATGTTAGGGCCGCAGATGAATTCCTATAGGTACTTACTATACCTGCGGCCCTAGCATACCAGACACGGGGATAAGTTAAACCCTTTTATCTCTCTGACTATCTCTTTCCTCGGCACTAGTGTGAGAGAGACTCAAGAGATAAGACGGTTTCACTAAACCTTGTGTCAACCTTGCAGGTTTCCTAGAACAAATTTGACCGTCATATGGCCGAATTCAGAAAGGCCACTCAAATTTATCTTTAATTAAAGTGACGTTTCAGTGACGTTTCTGTAAACAAGTAGTTGAGGGACATTTAACTATTTAATATCTAATAAAATGCTTATGGGGCGTTTCTGAATTCGGCTATTATAGTTTCAGACTTGCCCACCCATACTGAGGCATTTAGTTTGCTCACCGGCCCTAACATGCATGGCACAAAGATAAATTAGAGCCGTTTATCTCTAAGTGCGTCTCTCTCACACTAGTGCCGACGAAAGAGATAGTCATAGAGATAAGCGGTTCTAATTTATCTTTGTGCCATGCATGTTAGGGCCGCTGTACCTATACCAAAATACCAAATACCTAATAGAAGGTACCTAACAAATGGAATAGCCCTAGTCCGTCTAGAAAACTGCGTTTTGGTTTTTCCTTGATATACTTATATATTTTTTGGTGTTTTGAGTGCCTATTTTACTGTATTTTCTGTTATGAGATAAGTACCTATCGGTTGTCGCTTGATCACCTCTCCAAAAAGAATTTGATCACAATAACCGCATCACAACAAAGTTTCCGATACACAAGCTTTTCTGATAGGTACGTTTTCAATATTGTTTCAGCAATCGCTGGAAGAGTTCGCCCGGAGGCTGGACTCAAACGGCATGTTTAATCATTTCAGTTTTCCAAATTGTAAGTACCTAAACGATAGGCACTATGGCCAGCGTTGCCAGAATTAGGTTTTTCATTTCCGGGACATTTCTGATTAATCGACGAAAAAAAAAAGAACAATAACTATCATATCAATACTTTGAAAGGGACAAGAAGAAGGCCTAATTGTAGATTACGTTTTTTTAATAGTCAAAAACTAAACATTATAAAACAGTATTACACAGATTACACTCGAAAGCAATGAAATCGGTTCACTTTTTATGGAAAATCCTATTCAAAGTGACCCGATTTTTTTATTTTTTTTTATTTTTTTTTATTGTATATTATTTAATATATGTTGTTTATTTAATGTATATTGTTTAATTACTCCTGAATATAGTTAATCAGAAACTTTCAAGTGAAGAGCTTATTCATTAAGTTCTATTGGGAAATCAGCATCAGGTATCAACTAAAATATAATATAACACTATTAACGAAACATTGGTACAAAATAATCATCAGATACGTTTAATTAATAATTTAATTTTGGTTTTGGTTGCCGTTTGACGCTTGCCGCTTGGAATTTCGGGACAGTAAAGTATAATTACGGGATACGGGATCAAACGTAAAATTCCGACGACGACTATGGCATACCGCATTTAAAATACAGTCACTGGAAACCCACAGAACATTATATTATATCAAATAGACTTCGCAAAACCGGGTGGGCGACCCTTGCTGGCAGCATTAATTAAGTCACATTATTGTACTATTTATTGACATTCAGTATCATTAAGTACCTACTGTGAGTTTAGACAGACCGTTCTCGCTATCGAAATCTATCGGAAATAAATTGCTTAAGTAAATAGCATAATAAAAAAATAGAGCTTTTAGCCCGAGTTCGTTCTCGTTGCCATTACACCCAAGCGGCGGCGCGTGCGACTTTTGCGGCTCGGACACAATGGATAAGGGTTGCCAACTATTTATGGGGCAAATGTAGGTAGCATTTTCCAGTAAAAGTTATCTTAAAAGTAAAAGGTACTTTAAAGAATAAACTTTTATAAACAGTGTAAGGTATGATTGATTCAATATAATAAACAAAATTCGTCTTACCACCATTCTGATTGCGCATCTTGTGGCTATCGGAGCTGCGGAAATGCCTATTGAACTGGCCAACTCGAAGCTCCTTTGTAAAGACTGACTGAAATATAGTATTTTTGCTTACTATACATTTCTTTAACAGTATATAGTACTCAGAGCCAAAATATAGTACAATACTATATTTTATAGTACGGTTGGCAATCCTACAATGGATGGATATGAATGGGAGGGTCCGGAGTTCCGGACCCCCTAAAACCCCCCTTATATATGTCCGTGAATGTGTGTTGTGTAAGCATAATAATATTAATAACCTATACACTTTTTAAATCAGGTAGTAGCCAGTTTAACTTTTATGATGGAAATTGGAATCCTCGTCGCGCTGTCGAAATATCAGGCATCAGATCGCACTTTCAAGCTTAATTCTACAATATTGGACTCCTCGGACAGTGAAGAACCCGTCGCAGATATTCCTGACAATGAATACACCAAACCGGTACCAGACTTGTTCGCTGTTATCCTCACCATTCCAATCGTATGGTTCATTGTTTCGGCGGTTTCAACAGCGTTTGGCGTTCTGCTATTTCTTGGGATTTACAAGGTGAGTTAAAGATTTTTTTACCGGATTGCATGAGAGCCAAACTATTGAATTATGTATGTCTGTGAGGAAAAATCGGATGATCCACTTTAGCTGCTAACTACTGAACCGATTTTAATAAATGACGTATCAATTATAATTCAAGGAGAGCGTGCGAATGTCATATGCTATATAAATTGCAAGTGTGCGTCATACTAGGAGAAAAAATAGTAAATTTTTGGTCAAACTGTATACATTTTTGGTCACGCCTAGATTGAATTCTGGTAACACCAGAGACGCTGAAGGAATGGGTGGGATTGCAATGGTAGCTTAGTGGTCCAACGCGTGGCCTCAAACCCCCAGCTCGTAACTTTCAGGTTTTCGGATCTAAAGGGGAAATGAATTTTATATTATACCACGAGCATTCGATGAAGGAAGATATCGTTAGGGAACTCGCATAGATCTCCGTAGTAGTTCGAAGATGTGTGTTAAGTCCCCAACTCGCAGTGAGCCCGCGTGGTGTCCAGACCCTCCCAATATGAGAGGAGGCCTATGCCTATTGCAGTGGGCCGTATATACCTCGTGTGTTCATACGTTTTGAGACGTAAGACACTGCTTCTTGCCAAATTTCACGATTCTAGGTCAACGGGAAGTACCCTATAGGTTTTGATTCCCTTTGGATTCCCTTGAAAGTATCAAAATATGAGACATAAACGGCCATATCTTTTGATTGCGGTGACTTAGAAGGTTGATTTTTTCATAGCTTCAAGAGATTGCAAACCTGAGTAGGTATTTGATATTAATTTCACCTTTAGTCCGTTTTCATAATTGCGGTTTCGTAATTGGTTACGAATAATGAAATATTCTTCACTGCTTCGTAATTAATTATCAAACAAGATTTTTTCTGCTTATGCCGTGATCGAATATATTTTCATCATTCGTAGTTAATTACTAAACACACTACTTTTTCTGTTTTCGTAATTAATTATGAAACAAGATTTTATCGCACTATTCGTACTCCTTGGTAAACTAGCACCTTACTTTCATTGAAGTTGTAACCTCCTTCCTTCCTTGATACCTCCACGCGTTCCTGAGAAAAAGGTCCTGACAGACAGCCAGACAGACAGACAGACGGACAACCGAATGACCACATAAGGGTTCCTCTTTTCCTTTTAAAAAAAATCACCATGTTGCTCCAACTCGATTGATTTGAGACAAACATATATTAGTACGGAAAGAGATGGCACACTAGTGTAAAAAAAATAGTAGGTGTCGCTCACTCACAAGTGTCAAAAAATAGTAGTTTATGCAACGGTTGCATAATGATAGGCCTTAAAACACTAGTGCGGTTTTCATGAAACGAGCTTTAGCGAGTTTCATAATAAGATTTCACGTGTTTTAAGGGCAAATTATGCAGAGTTGCATACATAACTTTATCTACACACATATTATAAATCCTCCATGATGGGTTCAGATATAATATTTTCTGGCAACAAGTTATTTGTTGCAATCGTGGCTGCATATTTCCGATATCCGGCGCATTTTCACATCACACACACTCCGAGAAGACTACTATTCATATTTTCAACTAAAATGTAAATTACAAACAACTTTTTCTATTCAATTCAACAACCATTCTACTTTCGTTCAGCAAAACACCAACATAATGGCGGCAATTCGATCCTCCGGCAAGACCATTTTTTTAAATCATAGACAAACGAATGAAATCTCTATACTCATGTCACTCGAGATCAAATGTTGTGCAGTTTATATTAAAAAAACATACTGAATTGATGTTTCGTATCAATAACTGTTTTAATATCTATGGATACTAGAATAGAGACCCACTTTTGACCCAGTTTTGGCAGCTGTTCCAAATTTAATCTCATTTCTATACTAAAAACGATACGGGAATAACATTGCAGCACTCGTTTTACCTAATTGATTGACAAAATGGTGGTCATTTCCTACGGTTTTTGATTACACTATGGAGGTCCGATGGAATTTTCCCTTCCCTTTCGTAGCAAAGGCAATATTCCCTTCACTACCTACCTACAAACACAGGAAAAACATCTTATTTCGTAGTTAATTGCGAAACTCGATTACGGAAACGGCAAATAAATTCTTGTTTGATAATTAATTACGTAGCAGTGAAAAACTATTCTTCTTTCGTAGCCAATTCATTACGAACACAGAAAGACATCTTATTTCGCAGTTAATTCCGAAACTCGATTACGGAAACGGAAAAAAAATCTTGTTTGATGATTAATTACGAAGCAGCGAAAATTATTTCTTCTTTCGTAGCCGATTACGAAATCGCAATTATGAAAACAGACTAAAGGTAATTTCAACTTGATACCTCCACTTGTTCCTGAGAAAAAAGTCTTGACAGACAGACAGACAGACAGACAGACAGACAGACAGACAGACGGACAAACAATTGCAATTGTATAAAACTGTAGACATCATTGTGGACTTATATGTGTACTGATTTGAAAAAATTATACCTCACCGAGTTTCTTGCCGGCTCTTCTCAGTAGAGGATTTTTTCCGAACCGGTGGTAGATTCATTCCTTGACCTTCATAAGAGCTAGTAAAAGCCTAAATTGAATAAAGATAGTTTGACTTTGACTTTGACTTTGAACAAGTGATCCTATAAGGATTCCTTTTTTCCTTTTGAGGCACGGAACCCTAATTATGAATAATCGCGTTGTGTTCCAGAAAAAACCTCGATTCCTGAAAATGTATCTCGTATTTGGGTACGTGTTGGAAGCTCTGCTCATCCTGGGTCTGCTGGCAACTTGCGGGTGGTGTCTTATGTGGAATGGCGATAACAACGTAGCTCTTCTCAGCGCCTTTAAATTCGATGCATATATATACTCAGTAATATGCGGTAGGTATTTTTGAACAAAACCTATGCTCATATTCATATTTTTATTGAATTTTCATGTTTGTTTGTCTGATTGTATGTGCGCCAGAAACATTTAAACTCTTCTACGGATTCCAATGCGGTTTACGATATTAAATTCAGGGCAACTTCAGGCAGGGTATAGGCTATAGAACCATTCGGAAATAAAACCGTAAGGGGGTAAAAGAGGGGGTTGAAGTTAGTATGGGAAAAAAGTCACAAATTTCCCTAAACTCTTGGCAAGTGTGGCACGAGACCAATCTGTTGTCTTCTATTGGAAGTCGTAACAGACATCAAACAGATCACGTCGCGCTTGACTTGGCTTTGTGCGATCACAGCGTGGCGTGAATGTGCGCTACTGGGCCGACCGGGCCTTTATGTATGACTGCGAGGGCCTAATATGAACGACTTCGACTAAAATAACCTTTTATCTTTGATATTCGATTAACTTGAAAGGATGATGGGCAGTTTTGTATGGACACTGGCCTAAAAACCAATAATGAGAAGCCATATGTCATTTGAAAGGTTTTTTTCATATTCTACAACTTTTTGTATGGCGGGAAATCTTAAATCGCTGTGTGAAACAAGTTATGGCAAAATAAAAACATTCCATCAATAAGTATTTTTGTACTGTTATTAGGTTTTAGTTCTATACAACGATTTTTAAACGTGTTATCATATAAATACACATGAGAAAACAACTAAACATCGATATACCATCAAACAATTACTACTATTTTTCTACTACCTACACTACTGTTTTCACACAAAAATTTGCGATTACCTGCCATAGTAAAAGTTTTAGATCTTAGAATAAGCTATCCAGTGACATATCGCTTGTCCTTATTGGTCAATAGGCCCATCTCTGCCCATCATCCTTTGTCCCTAACATCTGTCAAAAGTGAAAAAAATACCAAAAAGACTGTATTAAATGTCCATCATGTTAGCACCGCTGTTAGTCGCAACCGATTTGCTCAGCTTCCTTCTTTTATTTTCAGTTCTAAACCCGTTCGTGATCTGGATGGTGCACCGAACACACAGCGCGCTCCAACATGCTCCGCAAGGCGCGGGCTCTGTCCTCTCTACTGCTAACCGACAAGATCGTGACTGTGGTGTTCCCATGATATAAGATAATTTTCCAAATATATAAATAAACTCCTTTTTTCAAAATAACACTAACTTGATGGCCACATTGTATTAAAGTTTATTTGTAAATCGTTAAAGCCAACATTTTAATTTGGAATTATAAGAGAATTATTAATATCACCTGTCGAAAGAATGGTTATTTCAATTTACATATGCAAGACGAAAACATTACGAAATGGAACAAGTAGAAGCATCATGGAATCGCAAGATAACGTAGCAGCGAGCGCCATGAGCGCCGCGGTCATTCTTACATGACAAAATTATATTATTATTAGGTATATATGTATTCATTTTGAGAAATAAGTCTTCATCATCATCACCATTATCAATAAATAATTTTATGTAATAAAATCTTGGGACTTGTTGCAAGCTTACATGATCTGGCGGCGACAAAGTTATGAACAATTTAAAAAATATTGTCTAGGCTGTTTTTAACATCCCCTCCTTATGTGTTTTGAATATGTACATGTAATTTTTAATAAAACGCACTGATAGTTTCTAAATGATTGAAATAGAAAATAATGTCATTTTTGACACAGTATGGTCCGCGAGCCAGCAATAGATTTTCATGACAAATTCCCTCCCGGGCGATAACTCGTAAAATGCTCCAAAGAGTTGTATCATGCAGCCTCGTGAACGCCAGCTGCGGTTCCGTGGGTGGGTTGAGCAGCGGTAACCTCAAACGCACGTAAGTAGTTTTTTTAAATGTTTCCCTCCCGATTGAAAACTTATCAGATTATAGCTAACCCAATTATAGAAAAAAAAAGTCAGCAGACTATTTTATTAAAAAATAAGAAAAAGTTACGTGCTTTTGAGATTACCACTGCCAGCTCAACCCACCCACGGAACCGCAGCTGACGTTCACGAGGCTGCATGATACAACTCTCCGAACCATTTTACGGGTATCGCCCGGGAGGAAATGATGGAGAAATTTGTACCTGGCTCAGGTACTAGTATTACAGTGCGTGATCGTAAGGTTCATCATTTACGTACTGAGCCCTTACCATGAGTCTGCGCAAACCGCTCTCGCTATCGAAATCTATCGGAAATGCTGCTTATTGCCGATACAAGTAAAAGAGACCGAGCGATAGTTTACGCTAGCGAGAGCGGTCTGCGCAATCTACTGGTGGTACTGGTGTCACATTAGAGCAACAACACGACACGTAAAGCAAAAGACATTGAATCCACCAATCAGATTGGCGCATTCATGTTATTTGCGTGTCCGTACTGTTGTATCGCCCAAGTTCATACAAAAGTTGTGCATTTACTATACTTACAAGTTTTCAGTGCGTTCTTATTTTTCTACAAGGTGCCATATTAGGTATATTTAAGTTTTAAGTGGTTTTAAATCCATGTTTGTTGTCTGTCAACTAAATCTCACTAAATGTCATTAGGGGAAAGGGCGGACCAAGATAGTCTGGCAAACAACTTACAAACAATTGATAGGGTTATTTATATGTAGGTATACCTCGGCACATGTAAAAAGAGCGCTGACGGCCATACATTTTATATGGCCGTCAGCGCTCTTTATACATGTGACGAGGTATATCCCGCTGCTGTATACACAGAGAAGATGCAAGTATTTTAATAAAATATTTATTAATATTTTAACCGGCAACTTTTTTTGTAAAATCTTGTTGCATCGTCGCAATGATGATAGAAACATTACCTATATTCATAAATCTTATGCGATATATAGGGTGTGATCCATCTACCTCACAAAATCGCACAGAGAGAGAAAAAACATGATATGAAAAACGTTTGAGTGGGCGCTCTAAGGCGCAAATATTATTACTTACTTATATTTTTAATAAAGTTTCATTTTTACTGATGTTCGTTTTTTATTCTTTTATTGGCGTACCTACGGCATATCTAATGGGGCCGGGCGGGACTTACTTTAATAATAAATTAGTGTACGAAGTTCCAAAAGGCATGTCCTTTTGATTGTCATTACTTTGTAGCAAGAGAGTGGAGAATGCCATGTTAAGAGGGCGCCGACCGTCCAGTGGCGCCCTCATCACTGTTATTGTGTTTTCTATTAAAGGAAAGTATTTTATTAAAATTGAAGCCGTATAAGTTGTTACGCAACTTAATACACAACGTATATGCTATGTAATATAGCTTTGCAAAGTATAACCATCATCTAATCAATTTAATAGAAAATAGTGGCCGCTTTTTTCTGTTAAATTGATTAGATGATGGTTATACTTTGCAAAGCTGTATTACATAGCATATACGTTGTGTATTAAGTTGCGTAACAACTTATACGGCTTCAATTTTAATAAAATACTTTCCTTTAATAGAAAACACAATAACAGTGATGAGGGCGCCACTGGACGGTCGGTGCCCTCTTAAAAAGACTTCTAGTCTGATACGAGGTCATGCTTATTCGATATTACACGCTTGAAGAGCCATGATTATACAGTCGATACTGCTACAATGAGTATTTTTTCGCATTAGGTAGTTGCTACGCTGGCAAATAAAAGTATGCAAACGTGTATGTACTTATAAGTAGTACATACTCGTAACCCAAAATTTTATGATAAACCTTAGAATACGTTTTTGATAAATTACATTTTTAAGAATTACAAACCATAGAAGGATAGTTTACATACAATCGTCCTGACAAAAGTGAAGCAATAAACCGGCGCGCTTTGACATTTGACACTACGGAGTAGGGTTGCCAACCGTACTATAATATATAGTATTGTACTAAATTTTGGCTCTGTGTGTGTACTATAGGTACAGGGTCTCCAGTAAGTAGTGGATAATCTTTCAGTTCCGGATAGCCTATTTGATGACTGTACAAATGTGAGATTTAAGGTTAAGTAAGGTAAAAGTCTGACAGTTTTCGAGATATTTAACTTTTTTTTTAAAGTGAGAATAGTGGTACCCTGGTCTAGTATTTTTGACGCCATGGCTTTGATTGAATTTCTCAAATCTGTTTATTGAAAAATGATCCTTATTAGTTGCCCTTTAAATTGTAATTTTAAAAAAACCTTGCTTAGAGGGTTTCCTTTATTTCTAGACGGGAACCACAAGTTTTGAAAATTGAGAATTTCTTTTGGTAACTTTCAACTTACGTGGTATAAAAAAGTAAGGTAATGTGGAATGCTACTCTCCTGAAAGTTGGCCCATTTAACTTTCGTTTTTTTTTTTTCGCTTTTCCAAATCAAATATGTTTTGTCATAAAACAGTTTAAGTAAAGCCGATGCAGGCCTTAACTCTTTTTGGTTGATGTCTCGTCAAGTCAGCTCATTTGTTGATTTGATGCGATTAAAGTTTTAACTAACAACCTTTTTTTAAATAAATAACCGAATTCGACACGGACGAAGTCGCGGGCAAGACCTAGTGTTGTATAAGTAGGGCAATGACCTTTATTAGGTCGCGCAGATCGACCGACCGACTTGTTGCCCGCCGATCGTAATAAAAACAACATCACCGCCACGTGTATCTAACTTTGAATGAACCGCCCCAAATTTGAGCCGTAACGTCAAGCTTTTTTTATAATAATGGTGATTCATTGCAAATATCCTTATATATATCCTTATTAATAGAATAAATAAGTGGATTCTTTGTCCCCTTATAATTTAAGCTTTGTTATTTAAGTCAAAAATAAACATTAGAGTTTCACAACAAAACGGCTACCTATAATAAATTACCTAAATAAACTTCTATTCCTATTGCCGCGGAAAACGTCATGAAATATTTGGGTTGACAATAGCACATAGGAGTTTCGCGTGGTGGAAAGGAGATGGCATGCTGAGGCCGCTATAGGTATGCCTCTTCTTAATTTTATTCCGTTCGTACGCACAATGCGTGGAATTGGGCTAGGAACACGCGTGTTATGTCGTCACTCGTCAGTATTGTTTTTATATTCTGTGTTATTGGACGCGCGACCTTGAGCATAGAATAGATAACGCTCCGAGTTTGTTAAAAGTGTTTAACAATTATACATTATTATTAGTTCGAATAAAAAGGAAGGACACAATTATGGACAGACTGTAAGTACTGTACATTTTTAAAAAGACGGGTATACTTTTTGAGACTAATTAATATAATTATATTATTATTAATGTTCAAATCATGAGGAACTATCGTCACAGTATAAACAAGAAAGCAGTATGTTGTCACGGCAGTGTCCTCGAAATAATTACCTACGGCCGCTCGGTAATATTAATTATTTCTACTTCGTTCTTATTTCTAGTTTCAAAAGTGACACTGTACTGTATGTATATATATATATATATATATATTGTATGTATTTTGCTTTTAACATATCCAAAATATCAAAAATTCTCGTGCCATAATTGTGTACGGAATACCGAAGTTTACCGAGATTTCGAAGCGCGTAGTTTCGGCCGTTTGTATGAAGATGGAATACTGTATTACTTGATTATACTGTGCTATCGTCGTGTTGCGTGCCGCCGCAAACATAGCCGTAGCAAGGGGGGGGGGGGGGTTGGCTTGGCCCACCTAAGAATTTGAACGTGTCACTTGATGTAAACTAGACTAAAACAAATATTATTATTTCGCATACCCCCCCCCAGAAAAAATTATTGCTACGCCCATGCTTGCAAATAATAAAAAATACGACGTGAATAGGTAATAGAAAAAGTTATAAGTAAGGAACTGCCCAACGCGATGCTCATTTGTTTGGTGTCAAAACGCGACTTTGACATTGTACCTAGAAAGAAAGGTATATTATTGGTAGATTCATGCGTTTTGTTATTGTGGTTCGTAGCTCTTATGGCCAAATTCAGAAAGGCCACCCAAATTGATCTTTAATTAAAGTGACGTTTTTGTATAGAATGACAACTAGTTGAGGGTCATTTGACTATTTAATCTCTAATCAATTGCTTAAAGTGGCGTTTCTGAATTTGGCCATTTGCGAGCCGAGCAATGAAAGCCAGCGATGAATCCGGCTAAAATAAGACTGTATAAATGCTGTAGGAAGTAAGATGACTGAAATAGAGCTTCATGCCTACTTTATAAACTTGTAAAAAGATGGCCTTGAAGAACCTTGAGTTGTTGAACTACTTAATTAACAAATAATGTAATCAAATCTTATAAGTCCATTTTAACCTACTTCTAATTGTCGTAACGATTTAAACCTTTGCAAGTGTATGCAATTCGGATACCAATACCATAATTTGGTACCATCGAGCTGATCTGACCATGCAGCCAGGAGGTGGATGGTGGAACTCTTCAATTACTAGTAAACCTCTCTCGAATTTGGGCTCATTTGGTTTGTTTTTGACGAGTCCAATACATTACTTAACTTGGCAATGAAGGTCTTTTGTACTTTTAAGTGCGTTACTGACAAACCGTGTTTTTTTTTTCTTCAGTTTTTGTGATATATAATTAATTAAGTAACGCAGTTTTACTTAACTCAGTGTCCTTCACGTTAATATGCATGACGTCAACGAGTAGTGTTAACCTTAAAAACCTAAAATACCTACTCGTAATAATGACTGATGACTTTAGCCATAGAATTACAAACCATAGAAAGATAGTTGATATACAACCGCCCTGAGAAAAGTGAAGCAATAAACCGGTGCGCTTTGACATTTGACACTAATTCATGGGAGCGTTCCGATTTTGTTGCTTCAAATTGTGCGCGCGGATTTCTATTGCGTTATTATTCTAAGTATTTAGCATGATTCCTGTCATACCTAATACCTAATAGCTTTTACTGGTATTACCCGTTACCAAAGAGTAAGTATCCATATAATACCTACCTCGCCCCACAAAATCTCAACTTTGTAGATTTTAAAGAAACATATATTTCTCAATTTACACAGGCAAAATATTGCGCATCCGAAGGAATCAGATCGCACAGAAAGGAAACCATTGAACACCTATAAACACAGCGGTCTTAGCATGGCTAACATGGTGATAACTTAACCCTATTGGTTCTATGACTATTTCTTTCGTCAGCCCTAGTATGAGACAGACGGAAATTTGACCGGCATATGGCCGAATTCAGAAAGGCCACTCAAATTGATCTTTAATTAAAGTGACGTTTCAGTGACGTTTCTGTATAGGTTGACAACTAGTTGAGGGACATTTAACTTATTAATATCTAATCAAATGCTTAAGTGGCGTTTCTGAATTCGGCTATTATAGTTTCAGACATGGCCACCCATACTGAGGCATTTAGTTTGCTCACCCTGTATATCAAAATACCAAATAATAGAAGGTACCTAACAAATGGAATCTAGTTCACCTCGAAAACGCGTTTTTTGTTTTTACTTCCTTTAAACAATTACATATTTTTTGGTGTTTTGAGTGCCTATCATTTTACTGTATTTTCTGTTATGAGATTAGTATCGGTTGTTGCTTGGTCACCTCTCCAAAAAGAATTTGATCACAATAACCCCATCACAACAAAGTTTACGATACCGCATCTTTTCTGATACTGATGATTTCAATATTTTTTCAGCAATCGCTGGAAGAGTTCGCCCGGAGGCTGGACTCAAACGGCATGCTTAATCATTTCAATTGTCCAAGTTGTAAGTACCTAAACGATAGGGATTATGGCATACCGCATTTAAAATACAGTCACTGGAAACCCACAGAAGTGTGACATTCTATTACAAGGGGTGAGAGGGGTCATAAGTTACGTGACGTCACATTCTTCTTGATTCACAAAATCTAATAGGTACATCTTAGTGTTAAAATGCAAAATTTGAACTATCAACGAATAACTTAAAAATAATTCAAACTATATCTGTATAGAAATAAGGTTTAAATTGTTTTGTTGGCGAGGTCACACTCGCTCTACTAGTCTTACGCGCCGGTCGCATTTTTACAAATGTTTGATTTCATGTTAAAAAATAATTTAAATGAAAATAAAACTAATTTCGGAACTGCTATTTTAATTTAATAATTTATATCTATAAAATTGCAAAATATGTGACATCGCACTGGGGAGGGGGGTCTCACAAATGTGATCAACTGTGACAAGGACGGGGGAGGGGTACAAAACCGGCCAAGTGCGAGTCAGACTCGCGCACGAAGGGTTCCGTACCATTATCTATAAAAACGGCAAAAAAAACACGTTTGTTGTATGGGAGCCCCTTGAATATTTATTTTATTTTAATTTTACAGTGAATATATAACTAAATATTCTTTTTTTTATGTCAATTGACTAACAAACGAGCTGTCGGCCCACCTGATGGAAAGTGGTCACCGCCGCCCATGGACATCTGCAACACCAGAGGTGCTGCGAATGCGTTGCCAGTCTAGGGAATATTTCAAGCGTTTAAGCGAAATTTAACGGCAACAGTTATCAATATCGAGCAAAAACCAGCAAAAAAATCACGTTTTGTTGTATGGGAGCCCCCTTAAATAGTTATGTTATTCTGTTTTTTAGTATTTGTTGTTATAGCGGCAACAGAAATACATCATCTGTGAAAATTTCAACTGTCTAACTCTCACGGTTCATGAGATACAGCCTGGTGATAGACGGACAGACAGACGGACAGACGGACGGACGGACGGACAGCGAAGCCTTAGTAATAGGGTCCCGTTTTACCCTTTGGGTACGGAACCCTAAAAATCACGAAATTAGTGTGACGTACTTTATGGATGACCCCTTATTATTAAGACATAGGAGGAGAGTCCGGAGTTCCGGATCCCCTAAACCTCGCCTCATATACGTCCGTGAGTGTGTGTAAGCATAATACGTAATAATAATAATCTATAACCTTTTTAATTCAGGTATTAGCCAGTTTAACTTTTTTGATGGAAATTGTAATCCTTGTCGCGCTGTCGAAATATCAGGCATCAGATCGCACTTTCAAACTTAATTTTACAACATTGGAGTCCTCGGACAGTGAAGACATTCCTGACAATGACTACACCAAACCGGTACCAGACAAGTTCACCGCTATCCTCACCATTCCAATCATATGGTTCATTGTCTCGGCGGCTTCGACTGCGTTTGGCGTTGTGCTATTTCTTGGGATTTACAAGGTGAGTTAAAGATTTTTTAACCGACTGCGTGAGAGCCAAACTATTGAGTTATGTATGGAAGAAAAATGGGAGGTCCACTTTAGCTCCTGAACTACTGAACCGATTTTAATAAATCGCGTATCAATTATAATTCAAGGAGAACGTGCGAGTGTAATAGTATAGGCTATATAAGAATTGTAAGGGTGCGTCATACTAGAAGAAAAATAGAAAAATTTTGGACACGCTGGTTACATTTTTGGCCACGCCCAGAGAGAATTCTGGTTACACCAGTGACGCTGAAGGAATGGGTGGGATTGCAATGGTAGCTTAGGTCCATCGCGTGGCCTCTCGTGCAGAGGGCCGCGGGTTCAAACCCCCAGTTCGTACCTTTCAGGTTTTCGGGTCTATGAGCGGAAATAAATTTTATATTATACCACGAGATATAATTAGAAATGGGAAGAAGCCCTAGTAAGATGACGCTGTCCTACCATAACGTAATGTCTCTTTTACATGCAGTAAAGAAGTGCATTTACTTAAGTGAGCAGGGAAGCGGGCATGTAAGTGGGCAGTGAGAGTATGTAAATGGGTCACTTCTCCTGCTCCTGCCGCTGCTACTCGCGTTGCCCATGCAGCCGAAGTGGGCATGGAAGTGGTCAGCGCAAGTATCTAAATGGGTCACTTCTCCTGCTCCTGCCGCTGCTACTCGCGTTGCCCATGCAGCCGAAGTGAGCAGGGAAGTGGGCAGCACGAGTATGTAAATGGGTCACTTCTCCTGCTCCTGCCGCTGCTACTCACGTTGCTCATGCAGCCGAAGTGGGTCACTTCTCCTGCTCCTGCCGCTGCTACTCGCGTTGCTCATGCAGCTGAAGTGGGTCACTTCTCCTGCTCCTGCCGCTGCTACTCGCGTTGCCCATGCAGCCGAAGTGAGCAGGGAAGTGGGCAGCGCGAGTATCTAAATGGGTCACTTCTGTTCCTGCTGCTGCTACTCGCGTTGCGGCGCGCAGTGAGTCAGGATGCAGCAAACACCCAGAGCCTTCGAAAGCAGCATGCGGGAATTAGTTCTGGCAGCGCGAGCAGCAGTTGCAGTGGCTGCATGTAAATGAGCTATTTTCAGATATGAAGTTGTAGAAATACTCGTTTTACGAACTCATGAACACTATTAGCAACGTTGTGCACGCCCCCTTGCAAATATCTGTGTGTCAGTCAATTCCCACTATAAGCAACATTGTGCACGGGGGCCTGCAATATTAGCTGCAAAATTACGAATAAGTAATGTCTCTTTGTGTTCCAGAAAAATCCTCGATTCCTGAAAATCTATCTCGTATTTGGGTACGTGTTGGAAGGTCTGCTCATCCTGGGTCTGCTGGCCACTTGCGGGTGGTGTATTTCGTTCAAATGCTGGAACAACGCAGCTATTTACAGCGTCGCTAAATTCAATGCAAATGTATACTTAGTAATATGCGGTAGGTATTTTTGAACAAGACCTATGCTCTTATTTTTATTATTATGCGGGGTCGTCCACAAATTG
Source organism: Tortricodes alternella (assembly GCA_947859335.1). Classification (NCBI taxonomy): domain Eukaryota; kingdom Metazoa; phylum Arthropoda; class Insecta; order Lepidoptera; family Tortricidae; genus Tortricodes; species Tortricodes alternella. Next base: position 19,353,405 of record OX401968.1, on the reverse strand, counting down.
CGTTACGTAATTTGTGGACGACCCCTGAACGGAAACCGAAATGGCAGAATAGTAGTTCGGATCTTGTCACTCACTGAATGAAACTATTATAGCAAGCTATTAGGTACTTTACGCCGGTATGCTGTGAGAGCGTTGTATAATCCCCGGCACATAAGTTGACCCAAAATGGCGGTCCGCGCAGGTAAAACTATGGCTACGCGCGGCCTCTCACGTCGCAAACTCATCCTGCACTTCGATTGAGAACCGACAATGTGTTCTACGCGTTCAAGGTCATATTTCAACTTACGTGCCTCGAATTAACCATAGTTGGACGTGCGCAAATGTGCGCGGAAGACCGCCATTTTGGGTCAACTTATGTGCCGGGGATTATACTACCCATTCGAGCCAGTCTATTTACGAACAGCCATGTATTTCTCTAACTTGCGCAGCGGTGGCAGCGGCTAATCAGCGATGAGGGAAACATTCAAATTTAGACCTAATGATTTCATTCTTACAGTCTAAATTAATAGTTTCGTTTATCCGCTGATCCGCTGCCGTGTACCTAAGAGTATCACACCCCAGTACCTAAAGGCTTCCACACACCGAAACGCGAAACGGAAGCGAACGCGCGAACGGAGCAGGCTCGCTTCAGATCCGAATAAGAGTCTGTCCATAGAAGATAATATTGAAAAAATGCTACGGGGGGGGGGCTTCAGAATGAGCAACACAATACATCCCTAATGGTGTTTGAATTTTCATGTTTGTTTGTCTGATTTTATGTGCGCCATAAACTTTTAAAATTTTCTACAGATTTCGATGTGGTTAAGTATAAAAAGTTTTGCAAATAAAAACGTAAGGGGGTAATGGGAAAAAAAGTCACAAACTCCTGGCAACCGTGGCACGAGACAGATTTGTTGTCTTCTATTGGAAGTCGTAACAGACATCAAACAGATCACGTCGCGCTCGACTTGGCTTTGTGCGATCACAGCGTGGCGTGAATGTGCGCTACTGCCACGCGCGCAATTTGACCGGGCCTTTATTTTATGATTGCGAGGGCCTAATATGAACGACTTCGACTATAAAAAGAAAAAAAACAAATATACGCGTCGAATTGAGACCTCCTTCTTCGGATTTTTTGAAGTCGGTTAAAAATAACCTTTTATCTTTGATATTCGATTAACTTGAAAGAATGATGGGCAAAAATGTATGGAACCCAGCCCAATCACCAATACAATTAAAACGTATGTAGGTTTATTGATCCCACTATTGGCTGTAATTGTTATTATGACGACTAGACTGTGAAGGCTGGGAGAATTGAGATGTTTTATGATGAAATATTTAAGTTAGTACAGACCCGGAATGAAAACGTGGGTAACTTTCAACTCTATGGGGAAGTGTTAAGGACAAACCCTCACATTCAGCAGTTATGATGGACTAATCTCTCTCGCTTTCCATATACCTTTGAGGCTCATAACTCTGTGCTACGACTATACTTCCTATTCGTCAAGCGTGAGTCGGATATACGGGAAATAGCATGCGGGGCACAGCTAGTATAGTAATAAACGTTGTGTGTGTGTGTGAATATTTGAAGGCTGATAACTATCTTCTCCGGGGTTTTGAAGTTTGTCCCCGTATTAGAAAATTAAGCTTATGTAACTAGCTTTCATGTGGTATAAATGAGATTTGTATTGGTTATATGAGCCAATTTGCCCATCATTCTTTGTCCCTAAAATCTGTCAAAAGTGAATAGAATACCAAAAAGACTGTATAAAATGTCCATCATTTTAGCACCACTGTTTGTCGCGACCTTTGCTCAGCTTCCTTCTTTTATTTCCAGTTCTATACCCGTTCGTGCTCTGGATGGTGCACCGAACACACAGCGCGCTCCAACATGCTCCGCAAGGCGCGGGCTCTGTCCTCTCTACTAACCGACAAGATCGTGACTGTGGTGTTCCCATGATATAAGACAATTTTCCAAATATATAAATAAACTCCTTTTTGTAAAATAACACTAACTTGACAGCTACATTATACCTTTTAAGGTTTATTTGTAAATGGTTAAAGTCCAAATTAAAATAGAGCGTATTAATTTATCAACTGTAGACAGAAAGGTTATTTCAATTTACATATGCAAGAAGAAAACATTACGAAAGAGAACAAGTAGAAGCATCATGGAATCGCAAGATAACGTAGCAGCGAGTGCCATGAGCGCCGTGGTCATTCTTACATGACAAAGTTATATTATTATTAGGTATATAGGTATTCATTTTGAGAAATAAGTCTTCATCATCATCACCATTATCAATAAATAATTTCATGTAATACATTCTTGGGTCTTGCGCTCTTGACGTTGCAAGCTTACATGATCTGGCGGCGACAAAGTTAAGAACAATTTAAAAAATATTGTCCAGCCATTTTTTTACATCCCCTCTTTATGTGTTTGGAATATGTACATGTAATTTTTAATAAAACATAGTTTCTAAGTGATTGAAATAGAAAATAATGTCATTTTTAAAACAATATGGTCCGCGAGCTAGCAATAGATTTTCATGACCAATTCCCTCCCGGGCGATAACTCGTAAAATGCTTCAAAGAGTTGTATCATGCAGCCTCGTGAACGCCAGCTGCGGTTCCGTGGGTGGGTTGAGCGGTAACCCCAATCAAATGCACGTTGATTTTTTTAAATCTTTCCTCCAGTATGAAAGTTTATCGGATTATAGCTAACCCAATAAGTATATAGAAAAAAAAGTCAGCTGACTATAAAGTGATGGATTATACGTCAGCTTTCAAGTTCTGGTGACCAGCTGACGTATAACCCACCTCTTTATAGTCAGCCGACTTTTTATTCTTCAAGATATTGGTTTAGCTAGAATCTGACACATTTTCAATCGGGAGGGAATTATTAAAAAATAAGAAAATGTTACGTGCTTTTGAGGTTACCGCTGCCCAACTCACCCACAGAACCGCAGCTGACGTTCACGAGGCTGCATGATACAACTCTCCGAACCATTTTACGGGTATCGCCCGGGAGGAAATGATGGACGAAATTTGTACCTGGCTCGTGGACTAAGTAAGTAGTTATTACCTACAGTGCGTGATCATAAGGTTCATCATTTACGTACTGATCCCTTACCATGAGATTGCGCAACCGTTCTCGCTATCGAAATCTATCCGAAATATTGCTTGTTGCCGATACAAGTAAAACGGACCGAGTGATAGTTTACGCTAGCGAGAGCGGTTTGCGCAACTCATGGTAATGGTACTGGTGTCACATTAGAGCAACAACACGACAAGCAAGGCAAAAGACATTGAATCCACCAATCAGATTGGCCCATTCATGTTGTTTGCGTGTCCGTACTGTTGTATCGCCCAAGTTTATACAAAAGTTGTGCATTTACTATAGGTACTTAAAAGTTTTCAGTGTGTTCTTATCTTTCTACAAGGTGCCATATTATTTTTAAATTTAAATTTTAAGTTAAGGTATATTTAAGTCTTATGCATGGCAGGCATGGCATGTTAAAATTAAGTTTTAGGCTTTAACGCCGGTTTAACAATGATGTGTTCACCTGTAATTGCAATTCATATAAATATATTTGTTCAATGTAATATTATGTACTCTGTTGGTGTCCCGTACAATAAATAAATAAATAAATATTAGGTATATTTAAGTTTTAAGTGGTTTTAAATCCATGTTTGTTGTCTGTCAACTAAATCTCACTAAATCTCATTAGGGGAAGGGCGGACCAAGATAGTCTGGCAAACAACTTACAAACAATTGATAGGGTTATTTGTAAGAAGGTACCCCGCTGCAGTATACACAGAGAAGATGCAAGTATTTTAATAAAATATTTATTAATATTTTAACCAGCAACTCTTTTTATAAAAACTTGTTGCGTCGTCGCAATGATGATAGAAACATTATATTCTTCTATTATTATGCCATTATATTCTATTCTTATAATCTTACGCGATATATAGGGGTGTGATATCTACCTCACAAAATCTCACAGAGAGAGAATAAACATGATACGAAAAACGCTTTGAGTGGGCGCTCTAAGGCGCAAATATTATTACTTACTTATATTTTTAATAAAGTTGCATTTTTACTGATGTTCGTTTTTTATTCTTTTATTGGCGTACCTACGGCATATGGGGCCTTACTTTAGTAATAAATTAGTGTACGAAGTTCCAAAAGGCAACTTACTTTGTAGCAAGAGAGCGGAGAATGCTATGTTAAAAAGACATATAGCCTGATACGAGATCATGCTTATTCGATTTTACACTCTTTAAGAGGCATGATTATACAGTCGATACTGCTAATATGAGTATTTTTTTGCATTAGGTAAGTATAAGGTAGTTACTACGCGGGCAAATAAAAGTATGCAAACGTGTACCTATGTAGGTACTTATAAGTAGTACAAACTCGTAATCCATAATTTTATGATAAGCCTTAAAAAAAAAGTTTTTGGTAAAATACATTTTTAAGATAAGCTTTTTATGCCATATACCTAGCCTACTTACATAGAATTACAAACCATAGAAGGATAGTTTACATACAATCGTCCTGACAAAAGTGATGCAATAAACCGGCGCCCTTTGACATTTGACACTATGGGCGCGTCCCGGCGATTTTATGAATTTGGAGCCATAGATATCTCCGATTTTGTTTCTAAGATTGGGCGCGCGGCTAGTTTTTTATAAGTTATTAATTAATTAATAATTATTAAGTTATTATTCTAAGGCCATAAGTATGTACTTATCTACTATATGTAATATTGCATTTTAAGCGAGCTATAAGTAGTCCAACTGAAAAACGACAGTAAATAGGCCCGACACGTGCCTACCCACGTAATTTCTGATGTACGTTGGGCCTCAGACCACAGTATTAATTGTTGGGCCTTAACCCTAGGGTACTAAAATGGATCTACACTATGATGGTAAGGCCCATTATCTTGTACGGCTGCTTGGCCTGGTGGCCGAGAACAATATTGAGCACATGCAAGGACTCTCTATCGAAAGTACAGAGGACGGCATGCATGACCATAACTGGGGCGTTCAGGACAACGCCGACGGCAGCGTTGGAAGTTCTCCTAGACCTACAACCACTGCATATTGCCATACAGTCCGGGGCGCGCAAGTCACTACATAGGATGAAGGTGATGGGCATATGGAGTGACTTGGAGTAGGCATACCAACATAGAACCGAATAGAGTTCTGGACGGACTACTTACTATGGGCTGCGATAAAATGCAGTCTAGGTTTGTTTTCTGCAAAAAAAAAAAATGTTCACATTCCGACTAGGGTCGAATGGAATGAAGGGCTGAAACTACCAAATGGGGACGGCATCACATTGTATACGGATGGATCAAAAATGAACTCCGGTACTGGAGCAGGCATCCATACCCAAAACTACAACAGTAGCGTAAGCATGGGCAACTATGCCACCGTCTTTCAAGCAGAGATGTATGCAATAATTGCCTGTGCACAGGAGAATATAAACAGGAGAACACGAGAGGAAAATCTCTATATACTCAGTGACAGCCAAGCAGCACTCAAAGCGCTCAAGTCGCCGAGAGTGGACTCAAGACTGGTCTATAATGGTGTCCAAACATTAAACGAACTTGGTAGACAGAACAAGGTGACACTGGTATGGATCCCAGGACACCACTTCACCGGTAATGAGACAGCGGACGAGCTTGCAAGGGAAGGGTCAATGAACGAACACATTGGACCGGAACCCTTCGTGGGACTCTCACAGGGAACCATAAAAACAGCCCTAACCAACCATGCCAGGGACATCCACCACCGAGAGTGGAATTCCTTGGCTGGCCTAAGGCATTCAAATCTCTTTACAGGGAGCGTAGACTCAAGCTGGACCAATAAACTTTGGAAACTCAGCCGTAAACAGCTCAGATACATAATCGGAGTATTCACGGGTCACTTCGGGTTCAAGTATATCTTAGCCAAGATGGGACTGTCTGACAACACACGCTGTAGAATGTGTGGCGAAGAGGAAGAAACAATGAAACACATCATGTGCGAATGCGACGCCCTCGCCAGACTAAGAATGAAAATCCTTGGCAATGGTTATCCAGAACCAGGGAAATTCAAGGCACTACCACTGCGCTCCACGAGTCACTTCATTGAAGTGGTGGAGAATGCTATGGATAGTGCTTAGGAAAAAGGGGTACTTTTACTTTAGGGGTATTACACAAAGGGTCGAAGTGTATCCGCAAGGACCCCACCCTCTAAGATAAGATAAGATAACCCTTTCAGTCCCCATGACACCACAGTGGCGCCATAGCGCGACGACCCCTTCCATCTCCATGACACCACTGTAGCGCCATGACATTTTTACGTATAAATCTAGATGCAGTCAAGTTATCCAGTTTTTTTTTTATGGATAACATATTTAAGCGATAAATTAATAACATGCTTTCAACAAAACCAAAAATACTTTATAATTAGATCAATATTGATCGTAGAACTTTCAATTCACATTTTCTCCCCATATTTATTAAGTTAAAAATCTGGAAAAAATTGCATTTAATAGAAAAATTATTGATCTCTTGAATCATATATTATCATAACCATAAATATAGAATAACTAGATAAAAAACGTATGCGCAGGGTATGCGCCACGCCGGCTTGCTGGTACCGTGCGGATTTCAACCCAGATCAAAAAGGCTCTGCTGCAATAGGTTTTGGATATTATGCTTTATTAACTAATTCCTAAAGTTCATTTTAACTTGTTACCACGCAAGGAGCGGCATGGATGGGTGTATGCCGCTAGTCTTTAAAACCACGATTTACGTACATAAACTTTTTGTACATTATTTTAGTACTGCGTAAAAGAGTAAATAATTATTTTGTGCGATTTAGCAGTGTTTTTCTTTAGATGTTTTTTTTGTGGATGTATTGGCGCGGCGGCTTGATCTAAGGATAATGTTATTACACCAAGACAGCTTATGCCACCTTTTTTTTGTAGCTGCGCGGTTATTGTTTTTTTAATTAACTCGTGGTGTAAACCGTCTTCCGTTTCACCGATATGATTTATTGCTCCAAGGTCAGCCTAAAAGTGGTTAGTAAGTAAGTATTGTATTACTTTGAAACAAAAGACTTGAAGAGATAACGAAACTACTTAAGTACCGCAACCCGCGGGTTTGTCACATTTATACCTGAGTAGAGATAAGTAATCATATACTATATTTTCAGGTTTACCCTTGAATCTTCGACAAACTTTTCATCGAATATCAGTTCAAAGTCAACGGTTCCCATATTCATATCATCGAACGAATGAATAAAGTATTTTTAAATCGCCGATTATTTAATTGTAGAATAATTGTTTCATAATTTGTTTATTCTACAGTTTTTTTGTCATGTCCTTAAGATGGGTAGTCAAAGCTATATACCTACCTATATAAACATTCATATGATAAATTATGTTGTAATGTGCATACACTATAAAATAAAAGAGATTTGTAATAAACAGCCGATGAAATGAACTTCGATATTTAGTTGTTCTGTCTTTTGAATAGTTTATTATGAATGTATTATGAAATGTATGTTTTAAGAAATAATAACCCTTGTACAGTTGTTCTAGGAATTAAGAAAATTTGCAATGTATAATCGATGAAAAGAGATTACTTCTAAAGAAATTATAGGTACTGGATATTCTATAAATCGTTTTCGATGTAATTCGATGAAAAGTTTGTCGACGATTCAGTGGGCACCCTTATTTTCATCATCGGTCTACATTTGATTAAAAAAAAAGTTATTCAACCTATATCGTGTGAAGTATCAAATGAAAGGGCGTATTGTGAGGACCTTAAATATATTTTCTTTTGAATTTCAAGTACCTAATATAGTTTAGAAGTTATTAAGGAAAATAGGTGCAAATTGACTATCCCCCCCCCCCTCCTATTTCCAAAACTAATGGGGCTAAAATTTTGAAAAAATACAGAAAATAGTTCTTTACCTATAGATTACAGGAAAACCTATAAGAAGTCTATGGTATTTAAAGTAACGTAGTAAATTTCAGATAATCATGTATGGAACGGAACCCACTCCACGCTAGTTTAAGTCGCACTTGTCCGGCTTTTTTATTTTAACTGCCTGCCTATGTAAAATTTTATTATAATTCCAAACAATATTTAAGGAAGAAATAAAAATGGTTGGGGGAAAAATTGGCATAACAACATCAATGGACAAGAAACATCCCGTTCCGTCTCCATGACACCACATATGCGCGCGCGTTCAGGCGTGTTTTTTGATTGTATGGCGGCGTAGCGAAGTGCACGGCGCAGATGGGTGCAGACTGAAAGAGTAAATAGCCATGCATGCTGCTAGGCTTGTGTAGTACATGTACTAATGAACTAAAGGAATGAATTCCCGTCACTGTACTAGAACGAACTATTCCGTAACGTTTCTGCTCTTAGTACTTTTAGTACATTGCGCGGAGCGAGCAGCGCAAGCGAAGCGATCCGTTTGACCGACCGAACGGCTGCACATTGGCTCTGTCAGAGTAAGACAGCAAGAGGGAAGGAAACAGACCAGTCGGGCGGGAGCAGACCATAGAGAGATTATTTCAGTGTACTAGTGTACTAAAAGAACTAAAAGAGCGAACTAGTACATTTGCACAATCGTACTAGTCCGGAGCGATCCGCGCAGTGAACGAGCACGCACAGCACAACTCTACATGCTGCGCGCGCTGCTGTCGCTTGCCGACACTCGACTCACTTCGTTGTCGGCACGCGAACATCGCCTTCTCTGTCACACGGCGGCGACCTCTCTCACGAACTCACGATTCCCCGACTCGCTCGCTCTAATGTTCTGTGGCATTTGTTTGTCAGTGGTGATGTCATTCATTCATTCAATCAAAACCACGTGCAAAGTAAAGACTTCATTCAGCAAAGCGTGAATGAAATACCTACCTACTTACATTTTGTAAAAGCGTTGTACGCCTACTTGGTTAGGTTATATCGGATATTATCGTTGTCTCACTCACACTTGCAACGAACGCATCTGTTGCAGTGAACTTTAACAAACTATTGAAGATATCCGAAGTGTACCTATAAATATGGTTTGCGTACATAAATACGTATTATTATTTTAAATTAAGTACCTACTTAGATAAAATAAACGTTCAGTGTCGTGCAATACCTAAATCCGGATACGTTTTTTTGCGAAAATGGACCAGAAGTAAGTTGGTAGTTTAAATAATTTTATTCAAGTTCTTATGGATAAGTAAGGGCAAGCCCCTAATTCTCGGTGCATTCGAAATAATCACACAATCGAGATTAAACGTCAGTGCATACAGTTGTTTGACAGAACTGTATGAATCTGACGTTTAATCTCGCAATCGACATTATCTCGAATGCACCGAGAATTGGGGGCCAGGAGCGGCATGTGGCTAGGGTTGCCAACCGTACTATAATATATAGTATTGCACTATATTTTGGCTCTGTGTACTATATATATATACCTACTGTTGAAGAAATATATAGTACGCAAAAATACTATATTTCGGTCAGTCGTTACAAATGGGCTTTGATTTGGCCAGGTCATTCCGCAGTTCGGATAGCCACAAGTGTGTATTAGGTATATTTAATCTACCTATCATATCATAACCTTTTTGAAAAGGTTTTTCTTAAAGTACTATATTTTCTTTCAGTGTACTGTTTTATTGATAACTTTGACTGGAAAATAATATATTTGCCCCAAAAATAGTTGGCAACAAAATAGTTGGTTGTGGGGGTGGCGAGTAGGGCAACCGCCGCCGGGGGCGGCTTGCAGGCTCTTATGGGCGGCATACAGTTGTGTCAAATGCCTTTATTCAGTGACGTTTAATCTTACAAGTGACATTAACTTGAAAACACCGAAAATTGGGGTCCTAATTCTCGCTGCATTCCTGATAATAGATTAAACGTCCGATTCATAAAGTTGTGTCAAACGATTGTATGCACTGACATTTAATCTCGATTGTGAAGGCTGACAGACATGGCAACATTGATACCGCCGTCCGAATCATAAAGTGACTACCTATCTGAAATAAATGACGTTGATTTCTATTTCGGTTAACGAGTTCAGAATTCCCGTACCTAACCTACTAGGTAGGTTTTAGGGTTCCGTGTCACAAAGGGAAAAAACGGAACCCTTATAAGTTCACTCGTGTGTCTGTCCGTCTCAGCCAATTTTCTCCGAAACTACTGGACCGATTGAGTTGATATTTGGTACAGGTGCAAGTCAGTCAGTAACCGCAACAGGGACGAAAATAAATGAATTTTAAACATGGGGGCCACTTATACGGGTAAATAATTAAAAAGTAAAAAAAGGTTTTGCAAACTATATCATGTGACATATCAAATAAAAGGGGTCGTTGTTAGAATCTTAAATATATTTAATTTTGAATTTTAAAAGTTATTTACCTATAGATTACAAGAAAACCTAGAAGTTTATGGTATTTAGTAACGTAGTAAATTTCAGATAGGTAATCATGTACGGAACGGAACCCTCTCGACGAGAGTTTACTCGCACTTGTCCGGTTTTTTGAAATTGTAATCATACCAATATAATATCAACAAACACTAAACTGTAATTATATTCCTTTTAGCCTGCGGGATCGACACACAAATAGCTGTCGCCACAAATACATGATAAAATGTAGCCGGCTCTTTGCAACCTTTAATGCTGTAAGTACATACACCAAGTTATAGTACATTACTGAAGAGACCAGTAAGTAAGCTATACTGGGCGAGAGCGATTTGAAATCCGAGCCGTAGTCGAGGATTTCTATGTACGAGTCCAGTATGGCACTTAATAGTCGAAGCTTGTATAGTGCTTTTCTCATAAATGTATTTTTTATTTTTTAAAATATTAATTTTATTATGGACTCAGGCCTGTCCAAGCCATCCATGTCCAACTGCAATGCATTCGCAAAAACTTTGGGATGAGCCGCTTTGCCGGATAGTTGCGAGCGAGCTCTTAAGCTCTTCGCGAAATCCAGCAGAGCGTGCTCGACTCCTTGCTGCAGCTGTGCCGGAGTCGGGGTTCTGGCTGCATGCACTGCCATCTTCCAATATAGGCACACTCTTGTACAAAACCACTCTCACATTATCCACCTGCCTGCGACTCGGCATTAAAACAAACGAACCACATCGCTGTCGTTGCGGTTCTAATGTAGATATTTTAGGCCACCACGGCCTGTCCTGCCAGAGGAGTGCCGGCCGCCTCTCCCGCCATGCCACCTTGAACGACGTCATCCGAAGGGCCTTTGCCACCGTCAACGTACCGGCCATTTCAGAGCCGAACGGTATCGTACGTGACGACGGAAAACGGCCCGACGGAATGACGCTCGTTCCGTGGAAACTGGGGAGGACACTTGTGTGGGATGCTACCTGCGTGGATACGCTGGCCCCATCCCACGTACAGGCCACCTCCGCCAGGCCGGGAGCGGCGGCTGCCTCGGCGGAACTAGGCAAACGGCGCAAATATACTGCCCTCGGCGAGGGCTACATGTTTGTGCCGTTTGGGGTAGAAACCCTCGGGCCGTGGGGCCCAGCGGCTCGAGATCTCTATAAGGAGATCTCGGCGCGCCTCATCGAAACTTCCGGTGACCAGAAGGCTGGCAGCTATTTCGGCCAAAGGCTAAGTTTAGCTGTGCAAAGAGGGAACGCTGCCAGCCTGCTGGGCACCATGAGCAGCGACGGCGATTTGGCCAGTATCTTTTATTTGTAGTGTAGTTTTAGTTTTAATTTTAATTTTAGATTTATTTTAGATTTAAGGTTTATGTACTGCTGTATTCATTTTGTGTAATAAAATATTCATATAATTTTATTCCCATTGTACACCGTGAATTACCATCAGGTGGGTAGAATAAACTATAGGCCGCGATAAGCGCGGGGCGGCGGCTCCGCCGGCTGCGGCGCCCGCGCGCCCCGCCGGCTGCGGCACCCGTGCAGTGATGTTATGAGATTTGTATCGTACTTACTGGACACTTTTCATTCCGAATTCAAAACCTCTCTACTTACTGGACACTTTTGATCATCGTCCGGTATTATTAACTTACTGGAGACTTTTTAATGATGTTATGGCGACTTTACGTATCATTTTTGAGAAAAAGAAACTTATTGGAACGTAAAGGTGCGTCCACATCTGACGAACGCGCCGCGAATGCGTCGCTCGCGCGATGTGGGCGCACCATAAGAGACGGACACTTTTCTCTACAACTCAAACGTGAAGATTTTCAGAATCCTACAGCTCGCGTCCGCGTCTCATAAAAAGTGCACGGGTTTGCATTTGACATTGCCTAAGCAATATCGCAAGTTATATTGCTACGACAAAGTAGCTTTTATTAACATGACAGCAAATTAGGCTGCCTTAATTTGCTGTCATTGTAAAACCATACGCGATCTTTACGCAATATCCATCGCTTAGACAATGTCGAATAGGCCATACAAAGTACAAACGGCAGTCAGCGCTCGTTTTACCCGACTTGTTTTAAAAAAACCGAAGGAGGAGGTTCTCAATTCAACGCATATATTTGTTTTGTTTTTCACGCATGTAGAAATTTTGATATTTTCTGTGTAATTCAAGCAGTGGCGTTTTAAAAACATTATTTGGTGAAGTGGAACTGATGATGAAGACCATGGATGACCAAATGACCATCGAAACTCCTAAATGATAATTATTTCGCGGGTGGCGATTAGATTTCTGTATCAACCTTATCGCCTCCTCCAAATAGGTACTTATCATCTTGGAGTTCCGATGGTCATTCGTGAAAATTCATGTGGTAAAATAGAACCGGTTGAAGAACCAGGCGAACTCCTCAACGATTGACGTCCTTGCACCTTGGATAGCAACATTTTGTAAAGAGTGATGAGCAATTGGCATTATGGTATTGTTACTTGATGTAAAATGTGTGTCGTAAAATTGACTGATTTCTACAACTGAATGTTTTCATTTTCCAGATTCTTGTGGCCAGCATTTTCATCTACAGCGTGTTCTTGATGGTAACAGGGTTGTCACAGCCAGACAAAACAAAATCGAGCACAGACAGTTTCTTTGAAATAATAATAATCGTATTCATGATTTTTACAACAGTTGCTCTTATTTTTGCTATATTGCTCTGCTGTGGAATACGTAAGGTAAGCACTTTCAGTAATTATGTAAGTATACTAGTGGACGCCGTAACTTGATTTTTTGTAAAACCTGTTGAGGCCAAATGGCACAAACGCCTATAAGAAAACGATCACCGCAGGACGCGCAGCGCGCATGCCCGCTCCGTCATCAAGTGCTCGCTGTCATTTGTTTGAGATGTCTGTTCTAGTGTAACATAATACTTCAATGGGTAAGCATGGTATGGTCACAGATCACGTCTATGGTATGGCTTTGATTTAGAGACCCGCACAAAATGAAATAACGACAAAAAAACCCTTTTATTAAGTTACCTACTCTGCTAAACCTGTGAAAGATCAATTTCTATCTATATACAATAGGGTATAAAATAATATCGGAAAATACAACAATATCCAGCTCTAATTCAGTTGGTATATTTAATTCCTTGGCTTTCATAAAAGATTGTAAAAGCCTATTTTGACTTTGACTTTGACTCTAGCTACAAACAACGAAACGTGCAGTCGGGGCCATGATTGAAGCTTTTTGAAGAGCTCCAAAGACCGCATAAGATTAAAAGTGATAGCGACAGGAAACGCACATAAACGAGTAATATTTGTATTTATACCAGCGCCTCTATTCGGGAACGTCCAAGCGATAATGTATCGATGCGCTAGCGAGATTCTCATCCCACTCTTCCGCATGACGCGGAATGTGTAAGAGTGGGATGCGAGTCTTATATCTAGTCTATTATTATTACTTATTACAGAGAAAGCCAAGAATTATTAAAGCTTACTTCGTCTACGGCGTCATTATAGAAATCGTCTTGGTGTTCGGCATTGTAAGCGCGTTGGTGGCATTCTCTCCCGATGAAGCTCTCGACAAGATTATCGCACCCGTTGTGTTTTCTGTATGCAGTGAGTATCTATATCAAGTTCTGAGAACAAAAAGGAAAGAAAAACAGACCAGCGGCGCCGGATTAACCATGTCGGGGCCACTTTTTATCCTTTTCTAACTTCCTAAAATACGTTTTTGCTAAAATACATTAGGCAGTTGCCTGCACTGCCTGTGGCTCATCCGGCCCTGCCCCTAGTGGTTCCAAAGGCGAAGCCTAAGCTGGAGGTCGCTAGTTCGATTCTCATCAGGGTCAGATAATCATGTCATAACTAGAGATGCGACGGATATCCGGTTACTATCCGGTATCCGGCCTATCCGGTCATGATTTTACTATCCGGCCGGATACCAGACAATTAAAGCTTGGATCATAAAGCCGCCGCCGGCCGCGCAAGCTGATATGACATGACTTTTGGGATAAATCTTGTGCAGCCGGATATCCGGCTATCCGGCCAATGGCCATGCCGGGTATCCGGTATCCGAACAACCACTATCAGTTACATTGCAATCGAACATTACATGCTGAGCAATCTGTGGAGCGTGTTGCGAAATACGTGCCCTAGTTCCTATCCTAGTTTCGTCCGTTAATTGTGACTTTGTTTTCAGTTGTGTTCGCGTTTGTGCTTTGGCTGATTTACGGCACGGCTGCACTCTTTGCAGTTGAGAACCAGTACAGTCCACCAGCGATGGAGCAGATCCCAAGTAGCATTTTACTCCATTTAAGAGTACACATTTAGTTCCCAGGTGTACTTGAAGCATTATTATAGTTCACTCGTGATGTATAAGCTGCATTATTGCGATTAATTACACCTACACCTGTCTAAGGGACTTATAGGAGTGTAGAGTTATACTTTTATACGTTTGTTGGTGTTATAATACTCTAACAATTATCCTTTAGTCAGCCGTCTGACTAAGAGCATTATAGGAGGGTAGAGATACGGCAACCGCTGTTTAACGGCCTACTTGTACGATGTTATAGAGCTAGCATTTTAATAGAACACACGTGGTCATTTATAAAGCCAAAGGCTGTTATGTTTACTTGTTTTAGACTGTTATACAGCTAGTAGCTGTAGTAGGACTTGTTTGGGATCATTAAAATAACCTTTTTTTACTATCTGTACAGAAGTGTTTAAATGGTTCGCATGTGCACTGTAGGCTGTTAAAAGGACTATATGTGTTGTCCATTAACATCAATAGTAGTTTATTTGTCCACAAGTACTACTCTTATTTGCTGTAAGCAGAACATGAATGTGAATGTGATATTCTATTACACTTATCCCAGCTGTGTTAGTTTGTTACAAAATTTGTACTTTAGGTATTCATACTTGACGGCGGATCTCTAAAATTTCAGTAGGTATTAATTGAACGATGATACTACAATTGACCTGAACTACATCTTAAAGCTGTACATAAGTTCACATTAGAATAAATTTATAGACATTGGCTATGTAGTGGTACAAATGTGGGACTTCATATAGATAACAGCATACTAACAGAACACATGTGAACCTATATACGCTCAACCGCATTAAATTGGAGTTATAACAGTTCACATAGCGGTATTTCATTTCCACCATTTTGTTCTAACCTAAAATATTTACCAAATAATAAATCTCAAAAATTATCATGCAGATTTATCACAAAATACGCAGATAGAGCGATTGAGTTTTGGTTTCATGTTATAATTAATTACCGTAGTATAATTATAATGCCAATATAACATCAAAAACTGAAAATTGTAGATTTCCTCTCAGCCAGTTTTAAATATTTTAAAATGAATATCGCGTTTTTACAGAGGCGCGTGAATATTTTAGCTGTAAATATGTATACATTTCACGATAAAGTTGCATTCCCATGGCATTATCATTATTAAGTCTTTGAAACAGGTACTTACCGCGTGTTATCATACATTTTTATCCAAATATCCGCCGGAGTAATCTGTTTTCTGGATGGCACACACAAAACCAAACAATTGTGAATAATTATAAAATGAAGAAAGAATTTAGGACACAAGTGAATTTTAGGTAGCACTGGAGTACTTTTGTCGGATTTTATAACTGTGAAGGCTGTGTATTTAGCCAATTGTTACTCTTTATTACGCTCATGTACATTGTATGGATCACACTGCGCCCCATATAGTGCCGCAAGTCAGCCTTAAGTCCGATGTTACTACTTAAACTGCTATTATAATGCTATTATACTGCTAATGTACAGCCATAGTGAACTTAAGGCTGTCTAATTTGTGCCCAAACTGGTTCTATAAGAGCGTTATAGCAAGCTATACAGCTCTTATACAGCTGACTTACACAGCTTGTGGAGTACATGTGAACGACTAGACATCTTATATAGAACCCCGAATGCTACTTGGGATGAATCTTGTAGAAAACAACCCCGAGAACTAGACCTATTTTAGAGGACTGTGAAAAATGACTTTTCAATTTAAAGTTTTTATACAACGGTGAAAACAAATTGTAGGTCAGTACCTAGCCTACCCGACGCGCAGCGCCATCTGTTGACATTAGTATGTATGTGCAAATAGCCACATACGTATTATCTTCTAAGTAGTCTGTGGCCATCACACATGTTAGTTAAACAGACTGTCAATAGATGGCGCTTGCAAATCGCGTGGCTTTTTATTTAATTTTTAACGAAAACGTTGATTTTAATCTATTTGTGTATGTAACCGACTTCTTTTGTGACAAATCGACGAACATAAGCTTTAAAATGACGTTTATCTACACCCATATCATAAAACCTCCATAATGTAATCAAAAACCGGGGAGCCGGGAGTTACAGGTTGGGAGTGTAGTGGGCCTTTTGCAGTCAGGATGGGGAGTGGGAAGGATTGATCGAACCCGAATACTGGCATCGTGGCCCGTGGGGAAGATAGATATTATACTTGATGTGTAATATATAAAGGGTAGGATTGGTGACTGCTGCTGTTTTCCTTATTGCTGCTTTGGCATCCTTTCTCTATTCTGTTTCATAATTTCCACGCCTCACTTTCGTCGTCTGGCTCAGTATCGATGATGGTGTTTGTTGACCGTTGTCACGATTAGATTATTATTTCAATCGACACTTATCTGGTCGGTGTCGGTTACCACATCTCCAACAAGCGCCTGGTCCCGCCGCGGGACCAAACCTTGATCTCATGTAAGGCTTGTCCAGAAACGGTCTTTATCTAATTGTTCAGCATAGCCGCCAGTTGCCGCTTAGTGCCGGTAATCAGATAACGATTCCTCTATACGTAGTGTACGAATACAAGCCTCTGCTTTATCGCTGAACTCTCTTGGTTTCAAATATTGCGATACCACTAGTACGAACTCGTCCAACATTTTATTTTCTAATTTATTCGGCGCGCACAGCACAAATCACACATTAACTTATATACGGGTTCACTAACTACCATTATTAACTTTGACACTTGTCATTCCACTTTAATATCACTAAGCAAAATAAACTGTTTAACCTAATAGACACTGTTTTGAATGAAGAGCACCAGACAATAAATCACACACATAGACAAAAAAACACTCAAACACACAGGAAACATCCAAGACCCGGGAACGAACACTCGCGCCCGCCACACATACCGGCCTTAAAATGTAGAGCAATCACTTGGATTCGGCAGTGGGATCCCGAAAGTAAACAGGAGTCATTACAATGGAAATTCAAGGATGAAAAGCCTCCTCGGAAATTTAAGGTTCGCCCGTCAGCAGGCAAAGTAATGGCAACTTTTTTTTGGGATGCGGAAGGAATTCTGCTTGTAGATTACTTGCCAAAAAAAACTACAATGAATGCTGAATATTACGCAGATTTACTTGACCAGCTCAGAGAAGCCATAAAAGAAAAAAGAAGGGGCAAACTCAGTAAAGGGATTCCGCTTTTGCATGATAACGCACCTGTGCATACTGCTCGCTTAACGAAGCTAGCAATTAATGGATCAACCACCCTCCATATAGTCCAGATTTGGCCCCATCCAACTACTTCCTGTTCAGACTTTTGAAGAAAGAACTGAGGGGACGAAGATTCGTAACCGATAACGACATGAAGGCTGCTGTTAATGACTTTTTCGATGATAAACCTAAAGTTTTTTTTTTAACGGGTTAATGTCTTTAATTGATCAATGTAATAAGTGCATTTCCCTGTCAGGAGACTATATTGAAAAATAAAAATAAAAACTAGCCATGATCGTCTTTTGTTTCATAGTTAGGTAGATAACTTTTCAGCCGCCCCTCGTAACTTCGAGTGCAGTAGCCATGTCATAATAAAACTTAAAAACCGGCTATCATAATAAAATGCGTATACAAAATTTCGTGACTGTGCTGCTGACCGTTGAAGAGTACCCTAGTTTGGAGCCAACCCTGAGTGCAGCAACCATTTCATGGTAAAACTTAAAACCGGCTATCATAATAAAGTGCCTACACGAAATTTCAAAAGTTGAAGAGTTCCTTTGTCTGGAGCTAATCCTGGATGTCGATTCAGGTCATAATTACCATAAAAATGGATTATCGTCGGAACCGAACCAACATGAAAAATTCAGCTCCGTAGGATAAGAGGAAGTGGTTCTAATTCAGCTTGCAAGATTTGACCCGAACATACATACATACATACAAACATTGCAAGTTAAATAGAAGCTTTTAAAAAGCGCGGGGAATTCTATTCAACTATCATGTCTCGCAACGAATCACATTGACACACAACTCAATGCACTACAAATCTGGTGCCTCATTCGGGAACGCTAAGTGATCCTGTAGCGACTCGTAAGCCAGATCTCTCATCTCGCTCTTATGCATTTCGGATCGTGCGGAAGAGTGGAATGAGAAATCTGGCTTACGAGTCGCTACAGAATCACTTAGCGTTCCCGAATGAGGCGCCTGATGTAGATTGTATAACTCGCTTTGCGTGAGTGAGATACAAAATTTAATCTATTCAGACAGAGGTCGCGGGCCGAATCTAATCATAGCAAAATGCTCAAATCAAAAATAATTTTATTTGTCTACAGCATTAGCCATTTGCGTGTCGTTGTGTTTTTCACGGACCCAAAATACATGGAAATCCTAGCTTGGGCCAGTGATTGTGATACGGATACCATTAAGTAATTACTATTATACGCAGTTTCAGATGTTATCAGATTATATTTACGTCTGCGCCAAGGATGATTCAAATGGTGTACAAATTTATTTAGGTACAAATTCATTAATGACGGTTTCGTTTATATAGGATGTCCTTGCAAGTATGGATGAAATCGAGCAGGGATTTCCAATCATTTTAACCGATAAGTGCTCCTTCCATTCTTGACGGTTGAAAAGTAATGATTTAAAAAAAAAAATACATAAATTGGGTATCTTACCGATCAAAAAAAGATTTAAAGTAAAATAATTGTAACGCTATCGGCTTTTTTTTTTGAGATAGGTTATGGGATAATGTACCTCTTTTAAAATGGTACTTTCAGCTGAAAACAATTTCATTTGGTCAGAAAAATAAATATTTTCTTATAAAGACTTCTGTCTATCAAAATCGTTTCTCGAATTAGTAAAAATTCTCGTGAAAAAAATTTACTTTATCGAACGTTAACCACATGTTGTAAATACTTGCCCGTTTAAACCTTATTCTAACAACATACTAATTATCGCGTTATTGTTATTAAATGAGGAGTTAGTATACATTTTTTTTATCTAGCAGGTCGAGTTTTCTTAATCGGTTTTTGTGTATGAGAAACGAAATTATTCCGTTATCCAAGCACTAGTGTGTAAACAAAACAACGAAAATAATGGTATTAATTAAAATAAGTTTGTGTAATGAAGATTAAATATAACGAAATAAAATTACAGTGGGTGTTTGAAGTGTCGTCTTCCTAATCTCAAACAGAGCCGAAAAATCTACGAATAAAATGTAACTAACTTTATCTGTCTAAACGCGCTGGCATTAAGTATCTTTTATAAGCGCAGTCGCGACTTCTATTTTCCTCCGACGTTGCGCCTCCGTCTCACTTTCATGTTCGTGAACTACTTCCTTGGAATAACCCCATAGAAAGAAATCCAAGGGGTTGAGTTCTGGTGAATGAGCTGGCCACGCGATATGCCCTCCTGTTCCTATCCAGCGACAAGAGAAAACTCGGCCCAAATGGGTTCTCACTAGCCTAGCAAAATGTACAAAAGTTGGTTAAATGGCGGCATAACCACAAAGAAAATGCAATCGGCCAAGGGCGGCTATGCCGCCCCTGGTGGATTGGCGCCCCGGGGCCATGGCCCGGTTGGCCCTAGGGTAAATATGCCCCTGGTTATGCTTTATTTTTCACGTTAATAAAACCTATATTATGCCGTTATAAAAGAACTTTATCACAGCTTTATTATACCTAATTAAAAGTATTGAAAAATGGTAGCTTAAAAGTGTTATAATATAGGTATACATATTCGGAAAGGGCTAATTTCATACCCATATCATAAAAATCAAAAATATGTTTTAAACCCCCTCCATTTTTAGGGTTCCGTACCCATAGGGTAAAAACGGGACCCTATTACTAAAGCTCCGCTGTCCGTCTGTCATCAGACTGTATCTCATGTACCGTGATAGTTAGACATTTGAAATTTTCACAGATGATGTAAGTATTTCTTTTGTCGCTATAACAACAAATACTAAAAAACAGAATAAAATAAACACGTAAGGGGGCTCCCATACAACAAACGTGATTATTTGCTGTTTTTATAGATAATGGTACGGAACCCTTCGTGCGCTAGTCGGACTCGCACTTGACCGGTTTTTTATTCGCGGACGCCCTATTGAAATATTATATACACTATATCACTCCGACAGTTAAGACGAATCCAATGATACCGCATATGTTGAAATCTGTCCCGCCGTTTAGGCTACAGAGAGACACAAAGAAATCGACATACATACATACATACGCTCGAAAAACATAACCCTTCTACGGGCAGATGGGTAAAAAACAAAATCATACGTATTGCATAGGTATGAGTGTTCATGAATTCATTAGTCGCCATGACGCGTTTATCGTAACCTAACCTTACATTTTTTTTACAGGTACATCCTTCGCACAAAAATTTGTACATCTCGTATGCGGGCAAAGAATTACCTTACAGCACATACGAGGTCTTGTGTACTATTTAAAAATCCAATTTTACATTTGATTGGTACTTTCAACTTAAACACAGCCAACACAGGGTATAAGAATACTATTTTTATTATTCAGAGTACTTTTCTTTGATAACTATTGATAGAATACGATGGTGAAATGTATTTAATATATAAATTAAGGTGAATTTTTAAAGCTGTTTTTCGACAGGTTTTAAATAATAATTAATAATGTTAAGTTTCAATACTTTGGTGATATATAATTCTAAATAATTATGTTCAAGTATTTTTATAAGAAGAAAGCTTGATATATTCTTCGTGATAGTTTTATTGAAACCATATAAGGTATTTATAATGAAGAGCGGGGTTTTTATACAAGTGTCACCCGCCTGCTATTGGCAAAAATTTGACGGCAAATATTCTCATTTAACAATCAGAAATTAAGGACCTCGGCCGATAGCGGCAAAGACAATAGGCCCCTAATTTGGTCCGCCGGCCCGGCTGTATGTGACGTGCTTTATATTTCAACCCGTTTTTAATAATTTCTCTACATTGTAGTGGTATACCTACAGAAAACTATACGAGCAGGTACATCACAACTTTATAGCCCCAATAGTTACCGTGTAAAATGGCTGTGACATACGGACAGACCGAGAGACAGACAGACAGACAGACGGACATAACGAATCTAACTATAAGGATTCCGTTTTTGCCATTTGGCTACGGAACGGTTTAGCCTTATTGGTCTTCTACTTAAAACTGTTACCTAATTATAGATAAATGACTTAATAAGGAAGTAGATACGAAAAATGTATTCCTTTAGAAAAGAAAGAAAGAAAAGGCTCTTAGAAATGTTAAGGAAAGTTCGAAGAACTAAATTTTTTTTTGGAAATTATTATCTTAAGAAACAACAGACTATAACACAACCGAAATCTATGAAAATTCGTCATTTCTGGGATGAAGCCTCCAGACAACTACGAGAAAAACAAATTAGACATAACCAATGTCCCCGGAAGGGTCTTATCAGGACCCCAATAGGCTAGTTTCCTGAAAAAAACTATTTAGTCCGTCATTTACATTATCAAAAACGTTTGAAAATATTTTTTTTTCTTTTGTCAATTAAATAAAAAATGTCAAAGATATAGTGCGTTGAAGTTCCGCGTGACGTCACGACTTTGCACACTTTTTACTGTTTAGTGACGTCATGAGCCCCACTCCCGAACTTTGATGCGCGTTATCTTTGACCATTTTGATTGATTTGATAATGCAAAAAATACGTGTTCAATATTTTTTGATAATCTGATGGACTAATTAGATTTTTTTTTTTTACCCAGGGAACATCCCTATTCTCGGTGCATTCGAGATAATGTCACAAGTGAGGTTTGACGTCAGTGCATACTGTTATGTCAAAGAATTGTATGCGTTTTCTCATATGTGACATTATCTCGAATGCACCGAGAATTGGGGTCCAGACCCGTCCGGGTACGTCTATAAAACGTCGCAATTTCCCATGAATCAGTGGAGATGAAAGGGTACAAAGTAGAATAGATATCTACAACTGGGAATAAAAGCATCTTAAAAAACCCTGGGCCGATCCCGCCGTCATCGTTTATTGATAACCCGATGAAATCCGATGACCCTTGGCATCGTTTTGGTGTGTGTCATGTGTGAGCTCATGCAAAAAGTCCACCGCGTATATAAATGTACCAACTTTTCTGTGAACCAACAAAGTTCTTTTCAAACAAAACAATACTTTATTCCAATGCAATACGAGCTTTGACAGGTCACCGGAGTCCACAGAACAATTGGTAGACGATGCTGACGACTGAACGCGAAGCAAAACATCTTTCGTGTTTGACTAAATAAAACAATTGTCAGTGTGGCCAAAAATAGAACAGTGTACTACATACCCTAAAGAAAAGTGTTAAAGTTGAGATTAGAATGGCATAACTAGTGGCGCCGTAATCAGGCGGTCTCGTTTCGACGGTTATGCCCACCCACAAGCACGGACGGGGCTGCGCGTCATGACGTCAGAGGAACACCGCGGCGCATAGATGTATTAGTTAGGGAGGCGAATAGGGGAATTTTCGGTAATACTCGAGCATGGCAGTTTGAGATATGAGAGATACCTTAGACCTAATAGAACAACCTTGTAAAGTATTTAGCTCTATACCTATGTAGTGACGCGCGCCTAGGATAGACGATCAGATTAGTAAAAAAAAATCGATAGTCTGAAATACTCGAGCGCGTCAGATTAAGATATTGGGGGTTGATTTTAGTGTTTTAAGACTAAATTTAACTAATCTGACGATAAGTCATTGACGCCGCCGAGTTATAGGGTCGCGAACTTGTAAATAAAAAACGTTAATCCGGTATCCTCGAGCGCGATTTTTTTATTTTTTATTTTGAAGAATATAATCTAAAACTTACTAAAAATACAAAATCTGCCGGTTTCCGCATGACCGGAAGTGTGGAGGAGCCATTTCGTCTTCCAAAAAATGCGTTGCGGCATAAATATATATGTTTATGGTCCCCTACCGTAGACCTATGTGCCCTCAGTATGACGCCGATTGAAGAGAGAGAAAAGACCCAACGGTATATTTCTCGAATGTGCCGGAAACTAAAAAAAAGAAACCAAAAAACCTTTTTCGGTCAGATTAAGAGAACCCACCAACATTTTTGTCAGATTAAGAAAATATGCTTTCAGGATACCGAGATAAACCTCCCCTATGAAAATCTGACGCGCTCAAGTATTTCAAAAATTTTTTTTTTTTTGCATTTTCAAAAATTCATCGTAACTTATCGTCACGCCGAAATCGTCAGTTTTTTTAAGGGAGCTTCCTTGGGGCCTACTTAACACCCCTTCCGAAAATCTGACGCGCTCGAGTAAATTTTTTGCATTTTTGACTACTTTATATGCCTACCCCCACCACGCAAACCGGCAGATTATTATACCGTTGTTATCAGAGGCACTTGGGGCATACGTAGTATGAATATCTGACGCGCTCGAAAATGCCCAAGTAACTGTTTTTTTTAACATTTTTGAAAAACCTTACACGCCAAACCCACCGCTAAAATGGTTTTTACCATACGAGCTTTTCTTTTCGAAATTATTTTATCTTTCGATTTTGATAGGTCTCGACGGCGCCGTTGAATTACGCCATTTAGCTACCTCGCCTCACTAACTATATAGACAGAGGGTCCAATTCGAAACGGTTTTCTTCTGAATTTAAAATAAGAAACGTCAAACTAGATTGTGTATTAGGGTTTCCCGTCAATATACACTCACAAGAGGCTTCAAAATTTGCGTAATTTTACACAAATTACGAAAAATATAAAAAAAAAACTAGAAATGCGAGTCATCTTGAGCGGAGTAACAAACATACATCCTCACAAACTTTCGCGTTTATAATATTTAGTAGGATGTACCTACACACATTACCTACGTATTGAACATTTTGCAATACACGTGTTGTATACTGTTTACTATTTAGTAGGTATTTACCTACTGGTTACGGTAAATAAAAATGAAAAATGAAAGTGAAAATGAAAATATTTATTTTGCAAGTAGGCCACATGGGCTCTTTTACATGTCTGAAACTACCAGCGCTTCGAAAGGTGACATCTGCTCAGAAGAAACGCCGCAAGAAACTCAGGTAATCGCAGATTGTCGACCCAGTGGCCACGTTTCCATTATCAATATTATCGTGACATTTGTATACCTGTCTCACTCATTTTAATACTTTTTAGTCAATCGATTGATGAAAAACCAACGAAGTTTGCTTGTGTAATGAGACCCATACACATAAAAAATCGAAAATGATTGCATCTTCGAAAAAAACAGTAACAGTTATTGTAATGTTGAAATTATTTTGTATTGTTAGCTGCTACACTTCACTGGCTCCCGATGAATCAAGTAACCTTTAGCCTCTGCCTTTGGAGGTTTTTAGTGATTTTTTGTTTTAAAAAAACCGGAACTAGCGAGTTTTGAGTCCGAATCTGACTTTGTTGCGAGGTGGCAACACTGTGTACTATTATTTATTCTGTGACACTGTTCAGTCTTGATTCAGTCAGTCAGTTCAATTCAGTCTCTGTTAGTCGGTCGGTTAGTTATTTTTTCATTTAGTAAATACTTTTCTTGTGCGTTGTTTGCTTATTATTAAGTACTTCACTTTGAACTAATGTGAAAAATATATTGGTTTGTTTTATAAGTATAAAACCAACGTAGAGTGTTACAAGAAAAAATGCTGGACCGCAGGTAAGCTACGGCTATACAAAAAAACTTCGCACCGTAAGAAATTTACTACATTAAATTTAGTAAATGCAGATTAGGCGTGAAGTGTAATCACATCTTTTAAAAATGTTGTTTAATATGGACATATAAACACTGGCGCTTATTTATGTAACTATCTTATTCACTTAAACTGCAGAAGTATTTGTTATGAAGCTATTTATTGTTACCGTTTAGTTACGTTTATATTTCTCAATAAAATGAGTGGTGGATAAATCGAATTCAACCTTGTTTTGTTCAGTTCTATATTAAACTCTATGTAGTTATTTGTTTGTATTCAATCTTTGAAATACAAATCTGCTGCGCAATTTAATTGGTGCATTACATAAGTATTGTTAGTTACTTTACTTTAACACGGATAAATATTTTATGGCCGCACTCATAAAGCGCTCGTACACGGGCTAGTTCGGATATTCGGAAAGTTCGGGAATTCTGAGTTCTGAATTTTCGGAAATTTATCCTCACAAGTTTACCTACATTCAAACTTTTTGTTCCCAATAGTGCTGTAATATGTAATCTTTTTGGGGATAACCCGAATTGCGAGAATAAATTGCCGATAAACTAGCCCATTTACGAGCCGTTTTCAAAATTTCCACACAAAAATCTTCACTAAGGAACTATTTAATCTTCATTAACACGTTGGCTGCCATGAGCATCACCAGTGGGATCACGTTTTCTTCTCTGTGTTGCCATGGGCATCACCGGTGAGATCACGTTATCTTCTCTGTGTGGCCATGAGCATCACCGGTGGGATCAAAAGCTAATGTGTCACCGGTGATGTTCATGGCACTTCAGTAATAGAGCGATGCTTTGAGCATCACCGGTGGGATCAGTAAAGTTGTATGGGGCATGGGAGCAATACTGTAGGTGTAGTAGCTCCATTAGTAATTTAAAACAGATTACAGACAGCTGAAAACAAATAATACTTATTTGTAAGTATATCTGTTATTAATTTCCAAAACTTTCTGTGTATGTTATGAAAAGACAACAAGGGCTTAACACATTCAGTGCCGAAAACCCGATATCGGGTTTTCTAGTCCTTTGTCGCCACGCCGAACAACTCGCTGGTAGGGTTCTTGCTATAGCAATTTTCTATGGAGGCAATTCTGCGGCACCTGGGAAGGGACTTGATTGAAAGTGTTAAACTTAAATTTTGGCATTGTGTTCAGATAACATTGCTATATGATGATGATCATGATTGATGGAGACGCCTGGCCGGTGACAGGCGGGCTGTCGATCTGCATGTGCTGATCATTCAGCCCAGTTCCCCTAGGTTTGGAGTTTAAGGTTACTGCCCCGGCAGCGCTCCCCTCCAACATGGATCCCATCTTCTTGTTCTCCTGCAGAACAAAAGAACATCTTGCAGGTTCAAGCTACTTAACTCAGTTACATCTATTTCATCTACTCTGATAATGTTGTATCTCAGTGACAAATACATGACACAGTCGGCTATAAGGTGTTTGCTAGACTCCTCCCCACAATGAGGGCATAGTGGGTCTGATTTTACCCCTATTACTGACAGGTGTCTATTTAGTGGTCAATGGCCTGTGATTGCCCCTGTCAGTATGCTGAGGTTGTACTTACTGAGGTTTACTAGATACCTGGTCCTTTTGTGATTTATTCTATATACATATAAGTATATTTTGTCTGATTTCAGCTTGAACATGTTGTCCAGGACACCAAAATGCATATGCTGTATTCCAATGGATACTGCTTGCTTCATTTATGGAGTTTTTACTTCTGTAAGTATAAAACATGCTTGCATGCTGGACTATCCCTCTGCGGCACTAACATGCATGGCACAAAAAAAAAATTGAACCGTTTATCTCCAAGTGCGTTTCTCTCACACTAGTGCGGACGAAAGAGATAGTCATCGAGATAAATGGTTCTAATTTATCTTTGTGGCATGCATGTTAGGTCCGCTGAAGTGTATTCAAAGAGAAGCAACTTCTAACCCTACATATTGGAGCTTTGTCTATTCATTAAGCATGCTTAACAGTAATTATTTCACAAAATGATTAATAGGTAATTTACAAGGGTGGTTTTGTCAGGGAAATAGATTAAGGAAAAGCCTTAAAAAATGGTTGATTGGAAAAGAGTTTCATAGTTTTAATGAATTTCTTAACAAGTTATTACAAAATATCAGTGTTAGGCATAAACCAATATGAATTATTTTAGTCCTAAGTAATATTGTTTGCCTGCAATGGACAACTGTTGATACTACTTTGTGAGTGACCATTGAATTGTACTCAAATAGCAATAAATTTTTTTTATTCTTATTCTTATAACAACTTGATTATTCATTAATTACAGGATAACCTAGTTATATAATATGCTTATTCATATTTTGATTGTTGTATGTCTGTATACTGGACAGACAGTTTGTACTTGCCTTGCATGATATTATACATTTTATTTGCAAACAGAGCCATGTTGTTTTTAAATATCTTGGGGGCTAAGGCCACAACTTGAATTCATGTTGGTAAAAGGTGCTTGAAAGGGTCCTGGATGGTTGGTGCCCCATGATGTGACCTGGAGCATGCAGTGCTGTGCACATTACAAAATCACACAACTGGGCTCCAGCTAAGCTAGCCCTTGCATAAAGTAGGCCCATGACATAGTATTGTAGCGACGAACCATGTGATTTTTAAAATGCAGAAGCTCTTTTTCCTTCGAATGGAAGACATTTTGTCACAAAATCCATTGGATGGTATCAACATTGTTATTATGCATAGAGTGGGTATTGTGGGGTTATCACTTATCAGTACCTAAGTGTTGTTTGCGTATTTGTCATATACCTACTCATAAGGGGGCGTGACTTGGCCATCTGTTAACAGGTTCAGTCCCGAAGCAATGTGCAGCGTTCTTTCGACACGTCCCCATAAACCGTAGTAATAATGACATTAAACGCTCATAAAGTTTCGTATAAGATACGTCATTTCCCTTCAAGTATTTTATGATTACACCCCGTTATCTAACGCTCAGTTTGGGGGCAAGTGATAGGGGCAGTTTCTATAATATGTATCGATAAAAAATTAAGTTGATTTACTCACTCAATAACATATCAAAAGATCTGATTCATACTTAACATAGCTCTGCTATAGCAATCATTTAAATTATTAAGAAATAAAAGAGTTTTTTTTTATTATTTATTAATATATGTTTCATAATATATTACTTAACAATATCTTTTCCAAGTTATATGAAGGCAAACTTCGTCGCATGTTTGTAAAAATCCATTTTAAAAATTAAAATGATTTTTCGACCTCTACAGATAATTCAATAATTGTCGGCCTTGATCGGATCGGATTCTCTTGATTTGATCGGATAGAAAAACGACAATTATGTTCAGGATTATAATTTTAGAATCCTTCGCTTGCTCGGTCATCAAAATTGAGCACGCGGTTAAAAAGCAACTTTGCACTCTTGATAACAAATAACTATTTTCAGGTTTTCTCTGGCTTTAGCCTCCTCGCCCTCTGCGTGACCCTGAACGGCGTGAACGCCAAAATACAATCCATGGTCGAGGACATGGAGTCTACCTCCGATTACGAGTTCTCAGAGACAAGCGCGTTCAACTTGCTCGTGTGCTACCTTACCGTCGTGTTCCTGTATTTGTGCGCCATCATCTCTTTCATCTTCAACGTGTTCCTCTGCTATGGCGTGCATAAGGTGATTAGATTATCAAATAAGTAAACTCAACCTTACTACAAGCGTGTACAGGTTATATTTTCATCAACTGATTTTGAGATACGAGCTTTTTTCATAGTGATTAGGGGCTGTTCCACACGACGACATTCTAACGCGTATGAGACGCGGGTATAATAATAATATCTTGGACACTAACGCACATCGATCTAGTCCCAAACTAGAACTCCTTGTGTTATATGGGCACTGAACAACAAACAACAACAACAACAAAATACATTATATAAATAATAAACATCCTGGGTAGAACTGGATAAAAATATTCGTGGTCATCACGCTCTCTTAAAAACAGAAAACTATAACCCAAAGGTGACGTTCTTATATAGCCCATGACACACTCGCGTTACTCACCAATCATACGATAGCCCATTTAGATATTAAAATCGGTCCAGTCGTTCAGGAGCTAAAGTGGAACATCCGGATTTGGGTCACGTACATACATAGATGCATGCATACATAGGCTATTACGTTGTCATGCTACGATGACTTGTCTTTCATTCCTTTTAAAAATAATGTTTCAGAGGCGCGCGGGCTTCGTAAAGGCATACCTGGTGTATGGAATAGTACTGACTGTTCTGATGATCGTTGGCGGCGTGCTGTACTCCTGGCTGCTGGGCGACCTGGTCCGGGGCTCCTTCGTGCTCATGGCTTGTGGTCAGTCTCCCTTAACCCTCCTCGATAATTTTTGGTGGCTAATTACTAACTAAAGAAAAGTGACATCATGATGCGTTACCTGAATGTAATTCGAATAAAATATCAATTAAATCAATTGCATTGTATATGTTTATTCGATAACAATATACATTGTGTATGAAATTCACTAACAATGAGAATGTCTGTTTAAAAGGGCATATTCCTATCCGATAATAATATCACTTTTAATATGAACTATAGTCCGTTTTAGGGGCCCGTAGCCAAATGGCAAAAACGGCACCCTTATAGATTTGTCATGTCCCTCTGTCTGTCTGTCACAATACTCGGAGACTATTGGGGCTACAAAGTATAAATTTAACTTGTGTAGGTCTTCTGTGTACCGCTACATTAATAAGTAGTGAAATTATGACAAAAAAACAGTGCGGCACTCCATACATGAAACTGGGGGGGAAAAAAAAAC
Organism: Tortricodes alternella; assembly: GCA_947859335.1. Lineage (NCBI taxonomy): Eukaryota > Metazoa > Arthropoda > Insecta > Lepidoptera > Tortricidae > Tortricodes > Tortricodes alternella. Next base: position 19,323,208 of record OX401968.1, on the reverse strand, counting down.
TTGCGGACTATTTTAACTGGGGTATAGTTGGATAAATCTCAAAAATTGCATGAAGGGTTCAAATTAGTATTTTTATTTGGTGAATATTTGGCATGATATGTGCTCCTAAAGTTGCCAATAATATGTCCCCCACCCCACCCTCTAAAGTCTGTTCGCCGAGAGTTGATAAATATTATGATATCGTCTCGAAATAGCAACTGTCGCTTACCTATCGCAAACTGTAGGACGGGCGTCGCTTATCGCCGTGCGCACTGAGTTTCGTGGTACGAGGGACGGAGTTGTTGTCCGACGCGGCGCCGCACCGGGCAAGCGAGCGCCATATATTGCCATTCCGTTCTGGAATACGTTTCAAGTGTGTCGTTTCGGTGTTTGTGTGTTGTTTTAGACGAAGCAATTGAACGGTTCATATAAGCATCACCGACTTTGATTCTTCCTCCGACTCTGAGCCGCATAGTCGTCCGATGATATGCCAGAAATGGTACATATACTGGCTATTCAATATTAATATTCTGTATAAAAAAAACTCCCGTGTTTTTTTTATTATCATCGGTAAAAATAATTAGCGGGCTGCTATTTGTAATGAGTTAAGAAGCCCTGTTTTTTTTTAATCAACTCTCGTCGAGCAGACTTTCAGGTAATAAATGCTATCGGAAATTGGTTTGAACGAGATCCGTTAACATACTTTTGACCATTATATTCAGTTTCCATACGTCGAAGTTTGTTGGCTGTTTTGAATAAGCATAGCTGGGCCCAAGACCGTTAATCCGTTAATCGTTAATTAACGAAGTTAACATTTTTAGTAATGGATTAACTTCCGTGAACGGACTCATTAACTTTCGTTAAAACAATTGAAGTCCGTTAATCGGTAATTAAGTATCTACTATTTGCCAAAAGGACACCGCGCGGACAGATGTTTATAAAGGAGAATATTGCGTCTTATGTCAAAGAGCCTTTGATTTGAATTTCATCTCTTATTAATTAGGTATTATTACGAACTCTAATTTTACACCCTTATTTTATAAATTTTTCATTTCTTGCCTAAACTTCCGTAGCCCATAACAACATTATTTTATAAATATATCACTAACGCAACGAAATACAAAATGCGATCTATCACTAATTAACGATTAACGTTAAATTCCGTTAAATGTTCCGCAATGTAACGCTTTATCGTTGAACGAAGTCACCTTTTGTTGTAAAGGATAAACGATTAACGAAGTTAACTATTTGATTAACGGTGCCCTGCTATGTGAATAAGTTACACTGACTTTAATGACGGTCGTGGACGGTCCTTAACCTTTTGGACGCCGTTGTCGACTATGCGTGACAGCGTGTACAGGGTAAAAAAGTCCTTCATTACCTTGACTTAAAGTTGAAATTCGTGTTACTCCTCAGACATGCTTGGCGGCCAAAAGGATAAAAGGTCGGCAACGGCTCAGTGATTCCTTTGGGGTTGTTGTTGGAGGGGGGGCGCAATTGCCCGCTGCATCCGCGTCTGCATTAGAATGACGTCTAACAAAATGTGTTTGTTGCAGGTATCTTCTCACTCGTACTTCTGATGGTGCAACATACGTATGAAATGATCCGAGCTGAGGCAGCAGTTGAGCAAGCTCAACTCCTTGAGACAAAACCCTGCATGAAGGCATAAGCTATCTGAACTCAAATCCTCGGTTATACGATACATATGTATGGATGAAAATACTTCGAACGGAACTTGACAAACTATACCTAAGGCACAACTTTAAAATACGGCAACCGATTTTAAATAGATATAGGGTTATATACTATAAAACAGATATTTGCTTTATGTGTTTTGATTTAAAATTGAAGCGGTTTTTGAGTTATAGCTAAACGAGCGAGTCACTTTAATTAGAATTAGAATCTCATCATATTATTAATAAGTGATTTATCTTCGACAAATATTTCGTTGTATAATTATTACTACGATTCTTTTCTTTCTCACGATCATTAGTACAAATTCGACTGGGTGTCCTATAAATTCCCATTTTGTATTTTAGTGATTTTTAATGATTTGTATTTTTAAGGAAATTCTCATTAATGTTCTTTTTATTTAATTCAAGGGTAATACAAATTCCCATTTATATGTTAGTAGTTTTTAAATATATTTTGTATTTTTAAGGAAATTCTCATTATTTTTCGGTTAATTTAATTCAAAAAATGTATACGTATTTTTACAAAAATAAATTATTTTTCATAAAAAAATTAAGCGTGATAGCTAAAACTAGGATTATCCTTTATTAGCTTTTAGAAGTAAGTGAGTATCAACAAAAAAGTCCGGTTGTCGTTTTCGAAATATGTCAACGAATAGTGCTTTGCACAACTTAAAGCAACTTAAGCTTTTTTTTAATTCATTTTTTTTTTGATCTTGTATAATTAATTTACACTACAGAAACCTTTTGAAGGTTTATACGTGGCGCAAATACCAATATTGCCCCTGTCGCCACGGCATTTCGTTATCCATACATTTTGTCGGCTACAGCCGTCACTCGGCGTCCGAGGCACGCGTTCTCGCATTCAGCCGTGGCGTTCAAAAGGTTAAAGACTGGTATAGCTTGCCTTAGACGGGCCCTTTATCAAAATTTGTTGGGGAGGGGACTGAAGGGTAAAGATTTTTTTACAAGAGCCTGTAGCCCGGGGGCCCCGTATTATTGATACGGCGGAAGCTACGCCCCTGTTTAACCTTTTGAACGCCACGGTAAACGGCGAAAAAGCGTGCCACGAGCGCTCGACGACGGCTGACGCAAATGTATGGAAAACGGCATATCGTGGCGTCAGGGGTACGGAATTCTGCTGTCGGCTACAGCCGACTGAGCGTTCAAAAGGTTAAAGCGTGCACCGCTATAATCAAGGCACCTCAATGAAAACAAATTAACTGTACACGTTAGAAAAGGACAGACGGTCTTTTACCAGCTTATTGGGCATCTTATAAAGCCCAGATATATTTGAAACTTAATTGCAACTTATGCCCGGTTCCTTAGGAATGCGGCATTACTGGGCAAAGTACTATTTTTATGCATTGTTAAACTAGATGTAATTTAAAAATCAAATATTAAATGCATGTTAAAAACTGTATAAGAAAGCTTTTTTTTTTTTTTCAATTTCTCGTGGACAAGTTCACAAAAATTAAAGCAAAACATTAACCTCACCTCACATTTTGGCTAAAACATAGCCAATAAAGGTGCATTTTGAGGTTAGAAACTTGTTTACCAAATAAGACAAGTAAGGATGGATCGAGTTTACTGAACACAACAATAGCTTTGCGACACGATCATACTGTAGAATTTCTTTTTATTCGGGTACGAAAAATGCATAAAAAAGTTGACTCTCAAAGGACAGCAAACAGCGCCGACGAGATTTAAAAGTCGCATTTGACGTTTCCTAAGCGACAAGCTCTCGTAGGGCCTACCGACGGTGTTGGTTACTATTACTACACGTGCGGGAAAAAATATTTTGTGTAAGTATTTGAACATAAATCTGTTGAAAATCTAAGAATTATTTTGTGTGTTAGTTGGGATTGGGGGTGGTTAACGAGGTGAGTGTTTGGTGTTAGTTTTATTATCCGGGGCAATAAGGAGCCCCCCGATGGGGGCACTAATACGTGCCCTAAGGAAATGGACTTTGAAGTCATTAGCGATCGCTTGCCCGGTTCGCGTAAGCGTGTTAATGATTCTACGGATGTTCTATTAGCAAACGCGATTCAAGTCTGCCAGCCTCTGCTTCTGCTCAGCATACGTAGGTATCAGTGGCGAAGCGTCAAATATTTCTTAAGGGAAGCCGGAAGAATTCGCCCAGCTCATGTTTATCATGTCAGCCCAAATCAAGTGGTCGTAATCGAGTTGTTATTGAGTTGAGTTTATAGACGCTGATTCAGCCAACTAGTTTTTAAACAGTTCTTTACTCACACATGGTTACACGGCAACTGTTCCCACTTTTAATGTGACGCGAATAATAATAATAATAAATCGGGGGACAATCTTTTACATAAATCGATCTAGTCCCTAAGTTAGCTCTAAAGGCTTGTGTTATGGGTACTAGATGACGATATACATACTTGTATAGGAAACATCCATGACTCAGGAACAAACATTCGTGCTTATCAGACAAATATTTGCCCTTACCGGGGATCAAACCCGGGACGCTAGCTTCGGAGGCAGGGTCACTCCCAACTAGGCTAATCGCGTCGTCGTCGAATGGGATTGGTTAGAAATATTCCAGTATACTAGACGATGGAGGAGCTTACTAACTGCATTGAGTGCTCCATTAGTGACTGTAGGGTTATCAAAGCACGACGTCTCAACAGAAAAACTACTCAGAATGGCAAAGTTACCTGGGTACCCACACAGACGACAGTAGCCCTTACCTTCCTCGGCCAGAAAATATCAGAAAAAGTATTCTGTTTTTATACTAGCCAGTATAGAGATTTACCAACTTCCGTCTATTCAGTGCAACAAATGTTGTCGGTTTGGTCACATTAAAGCTGCCTGCCGCTCAAAGCCCCGCTGCTACAAATGTGTTCATCCCCATGAGGGAGAGCCACGCCTGTTTTGTTCAGGGCCTCATATAGCTACAAACACATCATGTCCTGACATGCTCGCCAAAAAGCGATAAAGCTGGTTATGTCGGAGAATATCCCTTACTCCGAAGCTGCTGCACGATTCCGTTTCGAAAATCTTTTGCAGATACAACATGCCTCCAATCTCCAGTTCCGGTGCAAAAATCACATCCCATCTCACCAAAATCGCGTTCCATCTTGCGCCTACTCACCTTACGCAGTTCTTATTATTATATTAATTGGAATTCCTATATATTATTTTTTTATAGCTTATTTACCTAACATTGCAATTCTCTGGACATCTGTTAGTAATATAGTAATCATCTATACCTAAAAACTGGGCCAAAAGTCACCCGTGCGTGCTAGCCCTAAGTGACAGCAGAGTTTATCCGGGAAACCCCCGCTACTCGTTATACTCGTATAAAGTACAATACACATTAGTGTAAACAACTTGCGCGTGGTATTTAAAATGTGTGAGTGAATTCGATTTCCAGCGATGAGACATTGAACGAATAATAAAACTAGTGGCTCCGTGAGCTGTAGCCCTCGCGACAAACTTAACTTTGCCGTTGAAAAACTGAAATCCCCATACATCGACATAGGTCGGTTAAGTTTCCTAACATCGCAAATAAGAATGTAATTGCAAAAACCCCCATATATCCGCCATTTTGAAAAATATGTTATATAATTATCGACCGAGTCGACTCGAGTACCCTAGAGGTGCACTAAGGAGGGATTTTTTGAAATTCCATTCCTCTAGGTGTGATAAAGATTGTATGGAAAATACTACGTAACAGGCCCCCTATTCTCGGTGCATTCGAGATAATATCGTTTGCGAGATTAAATGTCAGATTGTCAGTTGTGTCAAACAACTGTATGCACTAACGTTTAATCTCGATTGTGAGATTATTTCGAATGCACCGAGAATTGGGGGCCAGTGCTTTTGTATTGAACTATTGCTTAAAGATTGGCTTAGTTTTAACGTTGACTGCATATAAAACCATCAAGTTAATGATTTAAATTGCAGTAACTAGTACTGAAAATATTATAAGATTATCTACCCTCTTTTCGCGTCAGACGTTAGTACTATTAACAATTCTGTGGCGTCGGGGGTTAATAAAAATAAGGATAAACGCCTAAATCGCCTTTATCCCAGTGATTCATTGCTTTCAATTATGCACACAATAAGGAAGTTTCCTGAAATATTCTAATTACTTACTTAGTCCATCAGTTTAATTATTAATAATAATAATCATATAATTCATAAAATAAAAAAACCGACTTCAAATAACCATTGAAAAGTAAGTTTTTTTTTTGACATTTTATTTATTATCCTGTGATTTAACGACACACATTTACTACATCAACTATGCAGCAATTTAATCGCCAACCGTGAAATACTCAACATTTAGGAGTTCCGGTGATCATCTGTGATCTTCATCAACAGTTCCACTTCACCAAATAATGCTTTTGGAACGTTACTGCTTGAGTTATTATAGAAAATATTAAAATTGCTATATGCTTGCATCGATTCCTCATTGATCCTCTCATCATAACTCAACTTTGACTACAGCGGGACCAAACTGGAGGTATACCCTACCGGTTTAAAAAAATAATTTCAAAATCGGTTTATAAATGACGGGGTTCTGAAGTAACAAACATAAAAAAAAATACAGCCGAATTGAGAACCTCCTCCTTTTTTTTGAAGTTGGTTAAAAATATCGAACACGTATCTTTTACAACCTTTGGCTCTACATGAGATCTGCGCAGAGCGAATAGAGATTCTGCTAATAAATCAATAAATTCGAATAGAGACGCTAAGTGATTCTGTAGCGACTTGTGAGCGAGATTTCTCATCCCACTCTTCCGCACGATTACTTAGCGTTCCTGAATAGAGGCGCTGATAACTTTTTGACAGTGCGAGCCATATATGGTCTCGTCTTGGCAACTTTTACATGAAAATGTTTTTGGTGGGATTATACTAACTATAATTACAATTACACGAATTATAGGTACTTACTTATCTCTAAAGTCATGAATTTAAGATTGCGCGGCCTATGCGCGGCGAGCAAGGTTTCATCTTGTTATGAATTGTGAGTTTAGTGCGCGGGAGGCCCTTTGTGATTCATTAGATACTAGCGTTGGGCAGGCTATGAACTTAAAACGAGTTTGAGGGAGTAATTCCTTTTACAAAACGAGGTGGTACAATGTCCTACCTCAAATGAGACGAGGTACTACGCGGAGCTAACGCCTCGCTCTCCTGTCAGCGTATCACACTGTACAGAACGGACGGCGCTCGTTTGTCTCACTCACACCCTGAGTTACTCGCTACGTTGTCTATGCTACGCTATCATCTATTTCGCCTCACTCGTGCCTCACTCGCATGGTTCGTTCGGCTTATTTTCTATCAGTGGGACATGAACATTGAAGTGGGACATTTTTACGAAGTGAAGTTTTGTGACAATCTAACAAAATGAGTAACACATTTGAGGTGCCTCATGTATGAGTAACTCAACACAATAATGCGTGTATCTAATAAGATACACGCATTATTACGTCAGTTGAGAATATTCGAAGGTGCATGACGTGATGATACGTAAAGTTTTATAGGTATTAACGAGGAAATAAAAAAACGACGTTGAAATTAATAACCGTCATCAATTTCGTTTATTTCTGTCAGCTTTTTATTGATTTTATCCTATTTCTGATTCAAACTTTTATTATTACTATCCGGTAGATATCCAGCCGGATAATAAAATAAAATCATGGCCGGATAGGCGGGATACCGTTTAGTAACATTAGTAACCGGATATCCGTTGCATATCTAGTTTTTATAATGTTTATGATGACAGTCTACTGTTTTAACTTTTTCTACTATTTATTTCGTTTTTTTCCAGATAACAATGTGTTACAACGGGATGTGTTTGTGGTGTATTCCCATCGAGATCGGGTGCCTCGTGTTTGCTATTATAAGCGCGGTAAGTCAAAAAAACTCCAAATATTGCGTTACGTAATACTTAAACGCTCCCTAATTTATATTATGTGTGTGATACAATGTGTTAATTAAAAGCAGGTCCCTCCACTCTACCGTTTCCAGGACCGGTTTGTGCCAGTATGGTATGGGTCCCGAACGTCACACTGAATCACACCCTAAGGCGCTTTTTGTCCTCAGATCGCCACAGGACTTGTTCTCGTTGCTAGCATCATCACGGGCATCCTCATCGCCACTGGTACCGCATACGCAGCATCACAAGCCCAGCACATCGACTTTGGCCGATATAGCGTGCCGACCATAGCGCCATGGAGCAGCGACCGAATATCAGTAGATGCGGGCACTGCGTACATCGACTTTGGCCCGTTTAGCGCGCCAAGCATGGCGCCGTGGAGCAGCGTCCCAAGACCAGCAGCTGCGGGCACTGCGGTGATGCTAGGCGGCATCGCTGCGGGCATCTTTGTGCTCATACAAGGATTCGCGGCGCTGGTTGGTTTTATCTTCTCCGTGCTGCTGTGCCACGGGGTCTCTAAGGTGAGTGGATGGTTTTGATGATGGTGAGATCTATTACCCATCAATGCACAACAAAAAAGGTAATGTATTTATCAGCCCATGTACCGTAACCTGGGGTTACATTCACCTATTATAAAATTAAAACGTCTTTATCTTTTATAATTCATCATCATCATCATCATCATCAGCCATAAAACATCCACTGCAGGACATAGGCCTCCCCCAAAAATGGGGGGATTTGCCATAGTCGCCAAGCGGCAGGCGGGTTGGCGACCGCAGTTGGTCGTGATAGTGCTCGAAGGACGCTGCTGCCCATCCTTCGGTTGGTCCCTCTGTCGCCCTTTACGACACCCACGGGAGGAGATGGGGTGATGCTATTCTTAGCCGGCACCACACGGCAGGGCACTTTAATAATTACGCGTTAAAAAATATATAAAAAAATTAGGGATATCAACTTTTGTAATATTTGCAATATTCTAAATATTGACATCATAATTTAAACATGTTACAAGAAAAGAAAATGTTATGATCAAAGTTAAACTGAGGGGGTTATATTGATACCCTATGCTTTTTAACGATACACTATGGTTTTCGAAAGCAACCCATTACAGAAGCATTTGTTTCAAAGAACGGACGAAAAAAATTGGTTCATGGGATCAAATGTTATAGTTTTTTTTGTAGTTTTGGGGTAACTTTGATCAAAATAAAATTCACCATTTTTAAAAAGTTAATCAACTTTATTAAATGTTTACTTATAAATTTAAATAGTACATTATTAAACAATAAATGAGATCAACTTTATTTCAAGTAATCAACGATCAATGTCACCCCACATAGATGATCAAAGACACCCCACCCCATAAATGAAATGATGGTGATAAAGTACATCATTTGAATTTATGACACAAAACATAATACAAGGTTTCCATATAATACATTTCTGAAAGCTAATATGCATGGCAAACGTGTCACCGCAATACCCACTTTGTTAGATTAGAAGTTACTCAACCATTAAATAAAGTTAAAATTGTCACTTACATTTCGGCATTCACGCCGTCGACAACGTTTTTATTTACTGCGTCATAGAAACTAAAAAGAATGGCTATCGGTCTTGCCAACCTTAAAAAAGCCTCATGAACACGTTTAGAAACAGAGTTATTTGAATTTAACAATAAAATGAAGTTTTTATCAATGTAACCACAAGAATCAAAATAACCCCAGTTTACAGTACTTGTTCCTTCAGAATCTTACCAACAACAAACTTAATAAAGTTTCCGGTCAGTCAGTGTGATTGTGGTGTGATGGTGTAAAAAGGGGTTAGGGTTAGGGTTCCGTACCTCAAAAGGAAAAACTGGAACCCTTATAGGATCACTCGTGTGTCTGTCTGTCTGTGCGTCTGTCACAGCCAATTTGCGCCGCAACTACTGGACCGGTTGAGTTGAAATTTAGAACAAATATGTAAGTGGGTGACCGCAACACGAACGTGTAACTAATAAATGAATTTTAAACACGGTGGCCTCTTTTGGGTATTAGAAAAAAAAAAGTTTTGCAATCGATGGCGTGTAACATATGAAATAAAAGGGCTTATTATGCGCGTCTTAAATTTTTTTTTTTTATAATTTTATTATAAATAGTTTTGAAGTTAGGAAAATAGGCGAATATTTACTGCCGATCAACTGAGCCTAAAATTTTGAAAATAATAAAGATAAAAATTATTTCCCTATAGATTCCAGGTAAACCTATAAGAAGTCTATCGTATATAAAGTAATCTAGGGAATTTTCATATAATCACAGAACTACGATTGCCAACTATTTATGGGGCAAATATAGCATTTTCCAGTCAAAGGTATAAATAAAATATTATAGTACACTGAAAGAAAATATATAGGTAGTACTTTGAAGAAAAACCTTTGAAAAAAGTGTAAGGTATATTTGATATATATATATCATGAAGATGTGTAATAGGCTAGTTTCCTGAAAAATTCTAATTAGTCCGTCATTTACATTATAAAAAAATATTGAACACATATTTTTTCTTTTGTCAATTAAACAAAAAATGACGAAGATATAGTGCGTTGAAGTTCCGCGTGACGTCATGACTTTGCACACTTTTTACCATTAAGTGACGTCATGAGCCCCCACTCCCGAACTTTGATGCGCGTTATCTTTGTCAATTTTGTGGATTTGATAAAGCCAAACATACGTGTTCAATATTTTTTCATAATCTAACCGACGGACTAATTAGATTTATTATTTTTTTACCCAGGAAACATCCCTATTATTTTAATTTCATCTAATTGATCCTTAAATTGTCGTTTAGCGTCGCCCTGGGCAGGTGAAGGCATACTTCATCTATGGCGTGACCGCCACGGTCCTGTACGTCATCGCAGCCATCATCTGGCTCTCCACCGGCCGAGGTGTTGGCCTTGGCCTCTGTATACTTTTTGGATGTGGTAAGAATACTTACATTTTACCACCAATCCATTTCCAGGAAGCAGCGCCACCGGCGCCAGGTACTTAAAAAAATCACACCATCTTTTTATCAACTTGGTCATCCTGAGGGCTTAGCACACAAATTTTTATCGCGCACATAAAGCATCTGTCACTTTTTTACAATAGTGCGGGTGCGAAAGGGACGAATGCTTTATGTGCGCAATTAAAATTAGTGTGCTAAACCCTCTGACAAGCATTAAGCTGCGTTTCGACGCGGTGCGCGATGAAAAACTCCACCAATAGGATGTCCGCAATCCTATATTGGTGGATTGTTCCTCGCTCACCGCTTAGCTGACTCACATAGCTCTCGTGGAAACGCAACTAGTGTAAGCTAGCCACTGACCTACAATATAACTGTGCAATATCACTGGTTGCACAATTATATTGATCGTCAGTAGATGCTATTGACGGTAATATCGACTACTGCCAATCAATATAATTGTGCAACCAGTGATATTGCACAGTTATATTGTAGGTCAGTGGCTACTCATACTCATACATGAGGCACCTCAAATATCACACTCACTTTGTTAGATTGTCACAACACTTCACTTTGTAAAAATATCCCACTTCAATGTTCATGTCCCACTGATAGAAGACGAACCGAGCGAATCATGCGAATGAGGCGAAATAGATGATAGCGTAGCATAGACAACATAGCGAGTAACTCAGAGTGTGAGAGAGAAAAACGAGCGCCGTCCGTTCCGTACGCTGACAGGAGAGCGAGGCATAAGCTCCGCGTAGTACCTCGCCTCATTTGAGGTAGGACATTGTACCACCTCGTTTTGTAAAAGGACTTACTCCCTCAAACTCGTTTTAATTTCATGTCCTGCCCAACACTAAACGCAACTTTAATAGAGTTTAATGTACATTTTGGCGCGCGTGCTCCCATTCATGAGTCTGGTCTGGCGGTGAGGGTTGAGGCTATGATTCTGAAGCCTGTTTTTCGTTTTCAGTAATCTATTCTTCCTGTCTCGTGCTCGTGTACCAGTACTACAAACTGCTTGAAGGTGAAGGTGTGCAAGATAGCACTACACGTACAACATAAATAAGTCATTTTTTTAGTATGGGAGTGATATGGAAACCCATAAGTTAAAAAAATGAAGGCAGAACTGTTTAAAGAGGACTTCACGATTTTTTTCTATCGTATCGATTTCATCAAATCGTGTTTTACAAATAGTTATTTTTTCAAATATATATTGAATATATATTGTATTCGCTTTGCCAAATCAAATAGTTTTTGTTAAGAAACCGTTTAAGTAAAGCCGATTTAGGTCTTGCCAGCGCCTTAATTCCTTCAAAATATACTAACTCCGCTGGTTACGTTACGACGAAATACATCCTAAAATAATAAAAAGATGTAAACCAGACATTGCTGAAGTCTAAAGCTACCTAGTAAATACATCATTCATAAGCAGCGTCTGTCCAGAACCTGTAAAGCTCTCCTTAATCAAACCACTCTATAAAAAAGGAAGCAAAGAATGTGTAGAAAACGACATACCAATCTCTCTTATTCCCGTTGTTTTAAAAATATTTGAGAATGCGTTAAATGAAAGTATATCGTAATTCTTAAATAAGTTTAAAATATTTTAAACCAATACAGTTTGGTTACCAGAAAGAAAGGAAAATCAACGTCATTGACTGCCGTCTCGATGGTAAATAAAATTTTGGGCTGCATGGACATGAGTTTACCAGTCACTGCAATTTTTTTCGATTGGGGCCGGGCTTTTGATTTTGTTTGCCACGAAACACTCCTGGCCAGATGTGAGTCTTACAGCATAAGAGGAGTAGTCAATGAATGTTTCAGGGACTACCTGTATGCAACGACCCAGTTTGTGGAAGTAACTCGAACTGATTCTGCCAATACTGTGAACGCTTACAAGTCTTCCACTAAGGTAAATGGGGTTGGTGTTCCACAGGGTAGTATCTTGGGAACCCTGCTATATTTATTGTACATAAACGACCTTCCCAATATAACAAATGTTTACTGTGTTCTGTTTGCTGATGACCTTTCCATCGTCATACCATGTCGGGATGCCAGAACTTACAACAATGATATAAATGTGACAATTAATAACGCTATAAGCTGATTAAATAAAAAATATTGAAATTTTAACCTAGGTAAGACAACAGTTTATAAATAAAAACGGTTAATAAGCATTTAAGCACCCACTAACAGACTGTAACAGATCCTGTCAGACCACATTTTTAGGTATATGCTTAGATTATGCTCTTGGAGCGATCACATTAATAAATAGTGCAGCAGAGTAAACTCATTTGCGTATGCTTTGTGGAGTGGAAAGTAGTGGATACTCACCAAGATTAGTAACAGAGAGACTGCAAAACAGTCTTATCATGGATACGTTTGCTCCCTGCTTAGATATCGCATTGCACTCTGAGGATATTCTAGTCATGCAAAACGAGCGCTGTTAGCACAAAAACAGTGCGTCTAGGCAATGTGTAATGCAGACATTTTGAAATCTGGTTAGCTGCTATACAGAACCTTGAAACTCATGACTGTGCTAAGCATGTACATTTATGAAATTTGTTTATTAGTAAGAAACAAAAAAAGACATATGTAAGATTAATGCAAGGTACCCTTACCACAGTATAAACAAGTAAGCAGTATGTTGTCTCGGCAGTGTCCTCGAAATAATTACCTACGGCCTACCTAATATTAATTATTTCTACTTCGTTCTTATTTCTAGTTTCAAAAGTGACACTGTACTGTATGTATATATATATATATATATATATATATATATATATATATATATATATATATATATATATATATATATATATATATATATATAATGTATGTATTTTGCTTTTAACATATCCAAAATATCAAAATTTCTCGAGCCATAATTGTGTACGGTATACCGAAGTTCACCGAGATTTCGAAGAATACTGTATACTTGATTATACTGGTGTTTTCGCTTAATATAGAGACAGCCAATTTCATATCCAAGGCTAGACGGGTAGACCTTTTTCCAGGATTTAAAATACATATAGAGGTCATTTTGTCTGAATATTTTTGCACGAAAATATACGTAAATCTTATATTTATACCACACTGGCAATACATATAAGTATTAGTAAATATTTGAATAAGTGCATGCATGTGAGATTGAGGTATGAAAACTTAATTAAAAAAGTTGTCTCTCAGACTTTAGCAGACAGCCAGCGCCATCGACGTAAGTATTTCTGGTGCTTGCAGCACTCGAGCAGCGCGCTGCAGCGTTGACGTCTGCCGTCGGATTTTGATTCGGTATCCAAGTTGCCTATATAATGTGCCGAGACTCCCGATCTGCTACTACATAATCACAAGATCTTATATAAGATGCGAAAACAAAGATGTTTCTGAACTCCACACTACTGCGAAATTTTTCTTGCAAACTCATTTTAGGGAGGTGTTGGACACCGCTCAATCTATTTAATTATACTTTCCTAGAAAACAGAACAGTGAGTGACTGACCAACAATTCACAGCCTAAACAAATGGTCCTATAGATTTGAAATTTGGAGTAAATATTTTTTGAGTACCTACCCTCTAGGGGAGCACTAAGGAGGGTTTTTTTATATTCAATCTCTAAAGGGAAAAGATCGCGGGCGAACCTGTGTGTTCACGATTACAACATATGGCAGTGGTAATGGCAATTCTTAACAAAATGTTGATCTTTAACCCATTTTTAGGGTTCCGTACCTCAAAAGGAAAACTTATAGGATCACTTTTTTGTCCATCTGTCTGTCTGTTTGTCCGTCTGTCCGTCTGTCTGTCTGTGTGTCAAGACCGTTTTCTAAAGAACGCGGTATCATGTTGAAATTAATATGAACTACTCAAATCTGCAATCTCCTGGAGCTGTGAAAAAATGAACCTTCTAAGTCAATGCAATTAAAAGATACAGCCGTTTATGCCTCATATTTTGATACTTTCAAGGGAATCCAAATATAATCAAAACCTATAGGGTACTTTTGACGTTGACCTAGAATCATGAAATTTGGGAAGAAGCAGTGTCTTACAGTACAAGTAAAGGAAAAAGTCCGAAAACTAAATAAGTAGTTACGTCACAAAAAAAAATGTTTAACGGGATATCCTTTGCAATGTCTTATCACAATCGACGGTTGCACGGAGATAAGAGCTTACAAAAGTAATTTTTGTCTTATTTCATAGGTAGGTTGAAAATAAATGGTTTTGCGGTTGTCAAAAGGCATTTTTTTGAATTTTTAGGGTTCCGTACTTACAAGATACTGTCTGTTTTTTAAACGACTCCCGGGCATGGCTAGTCATGCTCGCCCCCGGACAGACAAGGATGTCACCTTTTAAGAGGAGTGTGAAGTTACGGCTATTTATACAAAACGCAATAACGATTTCCTCCCCTTAAATGTTAACCGATTTTCACCATTTTTTAAAAAGTTGTCAGTCAGAACAAAATGTAGGTCTATACGTTTTGTTTTTTTCACTATAATCAATAAATTCAGTTTTATTGTTGTTTCAGTATTCTTATACAAAACAAATTTCGGCGTTTATTTGACTTTGTTGATCTTTAATCAATATTCAAAAAAACGTATACTTAGACCTAAATTTTATTCTGACTGATAACCTATCAAAAATTGGTCAATATCGGTTAACATTTAAGAGGTGGAAAACGTTATCGCCTTTTGTATGAAAAGGCTGATTTTTGCCGTTAGGTCACGGTCCTATAGCGCTTTGACCACCGCATGCCACGCCCCAGCCAGTCACTGACGCATCGCTAAAATCGCTGGGTATCAGTTATCAGTCGCCTCCTTATTTAGGTATTTCAAGTGAACACTATTCCTTATACGATAGAAGTCATTCTCACTTAATATTAGTCATAAACAATCCAAGCACAAAATAGAATACGGGGAATCCCAGCAAGTGAAAACAGACGGTGTTGCCAGTAACTAGAATGAGTAAGATGCCAATTATAAACACATTCATAAAATGAAATGAAAAATAATAATTGCGGTGGTATTATTACGTACGAATCGGCTGCGCCTAATCTTTAATGCTTTAACTACTCAAGTCGCACTGAGTCTAACTGTGACGTCACAAAATATATCACGACATAATGCGACCAATCAGCGGCATATATCGCGTCATCGGCGACTAATAGCGGGCAAGGCGTCATCCATCCATCAATCGGAAGAGAGCTCAAGATCTCTTTCGCCACGCAAGCGCTAAGAAAGCACATACCATTTGAACTTTTCTTAATATTATACATACATACATACATACATAGGATCACGCCCGAAATCCCTAATGGGGTGGGCAGAGCCACAAGACTACTTGTGGCCACGTTCGATTATTTAGTCCTAAGATGGTATGATGAACCGTATGGTGACAGGTGATCAGCCCATCGCCCATACAGATAATCCACCATGTTGGAGAGGACCCGTCCCTTAGTCGACTTTTACGACATGCCGGGATGATAAGCATCTGCACGCATTCTATGCTATTTCTTCACTCCCAGTGCAGCAGAGGAGTCCCCGGTGCAGCAGAGGAGTTTTATATAAACCAACATATTTAAATCAAAATTGTATGCAAATACTTTTGCATTAAAACATAATTTACTGAGTTGCTGAGTCCATAATTTCACCTGCCATCCACATCATCAAGCCTGTCCAGGTCATCTAACCTGTGTCTAGACGCACAGACAGTTATTATGCCAACTAAAAAACTAAAAATTTAAATTTGAACTAAGTATTAACGAAAAACTTAAAAATGTTTCCAAGTACCTATTAGCATGAGGTTTAAATAGTTTTTTTGCTTTTTTAATTATTTCAAATGTTTGTTTTGATATTGATTAAATATTAAAAAACTTGGGAGATTTAAATTCTCTAGTCTTTCATTGATAAAAAAAAAAGTTACGTTACGCGTTGTACGAACCCCCTCCCGCTCCTGTAACGCATCGTAATGTTTTACAAGACCCCCCCTCCCCCAAATTGCGTTAAGTACGTAATACTTGAACGCCCCCGTGACAAGGACGGTAAGGGGTTAAAAAATCACGAAATTAGTGTGATTTACTTTATGGATGACCCCCAAGGTATGTTAGTACGAGTACCTACAATGTACACAAAGTTGTTTTATAGGAACAAAGAGAAAGCTTTTAACATGTTAATATTATTTTCTAAAATTAATAACGACCGCGGTCTGTGGATAAACGAAATTATTAATTCACCAAGTCATTCGGCTCAAGATAGAATGTGCCCCCCACATAGGGGGTCGTCCACAAATTACGTAACGCAAAATTCTCAAATTTTTGACCCCCCCCTCCCCCCATGTAACAGGACCGTAACGTTTAGCCGGGACCCCCCCCCCCTCCCTCCCCATTCCGTTACGTAACAGGTCCTTTGTAAAAAGTTTTTGCCTAATATTCAGGTAGAAAGATTTATATTTTTAAATAAAATACGAAAGTGTAGTTTCAAGGACGACATAAGAATTATTCTGAGAATTCTACAGTACGCCCAATTTGAAATGAGCGCTGACGGCCATACATTTTATATAGCCATCAGCGCTCTTTTTACATTGGGCGAGGTATAATCATCTATGAACGTATTTCGGTTCCATTTGTTAATAATATAATTATAATTTCATGAGTTTACATTAATTGTACAATATTACAAAATCGTGACGTAACGCCAACCTTGAACCCCCTCCCTCCCCCAACGTAACAAGACCGTAACGCTTGGCCAGACCCCCTCCCTCCCTCCAAATTGCGTAACGTAATTTGTGGACGACCCCTAGCTTGGCACATGGCCGTTAATCTTTAATAAACGAAGTTAACATTTCGAGTAACGGATTAACTTTTAAGTTAACTTTAATAATCGTTAACGGACTCATAAACTTCCGTTAAAACAAGTAAAGGTCGTTAATCGTTACTTACTTATTAACTATTTGCCAAAAGGACACTGCACGGACCGTATATATATTGATGTTTATAAAGGGGACTAAGCAGGGCCGGATTTAGGTGACCGTCAAGGTGGCGTACACCAATAAGATATCCAGGATTTGATGATGCCAATAAATAGTACCCAAATAGTACCGAATTAGTACCTATTTAAAAAAATTAGTACCCTTGTAGTTTTCGAGATATAAGGGGCAGTAGGTAGGTACGCCACCTTGACGTCAAGGTGGCGTACACCGAGTGAATCTCTGGATTGGCAGTGTTCCCGGAAATTCTGTATGAGCCAAAAATTAGTACCCAAATAGTACCCCTGGCCCTTAAAATCTCATCAGCGTAGCTATTGTAGAAGCTGAGATATTTGACTATTTAACTGAGTAAAAATTTGCGCACCGTCAAGGTGGCGTACACATCTTTTACAGCAAGATTTCACCCAGAAGGCCTTCGAATTTTTCAATCGGCTATATCCCAAAAAATACTACCCGAAATAGTACCCCTTTTACGATCAAAACAATACTGATAATATATGTGGAACTTAGAAACAAATTCAACCAAACTTCTACATACAAATCCATTTTAGTACAGTCGCATATAAAGATCAAATATGTGTTGCAAACTACTTGCCATGACTGACATCAACGATTTAGAATGGTGGTATGTTGTACTAAGCTTTCAGGCAAAGTGATTCTTACACAGCTGCTTGAAGGTGCACAATTGCTTAACTTAAAACATTTTAAGCGCAATTAGACAAAATATTTTTTTTGCTGTTTACCTGTTTTGCGGGCCGGGTGCCGGCGGTGCGCGTTCGTGTTATTATTATTGTCAAGATGACCATCGAACTAGACGGATCTACTAAAGAAAATATTTAAATATTTGATGTGATTTGTTACGTGCGGTGAAAAGTTGAATTACAGTTTTTCTACGATTGTTCGTTTGATTAACGATGCACAGCAAAAAATGTAAGTACCTACAAGCTGTTGCTTTTTGTGATTTTAATATTCTTATAAAGATCAATAAGTACCTACTTATACTCAAATTATTATGAAGGATGATAATATTTTTTTTATTTTTTGTGTATAAAACAGCTACAAGATGGTTGATCAATTTCTAGCAGATAGTTACATTATCACCTCGATTTTTAGCATTTGAATTTAAAGATCAAATTTGAACATAATTTCCATTAAAACACAGTATACCTATATTGGATTATATTTGTTGCACATTGTTCAATACTGTTTTTGTTGTTGTGTTATTGTTAAATACAAAATGCGTTAAAATTCAAATGCTAGAAAAGAAGTATAGATATATTATATAAAAGTTGCTAATAGAGTTGACAAAACTTATGAACTTGCGATAATTCTGTCAAAAAAAAATCGACACGCATTTGACTAATTTCTTATGAATTTTGCCATGCAATGCAAGTAATGTAAGTAGACATTACTTAGGTAGATTCTTAATTGAAATAAAAAAAAAACATACATTTTTCCAGGTGACGAGATCAAACGACTGGTGTTGACGAAGGGGATTTCTTCCGTTAAGGAAAGCTGAAAATACTGAAATGAGATTCAAGTAGGTGAGTATCAATAATTATTTATTACATCCACTCTAATATTATAAATGCAAAAGTAACCGTATATCTGTGTATCTGCCTATTACGCTTTCCCAAAGTAATCGCGATAAAAGAATTTCACGCAGACGAAGTCGCGGGAACAAGCTACGTAGGTACTCGTAAAAACCCGGCCTTTGCGCCGTCGGTCGGCGAGTTAAAAGATAGATAAGGATTTTAAGACAAAAGATTTTGCTTCGGCAAAAAGGAGAATTCCACGTAGAGGAGAGAGCTAATTTCACTAAATGTGTACTTACTTTGTGCGTTATTTTATGTGTTTATTTGTTAGGTTTAGCAATTATTAGCATCGATATGATAGGTAGTTTATTAAAACTTTAGAAAATACTCATGTATGGCTTTTGGACATGGAAGTGGTAAATATTTACCATAATCGCGCTAACCATAAAATATAATTTTATTACTCATTAGAATCATCGTTACCAATTATCATAGTATTCATGTATTGTTCTAAACACTGTTTTTGACTTATAACTTCCATGTCCAAAAACCAAACATGAGTATTTTCAAACATTTTGGATAAAAAAAAAAAAAAAAAAATTAGAATACAATAAAATCAAAATTTAAATCAATATCAAAGTATTAATAATAATTAATATTATACATTAAAATAATAACTACAACTTGATTGAAGAATAAAATTATAATTAGAAACACGGACTCTACCGAGAGCTCTAGTTTTGATGCGATTTAATGTTCGATGTTTCGACATCTACATATCTATCTAGTAATATACCTACTATTGATTTTGACCCTTATCTCTGATTCTTAACATATTGTATATAAAAATATTTCCTTTTCACATCAGGAATGCAATCTTCCATATGTAACAGCGCTAACATATATTTTTCAGAGATGCACATAAAAACGAAAACGCTGCAAGTGCTGCAAGAGAATGACCGACAGCCCAACACAAGCTACACCATCAAGTTCTCACTGCAATTTATTTACTTGCGAAAGAACGACAGCCCATCACAAGTTTCACTATCAAGTTCTCACTACAATTTATTTACTTGATAAAGTAAGTTTAAAATTATAGTATACGTTTAGTTAGAACGGTATAAATAGTTTAGTTATATACGTATTAAATATTATACCCAAATAGTACAATGTATAGAAAAAATATACGGTGTTGATTTTATATAACATTATGTATATTATAGTGGTCTTTAACTGTTACTTGTTGATATATGCCAAAATATTTTTAATGTTATATTTTTGTATTGTGATTGCGATTAGTAATAAGAATCTTACTTATTTGTATATTATATCCATGATGATATTCACGTGAAGTTTGTCTCAACAAACTCGGACTACCATAAGTTCATATTTTGTTGTTTAATTGTTGATACGCTTATTTAGTAAGTCCATGACTGTATATCTGATCTCAATTGTAAGTGTTAATTGTAAATTAAACTTGGGCACAATCGTAATCGCTTAACTTTTAAAATATTTTTTACAAAGGTCAGTGAATTATTTTGCCATTTAATAGATAGTCTAAAATTATTTAAAAATTATTTACTGTTGCTTGGTGATTATTATGCCATATTGTTTTAAATATTATTCGTATTGATTCGTCATTAGAAAGACACACATACTTATTTATATTTGTATGGCATATCCGTGATGATATTCACATAAAGCCTGTGTCGGTCTCGGCAAACTCATAGATGACGGACTCTACCTAGGTGACTGATGATAGCTATAATTTAATAAGTTCTTTTGTAAACCTGTTTTATGGTTGGTACGCTTGTTTTACTCAAAATACATATTCTTTAAAATAGGTACCATTATCATGTAAAAGAAGTATTATGAAACAAGACTATTAAAAAAACAAAAAAGTATTTTCCTTAGTTTGTTCTATTTTGTACAACAGTCTTGATAACCACTTAACACACACACACACACACACACGAACACCCTAATATTCTGAAAAACTTTTGATTGAATAATCATAATTCAGAATTACCAAAATTCTGAAATTCATTCTATTTCTGAAGCCGGTCACTCATTACAATAATTTGAACTAGTAATGCTGAAGTTAGATTTAGCGTAGGATACATTTTATATTTTAGGTTATATTTTTAAACTAAAAAATGTTAACGGCAGAAGACCAATCAGAAATTAGATGATTGGGAATTAGAAACAAAGAATTAAAGAAACTATTTAGATATTTATTAGCTATTCCCAACTGTTACCACTGGTAATATTTATATTTTTGTTCCCACTTTCATTGAATTCTTAATGTTCAGCAAATATGTAAAATGTTAAGAATACATAAATAATAATATAAAAAACTAAATAAGTAAATCTGACCCACGTCCCTTATAAATATAATTTATCTAATTTCGACATAGGTGACAGTTGGTTGACTGTTACTTTTTCATATGTGACTGTTGTAGCAGCTAAAAAGCAATGTTCGGAAGGGGTGAAACTAAAATTACTACGTTTAATACAATCGGTCAGTCTGCCCCACCAAACATTCATCCCTTTTTACCTGCTCCAGCGTTATCAGCTATTTGCAAGTACATAGTTACGTATAGTGAATCAATTATTTTGTGGTTACTACTAGGAATAAACAATCCTAGACCAAAATGTATTCAACTGTAACAAAGTCGTTGGAACAATCCAATATTTTATGGTGTGTTAGTGCTCGCCTAAACACACGCGCCCACTAAAACCTACTCTTCTGAACCCACTATGAGGAAGCTGGATCATATTTAGTTAAATTTAAACAAGGACAACTAGCTTATCCAATGATATTCAACCAACAATATTAAAAATGAAATTGGTTCATTGCTTTTCGACGCGTCTGTACTTTTACTACGTAGAAGTTTGGTTGATTTTTTTTCTAAGTTCCACATATATTATCAGTATTGTTTTGATCGTAAAAGGGGTACTATTTCGGGTAGTATTTTTTGGGATATAGCTGATTGAAAAATTCGAAGGCCTTCTGGGTGAAATCTTGCTGTACAAGATGTGTACGCCACCTTGACGGTGCGCAAATTTTTACTCAGTTAAATAGTCAAATATCTCAGCTTCTACAATAGCTACGCTGATGAGATTTTAAGGGCCAGGGGTACTATTTGGGTACTAATTTTTGGCTCATACAGAATTTCCGGGAACACTGCCAATCCAGAGATTCACTCGGTGTACGCCACCTTGACGTCAAGGTGGCGTACCTACCTACTGCCCCTTATATCTCGAAAACTACAAGGGTACTAATTTTTTTAAATAGGTACTAATTCGGTACTATTTGGGTACTATTTATTGGCATCATCAAATCCTGGATATCTTATTGGTGTACGCTACCTTGACGGTCACGGATTTAGCCCCTGCCCTGCCCCTGGGCACCGGAAAAATGCCGCCCAATTACTGAATGCCGCCCCATTACTGAAATTTTACTCAAACTTATAGGTTATACATCTTCCAAATTTTGCCACCCTACAAAATTTGCCGCCCTGGGCACTAGCTCCGACTGCCCCTAGTGTAAATCCAGGGCTGGGAATAAGCACCTTATGTCAGATAGCTGTTGATTTTAATGTGATCCCTAAACGATTAGGTAGGTATTATTTACAAACTTATTATTTTTCCATGTTCTGCCGAAAGTTCCATACTTTATCGATTAACGTTAACTTCCGTTAAATGTTCCGAAATGCAACGGTTTTACGTTTAACGAAGTTAACTTTTTCAGTAGGTAACGGATTAGCGATTAACGAAGTTAACTATTTGATTAACGGTGCCCAGCGCCTCATCGGTCACCAGCCGCTGCGCACGTTAGTGGAATCAATGGCTGGACAAATATAAATATAAATATACCTACCTATATATTCCTCAACAGAGAATGTGTTGTGTGGGTGTATAATACTAACCTATATTGTAACTTAATTGAGTTAACTTCGTCGGCTACTCAATTACCTACCTATGTGACTATCGACTATCGCTCTTGACTCTCTTGGTGTTTTTGTTGCCACTTGAGCCAATGTTTACAAAAACCCAAGCCAAAGCTACTTCTGTGAAATACACATTTGCTGATGCGTTTATTGATGTAGCAAGGCATAAGCGGTAGCGGAAGTGTTGAAGTTGAAACAGTACCAATTTCAACAAGTACTTTATCATCAAAGTCGCTAATCGCCGCCGATCTTAAGATTGTATAAACGGTTACCTACTTTACGCAAATGATTTAGATGGAATGTTGAAGTTTGTCATCCTTACATTCAATTATTTAGCAGGTCATGCGCAGCGCGGATCGATATATCAACACAATAATTTCTGAGTTCACTATCAATGTTAACAAAACAAAAATAAATCAAAATCGGTTCACCCGTTTGGAAGCTACGATGCTACAGACAGATACATAGATTCACACGTTCAACTTATAACACCCTCTGTTTGCGGTTGGAGCTAAAAAAAAACCAACCAAACGCGTTGAATAGGGATGTTTCCTGGTAATTAGCAATTCTTATTAGTCCGTCAGTAAGATTATTAAAAAATATTGAACACGTATTTTTTACTTTATCAAATCAATCAAACCTCCTTCGGTTTTTTTGAAGTCGGTTAAAAATAAGAATGCTCGCTACCCGCTACTGCTTTTAAATTTTATGCCTCATACACCCATATCAGTTCTTAGTATAAATACCCCACATGTTTCTCCTTTAAAAGAGAGAGAAGCAATCCAATCCAATTTCAATCTTAACATGCGTCAACAATGTTCTAAATGAAAGCATTTTAATTTTGACTTATGTCCTATGAAATTTACATTTGGCGATTGATATTTCATGACCCCTTCGCCACATGCACCCAACAATAAGAGACAGCGCTATACTAACCGTTCAGTGTGTTTCACTCTAACGCGACAGTAATCGACCGGCACACATACACAGGCAGCATACAAAGTTAATCACGAAGCGGTCAGTGGCGCTGTCGACGCAAGTAGAAATCAAAATAAGGGAAGCGTTCGTTAGTTCCAAATTCGGCCGCATTGTGGAATAAATTGGTTTAATAATCGGGATTTCTGGCTTGCCTGCTAAGAGGGAGGGAGGGGGGAGGGAGGGGAGGGAGCCGCCGGCGCAGTTGAGGAAGATTCGCATCTGCATCGATTCGTGTGCAAGCGTCGAAATTTTAAGTATTAAAAACTTGGTAAGTAATTTTGATAAACTTCTTGAATTATAAATAAACATAAAATTACTGAGTATCTAAACCTAAAAAGATAACTCTTTTTTTAATAATGTTAAGTATTTATACTTACCTAAATCGTCAGGGTCTCACTCATTGTTTTCAATTATGTACATGTTTGTGAATCTTTAAGGTTCAATATGTATGAGCCTGAGCTTATAATAATAATAATTATGAATCCATAGAGAAATCTTAAAAAAGCTGGTTCCTTTTTCATGGTTCGTCATTCATTATTTGAAGGGTACAGGCAAAGAACAGGGCATGGCCTAAATTGATTATGAGAATAACGCAATGTAAAGTTTAGACATAGGTAGGTATAAATTTAAATTGCGTTTTTCTCATAACCGATTAAGTAATTAGGACATTCTTGGCGCATAGCACATTCCATGCGCTTCAATTACAGTAACAGGAAAATCATAAGTTTTACGATTTTCCTGTCACTGTAATTGAAGCTTTAAATTTATTTACGTAGCTTATCTACATTTTGATGCTTCGTGTTAAGTGATTTAGGTATTTAATTTGGTCGTATATTGTGAATAATGTTGACTATGATAGATGACGTTTTGAATTTTTAACCGACTTCAAATAAAAAGGAGGAGGTTCTCAATTCGGTGTATTTTTTGTTACTTTAGAACTCCATCATTTATAAACCGATTTTGAGATTTTTTTCTTTTAAACGGTAGGGTATACCTCCAGTTTGGTCCCGTTGTAGTCAAAGTCGAGTTATGATGAGATGATCTATGAGGAATCGATGGAACTCTTCAAATATTATAGGCAAGCATATATCAATTTTAGTATTTTCTGTAATAACTCAAGCAGTTACGTTCCAAAAGCATTATTTGGTAGAGTGGAACTGTAGATGAAGACCATAGATGATCACCGGAACTCCTAAATGTTGAGTATTTCACGGTTGGCGATTAAATTGCTGTAATTCTGAAGCAACTTATGTCCATGAAAATTCATGTAGTAAAATTGAAGAACCAGGAGAACTCAACGATTGACATCCTTGCATCGTGGATAGCAACAGTTTGTAAATGGTGATGAGCAATTGGCATTATGCTATTGTTACTTGATGTAGTAAATGTGTGTCGTTAAACATAGGATAATAAATGAACTGTGAAAAAAAACTTACTTTTCAAAGGCTATTTCAAGTCGGTTTTTTATTTTATAATGAAAAATTTTATTTAGTTGTTTATACTGTAAGAACTAATAAATGTAATATGTACCAACCTATTTAATTCGATTTGTTTCAGATCCACAATGTGTTACAAAGGGAAGTGTTTGATGTGTATTCCCGTCGAGAACGGGTGCCTCGTTCTTGCTATTTTAAGCGCAGTAAGTTTATGCATACAAACATACTTACATACACATAATCTGGCCTATATGTTAGTTCAGTCGTGTAAAGCCCGTCTCACACTTAGCTAAAATATATATTAATATGAATTATAATACATCTTACTATATATTTTCTATACTAGTTCAGAAGAGACTGCACTCTGATATAATATACCTATACATATTTACATTAATTATAGCGAAGCATCTCATACGCCTTGCTATAACATATATTTATTTATGGCATATTTGGTGCAAAAACAGGTCGTTTCTTTTTTGTCGAAAGTTGTCTGATGTCCCGGTTTCTCTCGCACTCCGCTTACTATATATAGGTACTTATGGTCCGCGAGCCAGCAACAGATTTGCATGACCAATCGCCTCCCGGCTGATAATTGGAATGATTAAGATAGTTGTATCATGAAGCCTAGTGAGCGTCAGGTGCGGCTTGGTGGGTGGGTTGAGCAGCAAACGTCCCAAACTAGGAGTAATTTTTTTTTGCCTCCCTAGTGGTAATTGGTCAGATGATAGTTTATATGCTATTATGAACAAATCAAATCGTCAGCTGGCTCTATTGCGGTGGAAAGACCGTCAGCTGGTGACCTGAAAGGTGTAACGGAGGAGCAACTAATGCCTATTTAAATGCACCAGCTGACGAGGTTTCCCTCGGCATACTGCTAGTACTTTTTTTTACTTACAGGATCATATTAACAATCAGCTTACGAATTTTCATGCGGGAGGAAATGACGTATCTAAAGTTATTCGAGATTATGCAACTGAAAGATACAACTTTATTGTAATGTTTCGACTAAATCAATATTACGTTACGTTGAAATATGTAAAATTAGAAATAAACTAGCTGTCCTCCGCGGTTTCACTCGCGTAGATCGAATTTTGTTCACAATTTAATTATTTTGCGCGGAACCCTTTTTTTTATTAAATAAATAAAACCCAAATTACTCCTTATAACATCAGCTATCTGCTAGTGAAAGTTCCGTCTAAATCGGTCTAGCCGTTTCGGAGATTAGCTGGAACAAACAGACAGAGTAATTTGTACGAGCAGAGCTGACGTGGAAAAGATTTCTAGGAGGAGTGATACGGAACAATGAAACTCACATTCTGTAAGAGGTTTGGCACTGGACTAAATTTTTAATAATCTTCAGAAAGAAATTAATGTCTAAGTGAAATCTTCTGTTGCAAAGAGATGGGATACTGAAATGCTTAGCCGCATCCGCAGAGCGTTCGGAAGAAACACCTGCTTTGTAACAGAGTGATCGCAAGAAAATATTTTATCTACACCCATATCATAAAACCTCCATTGGTTAATCAAAAACCGTAGGAAATGACCACCATTTTGACAACCAATTAGGAAAAACCAGTGCTGCGATAAAGAAATAACATGACTTCTTTATCGTTTTTAGTAAAGAAATGAGATTAAATTTGGAACAGCTGTCAAAACTCAAGTGGGTCTCTATTCTAGTATCCATAGATATTAAAACAGTTATTGATACGAAACGTCAATTCAGTATGTTTTTTTAATATAAACTGCACAATATTTGATCTCAAGTGACGTGAGAATAGAGACTTCATCCGTTTGTCTATGATTTTTAAAAAAAATGGTCGCGCCGCCATGTTGGTGTTTTGCTGAACGAAAGTAGAATTGTTGTTGAATTGAATAGAAAAAGTTGTTTGTAATTTACATTTTAGTTGAAAATATGAATAGTAAGTAGTCTTCTCGGAGTGTGTGTGATGTGAAAATGCGCAGGATATCGGAAATATGCAGCCACGATTGCAACAAATAACTTGTTGCCAGAAAATATTGTTTCTGAACCCATCATGGAGGATTTATAATATGTGTGTAGATAAAGTTATGTATGCAACTCTGCATAATTTGGCCTTAAAACACACGTGCGATCTTATTATGAAACTCGCTAAAAGCTCGTTTCATAAAACCGCACTAGTGTTTTAAGGCCTATCATTATGCAACCGTTGCATAAACTACTATTATCATCGCGCACATAAAGCATTCGTCCCTTTCGCACCTGCTTAATACCTACCTAGTTAAACAATGACAGATGATTTTGACCAACTTTTAAATCACACAAATATTATCCGACTTAAACGACATCTTGTATCCGCGCACGACTTCAGGTAGTTTTTGTGAAACAAAGAGAAAGGTGGGACACAATGGAACCAAGTTTCTTTATAGAACAGACAACTCAAACAATAAGGTTAATAATTATAAACTTGAACTCATGTGCAAGGCCAAGGCACAATTTTAGGTACTCGTAGTTTTTGTCAGAATCGCCGTGCAAAGCGTTCCCCTTGACCACGATCCAGCATCTACCGCCAGGGGGGCCTGGCCTACCCCAGAACCCTTCCGGCCCACCCGAGAATTCAAACGGATCACTTTTTTTTAATCAAAAATGTGTGTGCGTTTGATCTCAGTCTCACCTGATGTTAAGTGACGACGAGGTCGAAGGTGGTACACGCTTACCCAGAAAATGCCTATTCACTCTTGCCTAAGAATTAGAATTGGATTTTGAATTAGAAATAGATCCATCATACACATAAAACAGTACCGTGACTCACTTATAGACAACGCACAGCTTAAATGGGTGGTCATAGAGGTTTGAAATTTGGAGGAGATATTCATCGAGTACCTTAAGAAGGTGCACTAAGGAGGGATTTTTTGAAATTCCATCCCTAAAGGGGTAAAAGAGGTGATAAAGATTGCATGGAAAATACCGCGGGCGAAGCTGTGGCGGGTCCACTAGTCTACTATAAAATCGATGCCCCCCTCCAGAATAAAAACGTTACTAGGTACGCACTTGTCTACCTCATACAGAACCGGTTTTTGCCGCTATGGTATGGGTCTTGACGTCACACCGAATCACACCCCACGCTTTTTGTCCTCAGATCGCCACAGGACTTGTTCTCCTTGCTAGCGTCATCACAGGCATCCTCATCGCCGCCGGTATCATATTCGCAGCGTCAGAAGCCCAGCACATGGACATGCGCCCATACCCCGGCTTTGGGCCGTGGAACAGCGACCCAAGACCAGCAGTTGTGAGCACTGCGGTGATGCTAGGCGGTATCGCTGCGGGCATCTTTGTGCTCATACTGGGAGTCGCGTCGCTGATCGCTTTTATCTTCTCCGTGCTGCTGTGCAACGGGATCTGCAAGGTGAGTGGATGGTTTTGATGATGGTGAGATCTTTTACCTGTCAATTAACAAAACACTACTCTGTTGCACTGGGAGTGACGAAATATCATAGAATGCGTGCAGATGCTTATCATCCTGGCATATCGTAAAAGTCGAATAAGGGACGGGTCCTCTCCAACATGGTGGACTATCTGTATGGGCGATGGGCTGATCACCTGTCACCATACGGTTCATCATACCATCTTAGAACTAATTAATAGGACGTGGCCACAAATAGTCTTGTGGCTCTGCCCACCCCATTAGGGATTTTGGGCGTGATGCGTATGTATGTATTAACAAAAGTAATGTATTTATCAGTCAATTTACTTGTTCCTAAAGAATCTTACCAACAAACAAGGAAATTAATAACATTTCCTGTCAGTGTGATGTGACAGAAATCGAATAATTAGGAATACATCTTCGTAATGAATGGAAAATTAAGAGAATGTGAATAAAAATAATGGGAAAAAAATATTGGGTGATTCATCATTCAGTCTAATAAATTAGCAACGGCTAAAGTCACCCTTTAAATTTTTGAGAGGTTGTCGGTTAGAACAAAATGTAGGTCTATACGTTTTTAGGGTTCCGTAGCCAAATGGCAAAAAACGGAACCCTTATAGATTCGTCTTGTCTGTCTGTCTGTCACTTTTTTCCGAAACTATAAGTACTATGCTATTAAAACTTGGTAAGTAGATGTATTCTGTGAACCGCATTAAGATTTTCGCACAAAAATTGAAAAAAAAAAACTAAATTTTTTTTCATCAAACCCATAAGTGTGGTGTATAGGTCTTCAAAAATGATATTGAGGTTTCTAATATCATTTTTTTTAACTGAATAGTTTGCGCGAGAGACACTTCCAAAGTGGTAAAATGTGTGTCCCCCCCCCCCCCCCCCCCCGTAACATCTAAAATAAGAGAATGATAAAACTAAAAAATATATACCATGTAAACTTCCACCGAAAATTGGTTTGAACGAGATCTAGTAAGTCGTTTTTTTTAATACGTCATAAATCACGGAACCATTCATGGGCGAGTCCGACTCGCACTTGGCCGCTTTTTGAATATTGATTAAATGACAATAAAACTGAATTTATTAATTAAAGTGAATAAACCAAAACGTATAGTTAGACCTAGATTTTGTTCTGACTGATAACCTATCAAAAATTAGTCTACATCGGTTGACATTTAGGGTTGGAAATCGTCATTGCCTTTTGTATGAAAAGCCGTAGGTTCACACTCCTCTTAATTAATTACTCTCCTTTTTGTTTTACTGCAATCGAGGCCAAATATGGTTCATTTAGCCTAAAATGTAAGTGATTTCGACAATAAACGTGGCTGTTTGTTATCACAATTGTGGTAGCTATGGACAGATAAATATAATGGTTTTATAGTTCATACAATGCAGTACGTTGTTTTTACACAAGGTCTGATAAACGGTTTCCTGGGACTATTAGGTTACTTAGTTAGCTATTTGGTAGTTTTATATATTTTGTTCAATAAAAATATTTGAATATTAAATCAATGCGGCACTTAAACAATAGGAAAGTTTCCTGAAAAATTCTAATTATATAGTTTAAAAAATATTGAACTCATATTTTTTTCTTTTGTCAATTAAACAATTAGCAATAGGGTCCCGTTTTGCCCTTTGGGTACGGCCCTGAAAAATGACGAAGATACAGTGGGTGGAAGTTCCGTGTGACGTAATAAGTCCCCACTCCCGAACGTTGATGCGCGTTATCTTTGTCAATTTTGACTAATATGATAAAGCAAAAAATACGTGTTCGATATTTATTGATAATCTAACTGACGGAATAATTAGAATAATTTTTTTTAGCCAGGAAGTTCCCTATTATAGTGAAAGAATCTTCAAAGCTCTGTTTTACTATTTTTTCCTTAAACGTTGAGAAAGTTTCATGTGACTCTCGTGATTTGAATTTTATTTATTTTTTATTTATTTATTTATTTATTGTTTAGAAACAGAAACAGTCTTACACATAATACTTATAAACTATTTGACGATGAAATTGTTCATTGACACACAGTGTTCACAGATGATGTAACAACAACTAATAATAAACAGTTCTCCTAACCAACTTAGGGAAGGAACGTTGCTTGAACAATACATAAATCCAAATAGTGTAAACTAAGTAATTTTTTTTTTTCTTTTACGTAATTCTTGAAGGTATCACAAATACTCCTTTTGAAACTGCCTAAAGAGGTACTAAACGTATCAATTTCATTACAATAACGATTATAAGAATTGCAAGCACGTGGAATAAATGAATTTTTAGCGTACTTAGTTTTAAAAAGTGGGACAGAGAAGAGAGTCTTTTGACGAAAATTACGATTAGGACATCGAAAATTGATTCTTTCAAGAAGATAAGAGCTGTCAATACCATTATTTAAAATTTTGAACAAAAATACCTGGTCTCTAACAAGACGTCTTTCTATTAGAGCTTGCATTCTAATTGTGTTATAAGATATTTGACTACCAAGTTTGAACCGAAAGTTAAGATGTTTCTGAAATTTATTTTGAATTTTCTGAATACTGTCTATGTAAATAGAGTAGATTGGATTCCAAATTGTTGAAGCGTACTCAAGGTGAGATCGAACAAAGGAGTTATATAGTAGTATGAGAGTTGATAGGTTTTTAAATGCTTTACCAACGCGCAGCACAAAGCCAAGCATTTTGAATGCCTTATTAACAATATGGTCAACATGAGTACGAAACAGCAACTTTTCATCAAGCATGACACCCAAGTCTCTAAGCTCAGTTACTCGATTTATTAATTTAGAGTTAAAAGTATAAGGATACACTAATGTTTTTTTTTTCCTACTGAATGATATCACTTGACATTTATTTATGTTTAATTGTAAATCGTTAGATATACAATATTTCCTGAATGTATGATTTATGGAAGTATGGAAGTAGAAAATAAACGTTTCAGTCACCTATGAATCATACATAAGTACCTACATAACAGACGCATTCTATTATACAGAGGAATATTGTTTAAGCACTCAAGGACCAGAGAAATATTGGAGTATTTATAATACTTTGTTTGTTTTTAATAGTTTTAGTAATAGTTACATAGTTAATGTGCTTACGTCAGCAACTTTAAACTTTTAACCGACTTCAAAAAAGGAGGAGGTTCTCTATTCGTCGGCAGCTTTTAATTTTTTATGTATGTTCCCCAATTACTCGGACATGGTTGATCCGATATAGTTGATTCTTCTTTTAATCTATAGGGCATACCTCCAAGTTGCTCCTGTTGTAGTCAAAGATGAGATCTGATGAGAGGATCTATGAGGAATCGAACTCCTCAAATATTGTAGGCACGCATATAACAATTTGGATATTTATTACAGAAAATATCCAAATTGTTATATGCGACTAGTGCGTTCGGACCAGCTTATTTAAATAATTTTATTTAGTTTCTCATGTATTTCTTTAATGCCCGTGAATTTGTTTACATTTTAATTATATCATGACGATGTGTAGTTATTTTCGTTTCATCTAATTGATCTTTAAATTCCTTCTCAGCGTCGCCCTGGGCAGGTGAAGGCATACTTCATCTATGGCGTGACCATCACGGTCCTGGCTGTCATCGCAGCCATCATCGCGCTCTGCACCAGCGGAGACGGTTTCCCGGGCATCGCGACACTTATTGGATGTGGTAAGACTAAACCACCCTGCAACGGGAGCAATTTAGAAAATTATCTAAAGTTTGTCTATTAGAGACATGGCGTCTTCCATTCGCCCCTCAATAGCCATCTCAAGTCCCTATGTGAGAGCAAGAAAAGCCTTCAATGTTTCAAAAAAACTCTTCTTGCCTTGCCCACTAAAAAATGAAAGTGTGGCAACCTGTCATTGCGTGGAAGAGGGGCAACACTTTCGCTGTTTGTGGCCCAGCGGCCATAGCATGCCAGACACGGGCAGATTAAACCAATTTAATCTCTCTGACTATTTCTTGCGTCAACACTAGTGAGAGAGAGACGCACTTAGAGATAGGATTGTTTAACTTAACCTTGCTATTTAGGGTCGCAAAAAACAAAAAAACTGTGGCAAGCTGTGCCTACCTACCTATACCTTGGCATCCTTGGCAGAGCAAAGCGTCTAGGCCTGCGGCGATAGAGATGACGGCAATCAATAGGATTGGAAACGCAGCCTGATTTCGTGAACGTTGTTAACAATCATGAGTCTGAAGTTGAGGGTTGAGCATGTTTCTGAACGAAATCTGAAATGTTTATCGCTTTCAGTGATCTACTCGTTGTTCCTCGTGCTGGTGCACCAGACGTACTCCAAACTGCTTGAAGGTGCCGTCTTCAAGGACCACATCCGTCTAGTGGAGAGTTAAGCAGACAGCAAGAGACTGGTTATCTATAGCAGATTTCTGATTTGAGAATCTTAAGTTGAGAGCGGTCTTTAACCCTGCATGACTTCAGCCGATTTCTAAATTGAGAATTAGAACCAGAATAAAAAACGTTTATTTAGAAAATTGACACTTCTGGGCTCTTTTACTTGTCATGTGAATACGTAGGTTAAATCTATCAGCGCTTATCAGCTATCAGAACAATTTAATAACTTTAAATTCTCAGTTCAGACATCGCTTAATTTACAACAGTAACTTTTTTACATAATATCTAAGTATTTTATTATCTATTTGAAATAGTATAACAATTTAAAGGGACTTCTATTTTTTTATTTACTTTAGTCGATAGCTCCTATTTTTAACAAACTTAGACCATCCCCATACCATGGCCGGCTCGTTATATGCGGTCGTCTGAATGACATCAATCCGACATTATTTTATCCATAAAATGTTAATTCTATAATGAAAGGTTTCGAGAAAATAAAATAATGCATCCCTTCAAATAGTTTTATAAAATAGACAAAAAATTTAGGTACTGTTGTCAACTATAAATTCGATATACAGAAATATGCTACTAGTCTTTCTTTATTTAGAATCATGTTTAGTATTTAGTAAGTAATATTTTAGAACCATAACGGCCCACACGGCCTTTGTATCGTAGTTACGCCTATGCGGCGGATAATAGCTGAGGCGGAAAAATTCTTGTCAGAATATTATTGCCATTCTTTTTTTGCCTGGCTCTGTAGTCACAGATTAAGTTATCTTTGAGTCTTTATTTTAAGTCTACATTTGTAATGGTTTTGTGTGTATTGTTCTATATTTTTTGACAATACAATATCCATAAAAAATATCCCAGTTGATTAATTGTAGCAGATTGTAGCCCACTTTTTTTGTGAAAAGTTTTAATTTCTTTTTTTTAGACTATATGAAGTTATAATATAAGACACGATAAATGCGAATCGATCTCTCGAATTTGCTACTGCTACATATGTCTGCAAGTAATCATAAGATTTTGTTTAATAAAGTAAATATGAAAACTTTTGGTTTTATTTAAATTATACTTTTAATAACCTCACAAGCTCTTATGAAGGTCGTGTAAAGCAAAAACCTCTACTGAGAAGAGCTGGCAAGAAACAGCGCGAGGGTCTGTTTTTTCAAGACGGTTAATAACGGAACGAATACTTGGTAGATTTGATAATACAAGCATTTGGTTATTATTACTTACATCTTCTGCACTCTGCTCTGCTGCACTGGGAGTGAAGAAATAGCATAGAATGCGTGCAGATGCTTATCATCCTGGCATGTCGTAAAAGTCGACTAAGGGACGGGTCCTCTCCAACATGGTGGACTATGTGTATGGGCGATGGGCTGATCACCTGTCACAATACCATCATACCATCTTAGGACTAATTAATCGAACGTGGCCACGAGTAGTCTTGTGGCTCTGCCCACCCCATTAGGGATTTCGGGCGTGATATATATATGTATGTATGTATGAACATCTTCCATGATCCAAATCGACAGACAAATCAAAGTCCGGTAAGTTTTGCGAAGGTTGAACGTTAAGTAAGCAGAATATTCAGAATCCAAGGGAACAGCAATGTCGTGCAAAAATTTACAAAAACACACTTATACCTCGCCACGCGTATAAAGTGGCGGGGCTTTTTACACCTGGCGAGGTATAGCGAGGTATAAGTTTCGTGTAGTTGTCCAGTACCTTATATGTATACTTGATAAATAAAACCCTTCGTTACCCATGTTATTAGATAACCAAGTCCCGTTTTGCTTCGCCTTATTCGTTCGTTACCCGTGTTACTTCGCATTTTACTACCAGTAGCAACACGGGTATCTTTTTTTTGCCCGTGTTACCACTAACTGCTCTGGTAGTAACACGGGACATTTTTTATTTCCCATATTACTACTATATTTGCCATGCTGACTTTCGACGGAGCCCCGCCTACGGGCGGGGCTCCTGCTTCTGGGTGGTTTTGCCCTTCGGGCATCTAAAGATACCTAACAAACCTAACCTACCTACTTTTACAACCACAATTAGTATTTGGTGATCAAAAAAGGAAAAAGTTTCAACCATGATAATGGGTAGTAGTAATATGGGAAATTAAAAATGTCCCGTTTACTACCAGAGCAGTTAGTGGTAAGACGGGCAGAAAAAAATACCCGTGTTACTACTGTTAGTAAAATGGGTAGTAACACGGGTAACGAACGAATAAGGCGAAGCAAAACGGTTATCTAATAAATTTTAGGATTTTGCCATACAAGTAACTTAACAACTTGCTGAACTTCCCATGTGAGAAGTTAAATGTTTTTAAACTACAACACTAATTTAAAGTATCCTAATGTTTAGGGATAAATAAAATATATCTTGAATTCATTAATACATGTTTATAATCGCATCGTCAAACAATTGTAGAAAACATAATTCAAAAATCATAGGCCACAGTTAGGCCTTAACAAAAACTGATTAATTAACTTAAAACAACCGAATCCAAAATAAAAACGAAATTAATAAATACTTAAATAATAAATTATTACTATAATACAAATTCAATTCTCTAAAAAAAACGTTCTTAATCAAAATGTACACTAATTTTTACACATTTATGCCAACGGTTAAGTGTATATGCAAAAAGTGCAGTAAAAACTATTTTAGATAAGAGGACATTTACGTTGCGTCGAAACAGTATCAGAAAAGGCCTAGCAGAAAAAGCCTTTTTCCAAAATTACATTAATGACGCGAACATGATTACCACTAAATTGAGTCCACTTATCGCCACGTATGTAGCTTCATACAGGAGCATAAATAGGTCATTGAAATGTGTGACATGAAAATGCTATTAGAATTCTCATGGCCGAATTCGCAAACGCCACTTAAGAATTTCATTAGAGACTAAATAGTTAAATGTCTCTCAAATAATTGTCAAACTATACGTAAACATCACTTTAATTAAAGATCAATTTGAGTGGCCATTGTGAATTTGGCCATGAAGTCAGTCACACGGCAATACACCAGTTATGTCCAGGATAAATCTTCCAGTGGCATCTCCCATAGATTGAATATAAAACTTTTCACACATTGTCGTTTTTTGCAGTACAAACGATCTAAGAAAGTCGTGCAATAACACGTGCGGTGTATTGCCTTGTGGACCCAGCCTTAGTCCTTACGATTTACAGTTTAACATCCAGTAGCACTTTCAAATTGTTTTAAATCGTGTTATTTAAAAACTGTCTACATAGCAATAAAATCATACTCCACCGCGATAGCAGTTGGTTCAAACATAAATGGGAATGGCTTTCTAATTGATAGGTGCGCTTCAAAAATTAACCTTCTAACTTCAATAATAAAAAAACCATCCCTAAGAATCGTGTAAATGTAGCAGTCAAAAAACTACATCTAAACTAATTAGACGCCATTCTGTAGATTTTCGTTTAGCCCGTTCATTTTTGTCGGTTATGAGCGAGTTGCTTACAAAGCAAGATGCCTAACAAAGCAAGATGCCTAACAAAACAAGATGCCTAACAAAGCAAGATGCCTAACAAAGCAAGATGCCTAACAAAACAAGATGCCTAACAAAGCAAGATGCCTAACAAAGCAAGATGCCTAAGTACAATGCCTACAAAGCAAAATGTCTAAGTGGTTGAATGCCGTGTAGGCAAATGTTCTACTTGCTAAAACGACTACAAATTGCCTGGTATTTTTTAATTTTAAAATAAATGGTTTTGAAGTTATTTAGGAAAATAGGCTAAAATTTACCATTCCCCTTCCTTATCTCCTAAACTTCTTGGCCTAACAATTTGAAATAAATAAAGAACATAGTTTTTTAGCTATAGATTTAGCAGGAATACCTATAAGAAGTCTATGGTATGCAAAGTAACATAGGAAATTTCATATAATTACGAAACTCTCTCTACGTGAGTTTAACTCGCACTTGTCCAGTTTTTTTAGACATCCTGCGTTATGTCTATCTTGCTTCTGAGACATCTTGCTTTTTATACATCCAGCTTTTTAGCAATCTTGCTTCTGACGCATCTTGCTTCTGAGACATCTTGCTTTTTGGCCATCTTGCTTTTGAGGCATCTTGCTTTGTTAGGCATCTTGCTTTGTAGGCAACTCGCTCATAACCGGTCTTTTTAAAGTAAAGTTAAAAGAATTTCTCAGCTATCTTTCACTAATACCTTTTTTATTAGATGAATACTAGCAAAATATAAAAGCCGGTAACAATATATAAAATGGTCGGTATCTTTTTATCAGTTTACACATACAATTAGTTGAGGTTACGTATACAATATTTGATCAAAATTTACCACCAGCTGGCTATAGCCTGTATCAAAACTTTTTTATTTTGTACCGTACACACTCGCAGAGACAAATGCCGTCCTTCTCTAAGTTATGGTAAAATAAGAGACGGCTTGTATGCCTGGGAATGCCTCAACGAGTTAAAATATCTAGGTATTTATAGTAAGAAAATGCCCTTATATTTGCTCTGTACAAGATTAAATATATACTTTTAGAATGATGTTTATATTACTATGAGCGCTGATTTTTATAATGTACAAGTATATATTTAAATGTAATACTGGATAGTCTTTGAATGACAATGCGAGCTGCAGTCCTTAAACAATATTGTTTCCTCGTTTAAAAATGTTTACGAGTACTTACCCAATAACTAGGTTATCAGATTAAAATTCAATTCAGAATTGTTAAATTGCAAATTATTAAATAATAATGTTATTTTAATAACTAGCATTGTCAGACCAAAAATATTTTAAAATACATTAACGTAATAATATTTGCACAAAATTTCAAAAGATCACAGATAATCTGAATTGTATTTATTTGAAAATTAGATCATTGTAATTAATTTTTAAGAGAGTATTATTTTGAGATTCTGCTGTTATGTCATATACTTATAGAAAATTAAATATATTACAAATATTTCATCACGTGATGACATTGATTATCTACCGGAGCTGCGAATAATTACAACTGCGCTTGTCCCTTTTTCGCTCCTCAAGTGCAAAAGAGACAAGTATTGATGCTATGTATATCCGCATGCTAACTTAAAGTACCTAGCACTGATATATGTCCTTACACAGGTTATTTTATACCAAGCACAAATGCAATATCTAGAGGGAGCCCTGCTTTGTTGCCACCGCTTATACGATGTTGCATTTGACAACCCTGGAATTTGCACACTTTGATTCAGATGCAATAGGAATTCAGAAAGTTTTACAATGTCTTGAGTTAAATGAAAATTTATGTTTTTTGTTAAAATAATCCTGTAGCAAAGACATAAACATTGCCAACGACTTAAATAACTTATCTATCGATCAGTCGCCCGAATAGTCTAAGAGGGTTCGTAGATTCGTTGAAGATCTTACATTACAAATAATATCAGTCGACGCATTATCTCCTACCGTTAGTCCATTGCAATTTAATTCTCGAAACGATCAGCTAAGGTACAATTTGTCATGATCTTGTGATGGGAGATTTTTTTTGTGAGATTCCTTTAAATGTTTTTATTACTGTTAACGTTGTTTGAATGATAGCGAAAATTTTCGGGTGTGTAATGTACGACATACTAATGATGATATAGTAACCAAATATATAAAGTTCATTTGATATAATAAACGTTTGATATAACACTCGTGTGATATAACCGTCATTTGATATAATGACTAAAAAAGACCTAAAATCAAAGGCTAAGGCGCGGCCTTCTGAACCTTCTTCTCCGAACCATCTTGCTCGCTCGCTTCGCTTGCTTGCCATAAACAAAATATGCAGTATACTAGGTGTCAGTTAAATTTCATTATATCCAACGATTATTATACATAATAATGATTATATCATGAAAATATAACAAGTGTCGTTATATGAATCAAGCATTATATCATAAGAGCGTTATTGCGATATTATATCAAATATTTTTATAGCGGTCGTTATGCACCCACAATTTCGGCATCATATTTCTTTCTTTTCTGTCACATGTAGATATCTGTTTTTCTATCGCTACTTCAAAGTTCGGTGTCATTTGATCTAGTCGTCTATAAAACATCTGTAAAAAGCATTTTGCGTCCAAAATAGAGATAATTTCTCGCGTTCTACAGGCAAAAATAGGCCTTATAGCACTACATGTTTCCTACTGCTGCTTTACCCTGCACATTAGAAGCTAGAGCTGATTGACTTGACTAACTGATCTAAGGACTTTGGTTCACTAGGATTTATATTATGCACAGAGTTAGTATTGAGCAAAAAATAAAGCAGAATGCCTATAATATGAAAAAACTCCAGACCAGTGCGAGGCTAACTCGCACGACGAGGGTCCCGTACCTAAGTACGAAAATAAACGAAGGATAATTTTCGTAAGATCCTATTTCTTTAATCAATTTTGAGTCTGAGATCAGACTTTGCATAGGTTCTTTAACATAAATCTAACTTCCTCTCAGAATGTATAAGTGTAGATTGAGTCGGATATCATTTTTGGTAATATAGAAATTTAACTGAATAAAAAAAAGTATTACTTTTTTTTTCCAAAACTCGAATCCTTGACATTTTTTTTTACTAAAATTTACAACATATAAAAAATTGTTCATGGCAAATTATGCAAATATGCGGGCACGCGGGTCTCATGGTTCAGTTCCAAATTTCATGTTCATAACCTTAATATGATAGTTATCATGATAAATAGCCGTGACATACAGACGGACAGACAGATAGACAATGAAGTCTCACCATAAAGATTCCTTCTTTACCTTTTAGGTACGGAACCCTAACAATAATAGGACCTAATTAATAATTAAGGAATTAAGGGTTGTTAAGAAACTGGTAGAAATTAATTAAATAAGAGATGTGTGGAAAATAAGGAAGATTGATGTTACAAGAATTGACAATTGCAGAAACAGACAGTCATCAAATACATAAAAAGCTAATACGGTTCCGATTTTGTAATGACTGTTGACATAAAAATTAACAAATAGATTAAAAGAATAGGGTAGTTTCCTAAAAAAATCTAATTAGTCCGTCATTTACATTATAAAAAAATACTGAACACATATTTTTTCTTTTGTGAATTAAACTAAAAATAAGAAGATATAGTGCGTTGAAGTTCTGCGTGACGTCACGACTTTGTACACTTTTTACCATTAAGTGACGTCATTAACCTCCACTCACGAACTTTGATGCGCGTTATCTTTGTCAATTTCGATTGATTTGATACAGCAAAAAATACGTGTTCAACATTTTTTGATAATGTAACTGACGGACTAATTAAAATTCCTTTTTTTACCCCGGAAACATTCTTATTATTAAAAAAAACTCTGTACAGAATCACGTCTCAGTATTAAGATGAACTGCACACCTGAATGGCAACCGTTTATAACCGCTATTTTGTAGCATGAACTTATCAATTACACAGCTAAATATATAAAAAGAGGCCGAGATTGTATTCACTACAAAATATGAGGTATATTTAGAATTATCCCTGGAATGAAATCGCTAGGTCCGTTTCCTAAACGCGTCCTTTACAACTGTGACCGTTACAATCCAAAACACTCACCGAAAGCTATTCACTAGCGTAACTTTCACAATCACGCGACCCCGCTGTCCTGCACGTGGGTTCGCTTGTCGCTCCTGTGGTGGTCCGGGGTGGACTTGAGTATGTCCGGCTGCCCGTGGGACACCCTGGGCTCCGCGTGCTGGTTGAAGGCGGCGTGCGAGCTGAGGGTGAGGGTGGCGTTCCTGTCGGAGCCGAGCGTGCCGCTGGTCGCGTGCGAGGTGAGCGTGGTGTGCGCGGAGTGCGCGTGCGGCGTGGCCGGGCCGCGCGGCAGCGTGGACGGCTTGCGCGCCGAGCGGCGGCTGCCGGTGCGCGTGAGCGAGTTCATCTGCGGCGTGCCCGGCAGCGTCGGCCGCTGCAGGGCGTTCTTGTAGTCCGCTATTAGATGCGTCAGCTCTACCATCTGAAAATACAAATTCAGTATCACCTCAATTATATTTAAAACTAGCTTCTCGCTAGCGACTTTGTCCGTGTAGAGTTCATTTATCGCCGTTCCCTCAGGAACCGAGACTTTTACTGGGATAAGAAGTAGCCTATGTAGTCAACTGGCCAGGCCAGCCAGCCAGCCAGCCAGCCGGGCTAGCCAGCCTGCCAGGCCAGTGGCAGTGTAGCTTTCTATTTTGTCTTAGCATCAGGTCAGTAGTGCCTGAGATTACCGCCTAGATAAAAATACAAAAACAAACTAATTTTACCTGTTTATAATATTATAGTGTAGATAAATCAATAATGATCAAAATGGAACTATGGAGCCAGTCCGTTGGAACTATGGGAAAAAATTCAATAATAATTGTATATTTTTATTTGATTTCTGTGTACACTGATTCCTGATCAATCCAATATTTTTTTCTAGCATCTCTTTCTTCCACCATTTTTAAATCAAACAGAAATGAAGGATTTAGTCAACTTGCCAAGACCTTTTAACGGAATTCAAATGAAATAATAATGAATAAAAAAAGTAAGTTATAGTGACAAAATTGGCTTTAATGTCTG
The DNA here is from genome assembly GCA_947859335.1 of Tortricodes alternella. NCBI lineage: Eukaryota > Metazoa > Arthropoda > Insecta > Lepidoptera > Tortricidae > Tortricodes > Tortricodes alternella. Next base: position 19,281,444 of record OX401968.1, on the reverse strand, counting down.
TAGCTTACCTTAGGTTTATTGAGACTGATCAGCATCTTATGTACAGGGCTGGCAGCGTCATCAGCGTCCGCGTCTATCAGCATCATCAGGTCATCCTGCAATAATAAATATTGGTTTGGAATTATCTCACCAAAAATGGTTACGGTCGTGCAAACAGTAACATAGAATAGATAATGGTACTACAATAGTAGTACAGAAGGATCTCTCCGACAAAACTGGTGTTTAGGTTCGAAAATATGCCATAGAGGAACACCACATTCAAATAATAATGGGTAGGGGTCTACATACTTTCCCGTGCTTTTAAGCATAGCAGGGCACAAGACCGTTAATCCGTTAATTAACGAAGTAAACATTTCGAGTAACGGATTAACTTTAAAAATTGTTAACTGCCTCATTAACTTCCGTTAAACGTTAATTAGGTACCTACTATTTGCCAAAAAAACACCGCGCGGCTTATGTCAGTGTAGCTTTTGATTTGAATTTGATCTCTAAATAATTAAGTATTATTACAAACTCTAATGTTATACCCTTATTTTATAAATTTTTGATAACTTGCTTAATCTTCCATAGCTCATACCAACACTTTTTATAAGTACATCACTAACGCAACGACATATAAAATGCAATTTCTATCACGAGTTAACGATTAACGTTAACTTGCGTTAAATCTTCCGAAATGTAACGCTTTAACGTTTAACTAAGTTAACATTTTTAGTAATGGATTAGCGATTAACGAAGTTAACTATTTGAGTAACGGTGCCCAGCTATGCTCTTAAGTCTAGTGCATACGTACATACATACATAGACGTATTCTTGTGAATCATCATGCAGTTACTCCAGCACTGTCATGCTATCCTCTGACACCGCAAGCAACACCATGGAGGTCTTGCTGTTCTATGATGATGTGGTGATGCAGTTACATTTTAAGGAATTGCCTTTAAATTTATTTAAGACAACATTACTTGACACTCTTATACAGAATAGTTATTATTCTATTAATGAATTTATTGACAATTTTAATTTATAATGTGATTTTTAATTATTTTACCACTGTTTTGTTTATTATGATAAATATATGTATACTTTAATTAACTTGTTTTGTTTTGTTTAATTTGTAATGCAATTTATGTAACACCATAACATTTGCACACCATATTATGGTAAAACAAGAAATGTGCTTTTTGATATTTAATTTTAACACCATTTTATACTCTTGTTTATGCAAATATTTTGATTGATTGATTTTGATTGATTACCTGGAGTCCACCGAACAGGCCGATGGAGCTGAGCGCGTACCGGCCCACGACAGACATAGACGCCAGTTCTAGCACCGTGACACCGTCTTCTGACACCGCTAGCCACACCATGGAGAGGTCTGGCTGCTTTATCTGTCAACAAAAACAACATACTATAGCCAACATAGAATAATACGAACTGTTAAAAGTTAAAAACTAAAACCCGACAGGCGACGTAAAAGCTTATGCGCTCCTAGTATAACGCAACATTAGAATAAGGAAATTGTCTGAAAAAAAAATATGGTTCAAGAAAACTAAAAAAACACGCTTTAATAGCAAACCGAACTAAAAAGTAGAAAATAATTTTCAAGCATGAAGAATTTGTTTTACAGTAATAGAAATTCCAACAATCAATTATGACTAATCAATTCGGGATAAGTTGAGAATAAAAATTAAGTTATTAATAAATAACTCACACATTCATTGTCCCCTGATTTATTTATTTATAGTAAAATTAATTGTTTTCTTTTGTCGATTTAACAAAAAAAAGATATATAAATAGTTCGTTGAAGTTTCGCGTGCCGTCACGACTTTGCACACTTTGTACCAATAAGTGGGGACTTATGACGTCATAAGTCCCCGCACCCGAACTTTGATGCGCGTTATGTTTGTCAATTTTGATTGATTTGATAAAGCAAAAAATACGTGTTCCATATTTTTTTGATAATCTAACTGACGGACTAATTAGATTTTTTCAGAAATGATCCTTATTCTTATATAGCCTATGACACTCGCACGTTCTCCAAGAATCATTATGCTACCTTATTTATTAACCCTTTCAACCAACCCCAAGGACGTTTAAAAGCGTGATGCGAGATCAGATGTGTAGATTGTATAGAGAACCGGGCCCAATACCGATCCCTGTGGTACGCAAAGTTACTGCTAAACACGTATAGTAGCCATCATGCTACAACATTATCTTACCCTGGCTTGGAAGAGCGTGGCGCCGAAGAAGGGCCACTTCCTGGTGCAGGTAAGGTATATCCGCACGCAGTCCCCTGTACTCCGCCCTTTCAGCGCCGTCCATTTATTCCGCAGTTTCTCTTCCACCTCCCTGGGAAACAGTGATTTTAAGATTAAATAAGGTGAATTTGTTTTCCCCGAAAGTGAAGGCTAGGTCTATGTTGTTCTCAATTTAGATATTCACAGACTGGCACAAAATGGAGATAAGCCAATATAAAAAAGTTTAAGTTGCAGTGTATATATTAATTTGTTATCGGGTTTGGATTAGATTAAATTATTTATTAGGGTTCCGTACCCAAAAGGTATAAACGGGACCCTATTACTAAGGCTCCGCTGTCCGTCTATCCGTCTGTCCGTCTGTGTCCAGGCTGTATCTCATGAACCGTGATAGTTAGACAGTTGAAATTTTCACAGATGATGTATTTCTAATGCCGCTATAACAACAAATACATTCATCATTCATCGCCCCACAATCCACCACCATCACACTATACTGACCTGAGCTCGTCGTTGGTGAGCGCGGCGCGGTACCGGTAGGGGTAGAAGCGGCCGGCCAGCGGCTGCTGGTGCTGCGCGCCGGCGCCGCGGTCGCCCATGTCCAGCTGCGCCATGAGCGCGCCCAGCTCGGCCGCCAGCTCGCGCGTCACCGGGAACCGCCCCGCCACCACTGCCACCATCGCCATAATATACTCAGCACGACCATATCGATACATATAAAACAGTACCGTAGCAGGCCTTAAAATACGAGTGTGGGCTTATGAAACGAGCCGACAGGCGAGTTTCATAATAAGATCCCACGAGTGTTTTAAGGCCAAATTATGTACAGTTGCATTCCTAACTTCATCTACACACATATTATAAATACTTCATGATGTGTTCAGAAAGAATATTTTCTGGCAATAAGTTACTTGTCGCAATTTACGATATCCGGCGGAGTTTTCGCATCGTTCTCGGAGTCACTACTATTCATATTTTCAACTAAAATGAAAATTACAAACAACTTTTTACAATTCTACTTTCGTAACAGCAAAAAAACAACGAACAAACAAATGACAACAGTAATGGCGGCAATTCGATTCTCCATCAAGACGAATGTTTTTTTTTTAAAACATAGAAAAACGAATGAAGTCCCTATTCTCATGTCACTCGACATCAAATGTCGTGCGGTCCATATTAAGAAAAACATACTGAATTGATGTTTCGTATCGATAACTGTTTTAATATCTATGGATACTAGAATAGACACCCAGTTTTGACAGCTGTTCCAAATTTAAACTCATAACGTTACAAAAATTGATACTGTAATAACATTACAGTACAGAATTTACCTACTACCGCAGCTCATAGTAAAAGTGGTTGTAATAATGCTGGTAATTTCCTACGGTTTTTTAATACATTATGGAGGTTTTATGATATGGGTGTAGATTTATAAATTTTCAGTATTCTCATACAAAACTAATTTCGGCGATTATTTGACTTTGTTGATCTTTAATCAATATTCAAAAAGTATGGACCTAGATTTTGTTTTGACTGACAATCCATCAAAAATTGGTTAAAATCGGTTGTCATTTAAGGGGTGGAAATCGTTATCGCCTGTTGTATGAAAAGGATGATTTTTAGGGTTCCGTACCTCAAAAGCAAAAAACGAAACCCTTATAGGATCACTCGTGTGTCTGTCTGTCCGTCTGTCACAGCCAATTTGCTCCGAAACGACTGGACCGAATGAGTTGAAATTTGGTATACATATGTAAGTCGGTAACCGCAACACGGACGCGTGACGTAAATATATGAATTTTAAACATGGGGGCCACTTTTGGTAAGTAAATTAGAAAATTTCAAAAAAAAATCATGCAACCTACATCGTGTGACATATCAAATGAAAGGGCTTATTGTGAGGATCTTAAATATATATTTTTTTTAATTTAAAAATAAAATAGTTTCGAAGTTATTTAGGAAAATAGGCGAAAATTGACTATTCCCCCCCTTATCTCCGAAACTACTGAGCCTAAAATTTTGAAAAAAATACATAAAATAGCTCTTTACCTATAGATTACAGGAAAACCTATAAGAAGTCTATGGTATTTAAAGTAACATAGGAAATTTCAGATAATCATGTACGGAACGGAACCCTGTCTACGCGAGTTTAACTCGCACTTGTCCGGTTTTTTCCACTGGCTCACAGTTCTCTTAACAATTTTTACTTGTAAGTAACGTGACTTTAAATACCAGTCGCAACGTATGACGTTTGCATAGTTCGGTTGCGAGTATCTATGACAACATTTCTGAGCAATGTGATAAAGGAAATTGATCATCTAACATACCTTGTTGATTAATTTGGTAGCAGAGCAGTAACCGCTCCTTGTCGGTCTCGGTGCGGACGGAGCTCTTGAAGTAGAGCCGGTTTCTGTAGGTGAGCCGGATCACGCGAGAGTTCTCGAACTTGCCCGAACCTTTCTCTCGGAGCGCGGTCTCCCATTTTGATATCACGTCGCAGAGCTAAGGAAATATTGCTTTGTTAGAAAATTGATTATGCCGTCACCCTCGTCATCAGTTACACAAGTTTTATGTTTTCATGACGAGAAATCATTAAATAGTCAAGTCATTATCATGATCAACTGCGGTCGCCAACCTGCCTGCCAGAGGTGCTGCCAATGCGTTGCCAGTCTAGGGAGGATGAGGAATGGGGATGGGATGGGGATAAGGGAATAGGAGAGAAGTATGGATGGACCTTATGGTAGTTGGTCTTAATCTAGTTTAAGTTATTCTTAAGTACGAGTATTTCTATTGAATCGCTGTAGCGCCATGAATTTTCTGTAATGTTGCACATAATTGATTCGAATAAATAAATATATAAATGCGTTTCGTACGGTGAGTAACGAGATCCGGAGGCCAATTAGGCCTCCGGATCTCGTTACTCACCGCAAGCTATTACTTTACGCCGATATTCTATGACAGTGTGGTACTACCCCGGTCGAGCCGGCCCATTCGAACAGTAATCATCTACAGTAATCTGTTTGGCTCTACCACTATTAAAATATTCTATCTATATTCTATATATATATATATATATATATATATATATATATATATATATATATTTCTTGATACAGGTACCTTCTTATCTGGTTTGATGTGATGCTCCAAGTCCTTCTCAATGGGATCGTCGCTGAACAGCGCGAACCCTGACGCAGATGCTTCTCGACAGCCCAGTTCTGTGCTCAGGGTCGACAGGAATTCTTCAACCGTCGTAGAACCGTCGAAACTTATCACCTGAGGTGATAAAATGTAGATAAAATATAGTATATAAAGAAGCCCAAATCAAAATGCGTAAGAAAACTTACCAACTACAAAATAAGTAATATTACGCTCAAAATTTACGGGTCTAATAGATAACAGCCTCGTTTTTTGAAGTCGGTTAGTAAAACAGACTTTAATGCGTCAGGAAATAATGTATTTCGCTATCATCTGATGGAATTAGATGATGCTTTTTATGTTGTTTATGGAAACAATATAGCTTTTGTAAATTATATGGGTATTTGCTGAAAATCTGTATTTATAATACGAAACACAAGTGTCTTTCCTTATTCTAGGTACCTATTAACATATATTTTTTAACTCAAAGAAACGGGAACTCAAAATATAATGTTTATAGGAATACCGCGAGCAAAGCGGCAGACTAATATACTCTATTCGTTTAGACAGTTAAATAAATGTAAACAAACTAAACCACGTGACTGAGATTACCAGCTAATCAAGACATCAGAGGCGAAGCGTGAGGGTAAGCCGGTGTATCATTTCTCGTTCTAAAAATTATATTATTACTCATTAAATTATCTATTTACTTGAAAAAATATGTAATATGTAATTTTTTATGTTAATACAAGAAGTAATTAATAACAATAATAATAATAATGTTTGAGTTAAGAAATTATGCACCGGCTTACCCTCACGCTCCGCCTCTGCAAGACATACCATAGATAAAAAAAATTGTCTGGAATGGCTGGCTTCGTTGAGATACATGGTAACCCACGTTTGTTAACATTTAGTAAACTATTTAGACGAATCGTACAGCGCCTCTATTCGGGAACGCTTAGTGATGTTGTAGCGACTCGCGAGCGAGATTTCTCACCCCACTCTTCCGCACAACGCGTAATACGTAAGAGCGAGATGCGAGTCTCGCTCGTGGGTCGCTGCAGTATCACTTAGACGGTCCCGAATAGACGCCCTGTTTATTTACGAACTCACTCATCCACATCACCTAATTATCCGTTGAACAAAGTATTCTCAACACAGAAGTTCCAATCTTACCTGGCCCTCTCTATCACTCTCTCTAGAAGCAATAGGGAAGATGCATTTTTTTCATGTTGTATTGCAAAGTGCTGCGAAATAGAAAACGATCTGTGTACGCAAAACATTATTATGGTGTTTATTTTATGAGTTATAAAGCTTTGAAAAGTCACTGTTCATACCACTCGCAAAAACACTCCATTCAAAATGGACGACGACTATGACGTCACAGCATTTGTTGATTGTACAAAATGTATGGCGTTTAAACGAAATCCGCAATTATTTCCGAAAATACTGTATTCAGATCAACATTGTAAAAATAAAACATGCCATATTATTTGATGAGGATGTCCAAAAAACTAAAATCAGATCTAAAAGCCAATATATATTTTTCACTAATTTTGACCCGTAATAAAATAAAATGAATAGTCAAAATGATTTGCTTTTTTCTGTAATATGCTTTTGTTTACGTTTACTTTCATAATATTGATATATTATGAAAGTAAACCTCATTTTGATTTTTATGCATCTTCCCCATTCCTCGGATGATATCGAACACAGAACTTATGTCTCCTCACCTGGTAAGTGTTGTTGAGCATGTGCACCGGGATGGCGTGCGGCAGACTGTGATGGTAGGGGTTCTTCAGCAGGATGGATAGAACTTCCATTCGGGACGGCTTGTCCTCGCGCCCGCCGTTCCGTATCGTACGTTCTAGTGCGCGGGAGCAGTACGCTGCGTATTTGCCGCATTCCGTTCTACAAAAGACACGCGAATGTTTTCAAGTTTAAATCCTGAGCTCTTCTTCACACTTTTCCTAGTGTTTCATTTTCTTATTCGTTCTAATTTAATTCTGGCGACATGTGAAGGGATGAAATGGGGGGGCTCCATGTTTGTATAGTATAGCGGTGACGGACAGAACGACAATTGACACGTGGATATACAACGTATAAAATAAACTGTGTTCGAACCTGAAACCCAGTGATATACTCATCAAAGTGAACAACTTTTCCGAAGGAACGTAGGTTGAAAAGTGAAGATTTTTTCATCTTTCTATAGTAAATCAATCAGCTGATCGCATATTTTGTATGGGATGACGACTTTTATTCACTTTATAACCTTTTTTACACGTTGTATTTGGTGTAAACAATAAACTTTTAACTTGTTTTTTTTTTCACTTATTTATTTTATTCACTGCGCATTGTGCTAACTTACCTGAGTGGATGGTTTTGCCCAGCACAAATGAGTTTAAAAACAATTTTGAGGTCTGGATTCCAATATAGCATAAGACATTGATGACTGAACTTGAATGAAAAACAAAATACATCCGATTGCGATGAAACCTTGGTGAGTTGATGTGCGCGCGCCCGGAAAGGTTTATGACCAAAAAAATGTAGCTTACTCACAGAGAAAAGGAGACATTGCAATGCATGCAGGGCACAGCGTACCCACGGTGGGGCAAGGTGGGGCATTTGCCCCAACCTGTTCTCTGACCCGAAGCTAAGAATTTATAGGCAAAACGTATTAGTCAGTAAATTAAAACCGGCCAAGTGCGAGTCGGACTCGCGCACGAAGGGTTCCGTACCATTATAATCAAGCAAAAAAAATATTTATTGTTTTCTGTTTTTTAGTATTTGTTGTTATAGCGGCAACAGAAATACATCATCTGTGAAAATTTCAACTGTCTACATATCACGTTTCATGGAATACAGCCTGGAGACAGACGGACAACGGAGCCTTATTATAGGGTCCCCTTCTTACCCTTTGGGTACGGAACCCTAATAAAAGGCATTTTTAATTTCCCACTACTTAGTACATTTACTTCTGCCCCACCCCTTAAAATATGCTGGGTACGCCCATGTTAGTGACTTATATAATTTACGATCGTATACTTACTTAGAGTCGGCATGCCTGCTGAGGTGCAGCTTCAAGTACCACAGCAGCCTGTTGTTCCTCGGTACGAACAAGCTGACAGCAAGCGCCAGCAGCTGCCAGCCCTGCACGAAGCTGTACGTGGGCGGGTTGCTTTTGCAGTCCACTGATAGCAGTGGCGCCTGGAATATTCCATGGAGTCGTAGAGGATCGAAATAAAGTCCAGGGTTAATAAGTCAGAGTCCAATTCGAAACTGTGTATTCTAAATTTAAAATTCTCTAAATTTAAAATAAGAATTGACAAAGGATTTTGTACAGCATCAAGCTGTAAAAATCGAGTTTGACAGCTCTAATTTCAAATTTAAAGACTTTTAAATTAGCGAACACACTTTCGAATTGGCCCCACAGTGCCATTAAAATTTTAAACGTAGTAAAAAAATACAAGTCGGAATAATTATAATTATAATAATAAATCCAAAAAAATAGCCACACTTACACACACATACTTTTTTTTATAAGATATGATAAGAATTTGTTTAGAATTTATTTAAATATTTTCGATCAATTTTAAAGTAAAATATCTCTAATATTTTGTTAAAGTTTTCACTCTAGAGTTTTCACTATATTGAATTCACTATATTATTTAAAATTTATATTGAAGTGGATAACTAGACATTACATGAGGGTTTTGTTTGGCCCTGTACACGGATATTCAAAGTTTATAGAATGTAAGGGACACTTCAAGCGTTTCTCATATTAGTATATCATTCCTTTCTTACTTAGAAATAATGCGAACAATTTATTGGCTTCTTAATTAACAACAAACATTAACATGGCTTTTAGAATAACTTAAAGCCGGGTTTTATAAAGGGTCCACCAGCCAGACGTAATGCCAGATCAAATTTTAGTAAATCAGCATATTTCTTGACGCTCGTTACCGAAATTTTATCCAACGGATCTTTATAATCCCCTTCCCCTTAACCCTCTTTCAACAATACATTTTATGAGCGCCATGTAGTAATCCTGAAAAACTTTTCGCACGGCGTACATTATAACTACAACGCCACCTATCGCTTCCATGCGGACTAGCAACAGCGCCATCTATCCCGCGTGTCTGGAACTAGGATTACCTGTATGGAGCTGGGCGAGCCGGCGGCGTGCGGCGGCGCGTCGCTCTTGTTGTCGCCGCCGACAGAGGACGCGCCCGTGTCGCAAGTGAACAGCGATTGCGTCGCGCAAAGGAGGAGTTGCTGGACAAATGAAATGTTGGTGTTCGGTCTATGGGGGCTAGCTACTGGGGCTTGTTAGGGGTTGGTACGCTGCTTACTGGTCGAATTGTGATCATTGAACTAGCAGTGCCTGCGACTTTGTTCGCAGATTATCCCACGGGAATACATTATCGGGATAAAAGTATTCTAGGTTCTATTTGAAGATATGGTCTATCTGTTTGGCAAATTTTAACCCAATCTATCCAGCCGTTTGCGCGTGAGTGAGGAATAAACGTCCACGTAATATTAGTTAGATATCAGTAAAGGTGAGAATAGACATTAATTTTTTTGGGGTATTTTGTGGTCATTCCGACTAACTGAAACTTATTCTTGACCCACCAAAATACACCATGCGGTAGTATTTGTTGCTATTATGTTCACAAACTGAGATTGTGAAAATATTGATTGGTCTAAATTATGAATTAAAATTATAAACAAAGTTTCCACCACACTATTGGCTTGACGACGCGGTTAGCCTAGTTGGTAGTGACCCTGCCTCCGAAGCTAGCGTCCCGGGTTCGATCCCCGGTAAGGGCAAATATTTGTGTGATAAGCACGAATGTTTGTTCCTGAGTCTTGGATGTTTCCTATGTATTTAAGTATTTATTTATCTATATAAGTATGTATATCGTCGTCCAGTACCCATAACACAAGCCTTTAGAGCTTACTTTAGGACTAGACCGATTTGTGTAAAGATTGTCCCCTGATTTATTTATTCTTTATTATTATTTATTTAGAATGGAAACGACTGGATTGAGTATTTTATATTAGTAGTGGCATATGCGTTGATAATTTTGAATTTGAATTAAAGTTTACATCGACATGAGCAGTGTAGGAACAGGAGTCTAAGGCAGGTTCAAACCAGAAAATGAACTTTGGACCAGTTAAGTCCAATACTAATTCCGGCAACCAGTACTACAGTACAGTAACTGGTACATCTATGACGGCATAGTTATTCATAATTTACCTCAGCAGTTTTCATCAAATAAATAGTTGAACAAAAAAGCCGGTTTACTGAAAAAATCGGCGCAGTGTTTTTTTTTTTTTTGTTAAAAAAAGTCCACAGGTACTTACTTCCAGTGAAATGGTGTTCTACCCCATAGACAACCAGTTTCCATGTTTATACTTATATTGATCTGTGTACATTTCCGCACTTGAAAGTTATGTTGCGTATATTTTTTTTAATCATAATTTGTGTAGAACTAGACTGTACAGACAGATATGTAACTGGCATTTGAGTGCGTATTTATGTAAATTATGTAGATAATTTGTTGTTTTTATCCACGAAAATCTGTGTATTTAATGATCACACCATTTCTTTATAAAAACTGAACAGATTTTGAGGCTCATAGCTTTATCTATGAGTATGGTGTATACCCAAAGATATTTACAGTTTTAGTACGTATTTCTGTACATGTGTTAGTAAGTGATAGTGCGAAACGCTAGTGTGTACGTATTGTGCTATTAACCCAGACCAGTTCTAACTTATTTATAAGGTAAGGTATATATACAGGTGTCCTCTCCTTGTTTTGTGCGACATACGACTAGGAAGCTCAACGTTTTACTGACTGCACTAATCCTCCATTAAACCATTAAAACATTAGATAACGGAGCATTATTTGCTTAATGAAACATTAAAAACAATTGATCTTACAATAGGCTAGTTTCCTGAAAATTTCTAATAAGTCCGTCATTTACATTATAAAAAAATATTGGACACATATTTTTTTCTTTTGTCAATTAAACAAAAAATTACGAAGATATAGTGCGTTGAACTTCCGCGTGACGTCACGACTCGGCACACTTTTACCATTAAGTGACGTCATAAGCCCCCACTCCCGAACTTTGATGCGCGTTATCTTTGTCAATTTTGATTGATTTGATAAAGCAAAAAATTCCTGTTCAATATTTTTTGATAATCTAACTGACGGACTAATTAGAATTACATTTTTTTTTACCCAGGAAACATCCCTATTGATAAGTGAAACTACATAGTATGTCTTTTTATTGTTATATGTTAAAAGTTCGTCCACTTCGACGGAGAGGGCTGATACCAGGAGTTAGACCGATATTACTTTTTACCCTAACCTTGAAACCTTGCTTTGAAAAATCAAGGCACACAAATATTTAAACCAGTAGATTAGACTCTACAGCGACAATGGGTCCAATTCGAAACGGTGTTCGTTAAATTTAAAATTGCCTAAATTTAAAATAAGAAACGTCAAACTCGATTTTGTATAGCTCCAAGGTTCAAAACCGAGTCTGACGGTTCTTATTTAAAATTTAGCGACTTTTAAATTTAGCGAAAACATGGTCGAATATGGCCCTATTCGAATCGGTATCGCCAAAAAAAACCCCTAAATTTTAAATAAGAAACGTCATATTCGATTAAGTACGGCACCGAGCTGTCAAAATCGAGTTTGAAGTTCCTTATTTAAATTTTAACGACTTTTAAATTTAGCGAACACACTTTCGAATCGGCCCCAATCTGTCGCCATATTTATGAATGTGGGCGTGAGAGAATAATGTCATCTCCTTTTTTCCTGGTCCGTTCTCTTTCACGCATCCGCTATTTTTCTACTAGCAAATGAGCTACTTTGCTCATTGCGCGAGTGACGTTTTCCGTAGCATGTTCATCTACTTATTTAAATATTTCAGGCCAAGGCGTTACCGAGTCGAATATTGAAATACATACCGGTGAAACAGGGAACTTCTTTATTTTAGGTCGGTTATAAAGAAATACACTGGCAAAATTTTAAGACGACTTTAAAAATAGAATCCACAAAATTCGCTCACGATAAAGGTGCTTCTAAACGAGCAATATTTGTGGCAATTTAATGGTGCAATTCGGGCTATCCCCAAAAGATTACATTGAAAATTTTGTTCCCAGTAGTGATGTAAAAGGCAATATTTTTGGGAATAGCCCTAATTGCGGCAATAAGGTGCCAAAAATCTCATTTACAAGGCCCTAACGGTTACTAACATTGCTATTTTATTATACTACATTTAACAGACATACTATGTAATTACACCGAACATCTATACTTACCGTGCTCACCGAAGAATAGTCTCAATACTCGATAACAATAAGGTATAGTTCTCTAGACAGTAAAGGAGGCTAAAACTTGCAACGTCATCCTTCCATTACAAAGGAAGATCTAGTGCGAAGGGGCTATGAAAGAATGAATGACAACAAACAACATTCCCTAAGTCTAAGGAGGGATTAACATTCTTGGATAACGTAAATAAAATGGGGGGAAATTTACACCAACATTCCATTTGAAAGATCGCAACAACAGAATCATCGCTTTCGCCGTTCTAACAACATCCGAACCATAAACACTTTATTCTTTCGGTTCGATTTTTAAAAGCATGTTGCCAAAACACAACGATCAAGTTGGAATACAACTCCATCTTACCAATTTTCAAACGTCGAATCTTACCGAATTTCGAATTGTCAAGAAGCCAATAAAATTATCACGTCCACAATTCCAAATTCATCAACCACGAGACTTGAAGCTTTATTATTTACAAATTTTCAAATAGCAACACACAAAGCTGACGCTAAAACAATGGGTTGTTAGTGTATATTTAAAATTTCGAACGCAACTCAATGTTAGTTCTTTTTTTGAAGCGTTTAAACATAAATGCGCTTCTACGAATTACTGGCCAGTGTCAAAGCGCGAATAGTAAAAGTATTGACTACTGAATGTGCTATTGCCAGAAATAAAAAAACACCGGTGTTTGTGTCTGAATGAGTAAGAATATATGATAATATGAGAGAAGCGTTGAAGCGTCGCCCGAAATAAGCCGATGCGAATATAAAGCGATATTGGGACTCAAATTACAACCAGTACTCATAAAAAGACATTAACAACTATACTCCTTAAAATTTAAGGTCCATTTTTAATACAACTTTTATAAGGTACATTATTTTTTATAGATTTTAATGTATCAATATATTAATCAATGAATACTGGTTATACTTTATATTCAGTGGCTGCTTTTTAGTTACTTTTTTATCCTTTTCACCATTATTGAATTTCCTTGTAACACTTTTAAAAGCCATGCCATATTAGTATTGGACAGTATTATACAAACAAGTTCCATTCTTAAATCAACCTTATTTGTATTAAATAGCAAATTAAAATAATTTTAATGGAGTGTTTACTTTTTCTCATATATATTTGTACTAATTTTAAGTTTAAATTTGAAATATTTAAAAAGATATATTCATAAATGTAAAAGCACTCCACTAACAATGCAACGGCCAGATGGTAAAAGTGGTGAACGGTTTTCTTTTAAAACTTAGTTTTACATTTAAATAATGTGCATTATCATATTTTTGTCAAAGAAACTAACGTCGCAACAGTAGACCAACTAAAAAAAGCAGTAAGACATTGAATTCGGAAGTCATCCTTCTCACTTTAATGAATTGCTGCGTTTTTAGCTTGCTTTACTGCTGCGACAGTTACAGAGCTTTCCAAAATCTGTGGAATGACTTAAAAAATAACATAAAAAGACGATTTAAGTGCTCAGTCGACAATTTTGGCAAAAGATAAGGATTTCATTACATGAATGGGCAACAGAGCACGAAAATCATGTACTTTCAACGTCATTTTCCAAGCAGCACCGATTTCTTATTTCATCTACTTATCTGTGACGCAGCCAAAATTAATTATTCATTCCCCCAGTTAACATATTATATCTTTTCACACCTCCTATTCGAAAATAACTCATTTTTACCCTGCATAGCGGGAGCAATTTTGCATTGTGCTCCCTGCAGTTTTATTTAAATTAATTACACCTTAAAAATGTATTTTATCTACACCCATATCATAAAACCTCCATTGTTTAATCAAAAACCATAGGAAATGACCACCATTTTGACAACCAATTAGGAAAAACCAGTGCTGCAATGTTATTTCTTTATCGTTTTTAGTAAAGAAATGAGATTAAATTTGGAACAGCTGTCAAAACTCAAGTGGGTCTCTATTCTAGTATCCATAGATATTAGAACAGTTATTGATACGAAACGTCAATTCAGTATGTTTTTTTAATATAAACTGCACAATATTTGATCTTGAGTGACGTGAGAATAGAGACTTCATCCGTTTGTCTATGATTTAAAAAAAATGGTCTTTACGGAGGATCGCATCGGCGCCATGTTGGTGTTTTGCTGAACGAAAGTAGAATTAATTGAATAGAAAAAGTTGTTTGTAATTTACATTTTAGTTGAAAATATGAATAGTAAGTAGTCTTCTCGGAGTGTGTGTGATGTGAAAATGCGCCGGATATCGGAAATATGCAGCCACGATTGCAACAAATAACTTGTTGCCAGAAAATATTGTTTCTGAACCCATCATGGAGGATTTATAATATGTGTGTAGATAAAGTAATGTATGCAACTCTGCATAATTTGGCCTTAAAACACACGTGCGATCTTATTATGAAACTCGCCTATCGGCTCGTTTCATGAAAACCGCACTAGTGTTTTAAGGCCTATCATTATGCAACCGTTGCATAAATTACTATTAGCATGTTAATAGCATTTTTTGATTAAATTACATTTTAAAGTACTGAAATAAATCGCTACTGAGGGTGTTTTATTCGTTTTCTCCTAGGAGAAGTGGATCAGACTGTTTATCAAAAATATTTACATATCGGGCTGTATAGCTCGAATCCCTCGTTACACTCGGGCTTCTAAGTTAGAATCACGAGCGAAGCGAGGCATCCTAGAATCCTTCGTCGCGCCCTGACACAATCTATTAAGCCACACAGATAAGTAGACACCCAGCTCTCGTGAAAACCGCCACCGCCCTCACCCGTCGCGATAACGCAACCAACTTACATTCTTAAGCTTCGCAGCCTTAAGGTTTATCTTGGCGCGGCGCGCGGGCGGCGTTACCTGCACGCCGTGCTTGCCGGGCGCGTGCGGCGCGGTCTGCTTGGCCAGCGCGGCGCCCAGCTCGTCCTGCAGCTCGGCCACGTCGAGGCACTGCTGCAGCGCGTTCTGCGCCAGCACCACGTGGTAGTCGATGCCGGCGTGCTCCACCGCCACCGACATGAACAGCTGCACGCACTGCCGCACGCATTGCACTTTATAGCCCGCGACTACACTTCCGCGATCAAGCCAGGAAATACGGTTTTGACGAAACCTGATTATACTGAACCCGAATATATTTCGTCAAAAATCGTACTAGGCCTTTATCGCTAGCGCGGCAGTAAAGCTGTACTACTCTATGTTAGTATATTAAAACAAAATTTGGCTCCTTTACGAAGACTCTTACGGTATTATTTGTAAATTGGGAATTTTCTATCGGGTTCATTGCTACAGAGCTTTCAAACTGAGCTGAACTGTTTTATGTCAATCTAATTTAATACCATTTTATTAGAAAGGTGAAGCGAAAACGTATTAGACCAAAATATATTCAAATTCATACTCTAAAGACGTTATTGTCAATTTATAAGCATTATCAATGCTACTCTGTAGCATGTCTATCTGTCTGTCTTTCTGTTACGTTTTCACAGCTAAAGCGCAGTACAGGGATTTTTATAGAGATATTTTGAGCCCTGAGGAAGGACATAGGCTACTATTTTTAAAACAACCAACCCCAAAGGCTGGATAAATGATTAACGGCAAGTTTATAGCCTTGAGCCTATAAATTTAAGCAAAAAGATCTAAATTTAAAAAGGCAATAATATTCGTCATAATTTGCAAATTAATTTCATTATAATTTGTTATAATCACGAAAACAACTCTGTCCGTCTGTCTGTTATGCTTTTGCAGCTTAATCACTGTACAGATTCTGATGAAATTTAGTATTGACATAGTTTGAGCATTGTGGAATGACAAAGTCTACCTCTTTAAAGGCAACCAAACCCTAAAAGGGTCAAATAAGGGCTGCATAATGAATTCTGACGTCACCTTGAATAATTTAAGCGCTTCGGCTTGCAGCGCCTCAGAGGTCAAAGAAGTCAACGGTGATGTTATATGCTCCTTGCTGTACAACAGGGTAGGGTGCCTCCACAGCACGCAATCTGGAATCGATACAGACACAATATTAAGAGGAGTGTGAGTGAACCTACAGCTTTTCATACAAAAAGGGATGCCCCCTGAATTTCATCGAATTTCATAACATCGAAAACGATTTATAGAATATTCAGTTCCTATAATTTCTTTAGAAGTAATCTCTTTTCATCGATTATACATTACAAATTTTCTTAATTCCTAGAATAACTGTACAAGGATTATTATTTCTTAAAACAAACATTTCATAAACTATTCAAAAGACAAGTTTTTTTTTTATGTCAATTGACTGACAAACGAGCTGACGGCCCACCTGATGGAAAGTGGTCACCGCCGCCCATGGAGATCTGCAACACCAGAGGTGCTGCCAATGCGTTGCCAGTCTAGGGAGGATGGGGAATGGGGATGGGATGGGGATGAGGGAATAGGCCTCCGGATCTAGTCACTCATCGTACGAAACACAATAGCAAGCTATTACTTTACGCCGATATTCTGTGAGAGTGTGGTACTACCCCGATCGAGCCGGCCCATTCAAACAGTAATCATCTAGTGAGGATTACTGTTTGGCTCTACCACTACAGAAGTTCATTTTATCGGCATTTTATTACAAATCTCTTTTACTTTATAGTGTATACTTTATTTTATAGTTAGTGTAGTAGATAGTTATATAGCTCTGACTACCCATTTTAAGGACATGACAGAGCGGAAGAGACTCGGAACGGTTAGGTTCAAAGGCTAATGCGGGAGCGTAGCCTAGCGAAGCCGGTTTAGGAACGGCACGCATTAGGTTACTGGTTAATATGGAGAACCAAAACTAAAGAGTTGCGGTTATATATATTCACGTTCGTAGAGAGCTTCAATAGTGTTTAAAAGAGATGGCTTTAATATTACTGACGAAATTCAAATTAACCAAAGAAACGAAATTTGTATTAAACTGGTTAAAATTACGTGAACCAGTATTATTTCCTGTCGTCCTTTCCTGTAATAGTCAAAAATTAAGTAGTCCAAATTGCTTCATCAGAAAAAATGTATCCCACTTACTGGGATCCCCGTCGGTCTCCATGAGCTTCTGCACGAGCTGCTCGAAGTGCGAGCCTTGGCCGCGGCCGGCGCCCGACACCACGGTCAGCTGGTACAGCCACGAGTCCTTGTCGGCCTTGCTCTCGAACAGCAGGTACGTCGGGCCCTGGACGGGACAAGGAACGACTTCAAAAAACACGCCTACTGAAAAATCACGCTCTAAAATGTATGAAACAGCTAACTATAATATAGACTAGTGGACCCGCCACAGCTTCGCCCGCGGTGTTTTCCATACAAACTTTATCACCCTTTTAGGGATGTAATTTCAACAAAATCTCTCCTTAGTACACCTCTAGGGTACTCGAGGAATGTCTCCTCCAAATTTCAAACCTCTAGGACCACATGTTTAGGCTGTGCGTTGTCTATAAGTGAGTCACGGTACTGTTTTATATAGTTATATAGTTTTTTTTTTTCAATCTCGCAAAGTACATACCCGATTTGACTTATATCTATATCCTTGCAAAGTGTCAATGTGCTCTGTTTAAAAATATCCAAAGCATAACTGAACTATGTTTGTATGGAGCCTTATCTCAGAGACGTGGATCTTAAGAGTTGGCAACACTGACGATATTTGTCTTGAGCACGGTGGCTTAAAGGTCTCTGAAACCGGGCCAAAAATCCAAGAAAAAAAGAAATCTTGACCAGGGGCGCTAATACGGGTACAGATGTAGTGCATAATTAGTTTCCACCGTATTTTATCGCAAAAGTTCGTATTTATCGTGCTCTCTCAATTAGCTTCAGTACCCATCATACAACCTGTCATTTTTCATTTTGACATTTGACACTAAATACTACATATTCATATTAATAAATAAAAACATGTCACTCATTTAATACAATAATTAATTGACACTTCGGTTCCCGCCGTCTTCCGATTGAGATCCGAGTTTTACCGATGGAAACATATTATTCTCTACAAGCTTCTGCCCGCGACTTCGTCTGCGTGAAATTCGGTTATAATTATTCCCTCGGGAACTTTTGTCTTATCCGGCATAAAAATTACCCTATTTCCTATTCCAGGAGCTAAGGTCTAACTATAATCGACGTATTTAAGTTGGTAAAAATTAATACTGTGTCTTGTCTAAATAGCTAGTCTGTCCAATTGCCGCATTGTACGTGACCATTTTTTTAGAAGATCCTTAAACGACAGACATATGCTATCGCGGACTTTTTTGTAGATCTATAAAAGAGAAATTTCCCACTATGCATTGTTTGTGTTGTTTGTTTGTTTGTCAAAGGGATTAGGCAGCGTTTTCTATGAAAGCTTCCAGGCAGCTTGAATTTTTCCGACGCTTCCAACATTTCTAGTTTTATTACAACCAATTTACACAAAACCTTGACAAATTATACACCTAAACCTTCCTCATGAATCACTCTATATATTGGTGAAAACCACATAAAAATCCGTTCAGTCGTTTTTGACTTTATCGGTAACAGACAGACAGACGCGGCGGCTGTACAGACAGTTAGTACGGCAGGTCACTGACCCCGGCCACGTGGTGCTGCGGGTAGATGGCGACGGTGAGGTGGTTGCGCGCGTCGTCGCTCTTCTCCTCCGAGTCCGAGTCCGACGCGTGCTCCACGTCCTCCACGCGCGCGTCGCGCATGTTGATCTGCCCGGTCGGGTTCTGCAATTATACAGGGGTGGAGTGGTGCTGTTTGTTTGTTTTTTTGTTCCTCTTTTAGAAAACGGAGCATTTGATCAAATCGATTTGTAGCATAGCGACAGTTACACGGCCGGAGAAGGTATATTTCCGCAATTATAAGGACAGTCTGGAATCTGGAAGATTGAAATGATAAACAGTTTTATGTAGTTTTACTATCGCAAAAGCATTACCAAAACAAGAATACATTTTTAATTAAAAAACCCCCGCCTGGTGAGGAATGCTGCAGCTGCAGCATCAGGTCAAGGTTATCATGTTCTTGGAATATCATTATAACAGGATACCAAATTTCGAATTGATCACACCTGTGGAATTTGCTCACATTCCTTCATCAACTAGAAAAGAGCTGATGATCTTCAGACGGAAGAACAGATTTTCATGAATACACTTGATTAAGTCACCTTTCAAACAAAAAATCGGATTCAAGATTGGTTCATCCGTCTGGGAGCTACAATGCCACAGACAAATAAACAGATAGGTACATATGTTTAACTTATAACACCCTTCTGTTTGCGTCGGGGTTTAAAAATATACACGTTCTTACAAGATTCATTTAAATTATTTGATTACTTTTTCAACCAATTTTGCCTAAAACACAAAGAAAAAATGACATATGTATGTACATACAATTATTGTGAAGGGCCCCCCATGCTGAGTCCCGGAAGACGATTTTTTTTCTTACCTAGTTAAAGTCTATTTTGCCAAGTTCAGTGCGATAAGTAGTAGGACAAACATTTAGGAAAATTTCAGATCATCATGAAACTGACCTGGTCCCCAGGAGATTTGAAGTACAGGAACATCTTGCCGATGAGCACACACCAGCTCTTCTTCGCGTGTCCGTTCTTCACTTTGGTCAGCCAGCCCTGGATGGTGGGTTTGTTGTCTTCTTTGCTTAGAAGTAGCTTCGTTGCGTTGCGTCTTTGGACGTTCTAGAAAAATAAGTATAACACTTGAAATAAACATCGCTGTGCGCGGCTTGCTATGACCGCGACCGCACTTAACCCCTGATGAAGAACTCCATACGAGTCCGATACATGTCAGACCATGTCTGACAATAAATCGTGAGTAAAGCCGTGTTTGTTTCAGGTGTTCATAATGTCTCACGAAAGTTTTAATTTTATATTTTGTATTGCTAATCTAGGAGCGAAAATTTCAACAACCCGAGGCGTGGTCTATTTGGCCAATAGGCGTGTTTCCTGAAAAATTCTAATAAGTCCGTCTTTTAGATTATAGAAAAATATTTAACACATATTTTTTATTTTGTCAATTAAACAAAAAATGACGTAGACGTAGACGTCACGCGGAACTTCAACGCACTATGCGTTGAAGTTCCGCGTGACGTCACGACGTTGCACGCTTTTTACTATTAAGTGACGTCATGAGCCCCCACCCCCGAACTTCGATGCGCGTTATCTTTGTCAATTTTGATTGATTTGATAAAGCAAAAAATACGTGTTCAATATTTTTTGATAATCTAAAGGACTAACCATTCCTATTGATACATACATACATATTATCACGCCCGAAATCCCTAATGGGGTGGGCAGAGCCACAAGACTACTTGTGGTTACTATTCCTATTGATAATGAAAATAAAGGTGAGGTTCTACCTGTAAAACCCTAATCCAATCCTCCATCGTAGCATTACTGTCAGCCGTCAGATAATACGTCCGACTGCCCGTAAATATCTCGAAGGTCGCCGCCCCTTCGTTTCTAGATATCTTGCACGCCTCGCCCAGCCCGATCTGACCTTGAGGCTTCCGGGCCACTTCCGACTGGGACTTCCAGTAGGAAAGGGTGCCGTTTTTGAGGACGAACCTGAAAAAAATGTTATAAATTGAATCACGAATGGGGTTGGAGGGTAGGTGTGTAATTTAAATTGGTTCCTAGATTAAAAGGACTACGATAAGCATAGTTTTAAATCAGTAGATGAGACACGCTATACGGTGACCGGTCAATCGTAAAATAAGCAGTCATTCATTTGCAG
This sequence comes from Tortricodes alternella, assembly GCA_947859335.1. Taxonomy (NCBI): domain Eukaryota; kingdom Metazoa; phylum Arthropoda; class Insecta; order Lepidoptera; family Tortricidae; genus Tortricodes; species Tortricodes alternella. The sequence goes on along the minus strand of OX401968.1, from coordinate 19,260,001 downwards.
TTCGTGCAAATCTGAACGTAGTATTAAGTAAAAATAAGGCTCAATTTTCAATGGACAAATACGAAACCAATGCTCGTATACACCTTCATTTCGGCGTTCTAAAAGTTGTCTCAAAAATCTCATAAAATCAAGATTAAAGGTCACAAAAATCGGTCATCTTAATATAAAGTGTAGAGCATACAATTCGTGATAAATGTTGTTATTACCTCATAGTTTTGACAACGCATACATTTACAATGATAAATATTGTCAAGAATTTCGATGTCATGTAATTTTTAAACATTTCATTATTTTACGATAAGCACGTAATTTACTTTTGGGTCTCCAAATTCATACTCAATGCATGTTGAGCCTTAGTTTAATTAAGTTTTTTTTGACACCAGCGCCTCTATTCGGGAACGCTAAGTGATGTTGTAGCAACTTGTGAGCTAGATTTCTCATCCCACTCTTCCGCACAACGCGTAATGCATAAGAGCGAGATGCGAGTCTCGCAGTGCAGTATTAAGCTTGGCGTCCACTAGACTCGCCGAGGCGAATCGAATCGAATCGCAATAATTCGCCTCCTATATTTTCTAATGCAACTGCGTCCATTGAATCGGCGCGCCGCGGCTCTTCGTCAATGGACGCAATTGCATAGAAACGCCCTGATCTCATAAAAATTCGTTGAGTTGAGGAGCTGAGTGGTAACAAACATACACAATACATATACACACATACTAGGATGATGGTACTTTGTACGTAGTTTAGTGTGTGGCAGGCGTCTTCAGTACCTTCTGAAAGAGCTTTTAGTGTAGTTACCATCGCTTCCGCCACGTCTTGAGCTTCCCGCCCAGCTTGGCGAGGTGGCCGCTCTTCTCGAGCGCGTCGGGGCGGCGCGCGGGGTCGGGCGGCGCGCGGCCCAGCTCGCCCAGCGACGGCGACGCGCTCGTGGCGCCCGAGCCCGCGTCCGGCGGGATCGCGTAGTCGTCCGACATGCCCGACTCGAACGACGTGTCTGCGACACGACACGACAAGACACGATTTAGTGGATGTCCATTCATTAGGTACGTGACGCGTTTAGGGGGGAGGGGGTCAGGCCAAACCTCATCCAACCTCGCGTGCGGGAGAGGTATCGGCAAATATCACGTAATTTATTTCCCCGCAAGGAGCAGTGTATAATTGAGAATTAACTGGGTTAAATTAAGTAAAACATGTTTCTAGATTAGGGGTAGAGGGGAGGGGGTCGAGCCAAACTCACGACATCGCATCAAGGGGAGAGGGGGGGGGGGGGGGGTCGAAAATTGCCTCGTAATTAATGGACGCCCCTTAGGATAAATATTTAGGCCAAAAACTCGAGGTTGGAAACATGGGAAAATAGGGACAAATATTTGAATTTCTTGTCTTTTAATTAATAATGATAAATATTATTCACGTGTCCAGAAGGACCTTTTGATTATATTAGTACCTAATTCGTCTCAAAAGAAAAAAATGACCATTATGAAAGATACAGAATTAACCAAAACGTCAATTTTCTAGATTACATTTGGGAATATATATATTGACAGGAGCCTTTAAGAAATGATATTATGTTCGGCTTGTATAACATACAAAGTTGTTGAAAGAAAATCGAAAAATTGCCAAAGGAGTCCGGTCCATGAACTCCCTTTACTTCCCCGATTCCCTGAGGTACTGAGCGAGACAGAATATACAAACCAATGTATCAAAATTATGGATGGCCATGGCTTATTATACTTTGGGTTTTTTGAAACCATTGATGCGTCGCCTGATTCATGGATCCGATGTGTTATTGCACTCGTGTTTTTAGAGCCCTCACTTGCGATCGGACTCCAAACGAACACTCGGCGCAATAATGAATCACTTTCTGCTTGGTGCAACAATCTACTATTCTTTCTACTATTTTAAAAAGTTGATAAAAAAAAGGTAAAGGTACAGTTAAAACCAACTAGCGACGTAAAATGGATTTTGGCACCTGTTATGAAGCACCCTTACAATTTTTATATAGCCTATGACACTCACACGTTCTCCCCGAATCTTAAAATACCCTATTTATTAAAATCGGTCCATTGGTTCTGAAGCTAAAGTCGAACATCCGAAATTTTTCACAGAAAACTTGTATCTAGTCTATTAATTGTCATATTATGCCAATTTTGACGCTTTCCGCCGCCATATTGGATAAACTACGCACACATCTGCCAGTCTGTACACACTTGCTAATCATACTCATATAAAGACTAGACCTACCTCTAGTTTTGCTCTGCTTGCTAGGCGACCCGCTACTCGATCGTTTGGCCGGACTGAGACTCGAACTGGTTTTAACACTTTTCGAAGGGCTGCTCGCACTGAGACTAGTGTCTGAAGAGCTGCACTGTCCGTTGGCACTGTTGGTCAACACCAGCCCATGGGCTGATGTCTGTTGTATGGACACTGGCAGCACGCTGGTGACATTCACGTTGTTGATTGGCTGGTGGGATGACTGAGCTGCAAGGTTCAGTTGGGTTAGGTACTTGGAAATTTGTAGCGTGAGCGTATACAGGGTGTAACCAATGTATTTGCTAATTAATAGTGTTGCCACATGTTTGGGCAAGTGAAGCGAAGAATTTTTTAAAGTCCTCGAGAAATACAGTTATTTGTCTAAAGTTAAATAACTCTTAATGTAAGTACACAAAGATTTATATATGACATGACATGACGCCGGAAATCTGGGCAATATTTATGATTAAAACTGTGCAATCGAAATTTAGAGTTATTATTGAGATTTCGCTTATTTCACGACTGACGTATTCCGGCGTTATCATTGTATAGCAAGAGTCATCTACTGATTTAAATCTTTGTAAGTACTACTTTGTAACTATAGTTTTATTTGTGGTTAATTTTGCCTATTTTTGTTTTAGTTTATTGTTAGAACACGTCATGTTCAAATATGCATAAAGTACAGTTCATGCACTAAAAATCACAAAAAGACCTGGAGGTTCATAACAACATTTAACCCATCAGATGCTTAAGACACGCATCCGTGCTTTTTCTTACATACACTTCTTGCATTTTTTTGACCATAATTTTTTTAGTACTCCATGAATCCAATGAGACGCGAATGCCGGTTTTTTTTAGCTCCCGCATATGAGGGCTTAAGTAAAAAATATATATCTAAAAGAATTATAAGATTGATAAGTGAACTTAACAGGAACAACAAGACTTGTACACAAACAACTGGGATGTTTCCTGGGTAAAAAAGAAGTAATTCTAATTAGTCCGTCAGTTAGATTATAGATAGATATAGATAGATATTGAACACGTATTTTTTGCTGTATTAAATCATTCAAAATTTACAAGGATAACGCGCATCAAAGTTCCAAAGTGGGGGCTAATGACGTCACTTAATGGTAAAAAGTGTACAAAGTCGTGACGACACGCGGAACTTCAACGCACTTCGTAATTTTTTGTTTAATTGACAAAAGAAAAAAATACGTGTTCAATATTTTTTTATAATGTAAAAGACGGACTAATTAGAAATTTTCAGGAAACTAGCCTATTGAAGTGTTACTAACCGAATATGTGATGCGGCGTGTTGTGGACGGTGACGCCCATGGACTCGTCGCCGTCCGAGGAGTCGTCGGAGGAGTCGCCCGTGAACGGCATCGACCTTATTTGACTCGCTCGCTGCAACAAGCGCATTGGTTATTAAATAGGTACTTCTTTAGAAAGGACTGGCCGGAGACGGTGAAAAATTGCGAACACTGGAGTTGGGGAGGAGTTTTCCCAGCAGTGGGACAAAACAGGCTCATAATAAATTTGAAATGAATCCGGCTTCACTTCTCGCGCCGCCATTGCTACAAAAAAAAACATATGGATTTTCGTTTGGATACGTTTTACAAACCACGAACTATTTAGATAGAATATTAACTACTCGAAGCCCGACAATTTATGGAACTACTAAACTCTATGACTCATTTAATTGGAGACAATTTTTGTAAACCAATGTATACTGACCCCTTTAACGGTAGCGTAGACGGGGACGGATATGTCCTGGTAGCTGGTGGACTCGTGCATCGGTCGGGGGCACGGCGGCGGACTCAGTTCCTCTTCCACGGACTGCTGTAAACCGTCGTCGGCCACCTGCAGGACGAAATAAGACATTATATTAAACGGCCCAAACTAGAACAATGTTTCTATTGGGCCGTGTACACAAACACAAACGACAGAGACAAAGGCAGCTATTTTTAAAAACATGGATACTGAATTTCGTTTAAGTTTTGCGGGCAATTTTACGTATTTTCCAGCGAATTTGTTCTAGTCAAAAATGTAGCTAAAAAGTTTTTCGCTCGTGAGTTAGGGGGGACAATTTCCCCCATTGCCCCCAGGGGCGTATTTACCCTAGGGCCAATGTGGCCGGTTCTCTGGACACATTTTATTGTCAAGCTTACCTGTCTATAATGTTTTTTATTACTTAACGGGACGACAATGCTAACTAGTCCGCGGGCGCCAAATCCGCCTCTGTCCCCCCAGTATCGCTTATATGAGCATATGGAGTGTTCTTATACTTTTGTCATTCCTGCGTGGAGAAATTAACAACTCAATAAAATTTTGTTCTAACGCGCAAATAGATAGACGGCACACTTGATGGAAAGTGGTCACCGCCGCCTATGGACAGTTGCTACACTAGAAATGCTGCCAATGGGTCGCCGGTCTCAAAGTTATTTTTTGACCGAGCGAGCAGTGTCTCCATAATTTTGTGATTAGGTTCGATAATTATATGGAATTTTTTGTCGATTCAGTTTTTCGATTTTTTAAAAAATGGCGGTTATATTTTGTTACAAAGTTATTTGTGGTGCTGGTAAACTGATCGCGACCTATGTCAATGAATCTAACGGCAAAGTTAAGTTTGTCGTCAGGTGTACAGGTCACGGAGCCATTAGTTAATGATGGCCTTTGAGACCCCGCCGGGCCCCTCGGGCTCGTACCTGGTAGATCTTGGCCTCCCAGCTGGGGAAGCGGTGCAGCGGCGGCGTGGGCGCGCGCGGCTGCTCGGCGCACGAGTCGCCCGCCGAGCTGCCGCCGCGGCTGCCCGCCGGCGCCGCGCCCGCGCCCGCGCCCTGCCACGCCGGGGTGCGCTCTGCACCATTCAAATTACTACTTATTGATAGGCCATAAAACGCGAGTGTGGGTTTATGAAACGAGCCGACAGGCGAGTTTCATAATAACATCGCACGAGTGTTTTAAGGCCAAATTATGTACAGTTGCATACATAGGCTGTTCTTCATCAACTTTTTATTGTAATTAATATTTAGGTAATTTTAAAATATATATTTATATATTCATATAAGTATAGCACTTATTTATTATTTTTTATTTATTTTATTATAATAATTATTATTTGTTTGTTTCTGTTTAGGCTGTTTGTAATTTTTGTCTATCTACGCATTGTCTTCTCTCGTCAACTCCAAGGTCAGCTGGAATAGATCCCATTAGGGATAAGCTCGCCTTTGTACACTGTTTATGTCATAATGCAGAATTTTATTTTTGTCATTTATGTGCAATAAAGAGTTTACATACATACATACATTATTGTTTTGATATTATTTCGTTTTTTTTATTAAGTGTGTTGTTATTGAAACAATGTCATCATCATCATAGTGAGTCCCAGTAGCTTGCTGCCCAGTCTATCTTTGCCCAGGACTTCACACTCAACGATAGATACTTCGCAAATATGCGGGTTTCTCTACGATGTTTTTCCTTCACTGAAATCTCAGAAGTGCTAGCCGGGATTTGGAATCCGCAACTCTCTGCACGAGAGATCGCCTATCAGACCACTGCACTCACTATTAAAACATTGTAACACAGTTAAACAAAGAAACAGGAACTTAAGTTCTTCACCTCTGCTGGGTGTGTAGATTTCAGCATAATCATGAGTAGTATCGCCATCAGTTGACGTATTAGGCGTCGTCGGCAACACTACTAATTTCTCCACTGCCGCCTGTAAAATACACAAATAAAATAAAGATTAATTAGAGTAAAATTTCTATTGTTTTGAAATGAGAATTAAGAGCAAAAATCATCCTTTATCTACACCCATATCATAAAACCTCCATTGGTTAATCAAAAACCTTAGGAAATGACATTTTGACAACCAATTAGGAAAAACCAGTGCTGCGATAAAGAAATAACATGACTTCTTTATCGTTTTTAGTAAAGAAAAGAGATTAAATTTGGAACAGCTGTCAAAACTCAAGTGGTCTCTATTCTAGTATCCATAGATATTAAAACAGTTATTGATACGAAACGTCAATTCAGTATGTTTTTTAATATAAACTGCACAATATTTGATCTCGAGTGACGTGAGAATAGAGACTTCATCCGTTTGTCTATGATTTAAAAAAAAAATGATCTTGACGGAGGATCGCCATGTTGGCGTTTTGCTGAACGAAAGTAGAATTGTTTTTGAATTGAATAGAAAAAGTTGTTTGTAATTTACATTTTAGTTGAAAATATGAATAGTAAGTACTCTTCTCGGAGTGTGTGTGATGTGAAAATGCGCCGGATATCGGAAATATGCAGCCACGATTGCAACAAATAACTTTTTGCCAGAAAATATTGTTTCTGAACCCATCATGGAGGATTTATAATATGTGTGTAGATAAAGTTATGTATGCAACTCTGCATAATTTGGCCTAAAAACACACGTGCGATCTTATTATGAAACTCGCCTATCGGCTCGTTTCATGAAAACCGCACTAGTGTTTTAAGGCCTATCATTATGCAACCGTTGCATAAACTACTATTTCATGCGATAACGATTTCCACTCCTTAAATGTTAACCGATTTTGACCAATTTTTGATAGGTTGTCAGTCAGAACAAAATCAAGGTTTATGCGTTTTTTGAAAATTGAATAAAGATACATAAAGTCAAATAATCGCCCAAATTAGTTTTGTATGAGAATACTTACACCACAATAAAAATCAATTTATTGATTATAGTCAAAAAATCAAAACGTATAGACCTATATTTTGTTCTGACTGATCACCTATCACAAATTGGTGAACATCGGTTAACATTTAATGGGTGGAAATCGATATCGCCTTTTGTATGAAAAGCCGTGCTCACACTCCTCTTAAATACAATTGTTTTGACTAGATACCGGTCTTCTCTGTCACATAAAATTCACTTTCAAATGAGGTTGGTTTATGCATTCCCCCTTATCAGGCATGAAAATGTAATCATGGTTAAAAAAGGAGTGCAGTAACCATTCAACGCATGTTTATTCATAAAGATTGATATGAAAACATCAGAAATGAAGCTTGAATATGTATATTGGGTTGGAATCACAATGGAACTATTACCACTTCAATAGCGAATGCAATAGCAATCTCACACCATTTCCTAATGCAAAACCGGTTCACTCACAGCTAAATCGTCAGCCAGCAGGCTGGCCGTGGTCCGTTCATCCATGGTTCTGTTCATGGTGTTGAGATTCACCGGGATTGGCGCAGCAGTCGCTAAGTTCGGAGTACCGATGGAATAGTTGCGGCGGTGCCGGACTGGCGTACTGTAGTGGGGCTCCGTTGTTGTTATGGGTAACTATAGAGAGATTATGTCAGTATTTAGAACAAGACAGGGTTCAAAATTCAGTTACTTTGCAGGTAGTTCTCAAATTAATTGTACATTTTTTGCAGGGTAGAAAGCAGTTTGCCGTACGAAACGGTATGCCTTTTAGTGCGCTTTCGCACTACGTCAGCGACGTATCCGATCCGAACCCGTGAAAATACGGCCCGGAATAGTCATCAAGCTATTTCTATGGTAGTTTACGCACTAGATCCAGCTTCCGTCATCCGTGATTCTCCATTCCGGAGAAGATTATTGACCGACCGAAGTAGCCATAGTATTATTTGTATGAACGCTTGCTCACTGCATCCGATCCGTATCCGAACCGAAGCCGAGCTGCGTACGAGCAGAGAAGCAGCGGGGCGGCGGGGTATGCGGCCGCGGGGCGCGTAAAATGACGTATGCTTGGATTTGGATCAGAGATCGGATTAGTGCGTAAGCAATAACCGAATTCAGTCCGAGATTTCTAGATCCGTATTTCCATGAGTTCGGATCGGATACGGACCGGACGTAGTGCGAAAGCGCTCATACTGTTGCGGCCACGATGGGCGTACTCGAGAGACACATTCATGCGTCGAAGAGAGAGAGAGATATGTGAGCTTTCTCATTCTCACGCGTCGTTCGAGTTAGCGGATCATGGCCGATCGTTTAGAGCACCCATTAAACTTTCACCGAAATTGTGCATTAATATAAAGTGAATTAAGTATTATTTACAATGTGCTTTCTTATTTTAAACCTAAATACATGTAAGGCAGCTTTTAAAATGGAATAACAGAAATTAAATGTGTCCAAGGTTTTATAAAATTGCAAAGAATTAATGCAAATAAGTGTGTAATTAAATTCAAAACACGTGTTTAACATTTACTACCACAAAAGGTCACTTTTTACAGAAAGTCAATTAAATATAATGATTATTGAACTGTGGTAAGTGATATATATTGTGATCAGGAACACATATGGCACAAGAATATTGCACAAAAGTGTTTTGATAGTTAACAAAAGAAAGTACTAGTAGTCATTTGAGTTTCTTGTCCGGGAGTGCTTCCCTTTCTAATAAGTCTGCTAACAAAGTAGCGTTCTTTAAACTTGTAAATTTCCCATAATCCAATTTACCGCCGGCATTCCCTGAACAAGATTTGTGGGCATTCGGTGTCGGCATGATGAAAACAAGTTCTTTGTTATTTGCACATTGTGAAAAACTTAAATACACCTAATAAATTAAAAATAAGACCACAACAACAAGGCAACAGAATCCAGCCATCTACAAACTACCTGTGGCCCTTCGAGGCTCTCTGATCTCCGTCTATTGGCAGGCAAGAGGCTGGATGTAGCTCTTTGGGAGCCCTCCTCAGTCCTCACTTCAAGGGACAGACTTGCTCGGGTGGGGAGGAACTGGGGGGTAATGGTGGATTACTAAGGGGTTGCTCTTTCAAGTTTAACTTTTTGTATCACAAAAGTGTTGCTCATGACTTGTCTATAATGGATAGTGAAACTATGATACCAATTGGCACAAGGTTTTACAGAAAGTAAAATATCATACAGGATATACTCATAAAACGGTACGTAACTTATGTACTGTTTTAACCCTTTGAACACCGTGGCGAAATGCGAAAAAGCGTGCTACGGACGCCAACAATGGCATTAGCCAAAACAAATGTTTGGTAAACGGAATATCGTGGCGTCAGTGGCACGAAAATTCGGTGTTGTATACAGCCGACTGTGGCATTTGGAAGGTTAACAACAAAAGTAGTGTCAAATCAATTAACTCTTTAAGTACAAAAAATGTCTACTTGAGTTTTGTATCAGTCTTGATCGCCAATTATTACTTAATAAGGGTCTAAGTAAAACTCTGAGATGGGACTTAGTTTAAAATGTTGCTTTAAACTAATTCGTCTGGCAATGCTGCCATTGGCACTACTATGCTAAAAGGGTCACTAGTAGAAGATCAGTCATCAAGTCTAAACGACTCTCATACATTCATCCATATATATTAAGGTCAAATTAGAATTATGTCTAACTTGAATTCAGCCAATACAAGTATATACATTTGACTCTGAACAATGACATCTGTAGCCAAACAAAGTAACCACTCAGTCAGGTGGTAAACTAAAATAGTCAAATGCTATGTTTAATATCACTTATCCAAATGATCTATGATTAAATTATTAAAAAAAGCGAATAACTAACCTTACTCACCGCGGAATTTCTGCTACCCTGAGTAGCAATATGATTCCGCAGTAGTTCCAGCTGCTGGTTGCAACGCTGGTTCTGCTCACGGAGCTGTTGGTTCTGCTGTTCTAGCTCTTTAAGCTTGTTGGTGACCCACTCCTTGATGCGTGCTGCCTTCGCCTCCACTTGCTTCGCGTCTTGGAGTCGCAACTGCTTCTGAGACAAATGAAGGTGTTAATTAATGCTGCTTATATTCACCTAGGATATTAAAAATTTGCAAAGAAAACTTGGAGAGTGCCTTATAATAATTACAAATACTTGAGAAATTGCAATTGAAATTGCGTGGTGAAAGTGTGGAACAGTTTGCCCGAGACAGTGATAAGTGCACCCTCAGTTAACTCTTTTAAAAATAGACTTGATAAACATTTTAAATTAAAAAACACAAGTGGACACTGATTATGCACGTATCAGCTATAAGCTGCCTGTGCATAAAATCTATAATAATAATAATAATAATAATAATAATAATAATTAGGTTTAAATGTAGCAGAACTTATGTTCTAATTAGAAAATCTTTAAAATCAAATATTCAGTGAAAAGAGCAGGGAATAATTAAGAATTCTGATATTAAATGACTCTAGCAAGAAATACAAATGAAGAAATAATTTTCACACGGAGGTACTTCAGAAAGAAAACAGATTTTCTAATAAACTTTTCAATGGGTTTACCTCCATGTTGATAAATGTTTAAACGCGCATAAAATAACCATTTCTTCATAAATCATGTACACGATTTGTCACCATACTGATGCCACCCACGCGAGATATTCCGGAATAAATTTATAAGACGCATTTTCATTCATAAATATACTGGAAACGAAACAATAAACATCGGTTTACGGGCAAGTCCATATTGACGTTTTTATGACAGTCGTGACGGGAGACGTTCTGACGTTTGAGCTTGAGGCGTTTTATTTCACGCTGTGTTAGTTTCACGTGCTGCGTTTTGTTTGGCCGGATGTAACGAAAGTAATTTATGTATTATAGTTTAAATATTCATAAATATTTTTTTCGACAACGGTTAACGTTTGTCGTGTTAAAGTATGGGGATTAATAAATTACCTGTTCCTCGATCTGTCCTTCGAGGCGAGTGATGGCTTTGGGCGCGCCGTCAGCGCCCGCCGGCCAATCGCACAGACGCTGCTCCATGGCGCGGACCTGAAACAAGTAATAGTATTTTAATAAATATAGTTTCGAAAACGTTGTAGGCTTATTTTCACTTTATGCGCCAACAAGAGTTTGGGTAGAAACCAAAAGGGTTATGGCAGTTTTTTTGAGTACTCCCATTTTCAAGTATTCTGTAGCGGTGCGTCGCTAGTTTTTTTAGTACGAAACACTCCTATCTACTGTCTACTACGATTTTAGCGTTACGAAAACGACGGCAATGCACATGATTAAAATAAAGTGGTGGCACCTTACCAACTTAATGCGAAAGAAAAGACACCGCCCAAAAAAACAGTACCATCCAGCAAGGCCAATCTGTATTTTGAATACCTACAGCGCTTGCTCTGTAAGCTGACGATATTATATATAGGTATAACTTATAACAGAAGACACGCACAATTTCTTTAAATTGTATTATTTATAAATGTTAAATTGACGATGTTCAATGATTTGAAAGGAGTTTTAAAAGTTACAAAAAACTTGTGTTAGGTACTCAATTTGTTATAATGTAGGTATGTTCTATTTAGTTCATGTCATACTCAACTCAAACCTACGTCTATCTTTATATATATAATTCTTCTGTGAGTGTGTATGTCACTGAACTTCTCTCAAAAGACTGGACCGATTTTGATGAAATTTTTTGTGTGTGTTCAAGGGGATCTGGGAATGGTTTAGATTCACAATTTTGTCCGCTGGACAATGTTTTTTTAATTAATTTTTAATTTATTAGTAGTTGTTGATTTTGGAATGTTTTACACGGCGCTACCATCGCAGTGTCAAATTTTAAATAATATTCGAATTTTAATTTTAGTCTGTCCCGACAGTTAGCGCTGCGATCAAATTAAAAAAAGCGCTACCATCGCAGTGTCAAATTTTAAATAATATTCGAATTTTAATTTTAGTCTGTCCCGACAGTTCGCGCTGCGATCAAATTAAAAAAAAGTTTTGTTATCATTGTGTTATTGTAGACCATGTGCTGGATCAAATATTAAATTAAAAGGTACTGAGTGTTTTGAGAAGAGTTTTGAAGTGTGCCTAAAAAACTATACATTTTGCGAATTTAGTGCAGAATCGAAGTGAGTATATTTCTTATATTTTTTTTTATCAAATTTACACGTGCGTTATTCAAACGTTTACAATTTCCAATCCGCTTGGCATATGCTATGACTATAAATAAGTCACAAGGCCAAACAATGACAATTTGTGGCTTAGATTTAGAAAACCCATGTTTTTCTCACGGCCAATTATATGTTGCGTGTTCAAGAGTTGGAAAACCATCGAATTTATTTATTTATACACCTCAGGGTTTAACCAAAAATATTGTACATCCAATGGCATTACGATAAATTAAGTTTTTGTAAATAAAAAAATATATTTTTTAAATAAAATAGTTTGAGTGTAAGCTTTTTTACCTTTAATTAAAACAAGTTGAAGATTTCATTACACATACTCACACGCTATCGATTAGTCTAATTGTAATAAATTTACATGTAATGACGTTAGATATTGTCATAACATTTGAATAATAATTTTCATCAAAATGGTCCAGAATGTTTTAGCTTATTAAAAAAAGTTTGAAATTTTCAAATTAAAGACGTGTACACAGGACAACGTCTGTCGGGTCCGCTAGTATTTATATAAAAATGAATTGCTGTTCGTTAGTCTCACTAAAACTCGAGAACGGCTGAACGGATTTATCTTATCTTAGTCTTGAAATGTTCGTGGAGGTCTAGGGAAGGTTTAAAAGTACATAGGTTACTTAAATTATTATTCTTCGCAGACGAAGTCGCGGGCACCAGCTAGTACTTAATAATATACATGACTTTAAACAAATTGCAACACAGTAAAGCCACAGTTTGATCGCGTTCGCAGCGGATTGCAACATTGTTCTAGTGGTATTTGAATACTGCGACACAGTTCATAGGTACCTAGATTAACCGCAACTCTAAAAGTGGATAAATATAATAAATTAACGTACGGAAAATTCTTATGAAACATTCGAGATTAGTGAATTCAGTTATTTTGTTAAATATCGTTGAAAAATTACAACAAAATAATAAAATACGTATTAATTCTTAAAATAGTACCTAGTAAGAGTTGGAAACGTGTTTGATAACCAAAAAGCCGAGACTCCATACTTTTAGTATGTGCCTAGCAAAGTTTGGACGGCATATGGACGACAAAACAAGAATTCTCTGTGTTTTTAAGCAACAAGCATGATTTGCATAAGCCCTTTTACCCTATAAAATAATAATTTAAACATAATAACCAGCTTATGGTAATACAAACAACAATTTCAATGCATGATTCGGTATAGGGTAGATGAAATTAATCAATCGTAGGGGATTAGGGTAAGGCCCCGAATTGATAACTGAGCCGTTCCACCTGGGATTATCACCCTATTGTGTTAACGTTGTACGGTTAAATTACAGATCGGTATTCTGTTTCGTTAAATTTATTACGCAATTGGTGATAGCAGTAGCTATAGATAGGTACTCAAGTTATTTATAAGTGTCAGACAGCAAAAATATAGGCAGAAAATAAGAAGATACTTAATTACTTTTGTAGTGGTAAAGCCAAACAGTAATCCTCACTAGATGATTACTGTTCGAATGGGCTGGCTCGACCGGGGTAGTACCACACTCACAGAATATCGACGTAAAGTAATAGCTTGCTATTGCGTTTCGTACGGTGAGTGACGAGATCAGGAGGCCTATTCCCTCATCCCCATCCCATCCCCATTCCCCAGCCTCCCTAGACTCGCAACGCATTGGCAGCACCTCTGGTGTTGCAGATGTCCATAGGCGGCGGTGACCACTTTCCATCAGGTGGGCCGTCTGCCCGTTTGTCAGTCAATTGACATTAAAAAAAAACTTAGGCAGGAATACTTATTCAGTCCAGCGGCCCTAACATGAAAGACACAAAGATAAATGAATTCCGTTTATCTCTATGACTATCTGTTTCGTCGGCACTAGTGTGAGACAGACGCACTTAGAGATAAGACGGTTTATCTTAACCTCGTGTCTTGCATGTTAGGGCTGCAGTAGAAACGTAATGATACTCTGATTGATTTTCCAATATTAAGAAGTAATTAATAATGGTTTTATTATTTCGAGCACACAAAAATTATTTACGTACCTAATCGCTTGTTTACATTTATACTACGTTGAGTATTTTGAATAGTTTGGTATGCCAAAAATAAAGATCCGTTAGAAGGTAACTTTTCCATAAAACTTAGCCCATTAGGTAAATTTGGAGCGTAGAAATAGTTGACAACTCTGAAAAATAGTTCCACTAACAACGCCCGCATATTGAATACTTCCACCAACTTTCATCAATATTTTAGGTAAAGGCTTTTATTATTAAATAACTCTTTTTCTTAAAAGTGATATGGTGACTCTTGTTTTGAATTATTGTGACTCGCCGCATCTAAATAATTCCTGAATTGTATCATGTTTTAATGAGATTCATATTTTAATGTTTGAATATTATCATCAAAATTCTACATGAGCGATGGTAAGGTAATATTTCCATTAACCTCCTATAAGCCCAGCTAGAACTTAAACAAAAATATAAATCATCTGGAACTAAACTCTTCGTCCCGAGTCCTTGTCTCACCATTACCATGAGTTGCGCAAACCGCTCTCGCTAGCGTAAACTATCGCTCGGTCCCTTTTACTTGTATCGGCAACAAGCAGCATTTCCGATAGATTTCGATAGCGAGAACGGCCCGCGCAAACTCATGGTAAGGGCTCTGGTAACATAAAATACGGTTCAGCATATATATGGATACGTAAAGCCATAAAACCCACGCGTCTAAGGCGTTAGCTGTAAACGGCATTCCGTCGGCTTCACGCACTCCTTCACTTCTGAATCATCGACACTTAGCCTCAGGGTTATCACTTATCAGTCATTTCAATTTTCAATTGCCGTGTGGTGCCGGCTAAGAATAGCATCACCCCATCTCCTCCCGTGGGTGTCGTAAAAGGCGACAGAGGGACCAACCGAAGGATGGGCAGCAGCGTCCTTCGAGCACTATCACGACCAACTGCGGTCGCCAACCCGCCTGCCAAGCGTGGCGACTATGGCAAATCCCCCCATTTTTGGGGGAGGCCTATGTCCTGCAGTGGATGTTTTATGGCTGATGATGATGATGATGATGAGTCATTTCAATTAGAATAGGTACTGAAAGCTGGCTCAGCACAATCACCCCTTATGGTGCATTAACGTAGATAAATACATATCAAAGAGGTACTCGTACCTGCGGGCGCTTGCTTGCTTTTTGGATCGCCACGGGAGAGCTAACCTTTGGGTGAAGTAGGTAAGAATACTCCAAAGTCTCAAAAGAAGGATATGCCTATCAGTACATTTCGTGTGACAAGTCTCATAGAAGGTTGGCAAACGCCAGCGCCATAGCTTACCCGCAACCTATTGCTGATGTCTTAGTTCTTACGACATACGTACAAAAGTCTAATATTGCATGATTCCCACGTTATCATGTCATGGTTTGGTTGGCGGTGCTGTCTCACACCGCACGACGCGGGAGGGCATTTTTTCAATTATAACAGTGTCACTTAAATGGGCGTCAAGCATGAGTCAAGGATGGTGGTTGACATGCGACTGAACCTGCGACGGTGTCAGATTCGCGTTCTGACACCTCAAAAGTAAGCATCGCGAAAATTGCTTTGAGCAGTTCCTTACTATATATTTCAATGGAATACTCAGATTATTTTATTGGATACCTGTATTTAGAATATTCTAATATAAATTGCTATAGCAGCATACCACAGCGAGTGTGGGTAGTTTTGATTTAAAGAGGAAGCTTTAACTTTGATTGCCCTTATATTTATTTAAATGGCACTTGCATTTTTGCAGTGATTCAATTTCTACCTAATCGATGCTACCCTAAAGTCTGTTTGCCGAGAGTTGATAAATATTATGATAATCGTCTCGCGCACTGAGTTTCGTGTTACGAAGGAGGCAGTTGTTGTCATGCGCGGCGCCGCGCCGGGCGGGTTAGCGTGTGCATGCGGCTGCCATATTGCCATTCCGTTCTGGAATACGCTTCGAGTGTGTCGTTTGGGTGTTCGTGTGGTATTTGAGACAAAGCAATTGAACGGTTCATAATAAACGTGACCGACTATGATTCTTCCTCCGAGTCTGAGACTTCGTCATGGTCTTTGTCCGATAATATGCCAGCTATGGGACATAGGTATACAGGTTACAAAATAATAATATTCTATGAAAAAAATATTGTTTTTCCCTTTAATTTTTAATTATCATCGCTAAAAATAATTAGCGGGCCGCTATTTGTAATGAGTTAAGAAGCGCTGATTTTTTTTTATCAACTCTCGACGAATAGACTTTAAATGTAGGTAAACAAACTCACTTTGATTTGAATGAATATTAAATAACTTCATGACCGATAGCTTTCTGATAACGTACTCCCTTTTACAGGCAATCTCAATTTAAAAGAAGTTGTCATAAAACACGTCGACTTGATTTTATGAGCTAGTAAAATCAGGTCGATGACCCGACGCAAACACGATTTTCTTACACAATTTTTCACGTAAACGTATTAAAACTACAACAGGAAATTAAAGTAACAGTATTCAATTAAAGCAACGGAAAGACAAGAAATTTTCATAAATATAATATGATGTCCTTAAAAAGGCACCGTTGGGAAAAATTCAAGTTTTTATTGAGCCTGGAATGGCTTTAACGTGCCGCCATTTTGGTTGGGTAACTAGTAGGGCTGGTTTCGTGCGATAAACTGAAACGTTTCCTTTTTAAACCCCAATATAGAATCCAGGGTAGTTTAACGAAATACTAAGTGTGGTGTCCACTGATATCAACTTCGAAAAGGTTCAGAAACAATATAACATGACCGAAGAAAATAAGTGCATTAAGTTAGAACAAAGGAAGGATACACCCAGGAATAGCACACATTAATCACGTAAGCCGTAATTTGCCTGACTCACGGCACGAGGGGACGCCACTAATATACAGAATATTCCAGAACTTTCTAAATCCGGTAAAGCTTGCGACAAGGAAAATAAACTATAGTTCGCACTGGCTGGTAAGAAAGTAAACAGAACTCATCAGGATGGAGCACATTGCAAACATAAGGGTTTGAAGGGTCGACTATATTATTACTTTAGTGTTGTATTGTAGGAAGTACTTCGTTCATCATGAAGGAACTACAAGATTTAATCTCACGTTAAAAACAGAATTACAAACCACAGAAGGATAGTTTACATACAACCGCCCTGAGAAAAGTGAAGCAAGGAACCGGTGCGCTTTTGGCCGAATTCAGAAACGCCATTTAAGCATTTGACTAGATATTAAGTAGTTAAATGTCCCTCAACTAGTTGTCAACTTATAGAGAAACGTCACTTTAATTAAATCTCAAATTGAGTGGCCTTTCTGAATTCGGCCAATTGACATTTGACACTATGGGAGCGTTCCGGAATTTGTTTGAATTTGGAGCCATAAATGGCTCGGATTTTGTTGCATCAAATTGTGCGCGCGGACTTGGTTTCTATTGTGTTATTATTCGAAGGTTAAAAAACCGGACAATTGCGAGTTACACTCGCGTGGAGAGGGTTCCGTTCCGTCCATGATTATCTGTAATTTACTACGTTACTTTAAATACCATAGACTTCTTATAGGTTTTCCTGTAATATATAGGTAAAGAACTATTTTCTGTATTTTTTTCAAAATTTTAGCCCCATTCGTTAATCCGGCCATTATTTCCGAAACGAATGGGGCTAAAATTTTGAAAAAAATACAGAATCCCCAGAAGTAAAATAGTTTAGAAGTTATTTAGGAAAATAGGCCAACATTTTCCATTCCCGAAATTGGCCTATTTTCCTAAATAACTTCTAAACTATTTTACTTGAAATTCAAAAGAAAATATATTTAAGATCCTCACAATAAGCCCTTTCATTTGATATGTCACACGATACCTATAGGCTGCATATATATATTTTTTAATTTTCTAATTTACCTCCCAAAAGTGGCCCCCATGTTTAAAATTCATATATTTACGTCACTCGTCCGTGTTGCGGTCACCGACTTACATATGTATACCAAATTTCAACTCAATCGGTCCAGTAGATTTGGAGCAAATTGGCTGTGACAGACGGACAGAAAGACCGACAGACAGACAGACAGACACACGAGTGATCCTATAAGGGTTTCGTTTTTTCCTTTTGAGGTACGGAACCCTAAAAATGAACATAATGAATTAATCAAACTTCAGTTCTACGTTAAGCCGTATCTAATTCAAGAAAGCTTTCATATTTAAATAGAACGGAACGTAAAATGTTTGCGCATCGTAGAGTCAACAAGGGTTCCGTTTTATTTGCCTTCCATTCATACATTGCATTTGCACTATGCGGTCGAAGTGTAAATAGCGCGTAGGAGGAACATACGAGCTCATTCATTAAAGCTCTGTCTAATTAAACCGTTGGCAGCGACGGATTGTTCAGTAACAAACCTCCTTGTTTATTTAATAAAACATGGCAGTTCATTTAAATTTCACTTTAGTCTCGCTAAGGAAACGGGTAATAAACTATAAAAATAGTAAAATGAAAATGCTAATGCACTCCGCTTTTATTTTTATCGCCGCAGTATATAAATATTTTCAACATCAAGTTCGTCAATATACCTATAACCGGAAAGTCGTTCACGCGAGCGTTGAGTTTTCAAATAAATCTGCTGAACGCATCCATAACGGATGCAACCGGATGTAGACATCTTTTTGTTTTACTTCACGTATATTTAGTTATGAATTAAATTTGTTGTTAGATAATAAATAATTGTAAATTATGTAATAAGTAATTGTAAAGGATAATTCAAAGATTGCTGCTATACTTGCATGTGTAAATTCCAACATCAATTAGGTATTATGAACAAAATAAATGCATTGTAGTACTTCTATTTACGTTGAATGTATCTACAAATGAAATAAATCATCAGTTCTTTCTTTTAATTATTTTGCAGAATTATGAACCGACATTTAGCTCAAGAATGGCTTTTTGAGAACATTTTCAATAGAGCACGACATGTGTTAGGTACTCGGCCAAAAGTCCGCGCATGACTAATTGAAATGATCACAATTGGGTTGCTTTCTGGGTTTAAATTTTGAGCTTGAAAGACGCATCTTTGGTTTTTTTATATCATTGGTTAATGCTCGACTATAAAAAAAAACCTTTTTAATTTTAAGGTAATTTTATACTTTAAAACAGCAACTTTCAACACTCCAAAAGCCCTCAACGGTTTGTTTGTCTCGCCTCAGAGCAATCAATCTAAATGTTTACAAGCGACGCGATCCATTTGCCGCTGGGAATAGATCAAAGTGACGAGTTGCTATCGGAAGCGATTCTTTAGCACCATCGATACGAAGTTTTACGAAACGATTATTGTATTTTTAATTTATAAAACATTTACATAGTTATCGATCAATTACAGCAGGCTAGTAAAATACTCTTATGAAGTTATGAAACGTTGGTTTCATTGCCTTGATTGAGAATAGCAAGCAATAAAATACACTTCATCAGGATTCGCAATAAGGAAGTTTTCTGAAAAAGTCCGTCAGTTAGATTATCAAAAAATATTGAACACGTATTTTTTTCTTTATCAAATCAATCAAAATTGACAAAGATAACGCGCATCAAAGTTCGGGTGTGGGGACTTATGACGTCATAAGTCCCCACTAAGTCGTGAGGTCACGCGAAACTTCAACGCACTATATCTTCGTCATTTTTTGTATAATCGACAAAAGAAAAAATTTTTGTTCAATATTTTTTTATAATGTAAATGACGGACTATTAAAGTTTTTCAGAAAACTTCCTTATTGTCTGACTTGTAGGTACCCTATCCCATATGTAACCAATCTGCGATTGCCTTCCTACTAATTTTAATAATAAGAATTTTGTAGACTGAATTTCTCTTCCTAGCCAGTTCTCGCGTCAAAGCGGTAAAACGCTGCTACTAGCTAGAAGCCATGGTCAATAAATAAGTAATAAGACACACAAGAAGCCTTAATATACTTTTAATTTATACACGCTCAACAATTCGTATTTGTCAATCCCAACCGACTGGAACAAGCGTCACGCTCCATTTGGCGCCAAAAACAGATCAAAGTGCCCTCGGATGCGAGATATCCGGACTCCTTGGTATTTAGGCCGAATTAATTCACTCCTGGCCGAAATGAATTTGGTGTTTTTTTTTTTTAATTTCTTACCAAATTATTACGGATCACGTCCATCCAGTTCTGTTTGCTTATTGCTATTGATATTTTTCTGGGAATCTTTTACTATTCCCTAGAAAGTTTGGACGATTTGAATTGTTTGCTTCACGCGTAGAGAGTTAATTAGATAATAAATAATTGTACATGATATTTGTAACATGATTTGGGTATTTTTATTATTTGCGAGTATCATGTGTAAGTAACAAAAAATGTAGTATATTGAATTAGCTACAGCGCACCGTTTGTGAGATAGAGTCTTATATGGACTGATATTGTGAGCTGAGCAATAAAAAACGTATGCATCTTAGCAGATTCCTGAAGTTGGGAAATTTGTTATACACGTAACTTATTTTGTACTTATGTAATAAGTAGTCAAATTAAAACTTTCGAGAGACATTATGAACACTTGCAACACGAATTTCCTCACGGTTTATTGTCAGAAATGGTTTGACACATTTCGGTTGGTATTTATAAAACCTTTCCGTTGTGTTACGGAATAAACTTCTCAGTTTTATCAGTGATCCAAAACCCTAATTACTTCTGCCTAAGACTCTCTTGACAACAAACCCACAAATTACAACCCAAGACTCCATGTATTCTAATTATCTCTCGACTCAAGTTCTAATGAAGTTCGCAGGTTCTAGCAATAATTAGCTGTGATGCTGGGATGTGATTATCTCACTTGCTGGGAAAAGGCTTTTACAACTTAGAAGACTTCAATTTGTGTGTAAGTTCGGTGATCATTTTTACCCTAACCCAAACAGCTCTGTTTTAAGCTGAACGTGTCTGTGGCATCGTAGCTTCCAAACGGATGAACCAATTTTGATTTAGTTTTTTTTATTTTGATTGGTTATTTTTCAACTTTGTTTTGCGAACATGATAATCGCAGGAAATAGCGCATCGTCTCAAGGGTGGTTGAAGAGGAGTGTGAATACAAAAACTTTTGTATAATAAGAGGACTGTACCAACGGCAAAAATCACCCTTTTCATACAAAATGCTATAACGATTTCCGCCCCTTAAATGTTAACCGATTTTGACCAATTTTTGTTAGGTTGTCAGTCAGAACAAAATCTAGTTTTACACGTTTTGGTTCTTTCACTATAATCAATAAATTCAGTTTTATTGTTGTTTTAGTATTCTCATTAAAACTAATTTGGGTGATTATTTGACTTTGTTGATCTTTAATCAATATTCGAAAAACTTATAAACCTAGATTTTGTCCTGACTGACAACCTATAAAAAATTGGTCAAAATCGGTTAACATTTAAGGGGCGGAAATCGTTATCGCCTTTTGTATGAAAAGGGTGATTTTTGCCGTTGCATCATCTGTGATGCAACGGCAAAAATCACCCTCTTAATATACAAAAGTATTTGCATTGTAAGAAGTGCGAGGAAGGTTTGGTTTTAAGAAAAGTTATATTATGTCACTTTTTATTAAGCTTTTGCGATATTTTCAATTGTATTAATCGTTGGTTGACGATTTTAGTTGCTTCTGTATTTTTGTAAGGGTCATTGAACCTATCCTGAAATTTTCCCTACATTTTCTCTTTAACTTGTCTCTGTCACACTATACTCCTCGCTGCTCATCGTTCTACTCCTCCACTGCCGCAATGTTGCCTTCTCTTCCCCTACACTGCCCTACTCGCGCAATTAATCGCGACGCTACGCACTAGGTCGTTTGTTCATATTGCCGGTTCTTTGACTCGCGCCCAAAAAACCGGCAAAACAGGGAGCATGACGAGTAATGTTGCCAAAGGTTAGCACACTTCATCTCTGCCTCTTTTCCTCGCTACTTCCCATACCACTCGACGAGTGTCCGGTAGGGCTATACCTAATCATAGCTGGGCACACGACCGTTAACCCGTTAATCGTTAATTAACGAAGTTAACATTTGGGGTAACGGATTAGCTTTTAAGTTAACTTTAAAAATAGTTAACAGGCTCATTAACTTCCGTTAAAACAATTGAAGTCCGTTAAACGTTAATTAGATACCTACTATGTGCCAAAAGTGATAAGTGCGACTTATCTCAGATATATCAACATTTTTTTTATAATTAAATCGCTTAACGCAACGACATATAAAATGCAATTTCTATCCCGAGTTAATGATTAACTATTAACATCTCCTCGATCTTCCATAATGTAACGCTTTGAAGTTTAACTAAGTTAACTTTTTAGTAACGGATTAACGATTAACGAAGTGAACTATTCGATTAACGGTGCCCAGCTATGGCTATAATGTGCAATCCAGCGAGTTCAAGTTATGAATTTGATAAAATAAAAACAGGTCATAAATGGTGACGCTTGTATTTGTTCTTTATTTTAGTTTTCCAGAACGAGGACGTGACTGGCACTTGGTACTCACTTATTGACGCAAGTATGTCTTCGTACGGAATTTCCTCTTTAAATACATTTTACTTTTAAATCATTAGGAAACCAGGAACGTGACGTATAAATGCAGCCAGTCACCTTGCTCTCTACATTTTGCGATCTTAACATACTTTAAGTTTTTTTTTTATTAAAACGGCCGCAATGACACCCGTTCATAAATGCGTCAAACAACGAATAATTAAAAATCAAATGCATCAACAACTTTTAACCAAATCGGTTTTACGAAAAAAGAATTGAACTTAATTAAAATACGTATACAAGCGTTTAAGTTTGCTGAGTTTGTGACATTAAAAACCATTGTGTAGAATATTTCTCTTAGTTTGGGTCAATTATTTGGATATAATCTACAAATGCAACTGTTTTTTAATTAATAAAAAAATTACCTCCATATTTAGCATCCATCTTGCCAAATTCCAAATAAGAAATCCAATTCATAAAGTCACATTCACACTTAACGGATTTCAATCCCGCGAGAACAAACGCAACGGAATTTCTAAGTCGTGATCACAATTCGAAAGGGGAACGCGACGTGCGCGCTCTGTGCGGCGCGGCATCGAACTAGTGCGGTCCTGCAGGACGTGCCGCTTTTACGTATACGATCGATATTTACATAGTGCTTTTAATATGCAGTTGCATGTTTATTTTTAAGCGAGCCATGTCTTGTGGCCGCGATTTACAAGCTGTTATAAAGTGTAGAAAATTGGTGTAAAACCTTTTTCCGTTGTGTTACGGCAACGTCTTTATTCGACAACGTGCTATGACCATCTATGACAGTTATAATATTTATGTTATCTATTTTGTTCTTTAAAATAATTACGTTTACTTACATAGCACAGAATAAGTTTGGTTCCGTGATTGAACTCAATGCATGTCATTGTTAATGGTATATTTAATATCGTCGATTTCACAATAATGTCTATTCTGAATAGTAAAACAAATAGTAAAAACGGGACAAGTGCGAGTGAAACCCGCGTGGAGAGGGTTCCGTTCCATATATGATTAACTGAAATTTCCTATGTTAATTTAAATACCATAGACTTGTCATAGGTTTTCTTGTAATCTATAGGTAAAGAACTAATTTCTGTATTTTTTTGTAATTTTAGGCCCGGTAGTTTCGGAGATAAGGGGGGCGGGGGGGCAATGGTCAATTTTCGCCTATTTTCCTAAATAATTTCCAAACCATTAATCTAAAAATTCAAAAAAAATACATATTTAAGATCCTCACAATAAGCCCTTTCATTTGATATGTCACATGATATAGTTAGCGTAACTTTTTTTTTAATTTTCTAACTTACCCCCCAAAAGTGGCCCCACGTTTGTTTACGTTACGCATCCGTGTTGCGGTCAACGACTTACATATGTATACCAAATTTAAAATCAATCGGTCCAGTAGTTTCGGAGCAAATTGGCTGTGACAGACGGACAGACAGACAGACACACGAGTGATCCTATAAGGGTTCCTTTTTCCCTTTTGAGGTACGGAACCCCAAAAAGGAGAAAATATATACTGGTTACAAATGCACTATTACTAATACTTATAAATGACTTCGATGAATCAACTGAGCACCGACAAATCTCTCGACAGGACTCGTCGCTCTATTTTTACGAGAAACTTATAAATAAATCGCACCACTGAATCAAGTGAGTTCCTAGTGAGTTCCGAGTTAGCCCGGGCCCAAATTAGCGGACGGAACGACTCGCATACAGATTTTAGTGGAAACTGTAATCTAGGGTTATCAACAATTATGAATTACTAGCTGCGCCCGCGACTTCGTCCGCGTGGAATAGTGTCTTTGGGTAGCATTTTAAATTATTTAGGCCAATTATTTTACGAATAAGACGCAAACGTATAAATACTTTAATGTTTATTACATTATTTAAGTATATACGAGTAACCTCAGTTTCAAATTTTTTAATGACTCCGTAAATGTCACATCATAATAGCTCTAATATTTCGTCACTCGTCGCAAACAAATAAAACATTCACATAAACCTTACATACCATACAAACTTTCATCCCCTATTCCCTATTGTTATTTTACACCCTTAAGGGTAAAACTTCTACAAACTTTGAATGTCATATTTATTTATATCGAATCAATAGCCTAAAAAATTAGTTTCAAGCTTCTGGCTCTAAAAATGACGATACTTCCATACAACTTTTCATCCCCCCCTTTCAACCATTTACAACCCTTTTTTCGCATATGTCCTTTCTCAGGCTCTAGACTATCTGTGTACCAAATATAATTTAAATTGGTTCAGTAGTTTTGGCGCGAAAGCGCGACAGACAGACAGACAGAGTTATTATCGCATTTATAATATTAGTATGGATGGATAAAGGCCTGGTTACACGAGCAACTATTCACGGCAATTTATAGCCGGCAACTATAGCTGTCTTACTCTAACTTCGTACCTTAGAGCATGATGCCTTTGTTGCCGGCCACACATTGCCGTGAAAATGTTGCTAGTGTAACTGCCCTTTACGTTTTATTTGAGATATTTGAAAAGTGACTTATAAAATGCCAAAAAATATCGTGCAAAAGTAATTGTTGATCCATATTTTCCGTTTGTGATTAACAATAGTTCCAGTCAAATTAAAACTTTCGTTAGACATTAGATAAAGATAAAAGATAAAGATAAAGATAAGATTTATTCGATGATTCTGAACACATTGTGCCCTTTAACAAAGGACACAATACGACCGAGTGTCACCGAAAGGACTCCCGCATTACAAGTTGAAATACACGGCGGTATTGTGTGGGATTTGCTTTGGCCGCGACCGCACTCAACCCCTGAAGAAGGACTCCATACGAGTTCGAAACATGTCGGACTATTTCTGACAATAAATAGTGAGTAGTGCCGTGTGTATTTCAAGTTTTCAAGTAAGAATAGTTACGTCAAAAATGCTTTTAACTTTTAACCAATATTATTATGTTTTGTAAACCAAAGTTTTTATTATTATTAAGTAATTTCATTTTCCAATGTGTGTAATGGATGTAAGAAATCACGCGTTTGTCTCAAATTGAAAATAAACTGCTGACTTTACTTATCCATAAACTATTAATGGATTAAGAGTCATAACCGGGTCTTACTCAGTTAACGATATATTTATATAACTACACATAACATATATAAGTTCTTTTTGTGAGGATAATGACTAACAAAGACACATGTAAATAGAATACTCGTAATGTGTACGAGTATCTCTATAATTTTTAGTAGTTGTGTTACCTATTTCATACTCTGTAAAGTAAGTATTGAGTAGCAATTAACTCTGCTTATAATATTTATATTATTTATGCCATCATAAGTTTCTAATTTATACCAAATTTAGGACTAGCTTTTGTTAGTGACTCCACCGGCGTAAAATTCGTCTATCCCTCCGCAAAGTAGCATTTTCTTGGGATAAACAATATCCTATGTCTTTCACCGTCCGTTTCAGGACAATTGGTGCCTTTCGCGCAAAAAAATATTTAAAAACAAACTTGTGGTGGTTGTAACCACTCTATCTTACGTCCGCGCTCAAATAGACACTACCTATTCCAACCAATGGTTATTACTTTCGTCATCTTTGAATCATAAGAGGCAGGTTACACGCTCAGTATTTTATCAGTTTAGTCCGTCAGTGTCAGAATTACCGGAAAAGTATTTTTCCGGTCATTCTCCGGTAATTCTGACCAGACTGACGGACTGAACTGATGAGATACTGAGCGTGTAACCTGCCTCTAATACCACACAATACCCGTAATAATATTGCGTACAAACGACACGTACAGCCAAAACAAAAATGGAGTATTTTATTGTCTATGGCGCCAAGCTCTATTTATTGCGTGCGACGCGTCGGTATAAATTCTACAATATCAGCACGAACTTTACAACACCGTTCAGAGTCATGCCACTGGCTTCGCGACTTCTGATCTTATGAGAAGAAACTTTAAGTATCATATTTGTTCGCTGGTTATGATTTGGTGGTTTAACAATGCGAGTGGGCAATGTCTTATTTCAACATGAATAAGATTGAAATTGCATTAGTTGAACCGCTGTAAAGTTTTATGTAGACAAGATCGTGACGAATCTTGGACAAGGTCCAGGATAGGCGAAGCTGCCAAGGCTAGCCTTGAGGTTTCGTGCCAAAATGGGATGCGACTGGATTTAACTTTTTTTGGATAACATGACTATGAGTATGGGAAAATTCTACATCGACCCAATGTATTCTATATCGTATGTTTCCAATGACGTATGCCAATCCAAGAATCCAACGTCTTGTGTTTTTTTAGATAAATTTGCTTTCGAATCCACAAGGAAATGATCTTCTGTAACCTTTTTAGAGTTCCGAACCTCTAAAGGAAAAAACGGAACCATTATTGGATCACTCGTGTGTATGTTTGTCCAGCTGTCAATTTGCTACGAAACTACTGGACCGATTGCGTTGAAATTTGGCACTTGTGAATATCATCGACCGCAACACGGACGTATAACGTAAATAAATGAATTTTAAAAATGGGGGCCTGCAAATATTTCCGAAAATACTGTTTTTAGACCAACATCGCAGAAATTAAACATGACATAAATTTGATGAGGATGTCCAAAAAACTAAATACAGAACTAAAACTATATATTTTTCACAAATTTTGACCCTTAATCAAATAAAAATTAATAGTAAAAATAATCTGCTTTTTTCGAAAAAGCTTTTGTTTACATTTACTTTCGTGATATTATCATTTAACCTCATTTTGATTTTCATGCAACTTCCCCATTGCATTCACTGTAAAACTTTATAGAAATTATCTGCAAAGTATGCAAGTCATGCCTCACAGCGTGTACTGCCACATCAAGTAACCCAATGCATGCAAAAATAGCCTTTACTCTTAGGCCATAAGAGCTTTCACGCGTAACTTATTTCTGTATTGCTATAACACATCCGGCTGAGTGCGTGCCCGCTCGCTGTTTAATCGAATCTCTCTCATAGCGTTTCAACTCGCCCATTTATAAGGGCTTTGTAATTAATGTCAATGAGCTTACCATGTTTTAATATCGTGTAAAAAATTAATTACTTATATGTTTACTGTGACGTTACAGCTATGTTATTGTAACAAATCTCGTTGGTCGTATCGTCCGACAATTATAAATTGACCCGTGCGCTCCTAGGCATTACGCGGAGTTAGGTGCCCATGTCCATGGCCGTTTGCGTACTAATACGTCCAAGGTTGAAGACTCGTACGAAGGTATAGTTTATACACACCGATGGGTCAAGTTAGGCTCGCCGTTGAGTTCACGAACGAAGTTTAACTATCCAATATACTCACACCTTTTTCGCCTAAACTTGCTCGTGGTTCCGGTTGTTCAAACAAAATAACTAGTGGCTCCTCACCACAAACTTAACTTTGCCGTTGGATAACTGCTATCCCCATACATCGACATAGGTCGGGTCAGTTTAACAACACCGCAAATAAGTTTGTAATTGCCAAAATCCAAATCAAATCCAAAATCCCCCATATCTCCGCCATTTTGAAAAAAATCGAACAACCAAATAGACAACTTTTTTTTAATTATTTTCGAACCTGCTCACAAAATTTCACGAGAATTGGTTGAGAACTGCGACCTGGGGCCTCATTCGGGAACGCTAAGTGATTCTGTAGCGACTCATAAGCCAGATTTCTCATCCCACTCTTCCGCACGACGCGTAATGCGTAAGAGCGAGATGAGAAATCTGGCTTACAAGTCGGTACAGAATCACTTAGCGTTCCCGAATGAGGCGCCTGTAGACGAGAACAAATGGACATACGAAAGCATTTTTGCCCAAGCTGAAACGGAGACGCTTCGCTAGCTCAGTCGATAATAAAGGTGCATTGAACTTTGGCATGTTATGAGATTTTTAAGGAGTTCCATTACGTGTCATAAAAGTGAAAGGTATAAATTGTCTTAATTGATCGATTGTCCTACCGTAAAATCTTCAGGATTTCTAAAATAGGTTAGGTTAGGTTTGTTTCATAACAATCACGAAAAGTTAACAGTTTGAGCAGCCTAAATTGAATAAAGATAGTTGGACTTGGACTTTTTGACTTTAGGTGTCTCTCCTGAAAGAAACCCGATTTTTAAGTCCATAAAATTCGAGACAGAAATAAAAACAGCATTATTTACGATTATATCTATTGCACTGAAATCAAATTCTACAGATATACAGCCTCTCTAAGTGCATTTTCCGTCGTGAAGATGCAATGCAGGCCAGCGGGGCTTCTACAGAATAGCAATATTGGAACGCTTCCAACGTGAAATTGATACTTTATCGAGTATTTTCTTTATTGCTTTGAGTGCCCTTGTGGCCTTTTAAGATCTTTAACATGAGAGTCTTTTGTTTTGAGCACCCTCAGGGTGTCGTTCGTATGAATAGGTATGGCTCAGAAGCGTACTTATTGGTTTTAGGCAATACGGCCAATATAGAAATATACCTTAAATATCAAATGGCTGAAAATCAGCGCTGCGGGTGTCTGACACCTGAGCATTATGCTAAGCCAGTGACCGATTCACTGCCGCGATGACACACATCCCTCGTTTTCTTTCTCTGTATTGTTTTGTTGTTTTATTTTTATTTTTGTGTGTCTTGTGAAGTGAATAAATGTCTTTCTTCTTCTTCTTCTTCAATACAATAATATATTTTACAACTAAACGTATACATTATGTCTGTTTTGTGGTGTAAGAAAGCCGAACTGAAAGTCCAGACTGTCGTGCATAGATTTAAATTAAACTGTTATATAATATAGACATGGTATGTACAGTGATAAAACCGGAATACGTCACTCGTGAGGTTAGCGACATTCGCCAAGCTGCAATTAGTGGTTATCCGAAAGCGGTAACGAGCGCACATGAAATGTCATAATGAGCATATTAACTTGTTTTGAGAAAAAGTGTCTCATTATGCCGTATGTTGCTCGTTTAAATCAGCAAGAACAATTCAAAGAACACTAATATAGAGAAAAGCGTCACAAATATTTTTATTTTCTCCCAATGTTAAACTTATTGTCTGTAAAATAGTGGATGCGTGAAAAAGAACGCGTCTGTTACAGTAGGAGAAAATGAGATGACACAATTTTTCTCAGTTCACGCATACATTCATGATTGTGGCTACAGATTATCGCGGTAAAGTCTAATCTAACGATTTGCATCTATGGTGTTATATATGAATGTTCGTTTGCATCCACTTTTGACGCCCGCAGATTCTGTCTTAAGCACAGATCTAGTCCTTACACTTATAAATATGTATGAGACAAACAGAATAATTAAATAATGAAATGTTTAGCGGCTTTAGGAAGTACGTAATATTATGTTAGTTATGAAGCACGCGATAATTAACGCTGAAACGTAGAAACGTTCAATACATAGAGATAAACTGGAAAAGAAAAGCAAAGTTGCAAGTTAAAGTAATTCGTTGTCCCGTTTTTTAAGGTCAGGGTTGCCACGCACTGTTATCCTTCCAAAATCCAACCACTGGCCCGCAGATTTTTAGGCCACGACCTATTTTATTATATGGGGTTAAGTATCGATCAGTGAGTCAAAGCCAACCCTTGGTAATAGGGGAACTGTTGCTCCCTTGTTTTTTTGCTCCACTGATTCATGAGGGACCTACAATTTCTGATTAGGATTTTGAACCTTATGTCTTTGCTGTTGATATTTGTTTGAACATAAGGCGATCAAATATTTGGCCATTAGCTTTATTGAAGACGCCGCAATTTCATTAACAGGAATGAGTAAAATCTATTACAAAGATATAATAATACCTAATAGTCTCTGCTAGCGAATTTGTTCGCGTCGAATTCAGTTATGGTTTTTATTCGGAATTTTCCCGAATAAAAAGTAAGTATGATAGTTCCTATTCCAGGACCTAACTTTAAACCAAGTTTCATGAAAACCTGTTCAGCCGTTATGCAGGTAAGTGGTAGCAAACATACACATTAACAAATATACACACATATAAGTAGAAAGTAGGATAAGATAAACTTAAACATAATTTATTGATTAAATTCCATAAATAAAAGCAAACTCAATATACATACATACATACATAGCATCACGCCCGAAATCCCTAATGGGGTGGGCAGAGCCACAAGACTACTTGTGGCCACGTTCGATTAATTAGTCCTAAGATGGTATGATGAACCGTATGATGACGGGTGATCAGCCCATCGCCCATACAGATAGTCCACCATGTTGGAGAGGACCCGTCGCTTAGTCGACTTTTACGACATGCCAGGATGATAAGCATCTGCACGCATTCTATGCTATTTCTTCACTCCCAGTGCAGCAGAGGAGCAGGAGGGGGCAGTAATGACCGAATTCACAAACGCCACTTAAGCATTTGATTACAGATTGTAAGCGAACACTAATTAATATCTTCTGATATATAAAATTCTCGTGTCACAATGTTCGTTCCCGTACTCCTCCGAAACGGCTTGACCGATTCTCATGAAATTTTGTGAGCATATTGAGTAGGTCTGAGAATCGGCCAACATCTATTTTTCATACCCCTAAATGATAAGGGTGACTCACCAGCAGGACGACGTCTGCTGGGTCCGCTAGTAATAATATATTTTTTTAAACCCGGTTTAGTGCGTGTCGTACCACGCACAATCTAGGGGTTTAGTAGCATGAAGGAATTTAATAGGGTCTTTATTGTTTTAATAGTGTGTAAGTTAGCGAAGATATAACTATAATTAAGATGCGTCCCCATATAGGTCTGTCATAGCAAAGTAGAGAGTAATAGGTGTACTCCTGATTAACAATTATTTTCGAATGCATTGTCGAGATAATATGTTCGTTCTCGCGTCGTGATACAAGGTGGAAAAAAAGAAGTATTCTGTATAAAAGTCTGTATGCGAGTCTCTTGAAGAAAATCGTCACTTAAAGATTTTGTTTCTTATAAATTCTTCTAAAGTTCTAACACCATACTTAGAAGATCTATATATTGCGAATAATCTCGTATTATTATATTATATTGGCAACATTGATTGCTTGCTGGAAGTAAGTAGCATCTTGTAGATGGAAGTGCTAAACCTTGTCGTATTCCGTCAAAGTCACTATAACTGGACGTAGTTTAGCAAGAAAGATCCAAACCAAAATAATTGCCATTAATAATGAAGTTCTATGTCATCGATATAATGTCT
This sequence comes from Tortricodes alternella, assembly GCA_947859335.1. NCBI lineage: Eukaryota > Metazoa > Arthropoda > Insecta > Lepidoptera > Tortricidae > Tortricodes > Tortricodes alternella. The sequence continues at coordinate 19,228,206 of OX401968.1, read as the reverse complement.
AAAATCCTAATAGATTTTATTGTGGATTGGATCCTTTTCCCTAAATTACGTCCAATTTATCCAAACCGCGAACAAACCCCTTTTCTCGTACAGGTTGTATGGAAATAGGGTTCAAAATATACTGGGCAATAAAATAGCCTATATATCAGAAGATTGCTCACGGATCTCGTTCAAACCACCTTTCGTTGATAGTATTTGTTACCTGTTACAATCTAGATTTTTTCCAGATTTTTTTAATGTTACGGTTGGAAAGTTTGAGGGTGGGGCATAATATGAGCTCATTGACTACTTTAGGATCTCAAATCTCGCCAAATATTCACCAAATAAAAATAAAAACATGAAATTTTTGTGGACCTATTTAACAATACCGCACTCGATAATATCCGGTTTTCTTTTTCACGCCAACCTTACACGTATGAAGTGTTACGCTAATAAATATTCTTCATAATTTCACTATCTAACATAACAAAACTGGTTTACCTAGGTAGTTTTTTTATGAACAACGTCTACTATACCTTTATGATGACAAAGAAATGTTTTTCATCGACGTTTTGTTCTTGCAGCCTTGGATCCGTTTGAAAGGTTTTGATAGCTATTGAGAGGAGATTCCATTGGTTTCGCCGAGTGAGATCCTGTTAAGCCGGGCACTGGGGTAGATCCAAATAAAAGAACAAAGGTACGGGTTGAAAGGTATGTTTTTAATACTATTATTGAAACATAGGGATGGTGAATGGAATGGAATAAATAGTCATATCCTTAATATGGTACCTATAAGGATCAAGGTTATGCCGACATTATTCGTGGTAATTTGTGCAATAAATTGTACCTAACTTGTGGTATGAATAAATATTTCCAACAGAACTACGTATTTTTATTTTGGCAGGTTACGTATATATATTTACACGGCAAGTTGTCTGGAAAACAATTGATCTTGATATTTTATCAAACATACCAGGTACGTTCAGTTTCTTAAGCATAATCCAAAACCCTTTTCCGAAGCGAAAACTAACAAAAAGGAAAACTGGAAAGAAACTACGAACGCAAAAACAAGTTAAGTGGAAAAAATACGTTAACCTAATTTCCCGCTTAGCTTTGTGGAAGGCTGGTCAGTATAGTGCTTTTAGCTCGATATTAAAAGCGCTTGGAAAATTTAATTAAAACTAGTTTGCTGCTCATGCACTCGCATACGCTTGGGGAAAATCACAGTCCTGGCGCCTCATTCGGGAACGCTAAGTGATTCTGTAGCGACTCATAAGTCAGATTTCTCATCCCACTCTTCCGCACGACGCGTAATGCGTAAGAGCGAGATGAGAAATCTGACTTACGATTCGCTACAGAATCACTTAGCGTTCCCGAATGAGGCGCCTGGTATTTGCACTAGAGATAATAATAATAATAATTGTTCGCATCTTGCGAACTCAGAGTACTTGCACAGATACAACCAAGTAGCAAGGATCATCCACCAGCAACTTGCTCTCAGGTACGGCCTTGTTGGCCCTGAAGTGCCGAACTACAAGTACGTACCGGAGCGAGTTCTCGAGAATGGCCGTGCTACGCTCTACTGGGACCGGTCTATCATCACGGACAGGACTATTGCCTACAATAAGCCTGATATCGTGCTGGTGGACCGGTCGGAGCGCCGGGCGATACTCGTTGTCATCACCATCCGGCATGATGCTAACCTCGTGAAGGCCGAGAAGGATAAGCTAAGCAAATACCTTGACTTGGCCCACGAGGTGACCGCCATGTGGGATATGGATTCAACGGTTATCGTCCCGATAGTTGTGTCAGTGAACGGACTAATAGCGAAGAGCCTGTACCAACACCTCAAGAGGCTCTCGCTAGATGGTTGGATCAAGGGCCGGATACAGAAGGCGGTACTCCTGGACTCTGCACGCATCGTCAGGAGGTTCCTCTCTCTCCAGCCCTAGCCACCGATCGCCTGGGCCCTGCCCCGCGGTCGGTGGTACTCCGTTTTTTGTATTGTTTACTTTATAATGCTATTTTTATAATATAAAAAAATGTAAACAATGAGAATAGCAAAAATAAAGTGGAATAATAATAATACTAATACTATTTATTTCATGCAACAAGGCCCATAACATAAATACCCTAAAGACTAACATACATAAGTAAAAATAAAACTCTTAAATAACTAGGTGACACGTTTGGTCTGCGTCGTGTGACACGGTGTCCAATAACCGTCCACGAAAACGACGGAATACGACACCCCTCGGCCAGAATTCCTGCTTTGTGAAGGCCGCAAGTTGGGCGCACCTTCCCTATGCAAAGTACAGCGTTGCTGTGTCAAGTCAAAAAGATGAATTATAAAACGTAAGTACCCTTACTTTCGTAAGGTTTTCACGACAATTTGGATATCATGACTAAGAAAACCAATTACATGAATATTATAACTATACTGACGCGGAGACTAATATACATACATTTCCTTTATTCGTTTTTTTATGTATGTTTTTTGCCCATTAGATTAGTCTGTTGCACTGAACTGAACTTTTTGTTACTTTTAGTTGAATGTGTAATGTTAAAGTTGAAAATAGACTTACTGTTAAGTTTCTTGCGCTGTTCGTTCTCAGAAGATGTCACTTTTCGAAGCGTTTCTAGATTCAAACATATCAATGAGTTCGTGTGGCCTACTTGCAAATTTAATATTTTAATTTTCATATAATATATTTTCAAATTTCTTGTGACCTTTTATACCCATAGTTTAACGCTTTTTCACTGCCACTCATTAACAATAACAGAATAAACAAAACATTAACGCTAACGCGTGCGTTCCCGCTGTTATATTCCCAGGTCAAATAAGCTGTTCTCTCTGGACGCCGTGTTTAATAAAAGAACCTTGGAAAGTCGATTAAGTTTCGAATCTCGTTCAAAGTTTTAAAATAAGCTAACTTTAACGTGGCTACGAGCACATTAGCCATAGACGTAAGTACGCTGGTGGCACACTTTAATTTAAAAATTTGTTAGGAGCCTTTTAAGATGAAGAACCCTGGAACCCAGGTTGACGACGCGGTTGGCTTAGTAGTTAGGACCCTGGCTCCAAAGCTAGTGGTCCCGGGTTCCATCCCCGATAAGGGAAAATATTTACGTAATGAGCACGAATGTTTGTCCCTCAGTCTTCGATGTTTCCTATGTATTTAAATATTTATTTATCGTAGTCTAGTATCCATAACACAAGTCTTTAAAGCTTACTTTGGGACTATATCGATTTGTGTGCAGATTCCCCTGATTTATGTATTTATTTTATTTTATCTGCTACCAATAATCTATTTTCAAATTTGTGGTTCAAAATACTATACGGTTTGTAAACGAAGAAGAATTTAAGTCACTGGTTGAGGTTTAGATTATGAAACGTCAAATGATAGGCTCACTGGACTGACTGGCAATCCCATCCATCCATATCCATCTATTAATCCATATTTAATTTGTTCCCAATACATTTATATGTTGCACTTTGTCTTTACTTTTAGTATTTATATGATTTGAACATGTCATGATTTGTTTGGAAAAAAATCTTACTGCTGAGTTTCTTGGGCCACTTCTTCTCAGCAGATGTCACCCTTCGAAGCGCTGGTAGATTTAGAAATGTCAAAGAGCCCGTGTGTCTTTCAAAATAAATATACGTATTTTCATGTCATATTCAAGTTGAAACATTTAAACTGTGTTCTATCCAAGCGTGCAAGATTATCGACGGATACAAGTATAATCAATACAAGGAAGTGACAATTACAGGCTTTCTCAATACCTAACTTGAAGTTCTGATATTCGTAGCATGACCTAAGCCGCCATGAAGTCGGGACGCGGAATCATAACGCGTTCCTTCAACCGGCCTTTTAATAGTGTGTAAGTTAGCGAAGATATAACTATAATTAAGATGCGTCCCCATATAGGTCTGTCATAGCAAAGTAGAGAGTAATAGGTGTACTCCTGATTAACAATTATTTTCGAATGCATTGTCGAGATAATATGTTCGTTCTCGCGTCGTGATACAAGGTGGAAGAAAAGAAGTATTCTGTATAAAAGTCTGTATGCGAGTCTCTTGAAGAAAATCGTCACTTGAAGATTTTGTTTCTTATAAATTCTTCTAAAGTTCTAACACCATACTTAGAAGATCTATATATTGCGAATAATCTCGTATTATTATATTATATTGGCAACATTGATTGCTTGCTGGAAGTAAGTAGCATCTTGTAGATGGAAGTGCTAAACCTTGTCGTATTCCGTCAAAGTCACTATAACTGGACGTAGTTTAGCAAGAAAGATCCAAACCAAAATAATTGCCATTAATAATGAAGTTCTATGTCATCGATATAATGTCTAAAATCCTAATAGATTTTATTGTGGATTGGATCCTTTTCCCTAAATTACGTCCAATTTATCCAAACCGCGAACAAACCCCTTTTCTCGTACAGGTTGTATGGAAATAGGGTTCAAAATATACTGGGCAATAAAATAGCCTATATATCAGAAGATTGCTCACGGATCTCGTTCAAACCACCTTTCGTTGATAGTATTTGTTACCTGTTACAATCTAGATTTTTTCCAGATTTTTTTAATGTTACGGTTGGAAAGTTTGAGGGTGGGGCATAATATGAGCTCATTGACTACTTTAGGATCTCAAATCTCGCCAAATATTCACCAAATAAAAATAAAAACATGAAATTTTTGTGGACCTATTTAACAATACCGCACTCGATAATATCCGGTTTTCTTTTTCACGCCAACCTTACACGTATGAAGTGTTACGCTAATAAATATTCTTCATAATTTCACTATCTAACATAACAAAACTGGTTTACCTAGGTAGTTTTTTTATGAACAACGTCTACTATACCTTTATGATGACAAAGAAATGTTTTTCATCGACGTTTTGTTCTTGCAGCCTTGGATCCGTTTGAAAGGTTTTGATAGCTATTGAGAGGAGATTCCATTGGTTTCGCCGAGTGAGATCCTGTTAAGCCGGGCACTGGGGTAGATCCAAATAAAAGAACAAAGGTACGGGTTGAAAGGTATGTTTTTAATACTATTATTGAAACATAGGGATGGTGAATGGAATGGAATAAATAGTCATATCCTTAATATGGTACCTATAAGGATCAAGGTTATGCCGACATTATTCGTGGTAATTTGTGCAATAAATTGTACCTAACTTGTGGTATGAATAAATATTTCCAACAGAACTACGTATTTTTATTTTGGCAGGTTACGTATATATATTTACACGGCAAGTTGTCTGGAAAACAATTGATCTTGATATTTTATCAAACATACCAGGTACGTTCAGTTTCTTAAGCATAATCCAAAACCCTTTTCCGAAGCGAAAACTAACAAAAAGGAAAACTGGAAAGAAACTACGAACGCAAAAACAAGTTAAGTGGAAAAAATACGTTAACCTAATTTCCCGCTTAGCTTTGTGGAAGGCTGGTCAGTATAGTGCTTTTAGCTCGATATTAAAAGCGCTTGGAAAATTTAATTAAAACTAGTTTGCTGCTCATGCACTCGCATACGCTTGGGGAAAATCACAGTCCTGGCGCCTCATTCGGGAACGCTAAGTGATTCTGTAGCGACTCATAAGTCAGATTTCTCATCCCACTCTTCCGCACGACGCGTAATGCGTAAGAGCGAGATGAGAAATCTGACTTACGATTCGCTACAGAATCACTTAGCGTTCCCGAATGAGGCGCCTGGTATTTGCACTAGAGATAATAATAATAATAATTGTTCGCATCTTGCGAACTCAGAGTACTTGCACAGATACAACCAAGTAGCAAGGATCATCCACCAGCAACTTGCTCTCAGGTACGGCCTTGTTGGCCCTGAAGTGCCGAACTACAAGTACGTACCGGAGCGAGTTCTCGAGAATGGCCGTGCTACGCTCTACTGGGACCGGTCTATCATCACGGACAGGACTATTGCCTACAATAAGCCTGATATCGTGCTGGTGGACCGGTCGGAGCGCCGGGCGATACTCGTTGTCATCACCATCCGGCATGATGCTAACCTCGTGAAGGCCGAGAAGGATAAGCTAAGCAAATACCTTGACTTGGCCCACGAGGTGACCGCCATGTGGGATATGGATTCAACGGTTATCGTCCCGATAGTTGTGTCAGTGAACGGACTAATAGCGAAGAGCCTGTACCAACACCTCAAGAGGCTCTCGCTAGATGGTTGGATCAAGGGCCGGATACAGAAGGCGGTACTCCTGGACTCTGCACGCATCGTCAGGAGGTTCCTCTCTCTCCAGCCCTAGCCACCGATCGCCTGGGCCCTGCCCCGCGGTCGGTGGTACTCCGTTTTTTGTATTGTTTACTTTATAATGCTATTTTTATAATATAAAAAAATGTAAACAATGAGAATAGCAAAAATAAAGTGGAATAATAATAATACTAATACTATTTATTTCATGCAACAAGGCCCATAACATAAATACCCTAAAGACTAACATACATAAGTAAAAATAAAACTCTTAAATAACTAGGTGACACGTTTGGTCTGCGTCGTGTGACACGGTGTCCAATAACCGTCCACGAAAACGACGGAATACGACACCCCTCGGCCAGAATTCCTGCTTTGTGAAGGCCGCAAGTTGGGCGCACCTTCCCTATGCAAAGTACAGCGTTGCTGTGTCAAGTCAAAAAGATGAATTATAAAACGTAAGTACCCTTACTTTCGTAAGGTTTTCACGACAATTTGGATATCATGACTAAGAAAACCAATTACATGAATATTATAACTATACTGACGCGGAGACTAATATACATACATTTCCTTTATTCGTTTTTTTATGTATGTTTTTTGCCCATTAGATTAGTCTGTTGCACTGAACTGAACTTTTTGTTACTTTTAGTTGAATGTGTAATGTTAAAGTTGAAAATAGACTTACTGTTAAGTTTCTTGCGCTGTTCGTTCTCAGAAGATGTCACTTTTCGAAGCGTTTCTAGATTCAAACATATCAATGAGTTCGTGTGGCCTACTTGCAAATTTAATATTTTAATTTTCATATAATATATTTTCAAATTTCTTGTGACCTTTTATACCCATAGTTTAACGCTTTTTCACTGCCACTCATTAACAATAACAGAATAAACAAAACATTAACGCTAACGCGTGCGTTCCCGCTGTTATATTCCCAGGTCAAATAAGCTGTTCTCTCTGGACGCCGTGTTTAATAAAAGAACCTTGGAAAGTCGATTAAGTTTCGAATCTCGTTCAAAGTTTTAAAATAAGCTAACTTTAACGTGGCTACGAGCACATTAGCCATAGACGTAAGTACGCTGGTGGCACACTTTAATTTAAAAATTTGTTAGGAGCCTTTTAAGATGAAGAACCCTGGAACCCAGGTTGACGACGCGGTTGGCTTAGTAGTTAGGACCCTGGCTCCAAAGCTAGTGGTCCCGGGTTCCATCCCCGATAAGGGAAAATATTTACGTAATGAGCACGAATGTTTGTCCCTCAGTCTTCGATGTTTCCTATGTATTTAAATATTTATTTATCGTAGTCTAGTATCCATAACACAAGTCTTTAAAGCTTACTTTGGGACTATATCGATTTGTGTGCAGATTCCCCTGATTTATGTATTTATTTTATTTTATCTGCTACCAATAATCTATTTTCAAATTTGTGGTTCAAAATACTATACGGTTTGTAAACGAAGAAGAATTTAAGTCACTGGTTGAGGTTTAGATTATGAAACGTCAAATGATAGGCTCACTGGACTGACTGGCAATCCCATCCATCCATATCCATCTATTAATCCATATTTAATTTGTTCCCAATACATTTATATGTTGCACTTTGTCTTTACTTTTAGTATTTATATGATTTGAACATGTCATGATTTGTTTGGAAAAAAATCTTACTGCTGAGTTTCTTGGGCCACTTCTTCTCAGCAGATGTCACCCTTCGAAGCGCTGGTAGATTTAGAAATGTCAAAGAGCCCGTGTGTCTTTCAAAATAAATATACGTATTTTCATGTCATATTCAAGTTGAAACATTTAAACTGTGTTCTATCCAAGCGTGCAAGATTATCGACGGATACAAGTATAATCAATACAAGGAAGTGACAATTACAGGCTTTCTCAATACCTAACTTGAAGTTCTGATATTCCTAGCATGACCTAAGCCGCCATGAAGTCGGGACGCGGAATCATAACGCGTTCCTTCAACCGGCGCCAGCAAGGCGGCGGTGGTTAACTAATTTGTCGAAAGATTTGTATGTGCAATTAGTATATTGCTTTAGAAAATATGTAGGGATGGTAGAAGACAAACGATAGTATAATTGTCTTTGTATTTTCTTCTATTTGGAAACGAATGATATTTTACTCGTTCATAGCGCCCGCTTTAGGAGGGGAGGTGTCTTCTGACACTAAGAGGTCATATATCAGTGTAATTATGGGCAGTAGCGTCCTTTGAGTAGGTACTATCATGAACAACTGCGGTTGCCAACCCGCCTCCCAAGAATGGCAATTATGGCAAATCCCCCCATTTTTGGGGTAGGACTATATCCTACAATGGACATTTTACCGCTGATGATTTATTTATTTATGTATTATATAATCAATATAAAGAGTGACTCAGTTTAAGAGGACTATGAACCAAGGCGATAACGATTTCCACCCCTTAAAGGTTAACCGATTTTGACCAATTTCTCATAGGTTGTCAGAACAAAATCTAGGTCTATACGTTTTGCTTTTTTCACTATAATCAATAAATTCAGTTTTATTATTGTTTTAGTATTCTCATACAAAACTGATTTCGACGATTATTTGACTTTGTTGATCTTTAATCAAAATTCAAAAAACGTGTAGTCCTAGATTTTGTTCTGACTGACAACCTATGAAAAATTGGTCAAAATAGGTTAACATTTAAGGGTGGAAATCGTTATCGCGTTTGGTATGAAAAGGGTGATTTTTGCCGTTGGTTCACAGTCCTCTTAAAGTGAGTCACTCTTCATATTAATTAAAGTAGCTGTAATAACGATTTAAGTAAACTATCATGACAGCGTTAGTTACATAAATAGTATGTTTATATGCACATCATCTTTAGATCATTGGGATACAACTTCAACGCACTGGGTCCAATTCGAGACGTAGTCTTCTTAATTTAAATTTACCTTAACTTAAAATAAGATTTTGTACAGCACAAAGCTGTCAAAATCGAGTTTGACGTTTCTTATTTTAAAATAACTGAAAACACTTTCGAATTGGCCTCACTATCGAATCTTCTTTGTGTAAAAAGTTATACAAAATGTATGAGCACGCTACGCCTTTGTTGTATCCAGGTTTTCTTAACACAATCAAGTCCCAATATTATCGGTTACAGCGCCATATTGACAGCTCAAATGACGTTTATGACGCCATTTAGAAAGTATTACTCATCAGCGCCAAACCCCTTTTTCCTGGCGCTTCATTATTTTACACGCAAACTAGGTGACTAAGGCCGGGAATTAGTAGGTTATTATTTTATGCGTAATATTTACAGAACGCTATTTTTTAATTATGGTTGAAAACTTTTTTGTGTCAAGCAACAAAGACTTAAGTTCCACAAAAAGGACTAACAGCTGTTAATAATATTTATAGGCTATTTATTGATATTATTTTGCATCGAACTAAATGCACTTAAATCCACAGACTAGCACACTCTTTTAAAGTTGGGGTTAGAAAACTTTACTTTCTTTATATCTTACATAATGTCATGAGACTTCAAACTTAAGTCACCAAAACCTTCGTGAAAGCTGAAATCCTCTCAAATGCGAATAAGCAAACTCTACTGAATAGCATTACCTCAAAGATGGTGATACAATCCACTTTATTGCAATGAAATAGAGTTCATATTCCTCTAACGGAAAAGAGAGCACACAAGCTTGCCTGATACATGAGATACGTTTTAATGTTAATGGTATTCAAAGCTTTTCCACTGTTTTAGCTTAGAAAATGTATGCAAATATAATTTATATTGTTGTATTATTTTGAAAATATTTATTTAAGCGACTATTTACACTGCAACATGTTTGCCCGCCGAATGTTAGTATTGAAAATTGGGAGCCAAGATGTGTTGCTATAGGAAAACGAAACAAGTTTTTTTTTATTTCCAAACATTTTTCCCGCCCGTTTCTTACTGTTTGGTTATTTTCCAAGTTTTTTTTTCTAGCTTTTATTTATCGGTCGTATGTCTATCTTTCTGGTTCAAACCTTGAAAGTCAACTTTGAACCAGTTATTGTGTAAACCCATGACATTGCAATATTAAAACGCAATGGGCAAAAAAAGCTTGTTACAGAAATACCATTGTTTACAAAACTTATTTTAGAGTCGAACTCAATTTTAGATGTCAATTTCACTATCAGTTTTCAGCATTCGATCAAGTGGTTTCGCCGTGAAAACGAGCAAGTTTCTTTTTCATATAATATTCATAGCTGGGCACCGTTAATCGAATAGTTAACTTCGTTAATCGCTAATCCGTCACTAAAAAAGTTAAGTTCGTTAACCATTAAAGCGTTACATGTCGGAAAATTTAACGGAATTTAACGTTAACTCGTGATAGAAATTGCATTTTATATGTCGTTGCGTTGGTAATTTACTTATAAAAAATGTTGCTATGTGGAAGTGTAGGCAGGACATGAAATAATACTTAATAATAATATATTAATAATTTAGAGATCAAATTCAAATCAAAAGCTATCTGACATAAGCCGCGCGGTGTCCTTTTGGAAATAAATGAGTCCGTTAACAATTTTTGAAGTTAACTTAAAAGTTAATCCGTTCCTCGAAATGTTCATTTCGTTAATTAACGATTAACGGATTAACGGTCTTGTACCCAGCTATGATAATATTTATTATTACATTTGGTATAGGCTATAAGTATTCCAAAAGAGCTCCTCAGCACCATTGCACTTTCTATTACCTGTAGTAGTACATTATCCTCAACTACTTCCACACATTCTAGGTAAGTACAAACGTTACCCTAGGGAAGGAATAAGGATAAACAAACTAGCAAAGTCTTTGCTAAGTGCCAACATCCAGACTTAACTGTACTTCGGAGTGCTGTTAAACGTAAACCTGCAGTTTTAGTTGAAAAAGTTTCCTTAAGACAGTAATTTGCAAGTTAGTTAAGAAGTGGCAAGTCAGTGTCTAAGTGCCTATTTCTTTAAAGGCTTTTTAGGGTTCCGTACCTCAAAAGGAAAAAAGGAACCCCTGTAGGATCGCTCGGTTGTCCATCCGTCTGTCTGTCTGTCTGTCTGTCAAGACTTTTTTCTCAGGAACGCGTTCTCAAGTTGAAATTAATATCAAATACTCAAGTCTGCAATCTCTTGAAGCTATGAAAAAATCAACCTTCTAAGTCACCGCAATCAAAAGATATGGCCGTTTATGTCTCATATTTTGATACTTTCAAGGGAATCCAAAGGGAATCAAAACCTATAGGGTACTTCCCGTTGACCTAGAATCATGAAATTTGGCAAGAAGCAGTGTCTTACAGCACAAGTAAAGGAAAAAGTCCGAAAACCGTGAATTAGTAATTACATCACATAAAAAAAAAAGTTCAACGGAATAACCTTTGCAAAGTCGTATCACACTCTACGATTGAACGGAGATAGGAGCTTGCGAAAGTTATTTTTTGGCTTATTTCATAGGTAGGTTGTAAATGGTTACCCCGTTGTTAAAAGCTATTTTTTTCTTTTTTAGGGTTCCGTACTTACAAGATACTATTTCTTTTTCATACGTAATTGCGGAACCCTCGGCGCATTCTGTAAATAAATCAGGGAACAATCTTTACTTTAATCGATCTAGTCCCAAAGCACAGTATAGGCATTATAATGCTTCTATGTATATATAGATAGATAGATAGAGACCTATTATCAAAATTATGAACAAGTGCGGCCCGCTTCTACCTAATTTTGCTTATGGGTTGGTATTGGTTGGTTAGCATAGCTGGGCACAAGGCCGTTAAACCGTTAATCGTTATTTAACGAAGTTAACATTTCGATTAACGGATTAAATTTTAAGTTAACTTCAAAAAATGTTAGCGGACGCATTCATTTCCGTTAAAACAATTAAAGTCCGTTAAACGTTAATTAGGTGCCTACTATTTGCCAAAAGGACATCGCGCGGCTTATGTCAGATAGCGTTTGATTTGAATTTGAACTCTAAATAATAGGTATTATTACAAACTCTAATGCAATACCTACCATATTTTTAGGTAGGTACTAATGTTTCATGTCCTGCTTAAACTTCCATAGCACATATATACATAATAGAATGCAATTTCCATCACGAGTTAACGATTAACGATTAACGTTAACTTCCATTAAATCTTCCGAAATGTAAGCTTTAACGGTTAACGAAGTTTACTTTTTTAGAAATGTAGTAGCGATTAACGAATTTAACTATTTGATTAATGGTGCCCAGCTATATTGGTTAGTAAGTGGAAAACGTACCTAGACTAAAGATGAAATCGCCAACGTAATGACATTTGCGCTCAGCATTTACAGTTGCAGCGTTAATAAGTGACAGTAATACTGACGATCTTTGGGCAATGTTAGCCAAAAACATTGCCCAAAGCATTGCAGCAATTGCATATTATTTTTTAACGTCCAAACTTTTTCTTTGTACATAAATAACTATAAAGGAAATGAGTTGAGTAAATCTGCCTAAAAAATCTCCATCAGTTCTAGAGTGGATCCCCTTGTTACCCATAAACTTATTGTTTCGAATTTTGAAAGTCAGAAATTGATTCCCATATTATTTATGCTCATAATTATCGAAAGTCATAAAAGTTGTAAAGTCTACCCTTAATAATTCTAACGTTAATAATCCATATTATTACAGATTATAATTTTCAAAAGTCATAAAATTGATATCTATAACATACAAAGGCATAACGATTATTATTCAGAAATATTGTAAGCTATATATTTTAAAGTGATAATTATTTTTACCCCTACCGTTTCATTGTCTAAAATTAATAATGGTATTTTTCAATATTTCGAAAGTATCGTGCTTGTTTGTAAAATGTTACCTATGTTGAAGAAGTTGACATTTATGACTACAAATGGTAATCGTCAGTGAGCGAGCGAGTGAAGCGAGCGACCAAAATGGGTCGGAGCAGAAGCGATTTGGATTGGTTAGGTTCAGAAGGCTAAGCGCGAGCGAAGCGAAGCGTAGCTCCCGCCCTTAGCCTGCGATGTTAGGTCTTTTTTTGTAACTGCGCAGAAAATCTTGCTTGGTGGTAAGATGTTATGCATGATTCTCGTCTTTTAATTTAAGGCCCTCGAACAAAAACAAGAATTTACAATGCCTTTACTATCCTATACCATGAGAACTAGCATCTTTCTGCATGCTATCAGTAACCCTGTTAAGTCTTTCCATCTAAGATACCCTGTCTATTAAACTAACTGTCCCCTTGTACAAGCTATTTCACCGCAATCGGTTGTAAACTGTAACAGTACACGCAATAAAGAAACCAGTCGGTATCGTTGCCAAAAGCATCGTGTATACGTATATGTACATACGCTATTTTACAGGATCGTGTGAATGTACCTAAGTTATGTGCACATTAGAGATTTAAATATCGCGTGTATGATACGCGTGACATAAAAGAAATTAACTACGAATGGAGATGTGTATGGAAATACCAAGGAAAAGATGGAGCCGGATGAATGACACGAATATATTTAAGAAAGAAGTAGAAGCGGAGTTGACGTCTGATTGGGATAAATGCAAAAAGAAAACATGCTACTCTTTCGTCAGGGTAATGATGAAGAATTATGATGACTATTTTATCTTGAAACTTTGTTTTAAATTACCACGGCTAGTTGGCTACCCATCTTTTTGATTCAGATATATCTGAAATTACTTGACGTTACATGGGAAACTGATTTTCCTAGCATAAATAATGCATGAATACCAAACACTAAGTCTAATTGTTATATCGCTGGTTAAATTGAATCCATTCACAAAACCAATAGTTTTATAAAACATGTTATCTGAAGAAACGTTGCATTTCCATCCTACGTGATGACTTGATGCTTACATTTAGCCAAGATGATAGAATAGTCATGACCGGATAAACAAATCAACTATTCTATTCCAAATCCAGACCATTGGCGCTTGAATACTTAGAAAATTCAACAAAGCAAAAACGATAAGTTATATGTATGCACTGTTCCTAAAGCTTAGTCTACATTAGTATAAGATGAGCCGCGAGCCTTATCGCAAGCAAGAGAAACAGCATTATAATCATCAAGTATAAATACACATACACAGAGCACTCCTGTTTGCTGCTCGGCTTACTATACGATTTTGGATAAGCATGACCTATGACACTTCAGTGAACAGATTGAATTGCCTATATTGGGCTATCCACCATATGTGTAAGGGAGCGTAGCGATGAACTATATCATCCAGTCAGAGCGGTTCATGTTACCATCTTCGGACAGCATAGATTTGGTGTAGGGATGCATTGTACCGTTGTATTTTTCAAACAGCAAGCGAGGATAGGTGATAGGTATAAAGGCGAGTTTGGATGGCTCTTGAGTATCTCTCTGTAGGTCAAATGGTAAGAGCAAAGCTACGGCAAATTGGGTGAAGGCTCATTCAATGCAATAATTGATTATCGTTAAATCCCGTCTCAACAGGAACGGATTTACGGATTTACTTATCAGTTTTTTCGGTATAAATAATATATCCCGAAAAAACTGATAAGTTCTCCAGGAAATAAGTAGTGAACATAGGCTAGTAATTAATATAACTTGCAAGTGTGAACAAGGTTCAGCTCAAAGTGTAGATAGTGAGGCAAAAAGAAGCAAACCACCGGACTCACGGTCTGGCGAATGTCCAAAAACAGAAACGCGTTTGAACGCGTGATACGATTGTGAGATATCGCTGTAAAGCTTTATATTTTAACGCTGCGACCGTATTTTTAGATGGGTTAGGTTTATGCAACAAATACCCTAAAATGGTTAAAATCTCAATAGCTTCTCCTAGCAGTAAAAAGGAAGTTCTGTCAAAATACTAAAGTATTTTAAACATGCTTCCCGAGCACTTAGGGGGTAAAAAAAGTTTATAAAAATCAACCGATAAGACAGGAAAGCGGAGTTTCAAAGAATTTATACTTTTGCACTATCGCAGGTTTGGAGGGATGTAATGTTCTTGACCTATACTGGGCTACCCACCCGCAGCTTAATTTCTAAAATTAAGATGATGATGATGATCTTTTGTGAGTACCAGTAATTAAAACAAATACTGCTAAGTTTAAAAAGTCCAAGCTGAATCCATATCACCCGTTCACACAAGGATGTCACGTGCCATCCCAGGAAGCGAACACTTCCTCTAACACCTTATCTATATTCGGAGTCCGTCTGTCTGTCACAGATCCGAATGTAATGGGAATGTTATTAGTGAGTCGTGCTCGTGAGAGGAATTAGCTAATTGAGGTTTGTTTGGGTTGTCGATCGAGTAATTAAGATTTAAGTTGGAATAAGAAGCAGGAAAACCAATTAAAAAACATTTGCCATATATTTGCCAGCTATCTAATTAACTAACTTACGATTGTGTCATCCATGAAAATTCATATCTTTAACTTTACTAATATCTTAAAAAATATCGTAAATATTTTCAAAAGTTTGTCACGTTCGTACTTTATTTAAATTAGGCTTATAACAAGCAGGCTGCGTTCTGCGGAGTTATCTTTGTCTTCCACGCTGTTAAGATATTAAATATCTTTATCATCAACGTCATCATTAACATCATTATCATCATAATCACCATCATCATCATCAGCTACATCATCATCATCATGATATTCATCATTATCATTAGCCCGTCTCGTCCCACTGCTGGGCGTAGACCTCTTCTCATAGTGAGAGAGACGTTAAATATACACTGCGTAAATAATTGCACCAATACGCCAGTTTGACAATAAAAATGATCTGTATGAGAACTGCCTCATACCTTTTTGCTAAATATATTCTACAAATAAATACCCATTCAAATGTTTAGGAAAAGTTTTTATGAGACGTATAAATTAAGAAACATCTCTTTATAAAATATCAAACGGTATTAAAGTTGTTCAACACGTGTCGAAAACCGATAGATCATACAACGTAGAATTGATTTCAAAAAAATGCCATTACAATTTCCATATCGGTGTAGAGATGGGTGATTCTAAATGTATTGCCTCGGCAGCTGGGCCCAATGGCGGACTGGGAATCTATGGAAATGCGCAATGCGTCATACTATGTGCATACTCATGAATTATGGAGAAAGGTTAGGGTTGCCTCCTTGCCAATTTGGCAATGAAAGTGGTTTTGAGGTTGACCTTGAGTTTTGGTGTTTTGCTAACGTTCCAGCCTTGTTTGGCAGAGGAACTGCTTTTTATTTCACTGAAATCTGAGAATATATGAGTTATGACTATGAGCTTGTTTTAGTGATCGAAAGTTTTTATTCCCATATAAAGTAATTTATTCTACACGAGCAATATAAACTACAACTATCTTTTAACGAGTCTTAAAACATTTAAAATTATTTGAAACAAAAGCAGTACTGAATACTAATCAAAGATCTAAAGACAGAAAGAAAGAAAGAAAGAAGAAAGAAAAACACACAAGACACACAATAATAAAAACATCAAAATAATAAAGAACAACGAGGTGATGTGTGTCATCGCGGCAGTGAATCGATCACTGGCTCAGCATAATGCTGGCTGAGATGTTAGGTACCCGCAGCGCTGATTTTCAGCCAGCACCGTCTGCAGCAATCGGAGCGCTATACAAACACACTAAACACTAAAAATAACACAAAACTACTTGGATAAATAAGTGGTATAAGAAAATATATGTATTTATTGTGGCTTTTGAAAGAAAAAACGAAAATGCAATGATCTTAGCGACAGCTTATACAACAAATATCGTTGAAGCACAACCCTTCCGTTCCGTAGAGGAATAATGTAATGACAATGTCGTTACAAACTGTTCTTGGTCTTACTTTATGGAGAATAGAGTAATAACGTACCGGCTAAAGCGTACATCGCTCCGTGTGCTACAATTTTGAAGGATAACGATCTCGTTGGTAATATTATGCAAATATGGCTTCATCGGTACCCCACCGTTTGACCGACGGTATGTTTCAACGAAAGTTTCATTTGGACCAATTTAATTATTTCAAAAGCTACTTTGCGTATGGATGAATTTTTTGGTATTTTTGACTTTTTGGTATTGGAAAACCTAACTTTATCTAAATAATAAAATTCATTTTTTGTTTTTCGGTTTGACCTACGCTGTTAGTCTCAGTAAATAAAACGACTCTCGCTGCATCACCAGGATTCATGCGAAGGCCGGAAGGGCCTTCGGCATGGTGGGTTTATACACTTAGCATGCCTAAGAGTCCCCCTTCTGAGGAGCACCTCGGACTTAGCACGCTAAGCAGAATTTTAAATTCAATCGGTTTTAGTGCTACTACCGCTTCGGAAATTTACGTTATCTAAGGCACATATTTCTAGATCTAACAGCCCTTTATACTTAGGATGACATCTGCCGAGAAGAAGCGCCGCGCCGCAAGCAACTCCGCAGTAAGCAAATCAAATTTTAAGAATTTCAATGGCAAAAATACATTGAAACTAAGAATTAAATGTAACACCCCTGTTCCCAGGTGTTTTCCAGGAACCGCATCGAGGTATCTATCTTTTGGCTGATTTGCCATTTTGTGCTTTACACACAGATGCATGTCTGGGCAAATAAACGAACGAATAACGCAAATAATTATGCATTTGAGGCAGTGAATACACTCTGATCCGATTCATCCCGTATCGGTAGAGTTACACAATACGTAATATTTATAATAAAAATATGATTTCCCCCCAACAGCAAAACTTCTAGCTTCACGTAGAAAACGGGCGAACTTGCCTCTATTCTAGACTTATCCGGAGCGCTGTGTTGTTTAGAACTGTCAAAGTTCCGATGTTCGTAACAACAGCACTTGAACCTCTGTAAGTTTCAGTTGTTGGAGCAACGTGCGGGGAATGGGTCAACTTGTTGGCTGATAAGTTGCTTGTTCAAGCCCTTTTCCCATACACAATTAATCTGATTGAATTAAAAACTCACAAATATAATTTCTAAACATAGATAAGTTTATTTTACAAGTAAGATAGTTAATAATAGGCCCTCTAATCATATAACAATTATTCAATATTTATTGAAAAATAATCAGAATTTATGAGTCAAATCTACATGTACCCCTAGTGTAAGTTTTAATCATTACAAAGGACTCGAACGCGTTTGCGTAGTTTTTTTAGTATAGGAGTTAAACGCAAAAATGCGTTAGAGTGCACGCTGACTTACAATTATCAAGTTGGCCAACTAAATCGCAGACATATGGCCGAATTCAGAAACGCCATTTAAGCATTTGACTAGATATTAAGTAGTTAAATATTCCTCAACTAGTTGTCAACCTATACAGAAACGTCATTGAAACGTCACTTTAATTAAATCTCAATTTGAGTGGCCTTTCTGAATTCGGCCAATAGTGATTTAATTGGATAAGATGTGCGGGCTATCATAAGTCACTACTATGGCTATTGGCAGAGGCGAAGCATGAGGGTAAGCCGGTGTATCATTGCTATTTTTAAACATTATATAAGTAGTCATTAAAAAATTATTTAAATAAAAAAAATATGTAGCATGCAATTTTTATGTTAATACAAGAAGAAATTAATAACATTATAATGTTTGAGTTAAGAAATTATGCACCGACTTACCCTCACGCTTCGCCTCGGGCTATTGGTATACTCTGCGATTTATTTGGCCAACTTGAAATTGTAAGTCAGCTAGCACGCTTATGGTCGAATTCGGAAAGGCCTCTCAAATTGAGGTTTAATTAAAGTGACGTTTCAGTAATTTTTCTGTATAGGTTGACAACTAGTTGAGGGAGATTTAACTACTTAATATCTAGTCAAATGCTTCAGTAGCGTTTCTGAATTCGGCCATTAGAGACGTTTATGGTATAAAGCTTACAGTCTAGAGGTGCTGGACGGAGTCTCCTGGTTTCCTTGATGGAAAATCCCAGTATGCCAGACCTTTCAAACGCTGTCAATAAGCCATTCAAACAATCAACTTCTTACGGCAATATCTTTCACCCCATTGCAATGATCTAGCAAAAAATCTTCAGACTGATCGGCTTACTAGTCCGCCGTCTGGCTGGAGGGGTTAGTGCACTCCATGACTCATCGTCAGCTATACTATGTTAGTATGTTTAGGTTACATTGCATTGCTCATTTTCACACAACATTGCAATGGTTAGCAAATAAATGTAATCCTTTTGCACCTTATAATACTGTAAATAGAGTTAAAAAGAGACTGAACGGCATATTATGAAAACGGACAACTTTTGGAACGATATTTCGAGTTTTCAGAATGAGTTAAAGTATTCCCTCTGAATACACATAAGTCTTTTGGCTGACTGAATAAGTCTGGATGTAAAATTAGAGCTTTCATTGTTTGTGCTTCGTAGGAATCAGCTGTTAAATATTCTCGTTATTGTTTTTTCATAACTAAATTGGAATATAACGCAGCAGGACTGAAACTTCGCTATCTCGTCATTTTTAGGGTCTATGGGTCTAAAATGATACCCCGATAGCCCCAATAGCGTGATCAGAGGCATCACCAATACAGTATTAAAGCTGATTTGAATAAAATTTATAAATGCCTTACTCTTTATGTATAGGTTTCTTGGCACTAGTTAAAACGTTCAGCGAACATAAAGATAAATCGCCAGAAATTATGATATACATTTTTAAGGATATAGGAATAATTTTCTTTTAGTAAGAACATCACAAAAGTCTAGCTAGCTAACTTAGAAATCGTTTGCTGGTGCACAGTTCCATGATTCAACTATCAGAATGAAATGATATAATAATTTAAAAGGGATTTAACACTAACAGATTTATCAAAGACTTAAGATTGCATGCATAAAGGTTGTTAACAGCCAAATTAACATGTTTATCCTAGCGGTGACCCCAAGTAAACTAATTAAACTGTATACTTTTAATCAGAACCTAAGACCACGTTTAAGTTACTGTTCTTTAAATCACCTTAATCACGCTGAACATCAGA
Source organism: Tortricodes alternella (assembly GCA_947859335.1). Lineage (NCBI taxonomy): Eukaryota > Metazoa > Arthropoda > Insecta > Lepidoptera > Tortricidae > Tortricodes > Tortricodes alternella. The sequence continues at coordinate 19,208,086 of OX401968.1, read as the reverse complement.
GCTCAAGGGAAAAGAAATCTTATGTCAACCAAGATTGAGTATAGTACATTTAATTGAAGGCAGTTGAAATTTGGCGTTGTTTATTTACTTATGGTATCGGTGTTTGTTTAATTTGGTTTATTTAGGGTATAAAGGTTTAGCTGTAGTTTTTACGATTGAACCATTTAAACGAAAGAAACGTGACTTATTAGGTAACTCTGACGTTGGGAGTGAGTTTAAAACATATTCAAAAGGTGTTGGTACCTATAAAATAGGTTTGTAACCAATCCTTGTTCGGGAGGTCATCCCATTCGATGAACTGGACGTTTTTACTCAGAGTCAAGTAAAAGTTGAGAAACATATTATTGCCAAGGCGAAGAGTTTAGTAAAATATCATAGATAAGAGGTCAAAGGGAAGAGATGGTCGGTTTATTATAAGATGGATTGATGTCTTTTTGCGAAAGAGCATGAAATAGTACTATTTCAGGACACTTTAGTAAATAGTAGTAGAGGAACAGTTTTTGACTTGTCCAAATGTTCATCATGTTGATGATGTTTACAAGTGCAATTTGATAGTTCATTAGTCATCTTTAATCAATCGCGAGTTGTACCAAATCGTAATCGCCTTAATCAAAACACCAATAACAGTTTTAATATCCTTATTGACGAAAAAAGATAAGGTCGTCAAGCATTATCATGGATTACATTTTTAATGAAACTAGAAGATGGAGGGAAACTACCGCGCGTGCGCGATGCGAACAGCTGGGGCGGCCATGTTGGGTTGTAGTCATGTGCTGGATACGCTCTTTACAACTACGCCCTCTTATAACCTAAGAATGATCGAGATACAAGCCATTATCATTGTAAATAAGCTGATAATCATATGACTACAAGTCATCACTTATCCTAAGTTTTTGAGATATTGCGATTCCGTGAGAATAATGTTGTAACGTTAGTATATCTATGTGGAATGATGCTACAGCTTTTTTTTTTCAAATAGAAGTATTAATAACTATAAGAACTAAGTTTTGATTGACAAATCTTGCCGCTCATGAATTAATGTAGAAGTTTGGAAAATTTGGACACCTGATTATAAATAATAAGATTTATAAGACAAAAGTTATGTTTTCAAACGGCCCATCCATTTATTAAGAAATGTAACAGAAGTAGACGTTTCAAAAGTTTTAATAGCCATAACGCCGCGGTTCCTTCTCAAAACAGAAGAGCTATGCTGCTAAAAAACAAAGCTATGTTATGTTAGGTCAGTTTGGTACCCCTAAATGACTTTGTCTGTTATATTATGGTACTCACGGCTGGCTGCTATGAGTTAGCTGGATCACCTTTCTTCATCGCGTTTCGTTTCTCCGCGAACTCCGCGCTCAGTCTATGTGCCTTAAGCGTGTTAGGTTTTGACATCGTCTCTACTCAATTAACCTTCAACTATTCACTAAACTACTAGATATTTGCTTAGAGCAATTCGTTGTCACGACTTATTATAATATCACACTTGCAAAGCTGCTTCCAACACAAATAATTAAAGAGCATCTATTGATCAAGAACATCGGCTCGCGAATTCACACGTTTCTAAATGAAATGTCGTATTGTTTCACTATTAAATATCGTTATATAGATTTATTTTGAATATAGACGGATTTTTAGGATGTTTCGCGTAGTATTTTAGGGTTGAATTGGTAGGAGATTTTGTTATGTATATGCATGATTTGGAGAGAAGTTGCCGCGGATGCCTAGTGGCTTGAGCTTGAAGTATCCGCGCATGCGCGAAGGGTGACCGGGAAGGGCGACGTTCTCATTGTTGCCAGCCTTTCGATATAAAAATTCTATACAATTAGCACCACATTAAACTATTCATGTATACTCACAAAGCGTAGTTTTTATTCCATCGACATTAAGTTTATTATTGGCCGATTTATTTTTTAAGGGTGGTTAGGGCCAAGTGCAAGGGGTGAGACACAAGAATCACAGTGTTATTATGTCATCGATGTTCATAGAATATTATGGAAATGGATTATGGAAACACGGTTTCATTTTATTCAATGCGCGCTTGGCTTCGCTGTTCGCTAAAATATTGCATATTCTAGCATATTCTTATGTAATGTCAGTACCTATGCTTTGATGCAGCAAGAAACTGACGACAAAACTTCTAGTCAATCGGAGGACGAAAGAGTTAAAAAGACTTCCACTGCGTGATTGTGTTCCGTACACTCGGTTGCAGAGCTGGATCGTGAATCGGTCCACATGATTTCCATTAAACCTACGAAACACCTCAACAAAACTAGCTGTCGAACGAAAACCGCGTTAAGTGTACGAATAATAATCACGCAATTGAAGTCTTAACTCACTTTCCGTCGGCCGATTGACTAGAAATTGCATTTCGTTCAATTTCTTCAGTCGGACAGACTGGACAGACGAAGGATTCAGTATTAAAACACCCCTATTTTCTGTCGGAGGTTTAAGGAAGGTAAAATATCAATCATATCGGGTAAATATAATTGCACCCCTCAAGACAAAATGTTTGCTATGCGCAAAGGTCCGACTGGCAGAGAGTGCAGCACCGTCCACATTTTGTATTCTAAGTTTTTTTACTGTGCAATAAAGGTTTAATTCATTATCAACCGTTGATGTTTAAATTGTAGAATCATAGTACTAATTTACTTGTCATTGACACCTGCGTCGAAACATGTTATAATTTGTTCGATTTGTTAAAAGCGCGACAAGATAAAAGCCATGCCACTAAAGTTTGTTTATTTATTATTAATAGGGAACTTAAGAGTTGATGTTTAATCAATATTCAAAAAACGTATAAATTAGATTTTGCTGTGACTGACAACTTATCAAAAATTGGTCATAATCGGTTAATATTCAACGGGTGGAAATCGTTATCGCCTTTTGTATAAAAAGAGTGATTTCTGCCGTTGGTTCACAGTCCTCTTAACAGGGCTGTTGTTACGTTGTTCTAACTTTTTTAACATAAGTAATGTTTAGTTAACATTCCTCACCTTGCCATAATGTACTGAGTATATGTTTATAGTCCATAAATAATAATACGATATCTGATAATGTTCTAGCAAACTCTATTTTGCCAGTTTTCTATTTCATTGGATTCTCTTCGAGCCCTTATCCAAGGCCGTTGGCATGTTGGCAGTCATGCAAATTCATCCACATGTGTATGAGAGCACATGGATTGGAGACACGGGAAAACAACGGCCAAGTGAGTCATAATCCTGCAATTTGGAAAATCAATATCTGGTCGGAGCCTGCACTCGCGTGCTCTCATTGAAGTAGCGTGCGCAGAAAAAAACAAAATATGTAGTTTTTCTTGGTGAATAAATTTGGTGTGCTTTTACAAATTCATGATTTATGTCTTGATGGTCACCATGAGATAAGAGCGTAATTAAAACCATTCAAACTCAACACATTCTAACAAACAGACACACCATCTATTGTTAGGGAACAATATGAAAAACCGTATTTAAAAAATTATAACGTATATTAAAAACTTATGCCATACAAATAACATTCTAGGGACACTTTTGTGTCATGGTTTTATCCTGGGATTATATAAGTAAATAAGTTAATGTTCTATTATTTAAACGTTAATGACAGGTTTAGGAAGATATTATTAACAAAGAACAGTCCTTCGCCTCTATTCGGGAACGCTTTGATGTTGTAGCGACCCGCGAGCGAGATTTTTCATCCCACTCTTCCGCACGACGCGTAATGCGTAAGAGCGAGATGCGAGTCTCGCTCGAGGGTCACTGCAATATCACTTAGACGTTCCTAAATAGACGTTCTGATGTTTTCTAACTGACTTTATATGCTAATCAGTCTTAAGTGTTTTTTTTAATTATAGTATCGCTACATTTCCTGATTATAGTTAAACGTTTTCATAGCAACAGCTAGTAGGATAGCGTGAATTTTACGTATTTGACTTTGATAATTAGGATGTGCAACTTAATATGCCAAAAAGCTTAATACTGTTGCTTTTTTGCGGCTGCGCAACGTTTGATTTTCTTTATTTTTTTTATTTTTATTGGAGCACATCTGACTCCTCTTCCACCTGTTGGTAAGCGGCAAGTGGAGTCCATGAGTGCGGGCGACAGGCGCTTAACCTTTTGACCGCCAAGCATGTCTGAGAAGTAACACGAATTTCAACTTTAAGTCAAGGTAATGAAGGACTTTTTTACCCTGTATCCGCTGACGGCTGCAGCCGGCTGTGGCGGTCAAAAGGTTAACCAAGATTTAGTACGACGTCTGTCGCCATCACTATGCCGGCTTTGGAGATGCTTCTTATCGCTTCTTTTGAAGACGCTTGGTTAGTAAGATGAGGGAAAAACGTGGGCCGGGAGAGCATTCCACAAATTTGTTGTTCGACAGTGGAATGATCTGCGAAATTTCTGCGTACGCGCAGGAATTGCATCCGCGGTATGTGGATGCATCCCCAGCCCCGTACGGGTAGTTCGAAGAAGTATAGGTACATATCTCCTACAAAGATTGCCACAACGAGCGGGCATTCATATTAAAAAGGCGTTTTGTAAAGAACAAGTTGGTGGCCATGTTTGACTTATAAAACAAATTTTCAAAAGCCAAATAGAAGGGCCTAAGCAATTCTAAAAAAGTACTCAAACTTTATATAGGTAACTTATCAAACGTAAAAAAGCACTATCATGCGGGCTGTACAAAGCAACGCACCCCCAAATCCCAAACTGCCCCATCCCTCACTTGCAGCCCCAAAGGGTGCTTCGTGACGTGTCGATTATATTTGTGGCCGTTATATGACGCTGTTCTATTGTTATAATTATTGAAGTTATATTGTGCAATAGGTTTTTATTGGGACTGCCTAAGTCAGTGCTAACGCAAATTACTGATTAATTTATTGCCCGACCTGGAAGTTGCTTACTGCTCAGTGCTCACAGTCACCAGTCATCGGTGACGCAGAAAACGATCGTTAATGTCTGTCTGTTGTGTCACTTTTTTTTTTTAAATTAAAACTTCGCAAATTAACACAAAGAGAAGGCAAAGCAATATGATAATCAATATGGCTAAGCCATTGTTTAATAGACGCCCTAAACCACAAAAAATAATTACGTGTCATTCTTCTAATTTTTTGCTTGAATCAAACTTTATAAAACAAGTATAAGTAGCAACTTAACTTGATTCCTATTAATTAAATGTTAGGTTATAAGTAAAACAAAACTGCCTTGAGCAAAGCAATTAATTAACTTTTGGAAGTGTTAATTAATAAGCTGCCCTTAATAATTAATTTATTACTTTCGAATTTCTGTTAATTTTGATTCTCACAGTTTTATTGCCGCAGCAACAGTAATGGAAGTTTACCGCGCGGTAATCAATTTCAATTATTATCCGTTGGTTTAATACGAATGTTATATTAATGACTGGTTTGTATGTGCAACATGCAAGAGCTATTAAGTTGCTTAGTGCAATTTAATGCCAGTACCTGGTCGACCGAGCTTTGCTCGACGTCTTTTTTTATTTCTTTCTCGTAAAACATTATTTAAAAATAAAATTTTATCCAAATCGTTAGAGCCGTTTCCGAGAAACCAGTTACAAATACAACCAAAGTAATACAGCTTCTGGTTCGAACGCTTGGAGAAAACGTCGAGGTTTTTCTGTAGCATCTGTGCATTCCATATAGAAGATTTTTCCTAAAATAAAGCTATATCAAATATTGTTCTAGAAATATCGTAAGATTTTTAAAATATTTTGAGTACTTAAGTATTTTAATATCACTTTTACACTGGAGAATCACCAACCGTCGCGTCTTACTTATTTATTCCTTATGTTTAAAACCAGAGGATAAGAGTGAATACATAAAACACTAACTAAAACACGCCCTTATCCATAGTCAACAAAAAAGAATCAAAAGAGTTTGACGAAGGTCCCCCATACAAACAGTGAGGATTAATGGAACGCTGCTGACGCTACCTGACTTGCACATTGCAGGGGTTTTCAGAAAACAAGGCTTCGTGATTGGGAAAAATAGGAGAAAACGACAGTCTCAACGGAATAATATTTTCTTATGAAAAAAAAACTTGCTTTTTTCTTGGCAAAGGGATTGAGGTGAATGAATACTGATTGAAGAAGTTGCCCGCTTGAATACTTAAAAATATTTCAATTGGTTAGACAAAAGTGGATTTTTTATTTAATGTTTTCATTGGCTAAAAGTGTAAAGACCTTCTTAACAAATCGCTCTTTCAGTTCGATTCTGAAATTAATAATTAAAAGCTAATTTATTTACCTTGTCCTCCGCCTCCTCGGCGCGGCCTTCGGCCTCCAATACCCGCTGCTCGAGCTCCGAGAGCTGTAACAAACAAAAAACAAAATAAAAATAACATTATAATACAACGCTTTAAACAAACTGAAACCATTTCAAACGCTACTACTAGCGCCATCTAACGGCGCGTAAAAACAACTTTTCGGAACGACTTAAGCTTCCAACTCCTACATGAACCTTCATCCTTTATTACTCTCTAGCGCGCCTAAGGACTACGTAGTACCGCAACCACCCGTAAGATGGCGCTGTCGCACCGCGCATACTTTATTGAACCACGTGACGTCCGTTATAGTTAGCTATAAATCATGGGGACTGTAGAAAGGTATTATTGTTATGTAAGAAACGTGCGGTTTCCAGGGCGGCGTTTCCTATCGGTTTGAGGGTGGTTCGCGATTGTTACCGATGTAATACGTGCGTTTGGTAAACATGTACGTTTTGCTTGACGTACGGCATTGTTTGGATGGTTATGCAAACATAAATTACAATAGTATTGATTGGATGATATTGCATATAAGTACATATATTATTTTGATATAATCTCGATTATTGCAATTTTTAGGAAGTTTTCTTGTAAGGTACTTCGTAGCTCAACTTTAACTGCATAACATAATGTATTTGTCTTTATTATTTAAGTAAGCTAAAATGTAATTGTCCTTTAATTTTTAGTATCCCTCAACCAAGGTAACGGGACCGTATTACTAAGCCGACGCCGTCTGTCCGTCTGTCCTACCCTCATCTTTTGAACCGTATTAAGTATCCGGTAGAATATTTTTCTTTGTTCAAACCACATATGTAGATATGTCGAAGTATCGAAACTTATTTCGTTTCGAATAACACACATAACAATCAAGACATTGCAGATTACACGTCAATGAACAGTTCCCAATAAATCCTCCTTTATTTATGGTTTTTACTCTGTTTCCTTTTTTTAAAGCCATTTCAACCTTCTGAAACTTTTCGGCAAAATATGAAATGAAAACCCTTTTCTCGCTCAATAGAAAAATGATGTTCGATACGAACCAATCGGTATCCGATCACTTTACGGAATATCGTTTTAACAAATGTATCATTTGGCAAATTTTAGTTTCACAAACTACTTATTTTCACCTGAAACTTTTCACGTTTTGATGTTAAAGGTAGGTTAGGTAAGATTAGTTTAATGAAGATTTTGATATTTAATTAATTAATTTATTTACTTATTTACATATAAGCAGAATGTAACATAACAGGTTTAACCTAAATCATTACATTTGTCATTCATATCATTGTTATGATTAATTATGCTACCCACGCTAAGCTTGTCAGAATTAAAACAATATTAATAATAGAATATCTACAACATTACAGGATATTTAGAATTACAATACATATAAATCAAATCAAATCGCCATTAAATTTATCCCTCATTCTCACAAAACATCATTTTCATCATTAAGGCTCAAAAGGCTGAAAAGCAGTGAATAAGAAGTTTGCTAAATGAAAATTTTATGTTTTTACATATATTGCGAAACGTTGAATTGCTAATTATTAGTGCTCGATTCAGCACGGCTCGGTTAGGCCCTATTTCGACATTAATTTGAAATTATAATTTATTGTAAATAATAATTATAGTTATGACAATTACAAAACAATACGTTTACCTAAAATAAGTACCAATGTGTTTTATCTACCCCAAAGTATAAGGCGTATGCATATAATATTTTTCGTAAATGTACGAATCAGTTTCCCGCGCGAAAACGGATAATCAAGCTCGCTTCATCGAATAAAGTCGATATATACTCTGTATCACAACAAAATGTCAATAAAATTGACATTTACCCCTCCATGAAGAGTTGTCAGATGCTGACCTAAATGTGTCATATTATTGCTCTATAAATATATCGTAGCCAGTGTAAGGAGGTCCCTATTTCACAATGTCGGTGGAAGATCGTTTAGAGCGTGAGGGGTCGAGGTTAGTGGTGGGTCGTAAGCTCGGTTCGCTATTAAGTCGATTTAGGGACGATATGTGACCCCGGGCGGCGTCACGTGCTGGCCTAGTGTTTGACTAGATGGAACTTCAGTCATCTAGGGAGATACCTCACACAAATTAGTTTAAACAGACATAAATTTAGAACTTGAAATATTCAGAATGCGTTCAATCTTTCTCTTCATAAATAATTTGTCTGATCCTCTTCTCCAGTATTCCCAGCAGTTTTTTTCGCCTGAGCTTCTGGCAGTAGGATTTACCCTTTTAATAGCTAAAAGTAAAACTTTATTAATTAGTGGTCGTGAAATACCTAATCTAGCTTCAGAGCTGTCAAAATTGACGTATTTTCATAGATTTCAGGTCGTATCTAGTTTGTTGATTCTTAAGATATAATTTCAAAAAGAAATATCTGTTTCTTCGATCTTTCCTTAACATTCCTAAGTCATATCATTGCGACGAGGGCCGTTGGATTTAAGTCAAGGTCTTTCCGAACTGATCGCTCCTTAAAGGAAAGCCATGATTTTAGCCAAACCGCAATACGCGCTCTAGAAAATACTTAATTTAAAAAAGACTGAAAAATTGCCGAAGTATTCCTCTCTTTAGCTTTTCCGACACGAAGGTAAACAAGACTTGTTTCATTACTCAAAAATGCCAAAACCTTTGTATATCAGCCGGCGTCACTCAAAACTGACGGTGTAGGAGGCGTGTACGCTATCAATCACTGAACTGATGTTTGAGCTCGTTCCCTTGACTGATTGGATTGTTGGGTGCTAACGTCATCAGGGCTACGGAGCTCGCTTAATCATCATGACGAATTTCATGTCAATCGCAATATCTTCCACGGGCGAATACTCAAAAATAATTATCAAAGTTCCCGGGTGATTGTTTGGATATTTTAGCCGCTTTTATCATTACTATTCATCATCGTTCTCTACCCTAAGCTTCTTCAATCAGAACAGTAAAATGATGACTTATATCAGCTTCTGATAAAGAGGAAATGCTCCTCACAGACAGACAGACAGATACCTATCTGTTTAATTTAACACATTCCTACCGCAGCCTTTTCTTGGGTACTTCGCCTGGTGTCATTCATTACTAGGCGAGACTTGCCTTATATTCACAAAAGGCGTCCACGGTTGTGAGTAAAAGCACAGAATAGATAACGGTACTGACGTACAGAAGAATCACTGTCTAACAAAACCGGTGTTAAGGTACGAATATAAGCCTAGTTATGCCTTCTCTCTCCGTCACATAACATTTGCTCTTTCTTGCACGGTAGGGTTACCAGTTTTTTATCCGCATCACCCAATAACCACCAAACATCTTAGGCTACTTGATGACACGCGAATCCGCCATCGAGCTTTTATCAATACGTGCAATATATTAATAAATCGCCAGCAAACTACTTTGTACTTTATCGTTACTTCGTTACTTCGTACTTTAGCGATATCTTGTACATTATTAAATGTCGTTTTTTAAATAGTAAAAACGGACTTTAATAAATATTGGCAACTTAAAACGCCCGAATGTTCCTAGAGTCAACAAAAAAATTATTCGAAATCGACTCCAAAACCTCAAGCATCACATCTAATCCCGCTCAAACCCCTCAGAATATTCCTCTATGCCTTAAAGCAAAATCAAAATCCTTTCCAATTTTCTGCATCGCGGCCGCCGGCGAATTCTCTATGAATCGTCGCATTCCATTTGGTACCTTTGAGTTGCTCCAAGCGGAAGCAACCAGCCGGGTGCAAGTGGTATAACTTAATGCTCGAATCCTGTATTTGAAGTGTATGATTGGAAGTCTGTGAAGGACGTCTTGTGTGCAATGATGTGGATGTAATCTTACGGATAGTAGATCTTATAGGGTATTTAGTTTATTAGAGCATTTTCGTCTATCAGAAAAATAGCGTCCAAAATATCTCTACCTAGTCCTGTTTAATGACTCGCTGCGGAGCATAGCGACTCATAAAATAAGAGTTCCCATTTAATAAGTTGATTACTTTAACGTAACTAAACCAAACATCGTCCATATTCCCTGAGTTATCAAGCAATTAACGTCTGCTCCGCTGACCAATTATATCGCATCCATCATATCCTACCGTCATCCGTCATGGTTATCCGTCATACGTCATTACTAGGCAATTGCGTTGCGTTAAATTAGTTAACTAAATTTGTCGGCGTCGGGCTTCACATTGGTTTGAATTCAATTGGCGTTCTGGGATTTGCGGCCTAGTGGCGCTAGTGTGCAACGTGTCAATTTCATTATGCCTATGATCGCCTCAGGCTGGCGATAATTAATTTTATCTATGATGGCAATTAGCTGAATTTTCCCTATTTTTAAATTTAAGGAGCTATTAGTGTGGAGGCAGATTTTGAATTGGTATTGAAATAAGACCCTTAATTTAAATGAAGGTGTTAAATAACACCCGAAGGCAGTCCAGTACAGCGTTCCGCAATTCGCTTCAAAATTAAATAAACATCATTAAAAAAAAAACAATCGCTGTTGTTTACAGAAATCCAACGTAAACACATAAACAACAATCCCCGCAACCATTATAACCCATAAACAAGCAAGCTAAACAATCACGTCGTCAGACGTCCGCCCCGCTCAGCGGCCGGCGGAGGAATCGCCCGCCACGTCGAGAGCGACGCCTGCTCAAATATTTAACAACTACCCGCGTTTGCTACAAACCCGTCGTTTATTACTGTTTATGGCCAGTGTTTGTAAAGCCGCTAAGCTAAACGACTTTTTGATATGAGTGTTCTAGATATACAACCAGGATTGTCGAGCTCTTACATGCTATTTCCCAAAATGTTAAAATCAAAATGGATAATCAATACATAAGATCATGCAAACCTGCCTCAAGGTTTTTGTTTGTCTAACCCTAGTAACCGATTTGACGAGGCCACCCAAACGATGTACGCTGAATATCAGCGCTGTAAGTATCAATCACCTCAGCATAATGCTGAGCCGGTATTCGATTCACTGCCGCGACACACACCACCACTTTGTTCTCGATCTTGACTTTCTTTACTTTCTTTTCTCTCTCTTCCTAGCGCTTTTTCCCGTCTCTAATTCGGGGTACGTTTCGACCAAGATCCCAGATTCAAAAGGTCGGGTTATTACAGTGGGACGACTGCCGACTGACCTCCGTACCCTTGTGACAGGGGAACCAGACCAATTGGGTCATGGTTACACATTTAGTTAGGTACCCAAATGAGCAGGTTTCCTCGCGATGTCTTCCGTTACCGTAAGAGCATCGGTTACCGCAATTCGCAAGGGGAGAATGTTCATAAGTTAGAAAAACTCATTGGTACATGGCAACCGGTTGGATTCGAACCCGGACCTCACGATCGCGTGTCGACATTCGTAGCCATTAGGCCACCGACGCTCCTCTTTCTTTCTTTTATGCCATCATAGGTATTATACCTACTTACTTTGTCTGAAGGGTCAAATCATAACCAATAGACACCATAATCCATAAGAGATTAACGAAAAACGCTGTGTACTGCTACAGAACCTTAAATTAACATTTCCCTAACCCTTAAAATTTCTTTACCAGTAGATAAGCGTTTAATAAAAATGAAACAAACAAAAAACCTTCCTCGAAACTTAATACAGATTTAACAAGGAGCGCTCGAATGCGGTCTGTTCAAATATTAACAAACGACTCCGCGGCGCAGAAACAGTTTGTAGCTTATTAAAGCTCTCTATAGCTTTGCACGAAAGCTTATCGTTTTGCACGGCTTTATATTTCACGTACCATTTTAAAATCACGTATTTCAGTGTCGTATTTGCGAAACTGGAAAGAAAGTGAAAAGTGAAAACGGAGGCATAAGATTCATAAATAAAGATGAGGAAATCAAAGTAAACGCAGTTTAAAAAAACATATATTTTGGTGAAACAACTTAAAATTATGAAATGTCTAACTCTTAATGTAACCCAAATTCATACGTAATAAATATTTTTTTTTTAATTTTATACGTTATACATAGTTTTTTTGGAATTGTCATTCAATAATTATTGAGTTTCATCCAGCCAAAAAGTTTCTATGCGCACACAAAGAGGGAGACATACATACATTTAGGTACATGCGCACGAAAAATGTTATGAATAAAAGATAAATAAATACTCGTAGGTACATTTATTACTCGTACATATTATTTGTAGTTAATAAAATATTTTTTTATGAAATTGACAATTTTTGAAGTATTAATATCATTATATTTTTACTACAATAATAAGTACGAAACCGCACCGAAACACGTGACATTTCTCTTCAACGGAGGAAATACTCGCACCAACTGAGCTAGTAGCCCAGACGCAGGCATTTACCTATTGCAGTCGGATAAAAGTATTATCTGAAAAAACCTGGAAATGTTGAACTTTAAACACCAAAAGTGAGTTTTTGAACATAGCTACTTTAATTTAATTTATATGTTTTAAAACTTACTCCTTGCTAAGTCGTATCAAACTTTCTTCAACAGCGTACTACTGAAGCGATTTCAAGAAAGTTTCTAGTTTCAAAGTTCTAGATAAAGTTTCTCCAGAATCGAACCGAGAAACTCAACTTACTAGTCGAAGGACCTTATAGTTTGACAAACGTGATTTTTCGACGACGATTTCATTATTTCTGCATCCTATTGTGTACTTTGCAAGTCAACATTTTTTTATGGGCGACATATTCTTTAAAAATATGATAGCTTAGTCACATTTAGTAGTCCCACGGTAAGAAATAAATTCAAATAACTATAGCGAACTAAATGCCTATGTTCTGTCATATACTCGTACAACTTGTTCAAAAGAAACAAGAAGATTCATCACGATATAGCTTTTACTGAAAAGAGCTAAAATCTTTATAAACGTCGAGTGCAACAGAGATTTAGTAAGATTCCCTCAACCGAGAAAACTTGCTACAGCCATAACTCGTTTTGATTTAGCAGAAACCGAGAATTCTTTCAACTGAGCAAATTGGTCATACTTTCGTGATATATGATCTTTTGATTTGTAGATTGAGAAACTGCAAATGATAATGTTTATATTTCAGGTATGTTGGCCACCTGGGCTCTTAGAATGTCTGAATCTACTGAATATTTTAAAACTGAAAGACTTAACATAGCAGACATAATACTCAAATATATGATGATTACTAAATTTTGTAAAACTAAGATTTTGTAAATAACAAGAAATGGCACGCTTATGTAAAAATCAAACCTGGACGTGACCTCTTTGCCAAACCTACAAGCGATTAGTTAATCTACTCAATTATACATCAGAAAGTAAACAAATAACTACATAAACAACTCAAACTGGGGCATAAATAACCGACAGATCCACTCATTAGCCTAATAAATCGAGTTTCCTCCAAGCAAAGTTGAACTGAAAATCCAATTCCATGAAAAATTTAATACCTCCTCAGCCCAACTTAGTTGTTATATCTACCTGAGAACCCGTTGCCTCAGCTCCTTGAGATTTATTATATTAAGTGTGCATAAAGAGGAAATCTGTTATTTTCCGTGCCTATATAAAGAACAGCTTCTTTAAGTCTCTATGGTTCTATTTAATCAATTTAAATACTGCACAATAAATACTCTAAAATCTTAGGGAGAGTTTTGGTTAAATTTACACCTGCAATATACAAATAGTCAAGATTTATAGCTTATAAAATGAAGTCGATCATTATATATATAGTAAACATCAGAACAAAACCACACATAATTTGTATTATATTGTTCAATTGGCCCCTTAAAATAATGGATATAATCTTTTGGCAGCCGAAACTCACACAAAATTCAAATATGAAGCTTCATTTCATAGGATCTCGAATGTTTCGCCACGCACTATAAATAAATGTATTGTAAGAAACTCTAAGTTATGGCAAATAACACAGATCCCAAATCATTTCAAACGCGATCGTGAAGTCGTGATTGACATGTGACAGTCGGTTTCAACGTCTCGCGATTGGCAGCTCGAAACAATTGTGGAATGGGATTTATTTCCTCATACGGAACGGAAACGCGTTCAATACGTCTAAGATACACTGAATAAAATGAAAAGGGTTTTACGTAAATATGTCCTTCTAAGCTTTTTGTATTTAGACGTTTCGTTTTTGGAGAGCACGGAGCAATAGTGGATGAATAAATTAATTGTGGAAGGAGTGAAAGCTTTTAGTGACGCCAGTGGTAGTGCTTACGGTGCAGTTAGTCAAGGAAAGATTGTAAACGACTAAGCAACATTTTAGCAAGTACAGTAGAGTAAAATCTTTTTGTTCATATATATAACTTTTAGTATCAAGATAATAGTATGTTTTATATTAACAATAAAAGTAGTTCAAGATTCATTTATTTCACCACAATGTAACAAGATCATTACATGTTATGTCAAAATATAGATCGGCACCTAAAATAAAAATAATATAGTTAATAAAATAGGTATATAATTCTTTGAAATCGTTAATATTAATGCTCCAAGTAAGGTAACTCTGACACTGAGTAAAAAGCAATTTCCTGAATTATATGGATATACTTTTTTTAAAACTCTTCATTGACATATTTGTTATTTGAAAAAAGTTAGTTTACTATTTAACTGCAAAATACTCCTTGCAAATTACAAAATCTGAAAAATAGATTCCACCGATTACGAAACGAAAGTCCTGTCTAAAGATCGCGAGGTTTTCCGAAGGTAAAACGAGAAAGGATTAACATGTGTTATTTCAAAACAACACGAAAAGTTCAGTTCACTAGTTAGTTTACAAAAGTTCATCAAACCGACCAGACAGCTTTGCAACTAAACCAGAATAGAAACAAAACTAACAAAGGTAAGCGCGTACCACACAGTTGACACAAAAAAAAGCATTGACCGCCAATCAACAGAATGGGTGCAATCCATCAACATGTCACTGAAATTCCAATTTCCACGGAAGTTTTCATCTCACCGTGAAACTGGGAACAATTAAAATAACTTCAGTGATGGTTCATTTATCATCTTACATGAGCGATGGAGTTGATGGGTAGCTTATTTAATTTTCAGATGCGATTTGTCTAACATTTTGAAGTAAGTAGGAGTTAATATTTTAATGTGTTTTGTTGTAAAAAAATATAAAAGGCAACTGCTAAATTGATCAAAGATATATATCTTTTTGAAATTACACTTACTCTGGCACAAATTTCAGATCCGTATGGATCATCTGAAGGTAGAAACACAATGCATTTTATTGCCAATAAACTTTTTTTTAACTGTCAATGAATAACAAAAATGTGTGGAATTTACGTAACGTTTATGAGTTTGTCAAAAATTATAGCCATGCATAATATTTACTAAACATATACTAATAAAAATCTATCTTAATTGCAGTTATACATAACTTCAAATTTATATGCGTATTCGCAACCGCAGGTCCAGTTGCACCATCAACATCATGGATTCATAATTTATGACCTTAAGTGTTACCACTTTCCTTTAGAACAATGACTATGAACTGAAATTGTATAGTTATCATGGATTATTATCACGTGTTTTAAAGCACCATTTGTAATGGAAGTTCTGCCAAACGCTAAAGTTCGACTGTTAAACCGTTCAGGACGATTGTCGTTTCAGCAGCTTATATGCAGATATGGGATTTAAGTCGTTACTTCATATTAAAATTGCCTATAATGGTGGTTTGCAGTATTAGGAACTGATATTTATTAATATTTGTTGCCAATAACGAGAATTGTTTTATCAAAAAACTACGCAAATTTTATTTTGAGCACATCTGAAGAAATAACGAAACTGTTCAGTTGGTTACTAACAAGACGCGCTAATTAACGCTTTTGCACTTCATGAGTAATAACGATAATCTCTCAGTATTTTTTAATGACTGATAATGACTCAGAATAGTATCGAATGCAAATCTATTTTAATAGGTTTTTGGTTGTTCAAAACAAATGCGATTGAAACAGACCTGTTCTTAATCTTTATTATAAATATACCTCACACTAACATTGTACGTAAAATGAAGTCGGAATTTCAGCTAAACCTGGCTGAGCTTAATCTGAAAGTTACTGGCGAGCCAGTTTCAACGCTATACGTTTACGTAACGACCCTTGAAGCTTTCTGGCTGGCCGTAGTTTTAACGGCCGCTTTCATCGACTTTAAACGCCGATTTAAGACTATATGCAACCGGCTTAAATGTAACAAACCTTAGCAAGTTTATTTAGAAAAAAGTTTTAATTGTTATCCTTTCGTATTTTCTTATACCTTTTCCTCTTTTGTTTTTGTTTTTTATAAATTCCATTACTATTTACAAACTTTTATTTGTTTCCCCTGTCCCGTCTGTCGGTAATCAACCGGTGTCTGTATGTAATCAAAACTTGCAAGATTTTGACCCACTTTCCCGTGTCCTATTGAGCTGAAATTTGGTATACCTTACTCGTTCAGGGATCGGCGACAAATCAAACATATGGCGATATATGAGAGCGTGTATGGAGAAGCATGTCTATTCTCATACATCGCATCGCACCGCCCGACGCGTCGCGCATCGCGTCGCCGGTCCCTGAATGAGACCTAACTTCGGTTACCGGTGACAATGCAATAATATGGTACCATGGAGCTGCTGATGATGGATTCGGCAGGTGGCCGTAGAAACTTCTTAACTGCACAACATAACCCCAATGTTTGGGCGCGTTTGATTGTCTTGGAAAGCCCGATGAAAATGCAATAATATAAAGTGGATTTATCCATAGTTGTATGATTTGGTGAACAAGTTTCTAACCTCAAATCACCACTGGCTAAAACAGCTGCTTCCTTGCAAATAAAAGAACCGGAGAGAATATTTTAGGCGTCACTTTGCCAATGTTTAGCCTAGGTTTGTTTTATTTAGGATAAAACAGCTTTTTCTCCCAAAAATTGCACATTTTGAGGTTAGAAACTTTACCAAATTAGACAAGTATGCATGAATCTACTGTAGTGCATAGGCAAAAAAGCTTGTTTTAAAAACTATTTTTTTTTAACATAAATTCGGACTGAATGTTGTATGCGATTTCACGCATAATTACTACAGCTATAATGTTACTCTCTAACAAAATCTCGTCTCTCATTTCGTCCGACAATCATAAATTGACCCGCGCGTTCGTAGGCATTATGCGGAGTTATGTACCTACGTCCGTGGCCGTCTTGTGGCTCTGCCCACCCCATTCGGGATTTCGGGCGTGATGCTATAATAATAATAATAATAATATAATAATAAATCAGGGGACAATCTTTACACAAATCGATCTAGTCCCAAAGTAAGCTCTAAAGGCTTGAGTTATGAGTACGTGACGACGATATAAATACTTATATAGAGAAATAAATACTTAAATACATAGGAAACATCCAAGACTCAGGAACAAACATTCGTGCTCATCACACAAATATTTGCCCTTACCGGGGATCGAACCCGGGACGCTTGCGTCGGAAGCAGGGTCACTACCAACTAGGCTATCCGCGTTGTCGAGTCGCGTCGCTATGTATGTATGTATGTATGTATGTCCGTGGCCGACTGCGTCGAAAACGACCACTATCGAAGACACGCGCGAACATGTAGTTAATACGCACTGACGGGTCTAGTTAGGTTCGCCGGCGAGTTCATGAACTAGTAGTTAGGGAGCTGGGTGCCATTTTGGTATATGATTTGTTCGTCTTTCATATTGATAGGGATGAAAGTTTATGTCAATACAAATCGATTTGGACTAGTAAATGAAAGTCGTAAAAACGCAGGGATTTTTGAAGTACAACTTTATAAAATCGTACATAAAAAAATCAGTGACCTAGACGCCTGCCAACTTTTTTTTTCTATCCCTTTCCAACCGGGGAAACGAAGTTTCAAATATTATTAAAAGACTTTTTGGGGGTAATAGTCATGACCTAAGAATTTTAGGAAAAATAGAGAAAAAAATCGGAAATGCCCAATTTTCCGGAAAATCGCATGCACGAACGTGCGTTTTGAGGAATAACTTGGTCTTGGTCATCATCAGCTCTCATTTCCAAAGTCGGTTTCGCGTCTTCCCCTGGTGGTTGTGTATCAGTCTGTACAACATGCAATACATTTTGATGGTTTAAGAAGTGGTCTTGACTCATTTTGCTCGATATATCTTCCAAATATAATATGGAATGCCAATTCATTGAGAATATTGGGACCCTAGGATTTTGAATATTACCCACGGTGATGTGAATTCTGATGACCTTCATGATTTCCTCTCGGCTTGTTTTTAATTATGTGCCATATTTTTGCATGTAGTAGTTATAGTACAAGAACTTACGTACTTACGAAGTACTCACTGTTGTACCTATTCCATAGGGGCTAGTATTGGTTTAGCAGGACATGTTGGATTATCATGAGGCTTATCTTTGAAAGGTAGGTCTTGCCAAAGTCGAGGACAGGAATGGGGTAAACTATTTTGTGCTGTTGAAGCAGGTCTGGGTATTAGGGCTTCTTGCACAAGGATAACATCATGCGCACTAACAGGACAGACATTTGTCTGCCTGCAACATGGTGTTCTTCTAACAGTTCGTAGTGTGCGGGATTATGACCGTTTTTTCTTTGTAGAAGATGGCTCACGACTGAGAGGGAGATCTAAATGTAATATTATTTATCATATAATTTACAAATAATAGTGACATCCTCAAAAATTGGTATATAAACCTAACTCTCGACCAGAAACCGAAGCGACACGAACGTGCAACATTAATTATTGCACGCGATAGTAAACAAACAGACTAACGTTTTATAACAATAACTATAGCTAACGCAAGATCATCTTTTTGGTAACGTAAAACAACAATAATGATAGTAGTTTAATCAATTAATGACTTTAAAATGCATAAGTACGTGAAGCGCGTTTGCCGCCAAAAAATGCCACCATCTCCGTCGTCGATTCGTTAGCGACTGGAAGGTCGCAGGAATGCGAAATATTTTTTTGCTATATCGCTAGATGCTGCAGTCACGATCGAAGTCGGTTGCACTCCGAAAAGCGAGTTCACGAGTCACTCAAAATTATTCTAAGTAAGATGCACGGTCAGTGGGAGCCGGTTGGAAAGGGCTATTCTGGGATCCTATGAATCGAATGGACGCAACGAGAACGACGAACAAATGATTTAGTATACCTTTTTTCATTTACATTTTTGCAACTACGTCCCGTTATAAAACAGAGCCCTGCATGTCTGCCTCTTTGATGTTCATCGTTTTGAGGATGATTCTGACCATCAATCCAAGAGCCAGACAGGACCAAATGATTTAGCATAACGTTTTTTATAAAAAAGAATTAAACGCTGCCAATGAAAACACAGCGCTACCATGGTGGCAGACAATTTTTTTGTGGTTCCTTTAATTGTCATATTAATCGAACAATTCAAGTCTGGCAAGTGAACAAATCATATAGAAATTTTGGCACCCAGGTTATAGGTTGTTATTTAAAAGAATCACATCCCTAGTCTTTAACCTCTATATAGAGTGGGCCAGAAGTTTTTTCAAATAGAAACACAGATTTTTTTCTAAACTATTAATTGTGCGGTACAAAGGATGATGGGAAATTAAACACCATTTTGTATATTTTTGACTACGATGGACCGTTTCACAGGAAAGCAACGTGGTTATTGTGATAAACCCTTTCCAAAAAAAAAACGGAAAAGTGCGAGTTAAACTCCAGTGGAGAGGGTTCCGTGATTATATGAAATTTACTATGTTACTTTAAATACCATACACTTTTTGAAGCTTTCCCGGTAATCTTTAGGAAAAGAACTATTTTTTGTATTTTTTTCAAGATTTTAGGTCCAGTAGTTTCGGTGATAAGGAGGGGGAGAGGGGGAATGGTAATTTCTTGCCTATTTTTCTAAATAACTTCAAAACCGTTTAATTTAAAATTATAAAAAAAAACATTTAAGATCCTCATAACAAGCCCTTTCATTTGATATGTCACACGCCATATTTTGCAAATCGTACGTACCAAAAGTGATGATTGATGAAAAATTACTGATATTTTCATACAATTCAGTAGTCGGTTGCAGGAGTGCCAGCAACAAGACGGAGCTCATTTAGGCGACAGTGTTTATACAAATAAAAAATATGTTTTATGCTTATTACTTATAATAAATACCTAATAAAATAGGATTTGTAGTTTTACCGCTATCATGTTTCTAAAAGTGCAAAAACTTATGGCCCATCCTGTATATACCTTAGTATGGTTTTAGGAATGCTTATTAAGGTCAGGGTGTGCAGCGGTCCTTTGGAAAGGTGTTCAAGAGTTATTGTGATGAGGAAAACCATCTAGCAGGAGCTTCTAGGTGGCTTTATTATTTCAGAAAATTAGTTTTGGTCCTAAAAGAAAGCGCGCAAGTAAGTGAATGGAGCGTTCCCAGTTCCCGGCCGCTCCCAATTAGCACGAATGTTTTGAGAAAATTATTATTTGTTACTAAATGTTGTAATTAAGAACAGCTGAAATTGCTTATCTGTAGTCATTGGCGGCGTAAAATAATAGTAAGTAAGTAGTTATAAGTTTTTCATTTTCAACTGACTTAAAAAAAGGAGGAGGTTCTCTATTCGGTTGTATTTTTTTAAGTTTGTTAGCTCAGAACTCCGTCATTATAATAATAACAAAATATTTAACTTTAAAGTAATTTTTATAGTACAAACAGCATATCTTTACAATCAATTAAAAAGCTTTTCAGGCAAGTAGATAATTAAAAAAAATACTCGCAAATCAGCCTGTTTCCCATGAACAATAGACATTGCCTGTCTGCCACAGTCAGACAAAGGCATCCACAGTATAAGTACAGACACAAAAAGTAATTTGAACGTTCTGAAAAGTGCCTCGCCATGGGTATTTAAAACGCTGAAACAAAGACAGTACATTGTAGAAACGTCATATTTATTTTAAGGGCGGTAAGGGGTTCCTACTTCCAAAAACATCCTTACATATAATCAAATATGAATGTAGAAATGATTTATCAACAAACTGTCGCAAACTCCTTCGTTTTTAATTTACTTTTAAATTATTTTGAAATTTCTCATGTTCCTTTTGGCGTAGACATAAAGAAAATATCCTGTGTAGATTTAATTTCATACTTTTACTGCCCATGTATACTTAAGTTAAGAATGCATTAAATATTTGCATTTACAGTCCATTCATTGTATTCACTTCACACACAAAGAAATAATACAGGGGAAACTAGTTATTATAATGATTTTATTACATTATCTACCTAAAGGTGCTAGTAATCGGGCAACATTTTCGGCAATTTATTGCTGCGATTCGGGCTATCCGCAAAACTTTACACTTAAACTTTTTGTTTCCAATAGTGATGACATAGGTAATCATTTTGGGAATAGCCCAAATTGCAGCAATAAATCAACAAAAAACTAACCCGTTTAGAAGCTCCTTAACACACTCCGGTTCTATACACACTTTCGTGTACAAATTTTGATTCAATACAAAAAAAAGCGACCACCCTGGACTTGGATTGCCATTCGTAATATTGTTGAAAATTTTCACCCAATCGTGTACCTTTTTTCCGTTCTAAGCTGTCTTAAGCTGACCAAAATGGATGGAAGCAGATCTGTCTATCTCTTTGATCCTTCCCCCATACGGCATCCTTTTTGCAGTCTGTCGCGGGAATTTATTCAACGGCCATTCGGTGGCTAACTCGGAAATACAAAATTCGAAACTTCGTAAGACTACCCTTTTACTCTTCCGTCGTATGAGAATCGAGAGAAAGGGACAGAGCTAACGTGGAAATTCGAATTATTCGGAGTGAGCTATTTTTTGCTCGCTACTTGAATAATCGCCAGTGTCCTTTATTTTTCTTCTTCTTTTAAGTGTCGTTGTGCAATTTGTTGGTGGTACTAATGGAGGATAAATCTAGGTATTTCGTTGGTTTATGGGTTTAGGTAAGCTGATACGACGATAACCCATAAAACACTAGGTAAACAATGGGTTTCTCAGAAACTGCCTGTTTCCAGGATCAAAAATATCTGGACACAAAAGTGCATATCGTCGACAAAACATTACCTTACTTCTGCATTAATACAAGTTGGAAACAGCCTGGCGTTTGGTTGGTTAATCCTTTAATGCTACTTACAGAATTTGCATCGATAATTTTACAACAACGAAAAAATACAGCTCTTTGCAATCGTTTATTATACTTAGGTACATAAACACCAGTATCATAAGTTGTGTTTTCAGAAACCTGTTGGTTTGACGGTGGCTCTCATGTGGCAGCCAACCTTATTCGTGAAAGTCCTCACGCATTGCTGGCACGTGACACAGGAAAGCATAAATGATCGCCATAGGTTTTGGGGCTTTCAATAAGTCGCGCCTGGTGTTAAGCTCTGAACGCCGCTGGAAGTAGAAACCCTGGCTATATAACCAAGGCTCTCCATTCTAGCCGTTCGGCGGCCTGCTGCTCTAAATGCAAGTGCACTATGCCTTCAGCACATCTTTGTTGTTTAGTACGTCATTTGATATGTCAATTTCCATCTTTTTATTGTAGCTAATTTAATAAAATCCGGTCAAGTGCGAGTCGGACTAGCGACCAAGGGTTCCGTACTCCGCCAATTTGACACAATAATAGATTTAATGTTAATGATATAAGAACTTTGACAATTGCAACTAAGTAGGCAGATTGTTAAGCTGCAGTTTTATCTTTAATTTAAGTAGTTTTCTGGTTTGATTTCAATATATTTTTCACATTCCTAAAACAGAACACCATTGAATTGATATATCTTGTTCACACCACATCATCAGCCGTAAAACATCCACTAGAGGAGGCCTCCCCAAAAACTGGGGGGATTTGCCATAGTCGCCACGCTTGGCAGGCGGGTTGGCGACCGCAGTTGGTCATGATAGTACTCGCAGGACGCTGCTGCCCATCCTTCGGTCGGTCCCTCTGTCGCCTTTTACGACACCCACGGGAGGAGATGGGGTGATGCTATTCTTAGCCGACACCACACGGACTCTTAGCCGGCACCACACGGACACGGATTTGTTGTTGGACTTTGACTAAAATTAGGCCAAATTTGATAGCGGTTTTGGGAATACAGATGGAACAAAATTGCTTTACTATCAGTCAATTTTTAGGATATCAATGTATGGGGAGCTGCTCAAGCTTTAAACTTTTTTTTTATTTGCTCGTATTCATGCCATAACAACACATATTCTTTGAAAATTCCAACCTTCTAGGTCTTACCGTTGCTGAGCTAGAGGCCTCCGACCGACGTCGGGTTACCCTAAAAGCAACTCGAATTATCGCATGAGTTTATATCTAATTAACATACATACATACATAGCATCACGCCCGAAATCCCTAATGGGGTGGGTAGAGCCACAAGACTACTTGTGGCCACGTTGGATTAATTAGTCCTAAGATGGTATGATGAATCGTATGGCGACAGGTGATCAGCCCATCGCCCATACAGATAGTCCACCATGTTGGAGAGGACCCGTCCCTTAGTCGACTTTTACGACATGCCAGGATGATAAGCATCTGCACGCGTTCTATGCTATTTCTTCACTCCCAGTGCAGCAGAGGAGGGAGGAGGGGTATCTAATTAAATCTAATCGAATTCACAAAAACTGAAGCCTATATTCCAATTTATAACACCTGTAATAGTATTACAAGCTTTAGTATATTGAATAAAAGATACAGTGAGCTTAAACGTGCGTAATTTTTCACGGTAAAACCCCGGAATGAATTAGTCACAAACTGGGTCAAACCCCAGTTTGCGTTTTCGTGTTACATTTTTTTTGCATAATGTATTTACTTCACTTGTTCGGAGTTTGCGACTTTTTTTTACATATTTCTAAACGTTTTATGGTACAATCGCGAGGATCGTTATTTTACGTGTTTTGTGTCATAATTATATTAAAAAGAGAGCTATGGTAATGTGGATAGAAAATCCAAAGTTAATATTAAGGGACGTTTTGAGAAAGGCCACTCAAATTGATCTTTAATTAAACGTTTGGGTGTCGTTTTCGTATAGGACGACAACTAGTTGAGGGACCTTAAACTATTTAATCTCTAATCAAACACTAAAGTGGCGTTTCTAAATTCAGCCATGTTAAATTAATGAAGAAAGATCCGTAATCGAGGTTTGCAATAGGACTAGGATATTACTTAATAGGAGTTTTTTAACCTCCGCAGGATTTTAAAATGCACACAGTGTTGGGGTTTACATACAAAATGCAGGTTTGGAGTAATAAACGTGTAATGTTCCTCAATATCCTTAAAACAGCAGTTCCACTCCAGATAACCTCTACATTGGCTAAGCTATTTGATACATCATATCGCTTTTTTTGTTTTTATCGAATTTAGCAAAGTTTTCATTTAAAATAAAGTAATAGCTTGCTATTGCGTTTCGTACGGTGAGTGACGAGATCCGGAGGCCTATTCCCTCATCCCCATCCCACCCCCATTCCCCATCCTCCCTAGACTGGCAACGCATTGGCAGCACCTCTGGTGTTGCAGATGTCCATGGGCGGCGGTGACCACTTTCCATCAGGTGGGCCGTCAGCTCGTATGTCAGTCAATTGACATAAAAAAAAAAAACAAAAACAGCGACACGGGCAATATATTCGAAAACAGTTTTTTTAAATTACGTTCTTCACTTGAATTTGTAACTGCTTCAGCAAAACCCGAAGTACGTATATTCTGAGATCGCACGCAATTGACTTAACTTCTTACATAAAACGCGCGCGAAATTCAAAATCAGAACATTTTTCTTTTCCACAAGAGGTGTTTTTCCTGTAAGAAAACACGCGCGTTACATATATTTTTCACGGGATTCGAACATTAATTCCGCGTTAACTTACGCGCTATAAAGTGGGCGCGCAGGTGCCGGCGGGAAGTGGCCAGTTACAAACTTCGCGACTTACGATTGGATAATACTTTTTCGTCAATAGCGGTTCAGAATGGAAAAACGTCCCTTAAAACGCTTCTTAAGTGAGAAGTTATGTCTTCGATGGACAAATTAGATATAAATAGTAATAAATGGGTTGGTATCATAACGACCAAAACGACCAAATCATCATAAGGTCCAGATCTCAGAAGGAACATCTCCGTAGAAAGCCTATATCTCCGAATGACTTGGTAGCAAAACGACTGGTTCTCGAAAAGATCAAATCGTTAATAGACCATATCTCAAAAAGACCAGGTAGAGAGAGACCGACTAGATCGCAAAATGTTGGTATAATCAGAGCTATTTTCTGCGTAACATATTAACATCAACATATAATACGTGCTAGCTTTTACCCACGCCTTCGCATAGATCTGTACAGAACAAAAGATTCCTATGAACTTGCACAGAAACAAATTCAGTAATTTAATTTATCTACACCCATATCATAAAACCTCCATAATGTAATCATAAACCGTAGAAAATTACCAGCATTATGACAACCAATTAGGTAAAACCAGTTCTGTAATGTTATTACAATATCGATTTTAGTATCGTAATGAGATTAAATTTGGAACAGCTGTCAAAACTCAAGTGGGTCTCTATTCTAGTATCCATAGATATTAAAATAGTTATTGATACAAAACATCAATTCAGTATGTTTTTTTTTTAATATAAACTGCACGACATTTGATCTCGAGTGACATGAGAATAGAGACTTCATTCGTTTGTCTATGATTTAAAAAAGAAAAAGGTCTTGACGGAGGATTAAATTGCCGCCATTACTGCTTTAATCATTCGTGTTGGTTTTTTGCTGAACGAAAGTAGAATTGAAAAAAAGTTGTTTGTAATTTACATTTTAGTTGAAAATATGAATAGTAGTCTTCTCGGAGTGACTGTGTGATGTGAAAATGCGCCGGATATCGTAAATGCAGCCACGATTGCAACAAATAATTTGTTGCCAGAAAATATTGTTTCTGAACGCATCATGGAGGATTTATAATATGTGTGTAGATAAAGTTATGGTAGGTAGGTATGTAGGTCATTTATTTCTTTATGAAAATTGCATTACAAAAATTACATATTAAAGATAATGAATTCACAAAAAAATCGTCAGTATGTATGCAAATCTGCATAATTTGGCCTTAAAACACACGTGCGATCTTATTACGAAACTCGCTAAAAGCTCGTTTCATAAAACCGCACTAGTGTTTTAAGGCCTATCATTATGCAACCGTTGCATAAACTACTATTGCCACTCTTCCGCACGATGCGTAGTGCGTAAGAGCGGGATGCGAGTCTCGCTCGCAACAATATGGCTTAGACGTTCCCCGAATAGAGAACCTGTATTTCTTTTCGACCGAGCGAGCGAAGCGTCTCCGTTTCGGATTGGGCAAAAATGCTTTCGTATGTCTAGCGGTGGCTGTCCATTTGTTCTCCTCTCTAGGTCTAGGACCGCTATGTCGATGGGGAGAACAGTTTTCCAACGGCAAAGTTAAGTTTGTCGCGGGGTCTACAGCTCACGGAGCCACTAGTACATAAACGAACTAACCCCGCGACGTCCATTAACCTCGATGACGTCACCGGATCATTTATCACTCCCGCCCGCTGCCGTCCACACTTTCTTGCCGTTGTTTAAAGAACGCCTAAGGCATCAGCACCAATTGACGCTGGCTCGTGACACGGAATTGCTCGCAAAATCGTATGTCGCCAGTGCGTGTATTCGAAATTTAAAGTTTACTGTCGGGTCGCCAAAGTCGATTAGGCTATGAAGTTAATCTATATGATGGGCCTAAATACAGTACACTGAACAGACAGAGTTTAAACTATAGTACATTACTGAAGAGACCAGTAAGTAAGCTATACTGGACGAGTACGATTTGAAATCCGAGCCGTAGGCGAGGATTTCTATGTACGAGTCCAGTATGGCACTTAATGGTCTAAGCTAGTATAGTGCTTTTCTCAAAAAAGGATTTTTATTATTGAAATTATTTATTTTATTCCCATTGTACACCGTGAATTACCATCAGGTGGGTAGAATAAACTGTACGTCGCAAACAGCGCGTGAGCCGGCGCCACGCGCCCGCCACCTGGCGCACCCGTGCAGTGCATGTTATGAGATTTGTATCGTACTTACTGGATATTGGCGCCACCTAGCGACAATTATGTCAACACATATTAAATGCACACAGTTGCATATATTGAACATTTAGCACTAATGCAGTAAAAAAAAACAATGCAATCATCGATATAAACTTCTGTGTCACTGTTATGAGTGTAAGTAATCGAAATAAACGCCGTAATGTTAGTGTACGACATTTTACGAATGTAAGGTATTAACAAATAAGTACGGATACTTTTAAATCCGTCAGTTTGTATCATAAGTATCAATTTATTAAATTGTAATTAAGAACACTATTTATGTGATTTTTAAGTTTTATTTTCTTCAACAAAATAAATAAATTAAAATGCTGCACTAATATAATCTGCCTATGTCGTTTTTACTAACAAGAAGTTTAAAAAGGTTTAACACCGCCTGTCAAAATCGTTGTGCTTGTGTAAAGTGTTATTTATATAAATAATAATTAATAAAAATAAATAATATTCGTTTATTTAAAGAATACAAGGTGCCAGATTTATATCTTAACTAGTGGTCCCACAGTAGGCTGTGCCTGTATCGTGGTGACCGAATAAGTAACTTTTTACGAAAAAAAAAGTTAAATGAAGTCACGAAGCTGATCAGTGATGCTTAACAGGCTTCAAAAAATAATTGTAAAGCTTTTAACAACTGAATACAGGATGTGTTAACGAATGAAACTTGTTTTCTTAAATAACTACAAAATCTTAAAAAAGACTTTTTGCAGGTAATTTTAATTTAACTATAATGCAGAATGTTATCGGCACTATAAATATCGGTACTATTCGGTACCAAATTTGATAGCACTTTAACAAACTTTACATTATCGCCTTGAATAATTAAAGTTTACAAAAACTAAAAATACACGCTTAGGTCACTAACGAACTAAAAAGTACAAAAGACACACATCACCAAGGTTATGTATTCGACTCCAAACTGGAAAACAAACCAAATGAGCCCAAACTCGAGGGCTTTACTAGTAGTTATTGAAGAGTTCCACTATCCACCTCCTTGACCTCATGGCTCCATGGCCAGGTCAGTTCGACGATACCAAATTATTGTATTGTAATCCGAATTGCATACACTAGCAAAGTTTCAAATCGTTACGACAATTAGAAGTACTGAGTTTAAAATCTACTTCCAAGACTTTATTACATTGTTTCTTAGTCAGTTAGTTACAAGTGAAGCTAATAAAAGCATGTTAAAAATAAGTGACGCCATTGCGAAATTTTCTGTATAAAATATAACAAATGTTGGACAAAACTCGATAACTTAAGCTTTACTTTTCTATAGCCATTCCCAGTCGGAGAGCTGCGAGCTTGTCAAAATTTCTAAACGACTCAATTTCCGCCGGGAATATGTCCGCCCGTACATTGACAACGACCGCGTTGTACTACAGGGTGGTACATAAGCTTTTGCACTTTTAGAAACATACATACATAGCATCACGCCCGAAATCCCTAATGGGGTGGGCAGAGCCACAAGACTACTTGTGGCCACGTTCGATTAATTAGTCCTAAGATGGTATGATGGACCGTATGGTGACAGGTGATCAGCCCATCGCCCATACAGATAGTCCACCATGTTGGAAAGGACCCGTCCCTTAGTCGACTTTTACGACATGCCAGGATGATAAGCATCTGCACGCATTCTATGCTATTTCTTCAATTCCAGTGCAGCAGAGGAGTACTTTTAGAAACATGATACAGACAAAACTACAAATGCTATTTAATTAGATATTTATTATAAGTAATTAGTATAAAATAATTATTTTATTGGTAAAAACACTGTCGTCTAAATGAGCTCAGTCTTGTTGCTGGTACTCCTGCAACCGACTACGCAATTGTATGAAAAGATGCTGACAATCATCACTTCTGGTACGTAACCGCCCTGTTTGCTTAATATTCGTTGTTAAACCAGTTTCTTTAAACTTTTCGACCCAAACTTTGATTAAACTGACGGTGGGACACTCACTTAAACGGTGCAATCCGTATTCAATCCTAAAACGGCATCGCACAGTGAAGTAAGACTGTATTTTTTAAAGTGTTTAGCACAATAACCACGTTGTTTTCCTGTGAAACGGTCCATCGTAGTCAAAAATTTACAAAATGGCATATAATTTCCCGTCATCCTACAATGAATAGTTCAGAAAAAAATCTGTGTTGCTATTTACAAAAACTTATGGCCCACCATGTCCATGTTATTTATATCTTAAACCTCGATTGTATGTTTTATTTATCGACATTTTCTACACAGCTGGCGCCTCATTCGGGAACGCTAAGTGATTCTGTAGCGACTCGTAAGCCAGATTTGTCATCTCGCTCTTACGCATTAGGCGTCGTGCGGTGCATGAGTCGCTACAGAATCACTTAGCGTTCCCGAATGAGGCGCCTGATTTATTTTGAAACAAAGCAGCCATTTTATCTGGTAAATCCTGATCATTGCGCATTGCAGCGAGCATTAGTTGGTGATACATGAGTTCTGTCTGTCCGGGTGCAATCAAATTTGGAATCACGCCTCATTTACCTTATTCGTTTCGGTAATTATCGATGAATACATGATGATCATTTTAACATATAACTCAATATCGTCATCGGCATGTAATTTTCTAAAGCCCGCGCCACATTCTCGATGTAACTAAACGAGAGAGGTCTCGCCAGGATATTTGTAGAGAGATAGGGCGAGACAGACAGCAGCCGCTACATTCTCGTCTTGCGCAGTTGTACATTTGACTAGAGATGTAACGGATAGTGGTTTGGCCGGATACCGTATACCAGATATCCGGTATGGCAATTGACCAGATAGCCGGACATCCGACTGTTCATGAGCTATCTCTAAAGTAATGTTAGCTTGCGCAGCCTACGCACGTCGAGCAAATTTCAGTCAGTCAGGAAGATTATATGAACGTGCAGGACATGATGTTAAAGTTTTATGTTTAAATAAAAAGAAACGAAGTGTGAATTTAATAACTGACGTTGGTTTCGTTTATTTGTGATGGCTTTTTATTTGTTTTATCCTATTTCTGATCCAAGCTGTTACTATCCGGTATCCGGCCGTATAGTAAAATCATGGCCGGATAGGCCGGATCCCGGTTATTAACCGGATATCTCTTGCATTTGGTATTTGATACATTACTTCACACATGTGTGCATTGTTGCTTATGATGTTTTCCTTCACCGAAATGCGAATAGTACATAAATCCCGCTTGAACATGAACTTGAACATAATTCGATTGAACCTGCGATCCTGCATGAGAGGCGCGCGTCTGACCACTCTGCTACCACTGCAGTTTCACCATCATAATGATAGGGTCTAACTCAGGTGGATGAAGCCGCGACTTTAAGCCTGTTTGGGTACAACTGCTATGTACACTAGACCAGCCGGTAAAAATCTGCAGGTAGAAAAAAACACGAGCGAACCCACGCAGAACATCTTGATAAATACCGCTAAAAGGAAATACGTTTAGTTTCCCTGCCAGACGGGAATGGGAAAAAATTTGAAAGCCGCTTTATCCCAAGGACCTCATAATAAAACGGGAAATCTTAATTTAGCGCCAAAAAATGTTAAGTAGTGTTTTTCGCAAAGATTTGCGCGGACGCGGATCCGGAATTTAATAAGTAACTGGGGATTTCAAAGGCTGAATAATCTGTGGTGTTTACCGGATTTAAGGATGGCCTTCTAAGGAGTTTGTTAGTGCATCTTTTATCTTACATACCATAATAGACCTGATAACTGAAAAATTCTAATTAGTCCGTCATTTACATTATCAAAAAATATTGAACACATATTTTTTATTTTGTCAATTATACAAAAAAAATACGAAGATATAGTGCGTTGAAGTTCCTCTTGACATCACGCCTAGGTAACTTTTTACCTTGAAGTGACATCATGAGCCCCGCTGAACTTTGATGCGCGTTATCTTTGTCAATTTTGATTGATTTAATAAAGCTAAAAATACGAGTTCAATATTTTTGAAAATCTAACTGACGGACTTAATAGAATTTTTTTTTTTTTACCCAGGAAACATCCCTATTATATCCAATAGACTGCATAGCCGAGTGACCCCCGCTGCCAGCATTAGACACAAAAAGTCATAAGCAGCGGGGCTACAGGCCGGCGCGGTGATGCCTAACCTCGAACGCACCAATCACAGCGCTTTAAAAACCCCGCGCGACCCGCAAGTTTGGCTTTATTTGCGAGTAACAGTTAGGTTCTGCGGTGTTTTTTTGGATATTTGGTCTGTGTTGATACCACTTGATGATGAAGATGTTTAGATAAAATTTGATACCTCGCTTCGCAAGTTTCATCGGAGTTAATCTCAGCGGTATCATGGCCAGCCCCGTTAGCAAACTATTTTATATCCCGTACATATAGCACTCTTTCGATCTCAACCAGCTGATTAGATAGATATATCCCTCCTCCTCCGTTGATTTTTATGAAGTCGGTTACAAGGTGACAGTATCTAGAGGTATTTGTGCCCGCTTAAAGCTAATGTAGGCTTTATTAGTCATTGCCCAGGCAGCACACAAGCTGCATAAGAGCTTATACAGCCATTATAACGCTAAAACTAGAGTTATAATGGCTGTATAAGCTCTTATACAGCTTGTGTGCTGCTTGGATGGTTTTAAACACAAGCAACGACGCGGCATAAAGCAAGTTCTACATAACGTCGGTTCAAGGATAAAATATTATGGGAAAAGCACTTATCAATGCCCCCGGGATATCCTAAACGGAAAACAGATATGAGAAGGTAACAGCTGAAATAAATTTTTAACGAAGCTGATTTCCTGAAGGCCCCTGCCTCCCCTTTGATGTTCATGATTGGCTTGATTTCAAACAATCTTAACAGAAAAATATGGCGGGTGGGTTGGGGATAAACGGATCTATGTAAAGTATTTTATTGGTGATATACTCTGAAGTTGATGTTGAGCTACTATAAGGGTTCCGTACCGAAAAGGTACAAAAGGAACGCTTATGTTGAGACTTCATTGTCTGTCTGTCCGTCTGTCTGTTTGTCCTTCGGTTGTTATGCCACAGCCATTTATCTTAGCCATTACTAATGTTATGAAATTGAAATTCGGAATAGTAATAGAAATTCGAAAATTTTAACTAAAAATTTTGTCAGAAAAGGGGGGCTAAGGAGCTGTTACATTTCACAACTGGACGAAGCTGCCTTTATTAAAAGAGTTCCAATGGAAACATACATTTTATTTGCTATTACTCGTAAAAAGAAACCTTTTTTAACGAAAAACTTACTTATTGACCGAAAAACTCAAATCATTT
Organism: Tortricodes alternella; assembly: GCA_947859335.1. NCBI lineage: Eukaryota > Metazoa > Arthropoda > Insecta > Lepidoptera > Tortricidae > Tortricodes > Tortricodes alternella. The sequence goes on along the minus strand of OX401968.1, from coordinate 19,175,501 downwards.
GTCTGCAATCGTAGAAACCATTTTCAAAAAGGGAAAAACAAAACGAAATCCCGACCGCATGTTCGAGAATAAGAAAGAATTAAAATCCAGCATTGCATACAAAGCGCTCTAACTTTACCAACCAGCGTATTTTTTGTTATTTTTAATATAATATCTAGAGACATTTTACGTGGACTATGCCAGTGCGTTAACAATATTTGGTATAACAAAGTTAGCGGTATGGTGCGGCAGTTCGAACAGTTTAACTCGTTTAATTACTGAATGGTATTTTTTCGATTCGTTTTGTTATTATTCTGAATTGTTTCCATATTTTGATAATTCTGATTTGGGAACACAGTTAAATATCCTACATGGGCCAGTTTATAACTACACATCAATGTCAACAGAACTGGGATATCTAGAGGTACTTATTTGGGATAGAAAATGTGTTCAAAGGTAAAATGAGAATGTTTAAAAAGGTCCGGGCTAATGGCTCCATGGTGCCATAAGCATGAGCAGAAATGACTAAACACAAACAAAATCGTTTTCCCTAACACATAGAATAATGGACAAACCATGTTAAAACCAAAATTTTTAAGACGCAATAAATTATAAAACGCGGAAACGCAAACGAATATGAAAACGTAAATCGCAAGTGGGGACTTTCGTGCAATACTTAGTTTACTGCCTTTTTACTGGTGGTCGTTTATTATAAAATTTATGGTGGTATAAAGGATGAAATAATGACGTATTTTTACAGCCCCGAGCGATAAAACACCCTTTACGCTTGTGATAGCGTCGTTATTGAACGGTTTGACTTGGGAAGCGCATTAGTATTTAGTGTTTAATCCAAGTTTTGATATATAAAGGAGATATAAATATGAAATAATGGCAAGAGGTGCTGGACCAAAGGTCCTGGGTCAAAGCTTAGATAATTATAATATTTGGAAATAACCTACTAGCTGTTTCCTGTCCGTAGTTTTACGTTATAAATATTGTATGGCGACAGAGTTGATCTTAACATAACGTGCCAAATGTTTATAGCTTTTGTATTGTTTGTTATTGCATGCTTCTTATGCTTTGACCTTAATATGTTTATTCATGTGTGTATGTTATTAGTTTGGTAATGTAAAGTTCTAAAACTAAATAGATTGCTGACCATGGACATAACATTTGTTTCCATAGGTACACATCATTCTGCGATATAAAACAATTCGACCAAAATTTGGACTGTGCCCAATACACTTCCTTGCGGGACTCATGCTTGAATTTGACGTAGGTTAGTTACTCAAAATTGCAACGCGGTGATTGAAGTTTGCAACAAAGGCTCCAATGATGGTTCTGTTGGGGCTCGGCAGCTGGAATCTACCCTGGTTATCCCACTTTATAGGTATAATAATTACTAAGAAAAAAGTGTGACTAAGGCCGCAAAAATATCTACTTACCTAGTAGTGTTGTGAAACAAACATAAAACCTCAAAAGGTTCGATGAATGTCACATTGAATTCACATCAACATAACATTGTTTTCATTCAATCTATCTTGTACGTTCCAGCGAACACATCAAGATGCCCGGGATGGCGTATAACATTGTAATGTCAGTTCCAGGCATCTGTGAGTCTGTGACGTAGTGCATCAGGGCACAGAAGGATAGCTAATCGTAATTAATGCTATCACTAACAATATCCCGATAGCTGGGTTCTCTGTTCGAAGCAAGCTTTAGCTATAAAGTGGAGAAACACTGCCGCGTAGCAACGTAATGCTACGTGTCAGAGAAAGAGTTAAAATAAAATGATAGTTAAATTATATCTTTCACGTTTCTGTGTGATCGAGATCATATCAATTGGATATCTAATTACAAATACATAAAAATAATATAAGATATATACTAATATACATTGATCCAGTCTCAAACTAGGATCCCCTATGCTACATAAGTATATACATATTTAAGCAATGAGTATTTCTCAAAACGTTTGTACATAGTTAACGTCAGAAATTTTTTATTATGTCATTTTGTTAACAAATTTTCTAACAATTTTGCATTATTTCTTAAGTCATTGTGTTAATGAAGACACTAAACGAATAATAATTATTAAAAAAAATGAATTTTATATAATACGACTGGAAAATCTGATAACAAAATCGTAATAAAATGATAAAATTAAAAGTTGCTGACATAAAGACGTTAACTATCTATGTCACCTGTTTCTATGACCTCAGGTCATAGAAAGGAATGTTCTGAGGTACAAACTTTTTGCGAGATACTCATATATATATCCATCACTAAGTAATAGTAAAAGTAATCATCCATTGGTCATTTTGGCCAAGTCTGCTGTGTTTTCTCCGCTGCGGCGGCCCGAGCCACAATTTACTCATCTTTCACCGGCGTGTTATGATGAAACTGTTCATCTTTAAACGGAGAATTTTCACAATATTCTACATTTTTACGAGGATTTGGGTAGTAAATAAATGTTTGATAAGTTGAGAACCGAACTACGATTTTTATGAAGTGTTTGCATTTATAGTTTCATGATATTATTGAGTACAATGGAGCCGAAGAGTTCTCGAGTGCGACCGCATACTATACCATTACAATGAGTTTATGCAAACCGTTCTCGTAATAGAAAACTATCGCTCGGTCCCTTTTACTTGTATCGGCAACAATCAATATTTCCGATAGATTTTGATTTAGACCTAGTAAAGTTTGCGGGATTACGCTGGATGCGAGCAGCACAGCACTGAGTGTTGTGAGATTGTGACGATCATTAGCATGCATATGTCGCAGTGGACGTCTTTTGGCTGAAATGATGATGATAATTCAGTACATACCAAGTTGTTTATTTAAAACAAATAGTGTCATTTACATTTTAGACACAATATTTGCCACGGAAGCTAATATAAACTCATAATTTACAAGTGCCTGAGTTAGATTTCTCGCAGACTTGCAAGTTTTGTGTTTTTAAAATTTAAAATTCTGTTAATTCGTTAAACGGCAAATAATATCACGCTTAATGCAATCAGGCTGCAATCTGTGAGGCATCGGTAAAAGACACAGTCCGTCCCGCTCTAACAAGTGAAAAAAGGAAAAGGATGTTATGAGCGACCTGCTGTGCTGCCAGTCTAGGACTAACTCAGTTATTCGAGTGACGAGAGCCTTTTATCATCGGCTAGACAATGGGGACTGAAGGAATGGAGAAGAATTTGTTGTGCCAAAACCAATTTTGACAAATTTTAGCTGTTCCGCCACCTTTCATTCGGATCCAAATACAATACAATATAAAACATCTGAATTACATCTGCGTCTGTATTTCCGATTTCCTATAAATTGGGAATTTCCGAGTAAGCCCGCTCCATCGTCGACTTCATCGTTTTTACCATCACGTGCGATTGAGGTGAAAGATGAACCGATTTCTTGTAAAATATAAATAAATACAAATGACTTGAGATAATTATCTGAGATGCTAACTAATACTATAAATAAGTTATGTAATAGAGTATGTTTGTTTCGCCATCTTTTACGTTGCAACGAAGCGACGTGATTTGCACAGAAATTGTTAAAGAATCCACGTAGACAACGTAGAAAAATTAAAAGGTTCCCGAGGGAATTAAAAGCGATGAATGAATTTCTCAGTGAATGAAATCGCTTGCATTAAAAGCTAGTGACGAAAATACTTATTTCATTTTTAATTGATTGATACAGTACGAATATACTTAAATAGTCCAACATGAAGTAGGGTTATTCTCTTTATCGATGTATTTGCTTAAACTTCTAAACTAACCGGTTTTCACCATGTCTTAGAAATAGTAGTTTATGCAACGGTTGCATAATGATAGGCCTTAAAACACTAGTGCGGTTTTCATGAAACGAGCCGATAGGCGAGTTTCATAATAAGATCGCACGTGTGTTTTAAGGCCAAATTATGCAGAGTTGCATACATAACTTTATCTACACACATATTATAAATCCTCCATGATGGGTTCAGAAACAATATTTTCTGGCAACAAGTTATTTGTTGCAATCGTGGCTGCATATTTCCGATATCCGGCGCATTTTCACATCACACACACTCCGAGAAAACTACTTACTATTCATATTTTCAACTAAAATGTAAATTACAAACAACTTTTTATATTCAATTCAACAACAATTCTACTTTCGTTCAGCAAAACACCAACATGGCGCCGATTCGATCCTCCGTCAAGACCATTTTTTTTTAAATCATAGACAAACGGATGAAGTCTCTACACTCACGTCACTCGAGATCAAATATTGTGCAGTTTATATTAAAAAAACATACTGAATTGACGTTTCGTATCAATAACTGTTTAATATCTATGGATACTAGAATAGAGACCCACTTGAGTTTTGACAGCTGTTCCAAATTTAATCTCATTTCTTTACCAAAAACGATAAAGAAGTCATGTTATTTCTTTATCGCAGCACTGGTTTTTCCTAATTGGTTGTCAAAATGGTCGTCATTTCCTACGGTTTTTGATTAACCAATGGAGGTTTTATGATATGGGTGTAGATAAATATCTTTATGAAGGTTTTAACGTATAATGCGTGGCTACTGTTTATGGACTTTGAAATAATGTTTGAACTGTTGAAATCATCTTGACGAATGAATTGACGAAAGTTAATCAGATGTGTCGTTGTCGTTACACAAAACAACCGCATTGCTATTGTTTATTTTACAAAATATGCTGATGGTTTAGGTACATTACGTGATAAATGAGCAAGACCTAAATTTAGGGGCAGTTTTGAACGCTATTTCTGACCGATTCAGCCTAGAGCCTTTTGTCTTATCGGCAACACCATTAAGAATGAATGACTTTGTAAATGAAGAATGTTTTATAAACTGAGACAATTTTTAGTTAATTAGTTACTATACCTTTTTCATTGTGAGATAATTACAAAGAGATTTAATAAAGACATGTTTAGCTATTATTGAAGGGTTATTTCTGGTTAAATGTTATAATTAAGGTGTATTCCGAGCCTGAATTCTCTTTCTTCCTGCATCAAATAAGACTGAATTTTCCACTTGCTCGATCAAAGTCCAATCATCAAGGCAACGAGGGGTGCATTTACGCAAAGAAATAGGTCAAAGCAGAATATATAAGGAAATAATGCGATGTTCAAAATCCCCTGTTCCAGTTCGAAGGAGCATAGTGATCAGTGCCTCAGTATGAAAAAAAAGGAGGAAATATTATAGTGTTCGATGGGTCTTTATGTTGAATTATTTTAATGCAGAAAAAACACTTCAAATTATTACTCAGCGAAATAAATATGCATTGGTAGCTGTGCAGTGATGGCCTAATGGTCCAACGCGCGGCCTCTCGTGAAGAGGGTAGCGGGTTCAAATCAAGTCTCGCAACTGTGATTTTTGGGATCTCGTGTGAGAAATTCAATTTTTTATAATACCACGAGCATTACGGTGGAGAAGACATCGCGAGGAAACCAGCACCTCTATTCGGGAACGCTAAGTGATGTCGTAGCGACTCGCGAGCGAGATTTTTCATCCCACTCTTCCTTACCCGCGTAAGAGCGAGATGCAAGTCTCGCTCGCGGGTCGCTGCAGTATCTCTTAGACGTTCCCGAATAGACGACTCCTCTGCTGCACTGGGAGTGAAGAAATAGCATAGAATGCGTGCAGATGCTTATCATCCTGGCATGTCGTAAAAGTCGACTAAGGGACGGGTCCTCTCCAACATGGTGGACTATCTGTATGGGCGATGGGCTGATCACCTGTCACCATACGGTTCATCATACCATCTTAGGACTAATTAATCGAACGTGGCCACAAGTAATCTTGTGGCTCTGCCCACCCCATTAGGGATTTCGGGCGTGATGATATGTATGTTTATACATATATCACGCCTGTTTCTCAAAGGGGTAGGCAGAGACCACAGATTTCCACCTGCTACGATCTTGACACACACCTTTCGCTTCGTCTACTCTCAATAAGTTCTTCATGCACGCTCACCGGTTTAGGGTACTCTTGACCTGGCCTCTCTTAAGAACGTCCTCGATCTGGTTTTAGTACGTTCGCCGAGGTCTTCCCCTTCCAACCCTACCATGCACTATAAATCTGCCTTATAAATCTGCTCTGCTCTGCGAAATAAATATTATGGAAACCTACCAACTTAGTTGCCATTTATTCAAGGTTTCGGGTAAGTTTCTGCTACATTAGACTAATAAATCTGCGTACGCGGCCCAGATCCACGCTCTAGATCGTTACTATTAACATAACAAAAGTCTAGCCTAGCTGACAAATTGGCCAGACGAGACTTCGTTTAGGCATTCCAGATGGATGTTATCTTGAGAGCTACTTTAACGGACTTGGCATTTATTTATTACAGGTTTCATGGCCGACTAATTCTTTAATATAAAATAACTGAGAACCAACACATTCAGTCTGTGAGTTCTGACGTGCGTTTCAAGGTTTCAGATAATAGTAGTTTATGCAACGGTTGCATAATGATAGGCCTTAAAACACTAGTGCGGTTTTATGAAACGAGCTTTGCGAGTTTCATAATAAAATCGCACGTGTGTTTTAAGGCGAAATTATGCAGAGTTGCATACATAACTTTATCTACACCCATATTATAAACGGCGACACGGTGACGATGGGGCCCCGCCGGCTGCGGCAACGGCGGCGCGCCGGCCTGTAGCTCATATCTTTATCGTTATGTCCATTACGATACTAAAATCGATACTGTAATAACATTACAGTACAGGTTGTCATAATGGTGGTCATTTCCTACGGTTTTTGATTACATCATGGAGGTTTTATGATATGGGTGTAGATAAACAAATAAACAAGCAAAGTCAGCCAGAACTCCTCCATCACGAAGCCCTTCTCAGTCAGGGAGTACTGACCACTGTACCAGAAAGGAGTCTCAAAAAGGCTAGGAACTGGATTTTTAAACTCGGTTAATATCGTTCACAGAACCGGTTTAATTTTGTTCTTCAATTAAACGGTTAATTAACGGAACGGTTTAAACAAACCGAAAACATTTTCGTTGCCAGTTAATATGGAGAAGAAAATTTAAAAATTACGGTAATCTATATTAACTGACTTTGGGGGCGCGAGCTCCAATAGTTCCTAATAATATATGACATATAATTTCCTGTAATTTGAGCGACAAAATTCAAAGGTTAATTTTGGCAACTGAAACTAAAGCAAAAAAAAATCGGCTTTTGAATTAACGGCTTTAAGTTAACGATAACCGCAACCTAGAATCACTTCTGGAGGGCCAGGACAACATGCCCGCGAGTCGTTTGTCGCTCAGTACGTCTCTGTCATACTAGTCAAATATGTAAGGGATGCACTGAGCGACAAACAACTTGCGGGCAGGTCGCACTAGACGTGCTGGTTGTGGATCAACGACCAACACCAAAACTGGGCAGTTGTCTCCACGTGGGCCCAGAGCGGATTGTGGACTTCACACACATTTTGCGTATGTATGTAGGTCTTACGAAGTGTTACTTCAGCGAAATGCTCGATAAATATCAAATTCAATTCCGCACAGAAAATTAGAAAACCTCAGAGGTGGTACGAGTCGGGATTTGAACCTGCGACGGACAGCACAAGAGGCCACCCATTAGGCCGACCACTAGGCTACCACTGTATTTCAAACTGCGCATGCGCCAGCAACGGACTCGCACAATACAAGGACAATTTCTCGATGAAACATAATGACATTTAATCACTTTGAGTAACTATGAAGACTAGAGTGGACGCCTCAACTTGATTTTTTGTAAAGCCTCTGTTGAGGCCAAATGGCACAAACGCCTTTAAAAAAAACGATCACCGCCGGACGCGGCGCGCATGCCCGCTCCGTCATCAAGTGCTTACTGTCATTTGTTTGAGATGCCTGTTCTAGTGTAAGGTAATACTTCAATGTTTAATCATAATCTTATGTGACGACTAGTTTTATATAATTATTGTTTAGTAATAGTGTGTTTTTTTACAAATAAATAAAAAACAAAATAACTAGCATGCACGTATAACAGTTTCCTTCTCGTTTTGTATGTGGATGTATTATATACTTATAGGCTGATGATGATGATGAATCAGTACATACATACATACATAAATCAGTCCTGTTTCCCAAAGGGGTAGGCAGAGACCACGGATTTCCACCTGCTACGATCCTGACACACACCTTTCGCTTCGTCTACTCTCATTAAGGCTCAATTCATGCACGCTCGCCGGTTTAGGGTACTCTTGACCTGGCCTTTCCTAAGAACGTCCTCAATCCGGTTTTGGTACGTTCTAACTCAACAGAATCATATGAATCAGTACAAGAAACTAATCTCCCAATTCACATACAAAGTAAAGATCGGAACGACGCGAAAACTTAGGAAATCTCGTTACGGGACGCAGCCCATTCCACATTCAGCTCACAACCGCCGATAGAAAATTTTCACTGCTAGAAAATAGGTTTTCGAGCTCCAAAGACAAACAAACGGACACTTTGTCGAATCAGTTCTAGTACTTTAATTGATTGAATTTTTAATGTGGAGTTGGGAAGAGATTTTTGTGAGGTATTTGAGAAAAACATTGAGGTGATTGTAACTGTGAATACCATGCTTTCCTGATTTTATGCATTGCAGGATATGTAGAATTCTTGAAAAAGGCTCCACTTTTATAAACTAGTAGACCCGCCACAGTTAAGCTCGCGGTAAATTCCATACAAACATTAACATTCCTTTTCACACTTTTAGGGATGAAATTCCAAAATATCCCTCCATATTAGCCCCCTATCCTTGAGACCACCGGTTTAGGCTGCACACTGTCTATCAGTCACGGTACTGTTTTATATGTACAGACTAGCCGTATGCCTGATTTTATTTCCCATTGGCAACACCTCATAACTTCAAAAATGACGAACTGTCATACAAACTTTCATCCTCTTCTTAACCCCCTTATAGGATGAATATTCAATAATGCTTTCTAAGTTCTCACCTACTGCTGCGCAAAATTTCATGCTGCTAGACCCACTTGTTTAGTCTGTGCGTTGTCTGTCAGTCAGGGTAATTAATTACGTAAAGAAACAAAATTTGAAAACGAAGGGTTCTGTTCACGTTTTCATTAAACGGGCCAAAACTATGCCTAACGTCCTACATACGAGCATAGTACTAAGAAAAAAATACGCCTCAGTATCCTTAACTATCCGCAACAGGAGAAACATTTCTGAACATAAATGGCAGCATGCCCTGTCAGTCAGTGTATAGAGTTTTATTAAATAAGAAGACTTCGTACATCTACAAAAAAGCCCAAGTGATTTTTTCTCGAAAGTATAGCTTTTACCCTGAAAATTGAGAGCTGATTATGCTGATAATGAATGTGGTTTCAGCGTGATTTCAATTTAGAAGTCGAGCAAATGCTCAAGATTTCCAATATCTAAATCCCCTTATCTATAATAAGCTTTTTCTCGAGGCTTCTATTGAACGTAATAATGCTGCGTACACGTAAGTAGGTCTATATTTTCCACAAAAATACGAGTAGCAACTTTTCGCGGATTAAATATTTAAGTTCTTACTCGTCAGGCAAACGAGTCGAATTCGAAACAATGTCTCGGAAATTTAAAATTCCCAAAACTTGAAATGTAAACGTCAAACTAGATTTTCTATGGCACCAAGCTGTCAAAATCAAGTCTGACGTTTCCTATTTCAAGTTTCGCGACTTTTAAACATAATATAACACACTTTCGAAATGGCACCAATATCCAAATTTCAATAATTTAGGCCATTCGGCTACGATGATCATATATGAAATCCTTTTATAAAGCAGAAATTGCATCAACGATAGAAGAGACTACGCAATAACAGGTATTACCTGTCAGGTAACCAAAGGCCTGGTGAAAAAACAAAAAGCCAACAACCAAGTCCGAGGGCCCCTGAGCTTGGGGGTCCCGGTGCACGGCGCCGTCTAGCCCTTCGGTAGCTACGCCACTGTGTATAACCAACTTTTTTGTTAACTATCCCAGAAAATGTTATACGGACTATTTAACTACACTTATGAGCTTTGATAGTCCATTAAAAACCGTCCGTCCACAGAAAAGTTAATAGACCTGCACTATCTACAAATGGGTAATTTAATGGCACGTGAGCACCATATTCAAGATCTTATTCAAAGCCACAGATACAAAAACATACAAATAGCCTTGCCGAAGCTCTCCCGTTCGCCAACCTAATAACACGGCACGTTATTACAGGTGTTCCACACAAGCCTGTAATGCGTTTGCGCTCCTTTCAAACGTGTGAAAGGACTTAATAAAATAAGTGAGGAGGCGAAAGGGAGTTTATTTTGTTTCGATAACGTGGCACAATGAAGGGGATTGAATTGGTTGCGAAACGCAATGTCCAGATTACAGGAAGAACTGAATGAAACTTGAAAAATGTGGGACTGAATTTAATCGTGAGTTTTCTAATGATGTAATCCTATCGGTGAATTTATCCTCGCTCACATGCCCTCGTTCCCCTTTCATGCTCAGCTCTGGTGGAAAGTCATCCATAAAGAACTCTACAAGTTCCGCGTGACTAAACCAAGGGGTCTCACTCTGCACTTTAGATACGCTCGGCCGTCCGACAGCTCGGAGCTGTAAATCGCAGTAGGTTGCCGCTTGCTCGCTCGCTGGCCAATTCGCGCATCATCAAGTAGCCTAGATATTCGGTGTTGAAAATGAAAATGAAAATATTTATTTTGCAAGTAGGCCACATGGGCTCTTTTACATGTCTGAAGCTACCAGCGCTTCGAAAGGTGACATCAGCTGAGAAGAAACGCCGCAAGAAACAAGGTTGTTCGGTGAAGTACTCGTATATAAAAAACCGACTACCCTGGCGTACACGAAAGCGCAGGTTTTATGCGACGGAGAGGGAAGGCTGATTAGGCATATTTTCATACCTAAACACCGTTTCCATTAGACAGTTATTATTATGTACGTTAGTACTATTATCTATTATGTGGCTTAACATAGAATTATCAACACCTTTGAAAACACCTTGCTTCGACCACGACGTTTGTCCATTCAATAAGGGTTTCTCTCTAAGTGTTTGTTTAATCCTGTCAATTATCGTGCTCTGGGGGGTGTTTGGCTCTGCTAATACCTCTGATTGGAGACGTTATCCGCTGTAAACCGCAATTAGTTCAATAGAAAATAAATAGAGAAAAATAGAAAGCACTTAAAGTTACCAGAGTTCTTATTGTGTTTCTTTTAACAATGTACAAGCGTTTTAATGGTGCTAATATAAAGTTCCAATTCGCGTGGAAAGATGTTTTCCTCTCCAGGATGGTTATGTAATGAAGAAATGTGAAATACTAATGACTAACGAAGTCTTACCAAAACTGATATACTCCATATATCCATGTTGGTAGGTACCTGTAACAACAATGTTTTCGTTAATTAGCAAGTACACATTGAACCTTAATGTCAGTGAGTAAAGGTTTGATTTGAAGCAGACATTAAAATTAACGACAATGCAATTAAGAATGACTATATGAATATTTCATTCGATACGAATGGCACTTTCGGTTTTCATTGCTCAATCCAAAACACTGACTTCAAAGGAATATGAACTGTCAAAGATGAATCATTCATAAGCCATTAGGTCCCCATCGCTTTAAAATTTGATGTCCCTAATTCTATGCTACTATGGAATATTCAACCTAATACAAATTCAGGTATTTTTTGTTTCGATTTTTAGCAACTCAGCTTATCATCATCTTATGATCTATCTAAGACTTCTTCTTCCTTCCTTGCCTTCTGTTTGAAGTTCTTTTTGGCTCTCGTTTACATAACATAGTTTCTTTTATTATTGAATCAAGTTTTCGGGAACTTTTACTAATTCGTGTTTTAACTCACTCGGTAACTATGATATCTGAGGGCAAATGAAACTGTAAAATCTTTAATTCAGATACACTTTCCATAGTTACCGCCAATAAACGATATAAAAAATTATATATTATTCTAAAAAATACGGTGGCCCAGTGTAAAAATCACTTTTTTCATATAAGTTCCAGGGACACTTTTATCTACTGGGTAACCGTACTATAAAGAAGTAAGTATTGTTATATTTAATAAACTAATGATAGATATAGAACTACAAGCTATCAAACAAAAAGCCATTTACGGAAAACAACTGTCCTATTTTATTTCAATCTGGCTTTATATGCATATCAGTCGAAAATCAATGTACACTAAGAAAGTTAATTGAGCCATTTCATATACCGTAACAGGATTATGATTGTCCATCAGTCCATTTGGTTACCGGCGTAAGGTGAACCGTCAACAGATGTCGACTATACCTTTCTGTTCACCATTATTTTAAACGGCATAAAGTGATCGGCCCACAACACATCTACCAGTTCTCTCCTGCTCCAAAGCTTCAAACTGCATGCTTAAACATTAGAGACAGAACACGCGTCACGTGACTTAATCCATGTTAAATCTAATCACTTTCAAATCAAGCCGTGGCAATTATCGGCCCTGATTGGCCAGCTGTCACGCGCGATGACGGCGTTCGGCAATCTCCGGCCGTTTCCGTGACATGTGTCAGTTAGTGAGGTTAGTGGACGCCGAATGACTTATCATATCATGTAATAGTTTAAAGATAAAAACAAAATTCAAATCCAGATTTTTTTACGTCAGATTGATAAATGACATAGAGTAGAATTACTTTAAGTTTTTCTTACTAAATTATTTACTTACTTTTCATAAATTAGAATAAATATGTCGTCAATGTAGTCGTTGTTAGCAGACATCCGTTTCTTCGCAACATGCGTAAGAAATTTACCTCAATCATTTTACCATCCATTTTTCGTGAGTAGAGTAATTTTGATATAAAGCTTATTTTCCGGAAATATCTATAGACCGTAATGCTTGGAATCAATAAACCGTATCGAAGCTACATTATGAACCTTCTAAAAGGTCTTCAAACGTAATCATCCGTAGCCTCCATTGTTATTTCCTGAAAGTTATTTGTTAGGGCCGCTACCTATAAATTAATTGAATTTCTTAACTTTATTATTGAGCGTTTTTTTTAAGTTTTATGCATATCGGGAAGTAGGTCGCAGGTTTCCATGGCAGGTACACGGTTTTGAAGATATGTACTTTGTATTAAATTCGTTGATAATGCATAAAGAGTATGTAGCGAAACGCATCACATTGGCAATACGGTTTAGTATACTTCAGTATGCATCTGTTTTGCATGGGCGTCGGTGGCCTAGTGGCTATGGATATCGACTCGTGATCGTGAGGGACCGGGTTCCAATCCAAGCAGTTTCCATGTACCAATGAGTTTTTTTTACACATTATGTACATTATCTACTTGCAAATTGCGGTAACCGATGCTCTTACGGTGAGGGAAAATATCGTGCGGAAAGTTGCACATTTAGGTACTTAACTAAATTTGTAACCATGATCCAATTGGTCTGGTTCCCCTGTCACAAGGGTTACGGAGATCAGACGGCGGTCGCTCCACTGTAATAACCCGACCTGCCGAATCCGAGATCATAGTCACAGCGAACCCCGATTTATAGAAACAAAAAAAGCGCTAGAAAGGTAATGATGATAATGATTTTGACTTGTAATGAAAATGAATCTATATAATAAAATCTAAAAGCAGAACGAGATAAAAAACGAAGAAACGAGATGGTGCCTTACAAAATTTTAAGAACTTTGGGATCCCTTTTTTTGAATACAACACACGTTTCATTGGGAACAACTATTGAAATATATTTTCTAGATATGGGAATAAAATCTAAGCCTAAAAACATATGTAAGATCCTCACAATAAGCCCTTTCATTTGATATGTCACATGATATAGTTAGCGTAACTTTTTTTTTAATTTTCTAATTTACCCCCCAAAAGTTGCCCCCATGTTTAAAATTAATTTGTTTACGTTACGCATCCGTGTTGCGGTCAACGACTTACATATGTATTCCAAATTTCAAATCAATCGGTCCAGTAGTTTCGCAGCAAATTGGCTGTGACAGACGGACAGACAGACAGACAGACACACGAGTGATCCTATAAGGGTCCCTTTTTTCCTTTTGAGGTACGGAACCCTAATTACCACTTTCGCTGCATATTTTATCCAAAATCAGCTAAAGAAAAGTCGATACTCTCGGTAAGCCTCGCTATATTTCGCCAAGTTGAGTATAAATCAGGATAAATTAATCTTTTGACGTTGACAAAGTCTGTTTGTTTGTTATGTTGGTATATGGAATCTATGCTATGCTCCTCTATGCTCGCACGACAAAAAAAGTTTCAAAACCCGTAGTGATTATAGGTAATGATGAACGAACTCAGTAAAAATATGCTGTAAAAAATGCTTCAAAATTCTTATTTAAAAGCCATTATTAAGCTTCGTTCCGATTCGATCAAATGGCTTCTTAATCCGAGTAAAGCCGGTGCCATCGTCCATCATTTGTGAAGAGAGTAAATCGATCTGTCTTTCAGCCCAATATTTGATCAAGTGATCAGTTCAAAATCAATGATTTCTTGATTTGTACTTATGTGTTACGTGATAACTCGTTTATACATAATGTAGGTTCATCAATAATTTAAATTGCATTTTAATGCGAGTTTTTATTGCGTGTCCGATAAAAAACACATTTAAAGAAGAATACTAGGCGTCACGTTGATCTCAAGCGCATTATCGTGGTCATTTTAAGGGTTCCATACCCAAAGGGATCAATGAAACCCTACTGCAAGTCTAAAACTCCGTCCGTCTGTCACAGGCCTCTCTCTCAGCAGAGGGGTAGAAAGTTAGATTTGTTGTAGCATGAATACTGGCAAATAATATTATCAAATCCGGTTAGAACCAGTAAAGCTCCTCATACATTGATACTTTCGCTATCGCTAAAAATCGCTAATTTTGTTCCAGCTGAATGTCCAAAACGGCTAAAATGTCAGCTTTCAGCCTGACATTCCAGACATTTAAAATCCCAGCCTGAGAGTAGTGGATATGGATAATTCGTACTTAAACAACAAATATCAATTTAACGGAGTTATTTTCAAGATACATACGAAAAAAAAGTGTATGTGTGTCAGCTCCGACGCACGACAGGAGTTTACTCCTTTCGAACGATTATAAAATAAACCAGTACCCATCATACCATGCTGTCATTTTTCATTTTGACATTTGACAGTAAATAATAAAGTTTCATATTAATGAATATAAACATGTCACTCATTGAATACAATAATTAATTGACACTTCGGGTCCCGTCGTCTTCCGATTGAGATCCGAGTTTTACTGATGGAAACATATTATTCACTATATCTGTATGCAATGTGAAGCGACCGGCGCATCTTCGGCTAACATCGTGTGACTCCGTACCGTGTGACAGTGTGACATCGTAGTTTGATTTTACTCCCCATAACTTTTCATACCCCGGGCTTATATATGAAAATCGATTCTTAAGGAGTAAACTCCAAAAGTATCAAACCTAGAAATTTTGCCAGTGCCTACTTATTAAATTTTTAGTTACTTTCCGTAATAAAATTAACGTGGTGTGGAACGGAACACTCGGTGCGCGAGTCCGACAAGCACTACACCGGGTTTCGTAAATGAATACGTGACGGGTAGTGTTTTGATAACGTACCTAAAATACGACAAAAATAGCCATTTCAAAACACGAAAATTTCACAAAACATGTTTTTGACAAACAATAAAGGGCGCACAAACAATCCATCCCATTTAATAAGTTTAAAGCGTATCACTCGTATTCCGGAAACAAAATATTTCATACATTTTATATTAACTCGATCACGTGATCAAAGCCCGAGGGTCGGAGTGAACTCGAAATTTCCAAATCGACTATTCTTTGAAGACCTCGTAACTCACTCTTGTTCACCTGCGAACGACGACCTAACGGTTTGCTGTGTAAAGTTCAATTTACAAGGGCGTCTTTGACGTTATACGACCCTGCTAAAGAAAAAAATAAGAAATGCTTTATTATATTCCATTCCATTGCAACTTCAAAGATTTTTTCGCGAACGGTTTTACGAATAGCATTATATAAAAAATTGATGATAGGCAGTTAAGTATAAATCGCTGAACTTTTTAACCATGTTTATTAAGAGTAAGATGTACCATCTACTTCAAAACGACCGCAAATAAATCATTTAAAGCTCTATTGATTAAAAAGATAATCCAGTGTTTAAGTTAGTAACAGACATATAATTTTAATAACTTAATTTCAAAACAATTTAACCTTTTAACCGCCGTTGTCTAAATTTTAAGACGCACAATATCCATCTTATTTCGTCGCAGTCTTATAATTAAGACTTATACATTTTGTTCGTGTCTTTGTAAAACTGTGGCAACAAGGACATATCCGATGGAAATTTAAACGCAGTTAAAAGATGACATCTCTATAGAATCAAGGATTATCTGTAAATAGTTAAGTATTAGTGTAATATATTATTGTGTGCCCTCGCAGGGCGTCATGGTCTGAATTATCAACAACACTGCAATACCTAATTAAAATGTACATGACTTTACAATTGAATAAATAAATAAATAAATAAATAAAGGTTAAACGTTTTAGACTAAAATTTATAAAAGCACAATCGAGTAAAATCATTTAATATGATGAAAATAATAATGCACAAAAACCGGATAAGGTTAAGGTGCGCTGTGCGCTCAACGCTCCGTAAACCGAGCCTAACCGATTGCGCGCCTTAACCCGGGTCGCGCCGTGCCGCGCATACATTAACGGGCATAACCGGCCTTTAGGGTTGTACAATATTTTTAATGGATACTGTAGCAGTCGTCAACGAGTATTTCATTGCTATGCTCGTTCGGTGCAGCAAAATGCACTTACTTAAATTTAAAGTAAAACTTTTAGTTTATTGTAGAGGAACACTTTGAACCAAAAGAAAAACAGGTAGGTACTGAACTGAACCTTTTAACCATACTACTGACGTAATATATTTTTGCGTATGAGTATACTAATCAGACTATCGTTGGGATCATACAAGTTTCCAGAACTGAGATAATTAAGTACAACAGTGTGACAGTTTATCACGCTTCTGTTTATTATTTTTTAAAGGTATAGGTACATGGCATAATTATCACAATGACCCGAGCAAATATCCTGATTGCAGGATAAGGTCTATTTGTAACCGGTTTTATCCGAATAAATCGAGTATCATCTCATCTCTATGTTACCACAGATACCATCAGAGATTTGCCAGATTAAACGTGCTCGGCGGATATATTGAACTATGTTTATCGTTATAATATGCTATGTTGAGAATAATTTAACTATATTTTTTTGGTTTAATCGTTCAAACCGACTCTAAATAAGCTCGTTTGAAGAGATGATCTCATAGTGCAGATTTTTTGGGAATCATTTATTATTACAATTATAGACATATATGTATTATATTCACAGGATAATTTAATAAACATCTTGAACAAGCACGCAGCGTAAGTTAACAGTGTCCAATGAGCATAAAATTCTCAATTATCATAAGGAAACTGGCTGGCAACAAAGATGAATGTTCTGCTTAATAGCTAAACGTTAATAAATCAATACGGGAGCTGGCAGTCATTACCCGGCCGGATCAGAACGAACGGGCCGGATATAACTTAACCTCATTGTGTATTTTTAATGGAAGATGTAGCTGTCACATGTTACCGGTATATTTCGGGAGGCGTTATTTTTGTTGTTAGGTGTATACAAATAAAACAATGAAAAAAATAATGTATTTTTTATAATAATCAGATTAAAACTTTCGTGAGACATTACTAAGACTAGAAACTCACATCACCACCCCGCACACCTGTCTTCGGTTCCACGTGCGCTCATCAACAGGGCCTTACGGCTCTGTGACCCACAATTCGTACAAGAGGAGCTCACGCATGTGAGGCAGGTGTTGGAGAAGAATGGGTACGGTTGGAGACAGAGCCAGCGTGTGGCGGGTTCCAGCGCTGTGCAGCGCCAGGAGTTGGCGGAGACGGCGCCCGCATACCTGCCGTATGTCAGGGGGGTGACGGATACTATTGGACACCTGTTACGCCGGAGGTTTAGCATCAGGACTTTTTTCCGTCCCCTTACCAAGGTCAGACATATGCTGCGTTCTCCTAAGGATCAGGATCCACTCGGTAGCCCAGGCGTATATGAAATTCCTTGTGACTGTGGCAAGTGTTACATAGGAGAGACTGGACGCAACGTTTCCACAAGACTAAAAGAGCACGTGCGTAGTATGAAGAAAATGGACACCAATAGCTCCGCGGTGGCAGAGCACGCCCTGGATATGGGTTCGTCGCATTTCATTCGTTTCGATAAGGCGAGGCTGCTTGTAAGGGAAAAGCGCTTCGTGCAACGCAAAATCCGCGAGGCGATTGAAATTGGGCGACGACCGAATTTTAACCGGGATATTGGGTGGGTATTGCCACCAGCGTGAAAGCCCGTCGTCCCAGCGATTCGGGATACTGGACGTGTTGACATTCTTGTGGACACTGTGAGTTCGGCATGTTTGCTGCCGTTCACCACCAACAACGAGCCGCAGCCTGGTGCTTCAGCAACACCGGTGCAGCCCCCCGCCGCCCCCGCGCCCTCGGCTCGGGCGCAACGCGCCGCACGGAGGGCGGCAGTGCGTGGGTTGCAGTGAGCGCAACCGTACTCAACCCCTGAAGAAGGACTCCATATGAGTCCGAAACATGTCGGACTATTTCTGACAATAAATCGTGAGTAAAGCCTTATTTCTAGTTTTATTTTTTATAACATATCATTAGGGTAACATTAATTTTCCTGTATGAGATTCTGTATTTAAACCATCAAAACCAGAAGAATGTTAACCGCTATGTGCCGATTTTAGTCATAAGTATGTGGATTAATAGTATATTTCAGTTTTATAAAAGATCTGATCTAATAAGTCATGTTCGTATTTCTTGCGACGCATTCACTACCTTGACTATTGTTTTGGTTTCAAACGGCAGAATCTAAACTTTTTTTTGTAATCAGCAATTATTAATGGCGAAGAATGTCACGGTCATAAATCAAACGGCACCCAAGATTAACCGGGCATATCTTTTACACCTTAACCGGATTTCGCCTGGTGTCGTTAGACGTGAAGCGAATACATTAAGGGATACTTTCGCCGCGGGCCACTTTTATTCGGATATCCGGGCACATGATTATCCGCGTTTTCTGGTTACTTCGTTCGGCCGTGCTTTGTTTTTAATCTTTGCTTGTTACTCTCCTTTCCTAGAATGTTTGCGAAAACAATCTTAAGGTACTTTCTCTGTACGACTAAGGAAGAGTAGGGACTTAAACGATGTTAATAAGGTTGCTAATAAATGTTGTCGATAACAGGGATACGATAAGTTTATAATAAGGCGCAAACGATTTTATACAAGAATCATTCTTATCCTTACTGATTGATATTATTAATACAAAAGAGTGTTTTTTGGTTTATCCTTCCTTCACGCAACGATAGAGCAACTAATCTACATGGATTTTAGCAGAGAGATAGTTTATAAGCCGCAGAGTGATATGGGCTAATTTTATCCCAGCAAAATGCACGGTTCCCGAGGGATCATCGATAACCAAGCGGACGAAGACGAGAGAACATTTAAGTTTTCTAAATTAAGAAATATTTGTTTTCAACCTTGACAGGTAGATCAAATTAAATAATTTATATTTACTATTCCTTTCAACAAACAGACCAATTATTCGCAATAAAACCGTTTAATGTTATTTCAGTAAACAGAAGACTCATCAAGAGACGTTAATTGCGCATTTGCAGGTCGTTAGCCATCAGCAATTCGTCCGCGCGGTTGATTTGCATTTGAACCGGGTCGCGGGCCGGCAGCGGTGTTTGGTGATGCGTTATATCCGGATTATTGGGAGGTTAAGATTATTATTAACTTAATGTTTATGATTAATGAATGAATATTGTAGAGATGTGGATTTTTTGTTAATGTTAATTCATACGCTGTTTTTCTTAGCGGTAATGAAAATGTGCGTCAAGTTTCTTTGATAAGTTTATCACAAAAGATAATATTTTTAGGAGCATGCGGTATTTATAATTGTCCTTTCTAGCCGTGGCGTGAAACTTAATTAGAAAATAAATAACTCGCGACGGACTTATTAAAACTGCATCCCAGGGGTGTGAGGTTGCGTTACCACCAGTGCCCTTAATGTTATTTTGAGTCATACAAAATGTCTCGAACGCGTTAATCTTTTCATCCATAAGAAAATAGACTTGACTCAAACTTACACTAAGGCTAAGGCCGCACAGGCAGGTGTCTTGCTTAACGCCTACAGCCTAGCGAAAAACAAACGTTCTTGATATCTCGGCACCGGCCGCACTGCGCGCTTGGCGCCTTCGACAGTCGCCTGACTCGCTATGCTCTAGGCGCTAAGCAAGCAACCTGCCTGTGCGTTTGGGCTCTAAGAGCTGCGCGAGATACATAAGCGGTGTGCGAGGGAAAAATCCACCAATAGGAATGGTCTGTTATAAACAAATGAACGACATTTTGTACGCTGATTGCTGGATTTTCACCTCGCAGAGCTCTGATACTGATACAATGTTTATGATACTCCTCTATCTGTCTCTTGTCTCTCACCCCCCAGCGCACCCCCGCTCGACCAGGCTTACAACTTGAGAGGTCATATTTCTTTACCACTAAATCTAGATTACAAACAATACGCAAGGGCAGATGGTCGGACCATAATGTGAATGTGCAAGTCTTACTATTAGCAAGGAATAACTATTGCTTCGTTAAGAAGCAATATTCTCCAGTGGTGAGCGCGGTATACGGTTGGAATTTCATACTTGCGCGAGCGTTACGAGTGCAGTTAATGACTTATAAAAATTATATGTCAAATATTTTAAAGAAAGTTTTATCTCTCGCGGTAGATTAATCTATTGTTATAACCGAAATCGACAACCCTAAAACAATTTACGCATGTGTGCTCGCCATGTAAATGACAGCCTACCGAGAGCGGCGTTTTAACAAAGTGTCACCCGCCTGCTATTGGCAAGAATTTGACGGCAAATATCTCATCTAACAATCAGGAATTAAGAACCTCAGCCGACAACGGCAAAGACAATAGGCCTCTAATTTGGCAAGCCGGCCCGGCTGTATGTGACGTGCTTTATATTCCAACCCTCGAAATGTCAATCAATACCTATTCACTACTGTGTCTGGCGAAGATGGTAGTACCTACCTTAATTGGTGTTATGTTCGGACGAAGGTTTGATTGTTTGATGGAGTAATAGCATTTTGTTGGAGCCAAAATTATAAGTCAGTTCATTCACATATATGTGATTATGTATTTAGATTTTGGAGACAACAGAGTGTTTCTTCGGTTACACGTAAAAATATAAAAAGACAGATTTTATCGTGCGCATTGAGCTTTCGCTGAAGTTTATGGTGCTACAAATTTTAAAAATACTCCTCTGCTGCACTGGGAGTGAAGAAATAGCATAGAATGCGTGCAGATGCTTATCATACTGGCATGTCGTAAAAGTCGACTAAGGGCCCGTCCCCTCTCCAACATGGTGGACTATCTGTATGGGCGATGGGCTGATCACCTGTCACCGTACGGTTCATCATACCATCTTAGGATTAATTAATCGAACGTGGCCACAAGAAATCTTGTGGCTCTGCCTACCCCATTAGGGATTTCGGGCGTGATGCTATGTATGTATGTATGTAGAAATTTTGAAAAATGAACACATCTTTGGTTCATTAATTAATTCTAATCTAATCTAATTCAAATCTATCAAAATTGACAAGAGCAATCAAAGTTCGGGAGTGGGGGCTAATGACGTCACTTAATGGTAAAAAGTGTGCGAAGTCATGACGGCACGCGGAACTTCAACGCACTATATCTTCGTAATTTTTTTATTTAATCGACAAAAGATAATATGTGTTCAATATTTTTTATATCGTAAATGACGGACTAATTAGATTTTTCAGGAAACACGCCTATTGAAACAGTATGCTACTGAGTTTACACAAAGTACAAAGCGTATACATACGTGTTAAATGAATTTCTACTAAATCCAGATACCTTCGACTTTTCGGTGGTATAAGAACTAGAGAGACTTCATAGTGTTCTCTATACTATATCTGATAGTTTTTCATGTTAGTATATTTGTATTATTAGGACATGAAATATTATATTTCAAGTGTTTCTTTTTGATATTTGGAGACCTTAAATCTCCATCTTTATACTTGACCGTGGAGACTGTCTACACCTCCATTTAACCTGGATTAAGCAATTTAGATGATTATGACCCTTAGTGTTATAGATCTCTAAGTCACTTAACTTGACCAGACGCGGAGACTATACATCTCCCTTATTAGTTACTAGCTGGTGCCCGCGACGTCGTCTGCGTAGAATAATAATTTAAGTAACCTATGTGCTTCTCCAAAGTCCAATCTATTTCTATACCAAAACTCATCAAAATTGGCTCAGGCGTGAAAACGTAACAAATAGAGTTACTTTCGCATTTATAAGGCATTCAAAGTGTTAAACTGCGATGTCTTCTTGAACTTTGAAAATGTAAGATGAAGATTTGGTTTAGTACAAATTATTTTCTTTTGCACCACTAGACTTCTTGGCTTAAGGAGCTAAACATCTAAATCGTCGTTATTTGTTTTCGACGCCTCGACGGGCGCCAATCCACTCTGTTACAACTGAACACTATGTTATACAAGTACTAGGCCAGGGGGGTCTCACTCCGCACTTTAAGTACGCTCGACCGTCGGACAGCTCGGAGCTGTAAATCGCAGTAGGTTGCTCCTCGCTCGCTCGCTGGCCGGTTCGCGCATCATCAAGTAGCCTAGATATTCGGTGTTGCTCGGTGACGCGGATAAAAAGACAACCCTAGTGTATACGAAAGAGCCCGTTTTATGCGACAGAGAGAGAAGGCATGATTAGGCATATTTTCGTACTTAAACACCGCTTTTATAGTACTAACTATTATCTTTTCTGTGTCTACCCTCATTTAAAAATAAAACATTAAACAACAAACACGAATCCTTCTATGCAAATAGCAATAACCTCCAACGAGAACAAAGTAAATATTGTAACATTATAAATCCCTCAACTCGAACATAACACGAATATCCGAATCTCAAGGAATTTAATCACTGATTTCACACCCCTAACGCCAGTCTCGCATCGCAATATAGCAGTCAACAAGACACTTTATTAAGCCAACCTCTTTGATCACTGGCTGTAATAAAAAAGTAAAAGACAAAATTTCGAAAAAGGAACGTCGCGTTCCATTGTACGCTGACGCCCTGGGCGGTGGAATTGCGCTGCATTTTCGTTAACGGGATGCCTTCCGTTTCATGCAAACCGATTAATTTCATGCTTTTGTTTTATCTCTATCTTATTAAGTTAAATAAGTATAAAGTTTCATTACCCCAGGACGTCCAGTGCATAATTAAATTTTACTTCGATCTTCATAAATGAAAGAACGATTGGCGGTTTGTCTTTGCTTTCTTTAGTTTATTATTAAAAATAAAACAATGCACTGCGTACTGTATGTATTAAAAAGCTCGTATCTATTAAAACCAGTAGATGGATAAAGAACTTTAGGCGTCTTTAGCCAGGTTACGTTTTAAGATGGTTGATAGGAGCCGTTTTCAACGTAATGACGACATCTCCATTTAACGGAACGTAACGCAAACGTCACACAATTTGGATCGCCATTCTAATTAACTTTGTAAGGCTTCAGACCTTTAACGACGTAACGTAAAACGTAACGTTAAGAGGCGAAATCGTAAACAGTTGTTAGTGTGTTTCACGAAAGTTAATCAAAATCCTTATTGCGTAAGTTGGATCGCGTAGGGGTGTTACATTTAAAGTAACTTGCCTACAAGTTTCCACAAGGTGCTTTATCTTATATTACATTAAAATAATCAAAAAGCTAAAATATTTGTACAGGATAAGATTAAAAATATTAGGTAAATTATAACTTTCTTGAGACATTTTCGTGAGGCACGGTGCGCGGGCTGCTTTGACCGCGACCGCACTCAACCTCTGAAGAAGGACGCCATACGAGTTCCAAACATGTCGGGCCATGTCTGACAATAAACCATGAATAAAAGCCGTGTTTATTTCAAGTATTCACCAAAATATTCCTATGCCTATTATTCCACTAAGGAACTCATAGATAATTAAATACACAATCTTTGACATATTATCCAATATAACACAACGATATTATTTATTTAATGAAATGTAATTTGAACAATGTTATTTAATTTGTAATTCTATTGTATAAATTATGAATGAGCTTCGAGCGTTTGTACTCATTATAAGAAAACAACTCAAAGTTCCTAAAATAATGTTACGAAATCCAGTATCTTATTTCGGTTACACAACATTTCCACAAAAACCAAAAACTTTGGGCCACTTCGCCCAACTATTATAAACAAACTTCCTTGGGGGAGTTACCAAAGCCATTTTTTTTCTTTTAACTGCATGTTTGCGTGTAAAATACACATTAATCGACCGGCCAGATAACGTATGGACCTGGTACGAAGGCTGCGCCGTAGGCGTTAGGTGTATACGTAATTTGGGCGGACGTTAAACTGCATTGCAGATATGTAGATGTGTTTCGAAGCTATACAGAGTACAGACGTAGTTAGGCTTTTAATTTGAGGTGCGACAATGTCTATTGCGTTAGTATATTACATAATTGTACGCTGTTCAATATACAAACAGCGCTTTGAATGTGTGAGTATAGTCAGAGCAGATGAATAAATTTCTTTTTAGAATTATTGACGCAATGTGACAGAAACGTAACTATATTTATGTTATGTTATTGTTTGCACCACCTGTCTTTGTAAGCCTCTCTTATGCCATCTGTTCTTCCGAAGATTGTCTGGAAGAGATCGGTACTTAGCGATAATTCCGCCTATTGTCTACCTTGTTACTTACTTCTTTGTCTTTTTCCAATATGTTTTATTTGGTATTAAATAAAGCGTACTGTAGTGTATGCCTGTTATGTAAACAGTTACCAAAAGGCACAAGTAATATTATATTAATTTTACAAAGGCGAACTAATCCATTTCAGGAATCTCTTCCAGTTAGTTAAGCTTGAAGTAAATGAGAACAGTGCAACGATGAACAGTGTCAAAAGCAATACAACAGAATATTCAACATGATAATGAATATAAATTGAAAATATAAATATAGTTAAAGTATCTTACTTTGCGAAATCTACACGCTTTGTCTCGTAAACGTCATTTAGTAACCATAGTTACGATCGGTTTTTATGTAACTTTCATTAGTGCTGAATAAGTAAGTATCTAAAAGTTTTATTATAGACTAGTGGACCCGCCACAGCTTCGCCCGCGGTGTTTTCCATACAAACTTTAACACCCCTTTTCACCCCTTTACGGAAGGAATTTCAAAAAATCCCTCCTTAGTGCACCTCTAATGTCTGATGAATGTCTCCTCCAAATTTCAAACCTCTAGGACCACCCGTTTAGGCTGTGCGTTGTCTATAAGTGAGTCACGGTACTGTTTTATATGTATTGATGATGATTGATGATTGATGATGATACGATGAGGCAGTGATTTAATTTATTTTGGAATTACGCAGGCAGATAGCTTGTTTCCACCGTGAAACCAACAGGATCATTGTAACTACAATACATCTGAAACCAACAAGGAAATAACAATAGGTAGGTAAATATAGAAACGTCGGAAACTTAAGACGCTCCCTGAAAATTAATGATACGAAAAGTCGACCTGCGTGATAAATGTAAAATGTTGTCAACCTTAGGTATTTTTTTAAAACCTTTTGAGATAGCTTCTTAAGTCTTCGAGCTATTCAGAATTTCATTGCCAAGGACCTGATACGAAAATTGCTTAAAAACTATTTCATTAATTATTTTGCGAATGAAGTATTGCGTGATTGTCCAGTGAAACCATAGAAATACAGAAAGTTTATATAAATGAGGTATTAATTAAGTATATTTTGTATAGAAACCGAACATTGAACTTCCCCTTTAATTCATTTGAAAATTACCAATATTGTGTAGTATTACGTAAAATCAATTAAGCAATAGTGCTTACTAGAAACTAAGCCCCATTCGCATCCGGCCATTAGTAGAAGCTTCAAAGGAGCTTTCAAAGACATCGTCTACGATTTTACGGCAGGCCTTAAGCTGCGAATCTTTCTTACGTTCGATACAAAATGGCAACAACAGGCTTATTCTAGAGGGTAAAAAAGGTTTCTTACGATCCAAACATTTATTTAGATATGTCGTGTCAAGAGTGTTCAAGAGTCAAAAAGTTAATGCGTCAGTTTTGTCAATTTTAGTTTTTATGGTTATTAACCTATTTATTAAGGACTAAAGCAGTGTAGTAGTAATAATTAAATTTCCAACCTATTAAGGCTGGGTTTTATCTTTTTAAAAAAGCCTTTCTATCAAATTTCAGGCACCGATGGCAGAAATCGTACCAATTTACTAAAATTGACATCACTCAATCTGACACTTGGTCTAACTAACTTTTATGAAACTCGACCTAAGGCGACCACAGCAGCGGCACAAACATGAATGACACAAAGATAAGATAGACCGTCTTATCTCTAAGTGCGTCTCTCTCACACTAGTGCCGACGAAAGAGATAGTCATAGAGATAAACGAGTTTAATTTATCTTTGTGTCATTCATGTTAGGGCCGCATGTTTTTATTTTACAGGAATAAAAATTGCACTATATTTTACATTATAATTCATCGTAAAATCCCTAAAACACACACAGTGCTAGTAGATTATGGGAATGCAATTTAAACTTTATAATATACAAGTCATAATTGCCTGAAATAAAAAAGAACTAGAGTATTGAATAAGAAATTTGGAATTATTATCTTATTATAATAAAAGTAGCAAACAAAACTGGGGCCTTTATTATTGAACAGTTCGTCTACTCGAGAACGTCTAAGTGATATTGTAGCGACTCGAGACCGAGATTCACATCCCGCTCTTACGCATCACGTATCGTGCGGTAGAGTGGGATGAGAATATCGCTCTCGAGTCGCTACAATATCACTTAGACGTTTCCGAATAGAGGCGCAGGCTTAAAAAATGCAATTAAAAGGTGTTTAAGGAAAAAAAGGAGACATTTTCGCTGAATACCTCTTTATCAGAATCTGGCCACCGTTTTACGTCCACGACAAAGTCTGCGGCAGTTAAAACGCCGTATTTTATTTTATTATCGACATTTTCAGGTAGGTTGAACGGTTGGGGCACTTAAAAAGTGTCTATCGTCGAATGAAGTGACACAATCTTAGTGCTTTCGAACCATCCGGTTTTATGTCTATAATATGGTTAAGTTTACACCATATCATCTATATCTGCTGTTATTCTCTTAACAAATTTCGTAGCTCTTTTCGTTTCGCGTATCGCCCAACCTATAGGTACATAAATTGACACGCGTGCTCTAAGGAATTATGCGGAGTTAGGTACCTACTACCTACGAACAAAGATCTAAGACACGCACGAACACGTAGTTTAAATGCAATGACGGGTCAAGTTAGGCTCGCCGGTGAGCTCGGTGACGATGCTATTTAAGACATATCGCAGGTCGCAGTTCTCAACCGATTCTCGTGAAATTTTGTGAGAAGCTTCGACAATTACATAAACATTTTTTGTCGATTTAATTTTTAGAATTTTTGGATTATGGCGGAGATATAGGGGTTTTTGCAATCAGGAACTTATTTGTGGTGTTGGTAAACTGATCACGACCTATGTCGATATATGGGGATATCATTTTTCCAACGGCAAAGTTAATTTGGCGCGATGTCTACAGCTCACGATCCGTGATTTACACCTCAGTAACAAAGTATTACTTGCTGAGAAACACATACCCTTATAATGAAACAAAATAGTACTCTCATTAATATTAGGACATAATCTTCTTGTAAGAGCAAATTAAGGAGTACTATCGCATATTCTTATAGGTATTTATAAGTTATTTTGGTGACAAGCAATTTTTCAGTATCATAAATTATCAAACCTTTAGCAGCTTTACATAATATCTGCTGAAGGTTAATGCGTAAACAATTTTCGGGACCAAACTTTCCGCAGTAAAACATATTAGAAAGACGTTACAACAAACCGTTTAATACCATCAATCCCTTCAGTTTAAATTAATAACAAGTTGAAACAAGCTAATTAAATCCACGTCAGGCATTCTTCAATCGTCACCAACTTCCGAATGAATAAATAATCGTGTTTTCGAATTTAGTCCGAATCTGTTCGCGTAACGAGTTCGGAGAACAAATAAAGGCGCTGGGTGAAACTTATTATGCTGAGCAATAAATAATAAAGCGGGTTGCTCCTGCGGGGGCCGTGGCAACTTTTAATACAAACGCTCGCGACAGAGGTCAGATTCGGAAATGCATGCGTAAAGCGAGGAAATTTTGGAGCCCTTTGTGAAAGGGTTTGGTAACGGATTACCAGAAACATGTCGCTTATATACTTGTACATAAATTTATATGTCTTGTGCCATTTTTGGATTTGCTTGCACATAATAATAGTGACACAGATAAGCAAATAGAAGTGGGCGCCAGAAAAGGTTACAGACGACGCACAGTCATTTTTATTTTAGACCATTTCATGACTTGCTTTAAGACTGACTTGAAGAGGCCGTTTTTGGGTTTAAATGATGAAGTTTGGATGCTTTATATTGTATTTACATTTTATAGGTAAGTTAAAATTTACAAAGCACATTTGACCTCAAAGAGGAAGTTGCCGCATGCGAGAGCCAAGTGTCTGTGCACTTTAATATTATTTGACTGTAATAGTACATTGTGCATCTAGGGCCGTAAGAAGGGGATAACTAACGAGAGTCTGTTAGAAGCCCGATGCCGCAGGCGGGAGGGCTTTTAATGACTCGAGTTTGTTATCCCCTTACTGCCCGTGATACACACAATGTGTTTTATCACATTGGCGAGGAAATTAAATAAGAAAAAAAGACCATTGTACACCGTGAATTACAATCAGGTGGGTAAAATAAACTGTATGTCACGTCGGTTGCGCGCATGTATAAATAAAACGACCACCGCCGGACCTGGCGCACACCCCGCCGACAGCGGGAGTTATAAACCATACAAAGTTCATAGTTCCCTTGGTCGTTATGGATTTTGTATGCTTTATAACTCCCGCTGACGGCGGGGCGTATAGAGCAGCTAAATCGGCAATAGCTGCTCTATACGCCTGCGTATAATAACAGCCTTTCCGAGCAAGTGTGAATAAAAGGGGATTCGAAGGGGCAGGACGCACTTATGGAACTGATAAATGAGCATCAAGGCTTTGCCTAAGTGAAATAGTTATATAAATATCTAACATAATCTTGAACGCAAGAAATAAAATTATATTGCCTCGTCCAGCTCGTTAAGAATGCAGACAAAACAGAAACAACTTAAATAAAAATAACGAGTGTTCTCCAAAGTACAGTTACTTCTAAATAACAAGAACACTCGAACTAACAAGGCACAGTCGCGATTAATTTGAAACTAAACTACGTCCATTTTTCACTTGGTAGTCCTTACACTGAAAAAAAAAACCGGCGAGTCGGACTCGAGCACGAAGGGTTTCATACCATTATCTATAAAAACGGCAAAAAAATCACGTTTGTTGTATGGGCGCCCCCTTAAATATTTATTTTATTCTCTTTTTAGTATTTGTTGTTATAGCTACATAACTATTAGTTTCATCGCCTAGTACTTATCCATACCACAAGGAATCTTAATTTGGGACTAGATCAATGTGTGTTAGTTTAAAAACGTCATAAGTGTTCGAGGACGGAGGATGCAGCCATGTGATTCTCCGAAGTGCGCAGCGGCCGACCAGCGATGAGGGAGACGTTCAAATTTAAACCGAATGACTTCGCTCTTACAGTCTAAATAAATACTTTCATTTATCCGCTGAGCCGCTGTTTCCAGGTAATCACACTTTATAAAATGATCTTAAAGCTAATAAAAAGTAATATAGTATTGGTTACCGATGAAAAAAAAACGCATGCAAAAAATTTGCATACATTTTATATTAACGATACTCCAATGAGAATGATCGAAATTAATTTGAACCGCGCTTCGTTCCCAATAAATAGATTATTTTAATTAAACGAACCCTTTCTGTTCATTATATGCAAATTGATTCTCATGCAATGTTATTCTGAATAAATATTTGGGTAATTATTTTTAAATTGAACGCGTTTTCGTTTTCGGCCACCATTTTTATTTTTTTAATTATAATGAAGAGCCGACTGTGCAGTATTTACGTAGGGAGGAGTGGAGAGAGGTTATGTCTAGCGGTGGGATATATGGAAAAACAATAACGTTTATGCTATTGCCATAAGAAATTTGAAACGTAACTTCATTATTGTGGTTCTGAGTAGGAAACTAATATGCGATATCGTTTAGGCAATGTCGAATACACGCCCTGGAATCGGATGCTGTTTTTAAGGTTCCGTACCTCAAAAGGAAAAAACGGAACCCTTATAGGATCACTCGTGTCTCCTGTCTGTCTGTCTGTCCGTCTGTCACAGCCAATTTGCCCCGAAACTACAGGACCGATTGAGTTGAAATTTGGTATACATATGAAAGTCGGCGACCGCAGCACGCGTAACGTAAATAAATGCATAGCATAGCATGGGGGCCACTTTTGAGGGATAAATTAGAAAATTAAAAAAAAGTTTTGCAAACTATAACATATCAAATGAATTCAAATAATCTTAAAAATATTTTTTTAGAAATTTAAGATATATAGTTTGGAAGTTATTTATGAAAAAAGGCGAAAATTGAACATCCCCTCCTCTCTTATCTCCGAAACGCTGGGCCTGACATTTTGAAAAAAAAATACAGAAAATAGTTACAGGTTAATAGATTACAGGAAAACCTATAAGAGGTCTATGGTATTTAAAGTATCTTAGGAAATTTCAGATACCTAAACATGTACGGAACGCTTCACGCGAGTTTAACTCGCACTTGAACGGATTTTTTAATAACGCTAGTAACAAACAAAACGCCAAAGTTTTTATATAACTGTCCAATAAAGTGGCCAAGTTTTGGATGACACTCGTTTGCTCTCGACTTTAACAACGAAAAAGCCATAAATTGTAATCCAACGGTCAAATGTAATTCGAGCGCCATCGTGACGGATATTAAATTTTATGTCCCGGTTAATTTTTACGCCCATTTAACCCGGGTATCACCGGATGTGATGAAATGAATAAATTCCTTATTGAGGGAGTGTCTATTTCATTGCGGATGTGTAATTTCAAAAGGTCGTGAAATTTTAGGCGGTACTGTATTAATGCAATTTTATTCCATATTATTTTGTTATTTTTTTCTTGTTATACAGGGTGTCCGGATAACCGACGATAACCCGTCGCTGAAAGAGCTGCAAAACACCTACCAGAATATAAAATTTTAGGTTTAGTAACTAAAAATGCCAGTTTTTGAGATTACGGCATTTTTTGTAAATAATGGTGATTTTTCAGCAAAATATATATTTTTTTCTACTAGGGGTCACATTCTGAATCAAGTATTGCACACACGATGTTATAATTTGCTTGTAGAAGAGGGGAAAATAAGCATTCCCTCAAACTCAACTAAATATATGTAAAACATGAAGTAGCGCAGACGTGATCAAACCAAATTATTGCACCTGGCAAGCGCATCAGACGGTGTGACGTGATAACTGACGCGCGAACAAATGAATTGCACAAGGGTTCCCTCCAATTTAGAAATTTATAAATAAAATATATTTATTCGCCAGTAAAACAAAAATGTACATGAATGACAATAAAAGAAGTAACTTTTTGATAAAAAAAAAAATATCACCTTTTTCAATCAATCAATCCATCAATATAAATTTATTTGTCAACATAGGTGGAAAAGGTGTACATAAAATGTCAGTCTGAGGAGTCTGAGGAGTTTGGGAAAAAACAAGACTTTTTTAAGGTCGGCTAATTGATTTTTTTTGTCTGAAAATACCAACGCTTGTGATTGAATTACCTTAACGCTTCAATTACCATCTGTCGCCGCCGCAAAGAAACACATGACTAAGCATGGTGATATATCTCAAGAGTTGGTTTCTGCTTTAAAATATTTTAAATCAAGACAATGCTGATTATTGCGAACGATTTTATAATGTAGACGACTTCTTGCACTGTTCGTCTGTTACAAAGTAACGCGATAATGAAGTTGTGTATTTCTTGTTGCGACAAGCCAATTCATGTCACAAATCTTTTTAACAGAAATCCCGTTTTCACTATTCCTCTGAGGTTCATATTTTGACGACGGAACCCTAACAAAAATGGAGCCTGAGCGGCACCCGGCGATATTATTTTTGCATTTCCGCGCGACATTTTTCATTTTAACGAGAGATATCGACGTGCCGATATATCCGACCGGTCTATGACACTTCATAAAGCTAGAATATGCTAGAAACGTCGACAAAATCGTCGAAATTTCAACAAGATTTAGTGCCGATTTATAGCTGAATTCACAAGCGCTACTAATAAATAAATAAATAAATAAACCCGGGGACAATCTTAACACAAATCGTTCTAGTCCCAAAGTAAGCTCTAAAGGCTTGTGTTATGGGTACTAGACGACGATATATATACTTAGATAGATAAATAAATACTTAAATACATGGGAAACATCCAAGACTCAGGAACAAACATTCGTGCTTTTTTATGTAAGGGAAGGCAAACGAGCTTGCGGGTCACCTGATGGTAAGTGATCATCGCTGCCCATGAACATCACTAACCCCGAAGGAGTCATTGAGCCGTTGCCGACCTTTTGGGAAAAAATCACCTCTTCTCTTGAAGGCTCCAATGTCGAAACAGTCCGGGAACACCGCTGATGGAAGTTGGTTCCACAATTTCACTGTACGTGGCAGGAAGTGGCTTATCACACAAATATTTGCCTTTACTGGGAAAGGAACCCGGGACCGCTAGCTTCGTAGGAAGAGTCACTACCAAACTAGGCTAACCGCGCGGCCGCGTCGTCAATTTATTATTCGTCGTATTTTTTCTTATAAAGATTGCTGTTCAATTTAATGAAGTAAATATTTCTACTCTACAATTATATTAAAAATTGTTCGTTTCTTAATAAATAAAATAAAAACCTAGAATTATTATTGACCCATAAAGATTATGGATTAAGTTTCAATGTATCTAGCATGACTAATCAAGAGTTTTTATGATGAGACATTTCTTAAAAGGGCATAAAGTTCTTTCACTTTTAAGCAAAAACCGCAATGCACAGTCGGGCACGTAATGGATACACGGATGAACACTAGTTTAATTAATTCGGCACAGTCAGGCCGCCACTTAAGCCTGCACCCGATGATTGATCGTGACATGCGTTTTGCCCGCGTTCGATTAGCATATTAATTAGTGTGTCAGGTGTTGTCTCCATTGTGATTATGTACAGGCTGCTTGTTGTTAATGTGAATGGTAATTAGAACATGGTCTGAAATGAAATTAATATGAGTTTATTTGATTAATTTAAGCGAGGTTGAAAGTACCGAACATATGCATTACCTAACTATATATTTGATGGGTCATTCCACGACATGTCATTGTAATAAACTATTTTGAAGTAATGCTTAACCAGGTGCCAATATCCTTAGAAAACTCTTAAAAATGGAAGTTAAGGAGACTGAAGCCTTTATGAATATAAATGAATAGTCTTTAATAACACTGTAATTATTTTGACTCTTTAAAATCCCCCCAAAATCCGCCATCAAATCCGCCAGCTCTAAGAAGTGGCTGAAGGCAGTTGTTTGAAAGGTGCATGTATAAATCGTGGACATGCGTTGTCAAAAATTCTGAACATAGTTCGTTTATACTATACAGCTATGTTATCTTAATAAGATTTGTCTCTTATTTCGCCCTACTATCATAAATTGACCCGTACAGTCATAGGCATTATACCTATGTCCTTAGCAGAGATGCGTCGAGTACGACCAAACACACACGACTAAGTAGTTCATAGCGGGTCTAGTTAGTATTACGGTGACGAGGTGTCATTTAACCTTTTGGCTGCATGTCTGAGAAGTAACACGAATTTCAACTTTAAGTCAAGGTAATGACGGATTTTTTTACCTTTTAGCCGCTGACGGCTGCAGCTGACTATGGCGGTCAAAAGGTTAAAAGAATCACACCCCAGAATTCAATCCTGCTCCAATCGCCATTATCTTACCTTGCGAAGCATTTCCTCGAGCGACTCCATGTCGATGTCGGCGGAGGCGGGCTCGCCGCCCGCGCTGCCGTTCTCCCCGTTATTGTTGTTCGTCATAGGTGAGCCGCACCCCACCGCGCGCCGCGGCACAACATGTGAATTCGACGCACATACACCGCCACTTATTAACCAATTTTATTCATTTGACACTTAAATTTAAAATTTCATCGTTCTGTTGGTACAGGTTTTAATACCGGCTGGATGAGACTTTTTTACTGGAATAAAATATTTTTTGAGATACGAATAAATATAAATGAAAAGAGAATCGGCTAATTACTTATTTCATTATACCCTAGTCGATCTTGCTTGATCCTTGAGATTGACAACATTTTTTTAAGTCAAAAGTTCTGTCGTATACAGCCAAGTCTAATGTGCCACAATAGTGCCAAATTATATACAAAACAGGATCTGTATAATCTTAAACAGTTTCCAGTGTATTTTTAGCGTAATACCTTTTAGTATTCGATTTAGTACAGTCCGTTTTTTAGACATTTTAGTCAAAAAAAACGCATGTGTCTGATCTGTCTAACTAGTACGAGTGCCGATACCTTGTATGGGCGTGTTTCCTGCTAATCAGTTCCTTGTTTCCGTTGTTTTATCTTGTAATTGTTGCTTGTTTTTGTTAGTTATTCATCACACAATACAATTAAAACCATAGTTCCTTACATTAATTTGTTCTCATGTCAATTATCGAAATCTTTTTGTCGACAAACCTCTTCCTTACTCGATATATGGCCGAATTCACAAACTCCACTTAGGCATTTGAATAGAGATTAAATAGTTAAATGTCCCTCAACTAATCAACCCATACATAAACGTCACTTTAATTAAAGATCAATTTGAGTGGTCTTTGTGAGTTTGCCCAAAAGACTAGCGAACTATCTTTTGCGAAACGTCGCCATATATGATCAGCTCGGTCCATTTTATCTAATTCGGCGAGAGGCGTAATATATAAGCATCTTGACGTGACAGCGACTTCATGACAAGGATATATCAGAGTGGAATTTATGAGTGTCACTCGGATCAAGCTAGATCGACTCGATATAACACATTTCTTGTACAAATGTGAAAACAAGAAAAATAAAGTTTTAAAGAAAAGAAAATCGATGCGACCAAGAATAAGTTGAAAAATAAAACAGAAATGACAGATAAGAAAATAAATTTCGCCTTTGAATTTAATAACTCGGGAATGTTTTCGATTCTGAAAGCCAGACGTCTAGTCAAGGATAAAGGCTGGTCTAAAAGAAAAGTACGATACAAAGGCGTAATAAAATGTTGACGAACATAAAAACGATTTTATACAAAGCGAGGCTCTTAAAGCGATTAGGAGAGTTGATGTCAAAGAAACGGTTAGTTCACTACTCTACAAGCATTTCTTTTATGTTAGGAATACTTAAATGTGCCTTTTGTACGATGTTCGTAAGACGACAAGATCTTTCCAATTGGTCCCTGACGGAGTCAGTTTAACAATAAAAATATGTTAACATTTTCGCCAACTTGACAGGTTTCCGACTTTAATTGATTGGCAATTAACGGTGTTTAACTTCAACTGTGTTTGTAAAATGTTTGATTGTTTCATTGATCCATACGATGTATCACAATCATCATGATTTCAGTCGAAAGACGTCCACTAACGGAACAATGATGGACTGATGGCGCACTAATTATGCATGCATACAATTATGAAATTCGCTAAAAATAAATCAATAGAAAATTAACGTCTACTATCAATCTAAAACGCCTTAAATATCTTGCTATAAAAGGATCGACGTGCGTACTTTAAAAATAATTTTAAGGGCTTTCTCTAAATATCTATATCAAATACATCTAGTTCCTTTCCTATGTCTGTGTGTAAGTTTTAATTAATGCTGGGTATTCAAATAGATAATTCATGTGACCACTATTTTTCCGGCATTAATAATTTTCAGGTTCACGGTTGGAAATATGACTCAAATTCTATTATAAAACCGAAAGTTATTAACGTATACAGTTACGAAACATCAGATCATAATGTGAAACTAAACATTCATCATTCATCATCCACTGCTGGACAAACGCTCTCATCCAATGACTAGTTTAAAAACACATGAGTGACACTTCAATAGATGCAATATTTGTCACGTCTATAACAAGTACCTATCGACTTAATTTCGTAGCTCGGCTGGACAAACAGAGATAGCTAGAAGGCTGCGTGTGTCGGCGCATACATTAGCGGGATTGGATGATTTGCATTGCGAACGCGGAAAGGGAGGAACAATTGACTAAATATGATGACGCGTTATATTTGAAGATAATAAAATCGAAAGACCAAAACGAGATAACAAAACGGAGGAAGAAGTGAGATGGCTCCTCACATAATTTTAAGGACTTTGTTGGCACGTTTCTCGAATACCGTGCGTTGTATTCGAGAAACGTGTAACGTGTATCATGGGAAAAAACTATTAAATCTTTTTTCTTGATATGCCAATAGAACAAGAGCACAAAATGATTCTCGATAAAATACGCAGCGAAAGTAGTACTTACTACTTTCGCTGTGTATTTTATAGACAATCAGCTAAAGAAAACTCGTCATTTCACTACCCTCGGCTATTGTCGGGAACTCTTGGTTGGTCTCGATACATCGCCAAGTTCGATTAGCTTAATTATTTGACGTTGACAAAGTCTGTTTGTTTTGTTGTTGGTATGCAACTTCATTAGTGTTTTTACTGGAACTGAAAGTAAAAATGACATTTTATTCACGCAAGCGAAGCCACAGGCACATCTAGTTTGAAAATTAATATGTATATTCGTTGATAAAATATGAAAGTTACATAATAATACTAAAGAAAAATAACATGGCAGAGTTAGGACACAAGATGAAATGGCGTAAACATGGTAATTCAACAGCGAAACCAGGAGCCAATACTAAAATAACCAGACTAAAGATAAATTAAAGTAAAACTAACGCCTTGGTTTTCGGCCTCGAGCCCATGAATTGAGATAATCTGCTGATTGGATAAGTTATTAAAGATATCAGAATCAAAGGGATCAGTCTAATAACTGAAGTGCTTCTAATTACACTGGTCAACCGTGGTTTTGTTGCCCTCGATATTAACTAATTTCGAGTAATTTGATGCCAACAATTAATGGAACAGTGAATGATTTTGTAATATTGGCTCTTGTTTTCTTTAAAACTAAAGTTCGTCCTCTACATAACAAAAATAGATACACCAAAAACATGAAAAAAATCATGAGCCAATTCAGTACCTTCATGAATATACCCGTAAACTGTGTACTTGAAACAAGAGACATCCGCAAAGATATAAAGGGCAACAAAAAAAAATTTTTTTTGGTGACCTTTGTTATTTGTGCGTTGCGTCCTCTCATACTATATCACTATCCATGAAACATAGGTAAATTGTAAAACGGAACAAAATATTTGAAATGGCAAAAACAAATTCTAAATGAATGTTGGCATCAAACAGGTTTTAATTAAAATAGCTCAACCCCACGACCCCAAAACAAACATCTGTTCGAGACAATGCATAGATTGAGTTTGAAGATAAATCTCTTGATCTCAATATTATTTAAGGACTTATTTTGTTAATTTTCGGCAGTTCGTATTATAAGATAAATAACAGTACCCTAGATACGAAATTGGCACCGCGAACAAACCCTTTAACACAGTAAGTACGCTTTCTTTTGTTATTTCTTTTGCGCTACTTTTTTGTCTACATAAATAGACATATATGACCTAACGGACAGTCGGTTATTTTAAAATCAACATTCGATTTATTTAATCGATTTCAATTAGTTTCATTTACTGCCTTTGACATCAACACCAATTGTCTGCATTTAACTCATGTTGGTTTTTGACGAGCGCATTCAATAATTCTAAATTCTTGTATTTTGTAGTAGAAGTAGTAGGGATTCGTGGCTTCTGGCGCACTTGGCGCCAGTCCCCTGTGTTTGTGTTTGCGCGAGGTTCCAAACCTAAAAAAAAAAAAAAAAAAAAAAAAAAAAAAAAAAAAAAAAAAAAAAAAACAGCCCCCCATTTGAATCGATTGCGCTAGGTCCCGAGATCATATCTCTAGCGGTTTCGAAGATAGGTTTTTTGTTCTGATAGTCCTGAGATCATTACCTAATTGCTAATCACGTTGAAGCCCTCGGGCTACTAATGACATAATCGGCTGGTTTCCGTTCACCTCTTAATCACCCACCCTCATTAGTCACGCGTTCTCAATATTTTGTTATGATACTTTTTCTATTACTTTAACTATGTTGCTGTTTTGCTACCCAGTTTATCGCCATTTGAATCGATTGCGCTAGGTCCCGAGATCATATCTCTACCTAACTTACCAAACTTTCCTTTAAAAAAAAGTTGACTTCTTATCACCCACATTACTGACGATTTCTCAATATTGTGTTATGATACTTCATCCGATACTTTAACTATGATTGCTCGTTTGCTATCTTGTTTAATTTTGATTACTAACGATTTTGAGTAGTATAAGAACCATATGTCTTTGACTTTCTATACGAAGTTGTGTTTTAACTCTTGCCATCACAATACCTAATACGTAACTCCAGGACCTCTCCACATTATTTAAAACAGTGTCAATCATAAGATGGATATTATTAAATGCAAATTAAACCAACTCTTGGATCGTCTAAAGTTCAAAGACATGAAACTTTGTGTTGCTACAGACTATGGAGATAGACCATGTACCGTTTACATACCCCTAACTAAAAAGTATTGTGACATACATCATAACCTGATGAAACTCACCTGCCAAACTTACCATTACTATAACGAGCACTACACACATGTCAGTCAGAGTGTCGTCGCTGAAGTAGAACTTGCCATGCGTCGTGCATACGAGAAACGTTTCGCCCTAACGCAAGACCCTGGACACGAGCAATGGATCAGACACTTGGAACGTTTGTCATGCGTGGAGCCCACGACTCAATCGCCAGAGGAATGGCTGTACGAGCTGAGCGAGGAAGTGAAACATGGAGCAGTCGATTTATACGCGAAAGTGATATATGAACTAAATTTAGATGTAAACATTAATAATTATTACAGTAACAAATCTGGTGCAAGTGATGATCGTAGTACAAGTGGATATTCATCGGATATCATAAGTGAAAACTCAGACTACACACTAGACCTAAGAAAAACTGTCATAAACACTATATACTTTGAACATCTTGTACAATCGATGTATGATCAACGAACGTATGATTTACATAAGATGCTACAAAAGTCTTTAACAAATTTAATTAGATTGTAGCTTATATAGTGACTTTTATTGTTTTTACAACTGTTAGCTGTAAGCATATTGTATGTGTAACCAGTTTCTTATTAAATGTATAGTATAAGATATCTTTTCCATAATGTATTTTATTTTCGGTCGCAATATGCGTATCATACTGTGCCTAACATGTTTCATTGAAGGTTTAAAAACTTGGCTGGTAATTAAACTTATTCTACGCGAACGGAGTCGCGGGCACAGCTAGTAATCTAATAACGTAACTATACCTAACTAACCTTAAAAAAGTTCACTTCTTAATCACCCACCCACATTACTGACGATTTCTCAATATTGTGTTATGATACTTCATCCATTACTTTAATTATGTTTGCTCGTTTGCTATCTTGTTTAATTTTGATTACTAACGATTTTGAGTAGTATAAGAACCATATGTCTTTGACTTTCTATACGAAGTTGTGTTTTAACTCTTACCATCACAATACCTAATACGTAGCTCCAGGACCTCTCCACATGATCAATATGGATGTGAGTATGCATATTTATTCTTTTTCATTTTGTACTTTAACTAAATTATTTTAGTGTTGAATATGTGATATTTAATTGCGTACTAATTTTTTTCTGCATTCTTTGTTATAGCTCACATGTTCTATGGATAACACCGTGGATTTTGAGGAAAATACTTACAAAAGCTACTATTTCCCGGCATCCGACGACGAAGAAAAGGTAGAATCCCCATACCCAATCAAGAGACCTAGGACTGAATCTCTGGATGAGTTCTTCGAAGAGCCTAAGAAGAAGAAACCTAAACTGCGTATGTCTACTGTGGGTCGAGCAACGAAAGATGGGATGTCCTACGTGTCATCAAACAAAGATGATGGATCCACAGCTACACATCTAATCAAAATTGAGATTTATGATTTAAAAAAATTGTCAAACGTCCCAGCAACAGAACATTGGAAATATCCCGACGTGCGTGTAAAACACTACGTCAATAATAAACTTAATAGTGGTTGTAGTTACCACAAGCAAACTCGAAAGTTAATTTATGATATGACTAAAGAGATCTCAAATGCACCCGATTGTAAAAAATATACGTTTAAACATGAAATTTTATACGAGCCTCCTGAAAAAAATGAAAACAGGTAAATAAAATTTCAGTTTCCTTTTTTTGTTTTCGTGTTAATATTGCCATATATTAATATTTTTGTTTCTCTGTAGAGTACAAATCGGAGGAGGTTTAAAACGCGTGGCTGATGTAAACACGCAAAATGATGCGAATAGAATACGACGTATAAGCGAGCCGACTACTTCAAGAGATCATGAACCATCGGTTGGTTCACCAGCTTTTGAAGATAACATTGATATGGTAGAATGTGATGTATGTAAGATACCAATTAAAAAAAGGTATTTAGCGAATCATAATAGGAGTAATTCTCATAAAAATAATGCGTTACGAATTCATCACAGTTTTCCAAATGTTACGCTGATTGAAACTGCGTTTGGAAAAAGAATTTACACGTATAGAATCACGCCACTTTCTTATAATGACGAACTTTTGTTATTTGATTTATTTTTTGCATCTGTAAAAGATACTTTGATTAATTTACACAAAGAGAGCATCGAAAACTTAAAAACGTACAAAGTAAATTTTATATTACATGCTAATTTTATCCAGCAGTGTAAAGAATTAACGAATGCATTTGATTTCCAAACAGAAAACTTCATCATAAACGAGTCTGAGGATTTGAATAGCTTTGTTAGATCTTTACAAGAAACTCTGACAAATAAAATCAATGATTTTGAAAAGAAAGATAGTGGCTGGAGTATTCAGAACATAATTAGCATGGATATGAATGTGAATAAATTCAACCCATTACGCGGCTCTAGGATGAAACCATCACCAAAGCTAAAAACCATCACCAAAGATAAGAGTGTAATCAAAAATAATCATAGGTAGTCATAAGACCTGTTTGTTTAATAAATCAATGTTGGGTGATTTCTTGTTTATGGTTTGTACTGAGATGTATAGGGTTAGATGTATTAATTAGTTATAAAGGTTTAATTTAATAATAAATATTCTACGTGTAACCAGTTTCTTATTTAATTTATAATATACGATATCTTTCCCATAATGTACTTTATTTTAGACTGCAATAGACGCGTCATACTGTGCTTAACATGTTTCATTTTGAACACCCTTTTACTGCTATTGTAGCTGGTCCTAGCGGCTGTGGTAAATCAAATTTTGTGTGTAATTTTTTGAATAACATAAAACAAGTTTGCAACCAAGAATTTCATAATGTTCTATGGTGTTACGATGAAATGCAACCATTATACAACTTAAGCGGAGTTAACTACTTTCAAGGAATTCCTGACTTGTCAATGTTTGATGGGAAATTTTCTCAACTCATTATAATTGATGATCTTATGAGAGAATCTGATGGTCGGATAGTTGATATTTTTACTAAAGGGAGTCATCACAGAAATTTAAGTGTATTTTACATCACACAAAATTTATTTCATCAAGGAAAAGGACAGCGTGATATATCTTTAAATTCAAACTATATAATTTACTTTAAAAATCCACGAGACAAAACACAAATACGTTTTCTTGCTCGTCAACTTGTACCAGAGAACTCTAAATTCGTTGAAGATGCCTATAGAGATGCCACTAACAAACCGCATGGATATTTGATGATTGACTTAAAGCAAAATACAAATGATAATCATCGTTTTAAAACAAATATCTTCCCAAATGAATACACAGTGTGCTATATACCCAAGAAGGGATATAAATATACCAACTCAGAAATAATAACTGTCATTGATAAACAATGAAACAACGAGTTCACACACACGAAGAGTTTCTAAGAGCGTTACATTTTTTAAAACCTAAATTTCGAACAGCTTTATTGAAAACTTGTGATGAGAAAGAAATTAATTGCATTTGTGAGTGTATTTTTAATGTTTTAAAAGGTAATATTCCATTAGAAGAAAAGCAAAAAAGTAAATTGAACAAATATAAAAAAATACTTAGAAAACTTGTTAAGAAAGGGAACAATAAAATAAAAAAAAATATTATAATACAGAAAGGCGGAGCTTTCTTACCTATTATTCTTGGTTCAATTTTAAGTACATTGTTGGGTTCACTGGTCAAGTAATTATGGATAATGCAAAAAAAATGATATTAATTGAGCCTGAAGTAATAGAAAAACTTAAAAAAGCCAATACTAATATTAGTGTTGATAATTTGTCACATCTTGATGAAGAAATGCAAAAAGTTTTAAAAAGCAAATTAAAAGACAGAGAAAAATGGTCACTTTACTTACAAACACTTCAAAGATATTTATATTTTATCGGTAAAGAGAGGGAACCTATTAAAATATCCATACTAAACAACGATAATTCAGAAAATATGGAAGTGAATCCAAAAATAGAAAAAGCAACACACGAAGAAAGTGTTGCTGGAAATATTATACATGAAAAAAATAAAGATATTTATGTTAAATCACAGTTACTTCAACTCTTACCAAAGACATTTAAATTAAAAGGTGAGCTTTTGATAGATATACTTTTAAAGAATAAAGATACTATTTATTGGGATGATAAAGGTACTGTTTTTATAAATAACAAAGAGGTTTATAAAAGTAATATCGTAGACTTGCTTAATGATGTTATAAGACCACTCAAGAACAGTTCTCCGATTGGTTGGGTAGACTTCGCAGCTGCTTTAAAAGATCTACACGTACCATTAAGTTATATAGGCAATCCGAAAAGATCAACGTTCCTAAATGTGATGTCAAAATCTCCAAACTTCGGTAAAACATCGGAAACTTCCGAATCTGTAACGACCCCCGTATATTCTTCACCAGTATCAAGACGAAAATCAAATAAAGAAGACGTTCCAAAAAGAAAAATTGACTGGGAGAAATGGACCCCTTATTAGAAATAAATGACATTTATTATGATGTATCCAACCCCGCTGGTTACAGTGGTTTGAACAAATTATCAAAAGCTATGAAAAATAAAATATCTAAAGAAGATACAAAGAAGTGGCTAGAATCACAGGATACTTATACTTTACACAAACCTGTACAGCGTCGATTTCCAAGAAACAAGTATATTTTATCTAATTTTAATGATCTTTGGCAAGCTGATTTAAGTGATATGCGAACATATAGTGAATTTAATGATGGTAATAAATACATATTATGTGTGATTGATGTCTTTAGTAAGTATGCATTTGCTAGAGCTATGCAAAAAAAGAATTCAGATACTGTAAAAAAATGTTTTGAAGAAATATTTTCCGAAGCAAAAGCTACCCCGAGACATTTACAATCTGATAAAGGTACTGAATTTATATCCAAAGACGTAGGGAAATTATTAAAAAGTTACAATATAAATTATTATACTACGAATAACCCCGATATCAAAGCAAGTGTAGTGGAAAGATTTCAGAGAACATTAAAAATGAAAATGTGGCGTTATTTTACACATAATAACACATATCGTTATGTGGATATTTTACAAGATTTGCTTTACTCATATAACAATAGTTTTCATAGAAGTATTAAAATGCGTCCGTGTGATGTTAATAATAATAATA
The DNA here is from genome assembly GCA_947859335.1 of Tortricodes alternella. Classification (NCBI taxonomy): domain Eukaryota; kingdom Metazoa; phylum Arthropoda; class Insecta; order Lepidoptera; family Tortricidae; genus Tortricodes; species Tortricodes alternella. The sequence goes on along the minus strand of OX401968.1, from coordinate 19,131,391 downwards.
TTATGACAGTTTGGCGTAATCTATATAGTAAGTTAAGTCTAGAAAAGTGTCAGTCCAGTAACGTCATCAAACATAAATATGAGATTGGAGACTATGTTAGAATCACAAAATATAAACACGTATTTCAAAAAGGATATGAATCAAATTGGAGCGATGAAATATTTGTAATTACTTCAGTTGTAGAACGATCACCATGGGTTGTGTATACTCTAAAAGATATGCAAAATGAACCTATCATAGGGACATTTTATGAAAAAGAATTACAAAAAGTTATTTATGACCCAACAGCAAAACACAAAATAGATAAAATCATAAGCACTCGTTACTCAGGTCGCAGAAAAGAGTTGCTTGTGAAGTGGAAAGGTTATCCAGATAAATTTAATAGTTGGATCTTGGCATCAAATCTAGACAAGTCATGAATAACGGAAGTTTTTATTTAACTCTACTTAGCAACAGCTCTTTTTTATACTTCCCTGATAACAAGACAACACATTTTTCTACAAAATTGCCTAAATCTATAAAGTTAGAGGGAGGGGAATGGTCAGTGGGGGTTGTAGAGTTTCAGTATCCTTGCACTATGTTTACTGTTCAAGAAAATAATAATATCATGTATATAACTAAAAGAATGGCGGTTCCTAATGAAAAAGAATTAACCGTAGTCACTTATAAAAGTCACATACCTGCCTCCAGCTATGACAATATTGATGATGTTATAACAGCACTGAACTCAAGAGAAACTTTTAAATTGAGACACGACAAAATTTCGAAATTTATAACTCTTACTGGAGATGTAAGAAACCTAATATCATTGAAGTTTTCCACAAAATTGAGTCTTCAACTTGGATTTGATCCACATACTAACATAGCGGTGAAACAATATAGCAAATTTCCGGCAAATATATATTTAGGTTTACCATCTCAGTTACTTATATATTGTGACATTGTAGAACCTCAAATAGTTGGTGATGTTATGTGTCCTTTATTAAGGTTAGTTCCATTAGACCCAGTAAAATATGCATATGGATCGAATAAAATGCATGTTTTTTCTCAGCCGCACTATATTCCAATTATGCGCAGAGAGTTTGATACAATTGAAATAGATATAAGATCGAACACTGGAGAATGTATACCATTTCAATTTGGAACGAGCTGTATTAAACTACATTTCAAGCGTAGATAAAGCCATGTACTCAAAATATATAAGCAACGGTAATTGTCCATATCAGCACTACTATACTAATCAGGCTGGAACGGGTATTGGAATAATTTACAGAGGTGTACCACATCAACGTGGACATGGTATCGGAAGCTTTTTAGGTGGATTATTTCGATCAGTTCTACCTTTGTTTTCAAGCGGAGCCAAAGTAATTGGTAGAGAAGCGTTAAATGCTGGAGTAGGACTTTTGACTGACATGGTACATGCAAAACCTTTAGATGAGTCCGTTAAAACACGCTTTAAGGAAGTTACATCTAATTTAAAAAGGAAGGCCGATGAAAAATTAGATAGAGTGATGATGGGATCAGGGCATAAAAATAAAAAGACATGCTTGAAAACCCTCATTCGTTCGGGAGGATCAAAAGGGAGAACAGTGAAAAAAAGTAAAAAGAACAAAAAATTTAAATTTTGACGATATATTTGCATAAAGATAAATATTAGTAATAATATGGCGTTTTTACATAATCATTCTTGCGAATGTGCTAAGTCTGAATTGGATTTGTTTGCTTTACCATCAACACAAACAAGTATAGAAAGTGGACAATGGATTCATTATAAAACTATTTCATCTCTTAGTGATGATGGGCCATTAGAATTTCAAGTTCCTGGATCTGGTGATGATTACATTGATTTATCACATACATTACTTCATATAAAGGCAAAAATAGTGAATCTAGATCTAACTCCTCTTGCTGATACAATTGTGGCACCAGTTAATTATTGGTTGCATTCACTTTTTAATCAATTAGATGTTTATTTTAATCAAAAACTAATATCACCACCCAATAATACATACGGATACCGAGCTTATATTGAAGCGCTACTGAATTATGCTCCACATGCAAAACAATCGCATCTTACGTGTGGACTATGGTATGAAGACACAGCTGGAAAAATGAACAACGCTGATGAAACTAATAAAGGTTTCACACAGAGACAAACATACGTTAATAAAAGTAAAGAAGTGGAAATGGTTGGACATTTACATGGGGATATATTTAATCAAGAAAAGTTTTTGGTTAATGGAGTAGAAATGTGTATAAAACTTATTCGATCAAGGGAAAGTTTTAATCTTATAGCTTCAAAAAATGATATTAAAGTCAAAGTATGTATCACAGATGCTACGCTTATGATTCGTAAATGTCGAATTAGTCCAAGTATACTGCTTGCTCATCAAAAAGTATTAGCTAGTACAACTGCAAAATATCCAATCACAAGGGCAGAAGTTAAAGTTTTAACAATTCCTTCTGGTATACAGGGTAAGACCATTGATAATGTTTTTCTCGGACAGATACCTAAACGGTGTATTATAGGCTTCGTTGATAATACTGCTTTCAATGGTACTTTTACTAAAAATCCGTATGACTTCGATGATTTTGGTATAAACACATTTAGTTTATACATAGATGGTATGCAAATCCCTTCAAAGGCGTTACAACCATCATTTCATAATCAGAATTATACTCTTATGTATCATACAATATTCTCAGGAACCGGTATCCACTTTTCAAATGAAGGTAATGGCATTAGTAGGGAAAATTACCCCAAAGGTTATTGTTTAATGGCTTTTGACTTAACACCTGATTTATCTGCGAATTCATCTTCACATTGGAATTTAGTTAAACATGGGTGTGTTAGGATGGAAGTAAGGTTTGAAAAAGCCCCAAGCCAAACAATTAATTGCATTGTTTACGCTGAATTTGATAATATTATTGAAATAGATAAAAACAGAAATGTAAGTGTAGATTTTAGTAGTTAAGTACTGATTATATAAGATTTGTTACCATTTTAGTTTAGTTATTGTATAACGTTCTTTAATATAAAGTGGTCATAAGAAACTATTATGAATTCTATAGAAATAAGTAAATATTTAAAAAAAATACATCATTCCTTGATTTCGAATGTATTTGCTGCTAATCGCTTACCAATACATATGACGACTCCTGTTTATTTGATAAGTAACCTAGATCCTGATAGTAAACCAGGATCTCATTGGATTGCAATATATCTAAGTGCAGATGGTGTTGGAGAATACTTCGATACTTTTGGTCGCAAGCCTGAAGGTTATCATTTATCTTTCTTGAGACGGAATTCAAATAGGTGGATTTATAACAGTAAAGTTATTCAAAATATATTTTCATCTCTTTGTGGTGAATATTGTTTGGTGTATTTATATTTAAAATATAGGGGTTTTTCTTTAGACGAGTTTGTCAATATGTTTAAGAAAGATTCATTTCAAAATGACTTTTTGTTGAAAGAAATGTTTAAGCTCTTATATGCATAGTTTATGTGTGACCTGTGACCAATGTATTTAAATCATTGTATATTTTTAATTTTTAAATAAATCTGTAATACATACTAATAAAAGCAACGTTTTATTTACTACCATGGTGATTATTAAAATAAAAAATAGAATAGTTGGAAACACTTTTATTAGACCTTATGTTTAAACGTATATTTTTTACAATCGGGTGCATTTGAGATCTCTTTAGTCATATCATAAATTAACTTTCGAGTTTGCTTGTGGTAACTACAACCACTATTAAGTTTATTATTGACGTAGTGTTTTACACGCACGTCGGGATATTTCCAATGTTCTGTTGATGGGACGTTTGACAATTTTTTTAAATCATAAATCTCAATTTTGATTAGATGTGTAGCTGTGGATCCATCATCTTTGTTTGATGACACGTAGGACATCCCATCTTTCGTTGCTCGACCCACAGTAGACATACGCAGTTTAGGTTTCTTCTTCTTAGGCTCTTCGAAGAACTCATCCAGAGATTCAGTCCTAGGTCTCTTGATTGGGTATGGGGATTCTACCTTTTCTTCGTCGTCGGATGCCGGGAAATAGTAGCTTTTGTAAGTATTTTCCTCAAAATCCACGGTGTTATCCATAGAACATGTGAGCTATAACAAAGAATGCAGAAAAAAATTAGTACGCAATTAAATATCACATATTCAACACTAAAATAATTTAGTTAAAGTACAAAATGAAAAAGAATAAATATGCATACTCACATCCATATTGATCATGTGGAGAGGTCCTGGAGCTACGTATTAGGTATTGTGATGGTAAGAGTTAAAACACAACTTCGTATAGAAAGTCAAAGACATATGGTTCTTATACTACTCAAAATCGTTAGTAATCAAAATTAAACAAGATAGCAAACGAGCAAACATAATTAAAGTAATGGATGAAGTATCATAACACAATATTGAGAAATCGTCAGTAATGTGGGTGGGTGATTAAGAAGTGAACTTTTTTAAGGTTAGTTAGGTATAGTTACGTTATTAGATTACTAGCTGTGCCCGCGACTCCGTTCGCGTAGAATAAGTTTAATTACCAGCCAAGTTTTTAAACCTTCAATGAAACATGTTAGGCACAGTATGATACGCATATTGCGACCGAAAATAAAATACATTATGGAAAAGATATCTTATACTATACATTTAATAAGAAACTGGTTACACATACAATATGCTTACAGCTAACAGTTGTAAAAACAATAAAAGTCACTATATAAGCTACAATCTAATTAAATTTGTTAAAGACTTTTGTAGCATCTTATGTAAATCATACGTTCGTTGATCATACATCGATTGTACAAGATGTTCAAAGTATATAGTGTTTATGACAGTTTTTCTTAGGTCTAGTGTGTAGTCTGAGTTTTCACTTATGATATCCGATGAATATCCACTTGTACTACGATCATCACTTGCACCAGATTTGTTACTGTAATAATTATTAATGTTTACATCTAAATTTAGTTCATATATCACTTTCGCGTATAAATCGACTGCTCCATGTTTCACTTCCTCGCTCAGCTCGTACAGCCATTCCTCTGGCGATTGAGTCGTGGGCTCCACGCATGACAAACGTTCCAAGTGTCTGATCCATTGCTCGTGTCCAGGGTCTTGCGTTAGGGCGAAACGTTTCTCGTATGCACGACGCATGGCAAGTTCTACTTCAGCGACGACACTCTGACTGACATGTGTGTAGTGCTCGTTATAGTAATGGTAAGTTTGGCAGGTGAGTTTCATCAGGTTATGATGTATGTCACAATACTTTTTAGTTAGGGGTATGTAAACGGTACATGGTCTATCTCCATAGTCTGTAGCAACACAAAGTTTCATGTCTTTGAACTTTAGACGATCCAAGAGTTGGTTTAATTTGCATTTAATAATATCCATCTTATGATTGACACTGTTTTAAATAATGTGGAGAGGTCCTGGAGTTACGTATTAGGTATTGTGATGGCAAGAGTTAAAACACAACTTCGTATAGAAAGTCAAAGACATATGGTTCTTATACTACTCAAAATCGTTAGTAATCAAAATTAAACAAGATAGCAAACGAGCAATCATAGTTAAAGTATCGGATGAAGTATCATAACACAATATTGAGAAATCGTCAGTAATGTGGGTGATAAGAAGTCAACTTTTTTTTAAAGGAAAGTTTGGTAAGTTAGGTAGAGATATGATCTCGGGACCTAGCGCAATCGATTCAAATGGCGATAAACTGGGTAGCAAAACAGCAACATAGTTAAAGTAATAGAAAAAGTATCATAACAAAATATTGAGAACGCGTGACTAATGAGGGTGGGTGATTAAGAGGTGAACGGAAACCAGCCGATTATGTCATTAGTAGCCCGAGGGCTTCAACGTGATTAGCAATTAGGTAATGATCTCAGGACTATCAGAACAAAAAACCTATCTTCGAAACCGCTAGAGATATGATCTCGGGACCTAGCGCAATCGATTCAAATGGGGGGCTGTTTTTTTTTTTTTTTTTTTTTAGGTTTGGAACCTCGCGCAAACACAAACACAGGGGACTGGCGCCAAGTGCGCCAGAAGCCACGAATCCCTACTACTAGTAGAAGCATAAAGTTAAACCAACCAGAAACTTATTAAGAAGCAATGTGTTCACATCCAAGACATCCACTGCTGGATATGGTCTCCCTCAATAATCGCCATAACGACAGATTCTGTGCTGCTCACATCTAGCGTAGTCTGACAAACTTCACCAGAACCATTACCATGAGTTGCGCAAACCGCTCTCGCTAGCGTAAACTGTCGCTCGGTCCCTTTTACTTGTATCGGCAACAAGCAGTATTTCCGGTAGTTTACGCTAGCGAAAACGTTTTGCGCAACTCATGGTAATGGTACAGGTCGCCAGTCCACCGTGTCACCGTCGCCACTCAAGAACTCTCCGGCCCCATCGGCCATCTGTTCTCCGAGGAACCCACTGCCACTTAAGTTAGTATAGCAATTTTTTGGGCAATGTAGCAATGTATGAGGTAGGTGCAAAATAATATTTATAATTTTGTTTCTGTTTTATTAAGGCGAAGGGTATAATGTAATGGCGGGTACAATAACAATGGCCTAGGGTTACCACGACCGGTGTTCGATAATTTGTCAATATTATTATATCGATGTTGAAAAGCATAAACGTACGAAAAAAGCGTATACCTACGCTGACGCCACCTCGATTTTCTCTTTAGGCAATTGGAATCTGCAGAATTTCTAGGAATGTACTAAGTTTGATAGATCTAAGCCGAAGTATTTTGACTTTGGTGTATTATACTTATATGACTTTCTGTGAACTGCAGCGTTTTACGTTTTTCAGCGTCGAAATAAACTGGTATTTCAAGTTTTCAATACTATAATGAATTTATTATTACGGGATTGGTTTTAAAAAATGATGACCATACTTTTGTACAAATCGCGGTCTCAGAAGTACAATAATACACTTTGCGGGACCACCATCCCGCTAATTAAAGTGGGGGTAGCCAGACGCAGACAATTTACGTGCTGACACTGCATGAGCTAATGAAGTAAGCTATAGCTTAGCCGGTCTAATTGCAAATGTAAATAAGCTGTTAGCGTATTATGAGCAAGCTAAGCTAGCTTGATTTATCGAAGGTGCAGTGGCGCAGCGTGAGGTAAGCCTGTGCATGCTTTCTTAACTAAAACATTATAATATTATTAATTACTTCTTGTATTAACATAAAAACTGCATACTACATTATTTCTTTATGTAAATACAATATTTAACGAGTAATAATATAATGTTTAAAAATAGGAATGATACACCGGCTTACCCTTACGCTACGCCTCTGCGAAATTGGTAAAATCAAAGCTTTTGGGCAGAAAAATATGTTCATGCCACAACAAATATGACAAAGGATGTAATTAACTGTAGCCCCGCAAAGACCAGGGGTGTGATTCTCTAACGTGCGCGTGCGCAGCGGCTGATCAGCAAATAAACGGAACTGTTAATATAGACTGTAAGTATAAAGTCATTTGGTCTAAATTAGAATGTGTCCCTCATCGCCTATCTGTCGCTGCGTACGTTAGAGAATCACATGACAGGTAAGAAGATTCGTTAAATTCTTATTACCAGATTCTGAATTAAAATTTTTAAGTTCAATTCAAACACCACCCAAGTAACTTAAAACCATATATTTTCGTGCTTTACCATCGAAAATCGGCAAAACATGCACCATTTTGCACTCACAAAGGCCCGTCGCAAACGGTTCCAAGAGAGGGAATCCCGGGTATGAGCGATAATTATGTTTGCCCGAGCTCGCAAGGGTTGTTTGCGCCAGAAATTGTTTCACGACGTTTCCCAAGCACCTGTGCTTTATTTGACTATTACAAGTGAATAGATCCCAATTTTCAAAGATTTTACGCATGGTTGCCTGTATAGTAACCGTATATTACTATAACCCTGGAACTGTGCATTATAACGATATACGTAAAAGTATACTCTATTGCTGAATGTTAGCTAACATTCTATAAGTATTTATTGATATTAATACAGAGGTTGTGCCGTGAAAACGGAACTAACAGACAACAGACAATTTTTAAACGAGCTGGCATTTACTTACATACTGACTCCTTTTTACGGTTCCGTACCCAAAGGTAAAAAACGGGACCCTATTACTAAGGCTCCGCTGTCCGTCTGTCCGTCTGTCCGTCCGTCCCTCTGTCACCAGGCTGTATCTCATGAACCGTGAAAGTTAGACACTCGAAATTTTCACAGATAATGTATTTCTGTTACGGCTATAACGACAAAGACTAAAAAACAGAATAAAATAAATATTTAAGGGACTCCCATACAACAAACGTGATTTTTTTGCCGTTTTTAGGGTTCCGTACATCAAAAGGAAAAAACGAAACCCTTATAGGATCACTCGTGCGTCTGTCTGTCTGTCTGTCCGTCTGTCACAGCCAATTTGCTCCGAAACTACTGGACCGATTGAGTTGAAATTTGGTATACATATGTAAGTCGGTGACCGCAACACGGACGCGTAACGTAAATATATGAATTTTAAACATGGGGGCCCTTTTTGGGGGGTACATTATAAAATTAAAAAAAAAAGTTTTGCTACCTATATCGTGTGACATATTAAATGAAATAGGGCTTATAGTGAGGACCTTAAATATATTTTCTTTAGAATTTTAAATAAAACAGTTATTTAGGAAAATAGGCGAGAATTGACCATTCCCCCCTTTTCCGAAACTACTGGGGCTAAAATTTTGAAAAAAATACAGAAAATAGTTCTTCACCTATGGATTACAGGAAAACCTATAAGAAGTCTATGGTATTTAAAATAACCTAGTAAATTTCAGATAATCATGTACGGAACGGAACCCTCTCCACGCGAGTTTAACTCGCACTTGTCCGGTTTTTATAGATTGCGGTACGGAACCTTTCGTGTGCCAGTCTGACTCACACTTGGCTGGTTTTTCATATCACTTTAGGAGAATGCAAATTATATTAAAATAGATATGAGGTATGCAAGTTAAAGTCCTCAAACAGCAAATATTCAAAAGGTGTATTTACGTTACATAGCTATAGTAGCAAATTGAAAGCAGATATCTAGTTTTGCGGTGTAATGTAATAACGTGGCTCGGTCTCGATATACACAACACACAACTGCACAACTGCATACAGCTGCATTTATAGTGCAGCGTGGCCTTATTACGTTAGCGAGTGCATGCAATGCTGATAATAATGATAACTGTATATAATAAGAACTGAACAAGTACTGTGTGGATTATATTCTGCTCAAAGGAATGTGTGGATTAGTGCATGTCGCCAGTAAAACAACGTTTCGCCAGTAAAAAATTCCGACTAGGCTACAAAAATGTTTTCATACAATACGTGAATTTTTAGATTATAAAGAGTATTTTTTTTTACAAACTGAAATCAAATAAAATTATATCCTAAAATGTGCATGCCAACATTGGCTTAACATGTGATACTGATGTTATAATTATTTTAATTGTCAACTGAATGTACCTTCCATGTTTATGCAAATAAATTATTTGGATTTCTATTTTGGTGTTTTAAGTTGATGATAGATACAATGATAGAAAATCTTATTCTTATTATTATTATTATTTATTACCAGGCAAGCAGTTGTAGCAACTGATAAATGCCTGTATCCAGCTATTCTTTAATCAGGTGCTTATTTTATGAATGTTGTACTTATCCAGTCTATTCTTGAACTGATTGACATTCAGCGCTGAGACCATCTCCTTCTGGTAGTTGGTTCCACTCTTTAACCACTCTGTAATCTTGCATCATAAAATGTTTTTTATTTACACTCATGTCATAAAGCACTTTTAACGTCTTCAAAACCCGGGGGTAATAACTACTTTACCTCAACCCGTGACGCCGTTAGTTAAGCTATATGAAATTTCATAACCGCATCGCATAAATGTGCAGTTATGGTCTTTTCTTTAGATTCTTCTGTAGGACCCACGCCGTCTGCTCCTACAGCCCGCTCGCTTCCCTGAGCCTCTTCAACATGGTGGATACTTCCATGCTGATGATACTTCATTGTATTTGTACTTTATTAAAAACAAACACTAATACAGATAAAGTTTTGTGCATAATTCGTTATTAAAACACTCGTGGGATCCTATTATGAAACTCACCAGCGGTTCATTTCACAAACACCCACTCGTGTTTTAATAACCATTATTATGCAACAGTTGGATAAGTAACTATTGCTGTGCCTATTTTATCATAGTTTGGTACATCGCAGAATATTTTAAAATATATCCTTGTAGAAACAGAGATTATTTTTGGAACAACAATTACAAACATTCAAACAATCAACTTGACCTCATCTCGCTATATGAAGTTCAAGACAATGGATTTATCTTGACCACACGTGACACCAAGCTAGACAGAGCCGTAACACGTTGAAAGTGAATCTATTTTCGTTTATACTTGTATGAAGCTCTACTAGAAGCGATATGTAATATATTCCGTTTGTAGTTAATTAAAATTGAGTCTTATATTTTGCAATTTGGAGTCAAATTTCAATTGCACTGATAATGTTAAAGCATCGTATGCAAGCAAATATGAAAGACAAAAGGATTTCTGCCTTTCATCAGTTAGATTTGCACCTTAGCCAGTTGATATATGATCTTGTTTCCTGCAAACTTAGAGAAGGTATGTAATACCATCTGTTACACACACAATAGTTCGTTAAAGTGTCACTTTTTACTTTAAAAGGGGTTTGACATTTGCTGAATCTAGGATAGAATATGGGCGCGTTATGTCATTCGGAACTCTATTATGTTGATTTAGAAAGCATAATAGCTTGAAGTTGACAAAATATGTATTTTTACTGAACTTGAAGACTACCATACTACTTGAACCATAATTTCGTACAAATGTGGCTTGTCATCTTAATGTAAATTTTAGAGTTGTTAATGCGTAAACTACTAAAAAAAAATTTTTTCCTATTTATATTGTACATTGGCATAGGAATCTATTATAAAATAAACTACCTCGATTCATGGAACTTTAATCAAGCGATTCTGCACCTAATTACGTACATGTACGGCCCTTTTTGAATTGAAATGTGCTACCACCGGGGTCAATGACACTTGGCAACGGGATGACACTGTCCTGCAGGATATAGGGAAGTATGTATAAGGTTTGACAATTATTAGGTGATTATATGACATTGCCGCAGATTTAGTTAAACCATTTCAGACAATGAGATTGATATAAAATATTATCTAGTTAATCGCAAAATAATATTTGTTCATCACACTTGCTCGGAAAGGGTGTTATTGTACGCAAGCGTGTACAGCAGCTATAGCCGATTTACCTCCCACGGGAGTTATGGTTTTTGTATGGTTTATAACTCCCGCTGACGGCGGGGTGTGTGCACCGGGCCCAACGGGGTGCGCGCGCCGGGTCCGGTGGGGATCGTTTTCTTATAGAAGTAGTGCACAACGGACGCGACATACAGTAGGTATATTTTACCCACTATAATTCGCGGCACGTAAGTTGAACTTTGAATGCGCGGAACACAATTTCGAGTCTCAATGGAGGTGCGGTATGAGGTGCGACGTTTTTATTTCATACTTGTACCTGCGCAGACCGCCGCCATTTTAGTTCAAATTATACACCGGGGATTATAACCTTATAGGTTGTATTGTGCACGTCTAGCATAGCCCGGTACTTATTGGATTTTGTTCTACATTTGATAGGAACTTTTGACACTTGAAATCTTATCAAATTTAATAAAAAAATACTTAGTCTCTACTAGATATCTGCGGAGGATGGTTGGAGAACAAGACAGCGCCGCGTCCTGCAAATTTAAAATAATTTTGGGGAATTCGAGGGACCAGAGCAAATGTAAAGTACATCCAAACGCATTCCGTGTACTAATCATTGACAATTAGAGCTTAGCGTCGTGTCGACAGGACGTTATACAGCGTGTGTTGAATTATTTATAATCATTCAACCGCGAAACTAATGCAAGTTAACACCATGTAGTTCAACAGTAGGTACGTTTTTTTATTTTTTATTTTTGTATAAAAGATAGATGTGCATTTGACCTCTATCTCACCTGATGGAAAGTGATGATAAGGTCGACGATGGAGGTGTTTCCTATTCACTCTCTCCTTGAAAGGACCCAAGTTGCAGCGTTCTGAGAACAAGTCTGCAGGCAGGGAATTCTACTCATTAGCTGTTCGCCAAATAAATGTTGAACCGTGCCGCTTAAGAAATAATTAATATAGTGAAAATATTTGGAACGACCTGGATGGGGCTTGTGCAGGATCGTGATGGTAGTGTAAGAGAAAATGAAAATGAAATGAAATAAAAATATTTATTTTGCAAGTAGGCCACATGGGCTCTTTCACATGTCTGATTCTACCAGCGCTTCGCAAGGTGACATCTGCTGAGAAGAAACGCCGTAAGCAACGCAACTGTTAGTCTTTTTTCGACTTTGACATCAGAGTTTTATCTAAAAACTAGCAAAAAAAGTGCAACAAACAACCCTAATCGATACAAATGAATTCTAATAAATAACTAATAAGGGAGATGTATAGTCTCGGCGTCTGGACAAGTTAAGTGACTTAGACATGTATAAAGCCTCTAAGGGTCCTAATAATAATAATAATAAAAATAAAGAAATAAATTAACATCTGAATTGATTACCTAATCTAGGTTAAATGGAGATGTAGACAGTCTCCACGGTCAAGTATAAAGATGGAGATGTAATGTCTCCAAATATCAAAAAACAAAACAATTTGAAATAAAACATTTCGACTGTGGAAATTTCAAATGTCGTAAGGGACCTCCTCTGCTGCACTGGGAGTGAAGAAATAGCATAGAATGCGTGCAGATGCTTATCATCCTGGCAAGTCGTAAAAGTCGACTAAGGGACGGGTCCTCTCCAACATAGTGGACTATCTGTATGGGCGATGCCATACCATCTTAGGACTAATTAATCGAACGTGGCCACAAGTAATCTTGTGGCTCTGCCCACCCCATTAAGGATTTCAGGCGTGATGCTTTGTATGTAAGGGACATTTTGACATTTCGACAAAATGGCCCTTATTTCAAATGTCGTAATGGATATTTTGACATTTCCTTAAAGTGTCCCTTACGACATTTGAAATTTCCACAGTCGATTTCTTGTCCTAATAATACAAAGAGATACAGAGAAAAATCGGATGGTTGATTTATGTTGATGATACAGACACTAGCTAACTCGCCCTGGCTTCAATTTACAGTCGGCCTAAAGTACTTTAAAACGAGATTCCGCCGGCAAAGTAGTGGCAGGCGAGTACAAATATAAAGTGCATCCAAACGCTTTACGCGTACTAATCAGCTTATTGACAATTAGACCTTAGCGTCATATCGACAGGACGTTATACAGCGTGCGCTGAATTATTCATACTCATTCATGTAACCGGCGGTTTCTGCCGAACGTGCAAACAAACAAATAAATCATTAATTTTATGTTAAATGATAGAATACCTTAGTTATCGGTTTTCTATTAACATAACTAAGTCCTTGCTCTTCTTTTGGTGTAAAACCGTTTTCATAAGCTAGATCGTATACTTAGACCGCCACGTAGCTCTATTCGACATTGGTGAAAGGTATACAGAAACCGATCGTCACTATGGTAACGAAAGTCGCTATGTTTTGTCACTTTTTAACCGACTTCAAAAAAAAAGGAGGAGGTTGTCAATTCGGCTGTATTGTTTTTATGTTTGTTACTTCAGAACTCCGTCATTTATAAATCGATTTTGAAAATTCATTTTTGAATCGGTAGGTTATACCTCCAGTTTGGTCCCGTTGTAGTAAAAGTTGAGTTATGATGAGAGGATCTATGAGGAATCGATGGAACTCTTCAAATATTATAAGCAAGCATATAGCAATTTTAATATTTTCTATAATAACTCAAGCAGTTACGTTCCAAAAGCATTATTTGGTGAAGTGGAACTGTTGATGAAGATCACAGATGATCACCGGAACTCCTAAATGTTGAGTATTTCATGGTTGGCAATTAAATTGCTGTATAAAGTTCTGAAGCAACTTATGTCCATGTAGTAAAATTGAAGAACTAGGAGAAGTCCTCAACGATTGACATCCTTGCACCGTGGATAGCAACAGTTTATAAACGGTGATGAGCAATTGGCATTATGCTATTGTTACTTGATATAGTAAATGTGTGTCGTTAAATCACAGGATAATAAATAAAATGTCAAAAAAAAACTTTCTTTTCAATGGCTATTTGAAGTCGGTTTTTTATTTTATAAATTATTTCTAATGAGAACATCACAAAGTGAGATAAAGACAGAGCAAGCGATATGATATACTATAGCACTACGCAAGAAAACCCCTGGATTTCTCAGATTAGATGTGTAGTTGTGATGTTTATGGAATAAGTTTGTGTTTCATAGTTAAAACCACCAAACTTTAGCTTATTTATCTCACAAATCATATATCCTATATACTGTTCATGGTTGGGCGACTCTTGCTGTCAATATTACAGACAAAAAACTATAAGCGGCGGGACTATACGCAGACAAGGAAAATAATATCGAGCGCACCAATCCCAGCGCTTTTAAAGCCCCTCGCGCCCAGCAAGTTTGGCAGCTTCATTTGTTAGTACATACATACATATTATCACGCCCGAAATCCCTAATGGGGTGGGCAGAGCCACAAGACTACTTGTGGCCACGTTCGATTTATTAGTCCTAAGATGGTATGATGAACCGTATGGTGACAGGTGATCAGCCCATCGCCCATACAGATAGTCCACCATGTTGGAGAGGACCCGACCCTTAGTCGACTTTTACGACATGCCAGGATGATAAGCATCTGCACGCATTCTATGCTATTTCTTCACTCCCAGTGCAGCAGGGGAGTTTTGTTAGTAAAAGCGGTTTTTTTTAAATATGGTCTGTGCTTCATGGTAATATAATGCACGACTTATGTTCATAACGTCGTTTACAATTTCATTATAAAACTGCATAAGGTTACACAATTCCAAAATAAAATATTCTTAAAAGATAAAGAGTTCTTAAAAGTCCACGACTTAAAAAAGCAATACTTAACTTTAAGGCAAACAGCTTTGCGATCAGCCAAGCATACAATAAATACCAAGATTAAAGCCACAGAGCAAGTTACTTACGCAATTAATGTTTAGCAAGCCGCACGAAACTTTCCAGGTTCTTATGGCGTTTACTTTAGCTGTGATTCGGGCAAATAATACTTGGGTAGTTACCGGTGGCTGAATCGGAGTAAATTTGTTGTTAAAATAGCTTGAAGTTTTAACGAAGTCCCAATCGCTTTTTTAATAGTAAATATAGCTCGTTCAAGTTACATTTGTGAAAGATAAATATTTTAAAGATTTTGTACTTAAGAAGTTACCGAAATTGTGTTATCGTTGAATATAAAAACTTAACAGAATTTGACTTTAAGTACTTGAAGTACAGTAGAGTTGGAAAATTAGAGTGTTAAATCACTTTCAAGGAAGGACAGGGCAGGTGGGCCCCCCATTAACTGGACTAATTTTCAAGATCACTTGACAATTAATGCCGACTTTCTATAGTTAATTGTCCTTTCTTGTCAACTCTTCAAACTTTTTGAGTCTTTCGTCAATATCGCATGCAAATCGGGCGACCACAATGTAAATAGACGCTTAAACTACTAGTGTGATTAGACAAACGGTTTTCCACTGTCTATTGTTTAACGACCCGATCGGTCATATCAATTGGGAGCGTTATTCGCGACCGTAGTTATAATTAACGAAACGTTATCAGCAAGGGTTAAACGGCTGGATCAAAGCGTCCTTTTTATCTCCAAACCAGCTGATAACAATAGCAACGCTCAATTTAATTAATTCTCGCCAAAGTCCCTTTTCAACGGGATATCTTTATAAATCGAATGGTTCCCTACCCAATCTCCTATTTTACCCAATTTCGTATCACCAAAAAGAGCCGTGCGTTGCTTTACATAAAGTTTAAACTTCAAGCCAATGCAAAAGCGAGATACGAGATGTTTAACTGTTTGGAATTCAACATTTCCGTTTGACGAAGATTCGCGGGGACATTTTTTATGATGAAAATTGCTGGGAGCCGCCATTGTTGCGGACGTCTTTTGTTTTATTTGAAATTGGAACACGAGCTGTTGGATGAGAAGTTGAAATGTTTTCCAGGATTCTAATGGATTCTACTATTATACATCGCGGGTTGATTTGGATGAAAGAAATGTGTATTAACAAGAGCCGTCTTAACACTTTCATTGCCAATTGAAATCCGCCTGCATTATACAATGACAAGAGTACTGCCGGCAATGTATAAAATAGATATACATATTACTATAAATGGTAAACGGCAGCGTGCAAGCGAGCCAAGCGAGCGAGAAGGATGGGTTCGAACAGAAGCGACTCGGATAGGTTAGGTTCAGAAGCTTCGCTCCCGCCTTAGCCTTCGATGTTGGGTATTTTTTGTAACGACCCAGAAAATTTAACTTGCTTGTACGATGTTATGCTGAATAGACCAATGCTGTAATAATATTATGCCAAAGAAACGGGAAACCCTATTTTATATTTTATGCATTTCTTACATTATGCCGGTAAATAAATTACTTGCACACATGTCATGATGGAATTATTAATTACTGTTTTGGTCAATATTATTATATTATACCTATATAGCAAACAGCAAAAAGAGTCATTATATAATATATACATTTATAATAAACTTTTAAAATGCCTTTTTTTAGGCAAGTTCAATAAAAATATCTATATTTGACTTCACATTCCTTCTTCATCTCTCCTCAAAGGATTTACAAAGAAATAGAGAAGTTCACAAAGTTCTTGCTATTAATTAGCGGCAGTAACGAATGCGCTAAGTTCTGGCGGCGGGTTATTGAGTTCAGTTGCAACTAGTTGAGAGTCTGGGAGGAAAAATCGCTTTTCTTATCTATGATATAATATCCACTAATACTTAATTAATTTCTACAAAGTCGCCGCACTTAGGGGTGGTTTATAAAACACTGTATAGTCGAGTCGAAATTATTTATTTACACAGGCAAAGTACAAAGTTTGTTTGTTCATAAGTTTTGTAGGTTATGTTTACAAGAAAAAAAATATGTTCTAGCTGTTTTCCGCGACTTCGTCCGCGTAAAATTCGTTTTTTGCGATTCCCTTAGGAACTGCGCAAAAGTATCCTATTTCCTTATCATCATATATGTTATTTCTAAAAGGTATTTTTGTGAAGACGCTCTATATCTCCGTTAATTATTTACCAAAATTAATGATTTAAACGTCATTTTAAAGATTATGTTCGTCGCTTTGTCTTAAACATACAAAAATAGATTAAAATTAACGTTTTCGTTAAAAACAAAAACCAGGTCGTATCTAGTCTGCTAGGTTCTTAAGATAAGACATAATTCCAAAAAAAAATAACTGATTTGAGTTTAGTTATGACAGTGGCTAAAGCTAGTTTAACTTAACACACTCGTAAATATATGTCTGTGTTATTCTCATTTTGATTTTGTTTTATTTTTAGCCATGCCAAATTTTATTAGCGCGTGATGGTGGACTTATCGGCTGAGCTGATGTTGATACAAATTTGCTAACATTTTGGATATTGCTACTACTGGTATTAATGATTCATTTTAGAAAACGGTTTATAATAATAATAATAACCATTTATTTCAGGCAACATGGCCCATAAAATAAATACCTTAAAGACTAGCATACATTAGTAAAAATAAAACTATTAAATAACTAGGTGACACGTTTCGTCGTTTGGTTTATGCATAAATGAACGTAACGGAAAAAATACTTCTAAGTCGCATGAAAAGTAGGTGAAGTTTTTTTTATTTGTGTTCGTAAGACACGTCACAAGTTAACCTTAGCTAAGTTATTGCATAGTCCGATTAGCAAATAGTTAAACGTGGGAGCATTTCGGGGGCGTTGACCTACACCGCACACCCACAAGCCTAGCTGTCCTTTTACTTAATGTTTATTATGATCGAGTATTTCGTTACTCCTGCGCATATAAAGAGGCACAAAGCAATAAATATGTATAAGTATGTTCCCTCAGGAACCGGGGAATGTCACAGCCATTCAATGTGGATTATGTTGGTACTTATGGCAAATCTTTGAAGTAACTTTCTGCATTTATATAAGTGTAACAATAAACTGTAACATTGTTGTTGCCAAAATAATAATTACGGTATAAATCAATAAGATTGAAGCCATTTACGAAGTGAAGTGAAAAAAAAAAGTAAATTCCATTAGGTACTTGAAAGTTTTGCGTGCTTGTACTAAGTAAATATTTAAGATTTCTTAACAGTATATTTGTAAATAATACTTCATACTCACTTGACTAAAGCAAATCCAATAAGGGTTGTTATTGTTGATTATTCCTTTAAGGGTCTTCCAGTTACCTAAAGATATATTTTTTTACAATTTTTTTGCCTTCATTTTATTTTGTACTATATATTGGGCAATTAAGTCTTTAAGAGGCGTTAGTACTGAGCTGGCACCGTCGCATTTTTTAGATTATTTCAGTGAATTTGAGTGAAAATCAAAAATGTAGAACAGTAAAGTTAAGAGACTTTTTGATTAACATGTTTTAATAAACTGCCGTATGTTACGTGAATGAGTGAAATTTCCACAATTTCCACTTTCCTTTAAACAATAACCGTACTTGGTTCGGTTCGATTCCCAACCCCTGCTGCGGATGGCACGCGAGATGGGTCTTTGAGCTAGCCCAATTTCTGGCTCGTCGGGCAAAAGGCATCCTTGTTTGGGACGTTCAGTCATGCATACACTTATATATGTATGTGTTTAGGTAAGTGAATATATGTAATAGCAGACTTTTTCGTCAGATCTCGGCTCGTGGAACTTTCACATTATCCCGGGTAGAAAATGAGTATTTATCAAAAAAAGTGCTTACTTCAGCATCTTTTAAATTTATCATTTCGTTACCATTTTATAACAAATTTTCCAACCGTATTATAGAAAATTTAACATGTTTCTTTTAATAATTAAGGAATAATGATTCGTTTAGTTTCTTAATTAACACAAAAATTCAAGAACTGTATGCAAAACTGTTGAAAAATGTGTTAAGAAAATCGTAAAAAATGGTAAAATTCAAATTTGCTGCCGTAAGCACGCTAACTTTTTGAGAAATACTCAAATGGGTACACACTTCTGGAAACAAAAATTGTCCCTCCTGTGACCAAAACTTAACGAAAACGACTGCGTAATATATAAAAGGGTTCTTGTTGAACAACTTACATATTATACTTCTTATCCCGAAAATTGAAAAACCCCCTAAGAAATAACTATACTAACCGAATTCCGCACGGACGGAGTCGCGGGCAGAAGCTAGACATATTATAGAATAAACAAAATCGGTTAACATTTAACCGGGTAAAAAAGGTTTTCGCTGTTTATATAAACAGTATAATTTTCCCGTTGTTAAATAATCCTCTTGATGCAATGCATTCTCTGCCATTCAAACAAAAATATTTACATTCATAACAAAGTCTTTTATCAAATACAATACAACGATATCCAATAACCTACCACTTTGTCAAACACAGAGCAAAGCTCTTATAAAAATAGAATTTCCTTTGAAACAACTAAGTACCTGCACTATGCAAGACAGGTGCATCTTGTTACGTTGTCACAGGCAGACGGATCCAATTTATTCGTAGACGTTTTAATGTTGTTTGTAAAAAAGGGAAATAAGTAAGTTGGATGATGATTAGTTAGAGTTTATGGAAAATGGCGAATGGCATATGATAACTATGGTTTTGACTCTATAACTGATTTAAAATGATTTATTTCTTCTTAATTTTATCTAAACACATTTCGTAAACATCTGCGTTATTTATATATTTTTTTAACTAGGCATATTTTGACTTATTTCCAATTACGAAAGCACATGTTATTTTGCATTTAAAACTTTATTTAAGGTTGCTAATTAATTCAGATCATGTATGACATAAAATTCTATTGTTATAAAGTAATAACTCCTAAACACGGTAACCCTCGTAACTTACTAGAGAAATAATCTCCATCGTATGCAAAATTGACGTCAAAATTTCATTCGAAATTCGCGTGACAATCAAGCCTGCGAGAACTAACTACTGCCAGATTAAAAACGCTAAACGAATAAAATAAGAAACAACACAAGCGAGAAAATTCCACAAACTAATAAAACACACCACAAACAAAACACGCACGCACTTGAAAAATCTCACATTAATTAAAATGTTTTTGCAAAATGTTCAAAGGGGAAATTTACGCGGATTTTTTTGATCGCGCGGGAAGTTCGTAGCACACGTCTTGGCGGGAAGCGGCCCCGCTACAGACTGGTTGCTATAGCACCCGCCTACGCCCGTAGCTACAAGCTACAGCTACGCCGTAGAGCCTCTGAACGTGCGAAGTGTGTTCAAAATGGATGATTTTACACATTGGGTGTGATTTAGATTTGCAGAACGTTGCGAATAGTTTGCAAATATTGATGGGTTCCAAGCAAACGGGCACTGAAAAAATGGGAGAGCTAGAAATAAACTAATGCTCATATCAACCAAGCGACTAATTTCGGACAGAACTTGCAAAGCTGTTTGCCAACATCAAAGAAATCAAAGCAATCACATGTCTTCAATTTACAAAGCTGTAACTCATTTTCAAATTTAAAAAAAAATAGGCTAGTTTAGTTAATGTGTTCTTTATTCTTCACTCTCATTATTTTTCTACAATAACACACATTTGCTGTGAAATTGTGCTTGAGGAGGGGCTTCACCTGCCGTCATACAGTTTTAAACTAGTACGGAGGGTTGCTTACTGAAACTCGTCCATCTTTTTAACTACAATTGCGTAATATTTTTGTAATTTTCTACTATGTACCTATCTGATGTTACCGAGTATCTGTAAGCTAAATAAATAAATAAAAAATAAGGAGTTGTATGTAGCTGTAAAATTTTAGACAAGCCAAATTGGTACTTTGCTGGTACTTCGTGTTTTCCGTGGGCGTATGGTATTTAGCTTGTTTCACTTCACTTCTTCATCACAGATAGTGCTGACTGAAAATCAGTGCTGCAGGTATCTAACACCACAGCCAGTGTCATTTAGCGCCGCAAAGACGCAAACACAACCTTTGAAAAAAATTAAAAAAATGTTTTATTACTCAATGTTTTCCTTTAAGACATTTGATTACCATGGTAACAATTTGCTTCTGTATCACTTCGACCAATGTCGAAAATTTACCCACCCCGCGCGCCCCGCTAGTTTGGCAGTAAAACTGTATTTGCTAGTAAAACTAAGGGCAAGCGGTGTCTTTAGGATATTTGGTCTGTGGGCCCCAGCAAGGTTAACACGAGGATAAGTTATCTCAATCTTATCCCTCAGTCAGTCAGCCTCTCTCATATTGGTCTCGAAGGCAGAGAGGTACCAAAAAATAAGATGGGGATAACTACTACACGTACCGAACGGCATTTGCACAATGCGACATGTGAACCTAGGGCTAAATATAACTAACTAGGGCTTAATAAGGGTAACAAAAAAGTTTCGTGACATCTTTGTTTTTTTTTTTTTCGAAATGGTTGAAAGATCTTTTTAGGGTTCCGTAGCCAAATGGCAAATAACGGAACCCTTATAGATTCGTCATGTCTGTCTGTCTGTCTGTCTGTTCGTCTGTCCGTCCATATGTCACAGCCACTTTTTTCCGAAACTATAAGAACTATGCTGTTAAAACTTTGTAAATAGATGTATTCTGTGAACCGCATTAAGATTTTCACACAAAAATTTTTAGGGTTCCCCATACTTAGTACCGAAACTCAATTTTTTTTTCATCAAACCTTACGTAGATAGATAGATAGATCTGAGGTTTCTAATATTTTTTTTTTCTAAACTGAACAGTTTGCGCGAGAGACACTTCCAAAGTGGTAAAATGTGTGTCCCCCCCTGTAACTTCTAAAATAAGAGAATGATAAAACTATAAAAAATATATGATGTACATTACTATGTAAACTTCCACCGAAAATTGGTTCGAACGAGATCTAGTAAGTAGTTTTTTTTTAATACGTCATAAATCGTAAACCGCAATTTACCTTTAATTCAATCAACTCAAATATAAAAATAAAAATAAACATTTAATTTCATAAACATAAACCATATACATAAACCGTGAACCATTATTTTCTAATAATAAATCTTTAATGGTACGGAATCCTTCGTGCGCGAGTCCGACTCGCATTTGGCCGGTTTTTTAAGTTTTCAACCTCCAATCTCCATCATTTTGAAAAATTTCGAACACTGAAAGAACCAAAATAAAACCATATAATTATCGGAGCTAATCATATTTCACGGAAATCGGTTGAGAAATGCGACCTGTAGAAGACAACAGCCGGACATCCGCCGGACATCCGGAAATAATACGAAAGCATTTTTTGCCCAAGCTGAAATGGAGACGGTTCGCTCGCTCTTCGCACTCGCTCGTTTAATTTTAATATTTTAAATTTATAAAATTACATATGATTATTAATGTCTTTATACATTTATTTCAAATTATAGTACATTACTTAAATTATTATGAGTCATTGTGTATGTCACTCACCTACCATTAAATGTATGTTTCATCCGCAAACGCACTGCATGGTTTTTGCTAGTTTTAGAATTCAGGCCGTGCAACCTGCGGGCCTAGCGCAGGACCCAAAATACTCTTTCTAATGTAAGTTTTCATTTAGAATAAACATAAAACAATAAACCTGTGGCAGGGGCGATTAATCTGAATCTCTTCCTTGATTTTTGTGTATGTAAGTTAGCAGGAGCTAAGAACACAATCAAGCGATTTAGGATGATCCGCCAGGTGGGTGAGTATCCAGGTTTATCGTGTCTACCTTGCTGGGGCCACTGCATGGCCAGCACGACCTGTCCGGGAGTCATTTGTCGCTCAGCGCGCCCCTTACATATTTTTGGGTTGATCTCAGATTGTCCAGGACGCATAATGACTACGTCGCAAAATGCCCAGATCTTTATTTGACCACATCGTATAATGACTAGGTCGTAAAATGCCCAGATCTTTAACCGACCACATCGTACAATAACTAGGTCACAAAAGGCTCAGATCTTTATTTGACCACATCGCATAACACCAGTACAGTCAAGTGTAAAATACTAATTACCCTGTCTGTAACATTTCAGGTGGTGATGTTTTTTTTTTATTATTCAGCTTATATTGGCCCTGTAGTGGTACGAGTATGAGAGTTTGAGTCGCCTTTTCTATGCGAGGTTTAATAAATTATGCAAAATACATAATACATAAATTGAAAAATCTGGGCATTTTGCGACCTAGTCATTTTGCGATGTAGTCAAATAAAGATCAGCGCCTCTATTCGGGAACGCTAAGTGATTCTATAGCGATTCGTGAGCGAGATTTCTCATCCCACTCTTCCGCACGACGCGTAATGCGTAAGAGCGAGGTGAGAAGTCTCGCTCACGAATCGCTACAGAATCACTTAGCGTTCCCGAATAGAGGCGCTGGGCATTGTGCGACCTAGTCATTATGCGATGTAGTCAATCAACCTATCTAGTCATTTTGCGACCTGGACAACCTGAGATCAACCCACATATTTGACAAGTTTGACAGTGACGCACTGAGCAACAAACGACTCGCGGGCAGGTTGTGCTAGCCCCCAGGAGTTATTAATTAATACTAGTGATGAACCAATCTCGCGGGTCGATGGCCGAGGAACAAATTGGCTTTGCATAAATCATAACCTCATTATACCCCTAAGGACCCCTAATGTAAGATAAGGGTTGATATCTGGTTCAAGTTATAATAAATTAATCTATCTATCTAATACCTTTAAACGAGCAATTCTTGTATATATATATAATCTGAATCTCGCAAACGGCTCCAACGATTTTCATGAAATTTAAATGGATCTAGCTAGGTTTATTTTTTAGAAAAAGTCGTTTTATCCATGTTTTCAGGCAATGAAAAACTGCTAAAATATCATTAGAATACGAAGGTAAATTGGCTGAACCGAAACCAGAAGACCCCGGTTCGAGTCCAGATTATTATGTTCCTTCTTTTGTAAAAAAACTATTATTGGGAGCCCTTTATCAACGCATAAGATTCGTATCTAAATAAATTTTCCAAAAAACACGATTTACCAACAAAAAAACCGGGCAACGCGGTCATCCAGGTACTTTATCATTAAAAGTGTAGTAGCCCAGGCGTCGCGAGCAGCAGGTTAAAATTCCGGCTTGCATGTCTGAGTTTTTAAGTATCTCATGTGCGGAATCAAATTTGATATTTACTACGAGCTATCAGTGGAGGAAAAACATCGTGACGAAACCTGCATACCTCTGCAAAGTACTTCAAAGATGTGTGTGGAGTCCCCAATCTGCACTGAACCCGAATATGAATAGTGTTGTAACGAGACGCTATCACCGACTCGACAAATTAATATTACATTCATATTTTTAACGTGTATAATTTGATGTATCTATTTGATGTAAACAATATACATTTTTATTCATAGGTATATGTTAAGTCAACGGGCTTAAAAAAGGTTTTATTTGGTTGTTAAACTCCATAATAGGTACTTAATTGTCGTTTATTTATCAAAATATGTTTGATGTCAAATAAATACTTAATTTTTTATTCAGTAAAAATATGAACTTCCTGGGTAATCTTGCTGAATTTTGTCAGTTTATAACGGAGCTGATGGCGAATTATAAAAATAGTTTTCTAACAAAAACATTTTATACCAATATGTCACATGTACACGAAATAAATATTGTGTACCCTATGCTTCGATTTCATTAAATTTTCATCACTGATAACGGGGTCTGTTTATAAGTGTTTTCTAATATTCTTACAGAGTGCCTCCTATTTTTCTTTATAAATTTACCGATACTACAATCCGTTGTTCTACCTGCTGCCTTCATCCTCCATCTTCCTCCTGTCCTGTCACCGATCCGTATCAAAATCTCTACGTTCCAGGGTGGTGGTGGTTATAGGGTGTTATAATAGTTAGTTTACTCGATGGCCAACTGCCATCTGTGCCGATTAACTTCGAACGACATGGTATTATAATGTGTAGATATTTTACGATGATTGTAGAAACTGTAAACTGTGTTGTTACTTATTTCAATATTTAAAAAAATATAAATAATTGGTATTGCGCTCGATATCCAGTGGAATATATAGTTAATACTTATTTATCATTAATCTGCCTGCATCGTACCTGTAACAACAAAATTGCATATTTAAAACCAAATAAAAACGTAACGAGTAATCTCTGGAAAAAACAAAATCCAACTCATTTTAAACTTTATTGCTGTATGTGAGGATTCTAATTAGATTAAGTCTTTGTTTCAACTTACGCCATTTTACCTTTGGGTGTGAAATACGTAATCCATCTGACTCATGCGCAACCTACTACCTACTCAACTATTATCCAATAAGCTGCAATTTAACCTTGACCTACCAACCATTCAATTAAAAACCTTAAGCTACAATAGTCAAAGTTCAGTTCACCTTTTTTAAACTAGATAATTTAAATAAAAGGCTTTAAACCGTAACGAGAAAGTTTTAAGGTTTTAAGTCGTTTGTACGCGGTTTTGTGAGATCTATGAATGAACGAGTATGCCCACGCGCAGGCCTTGAGTAAATCAGATGTTTGGTTGCCAAATGCGTTGGTTCTTTGAACTATTTAGAATTATCCGGTAAAAGTTACCTTTATTTAGGTCATACATGTCATACGAATGGTTTGAAAGTTTAAAGGTTTTCTACGCACAAATAATTAGTTGGCGAAATATTTTTTATATGTTAGGCGACTAAATCAACACCCGCACATCTATGTATGTTTGACTTTATGGCTGACTGGTAGAGGGTGGGTAGGGGATACTTTAAGACATGAAATCCGCCACGCCTACTCTTTGAAGGATGAGCAAAAAGTTTAAATAATAAAAAATAACACTTTTTCTATATAATTTTTAATCCAACAACAGATTCGCCATGACTAATTTATTTATATCCCTTCTCTTTCTTATACAGTATAAACCCTCATTCATTCGCTCATACGAGTATCTAGCAATCTTATCATTCATTCTCACGCTCACACATCAGTAAACCTCGCTATCTGTCTCTTTCACACGGGACGTTCTATTCCTATCTTGCAATAACTTGGAGGTATATATACCCTACCGATTTAAAAAAAATCATCTAAATCTGTCCAGCCATCTCCAAGTAACCGGTGAACATGAATATATACAAAAATATCTAATTTAGCGTCGAATTGAGAACTTCTTTCTTCGGTTTTTGGCCGCCGTTGGCGACTATGCGTGACAGCGTATACAGGGTAAAAAAGTCCTTCATTACCTTGACTTAAAGTTGAAATTCATGTTACTTCTCAGACAAGCTTGCGGCCAAAAGGTTAAGAAGTCGGTTAAAAATAATACAGCACGTGGTGTGCTAAGTTTCGAACAGGTATATTTTTCATATCCCATGCCAAATTAACGAACGAATTCACTTATAACAAAGACAAACTCCTCCACAACTGTACAAGTACATGTAAAACACAATAACAGCAATGTTCATTGCACTCTATTAATTAATTTTATTAATACCGTTACTTCACAAACCATCCTGTACATAACGAGTATACCAACTTACGACAATAATCCACACAGGGCAAAATAAATCTTGTACCAACAAGCTAAGGGTCATCCGAGAGGTATTGATAACTTGGTGTTTTATCGCACAGTGGTTGGCCGCTTACCAAACAAGGCTATGGTTTTTGTAGTTCCCGGCAATTAGTGCAAAAAAATGACACCGCGTTTCGAACAGCTGCGACTGCGTGAAATATGAATGTTTACTATCCCTACTATATATATATATATGAGTATTTTGGTGATAAAATTCATAATTAAAAATGTTGGCTATCTCTGTAGTAAGTGTTTGCTGACGGGGTGATTTGGTTAAAAAATGCATAATAATGCAGTTAATTTAGCACTTTGTGAATTATTAGGAAGTAATGATCAGCAGCATTATTTCTGAATAGTTTTCATTTAAAAATAACGAAACGATATTATATTGAAACATTTTCTTTTCTATAAAAATATTTATGTATCTAGTGGCCGAATTCAGAACCGCCGCTTAAGCATTTGATTACATCTAAAATAGTTAAATAACCCTCAACTAGTTGTCAATCTATACAGAAACGTCACTTTAATTAAAGCTCAATTTGAGTGGCCTTTCTGAATTCGGCCATAAGGCGTATAGTTTGCGTTACGTAAACAGAGCGCTGACGGTGACATAAAATGTATGGCCGTCAGCGCTCTTTTTACGTGACGCAAACTATACTCAGAATACGATTCTTCTTATCGATTTGGAGCACATGCTACAGGTAAATGCTTTAAAAAAATCTCTATTTCTAAGGTTGTCTGTAGGAGATTGCAATTAAGCGATAGGACCGACTATTGTGTGCCTCCTTACTAGAAGTTTGTCTTGTTCATTAATGTAGTGTTCAATAAAAAGTATTTCTATTGTTAGGGTTCCTTAGAACAAGAGTAAAACGGGACCCTATTACTATTGTAAAACTCCGCTGTCCGTCCGTCCGTCCGTCCGTCTGTCTGTCTGTCCGTCTGTCACCAGGCTTTATCTCATGAACCGTGATAGTTAGACAGTTGACATTTTCACAGATGATGTAAATATTTAAGGGAGCTCCCGTAAAACAAACGTGATTTTATTGCCGTTTGTACGGAACCCTTCGTGTGCGAGTCTCGCGAGTCGGACTCGTACTTGGCCGGTTTATTACTTTTAGAGACAGGTGTCTCTAAAAGAAAAGTACATCAACGTCATAATATTTTATTTTTTAGTAGTATAGTATTTATATCGTCGTCTAGTACTCATAACACAAGCCTTTAGAGCTTACTTTGGGACTAGATCGATTTGTGTAAAGATTGTCCCTTGATTATTTATTTATTTAATATTTATCAAAAAAACGAATACTTAGGAACATAACTATTAAGCGAAACGGATATTGTTGCTTAAACACAAAAACCATTTAAAAGTATAAACAAAATTAAATGATGACCTTATTCCTGTTAAAACAAAGAATTATACAACAATTTTCCGCTACATTAGGGTGCTTTGCTTAACCTTATTTCGCGTCAAAACCGAGCAAGATTGCAGCAGCTAAAGCACTAGTATAAAACCTTTATATGACCCGAGTCAGGAACTAAGAGCGAGTTCAAGTCGTCTCAGATCTGTGATAGTTCTAGGGCCAAGTCTGATACCGAACTTACTTCTGTACCCATTTTGTCATTCTAATAGCGCTAGAAGTTTCTAGAAGTGCCTCAATAATTTTATTCCAAAACCATGCAATTCACAAAACATTTCGCTTTGTTCTTACATTATTTTTTTCTGACGGTTTCTAGAAGTTCGGGAGTAAGTATAGAAAACCACAAAGATTTTTGGCAATACAGAAACGCCACTTAAGCATTTTATTAGAGATTAAATGGTTAAATGGCCTTCAACGTCACTGAAACTACACTTTAATCACAGATCAAATTGATCTTCCCTAAAGTGATTTACCTATTTATTAGAAACAGTAATATAATCATATAGTAAGAATAACCGTTTACTCCTTAATATATGTTTCTTGCCATACCCGCTTCTGTTTTACCCTGTAAGACGGGTGGTAAAATATACTGCATAATTTGATGCGGTAGTGTAGCCCAATTAGCTTCCCTAGGTGCTTTTAAGCAGTTTACTTCATTTGCCGACAGCTTAAAATAGTGCGATGGCTTTTTAATTAGGTAAGCATGCATTTAGCTCAGATTTAGGGTTTTGAGAAATATTTCGTGGTGCTGTGTCATATTGAAATGTGTTTAAAAAGCTGTGCTGTGTAATTTAAAGTGTTCCCTTTTATATTAGGTCAACAGAATAAATAAAACATTTTTGTTTGTACAATACAAACAGACAGAAGTTCTTCGGTAATCTTTTTTTAGAAATAAAAGATTTAAATACAAGAAAAGATATAGCAAAACCAATCCAAGAAATATAAAACTTACTTATAAATTTAAACAACTGTAGAAAAAAATGCAAAAAGTTTTTATAGCAGAGCGTGGTTTCGATCCACGGACCTCTGGGTTATGGGCCCAGCACGCTTCCACTGCGCCACTCTGCTCTTGAGCGCTATGGCGAAATTACAGTTCAGCTACTATCGGCGGTGACTAATGCGCGTATCTGTGTAACGTTTGTGTTGTATGACGACACGACCTACTTGTATTGCATCATAGTGTATATAGTGAAGTGGCTAGAGTGATAACTAGTGATAAGACAAATATTTTTGATCTGTTTTAACATTCTACTTTTATAGATGAGTTTTAATTATTTATATAAAAGTTTATAAATTCATTTAATTGTCAATTGCAAGACTTTTTTACCGATTCCCAAAAAATGATGTTTTTCTATTGGAGCAATCTGTATTAAGTATGCTTGCTACTTTCTCAGAAAATTTTGTGCCGATTTGGATGCATCTTTTACAAAAAGTTAAGTTTGTAATAAAATTTTGTTTAAATTGACTTTTTATAACAAAGTTTTTTGACCTTAGGACTATGCATATTCCGATCACGGTGATTGGTTTAAAATTGACTTTTAACATTTCAACCGGAAAGACAGACATACCTACGTTCGAAGCAAGTTAAATAAAAACGTCAAAAATCTTTCATCTGATACTTTAGCAATCTGTCATAATTAAACCGCTCAGTGGTGCGATTCTCTAACGCCCGCAGCGGCTGATCAGCGGATAAACGAAACTATTAAATTAGACTGTAAGTATAAAGTAATTAGGTTCAAATTTGAAAGTGACCCTCATCGGTGATCAGCCGCTGCGCACGTTAGAGAATCACAAATCGAAATGGAAGAGCCTCTATTCGACATTAGTCAAGCGTATGTTATTGTCTTTGTCTTACTTTGTGAAGATTACAGTGAAAAGAAAGTAACATAATCTATAATTTATAAAATCAAAAACTGACTTCAAATGGCCTTTGAAAAGTAAGTATTTTTTTCACATTTTATTTATTATCCTGTGATTTAACGACACACATTTACTACATCAAGTAACAATAGCATTATGCCAATTGCTCATCACCGTTTACAAACTGTTGCTATTCACGGTGCAAGGATGTCGATCGTTGAGTTCTCCTAGTTCTTCAACTTTACTACATGAATTTTCACGGACATAAGTAGCTTCAGAGTTTTATGCAGCAATTTAATCGCCAACCACGAAATATTCAACATTTAGGAGTTCCGGTGATCATCTATGGTCTTCATCAACAGTTCCACTTCACAAAATAATGCTTTTGGAACGTAACTGCTTGAGTTAATATAGAAAATATTAAAATTGCTATATGCTTGCTTATAATATTTGAAGAGTTCCATCGATTCCTCATAGATCCTCTCATTATAACTCAACTTTGACTACAACGGGACCAAACTGGAGGTATACCCTACCGATTATAAAAATAATTTTTAAAATCGGTTTATAAATGACGGAGTTCTGAAGTAACAAACATACACAAGAATAAAAAAAATACAACCGAATTGAGAACCTCCTCCTTTTTTTTTAAGTCGGTTAAAAACGAAGCGACATTTCGTTATACCACACCAACCATACAACCATTCTACCATTCTACCGGTGGGTCGCGGCCCCCGGGGTCACAAAACCTTGCTAAGGCAAGCGGTTGCAAGCCAGGTTGTTTAAAAAAAAAATAGCACCGGCGGCCGCTAGTAGTGCGTGGCTAGTCGCGCAGTGGGTGTTGCGCGTTGATTTTACGTATATTTTGAGTCGCGCGTGGCTACTCGAGTCGCAGGCCCAATTTCCACTGAGAGTCTAGCCGCGCGCGAGTAGCCGCACGCGACTGCCATTTTCTAGGGAGTCGCGGTCGCATCAATGGGGATGGCGGCCGCGACTCCGATGGAATAACAGTCGCACGCGGCTAGTCGCGCGCGGCTAGACGATCAGTGGAAATTGGGGCTGAAAGTCGCGTTCTCTTTTGCAGTAGCGGCGACTTCGGAGTCGCGGTCGCGTCAATGGGTATGGTTATATGAATTATCTGTAAAAATAGGAGTCGTGCGCGGCTAGCCACTCAGTGGAAATGAGGCCTTAATACCTCATCATTGAAACGACTGACATTGTATTAATACGGTTTTCGGGGGCCGCCAGATTTTTTTAAATGTTATAGGGGTCGCGTTCTCAAGCAGGTTGAAAACCACTGACCAATGTCGAAATATCGGCCCAGTTTGTATCTTGGAGCGTTACAATTGTTTTAACCGAAGTCTTCTTCTATAAGATAGCTACATTTGTTTACCATCGCACAACAAACAAAAAATTGGAAGTTTATTTACAAGGACAAAAAGCCTAATAGACTTTTGTAAATTTCCTCATTAAAGCAAAGATATATATGACACTTCATTTAGGTAAGTTTTGACCCGTCCCAGGGATGCCGTCATGATGAACTACACAGTGCAAAAAGATCCCGACCGGTCGTAACGGGGCAAACCGTCATTTCACTTCGGACTGCTTTATATGATAGGGAACCAAGACTTTACAAAACATTAATTTTCTTTGATGAAAACATATTTCTATTTCGGTAAAAAGCTAAGTTACCATGAGATATTTTATGTTATAAAATATAAAATATCAATGTTAAAAGAATAATCTGATCAATCGTAATAATTACTTTCACGAGAATGGCTAAGGTGAATTCATCCATACGTGTCTTATTTAGTAAACAAGTTTCTAACCTCAAAATGCACTTTTGTTGTCTAAAATAAAACAGCAATTTCCTTGCAAATAAAGCAACCGGAGACAATATTTTAGACGTCACTTTGCCACTTTTTAGACTAAGATTGAATTGAGAATTGCTGTTTCACCAAAAAATTGCACATTTTGAGGTTCGAAACTTGTTTAGCAAATAAAACATTTATATGGATAAATTCATCTTACAAGATATTATGTGGATCTATAAGCTGTATTAATGTGCAATAACGGTAAAAAACAGTCTTCCTTTAAAAACAAAAATAAAAATAGGTATTAATGAATTTTCGGTTGGATGAAAACAATCGATAACCGTTGATTTTGATTGTTACCTTCTGTATAACACCATCTTTACCGCAGACAGGATGCATGCATCAAAGTAATGTATCCAAAATGAAAGTGGCCCCCAATTTCCGGGCAAAAATAACACCTGTCCCTGCCCAGCCGTGGGTTAACGCGGGGTATCGCGGGGTAACGCGGGGTAACACGGGGT
Source organism: Tortricodes alternella (assembly GCA_947859335.1). NCBI lineage: Eukaryota > Metazoa > Arthropoda > Insecta > Lepidoptera > Tortricidae > Tortricodes > Tortricodes alternella. Next base: position 19,099,036 of record OX401968.1, on the reverse strand, counting down.
AATGGCGGGAGATTTATCACACGGCTCAGGGAGAATATATCATTAGAGCGCGTTGTTAAATGCGTGCATACATCTGCTTGTGAAAATGTTTTATATTTCCACTACCGCCTCGAAACGGCTTTGCCCGCGGTATTTCTCATATAAAGTTTGAACCACCATTTTATCCCGCTCAGCGGCCCTAACATGAATGACACAAAGATAAATTAAACCCATTTATCTTTATGACCGTTTATTTTTGTAGTGGTAGAGCCAAACAGTAATCCTCACTAGATGATTACTGTTCGAATGGGCCGGCTCGACCGGGGTAGTACCACACTCTCACGGAATATCGGCGTAAAGTAATAGCTTGCTATTGCTTTTCGTACGGTGAGTGACTAGATCCGGAGGCCTATTCCCTCATCCCCATCCCATCCCCATTCCCCATCCTCCCTAGACTGGCAACGCATTGGCAGCACCTCTGGTGTTGCAGATGTCCATGGGCGGCGGTGACCACTTTCCATCAGGTGGGCCGTTAGCTCGTTTGTCAGTTAATTGACATAAAAAAATGACTATCTCTTTCGTCGGCACTAGTGTGAGAGAGACGCACTTAGAGATAAGACGGTCTATCTTATCTTTTTGTCATTCATGTTAGGGCCGCAGGGGTTCATTTCGCAAAGTCAAGAAATAGCTGTGCCAAATTTCAGACCTCTTGTTTAAATATTTTTGGTTGTGTTGATACGTCAGCCAGAAACTAGTTTAGCTTCTTCTTTTATATTGTACTCTGTTCGCGTGGTATTGGGATGAAAAGTATTATATATGTTAATCCAGGGTATAAGCTATCAAAGCTCCAAATTTTATCCAAATCCGTCCAGCCGTTGAAGCGTGAAGGAGTAACAAACATACTAACACATACACACTGACAAACTTTCGCATTTATAATATTAGATAGACACAGATTTTTTGGCAATTTGTGTGTCCAATTTAATGTTATATTGATAAATCGATTTCAGGGTTTACTACTGTGTGGGCGAAAAACTTTCCCCAAAGTATCACATCCCAAACTATTTTACTCAAATTATCATTTGGCAATAAATCATTAGTCAAAACAGCTTATCGCAATTTTACAGTAAGCAAATGGCAAATAATTTTTAACAAATAAATAGTTGGTCATGTCGCATTTTACCAAGTGTTATTTAGTCAAAAACCTAACCTAACCTTGCCGCCTCTTCTTATAATATTAGCCAAAAGAAAACGTTTGCCTAATAAACGTTTGTCTTAATAAAACTTGATTTGACCAAATGAATAAAATGCGAAATGTAAATCTGCTAAAGATTCGTTTGGGAAATGAAACCACTCTGATAAGTTTTTCGGGAAGTGAAATTTGGCGAAAAATATTTTGACCAAAGGGCAGTACACCTGATTTCAGTAATCAATAGAATACCTATTGGCTACAATTTTCCCATCAACTTTCAAGTTGCTCTGCAGGTATTTTTCACTGCGCCTTGACTCGAACAAACAGCAACGATTCCTTTTGCGCAAGCGCACAAGTTGGAACACAGCGAAAAGCGCAGTCAGTCGGCCAACTTATAATAAAAACCGGACAAGTGCGAGTTAAACTCGCGTGGAGAGGGTTCCGTTCCGTACATGATTATCTGAAATTTACTACGTTACTTTAAATACCATAGACTTCTTATAGGTTTTCCTGTAATCTATAAGTAAAGAACTACTTTCTGTATTTTTTTCAAAATTTTAGCCCCAGTAGTTTCGGAAATAAGGGGGGGGGGGAATGGTCAATTTTCGCCTATTTTCCTAAATAACTTCTAAACTATATTTCTTAAAATTCAAAAGAAAATATATTTAAGATCCTCACAATAAGCCCTTTCATTTGATATGTGACACGACATAGGTAGCATAACTTTTTTTTTAATTTTCTAATTTACTCCCCCAAAAGTGGCCCCCATGTTTAAAATTCATATATTTTCGTCACGCGTCCGTGTTGCGGTCACCGACTTACATATTTATACCAAATTTCAATTTAATCGGTCCATTAGTTTCGGAGCAAATTGGCTGTGACAGACGGACAGACAGACAGACAGACGGACACACGAGTGATCCGATAAGGATTTCGTTGTTTTCCTTTTGAGGTACGGAACCCTAAAAATAAATTGAACGAGTGTACACATAAAACAATTGGCTTTCAATTCGCAAAAGAAATACGAGCAATTTATACAGCGTCATGAAACTGCCGTATAGACGTCAGATCACAAGCTTTATGTTGTAATACAAAGTTGCAAGCTACGGCCCGGGTAAGACATACATTGCAACGTAATATTGACTGATTCTATTGCGCAATGGCAGTGCAACTGCCTTCTGTGTCGAAGGTCGCGAGTACGAGTCCCGAATCAAGGGTGTTAATTATTGATATACTCGTATATGTAGATACTAGCTGTGCCCCGCATGCGTTGCAATGCAATTTCCCGTATATTTTACCCAGCCTTCACAGTCTAGTCGTCATAATAACAATTACAGCAAATAGTGCGATCAATAAGGCTACATTACGTTATAATGGTATTGGTGATTGGGCTGGGTTCCATACATTTTTTCATCCTCCTTTAGGTTATACCTTAGCCTCAGCAACACGTGGTGGTTATGTTATTAAATTGTAGCTTATATGAAACGTTTGTATTTTTAACATAGCGCCATCTATTGAAGGCTTACTCAATTCAGTCAACAGATATCGCCATCTGTTAGAATCGTTTGGAGCTAACAGATAATTGTGTCTGTCAAATAATAGACAAATAATTTGCAATAAAATAATATTGCGACTATAAATTGAGATGTAAGCTATCCTAGCTTTCAAGTTGGATCAAATTGCACACGGTATGCAAATCTTTAAAATCGGTTCAGTAGTTTAAGACTCCATCCCGGACAAAAACGTGACACGTATTTTTTATATATATAAGGATATCTCTCTTTCTAGCGCTTTTTCCCGTCTCGGGGTACGCTTTGACTGAAACTGAAAGAGAGGAAAACTGAAAAAAAAAAGATATATATATATTAGCTTGCGCAGTTGGGTAACTAAAACTGGTAGCCAGTGTGGATGCAACTTCATTAATTTCCTTTAATGACCGCTCATTATTCCATAGCGCAAAATACCTTGTTCCACTGAGTTAATACAGCGTCCGCGCCCAAAAGCGTTCCATAATTCACCCACATTATCAGGACTTCTCGAGCCAGTGACCACCGACGACCACACAACATAGACCCCACACACAAATCACTGCTTACAAAACTATTCCGAAAAAGCAAAATGTTGCGGCAAACGGAGCTCAAGTTACAATGGATATATTTCCTAAAGGCTAGCGTAAGGAGAGCTTCCTCGCCCCTCTTGGTTGGCTTCGATTGTTTAGCGGGAAGGGGTTTGGTTGAAGATATGAGGGTAAGGATAGGTTGGACGTGTTTTGCTGTAGTAAGCTACATAGTATGAATGACGTGAAGTGGAAGGAATGGGTTATTGGGCAAGGAGCTATCAGGAGCCATCATTGCTAATACGGTATATTGTATAGTCGACATAGAAGCGAGGTTTCTTTAATGCAAGTAAGTAAATGAAATAAGGGGTTCGGAAAAAGGAGGACTATAGAGTATTGTTAAGATTTTATGATTGTAAATTTCATACGGGCGTATATTTCAATGACGATCAGTGTCGGACCTATAAATAACAACAAACAACAATTTTTTCTTGTATACGAATAGAGGCGCTGTCCTACGTTAAATACTCTTTATGAATAAACCAGCGCTTCTATTCGGGAACGCTAATTGATTCTGTAGCGATTCGTGAGCGAGATTTCTCATCTCGCTTTTACGCATTACGTGTCGTGTGGAAGAGTGGGATGAGAAATCTCGTTTACGAATCGCTACAGAATCACTTAGCGTTCCCGAATAGAGGCGCAGGTATGTAACGAATTTGTTCATAATGTATTTGACGACGCGGTTAGGCTAGTTGGTAGTGACCCTGCCTTCGAAGCTAGCGGTTCCGGGTTCGATCCCCGGTAAACGCAAATATTTGTGTGATGAGCACGAATGCTTGTTCCTAAGTCTTGGATGTTTCCTATGTATTTAAGTATTCAGTTATCTATATAACGACTGTGGAAACTTCAAGTTTCGTAAGGGACACTTTGACAATTCGACAAAATGTACCTTATTTCAAAAAAATTAAGGGACATTTTGATATTTCCACAAACTGTCCCTTACGACATTTGAAATTTCCACAGTCGATAAGTATGTATATCGTCGTCTAGTACCCATAACACAAGCCTTTATAGAGCTTAATTTGGGGCTAGATCGATTTGTGTAAAGATTGTCCCATGATTTATTTTATTAATTTAAACACAAATTTTATTCAAATATCAAATGTATATAATATATGAATGAAATTCTGCAAAAGCACGCAACCAATAACGACAGATTAACCACGAACCCAAATTTCCATAACTCTCAATTACATATGGATTTAAAATGGCCGACACGTGCGCAAAAAAGGCATGCGCGGAACGCAGACGAATATATAAAAACAGTTTTTATGTACTGAAATGATTTATGGCCCTTATAGTGTTTTATAACGGTCGGAAATTTGGTGAAACTGGTTGGTTATTTGACACACAAAAATGAATGCGTCACTTATGCAGGAAGAAATTCTCGAACGTAAGTGACCGACAGTCAAGTACAGCATTTGTTTTAAGTTTTATATGCTTGTGAGAAAAGTACGAAACTCACAAGTCCTGCAAGTCCATAAGACACTGAAGCTGTTTTTGAGCTACTTCCGAACCCGACATTCTGCAGCTTCGACAGTGATTTCAAGATGTATTTCTGATTTATATTGGTCACTGAAGCTACTTTTTTCTCATAACTGTAACAAAAATCATCACGGATTTTCCTGCGGGGCTAGATGAGATACTAACAAATGTATAGAATGTATTGACGACCCTGCCTCCGAAGCTAGCGGTCCCGGGTTTGATCCCCAGTAAGGGAAAATATTTGTGTGACGAACACGAATGTTTGTTCCCGAGTCTTGGATGTTTCTGTGTATTTAAGTATTTGTTTATCTATTTAGGTATCTATATCGTCGTCTAGTATCCAAAACACAAGCCATTAGAGCTTACTTTGGGACTGGATCGATTTGTGTAAAAGATTGTCCCCAGATTTATTTATTATTATAGAAGTTATTTATGGTTTAAAACTAAGTGAACCATCAACCAACGACTTCTCAAAAAGTCCATAATGATTGAGGAACATCTACACACACACAACAGTGTTGAATATGGAGTCAAGTTCGCTGGCTATCCTCAAACTTAGTTATAAACTGCGGTGCTGTCCAAATCAAGCAAGCTGAGTTGATATTTGTGTTGCACACTCGGACTGTTAGTAAACAATCAATATGCAAATGCAGTTAGGGCCCCTGGAGTGCAGTAACAGTGTTTAGGTTAAACATGGCTACAGGGTTTGATTTGAAAGCATGTCGTGCCTTTTTACTACCTAAGTAATATTTAAATGATACATTGCAGTAGATATCAAAATCATTGGAAATTCATTTATTAACATAATGGATACACAGTCCTCAACAAAACGGCCAGTAAAAATGTCCCGATTTGACATTGCCAGCTGTATTCAAATAGACGCTAATTACGCTTATTTATCATCGGCATCAACGTAATTACTTCATACTAAAGAGAACTTATACTTGTTAGCCTTAAGTGTGAAATTGGCATACACACCTACTTATAACACCAAGAAAATTGTTGTCTATGGGCTACTAGCGTAATGCACTGTAATGCAAGTTATGTTTTACGTCAACGTTCCGTGATAATGGACAATTTGTAGGAACGAATTAAATTATTCAAATCTTAAAAATTACCACGTCTGCACATAGTATTTGTTAATCAATCAATAGAACGTACATAAAAATGAATATTTAATCTTTTTTCTAGTTTTATAATTGTAATTTTTGCAATCAAGCACAGAACATTTAGTGGTCATTGACAACTGGCAACGTCGACGGTCGAAACAAGACTAATCGCAAAACTACCGCAACTAAACTTGCAGTAGTTTTGAGTGGCTAATTTTTTCAGACTGATTGTGTGTCCTTATATATATATATACTAGCTGACCCGTGAGAATTTTCGCACAGTATCGTGATCAAACACCGGATAATAATAATATAATAAAGTGAAAATAAGTAAACTACTACTATTATTAGTACTCTATTTGTCTATTTTTCGTCAATAGCAGATAATTTTGACAAATATAATAAACGGGGTACTTGCGGGTGTGCCATCTATTGGCATTGGTCTGCAAATAGCCAAGACACATTTTAGTTAAACAGACTGTCAATAGATGGCGCTTGCAATTCGAGTGATTTTTATTTACGTACGCGGATGTTGTTGGCCACGTGCTGTTTTGTAATTGAAAGTCTTAATACGTATTATTATAATACCTATATAGTAACGGATAATTTTTACAAAGATAATAATTAACGCAGTACTCTCCAATATCGCCATCTGTTCACATTAGACTGTATGTGCAATTAGCTAACAGACATGTTAGTTAAACAGACTGTTAATAGATGGCGCTTGCAAATCGCGTGGTTTTTTATTTATTTTTTAACGAAAACGTTAATTTTATTATATTTTTGTATTTTTAAGACAAAGCGACAAACATAAGCTTTAAATCATTAAGTTTGGTAAAGAATTAACAGAGATCTTGAGCGTCTTCTAAAAAATACTTTTTAGAAATAATATATGTATATATATATGATTATAAGTGAATGCTCATGGCTTACACTACAGATTATATTATTTTTGATAATTAAACATGTAACATAGCCCTCTTTGAATATAATTCTACTCAGTGAGATACATGCAAAAATATCTAACTACTCCATTTAAAATATAAGAGCCACAAAACACTCCAGCAAAACGCACTTTTCTCACTCGTCACAAAACACATCAATCCCCATAACTCTCAAAATCGCCATTACGAAGCCCTGAGTGACACCAATATTCGTCGCATTTTAACCGCACATTACAAGGAGACTAATGGAGGTGTCATGTTACACTCTCGCATAATAACGTCCTCGAGGTCGATTGTCGTTGAAGGCAAGAAAAGGACAAAAATAGGGCATGTGGCTGAACATTTACAATTCTAGATAAAATGGGGCAAAGAGACAACCTAAGTTAAACGTTTTAATACTTTCTTGGTTTTGGAAAACGTTGCTGTGTTTAAAAAAGTATGTGTTTGTCAGCTCCGATGCACGACAGGAGTTTACTCCTTACGAACGATTATAAAATAAACCAGTACCCATCATATCATGCTGTCATTTTTCATTTTGACATTTGATAGTTAGTAATAAAGTTTCATATTAATGAATATAAACATGTCACTTATTGAATACAATAATTAATTGACGCTTCGTGTCCCATCGTCTTCCGATTGAGATACGAGTTTTACCGATGAAAACATATTATTCACTATATTTATCTGTATGCAATGCGAAGCGACCAACGCATCTTCGGCTAACATCGTGTGACTTCGTGTGACTCCGTACCGTGTGACATCGTAGTTTGATTTTACAATCCATAATTTTTCATACCCCGGGCTTATATATGAAGATCGATTCTTAAGGAGTAAACTCCAATAAAATTATCCTTGCTTGTCTTGACAGAGCAGTGTAGTCTTACTGTTTTCAAGGGGTTTGCTTCTCTAACTAGCTAGGTGAAGCCTCGGCAACGAGTCCCATAATGGTAGAACCGTATTCTATGCGGCAGGCGAGTTATAAGGCCCGTTCATATTACGGCGTGACGCTGGCGCGGCAGCAGCGGAGCGTGAGCGCGATGCGACACCGTAATGTATGAAATTTTATAAGGGAAGCGCTTTGCTGCAAATGGGCTGTATTTACCATATATAAACATATTGCACCTCTTTTCTTACTATGTCAAAAAAAGAGATGCAATACAAATATTTGGCAATTATAGCCTAATGAAGTGTCACCCTTAGAAAATCGCTTAGCAGTACCTATAGTCTATTTTCTTGAGCTAGAACAAAACTAACATTTTATTCTTGATTTGAAAAATCAAATGTGCTGAGAGTTAAAAAAACTGAAAGTTTACTGTACATTGCAATCAAGAAAAAATCAAAAAAGGAATTCAATGTTATTGTTAACACGTGTAGCCTATATTTAACCAGATTTTGGTTCCCCTTTTTTGCGTTTAAAGATTTTTTTTTATTGTTTTACTCCCATTCTAATAACGAGACAATAGACTTAACTAGCCAGTAGCTTAGTAGGCAGTTTTTATTCATATGTAACTATAACATTTACTTAACTATAAAATGTTATTATCATATCTGCATTCTGATCAGACGATGTCCAGACACCAGTTAACACCCTCGCTGCCATAACTCACCTTTACAAATGCAATTAACCCGTTAGATGATAACTGCACTGTTTTCAACGATGAAGTGAACGTTCTGCACTGCACTGCATTTCGATTAAATATCTAAATGTATGAAGAGAAAAAGGAATTAAAGTGTACTCAAAAAGTGGCGTTTTAAATAAGAGTTATGGTTAAGAGTAGATATCCAGACATATATTGGGAAGACTTGCATACACAGGATACACAGATACACAAACTGCAATATTGTAGGTACATTTCAGTTAAAATGCACGTCTGAATATTTAGCAGATTCCTGAATAAAGAATTGAAAGTTGAGTTGAATTTAAGCGTAATATTGTCGTACAAATGTATGCTTTAGCAGTTTGAGACGATTAAATACTTAATCCAGTAATCAACAGTTTTAATGTACCAATCAATTTTGTCACGATGTCATACTCCAGAGCAATGATATCGGTCACATCGCACAGAGATTTCGACAAACAGTATAGGGATTTCATTCGAAAATGTATAAGTGCGTTCTTGCTTCGGGCCTTCACATGAAGAACCAAGACAATACATTAGCTAATGAGACAGAACACAACGTAACAAAGGTCTCTGTTTTTCCTTGTTTTGCTAACGATACACTGTCAGCTGCTTTGTAGTTTCATCATTAAGATAACGACAAATTAACAGGGACACGGTTTTGTTCTAATAAAAAATAAGAGGAACAGAAAAAGATGTTTTTATTCTAGTCTTAAAGTTATCGAATAAGATAAATACCTCAATGCATCATAAGGGACGTCCACTTATTACGTGAGGTGATTTTTAATTTGTCCCCCCCCCTGTGAGAGATTTCGTAGATTGTGTTGAGATCCCCTACCCCTCACGTGAGATTTTCCGTATAATTTTTTACTAATTAAGATTATTTGTTATGTTAATGTATTTTGCTTCATACCACTAAATACCTATACTGATGTAATTAATGTATGTTTGTTATAATAATGTATATTCTCTGCATTAAAAAGTTTAAGTGAGATTTTCTTAGAAACCTTTAAATGAGATTTGGTGAAATTCTGCCAGAACTCTCTCCCTATTTTGAGCTTATGTAATTAATGTAAGCCCCCATATCATTGTATTTTTTTACTAACCAACAGTTCTGAATTACCTTATGTCCATCAATACCACTAGATTGCACTTCAGAGAGTTCCTGAAAGAGTAGTAGTCTCCGAACTGTATACTAGTCTACAATAACAATACAGAGTAACTGCCTAGCTAGGTGAATAAATGTTGGTGGGTCTTGTTAAATTTTAACCCCGGCAATTCAAGTCAAGGTTTAGGCTAAATAAAAATGATTTATGAGCTTCCGTTGTTGCAAATAAAGCATTTTATACGTAAATTCGTTGCATTTGCAAAATTGCAGCTTTATCGTGTGTCACGATCGAAGCTACATTCTCATGCTTTGTAAGCTTTGTTTTTTATAACAGAGCTAATTTGGATTTAAGCCCTTTCTTACTGTTTTTGTGTATGATAAAAACTAGCTGCTCATAATCAATAAAAATAATAAAAAAGTACCGAGCTTTTAACTTATCTATATCATAAAAGGCGCCGTAAAATCTCTTGACAACACATACAATTAATATAAAACAAAGCACTTACGATGCAAACAATATCGCCCTATACCAATACACTGCTACCCCACAGAGTTCTATCTTCCAGCATCCACATTCAATTATGACTCGTACCACATTGTAATACAATTTAAATTCTAATAAGTATTTCTTTGGTCGCTACGCCGTTTAGTTGCGTTGCGGTTAGCGTCAACAGGGAAGATTCAATGGGTGTGTTATATTTGAGTTAATGTACCTACTTCGAGTACAGGGTTCGATACTCTGTTGAAGCTATGGGTTCACAGTACTCGGGTTATAAGTACGATTCTGTTTGCTTAAGGGGTGTTCAAGTAATTATGTGTTTATTGTTTATAAAGAAAAACATTAAGTTTCGCCATGATACGAGTTCGTAAGTTTTATATTAAAATAAATCAAAAATACTTAGGACAAAGTTATACAATATTTCCCTATTTAGATCCTTGAAATACTACATCAGACGTCAGCACATAACATGCAAACTCAGGAACTTTGTACGCTTAAAACTTTACTAAATATTCTACTTTAAAACTGGAAAGTTCTAAGCTTCCCATAGCATCATTAACCATCATACTAACCGTTGTAGCAACATTCTCTATGATTCCGCACACCTGCCACGATATACTGTTATCACTTGTGGAGTCTACGTCTTATCATTTTAGGTAAAATGAAGTGCATGCTATGTTCGTGAATGTGTTAAAAGCCATTTTTATTTTATACTTTTAAGATAAAGATTACCATCTTGGACGTACTGATGAAGTATTTTTGTACAGTTTCAATTGGAAAGCTAGGCAGAGGATGGTTAGTAATGAGTTTAAACGGGCCCTGTGTTTATTTTTAAAACGTAGAAATAAAGGCAAAGTAATTCGAATCAAATCAAATCCATGGCCACGGCCATCTGTGGGCTCTTTTACTCGTCACCACGATCAAAGTAAAAGTTCCAAAGCATAGACATGTATGATGTTATCTGCTCCAAATCTTTAGCATTGTATATTATTTCAAATATTGACATTCCCCTTCATAATCAATCAAATCTATATCCTCAGCACAGACAGTTTTCAATAACATATTAAAGGTACATTTAGGCCTGAACTCATCTCTCGCTCCCCTCCGCATCTTGGAGATAAACTTTAGTGCGTAAAACCCTTGAACAGAAGTAACGACCCGTGAACAGAAGTATTGAAAATTTATTCTAAGTACGAGGGCGCGTGATAGTTAGTTATTGGTACAGCTAAAACCGCCCAAAACACCAAGATCCTTGAAACCTTTAACATTTTCAACGCACTGAATATAAAGTGATGCCTGTGGCAAGGGATGTGGAGCTCGTTTTATACTGGCGAAATATTTACAAAGGTGCCACGCGAAATAAACGCTTAAGAAGATATGTTGAGTGCAGGTGGTATTTTTAAAGACTGTTATATTTTGTTGTTGAGGTGATATGTGAAGGGATTAAGGAAGTGTTTTCTTAGATGGCTTGAGAGAGTGAAGGGTGGTGTCTTTTGAGGTGTTGTTCTTTTTGCAAGAGAAACATTTAATGATGGCTTTTAAAACATTACAAAATAGTTCATCTATTACACGCACTTTAAGAGTCCCAATATCGTATTAAAAGAATCAGTTTTGATTCCCAGGTAAGGGTAAGCTATCAGTAAGGATAACTGAAGCGAGTTTAATTTTGTAAAAGTACCGACAATGTTAGTTGTTTTGTTTATCCAGAGAATGAAAAGCAAATTACGTTTATCGACGCAGTGTTATTAGTCCATTTTCTAGTCATACTTTAGCTTCCTACTTAATTACACTTAACCTAGTTCGACTACTAATCGTCGGAGCAAATTAACAAGTAGGTAACTACAAAACTTTTAAGGGGTAAGCCCGTGGCGGTTTCCGCATAAATAACCGTAACTAAACTGCAGTGCAGTTTCGAAATGCATAATTCCGTGGAACTGTTAATCGCAGTTGCTTTGCACTCGGCAGTTCGGCAACACGGTAATATTTAAATCAGTACCTAAAGTGACGGCATCACTATCGATGATAAATATTTACAATAAGAACAAATGGAAAGGTAACTATGACAAAGTATATCAAATGTGTAAAATACTACATATACATCTAAAAGTGCAGTACTTGATAGCTATTAAAAATTATTCTATTAATGTGTTTAAGATGCTTCAGCAAAATAAATATAATACAAAGAATATTCAATTAAGAAAATTTGTAGAACAGCATGTTATAAACTATTACAGTAGGAGAAACAATAGGTATGTTCCTGGTTTCAAAAATGTATAACGAAATTGATTGGTGTTGGGAGGAAAAAAATGCAGCAGATAAGTACTGAAAGATATCTTAAAAAATACTTTTGGAAAGAATTGGCACAGGGCAAATTTATCCAATAGTACGAGTATCCTTACTACTACTTCCTTCTTTTTACAAATTATCTCTTATATTTTATTAGAATATAGACTTGTGTAGGATTAAATGAATTTAGAGACATGACATAAAAAAAAATTGTTTGAGCGCGATCTCGCCAACAAACTGTTATGTCAATTTGACGAGGAACTTATTTGTATAATAAATATGTTAGGTATGTTTTGTTAAATAAATAAAAACCTTTAAGAAGACAATCAAGAATCAGATGTACTGGGAGATAATATTATGGAGCGTTTAAAAAAAAATAAAAACCGACTTAAGTAATTTAAAGCACTACTTTGCAAAACCCTCGTATATTCAATGAAATTTCATGACATGTTAAAGAACATATTTGTGTGTTAAATAATTTAATTCTTATAGTGTTATATAGTTATGGTTAGTTTAATGTTAGTGTAATAAGTAATTCATAATTTAATTTATTGAATTTTTTGTCGGAACATTGTAATAACGGGGTTGTAATTTTTCAAACACAATGTCATATTCATCATCGTCATCATCATCAGCCATAAAACATGCACTGCAGGACATAGGCCTCCCCCAAAAATGGGGGGATTTGCCATAGTCGCCACGCTTGGCAGGCGGGTTGGCGACCGCAGTTCGTCGTGATAGTGCTCGAAGGACGCTGCTGCCCATCTTTTTGTTGGTCCCTCTGTCGCCTTTTACAACACCCACGGCAGGAGATGGGGTGATGCTATTCTTAGCCGGCACCACACGGAACAATGTCATATTGTTAATGAACTAATAATAAATAAATAAATATCAAAATCAGTTGTTGGCAACGTAAACATAACGCGCTTCTAGCAAGGTTGAGTGACAGGTGATTTCTAGATACCGGCCTTTTTTCAAAGTAATGACGTTAATTTGATTTTGTACTTGAACAGGATATTGAAAATGAAATGAAAATGAAAATATTTATTTTGCAAGTAGGCCACATGGGCACCTTTACATGTCTGAAGCTACCAGCGCTTCGAAAGGTGACATCTGCTGAGAAGAAACGCCGCAAGAAACTCAGCAATAAGTCTTTTTTTCCCCAACTTTTACATTAGAGTTTTAACTAAAACTAACACATGAAAAGGGCAGGAAACAATCCTAATGGGTAAAAATCAATTATAATAATAAATAATAAGGGATATGTATAATCTCCGCGTCTGGACCTTCATTATATTGATCTTCAAATGCTTAAATTTCATACTATGGTAACCAACACAGTAGTACGTAAAAACATAATAATATTACCAATGATACTACTGAAAGTTACAGTTAGAAAACGAATACTTTATACATTCAACCACAAAGATTAACTGTAGTCTGCGAACATTGAATATGACGCTCTGACGTTTCATTGAAAACTTAACTAAGTTTTCGACAATTCACATCCCATATAAGTTAGGTAGGTTCATACGATATTTGTCAGAAAATGAAAATTCATCTCATTTATTTCGGAATCAAGTCTCACAAAGGAGTATTAATTTTTTGCTTATTTCTAATTCAATTTGGGAAAATGATAGTGGCGAAATAATTGATCCAGATTAAAGTAATTTTTGGTGCATTTTAATGAATAAACCCCCAATTTTGTACTTACACAGAAGATAAAGTCAAATATCGACCAATATGTTCATCTGTGTAATGTACGCTTAATGAACCAGTAACTGATAACCAACTTGCCCAGGTTCTCTATATTATAATAATAGCAGCTTTTAACTGACGTATTAGGACCCACGAATTTTTGTTTTTTTTTTTTATTTAAACCAATTTTTTTTTACATGTTATCAGATATGATACAGCACGAAAACCTTACGATTTATCTGCGCTGCAGAGCCGTCTTAATTATTTTTACTTATCTCTTATTCTATACATCCCAACATGAAGCTCTATATCATTTAGAAACGAAAATGACCGATTGTGCGAAATTTCGAAATCACCGTGCCTCATTGCGTTACACCCACACAAATGCGAGAAGTATGTCGGCCAGTTGGTATCCATCATAAATCACGGAATGCGCTCAGAATCCACCCCCATCTAACATCACAATGAGCATCCTCAGCAGCAAAAATATCTGGCCACGTCAAATAGGGACTATCATGGATATTGACCAGATTTATTTGCTCTTCAGTGTTTGCTTGCCATATTTTCGAGCGAACCGAATATACCTACTGAAAAATATGTTTTTAAGCCAGTATGAAACTTTTGTGAGTTTTTCTTTTCATTCTGTTTCAAAAAAAAATTAGGTGTGGCAATCCATATATGGAGGGGGGTGAAAAAGAAAACACGGATATAATCGAATGTTAATTAAGGTTTCTTATGAGTTTTTTGATTTGCTTAATAATTGGGGAGATATGAGCTCCTAAAGTTATCAATACTTAATGTGTCCCAACCGCTAACTTTCCAATCGTGATATTAAAAATAAACTCAAAATAAATTGTTTCTAACAGGTAATAAATACCATACACGAAAAGGTTTGAACGAGATTCGTGAACAAGCTTCAGAGATATAGGCTGAAGACCTCTATGAATCAAGGTGTCAAAGTTTTTCGGATATTTTGAATAAGTTACACTGACTTCGGCAGAATACAACGATGTTATATAAAGAACACCTAATTAAACCACGGTCAAGTTATGTGAAATACCAAGTAATAAATCCTGCAAGCTACGGAACCCCACACTGTGCGTGGTCCGTCACATACTTGGCCGAATCTTATCAATATATGGTATAAACTTAGATTTGTATTAAACTGTAGACATCATTGTTAACTTACATGTGTACTGATTTGAAAAAATGATACCTCACCGAGTGTCTTGCCGGCTCTTCTCAGTAGAGGTTTTTTCCAAGCCGGTGGTAGATTCATTCCTTGACCTTCATAAGAGCTTGTAAAAGCCTCAATTGAATAAAGATAGTTTGACTTTGACTTTGAATAATATAAAAAACATGACACTGAAAAGGCTCTCTAAAAAAGTGAGTTTGAGAGTTCTGAAATACATTTATTTTGTGCATATACACGGTCGCCTTATTCCAAATTTGATATCTAATTCCGTAGGTCACGTCACTGCACTGGCCGAAAAGAAACCAAAACAAGAAAAAATAATCAAGACACGTTTTTAATGTAACACTTATATGTATCGCAGGAACTGTTATCCAATGGCAATACAAATATTCAATAAACTCCCAAAAGACATAAAGGAGTTAGTTAATAGGTTCAAAATCAAGCTCTTCCAATGGCTCAAAGAAAAGACATTATACTCGGTAAAGGAATATTCACAATAAATTTAAATAATATTTATAGGTTCAACTTTGATCGACATGGCATTCGTACGTTATTACTGTATAATTTGGCATCAGCGATATATTTTAATAAATTTTAATAGTTAGTATTGTTTTAGTTAAGAAAATTCTGAGACTAGAAAATTCTGCATGCCTATAATGGTTAGACATATTTTATAACATTAAGACCTATGTACCATGTTTAAAACGAATAAATGAATTATGAATTATAAAATGGGTTGAGTATAGTTAAGTTAAGACGTCTCTTTCTATATTATGTCATCGCTGTTAATCAACTGGTTTTGTCAATTTTACGTTGACATCATTTCCCGTCTACAAAGGGCTCTAACAGATTGACGTTTCAAATAGTTTAATTTAATTCAAATTTCCCTAAGCCGTCGGATACCTGCCGTTCAAAGGGAAAGAAAATGGCTGCCTTACTCTTCATAATTAAATTCGTGACATTTTACCGTTTTGCCCCAAATGAAATTAGAAAAGTTGAATTTGAACTTGTTTCTCCTTTATGTCAAACGTCTTTGAGTTTTCTAAACGTTTTGTTGGTTTTGGGGCTTTTTAATTTATTCATAATATTTTTTCTTGTTTAGTTAGGCTGGTGGAAAAATGCCTCAGGTTGTACGTTTAAATTAACATTTATTCAGACCGCAGTTGTTACATCAATAATATACACAGCTACCACGGTATTCCAGTTTTTATGATCCTAGCAATCATTTAAAATATTTCCTGTTTACATACACCAGAATACACCTGCTTTAAACATTAAAGTAAACTTTTACCCGTAACAATTTTTACGCAACGTAATTCTCATTCAAAGTAACACAATATAGCTACGGTGGAGTGCATGTTAGCAAAAGTTACCCTCATGAACAATGTGTATACCCCAACAATACACTACGGGAATGCGCTTTAAGCTTTATTCCTCGTGTACAAAGCCTTTATAATTCACAAATCAGAGCTGCACAATTAAAATTGCACCTAGTCCTCACGGTATTAGAGGGTAGTTTTGTATTACTGGATGTAAGGTGGTTAGACTTTTTTTGTTGTTTAGTTCACATACGGCCAGTTCTCAATGGTCGGCATTTAGTTGCCTGTTTTTAATGAAAATACTATGCAGTACCGGGTACCTGGTAGATTTATACCTGTTGCTGTATAGGAGTACTATAAAAAAATCGGTTAATTCCAAAAATCTTTGATCGGTCCCGATCTATTACAAAGTTTGGATTAACACCTCACTGATTTAGTGTGACTAGAAACTTAAGCTCAACGTGTTTGTAAATAGTAGCCATTACCAAGAAGTGAGTATTTTAAAATGAATGACCAGATATACAAAATTAAACTTTGCGGTTTGAATAGAGCCCTCCACAAAACTAGCGGAATAAATATGAAAGACTCCAAAAAGTAAACATGAGAAACTTATAAGAAGCGTGTGGCGGAAGTCGGTTAACTTTGCAACAAACTTTGTAATGAGGTATCCCCCAAGCAGGATTTACCCTTTGTCAATAAAAGCGTACCCTGGATACGGACACATACAGGTGGTATTAAAAGATGCGTAATTTTTTAATAAGAATAATAGTCTGCTTTGTGTGATGGTTTCGAATATTTGAAGCTGAGCCATGGATGCTTAGTATCCACAGTTAGATGTATGTATTTTTCTATACACAGGGAAACCTGGTTTGGGGCTATCAATTGATGTTAGTGACCACGATATGATTATTATTATGTACATTATTTCGAACGAACTGGCGGAACATCATCATTCCAGCCGAAAGACGTCCATTGCTGGACATAGGCCTCCCCTAATGATCGCCAAAACGACCGATTCTGTACTGCTCGCGGAGTCTCGCAATCTTCACCTGGGCGTCTATTCGGGAACGTCTAAGTGATACTGCAACGACCCGCGAGCGAGACTCGCATCTCGCTCTTACGCATTACGCGTCGTGCGGAAGAGTAGGGAGAGAAATCTCGCTCGCGCGTCGCTACAATAATCACGCTGCGCCTTCTGCTTAGATCTTTTAATGACAGTGTATAAAATGAAACCTTTAAGGTTTAATCTCATTGACCGTTTCTTCTTCTTGTCAGCCTATTTTTCAAAGAAAATAATGTCGTCCGACTTTTCGACTGAACTAGCGGTACCATACAAATACATTCAGTTTTAGATTAGCATCATAAGTCTTGCTGGTTTTTGCATAACACCATCAGGTTTATCTTCGTTACAAAAGATGTTTGTGTGCATCAACCCCATCCTGTTTCTTAGAACATCCTATTTACCCCGGCCTCCCCTCTTGAATCTGTTCCGATTAAGTAGGTGTTCCTCGGATACATTAAAAGAGGGGAGCTAACGACCGAAAACTCTCATTATGAGCATTCAATACTCTGCCAACTAGCTGTAACTTGTGGCTTTGCCTGCATCGGTCCACGGGGAGCTTGATTGATTACATTTATTTAATGAATAATAAACATTCTTCATTATCATATGCGTATGTGATCAAGGTGTTTTAATATAGATTAATGATTTACACAGTGAGCAATTCAAATGGTTCAGTATAGGGACGTCTGAAACTATAACAGATAGGGAAATTTAATAACTTTAGTTATGAATGACGAGCTAGCTAGCTAGATAGAATAAAACAGGGACCAGTGAACCAAGGCTATAATGTATAAAAAAGAGAAAAGAGAGAGAGAAGAGATGTCACATGTCATTTAGTAAAACATAGACACATAGTATCATGGAGGTTTGCGTCATGTAAGAAGCCATGTAGTCGATTTTGAAGATTAGAAAAACAGCATTAACAAAAAATATTTTTTATGTATGAATTAATCATATGAACTCATATGATACTCGTAAATAGATAGTTACCAATAGTTGTGGAATTACATAAAATAATAGACCGCAGTAATTTCAGTAGTACCACTTTACTACTGAAAGACAGACTTTGTACAGAGTGCCTAGGTAACATTAATTCTTAACAAACTGCACTAACAATTTTGCGCAATAAAATAGGGGTTCTGAAAATCTTTCCCCTCCTAATCGCAAACCCCAATCGAAGACATGGCTTCCTAGACATTGAATTTCTCTGTCATATAGTTTCAGACTTTCCTATACTAATCCGTTTGGATTGCTCATTAATTCAACTATTTCGTTGCTATACACTCGCTTGGCAAGAACTCTTTTCTTACACAAGTGATCGTAGCGAGGTATCGCAACAAACCTGAGAAGCGGTGCTACCGGGTACGAGCTTAGTAGCATGCGTGTTCTTTAGAGCCGACTGGCGAATTAAAAGTCTATAGCACTATATCTTAAGTAGTAATAATTTTTCTATTCTAGCTTTCATACGAAACCTAGGTTTAAAAATGTGAAGATTGTTTACAGGTTGATTTTGTTTTGTGTTAGAATAAATAGAAAAAGTGCTACGTAAAGGTTAGCAATTAAAGTGATGGTATAGTTATACCGTTTTTGCAGAGAAAAGTATGTTTCCCGAAGTTTTTCCCAATATTTCGATGCCTAACAAGCGAGAAAAAACTACGCCTGGTCTGGTTTTAACGCCTAGCCTTGTTAAATAAACAATTGTGATTTAACGAGTAACTCGAAGGCAAACTTTGTGGCATCCCACAAAAGATATGCCGAAACACTACTATACTAAAAATAATAATATTTCTCTTAGAATTATATTCCCAAGCCGTAAGGGTCAATGCTCTAGGGGATACCTTCAATCCTTACTAAGCACGGCAAAACATGGCGATAAATCTGAAACTTTTCGCGAGTGTCAAAACAAAACCTCCGCGTAGCCAAATTTCGCGTCTAAGACATGCCCTATTGTAAAGATGCTGTTGCCACATTCGTATTCCCGGCAATATTGCTATTCGGGATTATCCCGGGAATATTTCCAATTTTGCCGGCCAGCAACATTACCTTTATATAATAAGCCTGGGAATATTGCCGGCAATTTTACCATTTCAGGCAATATTTCCGAAAACGGCTCATCTGGCTCATCAATACCTGTCGTTAATGGCTCAATGTAGGTTTCCTTTTCGAACTGGATTGGTAAAAATTTACAACAACACAGCGTACTTACTGAACTGTGGTCGTTATGTCCATTGTGACAGCGGCAGGCGCATATTGTGTGAGATGTTTATAATATTATTATTATTAATAATATCTTGCACAGTAACACACATTGATTTAGTCCCAAACTAGAATTCCCTACTCTAAATAAATACTTAACATCCATGGCTTGGGTACAAACATTCGTGCTCATCATACAAAGTTTTCCCCCAACGGGATTCGAAACCACGACCGCAACATGGTAGGCAGTTGCATTACCACCACGCCATCAAGTCATAAATCGAGTGTAGTATGTGTGTTTCGATTAATTAAATAGATTACAGATTAGTTTATAGATAAGACGGTAATCTTAGGATAGGATTGTCTGAGGTTTAAGATAAATAACGTACTATGATCCTGAATACTGAAACTGATCGACAAAGTGGTTTCCTTTTTCACGTACCAACATGCTAAGTCAGAATCACTTAGAATTTTGTCCCGTTGAGAAACATCTGACATAATAGAAATGAATTCCTAGACAAAAAGAACGCATATTCAGTGAGAAGCGCAATATGTTCATGTGGAAATAATCTATGTTTTTGGGCAAAAGATGAACATCGAATGACGTGCTAGCTTAAGATAACCGACCTCATTTTGAGATTCTTCTAAAGGGTACACGAATTGATTTGACATAGAATAGGGGACTACGTTAAGCTGCTTATTTCAGCGGTTGTCATATTTTTCAAGCAACCCTGGCTCTAGAACTAATTTAACAGGAATAAGCAAAGAAAAAAAGAAATCTTTTTTGGGGTATTGAAGTTCTGCAACGATTTTTGGAAAGTCATAGAAGGAATAGTAGGAAGGAGTAGTGGCTTATTGGCATTTCAATAAGCCACCCTACACTGGAAATCCTTTACATTGCAAATCTGGTGCAATTTGAAAATATTGCAGTTTGCAAATGTAGTTTTCCAAATATTATATTTATAAATGCATCTTCTGTGTCTCGAAGATGGTTTTTGATTTTCATGAAGGATTTTTAAAAAACAGTGTGAGACTGAAACCTGAATCTTCCTCATTATATCGTACTACGCAAATTATTTCGGGCAATACAAATTGGTATTTTGTTGAAAAAAACAGTAATAACACAAAAACATAAGTACCTATGTTCAATAATACTATTTAGAAACACCCTTCATTACCACGAAAAAAATAACAAAATAAATTCCATTAATTACCTAACGTTCAAACAGGGTTCATAAGAAAGGATATCGCCATTAGTTACTGTCGACCCGCTACTAGAGATATTGATATTTGGTCCGTATGATTAATGGTGCCCTCGGACAGCGTAAATATCGCCGAATATACGCCAATACTCGCTCAGCGCAAGTATTTGTCACTGAGTATTTTTACGCGACGGAATGGGGTGATTTGTCTCTAGAAGTAGGTTTTGAAACGACGGCGAAAGTGTTCAAGGAGGGCCTACAAAATGTATTTGTGTTATATTATGTTGACATTTCGCAAATAAATAAACATTAATTTAAATTACATATAAAAACATTGATATTTTATTCACTAACACATAAGGCACAGATTGATACTACGACGCACCAAAATAACCATATATTTGCCAACAACACTTGATACTAAGAAGCTAAGAGCCCATTTACAACCCATTCAGTCAGTACAATCATAAAACAACCGTTTCATCCGTTGTCTCTCAAAAACCCTAACCCTTTAATACAGAACGTTGTCAAGAAATATCCCTTAAATGTTCACAAAGTGGCACTTAATGCCTCTTCCATACTGTAATTGGATACTAGCATTACCCTTTGACAGGTTGAGTAGACGTCAATTATGCGACGCTTCGCAAAATGGCATCTCGAGTTTGCCTCTTAGAGGCTCATCTAAATAGGGGCTGAAAAGGGTTATGAATTATGACACTTCATTTTTGTAGTACCAGAATGTTCTCCGACGCCTCACGGTTGGGATTAGGGGCCGTTCTAATCCAATGTCGGCAATTTTGAAGATTTATAATAAAACTAGCTCTGCCCGCGACTTCGTCCGCGTGGAATAGATAAAACATCACCTAAACCTTACATATTTCCATACAAACATTCATCCCCTATTCCCTATTGTTATTTTATACCCTTGAGGGTAAAACTTTTACAAACTTCGAATGTCATATTTATTTATTACGAATCAACAGCCTACAAAATAAGTTTCAAGCTTCTATCTCCAAAAATGACGATACTTCCATACAACTTTTCATCCCTTCTTTCAACCCCATACAACCCTTTTTTCGCATTAAAAAGTAGCCTATGTCCTTTTTCAGGTACCAAATTTCATTTAAATCGGTTCAGTAGATTTGGCGTGAAAGCGCGACAGACAGACAGACAGACAGACAAAGTTACTTTCGCATTTATAATATTAGTAAGGATTAAATGACTTTAATTGCAAAAATAATAAACCGTTCTAATAAGACTTTGTGAGATGGGCCATTAATTTATAACGTGCAACATTTTGCACCCAGCGGGGACCATTTCTTTATTCAAATTAGTTTAGCCAAGAAATAAGTACATTTACGTGTCCCAGAATTTTGTTTATTTAATCTTTTCTCCCTGTTGAGCTGACATATTGCCGGCAAAATGTATGTTGGAATTTTTCCAGCATGAGAAGGACATTAGTAATAATAGTTCACAAGAGCGACGTATGAACGTTCATATCGTATGCTCATGTCGCTTGCATGTGCTAGTTACATGCAGTTGAAGACGATAATATTTCGAACTTTAGAGACGATTGTGTACGGAGAAAATGGTTTCGTGCTGATGTTATAATGTATCGTGTGTATAATGTTAGGCGTCGTATGAAACATTTAAAATATAATCCGAATCGTTAAAATAAAAAACTACACCCATGCAAATGTCAATTACAAAACGACATTTAAAAAGGGTGCCTTTCGCAGAATCAAAATGGGTCGGAGTAGAAGCGACTCGGAAAGGTTAGTTTCAGAAGGCTAAGCCTGAGCCTTCGATGTTAGGTCTTATTTTGTAACAGCTCAGAAAATCTTGCTTGTTTGTAAGATTTCATGCTAAATAGATCAAAATAACATTATTCCATACAAATGATATACAAAATAATTTTTCGACCAAATAATATAATGCAAAACAATCTCGATCAAACAATTATGGAAAAAGTTTGCTAATAAAATATTTCGCGAAAAAAATATCGGCTAAGAAATTTTCAACCAACCGATATAGATCCATTTAAAAAAATTATTATATATTGGTACTTGTGTTCGTTTGCTAAAATATCCTGATCAAGAACAAATCCTGAGACTCGATGTAGAGTAACTGCTATCTGCCACTGAACTAAATTGCAATTGAACATAAAGAATAATGAAAATTATTGAGAAACGAGATACCGTTCGTAAACACTCTAAAAAGTAATTTCAAAACAAAACAATCGTTAACTACTAGACTACTTACTATTCATATTTTCAACTAAATTGTAAATAACAAACAACTTTTTCTATTCAATTCAAAAACAATTCTACTTTCGTTCAGCAAAACACCAACATGGCGATCCTCCGTCAAGACCATTTTTTTTAAATCATAGACAAACGGATGAAGTCTCTTTTCTCACGTCACTCGAGATCAAATATTGTGCAGTTTATATTAAAAAACATACTGAATTGACGTTTCGTATCAATAACTGTTTTAATATCTATGGATACTAGAATAGAGACCCACTTGAGTTTTGACAGCTGTTCCAAATTTAATCTCATTTCTTTACTAAAAACGATAAAGAAGTCATGTTATTTCTTTATCGCAGCACTGGTTTTTCCTAATCGGTTGTCAAAATGGTGGTCATTTCCTACGGTTTTTGATTAACCAATGGAGGTTTTATGATATGGGTGTAGATAAAGATTTTTACACCAATTCATACATTTAAACTGCTCATAATTCAATGATATTTTCGTAACGCTTGCAAAAATGACGGTAGAGAAAAAGACTTACATATAAAAAACTTGTAACTTCAAGTTTTCTTTATGGAATTTGGTCTAACATGTACTGGCACATTACGAGACAAGGGCTATTTTGAACCTCGGAGTAAGGCCTGAGATATGATTAAGCGTTGTCAAAAAGAATTAAACTGATAAAGAAGAAGACCAGGTTTTAATAAGAAAAGATATTGGTTTTTGAACTTGTTCTCGTTCAAAAAACAATACGTTAAAGGAAAAAGGCGAAAAAAAACCAATACAAATTTTGCATAGCGTTATTTGAGACATAGTTCAAAATTATAATGGAATTGCAATTTCAAATTGCAAATGGTTGAAAGTTTAAATGGAAAGCTGAGAGCCAACCGAAACAAGTTGCATTGTGTTTTCATTCCAATTCGCTTTGTGCAAAATTCATATTATAAGTTAAAATAACTATCAGAAGCAATGTTCACAATAATTATTGTTGATTGGAATATGGATATATCGACTTTGATGGCTTTATATTTGACTGTTATGTACAGGTAAATTTACTAAAGCAACAATAATAGCATTCCGAAAATGAAGTTACTAAAGAAAACAATCCTGATGCATTTTACTCTGATTCACGAAAAAACATGTCATTGAAAGTCGTAAAAGTGCACAAAAAAGAAACAATTTCTTATGACCATTTTAATAACCCCGTTTTATTTAACTTTGTTGCCAAACCATTATTGTATCTAACCTTTGTTCTCTATCACATTACAGTTCAACGCTGGAAACAACGTTAACTACTAATAAAACTATGAACTATTAAGTTGGCTACGCTCTACAATGTTATTCCGATACTATTACCGAAGTTGCAGTTCGTTTAGGACGTAAAATAAATATACCTACTGTAAATTCGGGACGAAGTCCAAGGGAAAAGCGATCATGGAAAGTAAATTTTGCGTGCCTATCTAAAAACATGATGAGTAGTTTTTCTATAGAACATAATGAAACACATCTTTCATTGCGTTTGAAATATTAAGAAGGATTAAACCATATTAAACAAATGACCGGTAAAGGTACGTTTTTGGAATTGAATAAAAGTGCCCGACGCCTAATATCTATAAGAGAAATTTAGATTTCAGGCAACACTGGATACACTTTTTGGACAGACCCAAGAAAGGAATTACTTGAAGAGAAGACGTACCTTCAAACCCTCACCGTTTCTAGCTTGAATGGACTATCTGGTTTTGTAAAGTATAACGCTAAACAGTTACCGTCGACGCTGCTGCTGGTGCCACGACATTGACTGCCCATTCGCGACTCGCCAGATATTCCGATATGGCCGTATTAAAGTTGTCTTGTTACTACCTGCCAGCACACGGAATAGTGGAGTATTGAAGAGACTGGATTTAAGAAAGGGGTTATAACGCCAAACAGGATTGATTTGTGAAATTAATGTTTTAAAATAAGCTTGATAAGCGTAAAAGCAGGCAGCATATTTTGTATTTTTAGGTCAAGTATTCATCATCAAAAATAAGGTCACATTGTGCCAAAAGGACAAACATAAACAAAACCAAGTAATTTTACAGATCATGTTTCAATTTGAGCTTATTCATATACGTTCTTTTTCAATGTTTTTATTCATTATTTGTTTTATACGATTATTAATAAAATTCTTTGAACGGATTAAAATATTCTATTCCTTTTCCGAGTTTTCATACTATCAGATAGTTCAGTACCACCTCTTTTATATATATCTCCGTAAGCACTGTTCAGAAACTTTCTCTACCACTTTCATATTATTATACGCTTTACAAGATTCTCTTTGCGCTGGGTATTGTGTAACTTTTGTTCATTCTGCTTGTATACTTTTCGAACGGCTTTGATGTCATAAACAGCGTATATACTATATTATAGCCTCTAAAGGGCAATGTCTGATGTTAATAATACTTACTATTAACTTGTCTATCTAAAAGCTGAATCTATTAATGTTTGAACTATTTCGAATTTTAATATTGTCTATCTTTAGGTTAACTTTTTTTTTTCTTTCGATGTGCCAAGTTCTTCGTTCGGTATATACAACTGCGGTCAACTCTGAACTGTCTTGGATGCGGTTTTCTCTATTACGGGTCGCAATTCTCCAGGGCAGTATAAATATTCCATAAACCTCTAGCTAATAGGACCTAAGAATTAGGCACTTTTATAGTGACGTTATAGAACGATGCGAGTTTATTTAAACGAATGTGTTTTTGTAATCATAACTGCGAAAAAAGCGGCCAAAATTCTTCGGCGATAGCTTGTGTTCATTTAATATTCTTTTACATCCATTCTCATTTGAGAAAGAATGTGTTCATAAGAATGTTATAACGAGGGTAAAGGACACTTAAGAATAGCATTAGCTACAAAATAAAATTATACGTACCTCTATAACATAAATTTCAATTCATTTTCGGTACATTGTGTATTATTTAATCACATGTCCTCAAAGGTTGCATGTAGCACGCCAGTTTAAAGTTCTGCATCGCAATTTTATTGTTTGTTTTGTTTCTATTTCTACACTACAGCTGTCTTGCTTTGCTTAAAACGTACTTTGATAACCGTATATAGGAAAAGATACCGCGGAAATGACTTTAGAAATTATTAATAGTATTCATTAGTAGCATCTACTTTGTAAGGAGACTTAGAGATCCGGACGATTTCAGCGTCCGTGATACCTATTCCGTAGTATGATTTAGTAGAGTATATACCTATATGTAGGTATCAGGAACATATCAAGCATGTGCTTAACGGATTATAGCGCAAACTACTTAATTAAACTTCACTTTCACGGAATATTCAAACTCCATAGGGCTCATAATTGACTTTGGTCTAAGTGACACGAAAACCGATCGTTACTATGGTGACGAAATGCTACTTTGTGCTGTCATTTCAATGTAAACTTCGCAAAGTAATATAGACAGAGCAAAACGATATGATATCTACCAAATCGCTTAGTCAATGTCGAATGGAGGCCCTGATGTAAATAACTATTAAGCAATCAATCAAATCGCTTATTGCACATCACATGACAGACACCACTATACCAAACCACTACTACACTGTAGTAACTTTAGATTCGTTTCACCGATTATGCATGTGTATGTTGACTAATGAACGCACACAATAGTAATCGTACTAGACGACATTAATCACATAATCATGCATACCCATCTGTGCATAGCTTGTTCATACATGTGTACCAACGAAACAAAGTCTCGTCACATGTCCCTAGCCGAGCGTTGCCATGACAACGCGGTCCGTAATACTGCCTTATTATACATCATGCTCCGAAAGTTGTCGACGCAATGGCTAGCGTAGCTTACGTTTGAACTGGTTTTGGCTTCTGTTATTTGAAAATGTGTAGAAACAGCATTTGGTTAAAATTGGCATATAATAAATAGAGCAGTCCCGTGACTGTCTTCGGCAATAATGCTTTCGCCAAATGTTTTAACCTAAAGCACCTAACTATTCATTTCACTCTACTGTCAAATACTTAAGCGAAATATTTGTATAATATAATCATAATATCTCTAACTCGTTCCTTTTTTCTGTATTCGCCCATACCTGAAACAAAGAAAAATACATTATGATGAAAAAATAAACCCAATCTAAACTATACCATAACATCAGCCGAGGCAAATCAAAATAATAGGAAACGTTTATTTACAGCCAAAACCGCGGAACGTTATTCTATAAATTACAACTGAGCTTTCCTTTGATTTTCCCCATAAAACCAACAGGAAAAATTGCCGTTACCAGGGGGAAATACGCCATAAATAAAACAATTTATGAATCGGTACATATTTCCCCGTGCTCCCCAATATTTTTAATTAAATCTACTATTGTTGCACCTTGGTTATGAATAGCGACAAGTGGTGGAACTTGTTCGAGGTTGCCCAGTCTCCCCTAATGATGTGCGCTCCCCTGCCTCCCCGCAAGAACATAGGTTCTAATTGAATGCGTTCACGGACTATTGTCCGGAGGTTGAGTGCTTGCTATTTTCTTAATAGATGTCTAGTCATACTTATACTTTTTTATCTTCTTCTCTTATATTTATATAAAAATCAATTGCCGTGCGTTAGTCTTGCTAAAATTCAAAAATGTGGCTTGATCAATTTGCATAATTCTTTTTTTGTTGTTCGCTTGAATACAGAGGTGGTTTAAAACAAACAAAAATAGAGACACACTATAATCCAATTCCATGCGAACGAAGTCGCGGGCAGAAGCTAGTTACTTTATATTTTTAAATCAAATAAGTTCTACTTAGATATAAATAACAAGAACAGTTCCATAACTTCTATGCTTGTAAGAACAAAATATATAAAAGTATTGGCGATTGCCCATAATTCGGTGCCATGTTTTTAGATAATAATAGTGTAAAAGAATTTTCATTTCCATTAAATTCCATTAATTACATTTTTGCAAAACTAAAAGAGGCCTTTAATTTCACTGACGAGATTATCTTTAAAAAGCTTCGTGGACGTAGCAGCTGATACTCAATTTATTAACTGAAAACCTTCTAAACCTTTGAAAGCAAATGTAGGAGACTACAGTACGCACCTAGGTACCTATACATTTGCCCCCGCTCGAGGAGCCGACATTATGAAAAGAAGTACAAACATGGTTGATTTGTTTTGCACGGCACTGTTGCTTGGTACAGCTGGCGTGACCTCTACTTTGTCAATAAGTTGAGAGCCGAGCTTGCTCTGGCCAGCTGAAGCTACACATACATACACATCATCACGCCCGAAATCCCTAATGGGGTGGGCAGAGCCACAAGACTACTTGTGGCCACGTTCGATTAATTAGTCCTAAGATGGTATGATAAACTGTATGGTGACAGGTGATCAGACCATCGCCCATACAGATAGTCCACCATGTTGGAGAGGACCTGTCCCTTAGTCGACTTTTACGATATGTCAGGATGATAAGCATCTGCACGCATTCTATGCCATTTCTTCACTCCCAGTGCAGCAGAGGAGTAGAGGAGTGCAGCTGAAGCTATTTGTGTAAAAATAAAAGAGGAACATGACTATTCTCGTTTTTTCGCATATACTACATGTTTACGTCTTAAGCAGCAACTAACAACGAATACTTGAATATGATCTCACCTACCCACATGTTTGCTTATATTTGTGTTTATTTCTTTTTTGCTTTATACTATTCCTGATATTGTAACATCAATTACTGAGGACGGTGAATCCTGTTCCACCGTGATACAGTATTTACTAGTACGGGGGCACAGGAAACTTACATCATAATTGTTTGTTTGTATGACAATAGATAAAATCATGTACTCACTAATATAAGAACTACAAAGTAGTACCAAAACCTATGAAGGTGCAGGTACTTTAATGTAAGTTATACATGTATAGTTTTCTTTGCTAAATAAAGTTTTATTATTATTTATTGTTATTATTATTCCTCTTTATTTGACATAATTTCCCGTTTTTTTAAAAAAAAATTACTATATAAAAATAACATTATAAAATAAAATAATATGAAATACGGTGGACCACCGACCGCGGAGCAGGGCCCAGGCGATCGGTGGCTAGCGCTGCAGAGAGAGGAACCTCCTGACGATGCGTGCAGAGTCCAGGAGTACCGCCTTCTGTTTCCGGCCCTTGATCCAACCATCTAGCGAGAGCCTCTTGAGATGGTGGTCGAGGCTCTTCGCTATTATTATTATTATTATTATTAGGTTTGACGAACTTGAACACCATAAGAACTTCGACATATTAGAAATCGTGAGAGAGCTGGCATTATCTAGGTTAATATATGATTGTTTCTCTAGACCTCTTGTACATAAAGCTCATAACCGAATTAATGCATAGCTTGTTCGATTATCACAGCTGTAAGCCTGTGTTATTTTTGTTATTGAACATCAATTGCACGTATCGCAGTAGTAACATTATTCTTATCTTTATAATTATCTATCTATCTTAAATTTCATGTGGAAACTGATTGTTGCTTATCATTTCTCATCACACATTTGATTTAACTATACAATTCATCTTATCTGTAAACTAACGTACGATTCCATATATGTTATCATGTTACAGTATATAGCGTGAAACGCTGGAAATAATTAAAACGAGCCGTATCTGAGTGCGGAAGCAGACTCGGCGGAAGCGCGCGCTGCGATACCGGAACCTGTCGGCCATATTGCCTATTTACGAGTACTGCTAGTGCGAAAAAATAATAAGCGGGCAAATTTAACAAAATTCAGTTAATTTTAAAGGCTTGTTTTAATCAGCTATAGTTAGCATTTGAGTAGGTGTTTCGACAAACAACTTGAAACTATTTTTATTTGAAAGTGAACCAAACCAAAATAGGCTAGTTTCCTGAAAAATGTTTATAAAAAAATTACAAATTAACATCATAAAAAAATATTGAACACATATTTTTTCTTTTGTCAATTAAACAAGATAGAGAAGATATAGTGCGTTGAAGTTCCGCGTGACGTCACAACTTTGTACACTTTTTACCATTAAGTGACGCCATTAGCCCACACTTTGATGCGCGTTATCTTTGTTAATCTTGATTGATTTGATAAAGCAAATAAAACGTGTTCAATATTTTTTGATAATCTAACTGACGGACTAGTTGAAATTACTATTTTTTTTACCCAGGAAACATCCCTATTAATTGAACTATGTTGAAACAACAACCTGCCTACCATTTAAATGGTGCGAACTATCTCGACGCCAAATACAATTCTGGTGATACTGTTACACCCTTCCAAGCACTGCGTGTATTTAATGCAAATGTAAAGTACCTAACTTCCACAAAACAATATAGAAAACTCTTTAATAAACTTGAAACATGAAAATAATGTGGAAAATAACAGTCACGACTAACAATAGAGGTGTAGTCATTCTTTTGAATAGTGGAGAAATAGTAATAAATTCTGCATTAGAAGGTTTACGAGAGAATATATCAGATATCATTGTTATTTCTGCTATTTACGGTAAAATTATAAAATGAAATACCAACAGCGGTGTGCCCAAACAATTTTGACTTCGAGCTCTATTTTAGTTCTTTTTTCCTTTAAAATGTTGGCAAAGGATCAGCAACTCCTCTGGGATTGTTGGTAATGGGCGTCAGTAATCAGTTATCATTAGGCGACCAGCATGCTCATCATTTCCTCTTTTGAAGTTGTGTTTACAGAATCCTAATTATTAAAATTATTCAAGCTTAAGTATTGATTTCCACAACAGTAATTATCCGCATTATGCTTCGTCAAATAACGTAAATTCTTTAACATTTCAGATTCCCAACGCTACCTGTCACAGAACTATAGCAAGTCCTCCAATAAATCGTGATTGAACCTACGCTTGGTAAGTGCGGGCTCATCTGGCGCCGACGCCGGCTTGATGAGAGTCGCATGTGCGTTTGAAATGTAAATGCCAACTACACTAAGCAGAACTCTTAAAGGCCAGTATGTCAATCACCACGTTTATGAATAAATACATTTTATTTGGGACTGAAATCCATATCTAGACACACGGCAGTGTTTCAGCCAAAGTTCGCGACACACCGGCCGTAGGTATTACACGAACATTTTCGCGCTATTTTCGACCCCCCATAACTTAAAACCTAATTGACCGACATACTTGCAATTTTGCGTGTCTATGTTAGTTTACATTAATACTTAAAATTTGTTACTATACTTATAACTTTAAAAGTAATATTCTCGGGGTGAAGTGACATGATGTGTCATTTAAGTTTATCCAGAAATTAAAGGAAGGAGGTTGTCCCAACTTTCGCGTATTGCTTTCAAGAAGCTGTTTAAAACCTTTTCTCTTGGTAAATGTACACGACCCGATGAGATAGTAGTAGTAGAAGTACTACTATCTCATCTGTTGGTACGCTAAGGTCGACGCAAGCGCACCCTGAAGGCTCAAATACAGACGCTCCTAAAAGGGCCTTTTACTAGGACCTTAGCATCACTGACCCGATACCTTTCCATTAGTAGATGTTACCCGACCAATGATGATATCCTTTTGCCAAACTGTGTACTGCGGCAGATCGGGTAATTGCCACGTATCTTGAACAGCGGTATCATGTGCGTTTACTGGATAATAGGTTCGAGAGACAGTTTTATCTACATTGTGTACAAAGTGTTTTAGATTACGAGTGCTCTATTTGAATCTACAATGTGACTTCTATGACTAAACTAACAAACGACTTGGAACTATGATTTTCTGCCAACTGTTACTGTTCTTTTAGGTATCCTAAAGTTTTTTAGGTTTTATATGACACTAGTCGACCCGCCACAGCTTCGCCCGCGGTATTTTCCATAAAAACTTTACCATTGCTTTTCACCACTTTAGAGATACGAGGGGCGGCTGAAAAGTTATCTACCTAACTATGAAATAAAAGACGATCATGGCTAGTTTATTTTTATTTTTCAATATAGTCTCCTGAAAGTGAAATGCACTCATTACATTTATTAATTAAAGACATTAACCCGTTAAAAAAAAACTTTACGTTTATCATCGGAAAAGTCATTAACAGCAGCCTTCATGTCGTTATCGGTTACGAATCTTCGTCCCCTCAGTTCTTTCTTCAAAAGTCTGAACAGGAAGTAGTCGGATGGGGACAAATCTGGACTATATGGAGGGTGGTTGATTACTTCGTACCCATTTCCATTAATTGCTAGCTTCGTTAAGCGAGCAGTATGCACAGGTGCGTTATCATGCAAAAGCAGAATCCCTTTACTGAGTTTGCCCCTTCTTTTTTCTTTTATGGCTTCTCTGAGCTGGTCAAGTAAATCTGCGTTATATTCAGCATCCATTGTAGTTTTTTTTGGCAAGTAATTTACAAGCAGAATTCCTTCCGCATCCCAAAAAAATGTTGCCATTACTTTGCCTGCTGACGGGCGAACCTTAAATTTCCGAGGAGGCTTTTCATCCTTGAATTTCCATTATAATGACTCCTGTTCACTTTCGGGATCCCACTGCCGAATTCAAGTCTCATCACAGGTTACTATTCTAGAAATAATTTCCTCCTCTTTTCCATGGCTCATGTCTAAAAATTCCTCGCAACATTGAACACGTCTGTCCTTGTCAAACGGAGTCAACATTCTAGGGACCCAGCGGGCACTAACCTTAGACATGTGCAAATGTTCATGAATTATTTCATTGACCCGTTCTTTACTAATGCCCACATCCCTGGCTAACTCCCACTGCTTAATTCACCGGTCTTCTAAAATAAAATTTCTCACTTTGGCCACATTTTCATCGGTGACAGCGGAAACTGGTCGCCCACTACGAGGATCATCTTCAAGGCTCTCACGGCCAAGCTTAAACAGTTTCGACCAGAACTTTATTGTAAATTCAGAAGGGCACGAACCACCAAAAACAGGTAACATACGCATTCTAATCTGCGAGGGTGTATTTCCTTCTTTAGTGAGAACTTTTATCACTGCACGCTGCTCAATTTTAATCAGATTATTTTTTTCTTGCGACATTTTGAAAACAATCCAGTCCCAAAAAAAGCGGGAAGCAAGAAACAAATGAATGTTGGTGATTTTGAAAAAAGAATAACCAGTGAACACGACGTCATAGTGGCCAGTATTATTTTCGCATAACATATAGGCTAGGTAGATAACTTTTCAGCCGCCCCTCGTAGTATTTCAAATAATCCCAACTTAGTATATTCCTAGGGTAGTCGAGGAATATTTCCTGCAAACAAATCTCTAGAAATATAGGTTTAGGCTGTGCATTGTCTGACAGTCAACTATATGGACCGTGTTTAATTAAACAAAAGCTTACAGTTTTAGGTAATTCGCCTGACAACATTAATATAAACATTAATTTCTAATACAGCATGCATAACCACAACTTTTTACATAAACATAGGTACTCATGCTCCTTGACTTCAAAATTACATTAGACCTGAGCTTCAAACGTTACGGCCCAAGAGAACAAACTGAAGACGCATAAATATTCAAGAGGTACGCCGGTCGTAATGAAAAAGGCTGGGTTTAATTCAAATTCACGCAAGGCCTTGTGTGACGCGTCACCTTAATGACACGCTTGGTTAATGAACTGCGAGATTAGAATCGGAAGGTAATTCGAGAGGCTGCTGCGGACAGCCAGAGGTTTCGGGTTCATTGAAAGATGCGATGTCAATATAGAAGCGAAACAATTAAGAGGAGTGTGAACCTACAGCTTTTCATACAAAACGCGATAACGATTTCCACCCCTTAAATGTTAACCGATGTTCACCAATTTTTGATAGGTTGTCAGTCAGAACCAATTCTAGGTTTATACGTTTTGATTTTATCACTATAATCATTAAATTCAGTTTTATTGTGGTTTCAGTATTCTCATACAAAATTAATTTTGGCATTATTTGACTTTCTTGATCTTTAATCAAAATTCTAAAAACGTATAGGCCTTGATTTTGTTCTGACTGACAACCTATCACAAATTGGTCAAAATCGGTTAATATTTAAGGGGTGGAAATCATTATCGCCGTTTGTATGGTGATTTCTGCCTTTGGTTCACAGTCCTCTTCAGGTGTAAGTCAATAATTGGCATAAGTCACACGCTTTTACTTATTGGCATGAAATATAAAACCGACTAAGGAAAATGGCCACATGTTAATCAACTTAATTTTACACAGCAACAGGACTCAAATGACATTAAAATTTTCTTCCTCTCAAGGGATTTTTACATTAATAAAATAGTTTAAATATCTCAAAAATAACAAATCAAATTAGTTTTAAAACTGTGCATACCTCCAGCGTTCCATTTTACATACAAAAGGAATTCTAAAGCAGCGCTGAACAATCTAGGTAGTGAGGAAAGTTGGGTGACTTAAAAACAATTCGGAACTGGGTTTCACGCAGATCTTACATCGGTGAATAAAAGGGCACGGATCGAAATGTGCCCCATGGATTTTAGGAGTAGCTAGTTTTTCCTTGCTGTTTCAAAACTTAACTGAACCATCGCATTAAGTATGGTCGTTCGACGTTGATCAGTAAAATCATACCCCAGCTGCTGAATAAACAGAAAAGTTACCCAAAATGTTCCATTACCTGCAATGATTTAAAAACTCAAAAACAATAGTCTACTTCATTTCTATTAAAATCGTTTGCCTACAGATGTGTAATCAAAAACCCGTTCGCCTCTGCATTGCAAGCACACAACCGACATAAGTTTGAAAAGCGTTATCGTACATTGAACTGATTCAATTGCCTTTCAGCGCCAGCAACTTTGAATGAAAAGCCCCGCTTTTAAAATCTGCAACGTGTGATTTAACATTTAACATACGCTTTACCACCAAATGGGCTGGCTACTGGTGAATAATGGTGGGAAATACTTTTTAAAATATAAAAAGTAGAACATGAATCATGTGTTATGTTCTCTACAGATTTTACGGATACGTTAGCTATTGTCAATTCCTTTTGTACTTTCTATTTCAAAAATGCTCTGAAAGGTGAAAAAACTCCTTGAATACGTAGAATTCCCCAGACGGTCTTAAAGGAAGAGTTTTTATCTAGGTTACTCGTCCATCGGTCTGGCTGTAATATGAAAAGTTCTAGACCAAGTTGCACATCAAGATTGCATTCGCAGTGAAATATTCTATTTCCCGCGGTGATTATTCTTCAGTGAATGGACGTCTGAGATTTTACCTTTTAAGATTTCATAAAAGTTTATATACCGTCTTTTTCAAGTAGAGACCTCTGCGAGGATGTCTTAGAAAGAGTTCAAGGGAAAACATAAAATTAAAACAACTAAAAACTAAAAACAACTTCAGTGTCAGACAGTGTGACACAAGAAGAGAATTGGTAATGCCACTGTTTCGGCAGAACTTATGTAAGCTAGTTACTTTAGTACGAAGCTTAGTAAAAAACATGATAATGTTAATCATAAAATCATAAAATCTTGACGAAGCATGTTGTGGAGGAAGTTTTTATTTAACATTATATCATTAATAATAGAATTAAATACTTGAAACTTGACATAAATACTCTTCAAAACATCATAAAAGAGAAGGAGAATAATAGAAAGTTAATAAAAGGATTCTTCGGTATGTATCAAATAAGATTACTATAGCA
The DNA here is from genome assembly GCA_947859335.1 of Tortricodes alternella. NCBI lineage: Eukaryota > Metazoa > Arthropoda > Insecta > Lepidoptera > Tortricidae > Tortricodes > Tortricodes alternella. The sequence continues at coordinate 19,063,167 of OX401968.1, read as the reverse complement.
CACCCTTTCCAATCTGCCCAAGTTGCTCAGAATAAAGGGCAAATAACACGAACACTAGTTGCACATAGAATCAGGAGCTAATCCGTTTAGGGTTTGAGCGCGCCCATAAGCTCCGAGCCTCATGAAAATGTATCAGAAAAATCAAGTAGCAGCGTCCCGACGTCTCCTGGTCTGAGATGTGTGCGCAAGTGAGGAGGGATTTGCGGTGCATATTGAGACTGTAGATAAGTATTGGACGCTTTTAAAATTTACCTTTGCACGACACGTCATGACTTCCAATTGTGTGGTCGCACTATAATGGTTGTCTTAAGGCGATAACGCATACTCTTGCTGTTTTACACAAGCTTTGATCAATACTTGAATTCCAAAATATAGGATTAGGATATATTATTTTAGAGCCAATGTCATTCGACCATTTTATTAATTCCGGCAATTCAAGAAAAACAAGAGCCCGGTTAACAAGCTATCGCTTGTCACTTGCACCCTAACCTGCAGCATAAATATTCAGTGTGTGGCGAAGATCTCTTACTAATGAAAAAGGGTCATGAGGTATTTTAATTCAACTACGTGTTAAGGATTTGGGAGAAATACCCACGTAGGGGACGTAGGCCACTGCTGAGGTAAATTCTTGGTGCCGTCCACTTTGAAATTACGGTGAAGCCTGAATCATCGGGTGGCTGGATGGTTCTTCAGGCACTTCAAACATTTTCAACCCCCTGTTCTAAATTTTCACAAGCAACAAGATTTGAAAGAACACTATGCTACGCTCGGGTTAGAAGCTTGTTTAATCAAATTTAGATGCTAAATTTGCACAAAAAAAACACGCGTCGAAAGCAATTGAAGCGTGAATTGTTAAATATGATCAACTCTATCAAATTTCCTATAAGATAAGCGTCAAAGTTTCTAGAGATCCAGCGGCAATCGCTCTAACATAGTAACCTGAACCTGAAACGCCAAATTTGGGAGAAAATCAACCCATGGTACACAAACAGAAATGGAAAAGAAAACGGATCCGAGTATACATAACATCAAACACAAGTAACTAAATAGACAGAAACAACTAACAGTAAAGCTTAAGTTAGACTAGTGTTTTTCAACCGGTGGGTCGCAAGCCCTTGCTCATGGGGTCGCAAAACCTTGCTCAGGGGTCGCGAGCGCAAGGCATGTTTTTAAATATCTCGTCGCTGAAACCACTGACATAGTATTAATACGGTCATGGGGGGGGGTCGACAGATTTTTTTTACTTGTAAAGACGTCGCGTACTCAGAAAGGTTGAAAAACACTGAGTTAGACAATGGAGAAGAAGTTGATAACGACTTAAATCTTTGAATATTAAATTAATAATTTTGAAGCAACATTTTGCTAACAGACTGTCTGAATCATTTATTGCCGCAGAAACTAAACCCTCCTAAAATAAACGGCTAAAATTCAAATCAGCGTTGCGTGAACAATGTTGGAGCAGATTAAGGCGAACTGGCTGCGTTCTTGCGCCGAGTTTTCCTGAAATGACGCGTTTCGTCGGCCCGGTTGCTAAAATAATAAGGTCTTAAAGTCAAGACTTATGAAATATCACATCTTTGTAATTTTTAAGATGCTTTTTACAGTTTCACGTGAATATACAAATTCAGAGCTGGTTTGATCAAGGACTGTCAGATGTTTACTGCCAGAGGTCCTTGACGTGGACCATCCTCATCGCATGTCCGGTACTAGGTTCTCAATTCTAAGCATTATCCTATTCTATACGACCCTTAAACAATAGGCTTTTGCAACTATTCAGTGACATGACAGAAGGTTTATTTCAAAATTAACTTAGCGAGCCGACACAATTCGTGAAAACAATAGGCATCCCTGATCCCTACAAATCCGCTTAGGAATAAGGTGTCGTACACCGTTAGTACGTTATTATTATCTGAAACTCGTATAAAATAGAGTCATGTGTTTTAACACTAAAGACAAAGACTAAGTTACGACTCTTGTAACACCTTATTAAATGCTCTTATATTTTGCTTTTAGGAAAGGGTAAAACATATTTTGGTAAAAAAAGTGTTACAAGCTTTTTGCCACATGCATCTTCATCGGGTTTACATATGTTTACCAGATTTCAGCGTATTCCGATTACGGGAACTGGTTCAACATTGAATTCCAAGATTTGATCCAAATACCAACAAATCATAGAAGACCATCCGAAATTCTGAGATCATCGGTGACATTATAAACAGCTTGCTTTCTTTTTTGCTAGTGTATCTGCGTCAAGTAAATTTCCGAAACATGATGCAGACCTTCATAATTTCCATAAGCTTTTGTATTAAATAACATGCTACACCCATGTGACTTCTCATAACAGATAATCCGCGACAAACACGAAGTGGAGAGACACGACACTAATCCCATATTGCCACGGCTCAGCTTCAGCTTACTCTATGAGCGCTTTTACGGAGGAAAAATATTAATTAAGTTAATAGGCGCTGAAAGCAATAAAATGTTTTCGACCGGTTCAATTTTCTTTTTACGTGACAACTGAACTGTGCTGTGTGATGAAAAGAAGACTAAGGCAAACTCTTACTTTTAAAGACTGTTAGAATTACCTGATCAGGTTTTTCTATTCATTATACATATTCATAAATATATTCCGTTGCTCTCCTTAACATTAGTGCTGTTAAACGCAAGATCCTAACCCAGAATGCGTACTGTAAGACATCAACGGATAATGTATGGTAGTTTACCTAATTCTTACTTATAAAATAAAAAAGACGATAAGTAAACGTTACCGTGTATAAATAATATATACAATCAGATTTATACGAGTGGGCTTGGCAATAATAGAGATCTACAAGTTAAACTCGACCCGTATTTCACAATATCCTGCAATAGACCTCACGTTAAGATCTCTGCCCCAATAATTACTGAGGGCTAAGCGTTAAGACCCGAATTCCGTGTTAAGCGTCCCTCAGGGATACACAACGAACGTACATTACCACCTCACAACATAGACCTCTGTAATACCAAACAACAGCCCTTAAACGATCCGTTTTATATGACATTTCAGGAGCGGGGAAGGTCACATTACGCTGGCCAGGCTCATAAAGGTCCTTACAAAATCTTGGGACAAACTACTAAGGTCTTACTCAAATAATGTTACAGGACGTTACGATGAAGTGATGTCATTTGCCATGTTGTTCCATTTGGAATCTTATTACTTTGTAATAGGGTTAAGACTGAATTGTTCTGCCTCTATGTTGGTAGGTAAATCAAATTGAAAGCGCGTTGAATTCGTGCTTTGCGAGAGTTTCTCCGGGGACTGGAATTGTTTGTGTTCAGTAATTGTAACAATCACGACGGCTAACTTTGTTAGAGCAATTATTTAAATAACTAAACAGTTTTGACTTGTGAACGTCTTGAAATGAGCCGAGGATTTAATCAGAGAGTTTATTAGATAAATGATTGTTTTGTTAATAAATGATTCAAACGATTACAAAACTCGATTTTCTTGGGATAATAACGACCAATAACAACTTGTTCCAAAGCTCTTATTAAGAAATATTCCTTTTCAACAAAATATAAATTAGTACTGCAAGCCATGCTTTTGAAAGCCATGAAACACGAACTATAAATCATTCCATTTTAAAACAACAATAGGTTCAAACAATATTTTTGCTCAGTTTATACTCGTTCTAATGCTAATGAATAGTTGGTTAAAGTAGAATGGGAAAATCAAATGCTTCCTTCACAAGTCTGAGCCAAATTTTCAACCAGACTTTAAAGTGTTACGTATTATGAACCTCTGGTGAGATATGAACCTACGACCCCTGCGTGAAAACTTAGTATTTACCTAGTTTGTTTGAGCACGTATTTGATTTGAAGAAACGTAGAAAATATTTAAGAACCTTTCGCTTCCGTCTCCATTATATAATTAACGACGCGACACGCGGTTAGCTTACTTGGTAGCGAACTCGAGTATTTATTTATCTATATGCGTATGTATTTAGTCGTCTCATACCCATATCACAAGCCTTTAGTTAGAGCATACTTTGGGGCTAGATCGATTTGTGTAAAAATTGTCCACTGATATATTCGATTTATTATTATGGAGAAAATTTATTTAGTAAGATCTTATAAACATTATACCAGGTTATGTCAGCAATTATGTTGACTTGAATAATGGACTTGCGCTATTCCATGAGATTTTACCAAAACCATTAATTTAATTTGGAAACTGCAGGATTACGTATAGCCGCAATAAATTTGACAGCGCGCAGCACCAGCTCATAAAAAGTGGCACTATGACAAGCTACAATAATGGAAGTTATCTCAAAATTATACGTAAAACAAAATCACATCATAACAAAAACCAACTATCTCTCTAAATCCCTTCAATATTATTTCGACAAAATTACTGTACATTCGTAAATTAACGTTCCGGACCGCTGTCCAGATATTTTACCGGTAAATCTCGTCCGGGACGATAATCTAGCGACTGCTTAGTCAGCTATGAGCACCTTCCAACCTAGACGGAACTCCCTGCCTTCCTACTTGGAAGGACAAAACAGAATGAAAGAAGCTAATAATATAAACATTCAGGGCTCAGTTGAAAATGGACGTTGGAAGCTGGAATCCGATTCAACTATTAATATAAGTGGGTCTGTCAATACGAAATAGCAAATTTTGAGGATTTCTTCTTGATGGAAGTACTTAAATAAATTCAATAAGTAATATTGACTACCGTTAAGATTTAAGTTAAAGTCAAAAATATTGTAATTTATTAACGGAAGCCCTCTTTTGGTCTTAAGTTTATAGCACGTCTTATGTCGTAGAAATGTCCTCTAACAGCCGCTAATTACATAGATAGCAGATGGTAAACTAGCACTGATATCATAAAACAGAATTTCAAATCACGAGTCCCCAAAATATTATTATTCAAACCTTATATTCCGTGATATATCAAAATTTTCTATGTCAAGCCTCTCAACAACCGGAGATAAGCACCGTCGAAAAGGTAATCTTGACATTTGAAGATGCACTCAAAAGCAGGTGAGCTTAGGGCTGCACGGTAGGGTGGACTGACGACAACAGGGTAAGTTAAGATTTTATGTTGAGCTTGAAGTTACTTTGCGACACGTCGATGCCTTGAGTATGATTTTTTCAAAAGTTGTTTAGTGAAGTTTCTTATGAGAAGAAACAGTTAACGAAGTGGAAGTAACGGTTGAAGAAACGGTAACTGTGAAAGAAGATATTGCAATATTTTCATGATATAGATAATTAAATGCTAAGCGTCAAGAATAAGAGCTTTTTCCCAGAAACATGCAATGCATTAAGCAATGGTGATGAAGATTTAATTAAATTTGGTATATTAACAACTGCTTAGGTACTAAATTCATACTCGGGTATGCTACGTTATAATACCTAACGAGCCAGTAATAGTACTGTGGTAAGTAATAAAGTATTAAACGCATTTAATATTGTAAAGATTCATGATGAAAAAATATGGCTCAGAGCAGAGGGTGTCTCTATTAACTAAGAAGAAAGAATCAAAAGCACGAATAACCTAGATTAAACCTACTATACAAATGCCACGAAAATTTAAATGTTTATTGCAAGGCGTGTCGAATATATCACGAATGACATCACAAGCATTAATAAACGTCAAAATATAATGTCTCTATTCATAACCACGAAACAAAAACCCGCTGGGACCAACTATGGCGCACCTAAACCAACATTTACATCTAACAATATCCACGTACTCGTAAAAAACAATGTTGATAACAACTGTTTAACAAAGGTTTTAATTAAGTGATCTTTAGCATGCGATGTTGTAAAGTCCGCGAATAAGTGCCGGTTGCCTGATTCTAGTGCTCCAGTAAAAACGTTAGTTTAGTGTGGTGCAGTTGTAAGATGCTGTGGTGGAAATGTTAAAACTTGCTAAGTAGAATGCTTGCCAGCTTGGTGAACCATAAAGGGCACGAAGAAAAACTTTACTTTGATATAAGGATCAAATACGTATAGGAATATAAGTTATTGCGATTTACATAGCTAACATGGTATGGTTTGAGATCAGCATGCATGAGCCTAGCGTTATAATCGTCATTGTTACACAATTTTAAAAGATTACAAGCGTCACATACGACTTACTTCACTATGCTCGCTGCTTGTCTTCCGTGTGATCTTTAAATAATTTATCTCTTTCAGTAAATTCCCTTTTGCATCCAGGCATTTCCACCGAATTCAAATTTTAAAGCAAGAAAATCACAAACAAAATAAGCATAATATTAAGCATAGTAAAACTAATATAAAACACACATAATACATATTTCGAAACGTGATTCAAAACAAAAAATACAAGGAACGTAATTCGTCGAATTTATGGCTTATGTATAAGAGACTTGTGGCATTTGTACTAAATCTCCTATACGACTTTCCTTACAATTATTACAGAATCAGAGCCTCAGGTTGCAGAAATCCCATACATCCGCTCTCGCAATAACACTAAAGTGTCCTACGGGACTTAGTAGATTTAAGGCTCTCACTGCACCTCTTTATGTACCACTAAAGTGAGTGCGAAATGAAAGTGTTCCACGAATGCAGTTAATATTGTTGACGTTTTATAGGAAATAAACTTCACTTAAAAGAAGCTGTCATCATTCGCCATGAAGTACGTGGTGTAAGAGTAATGAATAGAGCCACGTATCAGGGTATATGAACCTTTAATAATAATAATAATAACTTACATGCTATTTTATAATGTTTAGGTAAATGCTGACACAAGCAAGATGCGTTTATGTCGCAGTAAACCAAGACGTTACTGCTAATATGTTGAAGTAGTCATATTCTATATTTTTGCCGTATTATCTTTGTATTTAACGGAACGAATAATGTTATTTCAGCTTAACAACACAACATTTTTTTGTTAGCTTTGTAGACTGACATCGGCTCGAATGGTGTGTCTATATTCAGCTTTTCTTATAACTATGTTTAAAACGTCGCAAATCGACCTGAAGCTCTCAACGCCACTTACAACTGTTATTAACCTCTTATGAATTCGAATGTAAGCCGTAATACTATTTACTGTGATGTTTTTGAACTCGTTCGTTTGTTCGATACTGATGGAATAGTAGTTTATGCAACGGTTGCATAATGATAGGCCTTAGATTAGATTAGATTAGATTATTTATTCCTCAAGATAAAATACATTATAAATTGCACATGTCAAAATACATGGATCTAAATTGAGATTGTCAGTAATTTAATTAAAATACAATGAAAATAGAATAAAATTACAAGTTCAACAGAATTAATACTTATGTCATACAAGTTACAGATTAGTTTAAAAATTGTATCTCCATAAAGGATCGTCCTTATTAAATAACAATAACAATACACGGGAAAAATTAAATATAATTTAGTTACATACTATGTCAAAACCAAAATACACAATATAATCGGATTTTAAAGACACCTTAAAACACTAGTGCGGTTTTATGAAACGAGCTTTTAGCGAGTTTCATAATAAGATCGCACGTGTGTTTTAAGGCCAAATTATGCAGAGTTGCATACATAACTTTATCTACACACATATTATAAATCATCCATGATGTGTTCAGAAACAATATTTTCTGGCAACAAGTTATTTGTTGCAATCGTGGCTGCATTTACGATATCCGGCGCATTTTCACATCACACAGTCACTTACAAACAACTTTTTACAATTCTACTTTCGTTCAGCAAAAAACCAACATGAATCATGAAAGCAGTGATGGCGGCAATTCGATCCTCCGTCAAGACCATTTTTTTTTTTAAATCATAGACAAACGAATGAAGTCTCTATTCTCATGTCACTAAAGATCAAATGTCGTGCAGTTTATATTAAAACAACATACTGAATTGATGTTTCGTATCAATAACTGTTTTAATATCTATGGATACTAGAATAGAGACCCACTTGAGTTTTGACAGCTGTTCCAAATTTAATCTCATCACGATACTAAAATCAATACTGTAATAACATTACAGAACTGGTTTTAACTAATTGGTTGTCATAATGCTGGTCGTTTCCTACGGTTTTTGATTACATTATGGAGGTTTTATGATATGGGTGTAGATACATATAATTTGGAACATTCTAAATTCAAACATGGTGTTTAATAAATGTTTTTTTCTTTCTTTCTTTCTTTTAAATGTACCTCCTACGTATATTTTGAAACTAACCATAACAAGCTCGTATAATATGCTAGCCTTCTCACAAACAATGAAACGGCATCCAAAATAATACTCTCGAATCTCTGGAAGCTTCCCTCGATCTTCCGTCTCTGTCAGGTCGAAATCCTTGCACTTGTCGTCTACCTCTATTAATAAAGATTTCCTAACCAACCGGTTCCGTAATGCTGTGGAAGCCTGCGGACTCTTAAGCCTGCTGAGCCAAAGATTGGGGAGTAGACGGGTCAGATCTCTATACGAATCCGTCTATGTATTAGCCCTCACTTATCCCATGCCAGTACCTGCTTTTATAATATTAAAATATCAATTGGTTTGTCATTATTTACTCATCATACCATCTTAGGACTAATTAATCGAACGTGGCCACAAGTACTCTTGTGGCTCTGCCCACCCCAATAGGGATTTCGGGCGTGATAATATGTATGTATGTATGTATTATTTACTACATTGTTTAGATAGACGTTTATAGAAATCCTTTCAAATGTTGTGTATTCATACGTTTTAGTGTTGACAAAAGAATATGTATTCCGCGAAAGGTTGGTTTAAAAGTTGGAATAACTTAATGGAACTTATTTAAATTAATCGACTGACACGATGGTGCAGTGGTAGTGCAACTGCCTACTGTGCCAGAGGTCGCCGTTTGGAATCCTGCTAGGGGAAAACCTTGCAATCACGCAAAGCACGTACATTGCCCTCACGAATGTTTGTACCCGGGTCATGGATGCTAATGTATTTATATAGATAACTACTCGTATCCTTCCTCGTAGCATAGTATAAATCCTAGTTTGGGACAGATCAATGTGTGTTGGCCAAGACATTGTTAATTTTAATATTATAATTAACTTCATCACCGCTCTCTGTACCATACTGTTAACCTTTACGATATTATATCTACACTTTGGGTCCAATTCGAAACGATAAGAAACATCAAATTCGATTTATATGGCACCAACCTGTTAAAATCGGTCAAACTCGGATTCTCATTTCAAATTTAACGACTTTTAAATTTAGCAAACACACTTTCGAATTGGCCCCTTTGTCACTGTCTTTATACATTTCAACGCTATAAGAATCATTATTTTTTATATAAATGCCTACTTGCTCTATCTATACTAATAATGACTTTATTCTAAGGCTAAGGGCGTGTTCAAAATACTCGTCTTTGTCGCGAGGTGCGAAGCGGAGCGTGCAGTGGGGGCGTTTTGGGTCAATAAGGAATAAGGGAAGCATATCGGAAGAATTTACTGCTGAGATGAACTGTGTATTTTAAAATGAGCCTTTACTATGAAGCCACTTTCTACAGAGGTTCAGTCATACGAAAGCAGGGCCTCTTTCGTCTACATTCCGTAAGCGACATGGCCTATCATATCGCATTTCTGCGTCTTTATCTAACTTAGTGAAGTTTACATTGAAAAGAAAGTGATAGCGATATTTTGTTACCATAGTAACGATTGTATGTTACCTTACAACGCCCGTTTTTCGTCTTCCTGACCCTCGAAAAGATGGCAGATAACTAAAATGAAATATAACTCCCAAATCCGAGTTTTCGCGTAGCAGCGTATTGTGAGACTTTGGGGCGAATTGGGGAAAATAGTTTTACCAGATTATGCCTTGAAACGACCTGGGGGCTCTCAACACGGCGGATTTGTGGGAATATAATATTTTATTTAAGATCCCTTACCTCTTGTTTTTGACTCAAAGGCTCGAAAGTGCAAAAGAGAAGTGTGATAAAAAATACTACATCAATCGCAGAAAAATCACTGTCCGAAATCAATATGCGAAGAATACGAATATTATTTCGTTTCATAATTAAACAAACCGCCTTTTTAGGGTTCCGTAGCCAAATGGCAAAAAACGGAACCCTTATGGATTCGTCATGTCTGTCGGTCTGTCTGTCTGTCTGTCTGTCCGTCCGTATGTCACGGCCACTTTTTTTGGAAACTATAAGTACTATGCTATTGAAACTTGGTAAGTAGATGTATTCTGTGCACCGCATTAAGATTTTCACACAAAACAGAAAAAAAAACAATAAATTTTGGGGGTTCCCCGACTTAGAACTGAACCTTTAAAAAAAATTATCATCAACACGTCACACGTATGGGTGTGGGGTATCTATGGATAGGTCTTCAAAAATGATATTGAGGTTTCTAATATCATTTTTTTTTCTAAACTGAATAGTTTGCGCGAGAGACACTTCCAAAGCTGTAAAATGTTTAACGGGGCTTCCATACAACAAACATGTTTTTTTTGCCGTTTTTAAAGATAATGGTACGGAACCCTGCGTGCGCGAGTCTGACTCGCACTTGGCCGGTTTTTTTAATACGTCATAAGACGTAAACCGCAATTTACCTTTTATTCAATCAACTCAAATATAAAAATAAAATTAAAAAAAACATTTAATTTCATAAACATAAACCTTATACATAAACCGTGAACCATTATATAGATAATGGTACGGAACCCTTAGTGCGCGAGTCCGACTCGCACTTGGCCGGTTTTTTTCCATAGAGTCTAATTTAAGAAAACTCAATACAATAGTTTGACGTAACGAGAGTTTACCAGAGCTTTGTATAAGTTATGATATTGCCCCGGCTTGCCCCCGACTTTTTCAGCAATTTATAGTTAACACACACGCACTTGTGTGACTGGGGACTCTTTGTCATTGGGGCACTAGACGGTGTCCAATTTGTGATGTTTGCGGCCAAGTATTATAATAAATTGTGTGTCGTATCAAAATACTTACATACTTACAGCAAACGCATTGTAAAACTGCGGTGGCACAGAAAATGAAGTTTTTCTTTTAATGTCCACAGTTAAAGTTAAAATTATGTGAATACATATCAATGAACCTATACCGAACCAGAAAGCACAATAAAAAATGCATCACTCATAACGACGAACCGAATATGTGAATAATTTTCAAATTACACATTCCAATTCCCGGACAATTGCGACGCATGAATAGAGATCGGCTCATTACTCACTGGTCGTCTAGACGAGAAGTAATCTAAGCCATAAGTCCGCAAAATAAACAATCTCCCTTGCATTGTGCCAGCCGCAAGCCGGCAAATGAAACCGAAAAGAATTGTGTAAGTGTTTGGATTCTGTGGCGAAGCAAATATTTTTACTTAGCCAAGGACTGCGACAACATCGTAAGTGCACTTAAATGATGGTTTATCGGCCACTTACGAGCCAAATATGTTTTCGAACTTCTGGTCCAATAAATCTGAAATTTGTTAGCTTCTACGGAAGTATGTTAATTTCATCTTGATACATTTTCTGGAGAAAAATTAAGTAGATGTAGATTGAATTTTGATTTCAGTTCAAGCAAAGCAAATATGGAAAGGTTTCCATTACCAGTAACGGAATTAATTGAAGGGAGTGCGTACTTAATACATTAAACTAAAACCATATTCGTTCCTCTTTCAATTTAAAATATTCTGCATTATAAATAAAACAATTACCACCAAATTGATATCCGCACCCGATTGTTGAAGAAAAACTCGAGGGTTTTTTTTTCAATTAACCTCGAAAGGAGCGAGAGGCTCAAAAATCACTAGCAATCAGTGGTGGGCGAGGGGAGGGTGAAATCGAACCCCCTATTAGCATAATGAAGTCGGACGCTATAAAACTCGATCGTTCCGCGACCGGGGCGTAGAGTGGCAGGAAATGTCAAGAATCCAAATAACCTTAATCTGGTCCTTAATCACAATATTTGACAGTATAAGGTGTCCTCGTATTTGCTAGTCCATCGCGATAAGTGTAATGATACAGGTGATACTTTTTCTCTGTCAAGTCACAAACTAATTACGAACTGACACCGCTGATTTCAAGTAACAGCATAATGCGTGAAAAAATACATTGATTTTCGTCATAAATCACTTTCTTCATAAGGTTTGGTACCGTAAATTTAAATAGAGGTAAATAGATGAAATGAGGTAGACCTATTTTGGATTGGGGTAAACATTTCCGTAATAAAAACTCAAAAGTTATCCAAGGACATATCCATCAGTTTGCATCTTCGTGAGCTGCGAAGTTTGAGGTTAGACGATGATTTGGCGTCAATCACAACTTTGATATGGGTCGTAATGGGATTTTTAAAGGTAATCTTGAGGAAAATAAGGTTAAAAATTTACAAATTAAATGAAAACAAACCGCTTCAAGCAGTTTATTATTAAATAAGATTAAAAAACGTCTGTAACGTTGAACTTGATAAGTACAATGGACAATTCAACAAGATATTTCTTTTGAAGTTCCAAATACTTGGAGTTTCATAATATCAGATACTAAGCGATCAGATAAAGCACTTGAATAATCTTAAAAATGCTCCCTGCATTATAAACCTATCCTTGATTCAGGCTTTCGGCCTAGAAGGTCGCCATATAGGCTATATCGAGAATTGTACAATATCTCACACTTCCCTCCCTATTTAGAACCCTTGTTGTAATTTTATCGTTATTTATTTTGGCTACTACTCGTAATTATTTTTTGGTTGCTTCTATTTCGTATGTACATGCTAATTCAGCATTTTTATTTATGTTTTGATTTGCCCCTTTCAAGAGACAGTAATTTTCATTCAATGTCTCTTTTAAATTAGGTACAACTCATATTGCTACCAGATATCAAACATTGGAATCTATCGATCCTGAACAAGCTTACGTAATCTTAGACGAAAATCTCATTATAGAACTTCACATAAAGGCAACTTCTAGTGATCTTCAGAAACGCCGTACACTGCATGCTCTCACTTAATTTCTCGGCCTAGATTACAAGACGTTCTCAGTCCAGGCTATCTCAGGGGTCGTAAAATGCACTCGAGCCGTTACTCGCAGACTTACCCGGTAAACGTTCTGGGACACTTATCGTTCTGATATATAGGGCTGCTCTTGAGTGGCTTTGATATCACGCGATGTTTGCAGGAAAAAAACAGGCTTATTCTCAAGTAAGTAATAAGCGTTTATAGTAATATAACGTCGGCCTAAATCGCATACCTCGTATCTCCATTTTTTTTTGAATATCATGTTTTGTCACTTTTAGATAGTACTATTCTGAACGCATCTAACGGCAAAACTCTTAAATACAAAAAATAAACCGTTTACGTTTAAAAAGCAAAATAGAAAACCTCGCAACTCCCGACCGCTATTTTGTAAAAGGAAAACCTCGTATCTCGCCCCGCCACTCCCTTCAAAATTTGGAGTTACGAGTTTTCTAAAATTTTCAAGAAAATCTCGTAACTCTCCAGGTAACCCGTAATTTTCCAGGTTCAGGTGATTTCAAAAAATTGGTTTTAACAATCTAACGGCAAAATTTAATTAAACATTATGTAAAAAAAATACAAAGCAAGTCTTCATACAAAATTTTTGGTAATGATGTTTTTTGTGCCTCCTGTAAAATTTAGTCAGATTAAGTTACGAGGTTTGCAATTTAGGCCGAAGATATTACGTCACAAACGAATTAAGGCTAAATTGGTTAAGTAGGGTTACAGCATGACTTTTATGTACGAAATTCAAAATTTTAGAGATACTCTTAATACACGCATTAGTGTGTAATTTTGCAGGCTGATATTTCATTATTACTCACGACGTTTCATCCTCTAGATGCTGTGACATACCTGCAACAAAGAGATGACTATTAGCATTATCATCATCACCACTCTTCTTCTCTTTATAATATGTATAAAAGTGAATCGACGGCTTAGAAGTTGGTAAAAAATATGATAATAGAAAAGCTAGACAATTTTGGTAAGTGGAACGACAAGTCTTAACGACGACCCATTTTAACTAATCTGATGATGAAAATAACAAAATGAATATTAAATAACTAAAACAATAGAGTAGTAATGAAACAACAGTATAATAGTGCATATAAGGCGTCACTCGCGCACTCCATAAAGTAGATTAAATTTAAATTGACAATTCAGTTTTACGAGACCACGGGGCGGCGCTTTCGGTATGGAATTCTGTACATTTCAAATTAAATTGAAATTGTACCCTTGAATAATTCTGTTTTTATTACAGCAGATTTATTTGGCTTTAGATTTAATAGAAAAGATTTTGACTAGTAACTTCATTATATTTGAGTAATTTAAAGATATAATCTAATCGTCCATGTTAAGTTATGACTGTCGGTCACATAAACTCAGCAATGAGTAGACATCAAATGTGTATAATGTAACAAATAAGAAACGTAAAGTATAAAAACATATTTCAATGAACTTGAAATTAAATGTGTTGGATATTATTAGGTTAAGGTGCAAAATGATGCTTTATGAAGCTTAATTAGGAAATCCTGAGGATTTCATCCGCTTTTATAGCAATAGTAAACGTCTACATTTCACCAACTGACATTATGATTTGTAACTAGTCGATTATTCAATGCAGATATAATATGAGTATCACAGAATTCTTGACGCTTCACAGTTATATGTACCGTGTGGCATTCATTATTCACTATTGGTGTAAGGGCCTCCTGGGTGCGAGCAATACCAGCCAAATTATGGGCGGAGGCTTTCTAAATGATTTGATTGTATGTATGCGCAATCTCTATTTGATAAAGACTCAAAGCACCTATACCATTAAATATAAGTAAAAGATAATCTTATTTCGTTCGAAATGGGGATGTTCCTGGTAGAATTCCATTTTTATTCTTGAGCAATTTGATCAATGTTCATAAAAGAAAAAAGTATATATATTTTCATTTAGTAACGTATACAAGCAACAATATTTAGTAAAGAAATAATGAAACGTTCTTCTGAAGACATTTTCTAAAGAAAGCAATCTTTTACAAACCAATATAAAGTAGTGCGTCACATAAAGACGTTTTCCTTTTGTAATATTTTATCAATGACATCCTAAAGGATATAAAACATATTCACGAGAACATGACTTTTAGCGTTCATCGAGTACAAAAAAACCGGTCAAGTGCGAGTTGGACTCGCGCATGAACGGTTCCGTACCATTATCTATAATCAAGCAAAAATAAAAACACGTTTGTTGTATAGGAGCCTGTTTTTTTTTTAAGTGAATGTATAACTAAATATTCTGTGAATATTTCAAGCGTCTACCTGTTGCCGTTATCAATATCGAGCAAAGAAATCACGTTTGTTGTATGGGAGCCCCCTTAAATATTTACTTTATTCTGTATTTTAGTATTTGTTGTTATAGCAGCAACAGAAATACATCATCTGTGAATATTTCAACTGTCTTACTACCACGGTTCATGAGATACAGCCTGGTGACAGACGGACAGACAGACAGACAGACAGACGGATGGATGGACAGTGAAGCCTTAGTATAGGGTCCCGTTTTACCCTTTGGGTACCGAACCCTAAAAAGGTAAAGAGATAATTATTAGGAGTAAAAATAGTTAAAAGTATAATTCCAAATGTTATGAATACAGCTCGTATTTAAAATTGAATCAGCTGCAACTGCAATAGCTTAAAGCAATTTGAATTTACTACAAATTGATTTCAAAATAAGAGGCATTTCCAAAGTATTGACGAAATGTAGACTTTGAGAATAATTATAATTATCAACCGTTACATATCCTATCTTTTTATAGTGTGAATTTCAGCATACTGCCAATAGAAGAAAAAAAAACATTATATAATTTTTATCATCATCTGCATTAGACCTTTCATGACGAAACCAAACATGAAACCCTTTGATCAATTTCAAACCCGTCGAACTTGTGTTGTCTTTATAGACCTTTATGAATTCTTTATTCGCCATTTGAACATGTCCAGTAAAACTTCTAAAAACAAACGTTTAAACGTAAATATCATACAAATCCCTGAGGCGACGCCTATTTGTAATATCTAATGTGACAGGTTACAGTTTCGTGCAGAAACACACACAACTTTAATGTATCAAAACAACGTTTATATTCCGGTGGCCACGAAGCCGCAAAGCGAAGTTGTGCATATGACAGGTCCAAGCAATTGGTAGAAAAACTGTGCATTTTTCATAGTTTTTGTTCCTTTATTAAGTCCCAAGAGAAATGAAACAGTAGACGTAGATAAAAAATATTTTTATTATTTTATGGTTTCATACAAAGCAAAGTATAGCTCAAAATTAATCATTGACGACTTTTTTAATTACGTTAAAAGGTATGAATTGTTTAACCTTAAAAACTTGATTAATCAGCGATTTTTCAGGGAAAATCTCGCTACTAGAATATTCCGAATATTTCCAACTCGCTGAATCATATTCATTACAGCATAATTAGAATGACTCAATCACAAACTTAACAATTGAGTAAAACAACATATTACAAAGTTCCCAAGTTATTACAGAGTTTAATTCGGAGGGTAGCCATGGGCCCCCGAGACCTTTAAATTTGTTGCTTGGGGGCTTATTTATTTATTAGTTTCGACAAGTTTCAAGTCGCACTTGAGGTTGCGTATTGGAGAACTTAAAGGGCATAATGTAATGGATACTTAGTTAGTTAATTCTCTTTATAAGACTTTTAAATAACTATTTGCGCTTTTGATTGCGCGAGGTTGATTAAGCTTTTAAGTTGCTGATTATGCAATGATGATAGAAGTCCATAAAAGGTTGAATACGAACGTGATTAGTTCGTATTCAAACTTTTATTACAATTAGGCCGATTTCACACATACATACATCGCAGAAAATTTGAACAATGACACAACCAACTCCTTTATTGAATGCCCTAATAATACAGTTAACAAACAAACAATTTTAATGCTGTCTTGGTTATAAAAGAAGAATAAAGAGAAGAAAAGCGCTTCTGTAAATTAATTCACGTCTCCACGGCACCTCAGCGAGGCAACCCTCGTTGCAGCACGTAACCTGCGTTGTAAGCTGCATTTCCATCACAAACATACTGAGTAATGTTATTTTCATGCATGGCTCCCTGTTTAACGTCATCCCTTTACAAAGCATCTAGCATTATACCTACCTACTCAAACTTTTATTTTTAATATTGGTTAATAGATTCAGGCGTTACTTTGCGGAAATCCATATTATACTAGAAATATTGAATTACTTTGCTATTCCGCGAAAACAGTAGGGTAAAATCGTGCAAATAGCGGCGAATATTTTTTGTTCATGCAGTATCCGCATATAATAAAATAAGCAACACAAACGCTACTACAACCACCACCACCACCACCACCACCAAAAATATCGCTCGACACGTGTTTCGCCTCTCTACGAGACATCCTCAGGAGAAGTTGATAGTCCGACGCTCGGTCGAAGAATGAGCCCGTTAAGAACGGTTGGCTCAATTTATACCCTCGCTACACTACCCCCATTAAGAGAATTTGAATTTGAAAATACCCGTAACAACGGTGATGACGCTACATTTAACTGTTCATTTATAATTGTGCCACTGTTATTGTGCCTTATTATCTCCAATTGTTCGAGAACACCTAGACGCAATCCTTTTTCGCAAACATGTAAGATGTCATATGAATGTGAATCGGGCAAAACATGATTAGATTCTAATAAATGTTTAGCGAAATTGGACTTGTCTGGATGTTCATGCCTATACGAAGCTTCATGCTCTTTATATCTATTAACTTACTTTATAGCTTATAAACTCCCGACTTCGACTTTTGCACGATTTTACCCTACTGTTTTCGCGGAATAGCAAAGTAATTCAATATTTCTATTTTAATATTGGCTTATGTATTTTGTACAAATGTTATAAAACGGTGGAAGATATTTCACACAAGTTATCGAATGAACATTACATGAATGAACATGAACAATATTGAATAATGAACATATTATATACCTGTGCTGTGCTTAAATGTTTGCCAGTTTTTATGCCCGGACTCAAGAATATCTTCTTCTGCTTGTTTTTATTATATTAAATACAGCAAGGTACTTTTAACTATTGAATTGTTACGTTTAAAACACTAGCATAAAATAAAATAAAACGCACAACCGTGGATAAATATCATTAAATTCCCGATGGCCAGTATGTTTTTTAATATAATAATAATAATAATAATACCACTTATTGCAGGCATCAGTGGCCCATACATAAATACCTTACAGACTAACATACATATTAAAATAACTTAAAAGTAGGTGATTAAAACTATTGAGGGGACTACAATATGGTAGCATACAAGCGTACGGACTGCCTGAGTTTCATGTTTAATGAACCGGCATCAAACATCACGATAGGAGATGAAACTCTTGAAGGCAGTGTAGATTGCACCGCTGTTGGCGAATCTCATTAAAAGGAAAGTTCTAAAATTGGACTAGGAACTGACAGTTTGAAAATTCGTCAGGGAATTTTAAAGGAACTCTTGACTTGATTCCTTTTGAAGTTACACGCTGATATTCGGTTGCAGGATGCAGTAATAGTCATTATGGCATAGAAAAGTTTTCTTTGGCGTTTGACTACCTATTTTGAAACACTATTCGTATATTGACGCTGTGGAATTCTGGAAATCAATTTGGACCTGCATCAGGGTAATATGTAACTATCCATAAATAATAATTTGGGTAATGCATTTCTATATTGGGTCCAATTCGAAACGGTGTCCGCTAAATTTAGGATTGCCTAAACTTAAAATAAGAAACGTCAAACTCGATTTTGTATTACTCCAAGGTTCAAAATCGAGTCTCACGATTCTTATTTCAAATTTAGCGACTTTTAAATTTAGCGAAAACACGTTCGAATTGGCCCCATTATTTACTTATAAACAAATTTATAAAAGGTATAAAGAGAATCAAGATTTCAGCGGCCATTGAATCGCGAGCTCTTGCTTTAATCATAAAATGGTTTCAAATCTCCTTCTGACGGTATTTTTCTATTACTATTTCCAATTATAAAACAGTCACGCCTGACCGCGGTACGGAACATAAAAGCAACGAGCACTGAAGCCCTAGTAAAAAGAGCGTTTTACTGGCTCTCCATTCGCCTAGACACAGCGTACACGAGTATATAATCGTAATTGTAGGCCCTACCGCCACGTCTGAATCACTTGAATGTCGCAGTAAAATACACGTCGTGCCACGCCACGTAAATCCGTAAAATATATCTCGGCTGAACTCGTAATGGACGATAAAACAAATTGTGAGCTAAATACATCATGGGGCTAGAGATTTAAAGTTTAACAGGATGATACTGTAATGGTGCACCTGATAGACTGATGGGACGCGGCTGGAATCAGAATGGAGATGTTTCAGTTTTGTAGGAAAATCGAGTCTATCAGAAGCGTTATTTGATACTTATAACAGTTTTGTTAGAGCATAAGGAAGCTGAAGCACCAGGCGTCATATTTTAAAAAGAACGTCAATTTTTACATTGTATGCCGCATCAATATAATCCATAACATTTAATAATTCTTCGACTTTGTATACTATTAACAGCAAAGTCAGGCTAGATGTGGCATCAGATAACCAGATACCAGTGAGCTTAAATCCACAGCAAATACTCTGTCCATTTACTCCTCAAAATGCCAAACCTCAACAGCGATCTCGGAAAGCTTTTAACCTTTTAAATGCCTTCCATTCCGTTCACTGTTCCCTATCGATGGCGCAGTTTTTCCTCAATCCCAAAACTATATGTCAGGGGAACGATGCCTGCCATCAGTACAAGGGCAGCTGCAATAGAGTCATCATTCTTTATAAAGGTACCGAAGTGCATGTCAGTGCGGATTGTCCCTTTCATGCATCACGATGTTGGTGCATACAAATCTTTCGTTGGATTTTTGGGGTGTAGTTTCTTTTGATTTATGTAGCTGCATTACACAAGACTTCTGTTTAAAAGGCACATTGGTTGAAGTTAAATTTATACATACCAATAAACTAAGATAAAACTGATTTCGTTTGCTGTTTTTTTAGCAGTAATCATACTTCTAGACTAGTTTAACATAATTACAAAGCTAGTCAGACTAAACTTGACTTTCAGTAACATTGAAAACATCGCGTATCACCATCAGAATTCATAGATTCATATATTTATTGTTAAAATCATAATTCACAAATCATCACGTTACAAAAATAGGTTGCATATAAATTATAAATACTAACTAACTAGGAAAACATTAATTAAAACTATCATGGTGAAAATAGAGTAAATCTCGATTCATTAAAATGTCAAAAGGTGTGAGTGGGTGATATTTTGTTAAAGAATTCGTGAATGCTATAACAAGCCATTTCTAAAAATACTTTCTTTATTTTGTTACATTATAATCATATCATAGAATTACTTATATCTTATATTATATTAATGCGCTCATTTAAGAACACTAGTGTTAGTTAGATTGTAATAAAATTATCTGCAAAGTCTGCGTTTGCACTGCACTGGTTCCTGTTACACAGGGTAACCTAGCTCAGGTACCAGGAATGTATACTCTCTATTAAGTCTCAAACAATAAATATTTTCATTTTCATTTTCATTTTTCAATGAATAAACTAGCATACAGTGTCCACTTCCCATTGATCGTTACCCACAAGCCGCAACCAAGCGTCATCAATAATGCCGCGATACCACAAATGCATTACTTTATTAGGTGTGCAAGCGTCGATACATCAGTCACAGTCTCATGGGGAGCGTGTTACAACCCATTTTACCACCATTTGCTGTCCCCTTGCGTTTAGCGAATTGGATGCAAGTGAAGAACGTGTTTCCAACATTTTAGTTTTAGAATTGGTTTGTTTTTCTATTAGATAGAGTTGATTTTAGGTTGTTCTTTATTTTGTTTGTTGAGTCTGCTATCTAACCAATCACTGCTTCTTGAACCCGCATGCATCTTGCTCATTCTCCATAAAAAATAGATCTCCGACTGCTGTTAAGATTCATATAAAATATAACTTCATCATTTGTGTAAATTTAAGGTTTTAATCATTATTTACAATATTTTTATGTCTGCAATATGCTCGGGTTCGATTAGCAGTCACTTGTGTACTCAATGTGTAGCAATTTGTTTTAGGTCGTAGTTTGTAGGTACTCTATTACGAATATATGCATCAAACATCAAAAAACTCTCTGTTGATAGTGCGTTCCGCTAGTTAGAAATCCCGCTCCCGAAGAATCTCTTGCACCATCCTACAAATGCACCGCGTCGAGCACCGAACCCACGTCCCTTGGGAGCGCAAACCGCATCGCTGCAGTCGGTGATTTGTCTCTGGGTAAACGATTAAGAAATTGTCCTGCGGCTGCGGTAATTCGGGGTGACACGCCTCGGAAGGTAAGGGTGCGAGACGAAGAGTAATCTTTCGACAAAGGACTTTCCTCGTTGCTTAGTACTTAGATGCTCCTGTTATTTTCTCTGTAAAATGTAAAGGCTTTGTCGGTCTTGATGTGATGCCAAGAAAGCTTTACATTGAACGCGAGCTATCATCTAGAGAGAGATACCAACAGCAATGTACTTGAAAAAACTACTTTCATTTATAAACTGCTTTCTTAGGGAAATTAGTCTAGAGTTCAGTCTTTTTCTAACACTTTTTTACAGTGCATAGCTTTTTGTATCGAATAGGTCTTTGTTTTCTTTTACATATATAAACAATTTCATTTTCATTTTAAAACAGGAACTTTATAGATTAACAATTAAGTATTCGTTTGTTTCCCCTAGACCATCCCATCGAAAAAAGCAAGCAATATTTACCTAAATTATGTTGATGTTTACTTACGAAAACTTTGCCGAAAATAAACGTCAATCCACGATCAACATTTTGATTAACTTCGTTTGAAACTCGAATTCGATTTTGATCGGAAAGTTGTTAAATTTTCAGCGAGCGACTTCGGAAAGTAATTTACAATGTTGGCAATGGATTAAAGGCGATTTTAGGTTTACAACGAGTTTAGTAAAAGAAACAGCTGCTGGCGCAAAACGATGCCAACTAGGTAATGATTAATTGATTTAAGTTATTGCGATCAAAACTTTTCTCTGTCGCAGTTAATTTTCGCATTTCTCTCGAGCTGTACCTTAAACTCGTTTATTAATTTTATATCCTGTTATAAATCTTTTCCTACCTAGGGTTTATAAAAAGCAAGTAAAAGCTATATGCCTGACTAGAGAACCCGCCACAGCTTCGCCCGCGGTATTTTCCATATAAACTTTGCCCCTTATGGGCTGGAATTTTAAAATTACCCCAAAACCAATTTACTAAATTTTCACCCCTACAGGGGTTGATTTTTTCAAAATGCTTTTGCAGTGCGCTTTTGTTTTTATTCAGACGCCTACATTCTCATTTTCATGTTAATAAGCTAAAAAATTACGGATTTCCATACAAATTGTAAACTCCTTTTTCACCCCTTTAGGGATTGATTTTTGTAAAATCCTTTCTTAGTGGGTGCCTACATTACCTAAAAAAGACCTGTACCAAATTTCAGCCTTCTAGCTCCATTAGTTTTGGCTATGCGTTGATATGTCACCCGATCAGTCAGTCAGTCAGCTTCTTTTATATATATAGATATGTAGTTGATATGATAAGACAAAAGCTTGAAGAGTTGCTTAAGAAAATGACAACGCAGCAATTAACCACAAAACCCCCAAATTGGCGGCGCATTAACAAAATACGGCTGTTCTTTATCAGTGCTGATAAATCCGAGTCAGTCGCAAATTGCATCAGCCATCAATCTAAACGGTGTGACGTAGTTACGCAC
Source organism: Tortricodes alternella (assembly GCA_947859335.1). Lineage (NCBI taxonomy): Eukaryota > Metazoa > Arthropoda > Insecta > Lepidoptera > Tortricidae > Tortricodes > Tortricodes alternella. The sequence goes on along the minus strand of OX401968.1, from coordinate 19,040,361 downwards.
CCCACTACGGTCGCCATGTTGGCGGTGTATTGCCAGTTGCAGCGGAGTTTCAATTTATTTAATTTTATCCGATGAAAAATCTTATAAAATTAATCTTATCTTTCAACTCAAAAATAAAGTACTGCTAATCGAAATTTACAGTATGGACTTTTGATTGTTTTTAATTCTGTTACGCAACATAAACGACGTGTTATTGCTACGAAGGAGCAGTCAAAAATATGACCACCATCCAAACTGCAAGTAAGTCAGTTTGAGGAAATAAATTTACCTGTCGACAACGTCGAGTCACCAGTCGAGACTATTTTGTGCCAGGACTTGAAGTAAAAAGGTTACCACCGGCGATCATATAAAGTTATTAGCATGGTCTAAATCTAGTCAACTAAAAGTCGTGCGATATATGAGTCTGGCGCTGTGGCACTGCGCATTTTAAATATCCTGGCGGGCGAAAAGGTTAAATAGATCATAACAGTGTTATCCCGGCTCACACCTCTGAGATGACCGGATCTTATGTGCGGAATTGAGTTTGATATTTACCACGCGAATTTCGGTGAGCGAAAACTTCGTTATGAAACCTGCATATTATCTGCAAAGTAATTCAAAGATCTGGGCACGCTTGGGGATTACTACCCAGTCCCTCTCAGTATGAGCCGAAGCCAGTGCTCAGCAATGGGACTTTTATAGGCTGATGGTGATAATGATAATAAGTGTTACCCGCTCCGCTATTCGCTTACACCGCACCCCACCCCCGCTCCCCCAAGCTAAAGACACCGTGTTTACGCAGTTATTTCTCTTCGTTAGACGGCGATTTGTCATGAATACTTTAGCGATATTGTTTTTAGATTGAGTGCAGTCTATGAATCTGACGTTACAGAGGGTATGTTATCTCGGATATTGATGGCTGCTATCAGTGGGGGTGACGTTTGGGACAATATGAGGGAAAAGCCGATTTAGAGACAGCTGTGGCTAAAATAATTGGATGTATATTATTATAGTTGCATTACATATTTTGAGTTCACTTTTAATAAAGTGTCATGTATTTATATACATGACACTTACATCTAATTTGTATTTAATACTCCTAGCTACCCTATCGAGTCCAAGTCACAAAATATTGCAACCTCAGTTAAAACGTAAGTAACGTAACGATAGTGATGTGCCGTTACCGTAAATTACGAGAACAGAGAGAATTTTGCGGTAACGTTCTCGGTAATGTTCTCCGTAACGGTAATTATCGAGAAAGTAGTTTAAGTTTTCAATTTTTCCAACTTTTTTGTAGCGTGATTCTATTTCAATTAGTAGTTATAATCTCCCTAAAAAAATCACAATAATCAGCCTAAAGGAACTCGTATATTACCAAAATTACCGTAAATTACCGGCGTAAATTACCGAGCATGTTCTCCGGAAACGTTCTCAGGTAATATTTCTTACGAATTTTTTTAACTTCATTCGGTGAAATATTTGGAATCTAATGGGATAAATCAATTAAAATTGCTTTGTTTTGTTAAATGTTTAATATCATATACAAAAAACATTGAATAATCACCCGTTAACATTAAAATAATCATCTTTTATACAAAAATGTTAGAAGAGACCTAAATTAAAATGGTAAAATAACGTAATCTAATCTAATGATCAACACTACACTACAATAATTATAAAAACACTTGTAAATAATCAACTACGTTTAAATAACATAAGCCTGTCTTAATGTCTTTTCTGACATTTGTCCATCCGTCAACCGCTAAGTGCCAAACATTGGATACTTAGTTCGATTTTCTTTGTGATTACGGTATTCATCTGTAGTCTGATCATTGTAGTCATCTTCTAGAAGTGTCGTTGACGGGACTTTACGTGATGGTGGCTTATATTCTGGTTTAAGGAGTTGGAAAGCTTGAATCCATAAAGGATGCTCAAATATGGACAATGGCATGCCGGTTACATAAACAGCTCTAGCCAATGATTTATGGATTGTATTCTGAAATAAAATAAATGTACATTGCGTTTACAAATATTCTTTTTTTTTAAATATAACTTGTAAGAAAAGTTAAGAAAAATCATGTAAAAAGTTATTATAAATGACTGATATAAAATAAATTATTACCTACCTCGTCAACAGTAGAATCAGTGAGCTGTCCGTTCCAGCGGTTTCATAACCTTTGACTGCAGCTGCTGCTGCTGGATTGTGGTTTTGTGATCCACCTTTTCTGAGTCCCGATTTAATGTCTATAGGACAGTTTTGGCAATTTTTAACTAAATGCTGAGCGAAACGAGTAACATTTTTGGCAGTATATACCTATTTGGTCACAAAACAAACAACTATTTTATCCGTTCATTTTCATTAGATTGTCCAAAATATTCTAAAACTTTGCCTTTGGACCTCATTGTTCTACTCTCAACAAAACGTTTGTATTCACAATAGATCACTTCAAGATGAACTAAACTGTATCATATGACCTGTGCCGTGGGCATACTTTCCCCACCTCGACCAACTGATAAAGGGTAAGGAGAGGACCAATCAGGAACCATTAAAATTATTTGAAATATTGTATGTACTTGGAAATTCTTGTAGTGGTAGAGCCAAACAGTAATCCTCACTATATGATTACTGTTCGAATGGGCCGGCTCGACCGGGGTAGTACCACACTCTCACAGAATATCGGCGTAAAGTAATAGCTTGCTATTTCGTTTCGTACGGTGAGTGACGAGATCCGGAGGCCTTTTCCCTCAACCCCATTCCATCCCCATTCCCCATCCTCCCTAGACTGGCAGCGCATTGGCAGCACCTCCAGGTGTTGCCGATGTCCATGGGCGGCGGTGACCACTTTCCATCAGGTGGGCCGTCAGCTCGTTTGTCAGTCAATTGACATAAAAAAAAATGCCGTTTAGCCTTAATGGGTTTTTCTACCTGTTAGGATACAATACGACCCTATCTGATGAGCGCTTAGCTGCTTGCAAAATAACGTCCTAAATTAAAATTAACACGAAATGTAATAAAATATCTTAAAAACATACACATTGTAATGTATTGTACGTAAGATGTAAGCCTGCATCATTCTAACTTTTACCCAACCAAATGTACTTGCGGAGAACTTTACCGAGAATTCTCGGTAATTTACGGTAATTTCTCACGATGAGAATTACGGTAACTCCGTAATTTCTCGGCGGCACATCACTAGAACGATTTTCAATTTGAAGAACATAATGCCCGCCCAAAAGAAGAAGAAGATTATGATAAAGAATAACTCAAAACTGCCGCATTGTTTACAGTACCTAATAAAGTCATTCCAAATAAGTCTGAACATTTAAGAAAAACGCAAGCACTTCAAAACAACATACGACCCAATTCCATTTACTTAACACCGCACTCCCATTTAAGGAAACTCCTTATTTGACAATGACATAATGTGGTCTATCAAATTTATAAAACTACCCTCAGGGAAGAGGGTGCTAACCGCTGTATAAGCACGGAGGGGCGCTGTCATTACTCATTTTAGATTAAATTGACCAATATTGGATAAGTACAAAACGATTTACAGATAGACAAACAATTGACGTGTCAGTGTCGAGTCGATATGGGGATTTGATCAATTTGATATCAGCTATTGACAAATCGTAATTGACGATGGTATGGATTGTGATATGATTTGATTATGTAAAGTGATAGCTACAAATAGAGGTACTATAGATTTTAGAAATTTCTATCTGAATCGTCTGTAATGCCGAGGAGGCCAATGATGATGAGGACTTATATAATAATCATTATGATGTCTTTATCTTACTTTCCGAAGTTTACGCCAACGCGTTTTAGTTTAAGCGAAATTTCGTTAACACAGCAACGATCCGTTTCAGTATCAGTTAGTAGTCACTTAACTCACTCATAGTCAGATAATAAACAATTTTATTGTCTTGTTCTTTTTTCAAAATTTCCATACAAAACCTTCATAAAGTAACGTGTTTAACCTTTATTAACTGACTCTGAATCATGTTCACTCTGCAAAGTTATATATAGTTTAGTTTTTTTTTTTACTAAATATAATTAATATGCAGCTTAATTGCAAGTCATGTCAAATTAAAATACATTGCATTGAGATCGTCAAAGAACATATTATTAGAATGCATAATAATAATATTAATTAAAAGTTTATTGATATTAAATATTGAAGATATAATAATCAAATAGGATATGATATTGGGTCTACGGATTGTCAATACAAAGTTCTTAATAAAGCAACAAGTTTAACTATAAATAATAGGTAGCAATAGTACAAAACAATGTTATAAAACGAAACTATTCAATGTCAACGACTAAACTTGCAATTTAAGGCCCATATCCTCATTTACCGAGTATAACAACAACGGCAAATTTTTGCAGCGATGCAGTCGCGATATATTCGCAAAACGGCCGCGCTACTAACGCGATGGTGTCGCTGACCGTGTACGAGTACCATAACCCACGCCAGAGATACAGTAGCTATGCTGAATCGAAACAGCACGACTGTAGCAATACTACATCACTTCGGGTTCACACTGCGAGTTTGCAAAATACAAATGCACAAGCGGCCACAAGTCGCGATGCAGCCGCGCGTTCACGAAACGCGCGCCTGTATCGCTACAAAATGGCGGCGTGTGCGAACGCCCTAATGGATTATCCAATAAAAGGTTTCTTAGCCGGCGGCTAAACGTTTCGTCAGTAAGTTCAGCTAAGCCATATTAGAGCTGTTGACTATTTACATGCTACATGAGTCTCGTCTAGTAGCGATTCGCGTCCAATTATTTTTCGTTATGTTTCGTAACCTAGTTTACACACTAGTATATATCATGAAACACTTATCTGATCCAAGATGAATATCTACAAAAACTCAGATAAAAGCTTCGTTGTGCAAGCGATTCTAATGCACTCTGTTTTATTACGCGTTTATATCGCTATTGCTGTCCGCGAGCTTACAGCTTCTTTATGACTCAGGCAATCTTTGCAGTCCCTGAGTGCGTATATACGAGTAAGTAGGTAGTCGTAAGCACCTAACAATTGTGTTACTACTACGAGTATGTTGTATTATATAGTAATTGACTGACTTACAACGTTTTTAAATTAGATTGGAGTTACTGTAAAGATTTACAATAATTGCATACATACATACATACACAATTAGGGTTGTTACGGCGCCGAAAGTCAGAAAGTAAATAGTATTTTTACTATTTACTTTCTGACTTTCGGCGCCGTAACAAAAAGACAAAGTCCCGATATTACCGACTAGACTAGATTTTTTTACAACCAATTTTACATAGGCTTATGCTCCTTTAAAAGCTACTGGATAAAATTCTTAATTTAAAAATGTGTATATGTGAGGGTCCTAAAGCGTTGTGGGATAATTGAAACTATTCTCAATACGGTGGTAAGGTTGCCCTATCAGATATTCTCAACACGAAAACTGCCCACAAAAATGAGCCCATCCATCCCAAGGCTCCATTATAAATACTAATATCCATGCAACTGCACTTAGGTGCAGGGGCGATAAATAATTTGCGATGGATGGCCCTAATAGGCCCCATCAGTCTCGCGGGGTCGCGTAAATCGTCTGGAACTTTCGATTGCCTGGCAACCCTGTCTGATGTTGCCAGTTTTTGGTTTTTCATAGCGCAATTTTATGCGTTTCTGTGAAAACAGGTGAATCTGAAAAAGGATCATAGGAAAGAAAATAATATAGAATTTTGTAAAATAATAGCAATCATCTTACACACGGCAACATATCTTTATTATCGATATATTTTGTGCGATATCTGAACCTGACTAGAGAGACTTTATAGTGTTCTCTATAATATATTCGATAGTGTTCATATTCGTATATTTCTATTATTAGGACATGAGATGGTATAATTCGAATTGTTTCTTTTTGATTTACCCTTACATCTCCATCTTTATACTAGACCGTGGAGACTGTCTACACCTCCATTTAACCTAGATTAATCGATTTAGATGTTTCTTTGTTTCAATTATTATTTTTATTATTATGACCCTTAGAGGCTTTATACATCTCTAAGTCACTTAACTTGTCAAGACGCCGAGACTATACATCTCCCTTATTAGTTATTTATTAGAATTAATTTGTACCCATTTGGTTTGTTTGTTGCACTTTTTGTGTTAGTTTTTAGATAAACTCTAATGTCAACGTTGGAAAAAGACTTACTGCTGAGTTTCTTGCAGCGTTTCTTCTCAGCAGATGTCACCTTTTGAAGCGCTGGTAGCTTCAGACATGTGAAAGAGCCCATGCGGCCTACTTGCAAAATAAATATATTCATTTTCATTTTATTATTATACATTTTGTTTTTATCTAGAGTAAACTTTAAGTTAAAGGAATCCGAATCCCATAAGTGCATCCTTCCATCTGGAGGTGGATAATCCGTTCCTTATTGAATTCCCGGCGTCGTGGCATGCACAATCTTCCCATGCTTGGACGTGGGGACTAGTGCATGGTCAACGCAGCGCTTAATTGTAAAACAGTAAAAATCTCAAGGCTTCCAGTTAGACATAGCTTTCAAACAAAGGCATTTACCATTATACAAAAGCATATATTTAATTTGAATTCAAAGTTTACGAGCCATAAATAGGTAATTCGTTTAGTAGTTTTAGCCCAATTTTCCAACTTTCGGATATAAAATTGTAGATACCAAAACATCGAAAGCTTTTTAAATCCAACCAAAATAGCCTAACATCAGATCAGAACACGTTTTTTATCATCCTTTTTTTAAGGATACTGTATTTAATTGCATTACTAAGCAAGCAAGCATGGTTCATAGGGATTCTTTTGCCTTTCTTTCAAGGCAGCTTGGACTACCTTAAAAAGTCCACCTATGCTCGGCCATATTTAATTGTTATTGATAGATACTTATTTACGAACTTATAAAAATTAACCATGAATATACAAACTTCAAAGTGCGTGTACATAAGGTAAAACTTGAACCGCTTTGCTTCAGAAAATATTAAGTTAACGTGTAATCTAATCAGAAAATTAACTGAAACAAATGAGCGGTCAGTGCCGGGCTACCCGACGAGGTAAATCAGCGTTATCGTAAGCTTGACGTGTATTAATTACTGGCTGTACAATAGGGAAAAAATAACGTGTAAGACGAGAATGTTATAATTACAATATAGGATTTCATGGAATCCTATTGGTGGAATTGAAGGGTATTTTGTAGACCAAAAAGCATGGTCAAATACTTATATATCTATCTGGTATACGAGTAATGCACGCTGTACGTTCAATGGAACGTTTGTGATCTGGGGAAAACCAGACGCAGCGTCTAAAATTGTGAAATTATTTGCTCCCTCTGGACGAATAAGTTTGATCGCTTATTAGGGGCAAAGGAAACCTACCAGGCACAGTATTTCGATTCAACTCTCGATAATCAACGCACAATATATCAGAGCTATCGTTTTTTTTTTGATTCGAGTTTGAACTTACAAACGGAGAGGAACATGGTCTAATAATGCTAGCTTATAAAAGCTCCTTCATCGGGCTTATCTATAAAGTCACGTTTGAACAGTACGATTCAGATCTATTATTTTAATCTATGTATACATATATCTATAACAAGGTATACACACTAATGCAGTCGCAAGTCTCGATGGAATCAAATGGTGACAGAAAGATCTCCTTTCTCCTCGCGCACCGCTTCACAGTTCTGCTGAAAACGTAGCATGACCCCAGGGCTCATATGGTTATGATAACCACCCTAAAATTGTGTTTTGTGACGTCACAAACGTCAACGAGGATGGGTTTACAATGTTGATTTCTTTCGAAAGTCTATCTGTCTTTCTTTTCTTAGTATCCTTTTCTCGAATGCGAAGGCTCACGTCCTCACGGCTCATATCCGTAGGAATTAATAGGCCGCTCTTAAGATTGATATTGTACTCAGCTTATTCCTGCACTGACGATCCGTCTGCCTCATTAAGTGTACTGTAGGGGAGCCCGGGGCTGGAAGTTCCGATTTTCAAATAACATGGAATTTCATGATGAAAATGAAAGGTTACATTTTTGATATTTGGAACTATTAAAACATCTTTATCGGTCTTTGTAATAGTATAGTAAATTCTGCAAGTATCTCAATAGTTTTTTTTTTACAGCCAATTCTTTGCAAAATTTCGGAAAGGAACTTTCAGCCCCAGTTTGGGGCGAGTTGTTCCATGTGTGGGGCAAATTGTTCCGTGAATAAAATATAAAAATAATGTTCCGTACTTTCATACAGATTTTGTTGTAAGAGAACTTTTTTCATCTCATATCGGTTAGCACATGCAATTTCTGATCCTTTTTCCAAATTCTAACTGGAATGATGCATATCTGATTTCTAAACGCAACGCGACCGTGCTGCCACCAAGCGGCAGTATTGAGAACACTTTCTTCTCTATGATTTCGAATGGGCGCACGTACGCTCTTCATACAATTTTCATATTTCACCATCAACTTGGTTACGCGAGTTCTATTAGCACCCAGTGTTGAGAGTCAGTGTCCAGCAGCAGCCAAAAACCTATGGATATACAGACGGGGGCCCCCGGAGCACCGAAGCAGGCGAATCCCGGTGAGTCAGATATTGCTTGATTCCAGTCCCCACTATTTCTTCCCTACATAATTTTGGTCCATCGAACCGAATTCTGATCAGTCGAACCGAATTGGCTTGATATATTGTGCGTGCTAACAAGTTAACTTCTATTTCATTACGTATTACGATACATTTTTCAAGAAAGTACCGGCATGCATACGTCGTAAATGTATGTTTCCTAAGTTAATTTCGATTTAATCAACGATATTTCACCTAAGACTCTTGTAATAAGTGTTTAGGTAGTTAATTAAATCATTATTTCCGAGTTTTACATCGTATATCTCGATTTGCACTTTTATTTCCGTAAAAGTGCAGGTAAGTCGCGCGGCCCGCCATTGCGGCGCCACGACACCTCGAGTCGGCGTACCTATAAGCGCGCCACCCGGGTTTTGCTTACGTATTTCGGTATTCTTGCATTTTCGTGCTTAATACTATTTCATTTCGGTATTATAATAATTTAGTGTTTCTTTCGAACATTATTTGTATTTACGCACTACGTGGTAAATAAGTTTATTGTAATACAATAATTCCTTTCACTTTCCAATTTCAAATTTCTTTCTTTTCAATTTGTGCAGAAATACGTTACGTCAATAAAATTATTCTATCTACGTACTGCGTACTAGTTAATTCCGATTTTCGACGTAACAGTAATTTCTACAAACAAACATATTTTATACGTTTTCGTATTAGACAATCTCACAAGATGGAGATTGAGCAGTTATGTTTCGAGCGAGACATTCTATTGAATTCTTTGCAAAAAATGGTAGATTGTTCCGAATCTGATGAAATGCAATTTCGTTGCAGAATTAAAGAATTAAATTCTGTCAAAAAGGATTTCCTTAAGGTACAGGTCAAAATTGAAAAAACATTAGCTAAAAATAATACTTTTTCTAAAAGCGAACAGCTGACAATACGAACTCAGTTTGATGAATTATACTATCAGGTACAAGTAGCTGCCGATACCTACAAGGTTTTACAGCGGCGTAACAGTCAAATCAGTAATAATAATGATAATTCCGGTTCGCATTGTCATCGCGGGGCGAATTTACCTCCGCTACCGCTGCCCTCATTTAGTGGACAGTCCACCGAGTGGGCCGCGTACTTCGAGCTGTTCAAGTCACTTGTTCATGAAAATGTCGACCTCATGGATGTGCAAAAGTTTAGGTACTTGTTGTTAACCTTAAAAGGTGAACCATATAATTTGATAAAATCACTTCCAATTACGGACGCGAATTATAACAACGCTGTTATGATTTTAAGCAGTAGATACGAAAATAAGCGTATAATTGCAACAAAACATTTAGATAACATTTTAGACCTGGAACCGCTTACTGACAAAAATACTTACATCGGTTTACGTAACCTTTTAAATATTTTTCAAGAAAACTTAACGGCACTCAACGCCTTAAATCTACCAATTTCGGAATGGAGTTTCATTCTTCTTAATATTTTACTACGTAAAATGTCTTCCAATATTCGTCGACGTTTCGAACTTTCGTTGTCATCTCCTACGGAGATGCCCGACTATCGTGAGCTACTCGAGTTCCTAAACCGAGAGCTTGCGGCTTCGGAGGTGATGTTGTGCACGGCCGGCGGCGTGCGCGCCGAGCCCGCGCGCTCGCCCGGCGTCGACGCGCCGCCGCCCGCGCGCCGCCCGCCGCCGCGACATCCGTTCATGCGCGCTGCGTCGGACAATCAAAACTGGTCCACGCGCAATCGTACCTTTTCAAATGTTTCCACGGCTCAAAATGCGCCGCGTTCGGTAAGATTTAACGTCGAGTCTACGATTGTTGATCCTATGAAGTCGAACAAAGTATGCATATATTGCAAATCGGTTTCACATGTTTTAAATAGATGTGAAGATTTTCTTAATCAATGCGTTACTGACCGTAGGCGTTTCATTAATGAACACAATGTGTGTTTCAACTGTCTTCATGTCGGGCACGACGTTAAAAACTGTATTTCTAGATTTTCTTGTAAAGTTTGTTCAAAACGTCATCATTCCTCTTTGCACGAAGCGGAGCCGATTCCCGCGCCACATGTGTCTTCATGCCCGGCGCCTCCGGCCCCGCCGTCTGCCTCGTCCGCTCCCGTTGCGCCCACCGTGACGCACTGCGGTACGCGCGCGCAATCTCCGTGCAACGTGTTACTAACCACGGCCGTCGTGGACGTCCGCTCTGCTGCACCTGCACCGGTGCCCCGCACACCTAACTCCGTGCGTGTTCTTGTAGACCAAGGTTCCCAGGCTACTCTGATCACCGAATCGTGTGTCCAGCGCCTTAATTTACGTCGCTTTCATGCAGAATCGGACCTGACGGTGACAGGAATCGGTGACAAGGATGAAAAATCTCGTGGTTACGTTATAGTTGAGATCACGCCTCACGGTAAACTCGAACCTAAATTAGTAATTGAAGCGCATATCCTGCCTAAGATTACTAGTTACGTTCCGAACATTAAGTGTTCATTAGAAAACCTTTCGCATTTGCATAACCTAACCCTTGCAGACCCCGAGCTCCGCTCGTCGCGGCCTGTTGAGCTTTTGTTAGGGTCAGACTACACTGGTAGTATTTTACTTCATGACAACGTGGTAGGACCTCCAGGTACTCCAGTTGCTATGAATAGCATTTTTGGCTATTTACTCAACGGTCGGCTTCCAGCTAGCGACACAAAGGTCCAGTTGCATGCAAGCTTCAATTCAAGTCAAAATGACTGCCAACTTCAGAAGTTCTGGGAATTAGAATCTTTACCGGAAACAAAACCGTTGACCAAAGATGAGGCCTTGTGTGAGAGGATTTTCGTCCAAACTCATACAAGGAATGCCGACGGTAAATACGTCGTTGCCCTTCCTTTCAAACCCGACGCCCCGCCCCTAGGCGAGTCTCGAGACATTGCTTTTTCGCGTTTAATCAAGTTAGAACAGAGGCTTGAGCGCAATCCGCAATTGAAGTCGGAGTATGTTACATGTCTCCAAGAATATATTGACCTTGGTCACATGGAGCAAGTGGACGAATCTGCCACTACGATGTCGAAGCCTTACTATATTCCTCACCACTGCGTGGTGAAATCCTCGAGTACTACAACAAAGGTTCGCGTGGTTTTCGACGCTTCGTGCAAAACCACAAGCGGTCGTTCCTTAAATGACAACCTTTTAATAGGACCTAAGTTGCACCAAGATATAGTGCAGGTTCTTTTGAAATTTCGTCTGCATGAAGTCGTGTTTACAGCAGACATTAAAATGATGTATCGTTTCATTTCTCTTAGGCATGAAGACTGCGATAACCAGCGTATTCTCTGGCGCACCAGCCCTGACTTACCTGTGCAAGAATTTCGGTTGTGCACAGTGACCTTCGGTGTGGCATCTTCGCCTTTTCTGGCCTTACGAACCCTTCGTCAACTTGCGTTTGACGAAAGTGCTTCATTTCCAAAAGCTTCTAATATTTTACTTAATGATGTCTTCGTCGATGACGTCATTTCCGGTGCAAGTTCTGTTGATGAGGCTCTGCTTTTTCAAGAAGAGCTTATTTCTCTGTGCAAGAAAGGGTCTTTTGACCTTCGAAAATGGAACAGCAACCGTCCCGAGTTAACGTCAGCGGTGACTAGTGCGGAACCCAACGAAGCGCTAGCGATTTCTAACCTCGATGGTGACACTTCCGTCAAAGTGTTGGGCCTTAAATGGTATCCAAGGTCAGATACTTTCAGTTATGAGGTTAAACCTTGTCCGTCAACTTGCACAAAAAGAATAATATTAGCGGAAATTTCTAAAATTTTTGATCCCCTTGGATTTCTCGCCCCAATAACATTATTCGCGAAGCACTTAATTCAATTGCTTTGGATTTCGGGAATATCATGGGATGAAGTCCCACCAAGTTCAATTTCTGACGCTTGGTTTAAATTTCTTTCAGAGTTGCCTCTGCTCGAGTCAATTTCAATTCCGCGTCACGCATTTCCAGAGGGCAAAAGCTTACAAATTCATGGATTTTCCGATGCTTCCGAAAAGGCATTTTCAGCGGCAGTGTTTGTACGTGTCACTGATAAACACGATAACATTCACGTTCATCTCGTGTTGGCAAAAACCAAAGTTGCGCCTCTAAAACGAATTTCATTGCCCCGCTTAGAGCTGTGTGGGGCCGTTCTTCTTTCCAAACTGATTGAGACTGTACTCGGTACATATTCCGATGTAATTTCTATAGACGACGTCTACGCATGGAGTGATTCTTCGATCACTTTGGCCTGGTTAAGGTCTTCGTCGCATCAATGGCGTACATTCGTGTCAAATCGTATCACGGAAGTAACGAGTCGCGTCCCAGCGTCACAATGGCGACACGTGCGCTCAGCTGACAATCCCGCGGACCCGGCATCGCGCGGCGTCTTGCCATCTGAGCTCGACAAAGAGCTGTGGTTCCACGGTCCCTCTTGGCTTAAACGCCCGGAGGCCGACTGGCCCCTGTCTCATATAGATTTCGTTACTGACGAAGAAAAACGGAATAACGTGTTGGTTTCAACCATAGTCGCGACCGATCACACTGACACGGAATTTATTTCCCGCTTTTCATCTCTTTCCAAACTCTTACGCGTAGTAAGCTATATTTTTCGCTTCATTAATAAATGTCGCAAAAATAAAACACCTGAAAAGTATATTACAGTCCACGAAACTAAATTCGCACTCTCGCGTATAATTTTACTAGTTCAAAGTGAACAATTTTCCGATGATCTTTCAAACATAAAAAACAATAAGAATTGTTCCGATCGGTTACAAAAACTTAAACCATTCGTTGACAGTTCGGGTCTTCTGAGGGTAGGCGGCAGGATTGAACGGGCTCATACGTCATATGATGCCAAACATCAAATTCTACTGTCAAAGGGACATCACTTAACGAGTTTAATAATTGATCATTATCATAGGGTCAGTGTACACGTAGGACCACAGACATTACAATTCATTATTTCCCAAGTCTATTGGATAATTTCCGCGCGTGACGCAGTACGCATGCGCACAAGCCGCTGCATTCCGTGTTTCCGCGCTCGGCCCCGTGCCACTCCACAACCACAGATGGCGGCACTGCCTGCAGCACGCGTAAGAGCATTGCGCCCTTTCTTACACGTTGGGGTAGACTTCGCGGGCTTTTTTCTATTAAAATCAAACCATTTTCGTAACGCGAAAACGTTCAAGGCCTACGTATCGGTTATGATCTGCATGTCTACAAAGGCATGTCATTTGGAATTAGTTCCAAATTTGTCCACTGAAGCGTTTCTAAACGCTTTAAGACGTTTCGTGTCGCGACGGGGACTGTGCTCGGATATATATTCAGACTGCGGTCGAAACTTTATAGGATGCGACCGATATCTTAAGGAACTTTTTGAGTTCTTGAAAACAGACTCAATTCAGCAAGACCTTAATAAAGGTCTAATCGATTCCGGTATAACCTGGCATTTCAATCCTCCTTACGCCAGCCATTTCGGGGGTATCTGGGAGGCTTGCGTAAAGAGTTTCAAAACACATCTTTATCGTGTGATAGGTTCACAGATTCTTACCTATGACGAGTTCAATACCATCTTGTGTCAGATTGAGTCGGTACTCAACTCCCGACCACTCTGTGTTTTGAGCAGCGATCCGTGTGATCCGTTGCCACTTACACCCGCGCATTTCCTCGTCGGGGAGCCATTGACCTCGCTTCCTGAGTATGACTACAGTGATGAACGACCCAGCCGTCTTCAACGCTGGCAGATCATACAACAGGCTGTTCGTCATTTCTGGAAACGGTGGAGTTCCGATTATCTTTCGCAATTGCAACAGCGTGGTCGCTGGTTTCGCGACAGAGGCGCGTCTCCGGTGACTGAGGGATCCCTGGTCGTTGTGCGTGACGAGTCGCTGCCGCCCATGCAGTGGCGACTGGCACGTGTGCACCAGTTGCACCCGGGTGCCGATGGCGTTACCCGCGTAGTTACCTTACGTATGGGTAACTCTTATGTAAAAAGACCTATTATAAAGGTCTGTCCGTTACCTATCAACTAAGAGTTTAAATTAACAAATAGTTAAGTTTCTTAGGTGTAGTATTAGTTAAAATAATTAGCTTATTTCAAGGCCGGCGGCATGTTCCGTACTTTCATACAGATTTTGTTGTAAGAGAACTTTTTTCATCTCATATCGGTTAGCACATGCAATTTCTGATCCTTTTTCCAAATTCTAACTGGAATGATGCATATCTGATTTCTAAACGCAACGCGACCGTGCTGCCACCAAGCGGCAGTATTGAGAACACTTTCTTCTCTATGATTTCGAATGGGCGCACGTACGCTCTTCATACAATTTTCATATTTCACCATCAACTTGGTTACGCGAGTTCTATTAGCACCCAGTGTTGAGAGTCAGTGTCCAGCAGCAGCCAAAAACCTATGGATATACAGACGGGGGCCCCCGGAGCACCGAAGCAGGCGAATCCCGGTGAGTCAGATATTGCTTGATTCCAGTCCCCACTATTTCTTCCCTACAAATAACATAGGTTTCTTTTAATTATAACACTCATTTCTATAGTTTCATTTATTGTGTGTTCATGCAATGCTATAACTAAAAAAATCAACAACAAAACATTACTGGTTACCTCCAGATAAACTTTTTTTGTATTGGCAAACTAAAATTGAGATCTACGATCATATTTATTGGCATATAAATCTTATTAGATGCTTCATTAAACTTTAGGATACAAAAAAATATATCTGGAACCATCGAGATAAAAAAAATTTGATTATTTTAAAATTAGTATATATATTAACTAAGAAATATTGTCATATCCATAACAGAACTTTAAAAAAACAACAAAAAACTGGTAACCTTCACATAAACGTTTTTTTAATCAATTAAACCATAATAGAGATTCATCAAGTTAAAAATCTTATCAGATCCATAAATGATCTTATAAAAACTACATAACATAACTGGTAACCTCCAGACAAACGTTTCATGAATATGTGTAATCAGAACAAATTATGCAGTACTATTCCAGATCCTTGTCAGTATCACTCTCGCATTATTGCAATACACTTCGTTTAGCTTTTTCTTGAGTTTCTCTCTTTCCTTTTCCATTGCCTTTACCTTTTCCATTACCGTTGTTGTATTTCCTCTTTCCCTTCTTTGCTTATACGTCGTTATGTAGCAGTTTGCAATCATGGTGGTGCCTTTGGTAAAGGTTTTACGATTTCGGGGTTAAACACAGCTGAAGCAATTATCTTTGCTGGTGTTAATTGAAGTTCTTGTCCACTATTAATGGTCATAGTGGCAGTCTGAGGGGCATCATGCCATGTGGAAAATTACCAGTTCTCTGGCCACCGATTTTATTTGTCTTCCCTCTTTTATGACAGCATTTGCAGTTTGACGCAATAGCGATTTGTAGGTTTTCCCTCTGTCAGTTTATCGGTTGTAGGTACGCATCTTAAAAAAGGAAAAATGACCTTAAAAAATTATGGTAAACTTGAAGGCGCGGTCTATTGGGGTAAAATGTTCCGGGGAACAACCAGCCCCTTCGCAAGGGAACTTCTATCCCCAAATTACGTTTTTATATGAAGACTGTCATGCTAGCAAATTAATGAAATCAATTAAAAAAACACTCAAACAATAAGATACCTAACTAATGCCGCTTCAAAATAGGAAAGTCACAAATGAATCGGTCAATAATAAATAAAAATAGACCAAAAAGTTTAAATACGAAAAAATTTACTCACGTGGTGTTTTAATAGCACGGTGCGCACAGCCACTCGTCCGCCGTCGTCGGAGCAACTTCGAAGACCGCCAGCGCGGCGCATCACCTGATGCTTAAACGACGCACTATGCGTGTATTGTTATCTCTTTTCTTTACAAAGTTATTACTGTCGGAACAACTTACCCCGGGAACTTCCAGCCCCGGTCTCCCCTACCTACTACTATAACTTGAATGTGTACTGTTTACAAAAACTTTTGATACCTCGCTGATTTTCTTGCCGATCCAAACAATAATCCGATCTCGTCAGAATCCTGAATCACCTTGTAACAGGTGCATGTTACACTCGTATTCCAGAACTAGGGAGGATAAATATAAGGAGAAATTTAGCAGTAATTAGTATTCCTGTAGGAGTTAGAATACGTATATGAGCGGTGCGGTATGCGACGCGATACACACGGATGCAAAAACTGGAGAGTATGAGAGAAGTTTTTCTGTGGCGATTTTAAATACATAAAAATGCTAAAACCCTGACATTAGATAGGTTTTGCCTCCAGCGTGGAAGCCCGTTTTCCCTGCCAATAAGAAAACTGGACGTATGGACATTCTTGTGGACGCTGTGAGTTTGGCATGCTTGCCGCCGTTCACCATCAATGACGAACCGAATAATAGGTCATCAGCAATGCTAGCGCCGCCCCGCGACGCCCCCGTGCTGTCAGTCCGGGCGTAGCGGGCAGTGCGTGGGTTGCTTTGACCGCGACTGCACTAAACCCGTGAAGAGGAAGCCATACGAGTCCAATACATGTCAGGTTGTTCTTGACAATAAATCATCAGTAAAGCCGTTTTTATCTCAAGAGTTTGAATAACGACTATTGAAAGTTTTAATTTGACCACGTACGTACGTACGTTACGTAGGTAGTTACCTTTTGCCTGATATGAAATTAATTATTTCATTGCAAAGGAACCAGTACCTGGGTTCCCTGTTCGTAATGAGTTGTCGCGGAAAACACTGCCGCTGATTGCGAGCTGAGTGCCAAAAAATGGTTGGCAATACTTAAAGGTTTCCGGTTACCTTGTCTTAATTTTCCATCAGGTAACCATAAGACTCATTACCTTTCAATAATTAGCAGGAAATCGTTGCTTTGCGTGCATTCTAAATTTGAAAGTAAACCAATGTCCAAATTGTGAAATTAATTCGCCGCATCAGTGCGTAAGATGAGACAAACTAATTATCGGCCAAGTTGTGTTCAAAGATGTTCTCCACAAATAACGTTTCCACATCAACATGTTTGTTAGTCTATCCCTCCGTATGTCGCAACAGACGATCCCACATGATTCAGATATGACGCTACACGACGACACGTCGAGAGTCGTGTAAGCTGTCGTGTCGCATGTGTGTGCGCACCCTAATGAGCGGAAAACCCGTGTTTACACTGTTACACTAGTTAGCATTTGAACATGGCTTATATATCGCTTTAAGTATATATGAAAGGTACACTGTCTTGTCGTAAGAAACCTACTGCTACTTAATCATTAGGTGGATTGTTTAAGATATAAAGCATAATTAAACTCTATAAAAAATATAGTGTCATAAAGTTTTTAAGTATAGTTCTAGTCCATTATTGCAAAGACCAGTAAGTGAGCTTGGACAAGTAATTAAGAAGTCTGACCTTGTAAAGTGAGGACTCATATAAAATAGAACTCACTCTTTGAACAAATCCTTATTGTGCTAAACTCTTTAGTTGTTTATCTGTTTTTTTATATTTACTTATAAGCCGCGCGTAGTATTGTAGTGCCAACCTTTTGAGCGTTGGTAATTCGATAATTTAATTTAATTTAACCTTCTTATGCCAACGTCTTTGGTGACTTAAAAGTATGATCATTGATCACAGATAGTGTAAAAAGAAAATATTATACTATGACAAGAATATGCATAAAATTTCCTGGATACTTATCGATTCCAAATTAAAATTGTTTCGGTTTCCTGGAGACTGCAAATAGCTCTCCAAGATGCAGTACTTTAGTATTTCTACGAGTGTGATCGCAAAATTCCAATGCATTTTTGAGAAAAGTATATTATATATCGCCTCAATAGTGTCCGAGTAAAATGACTGTGATATACGGATATGACGAATCTATAAGGGTAACCCTAAAAAACGTCAAAATTCCGTCCGAACAAGCATTCAGCGTTATCAAACTAAGTTGTACGTTCACGGGTCGCCAGCTATGACGAATGGCCGGTGCCCGGTGTGGCACGCAACGCCTAAATAGCCCAGTTTGCTTATCTTATCTCATTTTTATTACACAGTTTAATGTTTAAGGGACAAGGGTGAATTTTGAGCGGTTAATCGTTCACTTGAAAATTACTATATGAGCTTAGATTATCATCGGTCGATTACGTCCGTGCAGGGACAGGTCTCCTCACATTATGAGAGATTGGGCACTACTGGGCAGTAACCACGAGGACTCAGTGCGGGACTTCACACACATCTTTGAAGGATTAATCGAAGTTTATGCCATTATTGTTTCTTCCTATTCACGATTCTGCACAATATGAATTCCACACAACTTCATTTGATCACATTCGGTATTCTTCACGGTAATTATTTTTATACATTCCCGTTTCTTCCTATTCGCGATTCTGCACAATATGAATTCCACACAACTTCATTCGATATTCAATACTGCGGCGATTCTGGTGTCCCTATGTTGGTTCGGTTTGGCAGCTTTAACACTATCATTGCCAAGCCAAAAGCCAAGAATTTCGCTGCATGCCGGTCATCTAAAACTAATGTGGAATGAACTACCCTCGGGAGTCGTCCGGCATGTGAACAAAGTTATTGAGAACTCCCGAAGGGAGTTCCCGGTACTGAACGTGTTAAGACACCACTGTTGCGCGACTGGTTGCGACGCTATCGTGTCCCGGTGGGATAAGTATAGGCCTAAGTATAGACATCTGGTTCCGTACCCAAAGGGTAAAAACGGGAACCTATTAGTAAGGCTCCGCTGTCTGTCTGCCCGTCCGTCCGTCTGTCCGTCTGTCACCAGGCTTTATCTCATGATCCGTGATAGTAAGACAGTTGAAATTTTCATAGATGATGTATTTCTGTTGCCGCTATAACAACATGTACTAAAAAACAGAATAAAATGAATATTTAAGGGGACTCCCATACAACAAACCTGATTTTTTTGCCGTTTTTATAGATAATGGTACGGAACCCTTCGTGCGCGAGTCCGACTCGCACTTGGCCGGTTTTTTTGTAACATGTCGTGTATGTCCTAAACTATATTAATAATTGAAAATGAATTGCCGAATCCTTGGAATTTCGGAGAAAGAGAAAGATTAAAATAAACGAAATTAATTAATTTTGTTCGAAATACATGCTGTAGAAGTTCGGAACTGAATGTAGAATTTATAGTTTTGTTTCCTGTATGCCCTTATAATGATAATCATGTCTATAACTCATTATTTTACTACTTTCCGGTACTAAAAAGAGCCAATTTTCAAAAATGTATTACTCGGTAACTAAGAAAAATTTAAAGGCAAGGAGTTCTAGTCTTGCATTTGTTACATTTAACTCTTTCGAGATTCGTAATAAAAGGGGGATGTCGGATTTTTGGGTATCAGGAAACACTGTGAATGTAGTTCGACCAGCAACAACGTATCTTAGGCATTGGTCTTTATATAGATTTTATTCTTTTTTTGCTAAATAGTGCAATGCATGCTTATGGCGTTATTCTTCATCTTTATGAATAGTGAACACACAAATTGTTCTATCTCAAATATTAAACTTATCAGTAGAATCTCAACTTATTATTATCAAAAGATCGCCAACCTGTCTCGTCGGAGCCATTTTCGTAAGCTCTATTGCAAAAGCAATAACCTCGTAAAAGGTTGACTTTGAATAATGCGCTACTTGATACCAGTTTCAGACTACAAAACTGCAATTTACCCGTATTTTATAACGTGAAATAACCTGAGATATAGGTTTCCGCCGTGGCATGCAATTCCAGCCGTACCGCCTCGGTCGTGCGGACTAATAGGCGGTATTAGCGTGCACCGCCTCCACTGAGCTACCTTAGGCCATTCACGTCGCGACTTCTATGTGAATGATTTGTTTTTAGGGTTCCGTACCTCAAAAGGCCTCATAAGGCATTTGTAGTGGTAGAGCCAAACAGTAATCCTCACTAGATGATTACTGTTCGAATAGGCCGGCTCGACCGGGGTAGTACCACACTCTCACAGAATATCGGCGTAAAGTAATAGCTTGCTATTGCGTTTCGTACGGTGAGTGACGAGATCCGGAGGCCTATTCCATCATCCCTATCCCATCCCCATTCCCCATCCTCCCTAGACTGGCAACGCATTGGCAGCACCTCTGGTGTTGCAAATGTCCATGGGCAGCGGTGACCACTTTCCATCAGGTGGGCCGTCAGCTCGTTTGTCAGTCAATTGACGTGAAAAAAGGCAAAAAAACGGCACTGTCATAGGATCACTCGTGTGTCTGTGTGTTCATAGTTCATAGTTAGTTCATAGTTCATTTATTTCATAAACAATAGAGATATAGACTTTGTTGCGATCACGACTTGCGACTGGCGACACAAAAGTCGGTCCATGAACAGCCTCAAGACGTCTGATAGCATCGTCTACCGCATTTAACCGTAGCTTAGAATTGAAATGTACTTTAAATGGGACGAATTCGATGGCGTGCACTTGGTTATCGGATGCTGGAAAGATTCTGGCAAAGGCGACATCGGTTTGAATTGCAAGTTGTCCATTTGTGGGATTAGTTTCAATGTAGAATTTATGATAAGGAAATAAAGCATTGTAAGTATCTTGCGTAAACAGGGAATTCTAACCACATGGAAACGGATGACGAAATAGCCACAAGCTCTATTATTTGTAAAATATACATTAGGTATAAATAACTGATGGATGATTCTTTATCGTAATTGTGTTACGTGTATTCAGATGTCAGATTGTCCAAGCTATTATTATAATTTTAAAAAGAATACAATGGGGAAGTTGCATGGAAATCAAAATGAGGTTTAAATGATATATTATGAAAGTCAATGACGATCTTTTTGTGAAAGCATTATTCTATTTGACATGTAAATTGTAATGTTCTTTCAATAAGAAATAAATGACTACCTACCTACCTACCTACAATGTAAAGAAACGCATATTACAGAAAAAAATAGATCATTTTGACTATTCATTTTTATTTGATTAAGGGTCAAAATTAGTGAAAAATATATATTGTTTTTTAGTTCTGATTATAGTTTTTTGGACATCCTCATCAAATTTATGTCATATTTTATTTCTACGATGTTGGTCTAAAAAGAGTATTTCCGGAAATAATTGCAGATTTTGTTTAAACGCCATAAATTTTGTACAGTCTAACGACAGCTGTGACGTCATAGCTGTTGTACATTTTGTATGGAGTGTTTTTGCGAGTGGTATGAACAATGACTTTGAAAGCTTCATAACTCATAAAATAGTCAACATGAAAATGTTTTGTGTACACAGATCAGTATCTATTACTCGGCACATACCAATACAAGATGAAAATATATAAATATGCATCTTCAATATTATTTTAGTATGCAAAACTCCAAGACTCACGGTCTCACCAGCGATTATTTAAATGAAACCGTGAATTGCATCGTTTGCCTTTCCTTTCATTTACAAACGAACTTTCATTTCCCGCCTAAAAAGCTTTGTCCGATTCAGCCGCAGCTCATATCTGACGTTGGAATGACAATAAAAGTTAAAAGTTAATGAGAAAGCCAGTTTCAAAAGAAGTCGTTTGCTTCCATTAAAGTTTGTTTACGCAACTTCGGTCAGGCTGTAGCATGCGACACTGTGGCATGGCTATTTTTAGAATTTAAGTTGAAGCAACTCGACTTGCGGATTGAAAACTTCACATATATTGAATTACTCCGAAAATGCATTCCCTCTCACTCTGAGGTACACAGCGGCGAGACATATAAAGGCCGATAATATGAAGTCAATTTGATTGATTGATTATAGCTTGAATAGTTATCATGAAGCAGCTTCATTGAGCTTAATTTTATCCTTTTGGCATCCTTAATACAGCCCTTTATAAAGTACCTACTTCACGTGAAGCAAGTCAAGTACAAGTTTTAAAATTAAGACTAAGTCAAGATACTGGGGACAATTCGAAATTGTGTGTCGCTTTTAATAATGGCTAAACTTGAAATAAGAAACATCAAATTCGATTGTGACAGCTTGAGCTACAAAATCGACTTTGACGTTTCTAATTTTAAGTTTAAGGACCTTTTTTAGGCGACAACGTTTCGAATTGGATCGAGTATATATTTTGTATTTGTAAATATATATTCCATTTTTATAAAACTTGTAGCGAGCAAGTACTAAGGCTGTATAATCGTTGCTTACAAGGTTTTTATGCGCCATTCGTGCTACATTGCCGCAGGCGGCACGGACCTACATCGCCGCTCTGCAGAAGGGGCTTTGTCGGCAGTCATTTGTTTCTGTTAAAAGTTCCCGTGACGTAAGGTTAAATGTCAAAAAGTCCCGGGAAGTGGGTTACGAATTTGGGTTAAAATAGCCTCAGGGCGCTGTTGCGGGATTTCCAACTCTGTGTGTTGCCAATTTGTTTATCATGAGGTAACTCAAGATACTTTCAAAGAATTTATATGAAAGGCTATGTGATTGATCATTTGAAACAAGGTAGGTTTATTTATCTGCAATTTTGGGTACAAATAATGATAATATGTATTTATTTTAGCCTTTTACTTGATATTGGCTAAGCGATGTGGTATGTCACATCGCTTTGCTGTGGCTACTAATCTATTTTACTTTACGAAGTTTACAATGAAAATAAGGGCGCTCGCCCAAAGTGATTTCTTGTAGCGATAGCGGCTGCATCGCGACATGACCGCTTGTCGCATTTGCAACGCGCGACAGAAGCGATGCAGTGGCGCTACAGTCGCGCTGTACCGATTCAACATCGCTACTGTATCGATACAAACGCGTGCCTGTATCGAGCGACATCGCAAGGAGAGAATAGCTATGTGGGACCGCGAGCATATGTATTAATTAATGCTGCATCGCGATAGAAGCGATTGCGTGGGCTATGGTAGACGACCAGCGACAGCATTGCGTTAGCATCGCGGCCGTTTTGCACCCTAAAATGACACGTTACAATAGTAGGTAACCGTTGGTTTTGTATAACTTAGACCAATGTCGAATAGGGACCTAGATCTAAACTAAAGAGTTGCTGTCATGAGCTAAATACTGTAATGTCCCAGTATATTTCAATTTTTTCGTTTCACCCTATTACCTCTATAATTTGTAACGTAGTGTCATAAGATACATGCATTAAAGGTACGCGTCCACTTGTCGGTATCGTACGCATCGGACGTATCGCACGCAACGGATCGTAGTATTCGTTGTATAGAAACTCATATAAATGCGTCCACCTGTCCGCATCGTACGCATCGCATATCGGCAACGCCGGCGACACCGTTGCTCCGAGAGGCAACTTTTGCGATGCGTGCCGATGACGTCATACGGAATGCCGATCAGTGGACGCACCCCGCGCACTCGCTAACAAACAAGCTACAACGACAAATTGTTCTTCATCGCTTTCCTCCATTCTCACAGAGTGCACATGTGCGCTCACTACAAAAGTCCGAATGAACTGGCATCGTCAATCCGTATGCTGGTACTCACAGTCGGTAATCCGTACGCTGCTAATATAGTGGACGCACTGTGAAAAATTTATCCGTTTAATGCGATGCGTCCGATGCGTGCGATGCGGGCCTGTGGACGCCTACCTTAAAACGGTAATTGTGCTAACATCAAATGACAAATTCAATATTTTACAGCTAACAGATAGTGGAGCTTTTACAGCAATTTCAATCAAGGAACTGCTTAACTTCAGAGCAGACTCTGAAAACGCGTAAATTACAATAAAATAATGCCATCAGCCCCCATTTTAAGGTTCGCCGAGCACAGGACCCAATTTTTTAGCAGGAAGGTTTTCCTTCATCAAGTATAAGCTGGGGCAATCTTTGATTGAATTAACATGAAACTTTGGAGCGCCTGACAAATTTATCGTTCAGTACTTTTCGTAAAAAAACTTTTGGATTACAATTTTTATCCGCGAAGGCTGTTTGGTTTATGGTTTTAATATTCCGTTGATATCGGGGCTTTACGAGCTCGTGGCTGGTTGCGAGTTTCCTGATTTACGTAGCGTGGATTTATCGTGTTTTAATGGGTCCAAAAATATAAAACACGAATATAAGTTACTTACCACGACACGGAACCTTTTGCAAACAAAGATTAAAATCAGTAGATGAGAAAAGCTATACCATATTACGAGTATAATGAGGGGAAGTAAGTTATCTTCATACAAACGCACCGCGCGCGGCTTGTATGTGTGCACCATAGTATCTATGTGTCGCCGCACGAACACTTAAACAAAATCTCGACCCGTTTCTCAATGCGCCAGTCGGGGCTAACACCGCACGAGGTTCGCGCGTCACGGCTTTTCGGCACCGCTAAATGAATGAAAAATGTGTGATAATCGCAGGAGAACGTATTGCTGTGTGTTTGGGTGTCTTAATAATTCATCGATTCCAGAATTGTCTCTGTTCAGATTACCTATTGAACAGGAAACAACCCTGAGACAGTAGGCAATTATATCGCGGATTGGGCCGGAGATAGCCTACCTCCCCTCTTTATACTATGGCTATACGGTGACCGCGCCAGAATACGTCACTCGTGAAATAGGCCTCTTCCTAGTTTGTGCCACATAAAGTGGTCCTTTTCCAGCAATTTCAGGTAGGTCATCTGCTTACTTTTTGAAAGGTCGCCCTAGTCTCCTTTTTCCGTATGGTCCATTCCGTTTCGTCTCTTCCAGAGTCCATCTATCAACTGGAAGTCCGGACACGTGCCCGGCCCATTTCCAAAGATCAATAGATAATCGCACCACTCGTACTGAGAGGTAGCTTTAGCCTCGCCCATTGCATCTATTCAACATTGGCTTAATGATATAGAAACCGAGCGATTACCAAATCATTATCTTACTTAGGCTGGTTTTATCACGACTGTCAAAAGTGTCACTGCTTTACTGAAATCTGATCTGAAAGGTCTGAAGGACCTTTATAAATTCCGGCCTTAGTGAAAATTCCTTGGAAAGAAAGGGACTTACTTAACGGAGCGACATTAGTAATGTCGCTCCGCTATGTCACTTTGACCAATGTAAAACTATAGACTAATCCTGAGAGTCGAGCGGTTGGAAACCCGCCACAAGGTGAACTTCTACTCCTTCGTGGTGAGCGTACTGACACAAGATCTATCGTACTTCATGATACAAGAGTTTTGGCCGAAGGGTTTATATATCAGCATTGCGACACATATCGCAGAATTAATGTGTTCGTTTTAAGTTATTTTCTTTACTTATGGTTTTTTTTTTAAATCTATTTATTTGCTTATGTATGTCTTCAAGGTATTTTTATGGGCCTTATTGCCTGAATTAAAAGGTATTATTATAATAGGCCCGTATCGCACAAAGCACTCTCTTAAACCCCTTATCTATACCATAAAAACGGTATTTTCGTACAAGCAATTAAGAAAAGTTATGAATGTTCGTACTTCAGGATTTCGTTCAGAAAGACTGGGGAGATAAAAAAACGCGTCGCGAGCGCCGGTCATTAAACAGATCGGTATCATAATTGAATTAAAAATTCCAACACGCTCTTCACTGCTAGGGTTGTCTGAATAATCGAGTTTTACATTTAGATTTCCATATACTTAATAGTTTCGTGGTCGCAAATGCGACACTTCGCGCGACTCATTCAAGTCGTTTTAAGGAAATTGACACTGTTAATACTTACAAAACCCCGTTCGTTAAAATTGACAGATCTTTTTTAATATTCAAGACCAATCTTATTCTAAGTTACATTTATATTGAGTTGCTTACAGAAGCCTGGGTGGCTAGATCGTAAGTAGTGAGTCACTTACATTTGTTTATCCTTCTTGAATAGGCTAGAGTCTTAAAAAAAACTAATTTGTCCGTCATTTATTATATAAAAAAGATTGAATACATATTTTTTCTTTTGTCAATTAAACAAAAAATTACGAAGATATGGTGCGTTGAAGTTCCGCGTGACTTCACGACTTTGTACACTTTTTACCATTAAGTGACGTCATTAGCCCCCACTCCCGAACTTTGATGCGCGTTATCTTTGTCAATTTTGATTGATTTGATAAAGCAAAAAATACGTGTTCAATATTTTTTGATAAACTAACTGACGGACTAATTATAATAACTTTTTTTACCCAGGAAACATCCCAATTGTGGAGTGTATAGATTATGGTGTTCAAGTTCACGATGTGCCAATTGCTCAATGCAAAATAAATCCCTATTCATTGGACTATATTGACTTTTAATAAAAAGGAGAAATATACAACGTGTCCCTGGCTCCTGGACATGAAAACAGTCACTAAATTATTTACAAAAAACAACTGTTTTACACTTTATCACGTTGGAGCAACCTGTATTTACCCACATTGACACTGGCACATGTGTTGCATAGGTACTGTCACTTTGTTTTTGTTGGCATTATCAATGATTGATACAGTATGTTACTATTTGTTTTAGTTTAATTGGGATTAAATTAGTTAGAAAATTAGGATTCTTGTTTTTCTTAAAAAACAAAATAAAAACTATTAAAGAAGTCGAACTGCAACAGGGACGCGCAACCACATTTTTTTAAAAGGTTTAAATTCTATTTACGCAATGCGTTTATACCAGAAATTATTTTTATAATTTACTTTTCTACGATATTTAATTTAGATTTTAAAGCAAGCGCTAATAATATGAAGAATATAATAATATGAAGTATCGTTGTCGTGACAACCCTAACAGACAGACGTGCCATCGGAGTTAAACTTCAAAACTGGGGAAAACTGTCTACAATACGAATACCTCGGATATCGAGACGTGATGCTATGCGTCGTATTTCTAGAACAACAAAAGCTAACTTACTATGAGCGTCTGCCCGTTGATCTTAAACTTGAATCATCTGACGAAACATTTAAACGCCGGCTGAAAAATCTTTTGTTGGAAAATCCATTATACTCGGTAAATGAGCTTATGGACATTAAAATTTAGATTTTAAGCTATTTGACTTTAAATTCCGATTGTATTGTGTATTTTGTTTTTGACATAGTATGCAACTAAATTATCATTTTTCCCGTGTATTGGTATTGTTATTGTTATTTAATAAGGACGATCCTTTATGGAAATACAATTTTTAACTTGTATGATATAAGTATTAATTCTGTTTGTACGGGATGTCTCTCGCACATACTAAAGATGATAATTGATATTGATAAAACTGCTGTTTTCCCAAAATAATGATTTATTGATAATGATATAAAATGATACACTGGATGCACTCCGTGACGGTATAATAACTTGTAATTTTATTCTATTTTCATTGTATTTTAATTAAATTACTGACAATCTCAATTTAGATCCATGTATTTTGACATGTGCAATTTATAATGTATTTTATCTTGAAAAATAAATAATCTAATCTAATCTAACAGTAAAAGGTACGACAATATTTCGACAACAGATATTTAATACTGTAAAAACGGCAATAACTACATTCGATTATATTTTGTTGCCTTAAAAAGTTAAGCCATTCCGAGGATCAGATGTCTCACTGAGTTGTCGAACATGAAATCCTAGAAAAAACTCAACATCGACAGGCGTCCGCGGCATTGTGGTAATCAATATTTATCCTGATAACCGTTTCTGGCGGTGAACGGGTTAAAGATTTTCAAGACCTTTTTGGTTACACTACTCTACGAGGTTATTGGTTGGTAAATTAAAATTTTAAATTTTAAACGTCAAGGTTGTTTTTATCGTTGGACACAATTTTTTCGTCAGTACCATTTGTTTATTTTATACTTACAAATACTGTTTGGGGTCTTCCCTCGTTAGTGTGCTGAGAAGCATGATACGCTTTGAAATTGTTATGTACTCTATTTTTCAAGACGGATAAGTAAAAAGATAGAATAAAGATGTACATATTTTATTTTCATTACTCAACCTTTTTCCGTTCTTTTGTTTGTGCTTCTTCTTCAAAAGACTGACTAATGGCCAAATTCAGACCACTCAAATTGATCTTTAATAAAAGTGACGTTTGAGTGACGTTTTCGTCTAGGATGACAACTAGTTAACGGACATTTTAACTATTTAATCTCTAATCAAATGCTTAAGTGGCGTTTCTGAATTCGGCGACAAGACTAAGAACCCTTTTTTATGATGAAATAAGATGCAATCGGCCCTTCAGATTATTAAAGTCGTGAATCCAAATCATTGCATCCTGCACAACTCAAACAAAAGACTAAACAACATGCAGCCAGTATACGCTGCACCTTCGATCGTATATTTCTAAATATAATATAAAGCCCAAGTTACACTGGTGGTAAGTTGCTGGTAGCACTGTCAGACTGTCATACAGGGGAGATATAGGTCTACCAACTTTTCTGCGAACTCCAATGGACTGGCAACGCTCTTATTGCATTAAAATAAGGTTTTGTTTTGCTTCGATAAAACTTTTTGACAGCCCTCAGATAAGTTGGTAGATCTGTAGGAAACTTGAAGCTTTCTGATACTCTGATAACAGCCTGAGGTATTTGATGTAGGTATTGTTAGTTAGAGGGTTGGTCGAGATAGTGGGTCGTGATTTGTATTGTTCGACGATATCAACTAATATTTCGACATGCTAAGCAATTTATATTGAGTAATAAATAAATTAATCTACGGTAGCTTCCTTTTATTATGTTCAATTTAAAAACAACGCTAATTGACAAGTCACAAGCAAAACTAATAAATAATTGAACAAATTTGATGTTTCATTTGTTTTAAGAGGTCAATATTCTGCACATCTTATACATGTTTTTAGGGTTCCGTACTCAAAGGGTCAAAACGGGACCCTATTACTAAGGCTCCGCTGTCCGTCCGTCCGGCTGTATCTCATGAACCGTGATAGTTAGACAGTTGAAATTTTCACAGATGATGTATTTCTATTGCCGTTATAACAACAAATACCAAAAAAACAGAATAAAGTAAATATTTAAGGGGGCTCCCATACATGGACATGATTTCTCACCGTTTTTATAGATAATGGTACGGAACCCTTCGTGCACGAGTCCAACTCGCACTTGGCCGGTTTTTTAAAGACCTTGATTCTCGTTAATGCAATATAAGTAAGAACAAAAAATCTTCCTTCGATTAAATGGCCCAAAAACTCTCAACTTGATCCCGCCATCAAAACTTCGGTCACCTGACATTTCAAATGCAAATTCCATTATCAAATTGAAATTTCTCAGTTTCAATTAGAACGAATGCCGTTCTCCCTCGGCTTAAGTCTAATAACAGTTTGACGTCGTGCAGTGTATAGCCCCCTTTACCTGCCTGCTAGAGATGTTCCTCGTGTATAATAGTCTTAAAGTTGGCCGTTCAAGGAAAACGCCTGCGATTTTCCGTTGGTTCCTATAAGACTTAATTAATTAAAGTGCGGCTCTTAGTTTAAGAGCTTAAGACTTATTGCACGAGCAAAAATGATAGGTCTTCTGTCAGTCATAAAACAGTACCGTGACTCACTTTTAGACAACGCACTGCCTAAACGGGTAGTCCTAGAGGTTTGAAATTTAGAGGGGACATTTCTCGAGTACCCTGGAGGTGCACTAAGGAGAGATTTTTTGAAATTCCATCCCTAAAGGGGTGAAAAGGGGTGATAAAGTTTGTATGGAAAATACCGCGGGCGAAGTTGTGGCGGGTCCACTAGTTAAATATAAATCGATGCTTGTTACTGTAAAAAAGTTACTCTCAACGAGAATACGCTAATCCTATGTACACAGTAGACACGATCGCTGGGAAGGATTCTTCGTTTCAGTTCTTAACTGACCCGACGCCTTTGTGGTCATATGAGCCCATAGACCACTTAGCCCGCGGGTTCAGTTGCCCACTTTGTTTAATTCGTAAGCAACTCGACACGCGGATAACTCCACCCGCGGGTTCAGTCGATATATTATTATTATACTTCTCTAAGTCACTTAACTTGTCCAGAAGCGGAGACTAGACATCTCCCTTATTAGTTATTTATTAGAATTAATTTGTACTCATTAGGTTTGTTTTTTGCACTTTTATGTGTTAGTTTTAAATAAAACTCTATTGTCAAAGTTGAAAAAAGACTTACTGCTGAGTTTCTTGCGGCATTTCTTCTCACCAGATGTTACCTTTCGAAGCGCTGGTAGATTCAAACATGTGAAAGAGCCCATATGGCCTACTTGCAAAAATAAATATTTTCATTTTCATTTTATTTTCGAACAGTTAATGGATTTTATCTACACCCATATCATAAAACCTCCATTGGTTAATCAAAAACCATAGGAAATGACCACCATTTTGACAACCAATTAGGAAAAACCAATGCTGCGATAAAGAAATAACATGACTTCTTTATCGTTTTTAGTAAAGAAATGAGATTAAATTTGGAACAGCTGTCAAACTCAAGTGGGTCTCTATTCTAGTATCCATAGATATTAAAACAGTTATTGATACGAAACGTCAATTCAGTATGTTTTTTTAATATAAACTGCACAATATTTGATCTCGAGTGATGTGAGAATAGAGACTTCATCCGTATGTCTATGATTTTAAAAAAAAATGGTCTTGACGGACGGCCGCCATTATTGACGCGCCGCGCCGCGTTGACGTTTTGCTGAACGAAAGTAGAATTGTTGTTGAATTGAATAGAAAAAGTTGTTTGTAATTTACATTTTAGTTGAAAATATGAATAGTAAGTAGTCTTCTCGGAGTGTGTGTGATGTGAAAATGCGCCGGATATCGGAAATATGCAGCCACGATTGCAACAAATAACTTGTTGCCAGAAAATATTGTTTCTGAACCCATCATGGAGGATTTATAATATGTGTGTAGATAAAGTTATGTATGCAACTCTGCATAATTTGGCCTTAAAACACACGTGCGATCTTATTATGAAACTCGCTAAAAGCTCGTTTCATAAAACCGCACTAGTGTTTTAAGGCCTATCATTATGCAACCGTTGCATAAACTACTATTAATTACTTAAAACACATGATCGAATTTTATATCATTCCATACCTGGGGCTGGGCTCAAATGATCATATCAATATGTTTATGATAAATGTTCGTCAAATCTGCAAAATGCGTTTGCTCAAAATACTTTCCCGCGTTTTTATTCCGGTACGCTCGGCACCCGGCGCGCCACTATCCTTGATTTAAACTCCCATTTTGTGATTAAGGCGAAATTTTATCTTGATTAATAGTGTGAAGAACAACACAGCCCGGAAAATCTCATACCCATTCCATAAGATTCCCAATACCCAGTCCCAATTACAAATTGCTGCGTGTAAAGACCCAAACATGTACCGCGGACCACGTTGGACTTATATTAATTCATTTTGTAGTGATAGAGCCAAACAGTAATCCTCACTAGATGATTACTATTCGAATGGGCCGGCTCGACCGGGGTAGTACCACACTCTCACAGAATATCGGCGTAAAGTGAAATAAATAAAATAATAAATCAGGGGACAATCTTTACACAAATCGATCTAGTCCCAAAGTAAGCTCTAAAGGCTTGTGTTATGAGTACTAGACGACGATATAAATACTTCTATAGAGAAATAAATACTTAAATACATAGGAAATATCCAAGACTCAGGAACAAACATTTGTGCTCATCACAGAAATATTTGCCCTTACCGGGGATCGAACCCGGGACGCTAGCTTCGGAGGCAGGGTCACTACCAACTAGGCTATCTGCGTAGTAAACGCTTGCTATTGCGTTTTGTACGGTGAGTGACGAGATCCGGAGGCCTATTCCCTCATGCCCATCCTCCCAAGACTGGCAACGCATTGGCAGCACCTCTGGTGTTGCAGATGTCCATGGGCGGCGGTGACCACTTTCCATCAGGTGGGCCGTCTGCCGGTTTGTTAGTCGATTGACATAAAAAATTCCCTCACAATATTCAGTTTAGCAGTGGGACGAATATGCCGATTATTCAATATATGTTATATTATGTTAGTAGGTAGGTAGTAGCGAGATGCACTCTGATCACGTGAACACGGTATTCCGTCTTGACGTGTATGCACCGTTTAATGAACGATACTGAATCAAAGGCGTGTGTAGCCGTCACGCGTCTTTGTTAAGTTATACCGAGCGTATGTTTTACGGATTCATACGGTTTAATTACTTTTAGAACAATAACCGGTTAAACCGGTAATTGGGTGGATTGAATCGGCGTGATAAAATATAAATCAATATAGACCGGTATGTTGACGTAAAAAGCTTACGATTCTACCGCTGTAACGGACGTGAAATACATATGCAAAATCAATAGGGATGTTTCCTGGGTAAATAAAAAAGTAATTGTAATTATTCCGTCAGTTAGATTATCAAAAAACATTGAACACGTATTTTTTGTTTTATCAAATCAATCAAAATGTACAAAGCAACACGCATCAAAGTTCGGGAGTGGGGGCTAATGACATCACGTAATGGTAAAAAGTGTACTATTAAGTCGTGTCGGCGGAACTTCAACGCGCTATATCTTCGTCTTTTTTTGTTTAATTGACTAAAGAAAAAATATGTGTTCAATATTTTTTTATGTAAATGACGGACTTATTAGAATTTTTCAGGAAACCAGCCTATTAATGAATAATCAACTAAGTTTTTCGTAGTTCTAGAACCCATATTATTTTTAAAAGACTTTCTTTTTATATTTGCCGATATTAAGACCAAAAATTATCTAGCCTCCAAACAATGCCCAGATCCCACCATCTGTAAAGCATAAAGCTTTTACTTTAGCACCAAATTGAATCCCTGGCGGCGTTTCCCGCGTAAACTATCACAAAATGGCGGATCACCGGATCACCAAGATGGCGGGAGTGCAATGGATGGTAATGAAGCCCGCGATTTAGAAGGTAAATGGGGTTATGCGTTGCATTCTAAGTGGCTCGGCCTGAATTTGAGGCTTGTTCGTGTGAAAATATAATTCAATTTATTATGGCGACATGTTACTCGAGGAAATGAAATGTGCCTTGTGTGTCACATGATCCTCATCGATTTGATTTTCATCATCATTATCATCATCGGTATCATCATCAGTCTAATACGACCCACAGCTGGGCCCAAGCTTCCTCTCATAGTGGGGGATCTGGGCAGATTGGGAAATTCACACACATCTTGCATTATAGACACTATAGCGATTTTCGGGAGGCTCTCTTTTTGGTGCCACAACGCGACTTTGACATCATCGCACACTTAGTAAATATTACCCACATCAGAGTTCTCTTTTGAAGAAAGGTCTATTCTATTATACGTTTATTCATGCGTTTTGTTTTCGTGGTGGTGGTTACAGCGTATGAATCAGGCAGAACAAAATTCTGCGTATGTTAGTAGAACTAAGGCGGTGGATATAGAACTTCGTAGTTTATAAAACTTGAAAATAATAATATAATGGCGTCACTGGAAATTTAAAAAAAAAACTTTTATTTAACTAGACTTTGTTCGTATGGGGGTGGGATGAAAAGTATCCTATGTGTTAATCCAAGGTATAAGGTATCTCCATTCCAAATTTCATTAAAATCT
Organism: Tortricodes alternella; assembly: GCA_947859335.1. Lineage (NCBI taxonomy): Eukaryota > Metazoa > Arthropoda > Insecta > Lepidoptera > Tortricidae > Tortricodes > Tortricodes alternella. Next base: position 19,006,363 of record OX401968.1, on the reverse strand, counting down.
GTTCAACCGTTAAAGCGTGAAGGAGTAACTTTCGTATTTATAATATTAGTGTGATAGTTATTATAAAAGTAATTAATTACGATATGCAGACGTATTTCATTACTAGCTTTTGCCCGAGACTTCGTCCGCGTGGAATTCGTTTATCGCACGGTGTGCCATCTACAGAGGAGTAAGCATTTATATAAATACAGGAATTTTGAGAAATGATTGTTCTTTAAATCTTTCCAGGACATTGGCATATACAGTAGCCTATGTCCTTCCCCGGTCTTTCAACTGTCGCTATGCAAAACATGAAGTCCATCCATCGCGAAGTTTTAACGTGAAAGAGTAAAAAACAAACAAATAAATACACTATCACTCAATACATATAAGACAGTACAATGACTCACTTATATACAACGCACAGCCTAAACGGGTGGTACTAGAGGTTTGTAATTTGGAGGAGACATTCCTCGAGTAACCTAGAGGTGCAATGAGGACGGATTTTTTGAAATTCCATCCCTAAAGGGGTGAAAAGGGGTGATAAAGTTTGTATGGAAAATACCGCGGGCGAACCTGTGGCGGGTCCACTAGTTTATAATAATTGTAAGGATTTATTAATTTTTTTCTCAAACACCGTAGATAAATCGTAAACTGCATTATTTCACCGTCCCATATCATTTTTCATGACAAATATTTGCCTCAAAATACTTGTCCCAACTTAGTATTCAACCCCAGTCCAACTTCAAAATTCATCAAACGAAATGACGTTCAAAACATCTAAATGTCGTTTGCCACTAAACAGTTTGGCATACCTCCGCAGCCCCTCGTACACAGCCATACAGCTAGTTTTATCACTTCTATGTGACTTCGCATAATGAGCTTTAAAAACAAGCCATTCTGACCCATAACACCCTAGATTTAAGGTCCTGCTCGTGACTTGCAGGGGAATGTAGACGTGCGTATATTACGTATGCGGTGATTGGTATGTGAGATAGTTTATTAGCAGATAAAGAAATTTTTATAATTTACAACTTTCTTTTATATGATGCGTTGTGAGTTTATTAAATTAACTGTCAAATTCATAACTTCATCATACCATCTTAGGACGAATTAATCGATGGTGGCCACAACTAGTCTTGTGGCTCTGCCCACCCCATTAGGGATTTCGGGCGTGATGCTATGTATGTATGTATGTAAATTCATAACTTCTTGTCTTTTATAACCGACTGCGGGAAGCTAGAATTGTATTTACGTGCTGGTTCGCAAAAGAAATCTTCAGAATCCGAGAAAATTCGGATCTGGAAAATCGGATCGAATCCGGATATCACTGGTACACTGCGTCCGTTTCGAGGGATATTGCTTGCGTATACTTGAGATTGGCCATTCTGGTGATGTCCCTTGCATGAGGCTCGGATTTGGATCGGATGCAGTATGCAAGCGTTCATATAAATTGAAGATATTTTCGGCTTCGGCATACGGATTTAGATCTAGTGCGCAAAGCATATGAAAATAGTAATACACCTGCTTTGGATCAACAATTCTCGGATTCGAATCGGACGCAGATATTTTCGTATTCGGAAAACGGATTTAGATCTAGTGCGCAATCGCTCATGCAAGTACGACAGCTACTTCGGATCGACAATTATCGGATTCGAATAGGACGCAGTGCGTAAAGGCTCTCATTGTACCTGTCCGTCTATCGCAGACGATTTTGTGTATCACACTAATATTATAAATGCGAAAGTTTGCGAGTGTGTGTGTAAGTATGTTTGTTACTCCTTCACGCTTCAATGGTTGGACGGATGTGGATGAAATTTCAAATGGAGATAGATTATGCCCTATAAGCACACAGAATACTTTTCATACCATTCCCACGTAAACAAAGTTGCGGGCACACCAGGGCGGATCCACCGTTGTGAGCACGATGGGCATGCCAACCCATATAAAAAGAAAGTCATGAAAGCTTTCTTTTTAAATTTAACCGATCATGAGCGAGTTCATACTCCGACTCGCACTTGGCTGATTTTCGGGTGGCTGGGCCCACAACATTTTTCGAAGGCTAGATCCGCGCCTGCGGGCAGAACTAGTATGAAAATAAATCTAATTTAAACGTCTTCGAATTTTATCATATGGTGGGTTTTGAAACGTTTCTTTAAATAAATTAAGTCCAGGGCTGTATTTATTACCATTAATATACGCAAAATGTCTAGTCCGCTTTGAAGTTACTCATAAAAATATTGAAGACTTGTGGTAATTTAAAGTATTTATCATTTACAAAGATTTTACAGCAAGTTCTTTCGCGTTGCTTTTTATTTTTTCATTTTAATCTCTTAATGTCTTTGCAAAAAATCACATCGATCAGTTACTTCGCTGCTACGTGAAAGAAGGACAACAAATGGACAAACACACGTATACATATGTAGTCTGGTAAGCCTCTAAAAATCATTGACCTTTTCTATAATCAAATTAAACATTCTTAAAACATACATTATCAAGTTTGACCTTAGAGAGATTAAGGATATAGCTTATCGAGCGCTTTGTATAATTAATGTATCACTATGCATTTAACGTCCATATTTATCACACAAGGTTGCTCATCAAGTAATTTCCAAAAATACAACACCCACGAACTTAAAATTTGGATTTTAAATTCGCTTTGAAATAGTTATACCCACTAATCTATCTTTCATCCTAATCGTTATAAAATCGGGCAAACGTGCAAAATGAAAGATACAACTTCCACTATCTCGTATGTCTTTAAATTATTAGTTACAAACACGACCGTGCTATATGCAATTAAGGATTAAATTACAAGCAAACGCAGAAGCTCGATATGAGCTCGAAGGTTAACGTTATTTTAAACTCTAAATAGGTATTTAAACTTCATATCAGCGTGATTTTTAGGGTTCCGTACCTCAAAAGGAAAAAAGGAACCCTTATAGGATCACTCGTCTGTCTGTCTGTCTGTCTGTCTGTCTGTCTGTCTGTCTGTCTGTCTGTCTGTCTGTCTGTCTGTCTGTCTGTCTGTCTGTCTGTCTGTCTGTCTGTCTGTCTGTCTGTCTGTCTGTCTGTCTGTCTGTCTGTCTGTCTGTCTGTCTGTCTGTCTGTCTGTCTGTCTGTCTGTCTGTCTGTCTGTCTGTCTGTCTGTCTGTCTGTCTGTCTGTCTGTCTGTCTGTCTGTCTGTCTGTCTGTCTGTCTGTCTGTCTGTCTGTCTGTCTGTCTGTCTGTCTGTCTGTCTGTCTGTCTGTCTGTCTGTCTGTCTGTCTGTCTGTCTGTCTGTCTGTCTGTCTGTCTGTCTGTCTGTCTGTCTGTCTGTCTGTCTGTCTGTCTGTCTGTCTGTCTGTCTGTCTGTCTGTCTGTCTGTCTGTCTGTCTGTCTGTCTGTCTGTCTGTCTGTCTGTCTGTCTGTCTGTCTGTCTGTCTGTCTGTCTGTCTGTCTGTCTGTCTGTCTGTCTGTCTGTCTGTCTGTCTGTCTGTCTGTCTGTCTGTCTGTCTGTCTGTCTGTCTGTCTGTCTGTCTGTCTGTCTGTCTGTCTGTCTGTCTGTCTGTCTGTCTGTCTGTCTGTCTGTCTGTCTGTCTGTCTGTCTGTCTGTCTGTCTGTCTGTCTGTCTGTCTGTCTGTCTGTCTGTCTGTCTGTCTGTCTGTCTGTCTGTCTGTCTGTCTGTCTGTCTGTCTGTCTGTCTGTCTGTCTGTCTGTCTGTCTGTCTGTCTGTCTGTCTGTCTGTCTGTCTGTCCGTCTGTCACAGCCAATTTGCTCCGAAACTACTGGACCGATTGATTTGAAATTTGGTATACATATGTAAATTGGTGACCGCAACAGGAATGCGTAACGTAAATTAATTAATTTTGAACATGGGGCCCACTTTTGGGGGATAAATTAGAAAATTTGAAAAAAAGTTGTGCAACTGAAATCGTGTGACATATCAAATGAAATGGGCTTATTGTGAGGATCTTAAATGTGTTTTTTTTTTTAATTTTAAGTAAAATAGTTTAGAAGTTATTTAGGAAAATAGGTGAAAATTGACCATTCCCCCCCCCCCCCCCTTATCTCCGAAACTACCGGGCCTAAAATTTTGAAAAAATACAGAAAATAGTTCTTTACCTATAGATTACAGGAAAACCTATAAGAAGTCTATGGTATTTAAAGTAACATAGGAAATTTCAGTTAATCATGTATGGAACGGAACCCTCTCCACGCGGGTTTCACTCGCACTTGACCGGTTTTTTTAGTTCAAAGGCCTTTAACTGAATTTAAAGCTCTACATTTCATTCTGCAAGCGTAGTAATGTGTCCAGAAACTTGCTAATATTCTTAATGTATTAACGCCCGTTTACGCCCGTAGCTTTCCCCTATAATTTATTGAGACATTTCAATCGACCGCCCTACCTGAGCTCCAATTAAGGCGCCGACGGCCATCGAAAAAGCATTAGCCTGCCAGTAATTAAGAGGGTATGCGCGGACGTATAAATTTGCATGCTGCGGTCACCGTGGCGTATAGGACATGCGAGGCGTAAACGACAGAGCCATTTGATGATATATGACAAACGGACTGGCTTTACAAATTGTAGGATAATGGGATGTGACTGAGCAGTGATAAATGATATATATTTTTCAACTAACCTATTAGAAAATTTCTCATTGTTGTTTAATGGTATCAAAATCGCATTACTAGCCTTTTTTTGATGATATATATCATTAATATATCAGTTAATAACAGTTCGGAATGACATAAAAATAATACAAAGAGAATGACCATATGATATAAAAACACAGAGAGGTTCCTTACCAGTCACCACCAAGTAAGTGCTGTTATAAAAGTTCGACGACGCGGTTAGCCTAGTTGGTAGTGACCCTGCCTCCGAAGCTAGCGGTCCCGGGTTCGATCCCCGGTAAGGGCAAATATTTGTGTGATGAGCACGAATGTTTGTTCCTGAGTCTTGGATGTTTCCTATGTATTTAAGTATTTATTTCTCTATATAAGTAAATATATCGTCGTCTAGTACCCATAACACAAGCCTTTAGAGCTTACTTTGGGACTAGATCGATTTGTGTAAAGATTGTCCCATGATTTATTTATTTATTTATATAATTACATTAATATTTCTTTGTTGACGACGTATGCTTAGTACCTACAAATAAATCATCTACATATCTATCTATCTATCTTTTATTTTAAGACGTAATTGAATAATTTAAACAACAATAAAGGCCAAGTCCAATTAAGTAGCAATATTTTTGTAAGTAATCTATCCACGCTTTGTAAAGCACTTTGATAAAACCCGGCTAGCCAGAGTCTATTCGGAGAATCACTGCAAAAAACCTATCACGATCAAAAAAGTATCTTACAGACAATATCACTATAAGATTCGATAAGCAATGAAAATAAGTGGTGATATCGTCTCAGTTATAACTGTTTCAGAACGACTTGACGCTTTCAATACGACACGTCCGACTGAGATGCGTAAGCGACGACGCTCACTGCGATAAACAAATGTTGTAATAACATAATACGCGAAAGCTAAATGTACTTTACGCAAAGTACCTCAACGAGTGTACTTTACAAGGGTTATACGTATTATGAGTCCAAGTTATTTTAATTATAATAAGGAAACACTCACTGCCGCTAACGCTCGAAGTATTAAAATCGGATTCAAAATAAATAGCCCTAAAGGGGTCAAAGGCAGTTTTACGCTAAAGAATTCGCTGATATTAGTCGCAGCTAAAATCAAGTAAAACTAACATTTGGTTTAATTTCGCACCTCAAAAATGTGCGGTTATGAGTCACAGCCGCGAGAAAAATCGTTGAAAATTACGCAATTATGCCCTTATATTGAGAACGTCTTTATTTGTCATTTCTAGTGATTTGCCCGAAATGGTAATGTTGCCGGCCATACTTCTACAAAAGTTTCATGTGTCAAAATTGGCAGCAAATAGGGAATAATACTCGCGGGATAACTCCAAAAAGGTTATAATGTTGCCGGCATTTGAGCAACATTTGGAATTTGTCTTTGTTGATCATCACAAAACTGTCGTATATCAGTGCAGTGCCCGTCGCAGCCAGTGCAACAGTGAGTCCCTTACGTGTCCGTTATGTGGAACGATGGACATAATCTGTTCGATTTGCAGTATCTCTCCATTCAGGGCCATTGCCGCGTAAGGGACAATTGACTGAGAGTTCGCAGTGCTCTACTATCGGCTTGTTTAGGGTTTATGAAACCTATTATTTGTTGAAGTGTTAGTATTTGGCTTGGCGTCAAAAAAACTACAGTGATAGAAAAATGGTTCATCTGACTTCAAATTTCATAACATTATTGCCAACTTGTTCTATAATTTATGTCTTTTACAATACATCCCCGTACTGTACTGCTTCTTTTGAAAATGTATTTTACCACCAACTATTTCTATAATTTATGCCTTTTACAATACATCTCTGTCAAGTAGGTATATTTTTCTGAGCTGTTCACAAGCGGGATGATAAAGTATTTGTAGAATAATTCCCGGACTGTACTGCTTACTGATTTGCTTAATGTACTTAAGTATTATTTGTACTTAATTTATGATGTGTGATAAGAAAAACTACGAAACGTTTTATATCGACATTTCATTCATATTTTGAAATAGTCATACATTGCGCAATTACTAAAGGCTTTCACCAGTGACTGCTCCGATTGATGTGAAAGCTTCTATTTTAGTTCCTGACACTGCTTACGCGGGCCCGCTCCCACCCGCTCCGCTTCCATTCCGCCCTTAGTTGTGTTGAAGCCTTAAGTAAACTTATTTCCTTGCGTAAATTTGAGCTATAGCAACAAGAACTTAAAAACTTGGCAGTGCTCTTATCGGTCGAACTAACATTAATAAAGTTAATAGTTTTCGTTTGCACATAAACAATGAGCCGGTGTCTGGCGCCAAGCCACGGGCTTGCTCGCAATAGGACCTTTAATTACTGGAACATATACGTTATAGGCATCGTTAGGCATATTTTAGATATGGTAACAATCCTACATATTTATCCAGGAAACATGCAGAGTTCTCGAGGGAAAAACAAATAAACGAATTCCATCGTTATGAAAATCATTCTTGACTATGATCTCAGTTAATCTGAAGACGGTTAGGAGATTGAAGAAACAATATATTTATTCCATTTAATAATTAAAATTGAAGTGTCTGTTTTTAATGTTAAAATAACAGCTTTTTACTAAATCATATGAAAGTATATATGGTACTCATAACAAAAATACAATTTTCGTCTGTCTGTGTGCCTGTCCGTCTGTTTCTTTGTCCCGTTTAATCTCCGAAACGGCTGGACCGATCTTTTCAGGTTCCCAGGGAGATAGCTGATGTTATAAGGAGTAACTTAAGCTACTTTTATTTTCGAAAAATAATTAGGGCGCCACGTAAAAAAACACATGAAACAAAACATAGGATTCATCCCAATCCCACGCGTACAAAGTCACGGGCACAGCTAGTAGATATTAAAAATATTGAGCACTAGTCAGCAACTATTAGGGGATTGATTCATAGCAGCCGCGGCCGCCGTGATGCATGACCCTATCGAGATTACCAGTGCAGAGTACTGCATAACAGAGAAAAGCTGTTAATAAATTAAAACAACAAATTATACAATGTGCAACATATTTTACTTCCTTTGTACATCCTAAATAGACTAATTAGGTAAATTTGCTATTTCTCAGTTAGTTAATAATATAAACGCTTAGTACTTGAACAACAAGTGTTCCGCTATCTAAAATCATCCATGCGATCGACTTGTATCTTCGAAATTTCAAGGAAGTCATGCTAACATTTGTTATTTGATTTATTACATTCATATCAGGTGATATAATAGTAGTTTATGCAACGGTTGCATAATGATAGGCCTTATAACACTAGTGCGGTTTTTTATGAAACGAGCCGATAGGATAGACACCGTTTAATCTCGATTGTGAGATTATCTCGAATGCACCGATAATTGGCGGCCTGCTGAAGCTAATTGAGAGAGCACGATAAATACGAACTTTTCCGATAAAACACGATGGAAACTAATTTTATCTACACCCATATCATAAAACCTCCATTGGTTAATCAAAAACCTTAGGAAATGACCACCATTTTGACAACCAATTAGGAAAAACCAGTGCTGCGATAAAGAAATAACATGACTTCTTTATCGTTTTTAGTAAAGAAAAGAGATTAAATTTGGAACAGCTGTCAAAACTCAAGTGGTATCCATAGATATTAAAACAGTTATTGATACGAAACGTCAATTCAGTATGTTTTTTTAATATATACTGCACAATATTTGATCTCGAGTGACGTGAGAATAGAGACTTCATCCGTTTGTCTATGATTTAAAAAAAAATGGTCTTGACGGAGGATTGCCATGTTGGCGTTTTGCTGAACGAAAGTAGAATTGTTTTTGAATTGAATAGAAAAAGTTGTTTGTAATTTACATTTTAGTTGAAAATATGAATAGTAAGTAGTCTTCTCGGAGTGTGTGTGATGTGAAAATGCGCCGGATATCGGAAATATGCAGCCACGATTGCAACAAATAATTAAAAAAACATCAGTATCTTTTTTTAATATAAACAGCAAAACGCCAAAATGGCGATCCTCCGTCAAGACCATTTTTTTTAAAATCATAGACAAAATCAAATATTGTGCAGTTTATATTAAAAAAACATACTGAATTGACGTTTCGTATCAATAACTGTTTTAATATCTATGGATACCACTTGAGTTTTGACAGCTGTTCCAAATTTAATCTCATTTCTTTACTAAAAACGATAAAGAAGTCATGTTATTTCTTTATCGCAGCACTGGTTTTTCCTAATTGGTTGTCAAAATGGTGGTCATTTCCTACGGTTTTTGATTAACCAATGGAGGTTTTATGATATGGGTGTAGATAAATAAAATTAATAAACGTAAAACAATTGTTGACATGTAAACATAAATGAAATGTAACCATGTAAACATTAATTGCCGTGCGTTAGTCTCGCTAAAACTCAAAAATAGTTTGACCGAGTTGAATATTTTTTATTTTCAAAATAAAAATAAAATAAAAAATAATAATAAAACAAAACGCGGGCAGAAGCTAGCAATTAATAAAATGTAGTAATCAAGTACAATAGTATGAAATAGGTTAATGGAAGACGAAAGGTTTGTTGCAACATGTCAGTTTGGAATTCTGTACTGCGGTGTGATTTTCTAATATGTGCAGCGGCCCTAACATGCATGGCACAAAGATAAATAAGAACCGTTTACCTCTATGACTATCTCTTTCGTCGGCACTAGTGTGAGAGAGACGCACTTAGAGATAAACGGTTCTAATTTATCTTTGTGCCATGCATGTTAGGGCCGCTGCACACGTTAGAAAATCATCGAATTCTTGACATGTAAACATAAATGAAATATCAAATAATTAATAAAATGTACTAATCTCGAACAAAAATATTTTGAATGTATTGAAAATGAAATTGGTTAATAATACAAAATTGCATACCAACCACTGTGCTTGGGGAATACAAAGTACAGATTAATGTGTAAGACCTTTCAAGACTGTACTTTCGCAAATAAACAATTTGACTGATTTGATTCATTGATATAATACGTCCATAGTAAATGTGTATGTTATGCGAAGAACATTACCAACCCTAAGAAAATGAATCAAAACATCAGTGCCAGGTAATGCAGTAACAGCAGTTGTTGGAATTCGCATAAATAAATCTGTCTCTCTTTAACTAATACTTTGAGTATTTCGTCCAGCACTTGAGAGGCCCTTGTTTTTATATAGCAGGCAAATAGCTTTGCTGTTACTTGTTGTCCCGTCTCGTTCGTAACGTTACGTAGAGAACACGCGCACGACTCTCCTAAGATAATATAATAAAAATTATCATTCAACTATTAACTTGCTTTTAACTAGTCACCCTTAACCAATAGGCGTCAGGGTCAATGCATCCGTCTTACTGGAACTAGGTTATTTGAAGCAAAATAAAATTCTCTATGTTACTACATTACTCTGTGTCACGTGCATCTACCTGCATTGGCACAATTTGTACACGTAACGGCTACTCCGTGAAGTATGCACGAGGGAGAGTACATGTAACTGGTGCTGGAGAAATATTAAACTCTTATACGATAGCTCACAAGTTTCTAGAGCCTTATATCGTTGTAGACTATGCTCTACTATGACAAATGGAAGGCGAAACAATTTTGTAACATGTCAGTTTGGAATTCTGTACTGTGGCGTGATTTTCTAACGTGCGCAGCGGCGGATCAGCGCATAAAGTAAACTATTAATTTAGACTGTAAGAACAGAGTCATTTGGTCCAAATTTGCATGTGTCCCTCAACGCTGATCATCCGCTGCGCATGTTAAAGAGTCGCATGGCTGATGTGAAGAGAAAGTATACTATTACAGATAAGCATAAAGTACCTTGAGTGTAGAGAGAATATTTCTATAGTCTTGTATTTCATTTTGTAAATTAACTAGTGGACCCGCCACCGCTTCGCCCGCGGTATTTTCCAGACAAACTTTATCACCCCTTTTAACAGCTTTAGGGATGGAATTTCAAAAAATCCCTCCTTAGTGCACCTCTAGGGTACTCGAGGAATATCTCCTCCTTTCAAACCTACCACCCGTTTAAGCTGTGCGTTATCTAAGTGAGTCACGGTACTGTTTTAAATTAAAAAAAATTTAAAAGAAAAACTTTGCATGAATAATATAATAATTTTGAGGATTTCCTTTTACTTATTTCCAGTTAAGTAACTTAGTTATTTTAATAATGATTAAAATGCAGTAACTGCGACTGTGATCATTTCACTTTGCAATATTGGGCCAACAGTCCGGGATTGAGCGAATTGTATGCAAATCTAGAGTCGCCCGCTGTTGACAATCGTTAAAACTTTATAAATGGTTCCGAAAGGCGTTCAGGGGAAATTCCCTTTGGTTAATTAAGAGTTTCCACTTTCAAATCGATTATTTCTATAAGAGATTTCAAGTCTAATTTGCAACAGGCCATTTCAAGAAACTCTCGGCGAGTTCGTTTAACAACTTCTGAAATTACTTAAACTGATACATGTACTTATTTAGCGACGTGTAGGTCCGTCGAAATTCAGTCGAGCAGCGAGTCGGGATAGACCTGTAACGAGTTGTGATTAATCCGAGTAGTTAGTAGTGATTGAGCCGAGTAGTAAGTCGTGACTGGTGCGAGTGGTGAGTCGTGATTGACTCGAGTAGTAAGTCTTTTTTGAGCCGTGCAGATAATTGGTTGTTTAATTGTTTATTTTTAAATGTTAAGGTAATTAATAACTCTATATTATATACGTAAATAAACTCTTCTGAAACGTAAAAAGGGTTGACGCAGCCGCAACTCAGTCTCAATGAAAAACAGATCAGCCATCTATCAAAAACTCTTTGCGAACAAAAACTTACGGGGCCGTGAATAATGTCGTTCGGAATTAAATTCTTGGGCAATAAAGAGCAGATGCTGGTCGGCGGATGGTCTGTTCGTGTTTTTATGTATTTAGAATAAGAAAAATGCCAAAATTCTATGATACTCTTGCTATTTGTAGAGGTATTTACTATTAAAACGCATTTGATTTGATAAAATAAATCCCCTATTTCATTCAACACAACATACATACCTATAAGGTGTCTAGGTTACATAAGCAGACTGTTACAAATATAATCCTTCCTTTCAATTCGTAGTTGGTAAAAACAGCTGTGTCAAGTGTCTCAAAAAGCGTATAATTTGTGTAGGATACAATGTATGGGATAGGATCATGGGGTCTAATTAGCAACTCGTATATATCGCAACTCGTCTATGTCGCATTTGGTTTAAATATCTGCTGGTCTAAAAAGCAACTGGTCTACATTTTTTGTTGAGTAGTAACTGCCCTAAGTATATATTGATAATATTAAAAAGTCTTCCATATGTTTCTTTACTTTTATTAGGGAGCAGAGCGTAGATAACTGGCGTCACATTTGTTTCCTCTTCACTACTACCAACATCCATAAGCAGGGAAACCAATTGTAGAAAAGGTTTTGGTACTCTTTTGAACGTACCTTCGCCGAAAAATTGTTTGTCCTTTCAAAAAATTGTAGACCGGTTGCTTTTTAAACCAGCAGATATTTAGACACAATGCGACATAGACGAGTTGCAATGTATACGAGTTGCTAATTAGACCCCATGATCCAATCCCGAAATTAGGGATGGTATGCAAATGAACAGAAAACATAACATAGAAGATTGTCGCCTATAACTCATGAACCGTACTTAGTCGTGATAGTTTTCCTTTTAAGCCTTAATTTAAAATAATTTTAAATTATCAGAATTTACCATTTTGACCGTAACATTTAGAGCGCATTTTTTCCTAAACGGTCCCTAAAATCTTAAAAAGTGGTTCTAATTATATGCTTGTACTAGTTTCCAAAGAGCTATCGAACGACACGTCTTTCGAGGTTGTAAGAGAATTTTTTTTTAATTTTTTTTTGACACATATGGGATCTACATTAAAAAAAACTTTCTCTTTGTGCGCGAGACAAACATTAACAGTCGTACAAAATTTCAGCTTCGACTAAAACTGACTGTGACATACAGACGGACAGATAGATGGACATGGCAAAACTATAAGGGTTCATAGGTTGACTAAGGAACCCTAATAAAAATATCAGTGACATGAAAGCATAATGCTGAGCAAGTTTATGTAATGTTTTTTTTATTGAGGTCATATAAACATTAATTCGGAAATAATAGCAAATATCGTTAAAACGCTATAAATTCTGCACACTCGAACGTGGACTGTGTGTGACGTCAGAGTCTATGTCCTTATTGTATGGAGCGTTTTTACGACTGAACTATGACTAAGCAAAGATAAAATTCTCTAAAAATAAACAGTACAGTAACATTTTGCGTACACAACACAGTTCGGTTTCTATCGCTCAGTGCTTTCCAATTGAAGCAGAAAAACAAAACAGGCAAACAATTTTTTTTTACTGCCTCGCACAATGTCGTAATATGCAAAGCCACTATTGGCTGAGACACATCAAACAGAAAGACCGACGGATATAATTTGCAATACGAAATTAACTCGTTTCGTTACAAGCGCATAACTAATTAATGTTGAGTGAGAAGCGACTTCCTACGGATGAATAACGGTTTATTAGAAAGAGATGACTAATGTTAGAGGAGCAAGGAAATATTTATGTCGTTGAAGTTCCTATAGTATTAAGTTCACATAAAGCATTACCTGTTTGTTTATTTAACCTGAGATTATTATCTGGATAAGGAAAAAACATAAGAAAAAATAAAGAGATAATGATGACGTTGAGAACAAGCTAGCAAGCAATTCTTAAGTCTTGAATAACCCGATGACCATTCGAGTGTCCACGTGTCCAGTTTGCAATATACTAAAAACGAATTTTCAAATGCTTACATACTAAATCTCTCAGATAAGGATTGTATTAACTATACTTGGCTACCTTAGTTAATGTGTTTTTTATTCTTAGCTCTCGTTATTTTTAAAATACAACACATTTGCTGTAAAATTGTGCTTGAAGAAGGGCTCTACCTGCCGTCATAGTCTTAAACTAGGAGGGCTGCTTACTGTCACTCGCGCATCAATTTAACTAAGTCTGCGTAATAACTTTGTACTAAGTATATCTATCTGATGGTACAGAGTCTCTGTAAGCTAAATAAATCAATACATAAATTAATTTCTATTATAGCTGTACCTAATCAATTACTGACGACCTCAATTTAAGTTAATAAATCTTGATATGTGTGCAATTTTATTTACTAAATTAATGAGTATATCACGCTGCCTTAGTCTCCGGGATGGAAGTATTGCTTCTATATTGGTAATTTATTACATCTAGATCTAGAATTATTCTTACCTTATCTCTCAGCATGTCGCGTACTCTGGTGGACTGGTGCCGGCTGCGATGCAACTCCAGCTGCAGCTCCAAACACCGCTCCTGCCAGTTGACCGAGCCCAGTTCCGCCGCCAACTCGTACTCCAGGGGATCCAGACGAGACGCGTGGGCTATAGGCCTGGAGAGGGTTAGACGGTTAAACACTATTCCCATCCGATACGCTAAACTATAAGCAAAATATATGGAGGTTGACAGACACGATAGTACAGTGGTAGTGCCTATTGTGCTCTGGGTCGCGGGTTTGAATCCCGCTAGCAATAAACTTTGTGTGAAGAGCATGAACGGAACGATCTGGATCAAATAGGTAAGTTAATAATGAGCAATTTTATGGTACATTTTCTTTAAAAAGTTTCAATCATCATACTTTGTTCATATAAATCGTGATAGAAAAATTCATAGTTACGAAGTCCAAGATAATAATTGCAATGCCATATATTCAGTGACTGCGGTAATTCCAAAACTATATTTTTTTCGACATTTATGTAAACAAAAGCGGTCAACATGACGTGAAAAGTGATTTGTATATTATTTTTAAATAACAGTAGCGGAAGCAATGATCTTCGACAGAAACGAAGGAGCCAAAAACTAATTATAGGTGCCATTCTACTCGGACAATATAATGAGCTAATAACTTACCGCCATATTTCGTTGATAATCAGCAATTTGAAACAATTCAACATTTCGTTTGTGCTTGCATTGTTACAAATCAGATAAGGGGAGTTAAAATCATACCAAATAAAATGAAAACGTGCATTACCAATTCAAATGCATGAATTTGCATCTGTCGAACAACAAGCAAAATGGAAACGAATTAATGTACGCAAATTCCGTACACAAATGTATGGACAGATGGAGCTGGTATTGGCTGAGGGAGTTTGCAATGTGCGAAGTGCAAAAGCCTGCTTAAACCAAATGTACAGCACAGCTACTTCAAATAGTTTACAAAAACTAAAAAACAAGCTTTTGTCAGTAACGAAAGAGTTCCACTTTCCATCTGCCGGCTCCATCATTAGACCCTAGTTACTACGTGTAATATATTAGACTCATCAAAACCAACCAAATGAGCTTAAACTCGAGAGGTTTACAAGTAGCAATTGAAGAGTTCCAATATCCACCTCCTGGCTCAATGGTCAGATCAACTCGATGGTACCAAATTATTATATTGTCATCCGACTTGCATATGCCTTCTTACAAAGTTTTGAATCGATACGACGATTACAAGTGGGTTAAAATCGACTTCCTAAATTTATTAACATAGGTACTTAGTTACAGAGTAGAGCTTAACGCGATGTTGTTTTAACGCGCTTTATTTAAAGCGCGTTAAAACAAATACAAACATGAACCGCGAAAAAACTTTTTAACCCACAATTGGCAATACTGACAAAACTTGAATAAATGTTAGAAGAAGATAGAACTATGGGTTTGAGAAATCGTTCCTAATACTAAAATTTTGTGGGGAAAACATGGAGTTTTCGTAAATAGGCATCCATATTTCCGACCAATCATAATACTAGATAAATCTCAGCTGAAACAAACTTGGTGCCACTAAATCATGTAGATCAAAATAAATAAATCCCATCGCATCTGCGACCGTACTAAAAACTGCAAAATCGTAAAACCGACCGATAATCTCTGTTTAAAAATGGATGCAACCCCGCATTGGCAGTGGTAGCCATAAATATTCGATGTAGTTCATTAATTTAAATGTGCAATATTTCTCTTTATTAATGGTTAAATGGCCTTTAAACCAGCTTGGCTTTTATTGGATTACAGGAGCAAATGAGATTTCATTAATTTTCAATGATCAACACACTAATGTACATCTCTCTGCCGGACGTAGGGTGACGTCAACTTTTATAATACTCACGACACGATACAATGAGTAACATTCAAATAATAAAATTATCTAAACCTGGTAACCACCAGTATCGCAGTTAGGATTTAGAAGGATCTCCTAAACTACATATTTTAAGTAACGAAAAATTTAGGAAGTAACAAACTGGACTTGAAATTAAAAACCTAACTGCAAATGTATTGTAAGAGTCCAACGAACAGCATTATTTTAATTATTTCATTATCATAAGTAGAGTTACAGCGGTAAACCGGGATGAGTCAGACGGAATCTTCTAAACAGGGCATTGAACGTGCGAGTAGCGGAGCAACGGCCGGGTTGTAACATCCAAGTCATAACGCTTAAGAACGGGCAAGCGCTCAACTGAATAGAATTATTTGTCTCTACAATTTCTTTTAAAACCAACAGAGACAGACGTATAGACGGATGAAAAAAAAAGTTGTTCATTTACCGTAATAGAATCACTTTGTTTCTTTCCACCCACGCAAATTTATTTGGGTAATCTGTTGCCAATTATGGTTGCTTTACTATTGAGAACGAATTGTATATTCTACTCTAACCAGAAATACTCGTATAATACAATTGAATAATGATCATGAATCCTCAAAGGTTTGTTACTATCATCAAAAATAATGACAGCAGAAAGCAAATCTTCTTGGCAACTCACTGTGTTCGCTTTCCAACATAGAATCTATCTACACATGAATCATTTAATCATACACACCTATCATCTGCGACGCCGTGTCTCTATATTAGACGGTTAATGAAATATGCAAATGTGACCTCAGTGAACCCTGTTAAGCGATCGAGAACTTAAATCAATTAACTTCCATTTACAAATCGCCTGAATATTTTCTGAAACTCGTATCTTACTACAAACAGAAGTTGCAAAAACCATCTTAACAACGATACTATAAAGTTTAAACTTAGGGACAACGCCATAGCAAATTGAGAATTTAAAAAAGTAATGAGTTGTAATGCAAGTGCACCTACGCGGTATTTTGAGACAATTTGATAAATTGCCTTGTTTACATTAGCAAACCGGTTTTCGCTGGTAAATAAAGGCAAACGCTGTTGTTCTAGAATGGTTGAGATTTTGAGGTTTGGCACTGTTAAAAGCTACTTAACGAATCTCGGCTTTAGGATAAATGTTAGATTATTTCTTTCTTTCTGACTATTGTACGCGGCGTGTGCGGACTACTGCGTAGTCCCTCTCTCTATGAGAATAGGCCCGTGCCCAGCAGTGGGACTTTAATAGGTTACTGCTGATGATGGTGATGATGATGACAATGGCAAGCGGCTTAAAGTACTTGAAGGTTTTTTACACATCAATAGTCAATCAAAAAGGGGGCCAATTCGGAATGTTCGCGCATTTAAAAGTCGCAAAACATAAAATAACTAATGTCAAACTCTATTTTGACAGCTTGGTGCCATACAAAATCGAGTTTCTTAATGTAAGTTTAGGGAAATTTAAAATTAGTCGTCACCGTTTCGAATTGGCCTCAAGTAGGTAGCTACAAACGATGAAGCATTCGATATGCAGTTCATTAGAACCGCGGCCACTTACAAACACGTTCGTTATAACTTGATTCGTTAAAAAATGTTATGTTTCATTCGATGCGACATTTAAATTAACTAATTAACTAACATCTAATGAGCGTTTCTGCACCAGGCTCTTAGAGCCAGTGTGAAACAAGACAGAATATTATAATAAAAAGATATTAATGTGGATAAATCAAAATGAAGCAACACCATTTCTCAACGTGGTTTTAGCGATAATTCAATATGTAAATCTGGCACCTATAATCAAGCAGTAGCAGCAGTTGTTGTTTGCTGTGTATATTAACAATTTTACGATGCTTTTGAAATGTGGCAATAATATTATAATTATGTTGAGTAGTTGTAGACTGATAAGATATTGCTCAGACGAAATACTACACAAAACAGACTACTTATAAAATATTACTCAGTAAAGACTACGTCATGGACAGGGACGTTTGGCTTAAATCGTGACCTGCACCGGTGATCGCTGGGCCTCGATGGGCGTACCTACTGTGGTATATACTTAGATTTGTATAAAACTGTAGACATCATTGTTGATTTATATGTGTACTGATTTGAAAAAAATATACCTCATCGAGTTTCTTGCCGGCTCTTCTCATTGGAGGATTTTATCCGAATCGGTGATAGATTCATTCCTTGACCTTTATAAGAGCTTGTAAAAGCCTAAATTGAATAAAAAAGATAGCTTGACTTTGACTTGACTTTGAGTTCTTACCTAGGCGGCGGCGGCGGAGGGTCCCTGGACCGGCGCGGGAGCAACCGAGGGCTGTTGGGCATGCTCGCCGAGTGGCCCGCCCCGCTGTGGTCTGTGAACCGTGCCAGCGGGTCGAAAATCTGCGACAACCGCCGCGACCGCTCCTCCGACATTTTCACAACACAACACAACACAACAAACAATATCACATCACGACACCGCACCGACACAGTTAAATCACAAATGACTATTTCGAACGGTCCGAATGATTCAAACTGCGGAAATGGTTGTCCCCCGCTGATAGATGGCGCTCGCCGTGACGCGGGATTTGGCGCGCAATCTCCGCCGCCATCTTGGACCGTCTGATGTTTTTCACAGTTTAATGTGCCTTCGCGCCGCCGACGTATTTAGAACGCTGAAAAAGAAAAAAAGAGGGATTAGTTGATGAGTGGAAGCGAGGTGAGGTATTAGTTAAAGGTGAGACAATTAGCCTTTGAGGAAACGGCGTCAAGACATGTCGACACGACGTTTAATAATAAAGCTAGGCTAATGTTAATCTAAGATTAGGCAAAAAGGGTGCCTTTGAGTGCTTTATTCAGTAATAGGAATGCTTTTATATCCCATTTTGAAATGATTCGCATAACCAACTTCCAAATTGTCAAACGATTTTTTAATGTAAGCGCGAAACACTTCGTCATCAATAATTATTAATTAAGTCAATTTTAATGCTCATATATCCACCGTCCGCGTCCCACAAACCAAAGAGAATAAAATTGTATTTAAATCACGAGTGGCGTCATTATAACGTCCTATAAAACTATTTTCGAGTGTTCGGGCCTCGTTCTAATATATGGTCGGTTGAAATTTGTTCTCGCTTCAGATTACCGGATGTTGCGTAGAGTCGTTATACACGATGTTTTATTGACTCATTTTAAATGATGGCTCTCTTTTTAACCACTGAGTGTTTATGAGTTAACCGAGAATAGTTCAAAACTGAGCAAAATCGTAGAGGAAATCACAATAGTCCATGGTGCAAGTACAAACTCACTTCTCGCAGAAACGCATTGGATTGTAAGCACATCTGCTAAAATTTTACATCCTGGCTTTGATAACTAATAGTGTTTTTCGCTAGACACTTTACAAACGACTATTTCGGCCAACACAGCACCGACGGACAAAATCACAGATTTGGTGTAGTTAAGAGGGCAACAATGTTACTTATGATAATATAAATTTATCTTTACATTAAATATAATACAACTAAAATAGCTAACGTACCCGTCTCCTGCTAATCTACACACTGACCATGAACTGAACGTAAAATGAATATAATTAACGACATTTTGTTCACACCAGCGCCTCTATTCGGGTACGCTAAGTGATGTTGTAGCGACTCGTGAGCGAGATTTCTCATCCCACTCTTCCGCACGACGCGTAACGCGTAAGAGCGAGATGCAAGTCTCGCTCGCGGGTCGCTGCACGTTCCCGAATAGAAGCCCAGTACTGGGGGGAATACACGTCAGTTGACTCAGTACAACTGAACGCAGACTCTTTGATATTCAAAATTAGTTCGTCTCACCTTTCGGGACTGATGTTCTCAAACATAACATTATATTTTTAGTGAATTAGTATTATTATAGGTATTTTGCTGTCATCAAAAATTTACTAAATATTTCGGTACAGATTAAATTGATTTAATTTTACATATATGTAGAATCTAAGACTATAGCATAAGCAACAGTTTTACGTAACAATATTTTGTGAGGTAAACTAACACCGTAAAGCACACTAAATTAATAAGAACTTAGTCATCGTTAATGCCAAAAATAAATAAAAATTTAATCAAAAACAAAAACTCAACGGCTGCGAATAATAATGAAATCTGCCACGGTGACAAGAAATGCTTCCCACCTAATTCGAAAAAAAAAAACAATATATAGGTATAAAACAGTACCGTTACTCACATATAGACAACGCTCATTGTGCAGGGGTGGTCCTAGAGCTTTGAAATTTGGAGAAGTTATTCCTCGAGTACCCTAGAGGTGCATTAAGGAGGGATTTTTTGAACTTCCATCCCTAAAGTGGTGAAAAGATGTGATAAAGATTGTATAGAAAATACCGCGGGCGAAGCTGTGGCGGGTCCACTAGTGTTTAATAAAATCGGTATAGTTGTTTGTTATAATTATATTATTGTTCCATTCATAAATTTAAATAAATTTAGTTAGAGCAGTCGGGACCCATTAGAGCTATTTATGCAGATCTAAAATTGCAACCTAGTGAAATGAGTAATATTATGAAGTATGAAACACTAGCTTATACTTCATAATATTCAGATAGTTAAGAAAACATTTGCACTTAACACATTTAACAAAGTTATTCAAAACTTCGTTTAATTCAATTTCACTTTGTGCACTAAATATTTATTCAACTGTTCAAGCACAAACTTCTCTCACACTCGAATTAGCAAAGTTTGAGAAACATTGTTAAGCCCCTACCGGCTTTTAAATAATAAAGGACCTTTCATACAATAATAATGTAGTAAATGCCGAACACGTGAGATCGAATAGTGTAGAGGAAGCTTATTTTAATACCTGTATCATTACCATGAGTTTATGCAAACCGTTCTCGTAATAGAAGAATATCGCTCGTTCCCTTTTACTTGTATCGGCAACAAGCAGTATTTCCGATAGATTGATGATATGGTGTGGTGTTATTCTCAAACGTGTGCAGCGGCTGGTCAGCGGATAAACGAAACTATTAATTTAGACTTTAAGGACCAAGTCATTCGGTCTAAATTTGAATGTGTCATCACTGATCAGCCGCTACGCACGTTATTATTTACGCGTCGATGCAACGCTTGCGCCGCGTCGCCTCGAAGCCGGCAGCGTCTTACCAGAACTCACGCAGCGTCGACGCGACGCGAACGCGTGTGGGCGGTCTCTAAGCCACAGAACTATATCGAGATAGAAGGAAAGAGTTCGTCGATTTGTATGGAAACCGAGCGTGTAACATTTTTGCGTAGGTACCGGTGGTAAATTACTAATAACTCAATCCTGCCTTCTCCAAATACCTTAAGAGGACTGTGAACCAACGGCAAAAATCACCCTTTTCTTATAGAAGGCGATAAAGATTTCCACCCCTTAAATGTTAATCGATTTTGACCAATTTTTGATAGGTAAGTTACTCAGACCAAAATCAAGGTCTATACGTTTTTTGAATTTTGATTAAAGATCAACAAAGTCAAATAATCGCTGAAAACAGTTTTGTATGAGAATACTGAAACAACAGTAAAACTGAATTTATTGATTATAGTGAAAAAACCAACACGTATAGTCCTAGATTTTTGCTGACTTACAACCTATCAAAAATTGGTCAACATCGGTCAACATTTAAGGGGTGGAAATCCTTATCGCCTTTTGTATGAAGAGCCGTAGGATCACACTCGTGACCTCGTTCAAACCCGCAAGAGAATATCCTAGGATAAATATAATCGTGATTTGTTCACAGGCCCAATCCGAGTGAAAAATTACTCCGCCAAGACGGAAATTAAAAGGGCACTGACCAGAAAATTGGCGACCACCCTCGACCTGAGTTATGTGCTTTGATTAATGTTATCAGCCCCGTTATCTCGAAGGACCCTTCAAATTGGGGCCAACCCTTTTTCTGGGATGAGTTTTATCTATGACTTTATAAAGGTTTTGTTTTGTTTTTGGCTTTATATTGCGGATTGAGTTTGAGAGTAGGAACGTGATACCAAGGAGGTGGTTTGTAAAATAACTGTCGAATGAAATTTGTAGAAAAGCTATCGCGGTTTTCATAACACAAGGGCTATCACGATCTTGTTAAATAACCTAATTGCAGAGCAGTTCGATTACGATAGCTGAACAGCATCTCTATTCGGGAACGTCTAAGTGATACTGCAGCGACCCGCGAGCGAGACTCGCATCTCGCTCTTACGCATTACGCGTCGTGCGGAAGAGTGGGATGAGAAACGCTACAACATCACTTAGCGTTCCCCAATAGAGTCGCAGAAACGCCTTGTACGTCTACATATACGTAATGAAAAAGCTATTGAATGTAATACCTAATAATCTTAATTGATAAAAAAAGACTCTCTGTTCCAGTTTACGCCATATTATTGCGTTCCGTTTTTTGCTTGTGTGTTATTTCGATTTTTTGTACTGTTTCTATGTTATTCTTCTGTGTGTCTGCTGTGACTTTACCAAATGGTTCCAACGGAAGACCAGCCGCTCAATTACGTAACATCAATTGGTATCGCTTTCGCGAAAAGTAAACCAATTGTACCCTTATTTACACAGAGTGAAGACTAAATTGGTTTGCATTTCGAGCCAAACCGATACCAATTGTGCTACGTAATTGAGCTGCAGCGCTGGCCCCCAAGCCAGCATTATGCTGAGTTGGGACCTTTTCGTAACAGTTGGCACTATTTTCTACTTTTTCTAGTTTTTCGTCCTGTGATGTATTTTGTGCTCTGTTACGAATAAATGTTTTTTCTTTCTTTCTTTCTTTCTTTGTAATTTAAACCGCATAGAGGTCACCCTCGATAGAAGGCCGAAGCCTAACCGCAGCGCACGCTGTACACGGAATTGAAGTTTTGAGTAGAAATGCAACGGATATTGGTTTGGCCGGATACCTGATATCCGTTGGCCGGATATCCGGATCATTAACGTCGTGCTAACATGCGCGGCCTTCGCGAGCCAAGCAAGTTTCAACTTCTTACGATTTGGAAGGGCGCGGGGAGGCCACGGAGGTTAAATACGCACTTTATTATGTCAGTTGGAAATACTTGGCGCGCAGGACGGGATGTTACGTGAAGTTTTATATTCAAATAAGAAGACACTAAGTTTTAATTTAATAGCCGACGTTCATTTCGTTTACTTCTGATGGCTTTTATTTGTTTCATCCTATTTCTGATACAAGCTTGTACTATCCGGTATCCGGCCGGATAATGACTTATTATCCGATTTCTGGCCGGATAGTAAAATCATGGCCGGCTAGGTCGGGTACTGGATAATAACCGGATATCCATTGCGTATCTAGTTTTGACTGATTTTATCAGTGTACGCACAGACTAAGCTTCAAATTTTATCAAAGTGTATGTGACGTAGTGGCGGCGCGTAAGGGTAAGCCGATGTATCACTTCTATTTTTAAACATTATATTATTACTCATTAAACATTTTGTTTACATAAAACAATACGTTATATGCAATTTTTATTTAAATACAAGAAATAATTAATAATATTATAATGTTTGAGTTAAGAAAGTATACACCGGATTACCCTCACGCGCCGCCACTTGACGTCACTTATCTCCCAAAGCTAGCTCAGCTACCAAGCTAAAGAAACAAAGCAAGCGACGCTTCAAAATTACAGAATTACGCTCCAAATCTATCCCACGGGAACTGTGCATTTGTCCGGGATAAAAAGTACCTAGCCTATTTCACTGTCCAGCCCATGCACTATCTCTATGCACAAAACCACGTCGATCCGTTGCTCCGTTGCTGCGTGAAAGAAGGACAAACCAACAACACTTTCGCATTCATAATATTAGTGCGGATTCTGTACCTACATTCCTGTATCTTTTAAACCTCTCTATTCATACTGCCTAAGATTTTTTTACAAAAGAAAGTAATTACAGATTAGTTTTAACGACTGTTTCAACCAAAATATAAAGTAACTGATCGCGACTTACTGTGTTTGTGAATTGTGAAACGATGTTCCTTTGTTTTTGAATTATAGATGGCTAAAATAAGGAAAATACGAGTTTATTTTAACCCTAGTAATCGACTCCTGGTGACTATAGTCGACAACAAAGGATACAATATTGTTACTCAGTTGGATATAAATAACTACAGATATAGTGAATAATATGTTTCCATCGGTAAAACTCGGATCTCAATCGGTAGACGACGGGACCCGAAGTGCCAATTAATTATTGTATTCAATGAGTGACATATTTATATTCACTAAAATGAAACTTTATTATTTAGTGTCAAATGTCAAAATGAAAAATGACAGCATGCTATGATGGGTACTGGCCCCAATTCTCGATGCATTCGAGATAATGTCGATTGCGAGATTAAACGTCAGATTGTGTCAAACGTTGTGTCAAACGACTGTATGCACTGACGTTTAATCTCGATTGTGAGATTATCTCGAATGCACCGATAATTGGCGGCCTGCTGAAGCTAATTGAGAGAGCACGATAAATACGAACTTTTCCGATAAAACACGATGGAAACTAATTTTATCTACACCCATATCATAAAACCTCCATTGGTTAATCAAAAACCTTAGGAAAAACCAGTGCAGCGATAAAGAAATAACATGACTTCTTTATCGTTTTTAGTAAAGAAAAGAGATTAAATTTGGAACAGCTGTCAAAACTCAAGTGGTATCCATAGATATTAAAACAGTTATTGATACGAAACGTCAATTCAGTATGTTTTTTTAATATATACTGCACAATATTTGATCTCGAGTGACGTGAGAATAGAGACTTCATCCGTTTGTCTATGATTTAAAAAAAAATGGTCTTGACGGAGGATCGCCATGTTGGCGTTTTGCTGAACGAAAGTAGAATTGTTTTTGAATTGAATAGAAAAAGTTGTTTGTAATTTACATTTTAGTTGAAAATATGAATAGTAAGTAGTCTTCTCGGAGTGTGTGATGTGAAAATGCGCCGGATATCGGAAATATGCAGCCACGATTGCAACAAATAACTTGTTGCCAGAAAATATTGTTTCTGAACCCATCATGGAGGATTTATAATATGTGTGTAGATAAAGTTATGTATGCAACTCTGCATAATTTAGCCTTAAAACACACGTGCGATCTTATTATGAAACTCGCCTATCGGCTCGTTTCATGAAAACCGCACTAGTGTTTTAAGGCCTATCATTATGCAACCGTTGCATAAACTACTAATGCACTACATCTGTACTTATGTTATACCTATTATTTTTTCAATTTGCAAACCGTATTATTACCAATCGTCCATACTAATATTATAAATGCAAAAGTAACTCTGTCTGTAGGTATGTCCATTATGCTTCAACGGCTAAACCGATAAACCGATTTTGATAAAATTTGCAAAAGAGATAGCTTTAGGATCTGGTGAAGGACATAGAATACTTTTTATACTGTTAATGTGCACAGTTCCCTTGGACGTTATACCATTGCATTTATTTTAAACTAGTGGACCCGCCACAGCTTCACCCGCGATATATTCCATACACAATTTATCACCCCTTTTCACCGCTTTAGGGATGGAATTTCAAAAAATGCGTCCTTAGTGCACCTCTAGGGTACTCGAGGAATGTCTCCTGACCTGAGAAACCTCTAGGACCACCCGTTTAGGCTGTGCGTTGTCTATAAGTGAGCCGCGGTACTCTTTTATATGTATTGATGACTGTATTGTGTATGTGTATTGTATACTTATACTTCGCCTTCCTGTATTTCTTTGAATACAATAGGGAAGTTGAATGAAAATCAAAATGAGGTTTATGATAAATTATAAAAGTAAATGTAAAGAAAAGCATTCTACAGAAAAAAAGCAGATCATTTTGACTATTCATTTTTATTTGATTAAGAGTCTAAATTAGACAAAAATATATATTGTTTTTTAGTTCTGATTTTAGTTTTTTGGACATCCTCATCAAATTTGTCATGTTTTATTTCTACTACTTATGTTGACCTAAAAACAGTATTTTAGGAAATAATTGCAGATTTCGTTTTCGTTCGCAGATTTAGATTACATTTTGTACAGTCTAACGACAGCTGTGACGTCATATCTGTTTTCCATTTTGTATGGAGTGTTTTTGGGAGTGGTATGAACAATGACTTTTCAAAGCTTCGTAACTCATAAAATAATCAAGATACAAATGTTTTGCGTACACACATCGGTTTCTATTACTCAGCACTTTCCAAAAAAAGTAAAAAAAATAAAAATTCATCTTCCCTATTACTTTGTTTTTATATTACACCGCGGTGCGTAGCGACTTACCGAATATTGTCTTAACGCATGCCCAAGCATCGTGTTCTCTTTGAGCACTGCCAAATCGGACTGCAGTCAAATCCTTTGTAATCCTCAGCGCGGCTCGACTGGCCCGCGCTGCCAAACTAAGCCAACAGCACACCGTGTCTGCCAAGACTCGGTTAAGGCAAATCTAACTTCGATTCAGCTCAGGTTAGAGCAAGGGAAATACTATCTTAATACCGGTAAAGGAAGTTTGAAATTGTATACGTATGCTTATGCGATTTATCGACGTGTTTCTTCAAAGTGCTGACTACGGTGACACTTCAATTGGTATAAGGGAATGTAGCTACAATACTAGTGCCTCCGATAGTTTCGCCTTAAGAGGAGTGTGAACCCACTTTTCATACAAAAGGCGATAACGATTTCCACCCCTTAAATGTTGACTGATGTTAACCAATTTTTGATAGGTTGTCACTAACTAAATCTAGGTCTATATGTTTTGGTTTTATAACTGTAATCAATGTATTTAGTTTTATTGCTGTTTCAGTATACTCATATAAAACTAATTTCGGCGATCATTTGACTTTGTTGATATATAATGAATATACAAAACGTATAGATGTAGTTTTATTCTGACTGTAACCTATCAGAAACTGGTCAAAATCGGTTAACGTTTAAGGAGTGGAAATCGTTATCACCTTTTGTATGAAAAGGGTGATTTTTGCTATTTGTTCACAGTCCCTCTTAATGGCCGAATTACCGTAATCATTTTTTAGCGAGTACTTAGCATATTAAAGGCGCATACGTGCTAAATCAAGTCAGTGTAATTTTGGATATTTCGTGACGAGTCAGTTGTATTTCGGTTTCTAGGGTTGCGTAAAAACGGAACC
Source organism: Tortricodes alternella (assembly GCA_947859335.1). Classification (NCBI taxonomy): domain Eukaryota; kingdom Metazoa; phylum Arthropoda; class Insecta; order Lepidoptera; family Tortricidae; genus Tortricodes; species Tortricodes alternella. The sequence goes on along the minus strand of OX401968.1, from coordinate 18,979,454 downwards.
AAAATAAATTCGTCATGTCCGTCTGTTTGTCTGTCCGTATGTCACAGCTATTTTATTGGGACACTAATGGGGCTGCAAAGTTGAAATTTAACTCTTATACCTATGTCTTCTGTGTACCGCTATAGAGGTATTATTAATATGTAGTGTAATTCCTCAAAAACTTAGCCGTGGCACTAAAAATTATCGATAAGGGATATCGTTGGATATTAATTCCTCAAAAATTATTATTTTTTGATTTGGTGAATATTTGGAGATTTGAAAGTTGTAAATAAGGAGCCCCCCCCACTTTAACATTTCAACATGACATTAAAAAATCTAGCTTCTTACAGGTAAAAAATATTATTAATAAAAATGTTGCATTATTTTTTATACATTCGTCAAAAAACCTAGTATTTCTACAAATTGACGTAAAATATATAAAATAGATCACATTTAGTTTTTTTTTAGATGTTTCTCACAGGTTAAAATTCCAGAAAATATGTAAGATTGTATATGAACGAAGTTACAAGCAAACACACAATTCTAACAAAATGACGCCTTACCAAGTCCATTAACCCCTAAAGGACTGATACGACTGCGACTGATACAGTCTAATGACTGGCATCTCGTTAGGCAGCTTGTAATTTGAAACACCCTGTGGCTGCATCAATTGGTTTGTCTACGAGTTTTGACCTATTTTAGAGACCGATAGATCCCTTGCATGTTCGTTAGCACAGCATGTTCGTATTACTGTTCGTATAGTCTATATCTCTGTCGTTTTGTATGTTCAGAATTAAATCATTATCTAAGTCGAATCTAGAAATCAGTGAATTTATCCTGTTTCTAGGGATCTGCCATGTGAACTATTAAAGAAAAATTAAAAAAATATTTCCAGCTCTACTCGTATTTGTATAAGGTTTAAATTGTTTTGTTGACGAGTTCACACTCTCTCTACGCACAGGTCGCGTTTTTTTAATGTTTGATTTGATGTTGATTATACTAAAAAATAATGTAAATGGAAATAAAACTAATTTTGGAACTGCTGTTTTAATTTAATAATTTCTAGATGTAATATTGCATGTTGCATATGTGACGTCACACTAGGGATGGGGGGGGAGCTCTCTTGCAGTGAACTGGGTATGGAATTAAGAAATTAGGTAGAATATTGCTTGTAATGTTGGAACGTAGAGATTCTGGATGCAGGTGTGGGTGGATGGTAGGAGGTAAAAACAACGGATACGGTAAGGTATGTTTATTTTACAAAATACGAGGCACTCTGTAACAAATGTGGATGGGATGTTTAGAGGCTATGTGTGACATTTTATTTACAGTTAAGTGCCTCATTGGTAAGTCCTTTATTTATAACAGGATAACCGGTCAATAATTATAATTATGCTTCTTATATTGCACTGCACTTTATACTGAAACTTCTTAAGGTTCTAGGAGGTACTTTATAAACTATGTAGTTACAATATATACTGCAAGGAAGCTCTATTTCTTTATCGGGTAAGACCTTTCTAGGCCAAGTCCAGACGCGGAGACTATACATCTCCCTTATTAGTTATTTATTATAATTAATTTTTACCTATTAGGATTGTTTGCTGCCCTTTTCATGTGTTAGTTTTAGTTAAAACTTTAATGTAAAAGTTGGAAAAAAAAGACTTACTGCTGAGTTTCTTGCGGCGTTTCTTCTCAGCAGATGTCACATTTCGAAGCGCTGGTAGCTTCAGACATGTAAAAGAGCCCATGTGGCCTACTTGCAAAATAAATATTTTCATTTTCATTTTCATTCAGATCTTTTATGTAGTGTAAAAACGGCAAAATTTTGGCTAAAACTGCAAAATTGTGAATTTTTGGGCTACTGGGGACTAAATGATTAGTAGAATAATAAAAATAATTTTGATGAAACCTTAAACTATATATGATCTACAACAATAAAATGCTGATATTTCATACGCGCGATGAAGATAGAAGACATTTTTTTAATTTTTTGGTCCAGAAAACCGCCTTATGGACCGTCAGTCATCCTTTCTATGCGATCCAGCAAAAATATCCAAACCACAACTGAACAAAGTTTGAATTAAGCGCAACTCAAATGGTTATCCTGTTGCATTCGTAGGTACTAAAGCACTAACTTAACTAAGTACCTAATGAGTGTTGACATATTGTGCAAATGTATTTCTTTGTATTAATGTGATTATTGCCGTATATGGTGCAAGTTGTGTTTTTACATGAATAATCTTAAGTTAAGTACTATTGCCAAAGTGATTTTAAACTTCAAAAACACTTAGGGTTCAAATCAGTTTCTAAAATCGTCTGTGCGCCTTTCTGAGATAATGATAAAAATATTGTGTATGTGTTTACTGCTGGCCCTTTTTGGAGATACTACGCGTACAGGTATAGTAGATTGAATCACAAGGGAGCAAAAAACCGTATTTACGGTTATAGAGCGAAGCGAAGGATTTTACTGTAGAATGTCGAGAAATTTTAAAGTGGATGCCTAAGCGTAACGATATTCAAGCATAATCGCCATTATGAAAATAATTTTATCTACACCCATATCATAAAATCTCCATTGGTTAATCAAAAACCGTACAACATGACCACCATTTTGACAACCAATTAGGAAAAACCAGTGCTGCGATAAAGAAATAACATGACTTCTTTATCGTTTTTAGTAAAGAAATGAGATTAAATTTGGAACAGCTGTCAAAACTCAAGTGGGTCTCTATTCTAGTATCCATAGATAATAAAACAGTTATTGATACGAAACGTCAATTCAGTATGTTTTTTTAATATAAACTGCACAATATTTGATCTCGAGTGACGTGAGAATAGAGACTTCATCCGTTTGTCTATGATTTAAAAAAAAATGGTCTTCCGCCATTATGTTGACGTTTTGCTGAACGAAAGTAGAATTTTGTTGAATTGAATAGAAAAAGTTGTTTGTAATTTACATTTTAGTTGAAAAAATGAATAGTAAGTAGTCTTCTGGGAGTGTGTGTGATGTGAAAATGCGCCGGATATCGGAAATATGCAGCCACGATTGCAACAAATAACTTGTTGCCAGAAAATATTGTTTCTGAACCCATCATGGAGGATTTATAATATGTGTGTAGATAAAGTTATGTATGCAACTCTCCATAATTTGGCCTTAAAACACACGTGCGATCTTATTATGAAACTCGCCTATCGGCTCGTTTCATGAAAACCGCACCAGTGTTTTAAGGCCTATCATTATGCAACCGTTGCATAAACTACTATTGCAACTTCACTTATGAGGAAAATTTCAATAAGTAAGTGCTACAATTATAAGACAAGTTTTATTATTAACTATTATTATGTTTTAACAATTAATTATATTGAATTGTTATAAAGACTCTCAATACATAATAAGAACTTCTCATCGAATGATGAACGCAAAATATAATAAGTACTTATAATAGCCAGGGTATAATATTGTATAGTCCGAGCCCACGACTGCTGTCGTGCTCGTGTTTTCTCAAACTTAAATGCAGTCTATTGATATAAAGAAGGACATAAATCAACCGTAAAAAGAACTGGAGACATTGAACGGTTAAACAAAAATTGATTATTTTGAGGGATCAAAATAATATTCTCTGAATAGGCGTATTGAAAAAATATTTTTCGCCAAATTTCAATACCCAAAAATTCATTCCGTAGTTTCATTTTCCATACGAATCTTTAGCACATTTATATTTTGCATTTTATTCAGTTGCTCAAATTATCAGTTGGCATCATTTTACATTGCGTAGTTTTATTAAGATTGGCAAACGTTTTCGCATGGCTAACACGGGGGGCTGGGTGGTGATGGCCCCCGAATTAAAAAACAAACAATCGTAACAATTGTATTATTGGTAGGTTAGGGTTAACTTGTGTACTTTAGAGCGGAAGTAGGCACCCCGCGAAGCGGGGTGACGTCGACACTTTGGCGAATAGGTTAGGTATAGATTAGGCATACATTTGAATAAATAATACTTAGTAAAATGGAACATGACCAAGTTCTTATTTGTTAAACAATAATTTGCCAAAAAATTACTTTTGTTAACTGTAAAATTGCGAGAAGCTGATTTTACTAATGTTTTTTGCCAGATGATAATTTTAGTGAAATAGTTTGTGATGCGATAGGAAAAGTTTTTTGCCCATAAATTGGAAATCCGTCTTTAAATCGCAAATGGTAAGTACTTGAACTCTCTAGTTATACCTACAGCGAATGCTCCTGGTTAGTAAACGCTCTAGGAAACTAGAAAGAGTTTCTAGGAATTCTAATATTAGTAATTCTAGTAATTATACATTTCAGAATATGACTACTTCATACAAGAAAGAAACACGTTTGAAATATCACTTGTGTTGGATAAAAGCCATGTCCTGATCCGAATAACACCGCCTGACACATTTAAAGGAGACTGGTGAGTAATATAATTAATAACGTCCCAAATAACGGATCAAACTAGGATAACCTTCCTTCATCCTTCTTCGCTGCAAAAACTCACACATACACACGAACGACCAAGACATTCCAGTATGTTACGATACGAGTGACTATGGTGGGAATCGACCTTGAAGCCTCAAGCTTCGTAATCCAACAGTGCAACCAGTATGCAAACTGGTTGATCGTATAGTAATAGCCACGGAGTTTAAGGATGTGTACCCAATACTTCGATTTGTATATTTTTCGCTGAAATTGAATACATACACATACATATTATCACGCCCGAAATCCCTAATGGGTGGGCAGAGCCACAAGACTACTTGTAGCCACGTTCGATTAATTAGTCCTAAGATGGTATGATGAACCGTATGGTGACAGGTGATCAGCCCATCGCCCATACAGATAGTCCACCATGTTGGAGAGGACCCGTCCCTTAGTCGACTTTTACGACATGCCAGGATGATAAGCATCTGCACGCATTCTATGCTATTTCTTCACTCCCAGTGCAGCAGAAGAGTGCAGTGCAGCAGAAATTGAATAGTATGGTAATATTAGTCGTTTCGCATAAGTGTAATAAAAATAAAACCACTTTACCGTTCTTATAAAGGAGATAAATGACATTTAAGATTGCATGTGTTATGTGCGGTGCCTGTGTTATTTTGTATCGGAACTTGATTAAATTACAAGAAAAAGCGAAAAATGTTTCTGTCCCATAGTACTTTTATAATCAGAAAGCGTATTTTCTATAGCTTTATACTCTCCTCGATTTTTCGATAAAAAAGAAAAATGTCGTTACCGTTGTTCCCACGGAAATATTCTCGATTGAATTTCCATGTGTCCGGACCGTTTCAAATACAGCATATTGATTGATTATGACTCGAGTAGTCAAATCAGGTTCTGATTTTATTTCACATTCTAAATAATTATTAATAATCACACAATTTGTATATTTTAAATCATTATTCGTACAAAATTACTCATTGCCGTTATTTGGTGCAGCAAATGAAACAAAACTTGAAAAATAAAATTGATGTAGGTACTGCGGATTTAACGTGGTACAAATCCTTAAGGCCCTGCATCGCGATTCGCAAACCATGGCTTAATTCCCGAGTGGGGATGAGTTTGATAATGATACTCCCGCGCATGAAAGAAAGGTATAGCGTAGGCATTATTTGCTTGGCGTAAGCTTCTAATTAATCAAACGTATTTAAGTAAATAAACAAGGAAGGAACTCTAAAAGTGAGCAGTAAAAACAGTTAAATGATAAATTATCATTGTGCAAAACTAAAATCACCATAAAAGACACTGTCATTTAGCGGCGCTGAAGTAGAAAAAATGTATCCGGTGAAGTTGACCTAATCTTGTTTTCCTAGAACCAGATTGTAGATAATATAGTCAAAAAAGTCGGTCAAGTGCGAGTTTTGACCCGCGCGCCGAGGGTCCCGTACGTACGGAAAACTAAAAATGAGTAAAAAAATATGCTTTTACAACCGGGCAACCATTCACAACTTACCAGTGAAATAAGTACAAAAAACCGGGCAAGTGCGAGTTAAACCCGCGTGGAGAGGGTTCCGTTCCATACATGATTATCTGAAATTTCCTATGTTACTTTAAACACCATAGACTTCTTATAGGTTTTCCTGTAATCTATAGGTAAAGAACTATTTTCTGTATTTTTTTTTAAATTTTAGGCCTGGTAGTTTCGGAGATATGGGGGAATGGTCAATTTTCGCCTATTTTCCTAAATAACTTCCAAACCATTCATTTTAAAATTCCAAAAAAAAAACATTTTTAAGATCCTCACAATACGCCCTTTCATTTCATGTCATATGATATAGTTAGCGTAACTTTTTTTTTAATTTTCTAATTTACCCCCCTAAAGTGGCCCCCATGTTTAAAATTAATTTGTTTACGTTACGCATTCGTGTTGCGGTCACAGACTTACATATGTGTACCAAATTTCAAATCAATCGGTCCATTAGTTTCGAAGCAAATTGGCTGTGACAGACGGACAGACAGACAGACAGACACACGAGTGATCCTATAAGGGTTCCTTTTTTCCTTTTGAGGTACGGAACCCTAATAACTTTCGCTACCTCCTATCTCTGTGCAACCGTCGACTGTGATAGGACCTTGCAAAGGTTATTCCGTTCCTTTTTTTTATGTGATGTAGGTACTTAACTACAAATTTACGGTTTTCTGACTTATCCCTTCAAGCTTCAAGTGCGACTTCTTCTGTCACTTGGGTGATCCCTTCACTTCACTATGAGACCTTGCTTCTTGCCAAATCTCGTGATTCTAGGTCGATGGGAAGTAACCTTAAGGTTTTGATTCCCTTGCGAGTATCAAAATAGGTGGCATAAACGGCCATATCTTTTGATTGCGGTGACTTAGAATGTTGATTTTTCAGTTTCAAAGGATATTGAATATTTGATATTAATTTTAACTTGACACCTTCACCCGTTCCTAAGAAAAAGGTATTGTCACACATACAGACGTGGTTGATTGATTGATTTTTAGGGTTTTGATGGCCCCATCAATGTACAGACGTGGTTGTGTTTGGCACACGTTTGACAACAAAGAGCTGTCAGTCAACTCAACAACAGAATACATAATAGAGGATCTGTCACTTTTTTTTTCTTTTTTTAGCTTAAGTCAAAGAAATAATCAAACAGCCGAGAAAACGGCTAAAATGTCAACACAGTTATTTAGAAAAATCTCCTGAAGAAATGATATAAAATAAAAATAAATTACCTTAAGATACTTGGTTTCTGAGACGTCCATTATCAAAAAATTAATAAAATAAATGCCCCTCTTCAAAAAACTTCACCTACCCAATTGTATTGGTCTCCTTTGACTTCTAAGCTCGCGGAGCCACAATCCTACCATACCTTTTTTTTTAATGTAGCCGCCATTAGCCAATGACAGAATATATTTTTTATGTATTTTAAAGATTTCCTCGTAATGTTATTAATTTATTACTAGTCGACCCGTGCGAATTATTATTTTGCAAAATGTCTCGCTTATTCGTGCTTTTGGCAATTCCATGCAGTTTAAATATGATCATTAAAATAAGCCGCATATCAATTTTGTTTTCCCCTTTTGAAAAACCCTTAAAAAGAAGCGTAAAGAAACCAATTTACCTCTTTTGAACTACCTGACTTCAGAGCAAGTATGGTAAATTATATGTCTTTTTCAGGTGTGCTTTGGACCAAAAGGCTCGCGAATTATTAATCCTAATGCAAAAGAGGTAATACTAACATACCCGGGATGTATCCCAAAAAACAACATATAACATAATTAGAGAAAGAAATAATGCTGTAATAAGTACGAGTATACTTATTAGGTTCACAAAGAGGGATAGTTCGGAATATCACTGCGAAATCGAATTAGAAATGAGAAGTGCCGCAAAAGATCTAGACTAACCCACATAGCCCAAAGAAAGGCGCAGCGTGGGCAGACCACCCACACGGTGGACTGATAACCTAGTAATAATTGCGGGACTCCTCTGGATGCAGCACGGAATCGGTCGTTGTGGCGATCATTGGGGGAGGCCTCTGTCCAGCAGAGGAATTCTTTCAGCTGAAATGATGATGATGATAGGTTACAAGAATTGCTCGGTTTAAGTAATATTATAAGATGGACCGACGACCTTGTTAAGTCGCTAGAAGCACTAGAAGTGCGTTGCGTGCGTGCTTTCGTTCGTTGTGGAAGTCTTTGCGGGAAACCCGTGTCCATCAGTGGATTTCCCAGGGTTTAAATTATGAATAATAATAAAGTATTTTCTTATAACTGTAACTTAGGTTTTCTTCCACGCATTTCTTTTAGTGTTCCACCGTTTTATAATATTACGGATGAATCAGATGAAAAACGGCAGAAGAACACGTGTTTAATCTATACTTCGAATCTAAATTCCCGCACTACAGTACTTCGAGTTCGAGGTGAGTTATTTACGTCAAAATAACGTCCTTCGTCAATTAACATTCAGTAACAAAACTTATTTGAACATGCTTGCTTTATCAATTTCATCATCAGAACAAAGCCTGTATTCGACATTGTCTTAGCGATATTGTAATTTCGGTTTGTTTATCGCTACGTTTTGTTTCAATATTCCTTTGCCTGGAAGACAGAAGGACAAAACAACAATTTACAAACTGACCATTTACAATATTTACGTTACATACTCAATACTTAAGTGTAGTTAAATGCGAAAATGAGTTCTTGAGAATGAAAATAAAGTTGGAAATATTTATTTTGCAAGTAGGGCACACGAGCTCTTTCACGTTAATAAATATACCTGGGCTGCGAAAATGACATCTACTGAGAAGAAACGCCGCAAGAAATTCAGCAGTATAAGTCTTTTTTCAACTTTAACATTAAATTTTTAACTAGAACTAACACATTAAATGTGCAACAAACACCTAATAGGCACAAATTAATTATAATAAATAACTAATAAGGGAGATCTATCGTCTCCGCATCTGGGCAACTTAAGTGTCTTATGGCCGAATTCAGAAACGCCACGTAAGCATTTGACTAGATATTAAGTAGTTAAATGTCCCTCAACTAGTTGTCAACCTATACAGAAACGTCTCTTTATTTAAAGTTCAATTTGAGAAGCCTTTCTGAATTCGGCCATTAGAGATGTATTCAAGTCTTTAAGGGTCATAGTAATAAAAATAATAATTTAAACAAAGAAATATCTAAATTGATTAATCTAGGTTAAATGGAAATGTAGACAGTCTCCACGATCAAGTATAAAGATGGAAATCGTAAGGTAAGGTAAGAGAGAGTAAGGTCTCCAAATATGAAAAACTATTTTAAATAAATATAAGATTTCTAAAAAGAAAAGAAGACTTGTTTGTTTTTGCTTGTTTTCACTGCGGAGCTACTGAACCGATGTCGATAGAATTGGAGAGACCTAGACCTGAGGACGAACTGAGTACACGTTAAAATTACTCAGTTTAGGAAATCTGGGGGCAAGGCAGTGCCCCCGCCAAGACGAGCCAAGCCAGGCGCAAGGGCACTACCTACCTTTTCTCGAAGCGCTTTGTCGTTTTTTTGAACCCTCATAACTTAGGTTTGGATTATACCAGATAAACAAAATTCTCGGGATGTGATGTCAATAGTGGAATTATTAAACATATACACTTTCGATTATCCTCCAAGGTCTAATCTATCTCTATACTAAAATACATCAAAATCGGTTCAGAGGTTTAGGCGTGAAAATGTAACAAACAGAGCTACTTTCGCATTTATTTATAATAGGTATATTATATATAGCTTCCGCCTGCAACTTTGTCAGCGTGGAATTCGGTTGTAATTATTTCCTTGGGAACTTTTGACTTAGGTATCTGGGATAAAAATTACCCTATTTTCTATTCCAGGAGCTAAGGTCTAACTATATATAACGTTTCATGAAAATCCGTTCATCGTTTCATGAAAATCAGTTTGCCAATACAAAGTTCAACACCCTAGGGCATCCCTTTTTAGGAGTAGTTTCGTTTTTTAGGGTTCCGTACCTCAAAAGGAAAAAAGGAACCCTTATAGGATCACTCGTGTGTCTGTCTGTCTGTCTGACTGTCTGTCCGTCTGTCACAGCCAATTTGCTCCAAAACTACTGGACCGATTGATTTGAAATTTGGTATACATATGTAAATTGGTGACCGGGACCACTTTTGGGGGGCAAATAAGAAAATTAAAAAAAAAGTTACGCAAACTATGTCATGTAACATATGACATGAAAGGGCTTGTTGTGAGGATCTTAAATATGTTTTTCTTGGAATTGTAAGATAAATGGTTTGGAAGTTATTAAGGAAAATAGGCGAAAATTGACCATAACCCCCCCCCCCCCCCCTTATCTCCGAAACTACCAGGCCTAAAATTTTTAAAAAAATACAAAAAGTAGTTCTTTACCTATAGATTACAGGAAAACCTATAAGAAGTCTATGGTATTTAAAGTAACATAGGAAATTTCAATTAATCATGTATGAAACGGAACCCTCTCCACGCGGGTTTCACTCGGACTTGTCCGGTTTTTCTCGATCGTCTACCTATTTGTTTGTTTTGCACTGCATTTATACCAAGATTCAAGTCGATAAACAAATGGAATCGGTGTTTCCAATACAAACCTTAACGCCCCAATGCACCCCTTTTTAGGGGTAGTTTCATATTGTCTTATACCGTATACCTAATTTTCTATTTTGAAAAGTATTTATACCAAGTTTTAAGTTGATAGACTCAACGAAATAGTTTTTCCCATACTAACTTCCACCCCCTCTTTTACCCCCTTCCAGCTTTATTTCTCAGTATGACTGTCAACGCAGGCAAATGTTTCTTTATAAAATGTTCTAGGAAAAAAACCGCTTTTTTCCAAGTCCATGAAATCCGAGACCGATATTGATCGAGTCGATATTGATAGCCAATTAAAATTTAAGTCTCATATTGATGCAATTGTGAATAAAGCGGATCAGATGTTCAGTTTCATAAAAAGAAATACAATTGGCTTCCAACAACAACAAACAAAAATAATACCGTTTAATGCTCTGGTACGCAGCCACCTTGAATATGCTTCAGTGCTATGGAATCCTTTCTATAGTGTTCACTCGCAACGTGTTGAAAACATACAAAGAGCTTTTTCTCAAAAATGATACGTAAAGTCGCCATAACGTCTTTAAAAAGTCTCCAGTAAGTTAATAATACCGGACGATGATCAAAAGTGTCCATTACGTAGAGATTTTGAATTCTGAATGAAAAGTGTCCAGTAAGTACGATACCAATCTCATAACATCACTGCACGGGTGCCGCAGCCGGCGGGGCGCGCGGGCGCCGCAGCCGGCGGAGCCGCCCCGCGCTTATCGCGGCCTATAGTTTATTCTACCCACCTGATGTTAATTCACGGTGTACAATGGGAATAAAATAAATAATTTAAAAAAAAAAAAACATTTTTGAGAAAAGCACTATACAAGTTTCGACCATTAAGTGCCATACTGGACTCGTACATAGAAATCCTCGCCTACGGCTCGGATTTCAAATCGCACTCGTCCAGTATAGCTTACTTACTGGTCTCTTCAGTAATGTACAAGACACCTAGTATTGGGCACCAGTGGCTTTTCACATAGAAACCCATATAAACTTCGTATGGCTAACTCTAACATGATATGCTTGCGCGATCGGCGACGAATGCTAGATCAATGTTTTCTCCATAAATTGGTCAACGGTCAGGTGCAATGTAGCCACCTCCTTGAGAGAGTATCGCTGTTCACGCCCTATAACTTTCCCAGACGACCAATATCAAAACCCTTGTCAACACCTCCAACTAGGACTAAGCTCGGCTTGCAGTCACCTATTGTGCGAATTTGTAATGATTACAACGCCATTGTCGCGAAAAATGACAATATAAATATTTTCCATGATAGCCTTAGGAATTACAAAAAAAATCAAAGCACTTGCTCATTTAATATCTAATTATCCAATTATTACCATTTATGTAAACAGTATGAATTTTTTAAAATTGTATTCATTATTATGATTCATCTTGTTTTATTCTATTGTTTCTCTCTGACCTTAATGAAATCTTAATAATTGTAATTGTGTTTAGTTTTAGTTATATTATTAATGTATTAGTATTTAATTCAATTAGTAAGTTCTAGCAGCAGTCTAACTCTAAAATAAATTGTCAATGTTATGTACTCCTTAATTGTCGTGTATATCAGAAATGTATCCTATATAGTAATGATTATTGTAACTGTTATAATATATGTGATGTGGATATACTTGTTCAATAAATAAATAAACAGTGGGATGGGAATCTCGCTCGCGAGTCGCTACAATATCACTTAGACGTTCCCGAATACAGGCGCAGATCTCATGTAGAGCCAAGCTTCTAACTCTTCACGCCCTAACTCTACGAGCCCAAACCCTACACCTTAGTCAAAATATGTGGCTTGGCCGTTTCGTTACTACAAGAATATAAGTATATTCGAAAAGTAATGAACAGTGCATAAATTTTTCACCTGACGCCCATGTGGTGGTAGCCAAACAGCCAAGCCACATATTTTGACTAAGTTACTAGAGTTTGTGAAGTTACGGCTTGGAGAGTTAGGGCGTGTAGAGTTAAAAGCTTGACTCTACATGAGATCTGATAACTTTTTGACAGTGCGAGCGATATGGTCTCGTATTGGCAACATTTTAAATGATAATGTTTTTGGTGGGATCACTATCTCCGAAAGGGTTTCTGTGCAGATGAAGTCGCGGGTAAAGGATCGAAAATAATAAAGTTCAACTCAATTTATCGACAGGTACGCGAATTCCGATTAAAATAAAAGACCGGCTCACAACCACGAGATTCATACAGGTAAGTAAGTCATCTTTAACATAAGCTGCAGGCTTTTATTAATCGTTCTTAAAACACAACTCTAGAAATAGTTGCTATAAAGTTAAAATATCCCCCCCCCCCCTCCTCCCCCTCCTCTGCTGCACTGGGAGTGAAGAAATAGCATAGAATGCGTGCAGATGCTTATCATCCTGGCATGTCGTAAAAATCGACTAAGGGACGGGTCCTCTCCAACATGGTGGACTATCTGTATGGGCGATGGGCTGATCACCTGTCACCATACGGTTCATCATACCATCTTAGGACTAATTAATCGAACGTGGCCACAAGTAGTCTTGTGGCTCTGCCCACCCCATTAGGGATTTCGGGCGTGATAATATGTATGTATGTAAAGTTAAAATATACATAAAATACCGACTAAAAGGATAAAGATAAAAAACTACTAGTTGAGGGACATTTAACTATTTAATCTCTAATCAAATGCTTAAGTGGCGTTTCTGAATTCGGCCATTAGTCTATTATTATTGAAATCCATCATTATATAAGAAAATAAAACGACCGAAATACATAGTATATAGCGAGAATATAACGGCCAACCTTGTAACAGCATTTTCGTATTTTCTCGATACAAAATTTTCGAATAATAATCATAACTTGTCAGTTCCTATGCCATGTTCTCTCAAAATCATACATTAGCATAACAATGGATAATAAAGGCAATTTCAAGCAAAAAACCCACATTTTAACCCTTCAGTACCTATGTCCACGGCACTAGACCTCAGATAGTCAGATATATAACGCCCCATTTAAAAAGAGCGCTGACGGCCACATAAAATGTATGGCCGTCAGCGCTCTTTCTACATTGGGCGAGGTATATATTCATTTCCGTGTGTTTGCCGCGGCGCTAGCATGTCCAGATACGGGGATAAGTTAAACCCGATTTTCTCTCTATCTCTTTCTTCGGCAATAGTGTAAGAGAGACGCACTTAGAGATAAGACGGTTTAACTTATCCTTGTGTCAACCTTGTTAGGGCCTTTATAATATTTAGACATGTACTTATATATATTTTTATTTTCAGTGGGACTTATCAAGTACAAGTCTTAAAATGGAGACGCCATTACCCACGGGTAATAAGCCCACCAGCAATTTTTGTAAGTCGAATACTATAGTTGTACGAGTAATACAACAAAGATTTCCATCTGAATCCTGCGCCTCTATTCAAGAACGCTAAGTGATATTATAGCGACTCGAGAGCGAGTTTTCTCATCCCAGTCTTCCGCAGCAGCTCCGCAGCTCATGCGTAAGGCTGGTCTTAGTGTCACGCGGACCGTCATTACGGATCGCTCCGCACAGACCGATCTGTATGGGTCCGTATACGGACCCGTCCGCATTACTCTAAAACGCTCCCTACGGACCCATACAGATCGGTCTGTGCGGAGCGATCCGTACTGACGGTCCGCGTGACACTAAGACCAGCCTAAGAGAGAGATGCGAGTCTGGCTCGCGGGTCGCTGCAGTATCACACACGTTCCCAAATAGACGCCCTGAGCTCATTTTATTAACAAAGCAAGTTACAATTTTGCACACAGAAAATCGCAACTGAATGGCATTTGTCATAGGTGCTGCCAAGTTTTTATGTATAAAATTGCAAATTGTAAGTTTGATGGTAATATCACGAGGCCCTCGCCTTCGAAATTATAAGTTTTCAGAATACCCAGGATTTATTTCATACACTTTAATGTGAATCTGAATTTCAGTGTTCGGCCTATCCTCTGGCACTTGAAATTTCTTCCCAGTGATGCTAAAGATTTAAACGATAATAATATTTATATTGAAATAATACATAAATTATTATTTCTTCTGACCTAATTTTCACCGACAAAATATAAGATAAATAGTCAAGGGATGTTATGGTACCTGTCTCAATTCAAAGCTGTCGCATTAACTCCTTTGACGAATTCGTATGTCAGCTTACATAATGGTTTTAAACCCAGAAAGATGCTAAGCGTGCATAATCTTAAGAAACGATTTTAAGTTATCCCTACGAGTAGCACAATGGTGATGGTAACATACTCGTACCATAAACATATATGTGCAGTAAATATTAAAAAAAAAAAATTGTATGACAGATCCAACGTGTATTATCGCGATTGTAGCCGGAGTTGCAGCGCTCATTATTGGATTGCTGATATGCATTATTATGTACTACAGGAGAAAAGGTACCTAATAATTCCTTAAATATTTAGAAACAAAGTTAGTTCCATTATCGCAGGGACATCTCTATTCTTTAAGTAGATAATCATTAAAATTTACTTTGATAAAATCATCATTAACACGTTTTGTCATTGAAATATCGGTTCACTAATGTCAGTCTTTGAAGCGCTGGTAGATTCAATTCCCTCACATGTGAAAGAACCCGTGTGGCTTACTACACTTCAAGTTCATTTAAGTGACTTAGAGATGTAGAAAAACTCTAACGGTCTGAATAATAAAAATAATAGTTAAAACAAAGAAACAGATTCATCTATCATCTATCTATTCATCTGGAATCCGATATAGCGGCGGATGCCACAAGACATTTCGTCTTCATATACTTATCTTATCATTTTCAGTGATAAGATTCGAGAGCAACATAGTGCCTGATAGTATCAGGTGTCGCTCGCCGTTGGCGCCGCCGCCGGAAATTGTATACGACGGTGAGTACAAAGCTTTAGAAAGTTGTAATTAACTTCGCGATTTAACGTTAAACAGGTACCAAGAACTTTCATTGGCGTAAAAGCTTTCCTGCACTAGTTTATTATAGCTGCCTATCAATAATTAATGAACTTGCAAGATTAAATATTAAAAAGATCTTTCTAGGGTTCCGTTCCTCAAAAGGAAAAAAGGAACCCTTATAGGATCACACGTGTGTCTGTCTGTCTGTCCGTCTGTCACAGCCAATTTGCTCCGAAACTACTGGACCGATTGATTTGAAATTTGGTATATACTCGTATATGTAAGTCGGTAACCGCAACACGGATGCGTAACGTACACAAATTAATTTTAAACATGGGGGCCACTTTAGGGGGGTAAACTAGAAAATTAAAAAAAAGTTACGCTAAGGATATCATGTGACATATCAAATGAAAGGGCGTATTGTGAGGATCTTAAATATGTTTTTTTTTTTGGTTTTTAAGATGAATGGTTTGGAAGTTATTTAGGACAACAGGCGAAAATTGACCATTCCCCCCCCTTATCTCCGAAACTACCGGGTCTAAAATTTTGAAAAAAATACAGGAAATCGTTCTTTACCTATAGATTACAGGAAAACCTATGAGAAGTGTATGGTATTTAAAGTAACATAGGAAATTTCAGATAATCATGTATGGAACGGAACCCTCTCCACGCGGGTTTAACTCGCACTTGCCCGGTTTTTTATTTAAAACCTCTTTGCAATGAGTTTCGTAGTGAAATAATCTTTCTAGCTATTATTATTTCTTTACAGTTGTGTACAGTCACCGCTTGGGCTTCAAAAGGCGCATATAGACGAAAACGTTTTTAATAAATCTGTCAATGCAAACAAAATGTGTTTAGAATATTCGCAGCTTATGCATTTATTCGATAAGCCGCTACAGATATACGATATGAAAGATGGAATATCTACAGTGCAGTACTCAGGATGAACACGAAAAATTTTCAAAATTCGGGTGTCTGTATCTCGCTCTTCCGGTGACAGCGTTACCCGTCAGCAATTTTATTGCTTTAACCGTAGGGGGGTCAAAAGTAGAGTAAATGGCAACCAAATTCCGCCTGTGCGTCAGCCGCCAGCTAGAGTTTAAGGGGAGAACAACCCTTTTTTGCTCAATATCTCGGCCATTTTCAACTTTTCTATAAAAATGGTAAGGCCTTAAGTTGTTCTTAACAACGACAATTTCTTTGTACACTAAAGTTGTAGATGAATTATATTTTTAACATGCAACGGTTATATCATAGGTAACTAAAAAACAATATGTCTTTTTCACTAATTTTGACCCTTAATCAAATAAAAATTAATAGTCAAAATGATCTGCTTTTTTCTGTAATATACTTTTGTTTACATTTACTTTCATAATATATTATTTAAACCTCATTTTGATTTTCATGCTTGAATTCCCGAAACCCTAAAAGTTTACACTTAAAACTTTTTTGTTTCCAGTAGTGCTGTAATATGTATTTTTTTTTAAAACAGCCCAAATTTTTGCAATGCATTACTACTATTACTACAATAATAAATAATACTATTAGTATTATTTATTATTTTTTTATCTTTTGTTTTTTGTGTGTGTGTTGTGTCCTAGATGTACTAACTTTTAGTGTATAAGCTCTGAGTGTTTACTAATAATATTGTATATGGATCATTATGTATGGAGATCTGAAATAAATGAATTTAATTTTAATTTAATTTACCAAAAACTAGGCCGTTTTGAAGCCCCTTAATAGATAACGAAATACGTAACAATTGAGGATGTCAATTTTTGAATTCAATTAACCTGTTGAATGGTGGCTACTCACGATCACTTTAACTGTCAGTTTTCACTGAACAGTTTTAACTGACTGTTCGATCGTGTGTAGTATGAAAACTGACAGTTTTTTACTGTTTCGTCCTACTCACGATCAGTTTGAACTGTTTAGTGAAAACCAACAGTAACAACTGATCGTGAGTAGCAGCCATAATGAATCATAATGGTTATCCTGGTACATTCATACTCTAACCTCACTAAGTAACGAGCGTTGACACATTGTGCCAATGTAATTATTTGTTTTAGTTTGATTATTTCCGTTTAAGGTTTAAGTTGTGTTTTTATGAATAATCTTAAGTTTAGGTCTATTGCCAAAGTGATTTTAAACTTCAATTTAAAACTCTTAGTGTACCAGTTCCTATAATCGTCTTTGCGCCTGTCTGGATAATGTTAAAAATATTGTGTACTTGTTACCTGCTGGCCTCTTTTGGAGATACTACGAGCACAGGTATAGTTACATTGTGTCACAAAATAACATAAAACGGCGAGGGCAGTATATTGTAATTTATAGTAGAATCCTGAGCGTAGCGAGGGATTAAAGCATTATCAAGACAAATAACATTTAGCTACTACTAAACAACACTTATGAGTAAAATGAAAATAAAGTGCATTTAAAATTATAGAACAAGTTTTATTATTAAATAATATGTTTAAACTATTAATATGTTGATTTATTATTATGTCAATACTACTAATGATGAAAGTCAAATACATATAATATATGTAATAGTCAATGCTGCAATCTGTGCTGAAGTCTGCTGTCGTGATCATGTATGTATTTCCCCACACTAAGAAAGGGGTTCTAGGAATTCTAATATTAGTAATTCTAGTAAATATACATTTCAGAATATGATTACTTCATAAAAGAAGGAAACACGTTTGAAATATCACTTATGTTGGATAAAAGCGATGTTCTGATCCGAATAACACCGCCTGATACATTTAAAGGAGACTGGTAAGTGATAATAATTAATAACGTCCCAAATAACGGATCAAACTATGATAACCTTCATCCTTCGCCACTGAACTCACAGACACACATACGACTAAGAGATTCATGTATTTTACGATACGAGTGACTACAGTAGGAATCGAACCCGAAACCTCAAAGTCAACTGGCAGTAAGGCAACTAGTCAGTCGTATTATCGGGTAAGTATTATGACAAGAGACATAGAAATAACCACGGAGGTTAAGGTCCTGCATCGCAATTCGAAAACCGTTCCCTTATTCCGGAGTGCGGATGCGTTGGATAGTGGGACTCCCGCGCATGAAGGAAAGGGATGTCATAGGTATTATTCGCTTGGCGTAAGCCTCAATTTAATCAAATGTCTGGAAGGAAGTAACCAAGGAAGGAATTGTAAAAGTGGGTGACCATAAAGAACATTTAAATGATGAATTACCATTATGCGAAAAAAAATGACCGTAAAAGACGCTTTCGTTTAGGGGCGCCAAAGTGGAACATTTAGAGACGACTGTGAAAAAAGTATCGAGCGGAGTTGTAATCGTGTTTTCCTAAAACCATGCTGTAGATACAGTCAAAGAAATACATACAGGTACTTTGAAATTTATATATTCATATTTATTTATGAACGGTTTGCGCAAACTCATGGTAAGGGCTCTGATCGTTTAGTTTCGTTCGATAGTATTCGTAGAGAACGAGCGCATGTCAAAGGCTATATATAAGCATAATACGGGAGCGTTATACTAGGATCAAAAATAAATAGAACTTTTCCATCGGCAGACGGGGATTCCTTTTTGACTTTATTATTTGTCAGGCTTTTGTGTGAATTACACAGATTTAACGGCTATAAGTTGTCAGTTGTCAGTAAGATAGCGTTTTCAGTGGAAGAGATATTACTTCATATTGCTCATTATTTAGCAAAATTTTTGCTGCTTATTCGTGCCGTTAGCAACTCGAAACTGTTTTCCTGTTTTGTGTAAGTTACTTAAACGACCTGACTCCGCAATTTTTGTACATTAAATGTCTTTTTCAGGTGTGCTTTGGACGAAAAGGCTCGCGAATTATTAATCCTAATGCAAAAAAGGTAATACCAACATACCCGGGATCTATCCCGGAAAACATAATTAGAGAAAAATTGCTGTTTGTATCAAATATACTTATTGGATTTAGTGTAGTTTGTTATCCAATCCAACTCAATTTGATTGCTTTAAATGCTGAATAGAAATCATATTTTTTTATGAAGTACTGGGCATGCGTTTGACACTAGTCCCACTAGGTAGATAGAACACGCTTGCACAGAAAATGCCTATTCACTCTTACCTTGAAGACACCCACACGTTTTGAGTTTCCGATCCTGAGGCTAATTCGAATTGGTGTCGCCTAAATTTAATATTCCCTAAACTTAAAGCTGTTTAAATTGAGTTTGACATTTGTTATTTTAAGTTTAGCGACTTAAAATTGGCGAACATGCTTTCGAATTGGCCCCGGTATGTCTTTTACAAAATATGTTTTCTTTATAGTAGGACAAGGCCTTTTTGAATTCCTTTTGGCGACTAAGGACTATAGGCTAATATAAAAAGGCTAAATAAAATAACTAAGTATAAAAATGATTAGTTATAATAAAAATGCCTATAAGGATTTATTAAAAAACTATTATTTTGGCATACAGATACGATAACGATAACGGATGTTGAAAGATATTTAATAATTTGGCCAACCTTTATTTATTGAATATTCCTAATCAAGAGTTGAAGCTCTATCAACTGGGCCGTTTCCCGAAATTTATTTGACTATTAACGAACCTACCTAACTTATTAGTTCATGAACGAATATTTTCTACATGACACGACATTAGAGTGCGTTGCATTTTTAAATAATGTCACTTTTATAAGTACTTAGACTTTCTGGATCATACACATTTTTATACTTACACATTTTTAAATATTGACATTATTATATCTCGGCATAAATAGACTTCGGCAATGAATTTTTTTAAATAGTAATTTTTGTATTTAGTAATATTTCCCTATATACCTTAGTCGCCGAAAGGCTCAGTCAATGTTACTTATTCTGATTTTTCTTATATATTTTATTCATAATGATGTACTATATCATATTTTTACATTATGCTGTAACTTTCATGATAAATATTTACAAAAGTTTTTATTAAGTATTCTCAGCGGCCCTAGGATTCCAGACACGGGGATAAGATAAAACCGTTTATCTCTCTTACTATCTCTTCGGCAGTGTGTGAGAGAGACGCACTTAGAGATAAGACGGTTTAACTTATTCTTGTGTCAATCTTGTTAACGCCGCAGGGCTTTTGTTTCAGAAAATCAGTTTTGCTAATCTCTCATATAAAAATAATTTAAATTTTTATAAAGTAGGGGAGCGAGGGGCTAGTTGTAACAATTTTAACAAATAATTATATATCTTGAAGTGTATTGGCTAAATTACCACCGACTACACTTTTATTGATACTCTAACTATTTTTCTATTAAGTCAAATCGAAAAAATATCAAATCTACAGGTAACTCAATCACAATTATTTTTTTTTTTTTAAAAGGGAAGTGTTACAACTTATCCCGTGGTTGGGGCTAGTTGTAACATCTATTGGGGCAAGTAGTAACAACAATAAAAAACAAAAATGTGACACTATCAATCGTTTAATTTGTTCACATCTTGGATCATTTTGCTTTGCTTACAACAAAAACTAACTAGGTATTTCTATAATATGTATTTTTTATGAAATAATTAACTGAAACATACTTTTTATATAATGAACAAATTAAAGATTTAAGTATTTAACTATCTATCTTATTTTGTACTTATGTACTACTATAGGTACTTATATATCAACATAGCACTTTATAATCACAGTCAATTCAATTATAAACCTCCAAATTAAATCATGTAATTATCTCTTAGTTCTGTTACATGTTACAACAAACCCCGAGGGTTTGTTACAACTAGCCCCTAGGTATAGTTCTTAATATTTATCACGATAACTATTAAATCAACTTAGTAATCTCGAAAATTGTTACACAACATCATAAATAGTTATATTTTAGCATCAAATAAAATACATAAAACTCTAATTAGTCGACAATAGTAAAGCTAACCAAAAATTTTTGAAAATAAACTTATAGGTTACCAGTCAACAACGAAGCGTTTGCACACACCCACTCACTGCGCCGCCTGGTGGGACACTGACTGTGATAAAGTGGCATGGCGGGTTATAATTTTGAGATTAGGTAAAAAAAAACGTGAATAAAGTTTAAGTTCCTATTAAAAAAGGTATGTTACTACTTACCCCTGTTACAACAAGCCCCGCGCTCCCCTACCTACCTGCGCGACCGAGCTTTGCTCGGCTGGCGTCTTTCTGTCTTTCTTACTATCTAAGAAATGATGATGAAACATATATATACGTACACATAGATAGCATAGATATATACAAGAATTGCTCGCTTAAAGAAATAAGATAAAATGAACCGACGACCTTGGTAAGTGGCTAGAAACCGTTGGACACAAAGGGCGTGAGTCGTTTGATATGGAAGTCTTTGGGGACGCCCATGTCCAGCAGAGGACGTCCCCGGGTGGAAACTATGAATAATAACAAAGTATTATAATTATAACAGTTACGTACGTTTCTTCTACGCATTGTTTTTTAGTATTCCGTCGTTTCATAATGCTACGGATGGATCAGATAACACTCAGCAAAATAGCACGTGTGTATTGATTAATTCGACTGTTAATTCCCGCCCTACAATTACAATACTTCGAGTTCGAGGTGAGTTCTTTACTTTTGTCAAAATAACTTGTTTCGTAAATTAACTATCTTAACAGTCAATAACGAAACTTATTTCTAAGTGTATTACCTAAAACGGTTTAGGTCAGTTTCGTCTAGTTCCCTGTTCGTCTAACTAGTTAATGCCCCGTTCGTTTGTTTCCCCGTTCGTCTTTTTCCCCGTTCGTCTGATGCCCCGTTCGTCGGATGCCCCGTTCGTATAGTTCTGCTCCTGTCCTACTGCCATCATACATCTAATATATCCCAGAAAAAAGGCCCACGTAAAAGAAATTTGTAAAACAAAAATGAATATTTAAATATTTTTATTAAGCTAAGTGCTTATAGCTTTGCTCCAACTGGATCACAAAGACCTAGTGTGCATTAATATAAAATCAATATTCATCATCATCATCATTTCAGCCGAAAGACGTCCACTGCTGGATATAGGCCATTAAATCAATATTAAGGCTTCGAATAAGTAGCAATTCATACTTGTAGTTAGGGAGGTGGGTGCCATTTTGGTAAGGTATGATTTGTTCGTCTTTCATATTGATAGGGATGAAAGTTTATATTAATACAAATCGATTTAAACCAGTCAATGAAAGTCGTATGTCCCTGCGTTTTCTAATTACAACATTAAAAAATCGTACATAAAAAAATCAGCCACCTAGACTCTGCCAACTTTTTTTTTCTATTCTGGGAGTCCTAATGAATCGAATGGACGCAACGAGAACGACGAACAAATGATTTAGTATATCTTTTTTCATTTACATTTTTACAACTACGTCCCGTTATAAAACAGAGCCCAGCACGTCTGCCTCTTCAATGTTCATCATTTTGAGGATGATTCTGACCATCAGTCCAAGAGGCAGAAACGAACAAATGATTTAGCACACTGTTTTTTTTTAAGTCTTAAAACGCTGTCAATTGAAAACGCAGCGCTACCATGGTAGCAGACTATTTTTCTGTGGTTCTTTACATTGTCTTTAATCGAACAATTCAGATCTGCCAAGCGAAAATATCATATAAAAATTTTGGCACCCAGCTCCCTAGCTATTGAGGATACAAGAAATCCAGAAAAAAAAGTAAGTATTCACGGATCACTTCGTAGTGAAATTAGTTTTTAATCTTAAACTTTAAACACCTACTGAAGTCAATGTCACTTAGAAAAATATTACTCGCAGCATGGACGAATGAGGAAATGGACGAAAGGGGAAATAGACAAATGAGGAAATGGACTAACAGGGAAATAGACGAAAGAGGAAATGGACGAACCAGGAAAATGACAAACTGGGAAATGGACGAACGGGGACCGAGTAGACTTACGGGGAAATGGACGAAGGGTGCAGAATTGCCTAAAACATATGAACATTGCTTGCTTTATGAACTCCATCATTAGATCAAAGCCTGTATTAGACATTGTCTTAGCGATATTGTTACCGTTCGGTTTGTATATCGCTACGTTTTCTTTTAATCTTCTTTTTCCAGAACGATAGAGACAAAACAATAATTAAGACGATATTAATAATATATATAGGTATATACTCAAAACTAAAGTGTAAATGCCAAATAAGTCTGTCTGCCTGACTGTTTTTCTTGTTTTCACTGCGGAACTACTGAACTGATATCGATGGGATTCGAGAGAGCTAGACCTAAGGATGAACTAAGTACACATTAAAATTTGTCAGTTTAAGAGATCACTATCGCCGAAAGGATTTCTATGCAGTAAAGAATAAAATTCAACTCAATTTCTCGACAGGTATGCAAATTCCGGTTAAAACAAAAAACAGGTCGCCAACCACGATATTGACACAGGTAAACAAGTCATCTTTACCATAAACAGCAAGCTTTTTATTATTATGTAGTTCTTAAAAACACAATACTAGATAACGTTGATATATACATACATACATATAATCACGCCTGTTTCCCGTAGGGGTAGGCAGAGACCACTTCTTTCCACTTGCTACGATCCTTACATACTTGTTTCGCTTCGTCCACTTTCATTATTCCCTTCATACATGCTCTTGGGTTTAGGGTACACTTGACCTGGCCTTTTTTCAAGACGTTACGTTGCTATAAAGTTAAAAACCGACTTCAAAAACCCTTTGAAAAGTAAGAAATAATAATTGCCTTTCGTAAGTCCCTAGAAACGTCAGATATATATATATACCTATATATATACCTATTGTATTTAGTTTAAGTGATAAATTAAACACATCGATATCGGTGTAAGTATATGAACACAGTATGAGAAATAAATATCTAATATACTTGCCACCGACTTCGATATATTTAATGTATCACTTAAAATTCAATATATCTGACGTTTCTACGTAGTTGACTTACGAAAGCCAATTTTATTATTTCTTACTTTACAAAGGGATTTTGAAGTCTGTTTCTTTATTTGTTAAATTCGTATTATTTCTTCACTTTTTAGGCATTATCATATTTGACTTTACGACACACATTTACTACATCAAGTAACAATAGCATAATGCCAATTGCTGATTACACTTACAAAATGTTGCTATCCAAGGTGCAAGGACGTTAATAGTTGAGGAGTTCACCATCTGTTCTTATTTACCACATGCATTTTCATGAGCATAAGTTGCTTCCCATCCTTATTCAGAAATCTAATAGCTACCGGAAAATACTTATTGTTGAGGAGTTCCGGTGGTCATCTATGATTTTTGTCATCAGTTCCACCTCACCAAATAATGTTTTTTGGGACGCAACTGAAGTTATTACAGAAAATGCCAAAATTGTTATATGCGTGCCTATAATTTTTGAGGAGTTCCATTGATTCCTCATAGATCCTCACATCAGACCTCATCTTTGACCAAAATGGGACCAACTTATCAATAAAAACGAGCTCAAAACATACTTATATTTAGAAATGTTTATTTAATATTTTCCAGCCGGACTTATCAACTACGACGCCAGTTTCTACAGTTAATACGCAGACCATCAATTCTTGTAAGTGGAATAATATAGTTATACGAGTAATGCTAAAAAGATTTCCATCTGAAACCTATGCCTCTTCTTAATAACGTGAGTTACAATTGGACACATAGAAAATGGCAACAATGTTGGGCAACTGTATGGGATTTGTCATTGCTGTTGCAAAAATAGCAAATTGTAACTTTTATGGCTTTGGCCTTCGAAATTATAAGTTTTCAGAACGTGCAGGATCTTTTTCATACTCTTTTTTAAGAAAATCCTGTTCTCATTTTTAAAGCGAATATGAAGTTCAGTGTTCGCCCTATCCTCTGACACCTGAACTTTCTTTCTAGTGACTTTAAACATTTAAATGATAATAATACTTATATTGAAATAATAATAAACTAGCTGACCCGTGCAAATTTTCGCACGTTATCAAACACCGGATAGTAATAATAACAATATAATTAAGTGAGAATAAGTAAATGCAAGTATTATTAGTAAAAGATATTTTATTTTTGAGAGATAATTGTACTAAGACATTGCCTATCTATTTATACAATATACCTGGATGACCGAGCCTTGCTCGGGATTTTTTTTGGTAAAACGTGTTTTTTGGGAAAAAAATATGCGTGGATAAAGATAGTTTCTGAAACTTGAAAAAAAAGGAAAATTATAATTTTTTAATTAACCACCTGGACTCGAACCGGAGCCTCTGGCTTCGGAACCGATCGACTTCCCAAACCAAGCTAATTATAACTTTGTGAATAGTGACGAAATTAACCTTCGTATTCAAACGTAACGTTTTCTTTAAATGAAACCTAGCTATATCGATTTATCGCCCCCAAAACCCCCTGCAAACTAAATTTCATGAAAATCGTTGGAGCCGTTCAGATTATATATACGAGTATATATATAAATAATATACACGGGGGATGCACGCAGCTTCGCGCGAGTGGTTCGCGACCAGCGCGCGATCGGCGTTTTCGTCAGATGTGGACGCACCATAATATTTTTTTAACTTTCGCATGCTACAAAACTTCTTTAAAAACAATGTTGTCTCTTTAACACAAACATAAATATCACTGAATTTACGAACTCGTGAAAAAGCTCGTGTTCATGCGAAAAAACCATTGTTAGTTAGTTAAAGTTTGTCAAATAGATGGCGCTAGCGCGATCGTGAGTATATCGAAGGCCGATATCATCCATTAACGACCAATAAATACAACCGTGCAAAATCACTGATTGTACAATATATTGATCGTCATTAGATCATATCAAATAATGTAGGTCAGTACCTAGCCTACCCGACGCGCAGCGCCATCTGTTGACACTTGTCAGCATCATCACATACGTAGTATCTTCTAAGTCTGTGGCCATCACACAGTAGTTAAACAGACTGTCAATAGATGGCGCTTGCAAATCGCGTGGTTTTATTTATTTTTTAACGAAAACGTTAATTTTAATATATTTTTGTATTTTTAAGACGAATCGGAGAACATAAGCTTTAAAATGACGTTTAAATCATTAATTTTGGTAAAGAAATAACGGAGATCTTGAGCGTCTTCAAAAAAATACCTTTTAGAAATAATATATATATGATAATTGATTTGTTAGATGCGTGCCGCAAACGCATTGTCTTCGTGTAGCTTTTTTCCGAGTCGCATTTTTCCGCGATCGATTAATTTCTTCATCGGAATTTTACTGGTAGCTTTTTTCCATGTCGTATTTTAACGCGATCGATTAGTTTATTCATCAGCATTCTACTCGTCACAGACAAAATGCTGGATATGTTGACAAAAATTAAGTGTAGGTATGATACATTCGTAAATAACTTCCATATTTAAGGTTATTTGCGTATAAAACATTTTGAAACTGAATGAGTCATTTAAAAAAGCTACGAGTAGGTAGAATACCCATGAATAAATTTTTCGGTCGCGAAAAAATGCGACTTGGAAGAAAGCTACGAGTAAAATTTCAGTGAAGAAATTAATCGATCGCAGAAAAATGCTACTCGGAAAAACGCTATATGAAAACAATGCGGTTGCGGAATCCATCTAACAAATCTAGCTGACAGCCGGCGCATTAACTCCTTCGACAAATTAGTATGTCAGCTTACAAATGGTTTAAAACCGAAGAAGGTGCTGAAAGATGCATATACTTAAGAAGCTATTTAAGTTATCCCAACAAGTAGCACAATAGTGATGGGTGGTGGACGGTGGATGGATAATCGTAACATTAACAAATATGTTTTATTTATTTGTTTGACAGACCCAGCGAGCATTATCGTGATGTTATCCGGAGTTGCAGCGCTCATTATTGGATTGCTAATATGCATTATTATATACTACAGGAGAAAAGGTAGCTAACAATGCCTTAAATATTTAAGTTAAAAAAGTTTGTTCCCTCCTACTCCTCTGCTGCACTGGGAGTGAAGAAATAGCATAGAATGCGTGCAGATGCTTATCATCCTGGTATGTCGTACAAGTCGACTAAGGGAGGGGTCCTCTCCAACACGGTGGACTGTCTGTATGGGCGATGGGCTGATCACCTGTCACCATACGGTTCATCATACCATCTGAGGACTAATTAATCGAACGTGGACACAAGTCTTGTGGCTCTGCCCACCCCATTATCGGATTATGGGATTTCGGGCGTGATGCTATGTATGATGTAATTAGGTAGTTATCATATATATATATATATCATTAAAATTTACTTTGATAAAATCATCACTAACATGTTTTGTCATTGAAATGGCGGCGGTTCTGCGCGAGACACATTTAGGTAGCGTACACTGGTCAAAAATAAACAGACATAGAAGTTTTTGTGGCACGAATAAAATTATCTTAGGGCTTCCGAATTATATGAATTTGTCGATAAATTGTACTGTCTTATGACAGTTATGACTATGAGACAACGTATGCTATGAACATGCAGTTTCTAAGTGCGCTAGATGCCTGCTCTACGCTGATGACCTGAAATTGATTTACGGTGTACAGCAGTTTTCGGATTGCGAATCGCTTCAGAAGGACATTGACCGGGTCTATCGGTGGAGCATTAGTAACGGGCTTCTTTTTAATGCTGAACAGTGTTTTGTTATGACTTTTAGTCGTGCCCTTAAACCCCTTCATGCCGAATACCAGCTAGGTAGTGATCCCATAGTTCGCGTTAACTCAATCAGGGACTTAGGTGTCATATTTGACACGCATCTCACCTTTCATGATCACATGAAAGCACTCGCCGTTAACTGTTATCGGAGATTGGGATTCGTAATCCGGAACGCTCGCGATTTTTATGACCCCAGGGCAATCAAACTTATTTACACCGCACTAGTCAGGAGTAAACTTGAGGCAGCTTCTGTCGTTTGGAAGCCACACGAGGTTACTTACGCCTTGCTTCTGGAGAAAATCCAGAAGGCGTTTTTGCGATTTCTATACAAAAAAGTTAACGGGTACTACCCATTTTTATACCCTACGAAGTTTTTGCTTGGCGCCTTGGGATTCAATTCTCTGGAGGTGAGGCGTAATTGCAGGTTACTGACTAGTGCTGGCAGCATCTTGCGAAGAGAGTCGGACTGCCCCGAATTGGTAGGACAACTGGTGCGCCTGTTCGTCCCCTCTCTGACGAAATTTAATTTCCGTCCCCGTAATCACCATCTGCTGGCAGTGCCGGCGGCGCGCACTGTGGCCCACAGCAAGTCGCCTCTTGTTCGCGCTCTCCAGTTGCTTAACAGGCTTCTCGCATCAGCACCGGACTGTGATCTCTTTGCTGATAGATGGATGGTGGTGTACTGTGAGTGTCTGAGGTTCATCGAGGTGATGGATGTAAGGTTTTCTTCTGTGTAAATCCACTTTATTTATGTTACTTCTTGTATTCTTGTATTTTCTATTGCGTATTATCTTTTTTGTAATTTTTTATTGTAATGTTTTGTATTTCACAGTGCCTTAGTGCTTTACTGTAATACTGTGTAATAAATGGAATAAATAAATAAATAAATAAATGCAACTTGCAGACCTATTATACAGTATAAAGTCCGTATAGGTTGATTAAGACAGATAACGGTTGTCATCCTATACAGATAAATAAGACTTTGACATAAAATGATAGTTTTGTCCACTCATGAAGGTTAGTTGATAGAAATAATATATTTGAATTTTAAAATCCGTAAAAAATAGTTTCTACGGATATTAAATGAATTACTTCAAATAAATATTACCTAGCATTATATAACATCAATGGGTAGTGATCAGCATTTTAGTTAATTTATATTTTATCCTGTGAACTTAATACCTATCTAGTATGAAATGTCACTTTGAAATAAGTATTTGAAACAGTTATCGATACATGATATATCGAAAGGAAGTCCGTAGTTAATTGACGTTTTTGCCACAAAAACTTATATGTCTGCAAATAATAATAAAACCGTCACATATAACTTTGAAGACTGTATTAGAATAAGAACGAACATTGCAGGCGTCCTATTGCTAGGGCAGAGATGGAAGTGACTGACGTACATGTCACCGTCGTACATTACTCTGATTTCACCCTTCGAAGCGCTGGTAGATTCAGACATGTGAAGGAGCCCGTGTAGCCTACTTGCAAAATAAATATGTTGAATCTTGAATGTATGTATCTTTAAAGACAAATGAACATCAGTATAGGATGAATAATAAACAAATCTGACATTGGCATTAGGTAAATTGTTTTGAGAAATCATGTTAAAATTATATCCAGACCTTGGAATTTTCGGCGCTATATTCAATGTTAAATAGTGATTTCGTATATCGATAATCTCACTTATCGATACTTGTCTCCTAAACTAGTGATCACTCCAGTTTATTTATTTCTATATTTCTTGTAGGGATTAAGTTTAATTATTAAAAAAATAAAGTTGTTCCATTAATTCTGCTTGTAAAACCTAATGTCTCTTTTTTAAAGAACTGAAAATTACTCTTAAAAATATGTGTAAATTTTATTTTATACTCTATAAAAAAAGAACTTTATAAATTATACGGCGAACAACTAAACTTCGGCATCGATTTGTTCTTGGATTTGACGTGTTCATAAAATGAATTGATTTGTTTTTTTAATAAGTATGTTGAAATAAAATAAATATTTTACGTTATATGACACCAAATTAATCTAAATGAAACTATAACAATTGATCATTCTGTGAATCATTGTCTATGGAACGAAATGCGACATAAAGTTTGTCGATAAAACCAGGGCACACCAGCGGCCCTAACATGCATGCCACAAAGATAAATTAAACC
This sequence comes from Tortricodes alternella, assembly GCA_947859335.1. NCBI lineage: Eukaryota > Metazoa > Arthropoda > Insecta > Lepidoptera > Tortricidae > Tortricodes > Tortricodes alternella. The sequence goes on along the minus strand of OX401968.1, from coordinate 18,949,180 downwards.
CGTTTATCTCTATGACTATCTCTTTCGTCGGCACTAGTGTGAGAGAGACGCATTTAGAGATAATACGGTATATCTTATCTTTGTGTCATGCGTGTTAGGGCCGCAGGTAAATATGCATGCATGTGATAATATTTGTAATCAGCCTACTAATAATCAACCTGAGCCATGCCTACGGAACGAATTTAAATGAATGGAATTTCAAATGACTTGGGCAGAATGTCCGGGTGACACTGGGCATATAAACTTCAATATTGCGGCGGATGCCAGAAGACATTTCGTCTCATCATATATCTTATCATTTTCAGTGATAAGATTCGAGAGCAACAGAGTGCCCGATAGTATCAGGTGTCGCTCGCCATTGGCGCCGCCGCCGGAAATTGTATACGACGGTGAGTACAAAGCTTTAGAAAGTTGTAATTAACTTCGCGATTTAACGTTAAACAGGTACCAAGAACTTTCATTGGCGTAAATGCTTTCCTTCCGAGTTCAGTAGTTTATTATAGCTCCCAGTCAATAATTAATGAACTGTTAAATACATTTTTATTATATAAAACCTCTTTACAAGTTTCGTAGTGAAATACTCTTTATAGTTATTATTATTTCTTTACAGTTGTGTACAGTCACCGCTTGGGCTTCAAAAGGCGCATATAAGACGGGAAAGATTTTAATAAAGCCGTCAACGAACCAAACAAAATCTGTCTCAAATATTCGCAGACATTCACTTCATCATGACTTCTTTCGTCTTTTTTCTACTGTACCATAAGTTTATGAAAACAGTTCGCGGTATCGAAATCTATCTATTTGCATGTCCTTGCGACAAAACATGTAGTTCTGTACCAAATTCAACTGTAAAACACCAACTTGTACCATTTTTGAGCAAATAAATGACTGATTACTGATGACTATCGGAAATACTACAAGTTGTGGATACAACAAAAGAGACCGAGCTATAGTTTTCTATTCATATCAGACGGTTTTGAGAAACAAATACGTTATACGGGAAACGTTTTGTAAGGCGGTTTCGGATTATCAGTCGGACTATAGAGCACTGCCACAGGCTCCTGTACTCCGTAACTTTTTAAAAATAGTAACTTGCAATCCGACAAACATATCAAAGTGGTAATATTCTATATCGTCGGTGCGAATCCCAAAATCGCTATGTGATTTTTTGCGTTTTTTTTGTTTTAACACTAAACGTTTCAGCCTTTAATTTCTGCATCAGCCCACAAAAAAATGTTCTTGTTTTCAGTACTGGTTTATGTGTTGGTAGGTAGGCAAAAATGTACCTTGATAAATTCGCTATGTGAAATTAGGCAGTTAGCGAATTTTAAATAATAACGCACATTTAAAAAAGTGGTCGTTTTATTTCGCTATGTGTTCGTTCATGCACATAGCAATATTTTAAAATCGGCATTGTTGACATATTTTTACACATGGCGATTTTTAGTAGTCAGATATCATCAAATATAGTGAGTAAAACCCGCTATGTAGCAAAATATTCCTAAAAACATCATTTAAGAAAATAGTCATGTGACCGCTAGTTCATAGCGATTTTTAATGTTACAAATTAAACCCGCTATGTACCAATATTTCCGTTTACGTCATGTGTTACTAATAACTTATTAACAAATTTAATTTAATTTGTATTGATGTAAAAGTTACCTAGTTATCATAAAAGAAATATAACTACGCATGTTAGGTAACTATTAAATAAAAAAACTGTTTTATTGTCTCCTGAAAAGTAGACCAAAAACACATAGCGATATGTACTATAATCATAGATACTGCCAAAAAAGATATATCCATTAAATTACGTTCATCATTTAAACAATTAAATTGCTAATTTAATAACATTACATCATATAAATCTAATTAGACATAAAATTACACTAACCAAAATTGTATTGCATAAATAACTCATTATATCATTGCTATATTGGGCACGTATGTCAAAGATTGCGTCTGTCGACATATTTATTTATCTAAGAATTCCTAAGTAATAGGCTTGATTGGTAAGGAATTTTCTTAGGATTGGGGGCGGGGAGGGATTAGACTGGGGCCGGATTACCGGGGGTCCAACATACAGCATGTTGCATTAGATCTTACTTCAGGTGACAGATATGTGCATACCTTAGCATCAACCGTGGTAAGCATAAGTAACTTTCAGTGTGCTGTTCCAACATTAGCCTGGCGATGTTTGCTGAGAGGCTGGAAGGGGCATACCTCAACCACTGTAGTGCTATTCATATGTCAGGCAACACAAACTAACTATTAAGAATACAAACTAGTAGTTTATGCAACGGTTGCATAATGATAGGCCTTAAAACACCAGTGCGGTTTTCATGAAACGAGCCGCAGGCGAGTTTCATAATAAGATCGCACGTGTGTTTTAAGGCCAAATTATGCAGAGTTGCATACATAACTTTATCTACACACATATTATAAATCCTCCATGATGGGTTCAGAAATAATATTTTCTGGCAACAAGTTATTTGTTGCAATCGTATATTTCTGCATATTTCCGATATCCGGCGCATGTTCACATCACACACACTCCGAGAAGACTACTTATTTTTCATATTTTCAACTAAAATGTAAATTACAAACAACTTTCTCTATTCAATTCAACAACAATTCTACTTTCGTTCAGCAAAACGTCAACATGGCGGCAAATACTATCTTCCGTCAAGACCATTTTTTTTTAAATCATAGACAAACGGATGAAGTCTCTATTCTCACGTCACTCGAGATCAAATATTGTGCAGTTTATATTAAAAAAACATACTGAATTGACGTTTCGTATCAATAACTTTTTAATATCTATGGATACTAGAATAGAGACCTACTTGAGTTTTGACAGCTGTTCCAAATTTAATCTCATTTCTTTACTAAAAACGATAAAGAAGTCATGTTATTTCTTTATCGCAGCACTGGTTTTTCCTAATTGGTTGTCAAAATGGTGGTCATTTCATACGGTTGTTGATTAATCAATGGAGGTTTTATGATATGGGTGTAGATAAAATAGTTTATAGTTTTAGTTTTGATGTGTCTTACTAACCATGACATACTTAATTGAAATTAAATTAAAGTTAAGTCCTTGAATAATAAGAAAATGTTATTTTATAATTGAATATGAATTTCTGATATTCGAAATAAACGTTTAACAAAATAATAATAAGCCTGTGACTCACCATATTACTGTCACACTCAGATGGTCTGAGAGCTGATATCTCTTCTTTAATTCTCTTACGGCCGAATTCAGAAAGGCCACTCAAATTGAGCTTTAAATAAAGTGACGTTTCTGTATAGGTTTCCAACTAGTTGAGGGACATTTAACTATTTAATATATAAACAAATGCTTAAGTGGCGTTTCTGAATTCGGCCATTATTCTCTTCCTTCACCATTTCTTCGGTTACTTTGATAATGTTTCGGGTTCTCCGAAACTGTTGTTCCTTCACGCGTTATTTCAGTGGTACCAATGTAGCCAGGTGTGACCAGGCTGGACTGGAGTGGAGTCGTCTTGTGTAGACTTAATTTGCTGTTTGTATCTGCTCTGGCTGGATGGTCCATCAAAACCATATTTGGATATTAAAATGAGTTGTATGTTTTGTACATTTTCCGCCAGGGATTTTATAATTTGTAATCGTAATAGGGAAGATACATAGTTATTTTTTTCATCCGGTTTTGGAAAGTGCTGTGTAATTGAAACCGATCTGTGTACGCAACACATTATTATGTTGTTTATTTTATGAGTTGTGAATCTTTGAAAAGTCATTGTTCATACCACTCGCAAAAACACTCAATAGAAAATGGACGACAACTATGACGTCACAGCATTCGTTAGACTTTACAAAATGTATGGCACTTACACGAAATCTACAATTATTTCGGAAAAGACTGTTCTTAGACCCACATCGTAGAAATAAAACATGACATAAATTTCATGAAGAAGTAAAAAAAATAAACTAATAACACTAAATAAACTGATAAACGAATATCAGAACTATAAACCAATATATATTTTCCACTAATTGTGACCCTTGATAAAATAAAAATGAATAGTCAAAACTATCTGTTTTTTTTTTCTGTAATATGCTTCTGTTTACATTTACTTTCATAATATATCATTTAAACATCATTTTCATTTTCATGCATCTTCCCCATTGACTTATTCTCTTTCAAAGTCAAAGTAAAATATCTTTATTCAACTTAGGCTTTTATAAGCTCTTATTGAGTGCTTAGGTGAATTGAGAATCTCCTACTTCGGTTTCTTTGAAGTATGTTAAAATATTAAAACACTTGATGATTGTATAACCTACATAGTATTCTGACAAAAAGATAAAGAATTGGTCGACATTCTTGTGGACACCATGAGCTCGGGATGTTTGGCGCCGTTCACCATCGACGAGCAGCCGCAGCCAGCACGTCAGCAGCGCCGGCGCCGCCCCCGGCCGCCCCCGCGCGTGCACCCTCTGCACGGACGCTCTCAGCGTGCTGCGCGGCGGGCGGTGCGGGAGTTGCTTTGACTGCGACCGCACTCAACCTCCGAAGAAGGACCCCATACGAGTTCGAAACATGTCGGACTATTTCTGACAGTAAATCGTGAGTAATGTAATTCGTAATTCTTTATCTATACTTGAAATACACACGGTATTTCAAGTATAATAAAGAATTACGCAAGAATTGAGGATGTCAATTATCATATTCCCTTGTCCTGTTTAACGAATTAGAATAGTTATCCTTGTGTACATTTCGTGCTAAAGCATGTAGCATGTCACTAATTAACGAGCGTTGACACATATACGAGTATGCCATCATTTGTTTTAATGTGATTATTGCCGTTAAAGGTGCGGGCAAATTGAACGTAAAGTTAAGGACTATTATCAAAGTGACTTTAAACTTCAATACTAGACTTAAGGTTCCACATCAGTTCCTACAAATCGTATTTGCGCCTGTCTAGGACGATGATAATGAATGTATTGTTGACGTGTATACTGCTGCCTTTTTTGGGACATACTACGGCCATAAGTAAGAAATTTGTGTTTGTGACTTTAAATCTCAAATGTAGGTAAGTATTTACAGCAAATAGTACTTACCGGTGTTATTCGTAAACATCCTACGAAACTAAAAAGACGTTCTAGTAATCCATCCATATTAATATTATAAATGCGAAACTAACTCTATCTGTTAGGGGGCGTCCATAAATTAAGTGAGGTGCTCAGGGGGGCGAGGGGATTGAGACGAATCTTACTAAATCTCACTTCATCAAACTGCCTGAAAGTTAAGTTAAATTAAAGCTAAATGAAAGTAAAAAGTGTCTTGAATAAAATATGGCAAAATCTGACAAAACTGTGTTTATCGTATTTGAAAAATCTCACGTGAGATAGGGGCGGGGGGGAGGGAGTCGAGAAAAATCTTACAACATCTTACCAAGAGGGGAGGGGGGGTCCAATTTTTTTTTAAATGCCTCACGTAATTTATGGACGCCCCCTTACGCTTTCACGGCTAAACAGGGAAAAAGACAAAGAGTGCACTTTTAAAGACAATCAAACCCTTAAAGAGTGAAATAGGGATAAAAAAAATTGTTAACGTCAAATGCGTGCGTGCCTGATGAGATCCCGTATCTAATTAGAAGGAAAAAATCTAAATTTAAAAACCCCGTAACATGAAAATTTGTTATATTTTAACGATATAATTCCCCACAGATGAAAGAATTTAAAGTAAAAGCTTCAAATATACATGTCAGACTATTCTTACGTCAAAAACGAACGTAACACGTTCAGAATATCCCTTGAGCTGGATAAAACTGGCGCCCTGATCATCATAACAGCGCATCCTGCATTTACTACAGTAGACTGGTGAGTGATATTAATTTATAACATCCCACTGAATGAACGGACCAAACTACGATAACCTTCATCTTGTGTCGCTGAACAACACACATACGGTCAACCGGGGCTAAATGCGTCATGATTCATACCAGTGCAATATTATATAATTATTACTGTTAGATCTAGCAACAAATTCTATCGAAACTTTAAAGATTATATAGAAAATTTACAAAGCTCTCCAATCCTAATATTGATCTTGATCTTAATAACACAATTCTAGAAAAAGCTCCTATAAATTTGAAATAAGTACCGACGGATCAAGAACCAGCTGCTCAATTACGTAACACCAATTATTTGACTTTGATAATCTTTAAACCAAATTCAAAAAACTTATACATACATACACTTGTCCTACAATCCAGACAAGTCCGAATTCATGCTGTTCGAAGCTGTCAATATGCCGTGGGAAACCGCTCCGCTGACGCTAAACGGCAGACAGCTAAGAAGAGTTCATGAAGTGAAATACCTCGGGCACGTTATCACTTCAAGATTGAAGGATAACAAGGATATCGACAGACAACACCGGGCGATCGCGGTACGAGCAAACATGCTCGCTAGAAGGTTCGCTAAATGCAGTGGACCCGTAAAAAGACAGCTTTTCCTCAGCTTCTGCACGAGTGTGTATACCGCCGAGCTATGGTCAGACTACACCGCGGCGTCGATAAGCGACATGCGAGTGCAATACAACGACGCGTGGCGCGCGATGTTCCGTTTGCCACGCTGGAACAGTGCGAGCGCGATGTTCGCGAGCGCCCGCGTGCCCGGGTGGCCCGCGCTGCTACGCCTCAGGAGCGCCAACAGCAGGAAAGCCATCTACAGCTCGACCAACACCCTACTCGCAGAGACGAGAGAGTGGGATGCCGCCAGACCCCTTCACAGAAAGTGGATGGAGTACCACAAACCGGTCACGGCACGGCCGAAATTACCCGGTAGTGTTGGTGCATTAGTATTGTATAAGTTAGATTTTTATTATGAATTTGTAATTATTTATTAATTGTTTAATGTTAATGTTATTAATGTGTGATGGAACCTGGTTCTGGAAAATAAAAAATTTCAATTTCAATTTCAATTATAGACTTAGATTTTGTTGACTGACAACCTATCAAAAATTGGTCAAAATCGGTTAACATTTAAGGGGTGGAAATCGTTATCGCCTTTCGTGTATGTGTGTAAATGTGTGTACATTTTTATTCGACAAATCACGAAACGTTCTATATTCATGTAACGTTTTACATCTAACAACTCAAATTAGATACAATTTTTTCCTAGAATTTGACATTGAATTTGAATAGTTATTTTTAACTAGCATGGTAAATTTAAATGAATATACTATGAACATTCTGTGAATCGTTGTCTATGAAATTAAGTTCCTAATAAAGTTTGTTGCTAAAACCAGGGTGCACCAGATATGTACATATGTCATAACGTATGTAATCAGTCCACTAATAACCGACTGGAGCCAAAAAACTACGGATCAAATTTTAATACATCGCATTCGAAATGATTTGGGCAGAATGTCCGGGTGACACTGGGCATATGAACTCCAATATAGCGGCGGATGCTAGAAGACATTTTGTCTCATGATATATCTTATCATTTTCAGTGATAAGATTCGAGAGCAACATAGTGCCTGACAGCATCAGGTGCCGCTCGCCGTTCGCGCCGCCGCCGGAAATTGTATACGACGGTGAGTACAAAGCTTTATAATTATAAACTTTTAATTAACTACGCGATTAACGTTAAACAGGTACCAATAACTTTCATTGGCGTTCAAGCTTTCTTTCAAGTTGCATAGTTTATTATAGCTGCCTGTCAATAATGGATAAACTTACAAAAGTAGGTAATTCTATACAAATTAATAAAATTGAACTGTCTGTTTGTAATGTCAAAATAACAAATTTTTACTAAATACATATCGACGGGTCTCTGACTCAACCTCGTATATGAAATTTTACGATATCCGAATATCCACTTTAGGTACTTCGTCCTAAAGTAGATATTCCAGTTCATACATTTTCATATAGAAGGTTGAGTCAGAGACCCGTCGATATGAAAGTATATACGATACTTATAACAAAAAGAAAACAATTTTTAAAATTTTGTCTGTCAGACAAACACAGCTGACAGACAGCTGTTTGTTCCGGCTTATCCCCGAAACGGCTGGACCTATTTTGACAGGACTTTCAACTGATTTTATAAGAAGTAACTTAGGCTACTTTTTTTAGAAACAGAATTAGGGTTCACGCAAAAAAAAATTAAACCCATGAATTTGTTAACAAAATTCGATCTACGCGGGTGAAACCGCGGAGGACAACTAGTATTAAATACATTAAAAAGAGCTTGTTAACCATCGTTCTGTTATTGTGTGTTGTGATTATAGTTTTTTAGGGTTCCGTACCCAAAGGGTAAAAACGGGACCCTATTACTAAGGCTCCGCTGTCCGTCTGTTCGTCTGTCCATCTGTCCCTCCGTCTGTCACCAGGCTGTATCTCATGAACCGTGATAGTTAGACAGTTGAAATTTTCAAAGAGGATGTATTTCTGTTGCCGCTATAACAACAAATACTAAAAAACAGAATAACATAAATAGGTATTTAAGGGGGCTCCCATACAAAAAAACGTGATTTTTTTGCTCGTTTTTACTCAATATTGATAACGGCAACAGGTAAACGCTTGAATTATTCACAGAATATTTAGATGTAAATTTACTTTAAAAATAAATATTTAAGGGGGGCTCCCATACAACAAACGTGTTTTTTTGTTGCTTGATTATAGATAATGGTACGGAACCCTTCGTGCGCGAGTCCGAGTCGCACTTGGCTGGTTTTTTATATAATGCCTTTGCAATGATTTTCGTAGGGAAATAATCTTACTAGCTTTTTTTTTACAGTCGTCTAGTTACAATCACAGCGTGGGTTTCAAAAGGCGCATATAAGACGAGAACATTTCTAATCAACTCGTCAACTGTCCAGACAAAAATTTTTAACAAACGCGCTTACAGACTTACTATATGGAAACATATTTACAGTCATCATCACGAAAATATCAGGAAACGTTACTCCTCTGCTGCACTGGGTGTGAAGAAATAGCATAGAATGCGTGCAGATGCTTATCATCCTGGCATGTCGTAAAAGTCGACTAAGGGACGGGTCCTCTCCAACATGGTGGACTATCTGTATGGGCGATGGGCTGATCACCTGTCACCATACGGTTCATCATACCATCTTAGGACTAATTAATCGAACGTGGCCACAAGTAGTCTTGTGGCTCTGCCCACCCCCTTAGGGATTTCGGGCGTAATGCTATGTATGTATGTATGTATCAGGAAAATTGGGTATCTGTGTCTCGCTCTTCCGATGAGGGTGCGAAAGAGAACTGACTGTATGTCGTCGCAAAATAAATTATTTCCACTATCTTGTTTCAGTTACTTTATCGATTCCAAAACCCTTAACGTTCCAAATAGGTGTCATAAATATAATCACGACGTTATCCAAGGAAGGTAAACGACGATAAAGCTATCGGAGATCCCGGAATCGCCTGCTCATTTACTCACGGTGCCCGCCGAGGATCGATTACCCTAATTTTAAGCAAACCTTAGGCTATCGCATACGATACGGCTTCATTGAAATTAATATTTATTCATCCTACTGATATTATACATGCGAAAGTTTGTGTGTGTATGTTTGTTACCACTTCCCGTTACAACGGCTGGACGGATTTTGATGAAATTTGGAATGGAGATAGCTTATACCCTGGATTAACACATAGGCTACTTTTTATCCCGGAAAATTGAAAAGTTCCCGAGGGAATAACGATAATTAAACTCGACGCGGACGAAGTCGCAGGCACAGCTAGTATTATCATAAAGGACGATTACGAAACGAAGATAGGTGGAAAAATATAAAAGTCTAGATCAAATTAAGCACAAACAATTATGTTTAATCTACAAATAAACTATCCAAAAGAAGTTATCAGGAAGATTTTAAGTAGACTTTAAGTGTGGCTAATTAACGAGTAGTTAATAGTATATAGAGGAGGATTTTCGATAGATATCGAGATTCTGTCAATTGGCACATCATGAAGTAGGTATTTGAAAATTATTATCTATCTATTTCTACTTGGTCAAAATGTCAAGTTTCACAGACGGGAAAATCATTTTCAATCGTTGGACTATACGTAAAACAACATTATATTATAGAAATTGAGAGAACAAAGTCAAATCTTAATTAAACCATGAAAAACCGTGTACCGAAGCTAGCCGTATCGTATGCAGCCGCCCTAATCACTCGGGTTTCGTTTGGGAGCGCCCTAGAGGCTCGTTCACCTATTGCCGATAACCTGATTGAACCTTATTCATAAATAGCAATGAGAGGATGTTTTTAAAGGATTATCGGAAGAAAATATACTTAAATTGTAAACAGTGTAATTTTATATCAAAAATATGCTTCATTATTTTAAAAACATCAATAAAATAAATAAATTACTTCAGAAGCCCAGGCTCGAAGACTAAACCTTCTTCAATAAAATTGTAGAAAATGATTAATCAATACGAGTTTTTATTAACCGAATATAAAATATTAGAATGAGGATATTTCAAAATTTCTCTCCAATTGTTAGAGCTTCTGTTAAATACTGACCTTTTTAAAATCCAAAATCAGTGAAATCTGACCCTTAGTTTAAAGTCAATAACAAAAGGGCGAGTCGAAATCTTTTCCTTGGTTAAATATTTCAACAGGGCACTGAATAAATTAAACACGGAGAGGTTTTGGAGGTACCCACAAATTGTGGGTTGTGGGACAAGGTCTCGGCTTAACGTGGTTATGATTGGTCAACGTAGATCGCAGTCAGATGCCAGGGTTGGCATGCTGCTATTGGTCGAAAAGGGTCATGAATACATATGGTACAAAATAATAAAAAAAAGACCGTTTAAATTCACGTTGTCTTTATAAAAGCCAAACGTTTGCCTGATGTTCTTACTTGTGGATAAAGTTCAAACTAGGGATAGGGGTGTGACGATGCTAAAAAGCGTTGGCTTGAGAGGAGTGTGAACCCATGGCTTTTCATACAAAAGGCGATAACGATTTCCACCCCTTAAATGTGAACGGATGTTCAACAATTTTTGATAGGTTCTCAGTCAGAACAAAATCTAGGTCGTTTTGATTTTTTCACTATAATCAATAAATTCAGTTTTATTTTGTTTCAGTTTCTCATAAAAAACTAATTTCGGCGTTATTTGACTTTCTTGATCTTTAATCAAAATTCAAAAAACGTATAGACCTATTTTTCCTCTTACTGACAATCTATCAAAAATTGGTCAAAATCGGTTAATATTTAAGGGGTGGAAATCGTTATCGCCTTTTGTATGAGAAGGGTAATTCTTGCCTTTTGTTCACAGTACTCTTAAAACTGGAAGTAACGATCGTTGTAACGAATATTCGGCAAAATGTTAGAGTAACATTTGTAAATCATTTTTTGTTCAAAAATGAACTGCATTCGGCTCAGAAAACGAACACCAAAACGGTATTGTAGAAAAAAACATTACCCACAGGACTGAAGACGCTACTAGATCCGAAGTTATAGTTTAATCTAGATTTTACTATCAGCAGTGGACGCTATGTGCGCTTATCAATCGATTTGGCACGATGCCTGATATCCCGGCGCCCTGGAGTTCGACCTGATTCCGTTATCTCATGTTATCCAATCTGAGTGTAAACTTTAACATAAATTAATATTAAGTCTTAGTTTATTCAGAGCATATTGGAGTCTAGCGACTTCACACGTTTTTAAAGAAATTCTCTTAAGAGGACTGTGAAGCAACGGCAAAAATCCCCCTTTTCATACAAAAGGCGATAACAATTTCCACCCCTTAAATGTTAACCGATTTTGACAAATTTTTCATAGGTTGTAAGTCAGAACCAAATCTAGGTTTATACGTTTTTTGAATATTGATTAAAGATCAACAAAGTCAAATAATCGCCGAAATTAGTCCTGTATGAGAAAACTAAAGCGAAATATTATAGCGAAAAAACCAAAACGTATAAACCAAACCTAGATTTTGTTCTTACTGATAACCTATCAAAAATTGGTCAACATCGGTGAACTGTTAAGGGGTGGAAATGGTTATCGCATTTTGTATGAAAAGCTGTAGGTTCACACTCCTCTTAAAACTGCATCAAATACTCTGTCAGTAGTTAAGAAGTTTTAAGCAAGTATCTAAACGGCAGTGGCGCAGCCTGCCTACAAGCCGATTCCTGACGGCTTTACCAAGCTAGAAAGCTACGGCTAAAGGTAACCCGATTTCCATATGCACCTTATGATACAAGGTATTAGCAAAGCAAAAATATCTACAGGGCTTCTATTCGGGAACGTCTAAGTGATACTCCAGCGACCCGCAAGTGAGACTCGGATCTCGCTCTTACGCATTACATAAGAGTGGGATGATAAATCTCGCTATCGAGTCGCATCAACATCACTTAGCGTTCCCGAATAGAGGCGCTGATGTCTCGACGCCGACGCCTCCATACAATAAAACTATCGATGACGGAACCTGTTCGCGTCACTATTTGTGCGTATCTATCTATCTATCTATGCAGACAATAACCCAATCCCAAACGGCTAGTTTTAATTACGACAACTATGCCTCGAGCCCGAAGTTTCCTTTGTTGCTCGTGCTTGTGTCTGTTTGTGTCCAGGGCAGATTTGTGTTCGTCCATTGTTAACTACAAACTTCATGACTGCATTTGTTGAATCAAGCACATAAAATAACTAAAAACGATGAGCCACTCTTTGCTATCTGCCACCGCACCGGTCAGGTTTGTTCAGCTCTTAAAATGTTAATTCAAATTCAAATTCAAATAATTTATTTCGGACATGAGATCCATAGTGTTAATTACATAAACTTATATCTAGGGTTAAAATACAATAAAATAAAATAAGACTCAAAAACAGAATAACATAAAATTAAACAATTTCCAATTAATATTAACATTAAAAGCGACGCTGTGCGGCGGAGACAGGTGCGTGTAGCCGCATCCAGCGCTCAAGCAGCGGCGAGTCCCAACGTTGGGCCACCATGCTCAGGATGCTGTTCGAACTGGCGCGACTGCGACTAAGGAACGAAAAAAAATATACATCATATATTTTTTTTAGTTTTATCATTTTCTTATTTTAGAAGTTACAGGGGGGGACCAACATTATACCACTTTGGAAGTGTCTCTCGCGCAAACTATTAAGTTTAGAAAAAAATGATATAAGAAACCTCAATATCATTTTTAAAGACCTATTCATTGATACCCCACACGTATGGGTTTGATGAAAAAAATAATGTATGAGTTTCAGTTCTAAGTATGGGGAACCCCCAAAATTTATAGTTTTTTTTTTCTATTTTTGTGTGAAAATCTTAATGCGGTTCACAGCATACATCTACTTACTAAGTTTCAACAATATTTCTTATAGTTTCGGAAATAAGTGGCTGTGACATACGGACGGACAGACAGACAGATAGACATGACGAATCTATAAGGGTTCCGTTTTTTGCCATTTGACTACGGAACCCTAAAAAAAAGACAATGGGGACGTTTCCTGGGTAAAAAAACTACTTTGTACTCCTTTAATTAGTAGTCCTTTAGTTAGATTATCAAAAAATATTGTACACGTATTTTTAGGGTTCCATACCCAAGGGGTAAAACGGGACCATATTACTAAGACTCCGCTGTCCATCTGTCTGTCTATTTGTCTGTCCGTCTGTCAACAGGTTGTATCTCATGAACCGTGATAGTTAGATAGTTGAAATTTTCACAGATGATGTATTTCTGTTGCCGCTTTAACAACAAATAGATGCTAAAAGACAAACGTGATTTTTTGCCGTTTTTCCGACCCGCATTTGGCCGGTTTTTAATTTTTAGGGTTCCGTACCTCCAAGGTACTTTCTGTTCATAGGTAAGTACGGAACCCTCGGCGAACGAGTCAGACTCACACTTGACCGGCTTTTTTATTTGATAGGTAATGGAAAGGACGAACTAAATATAATTTTTCAGGAAACTAGCCTATTGAGGATGACGATTCTGAAATTCAATTAGGGACTTTAATTACTTATCCTGTTTGACTAATCAGAAAGCAATTATCCTGGTACATTTCGCACTAAAGCATGTAGCGTGGTTCACTCACTTCACTAATACATTGAGCGTTGACATATAAATGTAATAATTTAAATCGTATTTGTGCCTGTTTGGGATAATGCTAATGTTAAGAATATCGATGTGTTTGCTGCAGGCCTTGTCTGGAGATACCGCGGCCGTAGGTAAGATAATTGTGCGTCTTTAACCCTTTGAACACCACGCGTTAGCCGACGCAAATGTATGGAAAATAACGAAAACGGCATATATGGCGTCAGTGGCATGAAAATCCGCTGTCGAATATAGGCGACTGCCCACCAAACATTTAAAATCCAAGAATTAATTACCTACCTATTTTGATTGAGAATACGTACTTTTTACCTTTTATCATTACTTAATGGAATAATTGACTATTATCTATTATGTCTCATATGTTACGCTATGGGTAAATTAACGTAAAATTTACGTTGAAAAAAAGGTCAAGCTATAGTCATGAAATTAAAATAGGTCTATATAAGTATTAGTCGTCGTGACTACATCGAATGAAAACGTGGCCCTAAAATTTGTTAATATTTTGTAACGACACATCGGATTTGATGATGTAATATCAACATATGACTAATATTATTTGTGACGTACCGAAATTAAAACACAGTTACCAGTATATTGATTGCATTTAAGTTACTGCGTTTTAATTTCTGCTCGGCAGTCTGATCCTATTTGTCAGCATGTCGTAAAATAGGAACCTATTCCTGTACAAGTACTCGAAATATGATAATTTAATAACTACATTATCGTGTGATCATAGTTTTAAGATTGAAAATCCAAAAAAAAAAATGCCTCTAGACAGTTGTTTTCTTGATGATTAGGGGAGTAATTTTTGAAAAAACGTTATGATTCTAGCTTCATCCATGCGCCAATAAGTTCTGTAAGACTTCATATCCTCAATTCTAAGTTCTTCAAGTACGTTTGAATTAAACCCCTAGTTAGGGCGGCGCGCGACCCACGAACGGACCAAAATTCGCCTCCTACTCCTTTTTTGATTCCTTTTCTTCTTCCTTAATAGCAAAAGAAGTAAAATTGTAGCACTTGCAGCAGCAAATACTGGATTTGTATCGGCCTCCATTGTAATCATTTAATAGTCTAATTAATTCCCCACCAATGTTGAGTCAACGTAAAATTGTCTAGGAATTGGTGTAGTCCCTAATCTATAGAAATTTAAAAGAATAGAAGGCATTTTGACCAAATAAAGCCTTAAATGTTTGCTGGGTGTGTCGTCAAAATGGCAAATGTATGTACTTGAACTCTCTATATAGCTAGGGAGCTGGGTGTAAAAATTTCTATATGATTTGTTCGTTTGGCAGACCTGAATTGTTCGATTAATGACAATGTACAGAACCAAAGAAAAATAGTCTACCACCATGGTAGCGCTGCGTTTTTAATTGACAGCGTTTCAAAGATTTAAAAAAAAAACGGTTTGCAAAATCATTTGCTCGTGTCTGCCTCTTGGACTGATGGTCAGAATCATCCTCAAAACTATGAAAATCGAAGAGGCAGACGGGCAGGGCTCTGTTTTATACCGGGACGTAGTTGCAAAAATGTAAATGAAAAAAGCTATACTAAATCATTTGTTCTTCGTTCTCGTTGCGTCCATTCAATTCATTAGGACTCCCAGAATAGAAAAAAAAAGTTGGCAGACGTCTAGATCGCAGATTTTTTTAAGTACGAGTTTTTAACGTTGTAATTCAAAAACGCAGGGACATACGACTTTCATTTACTCGACCAAATCGATTTGTATTCACATAAACTTTCATCCCTATTAATATGAAAGACGAACAAATCATATACCAAAATGGCACCCAGCTCCCTAACTAATACAGAAAATGCTACTTGTATTATTTGTAAACGCTCTAGGAAACCAGAAAGAGGTTCTAGTAATTCTAATATACATTTCAGAATATGATTACTGTATACAAGAAGGAAACAGATTTGAAATATTACTTGTGGTGCAGAATAACAGCCGCTCCGTAACCATAACGATAGCGCCTAATCAATATGGTGGAAACTTGTAAGTGATATTACTAAAAATAATCGCTAACACCAGTACCTTCCCTGTCACCACACAAGCTGTATAATAGCTTATACAGCTCTTATAACGCTCAAATTAGAGCAATAATGGCTGTATAAGCTGTTATACAGCTTGTGTGCTGCTGGGGTTAGTAGTGTTAGTTTAAGTCATAACAAACGTCTCAAAAGCGTTTGCGTTAAAATTTATATTTCTAATAAGTTAAACGCAAACGCGTACGATACGTTTATTAAGATAAAAACTTACATTAAGGGTAAAGACCCCAAGACAAATTCAAGTAAGTATGTTACAATACAAACAATGTAACAGTGTGTGTGTAGTGGATTTTTCGTCTACAATAAATTATTTCCACCGCAAAACCTCAAGCTTAGTAGTTCAGCAGTGCAACCACTGGACCAACCGGCCGGTCGTATTATCGGATATTATGTTAAGAGACATAGGCATAGCTACGAAAGTTATGTAGTATGTTTGTTTTATTATTTTTAAGTTTTTCTTGTGACGTTATTAATTGATTATAGCCTAAGAGCGAGCGCCACTAGAGGGTATGAAAGGTTTTTCTAGATACCTGCCAAATATTAAAAAGAAAACCACCCACATAGCACCCCTAACCCAGGGGTCGGCAAACCGCGGCTCTTTGAAGGGTCAGTTGGGGTTCTTCATGTTCTCCTCAAAAAAAACTTTTTTGAGCAAATGATATCAAATATTTCATTAATAGCGCGAGCCAAATAATTGCTCTTATTTCTAACCCAAACACATTGTAACGACTATGCAGCCTCACCCGTATCGCATTTTTTTAAATCTCAAGTCTTGCCGAGCAGGCACAAATTTATACGAAAGCGATTGCTATTTTTGCCTTTTAACCCGAAAGAAAAGTAGGTCTTGTAGAGATTAGGCCGCGGTTTCTTCTAGAAAATCATCTTCCCTGAAAAGCTAGGGACCGTTTTACCTGAAATAGAAAACTGCGGCTCTATGAGCTTCCGAAAAATCTATTATTCCGGCACCAGGCTCTTTGTCTAAAAAGTTTGCCGACCCCTGCCCTAACCGAATAATAATTAGGCCGCACCGTATTTTTACTCAACTGCGCAAAGCCAAAATAAGGGTATAGAGTTTAACAGTCTACGTATGTGTGTTTGTATCGATGTATTTATTTCAATAACTCAAATTTAATAATTTGTTAGTAGTTTACCATAATAGGATAAATTATTTGTAGCAATTCACCGAACTGCATTTTACCTCGGAACCGAATTGCATTTTATCGCCAATGACACATTAATAAGGTAACATCGTCGTATAACGTCAAAGTGTAACTTATTCACAACAACCAACTTCGACCTTTTGACTAGTAGAGGCTGTATAGAAACAGAGATTAAAATATACTGGCCAATAAAACAGTCATCATCATACCATCTTAGGACTAATTAATCGAACGTGGCCACAAGTAGTCTTGTGGCTCTGCCCACCCCATTAGGGATTTCAGGCGTGATAATATGTATGTATGTATAAAACAGCCTATATCGCAGAAGCTTGTTCACGGATCTCGTTCGAAGGAATTTTCGTTGATAAGTTTATATTACCGGTTAGAAGCCAGATCTTTTTCAGATTTTGTCATGTTACGGTTGGAATGTTAGAGGCTCATATATCTTGCCAAATATTCGCCAAATCAAAGAACTGGGTGATTCGAAACCTTCATGTATTTTTTGCGGACTTATCCAACGGTAGCCCATTGGATTTTTTATCACCCCCCACTTTCATGTATAGAGTGACATGTTGAGTGGTGGTGGTGGTGTTGAGTGTGTATGTGAATTTTTTAGGGTTACCGTACCTCAAAATGAAAAACGGAACCCTTACAGGATCCCTGGTGTGTCTGTCAGTCTGTTTGTCTGTCCGTCACAGCCAATTTGTTCCGAAACTACTTGACCGATTGTGTCGAAATTTGTTACACATATGTAAGTCGGTCACTGCAACACAGACGCATAACATAAATAAACAAATTTTAAACATAGGGGCCAGGGTTGGGGGATAAATTACAAAATTTTAAAAAAAGTTTTGCAAAATATATCGTGTGATATATCAAATGAAAGGGCTTGTTATGAGAATCTAAGTTTTTTTTTTTTTAATTTTTAGATAAATGGTTTGGCAGTTTTTTAGGATAATAGGCGAAAACTGACCATCCCCCTCCCTCATCTCCGAAACTACTAAGACTAAAATTTTGAAAAAATACAGAAAATATTTATTTACTTAGATTACAGGAAAACCTATAAGAACTCTATGGTATTTAAAGTAACAGGAAATTTCAGATAATCATGTACGGAACGGAACCCTCTCCACGCCAGTTTAACTCGCACTTGTCCGGTTTTTTTTTTCATAATTTCGCTACATATTAATGTAGGCGTATACAAAAGACATCTACGAGTTAAATTTCAAATTTATAGCCCCGATAGTATATTATCCGAGTGACAAAGAGTGATCAAGTGAACAGTGAGTGGTAACGCGATAAATTGTTTTAGTGATTTTGTTAAGTGATTTGCCAAAAAATCTTCACTGATCTGTTAGTAACTAAAACGAATTATACATATTTAATGTAGCGTTTTCTGTGAAAGCGGACAAGAGAATCGATCATATACCTGGGTCTCTATTCGGGAACGTCCAAGCGATGTTCATATTGCTCTTACTATACTTAACGCAAAATGTTGACAATTAGAAGCAGTTTAATATCATTCTGAGCTCCCTTATTGAATAACTAACTTCAGTGCAATATTTGTAACTTAGATATGTGTTTTTTCAGGTTTCTTTTAGACGAAAAGGCCCGGGAGTTATTAGGCCAAATGGAAAAAAGGTAATAATTACTTTAAAATATGGGCAGTGATGTATCAAATAATATATCGTCGCTGCGCGTGCAATACCGCGGAAGAGCCCTTTGTAAAAACCGCGTATCTGCGTTTTTTGCGATTTTACAGGAACAAGAAAAAACTGACTTAAATGACTGATATATTGCACGCGCAGCGACGATATTTTAGTTCAGTATAGTTTTTTTATTCAATCGAATTCATTTTCGCACTTTAAATAATAATAAAAATAATTTATTTTGATATTTAGGTTTTTAATGTAGGTACGTATATTTCTTGATATACAGGATGGGCCATAAGTTTTTGCACTTATAGAAACATGATAGAGACAAAACTACAAATGCTTTTTAATTAGGTATTTATTATAAGTAATAAGTATAAAATAATTTTTTTATTAGTAAAAACACTGTCGTCCAAATGAGCTCGGTCTTGTTGCTGGTACTCCTGCAACCGACTACGCAACTGTATGAAAAGATGCTGAAAAATCATCACTTCTGGTACGTGTTTGCTTAATAGTCGTTGTTGAACCAGTCTCCTTAAACTTTTCGACCCAAATATGATTAAATTGACGGTGGAACACTCACTTAAACGACGCAATCCGTATTCAATCCTAAAAGGGCATCGCATAGTAAAGTAAGACTTTTTTTAAAGTGTTTAACACAATAACCACGTTGCTTTCCTGTGAAACGGTCCATCGTAGTCAAAAATGTACCAAATGGCGTATAATTTCCAGTCATCCTTTGTACCGCACAATTATTATTTTAGAAAAAATCTATGTTGCTATTTGCAAAAACTTATGGCCCATAATATATACAGGATATTATATATGATGTTTTAACAGTCAAAGCATTTCGTAATATTCGTGATTGGAATACGCAGACATTATTATAAAGCTTTGGCGTTAATATAGCAAAGATATTTTTATCACCTGTATTTATCATGTAGGTGCATAGAGGAATCAAAACTATAAATTCTAATTTTTTTTTTGATTTACCGGTACTTTACAAATTTTGTACTTCGCGTGTTTAAAGTTTTAAACCGATTTCGTAAAGTAGACAAGTAAGTAAAAAAATATTACGTGATCTTTCCGAATACTGAAAACATTTTAATCAATTAGTTTTATTGTTACGTTTGGGTGATCATATAAAAAATAAGCGGGAACCACTAGGTTGCAATTGTAGATCTTCATAAACGGCACTCATAAAATTTACTAAAGACATGAGATGAGATGTGTTTATTAAAGACATCTTGTTTTGGTTTTAAAGTAAATTTAAGATCACCGTTGTTGAGTTTTTTGTTTTATAATTATTACTTTTTATTAGATAAGTATGGCATTAGGTATTGGTATTTCGTCGCCGTAATACAGTTTTTACTAAGGTCTTTTTTTCTTTTAGATAATCAGTTTATTTATCAATTTACGTTTAACGTTTAATAGTTTATTCATTTTTTTAAAATAATTTAGTAATATAATTATAACTATAACATCCTTTTCGTCTACGCATTTTTTTAAGCTTTGTAGCGTTCTCTAATAATACGGATGGATCAGTTAACACACAGAACTTCAGGGAAATGGAACTTCCTCGTGGTCAACGTAAGTTATTTACTTTTGTCAAAATAACGTGTTTCGTATATTAACTATCTTTACAATCACTAACTTGCTTTATCAATTCCATCATCAGGTCAGGGCTTGACTGACTGACTGACTGGTTTTTTGTTCCAATACATACATACATACATATATCACGCCTGTTTCTCAAAGGGGTAGGCGGAGACCACGGATTTCCACCTACTACGATCCTGACACACAACTTTCGCTTCGTCTATTCTCATTAAGTTCTTCATGCACCGCTCGCCGGTTCAGGATACTCTTGACCTGGCCTTTCTTAAGAACGTCCTCGATCTGGTTTTGGTACGTTCACCTAGGTCTTCCCCTTCCAATCCTACCATGCACACTTGCCTTATCAATCTGCTTCGTTAGTCTTCTTTCGTTCAACCTCTCCACATGTCCAAACCATCTAAGCATACCTTTCTCAATTCTCACGACTACATCTTCTTCCACACCACATCGTTCTCTTATCACTTATCCCGTCACTCATAGAAACACCACACATACTTCTCAAAGTTCGCATCTCCACTGCATTGATTCTACTTTCATGTTAAAAAAGAATAATAAGCGGTCAGCGTTGACGTGCCCTGTCCTCCGACATTTTTGCAGATAATTTGCACATCTTCTATGCAAGGTTTTTCCACGCCGTTCCCTCATAATTGTTACCTAAATCACCGCCTTTATCTCATTTTTCTTGGCCATCCGCTACAGGGCCACATTCGACATTGTCTTAGCGATATTGTTCGAACTGTTCGGTTTGTGTATCGCTACGTTTTGTCTCAAATTTCCTTTAAGTTAGGACCAGATTTGCGAAAAAGGCCTCTGTTTTGAGTGTAGACGCAAATCATATAACCATAGTATAAAGAGAAGGGAAGTAGGCTTAGTAAGGGGAAACAGGTCGAGATTTGATTAAGTGTGCGTGCGGCGACGCAGAGATACTTTGGCGCACACATACAAGCCGCGCGCGGTGCGTTTGTATGATAACTTACTTCCCCCTCTTTATACTATGATATGACTCTTTGGTAACCGATGTTTTCAAGCTATTTTGACCCCACTGAATTCAAAAATGCCGGTTACCAACTCGAAATCTTGACCGGAAGTGAGTAATTTAAAATGACGGTCAAAGACTGGAATAGGCGTGTTACTCGTAAAAAATACTTAGTTTGTCATTTACATTACAAAAAAATACTGAATACATTTTTTTTTTTCTTTTGTCAATTAAATAAAAAATGACGAAGGTATAGTGCGTTGAAGTTCCGCGTGACGTCACGACTTTATACACTTTTTACCATTAAGTGATGTCATGAGCCCCCACTCCCGAACTTTGATGCGCGTTATCTTTGTCAATTTTGATTGATATGATAAAGCAAAAAATATGTATTCAATATTTTTTGAAAATCTAACTGACGGACTTATTATATTTTTTTTATTTTTTTTACCCAGGAAACATCCCTATTCGAACATCGGTTTTATTTTTATTCTTTTCCTGTCTATTTGCTAAGAAAATAGTAGCAAAATATTTATTAACAAAACTGACCAATTACAATATTTACATTAGAAACTCACTGATATAGATGGAATTTGATAGAGCTTAACTTATGGATGAACTAAGTATCTAGGAAACATCCAAATTACACAGTTAAATTAATTAATCACTATCGCTGAAACGGTTTCTACCATAGTATAAAGAGGGGGGAAGTAAGTTATCTTCATACAAACGCACCGCGCGTGGCTTGTATGTGTGTGCCACGCCAAAGTATCTATGCGTCGCCGCACGCACACTTAAACAAAATCTCGACCCGTTTCTCAGTGCGCCAGTCGGGGCTAACACCGCACGAGGTTCGCGCGTCACGGCTTTTCGACACCGCTACATGTTGTGTCTGTTCAGATTACCTATTGAACAGAGACAGCCCTGAGACAGTAGGCAATTATATCGCGGATTGTGCCGGAGATAGCCTACTTCCCCTCTTTATACTATGTTTTCTACGCAGATAAAGTCATGGACAAAAGCTAGAAATAGTAGTTTATGCAACGGTTGCATAATGATAGGCCTTAAAACACTAGTGTGGTTTTATGAAACGAGCTTTTAGCGAGTTTCATAATAAGATCGCACGTGTGTTTTAAGGCCAAATTATGCAGAGTTGAATACATAACTTTATCTACACACATATTATAAATCCTCCATGATGTGTTCAGAAACAATATTTTCTGGCAACAAGTTATTTGTTGCAATCGTGGCTGCATTTACGATATCCGGCGCATTTTCACATCACACAGTCATTCCGAGAAGATTAATATTCATATTTTCAACTAAAATGTAAATTAAAAACAACTTATTACAATTCTACTTTCGTTCAGCAAAAAACTAACATGAATGATGAAAGCAGTAATGGCGGCAATTCGATCCTCCGTCAAGACCATTTTTTTTTAATCATAGACAAACGAATGAAGTCTCTATTCTCATGTCACTCGAGATCAAATGTCGTCCAGTTTATATTAAAAAAACATACTGAATTGATGGTTTGTATCAATAACTGTTTTAATATCTATGGATACTAGAATAGAGACCCACTTGAGTTTTGACAGCTGTTCCAAATTTAATCTCATTACGATACTAAAATCGATACTGTAATAACATTACAGAACTGGTTTTACCTAATTGGTTGTCATAATGCTGGTCATTTCCTAGGTACCTACGGTTTTTGATTACATTATGGAGGTTTTATGATATGGGTGTAGAAAAAGAATAAAACTTAACTAAATTCCTCCACAGGTTGCCAAATTCCAAAAGTCGGGTCAAGCAGTACTACAACAAACCCACCGGAAACCACGACACCGACACAGGTAAAAATATATAGTATCCAGTCGACCTGACCGACATGCAATTCGCAAATTTTTATTTTACAAACAACTGGCACCCGAAGCCCCTGCAATAAATAAAGCTCCTTACACCCACTACTTACCCATGAAAACAGACAATACCGATAAAACACGAAATAACTTAAAATTAAATTATTATTATTATTATTATTATGTCACTTTATTTGCTCCAATTATCTCATTTTTTACATTTTTTTTACTGTATAAAAATAACATTATAAAATAAAATAAACATAAAAAACGGAGTTATTATTATTATTCTTATCGTTATTATTTATTTAGTTCAGGTCCTTTGACCCATATATGATTAGTAACAGTTTGTCTTAGAAATATGTTAGTTAAGTTATTAATTAAAGCATAGGTAAAGCATAGGTAATTATGCAAAATAACGCTCTTTATCGTTTTGCCTAGAAATTGTTTCGACAAATTTAATTTTAACTTTATCTAACGACAATTGTTAAAACATGAAGTTTCCAAACGAATCATTTGGTGTAATAAACAGCCAAAAAGGAGAATTACTATTACATAACAAGTAATAAGTTCAAAAAATAAAACCCGACTAACGATAATTCACGGTCTACAAAGTATGAAACAGCTTACAATATACGTATGCTCTATATATATATATGTATATATATATTGAATATTTTTGAATATGCTAATTAATGCCTTTCATTTGATACCCAACAAGTCATCGTTTCAAAAATAGATTTTTTAAGTTCATGACTTTATTTATGTCTTCTAGAGGGCGCCAATAACCTACCATAACCACATACCATACATATAACCAGCGGACCCGTTTACTATAAAGTAAGGCAAATGCTAACAAATGCAAGCAAACAAAGCAGAATGCATGCGCTTAGAAGAAACAAAAACCCTTTAGAAAGTAAGAAATAATGATTGACCTTGATTTGTTAAGTTCAACCATTCACTATATCGATAACAATGGTATAATGCGAATTGCCTATCACCCATCCCACTCTTTACAAAGTGTTGCTATCCAAGGTGTAAGGACGTTTTTTCACCATTGGTTACAATGTAACACATGCATTATGATAACCATAATTTCTAATCACTGCCGAGAAATGACATGAGGATTTGTTTTGTAGTTTTGTACTCAATGAAAACATTTATATGTGGAAATGTTTATTTAATTTATTTGTCAGCAGGAATTATCAAGTACGACTCTTAAGAATGAGTCGCCAATTACTACAGATAACAGGCAGAACAGCAATTGCCGACGTTTAAATTCAAACTACATCAACTATTGTAAGTCGAATTTGTACTGAACTTCTTCTACAAATAATAGCACCTGAATATTGGCCCCTTTTTAGGGTTCCGTACCCAAAGGGTAAAAACGGGACCCTATTGCTAAGGCTCCGCTCTCCGTCTGTCCGTCTGTCCGTCCGTCCGTCTGTCACCACAGGCTGTATCTCATGAACCGTGATACTCAGACAGTTCAAATTTTCACAGATGATGTATTTCTGTTGCCGCTATAACAATAAATACAAAAAAACAGAATAAACTAAATATTTAAGGCAGCTCTCATACAACAAACGTGTTTTTTTGCCGTTTGTAAAGAAAATCGTACGGAACCCTTCGTGCACGAGTCCGACTCGCACTTGGCCGGTTTTTTAATATTAAAGCAAAATACTATTTTACAAACAAAAAATGCCAACACTGTTGGACAAATGTATGGGATCTGATCTATCATCGGTGGTAAAAATGCGCAGGATCTTTTTCATACTCTTTTTTTTTCAGAGAATCCAGTTTTTTTTAAAGCTCTGACATTCAACTTTTTTACTAGTAACATTTACCATTTAAACGATAATAATATTACGGACTGGATGACATAAATAAATTATTCAGTCTTCTGACCTAGTTTTCAACGACAAAATATATGAAAAAAAGGTTAAGGGATGGCTTTAAGCTGTCGCATAACTTTTTAAAGCGACAAAGGTGCGGAAGTCTGCAGATATGTATGAAGTAATTTTAAGTTATCCCTACGTGTAGGGCAATGGGGATGGTAACATACTCGTTCAATTAACAAATATTTGCAACTGTGTAAGAGTACTCTTTGTTTGTCAGATTCAGCGTGGATCATCGCGGTTGTAGCCGGAGTTGCAGCGATCATCATTGTATTGCTGATATGCATAATTGCGTACTACAGGAGTCAAGGTAGCTTACAATTCCTTGGATATTAAGAAACAAAGTTTCTTCCATTATCATTTGGACATCTCTATTTTACAAGTATAATATAATTAATAGTAAGTAAGTACTTTGATGATTCAGACATTTGAAAGAGCCAGTGTGGCATGCTTGCAGGTATTTATAGACAAATGAACAGCATAGGTTGAAAATAAAAAAAGTAAGCAGATTTTATTTTATTTGGCAGCTTTATTTGCTAGTAAAAGTTAGGCTAAGCGGTGTTTTTAGGATATTCATGGTCTGAGGCTGGGCATATGAGCTCGCCTTCGTCTCTTCATATATTTTATCATTTTCAGTGTTAATATACGAGAGCAGCATAGTGCCTGAGAGTATCAAATGCCGGTCGCCTATGACGCCGCCGCCGGAAATTGTATATGACGGTGAGTACAAAGCTATAATTATTTTTGCGCATTAACGTTAAACAGGTACTATAGTTAGGGAGCTGGGTGCCATTTTGGTATATGATTTTTTCGTCTTTCATATTGATAGGGATGCAAGTTTATGTCAAAACAAATCGATTTGGTCCAGTAAATGAAAACCGTATGTCCCTGCGTTTTGAATTACAACTTAAAAATATCGTACATAAAAAAATCAGTGACCTAGACGTCTGCCAACTTTTTTTTTTCAATTCTGAGAGTCCTAATGAATCGAATGGACGCAACGAGAACGACGAACCAATGATTTAGTATCGCTCTTTTCATTTACATTTTTGCAACTACCTACGTCCCGTTATAAAACAGAGCCCTGCACGTCTGCCTCTAAGATTTTCATCGTTTTGAGGATGATTCTAACCATCAGTCCAAGAGGCAGCCACGAATGAATTATTTAGCACACCGTTTTTTTTAAATTTATGAAAACGTGGTGGCAGACAATTTTTCTGTGGTTCTTTACATTATCATTAATTGAACAATTCGAGTCTGCCAAGCGAACAAATCATATAGAAATTTTGGCACCCAGCTCCCTAGCTACTAAATTACCTAGGCCAAAGAATAAACAGAACAATAGTTCATCTTCAAACAAAGGAACATCGCGCGCTTGAATGACTGCGCGCTTTGTACGTACGGCGCGCCCCCGCGCCGCACCGCTAGCAGACGTCAGGGGATGCCTAGGAATGCGCCAGTAGCGGCTGTATATACCTCACTCGTTGTAAAAATATATACATGACATATACATTTAATATGGCCGTCAGCGCTCTTTTTACATTGGGCGATGTATACCCGAGTGCCCAAACGTTGCAGGGCGTGCCCGAGCAATAGTAGATAAGAATACTCCTAAGAGCTGGTCCAGTACCATTACCATGAGTTTCTTAAACCGCTCTCGCCAGCGTAAACTATCGCTCGGTCCTTTTTACTTGTATCGGCAACAAGCAGCATTTCCGATAGCGAGAACGGTTTGCGCAAACTCATGGTAAAGGCTCTGATAAAGCGAAATACGCGCGAGTTGAGACGCGCGTTTCGAATCGCGCGATCGTTAGATACTAGTGGTTCATACCGGACGTCTACATGCATGCATGTCGATGGAATGTATGGTTCTCTAGTATCTCGACTCGTCTGGAACTGGCCTAACGGACCGGAGATGAACTGCTTTTCTGTTTACACTATGCCTTGGTGTTCATGCTTTCCTTTAAAGCTCAAAAGTTTATTATGGCTGCCTGTCAAAAATGAATAAACATACAAAAATAAATATGAAATAGATTAAAAGAGCTTGTTAATTGACGTTCTGTCACGATACGATCACATTTATCGGACGCGTCTCTCGGACATGGCTGACTGCCGCGGCTTACTGGTATTAAACAAATACCAAGTAGGTTTTAGGCAGTTTCAAAACGAGTATTTGTGATAACTTCAAGGTTCAGGATTTAAAAAAAAATATACTTAGCCTTAGCAACGTTCCTTCCCTAAATTGGTTAGGAGGACTGTTTTTTTTCGTAAAGTACATCATCTGTGAACATTATTTGTCAATGAACAATTGCATCTTCAAATAGTTTACAAGTACCTATCATGTGTAAGACTGTTTGTGTTTCTAAATAAATAAATAGTACAAATACTAAACTGTTCAAACTATCGGACGTAAGTAGCCGACATGACCGTGAGTGTTCCGACGTCCGATGGAAATCTGGCGCATCCGAACGACCGTGCACACTCATAACGTCCGCTTTTTGTTCCGACCTTTATTCTGTGTTGCAATTATACTTTTTTTTTTGTATAAAACCGCTTTGCAATGAGTTTTGTAGTGAAATAATATTTCTAGCTATTATTATTTCTTTACAGTTGTGTACAGTCACCGCTTGGGCTGCAAAGGGCGAATATAAGAGGAGAACGTTTAAAATAACCCAGTCAACAGTCCAAACAAAATGAGTTCCCAGTTTCTGTAATTTGATAAGCCGCGTACAGATATATGAAAGATAGCAGAGCATATATTTAGAATGCAGTACTGAAGGGCACACGAAAAATCTGTCGCGCTCTTCCCGATCAGGGTCCGGAATCGATCCGACCGTATGGCGTCGCAAAAAAAAAACAGTCTTCTGTCCACTGTCTTGTTTCAAGTTACTTATTGATTCTAAACCCAAATCTCCCAAATCGGTGTTATATAAATATCTTCGCAACGTTATCCAAGGATGGTAAACGATGATGAAGCTGTCGGAGATCCCGGAATCGCCTGCTCCTCACGGTGCCCGCCGAGGATAGATTACCCTAATTATATTGCATACTATACAGCTTCGTTGAAATTAATATTTTTTTCATATTGTCATACAAGACTGCGGTAGAGATATCTAAACCAAGCGAGGAAGAAAAATATAAACCGCGGATCAAATTAGGCATAAAATTCTGTAAATTCTATAAACAAGCTACCCAAAAAAAAAGTTATCAGGGAAACCGAGATTGTGCCAATTTATCTATGTAAGTATGTCTCTTACTTGAACAAAATGTCAAGTTTCACAGACGGGAAAATCATTATCAATGATTGGACTATACGTAAAACAACATTTTATTTTATAAGTCAAAGCAAATCCCAATAAAACCAAGAATGACCGGGAACCGAAATTAGAGCTACCATATGCAGCCGCCCTAACCGCTCTCGCTTCGTTTGGGGGCTTCGTGTGTCTGCCAGTTCGTTCGTTGAGTTAACAGAATAAGGCTGTTCCACAGAGATGTGAGTAAGCGAGGGAAAAATAACAATTACAAGAAACACGAGCCGATATCAAGCTTTCGACACACTGAAAGCGTAAGCGGAGTGGATCGTCGGATGAAACGGGGAACTAATAAGAAGTCTATACACAAGCGCTCCGCACGCTAATAGCCTTCAATGTAGTCTGCCATGCTAGGATCTCGCTCATTGTCACACATCTTCCTCGCCTAGTGTACAGCCAGCCTTAGACAAACACATAGCAAACAATTCGTAATTACTCGGAGTATTTAACTTTCATTTAGCGTAACCGACATAGTGCATTCGACTGTTGATTTACGATTAATTGCTCCATTCTGTGCCTAGGCACTATCCCAGATTGATTGGACTCAGCATGTAGCTTACAGCCTTATATTTACTCAGGATGTTTTCAATTTGTGTTCAGTGTAATTGAATTCAGTTAACATTCTAAAATGATTACTGTAGCTACCAAATTATCAAAATTTTGCACATTATTATTTGACTAAACACGTGAAACTGATTGTAGATACTACTTAATAACTTATGTACCTATACCGTGTCTTTTGCAAATAAAGAATTCTGATTCCGATTGTCATTCTGGTTCAAATGGTTCGTCGTAACTTTAGCGTTTACCATTCTTACAAAGTTCATTTTAGACGCTTGGTACATAAAAAAAACTCATCAAGAAATTCTCAGGAAGCTAAATGTGAGATTTATGAAGATATAAATTGTACTTAAATAATAAATAGAACTACGTTTTTAATATAGGAGAGGACACTGATTTCTGTAACACAGGTTCAATCAACCTAGCTCGGAAAACAGGGACTTCAATATAAGTTGTACCAATTTCTTGTTAATAAACATTATTATTATTATTATTAAGACTAGAAATAAGCACGGCTTTACTCACGATTTATTGACAGAAATAGTCCGACATGTTTCGGACTCATGTGGAGTCCTTCTTCAGGGGTTGAGTACGGTCGCGCTCACTGCACCCACGCACTAGCACGCGCTTATTTCTAGTCTTAGTAATGTCTCACGAAAGTTTTAATCTGATTATTATTATTATTATTATTGTACTTATTGACTTCATTACAGCAAATTAATGTAGGTAAAGTGCTCGAAGAAAACAGTATTAACAGTTTTACTTACAATTCAAGTTACATGATTCAAGTCAAGTTGCGGTGTTTGTGAAATTGAATCCGTATTTATTTCCACTCGTAGCACATTCATGAATTAGGACTTCCTAGTCCACCGTCTATGCATTAGTTATAAATATAAGATTAATGTCGTGTCTGGCAGAACGGCACTCTTACGCAAAAGAAGTTTAGGTATGGTAGTGTTCATAGTGTTTAATTACTTTCCCGATAGCCTTAAAGACCTGGACTTAAATAATTTCAAAAACAATTAAATATACGAACTTGTCAAAGGAGCATATCGTCGCTGCGCGTGCAATACCGCGGAAGAGCACTTTGTAAAAACCGCGTATCTGCGTTTTTTGCGATTTTACAGGAACAAGAAAAAACTGACTTAAATGACTGATACATTCAGTTTTTTCTTGTTCCTGTAAAATCGCAAAAAACGCAGATACGCGGTTTTGACAAGGTGCTCTTCCGCGGTATTGCACGCGCAGCTACGATATTATAACGTTGAGGAATTTCTTCCAAACAAAATTTGTGTTTAGGTTAGCTGACTAATTATTATCTACTGTTTTTTTTACCACTCCGCCTCTGCTGCACTCGGAGTGAAGAAATAGCAGAGAATGCGTGTGTATGCACTGACGTTTAATCTCGATTGTGAGATTATCTCGAAAGTTCCGAGAATTGGGAGCCAGATGCTTATCATCCTGGCATGTCGTAAAAGTCGACTAAGGGACGGGTCCTCTCCAACATGGTGGACTATTTGTATGGGCGATGGGCTGATCACCTGTCACCATACGGTTCATCATACCATCTTAGGACTAATTAATCGAACGTGGCCACAAGTAGTCTTGTGGCTCTGCCCACCCCATTAGGGATTTCGGGCGTGATAATATGTATGTATGTATGTATGTTTTTTTTAAAATCAATAACTGAGTTTTCGTTTTAATTTTTTGCTAATTGTGTGTATACTTAGTTTAGTTTTAAGATGTAATTTTTGAACGCCTGTGTATAGATCACAAAGCTCACTCAACACTGTAAGAACTTTATGTAATTTGCCTATGTATCACAAATCAATATTTATTTAGCAATAAGAGCGCATTTTATGGCGGAACTTTATTTTGTAAAATTGTTTGTTCAATAAAGAGTATTGTATTGTATTGTAAAATATTTATATTATTTATTCAATTAATCATAATTTATACAGTATTACATCAATACGCTAGAAAATTCAATTAAGACAAAAATACAAAATAACAAGAAACAAATAAATATAACTATTATGTGTGTTTACGCTGTAAGAACTGTTTACTTATTACTTATTTTTGTGATTCTGCTTTGCAATCATATAAAATTTCGACCAGTAATGTAGTAGTTTATGCAACGGTTGCATAATGATAGGCCTTAAAAAACTAGTGCGGTTTTCATGAAACGAGCTTTTAGCGAGTTTCATAATAAGATTGCACGTGTGTTTTTAAGCCAAATTATGCAGAGTTGCATACATAACTTTATCTACACACATATTATAAATTCTCCATGATGGGTTCAGAAACAATATTTTCTGGCAACAAGTTATTTGTGGCAATCGTGGCTGCATATTTCCGATATCCGGCGCATTTTCACATCACACACACTCCGAGAAGACTACTATTCATATTTTCAACTAAAATGTAAATTACACATGAACTTTTTCTATTCAATTCAACAACAATTCTACTTTCGTTCAGCAAAACACCAACATAATGGCGGCAATTCGATCCTCCGTCAAGACCATTTAAAAAAAGAAATCATATACAAACGAATGAAGTCTCTATTCTCATGTCACTCGAGATCAAATGTTGTGCAGTTTATATTAAAAAAACATACTGAATTGACGTTTCGTATCAATAACTGTTTTAATATCTATGGATACTAGAATAGAGACCCACTTGAGTTTTGACAGCTGTTCCAAATGTAATCTCATTTCTATACTAAAAACGATACGGGAATAACATTGCAGCACTGGTTTTTCCTAATTGGTTGTCAAAATGGTGGTCATTTCCTACGGTTTTTGATTACACTATGGAGGTTTTATGATATGGGTGTAGATAAAGTAAATTACAAATTGACTCGTATCCGACATTTTATAATGAAGTAATGACTACATTATAAGCTTTATATTAACTTTCTGTTTGTATGTTTATTTATTTAGGTCAAATCTTGCAAGCTGAATTAGATCCACTTCCTCTTATCCTACGGAGCTAAATTTTTACATGTTGGTTCAGTTCCGATGACAATGCATTTTTATGGTAAGCATGACCTGAAT
Source organism: Tortricodes alternella (assembly GCA_947859335.1). Classification (NCBI taxonomy): domain Eukaryota; kingdom Metazoa; phylum Arthropoda; class Insecta; order Lepidoptera; family Tortricidae; genus Tortricodes; species Tortricodes alternella. The sequence goes on along the minus strand of OX401968.1, from coordinate 18,916,958 downwards.
CGACATCCAGGGTTAGCTCCAGGTAAAGGAGCGCTTTGAAGGTCAACAGCACAGACACGAAATTTTGTGTACGCATATTATTGCAATACTAAAGTGCGATGGGCAGAAAAGCTTATTATAAAAATTCAAATTTTAACAAAAACTTATTAACTAAACTGAACGGTCTCAAACAATCGTTACCCAAGCAAAAACTTAATGAGACCTCGCCAAGCAACTGTATAGAACGTTCCAGGTTCCAAGTTTAACTAGATATGCTGTTTAACTCTTCAGAAGTGCTATTCTCAGTTAAAATCGACGACGAGCTTGGCGCTGCCGTACGGAATACTTTAAAATGTAGTGTGAAACAGCGGCCCCAACATGCAAGACACAAGGATAAGATAAACCGTCTTATCTCTAAGTGCGTCTCTCTCGCACTAGTGCCGACGAAAGAGATAGTCATAGAGATAAACGGGTTTAACTTATCTTTGTGTCTTGCATGTTAGGGCAGGGCTGTCAGCTTAGAGCTTAGAATAGCTGCAGAATACGACTCTGCTGTTCCCAATAAGTGCGGCAGTAGTTAATGAAAGCAGATTGTGACTAACTTTTAAGTCGACTTAATGCCAGCTCAGACAGGATTGTGAACAAGAAACGAGTTTACGGTGATATTGACGTTGTAGCAAATTGCTAGTTGGTTTCATAGATTTAAATGATGGAAAATTGACCAATTTGTACGAATTAGAATGCCTTTTCTGGAAGATAGGTAGAACACACAAATCTCCCCCCTTCCCCTCCAAACGAAATCCTGTATCCGTTCCTGCGCGGGCACCGCTAATGCTCAAAATAAGGCAGCGTGTGATTTCTTAAATTTCATCCCCTTTTATTAAATACGTCATTTTGCATACATTTTTTTAGGCGTTCCCAATCGCAAACTATATTTATACGGTGACCATAAACTGGCCGTGGAATAATGGCTCGTGAAAATATTCATCGGAGGTAACGAAGTGTGGAGAAATCGGTCGACCGCGCACTGCTAAAAATTAAATGGTTATATTTGGATATTGGGAAAATTTTGGAGGCTAAAAACATGTAAAGTCTGTTTTCACATTCAAATCGTTTACTCAGTTAGTTGGCCACCTGTGGGCTCATTACTTGTCACATTATAATATAATACAATGAATCTATCAGCGTTTCGGACAGGACCATCATTACTGAGAAGAAGCGCCGCAAGAAACTCTGCAAACTGCAAAATAGTCATCTTTTCAAAACGTAACTAAAATTAAATGAAAACATTACAAAGTAAAGCAATCATATATATATTATTTCTAAAAGGTATTTTTGTGAACACGCTATATATCTCCGTTAATTCTTTACCAAAATTAATGATTTAAACGTTATTTTAAAGCTTATGTTCGTCGCTTTGTCTTAAAAAATAGATTAAAATTAACGTTGTCGTTAAAAATAAAATAAAGAAAACAACCTTTTTTGAAAGCATGTTAGTTAATTGCACATGCACTCTAATGTGAACAGATGGCGCTACTGGAGAGTACTGCGTTAATTATTATCTTTGTCAAAATTATCCGTTACTATATAGGTATTATAATGATACATATTAAGACTTTCAATTACAAAACAGCGCGTGGCCAACAACATCCGCGTACGTAAATAAAAATCACTCGAATTGCAAGCGCCACCTATTGACAGTCGGTTTAACTAAATGTGTCTTGACTATTTGCAGACCAATGCCAATAGATGGCACACCCGCAAGTACCCCGTTTATTATCTTTGTCAAAATTATCTGCTATTGACGAAAAATAGACAAATAGTGTACTAATAATACTTGCATTTACTTATTCTCACTTTATTATATTATTATTATCCGGTGTTTGATCACGACACGATACTGTGCGAAAATTCGCACGGGTCAGCTAGTATATGATAATTAGTAATGCATATAAAAATAAAAAATAAACAACAAAAAACTATAAACTATCAAATATAGTATACTATATGAAGATTGCTTTGAATGTGGGAAGTGCACAGTCAAGGCAGATAATCCAAAAAAAGTTATATCTACGTATATACGTAATACATCCGTGGCATCTAGAATTATGTATGTACGTATATTACTTTTTCTCAGTGTGTCTACGATGACGCGATTTGTAAAACCACTGCATTCAAAGCGTTCACACGGACATGGTGTACTATTCTAACATCGAAATATATGGGTCAAATCTTATAACTTACAGTTAATTAGTTGGTGTTCAAATTATAATCTGTTCTACGAGCAAAGTGCCTCGCACACTGCCACTAAGTTTAGCAATTCTTTGTGCAAGGGCTATGTCGGTTACTCTAGATCTTTTGCGGATCTCATCATTTCTAATTCAATCTCGCAATGATACTCCGAGCATAGCCCTCTCCTTCGTCTTTTGGGTGACCTTGAGCCTTCCTATGAGGCCCATAGTGAGCGACCACGTCTCAGTACTGTAAGTCACCACTGACAACACACACTGGTCAAACACTGCGGTATATTGGAGGAGAAGATATGGCGTAACTTCCCGGACGCTACCCAGCCGCTGCTCGTAGGAGAGGTGGCCGATGGGGCCGAAGCGTTCTTGAGTGGCCATCACGTACTGGAAGGAAAAGCGCGGGCAGACCACGTGGACGTCTTTCGGCTGAAATGACGATGATTATGAGAATAATATTTATCATCCTCCAGTATATTTCGAATGAAAAACCCGCAAAACAGCTAACAATACTTTGTTTCGTAGTCATCATCACCACGCAAAATAATAAGACAATCAATTATAAAAAAAACGCTGTGTCTGTGTATGATTTGATATTCGATAAAGGCAGTGCCACACGTGCACGGCGCGAGGCGTCCCGTGCGCTAATCCCGTCTGAGTGGGGCTTAACGGGCGCTGTACGCAATCACGCTGCGTACTCACCCTTATTCTATTTTAATTGTCAATTACAGGCAAATCATTATTGGCATAGCAAAATGTACAGAGTAGCTTTTATTGAGCTGTGCTAGGCTTGCAAAAACCCTTCTAGGTTTAGAGTTGCCAATAGTCGGGTCCAAGTCGGTATTGACTTTTATTATTGGCATGTTATGCTAGACATGGAAAATAAAACCAGTACAGAGGGGTGACTTCCATACGGGTAAAAACCGGTAAGCAATAGGTACCACAGGCGAGACTTCTTGGGCGATTGAAGAAACACTTCGCGACTTGGAAAATCACATGGCAGGCCCAGTCAAACTTCTAACACTCTCCAAAGTTGCAAAACATTTTGGACTTTATTACCATTGCAATAGCGAGTGCAACGCGTTCACATTGAACCTCATTTTCAAAAAGGCTCTTGGCTAACTTTAAGGTGAAGGTACCAATTAGTAGAATAGAAGAAAATTCATTTATCACCACAAAACAAAATAATAGAACACAGGCTACATTTAAAAGAAAGAAAAAGCTGTATTATTGTGTAGCAAAAGGAGCCAGGCTCATCATGTTCTCTGAGAGTGGGCCAAGTCGTGCCTTCGCAGCACTGGCTTTCCGAGATTGTTACATAGTACTGGGTGCTAAAGGGGCACCAGCCGTAGCACTCAGTACTATGTCAGACATTTGGCCGAATTCAAAAAGGCCACTCAAATTGAGCTTTAATTAAACTGACGTTTCAGTGACGTGTCGGTATAGGTTGACAACTAGTTGAGGGACATTTAACTACTTAATATCTAGTCAAATGCTTAAGTGGCGTTTCAGAATTAGGCTCATAAATCTATACACCTGTGATTATGACAGACTGAATTTTACGTTCAAAGATTTCAGTGTCACAAATAGGATCGAAATCGAATTGAAAGATTAGACCATACGCATTTAAGTGTTAGAAGTGTGAAGTAATAAAAACTTGTCTAAAACTTTTTAACCAACTTCCAAAGAACCGAAGTAGGAGGTTCTCAATTCGACGCGTATGTTTGTTTTTTTTTTATATTATCAGAAAATATGAACTTTTCTTAATTTCTGCAAAGGCCTCTTAAACCACATACAGGTTAGTTGGAAGAATAATTCTACTTGCAGCGCTACGCTTGTAGCGTGTAGGCGTTTTTCCACTTTGTAGCGAACAAAAAGTCTCTACGAACAAAAACGCCGAGAACCAGGTTCATTAAGTTCTAATGAATTACATAATTACAATCACTATTCAAAAAGTAATCCTTTTAGTTCTTTCATAAAAAGCCTTCACCTCAAAATACTGAAGGGCCCCGTAATAAAGCACTGAAATTAGCAAGTCTATTTAGGCCGTCGGCCTTAATTTATAGCCTGTGGGGAGGGGGGAAATAGCCTCTAAGAAGATATTGCGAGGGACGGCATCATGCAACAATAAACAAATTAATTTAAATTCAACGGACGGATGACCTATGGAATTGCGCTCACTTTCATTATCGTTGTAAATAATTTAATATATTTTGGAAATTATTATCAGCGCCTTATAACGCGATTTACATGTAACTATGGATGTTCATGATGCCTGTTTTTAAACTTTGTCAAATCAAATAGAGTGTTATTAAATAACGATTATAGAAATTCGATTATTTTACAGAGTCATCAACATGTCACGGAAAAGAAGCCTTTGTCACTAAACACTTTGTTTGTTTAGCATACAAAATTTATCATTGATATCGTTGTCACACAAAAGTGACAACCAAATTTGCTGCATTTTTACTCAAAAATGCTAAAATTTCAACTTTAGCTGAAGACGCTTTCAAGAACTAAATCTTTAAAGGTATTTTTTAAAAGCATACATCCAAATCTTATTAAAGAAACACATAAAGTTTCAATTGCATAAATTCTTCGAAATCAGACACTATCCATCATGGCTTCAGTCGAAAAATGTAGAATTTTATAACCAAATGCAATTTCCATCGAAATAAATGACATTGCGGGGACGTGTGGCTGTGACCAAATTTACAAATTCACACTGAAAACTTTTTAGAATTCCGTTTCTGTATTAGATAAATCAGTTTACATAAATCCATACTTAATATTATAAATGCGAAAGTAACTCTGTCTGTCTGTCTGTCGCGCTTTCACGCCAAAACTACTGAACCGATTTAAATGAAATTTGGTACACAGATAGTCTGGAGCCTGAGAAAGGACATAGGCTACTTTTTAATGCGCAAAAACGGCTGTAAGGGTTTGAAAAGGGGGGATGAAAAGTTGTATAGAAGTATCGTCATTTCTAGAGCTAGAAGATTGCAACTTATTTTTTAGGCTGTTGATTCGATAAGTATAAATAAATATGACATTCAATGTTTGTGAAAGTTTTACCCTCAAGGGTGTAAAATAACAATAGGGAATTGGAGATGAAAGTTTGTATGAAAGTATGTAAGGTTTATGTGAATGTTTTATCTATTCCACGCGGACGAAGTCGCGGGCACAGCTAGTTTCATTATATATACGAAAATGAATCAGTCTTCATTTATTCTGCCGTTACTTTTTCCTGTAGAACAAGTTTCCGAGATAACATACATACATACATACACATCACGCCCGAAATCCCTAATGGGGTGGGCAGAGCCACAAGACTACTTGTGGCCACGTTCGATTAATTAGTCCTAAGATGGTATGATGAACCGTATGGTGACAGGTGATCAGCCCATCGCCCATACAGATAGTCCACCATGTTGGAGAGGACCCGTCCCTTAGTCGGCTTTTACGACATGCCAGGATGATAAGCATCTGCACGCATTCTATGCTATTTCTTCACTCCCAGTGCAGCAGAGGAGCACACTTCCGAGATAAACACAATATAATTGAATTATCTTTCCCCATACCAAAGTATATAGGTCCTTGCCAAAATATCATCAAAGCTCAGAAGGTGAGCCGGGAAAACGGAACACACTAACATACTTTAACTTAATAATATTAAAAAGGATTTACTTCACTCAAATAAGATAAAAAGGGAACTTATTTCTCAGCCATATACCGTCCAAAAAGGGCTTTAATGTGTCACTGAATGCGCTATGGCGTGGCGTTGGATACAGCGCCCAATCCCAGTTAAGGCAGAAATTTCTGAAACGAAGAAATCAAAAAAGAGAAACGGTCGAAATCAAAAAGTTCAAGTCATGTGGTATACACGTAATCACCTATACAATTACTTAATTAGAATAATCTCAGTCACTAAAAATTCATAATAAAACTTATGTATGCGGTTTCATCTAACGTAGTTCTGTGCAATCAGGGTAGGTAGATGGTTAATATATAAAATATAAAAAACGCATTTATATTTTTTGTTTAGTGAAAAATATATATTGTTTTATTAATTCTGATTTTAGTTTTTTGGACATCCTCATAAAATTTATGTCATGCTTTACTTCTACCATGTTGGTCAAAAAACAGTTTTTTCTGAAATAATTGCAGATTTCGTTTAAATGCCATACATTTTGTACAGTCTAATGATAGCTGTGACGTCATAGCTGTTGTCCATCTTGTATGGAGTGTTTTTGCGAGTGTATGAATAATGACTTTACAAAGTTTCATAACCCATAAAATAAACAACATAATAATGTTTGCGTACACAGATCGGTTTCTATTAGTCAGCCCTTTCCAATACAAGATGAAAAAAATTATGCATGTTGCCTATTACCCGTTCTGCGCGTACGAAGTCGTGGGCAGTAGTGGTTAGATTAATATTTACCATTAATTTGACGATCAAAATCATCAAAATGTAAATGGCCAACCCAATAAAGATATAAACGCGAGCTGGCAGCTTCCTCGCTCACCGTATCAGCATTGCGATATAGCGAGCAAATGCTCGGAATTATTTCACGAGGCCTGTTTAATAATATTTTAAATAGATTTTTAGGTTTCTGTTAAGGGTTATTTTATGGATTTAGGTTTCATTGATTTATTAACATTTAACTTAGTTTATTTATATACATTATTAAGTTGTGGTTTTAATAAACAATAATAATTTTAAATAATCTAGTTTTCTTCACTTTTGCCCCATATTATTTCAACTTGATTTTTAAAAATGGCATGCAATCTAGCGGGGCCATCTTATCAACATTCTCCGTAAACTAGAAGAGAAGACAAACATTCATTACGGAGATACGTTTTTTGTTCCCGCCGGATCATAGCCGTTGCACGAATCTCGACTAATTTATGCAAAAAGCTACTCGACATTCAAAAATTCTACTACGGTTTTATCTTTTTAATTATAAAATACGGTAAGTGTTTGCTGAGTAGAACGCGGAGGTTCCGCTCATTGTTAAGGAATCAGAGAAAAAATTACGTCACACTTCTCACACACGTCTGGCGACAAATTACGTCACAAGAGCATGTTGACTGTTTACTTTCTCAATCACATCTGTCTTAAACAGTTTTTATAAAGTAAAATATTGCAGTCGATAAATTTGTGACTTGCAAGGATGGCAAATTAAGAACTAACATTTTTCTAGAGAGAATGTCCACTAGATTCGTCGTCAAACTTTGTCACCCTGTCCTACTGTTGGTTATATGTTATATACATCATTAAACTCAGGACAACACATTTAGACAGTCCTATTACGTTACATAGTCGTCGGAAAACGAAAGTAAAGCCTTTTAACAATTTAAACATAACTAATTCTCGTCCTAAAACACTCAGTGAGTCTCGTAAATGTTAGGTTTGGGTCCAAAGTTTTTATATGTCCTTATTTTATTTGCAAGATGATATAACAATAGACCCTTGAGACTATTAAGAAAAAGTAATATTTCACAAATGTTAATACAGATAATCTTATCATCAGTATAATAAGTCGACAAAAGGACTCTTTCTTATGATTATCTTGAACGCAACATGAACGCTATTTACCAAACCTTTTTAAATTATTTTTAACATCAACGAAGTCTATTTACCATCTTGGAACATGGTAGATAGAACCCTAGACGGTGACAACGAAATAGTAAACCCAACTCCTATAATTTCTCTTGTATTTTTAATCTCCACTCAAAAACTCTCCGCTGATTAATTTTCTCCCCGTTTTATGCTTCAATAAAACAAGTTTTTAAGTTTCTACCTTTTTATGCTTTTATTCAAAGTTTATCTCCAGCGACAAGTCATTCCTTTGGCTACTTTAAGAACAAGGGAAATTTATTTTCTTTATCTTCGTCGTACTCATTTTATTTCGAGTTGAGTTTAAAAGTGACTTTAAAACTATTTAAATAAAAAAGTACATTGTTCGTAGTGCTCAAAACATGAAACTGAACACAAAATGGACAGTCCATTAAGATAGCGCTAGATCTCCAATCAAATTCACTCCGCTTGCCACTTCTGAATTTAATCCCATTCGAGAAACAATTGTGTGGAAGATTTATCGGCTCTTAAACACTGAAAACAAAACAAAGATCGGCAAAGGGTTCTAACGGGCAACTATCAGCAGTAAGATGCCATAAATCCTTGCACGGGCCACTTAGCAATCTACTGAAAAACTTGTACTCTACTGTTTGCCAAAACAACCAAAAAAATGGGATGAGTGAGTTTTGTAATGTCAATAAATGGATAAATGGAACATTATAATAACATGAAAAGTTGAAGAAGTAAACTTTATTTTTACTATATCTAGAAGGATACCTAGTCACGTTAAATGCTCGAAATATCAAGCCAACGTTCTGACGTAAACATTTGTGTCTGTCAGCGTACCGCGTATAAAATGGCGTATCGATAGGGTTAGCTCCCCTAATGTCGGCATAAATAATCGTGTCCAGATCGTATCGGGTGAAAATACGACGCGGCCTGAAATAGTTCCACCTACCCTCCAAGAGGGAATTTAATTAGAATGCTACATGAAAATAGAAAAAGCCTTATAGAAATGGAGCCATTTCTGTAAGTTTTTATCTGCTAAGTGTTCAGACACTGAATTTAGGGGTGATAGAGTCATATGAAGTTAGAAACCAACCCAAAATTTTGCAATAGCTCAAAACTAAATTTGTTTGGTACAAAGTACTTTTGATTCAGAATAGACTAATTGTATTGTATTGTTTTAATTCTATAGAGATCAATGGAAAGCTATGTAATCATTTGTTTGTAGCTGTTGTTATGAAATCAGGGTTAAAGGATAAAATATTTTTGTGTTATAAGTATTTACCTACTTAATAAAATATTTTAAACTACAGTATTGATTATATTATGCTTATGCCAATAAGGATGTTTTGATGCAAATATCAAGTTATCGCAGTCTGACATAAAAATGCACTTCGATTTTATGCACAGCGTAAAAAGTTAGTGCGGCAATTAAATGTAAATGTAATTGAAGGTGCAGTGAAGAAAATAACACTTTTCCGGAGCGGCTTTGAGACGCGACGAAGAGGCGACGCAAGCCGTATCAATCGAGGAAAGTAATAAATTAAATAAAGGTATATTGCTATAATTAATAGAACGAAACAGATTATTGAACGCAGGATACAAATCGCGAAAATATTCTGTAAGTGCCTCCTCATTAATTACTTAGGCTAAAATAATTTGCAGATCAACTTCAGAGCCTAGAAGTTTAATGCGGCCTATACTTGTATCAAGAGGACTGTGAACCAACGGCAAAAAATTTCACACCACAAACGATAACGATTTCCCTTAAATGTTAACCGATTTTGACCAATTTTTGATAGGTTGTCAGTCAGAACGTTTTTTGAATATTGATTAAATTTCAACAAAGTCAAATAATGGCCGAAATTACTTTTGTATGAGAATACTAAAACAACAATAAAACTGAATTTATAGATTACTTATAGCGATATAACGAAAACGTGGTCAACATCATTTAACATTTCAGGGGTGGAAATCGTTAACGCCTTTTGTATGAAAAGCCGTAGGTTCACACTCCTCTTAACTCCGAATCAGAAAACAAATACAGTTCTTTAGTTTCATGCTCGGCCATCGTAAACTCAAACATTTCGTAATGGGCCTCGTTACAAAGAAAAGTTTAATGAAGTCAACAATCCTAACAATTTCTAATGGTGTTGTTTAATAAGTATTAAAAATCACGAAATCTCTATAAATTGCCAAGAATGTTTCCTGAATAATAAGCGAGTAATAACGCTACAAACGGTCATATTTCGTCGGCTTTTTATTATGACTGTTTACCGAGAAGAAAGGGACCGAGCCAGACATATATTTAGCGACTAAGCTTAATTTCAATTTGGCTCAGCCTTTTTTGTTTCCTGCTTCTCGGCCACTTTGCGGTCACAGTATAAACCCAATTAAATAGACTTCACTGGACAGAATTTTCAATTACATTATTTGTCGTAAAACTTAGAACTTTCAATTTTAAGGGGCGTCCATTAATTACGTCAGGCATTTTTTTTTAAATTTAACCCCCACTACCCCCTTGGTGAGATGTTGTAAGATTTTTCTCGACTCCCTCCCCCCTGCCCCAATCTCACGTGAGATTTTCCAAAATTTGTATTTTGGGTATAAAATCGTTGATTTATTAAAAAAAAAATACACACAATTTGATTAATTATTTTTACTTAAGACTAGCAAAGACTAGTATTTGATCACAGTAATAACATTAGACAATAAATAATTAGTTTCACATCGTTTTCTGCTAGAAAAAAATTACGTGATATTTGCCAAGACCCCCCCCCCTCTCCCCCAAGTGAGATTTAGTAAGATTCGTCTCAATCCCGTCCCCCCTCTGAGCACCTCACTTAATTAATGGACGCCCCCTTAAGATCAAGTTTGCCCCTAGCGGGATTCAAACCGGCGAACTCTGACACAGCTGGCAGTTGAACTACCAGTGGTCCATCATCATGTCTAACTAGTAGAATCAAAAAGTAGAAGAACAGGGCGTCTATCCAGGAATGTCTAAGTGATACTGCAGCGACCCGCAAGCGAGACTCGCATCTCACTCTTACGCGTTACGCGTCGTGCGGAAGAGTGGGGTGAGACATCTCGCTTGCGAGTCGCTACATCACTTAGCTTTCCCGAACAGAGGCGTTGAATTTCTCTAGCGCAAATGGAGCGGTGAAGGGCAGTCGGACCACCTGGAGGTGGTAGAAGAGTGCCTACGGAAGACACCGATATTTTTTCCGGTTGCCTCCGGGCAAGCGGAGACTAGGCACGGCGATTTGAACCTCTATTAAGAAGTGTCGTCGCGTTCCACACCGCACTGCTGGTGAGGGAGTTTCTGGCTAAGAACAGCGTTCGTTGCCTCACCCAGTTACAGTCCAGATCTGGCACTGCCGGACTTCTTCCTCTTTCCTCGGTTCAAGCGGGACCTTAAGGAAAACCGATACAGCCGTGACGGCATCTCTCAAGGGGATCCCAGAAAGCGAGTTTCAGAAGGCGTACGTCCATTAGGAATCGCGTTATACGCGTTGTGTTGAAGAACAAGGGTGCTATTTCGAGGACTACTAAAGATTTATACCGAGTATTTCAGTAAAAAAAACAGTCCTAGTTTTTGATCCTAACCTGTATAATACAGTTCCTCGAGTGCTATAGACGAACCGGCCCGTAAAAATGAATGCGGCTGACGGATACGTGGCATTTGTTTGCTCTCACCCTGAATCGCAGCAGTGCACATCGTACAGTGCATGCACACGGAGTAGAGTGCGTACAAAAATGGAAGCTTTACCATTGTACGAAAATTGATAACCTTATATTATCAATCTGTTTATCATAATGAATGTATTGTTGAAGCGAAAAATTTGAAAAATCATTAGGTGTAACAATTATTATAATTTAGAGCCAAATGGCAGCTTCTTAAAGTAAAACTTATGTAAGACGAAGAGCTTCACTTATAGGAGCCTCATTGATCAGCCCAAAGTTCAAGTTATTCCATAATATGGTGAATTTAGCGCATGCGAAATGTAATGGTACAGAATTCACGTTTATTAAATTCGCATTACAGTGCCTGCGTTAAATTGTGACATTGATGTTTTATATAGATTATAAATGAAACTTCAAAAGTAACTGTCTTGCTATTTAGATCGGTGGCATTCTGTTCGATTCTGTTGTCAATAAGGAGTCGTCCATTATATATATGGTGAGGTTTCAGACAAATCCCTCACTCCCCCCTATCCAAAATCACGTGTATGTTACTATTTGTACGTCAGGTGTATCTTACAAAATTTCAGAATATAATTTTTAAATACAGGTGTAATCCAAAAATTCTGAACAATTAAGCCCCGTAATAAAAATGTCCAGACAGACATTAAGGCTGCAGGTCGTTTCTAATTGGCCTAAAAATAATAAAGGAATCTTCACGCAGCGCTTTTAACTTTACAAATCGCGCATTAAACGAAACAATAAATAACACGTGATATCTCACTATACACCCCCCCTCCCTCTTGTGATATTTCATGATTTTTCCGAACCCCTTTCGAGCCTCGCATGATTAAGAGGGCACCGACCGTCCAGTGGCGCCCTCATCACTGTTATTGTGTTTTCTATTAAAGGAAAGTATTTTATTAAAATTGAAGCCGTATAAGTTGTTAAGCAACTTAATACACAACGTATATGCTATGTAATATAGCTTTGCAAAGTATAACCATCATCTAATCAATTTAACAGAAAAAAGCGGCCACTATTTTCTATTAAATTGATTAGATGATGGTTATACTTTGCAAAGCTATATTACATAGTATATACGTTGTGTATTAAGTTGCTTAACAACTTATACGGCTTCAATTTTAATAAAATACTTTCCTTTAATAGAAAACACAATAACAGTGATGAGGGCGCCACTGGACGGTCGGCGCCCTCTTAATGAACGACGCCTAATACTTAAGAATATATTTTTAACTTTTTGCGAAGCTCGTTTTGTGAACTGTACGCAAATAGTCTGTGATATTTCGGTGGGTTGGTTTGATGTGATTTATTTAAGAGATTTTTTTGTGCCAAGTGAGACAATTTATTTATATGTTACATCGTATCATAAATTTGAAAAGAACGTTTAATGCTGTCATACATAATCATATCGATTGCAAGAACGTGATATATTCATGTTTCAGTGTTAATAAAGCATTAACACCTGTTTACATAATTACCTTCTTTCTATAATATGCAGTCCCTTATTATAAGTATATGTATACCTATAAAATAACATTTGTTCGCTGTGTGATTTATTTACATTAAACATTATTCATATCATCGTCAAGTCATAATTTTCAACAAACTAGCACAACATGCCCGCGAGTCGTTTGTCGCTCAGTGCGTCACTGTCAAACTGACAGTGTAAGGGACGCACTGAGCGACAAACGACTCGCGGGCAGGTTGTACTAGCCGTTCTGGCGGAACTTAGCAGACCAACTACAAAACCGGTAAAGAGCGTATAACTACGTGCCCAAGTATTCTCTATTGTTCAAGCTAATTCTCCGATTAAGAATTGGCAGGAGCGGCGCCAGCGCATGGATGAACGGTTCATTACGAGGTTCTAATCGCCTTCAGGAGCAGCCTCTGCAACAATAGAGCGCGCACTATGGAAGCATGGATGCGGCATTAGATGAATATAGGTAATTCCACAGGCGAAAGTGCGTTTAAGGGTAAACCCTAGAAGTCACATTTACGTTTAGCACGGTAACGTGGTATTTTTAAAATTAGTAATACAGAAACCGGCCAAGTGCTAGTCGGACTCGCGCACGAAGGGTTCCGTACCATTATCTATAATCAAGCAAAACATAATAATAATTACGTGTGTTGTATGGGAGCCCCCATTAAATATTGAATATATAACTAAATATTCTGTGTGAATATTTCAAGCGTTTATCTGTTGCCGTTATAAATATCGAACAAAAACGATCAAGAAAAATCACGTTTGTTGTATGCGAAGCCCCTTAAATATATATTTTATTCTGTTCTTTAGTATTTGTTGTTATAGCGGCCACAGAAATACATCATCTATGAAAATTTCCAACTCTCTATCACGGTTCATGAAATACAGCCTGGCCCCCAATTCTCGCTGCATTCGAGATAATGTCGATTGCGAGATTAAACGTCAGATTCATACAGTTGTGTCAAACGACTGTATGCACTGACGTTTAATGTCGATTGTGAGATTATTTCGAACGCACCTAGAACTGGGGGCCTGGTGACAGACGGACAGACTGCGGAGTCTTAGTAATAGATCTTTTGGGTATGGAACCCTAAAAACTGAAAAGTGTGAACTGTGGCATAATTCCCGAGTTCTTCTTTTGGCTCAATTACACTAGTCCGTCCACCTGATACGGCGTTCGCATCAGTCCGAAACGGATCCGACCGACTTACCTCGTGTATACGAAATTGCTAATCGTCAGCTTTCTTGGAAACAGAGGACTAAGCTAGTTAAGCTACTTAAGTTAAGGACTAGCTAGCTAAGTGGTTCGTAAGCCGCCTGTGCATTGGAATTTGGTGTGTACTATCATTTCTAGCCCTGCAAAGTGTTTAAACATGAGGAGCGGCTGATGAAAGATGCACTAAGTCCCGAATCATCATTTGGACCACATGGCAACTATGGCTGAAACCCCTCATCATTCACGGACGCCTATCCCCAGTAGGACGTAAAAGGCTAAGTTAATTCCTCTTTTGTCCACCGCATCCATACCGCATCACTTCTGTGGTAAAACAAAGGAGGCATTGAAGCGCGCCCCAGGAGAACGAATTGAAATATCAGCGCACAATAGCGCTTTGCAGATTTGCCACGGGTTGAAAGGAAATCTAAATGTATTACGCTGTGTACGAGTGCCACTAAGTGGCAGGCGTGAGAAAAGGATTACAATAAGCAGGAGGCTGAAAGAGGTATTCTATATTTAACACTTGCGCTACGACCAAAGACGAAATGAGAGAGATAAAGAGGCGCAACAGCGATCATGTAATACACGGTAGCGACCTCTCTTTTATTTAAGCGGCAAGTACACATTTGTGGGAGTATGTAAAAAGACATCTAAATGAACAATAATCCCCTATAAATAAATAAAGGCTTCTCACGTTACATCATCTCTTCACTAAACTACAATTATCTCGACTGCAATAATATCAGTAAGATGATCCGTACCTTTGTCACATCACAAAGCCTTCATACATTTCGTTCACTCACGGTATGATTTGATTATGATGAGGAAATCATTTTGAAGAGGTAAACGTATAAATAACGAGTGGTTACAAAAAAGCAAAAAACGCCAAAGATTCAAATAATATTAGCGTTTTCATTTTCAAACGAGACACCCTTTAAGTTTTGCTATCTGTTTGACCGTCTGTAGGCTGTCCGTCTTACTTAATACAGACAATGCTCGCATACTATTAGAATTCTAAATTTGCGTTTTGTTGTTAATCTTTAGACAATAGGCGTTTATGAAACATTAACTAAGTACAAGGACATGACAATTTTGGCGACTAGTTTATTTCTTAAACATAAATGAGGAAACCTGCACATTTAGGCAAATAAATGTGTAACCATGACGCAAATTGGTCTGGTTCCCCGGTTACGGCGGTAACCTCACCTGCCAAATCTGATATCATGGACAAGACATACCCCGAATTGTAAACGAGAAAAGGCGCTACGAAGATGAAGATGTTTGTTTTCACAAAATACAATAAATCATACAGACGTACATGCATCAATAAAGTTACGATTTGTTTTTACAAGCAAACATGCCGAACCTCAAAGTTTGTACTGTTACGTTCTTGGGCAATTTTTATAATTTTAGTGAAGTAGAATTGAGCTATAAGCGCGTGTCGGTCCGACGTGGCATGCCACGGGGTCGTTAGCACAAAAACAATTGCCGTAATTTGTGGGGCAATATCAAGATATGAAGGCAGTTTATCGGTTATTTGTGTCCTCACTGCGACACCGGAATAATTAAATAAATTCCGGTACTAGCGTGTCCCCGCCCTAGGGCAGAGAAGCATTAAGAGCTTTTCGTAATATCGGTTTTTCATCAGAGCAACATATTGCGCTGGTCTTGGAGTCGTATCGAATAATATACATTATAAAAGGACGAATAAGCGAATATTATTCTGTAAAAATACATGTAAATTTATCTTACCAAATGGGTTCAATCCACTTTAAATAATAAATGAAATAACCAGAGTTAACTGAAATTTTGCTTCATTATTCTAATATTTATAAGTTAGCGGTATCGGTATTGCCCTGATTTATTTAGCAGTGGGACGTAAAAAGGTCAATGAGGATGTTGATAATGATGAAATTAAATTACTATAGATAGTTTTTATCGTACCCAGCTGAGTTTGATAGTCGTGTGATTTAAAGGAGTGTCGAAACTTGCCAGCTTTCGGTGTCAACAATGCTAGCTGCAAGTTGGAGTGCATTGGTGATTTATGCATGCTCCCAACTTGGATACTGCGTTGAGAATGGATTTCTGTTCCGGTGGCTTTTGGTACGCTAGAGGACTTTAAACTTCTAAGTTCTAGTTCCTGTTGCAAGTTAGTATTTCGACGTTTCATGAATACAGGTGTCCGTTCTGAAAGTGGAATAATCAAAACTGTTTTTCGTCGAATGAACATGTAACCGTTTATCGTGTTAATGAGTAAAGTAGTGGTAACTAATTGACGGAAACGAATTGAAATCCATTGAAAAACTGAGAGAGGAAGGACGTACTGCATCCAGCACATCCAGATTTATTACCTACTAAATTTTGCAAAAGCCATCGGCTACGTAGAATTAATCTATCGCTAATCCCTCAGCAACTGCGTATCTTGTCGGGATAAAAAGTAGCCCATGTCATCTCCAGCCCTCGAACTATTGCTGTGCAAAAAGAAACCATCACATCAATCCCTTGCACAATTTAAACTTTAAGGAGAATAAACAAACTTACATACATTCTCATTAATAATGTTAAGTAGTATTTTTTTCGTCAATTAATCAAATGGGCTATCATTACACATGGTACTATAGAAAGAAGGGTTTCTATAGAAAGAAAATCATACCAAGTAGTATAAAAACATGGTACATATTTTATCCGTCCTTATTTCAGTCGAGAGAGACGGAACAAATGAATGCTCGACGAAAAGCCTTTCAGAAAAACCCGTTTTTAGATTTTTGTCATGGAAATGATGACATAATTCCCGTCTTATAATAAACTGATTAAGGACAAACAAAGGAGCTCACGAGTCTTTGAGAAAAGTTTAATTGGTTAAGGATAGACAGGGAGATTGGGGAGGTTAGCAACGGTTGGTGCATCGGGACTATATACATACATAGCATCACGCCCGAAATCCCTAATGGGGTGAGCAGAGCCACAAGACTACTTGTGGCCACGTTCGATTAATTAGTCCTAAGATGGTATGATGAAACCGTATGGTGACAGGTGATCAGCCCATCGCCCATACAGATAGTTCACCATGTTGGAGAGGACCCGTCCCTTAGTCGACTTTTACGACATGCCAGGATGATAAGCATCTGCACGCATTCTATGCTATTTCTTCACTCCCAGTGCAGCAGAGGAGGAACAAAATACTTACTTAATGAAAATGAAAAGATTCATTTTGCAAGTATATAGGCTCTTTCACATGTCTGGAACGACCAGCGCTTCAAAGGGACAGTTGACATCTATTTAGAAGAAGGGCCCTAATAAATTGGACCCTAGCATTGGACTAGTAATTATTAAAAATAAAGAAAATGTAGGTATAGGATCTCCTGGTAAAGTTTTACAAAAGTCACAGAGACGTTACAGGTTCTTAAACGGCCTTCAAATAAAGGTCCATTGTAAATCATGATAGCTTATCAAAATGACGACGCGGTTAGCCTAGTTGGTGGTGACCCTGCCTCCGAAGTTAGCGTCCCGGGTTCGATCCCCGGTAAGGGCTAATATTTGTGTGACGAGCACGACTGTTTGTTCCTGAGTCTTGTATGTTTCCTATGTATTTAAGTATTTATATCTCTATATAAGTATGTATATCGTCGACTAGTACCCATAACACAAGCCTTTAGAGCTTACTTTGGGACTAGATCGATTTGTGTAAAGATTGTCCCTTGATTTATTTATTTTAAAATGATCAAGCCGGGGAATCGATCATTCAAGAAAAAAGTGGCACACCGATCTCGTGCACTCCTTTTGTCTGGGGTCTGCCTTGCTGCGACTTCCAAGAACCGCCAAGCTCTCGGCCCCAGTCGCCGTTCTAAAAGCTGGTAATTATTAATGGAAAAGGAATAATCAAACGCGCTTTCCCACTATTTTGTCAGCAGCTCATTACTTGCCATGATACTTCTGCAGTAGGTAGTTTGCGTACCTTGCTCCAATAGGTAATTACCCCGTACAGTGTAAGGTCGCTGTTACCTGTAAGCACCGAAACTTTGAGATTACATTCATTAGCGGAACGCGTAAACTTTACTGCGTACGAAGACTAGCACTGGGTTTTATGACAGGTCTTAAGTAGGCTTTGTGAATGACTTTATTCAAGCTAAGGAGTTGAAGAGGTGTTTAACAAGTTTTTCTAATTTTCTACGTTTTGATCGCAAGAGGTTTCAAACGAAGTAATGTGCTCTGGACGGACGGCTTCGGTCATCAAATTCAAGTAGAATAAATAATGCGAAAAAGTCAATTAGGAATGGAAGAAATTTGAAAGAAATTAAATCAATATGCTGCATAAGCAAATTTTCTAACAAAGTAAACTCAACTAACACAAAAGACGTTTGTAAGCTCGTTGCAAAAAAAGATGCATCTGAGCAATATGCGGCCTGAAGCAGACAGACAGCTATGTTTCTTATTTCAAAAGGCTAAACATTTTGACAATGCCATGCCTTGACAATTATGAATTTGCCATGTTAGTAAAAGTCAACCGTCCATTAAGTACTTATTTAAGAAGGAACTAAATCATAATAGAAAATACCCGTTAAAATCAAAATCTTGGTTCTGTTCTCTCACATTCTGCTCAGTGCAGTGTTTGCCATCAGGCAAGCAGAATCTTCAACAAAATACAAATCGCATTAAAGATGACATCAGTACAAGAATTTATAAGTGACCCTCAACGTTATTATTTTGTAACCGTTATTATTCTATCTCAGAATTCTTAATAGATGAATTAAATTAATTGTACTGGGGTTTGTTTGAAATTTTTGCTAAGGTTATTATTCTGTCTCAAAATTCTTAATAGATGGTTTAAATTAATTGTACTTGGGTTTGTTACAAATTTATGCAATTTTAATCTGTAACCTTGTTTTTGATTTAAGTATCAAATTTTTGATTATGATTATCGCTTACTGGTTTTATTAATTTCTATTGTTTCTGTATTATACGAGTCTGATTTTGTACGCCAGCCGACAAAACATAGGGCTTCTCTTATATTTGTCCAAATAAATAAATCACTTTTGACTTTGACTTTGGCGCTCATGGCAATGCGCTCTGCAAATAAAATAGTACTATCATGATACAAATCTGGTCGCCGAAAGACCTGACTTCTCGAAGCAAGAAAGCCAGTGGTTCATGGAATCCTTTAATAGCAAGAAGCCTTTTAGTACGGCAATTATGAAAAGCTGAAATATTTCCTACTTCAACTCAAATACTAAGGCAGACAAAGGAAGGTTGCTTGGCATAGTTCGTTTGAAAGTTTTAGAATAGAATATGATTTTGTACTGCAAATTACAATTCGCACCACATAAGTTTGCGTATGTGAAGTTAGCTACGAGTAGCGTCGCAGTAAACAATTTAAGGTGTCCAAGGGGGTCGATGGGGCATGAATGAACGTGCGCCGAACACGGCTTGAGGCTAACTTCACAAACGCATAGTTACATGGTACGAATTGTAAAGTTGTATATATAGCCAAGCGTAACATATACAAATACCCAAGTTAAATAAAACTTGGCATTTTGATTTATTTGATATTTTCCTACCCAAAACGAATCTCATAATTAAATTCATTGCAATCTATCTTCCAGTTCAAACTAGTTTGATTAAAGAAGACTGCACTGCACCGGTGCCAGGTGATTTTCTCTAAGCCCCTCATTTAGTTTTCGGCTCGCGACGTTGACTGAACGCGGTATAAAAGCGTTTGAACTCGCTGAAATCAATTAACCTTTTGAATGCCACAGTCGATATATGACAGCGGATTTTTGTGCCACTGACGCTACGTTTTGCCGTTTTCCATAAAGCTCGGCTGATGCCGTCGTTGACATCCGTGACACGGTTAAAAGGGTTAACCTT
Source organism: Tortricodes alternella (assembly GCA_947859335.1). Taxonomy (NCBI): domain Eukaryota; kingdom Metazoa; phylum Arthropoda; class Insecta; order Lepidoptera; family Tortricidae; genus Tortricodes; species Tortricodes alternella. The sequence goes on along the minus strand of OX401968.1, from coordinate 18,896,877 downwards.
TTGAACGCCGCGGCTAACGGCGAAAAAGCGTGTCACGAGCGCTCTACGACGGCTGTAGGCGACGCAAATGTATGGAAAACGGCATATCGTGGCGTTCGGGGCCACGGAAGTCTGCTGTCGGCTACAGCCGACTGGGGTATTAAAAAGGTTAACGAATATCGGCGACTTGAAATTTTCAATCAAAGTGCTGAATGTCTTTACTACACTATTTCATTTTAATCCGAGGACTGTTTAGGTAGCCTAGCAATTGAGACGCGTGTCTCTTAAGAGCGCCTTAGGTTTTAACCAGGGCACCGACTTCTGAGTTCAAGCAATAACTAGCAATGTTACAGTCTGGTGACTTCATGTAAGAATGTTATATACTTTACGTGTGATTGTAATATAAGTGATTGGCTTTTTAATATATTCAGTAGGTTTATAAACAGCCAGTAAAACAAACGTAAACCTTTATAGGAATGTAATATATCTTGTTTATCTCTCAATGGTCAGGATTTGTATGGAAATAAAGACACATTATAACTTTAATCGTTAGCAGAGATAGCGGTTAACCACCGGCCGCAGGCAAATGCAAACATAAAGCAAACGTTTAATTAAAAATTACAATGATACAAATTCACAGCTTCTCCACTCATTTCATATTTTTAGGGTACTTTAATCTTAAATGTAGATATGTAGAACATTAGAATAACATTTAGGCAGATTTAGACAGGGTCAGCGCACAAGTTAGTATCGGCGCCGAACCAACTGACCTCAAAATATTCATATGCGAATATACAAGTCAGCGCTGACCTCCCACCGCTGTTCTGACTTCAAATCAATTTTCATTGGGTTTTTCTCGGGTCAGCGATTTGGCAACTTCACAGACTTAGAACACGAGCGTTTTCCAAAGCAAGTGGTCAAGCTGTGCCCAGCTATGGGCAGTGCAGGTGTAATAAAACGTGGGCATCACACGTAATGGGGCAGTAATTAAGAGGCCAGATAGCATTCAGCTTTTTCGTATAAACATTAATGTAATGTAATGTCCGGACATAGATGTTATCGGTATGAAAGATATGGCTTTGTAAAAGATTTTCCAATATTGCGAAAGAGTATTGGGTAATTGTAAAATGTAAATAATCCATACTTATATTATAAATACTAGAGTAACTGTCTATCTGTCTGTCTGTTACGCTTTAATTGCCTAACCTCTGAACCAATTTCGATGAAATTTTGTATCGAATCGAGGAAGTTTGAGCCCTAAGGAAGGCCGTAATTTACACTTTTTATAGAAAACAACGTCAAAAACGGGCTAGGAAATTGATTTACAGTATGCACGATGAGAGCCCGTAGATGTCATTTTATGTATCTCCGCGATTCATGGCTAAACCGATAAACCGATTTTGATGAAATTTGGCATGGAGATAGTTTGAGCTTTGGGGAACGACAAAGGATAGGCTAGGACGTTTTTTTAAGACAAAAAATCCCTTAACGTATGGAAATGAGGCGGGAAAAATATGTACATTTCCATGCTGACGAAGTTGGGTATAGTAAAAACTAGTTATAATAGAAAGACATTTAAGAACAGAACAGTGTTATTAAAAACTAAAGGCGAGAAAACACATATTTTTAAGAGTAACAATTAGGCCTAATTCGAAACGGCGTTGCCCAAATTTAAAATTTCCTAAACTTAAAATAAAATATGTCAAACTCAATTTTGGATAGCACCAAATTGTCAAAATCTAGTTTGATGTTTCTTATTTCAAGCTTAGCGACTTTTAAATTTAGCGAAACACACTTTCGAATTGGCCCCAATGTCAAGACTTTTTTTCTGTCTACAGAAGTCGCAACACAAAGTAATAAATACTAATAATCGGCATTCATAGCTACTAACATATAAAATACCTACATCCTGTTGTACAGACGAAACATTGCCAAAATAACACTTTATTTCACACTTCTGCATTGTTTAAAAAACTGAAACTTAACCCATCTCTTTCAATACCGTAGCCAGAGTAACTTTAAAAAAAAGCAGACAAAGTTCCCTGAAACTAAGCGTATAGGGAAAGTTGAGAACTTGCAGAGAGAATGATAAACACTTGCGGTTCCGTCCAAAAGGAAAACAGGGCTCCTATAAATCAGAAAAACTCTCTCGACGCTATCGAGCTCGTAGTAAACAGTTTTAGAACGACATTCTATGATTTGGTAAACCTTACAAGCAGTGCGCAGAGCACATTGCTCGTAGAACAGATGGCCGTTGGGGCCGAAGAGTTCTTGAGTGGCGGTAGGTACTGAAGACGCAGCGTGGGCAGAATGCTCACACGGCGGACGGACAGACACAATGTTCAAATCTACTGTAAAGCGAATTCTTATTTCTAGGGCATATTACTCAGTAAAAGACTACGTCATGGACAAGGACGTGTGGCATAAATCCTGACCTGCACCGGCGATCCCTAGGTCTCGCTGGGCGTACCTACTGTGGTAAATACTAAGATTTGTATAAAACTGTAGACATCATTGTTGACTTATGTGCACTGATTAAAAAATGAGTACCTCACCGAGTTTCTTGCCGGCTCTTCTCAGTAGAGGATTTTTTCCGAACCGGTGGTAGATTCATTCCTTGACCTTCATAAGCCTAAATTGAATAAAGATAGTTTGACTTTGACTTTGACGAGCTGGCGAAGAATGCGGGACAGCTGGATGCAAGCAGCACAGGGTCAAAGTGGCGTCCAGCAGTGGACATCTTTCGGCTGCAATGATTATGATTACAACGAATATGACTGATATTGCTGCAGTTTTCTCAAACGAGCACGACGTGTTAGCATTGTGATACAGCAAACCAACCGATTTAGTATCGTCCGCACAATGGCGCAGGGACCATCAATAGATTTTTCATCACAGTTGCTCGGAAAAAGTGTAAAAAGTATAGAGCAGCTGTAGTCGATTTACCTCCCGCGGGAGTTATGGATTTTTGTAACTCCCGAGGGAGTTATGGGTTTAGTTTTGAAATAATAATATAGTCACGCACTCGTACGTCATCTCAGACAAAGGAGGTTTAAAATCAGCCAAGGTTTATTCCTACGAGTATCTTCAAAACTTGTAGAGTTGTTGTAATATAGAGTCAATGTAGAGTCAATGTAGAGCCAATGTAGTGTCAATGTAGACTGAATGTAGACTCAATGAAGAGTCAATGCAGACTCAATTTAGAGGCTGTAGAGTCAATGTAGAGTATTGTCGAGTCAATGTAGGGTCAATGTGGAGTCAATTTAGAGCCAATGTAGAGTCAATGTAGAATCAATGTAGACTCAATGTAGAGTCAATGCAGACTCAATTTAGAGCCTGTAGAGTCAATGTAGAGTAAATTTTTAAATTACTTAAGTTGACTGATTAAACGAGTGGTGTCCAAACCTTTTCGGGTGAGATTTAGTTTAGTTTTATTTCGTTTTAGTTTAGTTTTATTTGTATGTTTAGTTCCAGTTTAAAACTTGGGTTTCCACACCGCGCTACACGCAAAAGGGTATTTCTCCACATCTGTATACTGCGGCTAAAATGTATGAAGTTCCGGCAAAACGTAACAAGAAAAGTAATAATTGTTGCTATTTCGACTCGCGAGTTGGTGGATCTGGATAGTTGGGATAATAAACGGATTTAATGGCCCTGTGAAACATTTAATTTATGACTTAGCCCTATCTCTTTTACTCTTTAGTCGTAGCACAATCGAGAGACGGAAACAGGCGTAAGTAACTCCGAACTTCTTCAAAACTCGAAGCAATAGGGCCTCTGTTTACGTGCCGTTACGCGTACGTTTACGTTCCTCCTGAGTACGTGACGTGCTAAAGACCTGACAATTAAAATGTTCGTTCTTGTTGCATGATGCATGTATTTTTATGCTCATACACATACTCATAGGCAGGTTTTAGATAAGTAATTGTTTTAACCGTATGTTTTAATGTCGTACCTACCTTTTTGGGTAGTGGTAAATTTAAATGCAAATGCAAACTAGGAACCCTTCTAGTTTGGCCATATTCATGTGTCCGTCCGTATGTTACAGCCACATTTTTCAAAGACTATTAAAGTTACAAAGCGGGAATGTTGTACAAGTATAGAAGATGGCCCCGCGCACAGAGTTAAAGCATAAAATAAGTTTTTTTTTTGTGTTCGTACACCTAAAGCAATGGTGAAACCTTTTATTTTTAAATACTTGCAACATGCAGTGAGATTATAAGTATGTTATGACCATCTTATAGATATATCTTCGTTCTCCGCTGCACTGGGAGTGAAGAAATAGCATAGAATGCGTGCAGATGCTTATCATCCTGGCATGTCGTAAAAGTCGACCAAGGGACGAGTCCTCTCCAACATGGTGGACTATCTGTATGGGCGATGGCTGATCGCCTGTCACCAAGCGATTCATCATACCATCTTAGGACTAATTAATCGAACGTGGCCACAAGTAGGCAAGTAGTCTTGTGGCTCTGCCTACCCCATTAGGGATTTCGGGCGTGATGCTATGGATGTATGTATCTTATAGATTTGGGAAACCACATTAAAGTCATTAAGGGCGCGTTTCCTGAACGTGCGGCTGCATCGCAAAATATGGCCGTTTGTCGCATTTGCAACACGCGACAGAAGCGAGTCAGTAGCGCTACATTCGCGCTGTGTCGATTCAGCATCGCTACTATCGATTCAAACGAGGGACTGGTAGCGTGCAGTGGCGCTGTTTCGATTCAGCATCGCGACCGTTTTACAACTGTATCACGACTGCATCGCTGCAAAAAGTCGCCGTGGACAAGTGCCCTAAAACATTTTTATATTGTTCACAAAAGTTTATTTATACGAAGAGGCCTGCCATCATGACAAACATAAAAATAAATTAAACCTGCGTGCATAGAAAATGGAAGCTAAATAGTACTCCAAGTGGACAAATATAACGAACGGAAGGAAGTGACATAAACCGGATGTCCGTAAATCCAGAATTACTTTGTCCGTTAATTCAGAGCTCAAATTTTACAACCGCCCTTAGCAATTCGGATTTATTAAAATACATAGCATTATATGGCCCGAAACGAATATAGAATTAATTTGATCCGACTCTGCTTTTACGATATTTTTATTTATTCCGCCCTTTTTCTTGAATGTTTTATTTTTTATTTATATTCGTTTTACGGGGGTATTTTTCGCGTGCCATCTGTTACAAAGCTTAATTAAAACATTTTAAGATCGCTTATCAACTCGAATCGGGGGGAAATATTACTGTTTCAGACTCTTTTCTGTTATCTTTTTCCTGCTCAACTAATTATTTTTTTCATGAAAGGAAATAAAATGGTATCTTTCCATGTTTTATTTGTAATTAGCTGGAGTTTACTCTTAAAGCTTGTTCTTGAAATTGTCTTAGAGTATTATTACCTTAATTTAACAGTAAATATTTAAGCACAGACCTAATATCCTTAAGACACTGCTTAGCATAACTTTTACTAGGAAATAAGGGTACCAAAATTGCGGAGCGCGTGGGGTTTTAAGAGCGCTGTGATTGGTGCAGTCGTGGAAATACGCGCCTGCCTATATGCCCGCTGCTTAGAGCAAAGCTCCCGCCTTAGCCTTCGAGGTTTTTTTTTTCAGCCCTTAATAAAACATGCTTTTACCTTATTTTGTTTGCGTAAAATATGTTATGCCAACTGAAACATTTGACTTCATGAAATTTGGTATAAGTACCTCTTGGCAAGTGAGTCATTGTTGGCACGTTCACTTGCCAAACATTAGGTTTGCGTTACAATTATTTGTGAAGAGTTCGAATTATACGACAAACTGTTTAGGAAGTGATAATTTGTATTTTTTTTTGATGAAACAAGGGTAACCCCGTATTATGAGCTCATTATTCTAGCCAGTTTCCGCCTTAAACTGAGCTGCCCGGAAAATTCGTATTGCGAGCGCGCTAAAGCCGGCCTATATCGCGCGGTCATAATACGAATTTGCCAAGCAGTCCAGTTTACGGCGGTAACTGTCTGGAGTTAAGAGGCCATAATACGGCCCCAGGACACAATTCCAGGAGTGACGACGCTAAGGAGCGCCCTTTCGTCGCCTACATAATCGACCGAGCGAGCGAAGCGTCTCCGTTTCAGCTTAGGCAATAGTAGTTTATGCAACGGTTGCATAATGATAGGCCTTAAAACACTAGTGCGGTTTTCATGAAACGAGCCGATAGGCGAGTTTCATAATAAGATCGCACGAGTGTTTTAGGGCCAAATTATGCAGAGTTGCATACATAACTTTATCTACACACATATTATAAATCCTCCATGATGGGTTCAGAAACAATATTTTCTGGCAACAAGTTATTTGTTGCAATCGTGGCTGCATATTTCCGATATCCGGCGCATTTTCACATCACACACACCCCGAGAACACTACTATTCATATTTTCAACTAAAATTTAAATTACAAACAACTTTTTCTATTCAATTCAACAACAATTCTACTTTCGTTCAGCAAAACACCTACATAATGGCGGCAATTCGATCCTACGTCAAGACCATTTTTTTTTTAATCATAGACAAACGAATGGAGTCTCTATTCTCATGTCACTCGAGATCAAATGTTGTGCAGTTTATAATAAAAAAACATACTGAATTGACGTTTCGTATCAATAACTGTTTTAATATCTATGGATACTAGAATAGAGACCCACTTGAGTTTTGACAGCTGTTCCAAATTTAATCTCATTTCTATACTAAAAACGATACGGGAATAACATTGCAGCACTCGTTTTACCTAATTGGTTGTCAAAATGGTGGTCATTTCCTACGATTTTTGATTACACTTTGGAGGTTTTATGATATGGGTGTAGATAAAAATGCTTTCGTATGTCCGGATGTTCATTTGTTCTCGTCTACAGATCGCATTTCTCAACCGATTCTCATGAAATTTTGTGAGTAGGCTCGAGAATTATATAGATTTTTTTTGACGATTCAGTTATTCGATTTTATATTTAAATGGCGGAGATATGGGGGTTTTTGTAATTACAAATTGTATCGATGTTGTTGTATCGATATATGGGAATAACAGTTTCCAACGGCAAAGTGAAATTTGTCGCGAAGTCTAGAGTTCACGTAGCTACTAATTTTAATTACTTTTAAGGTTTATTTCAATATGTATGTTAGTCTGTGAGAGATTTATATATGGGCCACTGATGCCTGAAGTAAATGTTTATTATTATATAAAATAATGCCCTTTAGTTAACAGTCATTACGACTCAAGACGTCGGGAAATCAAAATCGGCGCAAGCGCCGGTATAAGGTCAAATTTTACCAAACTGAAGTATGATTTATACTGAGATAAGTCCACAGTTATTTGGCATTTAGGTAGTCTTTACACTTATTTAGTCTATCAATAAGTGTTGTCAACTTTAGCGTTTAGCAGAGAAATACAGCCTTATTTATTTTAAGATAAAAATTGTTATTCATACCGACGGAAAAAGACCAAAATTCTTTATAAGTATCTCTATTTTCTTATGTTTCCGGTACCCGTGATCATAATCTCATGTGTTAAGTTTATACATTACTCTCCATTTTCATTTGCAATAGCCCAGCAGTTAGGTCGTAAATCGCGTGGCAACGCACAACTATTCCCGGCGCAGGCGACTAACTGCTCGCATTCGTGAATTGCTGGTGTAAATCTCTAAATCCAGAAGTCCGTCTGAATTACTTACGAGTGGACGATATGGCCGGGAGTAAAGAACCCGGCGGAGATGACGATTCAGCGTCCTAAAACAGAATATTAAAGCATGTTCCCACCAGTGGGACTTAAAATGTTATAGGTATTAACTGGGTTGTGACATTTAATATTTAGTAATTTTTTCCACTTTTTCCAAAGATATTATATTTTTCTATCAATAGGCAAGGAAAGTGCTCAACACACAATTAACTGTTCAAGTAAAGCCCATCGAAATGCCGACCTCATTCCCTATTTCCTATCATTATATACAGTTAAGTGCTAGTGTTTTATGGCCATTTCTTAAGGCGGAATTTTTGCGTGTAGTCGAAACGCGCTTTGTATCTTTGTAGCTTCTACACTACTTTCCACTAATTTTAAATCGCATCTTAAATACAAAATATGCTACGAATGCGCGCGTAAATAGACTTAGGTTTAACTTTCACTATCAAGAACAAGGGTAGCGGGTATTCTTAGAGTTTACCCACGTGTTATGATAGCTTATTATCTATGGTTGAAATTCTGTGATCCCAATTGTGTGTGTGTGTGTGTGTGTTGGATAGATCTCAATTCTTGGACTAGCAGTGAAAGTGTTAAAATATTCATCTCCACGCCTTCCTTCGACCGCTCTCCACCTAGACGATATCCGCAAGGCGCGCACAAACGACCATACTTAAAATAATTTAAGTCTTCCGCGAAACTTAAGCCATAAAGAAGTAGACAAAGCCGGGGGACGTTCTTCATTGCGGTAAACAATTATACGCGTCCGGCTTCGCTAATTGCCCCGGAAAATACTTTGGAAACGGTATAATGAAGAAGATATCAAGATATATACAAGTCTTCTATTGAGCATTTGGTTCATTAAATGTATTGCCAACGGCAAATGTATTACTAAACCTGCGCCCGGCACATAGCTAAATTTATGAAATGGTGAAGTGATGGCCGAGGGGGCGTAAAGGTTTTCAAATGGATACCACGGAGCGGGAGAGGCAGCTTGGAATAGCCGCCCATGATATTAATCGGTGACCTGTTCATCGAAAGCCGAAGGACGCAGAAGTTGTGCAACATTTCCTTGTGGAAGTCCTATGTTCAGAAGTTGACGTTTTTGTTTGAAATGATGATAAGGGATCCAAAAGCTATGGAAAACCATCCGTCGATATTACGTTGTCTATACTTATATGTGTTACATGACGAGATGAGAAGTCGCAGTGATAGCATTTTTTTATTCAAATGTCAGGGAACAAATGTGTTGACATGTTTAGACGCCGTTGAAACTTGAAATTGATTTGAAGTATGTAATAGTAGTTTATGCAACGGTTGCATAATGATAGGCCTTAAAACACTAGTGCGGTTTTCATGAAACGAGCCGATAGGCGAGTTTCATAATAAGATCGCACGTGTGTTTTAAGGCCAAATTATGCAGAGTTGCATACATAACTTTATCTACACACATATTATAAATCCTCCATGATGGGTTCAGAAACAATATTTTCTGGCAACAAGTTATTTGTTGCAATCGTGGCTGCATATTTCCGATATCCGGCGCATTTTCACATCACACACACTCCGAGAAGACTACTTACTATTCCTATTTTCAACTAAAATGTAAATTACAAACAACTTTTTCTATTCAATTCAACAACAATTCTACTTTCGTTCAGCAAAACGTCAAAATGGCGGCAATTCGATCTTCCGTCAAGACCATTTTTTTTTTAAATCATAGACAAACGGATGAAGTCTCTATTCTCACGTCACTCGAGATCAAATATTGTGCAGTTTATATTAAAAAAACATACTGAATTGACGTTTCGTATCAATAACTGTTTTAATATCTATGGATACTAGAATAGAGACCCACTTGAGTTTTGACAGCTGTTCCAAATTTAATCTCATTTCTTTACTAAAAACAATAAAGAAGTCATGTTATTTCTTTATCGCAGCACTGGTTTTTCCTAATTGGTTGTCAAAATGGTGGTCATTTCATACGGTTTTTGATTAACCAATGGAGGTTTTATGATATGGGTGTAGATAAAATATTATGACCAAATAATGTTATTTTTATTTCTACTTACGTACTCGGCGGATATCTGAAACAAACAATATTTATGAATATTTAAGGTACATATACATTAGCTACCATAAAGAGAGTCGGTGGCCTAATGGCTAAGGTTGTCAACTCGTGATCGTGAGGTTTGGGTTCTCAACCAAGCAGTTGCCATGTATGCCATGAGTTTTTCTAACTTATGTACACATTATCTACCTGCGAATTGAGGTAACCGATGCTCTTACGGTGAGGGAAAACATCATGAGGAAACCTGCACACTTGGGTAACTAAATGTTTGAAATGATCCAATTGGTCTGGTTCCCTGACACAAGGGTACGGAGGTCAGTCGGCAGTCGCCCACTGTAATAACCCGTTTTGCCGAATCTGGGATCATGGTAAAAGCGTACCCGGAATTAGAGACGGGAAAAAGCGCTAGGAAGAGAGAGATACATTAGATAAGTACCTTATTTAAAAACAATAGCAGTAGGAGACATCGTTTTGGGTCGGATCTAACACTAAACCTGTCTTTCAATATTTCATTAGAGCTTTAAGATCGTTTAGTCCATGTAACGATCCGTGCCAATCTATGATGGCTCAGTTTGTGTCTTAGGCTATAAAGAGAACCTACTCATGTGTGATTCTCTAATTTGCCAGGCACGACCACCAATCCCACATTCAATCCATTGGCACAAACCGGTTTTCTTTTTCTATGTAGCAGGCGAGTCTTCGTCGTCACGAAGCTCTGGGGTGTTAATCTCTTAAATAACACTTCGTCAACAAACTCACTGGCAAGCCTAAATTGACCCGGCAGTGCGTATAAACTTCATGTTCGACGGTGTCTGCGGCCTTGGTCAGTTAAGTTGTGCACAGCGAAACGACTCAAACTTTGTTATTTAATCATTGTATATTCCGTTATCCTAAAACATCTAACAAACTGATACAAACTGCCTTAAACCGAGCCTACGACAGGACCTAAGCTAGCTCCTAGCGCCATTAGTCAAAATTACACAACTCTGCTATCGCTCCCTGGGCAGAAATTGACAAACTTCACAAGGGTACAGGAAACTCCTTCAGCATCTGCCTCAAGGGACCGACTGAAGCGGACTTGGTGGTTATACTGTGCAAATATGTATGAGACTTGAAGCACAGCCAGTAAACACGACGTTTTTTGTGAAGCTTGTAAAAAGTCTTATGGCGAGAGATGTAAACTATTACCGGTTTACATAAGAACCCCTTTTATCGCGAGCTATAAAAACCGATAGGCGAAAATAAGTTGGTGTGAATAAGTAATTAGGGAATCTACTCACACATGTTTGTCATTAAAGTAAACTTCTATACGTGAACAATTTTGTGACTAATTTTGCATATCTTAAAAAAACCGGCAAAGTACAAGTCGGACTCGCGCACGAAGGGGTCGAAAAAACACGTTTGTTGTATGGGAGCCCCTCTTAAATATTTGTTCTATTTTAACTTATTATTTATTTTTAAAGTGAATATATAACTAAATATTCTGTGAATATTTCAAGCATCTACCTGTTGCCGTTATGAATATCGAGCATAAACGAGCATAAAAAATCACGTTTGTTGTATGGGAGCCCCCCTTAAATATTTATTTTATTCTGTTTATTAGTATTTGTTGTTATACATCATCTGTGAAATTTTCAACTGTCTAACTATCACGGTTCATGAGATACAGCCTGGTGACAGACGGACGGACGGACAGACGGACAGACGGACAGCGGAGCCTTAGTAATAGGGCCCATTTTTACCCTTTGGTTACGGAACCCTAAAAACAATAATGATTTTTGGAACAGCTAAAACGCTATCGCTCATCCATTTCATCGCAAACTTGTCCAAGCAAATAGCCTTGTGACCCTCTTTGCGTAACAAAACAATATTTTAATTATTTCCGACTATTATTGGCGAAGTTAGTCTATTTATGATTATGAAGTTCACGAGGTTGCAAATTAAGAGTTCATTATGAGGGGACACTAATGACAAAGTTAAGAATGACCTCGTAAATCACAATATTATATCATTCGTGTTTCAAACGCAACTCTACCCTTCCAAGCAACACTGGTGTACACTTAAAGGAGATTGCTTTGAATGTACGGGTGCATATGAGATCAAATGTCTGTGTGAACTAGTGATGGGTACGCGATAAGTTACGAAAGTGAAACTTTCGTTTAAATTTCATTTAAGTTTCGATAAGTTTCTTTAATTTTCAGAAGTTTTCGGGTACGTGACGTGAACTTAAACTGTTATTTACATGAGTAAACAGAGTGAAAATTAATAAGTATAACTCACATCGCTAGAGGGTCTTAAATTGAAGCACAATAAACAAAAATCTGGTAAAAAGGGTGCGGATACCCAACCAACCATAAAATTATGTAAGTTGTTTATCTAGCAAATCGAAAACTTATTTAGGGTACCTAGCATAAGGGTTGTAAAAAGTAAAGGCTTGGCATAGACGGTGAGCCGGCTCCCGTTTACGAGTTTGGGACATTTAAATTGTATATTAGCCTTCTTGTCTCCGAACTTTGAGGGCCAGGATACGGGAAAATAAAAACTTTACAAGGGATCAGATTGCATTTTAGGGAATTGCGTGGAAATCGGAAAAGTGTAGCGTTAGATATGGAATAGGTTAAAGTATTGTTGGAAACTGCTCTGGGTTAATGGTTTGTGAGAGTGGCAAATATGCCATAACAATGCTGTTGTTTTGTCACCTGATTTTTAGGTTTTATTACGTCTGTGTTATTGTTCTCGTCAATGAAACAAAACAAGAGATCGGTAAATTAAAATTTAAACTTTACGTACCAGTAAACAACTTACTATATGTATTTTTGTCACGACGGTCGCTTTGTCATAGTCTGAGGCTGGTTGTACAAATCGAAATCCCGACTATCTCTTATATTTGATGTGACGTGCAGCTCTGTGCACACCTAGAGTTGATTTGGCCCCACTTGGCAACACACTGTAAACAGAACTAAAAGCGTATTTCACGGCCCGACCCAGTTGGAGAAATATTGCGAGGAATATCGGGACTAGTTGTGCTGCAAACAGGATATTGGAGAGAGAATGGTAATGGTAAAAGTTGCCGATTAAAAATGGTGTCTTTAAATAAATACAAAAGTTTGGATAACTGTTGGCAGAATAATAATTTCTCCGAACAGTAAACAAAGCCCGTCGACTTTTTAGCATTGTCATAAACCTATTCTTACCTAACCTACCTGACAGTTATATAAGATCTGAAAAGAAAAGGCTTCAGCAAAACATGGAATTCCGTGAAATGATAATTCCGCCAAACGTAAACGTTAGTAAAAATTAATTAATAATAATAATAATATAATAATAACTTTAAGTTTAAATCTGGCGGATTACTTTGCTAGTCTATTCATAATACTAATGTAACTCATTAGTCACTATTAGTACAAGCTTTTACGCTCTTCCAAGGCTTTACATTCTTATTACTTTCTTCAGTAATAACTAGCTCTATTTAGACTTTATATAGCCAGGCTTTTTATAATCTCGACCCTACTTAAACCTTTCTCCATCTAAAAATTGACCTCACAGAAAATTTCAAATTGGGAGCTGAAGCACTCTCAAGACGTCGAACCGGCGATGACAGGCCGGATATGCCGTCACCGCGGGCGGAAACAGGCTGCCCTTAAACGTCGAAGGTCCTTAAACGCCCTGCGGGTCTCTAATGGCGGGGCACTACATTATAGTAACCTTTTGGAGGAAAGTTAATGGTGCTCCGTTAGGGGCATACGGTCAGACAGAATGGCAAACAAGTTGACATAACTTTCGTGGTTTATTTTGGAGAAATATATCTATTTATATACATATATCAAAACGAATGTATCTTTGTATTTCCTGTATGCGTTCGTATATCATTCATCTGACTGCGATGAAACTTTGGTGAGTTGTGGTGCGCATACGTCCGTGGCGGATTGTAAGTAAGTAAGTAAGTAAGTAAGTAAGTAAGTAAGTAATGATTTATTGAGAAACAAAGTACAAGATTACATTATATACAGGCATTGTCCAGTGGATCCCAAACTAGGCTGAGACTGTATCTTATCTGTATCTTGTTGTTTGTGACAAATGGCAATGCTCTATAAATCTCAGTAATCAGCAATAGGGATCCAGTATTTTTAAACCTCATTCAACTTTCATTCTAGATGCTTGTTGAACATATTTTTTATAAACTAATATTAGGCTCAACATTTTGTTCGGTACTGTTTAACACTAACACGGCCAGATGTCAACAAAACTGGTGATTTTTTACTTATACTCACAAAAAAGGCAAACACAAGATTTTCAGATCGGCTCTTAAACAGTTCAGCAATTCATTGAATAAACATGAATAATAATAATAATAAATCAGGGGACAATCATTACACAAATCGATCGAGTCCCGAAGTAGGCTGCTCTAAAGACTTGTGTTATGGGTACTAGACGACGACATACATACTTATTTAGAGAAATAAATACTTAAATACATAGGGAACATCCAAGACTCAGGAACAAACATTCGTGCTTATCACACAAATATTTGCCTGTAACGGGGATCGAACCCGGGACGCTAGCTTCGGAGGCAGGGTCACTACCAACTAGGCTAACCGCGTCGACAAATACATTATGATCAATACAAATACAATTTCTTGAAAAGTCCGACACTCTACCCCGCCCTGTTTCTCTCCCAAGAAACGCACAAAGAAAACCTTGTGGACCTTCTTCCCACTCTTCCATGATTAATTCAGCACTAAACAGCGTTGTTAGTGGTTTTAATGGCGTTTTAAATGTCCATGCTAATGCGTCACTCAAGTAATTTGCTAAAAAGTTTAACAAGTATCATTTAATTGCCAACATTACAAAGGATATCTTATAAAGCTTTTGGTTATATGCATATTGGATCTAAATGGAAACGATGTGCCTTGAATTTAGATTGCCTAAACTTATAAGAAACGTCAAAATCGAGTTTGACGTATCTTATTTCAAGTTTAACGACTTTTAAATTTAACGAACAAACTTTTAAATTGGCCACATTATTTATAAAATAGCATGCACTCACTCACTCTGCGTAATAAGCGAATTTCAGGAACTAATATAAAGGCCACAAAATTTAAATTTTGATGGTTCGTTCTTTTAGGGTGTAGACTGTAGACAGGCATTCTCTAAGAGAGGATTTTACAAAATTCCACCCCTGAAGGGGTGAAATACGGGTTCAAAGTTTGTATGGGAAACACCGCGGGATTAGCCAGTGCGCAAACTCATACCTTTAAAGAAGTAGTTTGGAGTTACAAAATCCATGAGTTAGCAATAAAAATAAGAAGAAAGAAAAGTTAGGTACAGATTTCCTCAGGTGCAAACAGGGTACAAATAGCACAGATTACTAATAAGTAAGGGCCTGGGGCCCAATTCTCGGTGCAAACGAGAATTGGGGGCCTGTACTAATAATATGATATTTGACTTTGATCTTGAGAGATAGAATTTTTTTAGGTTCGTTATTTTCGTCTGAGAACTGTCAACTGTCAGTTATTCCTGAATTTTGACAGTTCAAGAGTTCACTGGACTCCACAGAAAAGTTGGTAGACCTTATGCAAGATGCATAAAAGTGTCTTTTTTATACAAGGTGTATAAAAGTTTACACGCACACTTTTCAAAGTGACGTTAATTTTAAATAGTCGCGATGTAACTTTTATTTAATTATAAAGCAGTCAATTTAGAGATTTCCACAAATATATAAAAATAACCTAGAAATCCAGGAGAGTATGCAGCATTGGGCGAAGCTGTGGCAGCTATGACTGGTACATAAAAAGTTCCTGATGAAAAAAATCTAAGTATGCACTTCCTTTTCTCACGTGTATTTATTATAACGTTTGCTTTAACGACACTTACTTACTTACTTACTTATGCACCAAACCAAGGAGAAACGCTGACTTTATTTTTTGGCATCAGTCTGTACATAAAGCCTTATCCAAACCGATGCGTGTCACGCGTAAATCATGACCAGGGCCAAGTACACGTAGTACAACAATATCTTAGTGTCCCTCAACCCTTTTGCGAAATCATGAAATTTTATACCCCCATTTTTCTTGCGGGCCGCCGAAGGGTGTATCCGATGATATTATTTATTTAATACGATCAGGACTACCAACATGAGCCGAACTTATTGGCATTTTGAGTTATCTCGAATGAAAATCTTTGGGAAACAATGAAAGGGGAAAAAGGGGCAATGGTGTGCCGAATATCGTCACAAAAATGTCACTTTTAGGGTTCCGAGCCTCAAAAGGAAAAAGGGGAACCTTCATTTATAGGATCACTCGTGTGTCTATCTGTCTGGCCGTCTGTCACAGCCAATTTGCTCCGAAACTACTGGACCGCTTGAGTTGAAATTTGGTACACATTATGTAAGTCGGTGACTGCAACACGGACGTCTAATGTAAATAAATGAATTTTAAACATGGGGGCCCACTTTTGGGGGGTACCTAAATTAGAAATTGATTTAAAAAATGTAAACTGTATCGTGTGACATATCAAATGTAAGGGAGCATTGTAAGAATTTCAAATAGGTATATATTTATTTTTATTTTAAGATAAGTTATTTAGGAAAATAGGCGATAATTTACTACTGAGCCTAAATTTTTGAAAACAATACAGAGAATAGTTCTTTACCTAAATATGAATTATTTTATTTATTGTTACTTTGGTAAATATTAATACTGAATGTCTGGAGTTAACTCCATTAAAAAGCCCTTTAAAAGTGACAGTGGCACTAAACGGATTTTTTTCCGTTTTGTGCCATCGATGGCAGATCCAGTGGCATAAAACGGAATAAATATTAGATTACAGGAAAACCTATAAAAAGTCTATGGTATTACAAGTAACATGAAATTTCATATAATCACGGAACTCTCTCCACGCGAGTTTAACTCACACTTGTCCCGTTTTTCAAAAAAGAATACTTTCTTTACTGTTTTACGTCTGGAAGAGTACGTTCCTTTTCATAATTTCCGCTTCAACATGCCCATTAGAATACAAAAGATAACGATCATGCAGCTCTTCGTTATCCCTAACCTACTCATGTCGCGAAGAAATTGGTCATAATGGCCGTCATTCTCGCAACTTATGTTTTTTGTCATTTGAGGAAACTCGGGGATGTTACTCATTTCTCTGTGAATAGCTTCAATCAAGGGCCCTTTCATCTGCGCTGCAACAAACATCCAATCTTGATCGTTCATTGGTCAAACGACATGTGATGGGCTGATTATCATTTGCCTTGAAAGACCTTGGAACGATCCAGACTTTCCTTTTCTAACCAGTGTAACCTTCAACGACGGAATTACGAGAATTATTTCGGCGTACAGATATATATAAGCTCATCCGGGTGCAATAATTTTGTACGGCGTCGCATTGCTCACGTTTATGTCGCTTTTACTTCGGACCTGCACCACGTGATCACGTGCAGACGCCCAGCTGTGGGCTGGACAGCGTAATTGGTTATTGAAAAATGAAGCCCTCAATTTATATTGGGTTTATTGAAGAAAATGTGTTTTGAGCGAATGAAAACTTTTAAGATTATGTTTTACGTTGATTCACTACTCAATACTTTACGAGCTTATTACTTTGGTTGCGAGTTTATCCTATTGCTTTATATTTTTTTTTATTATAAACAATACATAAAATTACAAGGTAAAGCAATTTTTTTTAAATATAGAAATTAAACAATTTTAATGTCTTTTTCTTTAAAAAGAGCTTTTATTAAATACGCAATACTAAATAAATTATTATTTAATTCAAGATTGCCCACACTTATTCTAATTCTCATAAACAATAAGTACAGGGAAAGCAGTCCTGTAAAATTTAGTATGGGGAAACAGAAAAAAATCAGTAACTACAATTCCATACAAAATTGGTTATTTTGCATTCCCTATACTTCGTTTTATTTAGGATGAGAAAGATCTTGACAGAAGTAAGCGTAAAGCCTCTAATTGAAGACGTTTTACGAGAATATTTCGGAGTAAATGGTAAACTATTAAACATATATTTCCACTGATTCCGTCATACTAACGTAAAACGTGTTCAATAAGAACCTTTACGCTTACTTCTGTCAAGATCTTTCTCATCCTAAATAAAATGAAGTATAGCCACTACTCATTGTAGCGAACAAGGTAAGTGCTCTGCAGCCCTAGCGGGGATAACTTAACCCCGCCTAATCTCTCTATCTCTTTCGCTAGTGTGAGCGAGACGCACTTATCCTCCTGTCAACCTTGTTAGGGCCAATGATTAAGGGAAACTCAAGCCCGTGTATCAAACTCGACTCACACTTATTTAAATTTTTGCCAACTTAAAAAGACACCTTTAAAATAAACGCAAGAAACAATCAAACAAAGAGCCAGTTATAACATAACCGCATTTACACGAGCAGGCATTAAATGCTGTTTATCTGCAGCCGCTGCCAGGCTCTAGTTGACCTAAATGCAAACTGCAGCAAGCACCAACGATAATATTTTTACTTACTTCCCGAACATTCTGTGGCACAGTGTTTGGAATTTCTAGCAATTTACCGGTTAATGTTGACGTTATGGTAAACGCTACTGTACTGTACGGTCATAGTATAAAGAGGGGAAGCAAGCTATCTCCGGCACAATCCGCGATATAATTGCCTACTGTCTCAGGGTTGTCTCTGTTCAATAGGTAATCTGAACAGAGACAATTCTGGAATCGATGAATTATTAAGACACCCAAACACACAGCAATACGTTCTCCTGCGATTATCACACATTTTTCATTCATTTAGCGGTGCCGAAAAGCCGTGACGCGCGAACCTCGTGCACCGTGTTCGCCCCGACTGGCGCACTGAGAAACGGGTCGAGATTTTATTTAAGTATGCGTGCGGCGACGCAAAAATACTTTGGCGCACACATACAAGCCGCGCGCGGTGCGTTTGTATGAAGATAACTTACTTCCCCTCTCTTTATACTATGGTACGGTGTTAAGAAAATCTCGCTTGCTATGAATGCCATCGTGTTGATTTCTTTGTTAGAAACAGTTGTATTCACACCGAATCCGTTATAAATGTATGTAGCTACGTTATTGTCTAATCCTCATCCCTCATTTCGTCTCTCATTACGACCGACAATCATAAATTGAGCCTCGCTCGTAGACATTATGCGGAGTTACGTACCTACAACCGTGGCAGATTGCGTCGGAAAACGACCAAGATCCAAGACACGCATGAACATATAGTTTATATGCACTGAAAGGTCAAGTTAGGCTCGCCGGTGAGTTCATGAACGAAGTTTTATTTAAAAGAGAATCACACCCCTGACCTGATCGATTAAATTAAACGCTGATAAATTTATTAAAAGAGGGATACATTTAGACGAACCGAAGGAAGTAAGCCAGGATAGTGGCGTTTTGTGGTCTCTGCTTACCCTCAAGACAAGCGTGAGTTAATTGCATGCATGACATCATTAGGTATATCTTATAACCTACTTTTAGCGCACATCTTGTATCTATGTATACCTATGTAATTGGTTTCTTTGAAACGGCTCTAATGATTTGAAATTTTGTATTTAGATAACATTTTACTTTCCAAGTTTATCTAGATAGGTGTCATCCCTGAGAAAAAAACAAAGATCCTCGGTTGCCCAGGTATTGTAATTGAAGTTTCGTAGCTCTGAAACATGTTTCATGTTGATAAAAGTACGTAAGTACCTAATGTTCGCTGAAGCTGACTTTTTGTTTGAGTTTCCCTAGAAATTAACGGAGGTGCCGAAAGATACGCAACTGCTTCAAAGTTAGGAATAATAGTTTGTGTTTGCAGTTGGGTACACTGGGGACGATGGAAATTGGGGGATGTAACATCAACAATAGTTACTTAAGATATGAATTTGGTGAGATGTTGCTTTTGTTCATAGTGTTATTGATACATACTTACAAATATGATACTTAACCATACGTCAACATGGAGCGACATGGTACTATGTTGTGTAGATATTTGTGACGCTCATGAACTGTACTATTACAAGTACAGCAATCGCACGACAACTAGCATCGCATATAAAATAAATCGACTTCAGATCTAACTAGATCTAGATCATAACTACATTTCAACAATAGGTACATTTTCCCTAGTGAATACAACACACTAAAACCACTTCAATTGAAAAAAAAAATTGTATAACGAAATACAGTAATACATTGATGACTGCCCGGTCGAACTCAAATCCAAGATGTAAGTACATAATTATATAAGTTGGATTAAACAGACAAATTCCCCTTTTTTAAGTCGGTTTGAAAGTTTCTAGAACGGAAACCAACTCGAGGAGGGCATTTAAAAACATTTCATTCTCAAATTTAATTCTTTACAGTTCGTATTATTTCCAAATATTCACGAAAAATACGACATATAATCACGCTATCAGACGCCACGTCCATCTGACGCGCTATCAGCCGTCAGCGTCAGCGACGCGGCCTATCTTTGACCTGCCATGCCTGGGCCAGCCCTTGGTTTTTGGAAACACACGGAACTGAGTTTCAAACTTGTTTATAAGAAATAAAAGTATAGTATACATTTCTTGTTACGTTCATCATATAAATTTTCCATGTTATTATGCAGCACTGAGAATCGGCCGCGACATCAGCTACTGCGGAAGTTTAAAAATAACTAAAATTAATAACTTCATATAGTCTCCTGTATTCATGCAAATAAATCGCATCTCTTATACTGGTGTAAACTGTTTAAAAAAAATGGTTAGCTTAGGATCAAAACGACTGAATCTACTGACTTACAAACTTCTTACTTATAAACTTAAATTGGAAACCGTAAGAAATAATTCCACTCTTGTTTAACACATACACGAACAGACACGTTTATTATAATGTCGCGTATGTCGCCATGTCGAGGTAAAGCGCTATATTGTCCGCGTTATATCCAAAGCCGTATGTCGACAACCCTGCGGATTTGGAGCAAATAGGAAAATACTGTAAAGGAATTGTACGAAATCTCAGAACATCCCTAAAAAAAGAGATAGTTATCAAGGTATTGTTATATATCCAAGTATTACACGTGCAACTGGCGAGCTTTTTAGCTCTTCTCCAAAATATAGAAAGAAAAACATTCATTCAGTAACAGAAGACACAGAGTCATATAAAGTACGAAAACAAAATGGTGTGTTCTCGCGGAAGTGAATGGGACATTGGCTCAACATAATGCTAAAATGTCAGAACATTAACAGCCACATACCTACATTATATTTTAAACACAGAACTTGGAATTAATAGTAAAGCACGAAACTGCAGCTAAACTGAATTAGAAGAATACTGAAGACTTTTTGTGATGCAAGCCAGAAATACCAAACGCAATTAGCAAGTGAAAGAAATGAACACGACAAAAAGTAATGGTAGGAATTCATGATAAATCTAATCTGAAATTTAAACACACTTTCGGCTACAATAATTACATAAACCAACTCTCAGCTACACTTTTAACGAAGTAATTAACGATGTTTTCCTTCCCGTAAACCCCCAGTCTGTAATAAAAACACAGCAATCATTTAACAAGGGAAACCCTTTTAATTCATCCAACGTAACAGAAACTTATTTGGAAAAATTCGCATCACCCTCAAATTTGGTCCGCACGTTCCGAGATTTCGGATTCGAAAAACCCCTCTAATATATTGAGAGGAAAGTTAAGTAAATAAAGCTGAGAATTGCGAATGAAATTGCTCTAGAAATTTATCGTCGTGAAGAAAAAATCGGTCGTTTACCGTCATTCTAATTTAGAGAAAGAAACAGCGCCGAGGATCTCTGTATACGAAATCAGGCTAAAAGAGACTATTTCCTTTAAAAGAATGTGCTGCATGTACCTTTTAAATAGTTTGTTTAAAAAATGCGCGAGCAATGTTATGATGCATAAAGAAAATAGTACTTCTAACTGTCGTCACTCAGCCGCCCAGGACGTCTATTCGACATTGCTTAAGCGATGTCGAAAATGAAGGCGGTCGCATTCGCCGATATCGCTTAGACAATGTCGAATACCGGCTCTAGACCAGGAGGTAAAGCGTATTTTAATCCAAGTAGTAAGTTAAACAAATATGTTAGGCGCCAAACTTCAGTGCAACAGAGTGGTCTCCATCAACAAGCTGTCAACGTATACATACCTAAACGTCACTTTAATCAAAGATTTGCCTTTATAAGTTCGGCCAATAGCTTAACGTAAAGTTCACAAAGGAACAAACGTACTATTCTGACTTATTCTAAATTCAACATAGCAATAACTTTGTTTGCGATGCGTTAAAAATTTAAAAACTAAAACCCGATTGGCGTAAAAGTAGTATTTTCTAATTTTGTTCCTACTAAGACGCACCCTTATAATTATTATAAAGCCACTCGCACGTCGTTCAGGAGCTACAGAGGATCGTCCAATTTCTGGTCACATACATACAGACACAGACTGTTAAACTCAATACCCTCCTTTTGGCTTCGCGCAGTCGGATAAAAAAGCATCTTATCATTCCGATGAGCATCTATCAACCGTCAAAAACCCTGCAAATTTCTTTACGAGAAGGCAAACTACGATTTCATCCTCGCCATAAAAAACTGTGACCTGTCCTGCACAAAGCGGCCAGATAAGGGGGTGTATCTTCAGTATTACGGTTGGATCGCAGACGATGATAAAATATCATCGAGACGGGCAAACAGGCAAACTAACACTCGTAAACTTGCCCTACACGGTATGTGGGCTATGGGGGCTCAATGCAGACGAGCGCTTCAGACTCGCATTCAAGGATTGGAACCGGTTTTGAAATAGTGGTTTATATCGTTCATAAAATCGGTTTAAAATCGTTCATCAATAGACCGGTTAGTTAAGGGAATGGTGAAAACTAACCGAAATTATATTAGTCACCAATTAAAATATAATACGAAGGTTAATGACTTCCGGTAATGGATTTTAGAAGCGAACTCGTTGGCGTAGTGCGAGAGCCCGAAGTGTGAAATGCAACTTGCAACGTAATGTTTAAAAAGGACGAAATTTGTATAAACCAGTTTTTCAATTAATCGAGTAAAATAACGGTAACCGCAACCGAAACCGGTTTCCGAGCCCTGGATGCATGAATTACACTTTCGACTGAGACTTTCACTGCCTTTGAAATTGTATTAGAGTCTAGCCGCTAAGCAGGAACCGCATTAACGGCAAATATAAGCATATTTGTGACAGTCTCATTATTTTTGCTTATAGCTAAGACACCGTTTTGTATCGGAAAGCATTATATCCCTAAGCATGGGGATAATTATAGAAGACCTATATCCTACAGTTAAAGTCCTTTCGCAAACAGTTTTAGATCAATGCACGTATACTGAGTATTTGAAAGGTCAAAAGACCCGGCATTTCAGAACTCAACCGCCGGTCTGCCGCGTTTTTTACAGCCTTTATCATTACGCATTCTGACTCCCGCCCATCAGGCCGGGACCCCTATAAATAAGCTACGGGGCCTCCAGATTGCCGGGTTATAAATGAAAGGGTGCAGGAAATTAGGGTTTTTTACAGCGCTACTGAAGGCGCGTCGCCGTCGCCGTAAACAATTTTTAATACCGTGCAAACGGTTGATCGAGGTGATGGAGCGGTTCGCCTTAACTTCAGGAGATACGGTGATATCCATTGACAATAAGGTACCTTTAAATATGATGTTGACGATATATTATTTATTCAAACAATAAATCGACTCATACCAAACCACGCCAAGTAAAGCATTGGAGCCAATTCAAAACGGTGTTCGCTAAATTTAAAATTCACTCAGTTGAAAATAAGAAACGTCAAACTTGATTTTGACAGCATTTGACATTAATTGAGTTTGACATTTCCCATTTTAAGTTTAGGAAAATTTTAATTTAAGGAGACTGTTTCAAATTGGACCTATTCTACGCCAAAAAACAGATTAAGGCGTATAGCGGAACTCATATAACTTTTATATTTAACCAAGAATTGTTATCAACAGAGATAACTTTGAACAGTCGGGTTTAAACGGCTTTAAATATAACTTTCCAAAATTGTTATACCACCATATATTTATATTAATAAGTTCATTTACCTATCTCATCCCCCTTTGACCTTTCCACCAATTAGTATTCAAACATTTAAGTTACCAGTGTTCATAGTTAACCCGGTTGACTGTACACTTTACATAATATACAATGCTATGATGACGCCTGTCAAACATACTTATATCCTCGTGTGGGGTCCATGGGTGATTAAAGTTCCCCAATTATGAAGTCGCGGTAACTGCCGTACCCAACGCGAGTTTAAATTTGCACGTGGACGCGTCACCGGAATTAACTTATAAATTATGCTGTTCTAGATGTGATGTATACACCAACTCTTATTTTGGGTAACCGAACCATATTCAGCTTCAATTTGAGCCCATAATTCAATACTGCAAATTGGCACTAATTAATTGTTGAATTTATTCTAAAACTGTTACGATTACGATTTTTGTCAGGTATTCCTAAAATTTCCCGACCGGTCCTTCAAAGGCCGTTGCTCCAAATACAAATATTAAAATATGTAGTTCATCGTCCTGTGAAAATTAAGGATACAACTCATAAAATTTTCCCGTATATCTCGATGGAAATAGTCTTTAGTAATTAACTTGGGGACGCGATTAACAGATGGGACGGTCTCGAAAAGTAACATTAATAGAATCAGTGTCCCGTGGAAGAATGACTTGTTAATGCAGATATAGAAAGATAGATGGATAATTAATCAGATTAAAACTTTCGTGAGACATTGGACGTGATGGATAATTGATTATTTTAGTAAGTATTCAATAAGGGTTCTCTGGATATACTTCTCTCGCAGCGATAACGATTTGCCTGAGAACGGTGCGGACGGTTGTGTTGTGAAACGATACTTTGAAAATTTCTTAATGTTATGAGCATTTATTGGAGTGCAATGTGGTTCTCCTAGTTGTTTAACGTGCGGCCTATCGAGCAGTGTTACGGGTTCAAATCCCGGCACCTCTGAGATTTTGAGATGTAATGTGCGGAATTGAGTTTGATATTTCCCATGAGCATTTCGGCGAACGAAAAATACGCATACATCTGAGAAGCAGCTCAAAGAAGTTCGAAGTCCCCAATATGTTGCCAGTTATGATGATGAATTTAAAAATAAAGTTTTTGCTTGATCCAATGAATCACTAACGTAAAACGAAAACTTCTCTTGCTCTAGAACTCCTTATATAGATCAACTACATATTTTTTAGATTATAACAATTACTTATTTAATATCTTTATCACCCTGTAATATGACCATAGCAAACATCCTGTACGAGCCGACTTAGTTAATAATGAATTAATTAATGCAACGCGCGCGCCGCGAGGATGCAAGTTCGAGACGAAGCAACTTGGCCCTCCAGACGACAAACTACTCCACTCATCATATATTAATGGCAGGGTTGCCAACTCTTCAAAGAGATACATATAATTTTTAATGTCAATTACCTGACAAACGAGCTGACGGCCCACCTGATGGAAAGTGGTCACCGCCGCCCATGGACATCTGCAACACCAGAGGTGCTGCCAATGCGTTGCCAGTCTAGGGAGGATGGGGAATGGGGATGGGATAGGGATGAGGGAACAGGCTTCCGGAACTCGTCACTCACCGTACGAAACGCAATAGCAAGCTATTACTTTACGCCGAAATTCTGTGAGAGTGTGGTACTATCTCGGTCGAGCCGGCCCATTCGAACACTAACCATCTAGTGAGGATTACCACTACTATACCCCTAAAAGAAGGCGAAAAACCCCTAAATCACTAATAACCGTCTTTTTGTACGCTCCCTTTACCACAGACCGATAACCCATACCATACCATACCCCTGTCAGTGTGATCAGTACGTAAAATATATTAGATATATAGTACGTAGATATTCTGAAAAAGCACGGATTTCTTCGCGAACTTGCACGAAAGTTACAACGTGTTGTAACTTTTCGAGCTTATCATCAACATCAACTACGTTTATAAACAATTAAATTTAGTTAGCCTTAACTTTAGTTTACACTGATTATATTTCTATACTGGTTAAGCAACGTTCCTTCCTAAGGTGGTTAGGTGTAATTTAATATTTGTAAAGGTCTCTCAGACTAATCGAAACGACGAATCGTTAGTGTATGGTAATATCGTTAACGATTTTCCATACCATACGCCAACGATGTGTTGTTGTGATCAGTCTCAAACGACGGATCATGAAGATCAATCGTTCCGTAAATGGGGCGCCTATAGGTTGACCGCTTAAATGAGTCGTCGCCCGCGCGACACAGGGGCGCGGGGGCAGGACGACAAAGGGGCCTGAGAGATGTGCGGGCGGCGTGAAATGAATGAAAACAAAAATGCGCCTGCCGCTCGCACCTCCAAAACTCCACTGTTCCAAATTTAATCTCATTACGATACTAAAATCGATACTGTAATAACATTACAGAACTGGTTTTACCTAATTGATTGTCATAATGCTGGTTGATGTCATTATGGAGGTTTTATGATATGGGTGTAGATAAACTTTATTTTCGAATTCATCATCATCATTGGCCTATATACGTGCCACTAGTGCTCAGACGAGCCTGCTCATTATGAGAGACACTAGGCAATAGTCCCCACGACGGTCCAGGGCATATTGGGGACTTCGCAAATCTTTGAGCTACTTCCCAGATGTATACGTATTTTTCGTTCACCGAAATGCTTATGTAAATATGAAACTAAATTCCGCACATCCCATCTGAAAATCTCAGAGGTGCCGGGATTTAAACCCGCAACACTGCTCGATAAGCCGCAGGTTAAACCACCAGAGAACTACATTGCACTCCAATAAATCATAACAGTAAGAAATTGTCAAAGTATCATGTCGCAATAGAACCGTCCGCACCGTTCTCGGGCAAATATTTATCGTTGCGAGAGAAGTATATCCAGAAAACCCTTATTGAATACGTACTAAATTAATCAATTATCTATCTATCTTTCTATATCCGCATTAACAAGTAATTCTTCCACGGGACACTGATTCTATTAATGTTACTTTTCGAGACCGTCCCATCTGTTAATCGCGTCCCCAAGTTAATTACTAAAGACTATTTCCATCGAGATATACGGGAAAAATTTATGAGTTGTATCCTTAATTTTCACAGGACGATGAACTAGGCCTGAGAGATGTGCGGGCGGCGTGAAATGAATGAAAACAAAAATGCGCCTGCCGCTCGCACCTCTCTCGGTCCCCTTTGTCGCTTGCCCCCGCGCCCCTGTGCCGCGCGGGCGAAGACTCATTTAAGCGGTCAACCTATTACTCTATTTGTGAACACTGTTTGCCACTGAAAAATTGCATCTTGAAATAGTTTATAAGACCGTTAGTGTTTCTAATAATTAATTAAATAATAATAAAAAAATAAACAAGAGAGCACATTCCGCGCAACCGATTTGTATTAATTTATGATTTTCACAATATCATGGCACAACAGGTACGGATACAGTGAATGCATTCATAGAACTCCATGAATACTCAACTAAATAGCTCTTATTAGTCATCACATACTCCTCTGCTACACTGGGAGTGAAGAAATAGCATAGAATGCGTGCAAATGCTTATCATCCTGGCATGTCGTTAAAGTCTCCAACATGGTGGACTATCTGTATCGGCGATGGGCTGATCGCCTGTGACCATACGGTTCATCATACCATCTTAGGACTAATTAATCGAACGTGGCCACAAGTAGTCTTCTGGCTCTGCCCACCCCATTAGGGATTTCGGGCGTGATGCTATGTATGTGTATGTAGTCATCACATCAGGTACGACTAAAACTAAACGAATAAGGCAAACAAAACAAAACACCGCTTAACGTGTAGCTGATGAAATCTTCAAACGATATTGAAGTCCACATAATCTAAGAAACAAATTTAATACCGCCGGTTGCCACAAAGCGATATTTACAAACGATCCAATTTTCATATCAGCTGAACACATCACAGTCAATATCGTCCAATCTTCCATATTACATTAGCAGCCATAACACGAACGAACAGCGTTGCAAAGTAAATTCAATAAGACTGCATCCTGCGATCCGGACCACATTGCAACCTGCAGAGCTGCAGGTGCAAGGGTAAGCCATGAAAGCGAAATTGCTGTTTCGTGCGACTCTAAACAATGGTAAGCGAGATTGTGGATTCGCGGGGTAAGTGAAAGCGAAAGATTGGATTGCGGATTAATAATATTCAAACAGGTGACTTTAGACGTGCATATAAGTTAGAATCCCTACTAATATTATAAATGCGAGTGTGTGTTTGTTGTTCTTTCCCTCTGTCACGCAGCAACCGAACAAAGAATAGACATATTATTTTTGGCATAGAGATAGTTTATCGGCCGGAGAATGACAAAGGATAGTTTTATCCTGGAAAAATGCAGTTACCTAGGGAATAGTGACAAACGAATACCACGCTGACGAAGTCGCGGGCAAACGCTAGTATAGTTATCAGTTGGGTAACTGTTAACGTGTAGTAACTCTCAAAGTAAGAGATGACACTAATATTGTAAAGGCGAAAAGTTTTGAGTGTGATTTAGTATGTTTGTCAGTCCTTCACGCTTCAATGGCTGGACCGATTTAGATGAAATTTGGAATGGAGATCGCTTACGATACTTTTCATTGCACTCCTACGCGAACAAAGTTGCATTTCTTTTTCGATTAACGAGTTATTAGTGTGCGTTTTTTTTCCCCTAATGTATTATTCAGGAAATTTTATCAATAGTATTCTTAGGTGAGGGTTTCTTTGTTTTATAACTGATCTGAATGGCAATCGTTTCTTTGAAGGTGGATTTATGCGAAATGATGAATGCGCCAGAAATGAATTGTAACGTATGGCGTCGTAACTAATATTTCATTCGCTTATCCAGGCGCGGTCGCAGCCTGAAAGGGGGGGTCACTAATAATAAAATATGTCGAGTAAATTAAACTTGATTTTTCTATTTGACGTGTACGATTTTGGGGGGGTCATGTCCCCTGTAAACCCCCCCCCCCCCCCCCCCCCTGGGACCGCGCATGCGCTTATCGTCACTATCAGCTATTTGAAATTAAATAGTTCTTAAGGAGTAGCAACAGAAAACACTTCTCGTCCAAACCATTTGCGATAAAACAGTAAAAGAAACGAAAAACTCTAAATAAACGAAGTCGTTGAACAAAACGAAAACGGGAGCATCAATATTCTTCAATTTCCACATCGGAACATCTGAAAGACGGCTGGCAAGTATTTCTATTTATCATTCACTGGAACAGGGACCGCGGGACCATCCATTACATCTTGCACTTGAGAGCCAATCGGAAATTCAATATCCGATATGATACGATTCTCTGAGAGATTGCTGAAACAGGGCAACTCCGAGATCCGAGCACGTGGTGTTTGATGCGATTTATACAACGTGTCGATACAAAACTTTATTTTAACACGAAAATTCAATAAACAATTTATCAAATTTCAAGGAAAACACACAAATTCCACTATAAAATTGTATTTTCATATGAACTGGAGGTTACGCGAACGCAACCGAGTCGCACTCGAGAATTATTTTAATATTAGCTGAACTATATAGAATCCCCGTCGGACTCGGACTCGGACTCAGAACTCCTTATGTATTGATGTTTATTTTTAAAAGGTACAACATTCGATAGTTTTCCGGTAAACATCTGCTCGATACAAGTCAGCCGACTCTTCTTCTTAGGAGCACCATTCCGGGATCGCTGCCGGCGTTTCAGTGGATATCTCTTGGCTAGTTCGGGTTTTTTTGGCAAATCAGCTTCTGTTATCTGGACTGGCTTCGTATTTAACGGGTTAGTCAATATGAGCTTATTTTTATTGATTGTGCTATCGTCTTCATTGTAGTTCGCAGGCATGATTCCGCTTATTATGGCTTTCAATGCTTGTCTAAAAGTAGAGGATGGTGTTTATTTAATGTTTACTTTTAAATAGTAAAATATCACACTGCAAAGCATTATTATCACGGGCCTTTAAGCGATTATAACCCAGCTAAGATCTGTAACATTACCATGAGTTTATGCAAACTGTTCTCGCTATCGAAATCAACCGGAAATACTGCTTGATGCTGATACAAGTAAAAGGGACCGAGCGATAGTTTTCGATAACGAGAACGGTTTGCGTATGTATACTCATGGTAACGGTGTACCAATCACAATGATTACACTACCAAACTTGAAGCCGCGGTACAACTCCAGTCAACGTCAGATATATTATAATTACTCTAACAATTTTGAAATCTGATCCATTGTTTGGCTAGTCTTTTTATTTACAAAATAGTTTTGTACCTGACATCATCCGCAGAGTTTAAATCTATCTTCAAATCTTGCATATTGTCGGCATTTCTCAGCGGATTAACCTCGCCGCCGTTGTGTACGCTGCGATTTTCACGATTTTTATCATGGTCAACGTCATTGATTTTCAGTGTTACTTCTCGGTACCGCTCCATTGATCTACATTTAATATAATTTACGAAAATAATAGCAGGAAAATTATCTAAAATGTTTCATCGTGAAGAAAAAACCGTCAGAAATGATTGACTTTTGAAGTACAGAGAGAATAAACTTTTTTATCTACACCCATATCATAAAACCTCCATAGTGTAATCAAAAACCGTAGGAAATGACCACCATTTTGACAACCAATTAGGTAAAACGAGTGCTGCAATGTTATTCCCGTATCGATTTTAGTATAGAAATGAGATTAAATTTGGAACAGCTGTCAAAACTCAAGTGGGTCTCTATTCTAGTATCCATAGATATTAAAACAGTTATTGATACGAAACGTCAATTCAGTATGTTTTTTTAATATAAACTGCACAACATTTGACATGAGAATAGAGACTTCATTCGTTTGTCTATGATTTAAAAAAAAAATGGTCTTGACGGAGGATCGAATTGCCGCCATTATGTTGGTGTTTTGCTGAACGAAAGTAGAATTGTTGTTGAATTGAATAGAAATAATTGTTTGTAATTTACATTTTAGTTGAAAATATGAATAGTAGAGTATGGCCGCCAATTATTGTACATTTGGAAAAAAAAGTGTCCTCGTAATAGAGAGTACTATTATCTCTAATGTTATCTTATTTAATGATAGTCGTTAGTGGATTCTGGTGCGCAAAATAATGTTTATTTAGAAAAATAATTTAAATTCTTTTTGTTTACAATAACTAACACATAATTAAATTTTTTTGAGAGAGTTAATTTTCGTTTCGATACAAAAATCGTGTGTCCCACCTAAGACATCTCATACTTTGAGGTCATAAAAATGCACAATTGTTGAAGGAACCTGTGAACTTTTTGGCATTTCTAAATTAATTCTTTAATTTGCAACGATATAATTCAAATTATTTTAATTAAAAACAATAAAAATAAATGCAAAACTTATTAAAATATTGTGTCTCAATTTTAATTCCCGAATGATACCTCACGTAATTTACCTCAAATACTACCAAAGTATCCGAATTTTCGGGTAATGAAGATATGTTTTTAGTCACGGCGACACCACCTTCACGTTGTGCAACTTGAGGAAAGAAATCGCCATTTTGTTTTCTGTGAAAGTGCCCTTCAAGGTAGTCGACGCTTTTGTCTCGAGAAGTTTTTAATATTTTCCATCGAGAATATGCAAGGTAAGAATGCAAATTTACCATATTATTTAATTTGTGTGTGTAGATAGACTATTTGTTTCAAAAATCAAACTATGCGGCGTCCTACTACTTCAAAACTTACGACGACAATTGTTTTTTAAGTTATGTCTGCATGTGTTTTGATTCACGAATGATACGTGTGTTACCATATGTGTTACGTAACATTCGTGATCGATTGTTAGGAGTAGTGTACACTACAGAATCTAAGATTAAAAGGCTGCACAAATTGTCTTTATTGGGAGAAATGTGATTTTTAGTAAGTACCTATGTTTAAAAATCCAAAAAGGCCAAATAGGAGAAATAATTCGTGTATAAGCCAATTATTGCACAGTATTTATTTATTTATTTTTAGTTGTAGGGTAAGTAATGATTAGATACTTTTTTTTTTTAATTAAAGGCATAGGTTCTAATACAATTTTTGCTGGGATCAATACATAAGGATATAGGGAAAGGGGGAATAAAGTTAGTTTAAATAAATGATATACGAAAATAACATACGGCACATATTTTTTAAAATTTAACGTACATTGGTAATTGTTGAATTTCTAAGTGCCTAAAATAGGCTTTAGTCTTCTCGGAGTGTGTGTGACGTGAAAATGCGCCGGATATCGGAAATATGCAGCCACGATTGCAACAAATAACTTGTTGTCAGAAAATATTGTTTCTGAACCCATCATGGAGGATTTATAATATGTGTGTAGATAAAGTTATGTATGCAACTCTGCAGAATTTGGCCTTAAAACACACGTGCGATCTTATTATGAAACTCGCTAAAGCTCGTTTCATGAAAACCGCACTAGTGTTTTAAGGCCTATCATTATGCAACCGTTGCATAAACTACTATTTAAATCGCGAACTCAGCAAGAAGTACAAATGAAACTGGCCGATTCTTTACAACAGTGACGTACAAAACACATTTCGTACAAATGTACAAATACCGCGTCAACAATCTCATTTAACGAAGCAAAAAAAGTGTAAATAAAGAAGCGTGAGACTGCAACATAAAAAAATAAATTAGTAGACAACCTGTATACAAATATACTTGTATATCTACTTTAATAATTCAAGCGACTCGACGCAAACTTGGCTGGCAAGCTTTAGAGGAACATTTCATTTTGGCAGGTACGACACACAGGGGAACAATGTTTAATAATTAGCTTTATAATTTAGCACAAATTCCTGCACCGACAGGCGGACTTAAGGCTGAACCAGCCAAATTAGCTTTAGGGGTGTGATTCTCTAACCCGGGAAGGCTCGTGCTCGAAAAGAAAATTTTCGCAATGGTGACTAAATTTTAGCGATGTTTTCTAAAAAGATAACAAACTATACACGTAAAGATTTAGCTCATGCGAAGCATTATCACGATCAGCTAAGTGATTTAACTGTTATAGGTAATACTTTGCTTAAGTTGCTAAGATATTATATAAGAAAATTTCAGCAAAACTAGTTTAGCAACAATTACTAAAAAAAAAAAACCGTGTGTCTCATACTCGCACAAACCTGGCGCCTCATTCGGGAACGCTAAGTGATTCTGTAGCGACTCATAAGTCAGATTTCTCATCCCACTCTTCCGCACGACGCGTAATGCGTAAGAGCGAGATGAGAAATCTGGCTTACGAGTCGCTACAGAATCACTTAGCGTTCCCGAATGAGGCGCCAGGTTTCTAAGCGGTCTCGCCAGCGAGTTGAGCGGATTGCGTGCTAGAGAATCAGAAGGCTAGAAGCTTTACGGCTCCGCAGTTGAGTTATTATGCGAGATCCGTCTAATTTTGTAAATGAGCAAGTCTTGTTCTCCATAGTGGAGGTGTTTCGCAAGTTAACGGCCGAATTGCCCTGCAGATTACTTCATGATATTATATTGTTACCAAATTCTAAAACAGGGAAGGCTGAAATAAACGCGTCAGGTCATAGTCGGTCGTTGTTGGCTCTGGGTGACTAGCACAATATGCCCGCGAGTCGTTTGTCGCTCAGTGCGTCTCTGTCAAACTAGTCAAGTATGTAAGGGATGCACTGAGCGACAAACGACTCTCGGGCAGGTCGTGCTAGACGTTCTGATGTGATAATAGTAGTTTATCTACACCCATATCATAAAACCTCCATTGGTTAATCAAAAACCGTAGGAAATGACCACCATTTTGACAACCAATTAGGAAAAACCAGTGCTGCGATGAAGAAATAACACGACTTCTTTATCGTTTTTAGTAAAGAAATGAGATTAAATTTGGAACAGCTGTCAAACTCAAGTGGGTCTCTATTCTAGTATCCATAGATATTAAAACAGTTATTGATACGAAACGTCAATTCAGTATGTTTTTGTTAATATAAACTGCACAATATTTGATCTCGAGTGACGTGAGAATGGAGACTTCATCCGTTTGTCTATGATTTAAAAAAAAAATGGTCTTGACGGACGGCCGCCATTATGTTGACGTTTTGATGAACGAAAGTAGAATTTTGTTAAATTGAATACAAAAAGTTGTTTGTAATTTACATTTTAGTTGAAAATATGAATAGTAAGTAGTCTTCTCGGAGTGTGTGTGTTGTGAAAATGCGCCGGATATCGGAAATATGCAGCCACGATTGCAACAAATAACTTGTTGCCAGAAAATATTGTTTCTGAACCCATCATGGAGGATTTATAATATGTGTGTAGATAAAGTTATGTATGCAACTCTGCATAATTTGGCCTTAAAACACACGTGCGATCTTATTATGAAACTCGCTAAAAGCTCGTTTCATAAAACCGCACTAGTGTTTTAAGGCCTATCATTATGCAACCGTTGCATAAACTACTATTATGCAACGGTTGCATTTCTACAATTCTACTTTCGTTCAAGAAAAAACCATCATGAATGATGAAATGACAACACTACATAATGGCGGCAATTCGATCCTCCGTGGGATATATTTGGTCACATAAAACACTTCTTTTGCCATCTAAATCGATTGATCTAAAATGATCGGTAAATATCTAGTAGTAGTAGTAGCTAATTTTGTTTTATATTTGATGGGTTCTCACGTCAAATATAAAACAAAATTAGCTACTGCATCGACCGCGACTAATACAATTAGATATTTACCGATCATTTTAGATCAATCGATCCATGGCGAATTAGTTTCGACTGATCGGATTCATCGGATCACTCGATCGGCGTGCCGATGCATGGTGCCTCGCCATCTGCGGCGACGGCCGTACCGGCATGGCGCTCATATCTATATCGTTACGACCATAACGATACTAAAATTGATACTGTAATAACATTTTACAGTACAGGTTGTAATAATGCTGGTCATTTCTTACGATTTTTGAATACATTATGGAGGTTTTATGATATGGGTGTAGATAAATACCTTTATGCAAACTGAAATAGAAACAAGTAATTTCTCAAACATTGGATCAAGTGCATGCTAAGTTTTTTGGCAGACGGTGAAAGAAGGTGGCTGAATAATGCAATACTCGATAACAAAGGTTTGATTGTTACCTTTAAACATCATATTTTTACACTATATTTTTGCCAGCTTTTTTTTAAAGTTCCTCATTGTAAGCTTTTGCATAACCAAATGATACATTTATATAGGAAGCCTACACACTATCTAAACGGCCGAGATTGACCCCGTAAGGCTGTGTCCACACGGCCCCATCTGCGCTGTGTCGTAATGGAATTGGCTGTTTATTCGGCGTCGTGTCGTAAACGAAGGTATAGGGATTGTGGAGGTGTTTAAGCCAATTTCCATTCTGAGACTTTCTTGGCGAAAGGAGTTCACCAAGAAAGTAGACGGTTCCCTTAAAAATATGACTTTAGTGTTAATCTTATCGACCGAGCGAGCGAAGCGAGCGAAGCGTCTCCGTTTCAGCTTGGGCAAAAATGCTTTCGTATGTCCAGAGGATGTCCGGATGTCCATTTGTTCTCGTCTACAGGGCGCAGTTCTCAACCGATTCTCGTGAAATTTTGTGAGTAGGTTTGATTTTTATAAAGAATTTGTCGATTCAGTTTTTCGAAAATTTTCAAAATGTCGGAGATATGGGGGGTTTTTGCAATTACAAACTTATTTGCGGTGTTGGTAAACTGACCCAATGTACGGCGATATCAGTTTTCCAACGGCAAAGTTAAGTTTGTCGCGAGGTATAGCTCGCGGTTCGAGAATTATTTTTCGTTTTCTTTGATCTTTGATATCTTCTAAAGTATTTATTTAAATCATATAGTGTAAAGGACAATTTTAATCTACATTAAATGCCCAAGGTAGAAAATGTATTTGTATGGATAAGGATTAATACTGAATAGGAGAAAATAGCTTCGCAAATAACCTAACAATGTTAAATAAAGATTTTAAACATTTAAATGGTCACTGAGTCAATCTCAGGAGATAGACATATGCCATTGCGGACTTTTCTCTAGGCTTTTTAAAGACCTACAATTATTAAGTACATTAATTTCATATATTTCTTAAGGTTTAAACAGGCGCCAGCTATTTAAGCGCCATAAAATGGAATTTTTTGACGACTTGATTAGAAAAACATTGGATTTTCTCTACTATATTAAAACTTATTTAGAATGCTATGTACATATAATCCTTCCCAATGAACCAGGTCGTCCATTGGTGAAAACCGCATCTAAAAGAGTTGCGTGGTTTAGGAAGAGTTAGCGGATATATAGTTTACCAACGCCAAAGTTAAGTTTGTCGCGAGGTCTACAGCTCACGGAGCCACTAGTTAGTAGAGCAATGAAAAAAAATTTGAGCTTCCTCAACTTTTTTACGAGTCTATTTTTAGATTGTATGTTAGTTTACCCAACCAGAAGACGGTTTTTGGATTATGTTCATATGATAATGTTACATCATGACTTTAAAAAAAATAATTAAATATAATTTTTTCAAATTATATTTCAAATGTTTCGCTTGTTAAATATACTGACATTCTTCGTCAGTCAATTTATCAATGCGATTAAATAATCGTAAAAATAAAACATCCAAGTTTTTGTTTCATCTGCGATTTAGTTGAAACAAACCCTATCCAGTACCGTTTACACCCTCCGCGCTCACTAGCGCCCTCTCTAATACGTCACCTAGATTTATGTCGCCTCACTTCCATCGATAGCTCTTTCTTCGATAATTTACGATCGCGCTAAGCGAACGAGTGCTTATTGCACTTAGTCCTGCTTGCCTTCCACGATATAAGGGTTAACAAATCAGTGCACATTTTGGTTATTGACACATCAAGTTAATTCAGTGGCATGCAGCATTGTACCAGGGTATTAGGCTTAATCAGGACACATGTTCGGAATGTGACTAAATGTGCATACCAGAGGCTTGGATTCGTGCTGCATAACGCTGCCCCACTTAATGCTACGGCAACGCGTGCGTTGTACTCGGCGCTGGTACGAAGCGTCCTCGAAGAGGAGTGGTGTGGTGTCCGCGTGAAAATAAATATATCCTCATGTTGGAACAAGTACAGAAAAAGTTTCCGCGCAACCTCTATAGGAAGATGCACTTTTACTACTCTTACTTGTACCCAACTCGCTTCCTGCAAGGCCACTTTGGTTTCGACTCCCTGGAACTGCGTAGGAACTTAGCATTGCTCAATTTCGTCGTAAAAATCTTACGAAACAAGATCGACAGTATGAGTCTCCTCGGAGGGTTTTTAAACCTTAATTTACCCAAGGATCACTGCAGCAAGCGCCGTGGGGTCCGTCTTTTGGCCACCGCGGCTTCCCGCACCAACCTGTACCGGCACTCGCCCATCCCCCGCGTAACAGCACTCGTCAACTCTTTGCTCGCAGCATCACCCCAGTGTGAACTGTTTGCGGCAGGGATAGAAAGACTGATGTTAGATTGGAAAAGAGTGTTAGAATGAAGAATGGATTTATAATAATACATGTTAGCAGCTAGTTTTAGTTTGGTTACGTTATTTTAAGTTTTAGTCTTTAAGGACCTATGTAACGCTATGGTTATTTTACTGTCATGTTACGTGTTTTAATGGTTCAATAAATAAATAAATAAATTACATAAGCCCATTTCAGAGACTATAAGGAGTACACCATTTGATCCATTATATTTTAATATTTTAAATTCTAAAACGTTATTTACCTACACCATAATTTATCATTGATAAAGTACTTTATGGAGGAATTCAGACACGCCACTTGAGTATTATATATAGAGATTACCTAATTAGTTTAATATCCCTGAACTAGCTGTCAAACTATACCACAGAATATCTAAAAGTATTTCATAAAGAATGCCCTGAAAAAGTTCTGGCAGTAAAATTGGTAATCAAACAATTAGGGCACGCAGTATGATTAAGAAAAATTAAATAAAAATGATAAAAAAATAATTAATAACGTTTTTAAAGCGTTTGTGTATGCAACACTGGATCACTTCAACCACTGTTTAATAATAGTTTAAAATAGTTCATGGACGGATCAAGTCTTCAGAGCCAAATCTTTTTGTCGTAATATTTCAATGCGTTTGAAAACCGAAGCTTCTGCCACATGAATAGGAGCTTGCAGCGCCTGATTGGCCAAGCTCACCAGATTTATCGAGTCCCTGGGAAATCTTTAGGACCAATCACAGATCGGACTTACGGATTTTCAATGATCGGATATTACATGCACTATGTTCAGAGGTACCTAAATCATTAGGTTCATATTATTCATTGGTGCTTTACTGCATCAAAATTGTATTAAATCTAAACCATGTTAAGTTCTTAAAACAAATTCATAACAATACCTAATACCATAATAGTAGTTTATGCAACGGTTGCATAATGATAGGCCTTAAGACACTAGTGCGGTTTCACGGTTCATAATAAGATCGCACGTGTGTTTTAAGGCCAAATTATGCAGAGTTGCATACATAACTTTATCTACACACATATTATAAATCCTCCATGATGGGTTCAGAAACAATATTTTCTGGCAACAAGTTATTTGTTGCAATCGTGGCTGCATATTTCGGATATCCGGCGCATTTTCACAACACACACACACTCCGAGAAGACTACCTACTATTCATATTTTCAACTAAAATGTAAATTACAAACAACTTTTTTCTATTCAATTCAACAAAATTCTACTTTCGTTCAGCAAAACGTCAACATAATGGCGGCCGTCCGTCAAGACCATTTTTTTTTTAAATCATAGACAAACGGATGAAGTCTCTATTCTCACGACACTCGAGATCAAATATTGTGCAGTTTATATTAAAAAAACATACTGAAATGACGTTTCGTATCAATAACTGTTTTAATATCTATGGATACTAGAATAGAGACCCACTTGAGTTTGACAGCTGTTCCAAATTTAATCTCATTTCTTTACTAAAAACGATAAAGAAGTCATGTTATTTCTTCATCGCAGCACTGGTTTTTCCTAATTGGTTGTCAAAATGGTGGTCATTCCCTACGGTTTTTGATTAACCAATGGAGGTTTTATGATATGGGTGAAGATAAAGTATTTTCTAGTGAAACGAGCATTGCCGAGCATACGGACTTGAGATTTGAGATCTAACTGATGGGAAAAATCTATACAATTTTTTTATACCCTTCCCGTTCTCCCCTCCTCCCTAATTCCTAGAAATGAAGATAAGCTATAGGCTACTAGAAATACCGGAAAGCTTTATGGACAAACTTCTAGACTGGCTGAAACTAAAAATTTGTAAACGTATTTACAATCAAATACTTACCTAAAAATATTATAGATCAAACAGAAACAATGTTAACGAGTAAATCTACTGTAAAGCGAATTCTTATTTCTAGAGATTTCTATTTAGACAGTAAAAGATTACATTACGGACTGGGCTGTTTGGAATTAATTCTGACCTGCACCGGCGATCCCTGGGTCTCGATGGGCGTACGTACGTACTGTGGTTTATACTTAGATTTGTCTAAAACTATATATAAACGTCATTTTTAACTTTATGAGTAAGTACTGTTTTGAAAAAACATGCCTCACCGAGTTTCTTGCCGGCTATTCTCAGTAAGGGTTTTCCCCGAACCGGTCGTAGATTAATTCCTTGACCTTCATAAGAGCTTGTTAAAGCGTAAATAGAATAAACGTATTTCGACTTGACCTGACGAGACTATTACTAACACATTTTTAACAACATCAATAATAAAAGCTTCAAGCGAGCCTTCAACCTAACGTGGAATTAAAAAACCTAATAAGTATTTAAACTTTCTTATTTCACTATATATAAAGATTTCCTCTCATCAACTCCTTATTTAAAGTAAATAAACCCAGTGACCTTAACAATAGTCGATTATGAAGTCGAAAGGCAACGCAACTAAAGTTGCAGCAGAGTCAATTGCCGTCTCTTGTCCATCTACGGACTGGTCGGGATTATACCGCAGATAAAGCTTGCTGCCCGAAGTTTCGGCGTCCCTTATTGAATTGATAGCTTCGAGGGTATTTACTTGTTTCTGTTGCCGGTGAAACTTTACTCATGGTTTGAAACACTTCTGGCCTGAGGTGTGGTTCTCTAATGTACGCAGCGGCTGATCAGTGGATAAATGAAATTATTAATTTAGACTGTATTCATAAAGCCATTCGGTCTAAATTTGAATGTGTCACTAATGGCTGATCAGCCGCTTCGCACGTTAGAGATTCACATGGCTGTGGTATGATTCTCAAACTTCGCAGCGCTGATCAGCGATGCTTAACACATTCTTTGGAACGAACCTTGTTGTTACAATCAAAATTAATAGTTTTGTTTATCCGCTGATCAGCCGCTGCAAACGTTAGAGAATCACGCCACTGCTATGTTATTCAGTAACAAATCTTATGGAAGGGTATCGTTTTCCACAGCTACGCAAGAAATACGTATGAGACTGTGGAGTTCAACCGCCTGGAGGCGACAAAACTAAGCATACGGCCGGACCGTGTTATGCTATAACTTATAGCTATTGCTAGGCAGTACTTTACAGCAACTCTGCACTTTTCGAAGGCCACAGTATAATAAACTAACAGTATTTTGTCTCGGCAGTGTCCTCGAAATAATTACCTACGGCCGCTCGGTATGTAAACACGCAGTAGGGCTACCCGCTGACTTTCTTTCTTAGGTTCCGTATTTCATAATGCTATATCAAATTGTCGTAGTATCTTTTCATGAAATATTACTTCAAATCTTGTAATTTTTAATTTTAATTATTTCTACTTGGTTCTTACTTCTAGTTTCAAAAGTGACTGTAGGTAAGTTTTTGCTTTTAATACATTATCAAAAACATCAACAATTCTCTTGCCATATATTACGTAAATAAATGCGCGGGAGCGTCTCACACTGTCCGCGCTCGTACGTAACCGCGGCGCACTCGCGACTGTTGTGTACCGAAGTTTACCGAGATTTCGAAGCGCGTCGTTTCGGCCGTTTGTATGAACATGGAGTACTGTATACTTGATTATACTGTGGCTATGCCGCAAATATGTATCAAACCAGAGAGTTCCACCTTTTCGAGATTCCCGAAAATGATATGCCGAGCAGGTTCACACACATAAATAGGGGCTGAAATATTTGTATATTTACGGCAAGTTCGTGCGTGCTCGATGAGAGCCCGTTGATGTCTTTTTTGAATCTACGCGATTACCGGCTAAACCACTAAACCGAATTTGATGAAATTTGGTATGCAGATAGTTTAAGCCCAGGGAAAGGACATAGGCTACTTTTTAAAGACAATAAACCCCCAGAAGTGCGAAATAGAGGCTAGAATAAAATATCAAAATTTAAAAAGCCAGTAACATAAAATAGTTTTAGTTTAAGGATATAGTTCCACGCAGATGAAGTCGCAAATAAAAGCTAGTGTTTATTAATAACGCAATTACACAACACATGTTTCAAGAATCAACGTTATAGTATCATGAGAGCACGAACATCAGCACTGGAATTTAGCCCATTAAATGATAACAAAAATAATAATATTTTATTTATTTTATTTACATAAAGTGACATGTAATATTAAATAATATTTATGAATAAATGAGTATGAGTAACGCCAGGAGCCTCACTCCAATTCACAGTGCAATGCAAAAAACGCCAAAATATTTTCCAAAAATATATTTTAACCCTCCAACCACATCACAACTTTTCCATTTACAAAATGGACCCAAAACGATCATTTGGAACCCAAAACATTAATTACGCAACTCAGAAATAGCGTCGTCATATTTATACACTTTTACACAACCCCTCCCCCGGTCATTAAAGATCTCTAAGGGGTCTTAAATATTCCTTATTCCATCCTTCACTCCGATAGGCGTCTGAGGAAAATGTTACTTTTCATTATCTTAAATATCCAGGGATTAGACGAAGCGTTTTTTTTATTTGGTGCATTTAAAAAAAAATGATTTGTTTAAGTATATTAATGTCCCTAAATATATGAAACGGGAGTTACTAACATAAACTCCCTATATGTGACGATTCGCTTGAACTGTGCGCCGTACTTGAAGCAAATATATTTTAAGTTTTTTTTTCCACACATTCTGTCAACATGCACAAAATTCTTCATCTCCAATTTCCATTTGCTCTTCATCCACCTTTAGGATTTCCAGTTCCTACTGCCGTCGAATAGCAAATGGCATGCAAACGCATTCGAGACTTGCACTCACAAAGGTTATCAAAGACTGGCAGATTTCCATACACGCCGACCTAGGCCCTCACTACCTCGCACCTACGCCGCCTACATATTCATATAACCAGTCGTCGACGCACTCGCATGTATAAGTACCTACGGAATTGAACCATTTTAATCGCACACAGACTAATGGCCGAATTCAGAAAGGCCACTCAAATTGAGACTTCATTAAAGTGACGTTTCTGTATTGACAACTAGTTGAGGGACATTTACGTACTTAATATCTAGTCAAATGCTTAAATGGCGTTTCTGAATTCGGCCATAAGCCGGCCAGTTATACTTTCAATTTCTAGGTTGATAATTAATCGCCCTTTTAGCAAATCCATTATATGTACTCTCTTGGTGGCGTGATCGTATAAGTGATCATCAAACCAGTGATATCATACATTGATTTAAATTGCACTAAGCGAAAACATGGTGAGCCACATTATATATAAAATTATCGAGAAAAGAAACGACAGAAAAAGGAGCTAAATGCAACCATTGCAAAGTCTATAAAAAAGGAACAAAAATAAAAGCTTAAAGGCAGCTGGACAATTCCCACTGATATTTCTTTAAAACGACATTAGGTTCGATCCAATGTAAAAGTATTAGCCATCGTGGAATCTGGGAAGGGAATCTCGGACCTCCATCTTTGATATTTACTTTGTAGAGGAAGATAAAAGCGTCCACTCTGAGGATTTATAAAATGGATTTTTAAACCCGAGGACAATGCTGGATCCAAGTGTTCCCGGCTCTTTATAATGCACCAAGAAACGCGTAGCTTTTATGATGCTCCTATCACATCCAGTCGGGTATTGGGTTGTCAATCAGATTTTCTAAAATGACGAACGGATCTTGGCAAAATATCTATTATACAAACTTCATGGTTCGAAAATTACAAAGAAGTCATGTAAGCGTTTCAATTTGATACAACACGATACCTTTTCCGGTGATCAAATGATGAGTTTTCTATTAACATTCGTTGTAGATTGCAGTCTGATAGCCGATGGCTAGCGCTTACGTGGTTTTCAATGTTATTCCCCAACTAATTAATTAGGAACGGACACATCCGTAACTAATATGACCTTGCTCAAAGCGGCGGTGAAGCCATTAAACGTACGATTTATTCACAATTGTAAATACTAGGAACTTAAAATTTAACGTTCAGCTACTCGACTCAAAATGGCACTTCAATTTCGCCCATACGCCCGCTCCCATTCGCGGATACTCCACATATTTAGACTCGTATTCGTGTCTCGGTATTGCTGTAAGCCGTTTAAATTATCCTGCACAATGGCGCCGAACACACTCGATGGCAGAGCTAGGCAGCACTCGGGATAAATCGACCGAATATACATATTTTCACACTTGATAACTATGAGACCTTTCAGCCTCGCACGCGAAGCGTCGAGATTTCATATTGGGAATTGGAAATGTTCCCACTCAAACCCTTTGAGTCTGCAATATACTGCTATCTAAACTATGAGTAATATTGCACACTTTGGCAGTGAAGATAGTTTTGATATAAACGGCCCTAAACATTTTGTATTTTCTATACGAATATATTCTATAAAAGTTGTACTTAAGTCATTAGGCCGCTTACAACGGCTTTGGTGAGAATGATTACGATCCTGTTTATAATCCTGTGCTTATAAAATGTCACGATACATCAGTAATGGTATCCAATAAATCGAAAAGGTTCATCCTGATGGCAACATCAAAAGGCTACTTTATTCCAAGTCGATGATAGAAGGAAGTACTTTATTTGCGCGAAGTATTTTGGGTACGTTTTTCACAATTACACAGTGAGCCGGAAGGACCCGGCGACGTGTTGTTTCAATTTCACGCTCAAATAACACGAGAGGCAAACCTTGTTAAGGGCTGTTTAGTTCACGGGCCGAAACTAAATGGTATTCGGCCGAAACAATCCAACGGGACACCTGAGGCCAGAAAGGACTCGACGTACTGGAAAGAATGTAGTCTTCGACCTCGTATCCAATAACATGAGGTCTTCGTTAAATTCAGTACAACAACACCGAAATAGATTTTTTAAGCATGTTGGAATACGGACTCCGCTTACGCAACAACCATATGCATAGATCCAGGCGATTGTGCCTGTTTCGCATTAATAGAATATACGGTGATTCAGGATAGCGCTTGTCGGCAAACTAAGTAGACGTCACTACAAATCTATATCAAGCCGTTCCAGACACGAATAATTCATACTTAACCGCAGCCACA
Organism: Tortricodes alternella; assembly: GCA_947859335.1. NCBI lineage: Eukaryota > Metazoa > Arthropoda > Insecta > Lepidoptera > Tortricidae > Tortricodes > Tortricodes alternella. The sequence continues at coordinate 18,852,587 of OX401968.1, read as the reverse complement.
GCACGCCACAGAGAATTAATCGTGGTGGGAAATCCCGGCAGGCTGCTGATTCAATTTGCATTGAGAAAAAACCAAGTACAAACTGTGCAGCATAATAGCGAGCAATTTAGCTGCAGTCCGGCTAGAAAATTAAAACATGGGCAGATTTACTCGTTTAGTGCCCTTAAGTCGAAACGGAACGCGTCTGTCTGTAAGCGGAAAATAATGCAGATACGAGTAAATTCGAATATAATATTCAAGTAAGGTAAGAAGAAAAAGAAACTCGCGTATTCCTTATAGGCTCGGATCCTAAAACTGATTTTGTAAGAACAGAATTAATTAATAATTATAACCTTCTAAAAATAAGAGCCCATTTATTAAACAAAGCTAAATGTCCGACATTCATTTGGGTCATAATTGCAATTAACGCTAGACCAACATTGTCATAAATAAAGTGCATATCGTAAAATAACCGCATGCGCCGAATTCAGACGGTGCAGTAAACCGATGCAAGGCGCCCCGGGCTACGTAACACGAGCACCAAACACGTTATGAACCTAACGATGTTAAATAATGGGACGGGGGTTCTAAATTATTTTGAAACATGAGGTATAAAATTAACGTGAAAACATTGAAGCTTGGCAAGAATAATGTGATTATTATGGGGACACTCTTATCTAATTCATCAATTGAAATTGAAACGATAACTTCAAAATGTATGAAAATAAAGATGCAGATATAATTTTAATACAACGAAATCTTTCTCCACCGCAGCACTTTCTTGCAAAGTGTCCAGTAAAAAGTGCAAAAGAAAAATAAAATTTCACTTAGAAGCACGGAGCAAGACGGAGTCCCGTGAGGTTGTGTTTAATTAAATAAAACCGCGATTGAAACCTCGCGTCGTGAGAAATCTAATATTTCATCCTTTTTCCTGTTTCTCTAGTCTGCGTGGCGAGAATAAGGAATCAGTTGTTGATGCCGCTAAGGTAAAACTAATGCCAAATTGCTATGCCGATTAAGGCACAGAGCCATTACCGACTACCTACCTACCCAAGTGCACGGCGAACTACAATAGTAGTTTATGCAACGGTTGCATAATGATAGGTTTTAAAACACTAGTGCGGTTTTATGAAACGAGCTTTTAGCGAGTTTCATAATAAGATCGCACGTGTGTTTTAAGGCCAAATTATGCAGAGTTGCATACATAACTTTATCTACACACATATTATAAATCCTCCATGATGGGTTCATAAACAATATTTTCTGGCAACAAGTTATTTGTTGCAATCGTGGCTGCATATTTCCGATATCCGGCGCATTTTCACATCACACACACTCCGAGAAGACTACTTACTTTTCATATTTTCAACTAAAATGTAAATTACAAACAACTTTTTCTATTCAATTCAACAACAATTCTACTTTCGTTCAGCAAAACACCAACATAATGGCGGCAATTCGATCCTCCGTCAAGACCTTTTTTTTTTTAATCATAGTCAAACCAATGAAGTCTCTATTCTCATGTCACTCGAGATCAAATGTTGTGCAGTTTATATTAAAAAAACATACTGAGTTGACGTTTCGTATCAATAACTGTTTTAATATCTATGGATACTGGAATAGAGACCCACTTGAGTTTTGGCAGCTGTTCCAAATTTAATCTCATTTCTATACTAAAAACGATACGGGAATAACATTGCAGCACTGGTTTTTCCTAATTGGTTGTCAAAATGGTGGTCATTTCCTACGGTTTCTGATTACACTATCGAGGTTTTATGATATGGGTGTAGATAATCCTATATGCGATTTTGCCAACCATTAAATAACAGGAACACCGAATACATTTTAATATCGCATTAAACTATGTACCAATGCTCTTTGTAACATTCGGATTTTAGGCAGGTAGTTTGAGGCTGTTGCTTCTTTGTTTAAATGATTCTGAAGATCAAAATTGGGTTTCATGCTTTCATGCAAATTATGAAAAGCAATAGCAGTACGTTCATAAGTCATAACGAAGAAATCCAGAGGTTGCCTTCATTCAAAATAAATTTATCGTTTACCTAATTAGCCATTAGGAGGTCCCTTTTTCCTGAGATCGCAATTAATTTACAATTATCTACGAGGGGATGTACAAAGGCTTATTAAATAAAATGTTTCAAAGGAGTTTCCCCTGTAAATTTGGGAAATTTCCTCTTGGCCTTTCAGTACTTTTTTGTGCTATTAATTTTGTAATTAATTTCTTTATTACAACGTCAAAGGTCACATCAAAAATATAAGTTATTAGGCTTTGCAGAAAATTTGGTATTGACAGGATAATTATGTTAATTGATTTCATGCAAGCCAAACTGAACTTCGAACATGCCCATTTTGAAGAGCTTTCCATAATTTGGCCTCCACACCGCATCGATGGCATCGAAGTGAATATAAAATGTTCAATCATAATCTCCGAGATCACTTCCACCCTCTTCGTTCACCAAGCCTACTTTATCCCTAGTATTTGAATTTTTAATAAAGACTTATGTGCGCCTCCGCCTCTTCTTTAGGGCGGAATATCCGTCAAATGTACACTTAACAGGCCTCTTCTACGGAAAACATTGGGATATGTAAATTAAAGATAGATTGTCTTTTCGGTGTATTCTGAGACATGCTGAATTTTTTGCTCGTATTCTTTTTTAACTCCGACTTGAATTAGTACTCCTTGTTTGCTCAGATTCCTTATTTCTAAAGATATTTTGCTTCACTCTACGCCATCAAAATGTACTGAAATAAAAACAAAGAGTACTTTTAGTTACAAGCGGAAATAAGAAGTTAATAACGCGTTCATAAATGTATTGTTCCGTGTAAACAACAATTAATAAGAGGTACGTTGAGCAAGAGCGTCCGCGAGAAAATGGATTCCGCTAGAGTCCCAGTGTAGAAGTTTAATCACCGCTTAATTAAACTCGAGTAGTTTCTACCTACGTGACCGTAGATACTATCGCGGCGGGTGGCGGAAAATTACACTACATTTGATGAAGCTAGCCGCCGTTCAGAGTTACAGGTAATTGCGGGGATTTCATGCAAATGTTTTGAAGAACGCCTATTAGCATAACTGGACGTAAAACATGGCAACTAACTAGCACATAACTTACAAATGAAAAGTAAAGTGACAAACATCCAAATTCTAGCAAATATTTTACAGGCAAACACGAAACATACGAGGATAGTTGAAGACGATAATTTTCCGCATTATATACCCCGTCCCGGAGCGAAGACGCGGACATTCGTCATCCGACCTCCTCAACGGACTGCGCCTGTTCCCTTATTTTGAAAGGATGGATAAACTTGTATCCGCTTACAGATTTATTTTCCGCCCATAAATTTTACCTATACTGCCGGACCCTATTTATAATATTTTCCACGTATTTTTCGTTTAATTTATTTTGAACAACATTCATCAATGCGTGCGTGCCAGTTCCAAATTAATTCTATCGAGAGCATACGAGTGGCATTTCGTTTTAACAAGACACATAAAACTCAGCAGAGTCCAAGTGAAATAACCTCAGTTTACGAGACGCTCAATAAGCTTAACTTTTAAACATTTTTAAGCCCCACGTTGGGCGCCATTTCAACTGCCCGTTAAATGTAACGTGCCGCCGCTCACATGCGAAACTGTGACTTGCATAAAATATCGTACATTGCCTGCTTTAATATGTGGGTTTAATTAAAAACGTGACTCTACACAATATGGACGCAAATTAAACGTATACCGTGACACTTAGGTACAATATCGGTCAAAATTATACACTCACTCTTAACTCGCAATTTCCAAGTAGCTTACTACAGAAGAAAAAGCTGTACGAGTGCAGAAAGATATTATAAAACCATTTTCCTCTGCAATATCATATTGAAGTTGTTTGAACTACGTGTATAAGTAACGCGTTATGATGGAAAGTACACGGAACGTCAGGGATAAAGTCAAATATCTTTGGAAATAAAAGGATTTCTCGCCCTTTACTCTCGAGTTCGAAACTATTCGAATTTGCACCCTCACTGAATACAGCATCTCTTTATATGGAACCGCCAAACGCGACAGCGGCCAATGATACATATTTATCTAACAATATTTATGGCTGTCTTGAAAAAGCACCGCGATTTTCTTGTCTCCTTTCATATTTAAACTTCGTATATTATACATGTATGCGGGGAAAGATTGTCGAACGGTGAGAGAATGGATAACTACTTTGACAGTCATGAATAAAGGAGATATGTTTTTGGATATATTCGGTGAACGTTTGCAGAAAGGGCAGTAAATATTGAGGAAAGACATGAAACTTAAACCCAGGCGAATTTGTAACCCTTGCCCATTGTAAGGTGCTTTTATATTTGTGGGGCATACGTCCATCGCATCAAAAGGGGTTTATCGCATGTGGTCCCCGTTAAGCCTACATCACAAATTTGTCCTGTGACGAGATATTATCAGCGGCCCCTCGGACACCGGGTTCGATCAAGCGCTCGTTTATCAAAAAATGGGAAAGAGTATTTCGGATAAAACGGAGAGGATTTTTAAAGGCAAGTTCTTTCACGGGTGGAAAAATTCGGAAAACCGTTCAGATATGGTTATTACAATAATAAAAAGTCTCTGTTAGAAACAAAGTACAACTAACTGTAGCTTTTGTTCGAACATGCTTGACGCTTTGAATTCTTGAATTCTTTTTTATAACCCAATCAGTTTATCTTCAAGTAATTTATATTAAGCAATGAGACGTCGCCATTTTTTTAATACTCGATATAGGTATATGAACATTAAAAACACGCTCACGCACTTGACGAAGCTTTTTCTTACTTATTACTGTTTTTTTGCATGCTAAGATAAGGTTACGAAAATAACAAAGAAATTTGTAAGTATGTTTGTACTATCTGTTTGAGTTAGTCAGTTACAATAATGCACAAAAAAAAAAAACCTTGTGTACACTGTTTTGTTCGTATTCACATAAAAGTTTGTATTATAAAAAACCTCTGTCTCCATCTCTTCACTCTTGTCTTCAAGCCGTGACGTTAGGCTACCTGGCGGAGGGTCCTACATTACCCGAGGGCAGATGTGACATGTCACATCGCCCAGCTTTTTAATGGAGCGGCCCGCACTAACTCTTACTTGAGCTGCCCAACTATGCCGTGTGCGTGGATGACTTTGGATATATTGATTGATTATGGATATATATATATATATATATATATTTTATGTCAATTGATTGACAAATGAGCTGACGGCCCACGTGATGGAAAGTGGTCACCAGAGGCGAAGCGTGAGGGTAAGCCGGTGCATAATTTCTTAACTCAATCATTATTATTATAATTAATTACTTCTTGTCTATATATATATATATATATAAAATTTGAGGTGTGTGTCCCTATATTTCACTTTGCAGCCAAAACTACATATCGCAGACGCATAGTGTTTGTATGTGGCAATAGGTACAAGGCTCCCATCGTGCACTATGGTGGTTGCAAGTCAATATCTATAAGGGTGGGAAAAATACGGGGGTTCGAAAAAAGTCAGCTTCAAAAATGTGAGACTATCATTGATCTGAAATGATCGTGATTATTCTAAAGAATTTTTAGAATTATCTGGAAAGTTCTAAAATATATGCCTAGATTCTAATTATACGAGAATGTTCTAGAAAATTATAAAATTATCTAGACATCTATATATCTATATCTATATATGTAGAAAATGCTAATGTTCGTTTGTAAAAACAAATATTCCAGAATAATCGAGAAACCTCTAAAATGGAATTCAAAGATCTGGTCGATCGAGCATGTTCTAAATATTCGAAAAAAAATCTCGATTGATCACAAACATTAAAGAATGATCGAGAAAGCTCTAACATGTATGCCAATTTTCTGATCAATGTCGAATGCTTTAGAAAATTTATTGAATGATCTAGAAAATTCTAAAATTCGTGTCAATGTTCTAAATTCGAAAAATTTCTAGATTGTTCTAGAAACTTGGAGATATTACACGTGGAGTAAATTTTACTCCAATTTTACTCCATCTGGTGTAGCGTTTGCTGTAGATTATTTTCCGTGTATTAATTTATATTAACTGCACTCTTACAAATGACCCAGCGAAGCGGGTATCTATAGCTATCCATATACATAAAAATGAATTGCTGTTCGTTAGTCTCACTAAAACTCGAGAACGGCTGAACGGATTTATCTTATCTTAGTCTTGAAATGTTCGTGGAGGTCTAGGGAAGGTTTAAAAGTACATAGGTTACTTAAATTATTATTCTTCGCAGACGAAGTCGCGGGCACCAGCTAGTATTAATATAAAAATTGCATATTACATATTTCTTATGTAAATACAAAATGTAATGGGGAATAATATAATGTTTAGAACGAGAAATTATACACCGGCTTACCCTCACGCTTCGCCTCTGGTGGTCACCGCCGCCCATGGACATCTGCACCACCAGAGGTGCTGCCAATGCGTTGCTAGTCTAGGGAGGATGGGAATTGGGGATGGGATGGGGATGAGGGAATAGGCCTCCGGAAAATTATGTTAGGAATTCGTTATTGGCAATTGTGGGTACTATCAGTTTGAGGAAAAGTAAAAGAAATAAGAGGACTTTACATTCGATGTGATTTAGATAGGTAGATAATACTATCATCTGTCTTTATAATGTTTATATATGTAAACTAAACTTACTTTTAGCCAAAAGCATACCATATTCGTACGAAAAAGTGTGATTTATACAGATGTGACAAGCCGCGGTATAACAAATGGCACCAAAACACGCTCCGAGCGTTATTTACGTAACATAATGTATGCAATTCAACAAATTTATCATCCAGCAATAAAGTTGTCACGTGAATGCTTAAGGCTTCAAAATGGATTCTTATCATTCCACGTCACAGTGCATAGTATAGGTTCACGCAAAGAATTCGATTTATCTCACGTTCAACCTTTCGACTGAATACTTAGTTCAAAGTTCAGTTAGTTTTAATTCAGTTTATTATGTTTAAATGGTGGTAATAACTCTCTAGATCGTGCAAATTTTTATTATGATAATACATATAGGTACGTACCTAAGCTCAAGCGACTGTTTCTTTTGGGATAGGGTAGGCAGAAATCACAGCTCACCTCTTGTATTATGAGCTAACTCGCTCTACTACTACGACTAAAGTCCACATTCATTCCTCTTTATGTCTATGTCTTGTATTCCTATGTATAGAGATTAAATAGTTAAATGCCCGTCAACTAAATCCTATACAAAAACGTCAGTTTAATTAAAGATCAATTTGAGTGGCCTTTCTGAATTTGGCCATTAGTTTATATGACATTCCAGTTTATCTTAAAAGTATCAAACTACAAAGTATCACAGACATAGGAATATTTTTGTTGATTATAGGCTGAATGTGGAAAAGTTCGTTAGAACTGTGCCCTTTTTAAGCAATCCACGGAATAAGTACAGTGTGTAATCAAATCCCCTTACTTTTTTCATTACATAAAATTTCCATAATGAAACTTACTTAAATAAGCTTAGCGGTCCAATTCCCGGAATGTTTCGGAAACTCCAATTTGTGATAATTATAAATTCCTTTCAGTAGTTTTCCGATGAACATAAATATTTAAAGTAGGCCCAGCCTATGTTTTTCATTATAATGAAACGGTAACTGGTTTTAGGAGCAGAGCTCACAGTCACTCAGTACCGTCCCCCAGCGGACTGAGAGTTTTATATTTACATCTCAGCAATTCGTTTATTAAGACACACACAATTTAAATTTAAAAAATGGGTTATACGGGCGCTTTAGTGACCACACTTCTAACTGATAGCAAGGCACGAAGGAGGGAGACACTTTCCTAAACAATTTAGAGGTTAAGATAACAGTGCAGTCACATTCATCGACTGGTAGTTACTGATTGAACACATGAACGCCATCTTATTTGCGAGGTATATTACACTAGGACATGAAAAGCACGTCAACACTGGCAAAACGGGTTGATCTCAGGTTGTCCAGGTCACATAATGACTAAGTCGCAAAATGCCCAGTTCTTTTTTTGACTACATCGCACAATGACTAGGTCGCAAAATGCCCAGATCTTTATTTGACCACATCGTATAATGACTAGGTCGCAAAATGCCCAGATCTTTATTTGACCACATCGTATAATGACTAGGTCGCAAAATGCCCAGATCTTTATTTGACCACATTGCATAATAACTAGGTCACAAAATGCTCAGATCTTTATTTGACCACATCGCACAATAACTAGGTCACAAAATGCCCCAGATCTTTATTTGACCACATCGTATAATGACTAGGTCGCAAAATGCCCAGATCTTTATTTGACCATATCGTACAATAACTAGGTCATAAAATGCTCAGATCTTTATTTGACCACATCGCATAACACCAGTACAGTCAAGTGTAAAATACTAATTACCCTGTCTGTAACGTTTCAGGTGTTGCTGTGTGTGTGTTTTTTTTTATTCAGCGTAAATCGGCCCTGTAGTGGTACGATTATGAGAGTTTGAGACGCCTTTTCTATGCGAGGTTTAATAAATTATGCAAAATACATAATACATAGATTGAAAAATCTGGGCATTTTGCGACCTAGTCATTGAGCGATGTAGTCAAATAAAGATCTGGGCATTTTGCGACCTAGTCATTGTGCGATGTAGTCAAATAAAGATGTGGACATTTTACGACCTAGTCATTGTGCGATGTGGTCAAATAAAGATCTGGGCATTATGCGACCTAGTCATTATGCGATTTAGTCAATCAACCTATCTAGTCATTTTGCGACCTGGACAACCTGAGATTAACCCGGCAAAACAAATAAAATTAGGACTTGATTACCTATTCAAGAAGCTACAATTTAACTAGGATAACAATACAACTTATTTAAGCGAACTTAGGGAACATCTAATGTAAATGTCACCTGTAAATCAGGAGGCCGTTGTTCGCGAGATGACGGCTGAATCACCTCGGTTATTATTGCCCGTCTCTAAATCTAAAGATAACGTCCTACCCCGCGACGTGGGAGGGCCATCAAAATCCCTTCCTATGTTTAAAATAAAAATTTAACCCTAAAAACAGTTTCATTTTATGAAGGTTCTTTATGGTCGCAGCCATCGTGAATGCATTTATTTGTTCTTATAAAATTGTTACGGCCTCGTTTCACGATTTCGTACATTGTTCAGCGTTTATATTAAGTTCGGGTTTTATTAAAAGTTACCGGGTTTGATTTAATATTGTAGGAGCTCATATTTACTTGCAAAATTTGCTATGAGGTTTCTAAGTCCATACTATTTAATTTCTACAGTTTTCTACCATTTTCTAGGCCTCGGAAACCGAATATTTTTCATACGATTCGGTCATTGACCTCAAACCGGAAATTATTGTGGTTTGGTTGCGGTTACTGTTAATTTTAGACTAATTATGCAACCGGTTACTTACATATTTTATAATAATAATAATAAATTAATTTAATTTAATAAATAATTTAATAAGGTTAATTTGAGTTTGTTCAGTTTATTTTACCGAACAAACTAGAGCAAGTTATATGCCATCTCTTTTATACATTGTTGGGCCTCTCACTCTGCGCCAGCGAATACACACCGAAATACTGGTTAATATCGGTTACTCAGATCAGTCTCTAAACCCAGATCTATTATTAACCGGTAAAATTATTAATGAAATTTAACCGGCTTTATGAACGATATTAACCGCTATTTCAAAATATGTTCCGAGCCACGTCATTTAAAATTCCAAATTCCAATGCAGCCCTTTAATTCCCGGCATAGTACTGTTATACTCTGTGACGTTGAAACAAAAGCAGTCCACATTCCTGTCGCAGCATAAAATATCAAGCCCAGCCACAGGCCGGGAAACCCCAGGACAGTTTACCGGGAAAAATGGAAATGGCTGAAATTTCGAGCGAAGAATTCCGGGACATCGCAGATGTAAATTAAATCTGGCTAGCGGTCAGGCCCGCGCTACGGGAATACCAACTGGCGGACTTTTTATTTCTAGTCGATTTATAAACCTGATTTTTAGGACCCACTGCTAAGCTAGTGTCATATCAGAAACATACATTTCACTTCATCTCAATTTACATCGTACTAAACGTACCCAGTCTAGCGATCTGATGCGTGGATCTCATGCAGAGGGTTCAAATTCGACATCTTATAGTTATCATGTATTGCTTTGTAAAGTTCCTATTTAAATTTTTTTGGTTTTATATGTGATGTAAAATCTATGTTATGACTTGAAAAGATGACTTTCTGCTGAGTTCCTTGCGACGTTTCTTCTCAGTAATGATGATCCCGTCCGAAGCGCTGGTAGATTGAACCCATTTAAATTTATTCATGTGACAAGTAAAAGAGCCCGCAGGTGGCCAATTTGCTGGATTAATGATTTGAATTTGACTTACATCTCTGAGATTATGGCAACTGATATTTACCACCACCATTTTGGTGGTAAATTTAAGTAAATCTGCAAACATCTGCGAAGTAATTTAAAGATGTGTGAAGTCCCAAATCCGCACTGGGCCCACATGAGGACTACTGCCCAGTCCTCACTATGAGAGGCCTGTGCCCAGCATTGAAACGTATATAAGCTGATGAATAGTGTAACACGAGGAATTATGATCTATATTGACGTGTAGTTTTCAGAACAGCGTAAATTTTCTAAAACCCAAGCATTCATTTCACCACGGCAGTTGCAAGACAGCTCCAGTGTACAACAAGTACAAAAGTGGCGAGTGCCGCCGCGAGCAACGACGGATCACTCCCGCGGGTGTAGAGTGCACTTGCTAATGTTCCTGCATTTTGTATATGACTTACGATGCAAGATATGGTCCTTGGACTACTTGTTTAAAGTTATCTGGCTAATCAAATAAGTATGTTCGGACGTATTAAGTGATGGAAAGTTAACATTTCTTACAGACAGTGCTTTCCAAGTACCTACAATTTCTGGTTATGTATTTAGTGCGAAGACATCCTTAATAGAGGCTTAATATTCCAAACACCAATTTTCCAAACCAATAAATCACATATTACGCCAATTACGCAACGGTCAGCATTCCCTTAATCCGAACGGTGGGTCCCAAGTTAGAAAAAGGGCTCAGGATCGACCCAACTTATACTCGGCCTCTGCCAAGGTTCAAATTGATTTATGCCTACCGATAAGCATCGGAAACTTTCTCGAACACCGCAACGGAGGCATCCGACGAAAAACTATAGTTTGTGTCCAGGGGGCGCGGAGTAGTATTGTAATAAGTTCTGGAGGAAGGATTTGTGGCTGTAAGTTAGCGCACGGCTGCCCTGATTCCCAAGATATCGATCGGACGTCGCCGCGCGCTAGTGCGAGATGAAAAACGAGCCGCCGCGGCGAGGGCGACCGTCCCGTTCATTATCTAAACTAAACTGGATTAAACTGACTACCAATCACACGAACAGTTGCGAGCAATACTTTATTACAAAGGAACGTGTATAATCGGAGATGCGTCCGTTGCGTTAGTCGGTCGAACAGTGCTAGCCGCAAATGCGAGCCATCATTGGTAATCGGAAGCGATCATCGCAAAAATGAGTATAATTTAGTGTGAGCTTCGCGTTTCAATGGGACCAAATTGAGGCCATTACGCAATGGCACTTCGCGGCGCGCCGACAGCACTGGTCATTTCATTTCATTATGCTATGTGAATTGCTCATGTGAACTCCTAAGCGGTGCGTTTAGACCTCTTCAGGGGTCTCACCAAAGACTCCTCGCGTTTTCTCTTAATGGGCAGCACACATCTTGAGGAGCTCCCAATCACAATCCTCTCCATAAGACGGTATTGTTTTTCTGAGAAAGGTCTTAGAATAGCGAAGCTGATACCCATAGCTTTGCCTTTGAGCAAATCTTCTTTCAGCATAGTATTGTCGTGCAGGCGGGTCTTGACATAATTTTGCAGAAGGGTCATCTCCATGGTGGTGAGTTTGAGGAGCGCAGCTATCGCAATTTTGTCGTGGTCCTCGGATTCTTTGAGCTCCACTTCGAGCTTGACTTCTTTATCGTCGGAGGGGTAGATAATTTCTTGGAGTTGGAAGCGGTTGGGGCCGGCTCCGACCATGAGAGCGCACCTAAAGTTAGTTTGCTTGCTGACGACGTTGTTGAGCCAGGTGGAGTTTTTCTCGAGGGATGAGAGGAGGAAGGAGATGAAGTCGCCGACTTCGTTCTGCTTTTTGGAAGAGACGATAGCAGCGAGGGCCACATTGGGCAGGTTATCGGAGCTGCGAGCGCTGGTGCTGGGCTCTCGCGGCCGCTTCAGCGGGTTACGAAACTTTTGTGAGGACATAATGGCCGCTCGCTTGAACAAGCTTAAAACATTACTTATAATATCACTCACGCGTTTTTTTGTTAAACGGGAAATTTTGAATTTGTGTGTGGGTTGTTATTTATCTTGATAATTGCCAAATGACGGGCGCTTGTCAGTTTGTTTTTACTGTTTTTTTTTTGTCATGCGTAAACAGTTTGTATCTTTAAAAACGCATCGTTGAAAACGTTACCAAATGATGGCCAATTTTAATAAAAGGGTAGGTTTATTAAAAAATAAATAAAAGGTAATTTAAATGGTAAATTGGGCATCCGTTTCTAAGAAAATCCACAATGTTCTTGCCTTGATCCGTAGTCGTGAGACCATTGTAATTTCATTTGGTAATGTTTCAACGATGCGCCCATGTTATAAAAATTACTTATTTTAAATTAAACATTAAAATTAAACTTTAATTGTGAGATTAATTAAATAAGCAAGTAAGATAACTATTAGAATAAAAATAAAGTTACGATGAATATAGTTACAATTACAGGTAGCAAGTAAGCAGTAATAAAATACATGTCATTAATTCAGGACTGTTTCTGATGGGCTGTATCCCAGTAGGATCCACCCCTTAGAGGTGGAAACTTATTTCCGAATAGGTTACCAAACTCCTCTTCTCTCCAGAACTACCAGGCTCAGGATTACAAAGCATTAATAAACAAAGAAAAGGAAACGATTATGGCTTTGATTAACTTTGTTATAGGTAGGTATAGACTTAGCAAAAAATAATTGATTAACTATATATATTTTTTATTTTTTTTTATTTTTTATATAAGAGAAGGCAAACAAGCTTGCGAGTCACCTGATGGTAAGTGATCATCGCCGCCCATGAACATCACTAACCCCGAAGGAGTCATCGAGCCGTTGACGACCTTTTAGGAAAAATTAAACTCTTCTCTTGAAGGTCCCAATGTCAAAACAGTCCGTGAACACCGCTGATGGAAGTTGGTTCCACAACTTCACCGCACGTGGCACGAAGTTTAAATGATAACTTTGACGTTAAGGATGATCAATGTCCACAGGGAGGCCTTGTTGAGAGGTGGGCGTGTTTCTTCTATATCAAAACCGGTTTTAAATAGGTGGTTACTTTAATTCGTAACCCTTAACATTGCACTCAGCTTTTTACGGTGCCGAATATCTGATAAAAACACGGATCCCTTATAGGTATGATCACTCTATTTTTTCCAAATCTACTAGACGAAAAAAAAAATTTGGTACGTAGTAACTTATACAGGGATAGGCGACTGAAACACGGACGCGTTCGCGCTAACACGATAGCGTTAATAAACAAATTCTGATTTTGAGGGTAGCCTAGAGGGAAAATTCAAAAATTAAATAATAAACTATTTTCAAGTGCATCACATCTCACGCGACATATCAATTAATGAATCGGCTCTTTATGAGCAAGACATTTTTTGTAATAGGTATGTACAGTTAAAACGCAATGCTTTAGGGATTTAGTCAGAAGTTATTTAGGTAAATAGGTGGGTAGGTTATAGGTAGTGCAAATTACTAGCTTCAGCTAAAACAGGATCATACAGAACCGTGATTTAATCAAAATCTAATAATTTCCATGTTTGATGAGCATTGATCTTACATTTAAAAAAACCGGCACGGTGTGTAACAATTTGGGTCTATATTTTTTTTTCCCCATTGGTATTTCTAGTATTCGGCGGCGTAAAGAACAAAATTACAAAACTCGTGACGATTTTCGCAGTTGATTGTAGTGGATTTATATTTAATTAGTACCTAGGTAAGTAAGTAAATCTATGAAACACTATGAGAGCTACATTAAACAAAAATGCAGTCTGTCCAAGGGACCTTACCTAATGTCCCCAGATTTCTTATTGTGGTTTGTCCTTGATCGCGTAAGTATATATTTCATGGAAATTCGCATTTTTAGTGGAGGTGGCATACCTACCTATAACTATGTTCAAATGAACTGTTTACAATACACTACAAATATTCTTTATTGAACACCACATAAAATATATTGGAAAAGACAAATAAATAAGTAACACGGTAGACAATAAGCGGTCTTATCGCTAAGTACCGATCTCTTCCAGACAACTTTCGAAAGAAGAGATGGCATACGAGAGACTTGCAAAGGCAGGTTGTGAAAACTAACAGTAAACATTTAAATTATGCAAACCATTATTATGCTGTATTATGTATGTTTATTACTATTTGGTTATGAAAATATCAAAGTACTAAGTCGTTTTTATCGTCGGGTAGTTTTTCGGTAATTTATTGCTGCAAGTCGGCTATCCTCAAAAAGATTAGGTACATACCTATTACATCACTAATGGGAACAAAAAGTTTGAATGTAAACTTTTGAGGATAACCTGAATTGCAGCAATAAATTGCCGAAAATCTAACCCGTTTACGAGCCCCGAAACATTCTTCATGGCGGCTTATAATGAAGTAAAAACAAGAGGATTAAAAGAGTTGATTTACCCATTTGATCACGCCAAATACTTAGTTATTTAGCGTAAACAACGAACGCGACAAGTGGGACTAAATAATTGCTAACATAGACCACGAGAGACGAGAAATTGCCTTTCAAAGGGAAATGCGAATGGCACGCTGCATATCGAGGTCAAACAACGCTACGGAACCCTGCATAGTACCTACATATTACCATGCAGGCCAGAATCGGCGAGGTTAGATCTCGGGATGAAACAATTTATTTAACTTACGCACAGAGCGCTCGCGTAGTTATCCCGTTAAGATTCGCTTCAACGGCAATGCTCGCTGCTGTCACGACCTGTCGAATCCACTCACACAAACACAACCCGCTACGTAGTAAACGTCATAACCTAAGTTTACACTGATAATTACGCCACTTAACAACGTTTTTCGACATTAACATCAGTATATCACACGCGGAACAACCATTTACCACACATTCTACGAGCACAGGTCCCTATGAGTCCTTAAACTATATAAAAAACCGTATTTTTAGGCAAACACAGCCTAATCACCACTCCTTTTCTCTCACGAATTTCTATGATAGCGAACAGCTGCCGTGCGTGGTCGACCAAAACAAAGACTAGTAGCGACATCTGTGGGAGAGTTGTGAGGAACCGTGAAACGGCTAGTATGAGAAGAGGTAAGTTGGTACCTACGGCGTTTCATGAGTTAGCCACAGGTGGCGTAAATCTGTATAATATTGATGATAATTAATTAACAAACCGGATTTTGAGTGCTTTATTTAATACTCAACACCATAATCATTACCTAATTAAAGCAGTTTTTATTCAATGAACTCATGCATTATTAAGGAAAAAAATCTCTAGTATCATGTTTCGGGATTAAAATTAAAACTGTTAACAGATAATTTTTGATAACCGCAGCAGAATATTGTTTTCCACATTGATTGATTAGCTAATTAATTCAAAAAAGCTCCGCCGTAACAGTGTTCGACACTGCCGTGACCAGGATTCGAACCTGGGTTACTACGGCCACAACGTAGGGTCCTAACCACTAGACGATCACGGCTATCGGAGCGAATGCAACTTATACTGAAATTTCGTATAACTTCTTTATTACTTACAGAATGTCATACTAGTTAGGTATAATGACCAATAACGATATTTTATCAGCCATTTAATAACTTTTTCTTTAATTTCATCATTATGTCCTTAAATATTCTGCACAAAGAAGCACTTATTTGCTGTCGAACAATAAAGTTGCATACAATAGTATATTGTTGCATCAAGCAGAAAGTGATTCATTATTGCGCCAAGTGTTAATCCTCCAAAAACACGAGCGCATTAATACATCACTTGATGCGAGGTGCATACTCTGCTTTTCTTTCAACTACTGCAAAAAGTTGGTAAAAAAAGAGTAAAAGTATAGTTAAACCCGACTAGCGACGTAAAAAGGATTTTATCTACACCCATATCATAAAACCTCCAAAGTATAATCAAAAATCGTAGGAAATGACCACCATTTTGACAACCAATTAGGTAAAACGAGTGCTGCAATGTTATTCCCGTATCGTTTTTAGTATAGAAATGAGATTAAATTTGGAACAGCTGCCAAAACTCAAGTGGGTCTCTATTCTAGTATCCATAGATATTAAAACAGTTATTGATACGAAACGTCAATTCAGTATGTTTGTTTAATATAAACTGCACAACATTTGATCTCGAGTGACATGAGAATAGAGACTTCATTCGTTTGTCATGATTTAAAAAAACATAGTCTTGACGGAGGATTGAATTGCCTCCATTTATTGGTGTTTTGCTGAACGAAAGTAGAATTGTTGTTGAATTGGATAGAAATAGTAGTTTATGCAACGGTTGCATAATGATAGGCCTTAAAACACTAGTGCGGTTTTCATGAAACGAGCCGATAGGCGAGTTTCATAATAAGATCGCACGTGTGTTTTAAGGCCAAATTATGCAGAGTTGCATACATAACTTTATCTACACACATATTATAAATCCTCCATGATGGGTTCAGAAACAATATTTTCTGGCAACAAGTTATTTGTTGCAATCGTGGCTGCATATTTCCGATATCCGGCGCATTTTCACATCACACACACTCCGAGAAGACTACTTACTATTCATATTTTCAACTAAAATGTAAATTACAAACAACTTTTTCTATTCAATTCAACAAAATTATACTTTCGTTCAGCAAAACGTCAACATACGGGCTCTTTTACATAATGGCGGCCGTCCGTCAAGACCATTTTTTTTTAAATCATAGACAAACGGATGAAGTCTCTATTCTCACGTCACTCGAGATCAAATATTGTACAGTTTATATTAAAAAAACATACTGAATTGACGTTTCGTATCAATAACTGTTTTAATATCTATGGATACTAGAATAGAGACCCACTTGAGTTTGACAGCTGTTCCAAATTTAATCTCATTTCTTTACTAAAAACGATAAAGAAGTCATGTTATTTCTTCATCGCAGCACTGGTTTTTCCTAATTGGTTGTCAAAATGGTGGTCATTTCATACGGTTTTTGATTAACCAATGGAGGTTTTATGATATGGGTGTAGATAAAAGTTGTTTGTAATTTATATTTTAGTTGAAAATATGAATAGTAGTCTTCTCGGAGTGTGTGTGATGTGAAAATGCGCCGGATATCGGAAATATGCAGCCACGATTGCAACAAATAACTTGTTGCCAGAAAATATTGTTTCTGAACCCATCATGGAGGATTTATAATATGTGTGTAGATAAAGTTATGTATGCAACTCTGCATAATTTGGCCTTAAAACACTCGTGCGATCTTATTATGAAACTCGCCTATCGGCTCGTTTCATGAAAACCACACTAGTGTTTTAAGGCCTATCATTATGCAACCGTTGCATAAACTACTATTTTCACCTGGTATGACCCACCCTTACAATTTTTATACACTCTATGACACTCGCACGTGCTCCCCGAATCTTAAGATATCCTATTTATTAAAATGGGTCCAGTGGTTCAGAAGCTACATCCGAAAATCCGAAAATATTCACAGAAAACTTGTACTGGTCAATTCATTTTCATATAACGCCAACTTTTTTTTAAATATTTTGGTAACCTATACTATCTTATCAGCCAGTACTTTTAGCATACCATTTTAGACGGGGCGGGCAATCACAGTTAGTTCGATATGGCCGCCGGACATGTGGACTGTTTTGCTAACAGCAAGTCCACAGAAAAGTGGTCAGCTGTCCCACCGTCGGACTGTGAATGGGCGGATTGGGTGGCTGGTGGTGTAATCTTCATGATCAACTAACCATATTTTAAAAAAAAACCAGTGCAATAATGAATTTGGTATGCAACTTTATTGCTCTTGAGCAAATAAGGGCCGCTTTGTGCCGAGTATTTAAGGCCATAATGATGAAATTAAAGCAGTTGGAAAAAATAGTTATTTATGATACAAGTGCGGAAAGTAGGTAGGTAGGTAGGTGATTTTCGACGAGTGGCATTTTTATTCACGATCAAGCGAGTGTACCTTATAAGTCGACATGAGTCGGAAATCATCTTACGCACGTGTATCATACAACGTCTTACTATGCATTGTGCGAGAAAATAAAAAAGGAATATATTGAAATAGTCAATGTCACTCTTACAAGTCATTGTAGGTACTCTTGTACTCCTTATCATAGAATACAGAGACCACAATGTGCTTCGCTTATATTTCATGGCTTCAGAAAAAGATTTGCCGGGGTAAAATTAATTGATTCGTCACTTGAACTCGACATTTATAGCAGATTAACACATATCGACTCCACGACGCAAGAAATTAGTATAATGGCGGGTTTATTTTCAATACATGCGCGGACAGCGTATCTACTGCGCATGTGCAAATAGCTGTCACGTCGCGTCGTATCGGAAAAGGCATGGGCAAAATATACGTTCAGCCAAACATACTTACAGATATAGTGAATAATATGTTTCCATCGGTAAAACTCTGATCTCAATCGGAAGACGACGGGACCCGAAGCCGAAGTGTCAATTAACTATTGTAGGTACCTATTCAATGAGTGACATGTTTATATTCATTCATATGAAACTTTATTATTTACTTTCAAATGGCAAAATGAAAAATGACAGCATGATGGATACTGGCCCCCAATTCTCGATGCATTCGAGATAATGTCGATTGTGAGATTAAACGTCAGATTCATACAGTTGTGTCAAATGACTGTATGCACTGACATTTAATCTCAATTGTGAGATAATCTCGAATGCACCGAGAATTGGGGGCCTGCTGAAGCTAATTGAGAGAGCACGATAATACGAACTTTTCCGATAAAACACGATGGAAACTGTTTATGCACTACATCTGTACTTAGTTTAAAGTGACGCTTCTGGTTTAGAGCTGGTTGACCGTTGACTTAATTATTATTTAATATCAGATCAAATGCTTTTTTTTATAGGAAGAGGGGGGTAAACGAATAGCGTTTGCGAATTCGCCTATTTGCCACAAAAAATGATGTAAGTACGTGACTCGGTATCGACTGGACATCATAATAAAATATAAGACATGAGTTTGTAATTCGATCTCGCAGTAATATTCCGACCACAGCCCTCTCCGTCGCCCTTGGGGTTACCTTGACCCTTCTTGAGATCCGCAAAAGATCTAGGTACCTAACCGACATAGCCTAAAGAATTGCTAAACAAGTGGCAGTGGGCGGGGCACATTCACACATTCGGTGAAGATAGCCAGACTCCGCTGGATGCGAGCAGCACCGCATCGGTCATGTCTGTGGCCTATGTCTAGCAGTCGACGTCTTTCGGCTAAAATGATCACCTATAGGTACTCGTACCAAATTTTTTGAAGATAGTTTGATACTATCTTCAAAAAATTTGCACGGGCGCAGCGCGCTGCGCGACGGGCATTGCGCGGGTTCCTCTGAC
This sequence comes from Tortricodes alternella, assembly GCA_947859335.1. Lineage (NCBI taxonomy): Eukaryota > Metazoa > Arthropoda > Insecta > Lepidoptera > Tortricidae > Tortricodes > Tortricodes alternella. Next base: position 18,832,877 of record OX401968.1, on the reverse strand, counting down.
CGTGACCACACTCAACCCCTCAAGGACTCCATACGAGTTCGAAACATGTCGGACTATTTCTGACAATAAATCATGAGTAAAGCCGTGTGTAAGTATTTCAAGTATTCATAATCTCTCACGAAAGTTTTAATTAGACTGTTCAAATCTGCATAAAATGTTTGAATAGGCTATGTAATATCTGTCGAAACTTACTTAAATATAAAACAGAGTCGTTTTTCGTGTTTGTCGGTATATTGGCTTAAACTTTAATGTATTTATAGGAATCCCTATAGTTTTGCCATGTCTATCTTGTTCGTCTTAAATGCATAATTTCAAGGGTTTAGGGAAAATTGCTTCTTTTTCCATACTAACTTCTCTTCCTCTTTTACCCCCTGGAAGGGGGGTTTATTTCCTAAAGTCTCTATAGCCTTGTGCTGCCTGAAGTTGCCTTTAATGTTATAATCGGAACCAGCATTGAAATCCGTCCAGTAAGTAGGTTAAAAGTTTATAGCGCACATACAATCAGACAACCAGCACGTCTAGCACGACATGCCCGCGAGTCGTTTGTCGCTCAGTGCGTCTCTGTCCAACTAGTCAAATATGTAAGGGACGCACTGAGCGACAAACGACTCGCGGGCATGTCGTGCTAGCCCCCCAGGCATAAAATTCAAAACCACTGGGATGTGTTGTGTTGCTCATTTTGAAGCCCCTCACAGCATTTTTTTATTATTATCTTCAATGTACTGATATTTTCCACTTTACAATTTTATTATATGTACCTATAGATGTATAGATTATCTATGATATGATTATCTATACGATGGACCGGGTATTTATTGCGTTTTAAAGTTTTTGTTAAACGTAGAGTGAAGGAAATGTATAAGTATATGGGTAACGATGTAAATCAAACGAACCCAGGGCTGGCCCATTTATATAGGCGAACTAGGCGATGGCCTAGGGCGCTCTTATTAGAGGGCGGCAATCAGCAGCATCTTTTAAAACTATTTTTTTTCATTTACAACTTGAAAATACTCCTGATTTTTACCCACGTTTCTACCAAAATATTTTTGGTTTGGCAACACTTTTTCATTCGTTTTACTCTTTCATATAGCAAAAATAGGAAACAAAAAAGGAAGACATGTTCTTTACGCACGTACATACTCAAATTTTTCTATTAAAAATTACAGTCTGTTTACATTATTGTTTTATTTTGTCATAATTGTTTTAAAAGGGCGCCGTTACAGTCTTTTGCCTAGGGCACCAGGAATGCTTGGGCCGGCCCTGAACGAACCTTAGCAATTTCTACGTTTTAAGTGTTAGTTATCAAATTCAAATATCCGAGTTTCTATTAAAGCTACGAATTTGGGACTTTGTGCCAGCCAGGGATAACTATTAAGAGGACTGTGAACTAACGGCAAAAATCTGCCGTTTCATACAAAAAGCGATAACGATTTCCACCCCTTAAATGTTTACCGATTTTGACCAATTTTTGACAGGGTGTCAACAAAATAACAAATATCCTCCTTCGGTTTTTTTGAAGTCTGTTAAAAATCTAGGTCTATACGTTTTTGAATTTTGATTAATGACCAACAAAGTCAAATAATCACCGAAATTAGTTTTGTATAGGAATACTGACAACAATAAAACTTAATTTATTGATTATAGTGAAAAAACCAAAACGTATAAACCTAGACTGACAACCTATCAAAAATTGGTCAACATCGGTTAACCTTTAAGGAGTGGAAATCGTTATCGCCTTTTGTGTGAACAGCCGTAGGTTCACACTCCTCTTAATCTACAATTTTTTTAGGATATACAGCATTTTAGGAACAGCACCATTCCGGGAATCCAAAAATAACCTAAGTAAGTAAGTACCTAATCGTCTTGACATAAAATCTAGGGAATACAATTTTAATACAGTTCTATTTACTCGTGTGTCCTTTTAGTCAAATTATACAATACAGTAAATGGTACCATAAAGCAATCAATTCACAAATCCGAACACGCACATGTCTAATAAATAACCGTATCTCATGCAGACTTTATCAGCAGGGGGATATAATAAAAACAAAAATCATTGCTATCGTTTATTGATTTAAAATACAAAACTTAGTGACATAAAGCTCTATCCTTTTATTGTTACAGTGACTGCGAACTGACAATCCGATAGGAAATAAACATAGCCTTTCGCACCGCACTCCCCACCTCTCCCCCGCAATCCATACTGTCACAGAACAAATAAATAGTATTGGTAAGTTATATTACATACTCAAGCAACAACTCGGAGCCATCCCGAGTCAATGTCAGTGTTGGTGTTTGTTTATCACTAACTTCCCAGTAGCGTCATACGTCAAATTTTATAAGTAACGGCAGATTCCCGTCCTTCGAGGTAGAAATAAATATAAAATTCTTACGAGGAACAAAATAAAGCTTATTATAAAACATAAATCGCCTCACTTACACTCAGAGTAAACAATACGGTTTGCTAGGATGCCGAGTAGACGAACACAATATTCAAAGAAATAAAAATAAAGTCATTTCATGATTGGAAACCTGCCATCAAAATTAGTTGCATATTTTTCTATTTCCAAAATTAATTTACTGTCATAATCATAACTATTTCACATACTCATTTCTATCAACCTTATACCTCATGAAGCAGAAAAGTATTATGGTAAATATTACACTACCTGAATGTTTCTTTACGTAACGCCACGATAAGAAATAGATTCAAATCTACAATGTAACAGAAAACCAACTACAAAATAGACAGCATTGCGAAGTGCTAAAATAATTTCAGAAAATACTTTAATGCTTCATGTGTGTGAACAAAACGGCTGCACCATTACACATAAACAGCACATTAAAATAATCTTTCGAGTGAGTTATATAAAAATCGCAGCAACGTACGCAGTACGTCCGGTCTGCGTTCAGTTACATTTCCATTTTAGCGGCTTTATTCCAGGCAAATGTTCAGTCGGTGATTTTATTTATTGAACTAAATAAAATTTAACTTAAAATTTCTCTAGATCACGTTTAGTTCATAATAAAGTCGCTAAACTCGGGCCCGCCCGCGTGCGACACTGGACTGCTCAGCTCGGAGCTCAGAGCGGAACTGTTCAACATTATTTACAAATTAATTAAATATGCAATTACGGATTCATCAAAAATAAATTTGTGTCGCATACGAATACGGTTCGGAGTCGGACGCGGGCCGGGCCCTTATTTGTAAAAAGTTCCGGCACAATAAGGCAGTGATTGAGTGTACGCTATACAAAATATCTCCGTTACAAAGTTTCAACCAGTCTGTTGCGATGAGGTTAGTCTATTGTAGATTCAAATCCAAAAAGGTTGAACAAGTCGTAATCCAATTTATTAACTCCTATCTGAAATACCAAAAAATTTATATATGATTCAACATTATCGTAACCTACAAGTACATTTTGGTTTTATAGAATTACCTACACGCTACTCTCTGTTATACTGAATATTCAAATGTGTCGAAAATAAATCTGCGTCGATACATTAATCGTGTCTCCGTCGTCAATATTTCAAGCACAATTTTAGTTAGGAAAGACATTGATACAACAACTCTGAAATGCGAGGGCATCGGTTAGTGTGCGCGCGGCGTGCGCCGGCAGGGGTCGTCGCTGTTGGGGTCGCCCGTCCGGATCCAGGGGTCGCGGGGTCATGAACCCCCGAGCTAGATTTAATTTTGTGCAATACTAAATCAGTGTCAAAATATGGTTTGTCATGTTTCCTTGTATTTTGGAACTTTTGGACCAGTGACCCCCTCCTGACCCGAAACCTGGATCCGCCCTTGGCAGTCGATCTGTGTATTGTACACTTTTTCAAATTATCTATTTCAGCATTTTTACAAAAAAAAAAGTCTTGGCCCTTTTTATTTCAGTCGTCAGTTGCCGAAATGTTAAAAATATAAAGCTTGCGATAATTAAAATCGAATGAAAGCCTAACTAGCATAGATCGTAACTAAACTATAGATTAACCAGTTTAAGTTGCAGTCTGTATCCGTTTAGTCGGTTTTCTACATTTTATATACAATATTTATTTTCTACCATATTGCGTCCTTGATATGCATTGCGTAACAATAAAAAAACCTAGCTTTCATGCCGTCGGATGCGTCCGTTCCGGTGGTGATGACCGAACGTGATCTTCGCGAACATTCTCTAAGTACTGTCGAGTGAAGCGATTAATTAATACATGTCACAAGGTAACACTTCACAATTATATTTTTTTTACAATCAGACTTATCGCATTAAATAAAAATATAGAGTTATAAATACGGTTAGAGTTCAGCGGCACTCGGCCGGCGGCGGCCGCTCGGAGAGTCCGGCGCGCCGCCCGACACTCGGCGCTCGGCACCCGACACTCGGCGCTCGGCACGCGACACTCGGCCTCGCCACGCGACACTCGGCGCCGACAGCGGCACTCGGCGCCCGCCCCCGCCCGCGCTAGTGGATGGCGACGGGCGAGTGCGCGGCGCAGGCGGGCAGCAGCTCGTCGTCGCGGCGCGCCTCGGCGGCCGCCACGGCGCGCTCCACGTCCATGCGCTCGCCCCACGCGCCGCGCGCGCCCCCGCCCCCTCCGCCGCCTCCGCCCACTGCGCACAACACAACAGCGTTAGGTCTGGGACATCGCAACACAATTTATCGACTAACACATTTTATCCATATCATAAAACCTTCATAATGTATTTAAAAACCTTAGGAAATTACCGGCATTATTACAACCAATTTTACCATGAGCTGTGGTAGTAGGTAAAATCTGTACTGTAATGTTATTACAGTATCAATTTTAGTTACGTTATGAGTTTAAATTTGGAACAGCTGTCAAAACTCAAGTGGGTCTCTATTCTAGTATCCATATATATTAAAACGTTATCGATACGAAACATCTATTCAGTATGTTTTTTTTTAAATATAGACCGCACGACATTTGATCTCGAGTGACACGAGAACACATTCGTTTCGTCTATGATTTAAAAAAAAACATCGTCTTGACGGAGGATCGAATGGCCGCCATTACTGTGGTCATTTCATCATTCATGTTGGTTTTTTGCTGAACGAAAGTAGAATTGTAAAAAATCGTTTGTAATTTACATTTTAGTTGAAAATATGAATAGTACTGACTCCGAGAATGATGTGAAAACCCCGCCGGATATCGTAAATGCAACAAATAACTTGTTGCCAGAAAATATTGTTTCTGACTGAAAACACATCATGGAGGATTTATAATATGTGTGTAGATAAAGTTATGTATGCAAATGTACATAATTTGGCCTTAAAACACTCGTTCGATCTTATTGGGAAACTCGCCTATCGGCTCGTTTTATAAACCCACACTCTTATTTTAAGGCCTATCATTATGCAACCGTTGCATAATAGTGCATGAACCGTCTTTAGCGAGTTTCATAATAAGATCGCACGTGTGTTTTAAGGCCAAATTATGCAGAGTTGCATACATAACTTTATCTACACACATAGGTATTATAAATTCTCCATGATGTGTTCAGAAACTATATTTTCTAGCAACAAGTTATTTGTTGCAATCGTGGCTGCATTTACGATATCCGGCACATTTTCACATCACACAGTCACTCCGAGAAGACTACTATTCATATTTTCAACTAAAATGTAAATTACAAACAACTTTTTACAATTCTATTTTCGTTCAGCAAAAGACCAACATGAATTAAATGATGAAAGCAGTAATGGCGGCAATTCGATCCTCCGTCAAGACCATTTTTTTTAAATCATAGACAAACGAATGACGTCTCTATTCTCACGTCACTCGAGATCAAATGTCGTTCGGTTTATATTAAAAAAACATACCGAATTGATGTTTCGTATCAATAACTGTTTAATATCTATGGATACTAGAATAGAGACCCACTTGAGTTTTGACAGCTGTTCCAAATTTAATCTCATTTCGATACTAAAATCGATACTGTAATAACATTGCAGCACTGGTTTTACCTAATTGGTTGTCATAATGGTGGTCATTTCCTACGGTTTTTGATTACACTATGGAGGTTTTATGATATGGGTGTAGTATAAACTAATATTTCACGACCCCGCTCGGAAATGTTATCATTATCATAGACGCGCCGCATGTCCGTGCCCCAGCACCGGCTGGCAGCTATCTGATGCAAAAGTATTTGCCATCAGCCTCGTTAGTTTTAGTAGACAAATAATAATATTTCCTCGCATTCTTTGTGAAAAGCACTATATGTACATATGTCTGGACGCGGAAAGTGAAGTAAATGTACTGGTATCTTAGAAGACCTCAGACTTCGTCTCGGCCCTCTTACTTACTTACCCATCCATCGCTCACTTTCCGGCCTCAACAACAATATAGGTCCTATTATACTTTCACGACGTAGGCATCGATGGCATCGGTATCAGTCTTCCAAAACTATAGGTTCCATGACGCGAGTGGAACGATATAGGGGATTGCATGAGCTATATGTCGTCTCGTCCCGCGCCCCTGTAGTTAGTTACGGGGGAAAAGACTGAATCCGATGTTCCAGCTATGATCCTCGGTCACAAATAGCCGCGTACCGCCCGACAGAGCATTTATTTGCCTCCCGAGACGGCTAAATCAGTCGGTACACGGCTAAATATTAATAGCAGGGTTACAAAACTGAGCCCGCTTTATTTAGCGACTACCGCTTGAAAGCGAAACTAGTCTTCAGAGCAATCGCGTGTTAATAAAATTATTTTAGACTTTATAGTTAGGCCAAACTTTCAGCGTAAAGAACGCAGTCTGCTTTAACCTTTTGGCCGTCAATCATGTCTGAAAAGTAACACGAATTTCAACTTTAAGTCAAGGTAACGAAGGTCTTTTATACTCTGTATAGCCTGTCACGCATAGTCGACAACGGCGGCCAAAAGGTTAAAGCCAGATTATTTAAATTGAAACTACATCTCTTAAGGAGCAAAATTTTAACTACTTACTAAACGACGCTGGACTAAAGCCTCCAGCCAAAAACACAGTCAATATAATGATTTTTTACGTCAAATTTATTTAATTACATATTACCTAAACTTCTTACTTCACTATTTGGATAAAATCAAAACGGAATATATCCCGAATAATAAAAAAAATAACAACTGTAAACATAAACAGGTTCATCCTACTGTCTCGATGTACTCTAAAAAACTTTACCTAAGTTATGTTCTAACACAACTCCTTGTCTTGTAGGCTATTTCGTTGAAATGTGCATGAGCATAAATTGCTTACTTATTATATAAGGTTTATTTCAATATACTTTTGCTTTGACTGTGAACGCTAACATCACACTCAATAACAACCATTGTTGACCAGCTTAACAATGTATTCTAATTAGCCAACTTGAGCGTTCATAATTGAATCTCGTATTTTATGAGTCACATACAAATTGTTTTATTTTCCAATTCAACCTCAAATACTCTATTGTGACCCAAACCCTAATGGAAGTATTTAAGAGCCCGTTCCCGAGTCCCGCTTCATACAAACGTAGTATAGTTGTGGTTTGGACATTTTTAGCTGGATCGCGTAGCGTAGTTTTGAGATAAAACTTAAAAGTTATATATATAAATGATTTTTAATTTTCATAAAGACCTGTTTTTATATATACTTTTGTTTATAATACATACCTCGATGTGTCGTATATCTACATCCTTGCGAAATTTAAATGTGTCCGGCTAAAAATATCCTAGCCACAAATGAACTACACGTATGTACGGAGCGCTACTCACGGGCTAATTGAAAACGAATGAAATAGCAGCAATTGATAACGTTTTCCACAAATTTAGCTGGTTAAATTAAAAAAAAAAAACTTTAAGGGACTTCGTGTTCTCAAATGCTCCTATTTTCATATAGAAAAATACTTTTTCAAATGTTGTTCATTTTACGTCGCAGTGACGTCATTCAGACGATCTCCATACAAGCGAGCCGGCCTTAGTATGCGATCATTTGAATGACTAATTATTAAATGAAGCTAAAAGCATGTCAGGCGCAAGACGCAAGGCATTAAATGCTCAATGAAATCACCGTTAGAATAATAATTGTTGCTTAGTTTTATAACAAAAGAGTATAAGACTGGAACAAGATCATATCTCGATTACGAAAGGAAAACTTACTTAGTGAGCGCTACACATACAATTCTTTGCTCCACCACTAATAGACGGGCTAGGTTTTTGAAAATGTGTACCTGTAATTTGGGTTATTCCCAAAAAGATAACCTATGTCATCACTACTGGGAACAAAGTTGAAGTGTACGTTGTTGGGGATAACCCGAAATGCAGCAACTAAAGCACCTTCAGTTTACAAGAATGCCCAATTGTTATAGAAGCGCCAATCCTTTAAGTCGAAAAGAAAAAAACATTACAGTATACATACCTCTTCAAAATAACTTAAAATAAGGACATTATGGCGTTAACATATATTGAGCCCTTTTTACCCAAATTTTAATTTTTTAAATGGCTGTTTTGTGCTCTACGCCGTTTGAATCTAAAAATATTAGGTATTATGTTTAACAGTTAATTCATCGGTAACCTTAATATAACTAAGCAATATAACATTCAGAATCTGTGTGTTCTACGAGATCTAAAATGCTACAAGTTGGCACAGTTGATTAGAAAGCCATGCAACGATTTTCATGCGGAGCGTGTGTCAGTGGGGGGTACATTCGGTTATGATTAGTCAGACCTTCAGCTAGGCACTAGACGGGCGGCATGGGTCGCGGGGGGCCGCCGGCCCGCTCTAGTCATCGCGGGTCGGAGCTGTCTGTCACCGGAACATCGCCATTATTAACAATGGATTTACGGACGTTTCAACTGCTCTCACAGCGTCCCAAAAATCGAATAGACGCATGTCACACGAGGGTCACATGCATCAACAAACTAATTTCAAAATTTAATATTTCTCAGAAAATTAGAATTATCATTGTCTGCCAGGGCCAAAAACTTGTGCGTCACAAGTTTTATAAAGCATCGTCCTTTACGGCAATATTTAATTTTAAACAAGAATATAATCCGAGAGTAAACGGCAAACGTAATTTCATCCATACTGCTGTCTTAAAAGGGGAAAACTTTAGTTAAAACATAGGAGTTTAGCTGACACTAAGACGGAAGCACCTTGTATGTCTGACCTAGATTTTGTTAAAATCGGAATATTGCCGTAACCAACACTCGAGTTCTCGAGAAACAAGAGTTTAACAGCAGAAGGAGTTTATGGTAAATGTAAATCTGTAGATTGACCATATTCTCAAATAGAAAATATCAGGTATTCAATGATATAATGAAAGCGTTAATGTGTTAGCGGAACACGGAGCAAGCTTGAGATGATATTAGGCTTACATGTACCTACTTAAAACAGACTCGAACATTATTTTCTCGATTAAAATTTTTTACATTTTAAATGCGAACAACCAGGACGACACTGCTGACAGTTTCATTGTACAAGTTTTAAATTGGAGACTAATTTCAATATTCCCACTTGACATAGTCAAAAACAGTAAACGGCATCGTCCAGTAGGCCCGTTGTTATCTCACCACAGGTCGAAAAGTCTACTGACCATGTTGATGGTGCGACTGCGCCTGCTGTGTGTTCGTGGACTCGTCCGCTGTGCGCTTGAAGAAGTTGTGTTGTAGCGCGTAGTAGGGCGTTACTCGTTGCTTGGGATCGTACTCTAACATACGGAGAATTAGGTCCTGGAAAGATGTACATTACAGATTATTGCAGGTGTTTAAGTATCTAGATAAAGATAGCTCCAAATCGAGTACGGTCTAGATAAACAGATATACATCTTACAGAATCGCTTTCGCTGTCATGATCTCATTTTCCGATAGTTTAATTTAAATAATGTAGTAACCCGATGGTAAACGAGCCACACTTCGTCAGAAACTGCAATGTAATCGCTACATGGAAAGTGTAGCTTTCAGATAGTAAATTAACAACATAACTTAACTGTTATTGTGGGACCGTTACCAAGGGCGGATCCAGGCTTTAGGCTAGGGGGGTCACTCGTCCAAAAAAATCCAAAATCCAAATCTAGCTCAGGGGCTCTTGCTGACCTGGCCCTCTGGGTCCTTGACCGTTACCTTGGCTTTCAGTCGCACTTTGGACAGCTTAGCGCCACTCCATAAGGCTCCTGAGTGTGAGCTAGAGTTCCGATTGGATGACTCCAGAACTCAGATGGTAACGCCCTACAATACTCATCAGAGTTGTGAATGCAAGATGAACTGTGAGCTAGCAAAGGATCCGCCAGTAAAATCGGTTCAGTTTTGTCTCAGCTCGCTTGGTGGATTGTTACCGAGCTAACCTCACATCTTTCTTTGACATCCTGGTTCTATATGCCAGGGGTTTAGCACAATCTGTAAATGCCATTATCTTTAGTCCCTAAACTGAACTCCGGCGACACATTTCAGTTTAATATAACTATTAGCATGTATTTTTTTGAATTTCTCTCTGTATCGCAAAACTTTTCCATACTAGCGATACATTCGTTGATGCACATGATTGGCTAAAAAATAAATATATAAACTTTATAAATTAGATTTGAACCTAGTATTCCTAATTACTGGTTGGTCACATAATTAAGAACGTTGAATAGTTTATTTATTTATTCAAATTTTAATAGTGAACACTCTGTGGCTCTGTGGTTGTAGATCCCTATAAGTATAATTTCGGCGTCATTTAGTGCTGTAAAAGTCTTAAAGGTGATTGCTTTATATGAAAAAAAATAGGAAAAAATAAAAGTTGTGATAAATCTACAAGGGAAGTAATAATAAAACTTTGCGAGAAGAATTGGTCGTATTAAAAGATAGCCGATCATCTGCAATGCTGACAAACGATGCTTTTCGACGCTGTGAAGCGTTTTGCCATATAATAAACTATTTCACATGTTCCGCGTGTACCTAAACACAGAAAGTCATGTCGTCGAGATGATCGAAGTATCGTTCGTTTGCCAAAACAACATCCTTTTAAAGGGTCAAATGAACTGAGAAAAGACTATTTTGGTGAAAACAACCCTTCAGAAATCTCGGCACGCATTATTCGATGGCGTTTGGTAGAAGAAAAGTCGCACGGAAGGATAGCGAGGAAGGTGCCCATGCTGAAACAGTGCCATAGGCAAGCCCGGCTTGCATTTGCAAGAAGGTATGAAAACTGGACAGTTAGACAGTGGAAAAATGTTCTTTTTTCTGACGAAACAAAACTAAATAGGGTATGTTCTGATGAAAAATGATATGTACGACGCCCTACGAACAAAGCATTCGACCCTAAGTACACAAAAGTAACATTACAGCATGGTGGGGGAAATGTGTAAATTTGGGGGTGCTTTTCTGGACAAGGTGTTGGACCTGTTAAGCTGATAGAAGGAATCACGGATCAGTTCCAATACTAAAATATACTGCAAGAAACAATGTTACCTTATGCTTCAGACGTGCTTCCGGTTATTTTGACATTCCAGTACGACAACGATCCAAATCATATTGCACGCACCGTTAAGGAATTTCTCACATCGCAATCAGTTGCTGTCTTAGATTGGCCAGCTAACAGCCCTGATCTAAACCCAATAGAGCATTTTTGGTGCGAAGTCAAGAAAAGGGTTTCAAATCGACAGTGTGGTCATTTAAGAGAGCTGTACGACGTTTTCTTAGAAAAATTGAACTCTATCTCACTTGCGAAATGTCAAAAATTGATAGAGCCAATGCCTCGCCGATATAAACCAGTAATTAAAAGCCGTGGACATGCTACTAACTATTAATTTTGGTTTAATATAGTTTACGCACTTCACATGAATATGATTTATTTAATCTAAGTTTCATTTAAAAAAATCTCGAGCAGTTTAATAAATCGTTCTTAATTATTTGTCCAGCTTCAATACTATTTGAATTTGCTACCACAGAGAATAAATTAAATTTGTACAATAAATAGTTAGCGATTTTATTCTATATTCCTAATCCCGGTTGCTCTATTCATGTGGCTATTTCATAACATAACTAGTTACTTCTGAGAAGGAAAATATAAATACACAGGACATGATTTAGAAAAAAAACCTCTGACTTTAAATCGTTCTTAATTATATGACCACAACTGTATAAATGTGTAGTGTATTGTGTGCGCTTCAGTGTAACCTGTTAGCATGCAATTGATTAAATGAATAAGAGATTGTGTTTTTCTGTGTGTCTTCTTTAAAATTATGAGCTTGTGTATATTTTGTTTTAAATTTAAATTCAGTGTGCCTATTTCTGTTTTTTCCTAATGTGGAAATAAATATATTTTTATTTATTTTTTTATTTTATAAATAACTGTCGTACAGAGCGGGCAGCTTCAGCGATTGTATGACTTTCTTTTTATTCTCTCTTCGTTTACAAATATAAATACAAATATACGTAACAATAACAGTCAAAGACATAATGCTCCAGCGCTGATGTGGTATCGCTCCCATTATAAGAGGAGGTCCGGGCCAGCAGGAGGTATCAAAGTCAAACCGACTGAACCGACCGAAGGACGAGTTCCGGAGGCCTATTCCCTCATCCCCATCCCATCCCCATTCCCCATCCTCCCTAGACTGGCAACGCATTGGCAGCACCTCTGGTGTTGCAGATGTCCATGGGCGGCGGTGACCACTTTCCATCAGGTGGGCGGTCAGCTCGTTTGTCAGTCAATTAATATAGAAAAAATTAAAAAAAACCTATCTTTACAAGCTCTTATGAAGGTCAAGGAATTAATCTAGCACCGGTTCGGTTCGGTAAATCCTCTACTGAGAATTACCGGCAAGAAACTCGGTGAGGTATAATTTTTTCAAATCAGTTGGTACACATATAAGTCAACAAAGATGTCTACAGTTTTATAAAAATTTAAGTATATACCACAGCAGGTACGCCCATCGAGACTCAGGGATCGCCGGTGCAGGTCACGATTTAAGCCAAACGTCCCTGTCCATGACGTAGTCTTTTCCTGAGTAATAATAGTATGGAGTTGGAGCTGAGATGTACAGCGGTGAAGCAGAGAGACCGACCTTAAACTTAAGATAGTCGGAGACGGAGTGGCCGGGCTCGCCGCGCCGGCGCGCCGCCGGGCCGCCGCCCTCCACGCCCAGCACGTCGTGCAGGCGCCGCGACCCCGCCGCCCGGTACTTCCTGAAACTGCGCGCGCGTCACACACCACTTCTAGTACACGAGACGCGGAAGACCGACCTTCACCTATCAGATAACTTGATGACACATATTTTGCCTATGATAACTTGCCTATCGAAAAGTATTCATAGCTATTTTAATTGATTGAATTTTCATCAATGTTCTTTCATCACCTTCACTCTTTTCGTAACCGAATGAATTTCATCTCGACTGATAGTTTTTAATACACAGAATATACCTACCTACCTTGCAAGCAGATGTCAACAGGTAAGTCAATAAAGATAACTACACCGATCTGTTAACCAATCGAAATTAATATTATAAGTAAGATATTTTAATTACAAAACCAATCATATAAGCTTGCCTGCAAAAAATCGTACATGAAATATGATTGCCAGAAAATTAATTAAAATTAATTCAATTAAAAATAGCTATGAACACTTTTCGATAGGCAAGTTAATCATAGGCATGTTTGTTATAAATTATATTTGATAAAAAAATATGTCTCATCAAGTTATCTGATGGGTGAAGGTCGGTCTTCCACGTCTCTTTGACTATTCCGCACTGCTTCTGAATACAAAACTGCTCATCTCTGGACAGTTTAATACAAGAGGACTCTCAACCTCCATACACTTGAGCGTACGCCGGAAAAGCTAGCTTCCCTGGCTAATACTAGATGGCGCTGCAAAAATAATAATTGGGTCGTAGTTCGGAATAATGTCACTAGGTGACACTTCTAGAGTTAGCCTGGGAGATATTCAATTAAATTAAATTAATCCAAATCATTTTACACGTTTTTTGTAAAAACTAGCAGTTGTTCGGAAGAAAACATAGTTGTTTGAACGAATTACGGCCTTTTAAGAATTCGTCAATAGATGGCGGGTCAAAGCTCCGATGTACACTCAAATGTATCAGAGGCCAAGTGTGATGGTAAGCCGGTGCATAATTTCTTAACTCAAACATTATTATTATTATTAATTACTTCTTGTATTAACATAAAAATTTAATATTACATATTGTTTTAAGTAAATAGATAATTTAATGAGTTATAATATAATTTTTAGAACGAGAAATGATACACCGGCTTACGCTTCGCCTCTGAAATGTATAGAGGTTGAGTCTTCTTGTATTATTGGTCCATGACACAGGTCAGTAAACTATCTGACCGATCACAGCTCGGTATAGTGCGGCGGCGGTTCGACCGTTGGCCGGCAGCTATCTGATGCCGACATATTTGCCGTCAACCGCGCTAGTTTTAGTAGAGAAATGATAATATTTCCTCGCAATAGCTGTGAAAAGCACTACTATGTTTATCTCAGCCCGTAAGTGGACGGACTCATATCTGAGACTAACGTACTTGTCCATCTATTGCTTACTGCCCGAAAACGAAGTGCTATTTACGCAGGGTTCGAAGGGATAATTATCAATGATAACAGATCGATAATTTTTGATTGATGATAACAAAAAATTTCGCTGGTGAAAGTAAACTGTATTCGAAGTATTCAAACGTGTATTTCCGCACTTGCGTCTAACGAACGCACGAAGTGTCAACGTGAAAATTATAAAATGTACTTATTTGTTTTGAAAATTATAAAATGTATTTGTTTTTATTTATATTTCGTTAGAATTTGTTATGAAACAATATAATATCGGAATTTCTTATAAAACAATAAAAAAAATGAATTTATTATACTGGTGATAATTATCCGATAATTATCTGATAATTATCCGATAATTATCAAGAAGCGTAATTATCTTGACAATTTCGAACCCTGTATTTACGTAAACAAACTGATTTTTAAGTGTTTACTTAGAAAATGTATGAAAAGTTATAGTGTTTAAAGATTTGGTTTGTGTATGCTAAAAGAGCGATAAAAATCTTCTTTACCGGGAGCTAGCACATAAAAAATACGAAGCGCTACACTACTATAATGCTGAAAAAATATTAACTAAAGGAATCCACAAGTTTTAATTGTTTTATTTAATTTGGCGCGTCACTTAAATAGGACGATCAAGAGAATCAGATTTATTTATTTATTTAACATTATTTCGGGATAAAAACTTACCCGTCTTTCCCATTGACTTTCTTCAAAACATATCCGCCTCCTTCAGAGGCCGGTAATTTGTCGAAGAACTTTCTTGTTTTGTGAGCCTGTAAATATTAACAATAACATTTTTACTACTAATAAAATAAAACAAACATTAAAAGTTTTGCTAAGGAGTTCTCAACAGTGACTTTTCAAGACATAGTTAATCATCCTGTTTACCACTCAAGTTAAGACAAAGCAATAGGGATGTTTCCCGGGTAAAAATATAATAATTCTAAGTAGTCCGTCAGTTGTATATCAAAAAATATTGAACACGTATTTTTTGCTTTATCCAATCAAAATTGACAAAATAACGCGCATTAAAGTTCGGGAGTGGGGGCTCATGACGTCACTTAATGGTAAAAAGTGTGCAGTCGCGACGTCACGCGGAACTTCAACGCACTATATCTTCGTAATTTTTTGTTAAATTGACATAATAAAAAATATGTGTTCAATATTTTTTTTTATAATTTAAATAACGGACTAATTAGATTTTTTCAGGAAACACGCCTATTTAGACTGCATTTCCATACTTTTATTTACAGTAAGTAGTAAGCAACCGTTGTAGTTGCCAGGTTAAACACTTCAAAAGCCCATACAAAATTTTAATGGCATAATAATATAAACCCAAATATTACCTGATCTAACAAATGGTCAGGCGGCATGCCCAGCACCTCGACAATCTTGTTCATCTGGTCGATCTCATTCGCACCACTGAACAAAGGTTCTCCTGTATGCATCTCGACCAGTATGCAGCCGAGGGACCACATGTCTATCGCGAGGTCGTAGGGTATGCCCAGTAAGACTTCTGGTGATCGGTAGAACCTTGACTGGATGTATTGGTATATCTGTAATTTAGGGAGAAGTAAGTAAGTTGAGGAGTGAGATAGCTTGATGTTGTTAGATGCAATATGCAATGCACCCGGCCGGTCACAATGTGGGCTCAATTCTATGACTGCTAGTTAAAACTGAAACGGGTCGCTAACAATACTAACTTTGGTGAAAACCTTGTTACAGCAAAGTAGCATTAGCAATGACTGTGCAAATTTTGTTAAGTGCACAATCTGGATTTTAGCGCTGAATAACTTGCAACGGGCCTTTCACCAATAAATCACATATGAATGGTCGCCACAAATGTACCAATCCGTTTTATCGCATAAGTAACTAATAACCTCCTTCGGCATGTAGTACACGCAATATTAAAATGTACAGTAACCACGACGCAGTGCGCGATAACCCGCGCTCCGAGTTCTGAATCACACGGCCCCGATATGATTTATCTGTGCAATTAGCGTATACTGGGAATAGTCTATAAATCGGTAGTCGTATTAGCGATGCACGGTGTGTTGGGCGGCGGAAGCTGACGCAATATTGAGCTGTATTTTCATAGCAGTAAGGTTCGATGGGGAACCATTGTTGCGGTGTAATCAGCAAATGTACGTAATAGTGATAGTGAAATAGGTTGTGAGTGTTAAAAGTCAATTATAGACTTTGGACTTTTCACTCCAGGAAATGTGTAATTATTTTATAAAAGCGCAATAACCTTATCAGTAATGATTGATATAAGTGTACACTTACCCTTTGGCCTAGTTGACACGAACTTCCGAAGTCTACTATCTTAATGGCTGACCTTTTAGGGTTGCATAATAGTATATTTTCGGGTTTAAGATCACAGTGAATAATATTTAGTTCTGAAACAGAATAAAGGGCACGGTTAGACGAAATGATTAGAAGCAATTTCTTAAAACAATGATTAACATTATAAACTATCTTTATTAATAAATCCTTACAGAATTCATGCTTAGGATTGGTGCTATTAAAACCCATACCGACAATGTTATCAAGAAATAAAATTAAAGAAAACTCTTCAGTCTCTTCTGCAATAAACTTCTGTTTATGGGAACTAAATATGTTCAAAATATGTTTTGAAGTGTCACTTTTATTCCATTGAAAGTGATTCGTAATAAATGCGACATTACAAAGAATCAAAACCATACTTATTTCAAGCGGACGAAATTCCTATTGGTAATAAATTGATTTCAATACAGCACAAAGATCATTCTCAGATTATCTCAATATTTACTTTTACTTAAAAAAAATACGAGTTAAAAGTGTGTATAACTATTTGAGATTTCCAGGACCTCAATTGTCGGTGCATGCGAGGTTAGTTTAGATTGTGAGACTAAATTTCAGTGCATACAGTTCTTTGACACAACTGTTTGAATCTGACATTAATCTGACATGTGACTTCATCACACATGAACCGAGAATAGGTCCAGGACTATACACTAAAACATACAGTACACGAGATGTTAGAATATACTTCGAAGCATATACAAAACTCCAAGTTCACAAGCCGAATGTCTCCGAAGTACATTCTAATGGCTGCTGTACACGATGCACCACGATGCTTCCAACTCGTGAAACGCATTGATGAGTGAGAATGAGACGGACATATGTCTCATTCTTGCGCATAAATTGATCTCGGGAGTTGGCCCATCATCATGGGCGATTAGGCAGAGCAGCCATGAGATCTCACGTACTGTTACTACAGCCCTACGAAACGAGCTTCAATTTTATACAGTCTACATACAAACAGAAAGCTCGTAGAAGCTCGTTCGGGAGTGCTGTAACAGTGCAGGGTTGCCAACACGTCAAAGAGGTATACCCCTAAAAGCAAGTCGAAAAATCCCTATAATCCCTTAATCACTAACCACCGATTTTTTGGAAGCACCCTTTACCGCAGACTGATAACCCATACTATATCATGCTCTTTTCAATGTGATCAGTATGCCACTTATTTTGCCCCTAAATTTAGGGGGAAACCCCTGAGGTTGGCAACCCTGTAACAGTGTGTGGTGAACTGACCAGGTTGACTAAGGAAGAGTAGCGCGGTGCAGAGCTGCTGGGCAAATTTCCGCGTGAGGTTGAGCGAGACGCCGCGGAAGTTGGTATTGCGGAGCAGATCGTACAGGTTGTACGAGAGCAGCTCGAACACTAGGCACAGGTGGTTCCGCCACATGAAGTGACGCTTCAGTTTCACTGGAAATACAAACGTGGAGATTAGTTCGAGTTCAGTTGTGACAAGTCCCTTTGGAACTACATAAAGAGCTGAATCGGCGTTTAAGTTATATATTACTTTAGGTGTACCAACTTATCTGTGACGTAAAGCGGATTGCTGCCAGAAACTTTGAAGTGTCTAATGTATCTTCTAAACAAAAAAACATTTCCCTATTCCTAGGGCCCATTGCATAACTACTTGTAACTTCTAATACAAGCGGAAGCCTCTTTTCAACTTCTTTTACTAGAAAGAGACTTCCGCTTGTATTACAAGTTACAAGTAGTTATCACTGATAAGTTAGAAAAGAAATTGGAAATAGTGTTTTGATGACCATTACTTTTTCCACCTCAGTAATGATGGTCGTGTCCGAAGCGCTGGTAGATTCAACCCATTTTAATTTATTCATGGGACGAGTAAATAAATTTTGTTTTTATTCGTTTTTTTTAATCGTTTATATTACTATTAGCTTTTTGTTTAAGTGGAAAATTCGCGTTCCGGAAAGATAACTGTTATGGTGCTCTCACATCGGTGTTCAGAAACGTTTCTCAACATTTAGAAACGTGAAATTTGCTCCTACACCGAATGTTACCAGTGTGGGAGGACCACTATTAATTTAATTTAAATAGCGCAGTTTAATGCAGACACTTCAAAAATGCTTCTAGTCAAAAACTAGGTATGGTTATCGTAGAGAAAGCCGTTGTTATGTGATAAAAAGTTCACAACATACTGAAAACTCACCTATATAATACTTATTTTCGGCATCTGCTCTGTTCATCATTTCTAGTAACTTGACTTCTATTTGTGCCTGATTTAGGAAGGGTTTCTTATTCTTAATTATTTTAATCGCTACTTGACACTGCTCCTCATGATCATACGCTTTCACAACCTGAAATATAAACAAAACGAATATTTATTTTCTAATATAAGAACCAAGGGTACTTATTTACTTTTTCAAATAAAAAAGGACAGGTAGGAACGTATTTGTCTTTAAACAATTTTATTTCTGATAATCTCACTAATACACCTTATGCCTCAAGACCTGAGTGGATTTGCATGAAAGCGCGTGTATTAGATAGTTGATACCCCAGATAAGCACATAGAAACCCGGAAAATCAAAAAGTATAATTGAAGTATATGCGGAGGACTACGCGGGAAAAAGTTAGTAGGCTAAAGTAGGTTTTTCAACCTTTTGAAGTACGCGACCCCTTTACAAGTAAAAAAAATCTGGCGACCTCCCCATCACCGTATTAATACTACGTCAGTGGTTTCAACTACGAGGTATTCAAAAATGTGTGTTGCGCCCGCGACCCCTGAGCATAGGGCTGCGGCTATACGGGTCGAATAGATAACCTCCTCCTTTTTTCAAGTCGGTTAATAAATAATAATAAAAATTCGAAATCGACACCCGTTAACTATGAATAAACATAACAGTCGATCCTATTATGATTGATAATAATTATGATATGATATGATTTTCAGCCTTTCTTGCTTTTGACACATCTGGTACGCCCGTAGCATTTGAATTTTCGGGCAAGCGTAGTTCAGGCTCTTTGTGGTAACCAGTAATGGTTACGTTTATACCAACGAAAAACAATCAATTTTTGCTGACCAACATCATCCAGCCTTGTAAAGCCTCACCTGTCCAAAAGACCCCTTCCCGATGGGTGATGAGATCTCGTATCGGTCGAGGAACTTCTCGCCCTGTTTGATGATGTAGTCGTGGTTGTCGTCATCGTAGCCATCATTGTACAGCTTCCGCTCCTTCTTGTGCGACCCATCCTCGCCCAGGTACTGTTGCGCTCTCCGCTTTTTCTTCGCATAGTATACCTGATGACAATAAATAATGTTTATTAAACAAGAAGTTATTTTAGTAAAAAGAACTTGTAGACGAGGCGACCGCAATTTAGCAAGCGTAATGTATTTAAGACTGTCGACTAGATAGAGCGACGATATTTGAGCTGATTTAATGACAATGAAAACCGTTTTAAGTAGCCTCTATTGTATCCCGATGCTGGACAGAGACTTTCACTTTTCTTCCCTCCGCTTGTCTCTAGCCAAAATTCATCCAGATCGGCAATACGTTGCTCGAACGCAGCGTTTTTTATATAAAAGCATGATTTACGTCACAAAACATGCCATCACAAACTAAATGTGCCGGGCTGAATGCACAATTATAACAGGTGGCTATATACCGACCGACCTGGAGTCAACAAGACTGATAAGGCTTAAAGAATGATAAAAAAAGTAAAAACCATTGTTGGCTCATAATCTTTAAGAAAAGGAAGAATAGCCCCGTTTCTCGAAAGACCTGCTAACCTGTATAAAAGGGCATTTCAAATGAACATTAACCGATAAGTAATTAAGAATAACCAGATTCTTTCCAGGAGTAGATTTGTTGTTTCCCAGAATTTCCAATAGTACGATGAAATCGAAATTCGACGACTTTTGGATTTATGTTGTTTGTTATGACAGTTTTTTGTGACAAGACTTTCGTTAGATTTCTCATTTATGGTTGTTCGACAAATGAGGTTGAAATCCAATTTTTGCAAACACCTGATTATGACCTACAAACGAATCGATGATTATATACCAAATGTTGGTTAAGGTACATAAAAACTGCATATTAAAATGTAGCATAAAATAACACAAATATTTCGCCAGTCTTTTCGTCGCAGTTCATCATACCATCTTAGGACTAATTAATCGAACGTGGCCACAAGTAGTCTTGTGGCTCTGCCCACCCCATTAGGGATTTCGGGCGTGATGCTATGCACGTATGCATGCTTTTCGTCGCGAAACTATCGTCAAAAGGCGCCACGTATGTTTTACTTAATTGTAATTATTTTAATTTCATAAAAAAATATAAATATAGTTAACATGGGTTCCTCTAGCTTCACACCGTGTACTCCATTACAATAAAAAGTCATCATATTCGTTATAGGAAATGACGGAGTAGACGAGAGCGGGAATTCGGCTGACGGCCGTTGACCCAAATACGCGTTTGACATTGATCGACGACGCGTCGCGGTATGCTTATATAATGATTCAACATTCGCACCAAACGCATGGATTTAGCTCCACGAAGTTCATTGCTGCAGATAGTTTTCAAATATAAACAGAAATTTATTATGTGATATAGGATTTGTGGCACGCGTTTAAATGTTTGGTAAGTTAATAGGTAATAAATGTATACAAATCTCTTTTTAACCAGATTATAACTTATTCCAGACATTATAAAGTGATATAATTTAATAATTTATAGACACTATAAATGTCAAAAAAGGGTGTCTTTTCCTTGCTTTCAAGTAAAGCACCCACCACAAATCGTAACGTCATATGAGCTTGACGTTCCGATGCGTCATATGACCGATAATAATATCACGCATTCACAATTGCTCTTTACGTAATATAGCAATAATTTATTGGCGATTGCATACCATTCATGGCATGGCGGTGCGGCAGTGTCGCATATCAACGCGGCTGAACGATAACCCAAATTTGTGACTGCGACCTACATATTACAGAGAATTTTTCAGGCGGTCGAGCCGGCTGACAGCCGGCGAGGCTTCGTTACGTCGCTGCACACCTCGCCGCCTCACCTGCCCGCTTGTTTGTTCGCCGGTGCTTAGCCACTCGTGCGGACATGCCACGCGACAGATATCCTATTCGGGTAATGCTATACGGTGTGAAAAGAACTGCAACTTCGTTGGCTTCTTTCACATTCGGTCGCAGCGTATACAGTTTCATGAGAAACACTTTCAGAAGAGATACAGTTTCGGCGTAAAATAGCAGAGAGCTGGGAGCATGGAGATTTACCGGGGTGCAGGCAGATCATCTGTCATATTCGAGTTTCGTCGCCGGAGTCGGAGACAAATCATCGCGGTCGCGAGTGGTGAGTGGTGAGTCAGGCCAGTGACCGCGGCACGTGGCCGCGAGATGAGCGCGTCGGGCCGGGGAGAGACGGCGCGCGGCGGCTGTCATTGATTTTCCCCGTTTTCCCCCTACCCCGAGCCTGTTCCCCTCCCCTTCGCGTCTCACCCACTTCCAGCGCCCGATAACGAGGTTAACGGGCGACGTGAGCGTCTCCTAAACTTTAATTATACCCGTACACCCGTCGTGCATGTTTAACCCGGCCTCTATTCAACGTTTTGTTTGTAGCGCACCTGATAGCGGGACGTGATCCACTATTTCGGTTAAGCAGTTACCTATCTAATGAACGAAGCCGGAGATGGAAACATTGAGCGCACAACTCGCTCGGCTCCAACTTGTGTTCTGACGAGTCCGACGATCGAATGCGCTAACGACGTCTCAACTCATAAGCACGTGAATACGAATTACTTGTGCGCATTTATTGTACCAACACTGATTCTGGAACTCTTACTGTTTTAACATCGCAAGTTTCCAATTTATCACGAGAAAACCGTCACTGTTTGAAAGAATTCGCCGAGAGCTTTTAAATGATTGTAGTGTTGGATATAAATTATGGTATTTTTGACAAACAACTCGTGTCGGGAGGAGTTATTCCATTGTAAACAAATAGGTAGAGACTAAAATATAACATGTGAACGGCACGCTTTGGAATGAACTAGTTTCAGACAGGAGCGCGTGGGCGTTGGGGCCTGTTCCGAGATAATTGCAAATCGCCTCTTATACAAGACGGAGCCCACAAATAGAGAAACATCCCACGCTTTATCCGCTTCCTACACATAACTTACACTCACCGTACGGTTTACCAATTTTATGTTCGATAACAAAATCTTCACAATGAATTGAGCCTGTCAACTTGAACTGATTAATCATCGATACGTATCATTTTGTATACGTAATAAGGCTTTCCCGAAAGGATTAAAAAAGGGAACTCCAATGAGCCAAAAAGTATGTAAGACCTCAATTAGCTGGTAAAACTGGCTTAAAGAAGGTTGTTTGATGTTTTGGTACAGTGGGACACAGTAAGTGAAGTATTCCATTGCTGCGTCACAAAACCGTCGACACCATGTCCTCCGGTGTGGGCAGAATAGTATCTTTAAAGGAGTCCATATGAGTCCGAAACATGTCGGACTATTTCTGACAATAAATCGTGAGTAAAGCCGTGGTTATTTCTAGTCTTATCTTTAAAGGAGTTAAATATGTCGATGATTATGATTTTTTTTACATCTTAAAGATTGTTACCTCATTTATTAACACAATTTTTACTCAACGCTTCCCAACAATGCATTTGGTGCACATTTCACATGAACAGACATCGAAGTGGGTTGTTTTTAAGTATTAATCAAATCTGAAATTGTATATTCTCGTCTATTTCTGAATCCTGGGATTGAAACATCTTGAAATGTGAAGACAAAATTTGCAAAAAAAAGTCTATAGATCTGGAGATTCCGAATATGAACAGCGCGTATCCATTAAGATTACAGAAAGGGAATTGCAGCGTTTTATTTCTGCATAAATATGGTTAAGTCAACGTCCCATTGGAAACGTCACCCTGTTTGAGAGCACTATGTCGTCAGTGTGTTCTAAAGGTAGACTTTCGTAGCAAGCGTCAGTGCCGCCGCGTCAGTGACGCCGCGACATGGCGGCAGATTAATGTACTACGCAAATGTATGGAACGTCATTAGAGCGCCCAACACCATGACGCGGCCTTAACGTTACTGCGCTCGGATGACGTTCTAACATTTGTGTGCTATGTCGCGGCGGCACTGACGCCACTGAGGCTTGCTTCGAAAGTCCACCTTTGAAGAAACGAACCTCAGTACATTGTTTGTATGGATAATGGCCCCTTTTACAAAACATCGAGCCACCGACGATGTGTAGATAAAAACAAGGTAAATGTATTTTTTCAGCAACCGCGTGCGATCGTTCATCTAAAAGTATTCGGGAGTGACATTTGTCCAGAGCAAAGGTCTCTCCCGAAGCTTTGGACGTATCCATGTTAAAATGAAAAGCTGTATGATATAGTGAAATTAAAATTTTCGTGAAACATTATAACTACTTAGATCGTGAGTAAAGCCGTGTTTACTTCAAGTGGGTATGATATATATTGCAGCGGTCCGCGGCCAGCCTTCAGAAACCATGAAGTTGCGTCACATACAGCAGATTTAATGTAAAGGGTTTATAAATACTAGCTATGCCTGCGACTTTGCTCGCGTGGGATTAGGATGATTTTTCATACAAACAGCATTACGTCATATCTACGAAACCCTTTGAGACATCAAAATAAAATAAATGCCATTAGGTAACTATCCTTGAAAGTTTCATTTAAATTCATTCAGTCATTTCCGAGCCTATTTGGAACAACTATTGTAACCGACAGAAAGACAAAAATTCTAAAAACCGTTATTTAGGCTTAGGCATCATGTAAATAGCATTTTCCACTTAGATATTTGTATTTAAAATCA
This sequence comes from Tortricodes alternella, assembly GCA_947859335.1. NCBI lineage: Eukaryota > Metazoa > Arthropoda > Insecta > Lepidoptera > Tortricidae > Tortricodes > Tortricodes alternella. The sequence continues at coordinate 18,808,210 of OX401968.1, read as the reverse complement.
CAGACAAACAAAATGTGGATGTATAGATTTACAGGTCAGACTTGTACCCTCTAGTTTAGACAAAATGTATTCTCTAATTAGTTAACGCCACTGCCACTCCTTTTTCCTCGACCTTCGCCAGATGCCGCACTTTTCTATATGCCTCAAACGCACATGTGAGTTTAACCAACTATACCCAGTGCCTTAAACGCACATATGAATTCATAGTAATTTGACGTTGAATATTAAAACTAATAGAACTCACATATGCGTCGAAGGCATTGGGTGAAGCTCGCTAAATATATGAACTCACAGACGCGTTCAAGGTACTGGATGAAAGTAACGAAAACGCATATATGCATTGCCGGCAGGGAATGCGTTAATCCATTTTGTTTTTCATATTGAATGTAGGTATTGTGTTGTGACAATAAACCCAACAGACTATAAGTTTAATGTAGTACCTAATAACAATTTTATGAACCCAGAGTCTGAAATAAAGTACATATTGTTTAATATTACTATCAATTAAAGGATTAACAATATTTTCATAATATTTGAACTTCTCCTCCTGAACCCGAACGGAGCCGCATTGATACGCAAATTCAGGACTAAGGTTAGTGATATGAAATAAAAGAAACAAGAACTCGTCGGGTTGATTTCAGCAACACACTGCCCTTGATATTCTCCATTCGGTTATTCAATAATAATTATGGGAGTTCTATTACCATGAGTTTACTAGAGCAGTTCTCGCTATCGAAATCTATCGGAAATACTGCTTGTTGCCGATACAAGTAGGTACCTAAAAGGGCCCGAGCGATAGTTTACTCTTACGAGAACGGTTTACTGGCCGGTGCGTTCTTAATTATTCTCGTATCTTTCCCGTGACACGGTGCATTCCAAGGGTCTCAATCACGGTTAATATTAGCAAGGTACGCTGTGGAATGACCTTTAGACGGCTATCTATATTTAGATAGGGTGATGTTTGTATTGGTTTTTTACCCAACTGCACAAAGCTAAAGAGGTTATCTGTCTATAAGGTTATGTTTCCGTCTTTATATTTTTGTATCTTAAGTTATTTTATCCCTTTGTATCACCTAGCTAGAACCAAAACGCGTGAGCCGGTTTTGATATCTTGCGCTAGCAGAATCGTCTTTTAGAATCGCGTACAACTGATGCCATTATAGTGTCATTTCACTGGTTCGCCGTCCAGCTATATTATACGTCCATTTAACTGCGACTGTTTCTAACAAAAGCGTAGAATAGTAATACAACAACAGCTAACCACGCATGTTTGGAATTGTTGTGGCCCTTAATACCTAACCAACACTTCAATCGGCTAAAAATATTATTATACATGATGAGATTCGAATCAAAATAACATCAATAGGCGATTTGATTTCATACCGCAAGTAAGTCGTCGCAGGTCTCAAAAAAATAGTGGGACAGAGAAGACAACTTAGTGTGAAGTTGTTTTATGCGTATGATTTACTTAAAACATAATGAATATATTAAAATGAGCTCATTATATTTAAGGACAGCGGAGGACTCAATAAAATGAGTGTGCATAAGACCACGTGTTAAAAATGAAAACCTACAAACACAAGCACGCACACGCGCACTTACTCATACTCACATTGATACTCCTACTCATAGGTAGGTACCCATTTCAGCGTCACCGATTTGAGTGTGACGGCTTATTTCGTTTACTCTTCAGAAAGAGCGCAATGACGACTAGAGCCGAGTATACGCGATGCAGCGTCACCGATCCGAGCGCGATTCATGGCGAATGGAGCAGAGTATGCCCGATTCAGCGTAACCGATTTGAGCGTGACGGCTTAGTTTCGTTTACCCCTCAGAAAGAGCCCAAACGCGCCTAAAGAAGTTTTCATTTCAAAAAGGAAATAATCTATAATAAAAAAAATGTATTTATATTAACTACGTTTTACTCGTATACATATTATTTTATATGTATGTTTCCGCGTAACTTTTTACAATTTACTTGTTTACAAAATTTTAGCGGGCTAATGCTAGAATATGTATTTTGACATATTTTATTTAAATTACAAATTTAACCATTCGTAACCAAAAACGATTCGTTTTCTGAATATTAGGAACGCGGCAATAGGTATCACGGAAAAATAAAGACAATGAACTCTACATACATACATAGCATCACGCCCGAAATCCCTAATGGGGTGGGTAGAGCCACAAGACTACTTGTGGCCACGTTCGATTAATTAGTCCTAAGATGGTATGATGAACCGTATGGTGACAGGTGATCAGCCCATCGCCCATACAGATAGATAGTCCACCATGTTGGAGAGGACCCGTCCCTTAGTCGACTTTTACGACATGCCAGGATGATAAGCATCTGCACGCATTCTATGCTATTTCTTCATTCCCAGTGCAGCAGAGGAGCACTCTATTACATGCGAAATCCGGTTTTGTGTACGTTTAATATTATAACGTTTTTAAGTTCGCCGAATTCTCTCGCTAACATTGTGATAAAGTTAGAAGTAAGTAATTGCAGTCGGGGTTTTCAAAACTTGCTTTTACTTTTACAACTATTCGAAAGGTGATTTACGGTTCAACAAGCATTTCGGATATTCAACATCGAATATTCGCGCTTAAAACGAAACCAAATCGAAATGGAAACCGAATGTTTACTCCGTTTTAGTTTATTTAGATTAGGTTTGTCTAGACGGAGCCAGTCATTTAGAAGAGGTCGCTTAGACGTAACTGTAATCTATCTGAAACATCTAGACGTCTGTAAAATACCTTTTAGCACATGCCGCGTCTTAATTATTTTCTTGCAATGTCTGCCTATGATCGTTGGGATTGAATAACGAAATCTTTAATAGCAGGCGTCATAATCATTCGGTGAATATATTTAAATTGTGCATGGTAATATTTCTTGAATACACTTACTAGATACTGATTTTAATCAAACTATATTAGCGTAAAGTCTAAAATTGCTTGTTATTGTGTAAACGAACTTCACCAAGGGTCGATTCGAAAGAAGAATGAGAAAGAATAATTGCAGGATAAAATAAATAAAATGTAGGTGTTATTTCTCATGAGAGGAAAATAAAAACCTGGTCTTTGCTAGAAACGCGAATAATAAAATCAAACTGACATCCTGCGTCACTACATAGTTGCAGTCGAATCTGCACATTAAGTAAAAAATAACTGTATGAAAATGAAAATATTTATTTTGCAAGTAAGCCACATGGGCTCTTTCACATGTCTGAAGCTACCAGCGCTAAACACCAAAAGAAACTCAGTATGTAGTTATAGAAGTCAACTATTGATGCAGCTAAATTACCAAATGCATATGTGAGTAAGATATCTGATAAAATTTGTTTGAAGATGGACCGAGTCACACGGAGCAATGTCTCGCACATATCAGTATTAACAGGAATGACGTCAAGGTGACATCATCTGATAGATCCGATGCATCACAGTGGTCTAGTAGAATCCTACATACACGCTACCTATTGTTGTGCATGGTTTAGATTAATTATTTCTAGTTATTCTTTTATGTAAGTTAATTGGGGTGAAGTCATTTTGATACTTGGTTGTTTGTTTGTCTTGGCGAAATGTGATGAAAGGCAAACTAACCAATGCAATGAGTACAAATACCTATCTGTGCATCGATAGTTTTTATTTAGCCCTATTTAAACATTAACGTAAGATATACGTGGTCGCTTTCATAAATTATGCAAGGTGCCGCCGACGATGCGTCGGCGGTCGCCCGCGAGCGTGCTCTATCAACAGCCCCGCATGCAGTTCGCGACTCATCGCAATGACGCGGGGCGTCAATTAAAGCGCTCGTAACTGCGCAAGTTTACATCATTAAAGGCGTAAAAAGACATTTATTGCGAGAAAATTTGTGCAATCAATTAGGAGTTTTAAAGGGGTGCGGAGGGGTCGTGTGATGGTGTGAGAGAGATGGGGGTGTGGATGCGTGCGATGCAGCGGCGACGGCGGAGTGTTGCGGGGTGGCAGCGCGCGCATCTGTGTGCATTCGGCATATTTACCCCGATAGTGGGCGGGCGGGTTCATTGACCTGGCCCATTGCAAGGCCCGCGTACGTAGGCCGCCCGACGCACACGCCGCCGCGCACGTTTCATTACTGCCACCGCACGGCACAGCGATGCAAAAAGCTAACACTGCGTCAAGTGGGCACGCACGCTTTTTTAATCATCTGACGGATTCCGCATGCAACTGCCTATCTATATCGCATTAGGGGATTCCGTTATAGCTTCTCAGTTCAATTAACGTAAGTTATTGAAACAAATCCCGACTTTGCAGTTTACTTACCGAGTTTGCAGATACGTAAATGCGTATTTAATTTATCAAAAATAAATAAATCCAATCGGCATTTGGTTAGGATACGCCCGATATTCTTCTACGATGACAATGCGTTTCATTTGAAGAGGTCCTGCGATTAAGGCCGATTTGACGAAAGCCGCTCGGACCTGACTGACAGGCCATATTGATCTTGTTTATTTTCGACGCCTCATTGAAAATTTATACCATATTAAAAGTACAGTGTAATCGATAACACTAACTATGAATGAAGACGAACTCCGGTTCCAGAATAAGCCGCAGAAATAAATACCTTACTCTAAAAGCAATTCAAAACGGCCTGAAATAAACACATTCACGTACAGAACGTCATAATTACAGGGCAGCATTCATAAAACCAGTGGTTAATGTAGACAAACACACACTCGGCTGTAAACCATAAGGTGAGGTATGTATGCTTATGCAAAACCACCCTTGCAGTAGGCGAATCGTCGGATGCAATGCAATGCTATAACCTACCGCAAGCTTTCCCCACGCTGTGCTAGGTCCGGGCAGACGCATTTGACGGCTATTTCCATAATAACTAAGATACTTGCGTAATTATTCATTAATGGTGCGCCGATGCGTCGTGATTTAACGATACTATACCTACTACTAAAGAAAAAGGGCGCAATGGAGTCTTATCGAGCCGTTTAATTCTTTTTGGTTACTAAACTAAGGAATTAGGCATGCAAATTTGCAATAAAATTTAATGAGTAAGTTTCGAGAATTTCATTTCTTAAGCCCAGTGAATATGATTCAAAGATTCATATTTTCAATAGTAAGGCGTTGAAACTGTCAAGGAAATGCCAGATGATAAATTAAGTTTTTTGAACTTCGCCGTCAGTATGAAAGTGTAGTGTTTAAGGTATTAATTTCTACCTATAAAAAACTCAATATAGTTACTGGACCCAATCTTGCTGGTCTTTAATTTACACAAGTTAGCCGACACGTTTTAAACCATTTGAGGACTTTTTGTTACCTTATCTAAACAGAAGGATATTGCTATAATATCTCCAGCAAAGTAAATTAAGGCATTTATTACAGTAAATATTTCTCTAGTTCATTTCATACTTATTTGGAAAAATATGATGCGCAGTCCCCATAATAAAAACTTAAGCGGCAAAATTGTTTAATATAACGCCGTAAACAGAGCCACACCGTCGAGTAAGGATGTCATAAAAACCTTAATTCATAATTATTGAGCTAATATTAAGCCTGACCTGGCTCAATAAGTGTATTGTTATCAGATGGGTCAATGTTCTTAGATGTTTGTGGACGTTTAGTCGGGATCAGTGAATTGTTTCCACCTTATCTTGTGTATGTATGACGGTTTGTATGAAAGAGTGGGAGGCGTCGATGACAGAGATTATAGGCGAGACACCATAAGACACTTTGTAAAGGTGTAAACGGCTGCGTATGGCCCGAAATTTTAGGGGAACGGATTACAAATAAACCGCAGCGAGATTTTCGCCGGACCGTTTTGAACTTAAGCTATGTTGTAGGTATATGTGCACGCGGGGCAGCCTAAAAGTGTACCTCGAACATTTCGGTATCAAGTTAAAATTGATTGTTGTTTTCATTTCAATTTTACAATTGGCGCGCATTATAGTAGTTGTCCTAGAACCTTATTTTCCTGCGATGTTCCGTACCGTTTGTACGGTGTTCAGTATTTGGACCCATAAAGAAGATTCAGTCAACAAATGATGGAATGGGTCGAAATAACAGTTACTAAGGATGAACTCTGGTGATTAAGGATGCAACTTATAATGTATTTACAATGCGTAATGGGTCGCCTGCTACGGTATTTAAGGAACGTTACGTAATTAAGATGCGAAGACGTAACAAAATGATAAATTGGACGTGGTATTTATAGCGTTCGACAAATAAGAAGTTCTATTTTCAGCGCTATTCGTTCAAGACAGGGGAGCACGAAAAAATTACCTTGTTGCATAACAACAGGGTATAAACACGTTAAGCAGAAAATCGAATAAATTATTCGCGAACGGTGTTAACGATCAGCACGTCAAACTGGTCGGATACCTCTCGACGTAGGAGTATTCCCACCCAGGTCTGTGACCAGAGTAATCATTAATTAAGGCAGTGTGGCGCAGGACTAGGCCTTATCAGAATACTGCTGAGATAGAAGCCCTGTCACCACTCCGAGTACATTATTAGGAAGGGCCCAATAAAAATCATACGCATTTAAAAAGCCTGACCCCGGCGCGCGCTGCCACTTCAAAGTTTGACCTCGCAATTACTAAAATTGGTTTGATTTACCATTTTAATTGTAACAAAAAGCTTATTTTTTCAGTGGCATGGACGACGGAAGCGGCATTGCAATCTCAACCGAGTGACTTTCGGTCAGAGGGTCTATTAGGGATCGACGGTGTTGCGTTCCGCGTCGATCGGGAATTGGAATTTTGAGCTGTGGCCTCATGTCGTTAAGGCGTAGTTTCTGTCGGAGGTGTTCGGTAGGCGCGAGAGGAGAGCACTCGAGGTCGGATGCTGAGAGCGGGGTGGTGATGCGGAGCGGGAGGAGGGTGGGACAAAATCGATATCGTCGGGCGGTGCGCGACGTCTTGCGTCCTTTCTCCCCACCCCTCTAATGAATGAGAGCGAGCATAGTCATCTCTGTGGCCGGTGGCTCCGGCGATACGGCATGCCGCCTTCGCCGACGTCGCCTAGACGCTGCTGGGCTGCTGATGCCGATCTAACGAACCGGGCCCGGAAAAATCCGCAATACACTGTGCAATATCAAATCCTGATTTTAGATAAAATATATCATTGCTTTTTGGAGTAACGAAATGGATGAAAGATTATTTTTTATTAATATACGAAATAGATATAGTTATAAAAATCACTGATATGTTAATTGAATTGCAGCTTCTTGACCCACCGTCATGGCACGAGCATCGGCACACGAGGACGCGCTTAATTATCATATGATAACAAATACATACGTTGCTGGACAAATTTACGATGATAAAGGGAGACGAGCTCATGGCCACGATTTAGATCGAGTGGGATTAGATGCAGGTTAAAAACTTTTTCCTCTTGTACGAAGGAGAAGGCAACGAAAGCTGACTTCCACTTTTATTCGAATAAACGTAGGTATAGACTGGGTCGAAAAGCAAAATGTTTTAAATACACTAAAACTTTTAAGCAACTGATAAAAGGCTCAGTTATCTAATAGGGCAAAATACGTAACACTTCGCAAATAGAAACATCGTCGATACAGAAAGCGTGGGCGTTTCTATAAAGTAGCACATAACGTTAGTGGAAATAGAATGAGACGTCACAAATTTCAGAGCTCAGGTATATGGCAGTTTACAAGCAATTATAACTCAACTAACATTAGGTATAAGTTAGTTATATGACCATAAGAACCAACGTTACTTATTTTTGTGGTTGGTTGGCGCAATTTTTTAGCGCTATCGTCTGAATCTGGCATCGCCGCGAGGAAGTGGACGACAGCCTACCCGATGGCGAGATATCACGAGCCGGTAAGAAATTGAATGCAGGAGACCGTATTTCAGGTTATGGCTTTGACAAATCGTATTAACAAAAATCTATTTTAGGATTAAGCTGAGAGATGAGCATTTCAAATATCTAGATTTTAATATCTAAAAGTTATGGGAGAAGATTGCTTGTTATTTTTTTGAATGGTTTAGGAACCATGTTCAGGCAGGACGGTGTTATCACTTAGCCGACCTAATTGACAGTAAAGTGATCTTATTTAAAATTCCCTCAAGTGTTTAACTATTACCAAATTAACTTCGACTTCTATAGAAACTTTTCGATCTCAAACCAGACGCTGTGCGTCCTAAATATTTCACTCTGCGCTAGACTTCCTTTAGTTTTATTTATAGTCCAGAGATACCATTCGGACCGTTACGCCAGAAGAGTTCCGTCATCCAATTGTTATTATATGTCGAATGTCCAAATCAAACTACTGAAGCTGATAACGATGACAGTATTTTAAAAGGTGAAGAAGAAGCAAATATGGGCATGGCATGGAGTGCATCTACAGATAAGACGGGAAGTGGGTCAAAGCAAGGCCCGGCCCAAATGTCTGGCGCACCTGCATCTACGTAGGTAGACGTTATGTAGGTACGTATGCAAACAAACTGCGACAATTCGCTTACGATTCTAGGCTACATGTGCAACGGCCCACGTGTGTTTGACCCAATTCGATAGCTTATCGAAATGTACGATGGCTTTCATATTTCTATAGTTAAAAGTGAAATGATAAACAATATTAATAACAAGCCTCTTGTTACTTGTTTCAAAGTCAATAAGAATACGGCAACGCTGAAAGATTGCTCTGTCGAAACTTTCCTTGTCATATTTACAATTGGAAATATAAACAAAAGATTGCATTGTTATATAGAAACAAAACGCATTATAATGGAATAGAAAGAGTCTCCTAAATCAACAAGTTTTCAAATCAAAAAATGACATCTGTACATTTGAAAATGCAATAGAGATGAATGTCGTAAAACGAATCTCTCCGATAGGCTTATCAGTGGCACCGATAGCCGCGGATGACACTGTATCTGTGTATGGGTAACGTGATCTTCGGCCTGGTCTTCGATCTTCTGATAAACAACCGGCGCTTGACACACGAATGCGTCGTGATCAACGATCAATAACACGTTCATATCAATCTACAGAGTCAATTTCATTATGAAACTTATGAAACGCTTATTGTTCATGACGCAGCACGGGACAGTTAAAATTTTGCAACAAAAGATGTAGATTACAACAATAGGTGACGTTAATTCAAGACACAATAGTATAAACACAGACGTGCGCATGTAAGTTTCCATTTTAACAAAAATGAATTATGTGCGTAGTACCGGTATTTTATTATATTACTAGTACTTAAAAATAACAATACAAAATTAAATCATACTTGAAAGATGTTCCGAAGTAGCCTAACACAGGTTCTCATATGGTAATGATAATAAACAACCTTTACTTTCACTTCGTTTAGAACTAAATCCTAAGCTAATACAATTTTAAATAAAAACAAAAAAGCCCCGAGCATAAATATAGACATGGTGAAATCCGTCAGCATGAAAACAGAATCTGTTGCTACCCAGACGTACCATTGTGACGGCGCGGATTGCCGGCCACCGGAGCGTATCGGCCAGAGTCCTGAGGAGGGCGCGAGTGGACCTCTCCCCTTCGCGTACCATCGTCCCGACTTCACGCACGGTTGGTGGGTCAGTGCACTAACTAGTGTTTTACGGACTAACAGACTAGACATGCCACTGCGGCGTTCACCTTGACAGTTTTAAATGCAAGGCTAGAAAGTCATCACGTCACAGAACTCAGAGGCCGTTCGCAGATTGTTTTCCGGTAAACACGCTGGCACATAATCGGTAAGGCACCGAGCAGAATTCAAGACATGTGTTCAGAAGGATAGAAAGGCGCGACGAATCACAAATTCAAATTACAAATCCTTGAACAAACACTAACACACGAGATGCACTGAGGTTAGCATGTGCAGATGCACGAAGCTGAAAGTCTGCGCAGAATCACAAGAGACTGCTAGTCGTTGGTAACGGCGCTCGGCCGCAAGTTGCACTGCGAATTATACGATTAAACCGAATATGATTCGTACAGTATCAACCGCAATAATCGGCCGCGAGGACGCGACTGGCTCGTTATCGTTACAACACCTATTCTCCAGCTAAAGTAGATTCCACATATGCGAAGTGTATCCAGCCGGCCGCGTTGTTTTGGTCAGTTGACGCGCGTCCTAAATCACTGCGCCGGAATATTCAGGGCGTGAGTTACGCCTAAATGCGTATATATTATATTTCTGTTGGATTGGAATACAAATATTTCAGCAAAAACAACTATATTTTTTGTTTAATATTTAAAAAAAACTTCTTTATGAACTCGTCATCACTAATTTCAATTTAACAACGTCGTACATAAAGCGGGCAAATGTTATCATTTGTTTTATTTTGAGCGTATGCAATTTTACTTCTTGACACTATTAGCATGGAATTGTATATTCTGTGAGCGGATTTATAATTAGCCTGGGCTGTTCGTGGCAGGAGTCCAGGTCGAGCACTCGGGTACCGGGCCCCGTACTATATCGGGTGAACGGTCGTTGACAGGGACATTTTACCGGAATTGCAACCGAGCCGCATTCTCGAGCCACTGTCGCTCGATCAGGCGTAAAAATAGTGATCAGGCAGGATAAAGTAGCTTAGCTTAATCTACCTAAAAGACCGTGAGACTGAATTTATTCTCACAAAAATATCTGCAAATCGTGATAAACAATCTTTTAATTTACGTCACAAACCGTTAATATTAGTGGCCGAGCTGAGAAAATAATCTGGCTCATCACACAGATCTACTTTTCAATGTTAAAACGCGAATGTTGTCGTTTCTAAGAAAAAACAAAATAAACCAAGACTCAAAAAACAAATAACCCGGATAGTTTATTTATTCAAATTGATCTAAATATAAGCAAATAGAAAATAGCTTAAAAGTATAAGTTAAAGGTAAAAGACCCGCAATTCATATAAGTCGCTTCAACGACCTCAACAATGTCACAAAACTTTCAAGGCTTTTCACAAAGAAACACATTGCCATTAGGCTGTCACTAGGCGATGTCAATAATGAGTTGGCAATCCTCGTCCCAGAGGCAATAAGTGGCATTGACAAGCCATTACATGTATTAGGAGCCATCTACATCTTTAGAGCTTACTTTGGGACTAGATCGATTTGTGTAAAGATTGTCCCCTGATTTATTATTATTATTATCTACCCTACGCATAACCTAAAAGGGTGGTTTAAACAGTGCCATGGTGCTCGGTATGTTCAGCTGAACACGGAGGGTTGAGCATATATTGATATTGGCAGACTTCTGGCCGCCACGTGATTGCCCCATTTTCACATCCCTGACGCTGCCACGCATCGGCTTTATCCTAGTCTTGATCGACCATAAGACCAATGTTTCGGAACTCTATATCACCACCTATTTTGTGTTTACAAAGAACTTTTTAAGACACATTAAGGAACCAAAATAAAAACAAAATCTCTCTCTCTCTTCACATGGCTCTTCTCTCGGCTCTTACACATGTCTGAATCTACCAGTTCATAAACATATTGAGGAAGTTAAGTGAGTAGAAAAGAACATTTATTATCATGAAATTACTGTTCAGTTGTTCTACATAGCTTCATCCAATTAACTAAACAAACATCTAGATTGTTTTAAATGTCATTAAAATGAAAGTTATGGATCCGCATATGGTTTACGTTTAAAACTTGGTACGCTTAACTTTGAGGGATGAATTAGTGAGCGCTCCTTCTTGTTGCGTAAATTTAATTCAATAGCCCACGAGCTGCGAAACGTTGCGTGGAATAATAAATCAATTGAGGTTTTGACAAATTGAATATGTTTGTATGTGCTAGACAGATGAATTACAAACTTTGTCTTTCGCAGTGGGGCTTCATTCAGCACGGCTTTGGGGTGACACGCGAGCTTAAAAAAATAAACATCGAGATACTCGGTGGATAAAAGGAGTTCAGTGAAAATCATTGTAAATATATAGACGCCAGAAATGGCTTAGTAAGACAGAGTGGCGGTTTGAGAGATATAACACGTAACGCACAGAATGTACCTAGTCCAAGCCATAAGTTCTCGCACTAGCAGTTTGAAATGAATTAGGGATACAAACAGATTTGAATTTCGAATGTAGGTTTAATGTGGAAAATTTTATTCTCCTTGCCGCCATTTTAGCTATAATATTGCATTCATTCGTGGTTTTTTATAATGGATTGCGGGTGTCAAAGACAACAGCATCGCATTTATTGTTCTACACAAGAAGCACTGGAGCCAGCTCGTATATTTGAGACATTGTAAAAACTAGGCATAAGCAAAATGTTTGTTTATCATACCATTCACAGGTACACCCAAAGCTCCTCATTTGAAAGTCGCGAAAGATCAGGTCAGCCTCGCTTTGTATAGGACACAGAAGACCATTAATGCTGTCAAGGCTAGAATTCGCCGAAATCCCCTATGTAAGCAAAAAATTCTTTATAGAGACATGAAAATTCCGGCCAGAACACTTTTGAGGATTATTAAATAAGACTTAGGCTACGTACTTATAGAAGATATACAGGGCACACCTTGAATCGCGCTTTGTAGGTGAACAGGTTTAAGAGATGCAAACGCCTGCTATGTCGATACGCTAATGGAAAGCACCAGAATTTATTTTTTAGTGATGAAGAAAATGTTACCATAGAGGAACACCACAATAAACAAAATTATAGAGTGTATGCACACAACTCTAAGGAAGGGGCAGAGGTAGTGGCCAAAGTTCAGCGAGGCCATCATCCCGCTTATGTTATGATTTTGATGGGGGGCACCTACCAAGGGGTCACTGATCTCTATTTTTGCAAAAAAGGGTCTAAAAACTTCGGCTGTATTATATCAAGATATCGTGTTAGAAGCATTAATTAAACATCTTAGCAACACCATGTTCAAGGATAAAGAGTGGTCATTTTAGCATGACTCGGTACCAGCTCACAAGGCTCGCCCAAGCCTGGCTGGGGATCAATGTTCCTGACTTCATTAGGGCAGATGGCAGGCCCTCTGCCAGCCCATATGTGAATCCTCTGGATTATAAATTGTGGTCTGTTTTAGAGGACATGCCTTGCTCTTAGCGTCACGCGAATATTGATTCACTCAAGAAATCTTTGAAAGCAGCAGTAGCAAAATTTCCGATGGAGGCTGTGCGTAAATCTATCGACGAGTGGCCCGATCTTTTGAAGACTTGCATTAAGGCAAAGGGTGGCCATTGTAAATAAAATGTTCATTAATTAAACGTGTTATTAATTCCTTTAAATACGTATGTACGATTTATATCAATAACTTTTATTTCACGGTAATTATGTAGAATTTACTTTGTAACAGAACTTATGGCTAGACTAGGTAAACTGCGTTCACTGACGTTTGAATTAGGTAACTGAGATAACGAGAAAATTATATTTTGCCTCAAACAATCACTGATATTATCAGTTGAGATCGAATAGAAATAAAATAGATAAAAATACATTTAATTAGGTTTTAGTTTAACTGACCTCCAAATATAGTAAAAAATAACGTTCCAAAAAATACTTTTTATTGCCAGTTTTGGTGTAAATGATCACCAAAATCTAAAAATCATTTTAATTTAAAATGCTATCCAAATATAAAACATCTCGTTATCCTATTAGAGTAAATGTTACCCAATAAATCATGATTAACCAAAATAGTAAATTACTTAAATCTCATCCAAATATTACACATCTCTCTATCCTATTATAGTAAATAAATAAATGTCTCTAAATAAATCATTGTTTACCCTACATTTAGAAATATCCCAAAACGCCTAATTTTTATGTACCGGATCCTACTTCGGTAGCGGCTTCATGTACAGAGTACAGACTTCACTTTTTTAGATATACATTTTTTGGTATTTTTGATGATTTACATAATTTATTTCTCAAAATACAATTAGGTAATTATTGTTAATTGCGAGATGTTCATTGTTTCGTAAATGTATTGTTTTCTTTGGTGTTAATTAATTATTTTTGGATAGGCGGAATGTATGGTAATCTGAAAATTAATTTTGGTGGGCATTCTATTTTTCGCTATTTAATTACTTATAATACGAACAACTCTTATGAATATCAATGTCAACCTATACAATCCGAGGGCTTCAACAATATCACATATATACACCATTGTCGAATAATTCAAACGTTAAGGATAATAATAATAATAAAATCGACCAACTTGGATCTTGTTCACTCGATTAAAAGTCATTTAGTTGCGTTAATATTTAGAGTCAGCGCATACAAACAAGATGCCTACCATTTAATAAACATTTAGTATATTCCTAGGGGTGTATAAAAAATGAAAACGAATGAGGACGTTGAATTATTACGTTTAGTAAGTTAAGTATTAGTTGTGTTAATGACATCGCGTGAACCGGTGCCGTGTCGGGGAAGGAAACGCACTTAAACGGTGTTCGGTTGGCGAGCTCGGCTAACATGGGCCCGGGCGCGTAACTAACGTCAACATTTCGTGGGGTCGAGATATTTCGCCAAGTCCCCGCTGGCTGTTCGTCACACCCACTATTTGGTTGACATTTTAAAGTGCGTGACTAAAATGGACATTAAAAGGTCCTCTCATTGTGAAGCTTCATTTAGTTTAAGAAGCTAGTTTAAACGTAAAGAATTTCTGCGAGAACATTTCCGCAGCACAATTAATTTTAAGTTTTCAGTGATATTCTAGAGTTAAGACGCTGACAACTGCCAATGACCTTGAATGATCAGTCCGTGTCTGTGAGTGAGTGAGCGGAGCGGAGTGAACGAAAAGCACTGTTAGTGGATATTTATGTGCAGAAAACCAAAAACTAATGAATGATATAAGTGATGTAATAGTGTTATTAATTACTGACCCATAAGTAAAAAAAAAGACATAAAACTGTTTTACTGTTTAAAGTCTTGTTTTTCAATAGCAAGTTTTATCAATACTATAATGAATATTAACATTACATGTTTTTCGCTTTCCCACATTAAATATTTTTTGTTGAAATACTGTTTAAGTAAAGCCGATTTAGGTCTTGCGTCTTAATAAATAATAATTAAACAGAACAGCGGAAATAAGGCAGTTAATATCAGCACCTGGCAACTGCCATGCAGCGTTGGCAGAAGTGGCATAAGTCCTATGCATCAAGGGCCCCCAAATATCAGATAACTTAGGAGTGATTAATTGAAGCACTGACATATCCAAAAGGCTTAAATTACTATTATTGTTATTTAGTTACGCGTCGGTGTTATTGCCGCTTTTCTCATGCGCAACATACCCACTGTCAACATACCTGTAATCAATTCCGAGTCCAACGGCGAATCAATATTTGTTTGCCCCCAATAATTACTTTTTTAATGGCGCAGCGACTTGATGAATGGCCCGTTTCTTGACCTCATTTGAGGTTCGCCCTTTTTTCACAACATAATAAGGAAAGCAGCTACATATAGTTATATTTATAAATAGATGTGAGGAACTGTAACTCTATTATGTTACGTTTTTTCAACTTTTGCTCTTTGAATGTTATCGGTAGAACCGTAGAAACAATTAGCAAGAACGCTACAATGACACTGAATTGTTTGTAGATAAACATTCGCTTTGTTGCTTCCAGAGGATATTGCCGAAGTAAGAGGTATACGCTTTGAGATCTGAGCGGGATTCATTATACTAGAAAGATAATTTACAAATACAAACTAACGCCATTCTGAAAATTATCAATATGATTCTAATTTTATTGTTACCTTCAAAATTTACGTTGGTCGCAATTTTTTTGGATTTGTTAGTTTAAATAGAAGTGTATTTACTTTTTTTCTGCCTTATTATAGCTATTATGTATCGCAAGTGCGCAAGTCGCGGGTGCCGGATAGCCTGCGGGCGATCGAATCACGTGACAGCACCAACCGTCCCCGGTTTAATGGAGTCTTCGGTGCACCCGGTGATTGCCTTGTACGGTTCGCGACGAGACGCACATAACATAATTGCGATTGACATTGCCATTTAAGGGTTTAACTGGCTTCTTGAAAATACAGCTGACATACGGTGAAAAGGTTTACTTTCATTAAATTCATTTATTTACTACTCCTTTTCGGAATTCGGAAAGTAAGTATATGCCTTCAATTTAATTTAAAGGCATCCCGTTTCCACGCGTCTTATTGTACACAAAATAAACTTTTGCCAAAGCTTATAAAATGTTGCCAACGACATACATAAAAACAGGCCAACGACCTCGGCGGAACCCATCTCCGATAGCTTTGATTTGGCCGGGCTATCGTCGGTATCAGTGAATAAATCAATTACTTGCAGAACTAGGCGCACTATGCGAGCAATTCCTATTATCCGACGAATTGGCTTTAGGCAAGGCGATGGCGGATACCTAGGCGACGGATGCCGGCATCCAGCCGCAGTATGCTGCGCTAAATGGAAATGCAATGCAAATCGACTGTCATAAATGACTAAATCTAACTGTTCGTGGTGTTGAGTAGCAACTTAACAACCGCCCGCTGTTCCTATTTGAACGCCTGCTTACATTTAATGAGCAGCAAATGGGTAGTACGGTCCTAGTTATATTGAGACTGCTCTGCTCTGTTACGATAACAAATCAATTATAGACAAATACCAAAGTTCTTGTAAATATAGTGACGAAAGCTTACATGCGAAGCAATGAATATCGTCGTAGTCGCAACGTCACGCCCGCCCGGCAACCGCATACAAATAGACATTTAGACATGGGCGCGGCGAACCTACCGCATGCTCTGATAAAGGCGTCTGAATGTCGACGGCCCGACCGGTCACCTTGAGGCAATGGCCGGGGATCGAGCGAAATTTGGCTAAGGCGATACGATCTTATCGCGCGGGGTTAACAGACGGCAATAAGGGTCACTGCGGTAACTGAAATCTGTGCAATGGGTGCGACTTATTGTCGGCACTCACTATGATCTAGAACGTTGCCTGGAATTTCATCACGTCACGAACCGTTTGCGGAAAAGCAATTGGCATTAGCTAGCGGTGCGGAAAGTTAATTTGCGGGTGAAGAGAAAAAGTTTATATATGTCGGTACTTTATTGGGAATAATTAAGAAATAAAATATACATCTTCTAAATCAGGAACTCCGAAAATATTTATATAATCTTGTTGGATAATCGCTTGCCTAAAATAAAGATTTCTTAAACATTATCACAAACACAATCAGATGCATCAAATTGAACTAATTCTTAGTGCGAATGTTTCGCTTCGTACGATAAATAGTGTACTACGTAACGACACGACACGAGCGACGTTTGCATACTTAAGACATGTGAATAAATTAATCGCTTCGACATTCGCAGATGTGTTGCTATGACGACACGAGCGCCGCAAGCGCTGTGCAAAGAAACACGTGTATTTTACTTTACACACGTCACAAAGTACGACGGAGGCCGTACGAGCCTTGACGTAGTTATGTTACTAAGTGAAAATAAGTATCTACGTAAATACAATTTGCACAAGTTGTGATAAATGTATACCTATATCAGAAACTACTCGATTACTAACAACTAGTAGTAACTAGGAGGACAAAATCGATTGTTTTATTTCAAAAGGACCACAGTTTTCCTTGAAGTGCATGGCAACGTGTTATGTGCCATCAAAGCTAACCATACTTACCAAATAATATATCATGACGACTAGAATACCAAGAACAAGAGATTCACGGGTATGTTATATTACATTTTCCAAAAAAGCAGTGAGCGCGTCACGGAACATCTAAAATTTCACTCATACACACTAACATTCTACTTCGCCTCGACGTCATCTATCTGTACATATCAAATCGTACCTATGGCAGAATCGATTCGCGAATCGTTACGAGATCGATTCTGCAATCACTGGCCGTTTCTCGGTGTTTAGCAGGTGCCAAAGAGGCTGCTCCAGTTTCATAGTTGGATCGATGTCGCCGTGCCGAAATAGCACCAGCAAGCGCTCAGAATACACCCACCCAAGGTCGCTTGCTCGACCTGTGCCCCCTTTATGACCCGTCAGATACATCACAATGTCTGCTACAATCGAGGTTTGCCTGACAAATAAATTCACATCATGAAGGCCTATCGGTTATACTCCTTACAATGTAATTATGCTTAAATATTTCATACCGTTTCAGAATACCGCTTTTCATACTCCTTATAAAGCGAGCTGCACTGTTGCTAGATATCGAAAAAGGCAGGTAAAACTATATCAGGCGCTTGATATTGAATTCACGTCACGCCATGCAATTCGATAACGGAAGCTTTGCAAGTAACGTGTGATTGCGTTGAAGACCAAACATAGGTAATCTAGTGCACATACTGTCGGGCATGGTAATTTTTTTGCAGCAGTTTACGCTTATTATAAGGCGGCAAATTGCCGGCTTTAATCGTCTTTGGCGGGAGTCGATGGAACCCGAAATCGCGCGTTAAAGGCCGGAACTCGGTCGCGTCGAATCCATGTAGATTGTTTGCGAACTTAACTAACGAGTGTGGTTCGAGGACAAAGTGGCGGCGGATTGTTGGAGTTTGCATTTATCGTTCATTTAATTGAGTGGGCCCCTCAAGACGCCCAAGTTGCTTCTATTAAATAATCTAGTCCGGAACAGATAAATCACGAAACTGTTTCAGAAACGCGGTCCAGTAATAGATGTTACAAATAAACCTGGTTGTAATATTTCTTTTCGTTTTTGAGAGGTCACTGCAAAAATATCGCGGCAAGAGAACATAATCATATTTCAACGCTTGGTAGATGACTGACCAATCTACTACGGAAATGCATTAGTAATGAGACAGACGGACTGTTTGGATTAAAAGGAGGATCAAATGTTTTAAATTGCAAATCTTTAAAATAATATCGTTAACCGCCATTCTCACACGAACATGATTATAATGGTCGTAAACAATAGGGAAGATGCATTTTTTTTCATCTTGTATTGGAAAGTGTTGAGCAATATAAACCGATCTGTGTACGCACAACTTTTTTATGTTGATTATTTTATGAGTTATGAAGCTTTGAAAAGTCATTATTCATACCACTCGCAAAAACACTCCATACAAAATGGACAACAGCTGTGACGTCACAATTTAAACGAAATCTACAATTATTTCCGACAGTACTGTTTTTAGATCAACATCGTAGAAATAAAACACCACGTAAATTTGATGAGGATGTCCAAAAAACTAAAATAAGAACTAAAAAGCAAATAAAAATGAATAGTTAAAATGATCTGTTTTTTCTGTAATATGCTTTTGCTTACATTTACTTTCATAATAAATCATTTAAACCTCATTTTGATTTTTATGCAACTTCCCCATTAGTAATGGGCTGAGTTAATGATTTATGTTATGTAGTGACAGGGAAAAGATGAAACTAATCTGAATTACAATATGCAGAAAACATCTACTACACGAGTGACAACGAAAAGCATAAATCGCGCTCAGTGTCAAACTAGCGTCAAGTTTTGCGGTGCGAATGAGAATAAAGCTTATGGCTTAACGGGTACAGGAATTTGGCAGTTGCACTAGATATTTTAATTTAACGTCAGTGTCCGTTTTGTTGGTAAAATAAAAGAAAAGCTCACATTTTTGAGATACATCAGCATGGCGATGAGTCACGGGGTATATTTGTGTGCAACAAATAAAATGTAAACACTGGTCTGTCACCGAGCACTCCGAACGGCGAGCCCGCGAAACTGATAATTCTTTAATTAGATCGCCCCGCGGGAAGCAGTTGGATTCTGTGTTTTTCAACCAATTCCACGTTTAGAGAAACGTTTCTAGTTTTACATTAGACTGAAAATCACTTGAAATTTTATTATAGTCGTGCAAAATTCTACGTCGAAAACGAAGTGTTTGTTTAAAGATGATTCAGATCGTCAATTTTGTTAATCAATTGTTATTCTTTTAATATGTTTTAAGGAATAATATGAACGACGTGATATCGTTTGGGTGGTCATGGTCATACATAATTCAGAGAGCTCAATCTTCCGTGCGAGACATAATGCATAGCATTCGGCAAGTCATTTGATTTGCCAATTAACATGATGGTCCGACTGGGTCGGTCGGAATCGGCGTCTAGGTGCGCAGACGCCGGCAACTGGAGCGTTGAGGCGCCAGCGCGCGCATCTGACCGCGTTGCCAGTACCACTCCTTTATAAGATTTATGAGACAGGCCTACACTTTTTGGACAGCTATGCCATTTATAATAAAAATAATTATGTGAAATATCTAATGTACTGGGTAGATACTAATCCAGTTTGAATTTGTACAAAAACGGCATAAAACGAGTGGCTACATAGTTTATTTTAGATATATTCGGGGAAAGCAAACGAGCATGCGAGTCACCTGATGGTAAGTGATCACCAACGCTCATGAACACCAACAACCCCAAAGGAGTCATTTGCCGAGTTTGTTCTAAGACCCAAATTCGTAATTCAGGGAAGTACCAAAAGTCATTAGTCAGTACGTGCATTTAATTTAATTTAATTTAATTTAATCATTTATTTTTCGACCAACAAAGGATCATTGTGTTAGTAATACATGGAATGAAATGAATTCTTATAGTAATGTTAGTAAAGATCATACAATTAAACAATTAAACAATATTAAGTAAGTGCATAATTATTATTAATATTAATATTATTTATTATTACTGTTTTTATTAGACCGTCCGTACGTTTATTTAGGTTTTCCAATTAAGTTAAAACAGAAAAATTCTAGATTCACATCACATGATTAGCGTCCAGTGCAGGGTTATTCCGTACCGGGCGAGTCCATCAAATAGATCGGTGTGCGATACCGTCTCAAATAGGCGTTCCGACGGCGCGCCCGCGGTTCGCTTTGCGTTATTGGACTTTCCATCAGTTTATATTTAAACAAACTTACCTATATATATGTGCCCTTTTTGAATCAGTCAAATTAACATAATACATATTTCTTACTGTACAAAACTATAGCTCATAAAAGCACATTGATTTTCAAAATGTATACAATATGTAATTATTAGTTACAGATTATGATAAGCACATTAAACCTTTAGTTGATCAAGTTTACAGTATAATAAATGACATTTATCTACACCCATATCATAAAACCTCCAAAGTGTAATCAAAAATCGTAGGAAATGACCACCATTTTGACAACCAATTAGGTAAAACGAGTGCTGCAATGTTATTCCCGTATCGTTTTTAGTATAGAAATGAGATTAAATTTGGAACAGCTGTCAAAACTCAAGTGGGTCTCTATTCTAGTATCCATAGATATTAAAACAGTTATTGATACGAAACGTCAATTCAGTATGTTTTTTTTAATATAAACTGCACAATATTTGATCTCGAGTGACGTTAGAATAGACTTCATCCGTTTGTATATGATTTTTAAAAAAAATGGTCTTGACGGAGGATCGTATTGCCGCCATGTTGACGTTTTGCTGAACGAAAGTAGAATTGTTGTTGAATTGAATAGAAAAAGTTGTTTGTAATTTACATTTTAGTTGAAAATATGAATAGTAAGTAGTCTTCTCGGAGTGTGTGTGATGTGAAAATGCGCCGGATATCGGAAATATGCAGCCACGATTGCAACAAATAACTTGTTGCCAGAAAATACTGTTTCTGAACCCATCATGGAGGATTTATAATATGTGTGTAGATAAAGTTATGTATGCAACTCTGCATAATTTGGCCTTAAAACACACGTGCGATCTTATTATGAAACTCGCCTATCGGCTCGTTTCATGAAAACCGCACTAGTGTTTTAAGGCCTATCATTATGCAACCGTTGCATAAACTACTATTTTCGATACGCTTGAACAAAACCCTTTCATATGACATCCCCTTTGACCCTAATGCTTCAAAATTCAACCTGCTTCTTCCTTCATCTTTAACAGTAAAATTTAAAATTAATATTAAGTTAAAATTTTATTCCTGCACGCAAGTTCTATAACTATTCCAAGTTCATAACAAAAGTAGTTGCTGAGATAAACGACTGTGGACACAATGGAGTCTCACCCATTAGGGTTCCTTTTTCACCTTTTAGGTACGGAATCCTAAAAACCGAGACAGCCATTATTTGCGTAGATTATGTGATATATCGTAGCGGAGTCCATCGCAATATTGGACCATCAATCTCTTGCGGAAGATAATGGTGGCGCGGTGGCGATGCGATGTAATAGTTGCTTGACCGGCGATTGAAATATCTACTCGGCCAGCCCGGCCGCAGCGCGTGCCATGCAATAAACACACGGACAGATAAAATGCACGAGCCTTTTCATACGCTGTGCATGCTTTTGACTGAGTTTTGTCGTGTAAGGAAACAATACACTAGTTCCCTGAAATATTCTAATTAGTCCGTCATTTACATTATAAAAAAAATATTGAACACATATTTTTTCTTTTGTCAATTAAACAAAAAATGACGAAGATACAGTGCGTTGAAGTTCCGCGTGACGTCACGACTTTGTACATTTTTTACCATTAAGTGACGCCATTAGCACCCACTCCCGAACTTTGATGCGCGTTATCTTTGTCAATTCTGTTTGATTTGATAAAGCAAAAAATAAGTGTTCAATATTTTTTGGCAATCTAACTGACGGACAAATTAGAATTATTATTACCCAGGAAACATCCCTATTGTTGTTTTGTTATTTTTCATGAAGCCTAATATTTTCACTTACGTATTTTGGCGTTTAAAATTGTGTAGGAAGCAAACATGATCCTCGATGTCTTACCTGAAACAAATAAAAAAAAAACTTATTCTGTTAATTTTATACAGCAAAACGTAAATCCAAGGATGGTACCTAGCCTTGAATAAGATCGATATGAGATTGGGTTCGAGCATCGCAAGTCATCGGGGTCGTTAACACCGGAGTGTTTTGACGCACAAAGTTATTATATGACTAATGATGACGTTGAAATTGCTCTTAACTTAGGGAAGCTTTACGAAACGTAGCGTTATTTCAAACGATTTCATCAAAATAACAGCTATTGTGTAGTTGCCTATGGCTGATGGTGATGATGTTTGGGATAAAATAAGTAAGTGCTGATGATAAACCTAAGGGGTCATCCATAAAGTACGTCACACGTTAAGGGAGGGGAGGGGGTCGACGAAGTGTGACATTGTGTGACAAGGGGTGGGAGGGGTCCTATGTTTTGTGACGTCACACTTCAAAATCAAATACATCTAAGTGTTAAAATGCCAAGTTGAACTATTAACGAAAAATTTAATAATATTTCCAACTCTATTTGTACGAACATAAGGTTTAAATTGTTTTGCTGGCGAGTTCACACTCGCTCTACTAGTGTAGCGCGCGGGTCCCATTTTTACAAAAGTCTCATTCGAAGTTGATTGTATAAAAATATTATTTAATGGAAAAAAAACTAATTTCGGAATTATTGTTTTAATTAAATAATTTCTAGATATAAAATTTCAAAATATGTGACGTCACACTAGGGATGGGGGAGGGGTCAAAAAATCACGAAATTAGTGTGACGTACTTTATGGATGACCCCTAAGCAGCTGATAATAGAGCACAAAGTTTTGAATGAGGCCAGTTTGCACTAAAATTGCGTCATACACAGCTGCGCGCGTCGCATTACGAGCCGCCACTAGAAGCGACACCAACTTTCGGAACCAATATCGGCCGTCAAACCGGCTGTGACGAGAACTTTTCGGGGAGAGATTTGTTTGTACGTCACAATGCGAGTTAGGAACAATAACATATCTTGAGAGCATTAAGGCACGTCCGTAACGTCCAATAACGGCGCGATAAACAGTATGCCAAATTGCATGAGCCCCGTCGATTATCCCGGCGACCCTTCTCTGCATGTGGCTTCGAGGGCCGTGCGTGCACCCTATCTTGAATTGCCTAATTTATCACGAGAGATTTATACATGATATGCGGCGAGTCGCCCGCATCCAATGTTTACACGGGTTATATTAGACGTGTTACAATGGGAAGCGCACTCCGACCGTGGTCAGCTCCTACAGTGAGAAAGTTATTGCTTGTTCATGTTCCCGCGCGGACGCGCTTTGTTGTCTTCCGCGCCGAGAGTTAATTATGCCAATGCAATAGATAGTAACTACTTACGTATATATATGAAACATGTATTAGTAAGACTTATCGAGTAATAAGTGGCTTTAAAAGGCTGCTGCCATGTATCTTATTTGAGATGGTAATGTAACTAAATAAAGATAATAATGACCGCATAGAGTTTATTGATCCGTGGGAGTGCCCATAACTTATAGATATGCAAATTGCAAATCCCTTTTTATTATGTAGACGGTATTCGTGGAATGTATTCATTTTATAAGTAAACAACGCAACGTGTGGTACAGCTGTAGTAACGTACTAAATATACAAACGATTAAGTGGGTATTAACTTGGATATGCACGGACCGCAGATACATATAGGTATGCCTAACCGACAAAATTGTTTGATGGTGGCCATTACGAAATGGTCGCGGTCTCGATAGAGCGGACTAACGTGCGCTCGGCACGCGTCCTGGCGATCCGTCGTACTTGGACCGCGCTGTTGCCAACAACTATTCATTAATATAGAACCCTATAAATTATCATCACCTTCTCCAGGCCGTTCTCTCTGGTGACTAACCGGCTAAATTGTAATGAATAACCACAGGCGGTCGGGTCTTTAATTAGCGTCAAAATACTTTTGTCTCTTCTCTTCGAAGGCTTTGTACCTTAGTAAGCACAATATGCCTCCACTTTGAGCCGAAGTTTCTCAGTGCAATGGGTCAAAGCCGCATCTCAGCATGTGCCGCGAGTACAAGGATGTACTCAATAAATAACGTGTCATTAACGCCCCTACATAGCGAAGCAAGATTAATAGTTCAGCTATCGGGTGTATACAAGCAACAGATGGAACTGCTTGCGCGAGTGACGTCTCTATGCCAACAGCTGGCAAGCATACGTTTGTGCCTTTGACATCACGCAAGCCATAAACTGATAAGTTCGGGTTCCGTATACAGTGAATAGCAGTTAATCTTATTTGTAACATTAGCATTGTTCATAGTTAAATATTAAGAAGCTACCGTCGAACTGAAGGCAGTGGCCCCCTCAGCTTCCGACGTCGGTTGGTCCGCAAACACATTTAAAATTATCGTCCGGAGCAAAGATTGTGGGTGCAAAAAAACATTATCGCGGCGAGATAGGTGCCGCGGGCGAGACGGGTGCGCAGTTCGCACGGATACAATATGATCACTAAGTGGGAAAACTTGGGCGATTCAACTACTGGAACCGCATTATAAGTTGTTTCATTCATTGTAATTGGAAAAGGAAGCTTACTCCATAAACTGTTGGAAGTAATGTTTCTATTTACTTTGCAGACGCTACTTTAAATCAGTTAAAATATTCTTATTTATCTTTCTTCTAAATAGTTTTTGATTGTCATAGGAATCCTTATTTAAAACAAGACGATGTGTGTGTTCAAATCATATATTTTTGTAGAATGCTAAGCATATTACCTATTACATTTTCATCTAAAATGATACCAACTTCATTTTTAGGTTTCCGTATCCGAACGGGACGCTATTACTGAGCCTACAATAGCCGTTCGTCCGTCCGTATGTCAGAGGTCAATAGCTCAGCAACGGTATGAGGTAGAAGGTTGAAATTTTCACAGAATGTGTTGTTATGGCAAGAATTCTAGCATATAATAAACCAAAAGTTTTAAGCCTCAGAAGCTCCCCATACCTAACTACATTGATACCGTAAAGTTGGCTGATTTTAGACCAATTTTTTTCCAGCTGTAATTCCAAGGCTCAAGTTTCAGCAATCAAATTTGACCAGATTTAAATTATACTCCATAGTTAAACAACAAATATCAATTCGATGGTGACAAATATATAGAAATCAAACAAAAAAATTACCGCTGCAGCTTAACAATCTGCAAACTTATTTGCAACTGTCAAAGTTCTCATACCATTAACATAAAGTCTATTATTGATTGATTCAGACCATGCCAAATTGGCGTAGTACGGAACCCTCGGTGCGCGAGTCCGACTCGCACTTGGCCGAGTTTTATAAGTACCTACTGTTTTGTAAGTAGGTACTTATAATCTAAGCACCACTCTCCTTCCCTGTAATTATCATAATAAGTAAACTTATATTGTCTACAGCCTTAACGCTTCAATATTAAAAAATAAACACATCCTGATATTTCAAATTAGTTTTATAGGTTATTATAATAGTTGCAACAGACACGTTAACGCAGATATTTTTAGATGAAACACATTGCGGTTAAAATTGACGATTGGACAGGCGATGCAGTTAACTCTATTTATAATACCACCGGCCTGTATGAAAATAGCAAGACTAGCAACTTTGCGTGAAACAAATGAGCCGTAACGGGAAACTTTGAAAAAATATTATAATTTTCCAATTTCAGCACCGCAATTGTATCTGATTATAGTTCTAAAAAACGCCGTTCAAGCTCAACCAATTAATCGATGACTTTCAGTATGCATTGAATTGACAGGGGCAATAAATTTGAAAATAACAATGAGTGTCATATTGTGTTAATATTTTGCGATAACGTTTGATTAATGAGCTTAATCGTTGTTAATATGTGGTATTCTAACTTGGTTAAGTATTCGGATGTAAAGCGCATCTAGGTAGGTTTTATAAGTGACCACTGCGCTATTCTTGGCAACCGCCCACGCGGGCAGACGACACCGTTGCATTCTGGGCCGGTTGGGCAACGAACAGCTGATGAAACGCTTGGAACCGACGCCCGAGTCCTGATCGACACTCAAAACAATGAATACCCGAACAAAGAGCCATCCATTTGTCGAACTTGCCCATAAAGATGAAACTTTATTGAATCCGTCCGGGCGCACCGATTTCATCAAAGTGGTTTTAACACCTGTCGACCTGTGGATTTTACCGTAGTGTTGCATCAAGTCACGAATGTTCGAAAGGGAAAATCTCAAGTGCATAAAATCGTAATCGTGCACCGAGCAGGATGCGTCTGGCCTAAAATCAAATGCAGAGAAATTCAATGCAGAAGCATACTTGTCAAGTCACTCGCAGCCGCAGCTGGGAACTACAATTAGCATTAGTTGTAAATGTCACGCGGCCCTCCGATATTCTCCGAGCACCCGCCGTCTCGGAACCTCCTCGAAGCACGATCTCCTTAACGTCACTTTAAAGACGGTGTCCTTAAAGCTGCGTTTAATTTTTCACAGCACCGGGTAAGCGGGTCACGCAAAAATCGTATTAGACATGCATGCAAGTCTTAGAAGAAACTTTAATGAAATGCCAATGGTTTATTAGTTAGGGTATAAGTTTTATCATGTTCTACAAATGGGAAGGTAGCAAACTATAGTTTGTAAGTGTGTACCAGGAGTAAATTAGAGTGTAATGAAGCCGCTCAACAGTCTATTGCCTTTGTGACTACGATGAGATATTTCTGACTCGCTCCATCCCGTTTTGGAGCGCTGCCGGTGTACGGATCAGGATTAAATTAAGCAAAACAACAGACAGGTTGAAATAAAAATAGGTTTCGAGGTATTGAACTCTACGTTATGCAAATAAATAAGCAACGTTTAGGCGTAATATCAAACCAAATAGGTAAAGAATCTAAGTAAGAAGGACTGAAGAATATCCACACCACAAAAGAATTTTATTCTCGTAAGGAGCGTCAGATATATTGGCCGTTCCTTATTTATGGTGATTTTATACATAAACGAGACACCTGTGGGATAATGTATGGCGAGTCTCGCGTTGCATACTTATCGTAAGCGCCAGCTGTAAAATAAGGCTGCCTTTTTGGTATATGTCGGTCCGGAAATATTCAGTGACATTTGGCAGAAGTGCAGCTTATCACTCACGAATTAAAGCAGGTCATTTTATCCCGGAAATAAAGGCCGGGGCAAACCAAACGCGGTTGCGGCGCGTTTGCGGCGCGAACGCGAGCCCGCGTCGTTGTAGAACGGCGCGGGCGGATTTACTATGCCACACCAAAGTAGCGCGGGACCGCGGCGGTCCCGCGCCGCCGCGGTGTGGCTTAGTACATCTACCCGCGCCGCGCCGCAAACGCGCCGGAACCGCTTCTGGTTTGCCCGCGCCTTTAGTAAGAATATTCTTCTTTACCCACGCCATCACTAACTCATACCATATGAATGTTATATGTTAAAAGGCTCGGGCAAACCAAACGCGTTCGCGGGGGCGCGCGCCGTTGTAGAACGGCGCGGGCGGACTAACCATGCCACACCGCGGTCCCGCGCTACTTTGGTGTGGCATGGTAAATCCGCCCGCGCCGTTCTATAACGGCACGGGCCCACGTTCGCGCCGAAAACGCGTTTGGTTTGCCCGGGCCTTAAAGTAACATAGATATTATTGTTGAAAGCAGCGTTGACACGCTCAAATAAGCCTTCCACACACTAAAGGCGAGTAGTGCGCGGCGCGTTTGCAACGGCAGGCTATAAGGCCATCGCAGTGCAACCATTTAAGTAAAAACTTCGACGTTAACTCCGCCCCTCAAATCTTGACACGCTCTTATTTTACAAAACCACAGCCTTACCTGACGATAAAACGAGATGTAAACGTCAATGCACACGTAATTTAGGCTCGTTTAAACGTATTCGAGGTTTTATTAAACGAAATATACAATGTACATTTTATTAGCTTTAATTTTGTCACTAGAAAGCAAATACACTGTAGAAAGTATTTTTATCTACACCCATATCATAAAACCTCCATTGGTTAATCAAAAACCGTAGGAAATGACCACCATTTTGACAACCAATTAGGAAAAACCAGTGCTGCGATAAAGAAATAACATGACTTATTTATCGTTTTTAGTAAAGAAATGAGATTAAATTTGGAACAGCTGTCAAAACTCAAGTGGGTCTCTAGTCTAGTATCCATAGATATTAAAACAGTTATTGATACGAAACGTCAATTCAGTATGTTTTTTTAATATAAACTGCACAATATTTTATCTCGAGTGACGTGAGAATAGAGACTTCATCCGATTGTCTATGATTAAAAAAAAAAGTCTTGACGGAATCGGCGCCATGTTGGTGTTTTGCTGAACGAAAGTAGAATTGTTGTGGAATTGAATAGAAATAGTAGTTTATGCAACGTTTGCATAATGATAGGCCTTAAAACACTAGTGCGGTTTTATGAAACGAGCTTTTAGCGAGTTTCATAATAAGATCGCACGTGTGTTTTAAGGCCAAATTATGCAGAGTTGCATACATAACTTTATCTACACACATATTATAAATCCTCCATGATGGGTTCAGAAACAATATTTTCTGGCAACAAGTTATTTGTTGCAATCGTGGCTGCATATTTCCGATATCCGGCGCATTTTCACATCACACACACTCCGAGAAGACTACTTACTATTCATATTTTCAACTAAAATGTAAATTACAAACAACTTTTTCTATTCAATTCAACAAAATTCTACTTTCGTTCAGCAAAACGTCAACGCGGCGCGGCGCGTCAATAATGGCGGCCGTCCGGCAAGACCATTTTTTTTTAAATCATAGACAAACGGATGAAGTCTCTATTCTCACGTCACTCGAGATCAAATATTGTGCAGTTTATATTAAAAAAACATACTGAATTGACGTTTCGTATCAATAACTGTTTTAATATCTATGGATACTAGAATAGAGACCCACTTGAGTTTGACAGCTGTTCCAAATTTAATCTCATTTCTTTACTAAAAACGATAAAGAAGTCATGTTATTTCTTCATCCCAGCATTGGTTTTTCCTAATTGGTTGTCAAAATGGTGGTCATTTCCTATGGTTTTTGATTAACCAATGGAGGTTTTATGATATGGGTGTAGATAAAAGTTGTTTGTAATTTACATTTCAGTTTAAAATATGAATAGTAAGTACCATCTTAGGACTAATAAATCGAACGTGGCCACAAGTAGTCTTGTGGCTCTGCCCACCCCATTAGGGATTTCGGGCGTGATGCTATGTATGTGTATGTAAGTAGTCTTCTCGGAGTGTGTGTGATGTGAAAATGCGCCGGATATCGGAAATATGCAGCCACGATTGCAACAAATAACTTGTTGCCAGAAAATATTGTTTCTGAACCCATCATGGAGGATTTATAATATGTGTGTAGATAAAGTTATGTATGCAACTCTGCATAATTTGGCCTTAAAACACACGTGCGATCTTATTATGAAACTCGCCTATCGGCTCGTTTCATGAAAACCGCACTAGTGTTTTAAGGCCTATCATTATGCAACCGTTGCATAAACTACTATTGTAAGTGTAAAAATACTTGTATTGTTGAAAATGGAGCATGGCACTGTGGTGGTGACACTGCTTACGCGGGCCCGCTTCCGCCCCATTCCGCTTCTGTTCCGCGTTTTGGTGTGTGGAAGCCTTAAAACTACTCATGAAAGATTATTCCAGCATTTTCTGATAAGAATGAACAACAAGTAATATTGAAGTCTGAGTGGTTGAGTCGGAGTCTGATTGAGTAATGCTTAAAATGACTGATAATAAATAGTGATAATAAAAACCTTGGAAGGATCTAAATTATATAACACACTTATGCTTAGCGCGGGTATCCGTATTACGATGCAGGGTACAGAGTACAATCACTACGCACACATCGTGCGCGAGCATTGTATCCGACCGCCGACTTCATCCCTGTCATTGCTAGCGATTTAGTATAACATGTCAAAATCAAGTTTGACACACTTATTTTATGTTTAGTGACTTTTAAATTAAGCGAACATACTTTAAATTGGCCCCAATATCGATCTATGCTATACGTTATTGCTGACCCATGTAAAATCAAAACATAAAAGAAGTAAAAAGGCGGTTGAAGACAAGACCGCGAAAGGCCGTAACACAAGCGTATCGCCTTTGAGGGGCTCACTCCTTTTGCGAAGTAATTTCATAAACTGCGAACAATGTCGGCCCGGGGCGCGGGTCACTCCGGGACTTTATTGACGACATGTTTACGGCCCTCAGATAACCGGGCTATTTTTGTTATGAAAAACAAATAGTTCGCAAGGTGGTTTTGTTTCGGGGCGAGGTTTCGCGGTAATAAGTTTCGATGGCGAGGGGTCGACTGTGAAAATTGTTTGCACTACTGTGCAAAGGAATAGCACAGGGGATTTGAATTTTAATGAGAAAACTGGCTCACTTTTTTTACTCATAAAATCTTTCCGCAAAATTAGTTTCTTAAAAACGGTTATTAATAAATAATAATACATATATCGAAATATTATCGTAAGAAAGTTAATATCAACAAACATGTATTAACAATTATCTAACGCCTGTATAGAAAAACAAGAAGATCCTTTTCAATAAGCTGAAGGAATGCACGCCGCGACCGGCGGCTGGCGTCGGGCGTCGGCGAACGCATGCGTTTATTGCTCGCTTTATTGGAAACACGCTTCCGCGTTCCTTGTCACACTAAACACCGCTATGCGCTATTATACACCGCAAATTAATACCACGTGAATTATTATTTGGACAAAATTTTAAAACGATGTTGTGCGTGGAAACCTCTGAAGAAACGCTATCATTTTGTTTCACGGTATACCTACTAGAACTGATTTGTATTGTCATCTCGGTAGGGTGACCAGCGTCTCTATTCGGGAACACTAAGTGATTCTGCAGCGACTCGTAAGCGATATTTCTCATCCCACTCTTCCGCACGTAATGCGTAAGAGCGAGATGAGAAAACTCGCTTGCGAATCGCTACAGAATCACTTAGCGTTCCCGAATAGAGGCGCTTTACATACGTATAGATTTAGTAGGTACAACAATACTTTGCAGGAGTAGCAACGATTAATAATTTCAGTTTTCTTCGGGCAAAATATTTGCTGACCTTATTTTAAATTAGCTTGGCACCATTCTTTTCGTACAACACTAGAGATTAAAAAAAAGCTTCAATTAAGTAACTTATTCGCGTTACTGTAAAGTGGTTGTACTGTTGTGTGTTTAATTTCGATCTTATACGTGATCCCAATGAGAAAAAAAACAAAGGACGTCACATAATAGTTACTTTTACAGAGACCGTATTAGTTAGTATTTTCAATATAGGCTTTGTAACTCTGGGGTCCTAGTGAATAATGGGTTAAGTCGAAAAAGTGTGATGTGTAGCTATATACTTAGCTTGTTGAAATCAGAACAAGCTATATAACTAAACATCACACTTTTTCAACTTAACCCCCTTTTCCCTAGGACCTCAGAATTGAAGCCTACAACGTATTGCGGGGTGTATTTTCAGCATACAATAAGTAGCGTCAAGAGCTAGCTGAGAGCGGCAGCAGACCCACGCCCTATGAATAATGGCGGTCGAACGCGGCGAAAGCCCGCGGCATACCAATTTGTCCCCGGGACGCTAATAATGCGACTCTCGCATTTTTCACCCACCCACCTAGCGACAGAGATCCTTCTTCATCGGCACACCGATAACGTGGATTCGTAACTAACGCGAGGAATTCCGTTCGCATACCAAAGAGGCCCGATCGGAACATAAAGTAAGAATTTTTTATTTAGGAGATTTTTGAAATAAATCACATTAGTCAGGAAGAAACTCGGATGGCAACACATGTAAAGAGCTCTTTATAATTCAATAATCGGGGCTGGCAGGACGGCCGGCACGCGGCCCCTTAGATTCCGATTCCATTAGGTGTCGCCGCGGCGCGCAATTTGCAAATGACTTCCAATACAAACTTATTGAAATTCTTTCGCGGGTCGCGCCGAGCGCACTCCTCCGTACGAGATCCTTCTGCGATATTAGATAGAGCATTCGACGTGAATCTCCTTTTATTAATCCAGCGGCTTCAATTACGATTTCATTCATACCTACTCATAATTAAAACATCTCACGTGATCAATTCTGACAACTTAAAAATGCTCATTATCATTATCAAGTTCGGCACTCGGCAAAATGCCTTTAAGGCAAAACAGTGCGCAATCCTCAAATCAGTAAAGGATGAAGAATCACCGATAATAACATGGGCAGCCAGTATAAATGCCGAGCGGCGTATGAAAGGAAAACAGCAATACTTTGAAAATTTTGCTTAAGAACGGCATATTCGTCAAGTCAAGATATGACCAAACTTATAAAGAGAAGGTTGAGAAATAAAAAAGAGGCCGCCGTCCAATCGTGCGGAGTATTTTGCATAAATTACGGTGCGCTGCAGTAAACGGGTTGGATTTCTGAAAAATAAACGGGCGTAAAATAAGCAGCCGTGGCCGAATGCAAATAACACCATTATATGGTAATGCGATGTGCGTAATCCCTGCCGCGGCGCGGGCGCGGGCGCCGCCCGTGGGCCTTACCGAACACGCATTCCGAAAAACAGCTGACTAATTCTGACTTCGCTTTTCAATAGCACGCTTACTCAGGTGAAGCTTTCGTTAAAAGCACGCATGCTGATTTGAGGGTTTCAATTCAACCGTTAGTTATCGCGGAATAATGGTATAGAAACGGTCAGATTATGAAATTCAAAACAATTTAATTAAATTAGAATTAATTGTTTATTTATATGAGAGAATCGATTTCAAGTCGGCAGGCGTCTAGACGAAGGCGACCCCGAGTTGACCGCAGCCCGGTGAGCCCGGTCTCGTTTCGGCGACCGCTTTGATATAGTGCTCGACGGTCAAACGGTTGTACTTCGCAACAGCACACTAGCGAACGCAGTTACAAAGCGATTTATTTGCGATCGTACCACCCAAACCTTAGTGGAAGGAGGTACATTACACGTTTAGACATAAAGTACCTTGCTGCAGTGTTTTAATGAAACATTTAAGCAATACACTGTTACGCCGCGTCCTCAACGTATAAACCTGAAACGTTATACCCTATGGGGTTTGTCCTTGTCAGGAACGTTCAGGTAAATTTTTCGGTGAATGCTCTCCGGCTCCAAGTGAATGTATCACAAACGTGTTGGAGTGGCTGCGTTAGCCGTAGCATTTCTTAGGTATGGCGCGGCGCGGCGGGGAGCAATTACCCCGAATATAACCCTCATAAAACGAGCGATTATACCGTTATACGTTTAACATGTCTCGAACATTGGGTGTACTCGAAAACCGTCCGTGGAAAATAACGAGCATTCGCCGAGGATGCATAGCCGTAAAACTGTTATAATAGGCGCAGTGCGGAAATATAGTTTTATGGGGTCCCTGAAACACGTAACGTGAGCGTTCAATCGATTATCGTATGGTTTATTTTGGTGCCTACTTGAGAATGGCTACGGAGCAAAAATGTACTGATGAACCATAAAATGAGGAATGTGCGAGCATTGATCAAATGCGGCGTGGAAACGGTAGAGCGCCGCCGTCACCAACGCGCTGGAAATATTTTTCGGATTTATTTTACGAGGAAGTCAAAAACGGTTGTTTCTATTACCGTTTTCATTATTGTGTTAAATTGGTAAAGATTGGTAACCTCTTTAACAAGCCTCCTCAACGGCGGTCGCTTTAATTCGCGCCTACTTACGTTTTGTATAAATGACTTAACTTTCATGGCCTCTTTAAGACCCTTGACGGTGATTACGGAGCGTCGCGAAAAAGTCACGCCCGCCGTTGTCGATTCTCTGAACTTTCGTTCAGCTTCGGCATTAGCGCAAGATCAACAGCTTTGATAGCGCCCATCAAAGGAAATTCCTGTTTGCAAAAGTCTCAAATGAGCTCGCAAAATGTAAGGTTTGGAGCATGCATGCACGGCGAGGATGATGGACGAGATAAAGGCTTTAGTAGAAGTTGACGCTGACATTGTCTTAGCGGTCGGGACCAGTCCAAACACTTATAGTGAGACCAACAGGCCACAACTATCGGTACAACATGAGAAACATGAGCGAGTTTCATCATCTGGATATCGGTCTAAGTCTCCCATGCTGCGCAACATGCTGTGTAACCGTTCTGAAATTGCATCGGGCAATCATTGCGTCCGCAAAAAATATCAATTCGCTTTGAGAGCAATCAATTGACTACCGAAGAATAAGGGAGACGCGTGAAACATAAGAAGCTAATTTCCTCTGGGATGGAGTTGGTCGGGAAATACCTTTCTGAGATTACACGCATTAGATTTTTGTTTTTGTTTGAACGTTTTAATGGCATTGTTAATAGATATATCAGTCTCACGTTTCTTATAACCATAAAATTAACCTAATTACATCATAATTTAAGTAATCCAAAAATATATTTCAAAAAGTTATTATCGTTTAATATTTTCTAATAACACGTGGTTAACCAACTTAAACGGACACAGCAAACGTTCCAGCCGAAACTTCCACTTTTCTTATTAAATTTCGTGATTTTTGTTTAAGCAAAAGTTTTGTCGAGTGCAGTGCACGCGGAATTTCATAACGCTATCCACATCTACGAATTTAAAACGGATAACATGAACGAAAAGGGTTGTCTTCTACTTCACGTGTTTATGTTTGTACTAGTTGAATTCCATTTTATAATAATATTTAATCATGCATTTAATTCGCAATCTTCAAAGAGCGGTATATCAAAACCGTTGTTCTTGAAAACTACTCGTAGAATATCCAAGCGAAGAACTCCAGTGAGTTGAACTCAAAGATCGCGGCTAGAGATCAAGTCGTAGATCGCTAGAATGCGCAGAGGTCACAATCACCGCCTCTGATCCTAAATTAGTGGATGTGAAAAACGGCTCAGACTAAGAAGGGAGCAGCCAGTCGCGTGTGCATAATGTAGGGCCGAGGGCCGGCGGCCTCCCCCACGGCGCCGGCGTCAACGACCCCGCGAGTCAAGGACGCGTGGCCGCTTCTAGTGACAGAGACCGTTCCCGTCATGCGGCCATTCTGTGTGGATTATCCTCAACCGATACGCACTTCGTGTGCGTGCACCGAACAATAGTTACTTGACACACTTCAGCTCGAGGGTGCCTCGTTCAATTAGAGGGGCAGGGATGGTTTCAAAGCGGAAACGATAAAACCAGCTTTCGACTGCAAGAGAACAACGGATTAAGCAGAGTGTGCTGTATGAGTAAATAACAAGACACACTTTATTACGATTGTTTACATTACCAAATTTAACCAAAGTTATTTATTAAAGGACTAAGCAAATATTGATTGAAACATTTGGAATATACCTTACAAGTGATTTTTTTCTGTATTTCAATTTACCAAATTGATGAATCTGAAGCGGCTAGTTCTCAGTTCAAATGTCTTGTGCATTTGAATGAAATCAATAAGCAACAACAATGCTAATAAATGCGCAGAATAATTTCCATACTGCATACAAATTAGGTAAGCTGGATAGACGTAACGATAGACAGAAAACTAACACCCGCCGTGTCAACGAACAGTGGATATCCTGTTTGTCTATTTATACATCGATGAGCGCACTGCGCGAGAGACGATTCATACCAACTTAACAAAGTTAACATTGAACAGATGTTTCATTCAAAAATTATATGTTGATGATGTTTTTTTTTTCATGGAACTTTATATTACTCTACCTAAATATTACGCTTTGTTGATTTCGACCACGTAAAATAACTATATCATCTTTAGTTTTAATATTATGGCGCTGACAACACCTAAATCGGCTTTACTTAAACAGTTTTTTAACAAAACCTATTTGATTTCGCAAAGCGCAAAAAATACCTATATGTTCATATTCTTTATATTATTGAAAACTTAACTATTTCCAAAACATGGTTAGATAAAAAAGATACAATAGAAAAAAATCGTGAAGTTACGTTTGAAATCCTCTTTAAACAGTTCTATGTCTTAATTTGTTTAAGTTATGGGTCTATAACTAATAACACTATTACATCACGCCCATACTAAAAACTTGACTAATTTATATTTTACGTGTGGTGTGTTTACTTATACAATTCATCCGTTTTTGATATTTCTCCATACAAATTACCGCACAGTGCTTCTCGTTCACTCCGGTGTAAACAGACAGTAACTGATCACTCAAGGTCATTGGCTGTTGTCAGTGTCTTAAGCAACCTCTCTGTAAATTGTTCATGGAATCTTATCTTATGAGCAAGATGAGCTAAGCGCTGAAAACGTCCAATTCAGTTTTTTTTCATTAATGAATAGGTGATTCTTTCGAATGAACACTTAGTTTTAGCTATGTTTTTCGGCTGTTACTACGTAAAATCGTATTAAAAAGTAGACAGGTCTTCTAATTTGCATAACATTGAATAACTATCGAATTCGAAGAAACGAGCTACGGCCCGTTCAACTTCCAGGAAATGTCAGGGTATGCTAACATAGGTAGAATTCTTGATTCTTATTTGCTTGTGAATTTTAAGAAAGAACCTCATAACTAGATATGATTTTTAGCTTTGCCATGTTCGTGCAAAAAAACCGTTTCTTTTTTTTAATAAACGATTAGTAAATAGAGCGAATATTTGTTAAGATACAATTTTTAAGCATAATATTTACTTTGCGTCTAGACGAGCTCATCACGTTTGGCTTGTAATGATTACAAAATATTGGGCAACGATTTGACAAGGTGTTTCCGTTTATTTATTTTTTAAACGCTAATTGTGGTAGAAAGGGAAAGTAATATGGTTTTTATAAGTCACGCGAGCTCACATTCGGTGCGACAAGTGAAGGCAATTTGGGTCGGGCCGAGTGTTTGTCCAACGAACGCTGAGGCCCTAAGGGCCGACGCACACTTCCCTCTAGAATATTGGTGAACAATTTTTCTACCCAATGAGAGCTTAAGCGTGATGATACTAAACTAAAAATGTCTTCTCAATAATGATCCTCTAATTCGAAGCGAAAAACAGCATATATTATGTTTCTTTTACGTGACAAGTAAATTAGGCCAAAAATAGCAAAATTTGGCTCCAACATTTTCTTGCATATCTCATTGAATTCCTGCTCCATCCTATTGTTGGTTACGTTAATGGTGTTAATAAAATGATTTGATCTTCCCAAGGTTTACACAGGAATCAATCATAAATCCTTGATCATATTAGCTTGGCGACGCGTATATTAATATCAATGACCTTGCTGTTCACGAGACTAATATTACAAACTAACTAACGCACAAAATGTAACACAAATAGTCAATTCCATATCTCCCAATAAGTATCGTGCACGTATGGATAACACAATAATTCAATCGCTATCTCATTATAATCTTCAAGTCTGACTCCCGCCGCGATCGTAAACATAGCACACTGCACACATTGTTAGCGGCTATAAACCTAGTAAGCCCGTCGATGCACCTGGCGCCTTCATGCATAATGAAGACGCATCCATAAAAGTGGACAGTTATTTTAAGTTTCTGTGACGTTCCGTTAGTCGAGGGTTCAGCTAATCTAGTCAACTTCGAAGCCCCGAGGGTATGAGGAACACGATACCGGGTGTAAATAAATGTATCAGTTTCGATAGATGATCGTCATCTAATGGTGAAGTTTTCCTTTCGCTGGGATGGCCGCACTGTGGTGTGGAGTTTTGTTGACTTTTCCTTGTACACAATCAGACGCCGGCGTCAGCTTGTCGGTCTGAATGAGCTCAAGAGGTGGATTAACGTGCAACAAGGAACCGAAACTAGTCAGCGAAATAAGCTAAAAGCCAATAAGATACAAACATTTACTATATCTCGGTATTGGTAAGTCAATTTAATTATCGTAAGCCACGCAAAACTGGAAACTCAAACAATACATTACATAAAACGTAAACAGCTAATATTCACTGGCGAGGTCAAAGTAGTATTTTCTATTCTTATGATTCTAATATAGCCAATGACATTTGCACGTTCGCCACGAATCATATGATACCTCATTTATTTAAATCGGTCCAGTATTTCAGGAGATACAGTGGTGGTGGAGCTACAGTGGTTATATTTTCTTATCGTAGTGACATGTAATGAATATTATGAATAAAGCTGAATTATTCAATTATTATTGTTATTTCACCCGATTTATGCTCACATACATTCATAGAATTTAAACGGGTTCATATTGGCTCGCAGAAAATTCGTTACCAGATTTTTCCTTGTACTACCGATTTGCGCTCATAATCGTCACTCTGCCGAATTTTTTACTTCCGAATTTTTATGTTCCTTCATTTGTATTGCTATTAACGGAGTTCATAATAGACAGTGTTCAGAAAATTGTGACAGATAATGTAACTACTAAGAATATACTTGAACTCATACTGCTGTTTTTAATAACGTTTTCATTCAAGTTATAATTCTAAGTACCTACAATGGGAGCGGAATTTTTAATATACTTGAGATAAGCCTTATATTAACCAACCCAATATTTAATGACTATGTTATGAACATCGCACACGCAAGCAAGATTTTGTGGGCTGTTACAAAAAAAGACCTAACATCTCGGTTCTCCTCCGGCCAATTTGCTCGCTCGCTTCGCTCGCTCGCTCACTGCCATTTACCATTCCTAGTTATTATTTCAATCTGTTCAGCAAAGTCTAATAAAATAGAATAGGTAAATATGATAATAAATAATAGTGTAAGTAACAGTTATGTTGAGAAAGAATATGAAAAGACATAGTAGAATACTAAATACTAAAATATTATGTTTACTGACATGATGAATTTTGATAATTCGGAGTTACGACCGTTAGTAAAAGAGACTTGTTATGAATAGTGATTAGTATGATGTAAAATTGTATGAGAAAAATTTTCGGACTTTCAATAATAGGACTTGAAAAGTTCTGCGAACAGTTGCGCACCCCTTTTAAACTCAATACCCTTCTTCTGGCTTCGCACAGTCGGGTAAAACGAAGGGGAGGTGAATTGTGATTCATAACTCCCAACTCGTTCGTTTAAACGACACCAAACGCCCCGTCCAGCTACATTGTGTGGCGGGAATCACTTTCCACCATAATTGTTCCTCAAGCGATTGCGGGCGTGTTTTTGATTAAATTATTATGTCCCGGCGAGGTCCCGCGACATAAATAAAACATAAACAGCATTTGTGCCGCCGGAGCAATTGCAGCTGATTTGTGCACTTAGTCGCGGCATGTGCACTAGACTGATTCCTTGGGCGCCTGACAATATGCTTGCATGACTAAAAACAATATTGGCTTTGTTCATTTGGCATATATTTGATATTCATGTGAATGACAAGCATCAAAGCACAATTTATCCTAGAACGAGGTACGGTTTGTATTATAATAGAATGTATATGCTCAGACAATTCAACAGTTTCGTATTAATTTGTATCTTCGATAGTTAAATTCAATAAATAAAAATATCCTTCTAGCAAAAACATCAATATTTTGTAAATTCGGAATATCAAATCGATTCAAATCGCAATACCAGCTTGTGACGTGAGCAAAAATCAACTGGCAGATATAAATCAAATTACTCAGCATGTTATTGTAGATCGTCAACGATAGCTATGTTTTGTTTGAAACACGTGAGTGATTTCATGTTATTGAGGTTAAACGTGTTGACGGGTGATACGGCTGCAGTTTTGTGAACTTCGAAGAATGCGTCTAAGAGGTCTCAATACATAATTAATGGTAACGTAATTGGATGGTTTTTCTTTGCTTCGTATTTATGCACATTTCATACAAAAAGTAGGTTAAACAAAAGAGTATATATTAAGAAAGTATTGGTTACTCTACCAAACATGTTCATTAAAAACTATTTCTAAAACTGCATCACTTTAGCATGACTGTGCACAAACTGAAGCTCATGTGTTCGTGGACTAGAATAGAATGAAGTAGGTTTTTAATGCCATTTTCCCACAAGCCAAATATAAACTAAAATACCTATACCTGAGCATTTAAATCTAGAAGTGAAGAGTTTCTCCTCTGCTGCACTGGGAGTGAAGAAATAGCATAAAATGCGTGCAGATGCTTATCATCCTGGCATGTCGTAAAAGTCGACTAAGGGACGGGTCCGCTCCAACATGGTGGACTATCTGTATGGGCGATGGCCTGATCACCTGTCACCATACGGTTCATCATACCATCTTAGGACTAATTAATCGAACGTGGCCACAAATAGTCTTGTGGCTCTGCCCACCACATTAGGGATTTCGGGCGTGATGCGGGCGTTGGCGTATGTATGTATGTAAGTGACCTAAAACTGCTTAGAGTTGCAACTATTGGTGGCGGTAAAAGGCTAAAAAAATTGATAACTATTAAAAACACATTGACACATGAACCCAATTAAAAATGTCCCGGAGTTGTTTAATTTTGCGATAGTTTTCAAGTTTCGTGTTCTGAATAACGCAGTCACGCCATAGCGCGGCGCCAGCTACGGAATTCCCAGTATCTGCCATTATAAATATAATACCTACCTACACAGTAGGTACACGTCCAATTCAATGGAGTTTATTTATGACTAGCTGCGCCGACCAAAACTATATTTACTCTGATTAACGGACTATGTAGTATTTATAAAGACACATTTGGAATAAAAGAGCAGCACAACAAAACGCGCAAAAATAGTTTTTATTGAGCTATTAAGGTGATGCTTATGAACGAGCAATAATACTATAAAAGACTACTTAACATGAAAAAGGATTAATTTTGTAAGTCATTCCAAACAATACGAGGGTCTGATGATGGCCAGCATGGGAATACGTTTATTTAAATCGTTAATGCTCATAAATATCCCAGTCAAAGAAACGACCTACAAATGTATCACAGAGCTGCTAAATGATCTAGTTACCGAGCTTAACAAGATCGAGGGTTTTATTTCATTAGACGTCTCGTCGCACGAAATGCAATTCAGCGTTACCATTATATGACTCGACTCTCATACAACCGTATAATAAAGACAAATCAACAAACGCCTAATAAGAGCAAATAAGGCATGGGTGAGTCGCCGAATGTGGGCAATTCGTCAGGCTCCCGCGCACCCGCGTCGGCTAACGATTGATAATGATCGAGCGCGGGGGGACGAATCCCGGCGCTAGCCGCACGGGGGCCCTTTGCTAATTAACTGTCGACCGACAAGATTTGGTGAGACGTGGGGCGAGTTATGAACGTATTGCGGACGAAATTAAGTGTTGAAGTTCTTTAAAAATATGAAACACTGAGGAAACGAAAATATTATATAATAGGCATTTTTTACGATTGCACTTGCGAAAAAATACATAAAGAAATGACAATAACATTTAAGACATTTTGTTGACAAGTGGTAATGGTAAATCGAATTCAAAAAAGCTTTAACTCAAAAACTGTACGACGACGCAATTTTATGTATAATTTGTACAGTTATAAAATTGTGTTCTATTTTTTTCCTGTTTTGTGACGTCGTAGTCTGTAGAAAACTTCGTTTTTATGCTTATGATCTGGTGTATAAAGGGTGGCTTAATGTCCAATGCTAGAAACAATAATCGCTTTCGCTTGTAACATACATTGAAACCGTAAGATTTTCGGTAAAGGGAAGGATTGTATTGTGGCAAGAAAATCTACTTTGTGTCAGGCATTTGTTCCGCCTACACAATATTAAGCCGCGTTATGGCAACGAATCAATCTCTTACTGTGGATTCATCAAAAACAATGAATAGATATATTTATAAATATATTAAAAAATATTTATCTATATTCTGTATCTTTTGAGGCTAGAAATTTGGAAGATGTGTAATAATCCTTGGGGCAATAAGAACGGACTTTTTGAAAAACAACTCCATAGATGGCAATCCTAATCCTTGTGCATGAAGCGAAGTAATTTACAGACAAAAACCAGCAAATATTCATCATAATATAATGTGCACTGCATTTGTAGTTCTTTTTAACTAGGTTTACAAAATTGCTGACCATTGCTCATTAGCGATGGAAGCATAAGACAAAAAAAAAAACAAAATTGCATTTATCTGTTTGCGGATGATGCACAATCGATGAAATTAATTGTAAGCATAATTAAACCATAACGAAGTTGGCCTTGGAGCATTCGTGAGAGCTAGTGGACGCTTCACACGTCCATTCTCACGAACTCGCGCGAACCAACGGGAACGAGAACCTGTTTGACATCAGACAGGTGTCCCGCGCGTATGGGAGGTCTTTTACTTTTTTGTTAAACCAATTGCCACCAAGCACCGTCGATGTCTCATCTGCATCTGCACTGTTCATTGACAGCCGCCAGGCCGCTAATTAT
The DNA here is from genome assembly GCA_947859335.1 of Tortricodes alternella. Lineage (NCBI taxonomy): Eukaryota > Metazoa > Arthropoda > Insecta > Lepidoptera > Tortricidae > Tortricodes > Tortricodes alternella. Next base: position 18,765,236 of record OX401968.1, on the reverse strand, counting down.
GGTGCATAGACATTTCAACGGAGCCCGTTTCGGATATAACTTGAGTTTCCGCATGTCGTTATTCTGAGTGTTCAGATCTTTAGGGAGCGACTGTTTTTATCCACAGCATCGCGGTTTCAGGTATTCAATGGGTTTCGACAGTCAAACTAGACTGTAAAGAGAGTAATTAATATGTTCGCTCACGTACAAGCGTTGTCAACGATGAATATTATTTAGCTTAAGCGCGACGACATTCAAAAAGCCTCCATTATTTTACAGATATGAAATTAATTACATTTACTAGCCGCCCTAAGCGTAGGAATGGCACGTAATTTCCCCCGGGCGTCTCCATGGATCGCGATTCGGCCCCACAAGTAATAAGCAAAAAGCGAAATCAATATATAGACTCGATCAGAACTCGATGATTTAACTTATTCATTTGAAAATACTATATCTGGCCAGACTGGAGCGCTCTGCTTGGAGAGGATTCGATCAGGTTTCAGGCTTATGCGCGTTGTCATATTCAGCGACGACAAACGAAATTATCAATCACATCCAAATCCCATGAAAAAGTTTAGGGGTCAATAACGTTAGTAGCAAAGATGCCTCAGAGTTCATTTGTTGATGAGTTACGCGGCAACGCGCGCGCAGTTGGTGTGTGTTGGAGGCTTTACTCAGAACTAATTAATATAGGTGAATATTGTACACGCACAAGTTTGTAACTTAAGCAGCGTCATCAGCGACGTGGGAAATTTAGCTTTTGATGTTGGTACATATGAATAAGTGTTTATGATGAATAACGTTGTTACGACGACATATAGCGGCTCCGGGAACATTGTCTGAGAAAATTATCACATTATCTTACGTTTATGGGTGAGCGCATGATAATGACGCAAAAACGTTAAGAAAGCAAGTTAATTGCTAATTTACTTCAAATCCTCTTTTATTTGTAACTGACGTGTTTCACACAAGTTTTGTAAAAACCTTTAGTATCCTCACCTCTATGTGAACTAGGGCTTATTTTATAATTTGGCTAGTACACTTCGAGGAACAAAATTTGTCCCTCCTGTGTAGCAAAAGTTAACGAAAACGAATGTTTAATTTTACATTTTCTTCATACAGGTCAAAGCTATGCCTTTTATCCTACATGCGGATATAGTTTAAGCAACGAAAGCATGCCTCAGGGTCCTTAATTTTCAAGAACACGAGGGGACAGTTCGGAACTTAAAAGTGTGTATGACCCATTTAGAATGATAAGTAACTCAACTAATTACGTTACTAGGTTAGGTTACACTAACATTAATTATTTTGATCGATATATACCTACCGATAACAATCTGTCTACGTTTCTACAGACCGATAACAAACATCACCGTTGACGCCAGTGCATCGAACGTCATATCAAAAATATTTTATTAGGTAATAAAAAGAATGACGATAATCGCTAGAATATCGTTAAATTTTATACAGATGGCGTTCATTGTTCGAGAAAAGTGACTTGGTCAGAAGCACAGTGACATTTTTTAACGAAAACAAATACTTGGCTCCTTTTGTGTTTTGCAATGATGCGGTGTTTTATGCTCAATTGATCTGTATAATTAACGGTATTACAGACCAGTTAGCTCGGTTATAAGACTGATTTACAATGAATCCAGAGGCGACCAGTTCGGTATTAGCTACAGTGTGTTATTCATATATGTAGGTACTTAGTATTGTTGAGCTTTCGTTATTTGTGGATAGTTCAGGGACCGCAAAACTCAAAGTTTTTTGCTATTTCGACAAGTGACGGAATCCCTAAATGACACTAACTATTAAATCTCAGCAATTGGGTCACTCAGCTCTTATCTTAACACCGTAGTCCACTAACGTCGCTATTTCTTATATATGACTTCTCTAATAGAAGAAATTAAATCGCTATCTGAATGAGCCAGATGTTCTTATCCACTACAAATGGCTTTTTGTATGTAACAATGTGAAATATAATTGAGAAATAAGAACTGTATTCATAACACGTGATTCCCGCACGCATTTTCGTATAGTGCAGTTGATGCATCGCTACTATGGCTATAAGAACGCACGTTCACGTTTTTAAAAGGACCTCTGCACTATTGGGCATGACACTAAGTACTTATGTATACATAGTAATGAATTAGACGTATATAAGTAATATAAATTCTTACATGTAAAAAACTGCATTCCTGAACGATTGTGTGCGTCAGTGACTTTTAATACCTACCGACGTGTTATTTTGATCAAACTCGCCTGGTACCCATTTTACATAAAACCTGAAGCATGCCACAGGTCAATGTACGTGAGCAATTCCGATAGCGAAATCGACCGATTTTAGAGACGCGTGATACGCAAAAATGGCGGGAAATTCACGTGCCGCGATTGGTCGCTCTTATCAGCAATGCGCTACGATATCTGTACGGTTCAGGAGTACTGAAACCATAACATCACGCCGCGTTGTCGTGGCAATTAAAATATGTCAATAACTATGAAATTGTACAATAATCTTTCGATTGATTGCGAGTTATCAAGAATTAACAGATAAATCGATTTTGTAATGCACTAGTTTGTAGCCGCGAAGACACATTCCATTGGATTAAGAAAAACGTTATAATGCTACTGATAATTTGTAAACATACAATTAGTGATTCAAATATTAACTCATATCAAGAACAAGGGTAAAATGTTCCCAGTAAACTGTCCAACGAACAGTCACATAAGTCTATTTTTTCAATGATAGGTATATAATATTATTGACGTGAAAAAGCATACAGGTGCGATACAAGCATCTAGACAGGGCGCGGCGCTTCCGATAATGCAATGACTCATGAGGATTATTATGGTTCCACTATGCAATGAAAGTTAATCGGTAACTTTATACATTATAATTTTTATAGTGTTCACATGGCGCGATGTAGAATTAATCGACCGAGCGAGCAAAGCGAGCGAAGCGTCTCCGTTTCAGCTTGGGTAAAAGTGCTTTCGTATGTCCAGCGGATTTCCATTTGTTCTCGTCTACAACTCGCAGTTCTGAACCGATTGTCGTGAAATTTTGTAAGCAGGTTCGATAATTATATAGAATTTTTTTGTCGATTCAGTTTTTCGAAATTTTTCAAAATGGCGGAGATATGGAAGTTTTTGCAATTACAAACTTATTTGCGGTATTGGTAAACTGACCCGATCTATGTCGATGTATGGAGATATCAGTTTTTCAACGGCAAAGTTAGCCGGTTGTCGTGAGGTCTACAGCTCACGGAGCCACTAGTAATTAGAATCGTCCACGTACATTTAATTTAAACTATTGTTAAAGAGCTTTTTGTCTGTTGAAATTGGAAGTGAATTAATATTTTATTTTGGATAGTTTTCTTGAGCCAGATTTATTTCATGTACACAAAAACATTATGTGTAGATACGCCACAACTTGCGTCACTTTTGGTAGTACCGTTGTTCCTTTTATAATTCAAACTTGGTAAATCCCGTGTATATTCGATATCGACACGATGATTCGCAGAAATATTCTGCGAGGAATGTCGTTATCGAGGACCGCGCGGTGATAGAGTGCGCTACGGCAACAGGTCGCCGTCGATTGTTTGTTGCAGTTACATCTAGTGGATTATTGACCCCAATGGAAAGGGGACTGAACGGTTTGCTCTGGCGTTAAACCGATTTAAAGTCAGCGAAAGTAGACAAACAGACAAAATGGCCAGTCTGTATTCAGGACGTCGTCCAGTTCGCGAATATTTCAACATGAAATTTAACCAGATACCTTTTTAATTAACGTTGCGATGCTAGCTACATTTAGAAAAGCCCCGACTTACCTGTAACAAAAACAAACAATAAGTTAAGTAAAATACCGAATGCATTATAAAATAAGTAGAAGCGGAAATTGCAGTTCATTCTTATCGAAAAAAAAAAACCTGTTTCGCGCCGAAGTAGCTAATAAAGCCAGTTCAAAATATTAATCCGCACTGAATTAAGTAAACGGCTGGCTTAATTAAAAAGTATTAGGCAATAGTTGAGCACTGAAAATGTCGTCGACCAAGTCAAATGACAAATAAGGGTCGTCATTATGGCCTAAATGCAGATATTGTATGTACGTTTTGGCAAACAAATACAAGATACCAGAACTAAGGTCTGTTCGGCAAGTGTTGATAAAAAAGTAAAAAGTCAGGGCTTCTTAACTCATTACCAATAGCGGCCCGCTAATTATTTTTACCGATGATAATAAAAAAATCAAGAGAAAAATTATATTTTTTTCTTAGAATATTATTATTGAATAGCCTAACTGTATAAAAAGAAAGCAACCCACGAACAGAACACCCCAACGCCACACCTCGAAGCCAATGACATTATTATATGTAGAAAGACACAAGACACGTCATATCCATACTCAACGCGTTTTAAACATGTGTCATAGATATTTTTTTTCGTTTTCGTTTCTTTGGCCGAAGCCAGTGCAGATTATTGAATTTATACGACATTTGACGCGGACATAATTAAGACATTAATTTGCAATATGGCGATTGTATATTTGAACAAAACAAATATATTTCTTTCGCCGCCGTCCGCCCGGCGGGAAACCGCAGTTGACAACATTTGCGTCCCTCGTACCACGAAACTCATTGCGCGCGGCGATAAGAAACGCCCGTCATACAGTTGGCGATAGTTAAGCGACAGTCGCTATTTCGAAACGATATCATAATATTTATCAACTCTCGGCGAACAGACCTTACATGCCTATGAAATGTGTTAAAGCTTAAAATTCATACGAATTATAATATTAGCCAAAAAAAAATTATACTTTTATCCAATAATCGTCGTCGTGTAATTTCGTAAATGCTTTCGATAGACAAACTAGCCTAAAGCTACACTGTGAAATTCTTTTGCCAACTTTATAGAGATCCACCAGACTATTCGAGACATAAAACAAGCAGATGTGGGATCCATTATTTTTAATATCGTAAAACTTAATATTTTCATAAAGTTTCAATTTTAAATTCAACTAGACAAAGTGCAAGGTAAGCACGTGAACATTGGTCTTGGCAGCAAATTCTGTTGTTTGTTAATATAAATAAAATAAATAAATAAATATCAGGGGACAATCTTTACACAAATCAATCTAGCCCCAAAGTAAGCTCTAAAGGCTTGTGTTATGGGTACTAGACGACGATATACATACTTATATAGATAAATAAATACTTAAATACATAAGAAACATCCAAGACTAATGAACAACCATTCGTGCTCATCACACAAATATTTGCCCTTACCGGGAATCGAACCCGAATATTATATAATAATATTATAGAATATTATTATTATATTACTTTATATAAAAATAATAGTTACATTTTAAGTTCTAGCACATACTGTACAAATATGAAAAAGATAAATAATGTATCAGTAGAGGTCAACCTCCGAAAGGTCGTTGTTGGTGGCAGGTCATACTCGGTTTTACTTTTAGGATCCGTGCGAAAGGTCACGCTTTAGGGGTTTTACACTGTGTATAATTAGCAAATGGGCCCACGGCTAAAAATGCCAATACCGGTACAGTATACAAACAAAAAAAACTGTGTGTGTGTGTCAGCTCCGACGCACGACAGGAGTTTACTCCTTACGAACGATTATAAAATAAACCAGTACCCATCATACCATGCTGTCATTTTTCATATTGACATTTGACAGTAAATAATAAAGTTTTAGTAAATATTAATGAATATAAACATGTCACTAATGTGAATACAATAATGAATTGACACTTCGGGTCCCGTCGTCGTCCGATTGAGATCCGAGTTTTACCGATTGAAACATATTATTCACTATAACTGTATGCAATGCGAAGCGACCGACGCGTCTTCGGCTAACATCGTGTGACTTCGTGTGACTTCGTGTGACTCCGTACCATGTGAAAGTGTGACATGGTAGTTTGATTTTACTCCCAATAATTTTTCATACCCCGGGCTTATATATGAAAATCGATTCTTAAGGAGTAAGCTCCAAAAAAACGTGCATCGTTCCTCAAGTTGATTTTCCAATCATAAAACTAAGCTTTTACGCTTAGAGCAGCTAACAAAACGCACGGGTACCCGTTCGTTCAACAGTTACCCCGTCGTAAGCCCGGGCCCATTTGCATATCTTTGCTATTGACCAGTCTAGACTTTGTAACCGGTGTCCAAACAGACAAGCCCGACTTGTACACCGTTACACTGTTGTCAGGGTTAGTTACGAGCTGTTGACATGAAATTTACACTTCAATGAGTTAAATGAGGTCCTCGAATTAGAATTGGGAGGAAAGTGAGACGTGGCAACAAAACGTGTCGCAAATGTGGAAGTTTGTCATAAATCTAACCTATAACCTACCCTTTTGGCTATAATATATCCTTAAATGTCAACGGTTTCAGTTAAAAATAAGAAGTTTGCGAAATTGGTCAAACGTTTTTCGTAACCGAACCGAGAATCGGCCGGAAAAAAAATGTGGTGGCAGCCGCGGCTGCGCTAAGAAGAAGGAGGTTTTGCGGTATTTCCCAGTAGTCAATACAAAACGGCGCGTACAGAGCGTCAGCGGCGTGCTACGAGTGGTAACGAGAGCAATTCTTTTTTTACAACTTTTCTTCTGTTATTGTGTTGGTGTGCTTTTTAGTAAGCGTTAATGCTGCGAGAGAAAAGTGTTCCCCGATTTTATGCCATAATAAGAGCTCTTATTGCTATCAGAAATCATGGATATCATTTTGTGTTGACCTTTTCGTAACTGACTTCATATGTCAGACATACCGCTTCCGCGCCCCATTCGCGCGCGGATTCCGTCCGGTCTTTCGGTGCTACGTTCTCCGGACCGCATTCGTTGCTGCAAAACTGCCTCCGCAATCTGTCTTTCTAGCTTTATATCGATACATTGGTTCATCGAGAAGATAATACCACTGGTCAACAGTGGTTTTGTTGCCTTGAATAAAACCCTAATTTCGAATCATTTGATGCCAACAATTAATGAAACTGTGAATGATTTTGGAATATTCGCTCTGGTTTTTCGTTACATAAAAAAAAGTATATTCTCTACGTTCCCAAAAAAAAATTATACCAAAATCATGAAAAAAACATGAGCCAATTCAGTACTTTCATGAATATATCCGTAAACTGTGTACTTGAAACTAGAAAAAATCGATAGAGAAATCCTAGTAATATGACTTATTGATAAAGGAAAGGACAATAACAGGAAACTAGCTTTTGCGCGACATAATATTCGAATTCGACATTTTGAGAAATCATTTGCCGAAAAATCCTTCCAAGGAACATATTTTGACTTTCAAATTTCTGAGTTCCTACTTTCATGAATATGGGCTGTCCGTTACTTAATACCTATATCAATAAGTTTGCATATAACGCAGATGACTTTAATAGATATATTTGTGACCGATACATTTTTAGGTAAGTAACGATTTGACGACTACCACAATTATAATTTTCCAGTTTTAAAGACAAGATCGTCGAACCTAATATTAAGGCTAATGAAAATAACACGTTCCAGGAAACCAAAATACAATATTGATTAACAGAAAATCCAAAGAATGATTGTGGTGGTACCTATTTTCCGCTAAACACTGAGCAAACTTACTCTCGCGATGCAGTAAAATGCGGACGACCCATGCAGTATTTATTTAGACCTAATATTATAAAACCTGAGCAAAAGTTACGAGCTTACATAAAAAGAGATGAGCTGAAAATTTGAAATGGATGACTTAGTAGCCAGCGCTTGAAAAGCTTAAATAGGTGACTATTTTGGGATAGGAGCATGGGGTCTAATTAGCAACTCGTATATATCGCAACTTGTCTATGTCGCATTTGGTCTAAATATCTGCTGGTCTAAAAAGCAACTGGTCTACAATTTTTTTTGAGCAACTGGCCTAAGTAGCGACTTGACTCGGTAGGTTTGTCACGTTTGTTGTATGGCCCCCTTAAATATTTATTTTATTTTGTTTTTTTATTATTTATTGTTATAGCGGCAACAGAAATAAATTATCTGTGAAAATTTCAACTGTCTAACTATCACGGTTCATGAGATACAGCCTGGTGACAGACGGACGGCCAGTTGCTACTCAAAAAAAATTATAGACCAGATGCTTTTTAGACCGGGCGCCTCATTCGGGAACGCTAAATGATTCTGTAGCGACTCGTAAGCCAGATTTCTCATTCCACTCTTCCGCACGACGCGAAATGCGTAAGAGCGAGATGAGAGATCTGGCTTACGAGTCGCTACAGAATCACAGCGTTCCCGAATGAGGCGCCAGCAGACATTTAGACCAAATGCGATATATATATATACGAGTTGCTGATTAGACCCCATGATCCTACCCCACTATTTTGTCACATAGTCTTGTCATATCCGAAAAATCCATGCCTAGAGAAAGATTGCAAGAATTTCAAGAAACCCTAACTGGTAACCGGTTACCAAAAAGTTCGGTAAAAGATAATGATGATCAATGTTACTGACACCGTTATAGAATCGGTACTCTGATCTAGCGTAGGGCATAAGCCAGACTGGCACTTTTCTGGTTTTATTAAAAGAGATTAGGTTGACAAAAAGGTACGTAATACTTTTAAGCATCTTGATAATTACGGGCCTGAATTTAATATCTCGTATAACAAAATTTTTATTAAAAGACGAAGAAGAAAAGAGGGTAAAGTGTATAATTATTTGTTTTTTAAAAGGTAAACCTTTCTCGCTGGTAGTTAATGGCAACACCCACGCATCCCATGTCACTTGCCTGGCCTGTTCTATATTTAAGGATAATCCGGCTCCTATTATTGGCGAGAATTCCTGTAAACACTATACAAGTCGCGACAGAACCTTGAATTATTTTATTATAAGCAGACAGTGAATCTCTGAAATGTTTATCATTATTCATTAGCCACTGTTTTTCGGGGTATAGGCAACGTGATGAACAATGTTAAAGATACTCTTATACTTTATCTGATTAATTTAAATAATTGAAGCTGAACTTCATTTTGGGTGCGACCAAACTTTGTAAAAACATTAACCCTTATGGTGAGACTTCGTTGTCTGTCTGTCTGTATGTCACAGCCATTTATCTCAGCAACTAAGTACTAAAGTTATGAACTTGAAATTTGGAATAGTTATAAAACTTGCGTTTCAATATCGATATTGCAAGAAAAAAGGTTTAAATTAAATTTTACTGAAAAAGTACCTAAGTATTATAATTTACAGGAAAAATAAAATTGAATTTCCTTTGCAAGTTCGTATCACACTCGACGGTTGCACGGAGGTAGGAGCTTGCGAAAGTTATTTCTTGTTTTAGGTATTTCATAGGTAGCTTGTAAATGTTTACCCAGTTATAAGAAGCTATTTTTAATTTTTAGGGTTCCGTACCTAAAAGGTTCTGACTGTTTTTCACAGGTAAGTACGGAGCCCGCGGCGCGCGAGCCAGTCGCACTTCATCGGTTTTTGTGATTAAAGCTGTGCAAAATTGACACGCAATATCTCCAGTTCAAGTTTAAAAAATCACGGCGCATGTGTTTTTGTAGTGGACGTTGATGTACTACGCAATATTCACGTCAAGAAGGCTACAGACTCGTAAAAGAAGTTCATTACGTGGCAGTGAATGCAATGTTAACGACAAATAACCGCTAATTTACTGAGCGCCCAAACGATCTAGGTCAGAATTTTATAGCGTAGGCTTGGCTTGTGTATAAGCCTCATTGTTATATAAATTCACTATACGAAGCCAAAAAAACCGGAAAAGTGCGAAGCTGACTCGCGCGCCGCTTACCTATGTAAATAAACGAATAATAACTTTCTCAAACTCGTATCTCATTATGCGACGTCAAGTGTAATACAAAATACGACCTTGCAGAAGTTATTCCAGTTTATTCTACAATTCTAATAATAAATAAATAAAACATACACTAACATCTATTGTTTTCCTTTATGTAATAAACTGTTAACGTATTGTCTTTTAGAAGTCTAGTTCCTGTAGTTTTGAAAAGTAAGGGAAAGGTCAATTTTCGCACATTTCTCGACATTTTTTTGGTGTAAAATTAAAAAAAGAAACCTTATGTGCTATTCAAAATGCTTTGTTTTAAATGCTAATAATATGTTTATACTTTAACATTTAATATAAAAACTTAGAAACGTTTTCCCATTTGCATATAGTTATTTTTTTCTTTCTAACGCTGTTTAGTTAAAATATATGTATTTCTACATTTGAAATACAGAAAAGTATGCGCATCAACATGTTATTTACCTACATATGCAAAATTTCAAGTCCGTCAATGTGATTTTATAAAGTCCTCCGTTTTTCTATGTATGAGGTACGGAACCCTAATGACGTAGGTTCAGCTTTGTTATCTGCCAGTGGCTTTAAAAATGTGATGCTATGCATGATCCCTGTTATTTGATTTATTATATAGGTACTTAGAAATTAACGGCGGTAAAACACCTTTAATCACCTGAAAGCAAGGAAGTACGCTCCATTTTAATTTACGAAAAAGACTAGCTGCCGGAGTTAATCGTTACAGGCAAGAAGTTAAAAAGTATTCCAAGTTTAAAAGCAATCGCGACAGTGCGCGGGCATTTTCATCGGCTCGCAGTCGACAGGTAAAAACCGGCGAATCGAGAACAATCGCGCTCCGGACCACCCTGCACGGACGATCTAGGACAGAGAGATGGTGCGACTGCAGACACTTGATATACGGCGCAGAGCTGAAACAATCTTACGAGTTACTGCAGCCCCGCTGCAGATTACAAACGAACAGAAATAAACAAGGCTTTAAACGGGATAGGATCATGGGGTCTAATAAGCAACTCGTATATATCGCAACTCGTCTATGTCGCATTTGGTCTAAATATCTGCTGGTCTAAAAAGCAACTGGTCTACAATTTTTTTTGAGTAGCAACTGGCTAAGTAGATATAGATTATATTGAAAAGTCTTCCATATGTTTCTTTACTTTTATTAGGGAGCAGAGCGTCAGAGGCGAAGCGTGAGGGTAAACCGGTGTATCATTTCTATTTTTTAACATCATATTATTACTTATTAAATATTGTATTTACATTTAAAAAAAATCTAATATGCAATTTTTATGTTAATACAAGAATTAATTAATAATATTATAATGTTTGAGTTAAGAAGTTATGCACCGGCTTACCCTCTTGCTTCGCCTCTGCAGAGCGTAGATTACCGGCACCACATTTTTTTCCTCTTCACTACTACCAACATCCATAAGCAGGGAAAACAATTGTACAAAAGGTTTTGGTACTCTTTTAAACGTAGTACCGTCGCCGAAACATTGTTTGCCTTTTCATAAAATTGTAGACCAGTTGCTTTTTAGACCAGTAGATATTTAGACCAAATGCGACATAGACGAGTTGCGATATATACGAGTTGCTAATTAGACCCTATAATCCTATCCCCTTTATACTAAGAATTGAAATTTAAGTAATGAGATAAACCTTAAAAGTAGATATTATTTCGTTGCAGCATCCAAAGTATGAATTTTGAGCTGTTAAAAGAGAAACTAAACTTCAGACGACATTCTCGCTTTTTGGTCAGGTAGGTAACTGCCTTGCCGTGCACTGATTAAGTCTCATAATGAACATCGCTCGCGATGCCGTTTTAATTGCTTCGAGCGGTAGGAACAGCGCCGCCGTCTCAGAGGAGCAAATATGCTCCGCTTTCGTTACAGCACAGCGTCATAATAACATTCGCATTTTCGAAAATTATAATAGCTTCTCGCTTTATCAAGAAACAGTAAAGAAAATACGAAGTATAAACTGGATAACAGATCATTATTGACCACTTAGGTCAGCGGCAAACATTCTCAACAGGCCAACGCCCCAACGTGCGACCGCGTTATCGCGAACGAATATCGCATTAAAATAATGGGCCGCAAGTATCAAACTCATGTGGCAACTGCCGAGATAGTTGGACCGAGCATCCTATACGGTCCACGTCAATGCATTTCCCGGAATGCATCGGTCTCCTTTTGCAATATTTTTATTGTTATTGTTGCCAATTTGGTTTACTTTTTCCTCGTAGCGCCGTATAAATCAAACATTTAGAGTGGATGTCGTATGAAGTGGGCTCTCGGGGAGTCGGGGCACAATGGCGTGGAGTCTTGAATAGTGATAGTGTTCTTTATAGGAGCGAGGATTTCGGCGGTAATCCTCACATTGTCGGGGGCAGGAGTGGCTCGTGATTTGTCGCCGGCTCTCGGATGACGTTTATTGTCTGGCCCTCGTACCTGCCTCCAAACCGCCAGCAACCTGAGGTTATTACACTTGTTTTTGTGCTCACCTCGGCTAACTTGCTACTTATTCGCTCTATGAATGTAACTATTGAATGATCTTGTGATTCAGTGTTATTATATGACCATAAATCTTACGTACGTACATGTGAGATTTTCCTCATGGCGCTGCTTTGGGAAAAACCGAGAACGTGAAGCAACAGTTTTAACATCAGAAGACCTTTAACCCTGTATAAATAAATAGCCCTCTAGAAAAATATTGAGTCAAATGAATAAATCAATTCAAAATACAGATTGAGAAGCTAAAAGCTTGTCGTGAAGTTGAGATTTTATATATAAAGTTCGCTTTAAATGATTGAATGATTAAGGAAGTTTACTTTATTATTGTACTTTGTAATATCTTTGCATTTCCATCGTCACATTTCTAGGAAAGCAGAGAAAGTAAACAATTTTATATTACAATACAATAACAAGGTAGGTAGTTAAGGTAAGCATGTTTTCATGATGCTCAGTATATATTTGTTTTGTTGAAGCCATCGCGTTATGAACCCGGCATTAGGTATATTAACTAGTTACAAAACATGCATAAAAACTACAAAACAATTCATTCGCCTTAAATAATAAACGTTAATTGAGTGTTGTCATTTCATTCATTGAGTGCTGTTTAAATCAATGCATTGATATGGATATTGTACATGTAAAAAGAATTATCATTTTAACATAACTAGATTTAAAAACCCTGACAAGTGCGAGTTAACTTGCGTGGAGAGGGTTCCGTGATAATATGAAATTTCCTATGTTATTTAAAATACCATAGACTTCTTATAGGTTTTCCTGTAATCTATAGGCAAAGAACTATTTTCTGTATTTTTTTCAAAACTGTGGGCTCATTCGTTTCGGAGATAAGGGAGGAATGGTAAATTTCCGCCTATTTTCCTAAATAACTTCAAAACCACTTATCTTAAAATTATGAAAAAAATATACTTAAGATCCTCATAACGAGCCCTCATAATTCACACGCAATAGTTACCAAACATATGTTTCTCAAAGAACTGTCAAACGAAACCTCCTCATTCGAGGTTGTACAAGAACACTTAAAGACAAAACAATCTTGACCTTGGCTAGAGGAGCATGGGAGCTACCTTAAAAAATAATCTTAACTTTTTTATACTTTTTCCGTGTGCACGGGCTACTCTCCATAGTTGTACAAAATTTCTACTTTGTAACTTTAAAGGCCGGGGCAAACCAAACGCGGTTGCGGCGCGTTTGTGGTGCGAACGCGGGTCCGCGCCGTTGTCGAACGGCGCGGGACCGCCGCGGTCCCGCGGCTATTTTGGTGTGGCATGGTAAATCCGCCCGCGTCGTTCGACAACGGCGCTTACCCGCGTTCGCGCCGCAACCGCGTTTGGTGTGCCCGGCCCTTAATAGTCTTCGCGGAAAAGTGGCCGTGACGTACGGACGGAAGGACAGACGGACATGGCAAAACTATAAGGGCTCCTAGTTTGACCGCGAAACCCTAAATACCAATTAATTAAATTGTACGGGAGAATACTGAAGATAAAAGATAAGGTAGCAAGAAAACAACTTAATAAGTACTCCATTGCCGGAGGTCCGCAGTTGTTAAAATAACAGATGAGAAGTTTCTTCCCCTTAGGCTTTCAGATGTAGGTACCGAGAACTTTGACCTTCTGAAGTAAGTATAGAAGCTCTAAATCAAACAGTAAATGCGATTGAATACTCACTAGTATGAAGAATCATGGCGGTTTTAAAAGACTAAAAACGTGGTTTTTTTTTCTGAATTGTTGAGGAAAGTGATTTGACAGATTTCCGAAAATTACTAGAATGTCATTGTAACTCATAATCATAATTATTACATAAATAATTAACAGTTTTATAGTCCTTCGTTATCCTCATTAAAATTATTCTATACTAGGTATATTTTACCCGCAACTTCATCCACGTGGAATTAGTTCATGGTTATTCCTTTGGTAACTGGGCATTTATCGGGATAAAAAGTAGTCTATGTCTTTTTCCGCCTCTACAACTATCGCTATCACTATGATTTTGAAATATTGCTTTGGTTCTATTTTAATCAAAAGTTCTGTCTCTTTGTAACTAAAATAGTTACCCACACCAAAATCATGAAACAAACATGAGCCAATTCAGTACTTTTATAAATATATCCGTAAACTGTGTACTTCTAACTAAAGAAATCCGCAGAGATATCCAGGGCAACAAAAAAATAATTATTGATTTAAAAAATAAAAAAATCAATTTCAAATAGCCTTTGAAAAGTAAGTATTTTGTTTTCACCTTTTAGCTACTATATCATGTGATTTAACGACACACATTTCCTACATCTAGTAACAGTAGCATAATGCCAATTGCTCATCATCATTTACAAACTTGCTATCCACGGTGCAAGGATATCAATCGTTGAGGAGTTCTCCTGGTTCTTCACCGCCGATTCTATTTTACCACATGGATTTTCATGAAAATAAGTTGCTTCCAAACCTTATACAGAAATCGAATAGCCACGCGTGAAATATTTATCATTTTAGGAGTTCCAGTGATCATCCATGGTCTTCACCAACAGTTCCACTTTACCAAATAATGGTTTTGCAACTTAACTGCTTGAGTTATTACAGAAAATACTAAAATTGCTATACGCGTGCCTATAATATTTGAGGAGTTCCATCGATTCCTCATAGAACCTCTCATCACACCTCGACTTTGTCTACAACGGGACCAGGGTACAGATTAAAAAAACTATTTTTCAAATCGGTTTATAAATGACGGAGTTCTGAAGTATATCAGGGATATATATATATATATATATATATATATATATATATATATCCCTGATATACTCCACATGGGACGACGCTAAGGAGCCTTTTCGTCCCCTAAATGATATTACTTTTAAGTTATTTTAATGTATAATACATGTATGTTAGTCTGTAAGGTATTTATGTATGGGCCAATGATGCCTGAAATAAATGGTTTATTATTATATATATAGAAAACCTCCTCCCTTTTATGTCGGTTGAAAAAGATCAATCACACCCGTTGCTCCGTTTTGACATGAAAGAGGAACAAACAAACAAACACATTTTCTAATTTATAATATTTCTATTTACTACTATTATAAATGCGAAAATGTATAGTAATTAATAAGGATTAAGCCGGATACAAAAAAATCTTTTTATAGGAGTTTACAGAGTTAACTTCCTTGTAATATATTTATTTGGATTCTGTATTATCCTCCAATACGTAAATGGCAAATAATAAGGAAAAATATTATTTCTACATATTTTAAGACGGCATTGCTTGACGACAAACAGGATAACTGATCAGACATTCCTACTAACAACAGGACTATAACACAATGAGCGTCAAAATAGCAAATTTATAAACAATTTGGTTGGTACTTCGTTTGTGGTTAATTTAAAAATGTTTTTTACCCCTCCAACTCCCGTGGAGTTTTTATTTTTGGTCGTATGGTTAAAATTGCTATTTCGTCTTGGATTATTTTAGTATAAGGTAGATCAGTATTCTTTTTTTTTAAGGTAGCTGATAGCTATAACGAAGGTGAGTAAAAAATTTAAACAACAAATTAAGGTAGCAACAACCCTAATCGCAGATGACGACATCGCCCTCGTCATAACAGCATTGCTGCTAACGAGCAAAGTTTCTGGCGCTCGGTCGTATATGTACTGCGACTAATAGGGTTACCACCATTTAAAATGTTATTATTTTCACATTGTATCGAATTGAATAAACACTTGTATTTTCAAATGTATCATATCTGAGAATAGGGAAGTTTCCAGGGTAAAAAAATAGAAATTCTAATTAGCCCATCAGTTAGATTATCAAAAAACAATGAACACGTATTTTTTCATTTATCAAATCAATCAAAATTGACAAAGAAAACGCGCGTCAAAGTTCGGGAGTGGGGGCTCATGACGTCACTTAATGGTAAAAAGTGTATAGAGTCCTCACGCGGAACTTCAACGCACTATATCTTCGTCATTTTTTGGTTAAGTGACAAAAGAAAAAATATGTGTTCAATATTTTTTTATAATGCAAATGACGGACTAATTGGATATTTTTAGGAAACTAGCCTATTAATAAAAACATGTTTATAGTAATGCAGTCAAAATAAGATTGACATTATTATTCGCGTTACCTAACACAACACTAACAATTTACAACAAGTTAAAAACAAAATGTCATCTATATTTTGCTTTATTAGCCGGTAATTAAATAACATTTTTAGTAACGGAATTAATCAAGTGACATCCCTACATTTGAGTGCGTGCGCTTTTCATGTTATGCAACTAACTTGCCACTCGGCCGGTACGTCGACCGGAAATGTTCGTAACAATGCCTCCAAGTCGGTCGCCACTAGGCGAAGGCGCTGGAGTGAAGGATGCCCAAGTACTTAAACAACGTGGCTCTAACCAACTTGCAGAGCAATCTTTAAATGGTAATGAAGATTCTAGTTAAACATAACTCTCTAAGCTTCCATTAATTGTTAGCCGATTAAACGATTACTGACTACCTAGCGCAGGGATAAAGTCCCTTCCTGATCAGAATGTCTAACTTGCAATTCGTCTACGAAGCAAAATGACTAAAAATAATGTCTATGTGGCAAAATACCTAAGCAGTCAATCGTCTAAAGATCAAAATGTCTGCCAAGCAAAATGCCTAAATTGCAATGATACCTAAGCAGCAAATTGTCTAAAGATTGTCTAAGAATACAGAAGGATTGTAAAGGTTGTCGTTAGTCATATTGCCTGGTAGGCCTCTTGCTTTTTAGTCAATATACAATGAAGTTCAAGTGCTGCATAGTCATATTGCCTGGTAGGCCTTTTGCGTCTTAGTCAATATACAATGAAGTTCAACTACTGCATAGTCATATTGCCTGTTAGGCATTTTGCTTCTTAGTCAATATAAGCTTTAGGCTAAATTTCACGTAGACGTTTTGATTTTAGACAGCATGATTAATAAGATAAAGTCATAAGTCATGGTCTTAGTGCCGACATGCACGATTAGATAATTTTCATACAAGAAATTGTTAAAATTGCCATTATGCTCTCCTTCAGCGGTTGTGGAATTGTCTTAACAGTTGAGCACTGAAACCGCGCGCGGCCGCGGATCCACCACGCGCACACGCATACTAACAAGCAACGGTTCAGTCGCGCCGCTGCGTCACCGCGTTGCGCAATAGGCGCGCGCGCCGCCATTCATCCGGCCTGGCAACAGCCGCTCGGAACAACTGCACTTCCGTAGAGGTATGACGGTTTGACGGTTATGTAATGAACGCGGATAAAGCGCTGAACTAAAGAGCATAGCGGCTATTTGTATGTTCTGGGAATTCCAGCTGTTTTTATTTTACCCCAAAATAAAACCTTGCACCGTTCTTAAAACTATGACTAGATGATTCATATTCACACTAGTAACAGGATGTAGAAATGAAAGTAAGCTCCGGTACAAAAAAATACGTTCACTGCTCGATTAGTGATAAGGTTTCCATGAAACTTATATAAGCGATAACGACCGGATGTTTAGCCGCATGGCAATGGCATTGTTCGTTCGCGCTGATGGACGGACATTCACAAGTGTTTCACAAAGTCCGATTAGCTTCATTCACCATTGGAACTATCTTTAAAACGATATGAAATGCGTAGTCACTAAAGCTGATTTATTTTTCGGTTTTAAATTGCTTCAGGAATAGATAATCTAAAAGTTGTCACATTTTAATGAGGAGCGGGGGGAAAGTATCGGGTCATTGTCTGTTTGCCATGATTCATTTGATGTCAATTATTCCTGGAATAATAGTTACCAAAGTAATAATAATAATAACAAGTTCATATTCACGACTTGTAACACCGTCCGTTGAATTCTGATTCACTGTAATACATGATAGTATGCAGTGACATGTGGGCATCTCCCAGCGTATAAATGGGTTACTTTACGAGAGCGGTGTGTGCACAGACGGTATCCGCTACATTGACCGCTAATTGATGCGTAGGTGCTCTCCAGATATCAGCGGATGTTATAGTACGTTATATGCTATCAATACAATAGGGTAAGTACTGAACTGGATGAAGTGATTGAAGTGCTTTTGGTTTTCAGCATATCCAATTTCGTATGACGCGTTCGAAATGGATAGTAATTTGAAGACCAGACTGTTGAGTATTTTTTTAATTCAGTTAAATAGCTATGAAAATCTAAATAGTACGGGAAACAAACGAGTGTGGCTTTAGGCGGTAGCTCGTATGGCTCACAACAAATGCTGCTATCAACTTATCAGTCGACGTCAGAACGAAAACGAGAGTGGGCGGTTATCGACGGCGCGTGCGTCTCGCGTCACACCGGCTCTGCTATTGACGTCACAAAAGCCAATTATATAACTAGATCAGGGATTACTTTATTTAAACAAGCCATTTATTGTGCCGTTCTATAACATCCTTTGCTTCAAATCCGCGTCAAATATATACGGTACCGTCTATATTTAAAGCATTTTCTACCTGCAGGAACAGATTTACCGTCCAGTGTAAGTTTCAAACACTCGAGAAGTGCAAGATTTGCATTACGGAACACGAAATTCCGGTTCTGGACCCGAGCAAAGGCGGAATTGTTCACGTCGCTTCTCAAGTTAGCTAGGAAAGTAAGCGCACCTATCAATACTATACAATACAATAGGTACTATTATTTATCAATAACACCAGGAACAAGTCAGTTATCATGTCATATCATTTATTTAGTATCGATATTCGTAATAACTTTTACCACAGATGTTGGCTTGCATTGCAAAAGAGGAGTTAATTATAGTTTCGAGTTTCTGATTGTGAAGTCAGAACGATTAATTACTTATTATTGATCCTTTTCCCTGAAACGATAAGGTGGGCGGTATTTTTATTAAGTATTTTTCTACGGGGGAAACCCAGCATAACACAGCATGACGCAATGTTTACTAGGTAAAATGCTTGTAAATTAGAGAATTAATGTTGGTACAGGCAATGGTAGTTCAATAGTAGTTTATGCAACGGTTGCATAATGATAGGCCTTAAAACGCTAGTGCGGTTTTCATGAAACGAGCCGATAGGCGAGTTTCATAATAAGATCGCACGTGTGTTTTAAGGCCAAATTATGCAGAGTTGCATACATAACTTTATCTACACACATATTATAAATCCTCCATGATGGGTTCAGAAACAATATTTTCTGGCAACAAGTTATTTGTTGCAATCGTGGCTGCATATTTCCGATATCCGGCGCATTTTCACATCACACAGTCACTCCGAGAAGACTACTATTCATATTTTCAACTAAAATGTAAATTACAAACAACTTTTTCTATTCAATTCAAAAACAATTCTACTTTCGTTCAGCAAAACACCAACATGGCGATCCTCCGTCAAGACCATTTTTTTTTTAAATCATAGACAAACGGATGAAGTCTCTATTCTCACGTCACTCGAGATCAAATATTGTGCAGTTTATATTAAAAAAACATACTGAATTGACAATTCGTATCAATAACTGTTTTAATATCTATGGATACTAGAATAGAGACCCACATGAGTTTTGACAGCTGTTCCAAATTTAATCTCATTTCTTTACTAAAAACGATAAATAAGTCATGTTATTTCTTTATCGCAGCACTGGTTTTTCCTAATTGGTTGTCAAAATGGTGGTCATTTCCTACGGTTTTTGATTAACCAATGGAGGTTTTTTGATATGGGTGTAGATAAAACAATTTTCCGCCAAATAATCATTCGCAGACGACAAAGATATGAGAAAAACCCGCGGCGGCAGCGGCCTATTACAAAGTTTGACGATAAAACTACAAATCTAGAGTATAAGTACAATAAACTGTAATATTATTTCTCTCACTTTGAAGCAAAGACAGAGCATTTAATATAATCATTAGATTTTTGTAAAAACGACCGAAACCAACGATGAAACGAATCCAATTTCGATGATGTACTCCGCCGTGTCCGGAGATTTGTACCTAAATGAGATCAGTATGAGTCACCATTGGCTATTGCCACATCAGCTGACTCATTGAGCAGAACCCGGCGAATGGGAACGAGAAAACCATTGTTTCTCAATTTGTCCTTAAATCTACACAGATGTCGGTGCATCAAACTGCCGAGATAACGTGAGAATTTGCAGTTTATGCGCGTACAATAGTGACGAAACGGAAAGTAGAAACACAAACAGCTGTTGCTTCTCAAGAAACATTTGTGAACTTTTTTACTTTTTCTTGAATTTTAATTTGAATCGTACAAAAAGGAATAATTTGAGTGTAGTGTAAATTTAGAGAACTTAGTTTATCATGGGTCTAAGGACTAACTAAAACGAATTGTAAATAAAATCTGTGAACGTATTGAAACGGTATTGATGTCAAAAGTTGTTGTTACGTCCGTCTGGGTGAAACCAGCATGATACTTGCGATTAGGTACTCTTATAAATGGGATCGTTAGGGCAAATCAATGTTTATGTTATTACAGGATTGACATGGCGACCATTTATTTGTTATTGCAAAAGTTTTACAAAGTCATCGCCAAATATTCAAATGTGCATTTCGGTCAGAAAAAATGCAGGAGGACTTTAAAAACAATCTTCTTCGCATCCTTAATTTTTGCATTGCCAAGTTTATACGTTCGTAAGGTTTTATAAATTCCGCAAGATTCATCAGCTGTTTGACCAATTGCTGAGGTGCGGTCGAGTGGATGCAGTGAGTCAGCTACCATCAGCTGATTCATGCGACGGCCTTGCATGCACCGGCTGCGATTCAATAACTATCGTCCTTAGCCGTAATTACTGATACCGAGGAAGGATAACTTTCGCAGAAAAAATCGTGATAAACAAGACGCGGTCATTCGTTACGCAATTACACGGATCTGTCATGTGACGGATTTGATTGATTTCCGCAAGAGACCTAGTCTCCGGAGTTCCAACAAAGAACACGGTTGGACGTTGTATTTGTGTTGCGGTTCAATCGGATCGAACGTTTTTAACTGTACCATAAGCACGATGAATCGAATTTAGTTCGGTTTGCACGTTCACGCGATAACCGACGCCGATCAAGTTTCGGAAACAAGGTGACACAGGTGACCCAAAGGTGACCTCACTTCACATACCTACGCAGTTCGACGAACTTCCATTTTTTTTGTTAATGTTTCCACTTGTTTCTCATCTCACACACCACAATGCAACGCGAATAAAAGTTTACATACGCAATTGTACAAACAAAACCGACTCAAAGCCAAAGCGGTTTATCGTCAACGAATAACCTTGAAAAGACGCTGGAAATTATTATTAAATTAATAAAAACAGTCTAGACAATTCGTAGTTGAAGCGAACCAGTTTTATTGCACCTTGTTGCTTGCTGTTAATCGAACAAAAACCCATATATAACACTTCAGAGATGGGACCGACACGAAACAATTGCTTGGGTAAAAGTATACCGCGGATACTAATACTTTAAATGCGAAATATCGTCGTTGCGCGTGCAATACCGCGGAAGAGCACTTTGTAAAAACCGCATATCTGCGTTTTTTGCGATTTAACAGGAACAAGAAAAAACTGACTTAAATGACTGATATATTCAGTTTTTTCTTGTTACGTTTTTACGGCTAAACCGCTGATTTGATTTTGACGAAATTTAGTATGGAGATAGGTGGCACTGGCGGTATACGCTAAAGACCATTCCTTTTGTCACATAAGTTTTTTTTTTGGTTTTTTACTCCATACCTGAGATTTATTTTATAAATGAAATTGTGTTACTGTTCTCTATTTGGATGTGGTTGTATGTTGTGTGACAATAAAGATCTATTGTAATATGCTATTCTATTCATTCTTCTACTCTTTTTTTTAAAGAAAACCAACCCCTGAAAAGGTGAAACAGGGGCTGGGAAATTTATTTACGTGTAGATAGTGCATGCCTAATGAGAACCCGTTGACGTCTTTTTATGTATCAGCGCGATTTATTGCTAAACCGCAGAACCAATTTTAATAAAATTTGGTATGGAGATAGTTTGAACTTTGGGGAAGGACATTAAGACAACTAAGGGGTGAACGGGGTAAAAGGGTGAAATAGGAACTGGAAAATTAATTATCGGTAAGTTCGGGTGTGCCCGATGAGAGTCCATAAAGAGGGATGTTTCATCATAATTTATAGATACATTTCCACACAGACGGAGTTGCGGGTCGAAGCTAGTAAAGAATAAAAGTAAAAGGCTAAAGCGTATTTACCCCGCCCGTGGTGGGCAATAGAGGCGGCCGCCAACTAATTGCGAAAAACGAGATTAACGCTCACTGTAGAGGCACTAAACGAGGATGGCTCTGTTTACCACCCCAGTTTCATTCCTTTTACAACACCACTAATAGACTTATTTTATTACAGAGAAACTTCGAGATATTAGCAACTAAGTAATCTTCATAAAATTAACACTATTAAGACTGTCTACTGCGGTTTAACTAGTCACAGACAGACTTATTTGCTTAATGGATCAATAAGACTTTATAGGCTACGGTACGGCCTAAATGGCGGTAACGATACGACGTCTGCTCGTTTCTTGAGTAATATTCATCTGAGATCCGAGAGGCAAATTCCGCCTTGTTAGACACGCTATTCATTTTATACAACGAATACCTATATATACGACCGCCGGACGGTTCATGGTCACCTGACAAAAACAAGATACTGCATTCCCACGATAGAGGATTATGCAGTCGATGATCTCAGGGGCTTGCAATATAATATCATAAAATTTTACTTAAAAATATGTTGCCGCTTTAATCACGAAATTAAAACATCATCCACATAGCTCATAAATGCGCTCATGTAAATTGAAGTAGGTGTAATATAAAAGAAAAATGTAAAGTGAAGCGGCCACAACCGTCACCGGTTCGCGCGAAGCGAGCCTAGCCTGGCCGGTCGCGAGCGATGCTGGTTAATTGCCGGTAACATACAAACGAGATTACCACCCGCACGGCCGGTAGCCTCTGTCCGGGACGGCCAGACCGCCCAATCGCTCCTGACACAATCCAATTACTAAAAGCATTGTTGTTTTAAAAAGCTATACCATTTTGCCCACTCCCCTTGGCTTTGGCTTTGCGTTTACGTTAACTTAGTGATCCTTCAGGAATCATTGAAAAAATTGGAGGGCTAGAAATAAACAAATTATTGCTAATATCAACCAAGCGACTTATTTCGGACAGAGCTTGCAAAAGCAAACTAGTCAAAGCAATCACATGTCTATAATTAACAAAGCTGTTATTTATTTTCAAATAAGTCTCGGTCGTATGTAGCCGTAAAATTTTAGACAAGCCGAATTGGTACTTTGCCGGCTCTTAGTTTTTTCCGTGTTGGGTTGAAAAAGGTATAACTTATAACTAGATTAAGGTTAGTGCATAACATACTAGTGGCTCTGTGTGAGCTGTAGACCTCGCGAGTAAATGTGATTGTTTTTACGTTTTCAGCCCCCATACCTCCGCCATTTTGAAAAATTTTGAAAATTCGAATCGACAAAAAATATCCTTAATTATCGAACCTGCTCACAAAATTTCACGAGCATCGGTTGAGATATGCGACCTATAGAGGAGAACAGCCGGACATCTGGCTTCGCGCTCTCTCCGTCAATTAAGATCACTATTAATTATAGATCATCATCATCATTTTCGGCTCCTTCATTTCAGCTGATAAACGTCCACTGATAGACATAGGTCTCCCCCAATCATCGCAACAACGACCTAATTCGTGCTACTCGCGGAGTCCCGCAATCCTCACCAGGTCTACCAGCAATGTGCCCCGCCCACTACCACTTAAAGTTTAGCAATTCTTTGGGCTATGTCGGTTACTTTTACTCTGGTTCTTTTTTGTGGAACTCCTCATTCCTAATTCGATCTCGCAGCGATACTCCGAGCATAGCCCTCTTCATCGCCCTTTGGGCGACCTTGAGCTTTCTTTATGAGGTCGCTAACTATTTAGCGACCACGTCTCAGTGCCGTAAATCATCACTGGCAACACACACTGGGCAAAGCCTTTGTCTTGAGACACTGTGGTAAATATAGATAAAACAACAGAAACCTGCGCAAATAAATCCAATTCATCTTTAATGTGTAAATAAAAAATCGACCTATATTAAAGCTGTAGCCAAAATAAACATAAAACAAGTCGGTTTTCGGTTGGGCTAATTTTATTCAACAAGTATGCTTTTGCCATGATATGCCTAAGTTAGATCAACAAAGAAATATTCTGCCAAGGTTACTAAAAGAAAATTTCCAAATTCTAGCGTGCTAGTAGTGTTCTTTGATGGTTGTTTTGATGAAGTTTTGAAGCTTTATCCGAAACAACAACACACAATAACCAGTTGATATAAATAAGAAACTGTTGTCTAATTATTTCTCAAAACAATAGAAAATTAGTCCCTACTCAGCGGTACCATAATATCCGGCCAACTTAGAAATTAATTTAGCCCACGACAAATTATTTCTTCCAAATTGAATGAAGATGTTATTTTAGGGGTGAAATAAAAGCAGCCAGGTCGTTTTGAAATGGTAATTTCTGGAAGTGGATCGTTATAATTATTCGTTTTCTTTCTCGGCTGTGGGAAATATCTGATAAATGACCCTTCATTATCAATATTATAGCGAAAGCCCACAGGGCAGTGGTACGTTGTCCTGAAGTGATTTCTATATTAGTGCACTCACTGATAATATGTTCGCACGTTTATCAAAGACTATCAAACTTGTGGTATTTTGCGATTCACCAATACGTGATTTGATTAATTAAATTTATATTCAGTTTGTTAATTCTATCTGACCGACAATCAGATTCAAATAAGTTATTTGTTGTGTCAGAAATAATAATGAGGTCATCAATAAAAAGGAAAACACATACGATGGAATTTAACATTATTAATTATGTATTGATAAGTGTACGCCTTGCCCAGTAACAGGTGTTTATATATCGCGTATCGCGTATAAATTATTACATTGATCTAGTCGTAATGGCCCATTCTCAAGCATATAAAAATTACCGATTTAATCCTCAATCGTCGTTTTACAAAACAGAATTACTTATAAAAGCGATAAAGAAATTTCAAAAAGCAACGAATTCGAAATAGCTCGAACAAGCTTCTCATAAGTAACATTAAAGATAACAAGACAATGTAAACAAAATAAATCAGTAACTTAAGAATTGCCTTGAAACATATAGTTATCACGCGGGCTATGGGCATGACACACATTTGGAACACCATTACCTGATAATAAAGCTTGATATCAATTGGCGCCTTTAAAACCCTGTCAAAGTACAAAGTACTGAATTTTGAATAAACAATTCTAAATGTAAATAACGCGTATCCAGGCAGACTGTGAAAATGTCAATATCACAGTCATTAGGGTTAACTTTAACTGTGACAAGGTTACAGCAGAAGACCACCTGAGAAACAACGTAATCGAAAACGTGAACGTTTCCGAGTAAATCCCCCATAACGGACCAGTGTCTGTAGAGCCATGACCGCTTGTCAAGTTAGTTGGGCGCGGAAGATTTGCAGGGGTTCAGCTGGTCTGGTGTAGGTGGGGAAGGCCGCGCGATGTCAAGTAAATTTTAACACGCAATTAGTAAGCCGGCGGACACCTTGGCACCGATAGCCCGGCTCGTGCAGGGACGGCCTCTGGTTTCCGCTTTATTCTCTAGCACAGCCCCATAGCAACGAGCAGTTAAATTTGGTAACGATATTCGAGGGAGGCCGCGAATAGTTTTATTGTTGGGCGCTTAACTCGCTTTTTCGGTATTAGGGGCTTTGGCAACAAATGTCGATCATTGTTTTTGTGCACGCAATCTGTCGGTTACCAACCGTATAACAATATAATGAAACCTTTTCGTTGCCGGTCTAATTCCTTTCAATCAAAAAATTGTTTTAACTGCCATAACCATTTATATTCGGTGTTCACAATTTAAATATGTGCAGATTGCGTGACGTCGTGACTTTTGGTGCTTTACATATGTCGATTGGGAATTTTTAAACACGCCTTAAATAGGACTTAATTAACCGGTTCAAATAAACACAACAATAAGAAATTCCTCACCTTCAGGTGGAAGTTGATTCTACATGTAACTTGATAACTTGAAAACATTATTATCAGAAAATTCGAATACCGCACCATAATTATAATTAAACAGATTTCAATGCAAGTTTTTATTTACGAATACTGAAGCATAGAAATGAAGCTTTAAAGGCATAATAAAATGAACCCAATGCCTGAATCTTTCGCTAGTTTTTAGATGACCTCTTTCAAGCAAACTTTCATGTAAGAGTTCGGGGAACGCGGACGAGTACTTTAGCAAATTTTCCTCATTCCAAATTTACAAACGCAACACTCGTACGCACACGACGCTCGTAAAAGGATTCGCAACGCCCGGCGCCGTTTCGCATAATATAAGGTAACGTAACTGTTCCCTTGCTCGATATTTCAAATTTAGGCGGAAATCTATTCAACATTAGCAGATGTTTTATCGTAGATACAGTAGTATGGCCAATTCGAAAGTATGTCTATGTCATAAAATAAGAAACGTCATACTTGATTTTGACAGCTTTGTGCTATACAAAAGGTTTAGGAAATTTTAAATTAAGCTTTTGGCCGCCGTTGTTGACTATGCGTGACAGCGTATACAGGGTAAAAATAGTCCTTCACTACCTTGACTTAAAGTTGAAATTCATGTTACTTCTCAGACATGCTAGGCGGCCAAAAGGTTAAGAAGACACTGTTTCGAATTGGACCCGGTATATGCATAACTTTGGCAAGTAGCAGGATAACAAGCCGAATACACGTCAGGTAAACCTGATAATGCCTGTGTCAAAAATCCACGACAATATCGATGAGGAAAATATGGACCAGTCTTATACTGACTTGGCAAACCAGCTAACTAGTAAAGTCGTAACGAGTGTTAAAACCTAGTGTCCGAGCAGTGCGCCAGCCGGTCGGCGCCACCACCAGAACAATATAATCCGGGTAGCAACAGTATGTGACGTCGTGCACTCACCTTGACTCAGTTTAGTTGGCCCGCTTGCATTACCGTTTTCTACACTCGTGATCAGTCTAGAGCGTGTTGTTGCAGGCATGTGATTATAGGCAGTTAAGTTGTTTTAAATTCATTAGGTGTACTTCGGTCGAGGTATAAAAAGATGCGCAAAACTTCGCTATTCATAATTAAACATGTTTTTAGAGTACTTAATGCGCTCTTCATGTTCAATGTCTGTTAAAGGCGTATTCATTACACGGTGATTGTAGATATTTTTAATAAAATCGATAGCACAAAATTTTGGAGCAAATTCTTCTTCTTTTAACACCTCGATTGCAACACTTTTGAATTCCAGACGCGTGTTTCATGAATCAAGCTCTAGTGTAACATCGTGTTGGTGCGACTTGGTTTTCATGTGAAATGAAGCGTTACCATGAATGAGCGATATCGTTAATTGCCGGATAACTCGAACAGCTGGTGTTCCGCCATTCGTGTCGTATAAACACGATAAAATTCAACCGAAGAAGAATGTGAGTAAGGGTATGAGATGTTTTCTTGTGTATCACTCCGCGGCACTCCGTTGGATTTATTTAAATATCGATCAATTAGGGATCAACTTGATCAACTAATCAATTTGTATTATTTAATACCTATTCAGATGGTATTTTTTGCTTATACACTAAAGCCGTAACAGATCCTAGCGATTCTGCGAATTTAACTGCAATTTTTATCTCCATGTATTCAGTTCTAGGTTGTTCGTAGAGAGATTGTTTATAAAGGTGGTTAGATTTTAATCTGCGGTCTCCTTGACTCGATCGAGTACTGGCACTGGCCGGATGGTTGCGAAATACGCCCATTGCCTTAGTCATTGTCCCCTGCTATTGCACTGCAGTCCCAGACAGCCGTTGCTTCATGCAGAATTGTATTATATCTCATTTCATTACTCACTGGCTTTTGCTTTTGATACTCCGTAGTTCTTACTTCTGGGTCGATTGGGTTGAAAATTTTGAAGTCTGGCATCATCACCATCGAA
Organism: Tortricodes alternella; assembly: GCA_947859335.1. Classification (NCBI taxonomy): domain Eukaryota; kingdom Metazoa; phylum Arthropoda; class Insecta; order Lepidoptera; family Tortricidae; genus Tortricodes; species Tortricodes alternella. The sequence continues at coordinate 18,736,910 of OX401968.1, read as the reverse complement.
AACAAAGGCAAGGGCAGCAGATACTAATAGACAATTTTTATCTATCTGGCATTTTTGTACGTAATCCGTTTGTGGGTGATGCAATGAATGTGAAATCCGAAAAATCCTAAGCGAAGCTGCGAGACGCGTCGTCTAAAATAATGAATCACGTTAGCCGTTAGCCTTTACAATATTATTAAGATATTTGTATTCAGTATGCAGTTGGAAAACGAATTCCATGGATTATTCAATGGCGGTATTGTGGATGGTATGTCCGTTTCCCCTGGCCTGTCACGTCACGGAAAATGTGCGACGTGTTCCTAAGACAGATTTATTGGAAGGAATTCGGCAGTAATTTACAACGACGACTTCAAACAAATTAAAGCTTTCTCGTTTCCAGAATAGTAACGTCAAAACAACGATCTTTTTTTGTCTCTGCTTTCTGAGAAGTGGCGTTCTAGTCAGATGTTCTCACTTTTGTTACATTTCTAATATTTTGCAATGAATTGGATGAGACGATCGTTTAAATATTAAACGCTTCGTGACGTTTTTGCCCACTGGTTTATTTTTGCCCACTGTTTTTGGACTGTTATTTGTACGTGCATTCACTTGGATATCTGTTTCAATATCTGCTGTAATTGATCAAACAAGAGTCAAGTGAAGCAAATAGAATTCCTATTTACGTTTTACTGACTAGTAATATGAATATAACCGTAGATCAACACTACTAAGTTAGATAAAAACGACTATTTGACGAATGCCATCAGACGATTTTCTGCTCGCTTCTACAAATCAATTGTCGGTCAGCGGAATGTCAAAATGACGCAATTCGGTCATTTGAAACCAGAACTTGGTCGGAGAAACCGCAATATGGTGTTAGCAAACAGCTCCCTAGGTAAGGAATACCGATACTAAGCAAATGTAATTTAATTAGTTTGTATCGATTACTCACTACTAGATGTACCATTGTTTATTGTAATAAAAATCAATTGCAATGAATGTTTACTAGCATTTCGTTTAAATTTAATAGCAGAGCCAATCAATGATTTTGATAAGTGCATAAAAGTAACCAAATAAACAACCAAAACAGCAAAGGTTTACAGAGATAAAGTTGTTTTTTTATTGACGAAAACACTTTAAACGACGCATTAACGAGTTCAAAAACAAACGTGTTTTATTTTGAAAGTGCACTATCTTTTTCTGGGATTTCACAACAACCTCATATGAAATTTTGTAAACACATAATAAAAACATTGGCTATTGTTGCTGTGCCTAAAAAGCTGTTTGAGTTATGAAATACACCCTTATTCAGACGTAAAACGGGGTTCGCAAAACAAAAACACGTAGATCCCGATATGTTTTGGTGAGAGCGTGCGCCGCCCACGTCGGTTTGTCAGTGCACGATACAGGTCGGATCCTGGCATGCCGCCATGTAAACACACAACCAAATAGGGCAACGACCACATCACAAACTCAAATAGAACGTCTATAAATACTAGTTTAAAAATAAAGTGAAAGCGGGGGAACACGTGTGAGGATCTTGATATTAATTGACGATGAGCTTCGGAATGAGCAGGGGTAGGGATGCAAGGTATCCAATAAATATCGATATATCGATTTAAGTTGACATCGAACGCCGATATATCGATATTTTATAGATATTTTTTAGTTTTTTAAAGCTTAATTAAATCCGCCTAAAAGCTTCAAAAAAAGTCTATATAATGTTGAAACCAGACCATGTACCCCTTAAGGTGCTTCCCCTTAACACGAATATTCCTGAATCTGCCAATTTCTACCACTTTTGTAATTCAACATAATGTGCCAAAGTGAAAATTCGGTAGCAAAATCTGCCAAAATGGCTAAAATCAGCCACAAATGGTCACACTGCTGCCCATAAACCATAGATTAGGAAAAACAATTTAGACCATCAATGTTGCCAGTAATGGCATTGAACCCGATTTTGTGGGTATTGGATTTAGGGCGGGCCCTTTGGGTACTTCGTTTGGGTACACTGAGTATTTTTCGATATGGATATATCCGTATCGGCCGGATCTTCCATATCAAGAAATATCGATATTTTGGGTGTCGATATATCGATCTTCATAGATTTGCCGATAAATCGTTGCTTCCCTAAACAGAGGTATACTTTAAAGTTTGGAGGTTTAACAGTGATTTATGTCACGTTGACATGCTGATTAATTTTGTAACGTGCTATTTTTATTTATTTTCGTTCTAGTATTCATAAAGTTTGGTGTTCGTTTATAAGTAGTTCCACACATGTTTTATTGTTTACTGGGGCAACGTGGCTATAAATCATATACGTATCTACTCGCCTATCTCTGGAAAAAGGATTAATAAATTAAGTTTTTATTTTATTTACATCTGGTTTTCGCCATTCGGTTTTCAGTACCACTATAACGGGGGAACAAAGAAAGAGCAAAAAAAGCAAATATACGCGTCGAATTGAGAACCTCCTCCTTCGGTTTTTTTGAAGTCGGTTAAAAATAGCACAACTTCGTAACAAGTTCGTTATTGTATTTCCATTGTAATTAATATCTCATATCCCATGAATATGCAGTATCTTGTGAAATTGTGTCGTCGAAGTTATGAAACTAGCAACAAAAACAAACAACAATATAGCTTCGTTTCTGTTTACATACAATAAAACACGTGCTGGTAGTCAATATTTAGATAAAGCTAATTAAAGAAACAGCTGGGGATATTACCAGTAAAGACAATTTAGCGACTTTGTCGCTAGAAATGGCGACTTTCGCTTAAGTGACGGCCGAGGAGTGGAATTCCCTGCCTGCAGACTTGTTCCCAGAACGCTACAACTTGGGTCTTTTCAAGAAGAGAGTGAATAGGCATTATCTAGGTGTGCATGCTCCATCGTCGGCCTCATCATCACTTTCCATCAGGTGAGATCGAAGACAACTGCATATCTATTTTCTAATAAAAAAAGTGCTAGCGATAAAAAAAAGATTTAGCGACCAAAATGGTTCAGCTACTTTTGGAGTACGTACAAATCAAAACAGTTTTAGGTCCAGGACCCCAATTCTCACTGCATTTGAATAACAAGATAATGTCACATGTTAGATTAAACGTTAAGATTCATACAGTTGTGTCAAAAAACTGTATGCACTGACGTTTAATCTCGCCTGTGACATTATCTCGAATGCACGGAGAATTGAGGTCCACTTATACTTAGAGTAATTTTTGTTAACTCGACACAGAATTAAGCATAAGTATTTTTATATTTATTTAAATTATATATAAATTCCAGAACAAAATCCTGAATCTACCCCAGGTAGAATGAGTTTTGGCGAATTTGTAGCGACTTTTGATTTTGAGTTATAGGGACTTGACTTTATAGGAGTTAGCAACACTGGATGTTACTTTCAGGTATTTTTTTAAATACGAATACGTCCTTCATTACACTAGTTATTTTAAAAACTCTTGTAGTTATCTAGAAATATATGACCACCTTTGCCTACCTTGTTAGTTTTACTCTAATCGTTTCTAAAGAGTATTTGTATTGTACACGTATTGGCCTTTATACGTATCTATATAATTAAATGCATTTCCATGGTTAGAGTCGCTTACGTCACACCAATCAGTTCGAGGAACGGAAACTGTGACGCAGTTCGTCGCAGTACAACGCACTGTGCATGAAAACCAAGCCACGTGACTGTAAAGGTCACACAGCTAGAACGCAGTAAGCAAAACATTGTGAAAGACGGTCAAATGCGTAGTTACGTTCACTAGGGGATTTTGTTTTGTTCAATTTAGCTGCTAGAATGTCAACTGCTATTTACGATTGGGTACAGTGTTGCTGTACAGTGACACAAAATCAATAACTTTCAAGCTTCGATATAAGCATCCAGCTATAAATAAACTACTTTAAAACGTGTGGGGCTCGATGGAACTTGTACTTTACCGTTGCGTACAAACGATAAACGCTCGATACAAGAGCAATTTAACTTTCATATGCAAAGTGGGTGCACGCGTCCGCGAATTTCATTCCAAGTATTAACCCGGTCACTGTTTTCATTGAGGAGTTTTTTATTTACGACCCAATAAATTTGCTCCCACACGGGCGCCCGCCTCCTAGCAGCGGATCGCCCGCGCCCACGAGCGTCGAAAAAGGTCGCAAGTGAACGGTGCGGAGGCGATTTCGTTAATCTTTGCTCACATATAATCAGGACATCCATACTAATGTTATAAATGCGAAAGTAACTCTGTTTGTCTGTCTATTACGTTTTCACGGCTAAGCCAAACCGATCAAAATTTGGTATGAAGATAGTACGAACCTTGAGAAAGAAAGTAGGCTACTTCTTTTAAAGAAAAAAAACCTAAAAGGGTGAAATTTAGACTGACATTTTTCTTCTGCGCCATTTACGGTTAAACTGATGGACCGATTTTGTTGAAATTTTAAATGGACATAGTTGGATAGTGGGAGAGCCCTGGGACAGAACACAGGCTTCTTTTTTAAGGACAAATCCAACCTACAAGGACCTACAAGGTGAAATAAGGGCTAGAAAATAAATTAACGGCAAGTTCGTGCGTGACCAATAGGAGCTCGTAATTTTGTGAAGAAATTTTTAATTTCAAAAGTTAAGTACATGAAAATTCGGTATATTTTAAAGATACATTTCCACGCACACGAAGTTGCGGGTAAAAGCTAATGTGTAGAGGATAACCTACCATTAAGCTTCAAAAAATATTTATCTTTACATTGTATATTTTTTATATATATATGTTGACACCATTGTGCCTATGTTCATGAGTTATAATACTTGGGGAACACGTTAATACGATATTTAACAAGATATGTAAGCTTTGTTTCTCTTACTCGTCAGGGCCTTTCCACACCACATTTTCAGGCGTTGGCGTTATCGACGCCCTTAAACGCCCTTAGTTGGTGTGTGTTTTCCACAGTAATATAATCAATATTATAACGGTACATTTATAACACGTAAAATAAAAAGGTCTCCTGCAATTTCCGCTTGCATCATGTTAACGATAAGAGATGGTACACAAAAATGGCAGCATATGCAGTAGTAAGTAAATTAATAACCGCAGGTGACACCAGTTCATTCCAAAATAACCGAACAATCGGAAATTATTCGACGCGATGATCAATTGCAAATTACCCCGCGTACCGGATTGTTCGTGTAATATTAATGCTCTCTATTCGGATGATATATTAATATGACTTACCTCGTTTATGTGTTTGTATGTTTTTATGAGGTCTACGCTGAGTTTTCGTAACGGTGCCGTTGACGGGTCCCGAAAGTGGTGTGGTATTCGAGCTTGCATAGCCTGTACAATTGAGAATAAAGAATTAATAACGGGTTTTTCTTATTATAACGCATAAAGCAATTATAATGAGAGGTGATGGGGAAAGAGGCAGTTCGCTATATCGTCTAATCATCTTAAATACACGGATATTTCAAAGCTGTGGTAATAAAAGAGAACCCACAAAAAATTTACGTACGATATACGGACATTTATTAAAGACGAGCAAATGCAACTGAATGCGTTTAATTTCCTGAATTTGCTGGTATTTATGTACATAACGAACAGATAAATACAATCAACTACAAAGTCTTCGACTACTGCGAGCACACGTTATTCCCGTAACCCAATCAAGGCTGGCTCTGATAGCTATAATATTACAGGCTTTCAATAATGCGGAGATTATCTAACAAAGTTGGTAGTGAAGCAAGTTAACTCTGACACAACAAGAAAGAAACCCAATCATTTCACGCGGGAGACTACCCGGGTACATTTATTAATTAAGGATAGCGATATAACTGCGGCCCATCGCATTGATCGTGGTCAATAGTCGATAGGTACTATATACTATCTAATGTAAAAGCGAAGTTCTTCGAAGCCGTTTTTGCGGGTGGTTACAGGCTAATTTATTTAGTTGCGTTTATGTCTAGGCGCGGGTTATAAATGTTCCTTTTAATAAGACAAAAGATGGAGCACGCAGACTGCGGGTTAATGCGACGCGGCCTTTGTGTGAAAGTATTTACGTTTGCTAATGTTGCGCACGCCCAGATGGGATAATTAATCTATCTTTCAGACGCTCTTGGTTTCCCTCGAACCTTAATTGCTCCATCACCTATTCTAATCCCCCTATCCTAATCGTACGTACTACCCAGGTTGCCACGAGCAACTTTTGTCACCGACAGTCGGCTATCTCTTTTGAGTCCTCTCCTTCAAAATAAATGCTGGTCTTCAGTGCTCTGCGTTAATAAAAAGGACATCTACACCACTTCGCAATCGTGTCTGGTTGGGACTTAAGGACGTAGCCCACGCCGATGACCTTGAGCGTTCCAACTCGGTCCTTCCCCACTTGCCTTGCTTAGCGCCGCAGTGAATAGTATAATTTACTCAAAAACTACAAAATAAATTGAAAAAACCGGCGGATGAAATTATAGTGTACATTATTGTCTTCTGATTAGTAAAAGTCTCATGTAGAAGCGTCGCATAATAAGGGAGCATTTACGGATTTTAGTTTGAAAAAAGGGTTTACGGTTTTTTTTGACCTTGATTTATCACTTTTTTCAAGATTCCAGTGGACGAAAATAAAGAATAGATTCCATACTACAATACATATTTTTTTCAAGATTCTTGCACAACGCTAAGTGTACTATACTTTATAGGATTTGAAAACAGCGAAATTCGCCGGGTAGGACCTTAAAGCAGCTCGTTCGGGCGCCAATTTCGCGTATGTTTTGTTAACCCTATCGTTGCAAACTGCCTCGTGCATCATTTACCTGGGGGGGGATACGGTAGCGGCAGAAAGCCCGAGGGTTGCGCGCGGCGGCGCTCACCTGAATGTCCGAGGGCGCGCTTATGTTGGCGAGCTGCTCTTCGGCTACCAGCCGCCCGTAGAGCGGCCCGTGCCGCCTCTCGCCGCCCGCGGCCTCGGGCATGCCGGCGCCGACAACGCCTACTGCAACAACACAACTTAGTGAGCACAAGGGTTATAACAACATAGTGGATATTGATAATAAGAACAGCTGGAAATAAGCTTGTAAATGGGCATTTATGCGGCGTTGACGCAACGTGGCTATAGCTCGGCTGTTTCATTCTCAAATAAAATCATGGTATTCTCTTGAGTGACACTTTGCCCACGGTGCGTCACCACAAAGTTGTTATTTAAAAATCATTTAAGTAAGTTACGCATCGTGACATAGTCTGTGGACCCAGTAATTTTTTCGAAAGACAAGACCAGCGGCAGTATAGCATTGTACCATGCGTATTAATGATATTGTTTATATTGATAATTAGTTCCGCTGAAATTAAACTTGCGATCTAGCAATTTCGCTCCGTTTGAGTCCTTACTTATAATAAAAATGAAGATGCTGTTTAACTATAATAATAATAAGTTGTATTGCAACATGATAATGATAAGGCTTCTAAACAAATTGTGCCTAAGTCAAATTAAATGTATAGGTGTGCACATCAAAACGCGGGTCGAACGCAGACCGGGTCAGAAGCGGGCCCGCGTAAGCAGTGTCACAGGAACTAAATCAAATAACGGAAGCTATCAAATCAACTAGTGCTGGGTCGTTTCGAGTTTTCCGTAGAAATAAACGCAACCGGTTTTTTTGGCGGGAGACCGGTTTCTGAAAATCCGAAAATTATTAAAAACGGTTTTTTATATACAAACTGTTTTTAAAAACGATGATTGAAAAAAAAAAAATACCAGCACTAACATCAACTAGCGAGGGCCCGCGCGGCTGGCACTGTCATTGAGGTGACAGCTTCCATTTTAATCCTGTGAAACTTCGTTCGCGGGCGAGCCTGACTTTGGATATATGGAAGATATTGTAGTAACATGTAGAACACATTTAATTACGATGTCCCATTCAACAATTTCAAGCTTAGAGTGAATAAGTACGTGTGAGAATTTTCACATATATTTAAATCGTCTCACGAACACAAAAGCAAAATGAAGACTATTAAATGCTATTTTAATATGTTCAAACCATACGAGGCTTATTATAATAATGCTGCGCGGTAGCTTCTTCCTCAAGCCGTTATAATAAGACATAATAGTTCAAATTGCCATGTGAATGGGCCTCAATCACCTGTTCGCCCACCCGCCCGGTTCGGTTCCCAAATCGACGCGTGTGAATCACCATGACTCGACTCTGCCGACGTCATTATTACACCTACATGGTGATATCAGATCGATGACACAATTGTTTAACAATCAATTGGCTACTTGACTATAGTAACAAATATTAATATATATCTGTCGAACGACAGCTTAACTCTCAATAGTACGTTATAGTAGAACAGGATTTATGTAAAAATAAATCAAGATTATTTAAAATTTAATAAATTAAAAACTTAAATCTTTACTTCTAAACAGCGTAGCTTTGAAGACAATAGTCACAACGTATGACGTTTGCATAGGTCGGTTGCGTTCCAAATCACGCTACAAGCCCACTTTAATCGTTGTGATCACCGTAAGTGTTATTTGGACCGCACCCTCTTACATGCTATTCTCTTTTTGACGCTTACGACCGGTTTCAGTATGTTGACGTCACACGCGACGGCTGAAAGTAAGATAGCGTTTGAGTGGAAAATCTAAAAATGATAAATATTATTAGTGCTTTTTCCTTGAAAACGTGAAAAACACGCATTACAAAAATATTTTTACATAATCTAAAATGAGCTAATGAGCTAAGCAGCCAAAAATATTGTTTACAAATGGTCAAAAACCGAATTGAAACTATACTTATAACTTATAATCAAGAAAGAGCGAGATACATTGAAGCTGTTGCAAATGAGATTGAGATATCCACATCCATTCTACAAATATTATAAATCTGTCTGTCGCTTACGCTTGGACGCTTGAACCACTGAACCCATTTTGATGAAAGTTGGTACGGAGATAGTTTGAGCCCTGAGGAAGGACAAAGTCAATTTTTATTTAGAAAATCCACTCCTAAAAGGATAAAATAGATGCTGGAATGTTTATTTACGGCAAGTTCGTGGGTGCCCGATGAAAGAGCCCATCGATGTCTTTTTATGTATCTGCGTGATCGCTTAGCCGCTAAACCGATTTTGGCGAGATAATTCTGAACCCTGGGAAAGGACATCGGCTACTTTTTTAAGACAATTAACCCCTGAAAGTGTGAAAAGGGACTAAAAAATGTATTAACGGCAATTTCGCGCGTGCCTGATGATGAGAGTCCATAATTTAAGAGGCTACCTGCCAAACTCAACGAATTTTCATAGATTTTATTCATAGTTTTTTATTTTTATTTTTAAATGGCCACGTGGCACCTTGATTACTAACTGATGCAACTGCGGTGAGAGTCCGTTCGATCACAATGAGGTTGATTCGGCACCCTTAAGGGGATAAATCTAAATTTAAAAAGTCATTAATTTAAAGATTCGATATATTTTAAAGATACATTTCCACGCAGACGAAGTCGAGCGTCAAAGCTAGTAATATGATAACGGTAAGATAACTGGGTTAATGAATGCCTGTGCCATTGCGATGATGAGTGGCCTCAAATTAATTCAAAGCTTTAATAAACCATCGCAAAACGATCGGGCGCCTTTCTTACAATATCAAACAGGGATCTTACTACTTTGTTACATATGGCCAGTTATTTTTGCCGTAGTCGAACAGAGCTCTATGTGAAACATTTATTATATAGTTTAAAACGTTTTATTGAACTTAGCTTTTACAGTTTACAATCGAGGTGCGAGAGTGAACTTTCCCGCGTGAAATTCAGAGGTCGCAGACAAGTTAATTCAGACTTATTTATGTACCGTCTGGCCCGGGTGACATTTCATAACAAAATCGACAAATCGCGACTTGGAGTTGCGCACTAAGGTCCGTATTAAAGAACCGTACTCAAGTGATACAGCGATATCAAGTATGATATTGAGAAGCTGTTTAAATTTATAAGCAAATTTTGAGTTTCAGTTCATTGAAAAAGTATCATTCGTTCCGTTCGCAAAAGAAATCCTTAAAAGTCAACAGTCTTTTCACTGTGATGGCAATATTTTACAAAGGTCGACGAGCAGTTGACATATTACTATTGTCGTCTAGTACTAGTGAATATTATCAAATTATATTATTACATGATATAGCTAAAAAGGAACATAAAATATTTTTAACAAAATTCAAAACAGGAAAATGGAAATATTTATTTTGCAAGTAGGGCACACGAGCTCTTTCACATTTCTGAATCTACCAGCGCTTCGAAAGGTGACATCTGCTGAGAAGAAACGCCGCAAGAAACTCAGCAGTAAGTCTTTTTTAACTTTATCATTAGGTTTTTAACTAAAACTAACACATAAAAAGTACAACAAACAAACCTAATGGGCACAAATTAATTATAATAAATAACTAAGATGGGAGATGTATAGTCGCCGCGTCTGGACAAGTCAATTTAAGTGTCTAGAGATGTATATAATCTCTCAGGGTGATAATAATAAAAATAACTAATAACTAATAAGGGAGATGTAAAGTCTCCGCGTCTGGACAAGTGAACTGGACAGCCTCCAAAACCCTTTGAAAACTAAGAAATAATGACTGGCCGTTAGTAACTTGCCTAGAAACATCAGAATATTTGTTATTGCATTAATTAATTAAATATATTGAAAGCGGTTAACAAATATATCTGATGGTTAATCTGAAGGTAATTTATTAACGGCCACTATTTCTTAGGCTTTTAAAGGGTTTTTGAAGTCGTTTTTGTTTTTTGTTAACAATAATTTATATATTTACACATTATTTCTATGTATTAAACTCGGATGTGGATCAATATGATGTAAAACTGTACAAAACTTCAAGTTTCTACGATAATTCGTTTCTGACATAATCAACTGTGGCAGACGTAAGCACGGCCATACACATTTGTGATCTTATAAGGGGTTCCCTTTTTCTTTTTGACGTACGGAACCCTAAAAATTACAATGAATTAATCAGATTTCCTTTTGCGAAACGGAACCAGAACGTTCCAGGCTCACTCGTTTGTTTCGAGGCGACTTCCGGTAAGCTAAAGTTTGTTTCGTCTCGTAAGTTTGCCTTTTACATTGGTGCTTTCCTTACTACAATTAAGTTCGTATCTAGCTCGAGTAGCTATTGTTTCCTAGAAAGTGGAGAGCTCGATTTCTACATGCCCGCAAACTATACTTCAATACTCAACAAGCAAAATTTTCATTTCTGCTCCCCCGAGCGCCTTATGTGTTTAATTTTATACAGAGAAAAGGATACCACGAGTAGGCAAACGGCCAAAGCTAATCGCAGTAAATTAGGATAAAATATATTCCACAATTCGATGAACTATGATTAGATTACTGTTCAACAAGCAGGATGCACAAATACCTAAGCCCGACACGTGCATGCATGTGCCTTGGGAGGTATGATATTGTGTTCCAAGTATCGTTAGACCGCATGAAACCCAACTGCGTAGGTGGATATTGTACCGAGCGACACATCAGCCTACGTTGATTTGATATACGATACAGACTTATTTGCAAAATCATAACATACTGCATAATTCATTTAAATTTGAACATGCACTGCTACTTATGAATGTTTCGAAAACCGTTTCTTTTATAGGTACATTCCCAACGCAAGACACACTTAAAACATGTTAAAATTATCAACATCCGGATAGCTCGGCGCTCTGTGATGAATGTACAGCGTCGATTGAAAATCAGACCACATCCGCCTATTAGCATTAAAAACGATTTCTTACAATAGACTGTAGGTAGTGCACTTCCGTTTCAGTACTACTATTCACTACAACAAACTTTTTCATATCAAAGAATATTTAGTCATGCATGAAAAGTGGGTGAATTTCTTTGGGGTGACTAAATTTAAGTGCAAATCAAAATTCGTCGGAGAAAGGCAGCGCGGAGAAAGCCTCAGATCTGAGTTTAAAGCGGTTCAATATGACATCTAGTTAGTGTATTTATAAAGCGCGCAACAAGTAGTGGCAAGTGCAATTGGTCTGTGTGATAAGGTAGGCTTCCCCCTTGAAGGTGTCGGTAGCGCGTGTTGGCGGGGGGAGCGGAAGGGCTCGCTGGTGAGCTGTTCGGGCCGACGAACGCCGAGACGTGTCGCTACGTCACCAGTGCGAAGCCGTCGAAAACCGGCCGCGGTGCGCGGAACCGGCCGACAACCTGTGGTAGCTATGCGAGGAATGTGATTGCCTAGCCGCCGGGCGGACGGTGGTGGGCGGTGCAACATACCCGACTTTGCACTAAACAAACGCAATTTTGGAAGATCCGCACGATTCCATCGCTGATTAAAATATTCCGCAATCGGGTTAAGTTATTGCCACTAGTAACAGCGTTATATACTTCCAAATGGCATGTGATAACGAAGTCGTGCGATCGGATCCGTCATGCCGTAATTCACATAGAAATAACCGTCGCATTATCACTATGTAAATAATGATACGCGTCACCTTGCATAGTAACCGGTGCAAAATAGCAATGGCCTAATAAAAAACGGTCTTTGAAATCAGCTTATTTTGTCAAGTGGATACAGTTGTATATTTAACATTGGCAGTACGGAAGCATTTAACTCGTTTTTAACAATTGAATCAATTAAGTACACGAAGGGTATCGACTTGAACTTTAAGAAGGTAGCATTAAGCACGAGGTCGCTTTGAAGCCGTGACATGAAGTTGAAAAATATGTAAGTAAGATACTGGGTAGTCGCCAGTTCAGAGTAACTGCGCAATTCTGTGACCGAGTATTCGAAGAATCCATTAAGGAGATCTCCTTGAAGCAGTACTGTAGCAATGAGGTTGAAAAACCGCGGAGTTAAATAATAGTAAAAAACGACGACTAATTCATATGTTCTAAGCATTTAGATAAAACCTTTTATTCACTAATTTATAATAATAATAACAACCTAATGCTTCTATGCAAACTCAAAGATATCTTCTTAAAATTGTTATTAGTCACTATTACTATTTGTTCTGTTCGATTGTATTGCAAACTACTTACTTTCACAAGTGTCACTTCCAAGTATCACAGACATCATTTCACTAATCGATGATATGTCAATAATTTATCGATTCCCACACACAACACTACACCATAAGATCTATCACTGAACATAACACTGCCCGATTATAAAACAATCGTGGGCCACACACGTCTAATGTTTTATCAAAACAAAGCACTCGGACGATCCGAGGACCGGAGCTGGTGCTTGCACGACGCCGCGGTTCAGCGAGAGCGCTCATAATATTTTACTTGTATGGTTATGGTTATGAGACGTAATTTTGTGGCGCATTGTTGTTCTCTAAACAACGTTAGTCGATGCAGCGACATTTGCGTCTAGGTGCGTCCTTGCGCGCGTCGCCGCTTGTTATTGCTGCACAACAATGTTTATACACGTGGCGTCGTCGATGCGCACTAAAAGTTCGCGTTGATAAGGACGCTATGCCGGCGCGCGGCGCGACCAGCCCGCCACAACTAACGCGCGAACCCGACGCTGGCTAGTAATAACCGAGTAGAAGGCCACGTGATTCCGATGACAAACACATCACTAAACTCTGCACTGCCTGGTCGAGGCGGTGATTGTATCGGTGAGATATGTAATACGCGTTCCAAACCATAAAGCGCTATACTATTGCATCTATACAATCCTTCTATATATAATATTGTAAATGTGAAAGTATGTTTGATCTATGTTCCTCAATCACGCGCATACGGCTGGACGGATTAGGATGAGATTTGGCAGACAGATATATCATATCTTAGAATAGTACATAGGATACTTTTCATCCCAAGCGTACAAGCGAAACAGTCGCGGCCACAGTAGTTATATATACTTGCTTAAAAGGTTATCATCTATTGCATCATAATCAATGTTAAATTAATGTTTAGAAGTGAATTCATTGTATGATAATGAATGACATAAAGAGCATTCACTCATATATGTTTAAACATCCAAATCGTTCACTTCGTTGTTTGCGGATCATTGTAGATTATGAGTTGTTAGCTCTCCGCGAGGAATACTAAAAACTATGAGGTGAGAAAAGCGAGCGCCCGCACTTCGAACAGTCATAAGCATAAAACTACACGAATTCCTTCCCCCCCCCCGACTGCTGCCAGCCACGCAATTTCTCCGATTGTATGCAAATCCTAGACGCAAACAAAGAATGAAAAAGCACTGACGCAGACGTTCGCTCCGTCCCACCTGTCCCAGCGTGCACTCGCTCGGCTCCCGTGCGCGCGTCCCGTCGAGTCCGCGACAAACTGGCGAGCGCGCGACGACGTCGCGAGACGCAATCCGCCCTAGAGCCGCGCCGTAAACAATCCCACCAGGATATTAGTCCTGAATAGATCTCATCTCTTTACATAATCGACCGCCACCGTCTTGTCGAGCACGCTTTTATTAGGTGTCTTCAACTTGTGAATTATTCAGCGGGTTTTCTATTAAGCACTTAGGCAGAAGAATAATGCATCCACTACATTTTCATAGTTGCCAGGGTACTCGGACGATCGCATAAACATACGAGGAAGCCACCGCGACTCCATTTGCATCACCTTGGCCCGATCGACGGTGCTTGAAGGTTTTAGGTAAATTATGCATCGGAATTTAGAGTAGAACTATATGAACAGATTGAATTGAAACGCGACGCCACGTGCAACTTTTCTCTGCGTGTATGATGCGGTTTATTTATCCAATGACGTTTAATTACATTAACCGGTTAATAAAACAACTCGGTTACTATGGGCAAAATAAAAGATTACGCACGTAGGTATAGGTAATAGGTAAAGTCCTTCCTAATTTTGGTCATAACAGCATAAAACAACCGACGTTAATACTTAACTCAAATTTAATAATATTTCGGATTGTGTAAATTAACAATACATTATCTTTCACACACAATCTTGCGAGCAAATGCGCGAAATCATTTTTGTTCGCACCCCTAAGGTTTGGAACACTCTCCCGGCGTCTTTCCTGAATCATACAATCTTAGGTGTCTTCAAGGTATGAGTGAATAGGCATTTTCTGGGCAAACATTTTCTACCCTAGACCCAGTCTTCGCTTTCCATCAGGTTAGACGAGGGTTAAACGCATGCAGAGACATTCATAAAAAAATTAAAAACAATATTCAAAACAAGCACTGCAAGTCAGTTTGTCTTTTAAAGTCTTTCAAAAATGTCCCATCATATTCTCCTTTATCTTAAGTAGGCATATGGTTTGACAGGCACTACAAAATAATCGTTATGTATTCATGAAAAAGCTGTTGCCGACATGCAAGCCTGTTTGTTGTAAATTAAAACTGAAGGAAGTTAATATAAATTTACCGGCCTTCCCGGGGCTTACTTATTCCTTCTTTTTTCAAACCCAGGTCTTCAAAAGAATCGTGTAAAACATCTGTTTTGCTGGCAACAGGCGCCTTATTCGAAATCGGTGCATTGCCTATCGCTCGTACCTACTCATGAACTCCATTTCCCGCTAACCATCAGGTCGAAGGCGATAAGTGTGCTACAATAAAAAAATGGTAATTAACAATTTTATATTCTGGCGACAACATACCTATCCACAATCACTGCAAATGCTGCCTTTAGCACCACATGTGTCGCTTGCACTTCTGTTTCAATTGTAGGTAGGTACGTATAAGACAACCACAGGGATCCCCTTGTCACCCATAAACTTATTGTTTCGAATTTTGAAAGTCAGAAATAGATTCCCATATTATTTATGGTTATAATTATCGAAAGTCATAAAAGTTGTAAAGCATAACCTTAATAATTCTAACGTTAATAATCCATATTTTTACAGATTATAATTTTCAAAAGTCATGAAATTGACATCTATAAAATACAAAGGCATATCGATTATTATTCAGAAATATTTTAAGCTATATATTTTAAAGTGCTAATTAATGGTATTTTTCATTATTTAGAAAGTATCTTACTTGTTTGTAAGATGTTATGTTGAGGAAGTTGACATATTATGACTACAAATGGCAAATGTCAGTGAGCGAGCAAAATGGGTCGGAGCAGAACCGATTTGGACTGGTTAGGTTCAGAAGGCTAAGGCGGGAGCGAAGCCAAGCGTAGCTCCCGCCTTAGCCCTTCGCGTATGTATTGTGAAAATCGGAACTTTAAATTTTTGGGAGACACTATAGACCCTAATCATAACCTGGCGGAGGTTTTCTTTTTATTTGTTATTTTTTTTAGTACGAGACACTAAGTAAAATGAAATGAATAATAAAAATAAATAATCAGATATCTAAGTTGGCGTCAGGTCGTCACCATCGGGGTACCTTGGGCACGCGAGGCCCGCGAGGCCGGCGGCTTCGCGGCAGGTTTAACGGCCTGTCTGGCCGTTCACCCGAGGCCCCGCGGGGGCGCAGCCCGAATTGTGCGCGAAAACACCGCGCCCGCGCCGCTCGTAGCGCCATTCATTGTGAGACCAGCGTCGATACAAAACAAACGCTGCCACAGTGATGCGTTATGTGCATGTGATGTGATGTGACCGCATCGACTGTATCATGTTCAATACCTACTAAGAACACTATCTCATGCGAATCTTCATGAGTACTTTTTTTGTGCATTGTAGTTAAATACGTTACTATTACTAACGTTCTATTTTGAGATTCCCACATTTCAAAACAATTAATTCAGTATGTTTTCCAAAAAAATAAGGATGTTTTCGAAAATGTATTGATAAGTATTATCTCCATCTAGGTCCGAATTAATTAGGAAGACACCAATTTTCTAATAATAGTTCTATGAAAATAAATATTTGACCACTACGATGGTTTTGCTTATTTTAAAACAGTCCCGTTTCACTTTTCATCAAGTTTAATTGTAAACTTACGTGAACGTATAAAGAATTCTTCAGAGGGATGTCGCGTGTTGCTTTCACATGTGTAACATTATATCTAGCGATTCATAGGAGGCCTGTTATCCGTCCCATACAAAAGAGAGCATGTGATTGCGCAGGCGGTCACCGTTGTGCAGAGATGCGCAAAAACCACGCGGTCAACGACGTGGAGGCCCACTGGGGATATATTAACATCGGGACCAAGCCTTTGCAAATTTTCGTGTTAATACGAATATGAACAGGTACTATTTAGGGTTCCGTAGTTGAACTTGGAATAAGTATAGTTTAGCAGCGTTCGTCTGGCCTGTAGACCAGACTAACGTACGTGGGTCATTTTCTTTAGAAACTTTTAGAGTTTTCAAGCTAATATTGACCATAAATCATCGCCGTCGTAATGAATCGCCTACAAAGTTACGGCGGAAACAAATTAAAAAGAAAACAGGTTTTTCAGTAAAGGTTAGATGAATATGATTAAGCAAGCGCCAAGTTTTCGTACTTTTGACATGCAAAACTTTCATATCAATTTATAG
This sequence comes from Tortricodes alternella, assembly GCA_947859335.1. Classification (NCBI taxonomy): domain Eukaryota; kingdom Metazoa; phylum Arthropoda; class Insecta; order Lepidoptera; family Tortricidae; genus Tortricodes; species Tortricodes alternella. The sequence continues at coordinate 18,719,543 of OX401968.1, read as the reverse complement.
TACATGAAAATGACTTCCGAATCCGACAGTTTTACCCAGTTTTTTTCTTTGAATACTACCGGTGTGGCCCGTTTCACGAAGCTATGTTACAACTTCACAAGCCCGAACTGGCAACACCGATAACAGATCCTGCACATATGCCTTTGCCAGTTTTTGAAATTGTAAGCTTCATGAAACGCGCCACTGTTGGTGTTCATATCATTACCATTACCATGAGTTGCGGAAACGGCTCTCGCTAGCGTAAACTATCGCTGTCCCTTTTACTTGTATCGGCAACAAGCAGCATTTCCGATAGATTTCGATAGCGAGAACGGTTTGCGCAAACTCATTGTAAGGGCTCAGGTCTTTCATCGTCAGTCATTTTGTTTCTTTTTGGAGAGAAAACCGGCAAATTAGGTACTTAATATCCATATTAGAAGAGTCCATTAACACTAACTTCTCCAAGTTAGTTGGTGTTCGGTCGGTTAACAGTGCAGAGGGACGATTTGTGATATCAAATCAGACAAGATTTCTTTTAACAAACGTGGATCATACCTCTGTATAAGATCTCATCGCGCAAAAAAGAAAACGAAATTTAGCACTAGGGTCATTGTACAGAGGTAAGTTAAGTTCCGTACACAACACAGCTATGATGTGTACCGTTATTATTGGTACTTTCCACACTCATTCAATTATTAAAATATAACAGTAACGATGGTCTCGCAAAAACCTTGCAAGGTCAATGACACCTGAGACCGTAGGGAAACTCGTCACACCACCATATCAGGCCATGATGGTTTTTGCAAACCTACACGTGTCACAGAAAATATTAAATTGATGACACTTGTAAACTAACTACATTCGTATCTAAATAGACTCTCTATTATACCTCCTCATTTATTTATGATGTTTAATTATAATTATTCTATTTTGTTAATCGCGTAATTTAACTTTCTCAGTGTAAATAATAAATGTAAAATAAATGAAAATAATAAAAGTAAAAAAATAGTAAGTAATTATTATATTAACACTCTGTTAGTTTAATTTGAATTACTAGATTGATCAGAATATACAATTAAAAATCGGTGAAGTGCGAGTTGGACTCACGTGTAGAGGGTTCCGTACTATAAATCATCAGCAGCCTATTTTCCCCGAAACCACTGTGGAGCAAAAACAAAAACTTCCTACGTATACAGACTTAGGTTACTCAATCACGGATGAATAGCGTAAATAAACAAATTCTGATTCTTGGCCCAGAATCCGAATTCGTTTATTTTCGCTTTTTTTAAATTTTTCATCGAATATTCGGAACTCTAAAATAAACAGATAAAAATTTGGAGTACCAAATATTTTCTCTCTTAGCCACCGGACCAAGGCACTACTCCTAGATAAAAACGCAATCTTATTTGTGTGAATGTGTTATTTGTCTTTCATGAGCTTTTGTAGGCAGACCGAGTTCCACATTAACAGTTCGTGTGTATGTTAATTATAAATAAAAACCAATAAAAACACAAATGATAACTAACTCTTTAAAAATTCAATTTGGTGTTCTGTCACACAAAATTTCACCAACTTGCCACTCGTCGCGAATCATAATCAGCTTACGTGTTGAACAAAAACAAAAATGTCGTCTGAACGACAAATCAAACCACTTATATTATATGTAAGCATGAACAAAGTAATCCAATTAAAATGCAAATAGTTAGCTGTGCGCATTGAAATCGTGACCGAAGGCTTGTGAAAACTGATGCGGCGAGGTGTAAGTAAGACAGGTTGAGTATACGGCTGGATCCTCAACTGTGGATACATCCTCTGCTCATGTGGACCACTCATGCGCAATAGAAGTATCCACCTGGGGCGAAACAAGATCTCACTGCTCAAAACCTCTGGAACTTCCTGGATGCAATGGGATTAAGCAGTGAACTATAAGAAAGGTGTGCCACAATAGATCAGCAATGGTCGAAGCGGCACATGCCCAGTTAACCAACAAATAATAAAAATACAGCTGGATGGTTCAATGAAAACGCTTCGCTCGGTGACGAGCTTGTCTGTGTCGTATAAAAATCTGTCAAAAGCCAGTAGCGTAGAACTCGACGTTGAGCAAAGCGTCAGTTCCAAGAACTGGACAGGACTCACAGGTGTAGGGGAAACTTCCTGAATTTGTTCTTTTCTAATGAAAAAGTACAGTAACTTACATTTTGTTCTATGAGATTGCCAAAAATTATAACCACAAGTCCTACTCTTTCCTTCAAGCTTTTTCAAAGATAGATTACTCGGAGGCAGGAGCGTGGCAAACTTTACAAACTAGAGAGAGCCGACTCCGCTTCACCTGTGCTAAATATTTGTCCATGTTTTTTTATGTTAACCAATACCATTTATGCATCATTTGAAATATTCCTAAAACGTCCTTCGACATTTATAAGTCGACTTTTCAACAACCAACGATATCATAATAGCGCCACGGAAGTTTCTAGAAGCAACAGTATACCGAAGCCTTTACCGCGACGGTCCGTAGAGAAATCGTCGCAGGTATTCAGGACTGTAACATTTGCATGCTCTTGTATGCCCACACGCTGTCCATGTGGCTACAGCCGAACATTGTTCAGAGTTTCACTTGGCATGAATAAAATTAGTCCTAGTTTTTATTGAGCATCCATTGTTGTGAATTGGGAAATGTGGAGTTACATTTTCATAAAGGCAAATGTTATTTGAACAAATAAATTATTTTTGATTTCGTATTCAAATTACAAGCCAAGATACGAAACGAAAGGATGAATTATAAATCGTATTTTTATTGCACTAGATGTGTTAAGAATATCAAAAATAAAATTTTCATCGTAATAATAATAATAATAATGGATTAAATTATTACTTAAACACTAAACTGATGTAAATATAGGTATATAACATATTAAGACTGTGTCGTAAATTCGCAGTGAGTCACTAACTAAACAATGTAAATTTCATCTGCACTTAAGTTCTTAATTCAGTATACTGAAACGGATAGAAAGCGACTTCAGGGCCTATGTTACTATGGAAACGAAATGTCGCTTTGTTTTTATCACTTTCTTTAACTTCGCTTAGATAAAGACAAAGCAAGGCAATATGATATATCATATCACTTAGGCAATGTGGAAGAGAGCCCCAGGTGTGAGAGGCGCTAATTAATAAGGACCCTTCTGAAAACTCTTTAAAAGCGGAATGTGACGAGATATCTCAACACAACATCTGGCAACGTAATTACATGCGTAACTGAATTAAGTAAACCGCAGCTTAGATACTCAGTTGAAACCGAGTGAAATACGCGAAAAGCCAACAGTTTCAAATTCTAATTATTCTTGACATTTTAATCGCACCGAAAATGTTGGATGCACGATAAATCGCCGTTCCGCATTCCAATGTGAAACTCATTCACCGGTCGCTGTGACGTTTAGTGTCTGGTGTCTAGCTAGACTCTGTGTCGGAGAAAGGTGACCATTCACCGGCCGGCGAGGGGCCGGCTTCACCCAGACACGGGGTACCGTTAACGATAACATCGAAACTGCTCCGGACGCATACGTAGCCGCTGCGCTAATTTTTTAGCCGTGAGTGAAATGAAGTACAAATTGCGTATGAGTAGCCAGACATGGAATCCGTGTGCGGCCAATTATCGGTGTTGCAATTGAAATCGTTCCATTTCAAAGGGCAACAAACCGGAACAGGAAATAAGATCTGTTTGAGACGAGTGCTTGATACCTTTTTGGTTATTTTTCGCTAATTCACATTCATCTGATTAATTATGCGCATCAGCATTGAGCGCTTATAATGGTCTACTTACGCAGCGAGCGACAAATGGAAAGCAAAATGTTTTGATAACTCAAGTGCTTTCCAAAAATCACGTTATCATCTCCATAATGCCCGTACAGACCGTTTGGTTATAATGACAGCGCACCGTGAGGCCAGCATCCGCGTGGCAACAGCTTTAAGAGAGTGAATGAAAGTTGATCGCAGGGGCAAAAATGTGAGACGGTGGCGGCGAATGCCAATGGATCCAACAAGAAAGCCGGCCGCCAAATATTTGGCACTCCCAACATCACAGGGCATACAATTTTCATTACCTTTTTACCCCAATGCAGCAAAGCAAAAAAGGGGGGTGGTTTTCCGCGAGTATGTATATGTGCTTATGTACGTGATCATTAATAACCAACCACCTAGAGCCAAAACTACAGAGTCGATTTTAACGGGTGTCAAACGATTCAGGCAAAATGCCCGGGTGACAGAGGCATATGACGTCACCTGAAATCCAATATGACTGGTGCTATATTGGATTCAGCCACAGCCACCTAAGTCATTATGTTTCTTGATATTTTTCACCCATGTATTATTGGTATCACGAGGAAGGGGGCTTGACGAGAGTATTCCAAAAATATATATCGCGATGGTAATTATAAGTACTTTCAATATACAAGTATGTGAAATACCTACATTTGGAATGATTCTCGGTACCCAAACCCAATCTAAAAAGATGACAGTAAAAATTATTAATAAAAAAAGAAACAAATAACCCGACTGAATAACTTTTTTAGAGGTTATGCAGTTGGTTTTTTCTTTTCTATAATTAAAACATTATCGCAGTTGCTACCTAAATTGTAACGATGTCCTGACTTGCGTAATAAATAATTCCGTAGTAATATTCCTTCCTTCAACTAATTTATTCAAGTAAATTTTGTTTCCTCAAACATTCTACTGAATTAGCACGTTTTATATGTGTGTGAACCTAGCATATCAATTTCCGGAATCTCAAAATGTAATCGCAGTTCTAGTAGCATCCCCAATAGTTCTACAGTTCCTGATATTTTTTTTCGATAGTTCTGTTCGTTTTTCAGGTTTTAAAAAAAATTTAAAATGAGATGCTAACTTCGCATTATGCCTATTAGCATCTCAGCAGTTTTCGCTTGCTAGTACCCAAATAAATATAAAACTGCAAAGTTCTATCATTTAGGGTAAAAACAATAATAGTTCAGGCAAAAAAACGTTTTTTTTTATGAGTTTCTAACTTCACATTACACCTGTTAGCATCTCAGCAGTTTTCGATTATTGAATCACAAATACGTACAGAACTGCAAAGTTCTATACCTTGGTAACATCCCAGCAATAGTTCTGGTGAAAAAAAAAAAACAAAATTCAAACATTTGGTGATATGCTATATACTAGAACATAGTTCTGCATAGCATCTCAGCTGTTTTCGACGGCTACGCAACAAATACATATGACACTGTACAGTTCTACTGCCTGAAGACGACAGAGCAATAGTTCTGGGGAAAAATCTTACCACACGATCATATGGTATAACTTATCAGGCCGTTCTGCATAGCATCTCAGCTGTTTTCGACGGCTACGCAACAAATACGTATGATACTGTACAGTTCTACTGCCTGAAGGCGACAGACAAATAGTTCTGGGGAAAAATCTTACCACGCGATATGCTATAACTTATCAGGCCGTTTTGCATAGCATCTCAGCTGTTTTCGACGGCTACGCAACAAATACGTATGATACTGTACAGTTCTACTGCCTGAAGACGACAGAGCAATAGTTCTGGCGAAAAATCTTACCACACGATGATATGCAATAACTTATCAGGCCGTTCTGCCTAGCATCTCAGCTGTTTTCGACGGCTACGCAACAAATACGCATGGGACTACAGTTCTACTGCCTGAAGACGACAGAGCAATAGTTCTGGCAAAAAATATTACCACACGGTGATATGCTACAACTTATCAGGCCGTTCTGCCTAGCATCTCAGCTGTTTTCAACGGCTACGCAACAAATACGCATGGGACTGTACAGTTCTACTGCCTTGAGGTGACAGAGCAATAGTTCTGGCTAAAAATCTTACCACACGATGATGTGCTATAACTTATCAGGCCGTTCTGCCTAGCATCTCAGCTGTTTTCGACGGCTACGCAACAAATACGAATGGGACTGTACAGTTCTACTGCCTGAATACGACAGAGCAATCGTTCTGGCGAAAAATCTTACCACACGATGATATGCTATAACTTATCAGGCCGTTCTGCCTAGCATCTCAGCTGTTTTCGACGGCTACGCAACAAATACGCATGGGACTGTTCAGTTCTACTGCCTTGAGGTGACAGAGCAATAGTTCTGGCTAAAAATCTTACCACACGATGATGTGCTATAACTTATCACGCCGTTCTGTATAGCATCTCATCAATTTCCGGAACCTCAAAAAGTAATCGCAGTTCTAGTAGCATCCCCAATAAATCTACAAATCCTGATAATTTTGTTCGATAGTTCTGTTCGCTATTCAGGCTTTTTAAAAAAAAACTCTAATGAGATGCTAACTTCGCATTATGCCTAGTAGCATCTCAGCAGTTCTCGCTTGCTAGTACCCAAATAAATATAAAACTGCAAAGTTCTATCATTTAGGGTAAAAACAATAATAGTTCTAACGAAAAAAACGTTTTTTTTATGAGTTTCTAACTTCACATTACACCTGTTAGCATCTCAGCAGTTTTCGCTTATAAGATCACAAATACATCCGAAACTGCAAAGTTCTATGACTTCATGGTAATCCAGCAATAGTTCTGGCGAAAAAACCAAAATTCAGCAGTCAGCAGCGCCGGCGCCGCCCCCCCCGCCCCCGCGCCCGCACCCTCTGCACGGGCGCAACGCGCAGCTCGCAGAGCAGTGCGCGGGTTGATCTGACCGGGACCGCACTCAAACCCTGAAGAAGGACTCCAATCGAGTTCGAAACATGTCGGACTATTTCTGACAATAAATCGTGAGTAAAGCCGTGTGTTTTTCAAGTATTCATAATGTCTCACGAAAGTTTTAATTTGACTATTACTTACTAGATCTCGTTCAAACCAATTTTCGGTGGAAGTTTATATGATAATGTACATCATATATTTTTTTTAAGTTTTATCATTCTCTTATTTTAGAAGTTACAGGGGGGGGGGGGGGGGGGAACACATTTTACTACTTTGGAAGTGTCTCTCAGGACAGGAGAAGTGTCTATACAGTTAAAAAAAAGGTTCCTTCCGAGGGAATCCAATGGGAATCAAAACCTATAGGGTACTTCCCGTTGACCTAGAATCATACAATTTGGGAAGAAGCAGTATCTTAGAGCACAAGCAAAGGAAAAGTCCGAAAACTGTAAATAAGTAGTTACATCACAAAAAAATAATTGTTTTACGGAATAACCTTTGCCAAGTTGTTTCAGTCACACTCGATGGTTGCACGGAGATAGGAGCTTGCGACAGTTATTTTTTGTCTTAATAATAATTTATAATTAATAATTTATTTATTTACCATATAAGGAAGCAATACAATTTTCTTACAATATTACATAAGCTAGCATGAACTCATTAATTATGTTTAGCCACCGCTGCTAAACTAGGTGGAAACCTGTATTTCAGCAGTCAGCGCTCATCCCCTAAAGATAACATTTTTGTACTGTGATCCAGCTAACGATAAGAATAGACAATAATTCTTCCAATTAATATTATCTAAATGGTACAAGACAAAAACAGTAACCAGGATTACAAACATATCCTGGTAAAATAAAAATTAATTATCAGAGAATCAGGTTGTGTGTGTGTGTGTGTGTGTGTGTGTGTGTGTGTGTGTGTGTGTGTGTGTGTGTGTGTGAGTGAGTGTGAGTGAGTGTGAGTGAGTGTGAGTGAGTGTGAGTGAGTGTGAGTGTGTGTGAGTGTGTGTGAGTGTGTGTGAGTGTGTGTGAGTGTGTGTGAGTGTGTGTGAGTGAGTGTGAGTGAGTGTGAGTGAGTGTGAGTGAGTGTGTGTGAGTGTGTGTGAGTGTGTGTGAGTGTGTGTGAGTGTGTGTGAGTGTGTGTGAGTGTGTGTGAGTGTGAGTGTGTGTGAGTGTGTGTGAGTGTGTGTGAGTGTGTGTGTGCGTGTGTGTGTGCGTGTGTGTGCGCGTGTGCGTGTGTGTGTGTAATTCACCTTGTGATTGTGAGAAGTTCTTCAGTTTCCTCGTAGGTAAGTTTTTGAAGCCATTTTGAGATTTCCCTTTTACACAGTATGTTATTTAGCGTATAAACGTATTTAAGCTTATTAATTTTAGCATAAATGAATGGGCTCAAAAAGGAAAAGAATCTTTTCATAAACGTAGTGCGGTTGGTTTTAGACTGACTTAAAAATGCATCCTTTCTTCGTTTATTCAAGACTGCAGAATCATAGACAGTTGAGCTATGTTGCTTCATAAAAATGCAAAGCAGAAATAGCTGGCGGACGGTGAGGACTTCACAAGATTGGTACAGGAGTGTGGTAGAGAATAAGATAGGCCGAAAAGTGCAAACCTTGAGCCTTGAACCTCTTATTTCATAGGTAGGTTGTAAATGGTTACCCGGCTAATAAAGCCATTTTTTTTAGGGTTCCGTACCTACGAGGTACTGTTTGTTTATCATAGGTATGTAAAGGACCCTCTAGCCGTTGTGGATTTGTTCACTATACGTGTTCACCCTACGAGGGCCGCGAACAACTGGTGGCAGCGACGCTCCCCTGCTCACAAATACTGCTGCGGGACAAACAGACGAAGCCGCTCGAGTGCCAAGAAATTGTCAAACTTGTGTTGGAGGACAGTAAATAGTGGATCAGTATCACCTGTCACATTCGATCACCTCAATCAGTCCGATCGATTTCCATCAAAACAAAAAACCAAAATTCAAATTCGTTCATCATTTCTAGAGTAACAACACCACACTACACCACATACAGACAGACAATGGGGTCAAACTTATACAATCTTATTACTGTCGTTACTGTCGGGGTTTAAAAATAAATTTTATTGAAAGCCTGTAAATTACGTGAAGTGAAGTAATGTTTAATGGGTGTGTAATGTACGAGTCGATTCTGCTCCGATCTATCTTGTTCGCTCGCTTCGCTCGCCCGCCAAAAACAAAATATGCATTATTGTATGTCTATTAAACTGAATATGCAGTATACTAAAAGTTTATATGTTAAACTTTCGGAATAGCCTGGGCAGGGGCAGCCTTTGGGGGTGGCGAACAGGGCATCCGCCTAGGGCCTTGCTCTTGCAGGGGCCTAGCGCACTCGCGCAACAACCCAAGAACAAAGATATTGGGTACTAATAGTACTATAGTAGTTTATGCAACGGTTACATAATGATAGGCCTTAAAACACTAGTGCGGTTTTCATGAAACGAGCCGATAGGCGAGTTTCATAATAAGATCGCACGAGTGTTTTAAGGCCAAATTATGCAGAGTTGCATACATAACTTTATCTACACACATATTATAAATCCTCCATGATGGGTTCAGAAACAATATTTTCTGGCAACAAGTTATTTGTTGCAATCGTGGCTGCATATTTCCGATATCCGGCGCATTTTCACATCACACACATTCCGAGAAGACTACTTTCATATTTTCAACTAAAATGTAAATTACAAACAACTTTTTCTATTCAATTCAACAACAATTCTACTTTCGTTCAGCAAAACACCAACATAATGGCGCCAATTCGATCCTCTGTCAAGACCATTTTTTTTAAAATCATAGACAATCGAATGAAGTCTCTATTCTCATGTCACTCGAGATCAAATGTTGTGCAGTTTATATTAAAAAAACATACTGAATTGACGTTTCGTATCAATAACTGTTTAATATCTTTGGATACTAGAATAGAGACCCACTTGAGTTTTGACAGCTGTTCCAAATTTAATCTCATTTCTTTACTAAAAACGATAAAGAAATAACATTGCAGCACTAGTTTTTCCTAATTGGTTGTCAAAATGGTGGTCATTTCCTACGGTTTTTGATAAAACAATGGAGGTTTTATGATATGGGTGTAGATAAATGTTTATTTGAATTTCGCACCTTACGCCGCGTATTATAAGAAAGAAATGAAAGAAAGAAAGAAGGAACATTTATTCACTAACAGAAGACACACAGAGCAACATCAATAAAAATTTAAACAATAAAAACAAAATGGTGGTGTGTGTCCTCGCGGCTGTGAATGGGACACAGGCTCAGCATAAGGCTAAGTTCAGGTGAACGCGCGTCGACGCGCGGTAAGCTCAGCGCGGGGTTTAAGATTGTAACAAATCAATGTTGTTGTGTACTTGACCGCGCGTCAACGCGCGTGCCCGGTGACGCGCGGTCATGTACACAACAACATTGATTTGTTACAATCTCAAACCGCGCGTCGAGCTAACCGCGCGTCGACGCGCGTTCATCTGAACTTAGCCTAATGCTGAGGTGTAAGACACCTACAGCGCTGATTTTCAGCCAGCACCGTCTGTGACTCACGGAGCGCTATACATATAAATACACTACATGCTAATAATTATTTATTTACTAATACTTAGATGGATTGGTTATACATACATACTTAATATACTTAATATTGTGATAATGTGTACGTGTGTGTTACTACTAAATTACTTATTACAGCAACGTCAAAAATAAAAATAAAATAAAAAGAGAACAAGATAAGTTATAAAACTCACGTCATGCCACTCGCGCTGATATCTGTAGCATCATCATCATTAACCCTTTGACCGCCACAGTCGACTGTGGCCGTCGGCAGTTTTCCGTGCCACTGACGCCACGATATGCCGTTTTCCATACATTTGCGTCAGCTACAGCCCTCGACGAGCGCTCGTGGTACGCTTTTTCGTCGTTAGCCGTGGCGGTCAAAAGGTTAAAACGAATTCCACAAATACAAGGGCCTCGCAAAGATCTACCCGCCCGGGAGCCTCGCAATGGGTAAGGCCCATATAGGTGGGATTTAAAAACCCGGACAAGTGCGAGTTAAACTCGCGTGGAGAGGGTTCCGTTCCGTACATGATTATCTGCAATTTACTAGGTTACTTTAAATACCATAGACTTCTTATAGGTTTTCCTGTAATCTATGGGTAAAGAACTATTTTCTATATTTTTTTCAAAATTTTAGCCCCAGTAATTTCGGAAATAAGGGGGGGGAATGGTAAATTTTCGCCTATTTTCCTAAATAACTTCCAAACTCTTTTACTTAAAATTCAGAAGAAAATATATTTAAAGTCCTCACAATAAGCCCTTTCATTTGATATGTCACACAATATAAATTGCATAACTTTTTTTTTAATTTTCTGCTTTAACCCCCAAAAATTGGCCCCCATGTTTAAAATTCATATATTTACGTCACGCGTCCGTGTTGCGGTCACCGATATACATATGTATACCAAATTTCAGCTCAATCGGTCCAGTATTTTCGGAGCAAATTGGCTGTGACAGACGGACAGACAGACACGAGTGATCCTATAAGGGTTTGTTTTTTCCTTTTGAGGTACGGAACCCTAAAAATGGTTACTTCAGAAAAAAAACCGGTCAAGTGCGATTCTGACTCGCTCGCTGAAGGTTCCGTACTTACCTATGAAAAAGAAACAGTACCTTGTAGATACGGAACCCTGAAAATTAAAAATTAAATAGCTTTTTACAACGGGGCGGGGTAACCATTTAACCTACCTACGAAATAAGATACGAAATAACTTCTGCAAGCTCCTATCTCGGTGCAATCGTAGAGTGTGATACGATTTTGCAAATTCCGTTTAACTATTTTTTTATGTGATGTAATTACAAATTTACTGGTTTCGGACGTGTTTCGGACTTTTTCCTTTACTTGTGCTGTGAGATACTGCTTCTTGCCAAATTTAATTTTTAGGTCAACGGGAAGTACCCTATAGGTTTTGATTCCCTTTGGATTCCCTTGAAAATATCAAAATAAGTGACATAAACGGCCATATCTTTTGATTGCGGTGACTTAGCTTGATTTTTTCACAGCTTCAAGAGATTGCAGCCCTGAGTATTTGATATTTATTTCAACTTGATAGCTCCACGCGTTCCTGAGAAAAAGGTCTTGACAGACAGACAAACAAGTGATCCTATAAGCGTTCCTTTTTTCCTTTTGAGGTACGGAACCCTAAAAATATGGTTATTTCGAAATAACAATAGGTAATTAATTTTAAAAAAATCAATAAATCGACTAGTGCGCAGCCCCCACCCCCAGCGCTTTTTTTACGTGTGGCGAGGTACACAAATTTTCCATGGAAATGGTATTATATTATACAGGTTGTCCCTAAAACCAACGATAAAACGCAAGGAGCTGATAGGGCGGCTCAAGAGCTACTAGTTTAAGTAATTTTGTCCTTAATAAAAATATCACAGTTTTCGAGATATTGGCACTTTTATAAAACTCGTGGTTATATACCCTGATTCTTATTTTGAGTGCTACGACTGCAAATTTTAATATTTTGTAAATCTGGTTTTTGCATGATGTTCCTGAAAAACTATGCCATCGAACGTAATAAACAATTTTTATTATAACATGATGCAGTAGGAGTAAAAAAAGAAATCAAACAAATTTTTGGTTTTTTCGCCGGAACTATTGGTGGATTACAATGAAGTCATAGAACTTTGCAGTTTCGGACGTATTTGTGGTCTTATAAGCGAAAACTGCTGAGATGCTAACAGGTGTAATGCGAAGTTAGCATCTCATTAAAGAAAATAAAAAAAAACTGGACAAACATATCAAGAACTATAGAACTATTGCTCTGTCACCTTCAGGCAGTAGAACTCTACAAACTCATACGTATTTGTAGCGCAGCCGTCGAAAACAGCTGAGATGCTATGCAAAACGGCCTGATAAGTTATAGCATATCAACGCATGGTAAGATTTTTTGCTAGAACTATTGCTCTATCGCTTCCAGGCAGTAGAACTGTACAGTCTCATACGTGTTTGTTGCGTAGCTGTCAAAAACAGCTGAGATGCTACGCAGAACTGCCGAAAATTACATAGTATATCACTATATGTTAGAATTTTGATTTTTTCACCGGAACTATTGGTGGATTACAATGTAGTCATAGAACTTTTTACAGTTTCGGACATATTTGTGATCTTATAAGCGAAAACTGCTGAGATGCTAACAGGTGTAATGCGAAGTTAGCATCTCATAAAAGAAAATAAAAAAAAAATCTGGACAAAAATATCAAAAACTGTAGAACTATTGCTCTGTCACCTTCAGGCAGTAGAACTCTACAAACTCATACGTATTTGTAGCGTAGCCGTCGAAAACAGCTGAGATGCTATGCAAAACGGCCTGATAAATTATAGCATATCAAGTATGGTAAGATTCTTCGCTAGAACTATTGCTCTATCGCTTCCAGGCAGTAGAACTGTACAGTCTAATACGTGTTTGTTGCGTAGCTGTCAAAAACAGCTGAGATGCTACGCAGAACTGCCGAAAAATACAAGGTATATCACTATATGTTTGAATTTTGGTTTTTTCGCCGGAACTATTGGTGGATTACAATGAAGTCATAGAACTTTGCAGTTTCGGACGTATTTGTGGTCTTATAAGCGAAAACTGCTGAGATGCTAACAGGTGTAATGCGAAGTTAGCATCTCATTAAAGAAAATAAAAAAAAACTGGACAAACATATCAAGAACTATAGAACTATTGCTCTGTCACCTTCAGGCAGTAGAACTCTACAAACTCATACGTATTTGTAGCGCAGCCGTCGAAAACAGCTGAGATGCTATGCAAAACGGCCTGAGAAGTTATAGCATATCAACGCATGGTAAGATTTTTTGCTAGAACTATTGCTCTATCGCTTCCAGGCAGTAGAACTGTACAGTCTCATACGTGTTTGTTGCGTAGCTGTCAAAAACAGCTGAGATGCTACGCAGAACTGCCGAAAAATACATAGTATACCACTAAATGTTTGAATTTTGGTTTTTTCGCCGGAACTATTGGTGGATTACAATGTAGTCATAGAACTTTTCAGTTTCGGACGTATTTGTGATCTTATAAGCGAAAACTGCCGAGATGCTAACAGGTGTAATGCGAAGTTAGCATCTCAATAAAGAAAATATAAAAAAAAACTGGACAAAAATATCAAGAACGGTAGAACTATTGCTCTGTCACCTTCAGGCAGTAGAACTCTACAAATTCATACGTATTTGTAGCGTAGCCATCGAAAACAGCTGAGATGCTATGCAAAACGGCCTGAGAAGTTATAGCATATCAACGCATGGTAAGATTTTTTGCAAGAGCTATTGCTCTATCGCTTCCAGGCAGTAGAACTGTACAGTCTCATACGTGTTTGTTGCGTAGCTGTCAAAAATAGCTGAGATGCTACGCAGAACTGCCCGAAATTATATAGTATATATATCACTATATGTTTGAATTTTGGTTTTTTCGCCAGAACTATTGCTGGATTACCATGAAGTCATAGAACTTTGCAGTTTCGGACGTATTTGTGATCTTATAAGCGAAAACTGCTGAGATGCTAACAGGTGTAATGCAAAGTTAGCATCTCATTGAAGAAAAATCGTTTTTTCGCTAGAACTATTACTGTGTTTACTCTAAATGATAGAACTTTGCAGTTTTATATGTATTTGGGTTCTAGCAATCGAGAACTGCTGAGATGCTAATAGGCATAATGCGAAGTTAGCATCTCATTTTAAATTTTTTAAAAAACCTGAAAAACGTACGGAACTATCGAAAAAAAATATCAGGAACTGTAGAACTATTGGGGATGCTACTAGAACTGCGATTACTTTTTGAGATTCCGGAAATTGATATGCTAGGTTCACACACATACGTTTTATTTCGTATTCATGAATTTCAAAGGTATTGTTAGACATATTGTTAGAGATATATTATCCTTATCCGTATACCTAAGTAAGAAAGATTTTGGGGCGCGGACATTCTACTAATACATGAAGAGTATTAAGGCCAGGGCAAACCAAACGCGATTGCGGCGCGAACGCGGGTCCGCGCCGTTGTCGAACAGCGCGAGCGAATTTACCATGCCACACCAAAGTAGCCGCGGGACCGCGGCGGTCCCGCGCCGCCGCGGTGTGGCATGGTAAATTCGCTCGCGCTGTTCGACAACGGCGCGGACCCGCGTTTGCGCCGCAACCGCGTTTGGTGTGCCCGGGCCTTTAAGGTGCTGACAAAACCTAAATAGGATCTACTTAATTAGTTTTTTAACAAAAACCATTTGAATTAGCAAAGCAAAAAAAAATTATGCTCTTATTCTTTATATTATAGAAAACCTAACTATTTCAAAAATACGATTTGATGAATCGACTTGATAAAAAAAAATCGTGAAGTTACGTCTGGAATCCCCTCTAAACAGTTCTACATCTTAATTTTTTTAACTTATGGGTCTATAATTATTAGCACCTCCGCCCGCGACTTCGTCCGCGTGGAATTCGGTTGTAATTATACTCTCGACAACTTTTGAGTTATTTGGGACAAATATGACCCTATTTTCTATTCCAGAAGCTAAGGTCTAACTATATACGACGTTTCATGAAAATACGTTCAGCCATATGGAGCTAAGTTGTAACAAACATACACAAACACACACACACAATAATTTATTTTAGAAACGGTTACCTACATAACTGTTTGTTTTGAACTGCATATATACCAAGTTTCAAGTCGATAAACAAATGGAATCGGTTTTTCCAATACAAAGTTTAACGCCCCAAGGCCCCCTTTTTAGGGGTAGTTTCATATTGTCTTATACCGCATACCTATTTTTCTATTTTGAAGACTATTTATACCAAGTTTTAAGTTAATAAACTCATCCAAACAGTTTTTCCATCATACAAACAGGGACGGGTCCTCTCCAACATGGTGGACTATCTGTATGGGCGATGGGCTGATCACCTGTCACCATACGGTTCATCATACCATCTTAGGACTAATTAATCGAACGTGCCACGTTCGAAGACTACTTGTGGCCACGTTCAACGTGGCCACAAGTAGACTTGTGGCTCTGCCCACCCCATTAGGGATTTCGGGCGTGATAATATGTATGTAATATGTAAACAGTTTTTCGCATACTAACTTCCACCCCCTCTTTTACCCCCTTCCACTTTTATTTCCAAAAGTTTCTATAGCCTATGTCCTGCCTGTTGTGTTCCTGGATATATTATCGAAAACCGCATTGAAATTCATCCCGTAGTTTTAAAGTTTATCCCGAACATAGGGTGGGTGTACCAGTAATAAACCGATTAAGCGACATTTTGAAAGTAATTTTGATATTGTGACTCAATTATTACAACAATCATTGCAAAAAAAGAATTACGTACTCCTTGTTTACCATAGAATCATGTAGCTTATTCCAATTTTCTTAATAGCTGTTAGGTTTCTTTTTATTTAACAATCAATGTGGAAAGTCGCAATGTGCCTAAGGTTGACCAGATTGTACCAGCAATAAACCTGACGTTGAGCCAATAGTGAACCAATAAATAAAATAATTTATCTTAATGAAGAATATTTTTATTTTAATTACGAAAATGTTTTGTACGTAATAATATCTTAACTTTATTTTATTTATGACCGTAGTGTGGGGTATGTTGTATTTTCGACACGTTTTTCTAATTTTTAACCGACTTCAAAAACAAAGGAGGAGGTTCTCAATTCGGTTGTATTTTTTTATTTTTTTTCTTATGTTTGTTATTGCACCTTTACTTATTTCGTCAATCGCTTTTAACACATCTTCCTCCTTATAGCTAAAAAACGTTCTTTTCGACGGCATTGTCTATACAAAAAATGTAGGTGGTCAATTACTGGAACAAACTCTTAGTATAAATATTACCAGTAACAAACCACTGGCCTACAACTGGAACATTGTGGATATTGTAATAGCTTTTTTTATAATATTTTATTGCAGTATTAAGTTAACCTACATGTAAAAGAAAAAATTAAAAAATATCAAAAAGCTAAATCACCAGTTGTAGACCAAATGAAATATTACTGGAAAATCATTCAATTCGTGTTCCATTAGTTTACCAATGACAACTATTGATTAAAATTAGCATTTTCTGATGAAATAAGACGTAATATTATTGCTTTACAGAACATATTATGCAATTAATTAGAAAAGCGGGTACAGCAATTGATATAAACAAAGATTTAAACAGATTTAAAAAAACTTACCATCTACGTGTCGCTTACTAATATAGCCGCCCGAAACGAAATGAACGATTGTCGTTTCGAATCTTGCTTTTTAAACTGATGTAGATGGCGTGTTTGTCACTTTTATTTATGACTATATGATTCGTAGAAGTACGGCAGTACCAAAGTTACCAAACGTAAAAAAGGGGCGAGAAATTTGACAGAAGGTTAATATTTTGATGTGAAATTAGAAATGGTGCACTACTGGTTCCTGGTGTGGCACTGGTGCACCCACCCTACAATCAGACAAACAGACAAACAGACATGAAATTCAAAAACCATTGGGATTTGTTCTGCTGCTCATTCTGAAGCCCCCCATAGCATTTTTTCATTGTTATCTTCAATGTACAGACTTTTTCCACTTTACGATTTTATTATATGTATAGATTACATCACGCCCATAGGTACTAAAAACTTGACTAATCGATCTTATAGGTAGGCGTGTTTATTTATATAACTTCTCAGTTTTTGATTTTCCGCATACAAATAACCGCACAGTGCTTCTCGTTCACTCCGGTGCAAACAGACAGTGACCGATCACTCAAGGTCATTGGCACTTGTCAGTGTCTTAAGGTAATGCCTAATAGGTACTTAGCGGTTCTACTCACCCACTGATTACCCAATTAGGTATTAAGGGCTAGAATTTACAATCGCGTCAGTCGAGACAGCTTCCCTCTCAGCTGAATTCGTACTTAGCTAATTGTGTGAAGGTAAATATAGGCTGAGACTGGCCCCCATTTCCCAGAAACTGGGTTTTAAGAGCAAAATCTTTTGTGTTTATTTAGAACCGGCGAATGCAACGATTTCTAAGTGGAGTGCCAAAAGCGTGGGAGTCGAGCGACATCGACCTGTTGTTAGCATACACCAGAAAAAAAATATATATGAATAAATGCAGTCCCGCTCTAATCCCAGCAACAATGGAGAATCATTCATTCTACAGCAAAATTACGTGATAATTGACGTTCATAAAGAATCAATAAATTGATATACCCGTATTTCAACAGTGATTGAAATGAAGTGATTCCACCAATCAATAAGTTGTGGAGCTGCATTGTACCCCAATTGATTACAGCCATGCTGTTGTGGAGAGAAAGACATAAAAGTTGTGTTAACCAATAAAAGAGCCCACAGCGCCCTCATGCGAGATGATCGTGAAGATGGCCGCCCCATATCGTTTGCCCGCAAATAGCATATCTAAATCGTTAGTTCATCGTTAGTTCACGTTTGTTCACGCGATTAAATCGTAAGGACCCGACTCCTTCTATTTTTTTTTTAAAAAACAAAATGTGGCGGGCCATCTTCACGCTAACCACCCCAATCATGATTTTAGCACTTTTCTTGTTTTAGTCCGAAAGCTCTTCGTTAGTTCTCGTTTGTTCACGCAATTAAATCGTAAGGACCCGATAACTTCTATTTTTTTTTAATTTTTAAAGTGGGGAGGCTATCTTCACGCTAGCCACCCCACCCAGATATGAGCAAAAACAAAAATGTGTAGGGCTTGGGTGACGTTAGTTCCCGTTTGTTCAGGCATTATTTTCGTTAGGACCCGAATACTTTTCCTATAAAAAAATAAAAACCAACCCGTGCATAATCTCCTACAAGTACGGTAACCAGCTCGTGTAAAAAGTTAATACAAGGGATCCTAACGGTTTCAGCGCTTGAACTAACATCTACAGACGATAAAGAAGCGATCCAGATGCAAACCTTGCGGGCAAACACTACAAAACTACAGATTTAGTCACTTTAATTTGTTTAATACGACGGCGTGTCGGCTACTTTCACGCTTACCATCCCGAATCGAAATCACTATTGCAAAATATACATATGCATAAAGACGCGTTGGTTTACGTATATTCAGGCAATATTATCGTTAGGACCTCAATAGTTTGGCCATAAAAAAATTAAAACCTCTCCGTGCATAAAGTTTTTCTAGTATGCAAAGAAAATCGTGTTCGTAACGTTTGCCCGCAAATAGCATATCTAAATCGTTACTTCATCGTTAGTTGATGTTTGTTCACGCGATAAAATCGTAAGGACCCGACTCCTTCTATTTTTTTTTTAAAAAACAAAATGTGGCGGGCCATCTTCACGCTAACCACCCCAAACATGTTTTTAGCACTTTTCTTGTTTTAGTCCGAAAGCTCTTCGTTGGTTCACGTTTGTTCACGCAATTAAATCGTAAGGACCCGATAACTTCTATTTTTTTTTAATTTTTAAAGTGGGGAGGCTATCTTCACGCTAGCCACCCCACCCAGATATGAGCAAAAACAAAAATGTGTAGGGCTTGGGTGACGTTAGTTCCCGTTTGTTCAGGCATTATTTTCGTTAGGACCCGAATACTTTTCCTATAAAAAAATAAAAACCAACCCGTGCATAATCTCCTCCGAGTACGGTAACCAGCTCGTGTAAAAAGTTAATACAAGGGATCCTAACGGTTTCAGCGCTTGAACTAACATCTACAGACGATAAAGAAGCGATCCAGATGCAAACCTTGCGGGCAAACACTACAAAACTACAGATTTAGTCACTTTAATTTTTTTAATACGACGGCGTGTCGGCTACTTTCACGCTTACCATCCCGAATCGAAATCACTATTGCAAAATATACATATGCATGAAGACGCGTTGGTTTACGTATATTCAGGCAATATTATCGTTAGGACCTCAATAGTTTGGCCATAAAAAAATTAAAACCTCTCCGTGCATAAAGTTTTTCTAGTATGCAAAGAAAATCGTGTTCGTAACGTTTGCCCGCAAATAGCATATCTAAATCGTTACTTCATCGTTAGTTGATGTTTGTTCACGCGATAAAATCGTAAGGACCCGACTCCTTCTATTTTTTTTTTTAAAAAACAAAATGTGGCGGGCCATCTTCACGCTAACCACCCCAATCATGATTTTAGCACTTTTCTTGTTTTAGTCCGAAAGCTCTTCGTTAGTTCTCGTTTGTTCACGCAATTAAATCGTAAGGACCCGATAACTTCTATTTTTTTTTAATTTTTAAAGTGGGGAGGCTATCTTCACGCTAGCCACCCCATCCAGATATGAGCAAAAACAAAAATGTGTAGGGCTTGGGTGACGTTAGTTCCCGTTTGTTCAGGCATTATTTTCGTTAGGACCCGAATACTTTTCCTATAAAAAAATAAAAACCAACCCGTGCATAATCTCCTCCAAGTACGGTAACCAGCTCGTGTAAAAAGTTAATACAAGGGATCCTAACGGTTTCAGCGCTTGAACTAACATCTACAGACGATAAAGAAGCGATCCAGATGCAAACCTTGCGGGCAAACACTACAAAACTACTGATTTAGTCACTTTAATTTTTTTAATACGACGGCGTGTCGGCTACTTTCACGCTTACCATCCCGAATCGAAATCACTATTGCAAAATATACATATGCATGAAGACGCGTTGGTTTACGTATATTCAGGCAATATTATCGTTAGGACCTCAATAGTTTGGCCATAAAAAAATTCAAACCTCTCCGTGCATAAAGTTTTTCTAGTATGCAAAGAAAATCGTGTTCGTAACGTTTGCCCGCAAATAGCATATCTAAATCGTTACTTCATCGTTAGTTGATGTTTGTTCACGCGATAAAATCGTAAGGACCCGACTCCTTCTATTTTTTTTTAAAAAACAAAATGTGGCGGGCCATCTTCACGCTAACCACCCCAAACATGTTTTTAGCACTTTTCTTGTTTTAGTCCGAAAGCTCTTCGTTGGTTCACGTTTGTTCACGCAATTAAATCGTAAGGACCCGATAACTTCTATTTTTTTTTAATTTTTAAAGTGGGGAGGCTATCTTCACGCTAGCCACCCCACCCAGATATGAGCAAAAACAAAAATGTGTAGGGCTTGGGTGACGTTAGTTCCCGTTTGTTCAGGCATTATTTTCGTTAGGACACGAATACTTTTCCTATAAAAAAATAAAAACCAACCCGTGCATAATCTCCTCCGAGTACGGTAACCAGCTCGTGTAAAAAGTTAATACAAGGGATCCTAACGGTTTCAGCACTTGAACTAACATCTACAGACGATAAAGAAGCGATCCAGATGCAAACCTTGCGGGCAAACACTACAAAACTACAGATTTAGTCACTTTAATTTTTTTAATACGACGGCGTGTCGGCTACCTTCACGCTTACCATCCCGAATCGAAATCACTATTGCAAAATATACATATGCATGAAGACGCGTTGGTTTACGTATATTCAGGCAATATTATCGTTAGGACCTCAATAGTTTGGCCATAAAAAAATTAAAACCTCTCCGTGCATAAAGTTTTTCTAGTATGCAAAGAAAATCGTGTTCGTAACGTTTGCCCGCAAATAGCATATGTAAATCGTTACTTCATCGTTAGTTGATGTTTGTTCATGCGATAAAATCGTAAGGACCCGACTCCTTCTATTTTTTTTTGTTAAAAACAAAATGTGGCGGGCCATCTTCACGCTAACCACCCCAAACATGTTTTTAGCACTTTTCTTGTTTTAGTCCGAAAGCTCTTCGTTGGTTCACGTTTGTTCACGCAATTAAATCGTAAGGACCCGATAACTTCTATTTTTTTTTAATTTTTAAAGTGGGGAGGCTATCTTCACGCTAGCCACCCCACCCAGATATGAGCAAAAACAAAAATGTGTAGGGCTTGGGTGACGTTAGTTCCCGTTTGTTCAGGCATTATTTTCGTTAGGACACGAATACTTTTCCTATAAAAAAATAAAAACCAACCCGTGCATAATCTCCTCCGAGTACGGTAACCAGCTCGTGTAAAAAGTTAATACAAGGGATCCTAACGGTTTCAGCACTTGAACTAACATCTACAGACGATAAAGAAGCGATCCAGATGCAAACCTTGCGGGCAAACACTACAAAACTACAGATTTAGTCACTTTAATTTTTTTAATACGACGGCGTGTCGGCTACCTTCACGCTTACCATCCCGAATCGAAATCACTATTGCAAAATATACATATGCATGAAGACGCGTTGGTTTACGTATATTCAGGCAATATTATCGTTAGGACCTCAATAGTTCGGCCATAAAAAAATTAAAACCTCTCCGTGCATAAAGTTTTTCTAGTATGCAAAGAAAATCGTGTTCGTAACGTTTGCCCGCAAATAGCATATCTAAATCGTTACTTCATCGTTAGTTGATGTTTGTTCACGCGATTAAATCGTAAGGACCCGACTCCTTCTATTTTTTTTTTTTAAAACAAAATGTGGCGGGCCATCTTCACGCTAACCACCCCAATCATGATTTTAGCACTTTTCTTGTTTTAGTCCGAAAGCTCTTCGTTGGTTCACGTTTGTTCACGCAATTAAATCGTAAGGACCCGATAACTTCTATTTTTTTTTAATTTTTAAAGTGGGGAGGCTATCTTCACGCTAGCCACCCCACCCAGATATGAGCAAAAACAAAAATGTGTAGGGCTTGGGTGACGTTAGTTCCCGTTTGTTCAGGCATTATTTTCGTTAGGACCCGAATACTTTTCCTATAAAAAAATAAAAACCAACCCGTGCATAATCTCCTCCAAGTACGGTAACCAGCTCGTGTAAAAAGTTAATACAAGGGATCCTAACGGTTTCAGCGCTTGAACTAACATCTACAGACGATAAAGAAGCGATCTAGATGCAAACCTTGCGGGCAAACACTACAAAACTACAGATTTAGTCACTTTAATTTTTTGAATACGACGGCGTGTCGGCTACCTTCACGCTTACCATCCCGAATCGAAATCACTATTGCAAAATATACATATGCATGAAGACGCGTTGGTTTACGTATGTTCAGGCAATATTATCGTTAGGACCTCAATAGTTTGGCCATAAAAAAATTAAAACCTCTCCGTGCATAAAGTTTTTCTAGTATGCAAAGAAAATCGTGTTCGTAACGTTTGCCCGCAAATAGCATATGTAAATCGGTACTTCATCGTTAGTTGATGTTTGTTCATGCGATAAAATCGTAAGGACCCGACTCCTTCTATTTTTTTTTATTAAAAACAAAATGTGGCGGGCCATCTTCACGCTAACCACCCCAAACATGTTTTTAGCACTTTTCTTGTTTTAGTCCGAAAGCTCTTCGTTGGTTCACGTTTGTTCACGCAATTAAATCGTAAGGACCCGATAACTTCTATTTTTTTTTAATTTTTAAAGTGGGGAGGCTATCTTCACGCTAGCCACCCCACCCAGATATGAGCAAAAACAAAAATGTGTAGGGCTTGGGTGACGTTAGTTCCCGTTTGTTCAGGCATTATTTTCGTTAGGACACGAATACTTTTCCTATAAAAAAATAAAAACCAACCCGTGCATAATCTCCTCCGAGTACGGTAACCAGCTCGTGTAAAAAGTTAATACAAGGGATCCTAACGGTTTCAGCACTTGAACTAACATCTACAGACGATAAAGAAGCGATCCAGATGCAAACCTTGCGGGCAAACACTACAAAACTACAGATTTAGTCACTTTAATTTTTTTAATACGACGGCGTGTCGGCTACCTTCACGCTTACCATCCCGAATCGAAATCACTATTGCAAAATATACATATGCATGAAGACGCGTTGGTTTACGTATATTCAGGCAATATTATCGTTAGGACCTCAATAGTTCGGCCATAAAAAAATTAAAACCTCTCCGTGCATAAAGTTTTTCTAGTATGCAATGAAAATCGTGTTCGTAACGTTTGCCCGCAAATAGCATATCTAAATCGTTACTTCATCGTTAGTTGATGTTTGTTCACGCGATTAAATCGTAAGGACCCGACTCCTTCTATTTTTTTTAAAAAAACAAAATGTGGCGGGCCATCTTCACGCTAACCACCCCAAACATGTTTTTAGCACTTTTCTTGTTTTAGTCCGAAAGTTCTTCGTTGGTTCACGTTTGTTCACGCAATTAAATCGTAAGGACCCGATAACTTCTATTTTTTTTAATTTTTAAAGTGGGGAGGCTATCTTCACGCTAGCCACCCCACCCAGATATGAGCAAAAACAAAAATGTGTAGGGCTTGGGTGACGTTAGTTCCCGTTTGTTCAGGCATTATTTTCGTCAGGACCCGAATACTTTTCCTATAAAAAAATAAAAACCAACCCGTGCATAATTTCCTCCAAGTACGGTAACCAGCTCGTGTAAAAAGTTAATACAAGGGATCCTAACGGTTTCAGCGCTTGAACTAACATCTACAGACGATAAAGAAGCGATCTAGATGCAAACCTTGCGGGCAAACACTACAAAACTACAGATTTAGTCACTTTAATTTTTTGAATACGACGGCGTGTCGGCTACCTTCACGCTTACCATCCCGAATCGAAATCACTATTGCAAAATATACATATGCATGAAGACGCGTTGGTTTACGTATGTTCAGGCAATATTATCGTTAGGACCTCAATAGTTTGGCCATAAAAAAAAATCTTCCCCGTGCATAACGTTTTTCTAGTATGCAAAGCAAATCGTATTAAAAGTTAACTGAAGGGATCCTAACGGGTTCAGTGCCTTAACTTATATCAACAGACGATAAAGAAGCGATCCAGATGCAAAACTTGCGGGCAATACAAAACTACTGATTTAGTCACTTCATTTTTTTTAAACGACGACGGGTCGTCTAGCTTCGCGGTTACCATCCCGAATCGAAATCACTATATATATCTAAGCATGGATGTGAGAGACTTAACTTTAGTTGGCAACACTGACTTTTTCCTTCTTCTAACGGGCGTCGACCCAAGTGATTGTTCCTTGGTATTAAATAATTACTGAAATATAGTTATATAAACGAACGTGCACGAGTGTTAATTTAATCATAGTGCGGCGGTCTGAACCTCAAGTTATAACAATGGAGACGCTTTGGTTCACGTATCTTTGGGCAATATTATCGTTACGACCTCAATACTCGTAGTTTGCCCATAAAAAAATTGAAACCTCTCCGTACATAACGTTTTTCTATTATGCAAAGCAAATCGTGTTAAAAGTTCATTGAAGGGATCCTAACGAATTCAGTGCCTGAACTTACATCTACAGACGATGTGGAATCGATCCAGATGTGACACTTGCGGGCAAGTTCACAATATTAAAAAAAAAAAAAAACAAAATGGGTTGGGCCATCTTGACGCTAACCACCCCAACCTGTTTTAGCACTTTTCTTGTTTTAGTCCGAAAGCTCTTCGTTAGTTCGCGTAAGGACCCGACAACTTCTATTTTTTTTAAAGTGGGATGGCTACCTTCACGCTAACCAAAAAGTGACAACAGATTTGGTTTTGTCGTGCCTAAATACCTTGAAAACGATACCAATGACGATTTTTGACATGACTGTGTCATACGCCATCTTGGATCCAAAAAGTGACATCGGATTTGGTATTGTCATGCCTAAATTTTTTTTTTTTTTATGTCATATGTCTGACAAACGAGCTGACGGCCCACTTGATGGAAAGTGGTCACCGCCGCCCATAGACATCTGCAACACCAGAGGTGCTGCCAATGCGTTGCCAGTCTAGGGAGGATGGGGAATGGGGATGGGATGGGGATGAGGGAATAGGCCTCCGGATCTCGTCACTCACCGTACGAAACGCAATAGCAAGCTATTACTTTACGCCAATATTCTGTGAGAGTGTGGCACTACCCCGGTCGAGCCGGCCAATTCGAACAGTAATCATCTAGTGAGGATTACGGTTTGGCTCTAACACTAAATACCTTGAAACGATACCAATGACGATTTTTGACACGACAGTGTCATCTGCCATCTTGGATCCAAAAAGCGACATCCAATTTGCCAAAACAGCGAACAAAAACGAATATTATAAATGCGAAAGTATGTGTGTGTTGTGAGTTTGAGTTATAATGTTTGTTGCTGCTTCACGCTACAACGGCTGGACGGATTTGGATGATATTTGGAATGAAGTTGCTTTATACCCTGGATTAATATAGGCTAGTTCCCGAGGGAATAACTATAACCGAATTTCACGCGAACAAAGTTGCGGGCAGAAGCTAGTCTGATATTTAATAAACCAAAAAAATAGTTCTAAGTAATAATACTTTGGTTAAGACTTTTTTGATGTAAATACCTACATTAAACAAAATAATAATTTAACAAATTAAAAAACCGACTTCAGAACCCCTTTGAAAAGTAAGAAATAATTATTGGATTCCGTAAGTCAATTTTACCTAGAAACGTCAGATATATTATAGATTCAGTGATACATTAAATATATCGAAGTCGGTGTCAAGCAAATGAACACATTATGAGTGATGTATTACCTAACCTAATACACTGGCCACCGACTTCGATATATTTAATGTATCACTTAATCTATAATATATCTGACTTGTCTAGGTAATTAACTTACGGAATCCAATAATTATTTCTTATTTTTCAAAGGGGTTCTGAAGTCGGTTTTTTTATTTGTTAAATTATTATTTTATTTTTTACTTTTTAGTGATTATCGAATGTGATTTAACGACACACATTTACTTCATCAAGCAACAATTGTATAATGCCAATTGCTCATCACCCCTTACAAAATGTTGCTATCCACGGGGCAAGGACATTAATCTTTGAGGAGTTCTCCTGTTTCTTCACCACCAGTTCTATTTTACCACGTGCATATTCATGAGCATAAATTGCTTCTCAACCTTTTACAGAAATCTAATCGCCAGTTGTGAAATATTTATCATTGAGGAGTTCCGGTGGTTATCTATGGTCTTCATCATCAGTTTCAGTTCACCAAATAATGCTTTTGAAACGCAACTGCTTGAGTTTTTACAGAAAATAACAAAATTGTTATATGCGTGCCTATAATATTTGAGAAGTTCCATCGATTCCTCATAGATACTCTTATCAAATCTCACTTTTACTACAATGGCACCAACTGTGAGGTATACTCTATCGAATAAAAAAAGAATCATCCAAATCGGTCCAGCCCTCCGAGTAATCGGGGAACATACATAAAAAAAAGATTCCGACGAATTGAGAACCTCCTCCTTTTTTGAAGTCGGTTAAAAAATAAATATCCTCCCAGTGCCATGCAACAATAGTAGATTGTTGCACCAAGCAGAAAGTGATTCATTATCGCGCCGAGTGTTGATTTGGAGCCCGAACGCCAGTGAGGGCTCTAAAAACACGAGCGCAATAACAAATCACTTGATGCGAGGTGCATAATCTGCTTTTCTTTCTACTACTGCTAAAAGTTGGTAAAAACGTAAAGGTACAGTTAAACCCAACTAGCGAAGTAAAAAGGATATTGGCACCTGTTATGACGCACCCTTAGAATTTTTATATAGCCTATGACACTCCCGCGTTCTCCCAGAATCTTAAGATACCCTATTTATTAAAATCGGTCTGGTTCTGACGCTAAAGTCGAAAATCCGAAAATTTTCACAGAAATCTTGTATCTAGTGTATTAATTGTCATATAATGCCAATTTTTTTTTAAATCTTTTTGTAACCCATACTATCTTATCAGCCAGTACTTTGAGCATAACATTTTAGACGAGACAATCACAGTTCGATATGGCCGCCGATATGTGGCCTGTTTTTTTTTTGCTAACAGTAAGTCCACAGAAGAGTGGTCGACTGTCTCGTTGGACTGTGAATGGGCGGATTGGGTAGCTGTTGGTGTAAACTTCTTGATCAACCAACCAAATAAAAAAAAATACAAAACAGTGCAATAATGAAATTTGTATGCAACTTTATTTGCTCTAGAGCAAATAAGGGCTGCTTTGTGCTGAGTATTTAAGGCCATTATGATGAAATTAAAGCGTAGTAGGAAGAAAAATAAATATCTGCTCAGGTGGAGAATCGGGCGGTCCCGAAACCAGAAGACCCCGGTTCGAGTCCAGACGATTATATTTTTTCCACTTTTTTTTCAAGTTTTAACCTAAAGGGCGTGTTTTTAAAGATATAAGGGCTTTTCCAACCCTTCAACTTGGAAATTAAGTGTAGTGGCGCCATCTGTTGTCGAGTATCTGAACTTGGAAATTAAGTGTAGTGGCGCCATCTGTTGTCGAGTATTTGAACTGTATTCAGAACAACGATTATTTGGGTTGCATTTCGAAAGGCGCTGCGAGCAATTGCAGCATGTGTAGTAATGGCGCGAAATTTAAAATTCCAATTAAGTCTTAAATTACACTTGTTCTGTTGTCGAGTATTTGAACTTGGAAATTAAGTGTAGTGGCGCCATCTGTTGTCGAGTATTTGAACTTCATTCAGAACAACGATTATTTGGGTTGCATTTCGAAAGTATGCTAAAGCTGCAGAACCTATTGTTATTCTCAAACTTTCTCGAATATCCTAGAGCCTAGCTCTCTGAATATATATAAGAGCCCGGTGTCGCCCGCCAGTCAGATAATGAATGGTATTCTTTGCCGCAACTTTTTATCTACACTATATATATTATTATACAAAGAGGTAAAATTTGTTTGTTTGTATGTAGGGGGTAATCTCTGGAACTACTGAACCGATTCTAAAAATTCTTTCTTTAATAGAAAACTACGCTATCCCAAGTGACATTCACTACTTTTTATTCCGGAAATTTATACGTTTGCCGAGGGAACAGTGAAAACGAATTCCGCGTGGACGAAGTCGCGGGAAAAAAGCTAGTAGATAAATAGTATTTATTTAAATAAATACATAGTGGACTAGTGGACATACAAGACTCGGGAATAAACATTCGCGCTCATTACATAAATATTTAGCAGTAGTTTATGTTGGCTCAATGTACGAAATTCGGCGACCGCGCTTTTTTTAGCGAATTATTGAATAAGGTTATTTCAGTTAAGTACTAATACAAGTGAAATTCTCACGTGTCACAAGTTGACGCGATATGATATTCCGTCATGCGCGATGCAGTAGACCCTGCTTAAAATTGTATGATGAAAGCGACATCTATACTCGTTTATACCAAAACAAATTCGACCAGTCAAATTAGTCGCAGTCGCATCACAACGCAAAAACGAAAAAGAAAGTTTTAATTGTGTTAGATGGCGCTTAAGCAGATTTTACGTATATAACTTTTTATTGTTAACTGAATGCTTACCTATGGTATAACTTTGATTATTTATGCATAAAAACCTAAAAGTAAATGAATCATTAAATTTGCAGACATGAAATCGATGGGTTTGGAAAATGTTATATTATGAGCATGTGCGACATCTATTGAAACAACGCATTTGTCTTATTACTCTATGGTCCAACTCAGGTCAACTCATTTCGTTGTTAAGCCTCACGGGATACTTACACTGCGCATTTAAAATTTCTAATTGTTCTAATCCTTAATCCAAAAACACGAAAACGGATGAAAAGTGGCTGGACCAAAAACGTAAGTGAAATTAATTTCGTTTATCATAATAGGAGTATATTTATGTTATCAGTTATCAATAAAAATAAGTAATAGGTAAATTAGAAAAGTTTTCCGTGATTTCCGATTTTTATTAATATTTACTTACTTATATAATATTCTGCAACCAAATAAGATACCTAGGTACATCAGCAGATTGAGTTACGCACGTCTGTAGTAGGTATTTCCGGGCGGCCGATGCGTCTACCACTTATCCGCTTGTTGTCGGTTTTTGCGACACGGATCAAAGGGTGGCAGCGCGATGCGAACGCACATGCACATGCCTACCGATGTATGGACGGATCGCGAATTTATCCGCGGATAGGTAGGTATTTTTGCTAATCCACCTGTTGATGCAAGTCGATGTGTCGAGGAGGCATAACTGACAGGATGATTATGGTTATGTCAGGTAGGTATGGTAGGTAGGTAAGTACCTATCATAACCAGATTTGCCTTTAAATCATTTGTTGGCAGACATGTGGACAGACTCCTTGCGTTCGCATCGCGCTGCCACCCTTAGATCCGTGTCGCAAAAACCGACAACAAGCGGATAAATGGCAGACGCATCGGCCGTCCGTAATACCTACCACAGACGAGCAAATAACTCAATCTGCTGATGTACCTACCTATCTTATTTGGTAGCAGAATGTTATATAAGTAAATATTCAAGAAACCTGAAATCACGGACAAACTTTTCTATTTTACCTAGGTACTTATTACCTATTTTAACATCACATAAACATTGTTAAACGGAATAACCTTTGCAAGGTCGTATCACACTCGACGGTTGCACAGAGATAGGAGCTTGCAAGAGTTATTTTTGGTCTTATTTCATAATTAGGTTTTAAATGGTTTGGTTACCCGGTTGTAAGAAGCAGTATTTTTTATTTTTAGGGTTCCGTACCTACAAGGTTCTGTCTATTTTTCTTAAGTACGTAAGGGACCCTCGGCGCGCAAGTCTAAGTCGGTTTTTTTTAGGACTATTTTTGCATTATGCTGGCAGTCACTTAACTGAGCGCACTTCTGACCCGCGTTTCAGTGTGTGGAAGACTTTAAGAATTATACCTATATGTTATATAAACATTTTTTCTTGAGTTTCTGATACTTGCTTTATAAAATAAGTCGATGTGTCAATTTGCTACTTATATTTTTGTATTTTTAGTAACGATGCCAAGAAAACCAGCGGTGCCACTTGATTGCTTGCGGAATACGCTATTTGAAGCAAAGGAGCGCATTTTTAACAAAGATGGCACTGTAGGTATTTAGTCGAAAAGCAGTCGATATGTCAATTAGCTACTTAAATAACAATCTTTAGTTCCGTTCATTGTAGGTACTTTGTTAACACAGAAATCATCCCGTAATTATAATATTCTTACAGCTAGTGAATTTTTCTTTTATAACTTAATTATAGTATTTAATATTCACTGCGTTGTCTAAGTAAAAAAAACAAGTATAGGCATGGACCAAGAGGTATAGACTGAAAATCCTCATACAACTGAGCGTTCGCCGATTATTGTACCGATTCAGACAGAGCAGCTATAGCCGATTTAGCTGCTCTATACGCACCGCTGCGCCGTCAGCGGGAGTTATAAAACCATTGTAAATCCATAACGCCCACGGGAACTATGGATTTTATATGGTTAATAATTCCCGCTGACGGCGGGGCGTGCGCCAGGTCCGGCGGGGCGTGCGCCAGGTCCGGCGGGGGCGCGCGCGGACTCCGCCGGTGATCGTTTTCTTATACAAGTAGCGCGCAACCGACGCGACATACAGTTTATTCTACCCATCTCATGGTAATTCACGGAAGGAGTCGGGTCCTTACGATTTTATCGCGTGAACAAACATCAACTAACGATGAAGTAACGATTTAGATATGCTATTTGCGGGCAAACGTTACGAACACGATTTTCTTTGCATACTAGAAAAACTTTATGCACGGAGAGGTTTTAATTTTTTTATGGCCAAACTATTGAGGTCCTAACGATAATATTGCCAGAATATACGTAAACCAACGCGTCTTCATGCATATGTATATTTTGCAATAGTGATTTCGATTCGGGATGGTAAGCGTGAAAGTAGCCGACACGCCGTCGTATTAAAAAAATTAAAGTGACTAAATCTGTAGTTTTGTAGTGTTTGCCTGCAAGGTTTGCATCTGGATCGCTTCTTTATCGTCTGTAGATGTTAGTTCAAGCGCTGAAACCGTTAGGATCCCTTGTATTAACTTTTTACACGAGCTGGTTACCGTACTTGGAGGAGATTATGCACGGGTTGGTTTTTATTTTTTTATAGGAAAAGTATTCGGGTCCTAACGAAAATAATGCCTGAACAAACGGGAACTAACGTCACCCAAGCCCTACACATTTTTGTTTTTGCTCATATCTGGGTGGGGTGGCTAGCGTGAAGATAGCCTCCCCACTTTAAAAATTTAAAAAAAATAGAAGTTATCGGGTCCTTACGATTTAATTGCGTGAACAAACGAGAACTAACGAAGAGCTTTCGGACTAAAACAAGAAAAGTGCTAAAATCATGATTGGGGTGGTTAGCGTGAAGATGGCCCGCCACATTTTGTTTTTTAAAAAAAAAATAGAAGGAGTCGGGTCCTTACGATTTAATCGCGTGAACAAACGTGAACTAACGATGAACTAACGATTTAGATATGCTATTTGCGGGCAAACGATATGGGGCGGCCATCTTCACGATCATCCCCGCGAGGGCTATAGTAGAATTAGGTTAAAGGTTGCGGTCGATGCCGCCACTCGCGTTAAACATTTTTTGGGGTCGAGGCTATATGGACCGATCATAATTCGCCCCAAAATAAACTTCACATTATGTCATAAAGCATTCTTGATGGTCTAAGAACTGTCTGGTCTATTATGGTACATGTTTCGGCAATTTGAATAATATAGACCATATCATATCAGTAAACTACTAAGGTACTTTGAATAAGTTATTATTTTAATAAAATCTATAGAATTATATTTAGTAAAGTGACATTTTAATTTTGGAGTAATTTTCTAACTAACTCGCATTTTTCTGATGCCTGATGAGAACCCTTAACTTGAAGGAAAAAATCTAAATTTAAAAAAGTTTAGTAAAATGTCAAGGAAATTATATTTTAAAGATACATTTCCACGCATTTACTATTTACCTTTATACTTTTCATGCATGTATATCCAATTGTGAGTTTGTATACAATGTCCACAACTAACTGACACCCATAATAGCAAGCAAGGTTCATCAAGTGCATTAAGAGCTTAACATGACACATTAAATATACAGGTCAGGGGATGTAGGTATGTAATTCAGGACACTGAGGGTGTGCATTGAACTATTTTGTACATGTTACAGAATATATTGATGGGTCTCTGACTCAACCTCGTATATGAAATTGAACGAAATCGAAATATCCACTTTAGGTACATGTCCTAAAGTAGATATTCCAATTTCGTAAATTTTCATATACGAGGTTGAGTCAAAGACCCGTTGATATGCATGTCATATTTGAGTTGGAGGTGCTAGGGATGGAAAATCGTATTTTTGTCCAATGAATCATGGGTGTAGCTGTAACTGTAACTACCCATGCCTTGGAGGAAGCTGTCCTGTGAAACCTTCCGAATTTGATAATTTCTAATCTTTATACAATTTTGTAGATTTAGTTTTTATGAATAGAGATCAAACTTTTTGATGCAGAAGAGAAGGAGTAGGACCCCCATTCTTGGTGCATTTGAGATAATGTCGATTGAGAGATTAAATGTCAGATTCATACAGTTGTGTCAAACGACTGTATGCACTGATGTTTAATCTCGATTGTGAGATAATCTCTAATGCAGCGAGAATTGAGGGCTAGGACTGATGTAGTTAAAGTCAGCATTACAATTTTTGTAAAAGATAAGATAGGAACCCAACTTTTGGAAACTTAACATATAAATTAAATGTATATTAGTTTTTAGTCTTTTTATTATTTACATTTTTTGACAAAATAACAATCTGACAATGTTCACTTTTTAACCGACTTCATTAGTGATACTATTATTAAATTTGAAATTCAAGAGTGTTTAACGAAATGGTTTAGATAGGTATTATATTATATTAAAGTCAACTTGATATTAAGAAAGAAGATGAGGTAACAAATATTCGTCATCAGATTCAGTAGCTGCAATTTAAGACTTCTTGAGTGTATTGTAGCAAGCGATGTATTTTGTTCAATAAATTATGGTATCTTATCTTTTACTAAAAAAATGTAATGCTAACTAAAACTCCATTACTCCTTTTCCTTGTCATTTGCATCTAAATGTCTGATTTCTATACATGAGAGAAGCGGGCGCCACAAAAGTATATTAAATACATTTTTTAATTTATTCTTGAAAACAAAGTTAAAGATTTTATTCAGTGCTGGCTCAAATGAGAATAAACTATTATGATTAATTATTTCATTTCTATAAAAAATATGTTTGCAAAGTAAAAGTAAATCAGATCAGTCACTGCAACATACACTGTGCTTTTTGACTAGAAAATAATCAATTTTCATAATTTTGATAAAATGTCAGTGTGCAAAATTTTATCAGATCACTGTTTTGAAATCAATTGTTTAGATGTAGCAAATCATTTTTATGCATTAATCTGTATAGCATATCAGTCATATGTACAGTTTTCTCATTATACCTACCTACTGTCATAAGATAGGATTCCTAACTTAGGTCAAATCAAAAGGATTTCAAGATAGCCGTAACTAATATACAAATTTTACTTCTTTCATACCTAGTTAATGTCAAAAAGTTCGAAAAGACAAATACTTATGACTTATTTCATAAACTAGGACAAAAAAATAATTTGTGTTTTGCTTGCTATGTTATTAATTTACCTATATTAAAATACAAATCAGCACTTTCACTATGTTTTGCAAGTCACATGACACAAAACAACATTTTGATTTGGCCAATGGAATGCTGCGTACCAGTGAACCCTTCATATGCTTAAAATATGGATACTTGCTATTCTTTAATAAAGGGTTTGCAACTTTTTCAAGTATTTTTTTTTAGTAGGTAGGTACCTTCTTTAGTAATCAAATGTGATAGGAGTTAAATGCATGCAATAATAATATTTGTCAAGTAATGGTTAATTAAATTTAGTTAATATCATACGTCAGCTGTTGTTGCAATATTTCAATTATTAAGTAACAAAAAATTAAAACAATATTTACTTGAATTAAGGCAATGCCATGAATTTTGCAACCCCATACTGGCTGGCAATGTTTGAATTTCCGATGATAATTTTTTGACATTGATCCTGACCAAACTTTAACTGATGATATAGTGACTTATTGGATCATTTTTATTGAAAAGTGAAATAAAACTAAAAACTTACACTTCTTGGCGTTCTCGTCCATCAGCATGTTAAAATGGTGGTGGCGGTTCCACGCAGCCATTTTGCCTTCGTGCGGAGCCCCGAGAAGCACCAGGGCCGCCCCGGCGGGCCCAACTCCCGCTAGGGGCTCCAGTGTCCTTAACACTACAACTTTGTCACACACTCATAACCCAAACGGCATAATTATCACAGCTCAAAGCACCGTCGCGGTCGTCATCGGCAACGATCGCCGCACATGCCTCACTTCCGCGAAACGCACTCGATGCACTCGCGTAAACAACCACAAGACTGCCGCGGTGATTCACCTCCGGCGCTGCGCGGCCACTGCACGCGCCGTGCTTCGTCCCGACTGCCACCCAAACACTGGCGCGTCACGTGGCCTGCGAGCGCTCGCTGCCGCCTCAGCGTTGCACCGAGCAACCACCACTATCCTCGCGCTCCACGGATAATGCACACACGAGAAATCACCGTCTAATAGTCCGATACCACAATGAATGAATGCTAGCACGCGACGCGAGCGAGCAAGACGCACGACGCGATTTCCCTTCGACGATCCGATCCTCCGTCTGTAACCGTGACGGGCTCTAGCTCAATAACAAAATAATAACAAATGTGCATGAGATACTCGCAGTATTATGTGCACGTGGGTTGCGTCACAGAATCGACCGAATACGTAACTAGAGTAGCGGGTAACATTAGTTTAATTCGAAATTCGCGACGAAATCTCACTTTTAGAAACCGCTGCTAGTTTGAAGACGATTCTTAAATTCAGTGAATCACAAATTACACCCTTGCACACACACAAGTATCAAAATTTATGAATCGAGCATCAATTTCAGTACTAAAATGAAAACACTATATTCTGAATAATTTGTATACAAAACACAGGCCGTAATACATTCAGAAAATAACAGTTTGGAACAATAAACGCGTTGATCAAGCGCGACAAATAGGACAAAACATGGCAGACTCTGCCGAAAAGCACACGAACTTTGTCTCTGGTCGTTTTATTTTTAAAACGCTATGGCTCGCAAACGTTCCTATGATGAATCTTTGGTTATAATATGAAAATTTACTTATTAAATGTTATTCAACAAAATTCAAATAAAAGAAAAAGTAACATTATATTTTAATTTATTTCAAAAGGAATAATACAGTTTTAAGGTAGTTAATTATTAAATTATGTTATTAAAATATTGAAACATACTGCGTGTAATGGGCTGCGTTAAGCATTACCATAGACAAATAAAAAACGAAAAGAATAGGTGTCAATGTTGCAAGTTTTTATATTTTCTACTAACATAGAAGATTTCTTTAATTCTGACTTGCTGTTGGTTTTTCACAAATTGGAATACAGATTTAATTATTCTCCTAAGTATATCATCATAATCATCTTAGCTGAAAGATGTCCACCTCAGTCAAAGATCTAATTATCATTTGCAAGATAAATCAATAGTCCCTATCAATGCTTGAAATAAAGGATTATTTACACCAAACGGCTCGCATCGCATCTGATAGGAACGGATTTTACAATCATTAAACGGTATTAAACTACACAATATTTAAAGTCTGTATTACCTAGCCGAGCACAGTAGCTTGACCGCGGGCGTTTTCCGCGACACGGGATCATAGCCGAAAGTATGCTGCGTCGCGCGATCGGCTCCGTTCGCCTGTTAACATATCCGATCGGATATTTTCGGCTGTCATCACGTGCGCTCGAAGCCATGGGCATCGCATCGGATCGGAACGGATTTTACAATCTTTAAACGATATTAAATAGTGTACATAGTATTTAAAGTCTATATTACCTACCCGGACGCGATCGGCTGTCACCGTATCCGTTCGTATCCTTTCTGATCCGATGCGATTCGAGCCGTTTGGTGTAAAACCGATGCGTCGACATCCTGCCGGACGTGATCGGCTGTCGCCGCATCCATTCGTATCTTTTCCGATCCGATGTGATGCGAGCCGTTTGGTAGAAATTATACTTAAACCAGCAACCATTCTACTAGATGTTATTCAATATACTTAATAAAGTTTTAAATCAATTAAACAGTGCTAGTTATAGATGACACTTATTTGTTTTCGCGTGGTCATCATTAATATATTGTTAAACTTGTTTGATATTTAGGAATTCCTACATCCACATATACACATACATCCACATATACATATACATGTACATCCTTATACCATTGTTGCAGCCATAATATACTCTTCTCCGTGTATTATCACACTCTCAGGGTTGTTCATTAAGATGCATCCTGTTATCTTACGCACATTCATTATCCCTGCACTTTAATCCCGACTCTTGTACCAAAGTATAAAGAGGGTGAAGTAAGTTATCTTCATACAAACGCACCGCGCGCGGCTTGTATGTGTGCGCCAAAGTACCTGTGTATACTTTGTATACTTTGGCGCACACATACAAGCCGCGCGCGGTGCGTTTGTATGAAGATAACCTACTTCCCTTCTCTTTATACTATGCTTGTACTGGTTGTTATCGTTGCAGAAGTCTTCTACTTTCTCCTTGCACATCATGAAACCTAGAAGGTCGCAAGGCAAGATGTATTTTATTAATTTACACGTTGATCATAAAGCCTTTTTCGGACTGGGACTGGCTAGTATTTTAGTCGAGTGGCGAGTAGTTTAGTACCAAAATACATTCTACTGCCCAAAAACCGTACGCACTACGGCCGTGCAAGGTACACAAGTGAAGCGTGTTTTGTAAGATGTACTCGACCAAAACAAGTTCAGACTTGTTTAGCCAGTGAACCAGTGAGCAGTGTGATTTATTTTATTTATTTATTCATTTAAACATAATTACTGCAGCATTACAGTATTACACGCTGTAATATACGCTGGAAAATTCAATTATTACACAAAAAAGAAAAATACAAAATACAAAATAACAAGAAACAAAAGAGAAAAAACTATAATTATAATCATAATGTTTACTTTGTATTCATACATTCATCGCCTCACAAAAACTCAGACATTCACGGCACACAACCGTCCATCGACTCCAAAACACATCACAATCAGGTGCCGATAGCAGAAGTAGATTGAGCATTTGCAGTGCCCGAACATTAGGTGAGCTCCTGTGGGAAACAGTGCGCGCTCTTGGCACTGCAAGAAGACAAGAACTTCGTGGTATTAGCAAAGTTCTAGGCACGAAGGGAACGGACAGCCTTACGAGTTTCGCCACAAGATCCGGGCATTCCGCATTACCCCGAAGAATATTACAAGAGGTAATAAGAAGACTATAATTTCGTCTTACTTCCAGAGAGTTGAAGCCAAGAGAGCCTAGTAAAAACTTGGTTGGATACAGAAACGGATAGTACCCCTATAGTTTTCTGTACAAAAACCTTAGAAAGGCTTTTTGGACTTTTTCCAGAAGTAAGGCATATGTAGACTCGTAAGGGTTCCAAATGATCGCGGCTGCCTCGAGCTTGCTTCTTACCAGTGCCGTGTACAGTAATTTAATGGTTTCTAGGTCATGAAAGTCCCGCGCATTACGAATAATAAAGTCCAATCTCTTATAACAGTCCACGGCCAGTGCCCTGATATGGTCGTGGAATGTAAGGCGTGCATCAAAGAGAACGCCCAAGTCCTTTATAGATGAGACTCTAGAAATAAGTTCAGTGCCCAAAGTATATTTTGCATGTAACGGTCTGTGTGCACGGCTGTAGGTCATGACTGAACACTTAGCGACATTGAAATGTAGTTTGTTGCTAATGCTCCACTGAATTACCGAGTCGATGTCCTCCTGCATTTTTACACAGTCAGCCATTTCTCCTATACCCGATACAAGCTTCAGGTCGTCCGCATAGAGCAAACACTTAGCATGCTTAACAGCTGTCTCGAGATCATTTATCATGATGCCAAACAATAGCGGTCCCAAAATCGAGCCCTGACTCACGCCAGAGCGGGTGTGGTAAGACTTTGAGACAAAACAACCATGCTTGATGTATTGCACTCTATCACGCATATAGCTCGCAAAGAACTTAAGTAGCTTAGGTGAAAAACCTATATTGCACAATTTATCCAGCAGCACATCATTATCAACACGATCAAAAGCCTTCTTAAAATCCAAGTACAGAACATCTACCTGTTTTCTCATATCTAGCTGATCAGAGATAATTTCTACTACCGTCAAGAGGTTAGTGTTTATGATATGGTTTTAGGTTTTAGGTTTGTGATATGTGGTGGGAGGTGCTATTCGCCCGATTAAGTAGAAAAAAATGGATCGACTCGACTAAATTACTTGCTTGCTACTTGCTAAACTAATCGACTACATTTTCATTGTTCAGACACGTTTAGTTCATAATCATTCGCCACTCGACTAAAATACTAGCATAGTCCGTACTAGGCTTTACACTAAACGTCAAACCTTACTTAAATACCTCTACAAGCAGACGCAGCGTAGGGTGCGGTCCGAGGGACTTCGCGCGTCGAAACTCTGTGCAGTTTTCGTCAGTCCTCTTGCGCCACCAGAAAACGCCACCTTATATTTAAGTCTTACCCCGCCTCTGTCCACAAGCCTTTGTACTCGTAGTTTGCACTGATTCTTTACTTCTTGTGAGTACAGTTCCCCAATACCCAAGAATCAAGCCCAAACACGATTTGAGTCGCTTGGCGGCATGGGTTTGCCCAGTAGGTGGATTCTCGCTACTTAATATGTAACAAGATGAAAGTTTTTACAAATCAATAAACTTTTAACATGATATATATACTTATTGAAAGGCAAAGGTTTAACGTTGTATTTTGTCATATTTTAAAATATACAGAATTAAGTTTTATGTGAAAACTGACACAAAATGTCATTTGGTAGTGAGTAGTATCTTTCGAGCTTTGTAGATATACTGGCGCGATCTTGAATTAAAAGTTTCTATTTATTGAATAAGTTCTACCGGTATTTAAATGTGACTCAAGGGGGGCGCTAGCGGTTGTGAAAATGTTCAAAAATTACGTTTGTTCGTTGTCGTGTCGTTTGCCCTGTATAGAAAGCGAAAAATGTGTTAAAGCCATGACTGGAGCTTTTTAACCGACTTCTCAATTCGACGCGTATATATATATATATTTTTTTATATGTATGTTCACCGATTACTCGGAGATGGCTGGACCGATTTGTATAATTCTTTTTTTTTATTGATAGGTATTTTTCCAAGTTGGTTCCGTTGTGATCAAAGTCGAGGTCTGATGACAGATCTAGAAGCTACAAGCTACGATTGCATTGAACGATTTAAATATGTTTAATTTCTTGTGCTAGTGCGCCTAAAGTACTTATTTTTAAGAAGTTATTAAAGTAGTATTTTTATTCATTCGTAGTCTGACAACATTTTACTAAATTTTATTTTAAGTCAGTGAACTAAATAAAACGGTTCCGCCAACATAGGAAATCGATTTTCACCTCACAAGCAGTTGACTCTTGTTGTGGTATTATAGTAATATAGTGGCGTTGAGTTGACCTTTTGATTTGATTATATTTACAGTCTGTATTACTCTATGTGTGCGTGTGTAGCGTGCGTGTTATTTCGCATCTCACATTGTTTTTAATTTTAACCAAGTAATATTTCAATCATCAAAATATACTTGCGTATATAGCTGAACATTATCTAAAGTGGTACAAGTAAATTTCAACTATCAATATGCCGAAACGTGGTGGCGGAAGAAACAACAGAAATTGGAAAGCTGATGGTGACCATTTTGGTATGACTTTTCCTGTTAATTTTATCATATTTACATGTAGGCTGATTTTATAACAATTTCATTAGT
This sequence comes from Tortricodes alternella, assembly GCA_947859335.1. Lineage (NCBI taxonomy): Eukaryota > Metazoa > Arthropoda > Insecta > Lepidoptera > Tortricidae > Tortricodes > Tortricodes alternella. Next base: position 18,679,098 of record OX401968.1, on the reverse strand, counting down.
ACAAAATTATATTATGTGACATAATCATGTAATTGTCCGCAGAACACGATGATCGTACACACAGCAGCAACATGCGTCGCGTTAGTTTCAAGCCTGGCACTTCGAAAGGGAAAAACAAGTTCCGCTCTTGGAATGACCCAAAACTGTTATTGGACGATGATATTGACATGGGTGCTAACGCTGGTCAGGGCCAGGGACCAGGCCAAGGTTACAGGGGCAAAGGAAACTTCAGAGGCCGCGGAGGTCGCGCCCCGTCAGCCCTGAGACGTCCAGGTGGCCCTAGGAAGTTCATAGCTGGCATGTTGCCCTGGTACCAAATTATCATACCATATGGAGGCAAACATCCCAAAGATGTCATCCTTAAAGCTTTACTGGGCTTCATCTCTCCTGATATCTTTATACCACACTATTACAAAATCAATGGAAATGCTGCAGTATTCTATGTTGATGATGTCAAAGTGGCGGAGAAGTTGTTTAATGCGGACCGAAAGATTGTAATGTCAGATGGATTTAAATTAGTTGTTATGGTCCGAAACTCAGCTCCAAATGTGGTCATTGATGCAGAGGTGAAGGATAAGATGAAGTTGGTAATGGCCAAGAGGTACAGTGCTGCTAATAAAGCATTAGACCTCACAAAGTTCCATGCTGACCCAGGTAAATATAATGTTTTAATTTTATTGTTAAGTTTTGGTATCATTAATGAATATAGTGCACCTATCTTACAAGCAGAACAAAATAATTCATAACTGCTGACTTACCTAGTGGCTTTGTAATAAAGTCTTTGGTAACATTGCATAAGTTCACCTCATTAAAGAATGATTAATAAAAAAAACTTAATATATTGGCACTGACAAAAGGTCTCTGATGTACAGACAGGGTACATCAGAGACCTTTTCTGTGTTAATAAACTCCCATCCCAAGTACTTGAAAAGACATGGCGAATTTTTCATGTTTGGTTAGGGAATCAATAATATAAAAATGTTGGTTGATGTTTATTTTTATAATATTTGCACAATTGCATGCATGTTGAACACATTAGTCAATGATATATGTATAATATATACCATAAACAGATGGCACATACATATTATATGTGTAACACCATGTCCTTGCAATTGTTTTTCTTTTTAATTGTTCATTATTAAGTTTTGATTGATTATATACTCTATATAATCGATATTCATCTGAATTAACATGTTCCCTTAATAGATTTAGAAGACATATTCTGCGCTCTTTTTCGTCCACCAATAATGCTGGCAGCCATAGACATTATTGCTGAGAACATTCCGGATATAGAAGCCCTAAACCTAAATGACAACAAGCTGCATGGAATTGAACATCTCAAAGTGCTATCAAGTAAATTGAAGAATCTAAAGATTTTGTACATGGGAGACAACAAGGTAAAGAAATCATATTTTGTTTTTAATCATTACTGTTAGCTCTGTTTATCAGGTTTGGCTGGACCATAGAAGATATTTAGAGATAAAGTTAAACCAAGTTTTTGTACCTAATTTGTACCAATTTATACCTATATATATATACAAAGTAAAAAACATAATAGTCAGCCAGTCTGTCAGGTTGCCTGGACACATCCGTTTCACCTAGTTATAGGCCTTCTGAGTTGGTTCTTTTTAGGTCAAGATTTAGTACCTTATTTGTACCTACCTGAACACATATTTCAGTTTTTTTTGGCCTGACCAACTGACCAGTATTTTTGTTACCTTTCTTAGTCTACAGCGAGGTACAAATTATTTGATGTTAGATACAAATAATTGGTATAACTTAAACTCTCTAAATATCTTCTGTGGTCCATGCCCATTGGTACATCGATGTACGCATTGGTGGTGCTGACCGCCTGCCTTGACATCAGCACTTAATAAAAAAAGAGCTGCATATCATTCTGCCCATCTGATTTTTGTTACAAAAAGTATATTTAAAAAGGCCACTTCAAACAATGTACGATTTCTTACCAAATTAGGGGAAAATAACTATTAGCATAAAACCTTCATTTCAGATACCTTATGTCAGCTCAATGGACCCCCTGAGATCCCTGCCACTCGTGGAACTGTTCCTCAAAGGAAACCCTCTGGTGAACAGGTGCAGTGATCACGACATCTACATCAGGTAATATTTGACTGGTTAGACAAGACCTTGGTCTTGGACAGACAGTAAAGCTTACCGAGGAAATACGGCATGACTGTCGTTGGCAATAAGTTAGGGGTTTCTTCTGAATGCATGATATTCAGGTTCCTTCCATCACACAATTGGAAAGTTCTAAATCACAATAAGATCACTCGTTTGGTTTTCCGGAAATCAGCAATTATCAGCACTGCTATTTTAGGGTACACCACAGACTAAGTACCCTAGAGACATGGTTTAGCCTAACTTTTACTAGCAAATAAATCTGCTAAACTTGCTGGGCGGGCGGGGTTTTAAGAGCGCTGTGATTGGTGCGTTCGAGGTTATGGGCGGCCCCGCGCCTACCTGAAGCCCTACCGCTTCTGGCTTTTTGTCTCTAAAGGGGCTCGTAAACGGGCTAGATTTTTGGCAATTTATTGCTGCAATTTGGGTTTTCTCAAAAAATATATCATATTACATCACTACTGAGAACAAAAAGTTTGTATGTAAATTTTTATGTATATAAAGAGGATAGCCCGAATTACAGCAATGAATAGCCGAAAAACTAGCCCAATTACGAGCCCCTTAATGCTTGCAGCGCGGGTCGCGGTCTATTGGATACATATATGGTCTGTTGGGGACACATATATGAAAAACTTTAGAAAAAGGAACAGTTGCATGTAGTTGTAAAGTGATCATATAGTCAATTAGTAATTGATATATTTTGAAATTGGTCATAAATTCGACATGAGTTCTGCACACAACTAAAAACAAGAGTTCCCTTTAGTAAATTTTTCACATAGTTATACCTATATCTTCATTTTAAGATGACAGGCTAGAGTCTTCATAAATCGCAGTCACAAACATCATGTTTGTTGGTCCTTTCGGATACATATCGACCCCATGGGACCTTTTGTATAATTACTCCTCTCCTTAGCGTCCATGGCGTGTCATAGTAGTCAATGAAGAACTTCTTGTCAAAGGTCCTGAAATGCCAAAGTACAAAATCCAAAAGCGAGATATGTTTATCCATTAACACTTTCAGTGCCAGCATAAAAATCGAGTCCCATCCCAGGCGCCGAAAAAATTGCTCCATACAAAATTGCTATATAGCAAGAACCCGACCAGCGAGTCATTCGGCGTGGCGACAAAGTCATAGAAAACCCGACTATCGGGTTTTCGGCACTGAATGTGTTAAAAAAAAAGTATTCTTGTTAAGAGGAGTGTAAACCTACAGCTTTTCATACAAACGGCAATAACTATTTCCGCCCCTAAAAATGTTAACCGATTTTGACAAATATTTGATAGGTTGTCAGTCAGAACAAAATCTAGGTCTATACGTTTTGGTTTTTTCACTATAATCAAGCTAACTTTTATTGCTGTTTCCGTATTCTCATACAAAACTAATTTCGGTGATTTAGTTTCGGTTCAAAAAACGTATAGACCTAGATTTTGTTCTGATTGACAACCTGAATGAAAAGGGTGATTTTTGCCATTGTTTCACAGTCCTCTTAAAGTAGGTATGACACATTCTCTTTTTCTCTGTACGTAGCAAGTTTTCACACCAAAGTTGTATAACGTTACCACGAGAATACTCTACGAAAATGTTTCTCGTTATTGGCATATATTCATTGCCTTTGGAAACTGCTGTCAGTCCTTAACCTTTTGACCGCCCCAGTCGGCTGCAGCCGTCAGCGGATACAGGGTAAAAAAAGTCCTTCATCACCTTGACTTAAAGTTGAAATTCGTGTTACTTCTCAGACATTCTTGGCGGTCAAAAGGTTAAATAAATAAATCAGTCCTTATGAATTTTCATCAACATGATTGAGTGATTAATATTTTTGAAATGGCTGAGTTGCGGTGCTTCTTCTCGGCAGATGTCACTTTTCGAAGACTTGCAAATTTTTAATTTTTAATTTTTAACTTCTTGCATTTCTGGCATTGCCCCAAGATACAAACGAGTTATAGTGTAGTGATAATGAGAACAAATAACGCAACTCCTTCTCATTATAGGTCGCGCGAAACTTCTAGTAAGCTATATCTACGAAGTGAATGCATTGTAGTTCCTAAGTACATGTAATAAAGGGCTAATTTGCGGAGCAACGGATCATATTTCTACTATGAAGTATGACGTTTCGTACTATGAAAGTTTACTCGTTCTATCCTTCCCATAGCGCATGTGCTTAGAGAAAAGTCTATCATTTTTTTTACTGTGAAGCATGAGCTGAATCCTGAATAAGGGAGAATAATATTAGCCCAATATCATATACTCATACGGTCATCCGAAAGGGACACAGTTATAAGACAGAGCAAGACGTCAACTGTTCTAACTTTTACGTATAACTGCCATCTCGGATGGTCGTATATAAATAACCTGACTGTGTATCGGGCTTAATATTTTGAAACTTAAATTGCTATCTATTGTTGAACTTCTTGAAACATTGGTATTATCTTTGATTTCTAGTTATTTATCAGTTTTCAGTTCTTGCTTTAATAAATCTGATTTGAAGTCAAAAAGATATCTAAAACTGGTCTGCAAAAGAATGATTATCTCCTTTATTTTATGTTCTCATGAAGCTAGCTACAAGTCAATGTTCAGAAAGTATTTTGTCAACAAAAGAATAGAGAAATGTTCATGTGGCAAATAATCATATGAGCAATGTTTATGTAGCCACCTATTACGTGTAAATTGAGATAATGTAAAATTCATACTGATTGTAAGACTGGTTTTGGATAATTATGTAGCCTTTCATGATACAATAATATACTGTGTGTGGTATTCTCTTCCAAGGCATCAGTGGTACACTAGGTGACTTCACATGGCCATTGTAATCGTCTTATTAATAAAGTGGCAACGTTACGGTGACGTCCTAGTCTCATTGTTGGAAGAAAATAGCATCTATTAGAACATGGTACCTTTGATTCGTATCATTCACTAATGTAGTGATATTGCTAACGTGTGAATGAGAGTTTCAGAGGCTTTCATTGACATGCGTTGCCAACTTGTTTGTTGTCTCCAGCGATGTGCGGAAGAAGTTTCCTAAGCTCGTCAGATTGGTGAGTTTTGTGTATTTATTTACTGTCTTATATTATTCCTACATTTTTAAAGACCTAAAGTATCTAAGTTTTTAGCGTTTATATGCAAAATCAGCAGGAAAGTAGCCGATACTCCATCGGCATTCTGCAACAACAGCGTGTACAGAATTTTGGTTACTGTTTTACAAAATCCGTCACGATGTGAGCCGATTTATTTACTCGCGGGTATGAAATAGTATCCGTTAAAAAATAATACACTTCGGTGAAGTTTGGTGTAAGCCAGAGCCCTTACCATGAGTTTGCGCAAACCGTTTTCGCTATCGAAATCTATCGGAAGTGCTGCTCGTTGCCGATACAAGTAAAAGGGACCGAGCGATAGTTTACGCTAGCGAGAGCCGTTTGCGCAATTCATGGTCATGGTACATAACAGTGGACCACACCTGCGTTCATTGCCAGTGTGAGTAAGACAATGATCATGATCATATCCGACGTGTATTATTTTTCCGTTTTCCGTGTACTGTTTAAATTTACTGCCTTTAAGTATCACATGAGAATTATATTTCTACTAGTGGACCCGCCGCTTCACCCGCGGTATTTGCCATACAAACTTTATCATCCCTTTAGGGATGGAATTTCAAAAAATCCCTCCTTAGTGCACCACTAGGGTACTCGAGGAATGCCTCCTCCAAATTTCAATCCTCTATGACCACCCGTTTAGGCTGTGCGTTGTCTATAAGTGAGTCACAGTACTGTTTTATATGTATAGATAGAAGATAATGAAGGAGTCAAATATTTGCTTTAAATCCCATGTTCGTTTGCGAGACGCAACGATATCGAAAAAGCCAATAAACTGCAAGTTAGCTAATTACCAAGCACCCAATATTAATACATTTATTGCCGTAGGACGGGGTAGACCTACCACCAGCGATCGGTTTCGACGTAGCAGAAGATGCGGCTCTTCCACCAAGAATCCAGTCCTTCCTCGTGGACGAAGCTGGCAAAAACTTGGTCAGGGATTTCTTGACGCAATACTTTGCGATATACGACTCTGATTCGAGGCAAGCGCTGCTTGACGCGTACCACGAACACGCTCAGATGTCGATGACTGCCAATTATTTGAGCTACGATGGACGGAGTAATGTCGCGGGCACCAAGTAAGTGTTTTTTTATGCTTTGTACTTATTTGGTTGTTGTTTGTCACACAGTTATCATGTACAATCTGGGAGTGGTCGAGCCACTTTGAAAATCATTCATTTTCCTGTTTACAACATATATAATTAATATTATATTTGTATGTTTTAGTTTTCTGTACCCAAAGGGTAAAAACGAGACCCTATTACTAAGGCTCCGCTGTCCGTCTGTCCGTCCGTCTGTCACCAGGCTCTATCTCATGAACCGTGATAGTTAGAGGGTTGAAATTTTCACAGATGATGTATTTCTGTTGCCGCTATAACAACAAATACTAAAAAAAACAGAATAAAATAATTATTTAAGGGGGCTCCCGTACAACAAACGTGATTTTTTTGCCGTACTTATAGATAATGGTACGGAACCCTTCGTGCGCGAGTCCGACTCGCACTTGGCCGGTTTTTTACTGTTGTTTGTGTGCAATAGTGATACGTACCAGTGAAGCTAATAAAAGCGTGTCAAAAATCGTCATTATCAACTGGACTGCCTAACAATTTATGGCAAGAATAGTCTTAGGGTTTCCAAATCAGCTCATATATTTGATTAAACCTGTTTTTTCCAGACTATCCGCGTACATAACGAACAGCAGAAACATCCTGCGCATCACAGATCGCGACTCGCGACGCCGGTACCTGCGCACGGGCAAGTTACAAGTCGTGTCCTTCCTGTCCGACCTGCCCAAGACCACCCATGATCTTATGGGCTTCACTGTTGACCTACCCGTGTTCTCTGTGAGTATTTGACTTGACTTATACTTTTGTCAACACGTACATAAAACATAATGGTTTTTAGCCGTAATATAGAATTGCATCCGTTTATAAACTCTCTTCGGCGGGGTAAATATCAGTAAATCAATGCATTTTTTGACATTACTTTTCTGTCATTTGGTCTGACTGACTTTTACAAAAGCCGGTCTTAATGTCCAGAGGTCCAGTCATTTTTGATTGTAAATGTATAGTTTTCGTTTAACAGAATATTTATTTCCTAAGAAAATGTATATACTTCACTGTTTAAAAATGCAAAGCAAGTGCACCAGCCCTTGAAAATTGCATCATTTATTTTATTTTATTGTTGTTAATAACAAACTTATGTGTGTTCGCGACTTTGTTCGCGTGGGATTGGGATGAAAAGTATCCTATTCTTATTGCAAGGTATGGTCTATCTGTTTACCAAATTTCATCAAAATCCGTCCAGCCGTTTGCGCGTAATAGGGGAACATACATCCAATACATCTTCACATAATTTTATATTTATAATATTATGAGGAAGTAGGTTAGGATATGAGAAATATGCAAATGTAATGAAAAACTTAGTGGCTTCAATTCGTTGATGAGGATTTATTCACAGATTTACCCCTTGAAAACATGTTTTTAGTTAAGTTAAGTTCTGTCATAGGTAATCCTGCTAGTTAAAATGTTATCTATGAACATTATTAAGACACCAAACTATTTGCACAAGTGTGCTTCATATTTATTTATCAAATTTTATAATTACAGCCTGCCATGATAGTGCTAGTTATGAATGGCATGTTCAAAGAATCCAGCATAGCGGGTTCCCCGACACGTTCTTTCCACCGGACGTTTGTTATTGTGCCGAACGCGACTGGAGGGTTCTGCATCATGAATGATATGCTGTTCGTCACAAATACTACTAAAGAGCAGGTGAGGATTTACTTGTTCTGTGGAGTTTGTATGTGTTTGCTATCATCATTATCAGCTTTATACGTCCTACTTCTAGGCACACTGTACCATAAAGGTATACCGTAAAAAAGAAACCGGACAAGTGCGATTTATACTCGTGATTATATGAAATTTCCTATGTTATTTTAACCTTTTGAACGCCACGGCTAATTGCGAAAAAGCGTGCCACGAGCGCTCGACTACGGCTGTAGCCGACGCAAATGTATGGCAACGGCATATCGTGGTGTCAGGCGCACGGAAATCTGCTGTCGGCTACAGCCGACTGGGGCATTCAAAAGGTTATATAGCATAGACTTCTCATAGGTTTTCCTGTAACCTATAGGGAAAGAACTATTTTCTTTATATATATTTTTTTTTTTTCAAATATTAGGCCCAGTATTTTCGGAGATAAGGGGGAATGGTCAATTTTCGCCTATTTTCTTAAATAACTACAAAACCATTTATCTTAAAATTAAAAAATATATTTAAAATCCTCACAATGAGCCCTTTTATGTGATAAGTCATATGCCATAGTTTGAAAACTTGTTTTTTGGATTTTCTAATTTACCTCCCAAAAGTGGCCCCCGTGTTTAAAATTCATTTATTTAAGTTAAACGTCCGTGTTGCGGTCACCAACTTACATACGTGTACCAAATTTCAACTCAATCGGTCCAGTAGTTTCCGAGCAAATTGGCTGTGACACGAGTGATCCTATAAGGGTTCCGTTTTTCCTTCTGAAGTACGGAACCCTAAAACAATAAATAATAACAATAAACAGTTATACAATACTTGCTTATTTGCACCAACTGACAGTTTGCTGAGAAACTTAACACGTTTTTACTAATATCCAGGAACCATCTAAATACAACTGTGATAACAAGCCTCTAGTCATTGTATTCATTAATGAGATACACAGCGTTTTCAATGACATGAAAGTTATGCCGTTGTTATGCCAGACTCGTCTCCCATTTTCCGACATAAGCAGTACCAACATGCTTATTATAACCGATTTACGCTGTTTTTTAATTCCTCTGAATTCTGTCTTTAGTTTAGGTTTAGATTTACCGGCTTTTAGATTTTTCATTCATAGATAATCGTGTTTGTCATCATCCAAGTCATTCTTGTATGAGAGTGTGTGGCGGCCCCTTCGAAATATGACTTAACGCATTTTATTTAGGTAAGAAGGGGAGTCTTTGAATGCGCAGAAGTCGGAAACTTCCATTTTCATGACCGTGATTTTCAGACTTGTGTCTATGACAGCTGCATGGCAATCTTCGAAGTCATGCAACCTATTTCTTTATATATAACTAACTAGATAACTCCACGTGGTGGAACTCACCCAGTGTCATGTACGTGTCTTATTTCTAAAAATCTCAAGGTTATGGTTAATTAATTTATTTATTTTGAGTTGACACGTTAATAAGGTTAAAATAAGATTTTTTTGTTCTGAGCGGCACAGCAGGCTAACCATAGGACAATCGCTGCTTTAGTACAACAGTGACACAACTCAAACTTAAATGGTCTCCGATTAGAGACTTTAATTGAATAGTATTAAGACTTTTAAAGAATAGAGTTTCATTTCGAGTTGTGTCCAACTAAAGCAGCAGTTTCAGATCACGATATTGTGTAAAAAAACTTTCGTATGTAGGTAGAAATATCGTCATTGTTCGACCTAAGTATTGTGATGTTACCATAACCTATATCATTACGAGTAAAATACGATAGGTAAAACGTGAAACTTACCTTTACCTTCACCCTCCATGCTGCTCGCGCGCGGGTCCCCCGTCGGCAGTCTCGGGCGCAACTGATCGAATGTCAATAGAATAATTCTGCCCTCACACTGTTTCTTATTAAAGTGCTTGATATAAAGGGCGCTTATGCGTACTTACGCCGTTCCGACGCAGTAAACCCGCGACAATAAATATGTCTACTTAAAAAGTAGACGCAAATACCAAAAGCGCCTTATTGATTTAGCAAAATTACATACATACATACATACATACATATATACATACATACATACATAGCATCACGCCCGAAATCCCTAATGCGGTGGGCAGAGCCACAAGACTATTTGTGGCCACGTTCGATTAATTAGTCCTAAGATGGTATGATGAACCGTATGGTGACAGGTGATCAGCCCAACGCCCATACAGATAGTCCACCATGTTGGAGAGGACCCGTCCCTTAGTCGAATTTTACGACATGCCAGGATGATAAGCATCTGCACGCATTCGATGGCGCCTCTTGTACTTGCGTAGCGCGCACTAGGCAGCCAAGCTTCTGAAGTCAATCTGACATTATGATGGCTCATTGGAGCCCGCGCACTAGGCGGCTAGGTGCCATCATAGTCGGATTGGCTGCCGTACTCTGGCTGCCTAGTGCGCGGTAGGCCTCAGTCGTAATGGTAGATGTGCCAGAGTTAACATAATGCCAACAATGACGGGCTTCGTTGAAAAGGCACCAGTGGTTACTAACGTTTGTTCAGTTTAGTACGGAATAGTAGTTTAAGACGCGTTTTTAGGGTTCCCTACCTCAAAAGGAAAAAAGGAACCCTTATAGGATCACTCGTGTGTCTGTCTGTCTGTCTGTCTGTCCGTCTGTCACAGCCAATTTGCTCCGAAACTATTGGACCGATTGATTTGAAATTTGGTATACATATGTAAGTTGGTGACCACAGCACGGATGCGTAACGTAAACAAAGTAATTTTAAACATGGGGGCCACATTTGGGGGGGAAATTTGAAAAAAAAAAAAAAAAAAGTTACGCTATCTATATCATGTGACATATCAAATGAAAGGGCTTATTGTGAGGATCTTAAATATGTTTTATTTGGAATTTTAAGATAAATGGTTTGGAAGTTATTTAGGAAAATAGGCGAAAATTGACCATCCCCCCCCCCCTCCCCCTTATCTCCGAAACTACTGGGCCTAAAATTTTGAAAAAAATACAGAAAATAGTTCTTTACCTATAGATTACAGGAAAACCTAGGAGAAGTCTATGGCATTTTAAGTAACATAGGAAATTTCAGATAATCATGTATGGAACGGAACCCTCTCCACGCGGGTTTAACTCGCACTTGCCCGGTTTTTTCATTTACTGAACTGTTGGAAATTTGACAAAACAAATGGCCGCATTTACGTAGTTACGCCTTTTCAATAAAGTTCAACTACATGTGTAGGAGACGCGTCTTTTCAATGTAGTAACTATCCTTCCCAATTTTTCGGAATGCACTCATTTGCATTAAGTATAACTGGAATGTGGAAGGAATACTTTGACGAAAAGTCAATAGAAAAGGGTGTGTGGTATAAAACTATTTAGCCCGAACCATGGAAAAGTCCATGGTTGGACTGTAAGTTAAATAGAATTTATTTGGTGACTGCATTTAGACTTCGTTCTGGACACATTCCACTAAATAAATTTGCATTTTTAATGAGGAAGGTTCAATCTCCAGATTGCTCAGAATGTGGAGTTGTGGAAGACTACTTATCACATAATGGTGGAATGTGTGCGGAACGAAGATCCGAGGAAACAATGGTTTTCACAATTTAGTCATGTTTTACAAATGGGGGCATGCAATAGTGTGCTGGCTTTTCCTTTATCGGCGGAAAGGGCACTGTATAGAATGGTTCTAGTAGGCATCCGCAGGTGATAATACTCCCCTGCAAGTGTTTGGTGGATACTCCAGTCTACTAAGTATAGTTAAAATTTAAGGCTTGTATTGTATTATACAAAATGTTGCACAATAGAGCGACATCGTCTTATGTAGACAATAGTAGTTTATGCAACGGTTGCATAATGATAGGCCTTAAAACACTAGTGCGGTTTTCATGAAACGAGCTTTAGCGAGTTTAATAATAAGATCGCACGTGTGTTTTAAGGCCAAATTATGCAGAGTTGCATACATAACTTTATCTACACACATATTATAAATCCTCCATGATGTGTTCAGAAACATTATTTTCTGGCAACAAGTTATTTGTTGCAATCGTGGCTGCATATTTCCGATATCCGGCGCATTTTCACATCACACAGTCACTCCGAGAAGACTACTATTCATATTTTCAACTAAAATGTAAATTACAAACAACTTTTTCTATTCAATTCAACAACAATTCTACTTTCGTTCAGCAAAAAACCAACATAATGGCGGCAATTCGACCCTCCGTCGAGACCATTTAAAAAACAAATCATAGGCAAATGAATGAAGTCTCTATTCTCACGTCACTCGAGATCAAATGTGTGTTCGGTTTATATTAAAAAAAAATATACTGAATTGATGTTTCGTATCAATAACTGTTTAGTATTTATGGATACTAGAATAGAGACCCACATTTGGATACTAAAATCGATACTGTAATAACATTGCAGCACTGGTTTTACCTAATTGGTTGTCACAATGGTGGTCATTTCCTACGGTTTTTGATTACACTATGGAGGTTTTATGATATAAAGCTCTTTAAATAACGAAAAAAAACCCTTTGGTTGTTTTTAAAAGTTCATTAATCAATCGGAACTGTGTTTCCAGGAGGACGTGGCGTTTTCCGCGAGCGTGCCGGCGGCGCCCGCGCCCGCACCCGCCGCCGCGCCCGCCACCGATAACCACGCCGCGCTGCTCGGCGCGCTCTCGCAGCAGACCGGCATGAACCAGCACTGGAGTATGAAGTAAGTGTAAAGTTTCTGTAGTGGTAGAGCCAAACAGTAATCCTCACTAGATGATTACTGTTCAAATGGGCCGGCTCGACCGGGGTAGTACCACACTCTCACAGAATATCGGCGTAAAGTAATAGCTTGCTATTGCGTTTCGTACGGTGAGTGACGAGATTCGGAGGCCTATTCCCTCATCCCTATCCCATCCCCATTCCCCATCCACCCTAGACTGGCAACGCATTGGCAGCACCTCTGGTGTCACTTTCCATCCATCAGGTGGCCCGTCAGCTCGTTTGTCACTCAATTGACATAGTTTGCGGATATTGAGTCCAATTCGAAAGTTTATTCCCTAATTTAAAAGTCTCTAAATTTGAAATAAGAAATGTCGAACTCAATTTTTGACAGCTTCGAGCTAAACAAATTCGAGTTTGACGTTTCTAATTTTAAGTTTAGGCAATCTTAAATTTTGGTGACACTGTTTCGAATTATATAAAATATTCAAGTGGTGGGCGAAGCAATAAAAAAATGAGTCTTCAATATGCTTAACACTGATACGTTTATTTTAGAAAAACCGTTACCATTTTCAAGTTGTTGCAACCCCGTTTCTTATAAATATTCTCTATTGTCTTTGCTTGCGCTGACAGAGACAAAACAATGTTAGCAGCTAATTGAAAAAATAAAGATGATTGTCACAATAACATGAATGCTAAATTCTTAACTGGAAACTTATCAATTTATAAATAAGCTACTAACTTAATTATAATACACCATTAATTAATCTAACATATACAAATGCGAACCAGAATAAACACCATCAACGAACCTTACGCCAAGCTAATATGACATTCCGATTTTTATTATAGAACCGCAATTTAATGGTTCTTTAACGTGCTGGGCTATAGTAGTGCCAGCAGCTAGAACCGCCTTTTCATGATTCCTTAATCGGCAGGGCTAATTGCGCCACCACATCGAACCGCCATTTAATAATTCTTTAATTTTGACGACGCAATTAGCTTAGTTGGTAGTGACCCGGTCTCCAAAGCTAGCGGTTCCGGGTTCGATCCCCGGTAAGAGCAAAATATTTGTGTGATGAGAACGAATGTTCGCTCCTCAGTCATGGCTGTTATGGTGGGATGTCCCATAACACAAGCGTTACAGCTTACTTTGGGACTAGATATCAATTTGTGTAAAAAGATTTTCCCCTGATTTATTTATCTAATAGGCAGAGATGACATTATGTTTCTAAAAAAACACGTGATACCTTCGACCCTCACGATCCATGTTCCTTTCCAGCTGTCTCCAAGAAACTGGTTGGGATCTCCAACGGGCTTTGTTCATTTTCAATCAACTTCAGTCCCAAGGCAAGATACCTCCTGAAGCCTTCGTGCAGTGAAGCTGAAGAAATCATCACAAGAAAAGGCTGTGCCTATTGTACATATAACGAAACATAGGGAAGAGTATTTTTGTTAAAAATGAGTAGTTAAAATTGTAAATAATGAAAAAAGATGACCAAAAGGGTCTGACTACATTTGTTAGGTTTCAGTTTCCGATTAGGTTTGTAGCATGGCAACAGATGTTTTATTTTCCTTAACCTTTTGACCGCCACAGTCGGCTGCAGCCGTCAGCGTATACAGGGTAAAAAAGACCTTCAGCACCTTGACTTAAAGTTGAAATTGTGTTAATTCTCAGACATGATTTGCGGCCAAAAGGTTAATGAATCTTTTATGACAAAGAACCTGATAAAATGAATGAAATAAACAAATGCAGTCAGTAAAAAAAGATAAAAAGGTCCATAAAAAGAGGAAAACAAACAGAAATATAAGGCAACAAATAGCCTAGCAAATAATTGTAAAAAAATCTTTTTTTTTTCATTTTCATGTAAGTTTAGTGTAAATCTTTTGTGAACCGAGTTTTTCATACTATTTTTACCTTACCGATACGCTAAACGACTTAAACAATGTATCAAATTAACTTATTTAAATAAATGCTGCAGTAAAATAGTGTGTCTAAAGAACACAACACGATACATTTTTTAAGGGTTTATGCTATCTTTACATAAATATGTATTTTATGTAAAAAAATAACTAATTACTATAGCGATGTCTTGTTCTTGTCTTTAGTTTGTAAAGTTAACCCGTCGTGCGACCTTGAGACATGTCTGTAAGTCATTAGCAAGCCGTAGCATCCTAAGGACACATCTGTGCACTGACAATGCTTATGTCACATTTTTGCGCTATAGATGCTTGACGGGTTGTATTCAGCAAGTAATTTTTTTACTATACAAAAAAGTAATTCTTAATAGATTAGTATAGAGTTCGTTTTTGTATAATTTTGTTCTTAAAGTTATTGTTTTAATTTTCCTTTGATTGGAGATCTTATATCAGTAATTGTCATCAAATTCGGCTGTTAGCACCAGTTTATAAATATTTAAATTTATTGTCTAACTGTCATATCTCTTTGTTTTATTATGGTCTGGGTAGACTTGCATTGTAAAAAAATTAGTCTGATCCATATGATTTTAACGCGAGGCTCCCATGGGCTTATCTGATTCCTTATGAATTTGTTTGACTAGCTCATTATAATTAATTGTATGTAAAAAATACATATGAATACATACTGTTTTGTGCTTTATGCCACAATATGATAGGAATTTACTGTTAGCAATAAGACTTTATAATGATTAAGAAAAGAATTTGACTAAAAATGTACATAATAAATAGAAATAAATTAATATGGGGTTCCGCAGGCCACAGATTCCACGATTGGCAAATGTCTTGGCAGCTGTTTACTGGTGTCTGACGCAATGCTTGGTTGACGGAACCTTGTTCAGGTTTCCACACAGGGTTGAGACCCTGCCCGTGCAATAGCGATGGAACCCCTGGTTTACCACGTGGGCTAGTCGCTTTTTCAATGCTCGGGAATATCACCATCATTTTCAAGTCACACCTTTTTACAGTGCTGCATTTTTTGTGGAGACATTTTGCTTCTATCAATATTTCAAAGTCTGTTTGCCTGGGATAAGACGGATAGTGGCGGAGGTGACGTACGGATTGGAAATTTTGATAGCACCTAGCATACGCCATTTCTTGGTGTGGTTCTGTTGGGTGGGGCTTAGGTTTTGATGACGAGGTTATCTTATTGTTAATAATGATGATGAAATACATTTTTTTTTTTAAAGTAAATGTTGTTTTATATTCACCAGGCGCCACTTCCTATCAAACCACATAGTAAAAGTGTGGAACAGTTTGCCCTAGACAGTGAGAGACCCTCAGTTAACTCTTTTAAAAATAGACTTGATAAACGTTTTAAATTAAAAAACACAAGTGGACACTGATTATGCACGTATCAGCTATAAGCTGCCTGTGCATAAAATAAATAATAATAATAATAATATTTACTCCTACAATACTCTAGTACCAATAGCACTTAACACAAAACACCTTTCCTCCCGAGGTCTCTATATGTTAGCTCTAATAAGTTCAGTTAAGAGATTTTTTTTATAATTCGTTTTTAGTTCATTTCATCGCTTTTCCTTTGCTTTTACAATGGAAAGGTTTTGATCCGTTACATATTATTTAGCAGGAAAAGTGTATGAATAAATATCCGCGATCTATTCTCCAAACTAAACATATCAAGGTTCTAATGAAGCTTTGTTTGCCAGCTTGTCACTGCTGTAATGTTTGTGCGACACTGATAACAGCATCTTCGGTCAACAGATAAATCTCATCAACGTAGCGCAGTTTTCTAGGTCAATTGTCTCAGGTACCTCGTACTTTATATATCGTCAGCTGTAGAGTGTATATGAATTAGGGTAACCGCTTATGAAAATGAAAATGAAAATATTTATTTTGCGAGTAGGCCACATGGGCTCTTTTACATGTCTGGAGCTACCAGCGCTTCGAAAGGTGTCATCTGCTGAGAAGAAACACCGCATGAAACTCGGACGAAAACGTTAAATCTCCAATGTACAGTTACACGAGCAACTAGTCACGGAAATTTATAGCCGGCAACTATAGCTGTCTCACTCTAGCTTCTAAGGTACGTTAGAGGAAGACGCCTATAGATGCCGGCTCACATTGCCGTGGAAATGTTGCTCGTGTTAGCACTTTAACACTCTTCAATGCTGTCACTAGTCTCGCTATTCCTGTCGCAAACGTTTATCACATTTATTCGGATGTGACGGATGGCAAGCAGGGAGCGGAGAAGCGCAGTCGCGCGGGGAATGGAAGAGTGTAGGAGCTAGCGAGTGGGCACGTGGGCTGCACAGCGCAAAGCGATAGTTTGAGGATTCTTTCTAAAGGTCCAATGCTATCTTACACCTACGGATGTTTATAAAAAAGTTGATTAACTCGACATTGTTACGCAGCTCCAGCAAGCCGTGACCAGCGGCGTAGCTACCGAAGGGCTAGACAGAGGCGTGCACTGGAAAAACTGAATCGACAAAATCCATATAATTATCGAACAGTAGGTAGGTCTGTAATGGAGTCTGTAGAGGTTAACAGTCGGACATCTGGATATAAGAAAGTATTTTTGCCCAAGCTGAAACGGGTCGCATCGCACTCGCTCCGTCGAAAATACAAAAAGACCATCTCCAAAAATGTATTATTTATATGATAGGTATACTAAGTAAAGGGTTGTGAGAAAAGCAGGAAGAATTGGATCATAAATTGTACACCTACTGAAGATGACACAAATAAAGTCGCCATGGGTAATAAATAACCTAATAAATCCCCTAACGTTTTTTTAAATCCAACTAAGATACGAATAGGTGTAGTTCGAGTCACGTAATAACAAATGAAAAATAAAAACTACTTCCAAAACCCTTTGAAAGTTCCAGTCTACCACTAGATAAGGGAACAAATTGACTTTGGTGCAGGTTAGGCTAGAAATAAAGTAAGAATCTTCCGGCACGATCACAATGCGTAGGGTTTAATTTGTTGACAATAGATAAGTTCGCAGTAATAGCAATGCGACATCGTAAAACTCATTTACGTGTTGTGGAAATTTTCATTCTTATTACGCCTCATTGCGTTAGGTGCCGTCTGCAATAAAAGAGATAAATGAACTCATTGTCTCACTCTAAATGAGTTCTGGTCACTGAATGACCCCAACTCAAACTAGGATAACCCGTATCTGGAGTCCGTGAAACCATACATTTTACGCAATACATGGGGCGCCCTAAGGCAGTATTCTTGAACCTCTACTGTTTTTATTCCTTCTTACATAAACGACTTTACCAAT
This sequence comes from Tortricodes alternella, assembly GCA_947859335.1. Taxonomy (NCBI): domain Eukaryota; kingdom Metazoa; phylum Arthropoda; class Insecta; order Lepidoptera; family Tortricidae; genus Tortricodes; species Tortricodes alternella. The sequence continues at coordinate 18,661,186 of OX401968.1, read as the reverse complement.
TATTTACTCGTGGCTCCGTGAGCTGTAGACCTCGCGACAAACTCTCTCGTTGGAAAACTGTTATCCACATATATCGGCATAGGTCACGGTCAGTCTACCAGCACCGCAAATAACTTTTGTAATGGCCCCCATAACTCCGCCATTTTGAAAAATTTCGATAAACGGAATCGACAATATTACACGAAAATTTGTTGAGAAATACGACCAGCGGCCCTTACATGCAAGACACAAGGATAAGTTAGACCGTCTTATCTCTAAGTGCGTCGTTCTCACACTAGTGCCGACGAAAGAGGTAGTCATAGAGATTAACGGGTTTAGGGCCGCTGTAGAGGAAAACAAATGGACATCCGGACATACGAAAGCATTTTTGCTCAAGCTGAAACGGAGACGCTTCGCTCGCTCGGTCGATCACATTAAACGAATGTAGTTTATTTGTCAATTACAGTAAACCGGGGTATACCTCGTCCGTTGTAAAAAGAGCGCTGATGGCCATACATTTTATATGGCCGTCAGCGCTCTTTTTACAACGGACTTTTTATAACTTCGAACACTCCGGTAACATTAAACAGTCTTAAGAACAATATAAAACGTTAAAATAAATGTACTTAATTGGCGGAATGATCAAAGAGTAGGTAAGTGGATTCTAGTATTTATTAATACAAATAAGGACCTATTTTGTGGTAAAACATTTTGCTAAAGGTGAGTGTTCAAAGTTACCTACCAGGCGTGACTGTTAAAGAATTCAATTTAGGATTTTGATTTCTAAATGTAACATTTTCGAAACTAACAAATGCAAAATCGCTTGCCGTTTGCAATATTTAGCGTCATTTTCATTGGAATTAGCTTTTCCTTGTAGCAAGGGGATACGCAGTTAATAGGTATAGTATTATGGGAATCCCTGTAATCTCCAGCTCACTCAGTACAAAATAGTAACGCCTCGCAGTAGGTTGCAGTATTTTCAGTTTTACCTACAAACTCAAGAAATGCGAGGGGATTTGAGGTTGATGAGGTGAGATTTTACATAATTATAATGGTTTATGGATATTATGGCCGTTAAAATCCCAGATTCGCATTATTTCATAAATCAATTTATGTAGGTAGCCTTAATTACTCGTTGCTCGGCAAAAGACATCCACTTTCTTCTTCCGCTCCGTCCCTGGCTGCCAATTCTCGTTGCATTCGAGATAATCTCACAATGGAGATTAAAAAACGTCAGTGCATACAGTCGTTTGACACAACTGTATGAATCTGACATATAATCTCGCAATCGACATTATCTCGAATACACCGAGAATTGGGGGCCAGGGCGTCTATTCGGGAACGTCTAAGTGCTCACTACCATGTGACTTTCTAACGTAGGTACTCAGTGGCTGATCAGCGGTGATGGACGGACACATTCAAATTTAGACCAAATGGCTTTGCCCTTATAGTCTAAATTAATAGTTTCGTTTATCCGTTTATCGACTGCTGTGCAAGTAAGGGCTTAGTTAGACCATTAGTCAACTTAGTTGACTTTGTCCAAATCGTGTCACGATTTTTTGATTAACTTCTGCAACCGGTAACCATCACTTAGCGTCTATGTGGTCACAATATCACAGTTTTAACCCGTAAAACTGTTAATTTCTTTCAACTTGCTTTTAAAAGGCTAAATGGGACGCTGCGTTTAAGATTTATAAAAGCGTTGCCATAAACAAGTACCAGTCCCAAAAAACCAGCAAAGTGTGAGTCGGACTCGCGCACGAAGGGTTCCGTTACATTATCTATAGTCAAGCAAAAAAAAAAACACGTTTGTTGTATTGGAGCCCCCCTTAAATATTTGTTTTATTTTAATTTAATTATTTACTCTTAAAGTGAAAATACAACTAAATATTCTGTGAATATTTCAAGCGTCTACCTGTTGCCGTTATCAATATCGAGCAAAAACGAGCAAAAAAATCACGTTTGTTGTATGGGAGCCCCCTTAAATATCTATTTTATTCTGTTTTTTATTATTTGTTGCTATAGTGGCAACAGAAATACATCATCTGTGAAAATTTCAACTGTCTAACTATCACGGTTCATGAGATACAGCCTGGTGACAGACGGACAGACGGACAGCGGAGTCTTAGTAATAGGGTCCCGTTTTACCCTTTGGGTACGGAACCCTTAAAATGGTGTCCCGATAAAATTACAATGTCTTCTATATCACCTTAAGTATCTTTATTTTTCCTTGAACCATCTTTAGGTTAAAAACCCCATGACGGTCAGCGAGCAAAATGACGTAATGAGAAATTACTTTTTTTAATAAGAATAGCCACGCATGCGGTGAAGACACAATAGCAAGGTATAATAATTTTATGTTAATTACTTAGATTAGGCGAGTTGCAAACATAACCATAATTATAACAGATGGTATAATCAACAAACAAACGGCGGATTATCTCAAGCTATCACGTTAGATTTTATATGACTTACAGCGGCCCTAACATGCATGCCACCAGGGCCGGATTTAGAGGTCTGGAGGCCCTGGGGCAACAAAGGAGTGGAGGCCCCCTAGAATATAATATGACGTATATGATATCGACGGTCCCTATTGTGGGGGCCCCTCTTTTGTGGAGGCCCGGGGCAGTGGCCCTGGATGCCCTCCCCTAAATCCGGCCCTGCATGCCACAAAGATAAATTAGAACCGTTTATCTCCATGACTATCTCTTTCGTTGGCACTAATGTGAGAGAGACGCACTTAGAGATAAACGGTTCTAATTTATCTTTGTGCCATGCATGTTAGCGCCGCGGAAATGTAAAGTCTGTTACGAAAGTCACAAAAGGCATATCTAGTGCTAAGTAAATGATAACAAGCTTATTTCGCCCGTTGCACTTTGATATTGCCAAGGTCGTCGGGGTTTACATTTGTACTCACCTCAAAGCATTCCAGTTACAAAAACTGATCCGAATTTCACTTCCAACATTTGTTCCAAACATACTAACACGGGAAGTTAATTAAAACCTTGTAAAATGGAGAAAAAATATGTTAATTTAATACATTTCTTTTTAAGGGTTCCGTACCCAAAGGGTAAAAACGAGACCCTAAGGCTCCGCTGTCCGTCTGTCCGTCCGTCTGTCCGTCCGTCTGTCACCAGGCTGTATCTCATGAACCGTGATAGTTAGACAGTTGAAATTTTCACAGATGATGTATTTGTGTTGCCGCTATAACAACAAATACTAAACAACAGAATAAAATAAATATTTAAGGGAGCTCCCATACAACAAACGTGATTTTTTTGCTCGTTTTTGCTAGATTTTGATAACGGCAAGAGGTAGACAATGAAATATTCACAGAATATTTATATATATATTCACTTTAAAAAGAAACGATTAAAGTAAAATAAAATAAATATTTAAGGGGGGCTTCCATACAACAAACATGTTTTCTTTTTTGCTTCATTATAGATAATGGTACGGAACCCTTCGTGCGCGAGTCCGCGTCGCACTTGGCCGGTTTTTCTTACATCTTATTCTCCCGTCGTCATTCCACCGTTCGGGTGGTCTGTGGTGGTCGTCAGTACCGTGGTTGCCACTCACAAACCATTCGGCCGCATCGGCCATCTGTATAATAACAATTAGCCAAAAACAAAAGGCAAATGAAACAGTTTTACAGTAAAACGAATGGTTCCATTTCCTTGCAAATTGTCTCCAGTTTTGTGCTTCATTAACTTAGAAATATTTGGAAACTTTCTTCACGGTGTAGATTATTTTCTTGCTAATCGCTTATCCAGCGACTGGATCTTTCCATTGCTAGTTTCACGTCCACATGCGCGCGCATATTTCACGCGCGGCGCGCGAGTCATCGACCGTCGCCGCGGATCTGTATTATTACGGAGAAATTCGTTTGTAGGTGTAACACGTCTTTATTACGCTTATGTTAAGTACGAATTTTATTACTGGTATCGCATTGTCTGGGCAGTTGATTTGGAGAAACGATCATTCATGTAAAATTGAGCGTATAACCAAATGTACCCAGAGCCGGCCCGAGCATTCCTGGCCCCCAATTCTCGGTGCTTTCGAGATAATGCCTATTCCGAGATTAAACGTCAGATTCATACAGATGTGTCAGTCAAACTACTGTATTATTATTGGTGGTTAATTGGGCCATAAGTATATGTGCCGCTTCGACCATTGCTGATCTATTGTGGCAGCCCTTCGGTTTGGCTAGTGCTGGCCTCGGCAGGGGTGGTCTGATAAGCCGTTGCGCACGGAAGAGAACACCACAGGGTCGAAATATAATCTTCTCATTCATTTTTTTGAATGCAACAACAACAAATATATCGACATAAGTATTTTTGTATAAAAAAATCAAAATATCAGAAGTAGCGGATACCATACATCCATAATAAAACCACATTTATACTGATACTAGTTATGTCACATTCAGCCAAAGTAAACAGGGAAGTGGGCATGGAAGTGGGCAGCGCGATTAAGTAAATGGGTCACTTCTCCTGGCCCCAATTCTCGGTGCATTCGAGATAATTTCACAATCGAGATTAAACGTCAGTGCATACAATCGTTTGACACAACTGTATGAAACTGACGATTAATCTCGCAATTGACATTATCTCGAATGCACCTAGAATTGGGGGCCTGCGCCTGCCGCTGCTACTCGCGTTGCCCATGCAGCCAAAGTGAGCAGGAAAGTGAGCAGGAAAGTGGGCATAGAAGTGGGCAGTGCGAGTAGGTAAATGGGTCACTTCTCCTGCTCTTACTGCTCCTACTCACGTTGCCTGGCGCGCAGTGAGTCAGGAAGCAGCATGTAAACACCCACTGCCTTGAAAAGCAGTATGCGTGAATTATTTCTGGCAGCGCGAGCAGCAGCGGCAGTGGCTGCATGTAAATGAGGTAATAAACGGGGAAAGAGCGAAACCCTTGCGGAAGCGAAATAAGACTTATTTGTAGTGATCGGGAATTTTACCTGACTTACCTCATTTACTCAAAAATCTGACCTCGAGAATCTTAGGTCAGCAGGCATAAAACAGTGTTCGAAGATTTTTACGCGAGTCCAAAAAGAAACCAGCATTTGAAAATCAAACCAAAATTACCTATAGTTGAATACGCAACGGCACAGACCGGTGTCACCACCGAATGTGACCAAGGGGAGAGCCCTTGTGTTATTAAAATTAATATGATTGATATATTATTTATTGTATAGTAAGTTAAGTACGTTCATGTAAGTTTTATTCAGGTATCTGACACCTCAGCATTATGCTGAGCCAGTGACCACTTGAGTGATTAACTGCCGCGATGACACACGTCCTTCGTTTTTTCTGTATTATTTTCTTTTTTCTTTTTATTATTGTGTGTCCTTGTGAAGTGAATAAATGTCTTTTCTTTCTTCTTTCTTCTATATTTTTCGTACTTAGTTTTATGAGAATTATTCACAACTTAAAGAGAACGTACACGAGCAACTTTTTTACGGCAACGTGTGGCCGGCAACTAAACCTAGGCATCTTACTCCAACGTACGAATTTGGAGTAAGACAGGTTATAGATGCCGGCAAAAAAATGGTGTAAAAAGTTGCTCGTATAACTGCACTTTTAGGAAAAGCTGCGAGGTGAAACAAAAAGTTATGAAACAGGTCATTCACACCAATACCCACGATGAAGAACCACCTTACAGAAAAACCCGGTCAAGAATTCTCAAAAGTCTTTTAAACCAATTTGAATTTGGGAATCCCGTATCGCCCCATACATATTTAACCCGGTGCATATCGACAGGAAAATATATAAAAAAAAATGTTATTTCTCCTTAGATGTGATAGGTAAGTTAGTGTTAATGTAGGTAAGATTGATTTTACGACTGGTAAAACATCTTTTATTCATTACTTTCTCTGGTCTAATTGGCATCAATCACATCACATTATTTATGTTAATAAATTAAGTTCATGATCTTTTGTTTGAATTTGTTTTATTAGGTTTCACGTGTCTATTAATAATTCGAGTTTAATGCTCGCTCAGGCAAATTTTTTTTTTTTTTTTTAAAGATATTTTTCAGATTTTTAGAATGTCTATCTTTGGCTCCTGCACTGCACTGAGAGTGAAGAAATAGCATAGAATGCGTGCAGATGCTTATCATCCTGGCATGTCGTAAAAGTCGACTAAGGGACGGGTCCTCTCCAACATGGTGGACTATCTGTATGGGCGATGGGCTGATCACCTGTCACCATACGGTTCATCATACCATCTTAGGACTAATTTATCGAACGTGGCCACAAGTAGTCTTGTGGCTCTGCCCACCCCATTAGGGATTTCGGGCGTGATGCTATGTATGTATGTATGTATGTATGTATGTATGTATGTATCTTTGGCTGCAGGGGGTGAGGACACGTAACTCCAACAGAAATGGCAGCTTTTTGAACTCAATACTTCCTAAACGGAACCCCAAATAAAAACAAACAAAACAAAAAATATCCATTATAGTTTTTGAAGAGCTATCCAGCGAACCCTATTCGAGGTAGTAGAAAAAAATTATTGTTTACCCTTGCTTTACAAGTATGGAAACTAGAGTAAAAAATTGTTTACCTAATTGTATTCTTTTATTTTTGTGCGGTGTGTCATGCAGACAGGCAGACAAACTGACGGACATCGCGAAACTATAAGGGTTAGTTGGACTACGGAACCCTAAAAAACCGAACAAGTGCGAGTAAACTCGCGTGCAGAGGGTTCCTTTCCATACATGATTATCTGAAATTTCCTATGTTACTTTAAATGCCATAGATTTCTTATAGATTTTCCTGTAATGTATAGGTAAAAAACTACTTTCTGTACTTTTTTCAAAATTTTAGGGCGTAGTTTCGGAGATAAGGGTGGAATGGTCAATTTTCGCCTGTTTTCCTTTATAACTTCGACACTATTTATCTTAAAATTTTGAAAAAAAATATATTTAAGATTCTCACAACGAGCCCTTTCATTTGATATGTCACACTATATACCTAGTTGGCATAACGGGTTAAATTAGAAAATAAATTTCAAACATGCGGGTTTGAAATTAATTTATTTACGTTACGCGTCCGTGTTGTGGTCACCGAATTACATATGTGTACCAAACTTCAACTCAATCGGTCCAGTAGTTTCGGAGCAAATTGGCTGTGACAGACGGGGAGACAGACGGACAGACACAGACAGGCACACGAGCGATCCTATAAGGGTTCCATTTTTTCCTTTTGAGGTACGGAACCTTAAAAAGGTACTCAATAGTACTACAACCGTAACGTCTTCTAAAAACATGTACTCGAAGAGTAAACCATCGAGAAAAATAATAGATACATGTTAAAAATTACCAGTATACAAAGCCAGTCTAATAGTGTTTAGTGTTTACATTACATAGAGCCTGTGACATTCGAGCAAAGGTTTACCGCCGGGAGTGAGAGGTAAGGCTTCGCTCACACTGCCTTGTTTTTGATACGTTGTACCAAATTAAGATAGCACATCATTACCATAGCACAGGGAAACCTAGTTTGAGGCTATCAATGTTTATTAGTGTCCAAGATATTATTTTAAGGTATAATATATTTTTAGGTAATAAGAGATACGCACGTTCGTACGTTTTAAAATTATTTAAATTTAAATTATAATAAACTGAGCAACAACAAAACGGTGAGGACCAAGTTAAATTTTTTCACTCAGTTTTACGTTTAATAATAAATAGCAACAATTTTTTTACGACGTTGATGTATTCAAAAACAATTTTTGAAATAATTAATAGAATATGAATATGTATATCTCTGAAAATGTTTATAAGGTTAAATGTTTAAATAATTATTGCGGTATTTAACTATTACTAAATCGAGATTTTTTTCTAGAGATCTCGAGACTTTCGAGTCGGGACCTCAAAACATTAAAAAATGACAACCCTATTTTAGCAGAATTAAACAATTTCACTCGTGCCACCACTGTGCATACCGCCTTACCCTTCCTTACTGCACTATCTCGACTCACTTATCTGCGAACGTAGTCGCGCAACACAACCGGCGGTACTCAGTCGTCTCGCGAAGTGTTTGTGGCCCTTTGGATCTGTGCTAAAGGTGAGTGCTGTACCACTTTTATAAACTGCACGATTCAAGCGAAAACAGCCTTTTGTTCAACGTCATAAGATCGTTGACAATATGTTTAGTGGTTGTGCTATACTGTGACCGGGTAACGGTGCGATTCGAAATGGCGATCTCACTGCCTGATGCTCATTTGTTTTGTTGGAGTTCGTTTGTTTTGGTCCGCGTAGTTTGTGGTATTTAGACCGAGGATGTAGGTATAAGGTGTGATTCGACGCAAACTAGTATAGAGACGCCTAGATCAAATGCAAAATTACTATGGAGTAATAGCGTAAATCTAACACCAGGCTGATAAAACTCAGCGTAAGACTTAGTATGTCCTTGAATAATGGCCCGTTATTAATTAAAACATGTTTTCTTTATAACTAAGAAACCTTTACAATAAAGAGTATTTTGTTTTGTATTAAGTTTGCAATAAAATGACACCAGAACCATCTAGAAATTGTCACCAATTTGTCTTAATGTAAGCGAAGACTTAAAAGTGACGGCTTTTTTGGTGAGAACTGGTATCTAACTACCGAATAACTTGTGCATTTACTGGTTTTTGTATCCGTATATTTGATTAATATTCACACGGTTTGATCTATCAAACGCTCAGAAATTATAATTAATGATAAAAAAAAATAAGGGTAGTTGTATCTTTTTGGATGCACGGTATTCTTAGGATAAGGAATTAGCATGCTGCCTTTTGACGTCGTTTTAAGAAGTTGTGTGCGCGTGCGCAACAAAGTGACACACCTAGATTTTCGCAGTAGATACGTTTATTGGTATTGTTGCATTTGTGACCTGCATTTGAATTTGACATTTGCATGGGTAGAAAATGTTACAACTTACTTATGCAGATATATACCGCATTAAAAGTCGGTTAACATGGTTTTTATTTATGTTGGTAGGTATATCATAATGTCGTTTTTTGGAAGAGAGCTTTGGGTAATCTTAGAATTCTAGCAAGCATATAAAATGATAGTAATATCATTCTAACTAATATTATAAATGCGTAAGTAGGTAACTCTGTTTGTTACGTTTTCACGCCTAAACCGCTGAACCAATTTTGAAGGGTTGAGGTATAGAGATAGATTGGACATTGGAGAAGGACATGTCCTACTTAAATAATTATTCTACGCAGACGAAGTCGCGGCCACCAGACGAATAATCCACTTTTGTGTTACTATGATTAAAACTTAACCTGCCTACATGTAGTAATTCAAATGTTTAAAGTCCCCAATCTGCACTCGGTTGGCGTGGAGACTACTGCCTCGTCCCTCTTACTAGGAGAGGAGGGCGGTGCCCAGCAGTGAGATGTATAAGGCCGTAGGATGTAAATATTTAATGCTCATAAAAATTATAACAAAATAAAATACAATTTGAATAGACGCTTCTGCTAAATGTTTCTCAAGACACTTTTGTGTGTAATTGTAAGTAAAACTTGTCTTTTCTTAGGGTTCTTTGATTCTTGCCGCGTCAGAACCGCCCGTCATTACCTACCGTGTGATACTCCAGCGGCTGATTCAGCGATGAGGGATGAGGGACACATTCAAATTTAGATCGAATGCCCTTGTCTTTACAGTCTATATGAATAGTTTCGTTTATTTGCTGATTAGTCGCTGCGGATGTTAGAGAATCACACCACTGATTGTCTGCAGAAAGCTAGGTAGATTAGCATTTATTACCTTAAAATTTCCATTAGTTTTATCTTTAGTCAATTTTGACGCGGCAATAAAGATGAGCAGTTACAAAGACGTGACAAGCACCCTACACTAACACGTTGGTACATAGGTATAGTACATATGTAGGTAGTAGTTTCCAATGTTTATGCAACACAATTGGACGTAGAAGTTCCATTGTAATTGTAATTCAAAACACAGACCTACGTCAGTACTCGGACAACCCGTCTGTAAAGAATGTTTACCTACAACCAGTACTTTCCCACGGCTCTGTAGCGGCTAAGAAAATATTTTAAATCGGTATTTTGATAAGGCCATTTAAGAGTTGGCTAAATTCGTAGATTGAATTTAGCGTGTCAGAAATGAACGGCTTTTCTCGTTGGGGTGAGCATCTAACTGTCTTTACGGACTACATTTTAGCAGAATTATCCGGAAACTTTAGCTTTCAAACAAACAACTGTAAAGGTAATAAGGTGTCTCACTAAATTTAGCTGTCTGGGGTAATTTTAGCAATTTCGAACGTGTATTGTTGGATTGATTAACAAGAGGTTAACAAGGAAGCACTTTGTGCATTATGTTATTGCCATAACTCAAAGATTCTGGCTGAAAACGTAAGTATGTTAGGTACTTGCTTAATGTCCACCTGCCCTTATTTCTTTCTAGTGAGCTTAAGTATTTTAAATACCTGCTAAGTGTCCACCTGCCCTTAGCGGTTAGCTCGGGGTAAACGACCGCGGCTACAGTTAAGTTCCGCACTAACAGTTTAATTACTCAACATCTTATTTTCTCGACTACTGGTGAGATGCGCCGGTTAATTTAACCGGAATGATGATGATGAATGATTATTTTGTAGCATTTGTAAATATTTTTGATAAATAGTTAGTTTTAAACTATTGCGATTAAAACACATTTGTAGGTATGTATTTGATTTATTAATAATGCTCAATGAAGGGTCCAAACTGGTCCTAGTTTGGGCCATTGAGTGCGGCATTATTTATCTGTATCTTGAGTCTGAGAATACTGCACAAATGACACTCATATTCCAGAGACGAATCCAAATACAAGTTAGGTTTGATACTGTACTTGATTTGTGTGTTATGGCTTCAAAATGAGTCTATTGAATTTTAAACGAAATATAAACGAAACTTAAAGAAGCATGCCACTGTTTGAATATTACAATGCAAATGTGGCCATGCAATCCACTGATTACCATCGAAATACGTTTAGGAAATAATTTGTAATTAGTATAAAACAGTGCACATTGTTACAATAAAAATAATTCCAAATTAAAAAAGAAACGTAGCTTTATCGTTCATCAACCGAGGCGTGCGCTTGCGTCACTCGCTATCAAACTCAAACATCGTTAATTAATTCGTGGGCTTACAGCGATATGCGGGTAGTTGGACTTGTTTGTTTTTATTTTAATACTTGCCTATTCGGTTAAATTGTTAAGAGGTAATTTTCCACTGGAAGCATAATATTAAATAACCCGAGTAATTTAACAAATTAATCAGTGGTGTGATTCTCTTACGTGGACAGCGGCTGATCAGAGGATAAACGAAAGTATTATTTTAGACTGTAAAGACGAAGTAATTAATAATAATAATAATAATACACAGACAGATAAGGAAAGCAAAGTAAACAATGAACATTAAAAAGCTGTGCCGAACGGTGCCAAAGAGGGTGCCACTCAGCGTTATGCCGTGGCGAGCCTCGGCGCTGATTTTCAGTGGCCCCTAGGTGACAACACGAGCGACAGAGAACAATACGTTTGTATGGCAACACTTACACAACTCAACCACAGAATTTTAAATTGTAACAAGCCACTGCCAAAATTAATTGATAATTTAAGGGCGCACATTAATAGAATCAATAAGTTTAAAGCATTAATAAACAGCTGTATCACAATTTTAAATAAAAAGTATCAAGTATCAATTCGGTATCAATTTGAATATACCCCTCATCGCTGACCAGCCGCTGTGCACTTTAAGGGGCTCTTAAACGCGCTAGTTTTTTAGCAATTTATTGCTGCAATTTGGATTCTCAAAAAGATGCCATATCATATGGAAAAAAAGTTCAAGTGTAAGTCAGGGATACCCCGAATTGCAGCAATAAATTGCCAGAAAAATTGCTGCTTTACAAACACCTTTAGATAATTACATGACTGTACCTTCATTGGGGTTGTTGGTCTTCAGGTGACGGTAATCAATACCATGAGGTAACTCGCAAGCTCGTTTGTCTTTCAGAGGCGAAGCGTGAGGGTAAGCCGGTGTATAATTTCTCGTTCTAAACATTATATTGTTTTATATTATTTTACCCATAAAATTCTGTATTTACATAAAAAATATGTAAAATGCTATTTTTATGTTAATACAAGAAGTAATTAATAATAATAATAATAATTGAGTTAAGAAATTATGCACCGGCTTACCCACACGCTTCGCCTCTGCTGTCTTTGTCCTTTGTCCAAAATTGACGAAGATTCATAGATTTTAGGTCGTATACACTGTGTCTGTGGTTTCGATATTCCAAAAAATTATGCCTGACTCTTAAAATTCTTAAGAGGTGGAATTTTCATATCATTTTTAGTATTTTTTAAACTGTGTAACATTTAGGTTTAAAATTAATAAATGTTTCGTGTCTTCTTCTTTATTAAGTAATTTATATACGAACGTAAGAGCCGGCTTTTGTTTTATTAGTCGTCAAGATATGCCAAAAATATTGCCTTGCTAACCCTTGATCAAAGCCAAGGTCATTCGGATATAGCTACCCCTGAAATGCCCCCCTAAGAATCTCTGCCTAGCCTTTGTCTATCTAAACCACCATACTATACATACCTTGGTATATATTCGACATTACCTAAGCGATATTGCAAATTATTACGCTGCGACACGGTCAGGGGCGGATTTGATACCTTGACTGCCTTTAGAACATGCCCCCTACTACTACTAACTATCTCACTACTAAACTACTAGTACCAGTACTAAAATTATCTCAATCGGTGTCTTTAGATATTGCTACTTACCATTTTGATTCTACAAAAAGAAACTCACCAAGTTTTACCTCCTCCTAAATTTTGCCACCATGGGCCCGGGCCAGGCCGGGCCTACTCGGCCTATAGGCAAATTCACCATGCCATGGTAGCTCTTATTTACTTGACAGCAAAGACAGACGCATCGTAAAATGTTGAATAGAGGTCCTGAGCTTTGTTTCTGTATCCTGTATGAGCATGAGCATTCTTCGATTAAAAAATAATAAATAAAATAAAATTGTTTTAGAATAAATTGCAGCGCCCTTACAGGGTTTATGTTCAGCGGTGTGGTTATCATACGTGTGCGGCAGCTGATCAGTGGGTCCAAAAACCTATTAATATAAACTGTAAGGACAACGTCTTTCGGTCTGAATTTGAATGTGGCCCTCATTGCTGATTAGCCGCTGTGTTAGGGAATTACATGGCTGAGCTTCAAAGAGCAATAAGATCTTTCGTACCACTTAAGAGGACTGTGAACCTACCGTAAAATCACCCTTTTCATACAAAGGGCGATTTCCACCCTTTAAATTTTAACCGATTTTGACCAATTTTTGATAGGTTGTCAGTCAGAACAAAATTAGGTCTATACTTTCTTTGAATATTGATTAAAGATCAAGAAAGTCAAATAACCATAAAACTGAATTTATTGATTATAGTGAAAAAATCAAAACGTATAGACCTAGATTTTGTTCTGACTGACAACCTATCAAAAATTGGTGAACATCGGTTAACATTTAAGGGGAGGAAATCGTTATACGCTTTTGCATGAAAAGCCGTAGGTTCACACTCCTCTTAATGCAAATGATGTGACTATTACTATATAGACTGCACCCACCAATCATGGTACAAAAACTGTAACAATTACCCCAATCTGATTCCAAAGCGATTATTAATGAACTTTCGATTCTTTAATTAAAGTCATAACGGGAAAGATAATCGACACGTACGGAAGCGATGTTTGGACTCGATTTAACTAGATTATTCGATAGCGTTGCGTGTTTCAGTGCGGAAGAGACCTACTTTATGGAAAGCCTTCCTCGTTTTGCAAACGATATATGTAGTTTTTATTATTTTTATAACCGACATACAGTTTGTTGTGAAGTCGTCGTTGGACTTGTCCATTAGTCTCTATAGTATCGTGTTTATAACGACCTTTTTATCCGGTTAGATACTGTTGCAAGCAACAGTAGCGAAAAACGGCTTATTTTTGTTGATTTCGTGTATGACACAGTTTTTCTTTCATTAGGTTATTTAGTGCAATGCCAAGACGACCCATTCTAAAAGCTTCTACATACAATACAAACAAACACAAGTAAGAGTTTCTGGAGATAATTGGCAACTTCAAATTACTGAGGAGATAATAAGCCAAATCTATTTGTTAACGCGCAGCATATGTGTGCTGCACGCACACACACGCACATACGGCGTAGCATAGAGGACAGCGCCACCCCACCCTCACATTCACCTTAGCACTTGCATTAAGCACCCGCACATTATTATATATGTACCCATACATGTAAAAGTTCATTAAAACTATATTTTCAAACAATTTGGACTTCTACATTACTTCAAAACCTTCACCGTTCGTCATACAAGCGCTCCTGTTCTTCATTTTGATCCTACGACCGGATTTGGATGCTGTATAGAACCTGCCAAGAACAAAGGAAACACGCAAGTTGGACGGACCGTTATGTGAATGGTTCGAGAAGAGAAGTTCGAAATCAACGTTACCTACGCTTCGCCCTTTTATCATTGGAAAGAAGAATCACTGGCTTCGATGGGAATTAATCTACGTGAAAAACCATACAGACCTATATCGTGAGCCCGTTCCAATTATCTAAGTGTGCATGAAACATGTCCCTAGTCAAATCTTAATTAATTTCGCACTTTAAACGCGAATTTGTCTTCTGTACTAGGTATATACCTACCTATATTGCTTAAATTAATTTAAGTATTAAACGAGTCCCTAGTTATATCGTGATTAATTTCGCACTTTAAACGCGAATTAATCATCATTATAGAATATAATTTATATTCGTTGTAGTTGTTCGTACAATAAACGCGACAACTCAAATTCTTAAGTAAAATTATAAAATAAAATAGTTACTTTGCTATTTCAAGGTACCTTCAAGTACGACTTTTATAATTCCGAGTCGTACTTAACTTCCAAAAGTTATTCATATTAATCTTCAACTTGTTGTTTGCGATCCATCAATCTGTTCAAGTGACCTATTTATTAAGTGCTAACATAGCGTATTGTGCATATTACAGCTGATTGCATTGTTTTGCGACCGGCCGTGGCCTTGAATCGCTCCTCGCCCGGCAACCGGCTTATCTATCGCTTGCTTCCGTGTCTACGCGCTCGGCTCACCTTACTGCACTTTCATTGCGCTTCGTTAATAATTTAAGTACTGCATTTTATTTCTTAATTAAAAATCGTCATATAATTATTATCTGGTTTTACGCAGTAATTAATATATAACTATTGAGAAAATGGATCTTAAAACTTTAATCAAACAACGAGCATCTCATAAAACTAAAATAACTCTGTTCGAAAAATATTTAGATACTATTAGTAGTTGTCCGAAAATAAGTAGTCTGCAAATTAGCGAACTTAACATTCGATTATCAAAAATTGAAGAAATCTATTCAGATTATGACAACCTTCAAACTGAAATAGAACAAATTTCTGAACTTCCAGAGGATCAGTACCAGGATCGAGAGAGCTTTGAGATCAGGTATTTCGGTGTGGTGGCGCTCGCTCGGGAGTTGCTGGCGCGGAACGATTACCCTGCGCGCGCGGTATCGGAATCCAGGTCGGTCTCGGGCTCATGCGTGCACCCAGGTAGGCCTAACCTTAAGCTTCCCACCATACACTTACCTACATTTTCGGGTCAATATCAGAACTGGCTGGAATTTCACGATACTTTTACCTCACTTATTCACTCGGACGAGTCCATACCTAAAATAAACAAGTTCCATTACTTGCGCGCGGCGTTGAAGGATAGTGCTGCTTTGATTGTGCGATCGCTTGACTTTTCATCTGAAAATTATGATATTGCATGGGGTCTGCTCTGCGAGAGATTTAATAATAAAAGACTCCTCGTCAACAATCACTTACAATCTATTTTTAACATCGAAACTTTACTTAAAGAATCTTCACAAGCGTTGCGCAACATCATCGACACTGTCAACAGAAACCTGCGCGCTCTAAAGACACTCAATTTACCCACTGAACACTGGGATATTCTTATTATATACATAACATCAAACAAATTAGATTCAACAACTACTCGTGAATGGGAAACTCACCGTAATACATTAAAGGAGTTACCCACACTTGAAATATTCTTAAATTTCATAAAAAACCGTTCGGATCTCTTAGAGACCATGGAAGAAATTCACACTAAACGCAGGCATAGTGACGTTACACATAACCGACACAAGTCTTTAGTAGTCAGCTCACAATCTTATTCTCCTCTTACAGATAAACAGTTTGTTTGTCCATTGTGTAAAAATAATCATGCTATTTATCGTTGTATGAAGTTTAGAGCTTATTCATTAGATATCAAGATGCAAAAGGCTAAATCATTAAAATTATGCCTAAACTGCTTGCGTCAAGGACACAACGCAAATGCATGCAGAATTGGACCATGTCGATTATGCAATAAATTGCTGAATAGCTTACTTCATACTCACGAGGTCTCTGCTGACGCAGCTCCATCTGCGTCGCACAGCAGCGTTGCACTTTGCGCAGTGCCGCCCTTACCGTTGGAGTTGCCGTCGCAGGCGCCATCTGAAACAAAAACTACTTACGATAATATTTCACAGCATAGTGTTGTTTTATCAGCTGTTCACAGTAACTGCGTGCTTTTGTCCACAGCATTAATACAAATACAAGATAAAATGGGTCAAAAGCACACAGTTCGCGCTTTATTGGATAATGGAAGCACTTCAAGCTTTATTACAGAAAAATTACACGCAAAACTTAACTTACCTTCCGCTTCGACCTCGTCATTAGTCGAAGGGTTGAATGCCCAAACTTCTCACTTAACCAAGCAATGCGGTGTTACTTTATCGTCGCTCATAGATTCATACAAAATAAATACAAAATGCTTTGTTGTGCCACGGATTACGCAACCGTTACCTACAGTACGCATTAATTGTACGCTACTTAATATTCTACCTAACATAACACTAGCAGATCCTACCTTTAATGTACCATCTGAGGTAGATATGCTTCTCGGAGCGGACATTTTCTGGAGCGTGCTAGGTTCTCACAATATCTCGTTGGGTAAAAATATGCCCACCTTAAGTAAAACTAAATTTGGCTGGTTAATTTCCGGTCTTGTTCAGACAAACGCTTACCCAAATACAGTCCACTGCAACCACGCTATCATTACCCAAGATGATCAACTTCATGACCAATTAACACAATTTTTTGAACACGAAAATGTTCCTGATCATAGGCAAATATCATTGGAAGAACAACAATGTGAACAACACTTTATAGATACCACAATTCGTGATACTGACGGAAGATTCATTGTTAATATTCCATTAAAGGAGTCGCCTTCTAAACTGGGTGACTCATACGAGCGAGCTCTGGCTAGATTTGTATCGTTAGAGCGTAGATTTAGCAAAGACCCATTATTTAAAAAACAATATTGCGAATTTGTTCAAGAATATATTACCTTAGGGCACATGGTACCTAACACAAATCCCAAAGGTGATACACACAATTATGTACTACCCCATCACGGTGTTGTTCGTGAGACAAGCTTGTCGACAAAATTGAGAGTCGTGTTCGATGCTTCGGCAGTCACGACGACAGGCCTTTCTTTCAACAACATTCAAATGGTCGGTCCAACCGTACAGGATGACCTCATTAGTATTCTTATTAGACTACGACAGCATAAGTTCGTAGCAACAGCGGATGTTGAAAAAATGTATCGCATGATAAATGTGAATCAAGACCAACATCAATGGCAACAAATACTTTGGCGTTTCGAACCTTATGAAAGCCTTAAGCTTTATAAGCTAAAAACAGTAACGTACGGTACTGCATCAGCCCCTTACCTTGCTACTAGGTGCCTTAAACAATTAGGCATAGAAAGCCCTGATAAAACAATCTCAGAGATCATTCAACACGATTTCTATGTCGATGACCTCATAACAGGGGCATCGTCTGAAGAAGAATTAATAAAAATTTGCCAAGGCGTTACAGAGCAACTTAAGAGTGGTCAATTTCATTTACGAAAGTGGCACTCAAATCACCCACATATAGTCAGCAAAATTGTAAACGAAGACAGTAGTGACGGACTACTAAACCTCAGTAACAATGAGTATTCAAAAACGTTAGGCTTACTTTGGGCTTGCAAAGAAGATAAGTTACTATATTCGGTTAGTATTCAAGAAAGTAATCACATTACTAAACGTCATATCCTCTCGACAATGTCGCAGATTTTTGACCCGTTAGGATTAATTAACCCATGTGTACTTACAGCGAAAATTATCTTACAAAGGTTATGGTCTTTAAAAATTTCATGGGATGAGGCCGTCCCCTTGGATATTCACCAGGCTTGGAGTAAATTTGTCAACTCATTGCAATGCATAAATACTATTAAGATTCCTAGATGCGTAGTTTGCGACTCTCCTAAAAGCATTGAAATACATGCCTTTAGTGACGCGTCCATACTCGCATTTTCGGCATGTGTGTTCCTCAAGTCTGTGTCGAATGATGATGATGTTTCAGTTCACCTAGTGATGGCAAAGAGTCGTGTTGCTCCGTTAAAACAAACGACAATCCCGCGACTAGAACTGAGTGGAGCACTCCTCGCTGCTAAGCTTGTGGAGAAAGTGAAGGCATCCTTTAGATTGCATATCACTAGTTCTACATATTGGTGCGATTCTACAATCGTCCTTGGCTGGATAAAGTCACTTAAACAACATTTACTTAAGCCCTACGTTTTCAACAGAATTCAAGAAATTCTAGAAAGATCTGAGCCAGCTGAATGGCACTACGTGCCCACCAATTTAAATCCAGCCGACATCGGCTCGCGCAGTGCAAGCTCTGCGCAATTGGAGAAATGTTCCTTATGGTGGACAGGACCACCATTTCTGCTACAGGATGAACAAGCATGGCCCAGGCAACCAAAACATATGAAAGAATTAGATTTGCCAGAATTTAAAGTACAATGTAATCTAAATACAGACTTAACTGATCATTGTTCTTACATTTCAGACTTCATAAAGCGATTTTCTGACTTGAATAAGTTACAACGTGTTTTAGGTTACGTCCAACGCTTTTTGCACAACTATTTCTATCCAGATAACACGCGCACTGGATATTTAAGCATTCAAGAATTGAATTCGTCACTAAATGCATTATGTAGATTCGCTCAGCGCGAAACACTCTTAAAAGAATATACAACTTTAAAATCAAATAAAACTTTACCTATTAAAAATCAACTTAATAAATTGCATCCATTCTTTAACACAGCGGATGCTCTTCTGAGAGTAGGCGGCAGACTTTCAAACTCCTTTTACGATTTTGACACAAAACACCCAGTTCTGCTCCACTCATCACACCATGTCGCTACACTCCTATACAGATATTATCATATTATACTCATGCATGCTGGACCACAATTATTACTCGCCACATCACGTCATAAGTTTTGGGTTATCGGTGGTAGAAACCTAGCAAGGCGAACGGTTCATAAATGCATCAAATGTTGCCGTTTTTCGGGAAAGACTAGACAACCAATTATGGGCGATCTCCCCGAACAACGTCTTCATGCCGATTTTCCTTTCTCAAATACCGCCGTTGATTACGCCGGTCCAGTGATGATATTGAACCGAAAAGGTAGAGGTAGTAGGTTAATGAAATCCTACCTGTGTATCTTTGTTTGTATGGCCATTAAAGCTGTACACATAGAGCTTGTGACCGATCTGAGCAGCGACACTTTTTTTGCCGCATTACATAGATTCATATCCCGCAGGGGAAAGCCCGCCAACATCTTCTCAGATAACGGACGATGTTTCGTAGGCGCGTGCAATGAATTATCAAACTTTCTTAAACAAAACTCATGTACGATTAGTGAACAAGCTTCAAAAATATCAATAAACTTTAATTTTTCTCCCGCATACAGTCCTCATTTTAATGGTTTGGCTGAGAGTGCAGTAAAGTCAGTAAAGCATCATTTGAAGCGGGCAGTAGTTTCTGCCAATTTAACTTACGAAGAACTTAATACGGTCCTCACACAGATTGAGGCCATCCTAAACTCGAGACCTCTTACCCCCCTATCTTCTGATCCTTTGGATCTCGCAGCCCTTACTCCATCGCACTTTCTAATTGGACGGTCAGTAGCGATACTACCATCGCATCAGGTCGAAGAAGTAGTTGCTCCGCACACACTCTCACGATACATGAGGACGCAGCAAGTTAAAACCCACTTCTGGAACAGATTTCACAAGGAGTACATTTCAGAACTTCAAAGGCGACAGAAATGGAACAAAGATGGAGGACAACTGCATTTGGGCGAAATGGTGCTCGTGAAAGACGACCGACTGCCGCCCAACCAATGGCTGCTGGGGCGTGTGACGTGCCTCTTCCCCGGCTCCGACGGCGTGGCCCGCGTTGCTGACATACTCACCACGTCAGGAACTCTACGACGTGCCTATAATCGGTTATGCCCGCTGCCAGTGGAAGACCAGAACACCATTCCTGGGGGGCCAGCATGTTAACGCGCAGCATATGTGTGCTGCACGCACACACACGCACATACGGCGTAGCATAGAGGACAGCGCCACCCCACCCTCACATTCACCTTAGCACTTGCATTAAGCACCCGCACATTATTATATATGTACCCATACATGTAAAAGTTCATTAAAACTATATTTTCAAACAATTTGGACTTCTACATTACTTCAAAACCTTCACCGTTCGTCATACAAGCGCTCCTGTTCTTCACTATTAATAATGTAAGAAATAACTCTGTTCACTACACCATAAATTATAACTGTAATGATAGTCAAGCGATTTGACTGACTCAATGTCGTAGTTGTACAGGTTTCGGGTTTGAATCCCGCTAGAGGCAAACTTTGTGCGATGGCACGAATGTTTGTACCCGAATCACAGTTGTTTAGTATTTACATATCTATATAAGTATTTATTCGTATAGTTCTGCAGTACCCATAGTACAGGGAATCCTAATTCGGAACTAAATCAATGTTTGTTAGTGTCCAAGATATTATTATTATCAAGTACCACATCAACCAAAATATTTGGTTTCTACCGAGTTTCAGGCAGTGGAACAGTATAACTTAATTCCAATTTCAGTCTTAGTCTCAACCTTTACCAGTGGGACATTTCTCAAACCTCTCATATCCAAGTTATACTGACACCAGACATATTCCCGAGTTAGCATATGGAAGCAGTTAGTTCCAATTGAACGATCAGCCACAAGTGGACAATTGCTAATCCCGACCAGACACTATAAATAAGATGGGCTGATGACGCCAAGAGTGCGATAAATGTTAGGGGAAGTTTAAAATAAACATGTTAAGCTAAACTACAATAAATCTATTGATACAACACTTTTAACAACTAGCTTGTCTATCGGTTACATATTAACATTTTCCGGAAATTAAAGTACGAGTATCCTACACACAGTAGGCCGAAATATAGGTCATCGGCACACCAATGTTTACCCAAACCCGTCTTGTTATTAGACAGGTAAATGCTTGTTCAGCTTCTATAGCAGCACCACCTGCAGCATCTTTGCATAATTCGTTGGCTTGTAATGACATCATTGCTTAATCCTTTTCAGTTTCTGATAAAATAAAGATCAGCTTAAATATCGAATGTGCTTTGCATATTGTAGTAACCATTATGTGTTGATAGGTATTTATCTCACATTCGTGACGAATAAGTTTGTAAAGAAAGGTTAACTGATGCGCCGTACTTATTCCGTTACTTGCCGTTAACGGCAGTCGAACGCTACTACTGTTGCTAATCGGCTGGTAATGGATTCCTTCCCATTATCAACAAAAACTATGATAACATACCTAGGTCTTATTTTAGTCTTCTAAGCCCAAACCGTTTAATTTAAACTGGTTTAGAACCTGGTTTCTTTCAGCTCGAGCCTTTTTGGCAATTGTTGTTTCTGTTGATAGATTGTAGTCATTATCACACTGATTATCAAAAACAATGTTAAAACGACCACTCTTTTATATTTGCTGTCCTGCTTTCTTTTCTTCTTCGGTATTAATTCTGAGGTATTCATTGATACCTAGTACAAGCTTATTCGAGTTCGGTATCAGTCTTGTGCAAATACTATTGTCTACGATATCGAACTCATGTAAGCATTTTCTTATATTAAAAATCTAACTTGAGCGCAGACTATTAAAGTTTACGTAGTATACTCGGTTTGTATTAAAAATAAAGTCACGATTAGCTTAGTACAACATTCCGACACGCAAGGAACAAAATTGTAATTCAACGTCCTATTGGCTCTATTAAGATATTAACGTAATAGTAATAGTAATAGTAATTTATTTGCAAGAAAAAGGGTTAGTTTACAGATGTCATGTTATTTTCTTAATCACTAGTTCGGCCTTCTTCAGGTGTTTACAAACGGCATGCAAATATTGTTGTTGAATTATATAATAAGTAGGTACAAATCATTCAGCACAATAGCATTTTTTAAATATTTGCATTAACATTCATGTCAAAGTATAATTATCTGTTTTGTGGTTCATAAAGTCTCCTACACTATAAAAACAAAGATCAAGGAGCCACTTTCTTAAGCAAGTTTTGAATTTGTTGCCTACCAGGGGTTTTATATTGCCTGGTAAATGGTTGAATATCGTAATACACATGTTGTAAGCATTTCTTTTATAAATGCCGGTACGACAGAGAGGTTTATGAAGGAGATCTTTGTACTGCGCTCTTGGGTTACCAGCAAAAACATCCGATCGCTTCCTAAAATAACTTGGATAAGTTTTTACAAAAACACAAATCTTTAAAATATACATACATGCTAATGGTAAAATATTTAAATCTTTAAAAATTGGTTTACAGCTACTAAGAAACCAAGCATTTGTAATTGCTCTAACACATTTCTTTTGAATTTTGAAAACTCGTTCAACATCAACAGAGTTTCCCCACAAGATGAGGCCGTAATTGAGAATGGATGACACATGTCCGTGGTAGGCAATAAGTGCGGCTTCAGTAGAAACTGTCCTTTTCAGTTTCCTCAGCGCAAAAACAAAACGATCTAATCTTAGGCATATTAATAACAGAGTAACATTTCAATAAACATCAGTTTGCTATAACCAATTACTTTGTACCTTCGGCTTAAAGTTCACTACACACCATGCAACAATGAAGTAATCCCAATAACCTATGCGGACGGAATGCAGGCCAGCGTGTGCGCAGCCATTAACATTTGTGACACGCACAACGCGGTGACGTCACATGTCATAAATATCTAGAGCGAGTTACGACGGGATTTGCATGATGGCTAGGCTTCGAAGCAATTAAGTCTAATGCTAATTATACAGGCCTAGATTTTCTAGAGTGTGCAGGTATTTTCTAGGCAATTACGAACCGGCGTAAATCATATCGTTTGGTTCTAGTAAAATGAGGCGTTTATGAACAGAAAAAAATGATGTTTTGTAATATTATGCACAACGTCATGCTAGATTTAATGTTAGTACTAGTAGTATTATATTACTACCGAGCTAGAAAACAATGATTCTAAGAGATTACCTAGCTTTTTAAAATACTCCACTCCTCTGCTGCACTGGGAGTGAAGAAATAGCATAGCATGCATGCAGATGCTTATCATCCTGGCATGTCGTAAAAGGCGACTAAGGGACGGGTCCTCTCCAACATGGTGGACTTTCTGTATGGGCGATGGGCTGATCACCTGTCACCATACGGTTCATCATACCATCTTAGGACTTATTAATCGAACGTGGCCACAAGTAGTCTTGTGGCTCTGCGTAGGCAGAGCCACAAGACTACTTGTGGGATTTCGGGCCCCATTAGGGATTTCGGGCATGATGCTATGTATGTATGTTTTTAAAATAACATGTAGGGTACGCATAAGTTCACGCCAGTTTTCCATTAGAGTACGCAGAGACTCCAACCGCACTTCCATCTTGCCTCGTTTCAAAATAAAATTTAAAAGTTCTTAAAATGCTTATTTGAACATTAACAACCTAGGGTGTAATCAGGGGCGCAGCTAGGTTATCAAACTTCTAGGTGCAAAAAAAAAACAACCTATTTTATTAACATTCCGAGGGTGGGAGAATATTTAGCTAGTTCAACAGGAGGTTTGCTGGTCAAGCTCTTCGGTAGCTACGCCATTGGGTGTAATTCTCTATCATGCACATTTTGCAATTTGGTATGGAGGTAGTTTGAGCCCTAGGTCATCAGGCTAAGTTTTTAAGACAACCAACCCCTAAAAGTGTGATATAGGGGTTGGAAGATTAATTAACGGCAAATTTGCGCATGCTCGATGTGACCGTGAGGAATTTGAAGGAGAAAATTCTAAATTCTAAAGTCAGTCATTTTTTAAAGATACATTTTTACGAGATGTGGTTGCGGCTAAAACAATTGATTGATTCAATGGTTTTATAGTTATAGTTCACGCGGGCTGGGTTTCAGCAACTAGACGTATTAATCGCGCCTATTTTGCGTGGTATGGGTTGGCATAACTACTCATGCCAGCTCAGCTCCTGCAGGAAGCCTAGCAGACCCTTAATGTTGCCGACGACTTACAGAAGCGACCTCGGGTTCCCGAGGTGTGTTGCCTGGTAGTTGGCCACTCCGGGACATTCCAGGAGGACGTGGGTGGCTGTCCCTTCTGCCTCCATGCAGGCGCTGCACAAAGGGCTGTCTGTAACATCTAGATTATATAGTCCTCCTATCATTCAATGGTTATATATTATATCGTCACCATCGCCGCGCTGTGCACGTAGAGAATCACCTCACTAATATAAACAGCCTCTCCAATAGGTGAACAATAAATCTTAAGTTATAGCAACACTGTCAACTGCCAGTAGCCACTTTCTCGGGTCGATACCATCTCGCCATTGTAATTGTATGGGAAACTGGTCCATAACGCTTCCGACATTAGTGTGAAAAACAATGCAATATGTTGCAACTAGTACGAAGGAAGAGTGAATTTGAATAGTACTTTCGTTTTTTTTGTTTAAGCTATTTAAGAGATTTTGTTTTGTTTGAATGATCTTATCATCATCATAGATTTTCGGTCTCCTATCACACAGAGAGGGACTGAGCAGTAGTCTCCACGTGGGCCCAGTGCGGATTAGGGACTTTACACACATCTTTCACTTCTCAGATGTATGCAGGTCTCAAAACTTTTAGCCGTATTTGATAGTCTGCGATCAAAATTAACATACCTGTATCGATTTAATTATTTATTTGTTAAATTGTAATTAATGCTTTAAGCGCCAAAAAAAGCCGGCTTGATTTCGGTATCAGTCTTGAGTACACAGTTAACACTATTGTTACGAACATTAGCTTTATCGACATTTTTATGGATCATATGTATAACAATACAAATCCTACTTTTTAGGGTTTCGTACCTCAAAAGGAAAAAGGAACCCTTATAGGATCACTCGGTTGTCCGTCTGTCTGTTTTTCTGTCTGTCTGTCAAGACCTTTTTCTCAGGAACGCGTGGAGGTACCAAGTTGAAATTAATATCAAATACTCAGGTCTGCAATCTCTTGAAGTTATGAAAAAATCAACTTTCTTAGTCACCGCAATCAAAAGATATGGCCGTTTATGTCTCATATTTTGATATTTTCAAGGGAATCCAAAGGGAATCAAAACCTATAGGGTACTTCCCATTAACCTAGAATCATGAAATTTGGCAAGAAGCACTGTCTTACAGCACAAGTAAAGGAAAAAGTCCGAAAACCGTGAATTTGTAATTACATCACATAAAAAAAAAGTTAAACAGAATAACCTTTGCCAAGTCGTATCACACTCTACGATTGAACGGAGATAGGAGCTTGCGAAAGTAATTTTTTGTCATATTTCATAGGTAGGTTGTAAATGGTTACCCCGTTGTTAAAAGCTATTTCTTTTTTCTTTTTTAGGTTTCTGTACTTACACGGCACTGTTCTTTTTCATACGTAATTGCGGAACCCTCGGCGTGCGAGTCAGGCTCGCACTTGAACGGTTTTTTTCTTGTACCTCATATTCGGTTATTTTGACGCCTGACAAGCTCAACCAATTTTATTTATTTATTGAAGCTTTATTGCACAAAGTACAAATGGTGGACTTAATGCCCAAAGCCATTCTCTACCAGTCCATTCAACAGGCCAAGCAGAGAAAAATATCAAAAGGTGCATTGAGAAAGGAAAGCGTAGAAATTATGAGGAAAAAATATCATAATAAATATATACATACATACTTACATATATATGCTTATAGGATATACCTATAATACACAAAACAAATACAAGTTCAATGATGGATCTTACTACTACCTACTTTTCATCTTGATTTAGAAAATGGTTGCGAAGCATTCGCTTGAAAGCAAACTTGCTTGGGGCTTTTCTTATGCAGAAAGGGTGCACATTCCGGAAACGAATGGCTGAAGGGCGAAAGAATTTGACATGAAACCGGAGTGGTGCGAAGGAATCGTGAGTTTGAGGGAACGAGATGCGTGCAGGCTAAAACCGGGACGGGGAATATCAAAACTGAATTTACCTTTGAGATAGCCTGAAGCAGAAGGCTCGAACAGGATAGAAAAAATAGTACATATAATTCTGAGAGACCTGCATTGACGGATAGGAAGCCAGTTCAGCTGACGGCTAAAGGAAGATAACAAAAAACAAAGGCCAAAATAAATAAAGCGTATGACATTGGTGAAGGATCGGACGGTCCAGCGTATTGTGGGAATCCTGGCGAATGTTGCTCATAAATAATCGTTATTATTATTAAGTAAAAGTTTATTTATACTTTTATGAATACTATGTTTAAAATATAATATCTGCCTAAAAAACAACTCTGAAAACCAAATGCGAAAGAAAGCGAGACTTGGCAGCACGTTTTCAAACTTAAAAATTTCTTTTGTTTTAAATGAGTGCAGTAGGTACTCATACGAGTACGTTCCCTTTTGTTTCTAATGAAGCTGCTGACGATGATTTATCGGAAAGATGACAAGTCCGCTACAGTCGGGAACGCGGGTACTCTGTCATCACCAGATTCATTAGTGTGACAGTTGCATTGCAGTTTGTCGTGTAATATCTTATTTGAAACGCATTTATAACGTCTCAATTCATTCACTCAATTTCGTGAAATGAAAGTAGTCCATATTCATTTCTCAGCAAGACGAAACTGACTACCTCCAACTGGGTTTCGATTCTCTGTCGTGCTCGTCGCTGCGTCAGCGACGAGGGTCACATTTAATCTAGACCTATAGTTAATTTTTAATTCCGTAAACCAATCTGGAAGTTGCTGACTACTTAAAACACTTGCATTTGTTAGAATTCCAGCTTTAATAAACCTTAATTCGTTTTTTTTTTTTAATTCTTTAAGATGACTGAGATAGAACTGTAGGACGTTGTTTCACAAGAAATAGCTGTCTGTAAACTGTCTATGTAGTTCCCGGGATTATAAATAGTACTATAATAACTTTATACTTACAATCTTAGTTATAAGTGTCACTCTTCGCTGACGCAGCGCTGTGCAAATTGCAGAAGCAGGTTCTGCGAAAGGATTTTTCATTATGTACTTGTTATTAAAACTCGGTCTCTGTTGAATTTTCACAGTAAAGAAAGTTCGCCGATATTGTTTGAAATAGTTATCAAAAACTTCTTTCAGCACCCATGTACCAGGGTCCCTGATTTAAATTGACTTGAGAGTCCAATGGCCGAATTCAGAAATGCCACTTAAGCATTTGACTACATATTAAGTATAGTTAAATGTCCCTCAACTAGTTGTCAACCCATACCGAACCGTCACTGAAAAGTCACTTTAATTAAAGCTCCATTTGAGTGGCCTTTCTAAATTCGGCCACAAGGCTTTAAAGTGGACCAAGTTAAAAACCATGTTAGATTCTAGATACAGAGCTGCAGGCCTCAAAATTTTTCCAGGTACGCCTTTTTGCTCCGCAAATAAGTACCTCATTAGGATTTGGGTGATAGTGTCTGAAATGTGAATAAATAATCTTGTATTCACAGTAAACTAGAATTTTGGCGCGACATGTACCAAATATGTGGCAAACAATTTACATCTTTCTGCGCAAGGGCAGTATTTCAGTCGACATTCGCTTATATTCTATAATGAGCAAGGTGAGTGATGACGTCAACACATAGCTCAGATAAGGGGTTATTGCTTGGAGGAATACCAATGCTGTGTGTCGCTAAATTTCCGAGAAACCTATTACAGCACAACTAATTTACATAATGTACTCGTATTTAGATTACTGTCTTAACTACTGCCAGGCCACTTTCAGCGTACAGGCGACGATGCCACGGGCCCCAGTTCATTAAAATGACACCCTTTTTAGGTTAGTGTTAGTCCTGGGGTCGTATTATGAGCTCTTAATTCCTGACAGTTTCCGGCGTATACTGAGCTGCCTGGAAATTCGTATTATGAGCGTGCTAAAGAGGCAGGCTTTCTGGAATGAAGAGCTCATAATACGACCCCTGCTCCAATTATCACGGTCTATCCAGTTATTTCTAAATGCAAAGTTTGGGGCCACTACCTGACATTGAACAGAGTCGTCCGTGAGAAGGTTTTACGTTCTACTGCACTTCGGTGATTCAAACTTATTACTTCCTGCGTCATTTTACTAACGGTAACAGTTCCACAGTAAGCTCTAAGTTAATCAACAGGCGCGTTCATTACGTGCATCGCAAACATCAGAGTGGCATCAATTAAGCTGCAGACACACTTGTAGACAAATAGGTGAGTAGCTTGCAGACGAGTTACTTGAATGCTTGTGGGCAATAATATGCATTGGCAGCCATGGACAAGCTTCTTTAGAGCGAGCGAGCTGAGAAGGCTTATATCGCAGTTCTTAATAAATCGCTCTGTTAGAAATGCCGGAGCGCGTGCAGTTCGGACTAACGAACGCCGCGCGGTGCATGCCATACTATTTCGCCAGCATATTACATCGCATGCCACTGCCACATAACAACTCAAAAAAAGCTAGCTGGCCAGCATACTAGCTATATCTATACAGCCATAACTCATTGGCTCCATTAGCAAAAATTCCTAAAGCAATTCCTTCCGGCCAAGTTACCAAACCGCCACTACGAGTTGATTTGAGTGCCAAACAGCAAAAATGATAACAGCAGACATATATCTACAATAAAGGTTCATCATAGGTTGTTCTACCATGGATAAAAGGTTAGACTTTACTAGAAATTAGGCTCCTAGCGTATAACCTATATACTTAATATACTCAGGTGTTTGCACGCTGAAGACAGTTACTGGCATGACTTGAACAGCGACTAGCACGTGTATCAACATCTTAAAACATCTCATGCAATGATGCGAGGCGAGCAAACATTGCTCCACGGAGATAACAAGCACGGTTGCGATGTGAGACAAAGAGGAAATCGACCCGGTTTTCATACGGCATCATTAGTACCGTTACTGCCCATATGACTGTGGGAACTCGGTGAACTATGATGAGGGGTATAATGACTAGGCTAAGTACTGAGGAAGATAAGCACGGGTACATTACCAAAGAAAATCTTTAATGCCTTAGCACAGTGTCAAATGGTTGCGTTTCTATGTCAGTACTTCAGTAGTCATCACTACTTACACACAGAACTCAAACTAAAGTTGCATTTGCAGTGCATCCTAAAGCATTGTAATGCGACTTTAAAGAAATCCTGCGCCTCTATTCGGGAATAAGTGATTCTGTAGCGAGTCGTGAGCGAGATTTCTCATCCCACTCTTCCGCACGACGCGTAATGCGAAAGAGTGGGATGAAAAATCTCGCTCACGACTCGCTACAGAATCACTTAGCGGTCCTGAATAGAGGCGCTGTTTTTTTTATCGAATATGCCCATTATTACCTTACTGCGCGACGCAAAAGAGGGTAATGTGTTTATCAGCCTATGTATGTTTATGTGTGTATGTATGTATGTATGTATGTTTGTTCCTTTGTGGCGCTCTAGAGACAAAATGCGAGGGCCAATTTTGATGATTTTTACGTCAATTGATTTGTCTAAATCTTGCGAGTGTCACTAAAGACATGACAGTAGTCAACATTCAATCAGGTGACAATCAGACGCTATATTGTAAAAAAGAACAAAATGAAAATCGACGAACTATAATAAGTGGGGTATCATTGAATAGGTATTGGAAAATCATTTTCCATTTCGAATGACCATTTAGGATCTTAAACGATTTAAAGTTGGTTAGCAACCATACACACTTAAATTTTCAATAATTACGAGTATAATAAAGGTGTGTTAAAGTGCTTATATAATGGCATAATAGGTCTCACTAAAATGAAAAATAAAGCATAACACAACTTAAAAAGATGAAAATGTCAGATGATGAAAATGCCTGGCAGAATCAATGTCTTGTTTATTTCTTTTTGAGGTAATGCAGTTGGGTTTTTTGTTTCTTTTAATTAATATTTTTTTACAAGGTATTTTTTAACTTGCTTTTTTCGCATGTCTGTCTCTCTGTCTTTTCGTTTCAAATCTTGGAAGTCAATTTTCTTGCTGGCATCTAAGTCAGCTGAAATTTTGCATACTTATGTAATTTCGGTGATAATGACATGGGACCGTGGAGCTGGTGGCTGGAGATATATTGCTTAGTGTGTAGCGGTTTGCCCGCAACTGCATGCAACATATGTATATGTTATTTGCAAGTTTTCTTTATGAATTCTGATGAGCTATTATGTTAATAAGCCAGTAAATCTGCCAGATTCTTTTGCATCCGCACAATTATTAAATTATGATTCTATTGTTTTATGAGTTCCTGGTAATCAGAGTTCCGATCTATGAAGCATGTATTAAATTGCGGTTCGTTTTCCTGGTGTTATACTTTTTCTAGAATGTAGAATAAAGCAATGGATAAAAGTTGTGTAGGTACATGATTATTTTCATTAATCAGCGAGTTGGTTCTAGTTATTCTATTATCAATGGTTTTTTTACAAGCTTACCTCGGAACACGATAAATTTTGCGTCTCTAATGAAAAGAGCCTAAGCGGAGCATTGGGTCAATATATGATAATTATTAAATGAAAAAGCATTCTAGACTAGATATACATAATGAGACTTAAGAGGCCTATTAAATACAAATATTAGCTGGCAAAGTCGCGCTTTTCTCTTTTTCTCGTATATTTAAGATAAATTGAGTGAAATTCTCAAATTTAATCTGTTAACATGTGTGTACATGTTGTAATACGCTTTTAATGGATAGGTAGTTAAATTGCCAGAAGGTTTTGCATTAATAACTTCAGAGTTAACTTTATCAAACAAAGTTTTAGCATTTTTATTATCATTATTTATCCAAATTACGAAACCAAATGTTGTAACGGAATTTATTAAATTAATGCGTTATCAGGCTGGTGTTGAGCCACAGTGTTTAATGAGTGAGATAAGAGCGAGCAATGCGAACATATATGTACCCTTTTTATTATATATTTCGCAAGTCCTTGCAATGTAGGGCCGGGACGAGACGAAACGTATAGTAATATTATTGCGCATGAATGAGGCTCCGAGGCGTCTATTTATGACGTTTTTAGCATAAAATCCTTTTTTAATAAGTCTAACATGACGTACCAACATAGTATCTGCACTCGTTCCACACAAGACCTAAGGTTAACTTGGCGTAGCGTGTTTGAGCATTACAATATGTTTCGCATAATGTTTTACCTATATGAATTAGGTACAAGCGTAGGCTTGCGACGTAACTTTGGGTCGGACTCATGTTCAGATTATGGGGCTAATTGAACCGGTGTCACCTAAATTAAAAATTGGCGAACACACTTTCGTATTGGCCCCAATGAACCATTAAAGTGTTCCTTTTTCAACATTTCCATACATAATCTGCACTACGTAACATGTTAATCGTACGACGACGACACTGTCGCGCCATTTACTTGGCATTGCGTCTTTCGCAATTACAGTTGCTTCGCATAATATTCATTTGACATAAAACGCTTTGTTTCTCCCATTTTCTTTTAACGTTGTAAATATAATTTTCTTATGATAACAAAAAATATTAATAAATGGAATATCTGAAATCAAGCGGTAGTTACTAGAGCGTGGCTGATCATAATCAAATATTATTTTAAGGCTTTTACTTCTGTATTGAAGGATAGAGGATGCATTAGAAGTATTAATTATTTATTTGCTGGTTAGTAATAGTATAGTTGTACGCCTCGTGGACACGTTATTGATGTTAATTGGTAGTCTAATTAAATATTATTATGTACGATCTACATTATCCATCTACTTGGTGGCGTCTTATCCAAATGCAACGGTCCAAGGTTTCCCAAATAAAAGCACAACATTTGATATAAACAAATTAATTGACTTGAACCCAAAACACGAATTACATCGCTCTCAACAGCCCGAACTAGGATGACCTGTATATACACAAACGACGAGACCCCAAATCGCATACTTGTATTTCATCATACGTTTCTGCCTCCGGCGGGAAGCGATCCCCCGACCTCTAGCTTCGTAGTCCAACAGTGGAATCACTACGCCAACTGGTAGGTCAAACTGTTTTGTGTTCCACCCTAAAGTATTATGGCAAATAGCTGCGACTTGGGCTATTTCCAAAAAGATGACCTATGTTATCACTACTGGTATCAAAAAGTTTAAAGTGTAATTTTCGGGATAGCCCGAATTGCAACAAGAAATTGCCAAAAAAATGCTCGTTTACGAGAACCTTGAGGGGTGGAAGGGGGGTTCAAAGTTTGTATGTGAAATAACGCTTGCGCAATTGTGGCGGGTGGGCTATTTAATAATATTCACTTATTATGCCATAATATGATCCGTAAAATTTTCAAGCTCTTACCAGTCCTAACGAATTTGTATGCTGTTCAGTGCAGTTGTATGCTGAATCAATTTGGCGACGCATTTTTGACTGTAAGTGTATTTATGTTCGTGTACTGTTGCATATGTAAAATACGACAGAAACACGCACACATTTATACTTTTCTATACCAACACACACATATGCGCAAGCTTACCCAAAGTGATTCAGCTATATAGGTACATATAAGTACAACAACAAAGACTCGGTCCGAACCTGCGCCCGCGTCGTTACGGTTTCTAATTTTGCCTTAACTTGTGAATCAGCGTTTCTCTGTAATCTTTCTAATGGACGAAAGTTGAACAATGTAATTATAATTAATATTCGTTGCATGTGTGGCTTATGTTGGAATTACAATGTTTGATATATTTTTATAGCTAATTGTGTTTTGACTGTTCATAAATACAATTTATATACACACATAACGGGCAGAAATGGGCATTATTCGAATATGTATTTCCCTTATTAATTATCGAATAAAGAATAATTCATGATCTTATTATTCGCGAATAAATAATTCAACCGCTTTTTCAAATGACAAATTATTTATT
This sequence comes from Tortricodes alternella, assembly GCA_947859335.1. Classification (NCBI taxonomy): domain Eukaryota; kingdom Metazoa; phylum Arthropoda; class Insecta; order Lepidoptera; family Tortricidae; genus Tortricodes; species Tortricodes alternella. The sequence continues at coordinate 18,627,794 of OX401968.1, read as the reverse complement.
CGTCATTTTATTCGAATAAATCAACTTATATTTTTTATTCGAATTTTATTAGAAGGATACTTTATATACGACGATAAGTAGGTAAGCTTAGTCCTTTAATACAAAAAAAACTGTCTTTCAGTTATTTGTAAATATTATTATTCGAGAAAAGTTAATTATTTAACCAAATAAATATACGTGCTAATTCATTCGACGAATAACTTATTCGCGAATAAATCATTCGCAAATAAACTCTCCCACGAATAAATTATTTGCCATTTATGTGAATAAGAATAATCATTCGATATTTTTATTCGTCATTCACGAATAATTTTGTTATTCATATTCGTTATTCGTCATTCGAATAAATTTTGTCCATTTCTGATAACGAGTTCCATCAGGCACGCACGAACTCGGCAAAAATTATTTTTTTCATCACACTTGCTCGGAAAGGGTGTTTTTATACGCAGGCGTATAGAGCAGCTATAGCCGATTTAGCTCCTCTACGGGCCCCGCCGTCAGCGGGAGTTATAGATTTTGTATGGTTTCGAAGTCCCGCGGGCAGTTAAGTGTGCCAGGTCGGCGGAGCTGCTCGGGAGCCGCAGCCGGCGGCGCGCGCGACCGCAAGCCGGCGGAGCTGCCCCGCGCTGATCGCAACGTACACTCAGTTTATGAACACCCACCTGATGGTAATTCACGATGTAAAATGGGAATAAAATTAATATATATACTTTTTTTTGTCTAATTTTTATTTTATTTCCTCGCAAATGTGATGAAAAACATTGTGTGTATCACGGGCAGTAAGAGGATAACAAACTCGAGTCATAAAAGCCCTCACCTATCGGCGTCGGGCTTCTAACAGACTCTCGTTAGTTATCCCCTTCTTACGGCCCTAGATGTACAATGTACTATTCAGCCACTATTTCACCCTTTAGCCTTTGTCTGTCTCCAGAGCTCAAACTGTCTTCATACCAAATATTATCAAAATCGGTCTAGAGGTTAAGCCAGGAAAGCGTAACAGACAGACAAACGGACAGACAGTTACTCTCGTAATTATATTATTAGGGATAGTGATGCAATCTGTCAGATTAAACTTTGAATAACCAAAATAGTTCTTTGGATGACCAATGACAGAAGGACATTAAGGTCATTCAACTGTCCTTTTTGCAATGTTCTTTAAAAAGACATTGTGGTTTATCATGAGGACGGTAATTTGATTCTGATACCGCAATTGCTAGCAATCTCGGTCCTTCGGTGTACCGCTACCGTACCGTAATTGTACGACCAGACAGACGTTCCGATTTGTGCAAAAAGGTAAGAAAAATATATTTTGCTGCTATCTTACATCTGTATAATAATAAACTACGAAGAAGATTTTAAGGCGTGGATTTTTTTAAACTAGGACATTTACTATTGATTTGAAATGCACATCCAATGAGAATTTTCATGTCATTTTCTTACCGTGTAGGGGGTGACGACGAATTAGGAACCATTTTAGTTACTTAAATAACCAAACGAATAGATAAATTTTAAATTTTCACACAGTGCGCAACTTTCGCATCTTTATGACTTTTTAGACTTCTTTTGAAATTGACCTACTGGAAGGAATAATAGAGCTATACCGCGATTACCTTAATATCTATTTTTAGATCTCATTTGCATTTGAAGTCTGCCGATATTGTGTAACCCTTATTTTTTCAAGTTTGAGTGGATTCAAATTGTATTCTTGTAGGACGGACTTTACAAGTGTATTATTTACATGATCGTAGAATTTGACAGACACATGACACATTTGATTTGTTACAACAGGTGACTGGGAATGTGTTGTTCATTGACATATTCATTTACATATTTTTTTTGTTATATTTTAATATGTACGTTAGTTAGTCCGTAGGATTACAATCTATGGGCCACTGCCTGAAATAAATGGAATTCATTATTCATAGAACTTAACCAAAAGGTGGCAAGAAGAAAAGGAAATGAGAGCAAATAATCTTTGCGAAGCTGTCTTGAAAGAGAAAACCATTCTTTCATGAAATAATTAACATTTCGAGGAAAAGCGCTGTTTTCATAAGATAAATTTATGGAGATTTTGATAAGGCGCCCGCGTTTCTTCTACGACGTATGTCACGATTAACGCGCAATAAAGCTGCCTGTACACTCCTATCCGTCACTGTTATCAGATAACTCAAGTATGTAGGCAAGTATGTGTCCACATACCCTCGTTTTGAGTTCATTCTGCCCTCTCCTATTTACTGGACTACTTAGAGTAGGACGCACTGAGAAAACGATTACACTTTGCAAATGCTTTCTATTCCTACCCATTTGAATCAGTCTGAGCCCTGTTTATTACACCGTATATTTTAATTTAGCTTTTAGACTTATTCGTAAGAATAAATTAGAGACTTTCTCCTCTGCTGCACTGGGAGTGAAGAAATATCATAGAATTCGTGCAGATGCTTATCATCCTGGCATGTCGGAAAAGTCGACTAAGGGACGGGTCCTCCACCAACATGGTGGACTATCTGTATGGGCGATGGGCTGATCACCTGTCACCATACGGTTCATCATACCATCTTAGGACTAATTAATCGAACGTGGCCACAAGTATCTTGCTGCTCTGCCCACCCCATTAGGGATTTCGGGAGTGATGCTATGTATGTATGTATGAATTAGAGACGAAACAAAAGGGCTGACGAAGAGCCTCAAAGGACATCGGTTGTAGTTAGTGTTATTTTAATCAAACATTAATATTAACTTTAAAACAAGTGCAATGGTAGCATAGTTATTGTGGTCTGAAACGTGATCTGTCGTGCACGCTGCTTCGCGGATTTAAATCCCGGCCTCTGATATGTTCGGATCTTATGTGCGGTATTTAAATTCGATACTTACCACGAGCATTGATGAAAAGACTGCGAGGAAACCCGCACACGTCTGAACATGGTACCACACCCAGCCATGAACGGAGCCTGACCCGGACAAGCCGGTTAAACCAGGGGGCATAGATTGTTTAGGAGTGACACGCTCTAGGATGGGAGAGGACGGCCGACTAGCCGCAACCGGTTGACCATAATCAACCGGCTATGCAGCCTTTAGACAATATAAGAAATTAGGTTAAGACGGGTTTATATCTGCGAACTAATTCAAATAATTATGTCTGTGATGTCCCTAAACTGCCTGCTGGGACTATACTGGTCAGTCCTTCTAACTGCGAGGAGGCCTATTTAGGCTGATGCTCATGACGATCTATTTACTACTGTGCGTTTTCAGGGTTCCGTACCCAAAGGGTAAAAACGGGATCCTATTACTAAGGCTCCGCTGTCCGTCTGTCCGTCCGTCTGTCACCAGGCGGTATCTCATGAGCCGTGATATTAGACAGTTGAAATTTTCACAGATAATGTATTTCAGTTGCCGATATAACAACAAATACTAAAAATCATAATAAAATAAATATTTAATGGGGCTCCCATGCAACAAACGTGATATTTTTGCCATTTTTATAGATAATGGTACGGAACTCTTCGTGTGCGAGTCCAACTCGGTTTTTAAGACTCTTCTTACCACGACCATACGTAAATTGTGGCACCAACTTCCATCAGCGGTGTTCCCGGACGGTTTCGACATTGAGGCCTTCAAGAGAAGAGTTTGTTTTCCTAAAAGGTCGGCAACGGCTCAATGACTCTTCTGGGGTTGTGGATGTTCATGGGCGACGGTGATCACTTACCACCAGGTGACATGAATGCTGGTTGGCCTTCCCTTATATAAAAAAATTAAATGATAAAACCCCTACAATATATGCCGCGCACATATTAAGCGCCTATGCTATTGACTTGGAGGTCGTTCGCATAGCTTGCTCTCATTCTGTAACTGTTATAATTATATTCAATGATACATAGGGCATACAAATTACACGCTAATGATTACTATACTAAGCTCTGAAGAGAAATAACGTACTTTAACAAATTTTACGACTTGAAGATGAGTGTTAACCACAGATTACATAACCTATAGCTTTTCATACAAAAGGCGATAACGATTTCCACCCCTTAATGTTAACCGATATTGACCAATTGACATCTGATTGACAGGTTGTCAGTCAGAACAAAATCTAGGTCTGTACGTTTTAGTTTTTACACTATAATTAAGTAATTCAGTTTTATTGTTGTTTTAATTTCGGCGATTATTTGACTTTGTTGATCTTTAATCAATATTTAAAAAACGTATAGACCTAAATTTTCTTGACCTGACAATGACCTATCAAAAATTGGTCAAAATCGGTTAAGATTTAAGGGGTAGAAATCGCTATCGCCTTTTGTGTGAAAATTGTGATTTTTGCCGTTGCTTCACAGCCCTCTTAATAGCTGATAACTTCGCGATCATTATTCTCCTAGTGTCAAATCATACTAACTTATTGAGTATTTTATTACTAGAGTTACTTATTGATACATATCATCACTCATTATGCTATTTTATGTACTTAATGAATGTTGCCATTTCAGTATTTAACTCATTTTCATGATAGGTTTTATTGCTGTTATAACAAACTGAAACTGAATAATCATTTATTTATTTATTTATTTTTATTTATTTATTTCCACATTACATCTATCCTTACAGTTTACCCAATTCGATAGTGTAGCATCATGATGTGATCTTACGAAAATAGCTTCATGACAAAATAACAACGATTCCCTTATTATTAAAAATACAATTATTCCTAAGCTCGTCCATCTGTTCCATTAAAAATATAACTTCAAAATAGTCCGAGTTAGGCAGCAATTAGGCAGTTTGGGCCATTACGAAATAGAACTAATTCATGCGAAACGGTTTACTTGACAATAAGCTTTTGCAATTAATCTTACGAGGCAATATTTAAAGTCTAGTCCACTTTTAGCAAGCCATTTGGAGATCGGCAATATCAATTAGTTTTTGAGTAACTTTAAATATTATCTCGTAAGGGTGCAAACCCTTTGACCAAAACCTGGAAAGATCTCGAAGGTCGGGAAATAATGGAGTTATTACATGCAAGTTTATCCGGTAGTAGTTTACAAGTATAACAAACTCCTTTCTCCATTCTCTTCAATTGACGCAGTCCTTGAAACAATTTCTAATTTTCTTTTCGTGCCTATCTCAATTGGTCTAAGCAAATTTAGTGTTATATCTCGCTCATAATCGCTGGACCAATAAGAACCTTTAAGTGCTTTCTTAAATATAGGTAATCGGGTTTTTTCTTCTGGATCCCACGACTGCCAGTTTATCTAGATCTTTTTTATCACAGTATCAACGACCTCTTATTAATCCACGATATAAGTACAACTTCAAGTTAAAGCGTTCATCAGCGATCAAGCCATCAAAGAAAATTTCCAAAAATTGCCGCCATGGTTTTACTACTGCGCGCCTTTTAACTCATTGCATCATCCAAAAATACATCAACTTGTTCTTATATCAATAACAATAAAAACAATTAGCGGAAGCTTCAATTGAAACAAAGTTTGTACTTGATTAATTTAAAACAGTCAGCACTGAATTATAAATAACAACATCGGTAATCGAGCCAATTTGTCCTGGAATTATCTAAATTAAGCCGTTTTAGCCGAGAAGGGCACTCCCACGCAAGGCTGTTGCTGACGTCACATGGTTTGTTCCTCACGGCACTTAAGCGTTGCATCTTTTTATTACAGTTTTTTGTTATTGATTTGAAGATCCGCGCATAGTTACTGGAAATGAGTTAATCAGAGTACAGTCAGAATAAAACGGTTTCAATTGAAGTGATTTTTTTTAAACTTTTGCTGTATTACTATTTTTAGGAAAGAAGATATACTTATTGTTATACACTTGAAACTGGAGCAAAAATTGACTGCAGTTACTAGGAAAGCAGGATCAAAAATTTTGACCGTGACAAAACGAAGGAACGGATACAAATCTTAAATCTTTTTTGATTAGGCTTTTAGAGAAATATGCTCTTTGCATTCAAATGGATTCTTTAATGGACGCGTTACATTAACGCCGCGATGCCCGCGAAGCGTATTCTTTTCTGTCGTGGCGTGAGTATAGTCCGCCCATAAGACTGACTGTTAAGCGGCGTTCTCACGAGGCGATTTTATGTGGTCATCTTAAATAGATTCACGAACTGAATAACAATCGTTACATGAGAACACGCTTTCGAACGCAATTCGTTTTCGAGTTTACTTGATCAAATGGCTCGCTTCATGAGAACGCTGCTTTATGATGACAGCCCAACTTTTTGCATAGTCACAGAAAACCGCTAGATCTGCCGTCATCAAAACCATTTCTGACACATTTTAATTCTTTGAAAAGGCGGTGACAACGCCGTGAAATACGAATAAAATTGCGGTGCTTAAGATTATGGTCATAGTGATGTACGACGATGAATGTGCATTGACAAGGTTTTCTCCAAAGCTTTGTGCTAAATGGAGAAATGCAGGACAGTACGTCCCATTGTTCAACTAAATTGTTACGTCACACGTGGTTCACAATCAGAATTTATTTATTTCCTTTAAAATAAATAATACATACATGCAAATATGAATGTAAAAATTTAAAATAAGAAAAATTAAATTATTAAAATACCTACACTTTAATGACAATGACATGATCCCCGCGATCCGTTTTTAATAGTTTAATCTAATAAAAAATATTTATAATAAAAAACAAAAGCACCCGAATGCATGCATAAGTTCTAGAACGAGAGACACAAGAAATTGATTCTGCCGTACTACACATTGGTATGGAAATAGCAGCTGGTGACTTTAAACAGCTATTATAAGATTTTATGGTGAGTTACCTGCTATTTCCATATCCCCTTTAATACGGTGGAATCAATTTCTGGATGCTCTATTTTTATTTATATATTTTTTTATAATTAACATTTTTTTATTTTCATCTTATGTAAATATTTTTTTTCTTTGTCGCTCCCACAATTAAGACAAATCTAATGACACCTCATTGAGCCGTTAAGGCTTCAGAACGTGCAAAAAAAATAATCATACATACATACTAAGATACACTCGAAAAACAATACCCTCACTCTAGCGCAGTCGGTTAAAAATAGCTTTAATTCTTGTCCATACAATGTATCTGGCTTTCTCGTATCTATGTATGTGACCCTCGTGCGTGATGCACATGCAACCACCTAACTCGCTGTCAGCGAATACTTACCATTACGTCATCAATCTTCGTAAAGTAAATGAGGTCACAGCGTCATCGCTGAGTGAGCTTGCTTGACCGAGGTTAAAGGAGACGTCACCACTGAGGACACGGCATGCGGTTTCTGTTTTTTAGGAATCTTTAGTTTCTTCAACGTATTGTGCGCGAGAAAGTATTTTATTTACTCCGAGTTGCGTGTTTTTTTTCCTTACGTAATATTCAAGCCAACCTTTTTTTTGTCATTGATCAGATTTTGTGTCAGATCAGATGTTAGGGCCGCTGACGTACAATTTGTTATGATGTGACTTTGTTATTTATGCCAGATTATTTTGAAGATTTATCTATTCAATTTCAACATAAATCTGAAATAGTGAAGCCAGAATTTTTGTGGTTTGATTAAAAACAATGTAAAGCACGTTCGCTCGTGTGTCTGTCATGTGATTGATACGTGCACGGAGTGCGAATATCGTGTTGTACGTTCGTGACGTTATAAAAGTAACTTAAGTCGCTCAACTATTATCCAACATACATACATATAATCACGCCTCTTTCCCGTAGGGGTAGGCATATACTATTTGCTACGATCCTTACATACTTGTTTCGCTTCGTCCACTTTCATTCTTCCCTTCATACACGCTCTTCGGTTTAGGGTACTCTTGACCTGGCCTTTTTTCAAGACTTCCCTGATTGGTCTTGAAACGTCCGTCTAGATATACCCCTTCCAACACTTTCATTCACACTCGCCTTATACACTTTTTTCGTCAATCGTTCTTCATTCACTCTCTCGACATGGCCAAACCATCTCAGCATACCTTTCTCAATTTTTGTCACTACATCTTCTTTCAGACCACAACATTTCCTTATCTCACTATTATCATTATTATTATTATTATTATTATCCAACTTAGACAATAAAAATAATAACCTCAAAAGGCATAGTAATATTCTTAAGTTAAGTCTCCGTCAATGACAGGAATGGTCACAAAGTCGTATTAGAATCCACAGAAAAGGGGTCGTTATTTTTTTACTATTAATATTTGATTAAATATAACCAAGACTGCTTAGATCTCCTCTGCTGCACTGGGAGTGAAGAAATAGTATAGAATGCGTGCAGATACTTATCATCCTGGCATGTCGTAAAAGTCGACTAAGGGACAGGTCCTCTCCAACATGGTGGACTATCTGTATGGGCGATGGGCTGATCACCTGTCACCATACGGTTCATCATACCGTCTGAGGACTAATTAGTCGAACGTGGCCACAAGTAGTCTTGTGGCTCTGCCCACCCCATTAGGGATTTCAGGCGTAATGCTATGTATGTATGTAAGACTACTTAGTTAAAACATTACCACCTCCTCGGTATGTTTTTAAAAAGCCTACGCTATAGTTTACGCGTAAAATTAAGGATTATTACGGGCGGGAACAAAGAGTACAGTAGAGCAAAAAGCAGCAATAATCGTACCAGTTGCAGCTAACAGTGTTTTTTCATCAGAATAACGAAGTAATTGCCTTTCATTTGATATTTTAACAATGCTAAGTATTTGATTGGAATGCGGCAATATTTCCGGTATGTGCTTTCATATTTGTTATAAAAGATGTTATGGAGATTGTGCAAATTAGAAAATGGATTCCAAGTTTGTATTCAGCTGCTGAGCAAAGGCTACTACTTACTTATTGTATTTTATTTTGGGACTGTTCTACGCTCTTATAACTTAACTTAAACTGTTTCTTTACCTCATTATTTTTCGTTATCGGCATCTTACACAAAACGTCCAATTACTTTATGACTATGATACTATCGCACATCATTACCGTTCCCCAAATAAACATTTGTTATTTTCCGCGATTTACAACCATTTTGGAGATTCAATCTAAGTTTTATTATAGGACTCTGTCAAGTCTGTTGAGTGCGACATTGTACAAAATTGGCCTTTATAACTCATAAAGAAAAAACATAAACTATATTTTCCTTGTTACAGATCGATTGGGAATGTAAGAAACTCTCCATAAACTGTCCACAAGAGTCGATAAAAGGTAAATAAATAAACAGTGCGAAACTTATTGAAATCCTTACTAATATTATATATACGAAAGTGTATCTGTTTGTCCTTTTTGACATTCCGATGGAGTAATAATATATCGACGTGATTTTACATAGAGATTGGAGAACTGAACGTCCAGCACAACCTGCCGCAACTCATGTGTCGCTCAGTGCGTCCCTTACTAGAGGTCCACGCCGCAGCCAAAAAACCCGGCGGCGGCGCGTTGGGTTTTGAACCCGGCGCGGCGCGGCGTCGCCGGCGTGAGGACATTTTTTAAGAGGAATAATTAAATAAAACACATGTTAAAATAACTATGCTAGCAAGAAACATTTATTTGGCATCTCCAATCTCTAACTAAAAATCATTTACAATTTTTGTAATTGTCGTGAATAAAAATTATTTTGTTCACTTTTGCAGGATTTAAGCGCGACCGCTTCGCAGTTAAAACCATCCCAGCTACAGAAAACACCCTTTCACTGGGTGTACTTGTAGCTGGAATGCTCAAAAGCGACCGCGCCAATCCTGCAAGCCAAGGAAACATTTTTTTCTTTTGTTCCCAATACTTTAGAACATCATCTATCGGATGGACTAGCAGTGGCAAGGTATTTCCAGCACTCCTGTGAAACTTCTTCGCTATCGTCAAAAAATCTGCTGGAATGCTTTTTTGCCAGCTTTTGGAGGAGATTTTCTTGCGATTGCGAAGAAGGACCTGGTTGTGGAAATTCTTTGTCAACAATGTCAGCATCTCTAACAAATTTTCTCGCAAAGTCTACTAAAAAAACAGTTTTTGGCTTTTGCCGAGTCTCCACGTACGCGTCAATTTCTTTTAAATTAGCAAAACGAGGATCGAGGAGAGAGTCTGCAATTATATTTTCAGTTAGGGGAAACCTCTTCTCCATATTCCGAATCATTTGGTTTCTTAACCTTTGTATAATTAATGACTCATCGTCTGGCATCGACTGAAGGACTTCTTTTATTTCTGATCTAAAAACCAGCGCCAAATTCAAAGAACACATCTTATCGAAATTTTATCAAATCCTCCAAAATATTCCATTCTTCAGCTTGAATTTTCAAATCACTTTGCCCAATTTTAGTCAACATCTCGTTTACCGGAGTACGATTACAGCAATGTGCTAAGCTTTCAAGCATTGTAAGGACGCTGTGCCAGCGTGTTGGTGACGCTGTTTTTATGCTTGGCACATGCAGTGGGTTACCAAACAGCTCACGATCACAAGTGGATGCATCGTCTTCGACTTCATTAGGAATCGGGTCTGCTTCGTCAATTTCCAAATTCTCAGCGGCAGCGTGACATGCTTTCAATAACTCTCTCTTTTCTTTTTGTGCATTTTCTTTCAATTCGGGAAGGCGATATCTTAATAGTTTCATCAACTGAGCGGACTGAGTCAACTAGTCAAGCCAAGCACTGCAATGAAATGAGCCAGCGTTCGTTCACTTCACTCACGCGGCGCGGTGGATAGATGCGGGCGGGTGGGAGTCAGTGGAGCGGGCGGGAGTGATGCTTGCAGCGACCAGTCGCAAGCGCACGGAATGGCAACAGCGCATTGTTTGTTTTGATAGGTTTTTGGTCATAGGTAATAGTAGTTTATGCAACGGTTGCATAATGATAGGCCTTAAAACACTAGTGCGGTTTTCATGAAACGAGCCAATAGGCGAGTTTCATAATAAGATCGCACGTGTGTTTTAAGGCCAAATTATGCAGAGTTGCATACATAACTTTATCTACACACATATTATAAATCCTCCATGATGGGTTCAGAAACAATATTTTCTGGCAACAAGTTATTTGTTGCAATCGTGGCTGCATATTTCCGATATCCGGCGCATTTTCACATCACACACACTCCGAGAAGACTACTTACTATTCATATTTTCAACTAAAATGTAAATTACAAACAACTTTTTCTATTCAATTCAAAAACAATTCTACTTACGTCCAGCAAAACGCCAACATGGCGATCCTCCGTCAAGACCATTTTTTTTTTAAATCATCGACAAACGGATGAAGTCTCTATTCTCACGTCACTCGAGATCAAATATTGTGCAGTTTATATTTAAAAAACATACTGAATTGACGTTTCGTATCAATAACTGTTTTAATATATAGATATTAAAACAGTTATTGATACGAGAATACTAGAATAGAGACCACTTGAGTTTTGACAGCTGTTCCAAATTTAATCTCTTTTCTTTACTAAAAAACGATAAAGAAGTCATGTTATTTCTTTATCGCAGCACTGGTTTTTCCTAATTGGTTGTCAAAATGGTGGTCATTTCCTAAGGTTTTTGATTAACCAATGGAGGTTTTATGATTTGGGTGTAGATAAAATAATAATTCGAAGTCGGCGCGAAATTTTTAACGACCCGGCGGCGGCGGCGGCGCGCTTAGGTTGCTCGGCGGCGGCACGCCGGCGCGGCGTGGACCTCTATCCCTTACATATTCGAATAGACAGTGAGGCACTGAGTGACACAGTAGACATGCGCAAAATCTGTCACTTAAAAGAAAAGATAGATACGCTTCTTTAGATCACTTTGAACTGTATCACTCAGTTCGTTCAGTGGTTCACTTTAGTTCAGTAGCACAATCGACACATTTGGATCTGTAGTTCGCATTTCTTTCACTTATTCATTGAACTATTGAGTAAATTGATATAATATCTGTATAAACAGTCGATTAAACTCAGTATAGAGTTGATTATAACAATATATGCAGATACAAAAATGTGTAAGCGAGGCTATTCGCGCCTTTATACGTAAAATGGACATTTTAAATATTATATAAATTAGATGCACTAGTCGAGCAGAACGGATAACATGACGCAGAGACGCGAACGACGTGGTGAACTGAAAGATATATTGAATACGGAATGCAACTGAACTGCAGATTGAAAGAGTGGAACCAACTGAATTAGTTCATTTGCATCAGCCATTCGTGAACTACATGTCTACGACACAGGATTCGTATCGTGGGCAGGTCGTGCTAGACGTGCAGGGAAATGAGAGGCTACTTTTTTCGCGGTGAAAAAGGAAAGTTCCTGAGAGAATAGTAATATAAGACTTGATTGCGGACATAGTCATGGATATAAGCTAGTTCTTTATGATTTTCGCAATGCAAATCAGTGCGTAAAACTAATTAAATTAAAAATGTAATAATTAAATAGGTTTGCCTTATAAGACCACAACGTTTTTGCCATGTAAAACCACAATGGACGCAATTGACAATTAAAATAAATAAACTACGTAAGTGCCTCATATTTTAGACAATGATATGATATTTGAAGTTACGTTGAAATTTTTAATTTTACACTTTTGCATACTTCTTAGAATTTATTTGTAGTAGTATGGCAATTTCGACCCCAGCGAGATTTATAATATTCGGTGCTACTCATATAACCTACGTTGTTTGCTTAGAATAACTTCGTATCATATCCGCCATAGTTATGGTTCTTATTCTTTCTATGTATATCCTAACATAAGATCCTGTACAGTTGGCAACAGAACTCTATTGTACAGTAAAGAAATGCCCTTTGGTTACTTCTGACGTCCAAAGGTGTCTTGTTCCTAAATGCGTCATCAGAAATATATGTGCATAAATTACATTATGCACATAGTTTATCATTATGGAAACTAGTACGAGTACGAGTACGTTATCTATGTTTATTTTCATAAAAGTTATACTGAAATATAATTGAAAAATATGATTTTATGTCCCAACAAATTTAGTCAATTACAGCGTCACAGTTTCTTGCTTTTTCTGTTTTTAAAAAAAAGGTAGATAACCACATAAGTTGAAATTTTTGTTATTTTCTTGGGAGGTCAATTAAAGTATGTCTATCTAATTTATTGTCATTTCGTTATTATGAAAAACTAGCTGTGCCCGCGACTTCGTCCGCGTGAAATAGTGTCTTTGGGTAGCATTTTTAAGTATTTATTTATTTTTATATTTAGGCTAATTATTTTGCAAATAAAACACATACGTATAATTACTTTATTTGCAGTGTTTCACTGCAAAGAGCAATTAAATTGTTTAAGTAGGTATATAATAACTACATAAGGTATAAAGTATTAATATGAGTTCTTCGTAAATGTTACATCAGAATAGCTGTAATATTTTGTTTCTCGTCGCAAACTTATAAAACATTCACATAAACCTTACATATTTCCATACAAACTTTTATCCCCTATTCCCTATTGTTATTTTACACCCTTGAGGGTAAAACTTTTACAAACTTTGAATGTCATATTTATTTATATCGAATCAACAGCATAAAAAATAAGTTTTAAGCTTCTAGCTTTAAAAATGACGATACTTCAATACAACTTTTCGTCCCCCCTTTCAACCTCCCCCCTGCCCGTCTTTCCCCCCTTTTTCGCATTAAAAAGTAGCCTATGTCCTTTCTCAGGATCTAGATTTCAATGTAATTTGGCACACAGATGTGTGCCAAATTACATTGAAATCGGTTCAGTAGTTTTGGCGTGAAAGCGCGACAGACAGACAGACAGACAGACAGATAGACAGACAGACAGACAGACCGACAGAGTTACTTTCGCATTTATAATATTATGGTATGGAGTATGGATTAGTATGGATGAATGTTGAGCCTTATGACTTTATGACAATATCACTTTCGGTGATGTCTCTACATCGAGGACGGTTGTTATTACTTGTATGACTGTTAACCGCAACAAATAATGGGACCGTTAATTCTAATTCTTCATTAGTTAATGATTGACGTCATCAGGATATTATTGTATGTGAAATACAATCTGCACGTGCAAGATATGTGCAATTTTATGCTGATGCTTTGAGAAATCGGATTGAATTGTAATTAGATGTCGTCAACGTTACACAATTGCATGATGTTTTGAGTTTATTTATATCCAGTTTGTCTTTTGACAAGTCGTTAATAATGATAAAGTATCTCTGTGTTTTAAATAAAATGCATGGTAAATATTATTCTAAGAGAAATTACGTAACTAAATTTTATTTCCGATATTGCGTTTGTTTCATGTGAGGTTATCGCGAAATAATATTCGTATTTAATTTCCATTTTTTCAGTAGCAAGCATGCCGCGCGTAGAGCAACTCCCACCGGAGGACTTCCGCCGCGTTTTGCGGGAAAAAGCGCTGAACCACAGCCTATTCTACTTGAAGCTCGGCGCGGGCGCGGCGCCGGCGCGCGAGCAGCGCCGGACGAGTGCCAGTGCCGCTGCGCGCGCGCCGCCGACCGCGCGCCTGTCCCGTCACGCGCAGCCTCGCGTCTCTGAGCTGCTGAGGAGATTTGAGCCCGCTCCAATGCAGTATCTCCGGCCGCCGCGAGCGCCGTCTCCCGAAGACATTACGAGCTCCGACGACGACGACCGGGCTGCTGTCAGGCGAAGAAGCCGTGATCTCAGCGACGATTCCGCCGTGGAGCTGGAACCGAGACCGAGGAGGCACTCCCACCCTCGCGACATCACTCCACCTCCGGAGACTATGTCGCCGCGACGGGAGCGGACGATTATTGAGGCTAACGTGGTGGAACTGAGGAGGGGCAGCGAAGGATGCGAGAGTAGGGGACGATGCGTGAGGACACCTAGCGTGGTTGTCAGCGATTACTCCGATGGGATAGCTGTGGGGGCGACTGAAGAAGAGGTTGACTGGCTGCGCGCGCGCTCCCTGTCCGCCGATTCAGCTTGCTCCTCGTGCTCAACTCTGTCCAGTCGTGATGATGAAGAGTTCGAAGCGCCGACGTTGACCAAAAAGGTGAGTGTTGTTTTGTTTGTTTTGATACTGTCTGTGATATTGTTTTTGTTTTGACTGTTACATAAGCTCCTTCAGTCGACGTGACATGTTAGTGCCGCTTAAGGCTACAAACATTACTGAATGAATTAGTGATGACGAATTGAATGTTAAAGAGAAACCTATCGGAGTCGTAAATGCCGTGTTTAATGATTTGTGATCTTCTATTCTGGGTTTTAGAGGAGGGGTTTGACATAGGTGTGCCGAAACGTTTTTTGCTATTAAGGGTTTTTTCTTGGTCAGTATGTTTAGATTTCTGTTTTCTTTTTCATCATCCTCTGAAATAGCCCTGAATGCGATATGTTTACATAAGATTTACATCTAGTATTTTATACAATGTAATAACATGTAGGTATCGATTTGATTTCATCATTTACAGACACAATTTATATTATTCAAGAATTCTTCTCCATCCCCTTTTCTCATTTTAACTGGTAAATGGGCGTTTTCAGAAAAACGGTGTGTAGGTATTTTACTTTTTTCCAAAATTGTTAATTTGATGTTGTTCCTTTCAGAATTATTAATACTATAGATTCTAATTGAAAAAAGGAAGTATCCTAATTTTTTGCGTTCCATAATGTATGAAGGTCATAAAACGGAAACATGAAATTGCTATGTAAAATAAGGGATACTGTTTTCCATTTCGAATCAATAGTATTAATGATTCTGAGTAGAAATAACGTAAAATATCCAAATTTGGAAAATGAAAGTAAAAGGTACACTTTTTCTGAAAACGCCCAACTATGGTCGTCAAAAGCTCTCATCTGAGTCGTTGATATGATATAATTGGGAAGTTCACGGGTCACCTCGGGGTTAAGAATATGTTAGCCAAGATGGGATTTTCTGACAACACAGTCTGTAGAATGTGTGGCGAAGAGGAACAAACAATGAAACACGTCATGTGTGAATGTGACGCCCCTGCCAGACTAAGAATGAAAATCCTTGGCCTTGGATTTTAATGGAACTAGGGGAATTCAAGGCACTACCACTTCGCTCCACAATTCACTTCATTGAAGTGGTGGAGAATGCTATGGACTAACTGCTTAGGAGAGGGGTGATTACACAAAAGATCCCATAGGGTCGAAGTGTATCCGTAAGGACCCCACGCTCTAAAATAAGATAAGTCATTCAGTCTAAATTTGATTGTGTACTTCAAGGCTGATCAGCCGCTGCGTACATTAGAGAATGAAAACGAAAATATTTATTTTACAAGTAGGCCACATGGGCTCCTATACATGTCTGAAGCTACCAGCGCTTCGAAAGGTGACGTCTGCTGAGAAGAAACGCCGCAAGAAACTCAGCAGTAAGTCTTTCACAAGGCTATGCATGCAAATAAAGTCTTTCCAAGAAGAATTATGTCGTAGAAGGGACTCAAACGAGAGCTATGCGACGGGCATAGTTCCCACTAAGTAAAGTTGCCACAGTTTGTGGTATCTAAAGGTACGGGCATTCATTTCGTAAGCTATTGCCGGCGATTTCATTCACGTAGAATTTGTCTATCATTGCTATTCCCTAGAGAACTATTCTATTTTTCTGGGTAACAAGTAGCCTTTGCTACTTTTCGGCTTTTCCACTATCGCTGTGGAAAAAATAACGTCATCCAATAGATTCTACAGAACAGTAGAGTGCAACCGCTGTTTTGAAAGATCGAGGAACAAATAAAAACAATCAGCCTTGGCATTTAGAAGAGCAACGTGATGTATCGGTTAAATCTTTTCTTATAATAAGTAAAAGATCTCTTCTACCTTTTATTTGACTGCAGCGTAGCAAAAAACGCGACTTCATAACCTCTTAAAAATAGAAACATACTTAATGAAATTGATTCTGATTTCTGCCATGCCCGTGGGGTAGATATGGTAATAACAGTCGTTACTCTCCAATTACTCTCGAATCAATTTCTAGTTTCTCTTTCTTTTTAGGGGATTATGCAGTCGCGTTTTATATTATTTATATTAAATTCTACTTCTATTACTTGATGGCATATTAACCCATAGTCAACTATAAGTGGACAACCGGTCTAATAAAACAAGATAAAAATCCGGATAAGTGCGAGTTTGACTCGCACGCCGAGAGTTCCGTATCTATGAAATATCTTTTCTTGCACGTTGAATATGAACGACCGTGCAGAAATATTCTTTTTAATTTATTATCTCATAAAACTACAAACACTACTCATGCTCGTAGGAGCATGAGTAGTGTTGCATGATTTGCATGATGTAGAATCATAAAAAACACAGCTTTACTGGTATGTATGACAGATGATAATTAATGATTATATAATAATGAATGATGATAATAAGATACTAATCCGAAAACAAACCGACTATCGACAAAAACATACTAACGATTGTTTAAACTCTGTTCTAAAAACGACACAGATAATGGAACTTCTTATTTGAGTTCCCCATAAGTAAAGTTGCTCCAAATAGCACTACAGCGTGTATAACTGTATTACTGCTTTACGGTCTATACTTCCTGCACCACATGTTTCTGTTTGGCCTAGTGATTGACTGGTAGAGAATGCCTTTTGGCATTAAGTCCGCCATTTGTATACTCGTATGTTGTGGAATAAAGTTTAAATAAATGAATAAATAACATCCGCATGGGGCTACTGCCCAGTCCTATGAGAGGCCCGTGCTCAATATTGTTTCTTTTTTGGTCGATTGATTGTTCCTAAATTTAGGATTTTTATTTAGTTTTATTTTTATTTTATAATTTTTTTTACGATAACTTTAAGAGGAGTTACACCCCACGGTTTTTCATACAAAGGCGATAACGATTTCCACCCCTTAAATGTTAACCGATTTCGACCTAACTTTTTATAGGTTGAGTCAGAACAAAATCTAGGTCTATACGTTTTTTGAATATTGATTACAGATCAACAAAGTCAAATAATGGCCAAAATTTCTTTTGTAATAGAATGCTGAAACAGCAATAAAATTGAATCTATTGATTATAGTGAAAAAAACAAAAACGTATAAATCTAGATTTTATTCTGACTGACAATCTATAAAAAATTGGTCAAAATCGGTTAACATTTAAGGGGTGAAAATCGTTATCGCCTTTTATATGAAAAGCCGTAGGTTTACAATCCTTTTAATACTATAAATCTGTCAAATTTGTTTTGTTTCGCTACGTTAAGCTATTCTTGAGAAAAAGAGTCTTGACTTGATGTACAGACGGAAAGACGGACAACAATGTGAAGGTATAAGGGCTCTGTTATAAAAAAATTTGGTACGGAACCCTAAAAACAAAATGCAATAAAGCAATCATCAGTTTATAAGCCAATGCTATCAATATCAGATGATCACCTTTGTGACGTCAACCGCTGGTTCATCTGGTGGACCGGTCGCTCAGTCACATAAAATTACATAAGTTATTTTACCATAATTGTGTTGGAATTATTTAAAGTCCAAATACTTTAATCTGAACAACTGAATAATATCAGTTATTCCGCGAAACCTTATTTAATTCAAGGATAACATGATTGGAAAGATGCGTGGGTCATTAATATGATTGAAAACGGTTGCGTATGTATAAGGACATGGCGAGAAATAAAAATTTGCAGATCGAAATGACTCTTAACAATGTGCAATGAAATCCTCGCTGCTTTAAGATCGTCACGGTAACAATAAGTTTTGTTATAAATGCCATGCTGGATATACATGTGAAACTTTGCCATTGGCAATCTGAATCGATAAAATTAAATAGTCCAAATCGGTTCTCAAGTATCAACAAAAAACAGACGATTTCATAAATTGCAGTTTTCTGAAATCGATTAAAAATAACGCTCAGAGGTCAAATGTACGATCAATTCGGGTCCCATAGTAACAAGGACATTTAAAATAAATAACATTATTCATTGTTATCAGTTTTCTGACATTCAGGAGTCGCAGGATGCGATACGGCATAATTCCACTCCAGGCTTTATATGTGTTATCGTTATCTCTCACAAGCTCTGTCACTAAGCCATTAATTAATTTATTAATTATTTGAGTTACACATAATAATCCCTGCACCGCGTTTTAGGGTTCCATAGTCAAACTACCCTTATAGTTTCGTCATGTCCGTATTAATAGTCACTTTTTCTCGAAGACTAGAGTCTGGCCGGCGAATGTTGATATTGAAAATACCGGACGGACAAGTGCGAGTTAAACCCCCTTCCAACTCAAAAATTTTGAAAAATTTAAGCGCCACACACAGAGACCGCGTGCGCGGGATGGGCGCGGGCGTTTCCGGTGAATTTACCGACCCACGCCCGTCCCGCGCACGCGTTCTGTGTGTTGTCGTCCATATAAATTCAACAAAATATACACCCGCGCCCGAACCGCGCACGTGTTCTGTGTGTGAAAGCTTATATAACGTAGTTAAAAGGAACGTTTTTTTAATTTATTTTTTATTTTATCTAAAAGGCTATAAGGACTAAGTAGTAGTCGTTTTATCGGTCCATGAGTTATACGCTGCTTCATCTAAGTACAATAGCTCTAAATAACTTTGAATAGAAAACTAGCTTATAGTTAGGGTTTTCGGAATTATGCATGGCTCGATATGCCCTTGACGGTTTTTACTATTACCATTAAAAAAACCCAGTTTTTTTTTATTAACTTCAAATATTCTGTTACAAAAATGAACTCAAATGAAACACGCTGTATAATACAACGGCGAATTAATTACGATTATTGTGAGGATTTTGGCTACAGCTACAGTAATAAATGAATAATGCCTAGGAATTAATTAATAACCGGTTAACAAAGTAAAAAGTTTATTTGTAAATTTTGTGGTCGTGGTCGTGAGTCGTGACGCACGTACTGTTGGAGGGGTTGCTAGAATATAAATAAAACCGTTTAATAAACAACCTTCAAGCGAAATGTCTTTTTTTCAATTTGTGGCTTGTTTATTCATAAAGCTCAAGGATAACGACATGGTTTGTAACTTTTCACTTGTTAATATTTAAATATTTGTACCCGATATATAAAAAACCGAACGTGCAAGTCGTATTCTGTACCGAGGTTCCGTTCCGCGACAAAATATGATTGATTAATATTTGTGGAAAAATTGTGTTACTTTGATTTAAAATTCTTTGAGTCAATTCGGGATCCTTAGCGTAAGCCCGACTCAAACTTGGCAGGTTATTTAAATAAATTGATTGTTTAACTTTAGAGTTCGCACTGTTATTATCACACAAAGTTAACGCTTGTATGCAGAGGCGTAGCTAGGTAACAAAGGGCCCTGATGCATAAAAATACTGAGGTCACTAAACTATAGGAGAATTTTCAGCTAGTTCAATACGAGGTTTGCTGGTCAGGGTCCGAGGGCCTCCTGAGATTGGGGGCTCCGGTGCACGGCACCGTCTAGCCCTTCGGTAGCTACGCCACTGCTTGCATATACATATTACTTTTTTCTATACATATAAAACAGTACCGTGACTCGCTTATAGACAACGCACAGCCTAAACGGGTGGTCCTGAGGTTTGAAATTTGGAGGAGATATTCCTCGAGTACTAGGGTACTCGAGGAATATCCTCCCGAGGAGCACCCTCCTCTAGGGTGCTCGAGAAATATCTCGAGGAAGGAGGGATTTTCTGAAATGCCATCCATATAGGAGCGAAAAGAGGTGATAAAGATTGTATGGAAAATACCGCGGGCGAAGCTGTGACGGGTCCACTAGTTAAGAATAAGAAAGAACAACAAGAAACTATATAAGTTACTCATAAAGTTTGTTCGTTAGAGTATTTACAATGAAAACAAACTAAAGCAATTATATAATTGACAAAACATGTCACTAATCCACTATATTTTCCGTCGCATATATATTAACATATAATCGTATGTGCACGGCGGATGTGTACTTCCGCCATGTCTGCTATTGTGTGACGTCGCAACTGGAGCGGGATCTAACTGTCATAGGAGTTTTGGACGATAAAAGGGGGTCATCGAAGTGAAAGTCCAAAGGTTGTCCTGGACGGATATAAAATAAACTTGGAAAAAAGGTCTATACAGCTGGTTAAACCGTCTGGAATAGACGTAAAAGCTATCAGGCTAGTCGGAATACCGACAACTCTTCTCTTAAATCAACGATAAAAAAGTTAGAAGTTAGTTTTGGGTTAACTGCAGTGGATTCATTCATACCTTATCTTATTTGGTAAACAAGTTTCTAACCTCAAAATGTGCAATCTTGGGTGAAACAACTGTTTAAAGTTTAAGCAAACCAAGGCTAAAAATTGGCAAAGTGACAATACTGACTCTGCCGCACAATTACGCAACACCAAGTGGTATCGCTTTCGCGAAAAGTAAACCAATTGTGCCCTTATTTACACAGAGTTAAGACTAAATTGGTTTGCATTTCGAGCCAAACCGATACCAATTGTGCTGCGTAATTGAGCTGCTGGTTCCTTTATTTGCAAGGAAACAGCTGTTTTAGCCAAAGCTGTTTTAAAAAGGTACATTTTGAGGTTAGAAACTTGTTTACCAAATAAGACAAGTATGGGTGTATTCACCATTTCGAATTCGGACTATTTTATATTCCTTGTAATTAATAATGACGATCACAAATCAATACTTTTAATTTGACACGAGTAATTTAAACTGTAATTGGTTTATGAAATAACTAATATTATCTTTTAATCCATCGCAGATCCTACTTATATGCTAGACATTATAAGATAGTTTATCTGAAAGTTTATTCTCCTTTATTTATTTCAATAAAAAGTTGTTTAATGTATTATACAAAAGAATATAATTCTTTTGAAGTTAAGAGCTCATTTGCAGTAGATTGCCCTCTCATGTACATTTTTTGACATTCATAATCGAAATTTGATCGAACGGATCTTTATAAAACACAAATATTATTACCAAGACTTTCGGTGTCATGTCGTATCTAACGATTTAAATCTCTGTGTCGAGGATTTCAATCGCTGGTATATAGGGTGTTCCTCAAATGAGCCATTTTTTATTTTATGGTGGGACACCACCTGATTTGATTATATGTTCAAAAATAATAAATAAGTGTTTCTTCCCTATTTTTTTAACAATGTCTAAGGGTCGCTACCTAGGTTTGATATTTAACTAACTCAAAGCAAATTAAAAATTCAAAGTAACGTTGTTCGAATTAAAATTGGTGATAACTGGCCTATTGGCCCTATGTTTGTTTTACGTCTGGGTAATGAACTCGTGCCACCACTAGTACAAGCCATAACGCCCAGAACGCGGGTTATTTTGCAATTAAACTGAAGTGCGGCTGCGGGGGAGGTGCTACTGCAGAGCTGGGAGGGGAGGGAAATGGCGTTATGGTCCTCAAGGATGTCAAGTATGTCAAGAGAGTCACCTGATGCGCTTAGCGTAGTTAAAAAATAACATATTAGCAGCAAGTCCCTATTACCCTATTTTGAGTTTGATATCATTAAGTTCGTTTTTGAAAGGCAGTGTTCTCAGTTCAATAAACACTCGATAGTCTGGAATTAGAAGCGAAAAATATAAGTACTTATCATACAAAAATTACTTAACTACATAATGATTTTACAAATACTAAATTAATAATTGCAATTTTGTTATTAATTATAATATTTGTGCGATGCAACTTAACTCACTGTAGTAACATTAATAACAAATTAAAAAACAAATACATAAATAATAAAAATAATTCAATACAACGATCTCATTTAGAACTTCCAAGCTATTAAAACTGAATCCTAATTAAAAAGCATTTGCATAGTAAACCTAATCTATGCGTCCAAGCACCGTTTGCGCACATTGGTTAATTATTTTCGGACGGACGTTCAATATTTGACATAAGGACGCCAAATATCGTATACCTCCAATCGAACAACATGCAAGCAGACTTAAACGTATTAAAACGTGGGACGTATGCACAATACGTCGCGTCAGTGTTAAGTCAACCGTTAAAATTTACTACAATAGTAATGTTCCAATGTAAATTTGTTTGTATTTGACACAATATGACACAAAACAGCGAACGTCTCACGGACAGTGTTGACGTCACGAGCACTATTTCAATTTGGGGTCAACGGCGAACTTGGTTCAAATATTTGATGTTTCAAATTACTTTGGATTGTTTGCCTGGACTGTACCATTACCATGAGTTTATGCAAAACATTCTCGCTATCGAAATCTATCGGAAATACTGGTTGTTGCCCATACAAGATACCAAATATACAGCCTTGTACATTTCTTGCAAATTTTTTAAGATTATCGGCGTTGTCGTAAGGCCTGTGTACTAAACCGTACATGAGATTATGATGACATTTTATTAGTCTCAAGACCATCCCAATGTAACTATTATTAGAACTTGTTTAGGTACATTTATCCTTTCGTGTAATACACAGACAATACAATACAAGCAGCCTTGTGATTCTTTAACGTGATGATTCTTTAAGCGAAGACGGAGACGTTCAAATTTAGATTGAACGCCTTCGTCTTTACAGTCTAAATTAATTATTTCTTTAATTCGCTGATCAGCCGCTGTAAGCGTAGAGAATCACACCCCAGCTATGTGATTCTCTACCAAATCTTGTCTCTAATTTCGTTGACAATCATAAATTGACCCGCACACTCGTAGGCATTATGCGGAGTTCGGTACCTACGTTCGTGGCCGATTGCGACCAAGTTCGAATACCCGCAAGGACATGTAATTTATACGCACTGACGGGTCAAGTTATGCTCGCCGGTAAGTTCATGAACGAAGTTTTATTTTAGAGTATCACATCCTAGTGCCCGCGACTTTCGCGTGATTTTTCATAGAAACAGCAATCAATACTCAATACATATAAAATAGTCCCGTGCCTCACTTATAGACAACGCACAGCCTAAACGGGTGGTCCTAGAGGTTTGAAATTTGGAGCAGAAATTCCTCGTGTACCTTAGAGGTGCACTAAGGAGGGATTTTTTGAAATTCCATCCCTGAACGGGTGAAAAGGGATGATAAAGTTTGTATGGAACATACCGCGGGCGAAGCTGTGGCGGGTCCACTATGCTATAAAATCTCCAAAACCCTTTGAAAAATCCATACAAAGTAAACGCCGTTATCTAAGAAAAAATAACCATCACTATACCTAAAAGTGTCAATTTAAACCATTCAGCCGTTTCACAAAAAATCATAAAACCTACATTCTGGGGTCCTAGTGAAAAAGGGGTTAAGTCGAAAAAATGTGACATTTAGTTATATAGCTTGTTGAAATCAGAACAAGGTATATAATTAAATGTCACACTTTTTCGAATTAACCCCTTTTTCACTAGGACCCCAGAATGTAGGTTTTTTTTATGTCATTGACTGACAAACGAGCTGACGGTCCACCTGATGAAAAGTGGTCACCGCCGCCCATGGACATCTGCAACACCAGAGGTGCTGCCAATGCGTTGCCAGTCTAGGGAGGATGGGGAATGGGGATGGGATAGGGATGAGGGAATAGGCCTCCGGTTCTCGGCACTCACCGTACGAAACGCAATAGCAAGCTATTGCTTTACGCCGATATTCTGTGAGAGTGTGGTACTACCCCGGTCGAGCCGGCCCATTCGAACAGTAATCATCTAGTGAGGATTACTGTTTGGCTCTACCACTACAAAAAGGCGTCGTTTAGGCGTCGTTTAAATAGCATTTTCCACTTAGATATTTGAAATCACAAACACTTACTTCAATTTTATTTATATGTATAAATTGAACACACATGGATAATATGATTTTATTGTGTAGATTACGTTCAATTGATAAGATCTTACAATATATTTAGTAATGTTTATACAAGTGTAGTTAAACAAGCCTTTATTTGCCTTGTATTTATTGTTAGTTTTTTCGTTTATATGTCCGAGTGTAATGTCCATGTCAATGCGATATTATGACATAAATATTATACTCTAGTTTTTTACAACAATTTCTTATTATTTAACGGTCGTTTAAATATAAAGAGAAGCTTTATAGATTTCCTTTATGATTATATTCATATCCATATTCATATTTATTTATTGCTTTACATCGGGTCTGGTACAGAATTATTAAGAACATAATATAAAGCTCAGCTATATAACCTTGCAAGAAAATAATATCACATTTATCTCTAAGAGGACTGTGGATTTTGTATAAATTGTTATCGCCTTTTGTATAAAAACCGTAGATTCACACTCCTCGTAAATATAAATTTACAAAGATAGACATTCTTACATATTGCAGTACTTTGAAATAGCAAATATCTTTCAAACAAAAAAACAATAGAGTGTTTTTTTAAATATTATGGCTTCAAGTATTTTTTTAAGCTGCTTCTTTTTATCCAGTACACATTCCAAATACGTAACCCGTCGTTATAAACATCTGACGATTAAACAGAAGTTCTAATTACCCACGCAAAAAGCGATTCATCGCAATCATAGCTAATGGTGTGAGCAGTGAGGAAACAATGCGTGTTATGGCTCTCGTTTCCCGCTCGTAGTAAACGGATAGTTTTATTTTTTTAAAGTCGTCGCCCCGCCCATTGACGTCAATGGACCGGTCGTTGTGTGCCAGGGCCGCCACAAAGCAGTTCCGGACTCTCTTGTTTATTGTGCACTGGAAAGGTTTTAATGAACGATAAATATGAATTTCGAAGTCAATTGACAACCGATAATAATTATTTATTTTTGCAAATAATATTCAGAACCGTTTTTTTACAAGGTTATGGTTTGATTTGTTTTTCTAATAAGCGTTTTAATTAACAATGACAATGTAGATATACCGCCATTACAAAGTTGTTATGATATAGCGGGGGCGTTAACACTTCCGAATTGGAAGTGTTCGCTAAATTTACAAGTCGCTTAACTTGCATTTAGGAACTTCATACTCGATTATGACAACCTGCTGCCAAAGTAAAGTTCAGTTTAGGGATTTTCAAATTTAGGCGACAACGTTTCGAATTGGGCCCATTATGTAAATTAATACTATTATACTATATTTACACATAACAATTTTACAAATTGATATTTGGCATTTAACTTACGTCGTTTTTTTAAAAAGCAGGAGTAGAGTGATAGTTTTTGAGTTATAAATCTCCGCTTCTTTCGTATTTGCTTAAAAAATACGACTTAAATACGTAGAATTAAGTCCTATTTTTACTTGATGCTAACACGAAAGCATCGGGTATTTATAACTTAACAACTGGCAATTTACTCCAGCTAATTAATATTCGACTTTAGATCAATACTTTAAAGCAAAACAAAGTTAGCAGTCAAAGGAAAAAGAAACATCATGCTGCTAAAAATAGCATCAAAACGTACATAATATAAACAATGGGAGGGTGGACAAAGATACGTTATCAATTGATTTATATGTTCTCATCAGTAGAAAAAAAATACGCTGACATTCCTGTCCACATTGTACTAGTGAGCGACATCGCAAATTACACTATGATTATCGTCAATTATCGAGTTCTGTCACGCGAGACTTGTAATTTGCCCAAAGAACTGTGATTAAATGTAAAATTAACATTAATAAAATTCTTCCCTAGTTGCAACCCTAGTTTACCCGCATAAGTGTCAAATCGCTTATATAACACACGCGCATTGATGGCTCATACTTAAGTTGTTAAAATTTTGCGTGTGTGCGTTGCGCGCCCTGTGCATGCAGGCGTTCAATGTGCGATGTCTCGCATCATTATTTTATAGCTTTTAGGGTTGTCACCTCTACTTTATTGTATTTTTTGTCATATAATAATACCTATACAAATATAATGACAACCCTTGTTTCAGAGGCATACTTAAACCAATATAACTTAATACTACGTTTTGAATAATGAATAGTCTTTGAATACACAAAACCGTATCAAACTTTAAAGTGTCCTTTGCAGTAATTACGTCTTTAGTTGCGACGTCCTCAATTTGAACCGAAGACAAAGAAGAGAGAAGAGATCGCTTTTTGTTTTCGGTTTAAAAAGGTCGCTCAGGATTCGTAAAAGTCGTTTTGTCCCTTAAATTAAAGAGTAAAATTGCTTGTTCCAGATTATTAACGCTGATTGAGGGCACGGTTGACCCCTGAGCGACCTTCGGCTTCGGTGACCCTTGGGCCTAGCAACAGCTTCTAAGTGTCTGGGCTATGCTGCTGGGGTTGGAGGAATGCGGGACATCGAAAACAACAAGCAGCCGACTCGCAATCAGTCTGTTTAACATACAACAATGCAGACCATAAATCATAGAAGTATTCTAGAACTATATCGAGATAGAAGCAAAGAGTTCGTCGATTTGTATGGAAACTGAGCGTGTAACTTTTGCGTAGTTACTTTGATATCACGAGTGTAATTTAGTAACGGGAAGCATAAGGCGCGAAAACGATTCAAAAGCATCGATTAGCACGCGGCAAACCGGGTCTAGGCACCGCGCCGCCGGCCTTGTTACACACAAAGATGATCTCACGACATCTTTTCGGCACACGAGGTACATACACTCTTGCATTCTATCTCGACATAGTTCTGTGGGAAAACCCTATTTATATCACTAATACTTGAAGAACAAATTTTCTGGGGAAAAATAAATGCTTTTGATTAGGTTTGGGTCACGAAAAATGAAAATGCAAGTAACAGAAAACATCTATTTCATCTGCCCTCCCGATTCCTAACCTCAGCAGTCATAGAGGCAGTTATAAAAAGTCAATTAATTTTAGTTTAAATGATAATAATTCTCAAAAAACTTTATTGAATGATATGAAATTTTGTTCCAATTTAAGACTGGCTTAAATTTTTAAAATAACGAAAACATAATTTTTAGCTCATTAAAAAGCTCATTCCGTGCTAAGTAAATGATTCCTCGGATACTGCAAGATAATTATTTCAAAATAAATTATTTATCTGTTTATATCCCAGCAATATAAACTCAAATGTAGCTTTTTAAATCAGTATTATGATATTATTGTGTACTCTATTATTAGAGAGGAGGTTTTGGCCTTGCGTATGTGTTGAGATTATAATTCTTATGAAAATGAAGCAATATTTTCCCTTAAATTTAAGTTTTATTAACTTATATTTCTGTGCGCCCTCGTTAAGTAAAGCGAATTTATAAAATTCGGATGACAAATGATTTTTAGTTGGATTACTTTTCTTAGGGCGCATAGAATTATCTGTAACTAGTAGGTTCGTATTGCGAAATGGTACATTAGTTAAAAAGTAATAATTATTTTGATATTTTATGATTCTTGTACATTGATTTGTTACTTTAGTTTGTTTTAATATTTACCAATGAGGTTATGAAATGACTAAGTAATTTATTTACCATAAAGTATTATACATTAGATTAGTAACAGAAAATTTTAAAACCCATGGAGAATAATAACATATCATTGTAGAATAGAGAAGCTGGCTTTTTTTTCTTATTAGGTATTTTTTTTTCGACCAAAAATAAAATCTTGCCTTAGTTTTAGTACTAACTTGTTTGCATATTAGTAATTTATAAATTTTAATTTTATTTACTTTATTTATGTTTTTAACAGATACTTGATATTTTTCTGTGTTACTTGATATTTGATTTGTAGACAAACTTGACGAAGATCCATTGTTTTAAAATTGAAATTGTTAATAGTTGTGGAAAGCGCCAAATGACAATATGTCTAGAACAAGATAAGCAAAGTTTTTGACAGCTCGTAGTTTTGTCGTCACGATTGTTTGCGTCACAACCTGCAATACTTTTAGGACTGATTTTTCAAACCCATAAGGCCTTATCCTACAAATAAACGCGAATTTTGTATGAGTTATTCGACAAATACATTTACTCCGGCGATTGAAAAATCGGTCTTAATAAGTGTATTAATATAATTGCTGTCTCTTCATTTCAATAAAATTGCTTCTGACATTCCATTATATAATAGTTACTAATCCTTATTAATTAGATATTATTTTAATGTATTACGTCACAGATATGATAACGTTAACAATACGTGGACCATTTTTTTAAATATGATGAATAAATTTTTAATGATGTTTGTTATGATTATTTGTTTTTCATTTGAATAACGCCATTAGTATGTAAACAAGTAAATTAATTAGTCAAGCTCATTATAGTATATCACTTCCACAATCAATAGTGTGGAAAGCGCTAATTTACTAGTAATATAATTTGAGGTATAGGTACCTACATTGTTACATATTTTTCTTTTAATTTGGGTAAATGTGTCACATTAAAAAAAAAACCCGGCCAAGTACGAGTCGGACTCGCGCATGAAGCGCGCGTATCATTATCTATAAAAACGGCAAAAAAATCACGTTTGTTATCGGAGCCCCCTTAAATTTTTATTTTATTCTGTTTTAGTATTGGTTGTTATAGCGGCAACAGAAATGCATCATTTGTGAAAATGTCAACTGTCGAACTATCACGGTTCATGAGATACAGCCTGGTGACAGACTGACAGACGGACGGACAGCGGAGTCTTAGTAATAGGGCCCCGTTTTACCCTTTGGGTACGGAACCCTTAAAAGACAGATAACACGCGTGTCATAATATAACCTATTAATTATTATTGTAAATGGTTTTGAACTCCAATGGCTGATTTAGACATTGAGAATCATCCAGTTACCCGAAGGTTAACTTTGATAGTAATGTAATATGTATGATCACACTTCGTTACTAATCGTCACACTAATATTATAAATTCCAAAATTTTGTGTGTATGTGAGTACGAGTTAGTATGTTTGTGAAGGAGTAACAAACATACTAACTCTATTACTAGCTGTGCCCAAGACTTTGTTCGCATTGAATTGAGATGCAATATATATTATATTAATCCAGGGTATTAAGTATCTCCATTCCAAATTGTATCCAAATCCACCCAGCCGTTTTCGCGTGATTGAGAAACAAACATCCAATTCATCCGAACGTCTAAACATCTTCAAATTTAAATTTCTTCAAATACTTTCACATGTATAATATTAGTAGGATGTTGAAGTTTGTACTGGGCCTACATAATTAAGTATATTCTACATTGGTTTAAGTCATTGAAGTATTACGTTACACTAGAACAGACATCATAAACAAACTACAGCGAGCACTTGATGACGAAGCGGGCATGCGCGCCGCGTCCGGCGGTGATCGTTTTCTTATAGGCGTTTGTGCCATTTGGCCTCAACAGGCTTTACAAAAAAAAAAACAAGTTGAGGCGTCCACACTAGTATACATAATTACACAATGGTCTTAATACGGAGACCAATCGTTACAAAGTTTACGAATTGTCCCTTTGTTTTGTCACTTCTTTTCTATGTAAGGTTGGCAAAGTAAGATAAAGAATCTACTTTATATAATTAAACTTGCTTACGTCAGCATTTTATTGTACCATCATATGAAATTGCGCGATGTGACGTAGCCCGTTTACCCAAGTAACCAAGTAGGTAATATTACCACAATAAACTAGTACACAAATGTAATGTCATACACTGTGACGCACGCGCAGTTAGCGACGCAACAGCGGTTTTAACTGCGGTTAATTCTCACTTAACTGAAGTTGACGCTCACCGTTTTAAGACTACGCAAAGGGAATATAATGATTACAGCATTTTATTTTTTTGCGGGACAATCTTTACACAAATCGATCTAGTCCCAATGTAAGCTCTAAAGGCTTGTGTTATGGGTACTAGACGACCGATATACATACCTATTGAAATCAATAAATAATTAAATACATAGGAAATATCCAAGACTCAGGAACAAACATTCGTACTCATCACACAAATATTTGGCCTTACCAGGGATCGAACCCGGGACGCTAGCTTCGGAGGCAAACTAGGCTATCCGCGTCGTCGCCGTCGTCATTATACAGAATGTTCTTTTGTTGCAGTAAAAAATAACTCTATATAAATGCTTCTACTTAAATATGTGTTAAAACTTAATAATATTAATAAAGGCTAACAAATTTTTAAGAAACAACGATCGATGAAAGGCACGTTTTAAGAAAAACTTTCTTTTACCCTCGCTATAACCGTTTTCTTAAAATTTGCTTTTACGGAATTATTTCCTTTAATTTAAGGCTCTAGCAAGGTTGACACGAGTATAAGTTAACACCGTCTTATCTCTAAGTGCGTCTCTCTCACGCTAGTATCGACGAAAGAGATAGCCCGAAAGATAAAACGGGGTTAAGTTATCCCCGTGCCAACCTTGATAGGTGCGTTGAACTACAAAAGGCTTTCTAAAGGATTAAAGACGCAACTAAGTTATAAAGAAAACAATGGGAGACAGGCATTGACCTAACTAGCAGAATAAAAAAACCTGCAATGAGTTGGCAGTTGGTTGGCTTTTTCTGCCGAGGTCATTGATGGTACACGAATCTAACCTAATATAGATTCCCCTGCTGATCTCTATTACCTTGAAGAAGGTAGCGGACATTTGAATAGGACTTTGTTCAGCAGTAGAATGAAACACGCTGGATTGAAAAGTGAAAAAAAGGGTAATGCTGAAGTTACCAAGAACCTATTAAGTACTGAAATGGTTTGATAAATGAAAACTTTCGCTTACTACGGAATTTAAAAAAAAGCTCTGTAATGATGCGTTAAAAGCACCTGCAAAAAGATTCACGTTTGTATTCTTTAGTCTGCTTATTGCAAATCAAATTTGCCAGGCGCTACAAAAACATAATAACTGACTTCAATATTTCTCAAATCATGGCGATTTGAGAAATATGGATACTGATAAATCTGTTAAACTCATGTTAAAATAAATTCTTTAGTTAGTTCAATTTACTAAGCTACATAAATAACTTTTTTTTACCTTTCAAACTACTATTCCAAGTCGTGCCCCTAATAAGAAAAGTTAAAATGAAACCTTACAACACCCACCATATTAGTCGATAAAATGTATCACCTTATATCGTCAGAACATTTTTAATTCATACAACAAACTGCAATTTGTCTTATCGTAACCCCACATAATTAATTTACACTTTGAGCTTATTAACTGTGCTGAGACAAGGTTCTATCGACGTGTAGAGTCTAAATTTGTTGGAACTTTGTTGGTTAAAAGTTGTAAAAGTGGGTAGTAAACGTAATAGGAGTGGATTGATGATCGATATGCCGCGGGAATGAATTAAACGTATCGATATGAAATGGTATCGAGTAAGATATATGACGTGTCAGCGCTTGATTTATTGCGCGCGCTGCGTTTGCGCATGTGCTGCGGAGCTGTGGAGATGGACTCTGATTTATACCGAAATCCGTGTAACGAATCTAATGTGTTGGTGTCGCGTAATTTATTACGCAGGAAATTTAAGGTGTTACGCGATGGGAGGTTCAGGCGCAAGTTAAGTCTCTTAGCCACTGTGGAACACTTACGTGTACCCTGTTTACCCGGGAAATATCTTAAATAAACCATTTGTCCATAGGTCATTGAAAACTGATTTGTATCAAATTGAAAATAGAGTTCACTGAGAAATCAAGGACGCGTGACGGGTTAATACGTTAATTGTCAACATTTTGTAGGGCCATCCTTTCGGATTTCGCTTTGTTCAGAATATTCACTATAATGTGTCGCTTATGACTGGTTCGATGGCGTGGGGGTAGTGCAACTGCTTAGTGTGCCGGAAATCACGGGTTCGGGTCCCGCTAGGGGAAAACTTTATGTGATGGGCACGAATGTGAGTGTCCAAAATATAAAAAAGTGAAACAATGCAGTTAGATTTTATGACTGTTTTTTTTATTTCGAATTCCGAATATTAAATCGACATACTTTGTCTTAGATAGAAGAGGACAAAACCAATAAATTTCTAACTTAAATTAACTAAATGAACTAAATAACTTTCGAAATAAATTAACTAAATTTTTTTTCATTAAAAGACTTGGTTACAAACTTGGAATTTAATATGCAGTTAACTATTGATTAAGGTATTTCCAAAGATGTAACTTCGATACAGATAACTTTAAAATTATACGTAGCAGGTAGTTAGTTACCTAAGTACTACATAACTAAGTGCTAGAGTTGTGCAAAATATTCTAAAATATGCAAAATGAAGTCCATTTCCATAATACCAATCCGTGACTGAATACTTAACGATCTAGTTGGATACTAGATAGTCCCCTCGTAGATCGGAACGCCCCCTATAAAACATACAAGCCAATTAGCACCTTGAAATTAATCCTATAAAGTTGAATTTCAATGTTTTAACTTTTTTGTTTTGGTCAGTGCCATGTCTACTTTACTGTAAAGGTGCAGTTCGATGAAGAGGGAGCTGTTTCTAATTTATTTGTACCTATATAAGAAACCTTTGCTGAAAACTGTCAAATAGTTAATAAGTAAAAAAACATTTAGTGATATGATATTATTCATTAATAGAATTGCCTTTGATAATGACTTGGGACGATGGTTTAACCTTTAATCTATAGGCATTGCTCTAGTTTAATATAATAACCAAGTCATTATTTGTAGCATCAATAACAGATTACCAAGCACGCATCGAGAATATATTTGGAGATCATCGATCATGATAGGAAGAGAGACGGCTATGGATAATGGAATTAATAAAAATAGAGAAAGGCAGTGGAGACAGCACGCCGCCCTGAGGAACGCCGGTAAGCGTACTGCACTGCACCAAGAAGATCGAAAATGTTCCACCGCTGCTGATGGTCAATCAAGTACCCTGCTGTACATTCTAATCCAGATATCATCAGTGAATTTGAGAAGAGCGATAGCCGTACTGAGACCAGGACGACATCCAGACTGAATGGAGTTAAGAACGTCATTCCTGGTTAGATAGGAAAGAACCAAGATGATGATGCACTAGACGCTCCAGAACCTTGGAAAGAAAAGTAAGAATGGAAATGGGACAATAATCAAAACACAATAACGGATTGGACTTTTGGAGAAAGGAATTACATCAGCATCCTTCCAAAGGATGGAATACATTGGTCGAAATTGATCAATTAAGGTTGCTGGTGATCATGGGAACACGTAGGTCGAGGAAAGGGAAAGACAGAAAGAAAAAACATTTATTTAGCAACAACTATACAAATTGTGAATTTAAAAATACTTCACCATATTACAGTTTAGTTGCTAAATGAGCGGTCAGCTAAGCAATGTGCTGCGACTTAAATAAAGACAGCGCTGATTTTCCGCTGGACCCAGTTGCACAACACAATTGCTACTTAATATTTATTACATTTTTTAATTAATTACATAGTACAGATTACCATTACATGTGCATTAACAGTTTTATATACAATAACGAGTTTACAAACAATACAAAACCACATGTGGCATGACATATATTTACAGAACAAACGACGGATTTTATAAAAATAAATCATCGACTAAATAAGCGAATAAGTGAGCCCTACTGTTAACTAATAAAAAGGGAAGTAAATAAAGTGAAGTATAACACGAACAACGATTAACAAAAGATGCACACTATACACTACAGGATCATTTAACGGCTAACGATATCTACACCAACTGCATTGGTATTAATTGCATAGATACTCCTCTGAAGATTACTGTCGGAAAGTTGACTGAAGTGGAAAGGCAAAGGGGGAGGAGTTGAGAGCGATGAAAGAAAATGAAGAGTTGTGTCTTTTGCGGGATCATTCTATGAGGGAGAAATGCTGATTCAGCTGATCGAGGTCAACATCTTTGGTACTGGAATTCTGTTAAGATTGCCTAACTCCAAGTGACTTAAGAAATTTCAAACTTTTAGCGGGATCACCATTCACAACCGATTTATAAATCAACCTAGGTAACACAACGTTATTTCTTGTCTTAAACAGTAATTGACGCGAGTAAAGCATTTTTACAGAAAGAAACATTAGCTTCTGTTAGTTTTGTTGACAATGACATGATGTTTCACCTCTGATCCAACCAAACAAATGTTTTTTTCAAGAACGGATACTAATGGTAATTGAGATGTATTAAAACTTTTTTTCTAGTTTTTTATTCCAAATATCACATACTAATACATATTAATGAATACGCAAGAATAAATCATTTAAGGAAAAATTAATGGTTAATTTAAATGATTCATGTCAGATAATATTTTCTTGTTTAAAAAAACAGCTTCCGATTCTATGACGTCAAATGTCAGCTGTATAAATACGGTATTTGTTTGATGGATGTAAAAACTGTCATGAATTGGCGAAATTTTTGTTAACCGGTATTATTCGGTTGAAACAGGTTGGCTGCCAGTTTGTTGTCACGTACTTAACAAGCTTGTAAGAGTTAAAATAATGGACGTTTTTATGTTTTCCCGAAGAAAATGACCTATCACACCCACCGACATACCTTGGAGACAGTCAGCAACAAATGGAGTACAATTAGTGATTTACAAATTACAAAACTAGTTATTAGGTCTAGTCCGAAACACGTCGGGCGGTTCCTGACAATAACTCTTGAGTTAAACCGTTTCTATTTCAAATCTTACTTACTTACTGTAGTGTTTGTATCTAAGAACTAGATGCAATATGCTGTCTCACACACACAAGTGGTAGGCTGACGGATGACATTGACAGCTGTCAAGTGCCAGCTGTCACTGTCATAGGGAGTAATAAGCTGGCTGGCCAGTCGTATGACAGACGCCGGCAAGGACGGACGTGCCGTAGAGATACACTTGGTGTGACGGTGAGCCAGTGACTAGTGCACTACAAACGAGTTGAGGTAGCCTACACTTACATATAAAAATACCTAGAAATGAACACATACCTTTAGAATCTATAAATTAATAATACAAAAAGTGTATGTATAGTGCCACCACTATTTAGGCCGGGATTTTCATACCTTATTTCGAACACCTTACATTTGCGGTAGGTACACATATTTGTACAAATTAAAGTTTAAAAGTTATAACAAAAGTTTTTAAACTTTTAAAAATATGTCAAGAAAACTTACCTACCCTCATCGCAAACACACCAACTATGTATGAACCAAAATGATCCCACTTCTGAGAGTAAAAATGCAAATACGAGGAAAACGCAATTCTATTTTCTGCGACAACACAAATAATTGGTGTATCTGTAACTACATCAGGAAGCAAGGCCCATAATTCGCGCC
This sequence comes from Tortricodes alternella, assembly GCA_947859335.1. Classification (NCBI taxonomy): domain Eukaryota; kingdom Metazoa; phylum Arthropoda; class Insecta; order Lepidoptera; family Tortricidae; genus Tortricodes; species Tortricodes alternella. The sequence goes on along the minus strand of OX401968.1, from coordinate 18,591,832 downwards.
ATCTATCAATCAGAAACGGCATTTTTTGTCGCAATAAAAAGTCAGCTTTTTAATGGACGCCATATTTTCGCATTGACAGGAACATTGCGGGTCCAAACTGGTTGGTGCGTGACAAGTGTTGGTGATTCCTAGGAAACAGGGAAAAGTTACTCGAAGGAATGTCTATAAATGGCTTGAATGTTATCTTGCAGGACATAATGATACCTACTTAGAAGAACTAACACAAAGAAAACAGTGATAATGTCCACTAAGTAATTTACTCCAACCAGTTTTTGAAATGGAACTTCCGTATTTTAATCAGTGGTTCTCGGAAGAGACTATTATTAAGAAATCAAGCCTTTTAAAAAATAAACACAACGGGTCCAATTCGAAACGGTATCTTCTTAATTTAAAATGTCCTAAACTTAAAAGAAGAAACGTCAAACTCGATTTTAAATTGCACAGAGCTGAGTTCTTTCTTACTTTAAGTTTAGTTACATTTATAAGTGAACACTTTCGAATTGGCACCGATGTGTAAATTATAAAAAAAACAGCCTTACGGCATTTGATTCAAATTTAACTTTATTTTTAAGTGTTCATTTGGGACAATTATAATGTTTAAAATACTTTGATAAAATACCTAGTCTTATTAATAAAATAATATAAAACTCTCATTCCCGGGTACAGTTTCCTTGTGATTATTTGTTTTAACTCATAAAAAATATATATTTTTCCCTTTGTTTGACTTTATAACAACGATGTGAAGTAAATAATATCCTAGTTAATAAAAATCGTTCCTTGCAACTTTGACTGAGACCATTTTTAGAATAAACATATTATAAATGTATGAATTGTAATGGGAGATCATAATCGCTTCTGGAACTTATACCTTTGACACGTGTATCATTTTACCAGGAACCCCAATGTATACATCATGTTTATTAATTAATAAAAAATTAAATAAGTTATTAAGAATAAATAAAATGTAATCAAATCAAATTCACTAAATTAAAATTCACGAAATGTTTCGTCATTACGTAAATAAGTTATTAATAATATGTAATAGGGATGTTTCCTGGGTAAACAAATAATAAATTTAGATTTAATTTAGTTTTTACTTAGATTCAATTAATTTTATTTAGTATTATTATTGTTGTATATTATATTTAATTTTTTTATCTCAATATTTAATTCCGTGGGATAGATTCTAATTAGTCCGTCAGTTAGATTATCAAAAAATATTGAACACGTATTTTTTGCTTCATCAGATCAATCAAAATTGACGAAGATAACGCGCATCAAAGTTCGGGAGTAAGGGCTCATGACGTCACTTAATGGTAAAAGTGTACAAAGTCGTGACGTCACGTGGAACTACAACGCACTATATCTTCGTCATTTTTTGTTTAACTGACCAAAGATAAAAATTGTCAGGAAACTAGCCTATTGAAGTCCTCAGTCCCCAGTCTGCTCTCAGGACACAGCCCAGTTTCACTGAGCTTAACTATGTGATTGTCCAACGTGCGCAGCCACTGATCAACGATGAGGAACATATTATTCAAATTAATACAGAATGATTTTAGACCTATATATATATATATATATATATATATATGTGTATATATAGGTATATATACTAGCGAATGCATTCGACACGTTTGTTATGACTAAAGTTTACACTTTGGGAACTGAGAAATAACAGCGACAGGGCTATTTGCACGAATAAATTGCAATTTGTAACGATAGAGCACGATGCACTCATTTTGTATTACGAAAGCTAGGTATATCAAGAGCAGCACAAACCAAAGAAAGATGAAAAAGAAAGAATGAAGATAATATTCTACTTATTTTAAGTAAGTATCTTTCAGAAAATAGACATAATAATTATTTAATTACTTTGGCATTTTTGTAGCTCTATCGAATATCGTGTACCTTATCAAGAACGACCATTTTCCATTTTGCACAACGAAATGTCAGCAGAAACTAGTGCACCTTTAGTTTTAGTACGAGTAGTCAGTCAAATGTCGATCCCAAGTCTTAGTCGATACTGAATCGGGACTTATCTCGGATCGTGAATTAATACGAGCAAGCGAGTGGCTCGCCAAGTGGCTTCGTAACTTGTACCTCCACTTAACCAGTACAGTAACAACTTGTGCCCAGCTTGCACGCATGGAATAAACGCGACACAAACTTTTAACATTCGAAAATAGAATAGTGATGTGTTTTATCGATTAATACAGTATTAAACATTCGATTCCGTGCATAAACGCAGTGTTATGATTGTGATAGTGTTGTGAGAGGTAAAACATTACCGGTATGCAATTATTTCTTGTTTTGTTGTGACAGCTGATAACGATTTTTATTAAGCGTAAATATTACAGCGTCCTTATTAGAAAAATAAATACGCAATAGTTGAAAGTAAATCTAACGTGTCAATAGAGAAAAACAAATAGACATACCGGAGCCACCGTGTTGGATTTCGCAAATGATTGGATTTGACTGAAGTTATCTGCGAATCGATCTCTGTCTGTCCGTCACACTAATTGCCACTATATAAGCTTATCGATGTTATAATTATCGAATCGTAATCGGAAAGAGGCATTGGAAGTCACTAAACTAATAAAGCTTCTTTGATAATATAATATTCGTTTAAAATATTCGAGTATTAATGAGTAATAAATAATCATGGACAAAATAACGAAGCACTTTTTTTGTAACTTACTGGGTGATAACTTTCATTGCATTCCTTATAATGAATTCTGAATCGCCATATCTGCGACGTGGTACTGCGTTTACGTCACATGCACAAACATACAAACGATAAATTAGGTTCATGTATGGTTTGCACAAAAAATCATGTAGCCAAGCCTGCCTCCCACATGTCGGCGGCGTATTGTATAAAAACACATTCCAGATGGGATAGGCAGAGGTACCGTAAAATTATACAACTATGATCCAATAATTCGACTATAATCCAACTCGAAAATGTACTAAATCTGCAATCATTAGTATCATTACATATAAAACAGTACCGTGACACTTATTATAGCCAACGCACAGCCTAAACGTTTGAAATTTGGAATATTCCTTGAATACCCTAGAGGTGCACCAAGGAGGGACTTTTTGAAATTTTATCTCTAAAGGGGTGGAAAGGGGTGATGAAGTTTGTATGGAAAATATCACGGGCGAAGCTGTGGCCGGTCCACTAACTTCGTATAAAAACTTGGACAACAGTTGCAAGATTTAAGATAATATCTGCTATGTTATTTTCTAACAAACGTAGTTTGCTCATTTCGTCAGACAATCATAAATTGACCCGCGCACTCGTAGGCGTTATGCGGAGTTAGGTGCCTAAGTCCATGGTAGGTTGCGTCGAAATATGACCAAGGTCGAAGACACGCACGAAGATAATAGTTTATACGCACTGGCGGGTCAAGTTAGGCTAGTCGGTGAGTTCATGAATGAAGTTTGATGAGTTGAGTTTGGTTTAATAATTATCATTAAGTAATTGCTTTATTACATTGTAATGTTTTTATTTAACTGAATTTTAGTTTGTACCTATATGATGTAAAACCAGAGTGAGTATAATTTAAAAAGATGACTTTCTGAAGAGTTTCTAGCGGCTTTCCAGTATTGATGGTTCTGTCCGCACCGTTGTTCGGTTCAACCCATTTTAATTTATTCATGCAACGAGTAAAAAAGACCACAGGCGGTCAATTTGCTAAAAACCGTTTTGAATTTGGTTCCTTTTTTATTTTATGTTCAATTAAGCCAAGTTTTATCAAGTCGCATTATAGTACGATTTTGAATTCATAGGATAGGGAAAACATAATATTGATAAATTAATACTTTTTATCTAAAATTGCCACCGCCATCTATGAATTGGGCTCTTGCAACTCGAGAAAATGCCAATGCCAGTTTCACGAAGCTTTTTTAGCGCGTTTTGCCCAACGCGTAAGAAAATCGAGAAAAGTTTTGTATTTTTCCTTTTATGCCCTAGGACAAATGTAAAGCCCACATAAAGGACCAACTTTTTAGTTACAATATGACCGATGCTATTTCTTCCTTGCTTAAAAGTCAGTGAGACACGGCGAAATAGTTGAGAAATCATTAAGAATATACCTATCATTATTAACTTCATCAAACCACATACCTACTTCTAAGTCCATTTTGGATCATAACTCAATACAGTTCGTTTAAAAAAAAATGATATTTATTACTTAACTATTTTCAGCCGAAAAATACTAAGTATTTCAGAAATCAAAACTATATTCCATTGTCAACTCGCCAGACTATAGTGTCCGTACTATAAAGAGGTAAATCCTCACAGATGTCAATAACGACGCGGATAGCCTAGTTGGTAGTGACCCTGCCTCCGACGCAAGCGTCCCGGGTTCGATCCCCGGTAAGGGCAAATACGAGTATTTGTGCGATGAGCACGAATGTTTGTTCCTGAGTCTTGGATGTTTCCTATGTATTTAAGTATTTATTTCTCTATATAAGTATTTATATCGTCGTCTAGTACTCATAACACAAGCCTTCAGAGCTTACTTTGGGACTAGATCGATTTGTGTAAAGATTGTCCCCTGATATTTATTATTATTATTATTATTTAATAATGTTGTCAAAAATATCGACAAAGAATTACAAAGCTATTTCCGCGGAATAAGTGTAAGCGAATCCCATTCAAGCAAAACCTTTGGCAAAAGCTTAGAACTCGATAAAAATCCATTAAGGAAAACGCTTAATGTATTTAATTCATGTCTCACTTTCTGAGGTACTGCTGAATTCACTCTTATATAGAACAAAAAATAAGCAACTTAAAAAAGTTTTTGAATATGCAAATCAAACCCTTTCCAATGATTCCTCAGGCGGGTAATAATAACATTTAGGTTCAGAACTGTCCCCTCCTATTCCCGAAATTTAAGGATTGATTGTTTGACTATGTCTGCTTGTATTACATCCGGAATAGTTTTAGCCTGTATAAAGAAAACGTGAATTGAACCCTTTCTTTTCGTAAAATTTTGGCCACAGGAAAGACAAATGTTATTTCTTAACGTGATTATTACCCAGGCATATTTTCTAACCCCTTCTTAGATCGCCTTGTCTTTATAACTCCCGATACTCAACTTATTGTCGAAGAAACATATAAATGTCGACCAAGTTGACTCTGAGACCTCACAGCTCGGTAAAATATAAAACTTACCAGTATGTGTTTTATTTTAATTAGCAGACACACGTGACATAGACAATATTTTGAGCATGAATCTTCTTGCTAAATGTATCGATATGGTCTTGTCACTCACTATTATGTCACCTGCAACAAGTAAGATTGTTTGTTTTCCTACTGACAGCATGATCAATATTCAAAAAACTTTATGAGCGTGCATGCGTCAGGATTAACTTTTTTTTTTTTTTTTTACTGTACGGACAAACATTTTTTGTCATGTTGTAAAATAGGTACTTTAACTTATTTTACAACAGGACAATTTTTTTTTGATTCACTGATTCCTACAGTAAAATAATAGAATATTTTTACTTACCTCTTTAATGACCACACAATTGTTAATAATTTAAAGCAAGTCCCGCAGCAAATAACCTAGCTATAAAATTATATGCTAAGTAATATCTTATAATTATAACGGCTAATAATCGCGTTTAGCAAAGCATAAATGTCTCTATATAAACTGTATATGCTAAAAGATATTTGATTAACGTCCTTACGGACGTTTGATTCTGTTTTTTGTCGCAGGCCAAAGTGCGTGATATTTTAAATTCAATTCATAATAAGCAAAAAATATTACAATACTATGTTACGGTCTCGTTCTCGTACGGTATAAGTTCGGTTCGACATTTTCTCGTTACAGTTCCGATGGTATAAAGTGTCATAAATGGCAATGACGTGTTTTAATTTGATTTTACGCTACTTGCTCATGTGTTTTTCGAGACACTTAATCCTGGCCAGATAAACAATGAACAATGATTTTTTTATCCTTACCTACCTAATTGTGTTATATACGAGTATTGGGCTTTACACTGTGCATATATAATAGCGTATCATGTTTATACAGTACCGAAAATACATGGTTATAAGTTAATGACAAGCATTGTTGAATTATTATTATATTTATATTATACGCTAAAAAGATTCTAGATCTTAAAAGATCAGCTTTAGAAATTTTGATGATTACTCGATTTAATACTCGTAAGTAATATCAGAAAATTATTTTACCTTAACCTGTTAAGTAGGCGGTTTTGACATCCACTATTTAAATTAAAGAATACGTGAATCAAATTGCGGAAGTGAAATGCGTGATATGAATTTCAAATGATGCCATTAAAAGCTTATTTCGTTTTTCTTTAACTTTAGAAGAACAAATAGGTATATTACTGTCAAAAGGTTACCTACCAAACAGATCAGGAGTATTACGTCTTCTAACGTCGTTTCTACGTAATTTTAACGATTCCCGATTTTCCCAAATATTTAATCAATACAGGTTCCATTGTGATTTTAGCTAGAAGCTAAACATAAACGAATGAAGAAATATGTTGTGGATGATTTGTTTTGTGTTTATTAAAATAAATATATTACACATTATATTATAAAAAAATATTATAACAATAAACTAGCAGATAATACTTAATTAAAATTCATTCAATGATGAATCGACATAGTGTCGAGTCGGGAGACACCGCTATAATTTCGAGTACGCTGTCAATTGATTTTTTGTCACAAACAACTTTAAGACGTATTAAAATTTCTCGTAGAGATTAATGATAAAATTAATTCTATCTATTCATTGTTATGCTTAGCACATTGTTTGCACATCCTGGCCAAAATTACATACTTAACTAATGTAATTATTAATAGATAATAATGATTTTAAACTCAAACTATATTAATGATTTAGTACATTTTTGCATAATCATTTAGTTAGCTCTACACGGTCAAATTAACAATCAGGGGATTCGTTTTTTGCAGTTAGTAGATGTCTAGTAAATGATGCTTATTTAAATATCGAAGTTAAGTAATGAATATTACTGTCTTTAATGATTTTTTGGTTTGCCCAAAGGTCCTGGTAGACAGTGCCTCAATTAAGTCAACATTTTGTTATCTAAAACATCTTAATATAAGTATTCTGTCCTTATATGACCACAAATTATATTACGGCTTGTTATCAGAATCAGAAACTTTATTGGTAAAAATGATCGTATCAAAAGTGATCCAAGACATTCTTTACGTAGTTAATAGGCTTCGTCCACATGGCAATACACTGCACATTTTTTCTTCAGGGTAAAATTTATCAAAAACATAGTGGCGCAAACATGGGACCATTCACAGGTTTATACTGCAAAGAAACGATATCGAATGAACTTTAATATCCTAAGTAAATGTTTTTTTTTTGTGTAAGTACCTGTTAGCCTTCTGAACACCACAGTCGGCTATATAATGATTTTCGTGCCGCAGTGGCTACCGCCACGACATGGCGTTTTCCATACATTTGCGCTTTTTTGCATTTAACCGTAGCGTTCAAAAGGTGAAAAGTAGATAGAAACTTTGTTTTGACCAAAATTTCTCTTCACTACGATAAACATTGGAAGTTATTAATCGTAAAAGCAAGCTCTGGAGAAATCCCCCGGTCGATTGTCGTACAATTTTACAACGCTCTAAACCCCACGAGTAATGCCGCTGTCATCGCAGCACGCCAGTGTAGCCACGCCTTATCTATGTCGCCTGATTCCATAGTCCAAGAGCCAGTGATTTACTGAACAGCAAATACGCTTTTCTTTGCTACAATATGCGTACTTCGATTTTTAGGCGTTAAGGCAAACAAGGCAAACAGAAAATGGGGGAGCTTTACTCATCGTCGTAGTTTCGTACAGGTAGGTACCTCGCGATATAGGTAATATCTACTCTGAAAGGCTTTGTAAAGTACTAAAATCAATGATTTGTTTAATGGTTTCTTTTAAAATGACAAACAAAAGCCGCATTGCACTCGGCTTAAATGAAAGTTTTTTCTTAGCGTACCTACATTCTTGTTTATATGTTACGAGTATACTCACAATATCTTCCCAGCGTTCATTTTCAATTTCGCACCTTAAAATTTGAAGTTGCATATATTTCACCCGCCACCGATTTTGCATACCAATCAAAATTGGTGGCGCTAGGTTTTATTGATGTACAAACTAATCCACTAACTAATTGTTGTTATTATTCTGCTTGGACGACGATCTTTCAATTGGCTTGTTCTTTACAAAATCCCACTTCTGAGACTAAGATTTTGTAAGCTAAATAATGCCAACTAGCTCTCGGACTAAGTACATGGGCGGAATGGTAACAGCATGAATGGATAAATGCATGCACGCCTTCTCGATGCAACGCGCTTGTTCAATATAATGAGCTCGGCTTTGTTATGAGTTCAAAGAGCTGGTCGGATGTCTTACGAGACATAATCAACAACGTTCGTACCATAGCTGAACCCTTTAAAAATACCTGTGGGGAAAAAAGGCATAAAAAGATAAACACATTTTATATGATACTAGAGGACCAGCCACAGCTTCACTCATGTTATTTTTCATAAAATCTTTATTACCTCTTTTCACCCATGGAATTTTAAAAAATCCCTCCTTAGTGCACCTCTCGGGTACTCGAGGAATGTCACCTTCAAATTTCAAACCTCTAGGACCACCCGTTTAGGCTGTGCGTTGTCTATAAGTGAGTCACGGTACTGTTTTATTTGTATTGATTAGGTATATTTATGTTTTTGATCCAGCACGCAAACACAAATTTTAAGTTAAGAAATGAATTAAAACAAAAAATTATCCGCAACGGGAATCGTTAGAAAAAGTGTTCGTTACATAAGTGGTAAAACGATAAAGAAACTCATATTCGCATTTATAATATTAATAAGATAGGGATAAAGTTATCTCCAATTATGATTATGATAAATAGTTATCTGCGCCACTATTCGGGAACGCTAAGTGATTCTGTAGTGACTCGTGAGAGAGATTTCTCATCCCACTCTTCTGCACGACGCGTAATGCGTAAGAGCGAGATGAGAAATCTCGCTCGCGAATCGCTACAGAATCACTTAGCGTTCCCGAATAGAGGCGCAGGTTTATTCTGGTGGTATTCATACCACGATGGTAGCAAAAAAAGATATCACTCAAATCCGAAAACAATAATACGAATGGAAACAAAAACTCCCATAAGTCTTTAGAGAATAATAATAATAAAAGGACATTTATTCAACATACACTGGACGCAGACAGATAGCAAAAATAAAAGTACGGGAAAACATACATAAAAGCTGTGCTGTCAAAAAGGTCAAGGTAAAAAACAAATTGTTTTAACAATACATAATCAGCTCGATTATACCATAAAGACACAACGGTCTTAAGAGGACTGTGAAGCAACAACAAAAATCAGCCTTTTCATACAAAAGGCGATAACGATTTCCACCCCTTAACAGTTTACCGATTTTGACCAATTTTTGATAGTTTGTCAGTCGGAACAAAATCTAGGTTTATACGTTTCTAAATATTAATTAAAATTAAAATCAAATAATCGCCAGAATTAGTTTTGTATGAGAATACTAAAACAACAATAGAATTGAATTTATTCATTATAGTGAAAAAACCATAACGTGTGTAACTAGATTTTGTTTATCAAAAATTGGTCACCTTTTGTATGAAAACCTGTAGGTTCACACTCCTCTTAAAGCCCCGCGCTTTTTGTTACGTACTGTTAAAATTCCGCGTGTTCAGTTACTTAGCTCATTTTAATTGGGTGTTTTAAATTCGGCTTTTCAGTATTCGATTTATGAACACGTTTTAAGGCATTTTAACTGGCCCAAATTGGCCTTTAATGTGTGAGAGAGCACCTTAAAAATACCTACATATATATTCGAATTTTAAAAAGCTGTTCTGGCGCGTGGGTGCAAAGATAAATCGACAAATGGTGATCATTTCAAATATAAAGCAAATATACTGCCAATTTTATCTGCCAAATTGATGTGCGTTTTAAACGCTATTTTTTTCCCTGTTTTATCAGTACATTAAATTGCCGAATGTGTGAGATTGTCAATAACCAGTTTTCCACTTTGTGCCACCTGTCACTTAAAAAAACCAACGTAACGGAATCATCGCCATAAATCCTTCAGCGGCACAGGAGATGGTAATATAGTCATTTGGCGGCGCGCACAAAGACTTGCGCACGCGGCGTAATGTCACTTGTCACCTTTATAATTGTCACGGGAGGGTAGATCTTTACTTATATGTGGAATGTGTAGGGTTGCAAATGAGTCAGCGGTAGTGGTAAAAGTAGGGTAAATCTCCGCACGGAATTTGACTTTTAATTTAGCATAGTTTTAGGGTTAAAAAAACCGGCCAAGTGCGAGTCGGACTCGCGCAGGAAGGGTTCCGTACCATTATCCATAAAAACGGCAAAATAACATGTTTGTGGTATGGGAGCCCCCTTAAATATTTATTTGATTCTGTTTTTTAGTATTTGTTGTTATAGCGGCATCAGAAATACATCATCTGTGAAAATTTCAACTGTCTCACTATCACGGTTCATGAGATAGGGTAAAGGCACCAGTAGTCAGCCTTTTAACGACGTTTGAGATTTGAACCTACTGTTATTAATTCAGGATTTGACTAAAAAATAAACTTTTTTTACTGTACGATCAATAATTTATTCTAGTTTCATTACAATTTAAGGCAAACATATAGAATCATTCTATAAAATAGAAACAGAAGTTTAAACCAAAACATACACATTTCTCTAGTAGTCAGCCTCCAAAATCTAATAGTCAGCCACTTTAAGCCCAGTACTCGGCCTCTAAATTATTTGTTAAAATTTGATTAAAAATCAACAATATTTAATGAATAATTAATAGACAATAAATAGTCGTTAAAATTACAATAGTCATGCTTTAAGTTGAATAATATTATCTTACAGTTACAAGGTTCAGACTCCTTTTTCATCTTGAGACACTGCGGCATATTGGTCTAGAAGATATGGTACAGCTTCCGGAACGCTGCAAGCTGGATTCCACGATAGACCTCTTTCTCGAAGATGGACGTCCCTTATTGGACAGTACCTATGTCCACAGGTACATATAATCGTCAACTTCTTTGAGCGTAAAATCTCCAATTTCCACGGGAGTTTGCAGTACAGGGACATTTGTCATGATTTTTGTCTTGTCCATGTTCATTTTAAGGCCAGCTCATTCGGAGGTTCTACTGTGGTCATCGAGCATTAAACTGAGGTTCTCCGAGGTCTCGCCAATTATGTTGATGCCGAGCCCTTTCTCATTCAGAACCTTGAAAACGCATTCCAGAGCAGCGGTGAACAGATTTAGAGAGATAACATCTCGCTGTCTGGCTTCCCACTGCAACACTGTAGTAGGTTTTGAGTTCTGGTTCTATAGTTAGAATAATATAGTGGCGTTTACGTACAAACACTTCAACACTCCGATGTACCTGTTGTCGACTTGGTAGCGCTGGAGAGACTGCAAGTCTCAATCGTATCGAAGGCTTTCTCGTAGTCCAAAAACGCTGAGCAAAGAGGTAGATTAAACTCTTCGGTCTTCTATATAAACTGCTGTAGCGAATGTATGTGGTCTACTGGTGCTGAAGCATTTCCGGAAACCGGCCTGTTCGGGAGACTGGAAGTTTACTATAGGCTACTATAGTTCTTACTATAGTACCCTTCTCACTTTTGAGCCATGTTTACAAGCTGTTTTTGATAGTAATTACGAACCGTAATTGCAAGGACCGGTTTTCCAACTGCTTTCAGAATTTCGGCTGTTTCCATCATCACCTTATTGTATTTAAGCTATTTGAGAGCCACACTAATCTCGTACAGGTTGACATCCGAGATGTTTTCGGTACAGTGACGGATCGATCTAGGTTTTGGGTCGTTGGCATTAGTTACAACTGAATCAAGACTCATGTTACGTACACGCCTTTAGGAATCCATAGGTGATGCCGGTCTTGCAATGTGCCTCGGAGAACACCAAAAGTTCTACATGCTCCTCTAATACGCATTCCTTTCGTATAGCTTCCTTTGCAGAAGATAGTTTTTTCTGGTGGATGCTTTTGTTTGTGTATTGGTTTTTGTGACATGCTTTACTGAACATAACATTACGTTTTTATTCATGAAACAGTAAAAAGACTAATAAGTACCTAAATAAACCCCTATATAGGTTTTTTTCATACTTTATTAAGTGGCTGAGTACTGGAGCTGCAATTCCCATTAGTCAGCCTTACCAAAAAAATACTTTAAAAAGCGGCTGACTACTGGGTTTTTCTAAAAATATTATAGGCAATGTTAGGGTAAATTTGAATCTTAAAAAATAACGATTTTAACGGACCGATTTTATTTCAAATTCGAACGATACCACCAATATCCAGAAGTCAGCCGCAGGTGGCTGACTACTGGAAATCACATAAAAAAGTGGTTCCCAATAGTCAGCCTCCGTAAATTATTAAGAAATCAATGAAATACGCTTATTTTATTATCATTTTCGGTTTAAGCAACTATATGCATTCACAGAAATATACAAATATATCATATAATGTTAACACAAGTCTATCTTTCTTACCTGATTTGAAAACACCAAGTACGAAAAAAAATATGGCGGATATCGTAAAATTGCCCTTCTCGACCGAGAGCACTCGAATAAACTTTTTTTATTTTCCCCCCTGCCGTTTCCCCGAACCGATCGATAAATATAATAATTAATAAGGAATCAAGGAATCAATTAAGAAGCATATAATTTATTAATTTCAAATAGACTGCTATTTCAAGGCAATAAAAGAGGCAAAAGGCTGACTACAGGATCCTGGCTGACCACTGGTGACTTTACCCTACAGCCTGGAGACAGACGGACAGACGGACAGCGGAGCCTTAGTAATAGGGTCCCGGTTTTACCCTTTGGGTACAGAACCCTAAAAACAAGGTTTTCCCCTTTTTCAGTGGTGGCTTCGATCGGCGATTGTGTGAGCTCTGTAGGAGGAACAAATAGAGTAGACTTTACCTACATAGAAATCAGTCATGAGTCCGATACTAATGTCCAGCCAGACCTCATTTCTCAACGCAAGCACACGACAGATGTTCCAAATTGGATGTCTTAACGGCATTTTTTTTGTTCCCGTAACATGACAATCCTCATTATTTAACTATTGCACATTTTTAAACAATCAGGAGTAGGTAAGAAACTAGTCTATACGTAATAATATATTTTTAAACTACGGCGAGGTAAATAATCACACCCTAATTAATCATGTCAATCAATCAATCAATAATTTTATCACTAACGCAATACTATCAAAAACAAAAATTACAACTAAGCATATAACATGTTTTTCCTATTCTGCCATGGCTCCACTTAAAATGACTGACATACGTTATGGCAATTAACTATAGAGGAAAAAAAGATTTCCTTCAAGGTTTCCAAGTAACTGAATCAATGTAGAATTCGTCAGGCATTCCAGGGATGTTATTCTCTGAAATAAAACTTCGTCACCGAACTCACCGGCGAGACTAACTTGACCCGTCAGTACGTATTAAACTATATAGTCATCAGTGTCTTCGACCCTTTGCCGACCCTGTGACGTCAGTACCTAACTCCGCATAATCGCCGCACTAAATAGCCGCTGGTTCGCGCCTTGCACTTGCTTAATTCGCTTCTCGAGTCTGCCCCTGCATGCGATTTATTTGCTTGTAGATGCAGTGTGATGTGTCAATTTATGATTATTGGGCAAATAGGAGTCAAAGTGAGTGACGAAATTGGCTAGGTGCAGGTAACAGGGGATTATTCTAACTTGCTGGCAGGTGAGTGTTCGTCGGCAAGTGAAATGCTTCGCGGCTGAAAATCACGCAGCAAATTCCTCTTGGTCTCCCACGGCGTTTCCATAAAGCCCTCCACACACTGAAACGTTGGTCGTGCGCAGGGCGAACGGCTTGCGAGCCGGCGTAAGCGTCACCAGAACTAAATTTAACTTTCAAAGATAAAATACGTAGAGCTTTATTTCAAAAACACTATAAGAAAGTATTAATTACTGGTAGTTGTAGAAACTCAAAGCCTCACCAGCTAGATCCTACGGAATGCTTATGGATCCCGCTTATTTAATTTAATTTATATGTTTGCTAAGTCATGTTTTTATGCTTGCCTTCTACAACATTATGTGAGGGTGTATAAGTTGTATATGTTTTATCGTGTTTTAATTTAAATTCAGTATTGTATGTTGTATATTATTTTTGTAGATATGGCAACAAATGTATTTTTTATTTTTATTAAAATTGAGTTTCACATATGTGAACATGAACAGCCGCGAGATCACTGAAGTGAAAAGTTTCCATTTTAACTCCTGTGACATTACTTAGGTACGCGGGCCCGCAAGCGACCTGGCCCCCAATTCTCGCTACATCCGAGATATGCGATTGCGAGATTAAACGTCAGATTCATGCAGTTGTGTCAAACGACTGTATGCACTGACGTTTAGTCTCGATTGTGAGATTATCTCGAACGCACCGAGAATTGGGGGCCTGACCCGCACACGACCCGCATTTTGGTGTGTGGAAGCTTTAATTAAGTCCAAAGGATCCGTTAAAAAGTTACCTAACCCATAATAGAGATAAGATAAGCATCGGTGCAGCTAATTAAGGTGGATATAGAGATAAATTCTGTGGTATACATTAAGGTGTAAACTTTAAATTGGTAAAGGAGCGTTCGTAATACGGCTGATTGCATTCCTTTTGAGCGTTGGACTTGTATATTGACGATGTTGTTGTTGGTTTCTGTTCCGTACATATATTTAGTGGAGTTTACCAAAGATATTGTATATACCCACTAGTAAAATGAATATTTTAAATTGTTAAATGACGGTTTTAATAAATTATGTGCGTTTAGATCATCATTTGATTTAAACTATTGGTAAGGAAGGCTCTTGAGTAACTTAATTTTTTGTGAAAATACAGCTTTGGTACCAACGTTTTATTTATTACATATTGATCGAAAAAGTAGTAAATATAAAAAGCCTTTTATTTCTTTTGAAATACTTTGTTTCAACTTAAAAGAAGTAGATCATTTCGGATAATATAACAAGGTAGGAAATATAACAATGTTCATAATAAAATTGTCACAATAAATTCTTGCTCTTAACTCCAAAACCTTATAGCATAAAAATACAATAAAATCGTTGGGGGATATTGCGGGGCATTCTCTTATTTATCTCCCAAAATCACGAAACTGTTACTTTGACACTTACGCACAAAAAAAACCGTAACTTCTTTAAAAGGAAATACAGTGTAGTGAGACGAGTAAAGATACTGTTTACATGATAACTTTTAAAGGCAGAAGTGAAAACATTTAATTTTGCATTTTCGTCAGCAATAACCTTTGCAATTGTATTAATATTCAACTTCGCATGTCTGTTCGCGTAAATGTAGTTTTTACCTGCGAGCTAAAAATATCCTCATGTCCGTGACTTTGCTCTGTACCTATATATTTTTTCATTACTTTCGATTAACAGGAGTAAGTAACAGACAGACACGCACTCATATTTAAGTACAATGTTAAGTGATTTAAGGGAGCAAAATAAAGCAATCAGGCGTAGCGAATAAGGCAACAATAAAATGTAAAATTAGCCAAATAGGGTTAACCGATAAATACTTCGGAAAAGTTACAAGACAAATTGTTTGAATTAATTGACTTTAATGAATATTAATTGGTCTAAAGGCAGGGCTTGAGTCTAAGTATCGAAACTAGCAGTACGATATGTTTTACTAATTTACACATAGGTTTAGTAATGGCCAATGCAGTTACAAAACTTGAATTATTTAATATTCATATTTTACAACCAGGCAAGCGAGAAACACTTGTGGGTTCTTATCTTTCGTCTATAAAGGTTTATGAAATATCCGTTTCAACCGTTGCATATGATATCATTGAGATGAGCGACAAGTTGTATTCTGACATTAAAGACAATGCAAATTATATAAACCAACGATAGATTTAAAAAAACTCATTTGTATAATTAAGATATCTAATAGTATCTTGGATACTTTAGTTTTAAATAAAACCATTCACCTTTCGGGGTACTTATTACACAAAAGGTAAGTTAGGTCAGGTAAGATAGACAATCCAGAAAAGTTACGCTTTAGCAGGAAATTTGCCAAATGAAAATTTTTGTAAAAATTACACAACTGCGAAACGTTGCCTTGCCAATCATTGGTGAACCCACATTAATCTAGATCCAAACTAAGATTTCCCTTTGCTATTGATACTCGACAACGAAATACTTTTAGATAAAAACATACATATACTTAGACACTAAAAAAACCATGAATCTGGTACCCACATTCGTGCCCATCCCACGTGCGATTTCCGATACAAGTAGTAGTGGCACCACTGCGCCATCGAGTCGGTTAAAAGAAAGAGAAAAAAATATGTATTTTCAGTTTGATATAATATTGCCATTTGATAAAATTTACGACATTAACGCCAAATGAAACCACTAGCAATAGAATGTTAACAGGGTAATATTATTTTATTATAACTGCCATACTAATTAAACGTTTAGAAGGTTGTAAAAATTATCAAAACGCAGACGTTAATGACAGTAGCCATATTCATTTACTGCCCTAAGCTAAATCAGTTTCGATTATCTGCACTAATATAAAGCCATAAATCCATTCGGAGAGTGATATTTGTCAATCTTGTAGTCAACTTGATAGTTGACAAATATTAATTCGATATTGATAATCGATGCCTTACCATGAGAGCGGTGATGAAGGTAACTTTGAATGAAGAGTGAGAAATATGTGAGAAGCATAGAAAGCCACTAGGCCTTATTACTAATGAGGGTAATTGTGGAGTAGAAATGCACCTTAGGAAGCAACCTCAAAAATCCCCTCGAATATCACCTGTATTTTACAGAACTACGTACTGCCCACCGCCTTCTATTTCAGATAGCAAAACTTCTTTAAGAGGACTATGAACTAATGGCAAAAAATACCCTTTTCATAAAAAAGGCGATAAAGATTTTCCCCCTTAAATTTTAACCGATTTGGACCAAGTTTTGAAAGGTTGTCAGTCAGAACAAAATCTCGGTCTATACCTTTTTTGAATATTAATTAAAGATCACCAAAGTCAAATAATTGCTTAAATTAGTTTGTATGAGAATACTGAAACAGCAATAAAACGAAATTTATTGATTATAGTGAAAAACCAAATCCTATAGACCTAGATTTTGTTCTGACTGATACCTTTCAAAAATTGGTCAACATCGGTTAACATTCAAGGGGTGGAAATCGTTATCGCCTTTTATATGAAAAGCCGTAGGTTCACACTCCTCTTAAATATACTTGTAATCATACTCTTAGATATCAAGCATGCCATCAAGATACACGGCTAGTTTAGTTTTCCACTTATCCGCCGTTCCTCCTAGCATTCGACTCACAAAACAGAATCGGCTTCGAGTTTTTGCTCCATAGTAGCTGTAGAGATAGCATCTGAATTCGACCGACATGCCAACTAAGTCCAGGTTTTTCGCCAAGAATTTTATTTACCTTCGATATATGAGCGGGCGTTTTTTCCCATAGCCAACGTATAAGGCAGTCAGGAACGTGATTATTTGTAAGTTATTCATTCGTTATTTGTAGGTAAGTATGTGCGCTTTGTTTTTTAAGGTCATGTTTTACCTGATTAATTTTGTAGACTTTTATAGATGTGTCTGGTATTGCAATAAAATGTTTTGTTTTTTCTTTGTAGCCAGCTCAAGTTTAGAATTCTTTACATAACGCTTTGTCTTACGTAATGTGCTTGAGATAATTTACTCAAATGAAAAGGATGCATGTCCTCTGTATGTTTGCTATTTTGTTTCATTAAATTCTTGTTTGTAAAAGGCAATTCCAAAATGGAGAACATGGTAAAATTAAAATGAGGTTCAATTGATATATTATAAAAGTAAATGTAAACAAAAGCATATTACAGAAAAAAGCAGATCATTTTGACTATTTTAGGGTCAAAATTGTGTTTTTTAGTTCTGATTTTAGTTTTTTGGACATCCTTTACAAATTTATGTCATGTTATATCTACGATGAATTGAGAGCCTCCTCCTTTTTTGGAGTCGGTTCAAAATACTTTAAGCAATGCCACCGAATGATCTTTAAACACAATTACTGAGGCGAACAAGATCCGTGCACTGATAAACGTCGTTATCTGCCATCTTACACCACTGTTCCAGTTCAGTTATTTGCTTCAACTATTTGTTTATTTCTGTGTCAGTCAAAGAGAATATCGTATACGATGTTAAGAAAAGTGAGCGAGCTACGTACGTTTAAAAAGTTGTAAAAAAACCAATGCTTAATAATGAGAGAAATCAATGGCTAAGGTTGGCAAGGCGAATTGTGTCACGCATGGAATGACAACTCATTTGCCAAAATACGTTTAGGATCATAAGAACACAGATGAGCATACTCACATAGATACACTGTTAAAATCATAACCCTCCTTTGGCAGTGCCGTAGTCAGGTAAAAATATTGATTATCTATCTGCCAATGTGCGTTTTGTTCAATGAATGCTCATTTAATCTTGAATTTTTGGGTACTGTTGGAATTTACATGAAAATTAACTTAAGAGTGCAACACTTTTTTAAGAGAGTGCCAGAGAAGATTAATGGGGTACTAAATGAAACGACAATTAACGCGCGCATAAAACAGTGAAAATTCAGATTAATTGACTTAATTAATTAATGCAAATAGGTTAACATTTCGAAAAGTTCTTTTGCATATATACTTTTGTTTTAATGATCAATACATATAAATCACTTATAGACAAGGCACAACCTAAATGGGTGGTCCTAGAGGTTTGAAGTTTGGAGGAGACATTCCTCGTGTACCCTAGAGGTGCACTAAGAAGGGATTTTTTGAAATTTCATCCTTAAAGAGGTGAAAAAGGGTGATCAGGTTTGTATGGAAAATACGGCGGGCGAAGCTGGGATGGGTCCACTAGTAACTTTACCTATATAATTTCATAGAAAGACATCTTAATACAGCGATACTTTTGCTATAAGATATCATGACAAATTTATAGCAAGCAGCCTACAAAATCTTGGATACAATTATGATATATGGAGCCCGTCCTAAAGTAATATGTTTTCCTTCAAAATATTGATTAATGCTAGCTAGAATAATTATTTATTGGTGTGTGGTTCTAAATTTGAACGTTCCGATAACGTCGAAGACTTGCATATTCATGCCTAAATTATATTTCATTAATATTCGGTCAGACACTATCTTAGGATGGATCTATGAGACAGTAACAATACTGATTGAGTTTTACAATTTATTGGCTGGCATACTTACTTGAAGTCCGCGGTTCATTACATACATACATACATAGCATCACGCCCGAAATTCGATTAATTAGTCCTAAGATGGTATGATGAACCGTACGGTGACAGGTGATCAGCCCATCGCCCATACAGATAGTCCACCATGTTGGAGAGGACCCGTCCCTTAGTCGACTTTTACGACATGCCAGGATGATAAGCATCTGCACGCATTCTATGCTATTTCTTCACTCCCAGTGCAGCAGAGGAGTCATTAGCGTACAATTCGTTAATGACAATTCTCTCGGAAATAGCGTTTTCTAGGACTAGCTATCTTACGTCTTTTTCACAACCAAAGATGATCCCTGCTGTCAAGATAAATTGCCATCACAGTTAAGCATTTTAGGGAATAAAAATAGTCACAAAAAAAAGACATATTTTCACACTATATGTGTGAATACATATAATATATAATAATATATAGGTGGTAGATTCATTCCTTGACCTTCATAAGAGCTTGTAAAAGCGTAAATTGAATAAAGATAGTTTGACTTTTGACTTTGACTTCTGAATAGCTTATTAGTACTCTTACATTGGTGCAGCTTAGCAGCACTACTAGCAACAGCTTGATCACACTAAATATATTGTAAATGCGAAAGTTGGTGTGTGTGTGTGTGTGTGGGTGTGTGTGTGTGTGTGGGTGTGTGTGTGTGTGAGTTGGTATGTTTGTTACTCCTTTGCACTTCAATGGCTGGACAGATTTTGATGAAATTTGGAATAGAGATGACCTTTTTTATTAAAGTTCGCGAGGGAATAACTATAACTGAATTTCACGCGAACGAGCTAACGAGCAGAAGCTATATTTATATAACAATATTATTATATATATATATATAACAAACTTTATAAAATTTACTTAGCAAAAGTCAAATTGATCCTCAGAGCCAAACATTCCCCGAAATCTCACGCAAAATAAAATGTATGAAAATAAACGGAAATGGTATCGAATTATATTTACTTAATCCTGTTATTAAGTGAGGCGGCTAAATGCCAATATTGCTTAACTTTACGATTGAGCTGAACTTTAAGTTTCCTCTTGCTCAAGTTTTAAGATTAAAATGACTTTTAATTATTTTCATTACTTAAGACTTAAATGCTTTCGCACACCAAAATGCGGAACGGAAGCGGAGCGGTTCGGAAGCGGGCCCACGTAAGCAGTGTTACAGGAACTAAAATGGAAGCTTTCACATCGATCGCGGCAGTTGTGCGGTCGGTCACTGATATGAAGGCTTTCATCTCGCTTTCGGTGTGTGGAAGTATTTATCGCTGTGATTGTCTCAAAAGATGTAATTGGCCACTTACCTAAGACAAATCAGTGTCTAGGATAGAATGCTCCTTTTCTTATATTGTCCATATTTATAATTCAATGTCTATGAAAGTAGCTACTTTACAATACGATACGAACTCTACATTATGGGCGATATGGGCGGGATTTGACGATTGAAATTGTACTTTGAGGTTTATACAATACTAGTGGACCCGCCACAGCTTCGCCCGGGGTATTTTTCATACAAACTTTATCACCACTTTTCCAATTTCAAAAAATCCCTCCTTAGTGCACCTCTAGGGTACTCGAGGAATGTCTCCTCTAAATTACAATCGTCTAGGACCGTTTAGGCTGTGCGTTGTCTATAAGTGAGGTACGGTACTCTTTTATATGTATTGATGATAAGATTCCAGTAAATAACAGTTACATTGATGTCAATAAATCCGTTCTTAGAGTATACTCTATTGCAGTTCACCTACCTATTTAGTGTAACTGAAGAGCAACTATAAAACGAAATCACCTCTCTAACGGCGGTGTGTGTCCTTTTCAGGGAATATAGCAGCTTCTACAGCCACTGTAAACAACCGACGTTCCTTGCACAACTGTTAAATACTTAGTATACAGCTTTTTATACCCCTTGACTTGAATGCTATTTTACTCCCTACTAGAAAACGTGCGTAGGAGTACAAAATACCTATCTAACCTTTGTTGTTCACGAGGCAAATACCATCGCTCATCAAGCCGTAATCCGCCTGCCGACTTTATGTCATGTTACTTAACAAAAAACAGTTGACTTTTAAATTTAAATTTACCAGCGAACGGGGTTAAACTTAATCAGTCGTGATTAACTTTAACGTTGTGACAGACTGACGTTTTGGAATTCGGTTTATACGCCATTAGGCTATTCCGATTTGCAAAGCTTACAATAGGCAACAATAGACTGCCTGGTACCTCATAGTGATAATCGTGGATGAA
Source organism: Tortricodes alternella (assembly GCA_947859335.1). Classification (NCBI taxonomy): domain Eukaryota; kingdom Metazoa; phylum Arthropoda; class Insecta; order Lepidoptera; family Tortricidae; genus Tortricodes; species Tortricodes alternella. The sequence continues at coordinate 18,570,209 of OX401968.1, read as the reverse complement.
CCTCAAGTATGACCAAAGCTTATCGACGATTCGTAAAATTAGGAATTTAATATTTTACACAACATAATATTGAATTACACCGGCGATTCCAAATGCAAGTGTTGTTACAACACGAAGCATACAATTTTCGAATATAAATGGAACTCATTTTTTGATGGCTTCAATGAATATTTTAGTTTACACATCGAAGGACCACCATGCATATTTTTTATATTTAATCTGATTTGGAATACCTACGTAGAAATATGCAATAAGTAATTAAGCCATTCACAAAACACTTTATCGCCAAATAAAATAAAGAGACAAATAAAGAAGTAGTAAGATAAAATCTTTGACACATTAGCGGCTTGATCTAATTTAATTTATGCGTCACATCGGAAGCATTTCGAATCGGAAACCGACCTTATGCAAAACCGTTGCTAAAATTTAAGTAAAGCGCGACATGTAAATGTCATCTCGTGCCGCGGAGAAATTACCGTATTAAAGGGTAACAGAGATCAATTAGAGATGTAGAGGTAGACACTACTTTATGAGCTAAAAATAGGTAAAGTGCAAATCAAGTTATCGGTAAAAATCTTTAACGTTGACTTATAAAAAGTGCCATCATTTACTCTAAAGACACCAACTGAACAACTGCTAAAGCTATAAAGTTGATAGTGAATTAGGAAGTATAGCTTTATCCTGCTTCAGCAAGAAACCAGTGGTCATAACCCTCTTTCTCGCTATGCTGCAGTCGGGTAAAAACTTCGGAATCAACCAGCATACGTTGGCAAAAGAAATGGTAATTCATTGAAAACAGCATCGTTTGCAATGCGCCGGCGGCCATAATTCTGAGAGATTTATCCTCATGACACACGCACATACATCTTGATTTCGCAACAAACCGAATGATTTTGCAACCTGTTGATTTTAGGGTACCTACGGCACCCTTTCACGGCCCCTTTCTGGATGTGTGGGTGGTGGTAAATCAATTGCGCTCAGAAGTGATATATCTATATATTTGAGGCATCTGATTATACTTTGTACCTGACCGCTTTGAGCGCAGTGTCAGACTCCGGATGAGATGGATGATGTAGTTTTTTAAACTGAAAGAGGAGACTAAACACTATTGGAGAACCTTTTATACACAAGATTTACTTTATATTGGCTAGTATTTTGCCGTTTTAAGTTAACACGTGTACTAAATTATGAAATACATTTTTATTATAAGATTCACTAAACTTAACGAAGCTTCATTATATTAACTTGATCCAAAAGGCATAAACCATTTTTTATTCAATTATCTCAACTTGTTAAGCTTTGTCCTTGGGCTACAATTTAGAACAATTTGGCACATTACCTCATCCATATAAGGCCCAATATATCATCGTTAAACCTGTAAGTATATTTGCATATTTTTAAACCATCAATTTCCTCCGACCGGTTGCTACCGTGAACCGTAAATCATGAAGTTCAAAATAAATAACTATTAACATGTAAGCAAATTGGTAGTAAAAAGTTTATTATTTGTTTATCACTTCATTAAGGTAATATGACAATCATTTGGATGCTGTGATAATAGTGGTTCAGTCATTTTTTCAAATAAACTAACAAGTCATCATATTTGTCATTTATTATTTTTATTTATTTATCAGCCTATCCCACTGCATGGCAAAGGTCTCCGTCCCCTCCTTCCACTTCTCGCAGCTTTGGGTGCTGGTCCTTCATCAGCCGAATAAAACTAAAATAAAGCAATAGTTTTTGTTTAATATTGCATTTTAAAAACAAGCCTTTTTCCCCATTGTATCTTAATATTGCAATGTCATTGAGTTAACATATATATGCCTTATGCATATTAGCCTATTTTAATAACGGGAACTGGTTCAAAATTTACTTCCCAGATTTGAATCGGAAAGAAACGAACTAAGCAAGTTAAATAAAAGCTTGTAAAAACTACTGTTTCAAGGTGATGGAACTTAAAAGTACATTATGTCAATGATGCGTATGTCAGACTATACAGTAATGTAAATACAACGGAGACGGGCCCTTTCTTAGTGACTAGGTCAGAAGCGGACTCAATCTGTACGTTTTATGTTATCTAAGACGCGCTTAGTCTTACAACAGACAAAGGGGAAAGCAAAAAGACAACTTCAACTAGACAATATGGGCTTTGACGGTTTTGAATGAAGACGAGACAAGCCAATATGAATATGTAGGAACCTTTACCGATCCTTGGGCTCACTCATACTTTTTTTGACACTCGGGACCAAATTTCACGAATTGTAAAGTTCATAACAGTAAAAATATTTAATTGAAGCCGTCGATGAGATCTTGACGTGTCGCTTGCTTTTGATCAACTTCCAGTTTTTCGATTTAATGAAATGGAATGGTGTAAAACACGTGCTTCTTTTTTTTGCCTGTTGATATTTTTTATTCTTTCATCACGGCTTTAATTTACGAATGTACGAATAAGTTTATCAAACAGCCACTTTATCATTTTACCAAAGTTTTTCGTTTTCGTCGTGAATTTCATATTCATTTTTTTGCTGATTGTCCTTTTCGGAACACGTTTGGAAGGAAGCCATTTAGCATTAGTATTGTAATAAATCGTACAAAATAGCTATTATTCCGCTGTATGAAACGAGGAGCTTGCTCCTAGCAACATTTTAAAACTACTGTTTGTAATTCCACCATCTTAATATGAATATATCCGTCTTATGTTTAATAATTTCGTATTAAATATGGATGATTTAACATATAACACATTCGTATTTAATCCATCCTTAGGTAGCTATCACGTTTATTGCAATAAGTATGATGTGGACCGGATACATTCAATCGATGTGACTAAAATATCAACTTAATAATTTAATTTAAAGAGCTAATTTTAAGAACATGTGTGATTTCATTTTAATGTTCCTTTCAAATCTAGTAGTAGAAACCTCCAGTGATTTTCGATGGAATAAGTGTTTACTAGACACTTTATCTCTCTTTTGTACGAATTTTGGGTCTCTGCCGTTGTTCCCATCACCAACAAGTTAGGAACTTGCGCAAACATCAATGTTTTCCGAAACTCCGTGTAACAGTTTATGTATTTTACACTCTTTACTTTTACGACTAGCTTTTACCACTTTTTTTATCACCAGCATATTTTTGTTTATCAAAACTGTCCATTGCATATTAATCATCTTAAGGTCCTCTTTCATAAAGCTATATAATTTCCTTTTTGCAGAACATATCAAAACCGCACGAATGGTGAATTTAAAGTCCTTAATAGATTGAAAAGATAACAAATCCCAATAAATAAGGTGTTATCTAACCATCTAAGTAGGTGGTCTGAGGTCCGCGTACCTTCGATAACCGTGTGTGTGTGACGGGATGTCCGTCTTGATGGATTTATGTATTAAAGTATTTGTGTGAAGCTGCCAGGGTTGTCAAAGGGTTGACAGATATCTGAAATTGTCTCTATGCCTGTAAGTTGAATAAAGGTCCTTTTGCCTACAAGCAGGCAGCAGAAGCTGTGTATTTAGAATCATATTATAAAAAAACAGGCCAAATTCTGGAGCCACTCTTTGGTCATTTTGGTCTTGAAATGCATCGGGGGTTACGTTACATCCCAGTGGTATCGTGCTGAGATAGTTCTTCAGTGGGTTTGTCAGTTAGTTAAAATAAACTTAGTTTTAAATTCATAGTCGATTCTCATGTGTTTTATGCTTGTCTTTAGGAAGGATCAGCCCTAGTTATGACAAACAACGCTGAGTAAGTTGCGTCTGATTCGGTTTATGTGTACTGGTTGTCTAACGATAGCTTTGTTGAAATGCGCTATAATAATGGAGTGTCCAATATTAGAGTTCGAAAATTCGGCTGGTATGATGATCTTCTAGTAAAATGACTATATTTGTTAAGTTGAAGTAATGCAACATACTTTTTACGCGATAAAGTTCTGTTTTACTGAGCAATATGTATGGAAATTGCCAAGACCGTCGGTCTACAATATCTTCGTAGTTTTCCGAGGCTTTCTATCATATTTGTAGGTGCTGTAAATCGTTTTAAACATGAATTAACCGCCAAATTAAGATGGTAAATATTTTAAACAAAGTTATCTCAAGCCTTACCCCCCTGTTACATTCTCTTATTAACTAACCCACATGCGCACGACACAGCCGGCAATAAACACGCTCTCGACGTATGATTTAAGCGCGACATTTGATATAAAGCCTGCGCCGGAGCAGCTTACAATGAGAGTCGAAGTTGCGTGCGCGCCGAGCGAGTTACGGTTATGCATGGATCTACGATTTACGGGGTTGTTTGACTTGCTTACTGGAAGATGGCAGTGGCGCGGCGCGAAAAGTAATCACGAGGATAGAAGGAGCGGCGAGTTGGCACATTACGATCCGATTTCTTTGCTCATGCGTTTGTTTTCGAATTTTTATTTTTATTTCCTAAAAGTTAAAGTAGTAAAAAACAACTTGTATCGCGCAATGTAAAGTAAACCTTAGTGTTACGTAAGTGAATTTTTTTAGGCGTACTGTCGTAGGGTTATGTTATGTTAAATCAATGCAGGGAACTCAAAGCTAATAATAATAACTAGTGGCTCCGTGAGCTGCAGACCTCGCGACAAACTTAACTTTCCCGTTGGAAAACAGATATCCCCATACATCGACATAGGTCGGGTCAGTTTACGAATACCGCAAATAAGTTTGTAATTGCAAAAAGCCCCACATCGCCGCTATTTTCAAAAACTTCGAAAAACTGAATCGACTAAAAATTCTATATAATTATCGAACTTGCTTACAAAATTTCTCGAGAATCTGTTTAGAACTGCGACCAGTACACGAGAACAAAAGGACATCCGACGGACATCCGCTGGACATACGAAAGAATTTTTGCCCAAGCTGAAAAGGAGACGCTTCGCTCTCTCAGTCGATTAATTGAATTTACGATAGGATTCATGTAACATGCAATAGACATCTGTGGGGAACTGGTAAACTTGCATTCCTACAGTGGCTCTAAAGGTTTTACTTATCTCATTGACAGCAATTAACTAAATTTCTATAACCTGTAGGAAGTATATTATTAATTAATTCATCTTTTGGTTAATTTCGTGTTGGAATGCGACGTACTAGCATCCATTTGCGATCCGAAAACGGTGCACGGGAAATGGGTCTATTTCCGAGGCACTTGATAATTGATTCTTCATTGGATCTGTATTATTTCATTTTGTCATAGTGGATAATCTACAAGCGATACTTGAAGGTTTTCGAAAGTTGATTAGTCGTGACCAGCGAAGTGTTTATAGGTACAATATTAATTACGATAAATTTGGTTTATATTCATAATAATTAATGAATTAATGTTCTTAACTTCTAAGCGGGCAGATAAGTTATGAATGCAAACATCAATTAAAATTTGTTGTCGTTGAATTAAAATGCAATTAACATGCATACACACGCTGTTTTTTTTTGAAGATAAATTATAGGTACCTAAAGGAAGGGCAATGCTTAACTTTATTAAAATTAATTGCCGAATTATATATTATTATAATTCTCGTAAAAATTATGTTTAGCCCAAAGATATCAATGTTTTCAGTTTAATATAAGAATCTTATCCAAATCTGCATGGTCGATGACCTTTAAGGAAAAATTTAAGGATATCATTTGTATTTCTTTCAATCCTTCCTTGTGAGTATTGTTCCTTACATATGAAGAAAAAAGTAGGTATTTTTTACTTAACTAATGAACAGATCAAACGTCGGACACGGCGCGGTGACCACCCGGCGAGCGACCTACGGTTATTGAGTTATTTGTACTGTGGCCATGAGGCGAAGATATTTGGGACAAAATGAAGAATGTTAGTATGAGTACATAATTATATATAGTATGGTATAGTAGTTGTAGAAACGGTGCGTTTGGTGATACAAAGGTACTTCGTTTTTTAATGCAATATTGTATTTTTTTCTAACCAAGCCTTTCTCTTCAGAATAAAAAGATAAAGCTGATAAAATAATCGTGACTATTTCTGAAATATCCTATTAGAAAAAAAAATGAAATTGTTCAACGTAAAGACTCGGAACTTGCACATTGTTGTAATATTGACATATTTACAAAAATGGAAACAAATTTTTCCAAATGTCATAAATTACTAATTCTATAAAGTCTCCTCATGGCGTTCACGTGGGGTCACAGCAATTATATTAGTATGTTTGGACGCATGCGCACACGATTCGCATACTTAACTGAAATTATTGGCGTTATTTATGTTTTATTTTATTTATTGTTTAAGGATTATGTGACTGGGAAGAGAAAACATACTTTTATACCAAAGTCGTGCTTGAAATATTTTCTATAGAAATTAAACAATATATATTAGAAACAGGAAAAGTACTTACTTTAAAAAAGTTAAGCTTGTAAGTATACCTCAGGTTTATGATTAGTGAGACACATTTAATTTAGACCTGATGTCTTTGTATTTACAGTCTAAATTAAAAGTAACGCGTGCAGGGCTGTGCAGGCTACAGATCACACCTATGTTATCTTATTGAAGTCTCAAGCGCAGATCATCCTCATTACGCTCGTGCTAGTCATATTCCACCGTAAAGTAAGAATATCTATGGAAGATTAATAATAGTCAAAGTGAGGTCGTAAGACAGATGGCTATAGATAGATTATGGACAGGGATATGTAGTTCAAGCTTTATCGCTATAGGCTAATATTAGCCTGTCTGTTCCCATCAATGAATGTGTAGCCAATTCCCCTGTGCGCTGAGTTTATGGTCACTGGCTCAGCATAATGCTGAGGTATCAGACACCCGCAGCGCTGATTTTCAGATCAGATGTCAGCCCAACTTGGTAAATCTAGGATGATGGTGAAAGCATGCCTCTTACGGAAAATCCGGAAAATTAGTAAGACTCCGAGACGTATACTAGCATTAAACAATTTATACAATTTTATATTCTCTCCATTGCAAAAGTGACAACACGAAGTTTAACCCGGGACAGGCTATAAATCAGCAGCTTTACGATGTGATTGCACGCAACACGAATCCTAGCGTTTATTTATTAGTCGGTATTTTTAACCTTGTGAAAAGGCTCTTAAGGCTTAAGATATGAAATGTTCGGCGCAATAAATGCAATAAAATTAAAAGCCTATAAAACATGCACTTTATATGCAGTACTTGTTCACTATTTAGCCTTTTGGCAGATGGTATTTTTAAATGTTGTATCAGAATGCGATTGCTAATTAATGCAATGGCATGGACACCCTACCTCACTGACTATTTATTACTCATGTATGACTAAATTGTCTTAATGTTTTTCCTTGACTGCTTTAAAATTTCTTATAAGAATTATTTAGACTTTTATGATTATGTAGTGGCTTAATAATAGTTTCATTTTTTTTATATATTTATCAGCTTACATGAAATATAATTAATGAGTTAAAGTAATAGCGTTTCGAAATACTTAAGTTAAATTTTGTTCATAGCAAGTTGTAAGTACTTCATGCATTCGTTGCCACGTCGTGACTTCAAAATGTAATTTAGCCATTTCAAAAACCTTTGAGTGATTTATTTATTTCGGTGCTCACGACAACGACATCTAGTTTGTGTTTCGCTAACATAAAACTTTGTTCAGGATCTCACCGGCGAGCTTAACTTGACCCGTCGCTACGTAAAAACTACATATTAGTGGGTGTCTTGGACATTGGTCGTGTTTCGATGCTCGGCCACGGACGTAGGTACCCAACACCGCATATTGCAACCGAGCGCGCGGTTCAATTTATGATTGTCGATCGAAATGAGAATAATATAGCTGTTGCAATATGTTACGGCCATTCGCGAAACTAACGCGTCGTAGTTTACATTCGACGCTCACAGGAGGCGAAATCATAGTATAAAGAGAAGAAGTAGGCTATCTCCGGCCCAATCCGCGACATTATTGCCTACAGTCTCAGGGTTGTTGACAGATCAAAAGTACCTAATACATTCTAGTGGGAAAACAACAACCACCTACTTCCTCTGTCTGATAGAAAACTAATACAACAAAAAATAAGTAAATAGGTATCATCATCAAGTAAAAATTATATGCTAGAATAAGTGACTTGCTTGCCTTTCCTGTTCAATAGGTAATCTGAACAGAGACAATTCTGGAATCGATGAATTATTAAGACACCCAAACACACAGCAATACGTTCTTCTGCAATTATCACACATTTTTCATTCATTTAGCGGTGCCGAAAAGCCGTGACGAGCGAACCTCGTGCGGTGTTAGCCCCGACTGGCGCACTAAGAAACGGGTCGAGATTTTGTTTAAGTGTGCTTGCGGCGACGCATAGATACTTTGGCGCACACATACAAGCCGCGCGCGGTGCGTTTGTATGAAGATAACTTACTTCCTTCTTTTTATACTATGGCGAAATTGACATAACAGCGAGGTTTGTATTGTTTACAAAAACAACTCACGCGCTATATTAATACCGAAAACGCTTGCAACGCCTCATTATCGGCCGGTAAACGATCCATTACGCGTGTCAAATCGCCGGGCGTGAAATACGGCCCCGTTAATCCGTATAAGTATAGCCAGCTTTGTGAAGCTCGGGTTGAGCAAGAGTCTTTGATTTAGACGATTGACACCGCTATGCAAATGCTATGTTCATAAAATCAAACTCGTGCTTGCATAGGATCAAAAGTATGATTTCGAAATTTTGCACTACACTCCACTAACTGGTTCGCCCAGTTACACCATAGGTTACACTAAGTCCGAACGAGGGACTAAGTCCATTCCCGCTTGAGTTAGACACTGCTAAATTGTGTGCACAAAAGACAAGATAGGTACAGTTCTCTAGTTTGGGCAAGTATCTTGGGTGGGGTAAAACTGTGAATGATTTTATAAATGTCGTAATCACAATGATGTTTATATTGCTGAAAAAATATATAATTTTGTTTTGGTAAATACGTTACACAAATATTGTGTGGTGTTACGGAACGTTCTTTGCGCGAATCCGACTTGTATTTGGCCGGATTTTACATAAATTTCTGTCACTCTTAAGTGAGCCAGGCTGGGTTCGCGTTCGCAGGGGTTACGCGTGGCAGGGTGAGTATTCGCAAAGGTATCCAGTAACTTTTTCAATGCTAACGATGGATATATCCGTCAGGATATACAGGATAAAAAAGCCCTTCATTAGTTTGGCTTAAGGTTGAAATTCGCGTTACTTTTCAGACATGCTTGGCGTTGGAGAGGTTAAATGTAGAGCAGTCATATCAGAACCTAACCAATCCGAGAAGCGTAAGCAGTCCACTTACAACCCTTCGAATATTACCGGCAAATGGATAAATATTTACCGATAGCTTATTATAGAGAAGAATATTGTAGGGCTGTAACGAGGCGCCATCGCGACTCGTACAAAACAACACTTTGTAAGATGTATCATATCTGCAATGCATTTCACCTCAGTCGTATCTGAACAAAACGTTTCCAAGGAGCGTCGGGACCCTTAGGTTAGGGTTATGCACGGAAAAAAAATATTTAGAAATAGTTGCTAAACATAAAGCATTGCCTATAACAACTAAGATGCCTTAGCTTATCTTGAAAATGCTTTGCAATGATAGCTTAATCGTTACGTGTCCCTATAGTTAGTAATATTTTTAGCAAACTCCACTAAAATTTAGTAACCATTGCCAAGTTTTTCTCTCCGTTTGGTCTAGTCTTTATCATAGTGTTGTTTTGTCTTTTTGTCACATATTAATTTATTGTTCGTCAGCTCAGCTTTTGCAGCTGTTTTGTTTACATTTTTTTTGTTTGTCATAGTGCGGTGTGAAATATGTTTGTGTCATCTTCCGTGGTCTCACCGAGCTCTCTCAACGCCAGACCATCGTTGGTTACACAGCTAGCATAAAGCTGATTGAGTTTGGACTGTTTCGCAACATTTTTCTTTTCCTGTTTATTATATTTTTTTTCTCGTCAATAATTATTTTTCTTTCTTCCCTAATGGCAGACCTGTGTCCAGCAGTTAATTTAATGCACGCAGAGGCATATATGTTTACTGATTATATTATGTTCAACAAATAACACATCTAACGCTCATACATGAATTCAAGTATCTAATTTATGAATTTTAACTATTGATTTTTAAGAAGTCTCTTCTAGTAGCTTTAATTATTCCCAAGGTGAAGTGACGCGCGCGGTTGACGTGCGGGGGCAACATTTCGAACGCGGACAGAATAAATAATGACCTGCATTGATTCTGGGGCTAGAGATGTAAACAAACATACATAAATGAACTAGGAAATAAATACGTCTTCAGACAGAGTTTGCGCTAAATTTATAGGAGCAATGGCTACTAAAATCTTTTGAAAATTGTCCTGTAGAATTTGCAGACACCATTGCAATTTGTCCACAGTTTTACGTAGAGAACTGGAGATTCATTTTAGGCTTTACAAAGATAGACAGACGGGGGTTTTCTTATTGACGTTAACTTTGATTTGGATGCACAAATAATTCTTAAAAAAATATTAACTTATAAGTCTAAAATTACAATCCGACATTTTTGTGTTTATTAATTAAATTGTAATTTTATATTTCTTGCTTGTTGTTACAAGGGCATTGACATCTATTCAGATACACATCCCAAAAATAAGGTCAAGTAAAAATAATATGAAAACACGATTTGTAACTTGATATGTGTTAAACTCGAACAGTCGGAAGCATTAGTACAAACATTTTGACTGTCTTATATAGCTTTTAAAACCGTAATCTTTGCTCGGAGAAAAAGCTTAAAATATTTACAAAACAAAAAGTATATAAAACTTTACATACACATAATTATATGACTCCCGTTAAACGGAATAAAAATGTCATACAACTGCATAATGCCACTTATGCGAAAGTTTAATCGCCCAGTAATTTACATCTTAAGTGCTTGTAATAAAATTGCAAATACGCGGCGTATAAGGTAATTCTCGTTATCGAGTGTCACACTAAAGATAAATGACAAGATAAGTGTAGGGAGTAGCTTTAATCTTAAAGAGTGTTCAATGCGGGCGTCGAAGATGACATCCTCCCATTGTCGGAGCGTGACGCCGCCGCTCTCGCGAGCGTCTTCGTCCGACCATGTCAACACAGAGTTGTCGCGTCGCGCGATGTCACCGGATTTGTCACTGGACTTCGCTCGTCACCGTCCGTTGTCACCTGACGTACTTGAGCGGTACCGTCCCCTGTCACCCGACGTGTTGACGAGATATCGGCCGCAGAGTCCGGACTTCGTTCGGCGTTCGCGCTCGCCCGGCCGACCGAGATCGTTAATGGAATCCTTGCTAGTCGCGAAGATGGAAGCGCTTAGTACTGGGAAGCTGGTCCGGACTGATTCTATGGATAGCTGCAGTAGCTTCGGATCCATGTCCTCGCTCCCGAGTGACGTGTGCCGCTGTGATGACTGCCTCCTCGGCATTGTTGATTTCTACATGCCGAGCCCCGGTGATGCGAGCAAGGCGTTGAAACGGGTATGTATGCCATTAATTTTACCTTTCCAAGACGCGATTGAGCATGGCAAATTGGAAAGTGATTGATGTTCATAAAATTGTGGAGTAATTTGGAGTTTTTGATGGCAAAATTAATCCGTCTCATCCACTCATAAATATTATAAACGAGATATTTTATTTTTGTTGTAATAAAGTAGATAAACATGCTTTTTCGTCGATTTCAATGCGGTTTTCGATAACATATGAAGGGAAACTTCAGGCAGGAAATAGGCTATAGAAACTTTTGGAAATAAAACTAGAAGGTTTAAAAAAGGGAGTTAAAGGTAGCACCAAAGGAAAATACTAATTCGGTGATTTTATAAACTTGAAACTTGGTATATAAATACTCTTCACAACAAATAATTAGGTTAACGATAGAGAAAAAAATTGAACTACCCCTAAAATGGGGAGCCTTGCGGCATTAAACTTTGTATGAGAAGATCCGATTTCATATTATGTTTATTAACTTGAAACTTTGTATAAATGAAGTTCAAAACAAAGTTGTGTGTGTGTGTATGCGTGTGTCTGTATGCTTGTTACGACTCAGCTCCATATGACTGAACGAATTTTCATGAAACGTCTTATATAGTTAAACCTTACCTCCTGGAATAATAAATAGGGTATTTTTTATTCCGGCTAAGTCAAAAGTTTCCTAGGGAATAATTATAACCGAATTTCACGCGGATGAAGTCGCGGGCAGAAGCTAGTAATCAATAAAGTAACAGTAAAATAGAATTATTTTGTCCGCGTTAGCTCAAAAAAAAATAACGTAACCCTGTCTTCAGCGTATTAACTTAGTGTAGGTGTAAGCTAAAGAGCATTCGATATTCAAACCCTATCAATGATCAAGCTTGGAGGCGACAATGGGCTCGATAGCATCTGTCACTGCGCATAATGGATCGATACTATCGGAACTAGAACAAATTTACGCCTTACTTAACGAAGGCGTACCTAATCCAGTTTAGAGTATGAATATCCCATCATTACTCTGGAGTTGTGTGAAGACATCGATGTGGGCTTTATTTTGAGCTATCACTCTCTCAATACTCTTTATTAAACACCACAAAAAGAACAGAAAAACATACACTAACAAAATAAAGTTAGGGAACAAAAGGCGGTCTTATTGTTAATAGCGATCTCTTCCAGAAAACCACAACAGAGGAAATAATGAGCAAAATGGTTTAACTTTGGCAGGTGGTGCAAAATTTTAGTTAAATCATTTCCTAAAAAAAGCACTCACAAATACAAATACATTTATATATAGCTACATAAAAAAAGTGTGTGTGTGTCAGCTCCGACGCACGACAAGAGTTTACTCTTTACGAACCATTATAAAATAAACCAGTACCCATCATACCATGCTGTCATTTTTCATTTTGACATTTGACAGTAAAATAATAAAGTTTCATATTAATGAATATAAACGTCACTCATTGAATACAATAATTAATTGACACTTTGGGTCCCATCGTCTTTCGATTGAGATCCGAGTTTTACCGATGGAAACATATTATTCACTGTATCCACGCAATGCGCTACTTTTTCGGCAATCTATTGGTGCTATTCGGGCTATCCCCAAAAATATTAATGGTACTTATATTATATTCCTATGGGGACAATAATTTTGAATGTAAACTTTTGAGGATAGCCCGAATTGCACCAATAGATTGCCGAAAAACTAGCCCGTTAACGAGCCCCTTAACTTTAGCTGTGACTTTAGCAATAAACTAACACTATTTTTAAGCCTATTAATGTACTAACAACTTCTTTGGACTGAAATAAAGATTTATTATTATTATTATTATTATTATTAACTCCCTTTCAGGTTCCAATGTTGTAACAACTAAGTTTTCTTCGTAAATAATGAATGACCCACCTATAGCGCCATCTGTTTACAAAACATTGAATCAAGTAACGGCGCAGTGCGTGCGCAGTGCGCGTAAGCACAGATTACATACGCCATACTTGGTACTTGTTCTGCTAGCATTGAGGAATAGGTTTCAAGTGTCGTTAGTAGATGGCGCTGTACCCAGATTTCAATTAAAGACTGTTTTCGTTCTGTGTTATGTGTAAGGGATAATTTGAAAATTTTAAAATTGTAGTTTATGCAACGGTTGCATAATGATAGGCCTTAAAACACTAGTGCGGTTTTCATGAAACGAGCCGACAGGCGAGTTTCATAATAAGATCGCACGTGTGTTTTAAGGCCAAATTATGCAGAGTTGCATACATAACTTTATCTACACACATATTATAAATCCTCCATGATGGGTTCAGAAACAATATTTTCTGGCAACAAGTTATTTGTTGCAATCGTGGCTGCATATTTCCGATATCCGGCGCATTTTCACATCACACACACTCCGAGAAGACTACTTACTATTCATATTTTCAACTAAAATGTAAATTACAAACAACTTTTTCTATTCAATTAATTGTACTTTCGTTCAGCAAAACACCAACATGGCGCCGATTCGATCCTCCGTCAAGACCATTTTTTTTAAAAATCATACACAAACGGATGAAGTCTATTCTCACGTCACTCGAGATCAAATATTGTGCAGTTTATATTAAAAAAACATACTGAATTGACGTTTCGTATCAATAACTGTTTTAATATCTATGGATACTAGAATAGAGACCCACTTGAGTTTTGACAGCTGTTCCAAATTTAATCTCATTTCTTTACTAAAAACGATAAAGAAGTCATGTTATTTCTTTATCGCAGCACTGGTTTTTCCTAATTGGTTGTCAAAATGGTGGTCATTTCCTACGGTTTTTGATTAACCAATGGAGGTTTTATGAGATAAAGGTTTATTTTGTTGCCGTTATTACGCTACCTAATTAGTAATATTATACCTATAAATGTGACAGTATGTGAAGATGTTTGGACGTTTGTTCGTCAATCACGCGCAAAAGCCTGGCGCCACATTCGGGAACGCTAAATGATTCTGTAGCGACTCGTAAGCCAGATTTCTCATTCCACTCTTCCGCACGACGCGAAATGCGTAAGAGCGAGATGAGAGATCTGGCTTACGAGTTGCTACAGAATCACTTAGCGTTCCCGAATGAGGCGCCTGGACGCATTTGGATCTGGGAAAAAATATACTTACTAAGCATACTTTTCATTCCAATCCCATGTGAAAAGTCGCGGGCGTAGCAAGTATTATTTAAAATTAAAAAAGGAGGTAAATTTTTCAGTTCAGGTCAAGATTAAAGTTTTCCATTGAATTTTATTTCAATGGACAGGACAATGTTAATTTTTAATAATATTTTGGCATATTATTTAAATACAAAGGTTGCATGAGTCTTATTAATGCTGTTAAAAATATCCATTCACCGTTGATTATATTCATATCCAGCTGCGTATGGAATGTTTATTACGTTACAACTACGTCAGAAAAAACAGTCAAGTCCGTATTGGATGGAGCTTGTACAAAAGAGGGTACTGTCAATATTTTACAATACATACATACATAGCTTATAATCAAGTAAAAAGATATTCTGTAATATCCGTCTATGAATATAACTACCAAAAATTTCAATGCATCAATTTTTGTATGAGCCTCATTAGCAAGCTCAAAGTCGCACAACGAGCTATGGAGAGGGCTATGCTCGGGGTTTCTCTACGAGATCGAATCAGAAATGAGGAGATCCGTAGACAAACGAAAGCTACCGACAAAGCCCACCGGGTTAGCAAGTTGAAGTGGCAGTGGGCAGGGCACATAGCACGCAGAACGGATGGCCGATGGGGCCGAAAAGTTCTTGAATGGAGACCACGGACCGGTAAGCGCAGCGTAGGACGTCCACCCACAAGATGGAAAGACGACCTAAAAGAGACCGCAGGAAAACGCTGGATGCAGGCCGCTTCCAACCGGCGCTTTTGGAAATCGATGGGGGATGCCTATGTCCAGCAGTGGATGTCCTACGGCTGAAATGATGATGATGATGATGAATTTTTGTAAGTTATCTTTATTTACTCCTCTGCTGCACTGGGAGTGAAGAAATAGTATAGAATGCGTGCAGACGCTTATCATCCTGGCATGTCGTAAAAGTCGACTAAGGGACGGGTCCTCTCCAACATGGTGGACTATCTGCATGGGCGATGGGCTGATCACCTGTCACCATACGGTTCATCATACCATCTTAGGACTAATTAATCGAACGAGGCCACAAGTAGTCTTGTGGATCTGCCCACCCCATTAGGGATTTCGGGCGTGATGCTATGTATGTATGTATGTATCTTTATTTGTAAAATCATATTATCGTCATTTAAATCAGTCTATGTATGTCCCACTGCTGGGCACAGGCCCTCTCTGATCGATATAGGGACTAAATTAATTGTGATATAAAATGCAAAATTGGCCTCAAAGGACCCTAAAGACCCACACCATATCGACCCGATACCGATTTTCCGGCACTCGACATCGGGCCGCGTACAGGGCACTGTACACACTTTTCAAAATTTAAGTGAAAGTAGTAGGTACTCTAAGGAAGTCAGCGGCAGCACGTGGAGTCGTGGATTTACTTCTTCTGCTCTTCAAGCTAATTTAACACAATGGGAGTAACTCGTGGCGCGAGAGTATCGGGGACGCTGATCTTTAAATTAAAACACTTTATTAGAGACTTTCACTGTATTTTCCATTAAAACATTACACGCGCTGCCTCTTCAACGGCGCAAGATGGAATGAATATCTGGACATGCTCTGAGTGTTACTGCCTGTGGACCGTTAGAGCAACCTATTTGCTCTACAGTACCTATCTACAGGAGTGCATCGCGTGTTATTTACGCCGGCGTGGTCAACTAACTAGTGGGCACCGAGTCGACGACTCTAGTTGACGACTCGTTGACGGTCAATCGAAAGTTGGAGTTGAGTCGGCGTTTGTGTTGAGTCGGTATGGTGATCGACGACCTTAAACCAACCCTAATCTACGCAGACTACCTACTAAACGCAGACACTGCATTATGCACAACTAGGTAATTTATTCATTAAAACCGATTACAATTTATAATCAAGTATCAACGTTGCTAGAACAATAGTTGCCGGATGCTTGAGTTTTAAATAAGCTTCATTGATTTATTATGTAGAATTGCACAATAAACTTGTTAAAATATATACATACTCACACCTTGTTTTTCTTGGGGGTAGGCAGATTGTGCAAAAGAAACAACTACCCAAAGAAATTTTCTGTAAAGAGATTTGTACTGAAGGAGCAATGACTTCCTTCTTCTGGATCAGTGTAATAAATTTAAATATTAAAGAAGAAAACGAGGTCAACATTTCCTTCTTAAAATCGGTAAAATAACAAAGATTCCGAGAAGAGAGAGAGAAGAGAAAGATCAGATTATTAAGAAACTTTATTGCCACCAAAATTTTCATAGGTAGGTTAATAGTGAACAAAAAGATTTTTCACGAAATACGTGTTAACACATCAACACGTCTAGCACGACATGCCCGCGAGTCGTTTGTCGCTCAGTGCGACCCTTACATATTTCACTAGTTTGACAGAGACGCACTGAGCGACAAACGACTCGCGGGCATGTCGTGCTAGCCCCCTTAGTCTCTGGTGCGTCAACCCTTATTTGTAAACGTTAAAGCATGATTCAATTGTTTGAATGAAGTACCCCTAGTATAACCATTATGCCGTTACATGAATGAGCCGTTCACAACCATGATCCAATTGTTTGAATTACCCGTTCACAACCATCTTCCACTTCTTTAAATTACCCGACCACAACTATGATCCAATTGTATGAATAACCCGATCACAACCATGATCAAAATTTTTTGAATTACCCGTTTACGACCATGATACAATTGTTTGAATTACTCTTTAATAACCATGATCATATTGTTTGAATTACCTGTATGATTACCTGATTCAATTGGCTGCTTGCATATTGTAACAAATATTTATATATTTCTGTAGAACGGTAGCTTAATCCTCAATAGTACGTTATACAGAATGTTACAGGATTTATGTAAAAATAAGTCAAGTTTATTTAGAATTTAATTCATTTAAAACTTCAATTTTTACTTCTAAATCACGTGGCATTTGCATAGGTCGGTTGCGTTCCGAATCACGCTGCCCACCTTAATCGTTGTGATCACCGTTGGTATTATTCGGACCGTACCCTCATACAGACTATGCTTTTTTTGACGTTTACGACCGGTTTCAGTATATTGATGTCACACGCGCGCGACGGCTGACAGTAAGATAGGGTTTTAGCGGCAAATTTTGAAAATGAAAAATATTTTATCTACACCCATATCATAAAACCTCCATTGGTTAATCAAAAACCGTAGGAAATGACCACCATTTTGACAACCAATTAGGAAAAACCAGTGCTGCGATAAAGAAATAACATGACTTCTTTATCGTTTTTAGTAAAGAAATGAGATTAAATTTGGAACAGCTGTCAAAACTCAAGTGGGTCTCTATTCTAGTATCCATAGATAATAAAACAGTTATTGATACGAAACGTCAACTCAGTATGCTTTTTTAATATAAACTGCACAATATTTGATCTCGAGTGACGTGAGAATAGAGACTTCATCCGTTTGTCTATGATTAAAAAAAAAAATGGTCTTGACGGAGGATCGAATCGCCGCCATTATGTTGACGTTTTGCTGAACGAAAAGTTGTTTGTAATTTACATTTTAGTTGAAAATATGAATAGTAAGTAGTCTTCTCGGAGTGTGTGTGATGTGAAAATGCGCCGGATATCGGAAATATGCAGCCACGATTGCAACAAATAACTTGTTGCCAGAAAATATTGTTTCTGAACCCATCATGGAGGATTTATAATATGTGTGTAGATAAAGTTATGTATGCAACTCTGCATAATTTGGCCTTAAAACACACGTGCGATCTTATTATGAAACTCGCCTATCGGCTCGTTTCATGAAAACCGCACTAGTGTTTTAAGGCCTATCATTATGCAACCGTTACATAAACTATTATTAGTGCTTTGTCTTGAAAATTGAAAAATTCATTACCTACGAAAATGTTTTTACATAATCTAAAATGAGCTGAAAAGTAGCCAAAAAAATTGTTTAAAAAATTGTCGGGAACCGAATTGTTTGAATTACCAGATCACAACCATGATACTATTTTTTCAATTACGCGGTCTCATCAACGATCCAATTGTATGATTTACCCGATCATAAGCCTCATCTAATGGTATGATCTCCAATCCTTTTATGCCAAGGACCACACTAACTTCTACACAAATCGTTCGGGTCATGACTTTAAGGTACGTAATTTTCTCGGCATAATCTGATGCCAGGCAAGATTAGCCACGGGCTGGATCCGTTCCGTAGTGCCTGCGTAGTTTAGAGACCCCTGATTTACCTGATTATGGGAGCTATTTAGGCGGCGGCTCTACAATGTACCGCCATCTGAAGTTATGGTCAAACCGCAACCTGTTTTTTTTAAATACGCCGAGAGAATAATGGGCATAGGCTATTCTTGCCACGTACCATATCAGGTACCTACATTATTATTATGTGCATTGTATCTCACATAATTATCGGTAATGACGTTCGTAGCCCGATATGGCGTTTGACGCAGTAGTCCAACCGGGCGGGGCGTGCACGGAATGCGTTTACTGGAATTAATTGTACTGTTGTCATATTGATAGCGATCTACTGACAGATATTTAGTTGGTCGTACAGGGTGTTTATAATGGCACCATAACCCGCCAACTCCACAGAGACGTCTTTATTCTTCTCAGCTATCTGATTCTCCAAAGGTGCGTACGAATTAGAGCTTCTCAACCCGAGGCAGCCTCACCACGCACGGCGAGGCTGATCAATCGCCATATTGGTTTGTTTTTGTTTGTTGAGACATTCTAATGTCGCTCGAATTCCTACGTGCCTCAATCACAGACAGGCGCGGATTCAGAATTTTGCTAAAGGAAGGCTTTTCTGTGTGTTGTTCCAGAAAAGTCGTCTTTGCCAAAAAAAAATTAGAATTTGGGTGCTTCAGTCGTGAGCTAGGGGTGAGGCAATTGTCCCCTATACAACACGAGGCACGTACAACGAGACACCTTTGATTTAAGCGCGGTCAGAACCCCTTGGGTTCATAACAGCTTAATTTTGTTTTACCCTTTTGCCAATACTCTTAGATCTCAAAAGGACTAAGTTTCAAAATACCCAAATGCCAAAAAAAATCTCATAATACCGGATTCTTAGTATGGCTGGATTGGTATTTGAAGGAAATGCACATTTCAATATTTAGGCATTTCGGGAATGTGACGTTTTAGGTCAGTCATTATGAGTTCAGCGTCTTTATGCGGGAACACTAAGTGATTCTGTAGCGATTCGTGAGCGAGATTTCTCATCTCACTGTTCCGCACGACGCGTAATGCGTAAGAGCGAGATGAGAAATCTCGCTCACGAATCGCTACAGAATCACTTGGCGTTGCCGAATAGAGGCGCAGACTTACGTTCATTTTTAAAATGAGACAATTTGATATTTAGGTGTTGTGGGATAATGGCAATTTGAAATTAGTCAAATTAGTGAATAAAGCATTATGTAATTCAGTTTTTAATGAACCCAAAGCGTCAGAACCGACTCTGAGGCGCTCGTAGCGTCAAGCTCGCACTGTGTGCGAGGCACTCAACGAATTTGAGCAATAATGAGCGTGCCGTGCATGCTTTCGACACGAGGCTGCCTCTAATGCGTACGCAACTGAACGTGCAAAGTGCTTCACTTCCAAAAATCTGTTTAAAAATGTATTAGTATAGAAGGAGAGATAATCCATAATCTTTATTATGCAAGTAGTTCAGGTGAGTAGATCGCCGTGCAACTTTGAGAATAACAAGAGATCTCCGAGGAATATGTGTGGTGAGCGAGCAAATAAAACCTAAAATCGAATCGAGAGATGTATTAATCCTTGCACTTGTGCTGTGCAGACTTGTGCTGTGTCAGCTGCTCTAAAAGGGATCTAGTGCTTAAAGTTAACCATTTTTAGAGGTTTTGAGGCATTTTCCGTTGGCTTAGCAGAACAGTATAGTTGTAAGTACAAAATTAACTCACAAAATCGAATTCGATTATTAACGCTATATCGTTCATCTATTTAACTCTGAATTGTGTACCATTTAACTTTTTTTGGATAAAATGGGGTGTGATAGACGGACAGACAGTCAGTTGCGTTTTATTAGAAGTATAAGGGTTCCGTATTTTCAGCGCATGTTTGGATTCCTAAAAACATAACAACGATTACACGATTCTATTGTTTGAGAGCATGTTTAGATGTTAGTGAATTGTTATCGTGCAGACAATTAAATGTATTTCTAGACCACCGTAGCACCTTGTTATAGGATTAATTATTATGAAGTACTTTGTAGTGATCCGTTGATAATTTCTCTATGACAAGGGTTTTGGTAGTATTAGTACTTGCATTAAAAGTAAAATCTGAGGTTTATGGTGGGCTAGTTATTGTAAAACGATTGGCTACGAAGTCGGTTAAAAATTGTCATTCATCATCCTTGATCGCTATTGGCTAGTCTCATTCTGATTCCGAGACTCCGAATAGGCATGTTTCCTCAAATATCCTAATTAGGCCGTCATTTTACATTATAAAAAAATATTGAACACATTTTTTTTTGTCAATTAAACAATAAATAACGAAAATATAGTGCGTCGAAGTTCCGCGTGACGTCACAACTTTGCACACTTTTTAACTTTTTACTATTAAGTGACGTCATGAGCCCCCACTCCCGAACTTTGATGAGCGTTACCTTTGTCAATTTTGATTGATTTGATAAAGCAAAACATACGTGTTCAATATTTTTTGATAATGTAACTGACGAACTAATTAGAATTACTTTTTTTTACACAGGCAGCATCCCTATAATGCAAAGACTTTTTAGACCAGTTCTAATTTATTTTTTATTTTAATAAGAAAAATTTTACGCGTATAACTAGTTTCTGTCATCATGATAGAGCTAATCCGAGTCTTATTAAATCAACCTACGTATACATGTCGAGGTTTTTTGTTAAAAGGTTCATTGATCTCAACCAATTGAAATGTATGCTTTATATGGAAAGAGTTAAGAGTTCCTCGTCACGAGCGCACGGTTTACACCCACTTTATAAGGCTATACGATTGTTTTTACCTGCTCTTACTTTTATATAGCGCATTCAATCTTAAACTACTTTTTAACTTGAACCATTTACGCCAACACTTGTTGAAACTCTAAACCAACTTAAGTTGGTCACCACGTACTAATTATTACATACACATAGAGCTTATTTTCCCCTAATTCATTTGTATAAAGAAGTTTATATTCGTGCGTCCAATGACGTCACCGGACGCGCTTCGAATGACACGTCGTCCCCGTGCGTCATCAATACGTCATTCCTTTCTCAAAAAACTTTCTTGCGCCATTTTTCGAATGCTCTTCGAATTTCACTCCAAATATAGAAGTAGTGCGTGATATCTTTTTTAAATTGCTGTGGAGTTACACCATAATTCTGAATCTAAAATTTAATTAAGTTTATGTAGTATTATTATTATGTTGTATGTTTATTCTGAAATCTTGATATACAACCGCTCTGAGAAATGTGAAGCAATAAACCGAGATGCGTTCTGTGCGCTTTGACATTTGACACTACGGAGCTTCCCGGCGTTTGGAGCCATAAATGGCTCCGATTTTGTTGCTTCAAATTGTGCGAGCGATCTTAGTATTTTTGGCTATTTTTGTTATCATTTCGAATACCTTGGGATTTTGAATATTATCTTGTATTGAGTTTACTGGGGAGAATCACTACATTGTAACCACAAAGTAAGAAGCGCTTGTATGCCGTCCGACCATTTCTTTAATTGTCCGCCTTTGTGCAGAAAAAAACATTTAAGATTCAGTCTTTAAAATATTAAGTTCAATTACACTTTGAGACATTCAACACAAACAAAAAATACCGGCCAAGTTCGTGTCGGACCATGTACAATGTAGAGTTCCGTACTCCGTAGTCATGTCAGGGTTTAGCCCCCAAGCACCCAACGCAACTTTTGGAGTTTACTCCTTAAGAATCGATTTTCATATATAAGGCCGGGGTATGAAAAATTATGGGGAGTAAAATCAAACTACGATGTCAAACTGTCACACGACGGAGTCACACGAATGTTAGCCGAAGATGCGTCGGTCGCTTCGCATTGCATACAGATATAGTGAATAATATGTTTCCATCGGTAAAACTCGGATCTCAATCGAAAGACGACGGGACCCGAAGTTTCAATTAATTATTGTATTCAATGAGTGACATGTTTACATTAATTAATATGAAACTTTATTATTTACTGTCTAATGTCAAAATTAAAAATGACAGCATGGTATGATGGGTACTGGTTTATTTTATAATCGTTCGTAAGGAGTAAACTCCTGTCGTGCGTCGGAGCTGACACACACACACTTTTTTTGAACAATGTATATATATACCACAATCTATGCTGTGAAGTGGGATGGTTCAGTATACGTAGATGTTTTACAGAATAGTAGGTATTGTCGTGCTGTAGCTCGACGGTAAGCAGAGAAGACGGTAATATACTACTGATCTTGATTTTCAGAATTAAAACACTTTCATGGCAAACTGTACTATATTTGTTATCGGAAGTACATAGGAGGAGCCTCTTAGATGGCACGAATTGGAATCAGCATCTGGACAATCGCATCCGATGATCTAATAATATTTAAATTAAAAAATATGAATAACAAATACATCGGTGATGCGCCTGTCCAGTTACAATAAAATACTAGAGCAAAAAGAGGTTGCTCTACAGTATTAACAAGTTAGTCGCCTATTACTCATGAACCAATGAAGCCTACTTAGTCGTGAAAGTTTTCATTTCACATAAGCTTACATTTAAGATGCGTTTCAGACTTTTTTTAAATTACAGTGTTGGTTTTAGGGGTCGGAACACGTATGACACCTTTAGAGCAAAATATTTCCTAAACGGCCAAATGAAAAACTTGATTATTACATACCTACACTGAGAAAAAATACATACGTAATTCTGGATGCCACGTACGTAATTCTGAAGAGGTAGGTACGTTTCACCTAACGTAAGTAGAGACTCGGCTACATGGATAATGTTGCGGACCACAAACGCGCGTATACGTTTTTACATTACTACGTAACAATCAACATTATTTTGGATGCTTCGACATTATTCTGGACTTGGCTGCGAATACATTACGGTATAGGTACAGCATCAAAATTTTTCTCCGTGTATAATAGTTTTTAAAGAGCTATCAATTATACCCCATTCGAGGTTGTAAGATAAAAACTATTTTTTCCCTCGCTTTACATGAATGGAAACTAGCGTAAAAAAATAGTTTTTCCCAATTTTAATTTTTATTTTTGTGCATGGGACCAATGTTAATAATCGCAAAAAAAATTGAGCGTTGTAACTTAAAATAGTCTTCAAGAAAAAGTATCTGTGACTGACAGATAGACAGACATGACACTACCGAACCCTAAAAATTGGTAATGCAATGCACGAAGTGCCTTATATTTTATGGACAAAATATTGCGTATACAATTACTAGTAATTATTTAAAACGATCAAAAGTATCCTCTTAAAACCAATTTAAATTAATTCAAGTGGTTTAACCGAAAAAATATAAAGGTTACGTTCGATAATCACTGGAATCGGTGCTCATCATTAACAAAATGGCGAAAGAATGTCCATAAAATTAAACCCGATAAGGAAGCCCAATGCCATTCGTTAAACTTGTGAAAACAGGTAATGAAATTAAGGAAACTTTCGTTGAGGCACTTGCGTTCGAGCCGAAGCCAAAAAGGAAAACCTTATATTTTCAAATTAAAATGCAATTTAGTCGTTTAGTATGGATAATAAATGCGCTCGTAAATCATAAAATAACGAACCAAGACAAAGGGTCTGATTTGAAACAGTGGGTCCAAATCGAAACGGTGTCCGCTAAATTTAAGATTGCCTAAACTTAAAATAAGAAACGTCAAACTCGATTTTGTATAGCTCCAAGGTTCAAAATCGAGTCTAACGATTCTTATTTCAAATTTAGCGACTTCTAAATTTTGCGAAAAACACGTTCGAATTGGCCCCAGTCTTCTAAATTTAAAATTCCCTAAACTTAAAATAAGAAACGATAAACTCGATCTTGTATGGCACCAACGTGTCAGAATCGAGTTTGAGGTTTCTTATTCTAAGTTAAGAAACTTTTAAATTTAACGAACACACTTTCAAATTGGCACCAAAATGTACCTATCCCTACCCAGTCATATAACTGTCAATGGTATATAAACCGTCGTCCCAGTGGTACAAAACTGTAGCATAGGAATTCTGATAGAGACCTATTATAAGAGTGATGCAGAAAATCCATAGTAGACGAATTCCTATTTCTTACGCCCCGGCTAGGACGCTCTTAAAAGATAGGGGATAAAATTCGTGAAATTGCTATTGGACATAATTGCTGTGCCCTGAAATTTCTAAAAACTGTCATTTTTGTTGGAGTTACGTGTCGGGCACTGTCCTCATCCCTTACAGTCAAAACTGTAAGTTCTAAAAATCAGAAAAATATCCTAAATGAAAGCTAATAAAACGAAGTATATAAACTTATGCTTCATGAGGTACAATAGACTAACTTGTCAACAGGGCTATTCGAAAGTGTGTTCGCTAAATTTAAAAGTCGCAAAACTTGAAATAAGAAGTACCAAACAATTTTGAACACTCGAGTCTGACGTTTGTTATTTTAACTTTAGGGAATTTTAAATTTAGAAGATACCGTTTCTAATTGGGCCCAATATTTAACTATACTATTCTGTAAAACATCTATACTAAACCGTCCCACGTGCAAAGCATAGATTACTATACTTTGACCAAAAAACATTGCGTTTTGTGCTTGAGGGCCAGACGCAGACATACAGAGTACAGAACCCTGCAATGTGCATAGTTCGATATGCACTTGCCGGATTTTAGGGTTCCGCACCTCAGAAGGAAAAAAGCGGAACCCTTATAGGATCACTCGTGTGTCTGTCTGTCCGGCTGTCACAGCCAATTTGCTCCGAAACTACTGGACCGATTGAGTTGAAATTTGGTACACATAATGTAAGTCAGTGACCGCAACACGAACGTGTAACGTAAATAAATCAATTTTAACATGAGGGCCACTTTTGGGGGGCAAATTAGGAAATTAAAAACAAAAAGTTTTGCAAACTATATCGTGTAACATACCAAATAACAAGGCTATTGTGAGAATTTTAAATATATTTTTTTTAAATTTTAATAGAAATAGTTTGGAAGTTATTTAGGAAAATTGGCGAAAATTGAGTTAGATATAGATTACAGAAAAACCTGTAAAAAGTCTATGTTATCTAAAGTAACAAAGGAAATTTCAGATAATCATGTACGGAACGGGACCCTCTCAACGCGAGTTTAACTTGCACTTGCCGGTTTTGTGTTACACCAATGTTGAATATAGGCCCACGCGTTATCGTTTTAATAATTTCTATTTACCTTTTATTGATATTTTCCCCTGGAGCGCTAACTGTATTTCTTTGTATTTATATGTTTAAGAAGCATTTTAATAATATTGGCTCGTAAGACCTTGTATCGGTGTACCCTAAAGTTATTTGTAGTTCGTGCGTCACAACTCACCACACTCAAGTTAGGAAGCCCCCGCTAAACACACCAAATAACACTTTTTCATACATATCTACCAAACTCCATTTTCCTTAATTTTCGTGCTTGTACACCCGCTTGAGGCCGTCACTCGAAATGTTGTAAATAACTTGAGTAAATAATATATAAAAAATATTTATGAAAGTGTCAAATACATATTTTGCTAGTGACGTTTGCCATTTGTTTTAAACTTTGTATAGCTACTTGAGCTTATGATAAAAACCCACTTTTTAAATACCTAGTTGTCTGTTCGATGGTCGAATTCAGAAACGCCACTTAAGCATTTGACTAGATATTAAGTAGTTAAATGTCCCTCAACTAGTTGTCAACCTATACAGAAACGTCACTGAAACGTCACTTTAATTAAAGCTCAACTTGAGTGGCCTTTCTGAATTCGGCCATGAGTCTGAAAAACTTCGTTGTCCTATTCATAATTCATATGAGATATTGGGGCCAATACGAAAGTGGGTTCACTAAATTTAAAATTCGCTAAACTTGAGATAAGAAACGTCAAACTCGATTTTGACAGCTTGGTGCCATACTGAATTGAGTTTGACGTTTCTCATTTTAAGTTAAGGAAATTTTTAATTTAACGATGCCGTTTCGAATTGGCCTCATTATTTACGTTACTCGTCAGAAAATGGCAAAAGTGTATTTTTTATTGTAGGCATATAATTTTACTTACTTGAAATAAACATGGCTTTACCGGTAAGTAAAGTATTCATACTTTATGTCTCACGAAAGTTTTAATTTGACCATATTGTGCTTGAAAGAGGAACTAATATAACCAATTTGAAGACAAACAGATCGTAGTTTATTATTTGTTTAATCTAGACTATCGTGAACACGTATGGACACATACCTCATAATTACAACAAGAAGAGTTAAATAAAAAAATATTATTTAAAAATGACTGCTTTTATTAGCAAAATAACAATATCATAAAACAGTAAACACTGTATGACGGTCGTTGCATGCATAACAAACTGCAATACACAGTATAAACACTAAAGAATTGCATGGTAGTGATTGGAAATGCTGCATCAGCGCGTTACAAATAACTAAAAACTGGCCAAGTGCGAGTCGGACTCGCACACGAAGGGTTCCGTACCATTATCTATAAAAACGGCTAAAAAATCACGTTTGTTGTATGGGAGCCCCCTTAAATATTTATTTTATTCTGTTTTTTAGTATTTGTTGTTATAGCGGCAACAGAAATACAACATCTCTGAAAACTTCCACCGTCTAACTAACAGGGTTCATGAGACAGGCCTAAAACCTGGTGACAGACGGACAGCCACACGGATGGACGAACAGCGGTACGGAACCCTACAAAAAAACTTCTGTAGAGCCTGTTTAGTAAAGTCAGCGCAAATATATATTTAAACGTCTTACTACTCTTTCACTCTAAGTTAACATATAAACTTGACTAACATAATACCGCCACCAAACGAGTACGTTAACTTGGAGTGACATAGTATGAAAAGTGTTGATCTTTTGGACGCTGACTGCACCTGATAATGTCAAGGTTCAATCCAATTTCCACATACTTTTCTATGTTCAAATGTAAATTGAGCTTGCGTTTTGCAATTTACTAGAAACAAGCCCGACGTGATTGACTGGAAGAGATCCCTTGTAGAGATAAGGTTCCTTTTGTACATCCCTATCCCTATTCTTATTGACCATTTTGTTTCTGTGCAATAAAATATTTTACATAGCTACATACAGTCGATTCATTCTTACTTGTCTTATTTGGTAAACAAGTTTCTAACCTAAACATGCACGTATGTAAGCTAAAACAATAATTTCCTGTTAAATAAAGCAACTGGAGACGATATTTAGCCATAGCTTTGCCAGTTTTTCGCTTAGAATTGCTTTATTTAGGATAACATAGATGGTCCACGCAATAATCGAACATGTTGAGGTCAGAAACTTGTTGACCAAATAAGACAAGTAAGGATTTAACAACTATACGTACAGATTTTAATCCACCTTAAAATAAGCCAGAACAATTATTTACAATTAGTGGAAAATATAGGGGGATTGCAACATCCAAAGTTTTTAATTTATATTTATGTTACTCTGTGTGTCTTCTATGTTAGTGAATAAATATTTCTTTCTTTCTTTCTTTCTTTCTTTCTTTCTTCTTTCAAAGAATGAGTTAACGGATTACACATAACGGATATAATATCTCTTAAGCGGGCAATTATAATGGTTCATAGCTCTCGTAAAATAATAAAGATGTCAGTCTCTTGGGTAAGACAAACAAATAATAAATCAAACAATCGAACTACACATCATTTACAAATATAGTTAAGGAATGTGATTCATAAATATAAAGAACTATGGTTAACGAGCTCGTAAAACTGCAGCGGTGACTAACTCCAATAAAGGCCAATAAAAACACAGATGGTTTCAAAAAAGGTCTATAATTATCTCTGTCTGTGTGTGTTGATTGTTTTGAGTTAAATAGGCTGGGAAAAAATTAACAATCTGGTTTAATGTTTATGTTGCGTGACGGCTACAACCTCTTGTTATGGTGGTAACTAAAAAGTACGAGTTTGAGTATTTTTAACCGACTTCAAAAAACAAAAAGAGGAGGTTCTCAATACCGTTGTATTTTTTTTTAGGTTTGTTACTTCAGAACTCCAACATTTATAAACCAGTTTGGAAAATTCTTTTTTAATCAGTAGGGTATACCTCCAGTTTGGTCCCGTTGTAGTCAAAGTCAAGTTCTGATGAGAGGTTCTATGAGGAATCGATGGAACTCTTCAAATATTATAGGCAAGCATATAGCGATTTTAGTATTTTCTGTAATAACTCAAGCAGTTACGTTCCAAAAGCTTTATTTGGTGTAGTGGAACTGTTGATGGACCATAGATGATCACTGGAACTCCTAAATGTTGAATATTTCACGGTTGGCGATTAAATTGCTGTATAAAGTTCTGAAGCAACTTATGTCTATGAAATGTAGTAAACGTGAAGAACCAGGAGAACTCCTCAACGATTGACATCCTTCCACCGTGGATAGCAACAGTTTGTAAATGGTGATGAGCAATTGGCATTACGCTATTGTTACTTGATGTGGTTAATGTATTTCGTTAAATCACACGATAATAACCAAAACGGAGAAAAAACTTAATGTTACTTTGAAGTCGGTTTTTTAAATTTTATAAATTAAATGATTATTCTTATACGACTATTCATTATAGGGACCAACATTTTGTTTTTGTCTCTCGTATTGTATTTTTTTGTTACGCTTATTCTATCTTTGGACTAGACAAACAAGAAAAACAAGTTTCTAAATGATCATCCTATGTACTTGTTTGTGATTTAACCACTTTGGCTAGTTCAATACCAATATTGGAATTTGTTTGTTATACCTAAATGAACATTATAAGCATAGCTGGGCACAAGACCGTTAACCCGTTAATCGTTAATCAACGAAGTTAACATTTGCAGTAACGGATTAACTTTTAAAATTATTTTAAAAAATGTTAACGGACTATTAACTGCCGTTAAAACAATTACAGTCCCTTAAATGTTAATTAAATACCTACTTTTTGCCAAAAGTACACCGCGCGGCTTATCTCAGATATACCAACATTTTTTTTATAATTAAATCGCTAAAGTAACAACATATACATAAATGCAATTTCTGTTCCGAGTTAACGGTTAACGATTAACGTTAACTTCCGTTAAATCTTATATAATTTAACGCTTTAATGTTTAACGAAATAAATATGACAAGTAACAACCTTCGCAGTGAAAACCACGTTAAATCTTTTATTTTCAGTACACTGTTCCTAAGTTTTCACTGCACGGCGACAATCTGTGGTAAGCGTCTATCCGTTTTAAGTACAATATAAAAAAGTGTGTTTAGTATTAAAATTGCTAGAACACGTTTTACAATCAATTCTAGTCTGGTACACGTGATAACAACTTGAAGGTAGAGTCCTAATAGGTGTTATTTATTATTACCAGCATTTAAAAAAAAAAGTCATGTTCAGTGCATCCTTTAAAAAACAATTGCATACAATACAATAAATACAAATACAAATATTTATTGTTCATCACATTTTTACAACAGGTGAAATCACAATATACACCTGTGGAGTCACATGTGACAATAAAATATGTGTGTATATGTGTGTGTACTCGTACAATACTCTTTATGGAACACCACAAAAAGAACAGAAAAGCATACACTAACAAAATAAAGTAAGAGAACAATAGGCGGTCTTATCGCGAAATAGCGATCTCTACCAAACCACAACAGAGAAAATAATGAACAAAATAGTTTAACTTTGGCAGGTGGTGCATTTATGTGTTTATTTGTTCAAAAATGTATTGACAATTACACTTTTTGATACTATATTCACAGGCAATCGTTTGATAATTAACTGTTAATAATATTAAGGAAAATTAGGTCTTTATATACGTAAAGCTATTGACGTCACCGTGTCGTAATGCCTTCAAACAGGAATATTTGCATCATTATTTATTTTTAATAATTAACGATTCACCCAGCTTGAGTACCGGTTGCCTTTAATATTACCTTTGCCCACATTATCGATCCAGAATTCGGCACGAGTATTCAAAGGCTCTTAACTAAAGTTGAAGTAAGCACTCGCACGCAGTCTATAGTTTGCGCTCGCAGGCGACGCGCGCGCCGGTCGCTCGACATATCCAACGCACGCGCAAAAAGCGGTGACGATCCACCAGTGTCTAAAATGCCGTCCCAAATCTGGAAATCAGTGAAGTGTTAGCATAATGCCCGAGTGTGCGGAACAGTTCGCGTTCACCATACCGATCATTCGCTACACCATGGATGAGCAGGACAGGACCGAGGAGCGGCAGCCGCTGGCGAAGAAGATGTCGCTGCTTACCCCAGTGAAGATAGAAACGCCTGACAATTGTAGGAGACTCTCGGAGCCAACGAGGTACTGCATACCACCGCAGTGCAACAACAGGCTTTCGCCTAGGAGCGCTAGGAAGCGGGACGCGAGACGGAATTCCAAAACTGATGTAAACGATGAGCCTCCGAAAGACTCCTTCGGCCTCAAGCCTTGTAACTGCGAGGAGTGTCGAGCTTCCAGTCCGTTACCGCCCGGCTACGGGCCGGAGACGCTATCCCCCGGCTACGACCAGATGAAGAAGTCTCTGTTGGAAGTCCCTTGGACTGAAGACTACGCCGAAGCGTCAAGTGACGACCTCAGCTCCGAGTGGGATTCTGATGTGCCTGACCAACCACCCCCGACGCAAAAGGTAAATTAAATTGGATAAGGAATATATCGAACATATGCCATGGCATCAAAACAACTGTACATTCTGTCTATTCGTGCATTTAATATTTGCGTAAAGGATAATAGCAATAACACGTTTACGCCAACATACACATGATGATACGTTTGAAAGAAAATGACAGTTGGATAAGTACAAGTTTAATCGTCCGGCGTTACCCCTCACTGCCGATCCCAACGGTTTGGTCACTTGCTGGGTTATAGTCTTCCTTTCCATATAAAATTCTGCTTTTTTTCACACTCGCAAACAGAATCCTCACACTCATATACACACACACTCACATACCTCGAAACTCTGAATTTGCCTAGTTTGAAATGAAATAGTTTCTAAACCTTAGGAATCTTAGTTAGCAATCTTAGGTTAGGTCAATAACAATTGTCAATTAAATACCATGTCACGATTTAATTATTATTTAACTCCTCATTAATTAACGTTTTGCTTGTAAATTATTATGTCAATGTCACAACTTCTAATTTGCAGTAATTATCAAATAATATAACTGTCGACACGACAGTCAAGTAAATCATATCGAAAGCTGATAATGTGAAGTGCGTCACAAAATGCAAAAGAATAGTTAATTAACGTCACCATTCATATGCAAATTATGTAACTGACAGCTGCGTAAAAGATTAGTAAAGGTCGTGACGAAATTAATACTAAGTCAATACGGCGAGAAAGCCTTAATATTGGGATTTAGGCATTTTTAGGAATTGTGACCATTTAAATTCGTATGTCTCGTTAATATTCATTATATTCCTTAATGCTTACGACGCCATTTTACGCATTATTGCAAAAACTTGGTTTTGCAACGTTTTAAAATTTAGCTTAATATTAGACAATTTATTATCATACTAATATATCAAACATGTTATAAAATTCGAAAATA
Organism: Tortricodes alternella; assembly: GCA_947859335.1. Taxonomy (NCBI): domain Eukaryota; kingdom Metazoa; phylum Arthropoda; class Insecta; order Lepidoptera; family Tortricidae; genus Tortricodes; species Tortricodes alternella. The sequence continues at coordinate 18,537,861 of OX401968.1, read as the reverse complement.
ATTTCTTCAATATTCCTAGCCAGTTAGTGTCTCTTCTGATCCAGGCAAAAAATGTACTTAGGTCAGGAGAACTGTATAAAATAAATATTATAATAATTTTAGACAGGAGGAAACATGTCAGTGCTTTTTGTATTTTATTAAGATGTTTGTTCCAAATATCTTGATCCAACGAGAGATCAAATCAAAAACAGTAAAGAAATGCTAAACCGCCGGTGTTGAAACAACATCCGACGTTTACGAATCGTTTTGATTAATTAGAAAATATGTAGGTCTCGATACGGTTTACAACTCAATCGGTTTACAAGTTGTGACAGACGGACGGACAGCTTCGATACAGATAAGAGTTTCTTTTTAGAGGATTAAAGTCGGTGCTCCAGTTGTGAGCCATCGTGGGGATTATAAAAATACAAAAAGGGCCTTCTGCATTTGATATCTTTACCGCCGGTCTGTTTGTTCTTACGGGACTCAAAGTACGATTCAACCGAATGATGTTTTGTTAACCTTTTGACTGTCACCGTCGCCATCTTTGATGCGCTTACGCGTACTGTTATAGAGATGTAAATTCAGTTAGTAACACGTACACTGCACGGTTAAAAGGTCAATCAACAAAGCGATATTGTTTAATTATAGATGGAATGCTTAGTTCTTACACGTAAACTTAATTTCATAAGTGAATTAACTATATTCAACTCGATAAGAGTTGTACTCGTATCTGCATATTTGGTCAAATTTTCTGACTTCTTTATAGTTTTAAAGATACTTATAAAGTAACACGATACGATATACCTATCTATATGGTATGCACCTTAATTTAATGAAATGGAATCTTATTTCCAAGCCTTTATGCTATTCGTCACAATTTTGGCTTTATCCTACACTAATGTTATTTTTTTGAAATATTTGTGGCCGCGACTTTCATTTTTAACACGATTTCTGCTTCGAGGATGGATGACGATGTCCGGAAAATTCTTTCTTCGTGAATCTGCTATGTTATTCTCTGACAAATTTTGCAGCAAATTTCGACTCTCATTCCGTCTGAAATTCATAAATTGACCCGCGCACTTATAGGCATTATGGGGAGTTAGGTACCTATACCTGTGTCCGTGGACGGCGCGTCGAAATACGACAAATGTCGATGACACGCACGCACATGTAGTTTATACGCACTAATGGGTCACGTTAGACTGGCCAGTGAGTTCATGAACGAAGTTTTATTTAAGAGAATCACTATATTTTAGGACGTATATTTTGTAACTGTAGAGCTTTTACGCTTTAGCGGTATGAAATGTGCGTAAATATATCAGCCAATCAATCCTTTATCATTACAATATTCAGATTACACAACGGTGATCGATAACTTTGACATTTACAACTTATTGTTTTTTTGTTATTTAAGGTTCTTGTCCGTTTCAAGGTGCACGCTCATTTGAATGAACGTGGCAAGTTAAAATTCCGATTCGTTCTTAGTTGAGCAATTTGGCCCTGGGTCTCGAGGTTAAATTGCTTGAATTTGCATTGTTTTAGGTTAAATTCACATTAGGTTGTAAAACATCTTCTTTCTTTAATATAAGTCCTTGCCGTATTGATACGCATTCTACAGAATCTTAAGACTTTTAAAAATATATTGTACTAAAGATTAACATCGGCGTAAATCCATAAAAAAAGACTGCCATAAAGTGAAATAATAGCGTCACAAATTAATTTCGCATATGTAAATACATTAAAGCAGGTAAAGTTAATATTATAGGTACGGATTGTTATAAATGTTAATTGTAGACTCGTTATCCTTGGGCGCTATGACGTCTGCCGACGTCGGACGAAGCAGCAGATCGGATCATCGTAATTAGATGATTTATAAAACGATACGATAGACACGTCACGCTCACGTGGATGCAGTTGGTTATTGTTAGTAAACACGTGGTGACCTCGCGCTTTTTTGTTTGCACCTTTAATACAAGCCTTATTGATTGAATACCACAAAAGTTTGCTAACGGCAACAGGAGATATATCTTTTAATAGGTTTCAATTTATTGGTTGGCCATACAATAACAATATACTTTTTAATTATTTTGGGAAAGTCAACCGATGTTTTTAATCATAGAATTATATACGAAAATAATATTAAGGTACTAAGGAAAACTTTTACTGTTTTTATATTATGAGGGGGGCAAACGAACAGGCGGGTTACCTGATGGTAAGCAATCACCGCCGCCCATGGACACCCGCAACACCAGGGGAATCACGGATGCGTTGCCGGCCCTTAGAGAAAGGAGTAGGCTGACAAACAGGCAGACGGCCCACCTGATGGAAAGTGGTCACCGCCGCCTATGGACATCCGCAACGCCAAAGGTGCTGCCAATGCGTTGCCAGTCTAGGGAGGATGGGGAATGGGCATGGGATGGGGATGAGGGAATAGGCCTCCGGATCTCGTCACTCACCGTACGAAACGCAATAGCAAGCTATTACTTTACGCCGATATTCTGTGAGAGTGTGGTACTACCCCGGTCGAGTCGGCCCATTCGAACAGTAATCATCTAGTGAGGATTACTGTTTGGCTCTACCACTACTAAAAAGTTAAAGTTAAGTTACACTTGCTAAAAACTATTTACTTATTTGATTGCACTTTTGAAAAGAGAACAATTGGCGGGCTTAATGCTTCAATGTCAGTTATTGATTATTTACTTTATCAGCCACCTGGTCTATCTTTTAAACCCTCTAACTATGAACAATATATCTACGAATCCTCAGACGGTTTGTTTTGTTTTGAACGTCATTCATATGTTGAAATAGTTGAGTTCGTCTTATTATAATATTAAAGGTCATTCAACACGGTGAATGATTATATAGACGATGTTTTGTTTAGTCTGTCTAAGAGCTACTTTATTAGTTGATATGACGTGACCTATTGAATTATTGCTAGCATGAGAAAATGGAACAGTTGCTTGAAAATAACCTTTATCTACATTCATATCACAAATACATAATAGTGTATACAAAAACCGGGGGATATGTTGTACATCATTTCTATTCGTGAGTGAAGATGAATGAAAATGCCACAGTTTTCGTTAACTTTTGGCCACAGGAAAGACAAATGTTATTATTATTGAAGGTTAACGGGGTCATATATGTGCCGCTTCGACCATTGCATCCAGGAAGTTCTAGATGTTTTGGGCAGTGAGATCTTGTATCTCTTCGGGGTGCACAACGTGTCGCCCCAGATGGATACTTCTATTGCGCATGAGTGGTCCACATGAGCAGAGGATGTTGTTTCTTAATGTGATTATTACCCAAAAAGGCTAGTCGCCAGGCATTCGGTCTAAATTTGAATGAGTCGGTCATCGCTAATCAGCTCCTGCGCACGTTTGAGAATCAGATATCCGAAAGAAAGGAGATTCTGTACCCGGTCGATCAATATTTTGTGAAGGACCCATCGATCACTCGGGTGAGATGAAATACTTACCTGAATCCTCCAATCTGATTTGTGTTATTTATTTTGTTGTTGACAATAGCAGTTGCTATTTATCATTATCATTATCATCAACCTATATACCTCCCACTACTGGGCACAGACCTCCACTCAAACGGACTGGGCATGCGTGGGGACTAATGAAAATCGTTAATGATAATATTTATTCTATTATCTTAGGAGAGGTGTGCATGCTGTCTACTTAACACCACGAACGAGACGGGACTAGTTAACAGCAAAGCTAGCCTGCTAAATAAAAACAAGGGACTATCAAGTGCTGGACGAAATACTTATTTGTGTGAAACAGAAAGTCTTTCCAAGTATTAGTTAAAGAGAGATAGATTTATTTATATCATTTCCAGGCCCAGTGCGGTTTGGGACTTCACACAACCTCTTATATTACTTGGCACTTCGTTTTCCGTCACCGAAGAACTCGTAAGTGAATTCAATTTTGCACATGATAAACGAAAATTTCAGAGGTGCGAGCCGGAATTTAAAGCCGGACTCTCTGTACGAGAGGCCTCAGACCACTAGGCTACTGCAATTAACGCCATTATCATTCTGAAATTCAAATTATCTCTCTCAATACACTTAAGTTTTTGCCAAAGTTGTCATAAAACTTGACCATACGCATGTCGCTGAGGCGCGGTAATCATTTTTAAATGCTCTGCTATTATACGCGGTCCATAATGATGGTGAGAAAAAAACGTGTCATGACACCCACGCAACTCATAAACACTTAAAACTGAGACGATTGGTTACGCTTAGTAAATGTTTGTCTTATGTATTTAAATGTACTTAAGATTTTAACGATGTAATAAAGTGGTTATTCAAAGGTGTAAATAAAAGTTTTTAAAGCAAAGTCATATCCATTTAAAACTCAATGGAGTTTTGTCATCTTGGCCACTGTAACCCTTTGTCTTCATAAAATATACAGGGTAAGCAATATCTACTCGTATGTGGAGGTCACTAACTAGAGAGCTGACATGTGATTCTCCAATGTGGGCAGCGGCTGGTCAGCGATGAGGGACACATTCAAATTTAGATCAAATGGCTGTACCTATCCGTATCCGCTAATCATGCGTATGCGTAAGACAATCACACCACATAATTCAATGGCATTTAAGAGGCTTATTACAAGGCTGAGCTAGCAACGTCGCACTTTTCTCGTTATTCTCGATTATTTAAGTGAAGTAGGTAAAGTAAAAATGTTTTCTATTAGACATTCTCCATCAAACAATGTTTTGGCATGTTCGTGGTTCTTTTATTTAACACATTGCCTGCCAACTACGAGTATACTCGTAGTTTTTCTATGAAAATTTTCGTAGTTGGCAGGCAACGTGTTAATAATTTCAAACCTAAACATATTTTTATGCTTTGCACGAATCCACAATTAAATACCCCAGATGGAGAATTTTAGCGCCTACATTTGTGCATTTTACTGCATTTCACTTCAATAATCGAACAAAACAAGAAAAGTGCGACGTTGCCTGCTAAGCTTTGTAATACGCCCGTAAATAAAACCAGAGAGCTAGAACTGGACTAGAATTGTAGCCAACTTAGAAAAGTCTTTGATGTTCCCACAGACCGCAAATACACTTGCACGTTAAAATATTGGCCATTACACGCAGTTGTATTGAATCGTTTTTTGCTCGAGTTCCCATTCCTCTTACGTTTATCGTGTAGCGATTTATCGAGCGCCGATTACTCGATCGATAATCGCTTTCACTGCAATGGGTGTCAGTCGGTAAAAATAAGGTGGTGAGCACACTTGCTTATCGAAGCGTCTAAAGCTTAATTGTAGAGGTGATAAAGCAAAGGTAAGCGCGTTACTGAAACAAGTATAATAAATAAAGTTCACAAAAACTAAAAAGACACGTTTTCGTCAGTAACAAAACAAAAAGTACATAGGACCAACACCAGGGTAATGTATTGGACTGGCGTTTAGGTACTAGTAGTCATGGTCAGATCAGCTCGATGATACCTAGTTACTCTATTGTCATTCAAATTGCATACACTTGCAAAGTTTCAAATCGTTACGCTAACTAGAAGTTGGTTAAAATTGACTCCTAAGAATTAGATAGTAAAGCCAGTTTTAGATGAAAGTATGTGCTGATTAGAGATTGTCTTATTACTTATTTATTTATGGATCAAGCCACGTTTACATTAATGTCTTTGTAGAGTAGAATAGTAGTAAGAGACTTAAAGGCTTCCACGGACCGGAACGCGGAAGCGGGCTCGCGTAAGCAGTGTCATAGGAACCAAAATGGAAGGCCTCACACTAGTGAGCCCGCTTCCGACCCGCTCCGCTTCCATGTTTCGGTGTGTACCGTTACAAACAAAGACAAACAATTGATTAACTTAAATCAACGTGCTTTTATTTACCATGCTTTGTACTAAAACAAAGTAAATAACCATCTCGATAATATTTTCTGCTCATTTCATCATCACTCTGCTTGCTGCGCAGACGCAAGTGTACGCAAGCCTCATGCACCGTTACCGGGTTGCGCCCGGTGTGCCAATAACCTCTATTGCTTTCACGCACTCACGCGTTGTGCTATTGTGCCGTAGCCTTTATTTCCCACACACATCTTTATCACACGTGTGCATCTTAAAATACATTGATCTGTTTGTCACACAACTAAACCTCACGCATAATGAGCCATCCATGGTGTATTTTAAAGTAAACATAAAATACACAATTTATATTGCTAATGAAAGTCCTCTCTCTCGAGACATTTATCACACGGGAATCTTCAAAGCTCCTGGGATATAAAATGCCAAGAAATGCAATATACAATTCGATCGGAGATTTTCTGACCATTCTCCTCGGTCACTCATAGCTGCTGCAGATACCGGGGGGAGAAGTGTGCAACAATTCACAGGCTCGGATACAGCGGAGGGTAGGACGGGGGAATAGGGGGAAGATAAGAAAAATCACACAGAAATCCTCCAACGAAAACTATCCTCCGTACTATTAAAGATGGGTAGACATCATCACATCACTATGTCCTTTATATGTCCTATCGCTGTGCACAGGACAGGCCTCCTCTCATAGTGAGATGGACTGGACAGTAGTCCCCACGCGGGCACAGTGCGGACTGGGGACTGTACAATACAATAAAATACAAAAACTCATTATTGAACGACACATAAACAGATTGTAATGTGATGTGTGCGAACAGGCTTTAAGTGCGCGTCTGTCGGCGTCACATAGATATTAGTTTAATAGTATTTTAATAGACCGCAGCTAGTGACGTCTTCTTAATGACAGACTCAGTTACTTAATTAGTAACGCGTGCAGATAGTTATTAAGGTTTCTTCGTCAGTCTATTAATTAGGATCTCGGATTGTCGCACAACTCACAAGGCGCACTCGTTAAACTTGAACTGAATGTAATATTTGGAATTTATAAGACCTTCATGAATAGTTTTAATATATTTAATTATAATATTATTAATATCTTGGACACTTAAAATACATTGATCTAGTCTAAATTTAAGATTCCCTGTACTATGGGTACTGGATAACAACGATACGAATATTAAAGTACCTACATAGATAAAAAATATACATATAAATAGGTACTGAGCGTCCATGACTTGGATGCAAATATTCCTGCTCATCATACATATCATCAGCATCATCAGATACCCCTATCAGGACTCAAACTCGTGACTTGCACAGTAGGCAGTTGCGCTATCATTGCCCATCGAGTCAGTCAGAATATTTATCCTAAATCATTGATAAAAAACTTTAACTTCGACTTTGACCATGGATCTCAAATAAGTAACTATTGTATATGCACAGTTTCTAACAAAAATCTACCAAGAAGTGTTTTACATTGTCAATGGCAGCTTTCTTAGATGGATGCTAACACCGCTCACATAACTTGTGTCAAGATAAAAAGAATATGCAAAAATAACTCAATTGTAAAGCGTTAAAAGTCAAATTTGCAAGTGTTTACCGTCAAAACCTTTAAACATTTTTAAATTGACAGCCTTTGGCAGCCATTGACACATCAATTCAATCAATTGTCAGGACAAGACCGTTGTCAGGATGAATGGAGTCGCATAAGATACCTTAATTATGTTTCTATACATCTATAGAGAATTAGATAGCGGAATACTTGTCCTTATCTTACGTACGAAAATAACGTATTTAAAATATTTTTCACACCTATCTCGTGCTAATATTGCAGCACATTTTGCACATCGTAAGGATGTAGTGGAAATATTCTATTAAAAAAATTGCACATTATTTTATTAGGTTTATTGATTTTTTGTGTGAGTTAAAACAAATACAGACAGACAGTTAGCAAAATTATAACATGATCACCTTTTTTTATACAAAAATAAAAAGAAATAAAAACGAACAGCTGCTCCATCGTTTTTTATTCCGTGAAACTGGACATTTAACGTGTAAACTGAAAAATAACTTACAAATCACGAAATTTTGATGAATTTGTATTATTAATTAGTAGTACCTACTTAAGTAAAATATGTCATTCCACAATGTTTTCTTCCCTTTTTTGGTGTTATTTTTTCCTTTTTTTATGAACATTTAATAATTTTTGACATCTGTCACAGTCCCTGATCAAAACATGACAATTCGCAAAAAAGAGACCTCAGTTGTTAGGGGCGTAGGTATACTCGTATAGAGGTGAGCTAGTGGTTCGTGCCGATTGTGTATCTAGTTATTTATATAAGCTTAATGATTTTGACACAATTAGGTTCAACCGCTCACTTCATGTATGAGCACTAACGCGCAAAGCCCCTCGAGTCCTTCTGACGTCGACAGGGTAAACTTGCCAAAAGCGACTTGTCGTCAAGCCTCCGCCAGCAATTAAATATTCATACCGAAGTAGCTTGTCGCAGACCAGAGACTGGATTTATTGTTAATTGATTCTTCTCTTTTTTGCAAGATCTCTCTAAAAGTTTACTTATCCGGTGGCTACGAGTTGTGGCAGTACGGCAGGACCATCAAGGCACACAATTAAAGAATTATTCTATGTGATTCTAAGTGCAATTTTATACCACAAGGCTTCCACGTATCGATGAGGGTCGCGGGCCCGCGCAAGCAGTGCAGTGACACAGGAACGTACCATTACCATGAGTTGCGCAAACCAGGGTGGCAGGGCTGGCAAAATGCCACGGGCCCCCGGCCCAAGAGGCCGCGAGCTCAAAAATATAGTACAACGTGACGATTTTTACTGATAAGAATAAGCCCGCATAAGAATTTGCCACGGGCCCCAGATGGTATAGTTACGCCACTGGCGCTCTGTGATTTAAATTAGATTAGATTTGTGCGTGCTGGATCGCTATCAACTAGTACAATCGTGCTAATGTACTAGTTCGGTCTATTTTAGTACCCTGAAATAAACTGTTTATGGTCTGCTCCCGACAAAACGGGAAGTCAAAACTACGTCATCTCGCTTGCTCCCACACAATTGCATACCTATGCATGTTTAGTTCCCGCACAAGACCGGTCGGTTTTCTTCCCTCTTGCTATCTTACGCAGACAGAGCTAACGTGGAGCCGATCGGTCGGTCAATCGGACCGCTTCGCTGTTGCTGTTCGCTTCGTGTGTTGTATTAAATGCTTAGATTATAGAAGTAAAAGATACGCTGTAAATTAATTGAACCTACGGCTGTAGTGCTACGCTGCTCCCGCAAACATCAGCGCCCTAATGAAAAAATAAGATAGATGTATTTTATTAGTAGGTACGTCGATTTCAAACATGTTTCTTGACAAGTGACAGTATGACCAAATTAAGAAGATTGGAACTCTTCTTAATTTGGTGGTGATAATGCTGTCACGAATAACCACTAAATTGTCAATATTATTTAATATCATAACCTTACAGGCCAAACAAATGCGCATGTGTTTTGTATCAATCCGTGTGGCCTGTAGTTGACGTTTTAGGCGGCATGGTTTGAGGTCCCCAACGTTTGATCTTTTACTTCTAAAATCTAAGATTAAATGTACTCTAGTAACGGGAATTAGTTCTTTTTAGTTCATAGTACATATGTGGCCAGCCACTACATACTTAAGCCTAATTTCAATGCTTACATTTTAGTTCCTGTCTTAGGACCCGCAAGCGACCCGCCCCACGCAAGATCCACGTTCCGTAAAATCACTTTTAAATGGTCCTAGCAACAAACCCTACGTTTACACAGACTTTTAAGACTTGAGCACCACAAAGCAACATTGTCATGAATGGTTAAACAAGGCATGTTAAAAGAATATAATTAGCATTTTCGTGTTCGGTCGGTCAATGACGGCTCGTTAGATAATCTTCAATTTGCGTGGGCTTGTCGTCTGTTTGTAACACAATACGAGTCAGTTCCATTATGAAATGTTATGAGTAAGCAATTTTTTTAGAAGCATTTCGTGAAGTTACGGAATGAATTTAGAATAGGTAGGTTCCTTAACAAATTTCCCTATATAATAACGATAATTATGTAGTTATAGCATTAGTAATATCATTTTGGTGGTACATAATTTTAATCAGTTTTTTCAGTTATAGTTTAATATGGATGTTATTCTGTAAAGTATTTAAGTATTGGTCACTGATGACTGATGAGCCTAAAATAAAAGATATTCATTTAACATTATTACTATACCAATTATATCAACCAATATTCAAAATGTCTCTTTGCCACCACTGAATAGTAAACAATTAAATAAAACATAGTACATAGAGTAAGAGGGCTAGCACTTTTTTTTATGAAAAATCGCATTTAAAACTCTAGTAAGTGAAATCTTTAATATCCTTCAGGTTTTGACGATGCCTGTCATTATTCAAATTAAAGGTTCCATAATCATTTTGTTTTTATAATGTGACGTAGGTATACGGAATCATAAAGCGTGCAGTACCAAAGTCTAAACCCAGTTAACTAATTGTCACCAGTTAAGGCGCCAGTTAATTACATAACTGCGTCTGCGCAAGTTGCCGATAACAGAGATAACGATGACCCCATGCGTCTGGGGCGTCTCTGACCGTTTGGACTTCGATACGTTTAAAACGACCTAAGTTACACACCCGCTTACACCAAAGTGACGGCATTTGAATAAGCTCCATTCCAATTTATATCTTTATTTATTGTAATAAAGTTCAGAATTAAAGTGAGGTTTGATTCAACTTAGGACTTTTAACTGGGACAATGTTATACGTAAACATTATGTGCTCTAGATAGGGTCTTGTAATATGCAATGTGATTGCAACGAAGCCTATGTACCTATCTTTTTATTATAAATTTAACGGCTTGTTTTTGTTTGTTGTTTATTATGTATTTCTGAAATTAATATTTAAAATTAATTTATAAGCTTTATGTATATAATTTCGGCTTAAGTGGTTTGACAGAAGTATACACAAAAGTTGTTGTTTAAGATTATTTACTACGTCCCTTGGCATAAGTGGCTATTTTATTTTAACAAAAACAACAAATTTGACTGAACTCGATTCGAAAACTATCAAAATAGATGTACATACTACCTTTCTAGAGATAAGAACAATCCAATTTTGTTTTTATCCGTACTTCACCAAAGTCAATTTACTTTTTAAATATTGAGTTTGCTAATATTGTCCGACCTAGAATCCACAGCTTTGACAGTGTTTTAATTGCTTCGCACATAGCGAACCCGTAAAAATAAAACTATACCATAATAATCATATATTATGACAGTGTTCTGTTCGTATACGCACGTACTGAACAGCTATAAAATACACTGTTGCTACAAAATAAGTAAATGTTAAGTGAAGGTATGTAAAAATGTGAATAATAAAGAAAATCACATGGAAGGAAACCCATAAATGATATGCTTCACTAATGATTGGTAGCTGAATGTTTCGAAATTTTTACAAATGTTCATTTGATTAACTTTTTATTTCTTGCTAAAGACAACTATTCAGGATTGCCATTGATCTAAACCTAACCTAACCGAACTTTGGGGTATAATATATCCTGAAAAGTGAACTGTAACAATTTACAAAATGAAGTTTGCGAAATGATACATTTGGTCATACGTTTTTTGTGATCAATATCAATTAGTGTACGTTTTAGTGATAACAACTTCTCGAGCTTGTTTGCGTTAAAGTTTCTATTTGTATGGTAAAAACTTAAACTAAGGGAACACATACCACATAATTCATCAATCATCAAGGAAATTTACCAGCGGCTGCAAAAAACAGTAGCTCATTTCGAACTGCGATTTAATTATCTATATTGATAATGTGTAAAAAATTCATGACGTAGATATGTTCAAACTCACGGGCAAAGTCGTAACCGGTTAGCAACATCCCTCTCTAATTATTGTAATATGAAAGAGATACACTGTGCGGCTAGGTCTCCAAATGGGCATGATATCCAAATGTGGTTTACAAAAAATACAATAAAATGTTAATTACTCTTAATTACAGGAAAGTTATATTTGGAATTTATTATGGCATCAATTACCACTTTATCTCTTAAACTGGTTCCCAAATACATTTACTAAAATAAATTGCCGATACCAAACTGGAAGTGCGCTGATTTGGCTCAATGACTTTTGATGATAAAAATATATAAGGTTTATTAATAACTAGAGGACCCGCCACAGCTTCGCCCGCGTTATTTTCCATACAAACTTTATCACCCCTTTTCACCCGTTTAGGGATGGAATGTCAAAAAATCCCTCCTTAGTGCACCTCTAGGATACTCGAGGAATGTCTCCTCCAAATTTCAAACCTCTAGGACCACCCGTTTAGGCTGTGCGTTGTCTATAAGTGAGTCACGGTACCTACTGTTTTATATAGATATCATTTATTTCGGCATCAGTGGCCCATACAACTGAAAGTGCAGTTACACGAGCAATTAGTCACGTCAATTTAAACCCGGCAACTATAGCTGTCTTAGTCTTACTTCGTACGTTAGGGGAAGACGTCTTTAGTTGCCAGCCACACATTGCCTTTAATGTTGCGTGTGTAACTGCACTTTTACACCTTACCTTGGCCCCCCATATACGGAACGATCGATCTTCACGATCCGTCGTTTGAGACCAATCGTAACGACAAATCGTTAGCGTATGGTATGGAAAATCGTTAACGATTATTATCATACACTAACGATTTGTCGTTTCGATTAGTCTCAATAGACGGATCGTTCCGTATATGGGGTCCTTTACAAGCGAACGTAGGTACCTATGTATTAAAAATATAAATTAAAATAACGACGCGACAAAATAGCTGGCTTCTTTGCCTCGTTTCTCGTCGTGTTGTGGACAACTAAGCTGCCCCGGAAGCGCCGGAACACGACACCCTCCCGCCAGAAGTCCGGATACGCGATGTGGTCTCCAGCAGCGGTTGCGGCACGCGCACCACAAACGTAGTGGCGCGATCGCAGCTGGAATACCCTCAGGGAGCAGCCGGACTTCTTGCGGATATACTCCACCACGAGCAGTGGAGCAGAGTGGTGCAGGCGTGACATGTAGAGCCCCGTCTTCGGTGTGGAAGCTCGCAGTTAAGACGCAGAAGCAGATATTAGTAAATAAAAGATCTTTTTGCATGAGAAAACAACAAATTGAATGTCCATAAAGATAACTATAAAGTCAAACAAATATTGGTTATAGTGTACTGTTACAGCAAGTTCAAATTAGTACACTTTGCACTAGTTAGTACAGCACTTTTCTTTATCAGATCGAGCAAAACAATTTAGTCATTTAGCGATCTAATTTTAGCTTTTGCATAGTTTGAATCACGCAGCAAAACAACTTAGAACAACAGGCTCATGGAAATTAACCATTTTGCATAGAGGGCTTTGTTGCATTGCTTTAATTCAGGGCGCGATTGTTTAATTAGCGTCAGAATTGAATATTGAATCATCCTCCCCTGAAGTAAATAGACTCGAATTGTATGGTATTGACTGATGTAGACGAAGCGAAAAGTGTGTGGTCAGGATCGTAGCAGGTGGAAATCCGTGGTCTCTGCGTGGTCGTAACGTAACCGAGCCAACACTTTTAAGGTGTTGAACCGCTCCAGTAATGTTTTCTGCGTTACGTTGACGGCTGGTTGATGGCTGGCGCGGCGAAGAGGCGATGCGGTGCTGAGTGAATATGCGTGCGACTACCTTTTCCGTCGATCAGACACCAGAACAATTAATCTTATTTTGATAACGTCAACGAATTCAAATGTTGGTCCCTTCAGCTAATAATTCCAGTCTTAAATTATCTGTTATAATGATCAATCTGGAGACCAGAAATTCTTTGTGAATTAATTTTAATTATTGCACTGTTATTCTCTTTTTATACATATAAAACAGTACCGTGAGTCACTTATAGACAACGCACAGCCTAATCGGGTGTCCTAGAGGTTTGAAATTTAGAGGAGACATTCCTCGAGTACGCTAGAGGTGCATTAAGGAGGGTTTTTTGAAATTCCATACCTAACGGGGTGCAAAGAGGTGATACAGTTTGTATGGAAAATACCGCCGGCGAAGCTGTGGCGGGTCCACAAGTTCTCTTTATAAATTTTTCCTACTGCTTATCTAATCATTGTTAATCGCTGTGTTAATAGTACAATCTGTGTTATCTTTGAGAGATTATCTGCGGGTTTTAAACAATAAAACCGAAGCGTGGGCATGGAATATCACTTAATCGTTAGGTACATAACTTTAATGGCTTACATAGCTTTTATAAACTTTTTTATTGATATCTTTAGTGCTACAACGCGTTTCTCAACTAAAATAAAGTCGAATCTAAGGTTCTAAGCTAGGATGATTAATGAAGAAATTATGTTATTAAATATTTTTTACAAAGATCTGAAGTAGTAACACCGAAATATACCTACATAAATTAGAAACCAGTAGAATATTATACGATGAAATACCGTTTTAATAGTCGCCGAACCACTCATGCGCATTATTATATTAAAATTTCGACTGGAATTAATGCCATGTACATTTAATTAACTCATAAAAGGATATAATTAGTGCATGTAAAATATTACCAAGATTCCAAATTAACATTGATAAAATAAGACAAATTACTGTCAAATTAATTAATTGGCGCAAAACATCTGCCGAGGAGCCGGAAGTGACAAAGGCATGCGGGTGAAATCAGTACTGACCTTCTTTGAAGTCGGTTAACAGTGGCGGAAATTAAAATAAAAATAGTGGTTGGTGACACTGTCTATACTCCAAATAGATTTTTCTTTTATGAATATCTGACAGGTACAACTGCAAATACATATTTAAATAAGTATAGATATTTAATTATCTTTAGGTAGACCATCCGTTGCTAAACTGTCAAAATAAATATTAGCTGACGAATTGAAAATAATCATTCAAAAAACACTTTGTCAAGATGACAAACCAGTTTATTCATGAAAATTGACTCAAGAAACAAGACTATTACAAATATCTTATCGAATGGAAGTCATATTTTTAAATTAATAATGAGTCAGTACATCAACAATGTTAATGAGAACCTTGAATCAATGACAGCGGTTGAAAAGGTTGCCATAAACAATTGGTTAAACCAATTTGTTGGGAAACTGATTTGACCCGAAGTTTGGTTGGGCCTGAGTGTAAGCGTGAAACGGGTGAGACAGTATGGGCTTCCATAGGCGGGTCGCTTGAAGCGATCGGGACAGACAGCCTCAAGCAGTCGCTGTTGGGTGAACTGCAGTTTCAAAACAAGATTGACGTTGACTACAAACGCACTGCTCCAGTAGTTCACTTGCGGTCGCAGCCCAAAAATGCGGTCAGCATACAGAGAGCTGCCCGATCCGCCGTATACGGACCAGTTCAAGCAGTTTTCTTCGACTTTTCGCAGCTCGCTGCGTACACCCCGCGCCCGCTCCCGAATGAACAACGCAGTCGTATTACGGTGGAACCCGACTGCGAAAGGATGTTTAGGAGTACTAGAAGCGGTAGTGTAGCTGATAGAGTCGACCGCAACACGACCGCTCTTGTGCAGCTGGTATTGACTTCTCCAAGCAGTCTATGGAGGTCTTTACATTAACTTATGACCAAATTCAAAGGGGCCATTCAAATTGATCTTTAATTAAAGTGACGTTTGTGTGACGTTTTTGTATAGGATGATAACTAGTTCAGGTATATTTAACAATTTATTCTCTAATCAAATGCTTAAGTGACGTTTCTGAATTCGGCCATTAGTTATTTTGTACTTAATTAGAAATTTAAATTCTAATAGTATTATTAACAGATATCAGAATCATTTCAAAATCTATATACTTAATGACGTGTCTAGTTAACCACGGTTTCGCTATTGGAAAATATTGAAATATAACTAGTTTTACCGGATTAGATGACGTGTATTATTTGAATCTGAATGTTACAAACGCCAGCCATTATTTTCGTAAATCAAACATGGTCTGGATGGCCTTTCAATTCTTGAACTTAATCTAAATGCTCTCTATAAGTCACTCCATATCCAAGATATAACTCAGCTACTGTTACACAATGCTTTCCTTAAATTACACATATTTTTACAACAAAGTGTCATTTTCGGCTCCGGCTTGCAACAATTTCATTGTATACGATACTTCCACTTGTCTTGACATTTCCACTTTGTGTATTAATTGCCGCAATTTAAATAATGTCTTGTTTTCGTTTCGCAAATTTTCAATGGTTGTGCAAAATTTTAATACAAAAGGCCAACACAGGTGACAGGTGAACGCGACCACATTTTCTGAAAATTACAATGAATATAGATAGTGCCTATTGATTGTTTGTCCTTAGGTTTATTATATATTTCTAGCCGACACTTAGTTCGGTAAGTATCAAGAGGAAGTACCCTTACTTAATACTTATAGACTTATATTATACTCAAAAATGCTTTATATTATAAGAAAAAGTCTACTTGAGCACGATAGCAGTCAGAGCACTAAAATGGACACTAGAGATACTATACAATTCATTGATTGATACACTTTATATTTCTCTTTTAACATTCGATGAGAAATTCTTATTATTGTTTATTGACCGTCAATAGGTACGTCATTCATGATGACAAGTTAACATTAGTAATTGTTAAAACATAATAATTAATAATAAAACTTGTCTTGTAATTTTATAAAGTAATTTTATTTGCATTTTCCTCATAGGTGTAGTGAATGTGAGCAATTTATTTTCGCCTTAGGCGAAGATATTTGAGACCCTCGCTTTGCTCAGGATTCAATATCCCTAGCCAATAGCCCTTGCCGTAAATATGTTATTTTGCTCCCCTGTGACACAATACCATAGGTTTATCACCAGTTTCGCTTAAGTAGTGAATAATCAGTTAATTAGCGGATGATTAATAGGATGACATTGTCACATACACACGTCAAAGTATTTTGTAGGACCCATGTTAACTTACCCTACATTGTGTCTTTCTGTCAGTTGACATCGTTAGTTTCTTCCACGTGTAAAGGTGTATCTCCATTATCAGTTGTCTCAGTATAAGCGTGCTTTGCGAATGCCTACTTTATGTGTCGTGTGGCAATGTGAGCGTTTGACTGACTTGATGGCGCAGTGGTATTGCAAGTGACATCTGTGCTGGAGGTTACGGGTTGGAATCTCGCTATGGGCAAATTTTGTGCGATGAGCGGATATGTTTTAGCTCAATGTATTATGACTCAATGGATGTTTAGTATGTATCTATATATGTATATAATTATTGTTATTCGAGGCGTGTGCCGCATGAGGCTCACCAAGTACATTTACGTTTAGTTCCAATGCATAGCGTCCTTGGCTTAACCGAGTTATGTTCGATTGTCTGTTAGCGCTATAAAGCGTGAAGTTCACACGCAATTATACATACTAACAGTCTATAAATGTAGTAAAAAGGTCGTATCGCATCGACGGAAAAAACTAAACCAATAAAACCCTCTGTTACCATGATGATAAAATCTATGAATTTGCAGAGAAGTTTCATTATAGTTATAACAGGGGGCTTTGTAACAACAGACCAATTTAAGACCTACAACGACTTTTATCTACACCCATATCATAAAACCTCCATAATGTAATCAAAAACCGTAGGAAATGACCACCATAATGACAACCCGTACGTATTACAGTATCGATTTTAGTATTGTAATGGTCATAACGATACAGATATGAGCTACAGGCCAGCGCGCCGCCGTCGCGGCAGCCGGAGGCGGAGGGGTCCCATCGTCGCCGCAGCTGGAGGGGCCCCATCGTCGCCGTGTCGCCGTTTATAACATGTGTGTAGATAAAGTTATGTATGCAACTCTGCATAATTTCGCCTTAAAACAAACATGCGATCTTATTATGAAACTCGCTTAAGCTCGTTTCATAAAACCGCACTAGTGTTTTAAGGCCTATCATTATGCAACCGTTGCATAAACTACTATTAACGACACAAAATGAAATTACCACGAAATAGACAGAATCATCACCTCTAGGCGATTATTATAATACCTGTGTAAGTCACCTCGGGCCCCATTGATTGCTAAATGCGGTTTCTAAATGGTGAGGTATCGATCAAGCGCGTATTTAGTTGTGATTCCACGTAGCCCGCCTATATGGCTGCGCCGCGGTGGTCTGAGAGTACCAAGAAATTATGTTGCTGATTTGGACACGTGTAGTTGTGTCGATAGTTGAAAGTTTGAGGCCATTTTGGCTGAATTCTAGCCAGGATAGTAGTCAGAATTCTAGGTATTGCCATGGTTATGTTCTTTGGTATTTTTCTGGTTGTAAGTGTTATCGGCTTATGGCATATCTTCTTTCGAAGGTTGTCTGAAAGAGATCGCTACTTAGCGATAAGACCGCCTATTGTCTAACGTGTTTTTTTTTCTTTTTCCGATGTCTTTTATGTGGTGTTCAATAAAGAGTATTTGTATTGTACCGTATGTATGTTTATTAATCTGGCAAGGACTTATATGCAGCTGTACCTACAGAATCAGCTAATATGTGTGGCCAAAACAGTTTGATTATATATTTGTATATCTGCATTGAGCATCATAGCATCAGAGTACATAGTATCCCAGTAGTTTGTGACATTTTATAAATGTTGGTTTGAACTATGACCAAAGGAATCTGTTAAATAACTGTCCTTAATATAATAAAAAGCAATTAAGTACTTTCTACAATATTTCATGTCATTTTGCTACTGAGTCATTGATGCTTTAACAAGTTCCCAATTACTAATGGACATTTTAACGGGAACCCATTGACGTCAGAGCCAACGGCGCAAATAATTAAGAACTCATTAAACTTGGTTAAGGTCAGTATCGCCGATTAGGTTTTATCCTAGATAAAGGTAATTATTGAACCACTTACGCGCCTCTATTCGGGAACGCTAAGTGATGTTGTAGCGACTCGTAAGCGAGATTTCTCACCCCACTCTTCCGCACGACGCGTAATGCGTAAGAGCGAGATGAGAAATCTCGCTCGCGAATCGCTACAGAATCACATAGCGTTCCCGAATAGAGGCGAAGTTGTTATTGGCTATAATATAATATTACTCATTTGTTTATGTTAGAGAGTTTTACGGGTATGTAGAGAAATAGGGACGTGAAACAGACTTTAACGTAATGAGTTAGATATATCCACCAAATATTTTTTACAAAGTGGATATACAATCTAAGATACATGATTCGTTCAAAATAAATACCAAACACAGTGAACGAGGCAAAAAATAAAAAAAAAATGCACCATTAACCCACAAATGAGATTATTTTGTAACAGCTAATAGTTGCAGTGCAATGGAGATTGGACTTTATCGATCGTGATTGCAGTTAATATAGAAGGAAATTATCGATTAGATATTAATTGATCAACGCTAGATTTATGAGTTATGATTTATCTAATTAATGAACTATTGGTAAATGCTTTTGCTGCTGCACGGCTTTTGCATGAAGTGGGATGTCGTGCTATAAAATACAAAACGAGAATTATCCGTCAATAAGTTTGTCAGAATTTGTTGATAAGAGTAGACTTTCTATTATTCTTAGGTATGTCGAAGTATCTAAAGATTTTCTTTCACATTTCGAAGATTTCTTGTGATATTATGAAGCTTCCTATTGGATTCGATTTATTCGATCTTGGTTGACTTATGTGCGTATATTAACTTACTATTATTATTTGTTTTACATCATGTGAAGTCATTCTTAGTAGTCATTCATAGTCTTCAACCATTTCAAGTCTATAAACGCTAATTTGTGTAAAACCCGTCATAGTTCTCACTAAGTTGCGTTCCAATTGTAGGTACTATGTACTCTACCTACTCGTAAACACGTTTGCAGGTCACGGCTGTGCATACTGTTTGTTATGGCTAAATCACTTTAAGGATGCATTTGCATACGTGAGTGAATTTCAAAAAATTTGTTCGTTATTAAGGCGTAAGAAAAAATTTAAAAAGTTCCTTTGTGTTACGAAAATTAGCCGTCTAAGTCGACTAAGGGACGGGTCCTCTCCAACATGGTGGACTATATGTATGGGCGATGGGCTGATCACCTGTCACCATACGGTTCATCATACCATCTTAGGACTAATTAATCGAACGTGGCCACAAGTAGTCTTGTGGCTCTGCCTACCCCATTAGGGATTTCGGGCGTGATACTATGTATGATACTATCATTCTGTTTGAATCAATTATATGAAAAAAACATTATTTTGATGAAAACAAGGTTACCGCACCGCACTCATGTTAGGGTTTTGGAAATGAAATTAGGTTGAGTTAGGTGTATTAGTTTATTTCATAAAAGAATAATTAACATAAATTAGTAAACAGTAACATTTACAAACGAAAATAAAAACGAAACTAGATTATAAACTAAAACTAAACTAAATTAAATTAAAACAAATGTACATATTTTGGGCCTTAGAATGTCACAATGTTTCCTATGAAGTAACCTTTAACAACCAATTTGAATTTTTTTGACACAAAATTCCCAGCTCATTTCGCCTCAGTATTAAAATTAAGACGAATGCCTCATACATTGGTTTGTGTTTCTTTGAGTAGGTGGCGTCACTAACATGTTCGATGTAAATTTAGGCGGTGAAAAGTTGAAATAGCAAAAGTTTAAAACGAACTTCTTTTCCTTAAATTTTAGCCTACGGGGCTATGTCTCCACGTTACACTAGGTAGAGTCGTGTTCAAAATTGCCAGACAATATAAAAAAATATCTCAGTTCTAGGTTGAATTCCTTCTCAGACAGGTGTTAAGCTATTTATTTTGTTGAAGTCATTCAACGTGTCATTACGATCGTGTAAGAAACACGGGATATAATCTTGCTCGCCCGTAATCGATAGTGTCATGAACATTCGACTAAGTATAGTTTTGATTACTGTTTTAAGATTAAGGAACGTTTACACTGAACGATTACCAATTGTCGTACAGCAACCCACACACAGCTTATATGACTAGATATTCTATAATTTTGTAAAGTGGTACCAAATTGCTAATGCACTGTGATTCTTTTATTTGTTGGTTTACCAATATCTAGTAGTTCCCACTTACACTACGCTGATGACCTTCCCATATTTACTTAGAATATGATACAAATGTCGAAATGTCCAAGACTTTTATTACACAAACAACCTGTTCAAAATAAACGCGGCAGTCGCATCTCACAATAGTTTGATGTGTATTGACGTCATCAGTGACCCATTTACTATTGTAATTTTAATATATAACTGGTAAATTATGTAAACTTATGCATAAGGTCAGGTAAAACTATGTAATATACAATGCAAATTAATAAATATAAAGATGACAGAGAAAACAACACTGACATAAAAAATTATAATTTATCAAGCTCGCGTTTACCTGCCAATTTCCAGTTGACAGTTAATGTTAATTGACACTTGAATTTATTTCTCGTGACATTATCAGATTGCAGTTTATTTAAAAATGTACATATATTTGTCGATCTTATGTCGGTGGTAATGTAACCTTACATTGGAGAGAAAGGGCGGGTAACTGATAAATCATTCCGCTTTATTTATATTAAATCGCAGTTACCATTAAGAATGAATTATTTCCAGCCAGTCATTGGGAATATAATATTAATGATTTATATGTCTTTATTAGTATAGTATCGATCCGTCGTTCAGTACCCAACATCTTCAAATGGATGGTAAAATACAGTACCATGTAATATCTAATTAATTTGATGGTAAATTCCTTTGCAAATCCGCAAAGAATGAGTAAAAATGGAAGTAATAACGGTGTCCTTGTGCTGCAGTAAGTATTTACTAATAATCAGGTAACTATCATGCTTATTTATAGTCCTCTTTTTGTAAATGTCAGTTAAAATGACATCTTTGCTAGTACACAGTACAGTTCTTACGCTCAAATAGTCCGCAGTTCACCCACCCGCTATTATGGAAACTACATGTCTAAAAATAAATAAGTACATTTTTCAATTATTTAGTTCCTATAGTAACCTCATGAATTTTTAATAATTACGATAATGAAACTACGGAAAATAAAAATAGACATCTGCATCCTCCTCATCACTTTGTGTGTTAATTACAATAGTTTCGCTATCCGCTGTTAAGATTAATGTCTTGGTGTGCATGGAGGTATGTGTTATCTTCTTTAATGGAGTATTAATTCAGCTTATTCATAATTCTGTGTGCACTTTTAATTCCTAGCGAAATAACCATTCAGTGCGACGTGCCAATATACACTGCGGGTGTACAAGTCTTTGAACCACTTTTAGCGGCTTCTTTGTAGTTGTAGTGGCATATCAAAGCGTGCTCACAATTTGAACGGACGAACTATACACTCAACTCTTTCTTCTCTTTTGCAACTCACGGCTCATTAAAATAACGTAGCACTAACGAGTTTCGCTCTTATTCCCTTTACAGAAAGTTCACCTTCATAGGCATGTCTTGCTGTCACCTAATGTATAATATTAACAGCGTTTACTGGCCGACAAAAACTTGTAGACAGTTGTCAGACTCGGTCTGCAGCTGTAGAGGCCGTAGATGGAAGCAGGTTTTTACACGATCCACGATTTGCTGATTCGATTGTAAGACATCGATTTTGTAATCGATGGTTAATTATCAAAGTTCAAATCTGAAATTATATGTTGCTGCTTTTATGTGTGTAACTGCAAACCAGACCTGAAACGTAATTATCATCGCGTATAAAATTAATCGGACTATCAATGTGAGATCGAATTAGAGATGAGGAGATACACAAAAGGTTTTTTAAACTTAAGTAGCAATGGGCGATGCGGGGCACATTGCTTGTAGAACAGATAGTTGATGGGCCCAAAGAGTTCGTGTGACAACCACGTACTGGAAGGTGCAGCGTGGCCAGACAACCTACACGGTGGACTGACGACGTGGACGTCTTTCGGCTAAAATGATGATGATGTTAATACCGGTGGCGCAAATGAAGTTGTATTAAACAGATCGTATTAATGAGGTATTGACGGCACTGTGGGTGGATGTACTGTGAATGGGTTTAATAATTAATCACAAACAAAAAATTACAAACTGAATTTTAATACAGTGAGTCACAGCCTGTGCGTTAGTCATTTTAATGAATTGGCAAATTATAACTAGTTTCTACCAATGACTCCATTTTCAGGGTTCTGCAGTCGAACTATGAGCATATGAACTAAACGAGGCTCTGGTGGGCTTCTATCTTATCTTCAAACGGTTATAATATTTTCACTGGTTTCTGTTGGGGGGGGGGGGGGGTTCCTAAAGTCTAGTTGACTTCGAGTTCCTCGACTGGTTAGATCAGTATTTAAATATCAGCAGTGAAAATTTCTATAGTCTTAAAAAGAATGACACGAAATCGTTTTCAAAAATAGTAAAAGTAAATGTTATGTATGGATGTAGTTCTATTACGTATGCTTTGGTATGGGTAGTGATTTGGGTTATTCTTGACAAGAGGCAGATCTATTTTTTTTTGGTGATGTCACCTACATATTGATATAAAGCGATGCTAAGTCTATAAGCGTAAACTGATGAAATCACCCAAAACCACGTCTCCGTGCACAGCGTGTGCCGCAATCGGCTTTCGGCTTTTATGTCACTTCCTTAGCCATCCTGTTACAAAGTCCTGTACAGTCAACCAATTTGGCAACTGGGTCATAATAGAACATTCTTACAGCGAGTCAACTTCATGTTTCACGTAAATTCTTTAAATTCATTAACAATCCCTAATTACATCCCCTTTATTATTAACCTTCAGTCCAATCAGTCCACCTTAGACTAAGACTAAGGCTTCTCTCATAGCATGCCATTGAGCTCGGTCTCCAGATCTTCTGCTTCAGTAAATGTCAGCTACCTTACGAATATCCTCACTCCTACGGACGTCCTACACTACATTTGCCCATTCGCGGTCTTTACACTACAACCTATCTGACTTAGCAGCTACTGTTTCTACGAAAAATATGACCATCCGACCGTCATTTCAGCTTGCTTTCGCCTAGCTACGTCGGTAATTTTGGTTTTCTGCCGAATTACTTCATTCCAGAATCGATTCCTCAGTGATATACCGTGCATAGCTCGCTGAATGACTTTGAATAGGTGGACTAGCTATGCCATGAGTGGCCTCGTCTCGGTTTACTTTACTTTATTTATACATACATACATACATAATATCACGCTTGTTTCCCAAAGGGGTAGACAGAGACCACAGATTCAAACTGGTTTACAGAAGTCAAATTGGTTTATTGTTCCTATGTAATTATATCACATTGAGACACGTTTAACAGCTTAATACGCCCCCAAATGTTAAAAATATGTAAATGAGCGCATTAAAATTTTTTGGCGAGAAAGTATGGTTAACCTGTAATTTGCCGTGAAAGGTTAAGAAAAGTGGATCAACGCGTTATTCTACGTGCTGGCATAATAACCGATTATTATCGAATTTGTCAGGTTGTAAAGATATTATGATTAAGAGAGAGAGAAAGAAGCATTTATTCGGCTTATTATAAATTAACATTGAACTTAAAACTGACTTATTAAAACAAGTACATAAACCAACAGCCGAAAAGGCGAGTTAGCGTACCACTGGTCAGTTTCCTTACTCGTCAATTTCACTAATTCACCAGTTTACTCATTAGACAGTTTCTGAATTCGGCAATTTCTTTATTTGCCAGCTTCACTAATTTGTCAATTTCCCTTTGATTTTATTATTTTTATTAAATTGGTTTCCTGGTTCGCAAGTTTCCTTGTTCGTCAGTTAGTTCAGATTGTCAGTTTCGCTATTTCGTCATGTTCCTAACCCGTTAGTTTCCTTATTCGCAAGTTTCCTTGTTCGTCATTGAGTTTAGATTGGCACGAGCGAGCGCCAATCAAAAAGCGAACATGCATAAATATAAAGATGTCTGATGAGTAAGAATTCATCAGACATCTTTACATCCTGGCAATCAGTGAAACAGACGAATATGAAAACTAGTGTAGATGAAAACCTAACCTACCTACCTATCTACCGACGAAAAATTAAACTAGTAACAGGGAAACTAGCGAATTAACGATGCTGACAGCCTTGCAAAACTAGTGAACGAGGAAACTGAAGGATTACGAAAACAGCAAACTGACAAAATTGTCTAACTGACGAATAAGTAAACCGTTCGATTAGCGAAGCTGACAAACAACGAAACTAGCGGATCGCAATACTGACAATTTCACGAAGCTGACATCTTAGCAAAACTAGCGTAGGAGGAAACGGAAGAATCAGGAAAATGCCTAACTAGCGAAATTGTCAACCTAACGAAACTGTCTAGTGAGTAAACTGATGAATTAGTGAAATTGACGAGTCAGGAAACTGACCAGTGGTACGCTAACTCAAGCCTTAAAAATTGGGCATTAAAATGATAAATTAATATGATACAGAAATTTGAATTCCTAAAAAGCCTATAAAACTAATATATGTGTATATATACTATTCTCTAATATATAAAATGATTATTCACATTTAGGTTCAGAAATGTTCCTTCTGTTCCCGCAAGTTAAGGAACTCAAGGCCTGGGACCAAGGACCATATCCGCATATCGGGCGTCACCGCATCAAGCATAGTTTTGGCCTATATGAAGAAACGGTGAATTGAACCCTTTGTTTTCGTTTACTTTTGCCCACATACATACATAGCATCACGCCCGAAATCTCTAATGGGGTGGGCAGAGCCACAAGACTACT
Source organism: Tortricodes alternella (assembly GCA_947859335.1). Taxonomy (NCBI): domain Eukaryota; kingdom Metazoa; phylum Arthropoda; class Insecta; order Lepidoptera; family Tortricidae; genus Tortricodes; species Tortricodes alternella. The sequence continues at coordinate 18,512,278 of OX401968.1, read as the reverse complement.
TGTGGCCACGTTCGATTAATTAGTCCTAAGATGGTATGATGAACCGTATTTGCCCACAGGAATGACAAATGTAGTTTTTTAACTTGATCATTACCCCTCCCCAAACTTGCGTTGGAACAGTTTTGAATAAAGGCAGATAAAAAAATTACTTTCATTAAATTGCACAGTTCCCGTGGGAATAGTGGGAGTTCTACGCGGTTAAAATTGTTGACAAGTCTTAATTTAATTGAACATTTTTAGCTACCGTTTAACAATGCTTTTACAAACTTTTATCTTATGTTTTATTTTCTTTACGATTAACTACCCCTTAAACTGTGATAGGTTAACAATGTTATAATTATGTCATGCCATTAACATGGAGTTATGTAAAAGTAGTCAAGCGTATCGTGGTACATTTTAAGGGTACTAGTACTGCGCAGTACTAGTACTAAGTACTTCCTACTCGCACGGCCCGATGCGCACGAGTTGCTTTATCTTTTTAAATTTCAATTAATTTCCGTAATCGATTGACGTCACAACTCCATTTTCAGTTAAAGTCAATTGTAAAAAAAGTAATGATTGCTATGCCTGGAATTCGTAATTATTTTTTGTCTCTACCAAGAACAATATTGACGGTTATTTATTGTAAGGGAATTTGATAACGTTTCAGAGAGTAATAGGTAGTACATATTATATGAAATAATCGTTTTTATTACATCACTAATGTTATAAGTATTTATTTACACTTATAATTATTTCTATTCAAGCAATGCGCGTCATGTTACAGTGAACCATTATGCTGCTTTTCATTGAATGAATCCACACACTATACAAATAATAATGAACAAAACATTATAGTCGCGATTGTATTTTTTTAATGCTATGATTTATGCCAATGTTTTTTAACCTTATTGAGGACGCGACCTTTTTGCTATAAAAACAATCTGGTGACCCCCATTACGACTATTTCACCGGTTCAGCGACGAGGTATTTAAAACACTGGCTTGCGACCGCGACCCCTTTGAGAAAGGGTTTGTGAATGTGACCCCCATGGGGGTCGCGATCAAACGGTTGAAAAACACTGATTTAAGCTGCGCAACTCGACCATAGTAAATGTGGGAGAGCTCTGCCTAGGTGGCAGTGGCGAAGCGTCTAATATTTCCTAAGGGAAACCGGAATCATTAGAACTGTACGTGCAAGTCTGACATTTAGTTAGAGTAACACAGACTTCACTGACAGCTAGCCGCAGCTTTCTAACTTGGTAAAACCGTCAGGAATCGGCTTGTACGCACGCTGCGCCACTGCAGGTGGAGCAAGGACTTGCGTCAAGAAGCCGACAGAGAGGTAGCTAAACAAAATCCTTAATGGATTTATATCCATTAACTAGGATTTATATTTATAGTGCAAATACGTCGTATTTTTATGAATGGTTCAAATATATTAAGGCCCTGCATCGCGATTCACAAGCCACGCCCTAATTCCCGAGCACGGGGGTGCGTTGGTTAGTGGTTGGTTATTAGTCCCGCGCATGAACGAAAGGGAGAGCGTAGGAACTATGTGATTGGCGTAAGCGCCAAATTAATTAAATGTCTGTAAAGAAGTTATTAAGGAAGGAATTTTAAAAGTGGGCAAACACAGGGGTGTAGGGCATTGTAGGTACGCTCGGCCGTCGGACAGCTCGAAGTTGTAAATCGCAGTAGGTCGCCGTCCGTTCGGTCGCTGGCCGATTCGCGCGTCATCAAGCAGCCTAGATGTTTGGTGTTGCTGGGTGACGTCGATAAAAAAATGAGAACCCTAGCGTACACGAACGAGCTCGTTTTATGCGACGGAGAGAGAAGGCATGATTAGGCATATTTTCGAGCCTAAGCACTGGTTTTGTTAGACAGTGAATCTTCTGTACATTAGTATTCTGTGGCAAACAGAGAATTTAAATAATAATTATCAGTTGTTAAGTGCTGCTAAAGTAAAACGTGATTAGTTAGAGACTTTGATTTGATTAGCTTTGAGTCAAAATACAGCATAATACTTACTTTAAAATTGGTCTCCTTCGTCTTCTATAGCTCGCATAGTCACAATCGACAGATTCCATCTTTTTTCGATGAAGCCCCTTAAACTCTAACCTACATAGTACATACGGGCGTTTCTAAAAGCTGCTTAAAAAACTAAACATGACCACTTATGCGACCGGCGTATTTAAATTATCTACTAACTTGGCAAAAAGCTGCATTACCATTAATTGTATCTACTTAACTTGTGCCCGCGGCGTAGCTCGTACGATACTGGCTCACTATAAATGCATTTTGAAGCGTCCCCCGCAAACAGCATCCCAATGTTTTGATACCAGGTTATAAACGTGAACGCCTATTCATAATTAAATAATTAAAAAAAAACATGTTTTCTCTCAGTTGAATAGGGTAATATTTAACACTAGTCATTCCCCCGCCTCAGCTGCCCGCGCCTATGTGTTAATCCAGCATATAAGCTATCTCCATTCCAAATTTCATCAAAATCTGTCCAGCTGTTTTGACGGGAAGAGGTAACAACCATACACACACACACACACACACACACACACACACAAACTTTCGTATTTATAATATTAGTAGGACACGTTACCAAAGGGGCAAACATTTCTCAGCGCTCTTACGCCGTTGGCAATAAAGTCGGTTTCAAATGTATTTGACCACTTTATTCGCATAGATATTTTTGACCTCGACTGTACATCGCCAATGAAAGTACCCGCGATCGTTTTACTACAGCCATAATTTGTTACCGACTTGGCTATCTTGATCGCTATCTCTATTAACAAAAATACAGTTGGCCGGTGCGTGCGCACCTTACAAGGCGCCGTCTTGTACTGAATACGGCGATATTAATATTGATAAGTGATAATGTTAGATTTATTGCTTTCATGCCCGCATTGGTGAGCGCCCTAATGCATTTTTTCTGTGAATTTTAATGTTTTAAATTAAATTGCCTGTCTTTTACCCGACTACGGAAAGGAAAAAAAGGAGGGTTATGATTTTAGCAGTCTATGTATTGTTAGTTTGTAATGTTCATCTGTTCTCTCGTTGCTCCTAGGACACTTATTATATTTTGACAATTGGTGTGGTTAAGGTCGTCAGGCGGGTTTCACTCTGCACTTTTTAGGTAAGCTTGACCGTCACGTTGCTCGGAGCCTTAAATCGCAGTAGGTTGCCGCTCGCTCCCTAGCTGGGTGATTTGCGTGTTGTTGTCGGTAGATGTTGCGGATAAAAACTGACAACCCTAGCGTACACGAAAGAGCACGTTTTATACGACGGAGAGAGAAGGCGCGATTAGGCATATTTTCGTACCTAAACACCGTTTTGGTTAGAGAGTGATTCTTCTGGTACTACTATCTATTCTGTGATGTCATATGTGTTTCACGTGCCATAAGCTATATGAGCTCATAAGAAATCGATCATGGTACATGTAGCGATTTAAACAACGCTAAGCCTCCCCCTAAATCGATAAAAAAATATCCTAATTGGTTCACAAATAAACATTTTAAAAACCGCCAAATTGGGAACATGGACGTAATTTAATTTCCTACTTGTTATCATGAGGCAAAATAATATGAATTTTGTTTTTTTCAGTTCAGTATGAATATGTCTTCCTTATAGGGACTTTGTACCCAGTAAATACATTCTTGGACATCCTGTTGAATTAACTTTTAGTCCGATCGGAAATACAGGATTCCACCTAACTCATTGTTTATGACGTAAATACAAAAAATATGTGAATCATTATAATAATTGCTTCATCATCATCGCCCACTACGCCTTGCTACGTCCCACTGCTGGGCGCATATCTCGTCGCGAGTCCAGTGCGGATGGGTATTTCACTCACATCCTTTAATAACTTCGCAAAATTATGCAGGTTTCTTTACGATATTTTCTTTCACTGAAATGCTCAAGGTTCATATCAAATAATATCAGCAAAACGCGCGTAAAAATGTTTTAAGGCCATTGTTTCTCCATGAGTTTATTGCAAACCGTTCTCGTTATAGAGAACTATTGCTCGGTCCCTTTTACTTGTATCGGGAATAAGCAGTAGGTACGTAGGCCACGGCATAAGTTTTGTCGTCTGACAATATAAACGTACTTAGATAAGTTTTGTTTAAACGGTTAAATAGTACGTTTCAGGGTCATGTTACAGACATGTTTATACGTGACTTAAATTCCTTGGGAGCCACATTAGTACATTGCATTCCGAGTGCGATGGAGTCATTCCCGAAAATTGGTTATCGTGCTATTATTCATCATAATTTTCAACGAACTTTATCTACTCATGACTGCTACGAAGAAATGAACGATGTGTTTGGTGATGCATGTCGATCCTTGAGAACCACAGAGAGATGGTATTTGCAGTTCAAACGTGGCGCGTTTAGTTAAGACAATCCTAGACAAGGACGTCCATCAGATGTGGTGACTTCGGAACACATTGAACTTGCCAGAGAAGCTATCAAGAAAGATCGACACATTACATACCAACAGTTAGCACAGACTTTAAACATCTTTGAAAGAAGTATTGGAAGAATTTTAAACGATCATTTACATTAAAAAAAAAAATGTTCCATTTTCATACCCCATGAACTGACCGACGAGATGCGTGAGTTGCAAGTAAAATGGTGTACAAAAATGTCAAAGAGAATTAATTCCGGCAAAGATGACACCATATATTCAATCATTACAAGTGATGAAACATGGATTAATTTTTATGATATCCCTACAAAATCTTAAAAGTAAAGTATGGGTGTTCGAAGATGAAAATGTTGACCCCCCCTCCCCCCTTTGTGACATGTTGTAAGATTTTTCTCGACTATTTTAGATTTTTCCCCCCTGCCCCAATCTCACGTGAGATTTTTCAAAATGATTATTTTGGGTATAAAAACGTTGAATTTATTGAAAAAAGAACACAATTTGCTTAATAATTTTTACTTAAGACTAGCAAAGACTAGTAATAGAGAATATTGCTGTAATCTTAAATTACAGTGATAACATTAGATAATAACTGATTCACACCGTATTCTGCTTGAAAAAAATTACGTGATATTTGCCAAGACCCCCCCTCTCCCCCAAGTGAGATTTAGTAAGATTCGTCTCAATCCCCTCCCCCCTGAGCACCTCACGTAATAAATGGACGCCCCCTAAGCGATAGATTGGTGTTGTATTGAAGTTGGCGACAAGTAAATTAGGTATATATCCTTCATAATTGACGCGGATTTTGATATCCGATGTTTCTAGGTAATATACTAAAAAAATGCCAATTATTATTTTATATTTATTTTGTTAAGTTCCCTTTAACATACTTCAAAATACGATGTTTCCTGTTATTATCAAGGCTAGTTTTTATCCCAGATATTAATAAAAAGTTCCCCAGGGAACAGCGATGGACGACTACGGCGCGGACGAAGTCGCGAGCAAAAGCTAGTTCGTTTATAAAACTAAGCATGCTCTAGTTACATTTGCGTGTCACGGGTCGTTTCACAACCGTCACGAGTCAACCTATTGTCCTTTCAGAAATATGTCAAGAGCGGCGTGTGCGCAGCGTCGTAAAATCGTTCGTTCTGCGGTCAGAAACCGCGCAATTTATTCGTTAGGGCATTGGAATTACCGACGGGAAAAAAGAGTTGCATTTTCCTTATTTTTTTCGTTGTCTGATGATTTAGTATGTCTAAGATTGGATTTTTTAACAGGTACATTCTTAATACCTATATGAAATCATTAGGACATTTTTCCTTCATGGATATGGCACAATTTGCAGTATAGATTATTAAATAATAATAACAGGGAACGTCCTACTTTGAAGGCGGTTAAAGAGAACTTTACAATATTTAAAAATTATCAAACATCTAAAAAGCAAGCAATATTATGAAAGTAAACGTAAACAAAAGCATATTACAGTAAAGAGCAAATCATTTTGAGTATTCATTATTATTTTATTACGGGTCAAAATTTGTGAAAAATTAATATTGGCTTTTAGTTCTGATTTTAGTTTTTTGGGCATCCTTATCAAATTTATGTCATGTTTTATTACTACTATGTTCGTCTAAAAACAGTATTTTCGGAAATAATTGCAGATTTTGTTTAAACGCCATACATTTTGTACAGTCAACAAATGCTGTGACGTCATAGTTGTCGTCCATTTTGTATGGAGTATTTTTGCGAGTGGTATGAAAAGTGACTTTTCAAAGCTTTATAACTCATAAAATAAACAACATAATAATGTTTTGCGTACACAGATCGGTTTCTAATGGGCAGCACTTTCCAATTCAACATGAAAAAAATAATGCATCTTCCCTATTGTCATTCGAAATGACGACAGAAGAAATTTGTTAAGAGAATATTCTGTAGCCCGATTCACGAAGCAACAAGTTAACTTTTACAAGCAAAACTGGCAACCCTGCAAGTAAGATGTATGGGATATGACATCGGTGCTGCCAGTTTTTGCCTGTAAAGTTGTTGACCCATTTACATACTCGCGTTGCCCACTTCCCTGCTCACTTCGGCTGCATGGGCAACGCGAGTAGCAGTGGCAGGAGCAGGAGAAGTGACCCATTTACATACTCGCGTTGCCCACTTCCCTGCTCACTTCGGCTGCATCAGCAACGCGGGTAGCAGTGGCAGGAGCAGGAGAAGTGACCTATTTACATACTCGCGTTGCCCACTTCCCTGCTCACTTCGGCTGCATGGGCAACGCGCGTAGCAGTGGCAGGAGCAGGAGAAGTGACCCATTTACATACTCGCGTTTCCCACTTCCCTGCTCACTTCGGCTGCATGGGCAACGCGAGTAGCAGTGGCAGGAGCAGAAGTGACCCATTTACATACTCGCGTTAGCCACTTCCCTGTTCACCTCGGGTGCATGTAAATGAGGCAATAGGTCTGCATATCCAGACATAATTTTAAGACCTCTGGTGCATTAAAATAAAAATTGTCAAAATGTAGTTACGACAATGTTAATTGCTGCAGTCGAAATATGTTTGCTGTTGGCATCTTTAAATAAATAAATAAACTGTCCTTTAGCCGTGCTAAATTTTAAATGATAATAAAATACAATAATGAAAGTACAACATAATTAATGATCTGTCAATTAATTGGCCTTTCTATGTCTAATTTCAAGAGACTGGAAGGAAATCCCACAAAAATTATTTGTATAGATGGAAAGCTCAACCGCAGTTGAAATTCTGGTAATTTCACTGAGTTGACGGCTCTTTCCTCCCATTGATTTGTCATAGTTTTCATTTAATGTCATCGGTGACTTGACGGACGTCAGAAACAAACAGCGGGGAAGGTCTGTTCGGTTAGCAGCTTAGCCCGTGCGTCACCAGCGTTCTTGACATAGTGGCTGAAGAAGGCGTATACTAACTGTAATTTGCTTACCGTATCTAATGATAAATCAATTATGTAATTTTCTGTTCAATTGTCCTTGGTTTTGACACAATAAGAGGCTCTCTAAATCAGCATTATTTAATAATTAATTATCGTTAAGAACAGAAAGTCATATCGCTGTTTTGATTTTGTACTTTCCCATATCATTAATTGAAAACCGACTCGCTCATCTGATTGACCTATAGGTCAATCACCTATAGGTCCAGCATAGATCTAAGATCAAATAGTATATATACTATTCGATCTTAGATCTATGCTTAAGCTTAATTGGCGTTCGTGAATTTAATTAATCAATCGATCGATCAATCTATATGGGTCTTAAGTATTAGTTAACGACGTCTTTCACCACTACGTATATGTATAGGCTCACTAATGTACAAGTTTTATGTATTGAAACAAACATCAAAAAGCAAGTACATTTTTTACAAAAAGAAAAAAAATTGTATCTACATAGTTGGTATTCCGTTATAACGTTCTGGGTGACTTCTTTTAAAGTATTGTATGCTTATTTACACGATACATAATGTACAATTTTACAGTCTTTTGTCCAGTCATTACTCATACATAAATAAGTACCACGTAAAGCAGACTTGATTCCACATACACATGTTGATTTATTTTTATAATATAGGTATAGACATAATATAAATATGTAAACAAAGCGGCCGGAAGGTCTTGGTTAACTCAACGACGCTAAGTGCGTCACAAATGATCTTGAGCACCTGGAACATCTGATGACCTTACTTTAGTGGCCAAAATCATACAATTTCATAAATATATATGTCATTGAAAGTAAGCATTAAACATATAAATTGAACATAAAATTAAAAATAACATTTGTTAAATTTTCTTGCGTTGTTTATATACAACAGAAAAGACACGGACAAGACAGTATTTCATATTACTAACCATTTACTTACACTATACTTTTATTTGTTCACTGTATTCTGCTTGAAAAGAAGACACCATTATTTTTAAACTTTCGCTAGGAACATATTTATTTTATTATTAATTTATAAAAACTCCACTCCACTCCTCTGCTGCACTGGGAGTGAAGTAATAGCATAGAATGCGTGCAGATGCTTATCATCCTGGCATGTCGTAAAAGTCGACTAAGGGACGGGTCCTCTCCAACATGGTGGACTATCTGTATGGGCGATGGGCTGATCACCTGTCACCATACGGTTCATCATACAATCTTAGGACTAATTAATCGAACGTGGCCACAAGTAGTCTTGTGGCTCTGCCCACCCCATTAGGGATTTCGGGCGTGATGCTATGTATGTATTTATAAAAACGTACTCATTCTTATAGGCCGTAACTTCAATTGTACGACACAATAAAGCAATTTCTAGGGACTCTTCTTTCTCTATTTAAAATAATGTATAATATGTTAAAAAGCAAAACTCGACTGGCGTCAAAGTAGTATTTTATATTTTTTTCCCCGTTTGACCCACCTTTATATTTCTTATATAGCTAATGACACTCACACTTTTCCCACGAATAATATGATACTCCAATTATTAAAATCGGTCTAGAAGACTGTTAAACTAAGTATCCTTCTTTTGGCTTCACGTAGTCGGGGAAAAAAATTCAATGCCTCGAGGTAGAAGTTGTCAAAATCTTGTTGTGGATGTGCAAAGGGTCATTTTATTTTCTTTTATTTTTAAAATAATGATAAATATATTTTAGTAAATACGTATGTATATTGACGTGTTCAGGAGGCAAACATGTTCGGATTTCTATAGTAAGTTTCACGTCTCACGAAAAATAAAAAATGTTATCAATTGGAACTATTTACTTCGATTTTTCGGGGCCTTATCGATACCAAATTCATAGTATGGTGTTAAGATGGTCCTTAAGAAAAATTAAGGCTACATTGTAATTAACTTATGTATGAATTATTAATGAATAAGATAAATGTTAATTATGACTTGCTAAATGTAATGTACTGTTACTTGGCCAATAAATAATCTAATCTAATCTAATCTATCGTTTTCTTTTAATTTTGTCATTGACTAGTGAAAGGGACGGAGTAGTGTATATTAAAACATATTTTTTTTTAAGAAAGTTTTTATATTAACCGTTTGTTTTAATGGTAAATTAAGTAATTGATGAATCGTTTAGTTTAAATTAGTGTTGGCCGACCGGATTTTACTAATCAGCATTTTTGCCGATAGACTTAAAACACCTTAACCAAAGTTAATAATTTAGTTAGAATCTTATTATTTATATGACATCTTATAACTTGATTAAAGTCATTAAACTAATCAAACTTGATTACATATTAGGTTTCGGTTTTCCTGTTAAAAAACATGTTCTATAGTGGGTAAGACCTAGAGATAATTGTTGATGGGAAAATACCAGGAATATCGGCATCATTGGAATATCCTAAAAATAATTATAATTTGTAACTATGTGCTGTAGGTACTTTATTTCTAATGTATCTACTTTATTAATCTATTAATATATTACTATACTCTCCTATTCTACTAAAGGCTGAACGCATCTGGATTAAATTTGGCACACAGAGAGACCATATCTTGGAATTAAACATAGGATACTTACAACCCGATCCTACGTGAACTAAGTCACGAGCACAGCTAATAGTATGTATGTATGTAAACTCTTTATTGCACATAAAAGAAAACAAAATTCCGCATTATGATATAAACAGTGTACAAAGGCGAGCTTATCACTAATGGGATCTCTTCCAGCTAACCTTGGAGTTGACGAGAGAAGACAATGCGTAGATAGACAAAAATTACAAACCGCCAAAACAAAAACAAACAAATAATAATAATAATAATAAAATAAATAAACAACATAAATAAGTACTATATACCAATATATAAATATATATATTTTTAAAATTGATTTGATTTACATACTCAAAAATGATATATACTATTTTTATACAGCAAAAATCCAAGTTTCGTTATTTAAATGACGATGAATTAAAATAAATGACGGTCCTGTCAATCTACACTGTAAGCAAAAACAACTTGGAAAATAATTGAAGTGCGCACGAGTGTTTTTTTACAACAAAATTATCACGTAAATCAAGTTGACAATCATTAATTATGAATGCAAGTCACAACGCAAGTCTAAGGTCTTAAGCCAGTTTATCAATATATTGTGTTGTTTGGTAACTTAATAGCAACTGCGCAAAAATAAAGTGGGTATTTTATGTATAAATCGAATTACATTAGTGTATTTAGTTAAGTTTATTTCTAACTTTTAGTTAGTTTATTTATAAGTTTAGTTAAGTTAGTTTATTTACACTCCTCTGCTGCACTGGGAGTGGAGAAAGGGCATAGAAAGCGTGCAGATGCTTACCATCTTGGCATGTCCTAAAAGTCGACTAAGGGACGGGTCCTCTCCAACATGGTGGACTATCTGTATGGGCGATGGGCTGATCACCTGTCACCATACGGTTCATCATACCATCTTAGGACTAATTAATCGAACGTGGCCACAAGTAGTCTTGTGGCTCTGCCCACCCCATTAGGGATTTCGGGCGTGGTGCTACGTATGTATGTGTATTTATAACAAAATTTACAAAGCACGTCGTCTTCGTCTTGTCTATATATCGTATAATATCTTCCCTAAATAAAATATTATTACAATCTTTGCTTTTATCAAAATTCCTTAAAATATTTTAAAGTCTGTATTGAAAGTGACCCGACCGGTAATTTTCGATCTGTTGTAGTAATTTCAACGTCCTAGATTAAAATCTAGGCAAGCCTACAACCGGTTTCGGTTGGTTGGTAGTTATAATTATGTTGGACGCAGATAGCTATAACATAATCAGATCACTTCCTTTCTCACGATAATAACTTTGATAAACTGTCAGATGTCTGTGTAAGATTGAATCTTTGTATAATCCTATACAAAGCCAAAGCCTATGTTTACAGCAAATAGCAATATCAAGTAATTTTTTTTACAGAGTAAGAGTTTACTAAAATGTAAAACGTGCAATGTTGTATGTAAAATTTACTCTTAAGATACCACGGCTGTTCAAAGGAAGCCAAAATACTAGTTAGGAAAAGAATATCGCATCGAATATTACAAGAAAAGAGTACTATAGTAACGATTGGACTCTGTATCACTTAGATTAATGTCAAAATAGGCCAAAGAAATAAAACGAGAACAAAACATTACAATTAAGCAAATGTATACCATGTGTGTGTGTGAGTGTGTGTATGTAAATGTATGTATACATGTGTTACTGTGAACATCAAAGTCCATGCGTGAAAAATATAAGAAACATCAACGGCGGTTCCATTGTCTGGATAAGCCTCTATTAAAGTTATCTGAAATACTTACATCTTTAGTCAAGTAGGTGAACCATGACTACCCATGAGTCAGTAATTACGAATGCTTAAATTCAAGTTAATATACGAATAGTTTTTTTTATGGTGACAGTTAATCATTGTTGTGACGTTGGTTGATGTCATTTGAACCCAAGGCGGCTTATTAATTTATATTCAATAAATAATTCGTAATTAACGCATTCAGAATTTGTTAAGGATGATGCAAAATGATGATGAATGATGTTTTTTGGCCGGTGAAATATTTTTTTGGCGTATATGACAATAACGGATTAATTGTCATTTAAAGTCAAATTTTATTCATTCACTTAAAAGAAAACTTATACATAATAAATATTACAAGACTGAAAACAATTGTAATATTGTATTCTCTATAAAAAAACCGTGGACTGGGGAATCTTTTGTTTTCTAACTCCAGTGTTCAGTTAGGTTTTTAACGTCATGAGCCTCTCCAAATGCGAATGTAAAACTTACCACAGTTCATCTATGTATTTCGTCGCTTAATTCGTCTCTCATTTCGTCCGACAATCACAAATTGACCCGCGCGTACTAGTAAGTAATATACGTCCTTGGCAGAGATAGGTACTTCGAATACAATCAAGGTCGAAGACACTGACAAACATAAAATCATGAATGTATACGCACTGACAGGTCAAGTTAGCCTCGCCGGCGAGTTCGGTGACGAGATTTGAGAGAATCGCACCCCAGCCTATTCGGTAAATTCGAGCACCTACGCCCATGGTGGAGGCATCAGATTTCAGCGCACGCGCTGAGATTAAATCTCGCACGTCATAATCAGCGGGTCAAGGACGGTTCTCAATTGCATCGGTTCCCACAATAAACGTTAATGATTTGATGTCCGTTGATAAGATTTAATTGGTGCATTTAATATTTTTATAATGCATGTGTTGCTTGTTCTCTTGAATAATATTCTATAACAATATTATTTATTTTATAAGTATTTATAAAACAAACTTACGGTGATAAAGATTTTCCGTATTTAGATTTATACTTTTGCGATTTGGGCTACTTTATATTATTTATCTTTCACCATTTGCGATTTCTATTTTAAAATTACGGACCGTTTTGTGATAAAATTCCTTAAATAATAATAAATGAGCAGACATGATGTGTATGTGCAATAAAAAAATAATTACGTAGCAGAATCAAAAAATATGTTTGTTTCAACAGGTATCGTAGGAAAACTGAAAGGATTTCGATGAGATTTTAACAAGTAGAAGAAAGCTAGTATCGAGTTTTTGTTTCATTATCATCGTTTAAATACTATTTTAAATTTAAAGTAATATGAAAAATACAGGTGGTGCTTTACGCGTACGTAGTTGCCAGTACAGCTAGAAAAAAATATGTATTTTTTCAGTATTGCATTATATACAGGCACGACATCACCAACATTATGCAAAGTATAACTATTTCATTTACAAAGTTTTGTAAAGTTTCCACATCATTTTTAATTAGCGTCTTGCCCGCGACTTCGTTTACGTGGAATTCGATTATTGTTTTTCTCGATTTTCCGGGATAAAAATTTGCCTATTTCACCCGCTACATAAAAACACACAAACAAACAAATTTTACCTCTTATATAATGTTAGTATAGATTTTTATTTGCCAAATATCAGTACTATGTAATACTGTACTAATATCAAGGAACACATGCAATTTGGGTTCGGTGGCGGTGGCCTTCAAATACGAACTTTTCCTTTGCTTTTGAAAACATGGGAAAGGTTGATAAAGTGCGCGATAACATCCATTGATCTCAAAACTGTAAATAAAAATTGTACGCCTTTATATAGACCGAAGCCAGACCGGTAGGTATAAAACGTGATACGAATCAAAAGGTCGTTGGCTTTTATATACTGTGAACTATGACGTAAATGCTATGCAGTTATAAGTTTTCTGGCGTAACTCTTTGTATTCAAAAAGGTCCTCTAAACTAGCATGAGATAACCTAAGTTGTCGTAATATTACATCCTTGATGTGAAACCGAAGATCAGCAAAAGTGTTTTAGAATGACTCTCTCAGAGAAGGACTGACAATGATTGCAAGAGATCGTCAGAGGCTGGACAATAGAAACTACTGCCTTGCTCAGCCTCATATTTCCGAATATTTAGTGCAATAATAATATAATATAATATAATTGTAATAAGAATTATGAATTAAGTAACTCTTATATTATAGCGTTCTCTGAAAACTTAAAGTATGAGGAAAACGCGTTATGTGCTTGAACATAATCTAGAGCAGCTCATTTACCATACCTCTCTTCTATTATTCCTATAATCCCCTAAAAACCCTTCAACCCGAGCTCAAATCAGCTTTCTCCATTTTCTGCAGTTGAATAATCTCGGTATCATCATCTCAAGTTATCAAGAGCACAATTTGTGATAGCTTATTACACATCGCACTTTAAATTTAATTGCACTTTATCAAAAGATTTTAAGTCTTTAAAGTATACACATACGCAATTTTCCTATCAAATTTAGTATCATACTCTTGAATTAACTTGGAGAACGCTCTTTTGCGATATTTTTATGCACCAAGTTAATGCTAGTAAAAGCCGTAACCTTACGATTTGTTCTAGTTGAGAGCCCCACCAAGAAATCTGGAACATTTTCTGACGTACCGAGGTTGTTGTCCCATTACCAGACCTACTTGGGAGCACATTTAGTTGGTTTGTGATGTACGAACATTAACATATTATGATATTTCAAATGACGTACGTAAACAATACATTCGGCGTAGTAAACATACCCTGAAAAAACATAGCTTTATTACTACCAAATTGACGGCGCATTGGTAAAAAGTTTTTACACAAATTTTACTAGCTCTTGGATTCTTTGTTGCTCAAATTAAAAGTTAAACATGCATCATGAGCCGTGAAGCAATTTTGTATGCAGAGGTCATAATTTCAGCCCAAATACGCTGGAAAAGGGCATCCCCCAACGATCGTCACAACGACCTATCTTGTGCTGCTCACATTCAGCGGAGTCCTGCAATCTTCCCCAGAACGTCAGTCCACCTTATGAGTTTTCTGCTCACACTGCGCCTTCCTGTACGCGGTCGCCACTCAAGAACTCTTTAGCCCCATCGGCTATCTACAAGAAGTTTAGCTAGGGCTATATTGGTTACTCTAGTTCTTTTGCAGATCTCCTCATTTCTCATTCGATCTCGGATTGAAACCCCGATCATTGCTCTCCATTGCCCTTTGCGTGGCGCTTTGCCTGACAATGAGTATTCTTAAGTGGTCCATAGTGAACGATCACACGTGCAGATGTACACGTACAAAATTGAGAACTTTATCTCTCTCTTTTATCACTGACAGTTTCATAGAATTTTTGTATACTTACCAGTTTTATATAATTATTAATTATGTTATTCAGTTACGTCACTAAGGCTTAAAATGCAAAATAAAGCCAAGATGAGTTACTACTTTAATGGCAACAAACTGATTTCTACACGTGGCAACTATTACTGCGTAGAAAAAGGGGAAAATAAGTTTACCATGAATTTCCATGACAAGTGGAAGCGAAATGTGGATAACGGTGCTAAGACGATAACGCCGACCAAGGCTGTGCACAGAAAACATTAATATATTTAATAAATCGGTGTTACATGGTAAAGACTAAATTGAAAACATAAGGCATTGCTCATTGCATTGAAGCATTTCCTCAATCAATGTATATTTTTAATTTCATTGCCGATTTCATTAGCGTGTCTATCCCCTGTCTATCGTCTTTAATAAACTCATTCATTTTTTTTGTGTAGGTGGAATCTGCTATTATAATTTTAGTGTTTTTTATTCTATTTCGATTGCAAATAAATTCCAACTATCACGAGAATTTGTCATGAGTTCCTTAGAAGTGTCATACAATTAAACTGACCATTTAAATCACATAAAATTGAGAAAGCACAAACTATTACGAATAAGGCGTCATTTACTTTGAAATTGGGTGCAAAACAGTAACCGGCTTCCACTATACTGACGTTTCATCATTGACGTCACTTGTGTTGTGGTCGCCAACTGACTCATTTCGATTCTTTATATCGCCAATACTCCTGTGGCAGCATTCAGTTGTTACTTACTCAGCGAGTAATATACTTGTGCTATTTTTTTAAAGTAACTAGTGTAAAAAGTATCTTACTAGTGAAAAGTGAAAATGTATGTGGCCAGTATGTGTGTCAATATTGAGGATTTCATGGATGTCGTATTTTGTGCGTACGTGCAAAATTATAACACGACGAAGGTGCGTTTTGTTTTTTAATTATATTCAATTTTGTGACGTTATTTAGTTTTTTATTCTTCAGATTATTTTTTAGCATTAGTTCTGTTAGTTATTTTTTTTGATGCAGTACATGCAATATTAATATAAAGCCTTCTGAGAATTTTGGTTCAAATAATTTGACAATTTTTGTGTAGAGAAGTCAATCCATGGACCGATGTTCAAATCTAAAAATATGGTCATAGTAACGCTAAGTTGTACCTAATACTCGTACAACTGGTACATTGACGCTTATCTTTTTATTAATTAAGCTGACAAAGTAGTAATGATACATTAAATAATTAATTGGCTTACAATAAACAGGACAATTCCAAATAATCATGTTATTTAGCTCATATTTCGGCCTAATTAGTACCAGACATAAGCACTCATAAAAAATAGTTATTGAATTGAATTATATTCCGTATTTTGAAACCATTATAATTAACCGGTTGTTTAGTCAAGGGTTCTCCTCCTCCTTGACAACCCATAACATTACGATTAACTACACATTTATCTATTAACAATAACTACCTATATATTTGGATGGCAATCTGTATTATCTTTGTATCCTCGACTCTCATGTATAATTGGATACAACCGAAAAAATACCACAGTCAAAAAATTACGTTAGTGTTTGAGGTGATGCATTATCAATGATTTGACTTTTTTCCTATTTGTATCCTGAGAGTCCATTTCGAATAACTTCCGAAGCATAGCTGAATAATTATAAAATCACTAGTGGCAGCACAGCTAGCTTATACGAATTACGATCAGCCCAATCTTATGAAGTGAAATAACGTAACTGACCATCGAATTTAAAACTAGAATTTAGTGTTCGTGTAAATCGTGGTAAATGTCTAATGCTATTTGAAGTCTAAATACGGGATATTTTTTAAAGGCTTCTATAGGATTCTAAAGGATTCTGTAGTACCTGGAGAAAAGGACAGAGAGGTAGGTATAGGGATAAATTCCCATCAAGCAGACTCCTTCTCGACTCGCAACCTGATTAGCTAGTATAACCAGCTGTACTTTTTACGCGATTATCGATTGTCACAAAACTCAACAGGAAAAGCTCAATCGAAGTTTCAAATTTCGTTTTTCTGAATACAGGACCTTTTCGAAATATCGTTAGGTAACGCAACAATTTTTTAACCAATGATCTCTCAATTCCAGCAATCCGAAAGATGGCGTAAGCTCCGCAACATAGTTCAGTGGACGCCGTTCTTCCAGACCTATAAGAAGCAACGGTACCCGTGGGTTCAGCTAGCGGGCCACCAGGGCAACTTCAAGGCTGGTCCAGACCAGGGCACCATTCTGAAGAAATTGTGTCCACAAGAGGAGAGGTGTTTTCAAGTAAGTATCTTAGGATACGTGAATTTAAAGAATTTCATGTGTCGTTATCATCATCATCATTTCGACCCGGGGATGTACATCCACTGCTGGACATAGGTCTCCCGCAAAGATTTACACAACGAACGATTGCACGCCTTCCATGTCCAAGAGCCTCCAGCGTCTTTTACAAGGTCGTCAGCCCATCTTGTGCGGGGTCCGCCGCAGCTTCCAGTCTGTGGACTTCACTCGAGAACATTTACGCCGCATCGGCTATCAGTTCTTCGAGCTATGTACCCCAGCCCACTGTCACTTCAATTTGCAAGCTCTGCGATGTGAGAGAAGTGCCTAACTTTGGTATTGGACTGACATTAGTGGCTCCTCTGCTGCACTGGGAGTGAAGAAATAGCATAGAATGCGTGCAGATGCTTATCATTCTGGCATGTCGTAAAAGTCGACTAAGGGACGGGTCCTCTCCAACATGGTGGACTATCTGTATGGGCGATGGGTTGATCACCTGTCACCATACGGTTCATCATACCATCTTAGGACTAATTAATCGAACGTGGCCACAAGTAGTCTTGTGGCTCTGCCCACCCCATTAGGGATTTCGGGCGTGATGTGGATTAGTGGCGTTTTATACAGGCTTGTTGATACTTTGACATACGATGCCACCGCTGGAGAGCGACGCACCGCCCATGTTTAAATCGAATCAAAACGGCTTTCTCATAGTCCACAATTTCATATGTAGGTATAGGTGGACAATTCAAGTCACCACACCTCGTGACGCTTAGAGCTTTTAGAAGAAGAACAGATATCCGGGTTCCTTGCACATTATGTACCTACTTAGATCTTCAACATTCTGAGTCAATCGGTTGAGAAAGTATACCATTAACAGGAAAATAATTGAGTCATACTAGGAAAGAACGTTGGCTGCGGTGTAAGGTACCTACTGTACACGAGATTTTTTTGTCTTGTTTTAAAAGCTCTTCGTAACTTGCGTCAATAAGCCGAGAAAAAAAAATTTAGCATGCTCTCATGTTTAAGGGCATATAATATGCACACGGTATGAGGTAGATTATGAGATTACCGAGAAAATTGTATGACTAAAGCATGAATGGCTTTTCTAATTACTTAACTGATGCCTACCTCTTTGTCTGAAAATGTGGTTTCTGTTTATTTCCCGCGCATTACCATATGTGTCTTTACAACGACTACTAGGAACCATGACAAATGCTACTAGAATGACTGCGTCAGTAATCTCTTTTCCAGTACAATTCTTGACTATGAGTCACTCATTGCAAAAAGACCAGAAATCATAGAATTTAACATGAAGTCGTGTTAACTTTCACTTGATCTTTTTGAATGTCAAGTTCATTCAACATCTTTTAATAGAATAATGACTTTATATCAAGTTGAGGCGCAATTAGTGTAATTATTATTTACTATAATTTACCGCTATTTTAATATCCTGAATTCCTCTGCGAAGAATGTCAAGGAAGGATAGGTGTGAATGATAGAACAGATGTTTGATTTGTAAAAAAACCCAACCACACTTGCTTCAACAAATAAACACAGTAAAGTCATGTTTCAATGAAGCTGCGGTTTTACCGAAACATATTTTTTGTTATGAACACACTCACCAAAATACACCTTGTAAAAAACCGAAAGGCTGCTAACTTTACGCCCATGCTCCAGACTTTGGAGTTTGGTTTCAACGAGCGTGTTACCAATCAACCTCCTAGCCCTGCGATCCACTAATTCCATCGCATCCAGCTGATACTTGGTAGAGCCATCCCATAGGTGACAGCAATACCTCCATACATGGCCGAACTTGTTCTTAATAAAGATGGAGCAACTGTTTCGGTGTGAAGTAACGCTATACCTTACAGAGGATGCCAATTTTTTTGACGGCTGTTTTCGCTTTAGACAAAATGGCGCTGCCAAAGTTTAAATTACTTAGTCGAAAGTTCCATACCCAAGATTTCAAAGTGGTTGATCATCAACAAAGGTGTATCTTGGAAGGTAGGAGTCAAGTTAAATGGCGGAAAATAGACACGCCTGTGTCTTATTGGCACTAAACTGGACTAGGTTGGCTTCACCCCAATCGGACACTTCCTTAAGTGCCGAGTCCATACGTTCAACCATTGCATCTCTAAGAGACTCTGTCAACGCGCTTCTAGCACGCTTGAAGGATGTATATCTCTCTACAACAGTACTACAATCTGCATATCCGAAGATACCTGGGCACAAAAGACCATTGATGTGCAGCAGAAAGAACAGACCCCTGGGGTACACCAGCATTCAACACATGTCTTGGTTTTCTATTGGCTCACATGTATTTATTATTATCATGATTTTAAGTATTCGCCGTGCTGGGCTTGGCTGTGCGCAAGCGCAGCGCGGCGTGATATGTATGACGTCTGTTACGACTTCGAATACGAGATAGTAACAGATGGTGTCACGCTGCTGTCGCGCTATGCTCCTGCTACGCCGCGCTCTTGCCGCGCCCACAATTTGACCGGGCCTTTGAATTCTTTGGAAATTGAATACAAGCTTTTAATTTCGCTTTAATGTTTTATTGATGAAAGAGTTATTCCTAAAACTCACTTAGAACTTAGCAATGGGAACCCTGCACTATAGTATTATCTTATATACTTTTAGTTTATTTGATCTACTTAGCTAAGTAGATGATGATAAACGTTTTACTGCTTATCTAGCTTTAAATACATCGGAAACATATTCTAACTTTAAAGTTTCAAATAACGTTTTCAAACTGTCGATTGACGTCAATAGTGATAAGTTGTAGGCATCATGCGTCATAGATTGCTTTAATTTTTAATTACCAAAGTATTTCGATATAGAAAGAAGTTCACCGACCGATATTTTTTAATATTTGATAAAATTCATTATCTCTAATAGTTATAGTACAAAATCTTTGGAAATAAGGGAATCATTTTTGTTGATCACATTTTGGTATCTTAGTTACATTATAGTTTTTGACTTTACTTAAAATTTGGGAACAATAATAAAGCGTTGGGTAAAGTTATCGAGCTATTAATAATGATTTGTTGTTATTGTTTCAGTTGCTGATGAAAGACATTCTAAGGCCGTTCGTTCCAGAATACAAGGGTCAAGTCACATGCGATGATGGAGAACGTATCCTTTTCACAATTATGAAACAATACTGAACTTTGAACTACTAATGAACTTTGTATGATGAACTCGAATGTTTGTATCCGAGGCATGAATGTTGAGTATTTATATTATGTATGCATTTATCTATACCTATAACGACTAGTACCTACCCAAATTACAGGGAATCCTAGTTTGGGATAAGATCAATGTGTGCTAGTGTCCATATATAATAATAATTATTAATACGATTTAGCAAAAAATGGAGCATTGTCAATAAAGCTTAGAAGATGTCATTCATGTACAAAACTCCATCACACTAACTTTTTTGAATACTTCTAATAACTATTTAAAGTAGAAAAAGTGCTTTCTATTTAAATAATTACTAAATTCGCAACACAATTGAGTAGATCGTCACTAATGGACCATAATAGCTAATAATGCCTCAGAATGGTCACATTACATTTCAACAACTTCATATTAAGCTTAAATAGAGATTAAAGAATTAGATACTAAAATAATGTCCGACCAAGCAAACCATTCCTTAACCACAACCAAACAGTATACCTCCAACTCCAAGATCTGTTAAGTGACTTCGATTCTCCGTGCGTCATGGACTGCAAGATCGGAGTTCGGACGTACCTGGAAGAAGAACTAGCCAAAGCCAAGGAGAAGACTAAGTTAAGAAAAGTAAGTCCATTTGCTATTGCATCCAGACAATGAGAGCTATCGTCTTAACCATAGATGAGATGATACTAGATGTCCCATGGGCAAGTGATTTAAATTCATCATTGGCCATATGGACATTTTAACTAGTTGCAGATGATTGGTTGAAATGATAGCTTGTCTCAGTTTTCTGGTACCGCCATGGTGGACAAATCCAAGTCTAAGCTAAGTCTTATCATTAACACTATTGAATTCCTCGGTCTGAAAAATTGCTGTAATTCTGACTGGAGCATAGGATGAGGTTATTCAAGTCTTGGTTTCATTCTGTAGGATTCTGGATTTCACTCTATGAAATGAATTTACAATATTTAAGACAATGCATTATCTTTGAGAAAATGCCTTCAAAGCACTAATGACAAATATGCCGCTAAAATTAAAAAGTTATGGTATGAAAACGTAAAATAGAATAACTTGGTTTGTTGTGATCTTTTGTGTTTATCTTTTAGGTTGCTTAACATTGCATTAAGAGTCTCGTAGCCTAAAAGGCTGAAATATTTATTCAATTATTAGCTATATACCTAATTGAATTCTCAATAAACTTGTTTTCAACATCTTATGTATTGATAATTTCTCTTAATTGACCTCAAGAGATAATGAATTGTTTGATGTATGTGTATGACGTCTGTATAACTTGGAAACTTAAATATAGCTTTATTATCAGAAATGTGTGTATGAATAATGATATGTATAAAAGATCCAGTTAGGTTCGGATAGAAGGCTTAAAAACATAAACTAAATCATTATTTGAAAGTTGCATCATAATATATAATTATATATGATTAAGAGAGACAAAAATTAATAATGAATCGACTCTTCAAAAAATGTTGCCACTCACTCTTAATTCGGTTAACTTTTCCAGACCAAATATTCGACACAAGTAATGAAAGTCGATTACCCATCAATGCTTATCACATTATTATTGACCTTATTGTAACCAAATGTGATTTATTCCAGGATATGTATGAGAAAATGATTCAAATAGACCCTAAAGCTCCTTCAGAAGAGGAACATAGAAGCAAAGGCGTCACTAAGCCCCGGTACATGATCTGGCGAGAAACCATCAGCTCAACGTCAACTCTGGGGTTCAGGATCGATGGCGTTAAGAAAGCAGATGGCACCAGCTCCAAAGACTTTAAGACTACAAAGACGAGGGATCAGATTATGGAGGCGTTTAAGGAGTTTACAAGCAGTTTTCCTAATGCTCCCGTAAGTTTCCAATAGCGACTATTATTATATTATTGCATGCCCAATTTAGTGTTGATTTGTGCCGTATAGTAAAAATTAAAAATTTTAAAGAACGCTTGTACTTTTGCTTAATTTGATTTTTTAAATTCTTGTTTTGGTTTTTAATAAAAAAAAGTAGAACATTTTGGCTAATTCCTGTAGATCAAAATATTTTTAACTACTATCTTGCTAGCTTCTATTACATAAGACGTAAGGGCGTTAATATTCTAAACGTATTAGTTCACTAGGTAGTTAGTTAGTTTACTCCTCTACTGCACTGGGAGTGAAGAAATAACATAGAATGCGTGCAGATGCTTATCATCCTGACATGTCGTAAAAGTCGACTAAGGGACGGGTCCTCTCCAACATGGTGGACTATCTGTATGGGCGATGGGCTGATCACCTGTCACCATACGGTTCATCATACCATCTTAGGACTAATTCATCGAACGTGGCCACAAGTAGTCCTGTGTGGCTCTGCCCACCCCATTAGGGATTACGGGCGTGATGCTATGTATGTATGTATGTATGTATGTATGTATGTATGTATTAGTTCAACTTTTTTGTCTACATACATTCTTTCCGAATTACCATTACCCTTCGTAACTTTTCTGCCTGCATAAATTACATCCGAAATTCTAATGTAACTTTTTGCTTTTCCAGGAAAGATATTTGGAACGGTTAAAGAGCATCCGTGCCACGCTGGTAGAATCTCACTTCTTCCGGACACACGAGCTGATTGGCAGCTCTCTGCTATTCGTCCACGACAAGCGACGAGCCTCCATCTGGATGATTGACTTTGCCAAAACCGTTCCAGTACCAGACAACATCAATATAGACCATAACTCGGCTTGGAAGGTCGGCAACCATGAAGATGGCTACCTCATTGGAATTGATAACCTGATATCAATATTTGAAACAGTAATCAATGATAATGATCTATCATTTACAAACCCTAGCATAGAAAAAACTGTTAGACAGGACAGCTTAGCAACTTGATGCTACTTGACTAAGTCACTCGTAAAGATGTGACTTGTGTTGAGCACAACTCTTGCAGTCTTGCATAGCGATGCTCATGTGACGTGACTCGCTGATCGAAGTCGCTTTATGTAAATGTAATCTAAAGTGGACGTACGTCATGTTTGTTATTTGTAAATATTAAGTATTACGAACCTTACGGTATTGTTGCTAAGTTGTTTCAAATACTCACTTAGTATAGGGACCCGCAATTTATTTTTATTGTATTGTATAGTCTGAAATGAATATGTGAATTATTTTTTATTGTGTTGATTTATCCGGATTCACGAAATAGCTATTTATTTTGTTATAAGTGCCTACACTATATTAGTGTAATGACTAAATATATATACCTATAATAGCAGGTAGACGTTAAACTAAGTATATCTGGAGATACTAATTAAAACATAATCACTTACTTTCTGTGTTTACAATGTTCACCTCATAAGAATTCCTTATTAAATTGTTAGGGAAAATAACATAGACGGAAGGGTCTTTTTCAGTTATATTTTATTTATTGTCCCTATAACAATAAATGAATAAGCTTGCTAAATTCCTTATACAGTTTGCTATATTTATTAATAATTACTATCCTTTAATTAGATAACATTCCTCCAGTAGATAAACAAGAAATAACTACTTCAGGTAATTAGATACTCACACATGATTATTGGTCTGCCATTATTAAGAGGACCGTGAACCAGCGGCAAAAATCAGCCATTTTATACAACAGGCGATAACGATTTCCACCCCTTAAATGATAACCGATTTTGACCAATTTTTGACAGGTTGTCAGAGAGAACAAAATCTATCAAAAACGTTTATGAATTGTGATTAAAGATCAACAAAGTCAAATAATCGCCAAAATTAAGCGAAAGAAACGAAACTGAGTGCGCGCGACGATAAGCGACGCCTGTCATACAGTAGGTGATAATTAAGCTATTTCGAGATGATATCATAATATTTATAAACTCTCGGCGAACATAGTTTACATTTAAGCATACTGGATTTAACGTTATCTGGGACCTCCATCAAACGCAGGCTGTTGTATTGTCCAGCTCAGGTGACAAAACCAGGGTCTCTATTCGACATTGCCTAAGACATAGATAACGCAATGGTTCTACAATGCAGCCGCCTTTAGTGTCAAGTTAATTATAGCTATCATATCATAGCAAAATAATTTATCATATCGTTTAGGTATTGTCGAATACAGGTCCATACGTAGTACTATTATTTATTCTCTGGCCTATTCATATTAGGCCAATGTCGCATGTTCTATTTCATTCTCGTAGAGTTGGAGCATTTAGCTTTTACTGCGATATTTATTATTTCATTATTATTTATGGTTATGATTAATACTAGATTGTCAAAGGTCCTAGTCAGTATTTAGTATGTATTAGGTACTGATTAAACCAACACATCTAAATCGACGCCTTTGCTTGAAATAAATACTCAATTTAATATTTGGACGGCTTATATTTTATTAATTAGTAGAAGACCTAAATATAAATAAATTAAATATTTAAATTGTACTATGAAGGCACTGGGTTACGTATTGTCTTTATTTTTGTCTATCACTACATCCGTGAGGCTACCTCGCCTGGAGTCTCCTTCCTCTATACTGGCAACACTTTCTTTGCGAATACGAGAAAACAATCTCGGCACGGGCCCACTAGACCTCCCTGGCCCACCAGGGGCTGGAGAGTACCTTCTCACTCTCGGCTGTAGCGGCTCGTCAACAGTCTCGGAGTAGGGAGGAGGTGGCTGCGATAACATTGTCATACGATTCTCTCTAGCAGCTTTAGCAGTCGTTTGTAACTCGGATCCAGCAACGACTGTAGCTAAAGTAGGAGTAAACTGCGGAGCTGCACCTCGTCCTGACACCCGTCTCCTCCTAGGCCCGGCCGCTTCAACCGATTCCGCCGACTGTGGCTCAGGTCTCGTCGGTATGGGGGACAAAGTGAACTCGGGCCTTATTGAACCACGCCTTCTACTTGCAGCAGCACCTGGTGGTGGCTGAGCAAGTAATTCTAATATTCCAGCAGTATCGGAAGCGCCTGAACTACCAGGTGCCGCAGTCTCCAATACCGCTAAAGCGCGTAACAAGTCTGCCACGCTCGTTTGTTCTAATACTTGTACTTGTTCTTGTTCCGGCAGACTAGATAAATTCACGTCAGGGTCGAACATGCTGCCACGACCTCGTCTTGTTTTTTGTTTATAATTTTCTAATTCACTATCGAATGAACCCTTTCTTCCACCTTGTGTATCGTCTACATCACTGAATAAACTACCACGACCACGTTTTGTTTTCCTTTGATATTCTCTGATACTAGCCTCCAGATCGCTTGGTTGATCATTAGAAGTACTAACACGATCAACTTTATTTTTGCCAAATGTTGGGAATAAACTGAGGCGACCGCGGCTTGTCTTCTTTTGATATTCTAAAACTTCATCTGAATCATCTGGCATTACGTCATCTTCGTCATTTTTCTTTGATTTTCCGAATGATGGGAATAAACTAGGGCGCCCACGACTGGTCTTCTTTTGATATTCTAAGACTTCATCTGAATCATCCGGTATGACATCGTCGTCGTCATTTTTCTTTGATTTTCCAAATGTTGGGAATAAGCTTGGGCGACCTCGACTTGTCTTCTTTTGATACTCCACGACATCATCTGAATCATCTGGTATGACGTCATCTTCGTCTTTTTTCTTTGATTTACCAAATGTTGGGAATAGGCTAAGGCGTCCTTTTTTGGTTCTGTTTTGATATTTTTGAACCTCCTGTTCATCTATTATATCGTCGTCATCATCTTTAGGGTCACTAAAATCGAAAGTTGGAAAAATACTGCGTCTACCGCGTTTTGTGTTTTCTCTATAAGCTCTGCCAGCATCTTCGTCAGCATTGTCACTAAAATCGAATGTAGGGAATATGCTATGCCTTTTAGTTTTCTGTTGATACTTTCTGATCGCAGCTTCTTCCTCATCGGAATTTTCTGAAAAGTCAAATGTAGGGAAAATGCTGTGTCGACCTCGTTTAGTCTTTTCTTTGTAAGCCTTAGCTTGATCGTCCTCTTGCTTAAAATCAAATGATGGAAATATGCTTCCACGTCTAGGCTTACTGCTTGCATTTTCATTTATACCTTGAGCGATACTGCCTCTTCCATTAACTGTGTCTTTAATGTAATCAGGAGGGCTTTCGGTAGAGCTTGTTCTTCGGAATATTTTAGACAAAATACTTTTGGGTTGTGTTTCTTGCACAGGAGCAAGTATAATACACCCTTCTGGTAAAGATAGTTTGCCAGTTCTAATATTAGCTTCTCTTCTAAATTTATCACCCGTTTCTCCACTGGTCCAAGTGAAATCATGGTCGATGGTTGGCACAGAATCTTTTTTGTAATTCGGGACTGCAACACTGCAAGCTCTGGTCCTCTTGGGTGAACTTTTTATAATATCTTGACCAATACTAAACACTGGAAGTTTTTCAGTTGCCAAAATCTCATCGTCGTTGAACATATGAACTCCTTTTTCTTGCGGCTGCTGTTCAAAGCCGCCCAAAACATTAACAACTCGAGCTAGTAATTCAGCGGGCTTTACAATGGCAGATGCAGAAAAAGTCTTATCTTTGTCTATTCCAAGTAAATCAGTGTCGGATTGAATTCGTAATATGTCCCTTGTTGAGAGATATATATTTTCCGAATTAGCTCTCTTCCTCTTAACAACAGTGCCTCGTGGTGCGACATCGAATGTTAAGTTAGGACAGCTGGCACTCCGAACGAGACGCGGCGCATCTTCCACATAAACCGGCTGAAAAAAGGATTAAACTCATTATTAGTAACAAACTTGGGTACAAAAAAAATACAGTAAGTCGTAAAGTGTTAATAATAATAATAATTAAATAATAAATTGCGGGACAATCTTTACACAAATCGATCTAGTCCCAATGTAAGCTTTAAAGGCTTGTGCTATGGCTATGGCTAGACGACGATAAACATACTTGCATAGATAAATAAATACTTAAATACATCGGAAACATCCAAGACTCAGGAAGAAACATTCGTGCTCATCACACAAATATTTGCCCTTACCGGGAATCGAACCCGGGACGCTAACTTCGGAGGCAGGGTCACTACCAACTAGGCTATCCGCGTCGTCAATAATAGGTAATAGACAAGAATAATAATCAACCAAGGCAAACCAGCCAGAACAACTTTTATTACTCTCATTTAGAATACACACTTACCTTTAGTTTGATCACGTTGGCTTCGTTTATGATCTTCCTTATCACAGCCATGTCTCTGGTAAAGCCTTGCAGGATCCTGTTTTGCGTTGACTTAAATTGGTTAGCGAATTTCTGCTCCAAACGGTGAACGGACTCCGAACGCATGCCACTAGTAATAAATCCAAGTAACATGACGATGTAGCCGAGACCAAATGTGATCCATAAAATAAGATATATTTGGTATATGATAAAGTAGCTGTTTGCGAAACCATTGTTGATGGTACCTGAAATGTTAAATTAAATTAATTCTCACGACAGACATTGTTTACTGATTATGACACGAATTCTAAAAATTCAGTTACACAAGCAACATTTTCTATAGACGTCTTCCTATAACGTACGAAGTGAGAGCAAGACAGCGATAGTTGCCCGCTATAAATTGCCGAGAAAAGTGGCTCGTGTAACTGCACTTAAAGGCCTGAGTTGATCAATTTTGTCATATCAAAAAATTGCAGAGCCTTATCGCAGAAATAGTTTTCAAATGTACTACGAGTGTCATAGATATTATTAATTATCATCATATACAATTTATACCAAGATAAAACTTACCAGCGACTAAATCTCCAAATCCAATAGTAGTAAGCGTAACAAAAGCGTAGTAAACAGCAGCAACGTAATCCCATCCCTCAAAGACCACGAAGATGCAGGCAGGTAGGAAAATGAAGAATAAGAAACCAGGTATCAGGTACAGGAAGATTTGGCCCAGCATGCCGAGATTGTGGAAACAGTAGCCCAGGTTGTTAGCTCGCTTGGCATTTCTCCTCTTGTATTTGCGATAGACTGAGATGAGCTGAAAAAATGGGAAAGTAGTTATTAAGTTTTATGAACGATGATGATAAATAAAATATTCAGGTATATGTGTTTGCTCATACACAATCTGAAGGCGTTGTTTAAGGACAAGTACAAATGTATCATTCTCATATAAGTAGCTTTTACATAAAATCGCTCAATCAGTCAGAACATAAATATTTCCTTAACTTGTATAAGTATATCATTTTTTTGAAACAATAATTTTATTTTAAGTAGTTTAGAAAAAAACAAGTTTCAACTTTGCCCTAGTTGTTTATGATAAACAAATATAATTTAATGTCAACATCCAAATTAATTCTTGTTTGTTTTTAAATAAGCGTTTTCATGAATAAAATCTCCTCTAGCTAGTAAACACTAGTGTTGATATAAGAGTATAAAAAAATGCTAAATAGTTCTGACGCCATCTCATTTGTTAAACATTGTATACAGTAACGATCTCCTTAGTATTACTTTACGTGCCTCACCTGAATTCCAAAATATTCACCAAGATTTGCTAGCAAAATACCGTTGATTGGTATACCGAAAAGACCGTAGAAGATCATAAGGATTCGTGAGAGATGAGTAGTGGGAGCCAAATTTCCGTAACCTGAAATAAATAAAAAACTAAATTCAGTTTAGGGCTTCAGAAAATATTTTCTAACAGTAAGCACCTTCTTCTATTTAGACATTAAGATAGTAAAGCAACATTATATTTTTAAAACTATAGGATGGAATGGAATGGCAATATGGCCGCTGGGTGTGCTTGCTCGCCCGGCCGGCGCGGCGCCGCGCTTGCCTACAACTGCATGCCTCGTACCACGAAACTCAATGCGCGCGGCGATAAGCGACGCCCGTCATACAGTTTGCGATAGGTAAGCGACAGTCGCTATTTCGAGACGATATCATAATATTTATCAACTCTCGGCGAACATACTTCAGAATAGGGTAGGTATAATTATTATGTAACATCAAAGAGAATGAAATTGAATCTAATCACAATTTACTCACCAATGGTACTGACGACGGTATATGAGAAGAAGAAAGAGTGGTAGAAGTCCCACTTGAATGGCGGGTCGGCATCTTCAGTAGTGTAGTTGAACATTGATTTGCCGCAGTAGTCCGACAGCTTGCGGAGGATGCTGTCCTGTTTATCGGGATCATTTGGAATGTAGTTCTCATAGAGTAGATCTGAAATTGCAAATAAATTTGTTCACTAAGAATCCAGATACCACATATTTTACTTATTTCAGCAGGAAGAACGCAAAGTTGTTAGCGTCTCAAAAATTATAGACAATCTTAATCAGACTGTAGGTAAGGCTTGCGTTACTTAAACACAGTCATTAACTTAGCCGAATAAGGATTATTCCTCTATGGTATTTCACGTTTGCAGTCTTACTGGCGGTACATTTAAAGCAATCAGGAAACACTGAGTTCTTCTTTAGGCCCGTACTTAGTTGGTATTGTAAAATTTGCATGCCAACCACTAATGTGTACTCATCAAACCAAACGTTTTCTGCATGATTTAGCAGCAATCGTTAAAGTAATGATTTCTTATAATTTGGCACATCATGGTGTTCAATATTAATTTTGTCTTAAATTATTCTGCCATCTAACTAACGACAATGAGTAAGAATAAATGAGCTTAACAACATTTTTTAATGAAAATTTTCAACAATGGCAATTCCATGTTTACATTTCGAATTCGCTATTCTGCATAATTAATGTAACGACTTTCTTAACCCTTAAGCGGACCCCATCCTACAGATATGCTAGGTATGTTAAATTCAATCATTTAAATGTCATTAATTAATTACTTAAATAAAATCCAATTTTCATCATACTACGTAGTGACTAAGGTCGATTTTTTTTGTTGATAAAACGCCTCTACCCTTAGGTATAAGGAAGGGTTAATATACAAAAACAATATCACGAAGAGAATCCTTTTTTTACATAAGTTTCAGATCAGACGTTAGCTAAGTAACACTCTTAACGACGCCAAAAACTTAAAACTAAATAAAACCAGTATAAACTATTGGACAAAGTACTTGCTAACCCAATTATCTTGCATTTGCAAAAACGATTCAAATACAATCACAAGAAAAAATAAATATAGGGCAATACCTAATTACTTCTTACAGGTTTCTTACAAATGTCAATTTTACGCGCGATTCCACACAAATTAGTCGACTTCTTTACGGGGTTAAGACTACAATCGATTCTTTGGCTGCTCTAATGCGAGCAAAAAGCTTGACGCGTCTTAATGTTTACTGATCAAAAGATCGGATAAACTGTCAAGACCTTGAAACGGAAAGTGAAAGCAATTAGAAAACCCTTATTGAAGAGTCTGATAGCTACTGAATGGTGACAACACTAATAAAAAAAAAACATTCGTGACGTTCGTTATGAGTGTTTAACTTACACAGGCCTCATTTCTCAAGTAGTTTATAAAGCCATTTGCAATAAACAAGAACAAGTGTTTTACGGAACAGTCTCTTAAGATTGGAAAGATTTCAAGTGGTGCGTATTTCAGTGTGCGCGTTTCTTTATCGTCATCACTTACTCTTGTCTTGATACATCCAAATTCTCATGCCGACGTAGTTGGTGCTATTGAGTATGTTACTGGTTATTTTTACTGACTTCAAAAAAAGGAGGACGTACATCGTGTATGTATTTTTGTTCGCTACTTCGTAACTCTGCCATTTGTGAAACGATTGCGACAATTCTTTTTTTATCAACAGAGTATACCTTCAGATTCATCTCGTTAAGGTTAGAGCTAGAATCTGATGATGGGATCCAAGAGGAATCAACGGAACTCAAATTTGGAAGCAAACATTATGCCCATTTTACCACTTAGATATCTGATGTATTTATATCAGAGCAGTATCATGTGGTACAGCTGGAGTGGTGATGTGTATTTAACTTATCGCTTAATCTATACATATAAAACAGTACCGTGAGTCACTTATAGATATAGACAACGCACAGCCTAAACGGGTGGTCCTAGAGGTTTGAAATTTGGAGGAGACATTCCTCGAGTACCCTAGAGGTTCACTAAGGAGGGATTTTTTGGAATTCCATCCCTAAAGGGGTGAAAAGGGGTGATAAAGTTTGTATGGAAAATACTACTAGTTAAGGATATATTTGATGCTCCTATGTAATTTACTAAAGAAGGTCAGTCATGATTTCTTACTTTTCAAAGTATTTCTGGAGTCGGTTTTGTTATTTCTTATGTTTCTTTCTATTAATATGTAGGTATGTGTACACTCGGATACACGTCAGTAGTTAAATAATATTCCAGAAATATTGGTTCAAATAGATATATTTAAAGGTTTACTTGCGGTCACGGAAGCAATTATTCAGTTTTAATTCTATGTCCCATTGAGCGGTTTATAGCGGTTAGAAGGAGTGGCATCATTGTCCAGTGATTACCATTACTTGAACATAAAAACGATTTACGATATTGTGTTGATCCATTGTGGATTGAAGGTCGTAACTACTGTCAAGTGCAGGACGAAGGACTGTGTGAAAACAGATTAATGAATATAGCTGTTGAAACTGCTGAATTGAATAACTATAAGCAAGTCAATCTTAGAAAAAGTGCGAGTTAAACACGCGTGGAGAGGGTTCCGTTCGTTACATGATTATCTGAAATTTACTATGTTACGTTAAATACCATAGACTTCTAATAGGTTTTCCTGTAATCTATAGGTAAAGGACTATATTATGTATTTTTTCAAAATTTTAGGCCCAGTAGTTTCGGAAATAAGGGGAGGTGGTCAATTTTCGCCTATATTCCTAAATAACTTCCAAACTATTTAC
Organism: Tortricodes alternella; assembly: GCA_947859335.1. Lineage (NCBI taxonomy): Eukaryota > Metazoa > Arthropoda > Insecta > Lepidoptera > Tortricidae > Tortricodes > Tortricodes alternella. Next base: position 18,479,955 of record OX401968.1, on the reverse strand, counting down.
CTTAAAATTACAATAAAAATTTATTTAAGATTCTCATAAAAAGCCCTTTCACTTGATATGTCACACGATAAAGTCTGCATAACTTTTTAATTTTATTTTCTAATTTAACCCCCAAAAGTGGGCCCCATGTATAAAATTCATTAATTTACATTACGCGTCCGTGTTGCGGTCACCGACTTACATATGTACACCAAATTTCTACTCAATCGATCCAGTAGTTTCGGAGCAAATTGGCTGTGACTGACGGACAGACAGACAGACAGACAGACAGACAGACAGACAGACAGACAGACAGACAGACAGACAGACAGACAGACAGACACACGAGTGATCCTATAAGGGTTCGTTTTTTCCTTTCGAGGTACAGAACCCTAAAAAGTGGTAGCAACAAGCGAAAAATATGGCAAAATAATACAAACAAATTCGTATTCGCAGTTTTCTTAAGTATCAAGGCAAAAAGTTTAATATTAATCACATTAGGTACGAGACGAGTTCGACGATACAACGTCTTGTTTTCTGTTTATTTACAATCTAACACGACAGTTATTTATAACTTTACAACTAAAACAACCATCCTTGGATATGCTATGTTTAAGATATAAGCATCTTAGAAGTTGATCACGAGTCTTGTAGTGTCCGGAGTGTTCTTAAGGTGTATCTTCAAGGTTTAAATACATACCCAGACTTATGGATAAGTATACTTACTATATAAGTCTTACAACTTGGACCAGGAGACTCGCGAAGAGTATCAAAAAACAAAGAAGCCGGCCACCGAAATATCATGAAGGGGTTTCGGGATAGGTCTGTAGCAGAAGATGAATGACGCAAGGGCTTAGATAAAATAATAAAAAAAAAACGTATCACGCAAGTAGGTACGCACAATCGATTATTTGTCTAATGTCTCTAAAAGTTCAATAAAAGGCGACGTAGTCATTACTCCATTCACATTTTATAGGAAAACTGTTACCAGCTAAAATTGGTAAATGGTTTGTCCCGTAGTCACACGTTTACAATTAGCGAGATCGTGACGTTCTTGAGTTTTAGGTGCTTCGTTTCTAGGTGGAACCAGCTGTGGGACAGCAAGTACTTTAATTCGGTTTTCATGTTTAAAACTCGGTTCGTAATACGTGCTTGTTATAAAAATTCGAAAAAATTAGCTTAGTCATCTATGGATACTACGCGTACTTTATCCAAGCAATATCGTAATAATAAACAAAATATGGTCCCTGTGCGGCGTGGTGCCTAAAATGCTAACAGCGTTTTGTCGGTGTATCGGAATGTTGTGTAAGGAAGCTGCTAGTGCAGCCTTCAAAACTTCTTCGAAGAGGTGTAGTGCGCCAGGACCCCACGGGCCGAGGGTCTGGGCTCCGAATGGAACAAAACTATATAAGACCCCTATAGTCATCTATTAAGTATATATTTTGATAATAAAGTTCTAGTTACTCATAGAGACATCATGAAAAGAGTTTTGTTTAATGTTAACTTTAAAACGCAAATCAATTTCGCAAAATATGGCGGATTTTTTAAGTTAAGACGAGTGTGAACCTACGGCTTTTCATACAAAAGGCGATAACGATTTCCACCCCTTAAATGTTAACCGATGTTCACCAATTTTTGATAGGTTGTTAGTCAGAACAAAATCTAGGTCTACGTTTTGATTTTTTCACAATAATCTTTAAATTCAGTTTCATTGTGGTTTCAGTATTCTCATACAAAACTAATTTCGTCATGAGTTTCTTGATCTTTAATCAAAATTCAAAAAACGTTTAGACCCAGATTTTGTTCTGACTGACAACCTTTCAAAAATTGATCAAAATCGGTTAACATTTAAGGGGTGAAAACCGTTATCGCCTTTTGCATGAAAAGGATGATTTATGCCTTTGGTTCACAGTCCTCTTAACTTCATACAATACGAAAATAATAAAATGACGAGAATCGTGTTATATTTTGTATCCAAGGAAAGGTCTTGCAAAGCACATTCCAAAAACATAGATAGGCAAATATATTGTTTTTGTGTAGTCGGGTTTCAGTTTTTTTTTATGTGTTGTCACAAGGAAGTTGCTGACCGGGTCCGTTAATACCAATGGCGACATCTAATTAGAGGGCTAATTCTGAACGCACGACTCGGCTAAGGCCATGTTTGCCCTGAAAATTGTCACCCGTGCGACATTTAGTACTTACATGGTAAATTAAATTTTCATTGCAACTTTTTTTTCCGTTTATGTACCTAATAGTCAAAGAGTTATATTATACTGGAACGTACAAGTTGTAATTCTTAAAAATCATGCTCAGAGTATAGCAGGGAGGAGGAGGAGTATAGGGGGGAGTGTAGGGGTTCCATATAGCCATTATAACTCCGAAAACCATAACTTTAGATAGTTTTCTATTCAAAGTAATTTGGTACAGATAAAGTGAATAATATGTTTCCATCGGTAAAACTCGGATCTCAATCGGAAGACGACGGGACCCGAAGTGCAAATTAATTATTGTATTAAATGTTTATATACATTAATATGAAACTTTATTATTTACTGTCAAATGACAAAATGAAAAATGACAACATGGTATGATGGGTACTGGCTCCCAATTCTCGATGCATTTGAGATAATGTCGATTGCTAGATTAAACGTCAGATTCATACAGTTGTGTCAAATGACTGTATGCACTGACGTTTAATCCCGATTCTGAGATTATCTCGAATACACCGAGAATTGGGGGCCTGCTGAAGCTAATTCAGAGAGCACGATAAATACGAACTTTTCCGATAAAACACGATGGAAACTAATTATGCACTACATCTGTATCTCTGATGATTTTCTGACGTTATAAACAATTTAGTCAGTCGCCAATAACTCATGAACCGTGAAGCTTAGTCGTGATAGTTTTCTTTTTAATTATGTTATATAAGCTTTCATTAGCTTGTAGTGGTAGAGCGAAACAATAACCCTCAACAGATGATTAATGTTCGAATGGACCGGCTCGACCGGGGTAGTACCACACTATCACAGAATATCGGTGTAAAGTAATAGCTTGCTATTGCATTTCGTACAGTGAGTGACGAGATCCGGAGGCCTATTCCGTCATCCCCATCCCATCCCCATTCCCCATCCTCCCTAGACTGGCAACGTATTGGCAGCACCTCTGGTGTTGCAGATGTTCATAGGCGGCGGTGACCACTTTCCGTCAGGTGGGCTATCTGCCTGTTTATTAGTCGATCGAAATTTAAAAAAAAAACAGATTTATTGGATTTACAATTTTGGCTGTGGGGGACACGTAACCCAAATGACACCTTTAGAACTCAATATATCAAAATGCTAAAGAAATATAGTAATAACGTACATAATAATGGTTTTCAACAAGGCTATCTAACTATACCTTTGCTTTGCTTTAGGAGTATGGTAATTCTATCACTTATCTATGTGCGCGGGGGCATCTTCTAAAGTTGTATAAAATTGCAACTTATAACTGCTAATAGTCTAAGAGGAAGTCTTATAAAGCTTCGTCAGTCTTCTAAAGTCGTGTGCACATATTTTTGAACACTTTCCGCGTAGATATTTTTAACCTCGACTGTACGGGCCAAATTTTTTTCATCCCAATATGAAGACTAATGTTTATCTAATTGTTACTGTTTGTACAATCACCGTCAAATATAATAAGTAATTTTGATTGGACAAGATGGTCAACAATCATCATCACCTTCGGTCTATAAACGTCCCACTTCTAGGTACAGACCTTCTCTCATAGTGGGAGGGACTGGACTGTATTTCCCACGCGCGCCCAGTGCGGTTCAGGGACTTTATACACATCTTTCGCCGTTGGCTTTCTCCTGTATAGAAATTTTTCTGCATAGACGTTTTGCGTTGTAGTTATTTTTGCCCTATAGTCATTTTCACGATTGGACCCCTTTGAGGGGTTACTTCAAAGACACGTGCAAGGTGCCTCATCGTGTTTTAAATTCAGTTTTGCACATGAGATGCGAAACTCTCAGAGGTAAGACCCGGGATTCGATCCACAATATCTCGTTCGATTTGTCGTTTGATTTGATCAACAATATTTCGTCTTTATTATCAACGGCGTAAGGACATGGCCACTTTACCCGTTTCGATATACGTGATGCTGACTGTACGGATGATCTTATAAGCATAAATACGTTCAATTTCTGATTCTTTGTATTTGAATAGGAAATGCCTAATTTGCATTCCGAACAGTGCCAAAGCTAGCCTAGGACGTTTGAACTGGCCTTATATTTTCCTTATGTCTTCCTCGGGTGAAGGCGGAACATTAATTTAACTCTGGAAATTTCCGCACAACCGTGTTGCCAAAAACTTGTATGAAGTCTTCAAATAATTTGTTGTGGAAGGATGGAGCTTGTAGCTTTACAGTTTCTGTGAAGATTTTGACGGTGATGCGAAAAAACTTATTCTCTTGAGTACTTATCGTGAACTACGGTATAGTCAGGCGGGTGAAACGTCATAATAAATATTCAATTTAAATATTACACGGCGAGCAATCAAGATTGCGTAAATTACCTTAGGGTTGCAACCTCAGGCCTTCAAAAAATTCTCGGTGCATTCGAGATAATCTCACAATCGAGATTAAAAGTCAGTGCATACAGTCGTTTGACACAACTGTATGAATCTGACGTTTAATCTCGAATGCACCGAGAATTGGGGGCCGGAATAAGTGCAATGCTCTAAAGGGGCAGGAATATACATCACGGCGCAATACTATACAGAAATCAAATTAGAGATTATACTTCGGATTTAAAACAATCGGGTTTCCTTTAAATTTCGAATTAAAGTAAATTAAGAAATTATTTTCGTAGAAACCTAAAGTAGTGCTAAATATCACAGGCCTTTTCACGTCGAGTCCTATAAAAATACAAACAGATTATCAACAAAAAAAAATAACATGGCTGTACGCAGTGTTTAGTTCATGTTGAGGAAAACCAAAAAGTCGCCGGCTGGTGCCTGGACTTCCGTATACGGCACACAATTGAAACATTTTTATTACTTGTAATATAAACAGCAACAGAAATACCAATTTCACCATTATTAAATTTTTTGACATTTGCGGCATAAAAAAACAGATTAAAAGAAATGAATGAATTACTATTTTTTAAATGCCGTGACAGAACCTTGTTTTAAAATTCAACAAATACATCGTCAACTGCACCTGTATGGCAAGTGACAATCATGAAATTCGAACCTGCAAAGCCCCTAAGACGTACCCTTAAACGGTTCCCGCTGCACTGGTGGGGGGCGGAGAGTGTCCCTTCTATACGAAGCCATAGTTAGTATTCTAAGGTATAATTACGTTCACGTGTGGAGTGGACAAGTTTCTTAATTTTAACATGCTTAACGTCCTTGATAATGAAATTGTGCCCTTCAATTTCATCCACTCAGATGCCTCTACAATGCCTCTCAACACTGCTTCAATAATGTCGTTTGAAAAATTACTTTGGGACAACGAGCGCTATTAAATATATGTCGAAAAGGCTTTTATATTTACATTTTTGAAACTGTGTTCATTTCAGGAAATAGTTTAAGATGAACCAATTATTTTAATAATTATTTTCCTTATTTCAAAATGGGTCGAAAACAAGGTTTGTGAGGTCATTAAAGTAATAAAGTTTGCCGGAAGAATATTATGTAAGTGGTATAAAACTTTTTTATGCAATTTCCACATAATTATGTACTTTTTTATTCTTTATCGCAGAAAGTAAAAAAAGTCACATATGTAGCACGAGAGACGCTTATAGGTACGCGTGTATGTCGTAGTTTCGATACTTAGGTTAATCATCCATACTTCCATATTGTAAATGCGAAAGCAACTCTATCTGTCTGTCTGCCTATTTGTCTGTCTGTTACGTTTTCACGGCTAAAAAGCTGAACCGATTTTGATGAAATTTGGTACGGAGATAGTTTGAGCACTGGGGAAGGGGACATAGGCTTATTTATCAAAGAAAATCGACCACTATAAAGGTGAATAGGGACTGGAAAATTTATGTACGGGATGTTCATGTGGCCCGATGAGAGTCCGTTTATGTCTTTTTACGTATCTGCGCGATTTACGACTTAACCGCTGTACCGATTTTGATTGAATTTGGTATGGAGATAGTTTGAGCCTTGGGAAAAGGCATAGGCTACATTTTTTTAAATACAACCAATTTCTAAAAGGTTGAAATAGGAGCTTGCAAATTAATTAACGGCAAATTCGTGCTCTCTACGGGAGCCCGTTACTTGAAGGAAAAAACTAAATTTAAAGAGTATCATGAAAAATCGTCACATTTTAGGGATACATTTTCACGCAGTTGAAGTCGGTAAAACGAACTGATTATAAATAATATAGGGTTACCGACCCCTATTACAAAATACCAGCGGCTACTCAAAGACTCTTCGGCGACGTTTAGGCTAAATACGCATTCCAATTTTCCTCACGTACGCATTTAGGCCATTAGGCTTAAAGTCAGTGCTAACTATGTGTTACTTCGCAATTAATTATTTCTACGTGCGTACTACGTACGTCTCTGCGTCTGCGCACGCATAAGGCCGACGCCGCGCCTGCGGTTTTTTGCCGCTGGCAGCTGTAAGTTACTAACTACGAAATTTACTCTTTTATTTGGTGTGGTACATAAAAAGATACCAAGATACTTGTTCGGAAAGTTAACGTGGACCCGGGATCAGACCCGTTTCCTAACACGAGGCTCTCTCTATAGTCTCTCCATACCGTGCCACAGAACAGCAGCATTTCGCGGTAGTTTCAGGTACGCGGCGACTAAGTGCTGGAATAATCTGCCTCCACCAATCCGTTCTGCTAAAACGATTGGAACCTTCAGATCACGATTAAAATTATTTCTTCTTGCCGATCAATCTTCTAGCACAAACGTCTCGCGTACTTGATCTCCGTTATTTATTTATTTTTTACTTTTTTTGTTGATTTATATACTTAGTTTTTTCAACCCAATAACAAACCAAAATCTGCTTGGTAAAATTTAGGCTTTATAATTGTATCCCGACTGACATTGTCTTGTTTACCCGATGTGTTGTACTTTTTTTTATTTTTTTTTATTTTTTAAAACCTATGCTTTTTTACCTCCTTTAGTGTTGTACATCTGTATAATTGTCTATTTCTGTCAAAATTGTTAGTTGTTTAAATTGTTTACTTAATTAATTTTTGTACTGTCGGACTGTCGTGCGTCACTCCAAATTGGTTCCCGCTGAAAATCAGCGTTGTGGCTAACGAGCCACAACATTATGCTGAGCGGGAGTCCTTTCGGTGACACTCGGTCGTATTGTGTCCTTTGTTAAAGGGCACAATGTTTTCAGAGTCATCGATTAAATCATATCTTTATCTTTATCTTTTATCTTTATCTAAATTTCCTTTCCCATTGATTTAATTGAATCACAGAAAACGCCACACGCGTTTAACCGCAGGAGCAGCGTTGTCTTTTGAGAAAGGAGTATAGGCTCTTTATTTGAATATCCCTAGGTTGTATCGGTCCGGGAACATTGCCGCTGCAAGCTCGTGCCAAATTCCTACCGTACGTGGCAAAAACTGCCGCAAATAACGTACGGTAGTTGACTGCCACCGATCTAGGTGGTGAGGGTGAAAGGTCAGTTGGTTGCGAGTAGTTCGATGGTGGAACTTGGCAGCAGGTAATAACCCGAACAATTCCTCGGAACACTCCCCATAATAAATGCGGTACAGGATGCAAAGAGATGCAACATCCCTCCGCAGGGCCAATGGGTCAAGCCGATTGGAAAGCGACCGGTCATTAACAATTCGAGCAGCTCTACGTTGTATGCAGTCAAATGGAAGGAGTTGATATTGGGGCGCTCCAGCCCAGAGATGGGAACAGTATTCCATATGAGGCCTAACCTGCGCCTTGTAGAGCTGTAGGCGATGGGCTGGCAAATGTTTGTTTGTTACTATTAAAACGGTGCGACGGATTGATGTGATTTTTTGCATAGCGATAATTGGAAGGCCGGAAAAGGATATAGGCTACTTTTTGTCCCGATATCCTGGAAGGATTTTCAGGTCTTTTTTTAAATACAGGAAATATGAGACATGCTATCCCTCGGTAGATGGCGTTGCGCGCAATAAAGGGATTCCACGCGGACGAAGTCGCGGGCAAAAGCTAGTCAAATATTTGTATTCCGGACGGATTACTGTGTAAATCAGACAGGAATAAAAGTCATTAATGAGCGATTATATTCTGCAAATTAATTACTTACGAGGTTTTAGTAAGCTGACAAGAAAATTGTATTGTGCAATTTCTGCTGTCGGCCGCTCGGACTTCTATTACGGTACAAATATTAGAGTCGTCCCACGATAACTCTGCAACGAAAAAATGGCAACCCCATACGTCATTCCATATAAAATTTCAATCCGTCGTATGGAATGACGTATGGGGTTGCCATTTTTTCGTTGCAGAGTTATCGTGGGACGACTGTACGTCTGTTTTACAGGTGAAATTATTTTAAAACAAACATTGTGTATATGTATAGGTATACTGCATATCGCTGTTGCTAAATGAAGTCTTCGTACGCTTTGCAGAGCGTACAAAAGCAATTTGAATGAAATTTATAATTAAATCGTGGACTTTCCTGAACATTCACAATCACCACAATAAACTATCAGCGTTACTCAGAACTTCCATAATTCTAAATTAAAACAATCATGCGCATTTCCCCGTCGTTTCAAACATGTGACTTTTGAATCATTTACTCTTAAATTACTGCAATAAACATACATTTTCTTAATGTACTGACGTATGCTAACACGACTATTATGTTGAATGTGGATATACAGAGAATGTTAATCATGCAATTATCTGTTACGAGCACTAAAAGTCCAGATAAGCATTGAGAAAATTGAATGTGCTTATATGTAAGTTAACTTAATATGTTCAAGCATTGCAATAATAGCACCGGCATAATATGCAGCTTATACAAAGTATACAGCTTATGCATATAAATATAGATGAAAGAAAAACCGATCTATCGTGAGTCTGACTCGAGTGCAGAGTCCCGTACTTAGGCTTTGGCCCAAAGATCTCAAAAGAAGGATATGCCTATCAGTACAATTTCGTGTAACATGTCTCATAGAAGGTTGTCAAACGCCAGCGCCATGGCCTAACCACGCACCCTATTGCTGATGTCTTAGTACCTACGACATACATACTAAAGTCTAATATTGCTTGATTCACCCGCTATCATATCATTGTCGGCGTTGGCTTCGGTGCTGCGGTCTCACAGGTTGTGGAATTGTACTAGATACAGTGTCACTTAAACGGGTGTCCATGACCGTGGTTACCGTGCGACTGGACGTACGATGGTGTCATATTCGCGATATGACACCTCAAAAGTAAGCATCGCGAGAATTGCTTTGAGGAGTTCCGTACTATTTATTTCAATGTTTTGGCCACATCTCCACGGCAAGACGTCGTGAACGTGTCGGTCCACGGCGCGGTGAAAAATTCCGTAGTAATAAAGGTGTTTTGCAACAAACTTTTTCCCGACACGACGCCGTACCGTGGTTATGTAGCCGCGCCGTTACACAGGCATTTACCCATGGAAAACAGGGCGTCTATTCGGAACGTCTAAGTGATACTGCCCGCGAGCGAAACTCGCATCTCGCTCTTACGCATTACGCGTCGAGCGGAAGAGTGAGATGAGAAATCTCGCTCGCGAGTCGCTACAACATCACTTAGCGTTCCCGAATAGCGAGTTGCTACAACCGGGTAACCATTTAAAACCTACCTATGTAATAAAACTAGACAGAACTTTCGCAAGCAACATTCGAGTGTGTTACGTTACGACCTTGCAAAGGTTATTACATTTTGTTTTGTTATCTCGAAAACCATAAATGTTTGGAATTACGATTTACTTTTCCTGTAAAATGCATTTAAGTTCTTCTCAGCATGAATCATTTGAGATTTTTGGGTGGGCAAATTGCGGAGATAACGGTAATTTTTTCAAATTTTTGTTTACCGAATATGGCGACAAAAAAAAGTAAGCTGTGTGCGACGTCCCCAATCCGCACTGGGCCCGCGTGGAGACTACTGCCCAGTCCCTCTCACTGAGGAGGAGGCCTGTGCCCACCAGTGGGACGTACATAGTCCGATGATAATTAAATTAAGTTGATTAGAAGGGATCAGCAACTACTGCATGTGGGCACTTGCGTCAAAACCTTTTATCTCTTTCATCCCAACTACATTGCCGTGGTGCGACAGAGATAGAAACATCAGTGCACTAGAACAATGCTCGATTCAATGAGTAATTAACGTACTCCATCCAGTGATTATATTGACGTAATGATTTAAAAAAAACTCTTTAGATGTTATGTTATGTTGCATTACAAATGACACTGGCGCTCGGCCAGCTTTAGCACGCTCATAGTACCAAGTTTCCAGGCCGCTCAGTTTACGGTGGAAACTGCCTGGAATTAAGAGCTCAGAATACGACCCCTGTTTAAATTTGTAGATCGTTCAGATAGTCCATAAAATCACAAAGCCAAGCTAGACAAATATACACATATGCACAAAGTTATTTTTAGAAAAACAGGGTTCTATAAACACGTACTTAATTATTCATTATGCTTCGTCAGCTATGAATGGAGAAATAAATAATCTCCAATAGTTTCCGTCTTCAGAATATCACGCTAAGATACTATTGCATACTGATGATACGAAGAAACTCATTATTGAAAGAGTTTTTTTATCGCCGACTAGTGATGACGGTTGACATGTTACTTAGAGCCATATTCGCTTGATCATTCCTTTATCTGAATTAAGTTGTCACGGGTTAATTTCTAAAATGATTTCACTAGCCAATTTTAAATTTTCACTGTAACTGAAAGAACTTTCAAAATTATTTAATTTATAATCTAACCTCACCTAACCTTATCTAAAGGATCATATATCATGATTATATTTTGAAAATTGTATAGGTTTAGGTTTTGTGATTATCGTATATATCGAGTATATTTCAATGCTTGCCAAAAATCAAGTGCTTTAATAAAACAGAAACGTCTGAAAATTCGTTGTTTTATTTACTACTATTGAGTTTATCATTGCTTTGAACTGGTGTTCAACTTATTCTAGAATATTCATTATATTGAGAGTTTATTCGTTCTTTAAGAAGTAACTCACCATCTTTCTGACAGCATCATCAGTAAACAATTATTCTGTTACAAACGCCAATATTTCGAGAGTTTTATCTTTTACACTTCAATAACAATAAGGATAATTTGCATTTGTTAATGATATAGTCCGTCGTCCCAGAAGTCAAAATTCAAGTATATGAATTCAGATAGAGATTTATGTATATAGAGGTGTGACACAAGGACCACAGTGCGCGAAAACCTATTTCTTACGCGCGCGCTGAGGCTCTTGGAAAATGGGGTCTGAAATACATAAATATGCAAAAAAGCTATAGTAGGTATCTCAACTCCCTAAAATTGCTATTGGACGTCGGATCACAAAAACCCATTTCTTACGAAGTCTTTAGGAAGCATGTGCGAAATCAGACAACCACAAATTATAAATTTCTAATACTGTATGCTTTCTAAAATCTTTCTGAGAAATAGGCCTTTTCGTTGTTTACGAGAATTTTAAGGCCCAGCAATTACGTCTAATAGCAATTTTCTAATTTCAATTATTTTGCTATTCTTCCGTAATCCGTACCCTATCCCTTATCTTTCAAGAGCATCCTAGCCGGTGCGTAAAGGCGCTCTTAAAACAGTTACTTTTTCGGCAATTAATTGCTACAATTCGGGCAGCCCAAAAAGATTACATATACATCACTAATGAGGACAAAAAGTTTGAATGTAAACTATAGGAATGGCTCGAATTGCAGGAATAAATTGCCGAAAAACTAACCCGTTTACATGCCCCTTATGAAGTAGGTTTTCGGGCACTGTGGGTCTAGTGCATCTCTAATTAGATACGTAGATCGATAAATGATAATTTTTTACTAAGCATACATTGAGTCCAAATCTTGGGTCTTGGGGTCAATACAATGGGTCTTCTTAATTTAAAATTTCCTAAACTTAAAATAAGAAACGTCAAAATCAATTTTGTATAGCATAAACCTGTTTGAAGTTTCTTATTTTAAATTTACTGACTTTTTAATTAGCGAACACATTTTCGATTTGGCCCCATTGTCAACAAAGATATACTAATGAAATTGTATTCATCATGTATACAATAAAATTACATGTTTATAGGTCTGTACCCAAATTCTTATATTACAGTTGTTCACCGACGACGGACTAATATAAAAAAATGGTATGACTGTGAGTCCCGAGAACAAACGTACAAAACACGCCTGTAGAGTTTTATTAGATAATGAAATGTCTGTTTGTTTACGTGTCATTTATGATTTTGACGCGTCTTATTAACGCGGAATTGTCTGTTGACTGTCTTTAGTTTTTGTTTAATCTGATTCGACTTTATTCTTGTTGGCTCAATTTCATTTAACAGTCATGAGTTTATTTTGATATATGATTCTAGACTTCGTTCAACTGAACAGAGCCGCCTGTGTTTGTGATTGTGTGTGATATAGGTACAAATGCTATTAATTTACTAAAAAGCCAACAACTTTCATATTTACGCTTATCATACAGGCCGACGCACATGTTGTGTGGAAACATTATCTGACTAGAAATAGTACACAAAATAATTCCTCTTGAATATAAGTTTCTATTAAGTATTACTAAATATGATTTTTGGATTTTATCTTCTTACTTTTTAAATTTTATATCAGCTTGAATAGTTACGACCGTTTTCTTAGATTGCAATAATTATGTTCTACATATCGAATAATCTAGACCCAAAATAGGATTACCTGTGGTATGGGTACAACGATACGCATACTTATATAGATAAATACATATATACATAAATACTAAACATCAATGACTGTCACAAACATTCGTGCTAATAACACAGCCCCCTAGCGGAATTTGAACCGACGACCTCTAGCATGCAGACAGCTTCACTTCACTACTACTGCGCCATTGAGTATAGATTCATCCTAAAGGGCAAAGTTAGAAACGGCTCGAATTATTACTGATATAATAGTGATTACTCCTCTGCTGCACTGGGAGTGAAGAAATAGCATAGAATGCGTGGAGATGCTTATCATCCTGGCATGTCGTAAAAGTCGACTAAGGGGCGGGTCCTCTCCAACATGGTGGACTATCTGTATGGGCCATCGGCTGATCACCTGTCACCGTACGGTTCATCATACCATCTTATGACTAATTAATCGAACGTGGCCATGAGTAGTCTTGTGGCTCTGCCCACCCCATTAGGGATTTCGGGCGTGACGCTATGTCTGTATGTATGTATATTAGTGATAATAGAGACACTTATCTAACTTTCAAGTATTCTCGTATTCTATTGTTACACCTTGAAATATTCCGAAGTGTATGTGTGTGTATGAACCGGAAGCAATGGATAAGTTAGTACATCCTCACTGCTTTTATTTTACCCAACTGCGCGAAGCCAAAATAAGGGTATATATTTCAACAGTCTATGTATGTATGTATCGAAAATCGGATGTTCCACATCAGCTCCTTAACTACTGGACCGATTTTAGTAAATGGGATATTATATGACTCATGGGGAACGTGCGAGTGTCATAGGCTATATAAGAATTCTAAGGCGTCATACTAGGAAACATACTGCTTTAACGTCGCGAGTCGGGTTTAGCTATGAACTTTACGTTCTACAAATTTTGTTTTCATACCTTTTTTGATACACGTATTGATTTTTGATATATAATTAAATCACTTTGTGAAACAAACACCAATATAATCTAGATGTTACAGACAGCCCTTTGTGCAGAGCCTGCATGGAGGCAGAAGAGACAGTCACCCACGTCCTCCTGGAATGTCCCGGCGTGGCCAACTACCGGGCAACACACCTCGGGAACCCGAGGTCGCTCCTGTAAGTCGTCGGCAACATCAAGGGTCTGCTAGGCTTCCTGCAGGAGCTGGGCTGGCATGAGTAGTGATGCCAACCCACACCACGCAAAAAAGGCGCGATTAAGACCTCGAGTTGCGGAAACCCAGCCCGCGTGAATTATATATACATCACTTTGTGATACGTCTTTCCATGGATGAATCGGTGCCATTTTTATAAAGTAATACTTAGGTTAGATGTTTTCAAGAGAAACAACTGAACGGGTTGACTGAAAAAATGTAGATAGAACTACTATTTTCATAATAATTCAAGACTTTCAAAGAGTCACTATGAAATTATCTGTGCTGACGTAGTTTAGTTGGATCAGTAATTCGCAAAAAAGACTTCTTAAGAAAGATCTTACGGCATATATGTATTTATTTTCTCAGTATACTTATAATAGTCTTACTAGCTATATAATAATTTCACTGGGAGTATCTAGCGTCTAAGACACCGGCTCAGCCTGGTTGAGATGCTAGGTTTCATGCAGCTTAGGTGAGAATGTTACTTTATACCTACGTATATTTTATATGTATTAAGTTGTAATCTTTTTTAGTTTAACTTAATTTGTGCTGAATAAATAAATAAATAAGTAAATTTATGTGTATGTGATCAACGATGTTCTACTTTAACTCCTGAACTACTGGACCGATTTTAACAAATTGGGTATCATATTATTCGTGACGAACGTGCGAATGTTATGGGCTATATGTGAATTCTAAGGGTGCGTCATACTAGATTCAAAAATAGAAAATAATTATTTTACGCCAGTCGGGTTTTAGATATTAAACTTTATTCTCTTAAAACAGATTCATGATCACGTGCGGCTGGAAAAAGGAGTTATTTCTAATCCTCACAGATAATTGTAGATTGAGCGGAGTCTGTCAATTGATTGTTGCCAATTGTTGTGCGTTTTTTATCCGGTCTCGTGGAAATAAACACACAATGGACAGACACAAGTATTAAATGGCAGTTCAAGCTTGTGTTACAGGGAAAAGTAATACCTAGTAGAAATAGATCTTACTAACGAAAATCGGAAAGCGAAATGTCTACAGTATGATTTAATGAAGAAGATTTCAATGTCCATGAAGTAATAATGACCGTGATAGACGGTTTTCTGTAGTATACGAATGTTTCGGAGACGCTGCGTTAACCATTTTAAATATTATTTATATAACAAAACATTTTAATACAGTATAAAAAGTGTAATAAGTAAATTAGTAACAATAGCCTTTTTATTACTACAAAGTATTTCCAAAAAGCTTCGGATTGTGCAGTAAAAGTAAACTAAATAAAAAGCTTTATTCGTGATATTTTAGAAACTGAGTAAAAGACACATTATACATTTATATAGATAGACACTGTACACATGCCATTGATTTTATAAAAGACAACCCACAACGGATAAGATGCGACTGAAAACATGACTGTTTGGAAACCTGATTAGTTTGATTGATTAAGCATTTCTGTGTTTTAAGAAAAACTTCGCCCCTAAATAAATAAAGGTTTAAAAAAAACTTCGAATACTTAGTTTTATTTACCATTTAAACATTTACAGAAATAAAAATGTAATCATCAGTGAATTAAGCATTCTTACCATAATAAATAAAATTATAGTCCGCTGGTGCGAGTAAGAAGCATTGCAAGACAGAACTTTATATATAGATACCCACCGATGAATATGAAAAAAGCTATAATTTAAAAACAAATGTTAACCGTAAATGCCTTAACTGGTATAATTCCTTTTAAAGTCTATTATATGATCGATAGGTAGCTATTGCATTGCGAAACCAAATTGCATCGATGCATCGCAGTAAGTGGTTTGATAGTATGTGAAGTATTCACTGAATTTTATTCACTTATCGCTGATTAGCCACTGGACATTAGTTGACATGTTCATAAAGTTTATAAATGTACATTTTATTACTATCTAATAAATTCCAGTAAATAATATGCGCTGTTTTTAAAGTTGTGCAGATTTTTACGCATCTCAAATGAGCTTTCACCCAGCTCCAATCCACTTTTCACTTCTAAAATGAAACGTATTTTCATGGAGAGTGTTTTAGTAATAGGTGATAATTGTTAGTAGGTACATAATAGTGCAGTAACACATCTCAAGATGCGAGGTGCAACGAGCGCACTTAAGTACTAATTTGTTGTCATGGATATGTAAGATGCCTACCTAATCTAGTAAGGCCACCTAGCAAATAATATGAATACCTATCGGCAAGCTAATTTACTTACTTTGGATTTCAAGTCTTTCTAGTTTTTCCTCTGCCCTTTGCGACAGCTCCACTGGACTTTCTATGTGGTAGAAGATACTGGCTCCGACCAAGAGGTAAACTATATGCAGCGTTAGCATACACGCAAGTTGCTTTTTGGACATCATCTTGGTAAGATTTTATTTAAACTTCAATATATTAAATATAGTTTATAGTCACAACCAAATTACCTAATTATTAATAATCACAGATTTTAATAATCCATATAATCCATTGCTATCGCAAAGAAATTAATTAATTTAAATAAAATAATAAATACAAGCGTTTTTAAGCCGGACCCTTTCGTAGCACATGTTAAGAACGTCAACAAACACTCAATTCGACACTGGCACTTTTGAGAAACGAGTTCGTATTTCAAAATTCATTTTGAAAATAGAACACTTCCCGAACGGTTGACGTTCGATCGGAGCGGGCGAAATGATCGAATGATTTTCCCGACGCGTGCGCCTGCAAAACGACAGCCCGTGAACACTTCCTTTTTTTATACCGCTCTAGATGTTCGGCCGACGACGACTCGTATTAGCTTGTCGTAAAGGATAATAGTAAGGTTATTGCCGCCATACTTTATGTACCTGAATTGACGTGACGCGGTGATGATGCTATGATGCCAGCCAGCGGTCGGGGAAAGATTTTCGTTTACTGCCTGGATTATGTGGATTTGAAGTTTGATAAAACTCGTCTGAGCGTTACATCACGTAACTGATAGTGAATTATTTCATCCTGTAAAGCCTCTCGATGTTTAATAATATGTGAAAACTAAGTCTAGGCTCTATGATCAAGAAGCGAAGGCCGTTTGCGTTATAAGGCGCCCTTATCTGTGGTTTAAACGATACGATTTTTATTTCTATGGGCTATTACACAGTAAAAGATTACATTATAGACGGGATATCTATAATTCATTCTAACCTGCACCGGCGATCCCTAGGTCTCAATGTGCGTGCCTACTATGGTATATAGTTAGATTTGTATAAAACTGTAAAAATCATTGTTAACTTATATGTGAACGGTATTGCAATAATGATACTTCGACGAGTTTCCTGCCGCCTCTTCTCAGTAGAGGTTTTTCCCGAACCGGTTTTAGATTCATTCCTCGACCGTCATAAGAGATTGTAAAAGCCCAAATTGAATAAGGTTATTTTGACTTTGACTTTGGCTTTAAACACGACTTTCCCTGTGTCTAAGTGATTCCGTAAATCACATTGTTGACACAACACTCCTTTAGTTCTTTATTGTATCGAATGAGGGTAATTAACACAAGGCTAATCACTTGATGGTCCACTTGGCCCATATTTTCTTATTTGCTTTGTAGACTTTATTAGACTAGCTTTTTTCTTGCGACTTTTACTGTCTTTTGCGATCACCTGTTAAACTGTGTACTTATTATTATTATTATTGTTGGTTAGCTGGGCCATATACGTGCCGCTTCGACCTTTGCTGATCTATTGTGACAGCCCTTTCTTATAGTTCACTGCTTAGTCTCGTTGCATCCAGGAAGTTCCAGATGCTTTGGGCAGTGAGATCTTGTATTAATTGATTACGAACCTTCAAATATAAACTTACTATGTTTTAATATCCTCTTATCAATGTCATCAGCGAGCTTTGTACGTTAAGGGGTTCCGTAAACGGGCTACATTTTTGGCAATTTATTGCTGCAATTTGGACTATTCCCAAAAATATACCATATACCTACATGACTATTTAGAACAAAAAGTTTGTATGTAACATTTGAGGATAGGCCCAATAAATTACCTTAAAACAAGGCCGTTTATGAGCCCACTTTACAGAACCTTAACATGCATGCCACAAAGATACATTAAACCCGTTTATCTCTATGACTATCTCTTTCGTCGGCACTAGTGTGAGAGAGACGCACTTAGAGATAAGACGGTCTATCTTATCTTTGTGTCATGCATGTTAGGGCCGCATAATGGCTTTCGACAGATCTTGACAGCTCTTGGACAGCTTTTTTGCCACAAGGTCAAGTTTCCCTTCGAGTCATTCTGATAAGTTTTCCCCTATTCCGTCTCTACTGGCAACAATGAATTTTGTTGTTTTTGCTGGATGAAACAGCCATGTGAATCTTGTATGTGCGCAGCCGCTGAACAGCGATGAGGAAAAATTATAATTTAGACCGAATGACCTCGTGCTTACAGTCTAAATTAATAGTTGCGTTTATCCGCTGAACAGCCGCTGCGCACGCTAGAGAATCACACAGCACACGATCGGTTGCTGTGGCGATCATTGCTGGATACCTATATCCAGCCAGCAGTGGACGTCTTTCGACTGAAATGATAATAATGGTAGGTAATGTTTGTCTTTTGTATGACCTAAATGACTTTGCATAAACAAAAGCGTAAACTGAAGCATACGAACTAATAAGGGCACTGAGTAAACAAGTCTTAAAAGTCTTGCAATCTAACTTAATACTAAGCTATTAAAATTAAAGTTATAATAATTACTACTAAAACTAGGTGACTAATTCTTCTAACAGCTAAATATATTAAGCACTGTATTGATGAGTCATAATAAGTTACAGGAGTGATACATGGGTATTGCCTCCTAAAATAATGAAAATTGACTTACAATGTTATCATGAATGATTCAAGATTTCTCCTGTAGAAACTAATTGTTAAAACAAACGTCAGGAGGAAAATCATGAATAATTGCAACTAATAAATAAATAAAATAAAATAAAAAAGCCTTTTAATTTCACCCATACAATAAAAATAAAAAAATAATATAAAACATTGAAATGATTCATAATGTAGGAAAGAGAATAACAAATCATTAAATTTCATAATTAAGATTATAGTAATAATGTGTAGTTGATAGTAATAACATGCGTAATTAGTTTTAATGCAAAATATATTCAATCTTACAAAATAAAATGTGTATCTACACAATGAATAATTAAGGAAAAGAAAAACATTTCAATGAGGTATGATGAGAACCCCTCTAGTGGGTAAAGGCCTCCTCCAGGCTTTGCCAATTCTCTCTATCTTCAGCTGTCGTAGTCCAGGCTTCTCCTGCAATTAACTTATTAAATAATTGTAACTAATTGTTTTCCTAATTTGTCATTTCAATCTACTGTGTTATAGTCAATGGTCGGAATAGAAGTGCTCATTTGCCTAAACTTCGAGTGCAGAGGTAACATGGAGTACTGTTTAAAACCGCAACAACCAATTAATAATATTCATTGAATGCCCCGAGTAATGCTTTTAGCCCAAGAGTTTACTTACAGTGTTGGATATTTAAGCAATCCTCAAAACCTAATGCTGAAAATTCAATTATTTTGATGACCTTATAGGTGCGCAAAGTCATGAGCAAGTTTGATGAAAATTAGCTCAAGAAATAAGCGGAGAAGCGAGGGTAAGCTACCGGTTAGATGGAAGGACAACTTGATTAAAGTCCCAGGAAAAACTGGTTGCATAAAGCCCTAGGCCAAAGAGAATGGGGTGCATGCAAGAGCCCTCAGCATTGGGTAACTACAGGCTGAAGAAAAAGAAGAGATCGAAGTGATGAAAATGATATAATGTCACTAATCCTTCTTAACAAAGTTAGAAACGTGTTCGTTCTATCCTTTCATTAACTAGTCATGACAAAAAAAATATATATTATGAGACAGAAACAAGTTTTCGGTGTATTGTGAAATCTCAGCGTATTTAGCTGATAACCACAAAGAGAATGCAAATAAACACACAATTCTACAGTCCTCATTGAAATATATAGGTAGAGTAGGGAGCTGCTTGAGAAAATTGCCCTCCCGCATCGTGCGGTGTGAGACCGCAGCGCCACCGACCCCACAGCCATGCGCGGTCCCAGGGGGGGGGGTCACAGGGGACATGACCCCCCCCCCCCCCCAAATAGTACACGTCAAATTGAAAAATGAAGTCTAAAAGTAAAGTTTAATTAATTTACTCGACATATTTTATTATTAGTGACCCCCCCCCCCCCAAATTTCAGGCTGCGACCGCGCCTGCCCACCGCGCACAATGATATGACAGCGTGTGAATCAAGCAATATTAGACTTTTGCATGTATGTCGTAAGAACTAAGACATCAGCAATAGGGTGTGGTTAAGAAGCCATGGCGCTGGCGTTTGACAACCTTCTATGAGACTTGTTACACGAATTTGTACTGATAGGCATATCCTTCTTTTGAGATCTTTGTATTTAGGTGATAACTGCAAAGAGAATGCAAATAAACACACAATTAAGATATTATCTACAGTCCTTGTTTGCGTTAACCAGATTTATTCTTGAACTTTACTTTCAGAAATCTTGTGTATCGCATTTTTACAAATATGTTCAGCACATTTTATAATTATGAATAGGTATGTGTGATTTAATAATAAACACGTGAAATTTTGCGTGCATTTTATGTTTGATGTTATTTAAGATAACTTCACCTTGATCTCTAACGAAGAGTATGGAGCGGAGGTTGATGAGGACTTCATAGTAAGAAGCTTTTAAGAAAAAGCTATAACTATAACTTTCAAAATTGGATACAATGCGTCAGAAGAATGTCCACCAGAGAATGGCCATCACTCGTCACAAATATTTGCCTGCCATAACTAATCCAGTAACTAATCCACGGATCAGTGTAATTCGACCAAGCTCTACACACAATCAGACGTCATTCAGTTATTTGAAGGTTATTGTGCGTGTATTATCCTCGCAGAATATCTCCTTAACCTAAGCAATTGAGGTTTATGAGCTGTCGGGTTTGTCAACGCGTTGTACCTATTAAAGGTTTGTCATAATGTGACGTTTATTCATTAAAACCCGGCGAAGTGTTGAAGAAACTACTGATTATTACAAATATCACTCAAAATATTCGGGAGGACATTTTAATCTGTAAACTAGTTTTCTACTTCAATGTTGTATTTACAATTCAGTTATTTAACTATGTTCCTAGTTTTTAATTCAGTGTTTATAAAATAATTCCTTCTTGATTAAAATCCAATTAAAAAATCAACCTTTTTTATTTAAATTTGTCACAAAATATTACGACATTTGATCGTACGAACACGTCTTCTCCTTTAATTCAATTTCTGACGTATGTTTTTCTTGTGAATCATCATCATATACCTACAAAATCCACGTGGATTTCCTCATAGATACGAAACAAACTCTATTTATTTAGGATATAATATAATTTGGGTTGGTATTTTACGCGAAATGAGATATAATACTTCAAAATAGTAATTGAGATGATTTCTCAACACAATATGCCCCTTTTTATGTTATAGGTATGAAATGAAATAACATCGAAACGGTGTCGCGTAAATTTAAGAGACCACATATGCTAAGGTTGCGACGTTTGGCGATCTAGATTTCAATACTGACAGGGACTACGTGTTTGTTCTTTGAACATATTAAACTTGAACATTTATTCTTGAAATGCTTAGACGTGAAAACACGATTAGTAATAAAAACCTCGATACTTTTATTTTTCAAACATAACGCTTTTTTAACATATTTTTGGTTGAATCTTCGAAACCCTAGGAAACCCTAACGATGATTTTTGGTTAAATAGTTGAGTAACAACAACTTCTCAATTCGCTAAAAAGGATTTTTTAATAGATGTTATGGTTCTCTAATAAACAGCAAAAAACTCAGATTTTCGTGAACGCGTGCGCGCACGGTGGTTGTAACAGCCACGGCTGAGAGCGAGCTATTTTAAAATGAAACCCAACGTCATAGAGTTCAGTTCTGATTGATGCAAAATGAGGTGCTTAATCTAGTCATATGTGGGCTCTTAAAATTCCCCAAACTTAAAATAAGAAACGTCAAACTCAATTTTGTATAGCACTACGCTGTCAAAATCAAGTTTGATGTTTCTTATTTCAAGACTTTTTTTGCGAACATATTTTCAAATTGGCCCCATTACCTTTTTAAACCAAATGAGAATTAATCTAGGTTTTGCCTAATTACTATTTTAATTAATTAGAAAAAAACATTTATTTAATAAAACAAATATCCAGCCTATGAATAGCTACCAATGCGGCGCAGACCGTCGGACTCGCGCACGAAGGGTTCCGTACCATTATCTATAAAAACGAAGAAAAAAATCACGTTTGTTGTATGGGCTCCCATAATATTTCCCTTAAATATTTATTTTATTCAGTTTTTTAGTATTTTTTGGCAACAAAAATACATCAACTGTAAAAATTTCAACTGTCTAATTATCACGGTTCATGAGATACAGCCTGGTGACAGACGGACGAACAGCGGAGCGGTGCGGAACCCTAAAAAGTAATGATGCAATTCAACTTTGTGTTTCGAAAGAGATTATTTGTTTTATTAAATGATAACTAACTTAAATAATACTTAACTAGTAACCTTTTTGCGTACCAAAGTTTCCGATGATTTCTGTTCGCTTGTTATTCCGCTCACACTCTCATGACCGTTCCCTGTACAACACAATGCTAAAGATTCAGTGACAAGGCTAGCATCAGATTTACTTGGATAATAAATCTAGTGTTGGTGTAACAAAGGTATGCCACAAGTCTAACCTTACTTTGGTACACCCTGACTGACTGTCGGATAAGTGGAATACCCGCGTGAACAATATCACAATAAACAAAGTTTTCTGAAAAATTCGAATTACTCCGTCATTTACATTATAAAAAAATATTGAACTCATATTTTTTCTTTTGTCGACTAAACCACTGTTGGACCTTTTTTTATGACATATGATCTAATGTACACAGTTCTTGACAATACATGAATTGTATCTTATCTTAAACAAAAAATGACGAAGATAATTATACCTAGTGCGTTGAAGTTTCGCGTGACCTCACGACTTTGTACTAATTAGTGGGGACTTATGACGTCACAAGTCCCTTCACCCGAACTTTGATGTGTGTTATCTTTGATTGATTGTGTTAGATTGATTTGATAAAGCAAAAAATACATGTTCAATATTTTTTGATAATTTAACTGACGGTCCAATTGAATTTTTCAGAAAACTTCCTTATTGTACCGGTATTGTCTGTTTGCTATACATCCTTACTTCACCCCGTCTCAGCTCAGACCTTGTGGAACTTTCTATCATATAGATCTACTAATATACTCTTATAGGTAGGTAGGGTTAGTACCACATCGAGCTACGAGCGAAGGACAACCCACACAAGTCGCTTACCTACACCAGCGAGTACCGATTTTGTTTTAAGGAGTGACGCTCTCTGGGATGGGTCAGGATGGCCAACTTGCCTCAACCAGTAAACTACAGTCACTATGCAGCCTTTAGGCAATATAACTGAGTGGTCGAAAACTATAAAATCCTTCTGACAAACATACCTTTCAAAGTCAAAGTCAAAGTCAAACTATCTTTATTCAATTTAGGCTTTTACAAGCTCTTATGAAGGTCAAGAAAAGAATCTACCACCGGTTCGGAAAAAATCCTCTACTGAGAAGAGCCGGCAAGAAACTCGCTGAGGTATCATTTTTTCAAATCAGTATACATATAAGTCAACAATGA
The DNA here is from genome assembly GCA_947859335.1 of Tortricodes alternella. NCBI lineage: Eukaryota > Metazoa > Arthropoda > Insecta > Lepidoptera > Tortricidae > Tortricodes > Tortricodes alternella. Next base: position 18,456,217 of record OX401968.1, on the reverse strand, counting down.
TGTCTACAGTTTTATACAAATCTAAGTTTGTACCACAGCAGGTACGCTCATCGAGACCCAGGGATCGCCGGTGCACGTCACGATTTAAGCCAAACGTCCCTGTCCATGACGTAATCTTTTACTGAGTAATATGCCCTAGAAATAAGAATTCGCTTTACAGTAGATTTCAACATTGTGTCTGTTTGTTCTATAATGTCTTTAGGTATTTTATTGTAAAAACGTGTACAATATCCTAGATTTGATTTTTTAGTTTTAGCCAGTCTATAAGTTGGTACTTTAAGCTTTCCGGTATTTCTACTAGCCTTTGACTTATCTACATTTGTAGGAAAATTGTATATATTTTTTCTAACATACATTATTATTTCAAATACGTATAGCGAAGACAGGGCTAGTATTTCAATTTCCTTGAAAAATTCCCTCAGTGACTCGCGAGTGCCCATGTTATATATGGCCCTGATGGCCCATTTTTGCAAAATAAAAATAGACTCTAAGTCAGCAGCTGATCCCCATAAAATTAAACCGTATGAAATAATACTTTTGAAATACGCGAAGTAAACCAACCTTGCCGTCGCTACATCAGTTATAGTTAACTGATGTCTGCAACCTCATCTGTCTGACTGCAAACGCAGCAGAGCTCAACCTACTCGCTATGGCTGTAATATGGGATCCCCACTGCAGTTTTGAGTCAAGTGTTAATCCTAGAAAAACAGTTGACTTTACAAATTCAATGTTTTGACCGTCTAATTTAATATTCAAGTGTGCATTAACATCTGGTGTGTTTACTAAAGAAAATTTAATACATTTGGTCTTTTTAGGATTAAGTAACAAATTATTTGCAGCAAACCATTTAGAAATCATGGACAGAGTGTTGTTTGGTTCACTGAGCTCGGTATCCTTCCTATTTACCTTGAACAGCAAAGAAGTATCGTCTGCAAACATGACTATGCCTGATGTTTGGCTTACCATGTAAGGACATAAACAAGGAACAGGAAAGGGCCAAGAATTGATCCTTGGGGCACTCCCATTTCCACCACAGTCTCTGCAGATACTGCACCGTTTACTGATACCTTCTGCAATCTCTGTGTAAGATAAGATCTAACGAGTTGAAGGGCATCGCCGCAAATGCCATAGAATTTTAATTTTCGAATTAAAGTGTCATGATCTACACAATCAAAAGCTTTGGAAAGGTCACAGAAGACACCAATGGCATCGTGTGAGTCTTCCCAAGCCTCTAAAATGAATTCAACTAAGCTAGCACCCGCGTCGGTGGTAGACCTACCCTTAGTAAATCCAAACAGCTGTGGATGTAAAATTTTATTAGAGTTGAAATGTTGTAACATCTGCGTTAGCATTATTTTTTCGAATATTTTGCTAAACGCTGGCAAAATTGACACGGGGCGGTAATCAGAAGGATTATCCTTTTTGTCCGATTTGAAAATGGGTACTACTTTACTGAATTTCATTAAGTCGGGAAAGATGCCTTCATCTATGCAACTATTGAATATAAGGGCTAAAGATGGCGCAACGACGTCCAGAATAGAATCAAGAACCTTAACTGATACGCCCCATAAGTTTTCTTCACCTTTAACAATTTGAACGTCTTTAAAATGTCTATGACAGAAACGTGGGAGAACTTAAAATGAGATATATTACTAAGACTAATGTTTCATTTAGTAGTAGACCGGCAGTATTGGAAGAGGAAGCTAAACATCTAGTCGTTTCAATGGGAATTCTAGAAAAGAAAGTGTTAAATTCATTTGCTACGTCAATCCCGTCTGTGATAAGCGTGTCTTTTATTTTTAAGGAAATAGAAGCCTCTGCGTTCTTCTTCTGGCCGGTTTCTGAATTTATAATTTTCCAAACAGTTTTAACTCTATTGCTGGATGATTGAATTCTACTGTTGGCCCATCTCAACTTCCTTAGCTTTATTGCATACGACTTTAAACAATTTAGACAATTTGCGTACCTCGGTCGGAGAGATCATCATCATCATCATCATCATCATCATCATCATCATCATCATCATCATCATCATCATCATCATATAGATCTAAAATGTTACATGCCGAATCTACTACAAAATGTAAAAATTATACTTAATAAAAAACTAAAAAAACACGCTTTAATAGCAAACCGAAGTAAAAAAGTAGTAAATAAATTTTAAGTATGAAGAGTTTGTGTTACAGTAATGGAAATTCCAACAATCAATTACTTATGACTAATCAATTTGAGATAAGATTAGAATATAAATTAAGTAATTCAATTATAGTAAAAAAGCGTGGGGTGCTTGGTATTAAATTTTGCAATTATTGCATTGGTAGCTACTTATAAAATTAGTCATTTTGAAAATATAGTAAATTGCACCCCACGCGTTTTTACTATAATTGAAATATTTGTTAATAACTTAACTTATATTCTAATCTTATCTCAAATTGATTAGTCATAAGTAAATTGATTGTTGGAATTTCCATTTCTGTAACACAAACTCTTCATACTTAAAAATTGTTTTCTAGTTTTTAGTTCGGTTTGCTATTAAAACGTGTTTTTTAGTTATTTTTTTAAACTATAATTTACTTAAAGACTAAAAAAAAACACGCTCTTGTCAGTAACGCACTAAAAGACCCACATAACTAAGGTATACCTATTGGACTCGGACAAACCAAACCAAATGAGCCCAAACTCGAGGAGTTTACTAGTAGTAATTGAAGAGTTCCACTATCCACGTTCTGGCTGACAAACCAGGTCAGATCAGCTCGATGGAACCTAATTATTGTATTGCCATCCGAATTGCAAACCAAATAAACCCAAACTCGAGGGGTTTACTAGTAGTAAGTAGTTCCACTATTCACCTCCTGGCTCCATGGTCAGATCAGCTCGATGGTACCAAATTATTGTATTGTCATCCGAATTGCATACACTTGCAAAGTTTCAGATATTTACCACAACTAGAAGTAGGTTAAAATTACGCTGAAAGATTCCATTACATACAGGTGAAGCTAATAAAAGCGTGTAAAAGAGAAAGTGATTGCATAGGAAACAGCATGTTTCCGAAGTTATTTTCTATATCAAATCAACGTATATAATTAGCCAAGTACCTATCTATCACCGTATGTTGCATCTCTATAAATTTATACTTGTTTAAGTTGCAATAATAATAATAATAATAAAACCATTTATTTCAGGCATCAGCGGCTCCTAGCATACCTGACACGGGGATTTAAACCCGTTTATCTCTCCGACTATCTCCTTCGTCGGCACTAATGTTAGAGAGACGCGCTTAGAGATAGGACGGTTTAACTTATCCTTGTGTCAACCTTACTTGGGCCGCTGTGGCCCATATATAAATACCTTACAGACTAACATAAAATTACTTAAAAGTAATTAAAATTATTTAGGGGACGAAAAGGCGTGGCTCCTTAGCGTCGTTCCACCTGGAGTCGTGTCCAGAACAACAGTCAGGCAAGGTGCCCCGGAAGCGCCTGAACACGACACCCTACGGCCAGAAGTCCGGACACGTCACCGTCTCCAGCAAAACCCCTGCGGCGATGCAGGTATTAGTCTCATGTTTTACCTCGTTAGGTTTGCTATAAATATGTAGACGTCAAAACGAAACAAAGGCTGACTTTCTGACGTATTGTTTTATTTTTATTGTGTGTGTGTTAATATCACTCATGCTATTTTTCTTACCTACAACACTTTTAATAACATACGAGTTATTAATACACTTCATCATCATCATCATCATTTTAGCTGAAAACCGTCCACTGCTGTCCACAGGGCCGTCTTAAACGACGCTGGGGCCGCGAAAAGCGAATTATAATAAGCGAATTAAAAAGCAAATTATGTGAGAGAAATTGTTGGTCCTTCGGGACCCCCTGAGAATGGGGGCCTTGGGCACGGGCCCCGTGTGCCCTTATGTTGAAGACGGCATTGGCTGTCCATAGGCCTCCCGCAATGATCACCACAACGACCATTTCTGGGCTGCTCGCATCCAGCGGAGTCCTGCCATCTTCACCAGGTCATCAGTCCACAGTGTGGGTGTTCTGCCCATGCTGCCCCTTTCAGTACGTTAGTCGCCACTCAAGAACTCTTCTGCCCCATTGGCCATCTGTTCTACGAGCAATTTTCCCCGCCCACTGCCACTAAAGTTGAGCAATTCTTTGGACTATCTCGGTTACTCTACATCTTTTATGGATCTTTTTCTTTACGTACATGACAGAAATAACCAGTGGTCGGAATAGGTAGTGCCTATTTGTCTTAACGTCGAGCGCGGAGGTAAGATAGAGTAGTTAAAACCGCAACAATGAAGTAATTAATATTTATTGAATGCCCGGGTCCCGAGTAATGCTTTATTCACATGAATTTACTTACAGTGTTGGATAATTAAGCAATCCTAACAACCTTATGTTGAAAATGCACAGCGGCCCTAACATGCAAGACACAAGGATAAGTTAATCCGTCTTATCTCTAAGTGCGTCCCTCTCACACTAGTGCCGTCGAAAGAGATAGTTATAAAGATAAACGGGTTTAACTTATCTTTGTGTCTTGCATGTTAGGGCCGCTGATCGTTATTCTCCTTACAAGAAAAACTTAACGTATTTTTCTAACGTAAACTATGCAGTGAATTCCATGGGTATTTTTCTTATTACAAAAGATCTTAGAGTAGCTTCGATCTGTCCTATAAAAATCATCCCTTAAGTCCCACTTTTTTCTATGTTCACCTTTTTCGGAACGGATCGATTGTGCGCACCTAAGGTCATCAAAATAATTGAATAGGCGGTAGGCTATTCGGATTGCTTAAATATCCAACATTGCAATTAAATTCATGAGCATTAAATAATGAATTATTTCGTTATTACGGTTTTAACTACTCTCGATTAAGGGACGGGTCCTCTCCAACATGGTGGACTATCTGTATGGGCGATGGGCTGATCACCTGTCACCATACGGTTCATCATACCATCTTAGGACTAATTAATCGAACGTGGCCACAAGTAGTCTTGTGGCTCTGCCCACCCCATTAGGGATTTCGGGCGTGATATTATGTAGGGGAGACCGGGGACAATTGAACCGCGGGGCAAGTGCTCCACACGCGATTTCTCAGAAACCAAATAAGTTATCAATGTGCGTGTACCTTCAGCACACTCTTATAAAACGCGGCAAGTAACTGACAGTCAGCCGCGGGCGCAGACCAGCGCGGATGCGTACTAGAGGGCAACGAAGTTTTAGGACGCTCACGGTAAATATTACGCCCGTATTATATGGTCATTTTTATGCAAAATAACAGTGTATTTGGATTGTTTTGTGTTTTGTTGATTTCTTTTGACTTTTAGGCCTACGTTGTTATAAAAGTGATGGTCGCAACGCGGCCTAAATCCCAGTAAATAATTATTTTTGGTAAAAGGTCTGTCGAGACGATTGGTCCACTAATCGTGGGGTCAATTGAACCGATTCAATCGCCCCGGTGGTTCAACTGACCCTTATACTCGTAATTTTGTAATTCGCAATGCATCGTGAAAAATATCGCATGAAGAGAATTTAACTTATTATTATTATTATTATTTTATTTGTAATGAAAAACTTACTTTAATTTGCTAACTTGAAAGGGGCTTTAGTCCAGCAAACGAACGAATTTGAAAAATAGGCATTAGGCTGTTTTTTATATTCTTATTGTACTTATATCTATTTTTTTAACTCGCCATTTGTAATTTGCTAATTACTGTCTTCTTGTTAATCTTATTAACAGTACTTAAAAGTTTCTCTAGTAAATAATTATAATACTGTTTCTTGCAAATGCCTCGTAATCGAAAAAAAGAGCGACTGGACATGAAAAAACTCCTTAATCTATGGTTCTGCAACTCAATGGTTTAGGTTTACGTTATTTATTTCTCAAAATAGAATCAACTTATAAATTGCGCATGTCAAGATACAAGAATTTAGTTTGAGATCGTCAGCAATAAATTAGAAATACAATACAAATTAAAATTAAAATTATTAACAGGTGAATTAGTAAAACTATGATTAGAATAGATAACATTATTTTTCATTCCATAAAATATCTACCAATATAATTATGTGTCATGCCATGAATATGATAAAATGCCATTAAATAAAATAATAACATAGTAAAATTCAAAATTAATTAACGAATTACAATTTAGTGTCAAAAAATTCCTTAACCGAGTAAAATGCATTATTCATCAAAAGGTTTTTCAATCGACGAGTAAATGATTCCTCATGTTTCATTTTTTAAATCGGCGGGTAGGTGTTTGTAAAAAGTGGGACCGATGACGCGTGGATTTTTATTTGCAAGTGCCAATGTAAAACTGATTGTCAATTAAAGTCTATTAAAAAAATAAAAGTTGTTCTTTTCCATAATTATAATTTTAATACATACCTCTTAGCGCTGTGATTGGGGCAATTGAACCACTGGGGCAAATGAACCAAGCTCGTTTTCATATAAATTTATTACTTCTAATAACATTACAATTTCTAATAAATTTAACTTAAATTGTATTTTATTCTATGTACAATTTTAAATAACAACGTTTGCTTGTTTTAAAATAAGAATATAATCGGGCGTTAAAAAGTTAAAGGCAAACTTTTTATTCGATCCTTTTTGATACTTGTTTCAAGAATATTGTAGTTTTTATCATTAATGCAGGTAAACTGAACTATAACCTTTTTTATGTGTAAATATGTAGTTGTAAAATAGACTTCAAGTACTAGTTAGGTGACGTTAAACATTTGAGTCAACTGACCCCGTAACGGGGTCAATTGAACCACTTTCCCCCGGCGTGTTTGATTGACTATATCTCGTTACCTTCTTAATAATCAGGAATGTTGCACATTGCATTTCCTAGCTGATTAAATTCTCTATGCAACGGTATATGACACTAATGCGTTACGCTTTTAGTTAAGGCGCAAATAGCTGTCAAACAAAAAATGGACCGATTGTCCCCGGTCTACCCTACTTACTCTATCGCAAATAGTTAGGCGCTACCTATTTTGATCACTGATCATGGTACCAGGAATTCCCGTGCAGGTTTCCTTGCTGACTAGTGCTGACGTACTGTAGGTTACGTGCTTAAAATGCCATACGCACATAAATTACTATGCAGTGTATACTAACTAGCACGTAGCACAGGGAATTCCGCTAACGCTGAGAAATACTGGACATTTGATTATGTTTTTCCTCCGCGTTATAATTTTCAAGTCCCATTTCCAGAAAATCACATTATGAGGTGTGCTTCACATGCGCAAGGCCCTTGGTTCGATCCCGGGCGGAAACAGATTTGATTTTGTTTCTTTATAATTATAGTGTTTTTTTTTCTGGCTTCGGAATAGTAGTTTATGCAACGGTTGCATAATGATAGGCCTTAAAACACTATAAATCCTCCATGATGGGTTCAGAAACAATATTTTCTGGCAACAAGTTATTTGTTGCAATCGCGGCTGCATATTTCCGATATCCGGCGCATTTTCACATCACACACACTCCGAGAAGACTACTTACTATTCATATTTTCAACTAAAATGTAAATTACAAACAACTTTTTCTATTCAATTCAAAAACAATTCTACTTTCGTTCAGCAAAACACCAACATGGCGGTCCTCCGTCAAGACCATTCTTTTTTTTTAATCATAGACAAACGGATGAAGTCTCTATTCTCACGTCACTCGAGATCAAATATTGTGCAGTTTATATTAAAAAAACATACTGAATTGACGTTTCGTATCAATAACTGTTTTAATATCTATGGATATTAGAATAGAGACCCACTTGAGTTTTGACAGCTGTTCCAAATTTATTCTCATTTCTTTACTAAAAACGATAAAGAAGTCATGTTATTTCTTTATCGCAGCACTGGTTTTTCCTAATTGGTTGTCAAAATGGTGGTCATTTCCTATGGTTTTTGATTAACCAATGGAGGTTTTATGATATGGGTGTAGATAAAAAAACAAGCCAAACTGGCGTCAAAAAAATTAGGCGTGCTCAACAGAGCAAAGCGGTACTTCACACCGGGTCACCGGCTTTTACTTTACAAAGCTCAGGTTCGACCTCATATGGAGTACTGCTCTCATCTCTGGGCTGGAGCGCCTAAGTACCAACTTCTTCCACTTGACTCCATCCAAAGCAGGGCAGTTCGCATCGTCGATGATCCTAAACTCACTAACGGCCTGGAACCAGTTAGCCACCGGAGAGACGTTGGCTCTCTGTGTGTGTGTTCTACCGTTATTACCATGGGGAGTGCTCAGAGGAACTTATTGAAATGGTGCCGCCGTCACGTTTTTACCACCGCACCTCCCGCCAAAGGAACAAGGCTCATCCACACACACTGGACGCCTGGCGACCCAAAAACGTTCGGGCATCACGTTCTTTCTTTCCGCGAACGTGTAAGTTGTGACCTTCCTCCTGAGGTGTTTCCCTTGCGCTATAACATGGGGATCTTCAAAAAGCGATTGAATAGGGTCCTCAAAGGTCGGCAACGCATTGGCGACTCCTCTGGTGTTGCACATGTCCATGGGCGACGATGACCACCTCCCATCAAGTGGCTCGTCTGCTCGTTTACCCCTTTATAATATAAAAAAAGAACAAATTTATTGATTTACTGCTATTCTTTTTTTCTACCGATTAAATAAGTAGGTATCCAGAGCTCAACAGTCAATAGTCCAAAATAAAAAGTTCACGGACACGCAATAAGACATTACTTAGGCATTTTAATACCTGATAATAAACGTAGGTATTGTAATGTATTTACACAATCGTTTAAGTACCGTTCAATTAGGTAGGCTCATGACCGAATTCAGAAAGGCCATTCAAACTCAAATTGATCTTTAATTAAAGTGACGTTCAGTGACGTTTCTGTATAGGTTGACAACTAGCTGAGGGATATTTTAATTATTTAATAACTACTCAAATGCTTAAGTGACGTTTCTGAATTCGGACAATAGTTTTGAATATCCTGTGTAAACTGAAAATAACTTGTGTCCTTCATTAGCATTATGACAGTTAACAAAACCATACCACCTAGAACCCAGCCTTAAACCTTTATCCATATTCATTACAGGTCAGGATTCCTGGGCAGTTCCTCAAACCACTCTAGGCCCCTGTGTTTGAGGGTCTTGCATATTTGTAAGAGGTCAGGATTTCTGGTTATATGGTGATTCGGATGTCGTGGGGTTCGTGAGCCCGGAGTTAACACGTCGGTGACGCTTGGTGACGAATTTGCTTAGCCATTTCTTAGGCCGGGAGTTGGCTCAAATTTTTTAAATATAATCAACATCAAATCAAACATTTGATAACGCGACCGGCGTGTGACGAGTGTGTACGTGTGAGAGCGAGTGTGTACTCGCCAACAAAACAAGTTAAACCTTATGCCTACATTAATAGTTCAAATTTGGCATTTCAACATTTGAATTGTGACGTCACGAAACATAGGACCCCTTGTCACACAATGTCACATCACGCTTCATCGACCTCCTCCCTTCCCTTAACATGTGACGTACTTTATCGATGACCCCTTGTCTCTTATTTAAGTGAAGTTTACGTTTGGTTTATAATTGGTGTAAGGTATCTTCTGTTATTTTGAAGGCAAATATTGAATAGAGTTATTATTTATAAGGCGACATGTTTAAACGGAGCAGTTAAAACGCGAATAACTAAAAGTTAAGTAGTAATTCAGATGCTTTCAACCCCGAAAAATATAACAAAAGTACTTTAGGCAAGTTTTAGAAACGAAGATAACAGTTTTAAAAATAATAATCCATTAATTTTTAAACTCATGTATGTATGCTGGAAATACTTTACTTTTTAATGCGAGCTCCTGGGCTACGATTGTACGCTCATTCGTGTTGCGCCGAACCCTGGCCCGATCACGACTTCACACGAACGCATATGAACATGCCAATTAATGAGCTTGTAAATTTACACGACCCTAATGAAAATCACGAAAGTTGTGCATGAATAAATAATGTATTATATCGTCGGGTCTCTGACTCAACCTTTTTACGAAATCCGAATATCCACTTTAGTTCCTCGTCCTAAAGAAGATATTCAAATTTCATAAATTTTCATATACGAGGTTGAGTCAGATACCCGTCGATAGGTATATACTCGTACGTTTTGCAACAGGTTTTGCTAAGGATTTGGCTTAGTACTAGTCAAAAAACTTTTATTACCTATAAGAATGGATAGTGTTTTCATAAGTGCGTGCCTGCGTGGTTTATTTTTAATAAAGAACCTGTGTAGGTATTGTGAAAGGGAAAAGTAGGAAAATATTCATCAGTTTCAATATTGAAGGATTAACGCTAGTATCTAATTGATAAGGATTCACCATCACTTTCCGTTCCGTTCCGTTCCAGCCAGTAAGCATATTTATTATGTTTTTTTTTTATATTTCCATAAAGTACATTTGGGTACAGTACCTCAAATTACTACATGTGAACAAAATACTCTTCCTTAATAACTTAGTGGAAAAGTAAAAGATTAATTGAGATGACTGTGAGGTGAGCCAACGGCAAAAATCAACCTTTTCATACAAAAGGCGATAACAATTTCCACCCCGTAAATGTTAATTGATTTTGACCAATTTTTGATATGTTTTCAGTCAGAACATACTCTAGGTCTATACGTTTTTGAATATTGATTAAAGATCAACAAAGTCAAATAATCGCCGAAATTAGTTCTGTATGAGACTACATAAACAATAAAACTGAATTTATTCATTACAGTTAAAAAACCAAAACGTACCTATAGACCTACATTTTTTCTGACTGACAACCTACCAAAAATTGGTGAACATCGGGTATCATTTAAGGGGTGGAAAACGTTATCGCCTTTTGTATGAATAGTTCACACTCCTCTTAATAAATAATATTATACTAGATTGTGAAGTTAAAATAGTTTGTGTCTATGGTAATGCAAAAACCAAACGCTTTTGACAGCTTCAATTTTTGACGTTTACAGATACGTTTGGTGCTGCTTATTACGCTATTTTAAAGTAATTTTTTGTGATCTCCTATTTTAATATAACTCTTATTTGAATGCAAGAAAGCTTTTGTAAGCCTGTGCCGTTACACAAAATTACACGAAAGTTTACGTTATTTGTCTAATCCTTATAGCTGTTGTGCACGTCGGTTGTGCCCACGTCTTTGCACATTTTTGTTTAATTTAATAGATTTTTCAAATTGAAAACCCCTTTATCTTCACCATGGACTACCAAAGCAGACAATTGGCTGAAGATTTCTTTCTACGGGAACCTGTCGACGCTCGAATAAGGTAACCTTTATTTCACAATGTTTTTTTTAATAATTTACTGCTATTTTACGCCTAATTGTTGAACATTTTCTTCAGAAAAACTAAGGAAGAGCCGAAGGAAGAATCATTCCCGCACCTTAAAGTATCTATGCAGACAGTACGATTGAATTCAGACTCTCAAAAGTTGATATTGGACACACTGCGATTCATTCATGGCTCCGACTTTAAACTCGGAAGTGCCAGTCTTTACAAGGTTCGATTCGAAATTAGACATTGGATCTGAGTCATATTCTCTATCCTCCTTTATATTTTCCATAAATATATTAGTTTTTGACGTCAACATTTCGCTCGTTTAAAATTAAAAAGAAATAATGTGAAATACCAATCCATTCCAAATTCAATTCTAACACGGTTGAGTAAACTTTAAAACAAAAGTTAATTTCATATGGACTTATTTCCTTTTATTTTTAAGCGTGCAATTTGTTTGTTTATATATATTCATAAATTACTTTCATTTACAATTTTGTGATCAGTATGGTGATATTAGCTAATAGACGTATCTGGGCACAAGACTGTTAATCCGTAAATCGTTAATTAACAAAGTTAACATTTCGAGTAATGGATTAACTTTTAAGTTAACTTCAAAAATTGTTAACGGACTAATTAACGTCCCTTAAAACAATTAAAGTCCGTTAAACTTTAACTAAGTACCTACTATTTGCCAAAAGGACACTGCGCGGCTTATGTCAGATAGCTTTTGATTTGAATTTGATCTCTAAATAATAGGTATTATAACAAACTCTAATGCAGTACCCTATTTTTACTATGGTTTCATGTCCTGCCTAAACTTCTATAGCACATACCAATATCTTTTATAGGTAAATGACTAATGCAACGACATATAAAATGCAATTTCTATCACGAGATAACGATTAACATTACCTTCCTTTAAATCTTGTTGACTTTTTTAGTAACGGTTTAGCGATTAACAAAGTTGACTATTTGATTAACGGTGTCCAGCTATGCCAATAGATAACAATGAATGACCATTATGATGATATTTTTCTAGGATAAGGGCACAAACCTTAGCAACCGCTACTGGATGGAGCGAGGCAACCTGGTGGTGTCTGGTGGCTGTGACTACTCACTTAATAACAAGCCTGATATAGAAACTTCAGAAGCTAGGCTGCGGGCTTTTGCTTTGGCTAAGTTAGAAAAGTATGTAATAGAATATAACAATATAATATAATCAGTTTTCCGGAGGGAAATGGATCTGGGTTACCAACGTTTTTTTGTGATTTCATCTGTCATAATTGTTATATATTATTATAATCTGTTATATCTCTTTTTTTAGGATTTTTATACATGTAAAACAATTAATGTATCTTTATATAAACAACCAGTATTTATGATATCCTGAAAGCAGTACAAATTGAGAGAAAATTGTAATTATAACGTATTAGATCTATGACTAACGAATGATTGATCTGTGAAACTATGCCAAGGAAAGTGGTCCATCTATATTAAAATTTACTATTATACATTTCCTCTGATCATGTTAGAAAGTTGTATGAATGAACCATACTTTTTAGGATTCCGTACCCAAAAGGTAAAACGGGACCCTATTATTAAGACTCCGCTGTCTGTTTGTCCGTCTGTCTGTCTGTCTATCACCTGGCTGTATCTCATGAACCGTGATATTAGACAGTAGAAATTTTCACAGATGATGTATTTCTGTGGCCGCTATAACAACAAATGCTAAAAAACAGAATAAAATAAGGGGGGCTTCCGTACAACAAACGTGTTTTTTTTTTTTTGCTTGATTATAGGTAATGGTACGGGACCCTTCGTGCGCGGGTACGACTCGCACTTGGCGTGTTTTTTATATAACAATTTGTTATATAAGAATGAATATGATTTAATATTATGGAGTTTCCGTTAAGTTATCTTCCATTTTTATGAGTTGCTGTAATTTACAGGTACCACTTCCACAAAGCCCACTGTGCTGAAGCGTTGGAAATAGCAGCTGAAAGTGTTGAGAAAGCTCTAGAAATACTCTTTTACAAGTATTTCCAAGTAGATCTCCAAGAGAAGCCAGAAACAGTACCCGCACCAGCAGAAATCCTCGAAACAAGAAATGATGAAAAGGCAGTGCTTGAATCAATTTACGAGTCAAGCTTCAGACTAAAGGAGAACAATGTGTGGAATGTTAAATTAAATTTAGACTATCTCACGAAAATGTATGAGAGTAAAGAGATACAACCACCAAAAACGAAAAAGAATGTGAACTATACGAGCAACTTTAAATCGAAAAAGAAAGAAGTCTGTAAACTTTTTTTAAAGGGACCTTGTCGATTTGGTGGTAAATGTAAATTTTCACATGAAGTTAATGTTGAACCTGCGGCTACTGAAGTTGATGGTGAGGAAAACACAAAAATCAACTACGAATTAGAAGTCAGGTTCTCAGAAGATACAGTTTACCCTTACCAAGTACCTTTACTGTTCTTCAAAACAGAAACCAAAACTAGTATAATACCAGACTTGACATGCTTACGGATAACAGCTAGGTTAATAGACGAAGCTAAAATATTAGCACAAGATGGTATACCGAGTATATACTCTTTAGTAGAATTGCTTAATAATGAGGAAGAAATTAAAAACTTCATACAGTTTGATACGAGAACTTTTCCAGAAGCGTCTGACGCGTTATTCCCTCAATTAATAGAAAATTCTAGTGAAAATAATGTTAAGAAACCCTCACATTATAAGAAGGGTCAGGTTAAAGATAATAGAGCTAATATTAATTTCGAAGAAGTGTTAAAGGAGGATACGGAAATAGCAAAACGTTGGTTGGAGAAAGGTGACAATAATAAGTATAATAAAATGATGTCGGGCAGGAGGAAACTGCCCGCGTGGCAGAAGAAAAAAGAGATATTGAATGCAATGAAGAAATCTCAAGTAAGTAGTCAATAGAGTAAGGAATTTATTTGAATACTTTAGGTCGCTGTTACTCAATGTCCATAGGAACTACCTTAGATAACCCTACACGTGATCCCTGGCTGGTGCTAAAATAGTAACAAACCTTTTTTTATGTCAATTGACTGACAAACGAGCTGACGGCCCACCTGATGGAAAGTGGTCACCGCCGCCCATGGAGATCTGCAACACCAGAGGTGCTGCCAATGCGTTGCCAGTCTAGGGAGGATGGGGATGGGATGGGGATGAGGGAATAGGCCTCCGGATCTCGTCACTCACCGTACGAAACGCAATAGCAAGCTATTACTTTACGCCGATATTCTGTGAGAGTGTGATACTACCCCGTCGAGCCGGCCCATTTGAACAGTAATCATCTAGTGAGGATTACTGTTTGGCTCTACCACTACAGAAAACCTGGCAGTTGGCAGCTGCACTGTTCCATCTGGACCTTGCAGCACTCACTGGATTTCATATTCCCACTTACCACACCTAGATAGATACATTATATAATGGTGGCTAACTACCCAGATTGGCACGCAAGCTCAAAAGACAATGGATATCGGGCCGTCTGTCCATATCTGCTCTCTAAACATCGAAGGGATAAGCCTTTCTAAGCCTGAATGTTTAGGAAAAATATTAGGAGAAAAAGATGTTTAATTCAAATGATAACACATCCAGCAGTGGTGCACCCTTCCTACAAGCCGATTCCTTGCGGCTTTACTAAGCTAGAAAGCTACTGCTAGCTGTCAGTGAAGTCCATGTTACTCTAATTAAATATCAAACTCGCTCGTACGGTTCTAATTCTTCCGGCTTCCCTTAGGAAATATTTGACGCTTCGCCACTGACATCCAGTGATATGTAAATCGCTATACAATAAACAACTAAGGTTAAGGCTTCTTGGTGTTTCCCTACTTAGTCATAAAAAAATACGCATCGAATTGAGAACCTCCTTCGGTTTTTTTAAGTCATTTAAAAATAAAAATGCCCACAGGTAATAGTAATAAGTGGTGAGACCGGCTGCGGCAAGAGTACCCAAGTCCCGCAGTATATCCTGGATAACTGGCTGGACAACTTCAACAAAGGGCAGCAGCATGTGGAGATAGTCTGCACTCAGCCCAGGAGGATATCCGCTATTGGGGTTGCGGAAAGGGTAGCTGAGGAAAGAGTGGAGAAGATTGGACAGGTTGTTGGGTATCAGGTATGTTGGATAGCAGTTTATAAAGCTAGTGTTCACGTAGCCCAAAAGGGTATCCACTATTGAGACACATGGTACAATATACTCCACTTTTAAGTCTCTTCTGAGAAAGCCGTAGTTATATCACATCAATGCTTACTTTATTGCTAATGTTATAAAAAATGCAAAAGTCTCTTCGTTTTAATTTGAAAGAAGGACGAACAAAGACACTTTTGTTTGTCCTTCTTTCAAATTAAAACGAAGTACGGATCCTTATTTTTTGCACAGAAAGTTCCAACTATCAATTATCGAGTACTAGTGCACCCGCCGCAGCTTCGCTCGCGGTAACTTTATCGCCCCTTTTCACCACTTTAGGGATAGAATTTCAAGAAATCCCTTCTTAGTACACCTCTAGGGTACTCGAGGAATGTGTCCTCCAAATTTCAAACCTCTCGGACCACCCGTTTAGGCTGTGCGTTGTCTATAAGTGAGTCACGGTACTGTTTTATATTTATAGAGTATAAGATTGACAGACTTCTTTTTATCCCTGTGAAAATGTACAATTTCCGAGGAACAGTATATTAAAAATTATAATAAACAAATTCCATGCCCACAAAATATTTTTGTTTCGATATGGTTATGCATGTGGTAATGCCCATCCCATTTTTTTAATTATTTATTTATTTATTTATTTATTTATTCAATCGCTTACATGTTGTAAAATGTAGTTGGTAAATATAACATTTTTATGGATCAAACATGCTACCCGCTTAGGGTGTTACGATTTCTATATGTATAGGTAATATCTTATCAAAAATGCATGCATGCATTCATCACCTATTTATTTTCCTATTTTAATATTTTGTACAATTCAAAGACATTCATAGTATTAACAATTACGAGACTTTAAGATCTCATTATTTTGCAGATAAGGCTCGAAAGCAAAGTGTCATCAAAAACCAGACTGACCTTTTGCACTACAGGGATCTTACTCCGAAGACTCGAGTACGACCCGCAACTTAAGTCCGTCACCCATATATTGGTAGATGAAGTACACGAAAGATCGGAAGAAAGTGACTTCCTTCTGCTGATATTGAGGGACCTTATCAAAGTTCGGAAAGACTTGACGGTCATACTAATGAGTGCCACTTTAAATGCGGATTTGTTCTCGGATTACTTCGAAAATGTACCAGTCCTGGAGATACCAGGTTTGTGCTTTTATGCCCATATTAATTACCATAGCTGGGCACCGTTAATCAAATAGTTAACTTCGTTAATCGCTAATTCGTTACTAAAAAAGTTACTTCGTTAAACGTTAAAGCGTTAGATTTCGGAAGAATTAACGGAAGTTAACGTTTATCGTTAACTCGTGATAAAATTGCATTTTATATCCGTTGCGTAAGTAACGGGCCATCGAATCTGTTTGGTTCCTTAAGTCAAGATAGGATCGGGTAGTAATATTATTTCAATGATTTTATTTTACAGGTAGAACGTTCCCCGTAGAACAATTATTTTTGGAAGACATCATGGAATTATCGAATTACGTGCTAGAAGAAAATGGACCTTACGGCCGTAAAGTTAAAAAAGGTATTTATAAGACTCTAAACCAAACTGTGATTGATAAAAAAAAGAAACACAAAAGAGATGTCTTTTATTTTCAGGTGATAAAGACAAAAACATGGATCTAGAGACGGAGTTGGAAGCTTGCGACGTTCGCGCGGCTTCCGAACCGCCAAAGACGTCTATTCGCGACGAAAACCTTACAGTAGCACAGATGGTCGCACGGTACCCGAAATGCAGTAAAACCACGTGCAAGAACATGTACCTTATGAATACTGAGAAGGTAGGTGTAGGGCAGATTGTTAATTGATTTTTATCATGTAATTTATATTTAAAGTATTTATGTTTGTTCACAGATAAATTTAGACCTAGTGGAACACACGTTGAGTTACATAGTGGACGGGAACCACAATTGGCCGCGAGAGGGCGCTATCCTGATTTTCTTGCCGGGCATCGGGGAGATTATGAGTCTACACGACCAGTTGTCAGAAAGTCATACGTTTAGTCCGAAGTAAGTTATTTAAATATAAAGCTCCGCACTATACTCTATTCGTCTAAGCAGTTAACTAAATATAAACAAACTAATGTGACTCAGCAAATACAGTCAATCTATGGTACGTCTTGATTGGCTCTTTTTAACTTTGTTTAGCTGAGTCATGGCCAATCACCAAAATGAATAGAGGATAATGTCATGAATTACAATTTAAAGTATCGTGCACTCACTTTCAAAGGCAGTATTTGAAACCCCCACAACCTTTTTTAATAGATGCGAATACTACTCAAATATACTGAAAATTTTGCCTATATTTTTTATCTACTCGTAAATGTAATACGTTATTACGGGCGGTACGGCAATTAAAAACATCGTGCCATAGCAGCACTCGCCTACGGCTCAGTCTTTAAATATCCCATCATTTGAATTGGGACTTTAGCCTTTGTAACATCATCAATACATATAAAACAGTACCGGGACTCACTTATAGACAACGCACAGCCTAAACGGGTGGTGCTAGAGGTTTGAAATTTGGAGGAGATATTCCTCGAGTACCGTAGAGGTGCACTTAGGAAAGATTTTTTGAAATTCCATCCCTAAATGGGTGAGAAGAGGTGATAAAGATTGTATGGAAAATAACGCGGGCGAAGCTGTGGCGGGTCCACTAGTGTAAATAGAAAACTCTGCACTATACTTTATTTGTCTAGGCAGTTAACTAAATGTAATTAAACTAACCTAAGAACGTGACTCCGCTAATACAGTACGTCTTGATTGGCACTTTTCAGCTCTGTTTAGCTCGTTCGCGAGTTCGTTTGTTTACATTTAGTAAATTACCAAGATGAATAGAGGAGGATAATGTCATGAATTACAATTTAAAGTATCGCTCACTCACTTTCGAAGGCAGTATTTGAAACCCCTAGAACCTTTTTTAGGGTTCCGTACCTCAAAAGGAAAAAAAGGAACCCTTATAGGATCACTCGTGTGTCTGTCTGTCTGTCCGTCTGTCACAGCCAATTTGCTCCGAAACTACTGGATCGATTGATTTGAAATTTGGTATACATATGTAAATTTGTGACCACAACAGGAATGCGTAACGTAAATGAATTAATTTTGAACATTAAAGCCTTTTGGGGGGCAAATTAGAAAAGTAAAGAAAAAGTTACGCAAACTTATATCATGTCACATATCAAATGAAAGGGCTGGCTTATTGTGAGGATCTTAAATATGTTTTTTTTTTGGAATTTTAAGATAAATGGTTTGGAAGTTATTTAGGAAAATAGGCGAAAATTGACGATTCCCCCCCCCTCGACGATTATCTCCAGAACTAGCGGGCCTAAAATTTTGAAAAAAAATCAAAAAATAGTTCTTTATCTATAGATTACAGGAAAACCTATAAGAAGTCTATGGTATTTAAAGTAATATAGGAAATTTCAGTTAATCATGTATGGAACGGAACCCTCTCCATGCGGGTTTCACTCGCACTTGTCCGGTTTTTCATAGAATCGAATACTACTGCAATATACCTACGCTGTTACGGGCGCTACGGTAATTAAAAACATCGTGCCATAGCAGCACTCGCCTACGGCTCAGCCTTTAAATGTCCCATCGTTTGAATTGCTACTTTATCCCTTGTAAAATAGCATACATTATTGTAGAACCGGCAAGTACATCCTGATCCCGCTGCACTCGACGCTGTCGAGCGAGGAGCAGGCGCGCGTGTTCAGCCGGCCGCGCGCCGGCGTGCGCAAGATCGTGCTCGCCACCAACATCGCCGAGACCTCCGTCACCATCGACGACTGCGTCTTCGTCGTCGACGCGGGCCGGATGAAGGAGAAACGGTACGCGACCACTTTTTTTTTCTATTGTCTGACAAACTGGCAGACGGCCCACCTGATGGAAAGTGGTCACCGCCGCCCACGGACATCTGCAACACCAGAGTTGCTGCCAATGCGTTGCCAGTCTAGGGAGGATGGGGAATGGGGATGGAATGGGGACGAGGGAATAGGCCTCCGGATCTCGTCACTCACCGTACGAAACGCAATAGCAAGCTATTACTTTACGCCAACATTCTGTGAGAGTGTGTACCCTGGTCGAGCTGATTCATGCGTTTTGTTTTTGTGGTTCGTAGCTCTTAGCGAGCAATGAAAGAGCGATGAATCAGGCAAAATAAGACTCTGTTTGTGTAAATGGCAATAGAGCTTCGTAGTTTTTAAACTTCTAAATAGATGGCGTTACCATAAAGAACTAAGTCATTTGTTCAACGCAGTTGTATTGAACGCCGTATTCCTTCTTTTGAGATTGTTGGTGTAACCTCTTTCTCGTTACAGATTCGACTCGAACCGCAACATGGAATCCCTCGAATTAGTCTGGGTGTCCAGAGCTAACGCTAAACAGCGCAAGGGTCGCGCCGGTCGCGTTATGCCGGGAGTGTGTGTCCACCTTTATACTTCACATCGGTACAACTACCATCTGCTGGAGCAGCCCGTGCCGGAGATACACAGGGTGCCGTTGGAACAGCTGCTGTTGAAGATCAAGATACTGCCGCTGTTTCAGAACATGAGCGTGCATGAGGTCTTAGGTGAGATCTTTCCCTTGCCACACTTGGTTCTAATTTCCCGTTCGTGTCTCTATTTTTCACTTCGCTTAGATACAGCTACCCACAGATAAAAAACCGGACAAGTTCGAGTAAAACTCGCGTGGAGAGTGTTCCGTGATTATATGAAATTTCCTATGTTACTTTAAATACCACAGAATTTTTATAGGTTTTCCCGTAATCTATAGGTAAAGTACTATTTTCTGTAATTTTTTCTAAATTTTAGCCCCAGTAGTTTCGGAAATAAGTGGGGGGGGGGGGAAGGAAATAAGGAAAGAAATAAGTGTCCCTAATGTCTAAATTCCTATAATGAGCCCTTTCATTTGATATGTCACACGGCTATAGTTAACAAAACCTTTTTTTTTCTAATTTACCCCCCAGAAGTGGTCCGTGTTGCGATCACCGACTTACATATGTGTACTAAAATTCAACTCAATCTGTCCAGTAGTTTCGGAGCAAATTGGCTGTGACAGACGGACAGACAGACAGACAGACAGACACAGGAGTTATCCAATAAGGGTACCGTTTTTTCCTTTTGAGGTACGGAACCCTAGAAACTGTAGATTAGATTTTAAAGCGATAATGTGAGTTTGAACCGAGAGAACATTGTAATTGACTTACCTGGTGACATCGCATTTGCAAGAGGACTTTTGATCGCCACAGTCGGCTATATACGACAGCGGATTTTCGTGCCGCTGTTTGCGTCTGTGGCACGCTTTTTCGGCCTTGATCGGCCGTAGAGTGTTCAAAGGGTTAACTTGCTTAACCCGAAGTATGAGTGTCGCTGCCACTCACCCAATTTATCATATTCCAGGTAAAACGATCGAGCCGCCAACGAAACCCAACATCGACAGCGCCCTCTGTCGCCTTCAAGACGTAGGCGCTCTCGACAAGGCCTACACTTTGACGGCTTTAGGCGCCCACTTGGCGGCTTTGCCCGTCGATGTGCGCATCGGCAAGCTCATGCTATTCGGGGCTATATTCTGCTGCGTGGACTCCGCGCTCACCATGGCCGCGTGTCTCAGTCACAAAAGTCCTTTCGTTGCACCCTACGGCAAGAAAGTGAGTATCTACAGGGAATGGGTACTTGCTACTTGCATGGGTTTTTTCCATCATTTATTAGAAATTAACTGTTACTAAAAAGTATAAAATATTTTTGGAGTTTAACCCTTAAGAATAGATTTTCATATATAAGCCCGGGGTATGAAAAATTATGGGGAGTAAAATCAAACTACGATGTCACACTGTCACACGGTACGGAGTCACACGATGTTAGCCGAAGATGCGTCGGTCGCTTCGCATTGCAAACAGATATAGTGAATAAGATGTTTCCATCGGTAAAACTCGGATCTCAATCGGAAGACGACGGGACCCGAAGTGTCAATTAATTATTGTATTCAATGAGTGACAAGTTTATATTCATTAATATGAACCTTTATTATTTACTGTCAAATGTCAAAATGAAAAATGACAGCATGGTACTGGTTTATTTTATAATCGTTCGTAAGGAGTGAACTCCTGTCGTGCGTCGGAGCTGACACACACAAACTTTTTTTAAATATGAAGTGTTTGTGTTACAATTATAGACATTCTTACAATCAATTATGACTAATCAATTTGGGATAAGTTTTGAATAAACATTAAGTTATTAACAAATAATTCAATTATAGTAAAAAAGCGTGGGTTGCTTGGTATTAAATGTGACAATTATTTCATTGGTAGCTATTTATAAAATTATAATCACTATGAAAATATAGTAAATTGCACCCCACGCTTCTATGCTATTATTGAATTATTTGTTAATAACTTATTTTTTATTCTAAACTTATCACAAATTAATGAGACATAATTGATTGTAAGAATTTCTATTACTGTAACACAAACCCTTCAAACTTAAAAAATATTTTCTACTTTTTAATTAGGTTTGCTATTAAAGCGTGTTTTTTGGTTTTTTAAACTATATATTTTTTTAATTCAAGACAACACTTAAAATAATATCAAAATAATATATTTCAGAATAAGTATGTATACCTACAGTGGCGTAATGAAAAGAATGGGACCTAAACTCATTTAGTTTTCTTTTTATTTCAGTCTGAAGCAGATGCAAAACGGAAGGAGTTCGCGTGCGCCAACAGCGACCAGCTGACTACTTTAAGAGCCTACAGGGTAAGAATTGCTCATTCTGATATTAAACTAAATAATGTTTTATTAAGAGGACCGTACAAAAGGCGATAAAGATTTCCAACCATTCAGAGGCGGAGCGTGAGGGTAAGCCGGTGTATAATTTCTCGTTCTAAACATTATATTATTACCCATAAAAAAAATATGTACATAAAAAATATGTAATATGTAATTTTTAACCGATTAACCGTCGTTAACCGATGTTGACCAAGTTTTGATAGGTTGTCAGTCAGAACAAAATCTAGGTCTATACTTTTTGGTTTTTACACTATAATCAATAAATTCAGTTTTATTGTTGTTTCAGTATTCTCATACAAAACGACTTTTGTCGATATTTGACTTTATTGATCTTTAATCAATATTAGAAAAAGTATAGACCTAGATTTTATTCACTACTAAGACTACCTATCAAAAATTGGTCAAATCAGGTAACATTTAAGGGGTGGAAATCGTTATCGCTTTTTGTACGAAAAGCCGTAGGTTCATACTCCTCTTAAGTCACACTCATCGGCCCGAACTAGGATAAAAGATATCCTTTATTTTGATTTCGTGAACCAGAATAAAAAAATAAAAAAATATCACAACTTTCACCAAATCGACCAAGTCCCAAAGTAAGCTACTAGACGACGATAAACATACTTATGTTGATATTAAATACATAGGAAGCATCCAAAACTTTAGAACATACATTCGTGCTCATCACACAAATATTTGCTCTTACCGGGAATCGAACCCGGGATCATGGTATTTCTCTTAAATATTAGTGTTTTTTTCAGAAATGGCAGCTAGCATTGAAACGCAGCACCCACGCGGCGCTAACGTTCGCCAGCGAAAACTTCCTGTCGCACAAAACTCTGATGATGCTGGGCGACATCAAGCACCAGCTGCTGGGACTGCTGGCGGGCATCGGCTTCGTGCCGGACATGCCTGACCTGAGGCGGAAGATGAGGAAGGATTCTGTGGCCAGCTTGACTGGGGAACAGGTGAGTCTTCTTATATTATTACTAGTAGACCCGCGACAGCTTCGCCCGCGGTATTTTACATACAATCTTTATCACCTCTTTTCACTCCTTAGGAAACAACTTTAGCCTTTAGCTTTTTTATAACAAACTAGCAGTATTTTGTCTCGGCAGTGTCCTCGAAATAATTACCTACGGCCTCTCGGAATGTAAACACACAGGGCTGCCCGCCGACTGTCTTTCTTGGGTTACATATTTGATAATGCTATATTAAATTGTCATATGGCCGAATTCAGAAACGCTACTTAAGCATTTGACTAGATATTAAGTAGTTAAATGTCCCTCAACTAGTTGTTAACCTATACAGAAACGTCACTTTAATTAAAGCTCAATTTGAGTGGCCTTTCTGAATTCGGCCATTAGCATTTTTTCATGAAATATTCTTAATTTTAGTCATTTCTGCTTGGTTCTTATTTCTACTTTCAAAAGTGACTGCAAGTCAGTGAGGAGTAAAATAATGCATTTTATTTATTTTGCTTTTAATATATCAAAAACATGAAAAATTCTCATGCCATAATTCATGTGAATAAATTCGCGGGAGCGTCTCGCACTGTCCACGTCCGCACCCAACCGCGGCGCACTCGCGACTGTTGTGTATCGAAGTTTACCGAGATTTCGAAGCGCGTCGTTTTGGCCGTTTGTATGAAGATGGAATACTGTATACTTGATTATACTGTGGCATTAGGGATGGAATTTCAAAAAATCCCTTCTTAGTGCACCTCTAGGGTACTCGAGGAATGACGCCACCAAATTTCAAATCTCTAGCACTACCCGTTTAGGCTGTGCGTTGTCTATAAGTGAGTCACGGTGCTGTTTTATATGTATTGATACTTTACGAACTGTTCTCATACCTACCAGATAATATATTAAAAAAATCATAAAAATCGGTCGAGCCGTTTCGGAGGAGTGCGACCACAAACACCGGGACACGAGATTTTTATATATATATAGATTATCAGATACCTAGTCCTGTGGGATGAAGACAATTATGAGTCGACATCTTTTCGAACCTATGATCGTCATCACACGCAAGCCAGAATTTGATCATTTCACGACAATCGTTCAGTCTACCCTTAGCCTAAAAGTTTCTATCATTATTAATGCCATCTTAAACTTTAAAGTTCAAGAAACGAGTGTAGCGTTTGTTCCTTTTCTTTGTTTTGCAGCTGAATTCAAACGGAGATAATGATAAGCTGCTGGCAGCCATCTTATGTGCAGCGTTGTATCCTAACGTCGTAAAGGTACTTATACAGAGTTTTTTTTTTAATTTGATCAGTATGGGGAAATCGTAACCATAGAAGATCATTTCACTGTATCGGAAGAAAAAATCGGGAAAGCAGAAGTTTGTCAAATTTAATTCAAAGAACGTACATTCCAAAAAATATTTTTTGAGATTTGACCAAAAAACAATTTTATTAATTTTTACGGACAGGTCGCGCATGACCAGTCAATATACTATGCCCAAATTGTTTTCACTAAAGAAGATTATGGTTCCTATAAAAAGTTTCGCTATATCCCGAATTTCCCCATACTGACCCAGTTAAGAGGAGTGTGAACCTACAGCTTTTCATACAAAAGGCGATAACGATTTCCACCCCATAAATGTCAACCGATGTTGACCAATTTTAGATACGTTCTCATTCAGAACAAAATCTAGGTCTATACGTTTTGATTTTTTCAGTAGTGTGTTTGTTGTAGTTTAGTGTTCTCATAAAAAACTGTTTTCAGCGTATATTTGACATTGTTGATCTTTTTTCAATATTCAAAAAACGTATACACCTAGATTTCGGACTGACTGACAACCTATCAAAAATTGGTAAGAATCGGTTAACATTTAAGGGGTGGAAATCGTTATCGCCTTTTGTATGAAAAGGCTGATTTTTGCGGTTGGTTCACAGTCCTCTTAAAAAGAACACACTTTATAATATTTTGTGAAATTATCTGATAGAAATGCTTATTATCGAAACCGCTATTATTAGTGTTATTTTCAATTTCCAGGTGCTAACTCCCGAAAAGTCGTTCCACATGCAAGCCGGCGGCGCGATCCCCCGCCAGCCGCACGCCGACGAGTTGAAGTTCAAAACGAAAACCGATGGTTACGTCGCCCTGCACCCTTCCTCTATAAACTCGAGCGTCGGCTATTTCGGGAGCCCGTACCTCGTGTACCAGGAGAAAGTGAAAACGTCGCGAGTTTTCATCAGAGAGTGTTCCATGGTACCGCAGCTGCCGCTGGTCTTGTTTTCGGGTGAGCGATTTTGAACGATACGACATAGTTATTTACGTAATAGTGAAGTTTTGAATCGATATTTAATTTGTACTAGCTTTTACTCGTGACTGACTGCGTGGTCGCTTATTGCGCGCAGCGCCATCTACCGATGAGAAACTCTCATAATTTCGTGTATTAATAAACTATCCTATGCCCACTGGACCAATTTCTAATGGACATCTGTTAAGTTGTTTGGTCGTTAAAACAGAACAAACAAACACATTTTCCCATTTATAATATGACTAGCGACTAATTCCGGCTAGGCACGGGTAGCACTATCTATAGCCAGATGCTACCAGACTTCACAGGATCACCCGCTGGGCTAATCTGAAGATTACCTGAAAATTTCATAAAAATCGCTCCAGCCGTTTTGGAGTCCATAGGGAACACGCGTACACACATCGATTTATATATATAGATAGATTATAACATGGATTACCTTTATTGTTGTCAGGTTGCAGTTTGTCAGTTGAACTTCATAATGGTACGTTTATCGTTTCCTTGGAAGATGGATGGATTATGTTCCAAGTGGACAAACATGAGGTGAGATTAAATTATTTAAGTATTGACAGTCTTTTATAGTGAGTTTTATTCCTGATACGAATAAAGTCCCATTTCAATGTAACTCAAAATAGATAGAACTAGTGGAAACAGACAACATACAAAGAAATAGTTTAATAATATCTTTATATTTCCGCGCCATCTATAATCAAACACACAAACTATAGAGGCACTAGTGGCATCTATGTTATACGGATGAATGCGTAAACTGGACGACTCGCAATTTGTACTGGTTTTATCCTACTTTGATAGATGGCGTTGTTCTCAATATTATCCTTTAATTTTAGGTGGCGGAAATGCTCAAAACGATACGAGTGGAGCTGATAAATCTACTGGAAGAGAAAATCAACGATCCTTGTCTGAATTTATTGAACTACGAGAAAGGAAACAAGATTATTCAAACTATCGTCCAAATAGTCACTAAGGACTAAAGTAAAAAAAAAAGTAACTCATTTAAACAAATTCGTATCTCAATAGCAAACTGTAACAAACTGGTCCTTGCTACAAGCGTGTTAAGTTTATTTTTCTATATAACGATTTTGAGGTACGAGCTTTTTAAAACAAGATCTTGATTTATTTAATCTTAGATCAGAAATGTAAGGCCATTACACGAAATTTTAACAGAATGCCGTTTTTACCTTTATCAGGTGTTACCAAGCGAGAATATCTTTATATTTCTGGTCGATCTTTACCAAAACAGCTATTCAAACGATATTATGTTCTCTTTAACCTTTTGGACGCCCTACGCGGCTGTAGCCGACAGCAGATTTCCGTGCCTCTGACGCCGAGATATGCCGTTTTCCATACATTGGCGTCGGCTACAGCCGTCGAGCGCTCGTGGCACGCTTTTTCGCCGTTAGCCGTGGCGTTCAAAAGGTTAAATGATTATGTAAGGAGTATCAAAATGGTACTTTTTATATATTTTTTATTTATTTTACCATTGCAATGCTAAATCAATTATTTTATTTACACTACACATTCTCCAAATGAACTACCTGATTAATTGAAATGTAAATAAATGTATTTATTGGTAGTTAAAAACAAAACTGTTTACTCGTTTCTCCATTTCTTAATTTAAATTGTGAACGCAAAGGTGACTTTTTTATGTTTTTACTCACTGCCAAATATAACTTATTTTGTTTACCTACTTTCTTTTTCATAAATCTCCCGAAGTCTTACCATCAACCCGGGGCTAATGTTCCTGTGGTTACTTGAAACTTTATCTCGGCACCACCTGTTTACCCGTGACTATGGGTGGTGACTTTTTGTAGCGATGCAGTCGCGATACAGTCGCAAAACGGCACGATCCCGCACCGCTACTACTTTTGACGACACGGTTAGCCTAGTTGGTAGTGACCCTGACTCCGAAGCTGGCGTCCCGGGTTCGATCCCCCGTAAGGGCAAATATTAGTGTGGTGAGCACGAATGTTTGTTCCTGAGTCTTGAATGTTTCCTATGTATTTAAGTATTTATTTATCCTATATACGTATGTATATCGTCGTCTAGTATCCATAACACAAGCCTTTAGAGCTAACTTTGGCACTAGATCAAGTTGTGTAAAGATTGTCCCCTGATTTATTTATTTACTATCGCGATTCAGCATCACTACAGACGCGATTCTGCATCGCTACTGTCGATGCAACATCGATTATGACGCTCGCGGCCAAGCTTCGCTATACCCTCCCGGGATGTCGCCCAATAGAACCGCGCGCTTGCATCAACACAGTAGAGATACTGAATCAAAACAACGCGGCTGTAGCGCTACTGTATCGCTTCTGTCGCGCGGCTCAAACTCAACAAGCGGCCACATGTCGCGATATAGTCGCGCGATCACGAAACTTGCGATTGTATCGCTATGAAAAGTCACCGTCCGTGGGCGAACACCTTATGCGACCTGGAAAGGCCTGGAATTATTTCACACTATACATACACGCGAGTAATTAATCTTAAGCTGTAATCGCTTTTGAACACCCTAGTGGGTAAAAAAGGGTGCCATTTTTAGGTGTCCGGTGGTAGTTCTCTGCTCCCTAGAAACGGTTTAAACGGTCTGGCGGCGAAACGGTTAAATGTTTTTGACCTTTTGAACGCGATGGTTAAATGCGAAAATGCGTGCCACGGACGACGGCTGTAGCCGACGCAAATGCACAGAAAACGGCATATCGTGGCGTCAGTGGCACGACAATCTGCTGTCGTGTATAGCCGACTGTGGCGTTTGAAAGGTTACGCAGGTAAGGAATTTAAAAAAATGAACAATTACCTGTTTCTAATTAGTTGTTTCTTTGCATATATTTGTGTACTTACCTACTAAGGTAGGTATCAAAATTGACTGAAAATTACTACGTATAAAAAATTGGAAACACTTTTTTCCCCGTTTGTGCTTTTTTATAAATTCCATCTGGGACCTAAGATATTTGTATGGATTTTACAAATACTATGAGCTTTTTATTATGCAATGGACTCCTGATGCACATTTTATTGAAATTCACTTATTCCAAAAGGTAAACAGAAACCAGTTTAGTTGACGTAGATCAACAAAGTTTACCGAACATTTTTACCTGTCTCGTATGACAAACCAAACACCCCAACAAATCAAACTGTGTACCGCGAGATTGTTCCGCGGTGAAATATCGCAGCATCCATCACAGCGAGCGTCCGAGGGACGGTGGATGACGACCCTAACGACTGTAAGGCTGAGGTCGAGGGGCTGCAGAGCGGTTTCTTCACCGGCAGCTCAATATGACACCAGCCTATAGATAAATCTGTGAAGCACCCTAGTTTCACAGGTGTGGAACTAACTCATTAAATAATGGCATCTATCTAAATATCAATAGAGTTCACGGAGTACATCAAGGTCATACGACGGGTTAAGCAAGCAAATTAGTAGGTACTTTATTCCAATGAAATAAGAGCTTTCACATGCATTCTACTGGAGTTCACAGTAAAGTTCGTAGACCTATTCCGTGGACTCTATATCGGCTACCGACAAAAGGAATTATTATCGTAACGTTACTATGGGTTTTCAAATTATTCTCGACACTTATATTAGGTCTCTAGGCTCTCCTCTGCTGCACTGGGAGTGAAGAAATAGCATAGAATGCGTGCAGATGCTTATCATCCTGGCATGTCGTAAAAGTCGACTAAGGGACGGGTCCTCTCCAACGTGGTGGACTATCTGCATGGGCGATGGGCTGATCACCTATCACCATATGGTTCATCATACCATCTTAGGACTAATTACTCGAACGTGGCCACAAGTAGTCTTGTGGCTCTGCCCACCCCATTAGGGATTTCGGGCGTGATGCTATGTATGTATGTTATATTAGGTACTTAATATTCATTACTTTTTTCTCGCCACACAGTAAAAGAAAATTATTTAAAAAAAAACTACGTAACAAATTATAATTAAATAATGTAGACTAGATTACAGCGCAATTTTGATGGAACATAAAATTTCAAAAACTCGATACCAAAACAATCATGCACCTGCAGAATCTTAACGCAGCCGCTCCGCTTCTTCCAAAACCTTTCTCACAGCAATATTTCACCGGGAGGTAAAAAATTGGAAAACGCTCCATTCGCGGTCGATTCCAATAGTGTGCAGTTGCTGTACTACCGGCCCGGTCGTAAAACGCACGTGGTGTAGGACAGCCGATACGATCCCTTACGTTTGTTTGAAGGCCTTTACATGGCTTTTAAAATGTATAGTAATACTTTTTGTGGACATCGTGTTCCTAGCGACGTTTCTCGTTTCTAATCGGGATACGCTGTGATCATGATTCAAGATTTGGCAGTTCGGGTTATTAAGCGACTACCATCTGACTTCCGTAATCCTTGTGACAGGGAAACCGACCAATTGGGTCATGGCTACACACTTATGTGTAGGTTTCTTCACGATGTTTTCCCTCGCCGTAAGAGCGTCCGTTACCGTATAAACTCATTGGTTGGCAACCGCTTGGATTCGAGTCCGGACGCTCAGAATAATAATAATATAATAATAACACACGCATTGTTTATAGAGTCAAAAAATTGTGTAGCGCTGAAAAAATTCAAATTTTATAATATTGAACGCCATCTGCCGCCAAGTGGAAAACAAAACAGTTAAGTTGACTCGAATTTGTTTGATGTTCGGCGGCATAGATGGCGCTGTTAAATCTTATTGGACAAAATGTCCTGTGTTTTTTTGTAAAATACTTATCAGTATTTTTTGTTTAACGTTACGCTATTGTAGCGATGCAGAATCTTGTCTACATGGTCCACTTATACACAGCCAGCGACAGCATCGCGTTAGTATCGCGTCCGTTTCGCGACTTCTTACTGCGATCGCATCGCAAAAGGTCGCCTCTCGTGCCGTCCGTCTGCATATTGGACAGTTTTTGCGATGTCCATTCGACGCCATAATCCAGGAAATTTAGGCTGTATGTTTCGTCTTCCTACAGTATTTGTAACCGGATTGAACATGTTTTCTCTATTATCCATTGTTTTTCTAATTACAAAAGATTCTAAGTGTTGTATATACGCGAGTCCGCGGAATGAAGTGGCATAAAACACCAAATTAAGTAAAATAACTCTTGACGACGAATGTCTGTCTAAAGTCCTTGCAGCACAGTATTGTCCAAGTTAGAATTCCAAACCGCAAAGGAATCCAGTCAGAAATCGTTAGTGAAAAGTAAAGTCGTTTAAATCGCCGATCGCCGAAACAACGAATAATTTTGTTAGATACTTATTTTTGAGTTTGACATTGATTATAACTTCTTTGAAGCATTACAAACCTTTATTTATTAACTGACTACAATTAACTTAAAGTAATCCCCTCCGAATTCGTCTATTGTTTTGTACAAAAACCCCGTAAAATATTAGGTAGGTACATTGCATTTTCTAAACTCGTCCCGGCCGCATCCATACATTCCTATTCGGACCCGCGTCACGTCCGACGCAATTTGCGCCATTTGCCGACCGTTGCGCGTTTGGCCGGTGTTTGGGGTCCCTTATACATATAGGATGATTCGTTTTTACTTAGAGGTTAACGGATTTCTTTCGTTATGTAACAAGTTAATGACTCTTGGAAACATGAATTAGACGCTGATCTTGTATCTTGTTTTGAGTCGGGGTATTGTTATTATTGATATTTGGTAGCATATAGGTACGACTACTTAAAATTTATTTGCAAAAAAGTTTTAATAAATTAATATCACAAAGATGCGTTTTTCGCGAAGATGCGGTATAGGTATAAGTACAATTTTATCTTGTTCTAGACATAGAACATTCTAATTATAAACAGTCTAATACATTGTGCATATTTTAGCTTAAGAGTTAGCTACCAAATACTTTCCATACAAAAAAATCCCCCCCAATACAAATGTTAACCGATTTTCATCATTTTTAACGTTCTTATCTTATCACCCTAAAGTAACTGGATTATAGCTTTTTTTTCTTTTCGGTTTGGAATCATTTCAACAATACAGATGTTTTAGTAAAACATATTTTTGGCATAATCTCCTTATGTATAATCTCCTACTGGACCTATTAACCATCAAATTATGAAATTATCAAACTTGGAGAACATTAAATGGTAATCTGTTATCAAGGTTATAATATAATAAAATAGGTACCTACTTGAGATACAAATGGTCAATAATTGCAATAATAAACGATTTAAATGCGTAAAAGCGTCAATATTGCAAATATATTTATTTATTTCATGAACAATAAGCATTGTGTTTGAAAATGTTAATAGAATTAAGTAAACAAAGTAAACAATTAACTTAGACAACAGTTGCATTCAAATAAATTACAAAAATAAATCATAAACCACATGTCACTTAAAATAAACTAGGATAATTAAGAAAAGTTACTGTACTATAATAAAATAAAAATAAAAAATACTAATTAAGTTAGAACATTAAAACAAGTCCTCAGAGATTGACTAGAAACATAATCATATCCAAATTTATATAAGTCACATGTCAAATTTACACTTCACTTTTATTTATACTTCAAGTTACGTATCGTACTTAGGTACGTGGCGTATCGTAGGTAGCTAGTAGGAGTA
The DNA here is from genome assembly GCA_947859335.1 of Tortricodes alternella. Classification (NCBI taxonomy): domain Eukaryota; kingdom Metazoa; phylum Arthropoda; class Insecta; order Lepidoptera; family Tortricidae; genus Tortricodes; species Tortricodes alternella. Next base: position 18,424,084 of record OX401968.1, on the reverse strand, counting down.
ACAAAATTAATTCCACCGCCCATCCCAAACTGAACACCTAAACAGAATTCCAAAACAACTAACCCGTATCACAAAAACCCATCCGTTATTATCGCCAATTCGGCGAATAAATCAAGGCTCGCCGAATCCGACGATAAATTTCGGCGAACCCTGGTCATCGCCGACCCGGGGCGGCGTTAACCCGGGACGGACCTTTCCGCTAAATAAATCCCTTATCTGCATACGGCAAACCTTTCTAGGGTCCGGCTTAATAAATTCAGGTTGGGTCGAGAGAGCTTTCTTGGGGACATCATGGAGAGGGGATATTACAATTTCTATTCACTTTATTGTATTTTTAATTGGACTAATAGACGTACGTTCCTAGATTCGAAAACGAATCTTTTGGATACTTTAACTGACGAATATGTACCATTTTGTTTACTAACTAAAATGTCAAACAACCATTCGTAACCAAAAACGATTCCTTTTGTGAATATTAAACACCCAACTCTGAGCAGCAACTTATATAAGACTTATTTTACTAAGTTATCTTAGTAATCTCTAAAATATCATTAAAGGTCCGGTCACATTATGGTCGTAGGCGTGGCCGCAGGTTCCACTTGATTGATATGTGTGACGTCTGTTACGTATTCCCATAGAAGACAACAGATAACATCACAATGCGGTAGCGCCTGTAATGTGACCAGGCCCTCGATTTAGTAATTCCAAATGCTTTCGATTCAAATGCCATATTTACAAAGCATGTAATTCTTTACCGGAATATAGATCGATCGGAATACGATCACGTGGTATAGTTTATAGTTTTACGCGGGCTGGGTTTCCGTTACTCAACGACTTTATCGCGCCTATTTAGCGTGGTATGCGTTGGCATCATTACTCATATAAACCTAACTCCTGTAGCAAGATTAGCAGACCCTTCATGTTGCCGACGACTTCCTGGACAGACCTTGGGCTTGCGAGGTATATTCCTCGATAGTTGGCCACGAAGGACATTCCAAGAGGATGTGAACGACTGTCTCTCTGCCTCTATGCAGGCTTTGCACAGAGGGCTGTCTGCCTCAAACAAATTAAGGTGTTTGTTTAAAAGAGCATAGTCTAGTTACAGTTCCTGTTAGGAGACGGAGCTGGGCCTTTTAAGCTTCATCAGCTTACGTGATAACCTGGGATTAATTGGGAAGGGAGACTAGACAGATCTAGTTTGTCTACCTGTAACAAGGCATACAGTGTCAGGTAAGGTAGGCACTCTATTTACTATACGGATTTATCTTTCAACGTGTGAGTGCAGGGTCAGAGCAGATGCGGACTGTAAATGTGTGTATCCTATGTTTTAGCGCGATGTGTCAATAAAGAAAACCGCTACTGTCACAGCAAGCCTATGTCCCGACAAGGCATAAGTTTAACCATTGGCGGTATTAACCACTCCGTATGTTATCCATAGCCTTGCTCATTTGGAAGGCGGCCGAGCGTCCCAAATCAATAGTAATTCTGCGGGTAATCCCTGCCCTCTGAAAAATACATAACTCAGCTGTGCCCCACTTTGTTCAATTTGGGCTCAATTAAATGGCTGGTAACCCAGGCCATTTAATTGAGCCCAAATTGAACTGAATGAAAAGACTAAAGAGGAAAGCAACCTTCGTCAGCGGTAGCACAGAAACCATGGGCGGCGTCAGCTTACCTTTGAACGGATAACTGGTCCGTGTCAAAAATGGCACCCAGTGTATTAATCTACAACTGTCTAAAGTTGTATAATTAAGTTAAATAAGGTAAAGAATGTTCACAGACGGGTTGAACCGGTCCGAGATGACTATGTAGATACCTATAGGAAATTCGAATCAAACCCCAAGTGTACGACTATTGGCGCTACTCAGAATCAGTTAATGAACGATTAACATGTTCCTTGATGAAGATTTCGTATAAAATTTTGAAAAAGGAGCAAGTTAATTATTCGTTATCTGACTATTACAGTCGAAGTGGAATGAACATTTGAATGCCGCATAGCCGGGTTATATTGTGGTTATAGGCTGCGTTTCCATCTGTGCGAGATGCTGTGTAAAGCAGCTAAGCGATGCGCGAGGAAATAATCCACAAAAGAATGGTTGGTTCTAGATAAATGAACGAACGTTCTTCACTGGTAGGTGATTTCTTCAGAATGATTGGCTTATTTTTACGCAGCCTTAATTTTCTGCAAAGACTGAATGATATATTTTCGTTCTTAATTTAATATACAAATTCAACAACTAACACACTAGAAAAATCACATTTACATCGACGACATCAAGGTTATACTAAAAAGAAGTAGTTAACGGTATAACAAACAAAAATCGCCAACTTAATAAAGAAATCTTTCTAAAAGAAATAAATATTTTAGCCATGCAAATAATGCGAATAATCATAAAAGGGGTGAACTCCCCTCAGCTTTACCCGTCCCCCTCACATTAACGGTCAAATGTATCTTTCATCTCTTTCGCAGCTGACCGCTTGACCATTGGCTGGTTGGGCTGCATTTTTTCGTACATTCGTATTTGGGTCACTCACACAGTTGCGCTTGTAATGAATGTATTTTGAGGTGGTGTGTGTAAGTAGGCGGGTTTTGTAGGTCAATATGGAGATAATCGGTAATACAATTTTTTATCGACTTACAACTAATGTACCTAAATCACAGTTTTTTTTTTATCGATTAAGTATGTGCTCAGGCACAATTTTTTTCCCTACGCAGATCAAATTATTTAAAAGCAAGCTAGAATTTAGAACATTCTTTTATTTTTCCTGTAAAATAACCTTAATTTCCTATCAACATTAATAATTTTAGATTTTCGGGGTCCCCAGGTTTCGGAGCTAAGGGGAGGGAAGTACTTCTTATGCACATATTGGGCAATAATAAAAAAAATCTTTAATATTTAAATAAATGTTTTGAAATTGCTGATAATTAATTGAATTAACTATGCTTCAAATATATACTTTTAAAACCATAGAATCTATGGCATAGAGTGTCAAATTAAGTTACTTAATACCCTATTGCGTTGACACTTTTTTAAATAAAAGTTCCTAACAGAAAAATCGTGACTGTAGGTACCTACGTTAATTTTCTTATCTTTATTTCGGCCAGTAACATGTTTCCTAAAGACAATAATTCTCAATGTCAAAACATAAAGTTACCTACATAAATAACTGATCAATACATAACTATAGATAGTAAACGTAGCGATAGGGTATGGGCGGAAGATCCAGGGTCGGATCTGTCGTCCGACCTAAAACTTTAGGGGTACGAAAGGGTGGGTATTTAAACTGATATAACAGATTTTGTCAATACTACTGCCTATGCATAACTCTGCTTAAATATAATTATACCAAATTGTCGACGGATCGAAGGCCACTGGAATTTATAAGTACTTTTGGTGGCGGCAACTGACATTCAGAGTTCTTTTTTACAACCGGACTACAAATCTAAATAATCCTTATGATGTGATCAGATAAAAAATAGGATCTAGTTTCTCTGATATGTACAAGTACAATGGGAAAATGAACTAGAGGTTTAAAAAGGTCCAAAATTTTATTTTATTTAATTCGGGCACCAACAGCGATACATTTCAAAACATACATAAATAAGTAGGTACACTACATTAAGCCAATGACGGCTGTCTACAAAAAATACAAAATAGTGGACCCAGTTGCCTTTGTCTTTGTTAGTGTGATGCTTGCTATGCTACCTATATTGTACTTAACTATATATTGAGGCCAATTCGAAAGTGCATTCGCTTTTAAAAGTCGCTAAACAAAATTGAGCTTGACGCTTACCACTCTAAGTTTAGGGAGTTTTAAATCATCAATATTTTTAAATATTTACAACGGAACATTTAGTCATCATCATCATTTCAGCCGTAGGACATCCATTGCTGGACATAGGCCTCCCCCATCGATTTCCAAAAGGGCCGGTTAGAAGCGGCCTGCATCCAGCGTTTTCCTGCGGTCTCTTTTAGGTCGTCTGTCCATCTTGTGGGTCGACGTGGACGTCCTACGCTGCACTTACCGGTCCGAGGTCTCCATTCGAGAACTTTTCGGCCCCATCGGCCATCTGCTATGAGCTATGGAGAGGGCTATGCTCGGGGTTTCTCTGCGAGATCGAATCAAAAATGAGGAGATCCGTCGACAAAGGAAAGTTACCGACATAGCCCACCGGATTAGCAAGTTGATGTGGCAGTGGGCAGGGCACATAGCACGCAGAACATTTAATGTAACTTTGCAAATTTAATATGCATTCTTTTAATCGTATGCTCTTGGTAAATTTAAATGTCAAATTCGCACATGAGATCCGAAAAATTTGGAGGCCTGGATTTGACCCCGGGTATTCTGTACGAATGGCCGTGCGTAAGACCACTTGGCTACCACTACCGCTATGCGACCGTTCAATGCTCACCATCATTTAGACGTGTTGAGAGTTAGATATATTACAATAGTAATGGAGAAAATTGTGTCTGCCTACCCAACCTGAAATATATTTGCTGTTAAGTTTACTCACTGATCTAAGAATTCGCATCGAAGCTAATTACTTTACTTTCCATGCTAATGGGATCTTTATCATGGGTAAGTTCCTTGTTTAGCCGGGACGGAGCAGAGCCGAAGGATCAGCTTGTTAAATGTACAGAGGACAATGTCTATTAGAACAGCGAAAGGAATGGTGTTGGTTGTTATTTGAAATGTTAAACGAAGACTTGTGTTGCGCGTGGTTATGTTTTAATATTATTATTGTTTACTTGCCTAGTTCTGTGACAATAAGACGAAAGGTTGATGATATTGCACCAAAATGCGAATGAAAAGGGAAGAAAATCATGATATATGTAAAAAATTATGACTTAATTGTCTAGCAACCTGTTTGCATACTTATAGTAGATATATTATACTTAGATATTTTTTATTCATCCTACTTAATATCATAAATGCGAATGTTTTTATGTGTGTCTGTATGTTCGTTATCCGTAACAGCTGAACTGATTTTCATGAAAGTTATATTACCTAAGGTACTGGAATAGGACAACGATAATTTCAAAAATAAGATAAAGCCTAGTTCCGTGAAAATAAGACGAAAGGTTGACGATATTGAACGGGAATATGTAATTTATTTTTGTCAAAATTGTCTAGCAACCTAAGATATTTTTTATTTATCCTACGTAATATCATAAATGCGAATGTTTTTATGTGTGTCTGTATGTTCGTTATCCGTAACAGCTGAACTGATTTTCATGAAACATAATATTACCTTAGGTACTGGAATAGGACATCGATAATTTCAAAAATAAGAAAAAGCAGGCAGAAGCTTTTATAACCATGAGTGAAGAGATGAAGATAAGTACTTAATGTAAATTAACTTTCTTATAGCAGTGAATATTGTAACAGCAACTCCACGTATTCTGCTGTCCGTTTCATTTCCTGGGGTCCGGGCGCGATGCCGGGTGTTTGGTCACTGCCTGAAATATATAAATGGCGCATTTAACTGTAACATGCTTACCCAGGGCTGCCACCGGGGTGAGGCGCAGCTATTAAATTAAATTACACGTCTAGAGGCATTACCACGACACCGTTATGCGACTCAAAGGTACGTAGTAGTGGTAGAGCCAAACAGTAATCCTCACTAGATGATTACTGTTCGAATGGGCCGGCTCGACCGGGGTAGTACCACACTCTTACAGAATATCGGCGTAAAGTAATAAGCTTGCTATTGCGTTTCATACGGCGAGTGACCAGATCCGTAGGCCTAATCCCTCATCCCCATCCCATCCCCATTCCCTATCCTTTCTAGACTGGCAACGCATTGGCAGCACCTCTGGTGTTGCAGATGTTCATGGCCGGCGGTGACCACTTTCCATCAGGTGGGCCGTGTGCCTGTTTGTCTGCCTACTCCTTTCTCAAAGGGTCGGCAACGCATCCGTGATTCCCCTGGTGTTGCGGGTGTCCATGGGCGGCGGTGATTGCTTACCATCAGGTAACCCGCCTGCTCGTTTTGCTCTTACTATTAAAAAAAAGTCTTAAAATGAGCTAAGTCGCTATTTTGTACAGCACGTTTAAGTATGTCACCTGCCAAGAATAATTTAGCCGTGGTAATTCTACATGTCAATTATTCAAAAGTATCAGAAGGACTAAGAAAGAAAAATAAAACATAAAAATGTGCACGGAAAGAAAAACTTGGCAACGGTTAAGTACTAAATTTTAGCGTTGTTTGCTAAATAAATTACAAACTATAGGGACTCGTAAAGATTTAACTATCATTGCATTTTCAAGACCAGCGAAGTAGTTTAGTTGTTATAGGCAATGCTTTGCTCAGGTTGCAGAGATATAATACGCAACAGATAAGAAAATATCAGCAAAACGAGTTTAGCAACTATTTCTAAATCATGTTTTTTCCGTGTGAAGTTTAGCGTACCTAAACGGAAACTATGTTGCATCTAAATTTTAATAAGTTGTAAATCTAAAAGTCGACTGAGTCCAAACTTTGCAGACATATTTGCAGCCACGGGTAAGCAAAAAACATATTTTTTCGATATTTATTAAGATTTGTCTATCGTCATACATTATGTTACACGAATATAAAAGGTGAGTCATCGTTTAACCACAGTCAAATGTCAACTCGCCCCTCATCCTGTATTTAAAACGCGAGATCAAATCTGTATCACAATGTGACCCCGCAACCTGTTTCTATGGTTTTCAACAGACCTGTATAAAATCCCTTCAACTGGACCAGATCAAATGTGTATCAAGGGAAGCTGACCTATAACCTCTTTGGACAAGTCCAATGCATGACTCGTGTGAGATCAAAACTGTAGCGGGGATGCTGGGTCACCGCTCAGGTGTTGTATTGTTATGTTGATTTTTTCAAAGGTTTGGCAGTAAATATAATTATTTCTTTGTTATGAAAAACACTGAGGTAAGCTAGTATTCGTAGTAGACGACACGTTTGGCCTAGTTGGTAGTGAGTCTGCTTCCGAAGCCAGCGGTCCCGTGTTCGATTCCCGGTAAGGGCAAATATTTGTGTGATGAGCACGAATGTCTATTACTGAGTCTTGGATGTCTTTTATGTATTTAAGTATTTATTTATCTATATAAGTATGTATATCGTCGTCTAGTACCCATAACACAAGCCTTTAGAGCTTACTTTGGGACTAGATCGATTTGTGTAAAGATTGTCCCCTGATTATTATTAGAATTATAAAAGTCAGTATGTACTAATAATAAAAAAAAAAACAACTGCATAACTTCACAGAGAAAGAAACAAGGAATGCATGGGTGGAAAATTACAAGAAACAAAATGTGTTCTAGCATCCGCCATATTGAAGTTTAGGTGACGAGTGACGACATATGTCCTATATCACCCGGGCATTTTGCCTGAATCGTTTGACACCCTATTCGTTATAATCAGTTCAGAAATTTTCGTTGTATAACTCAGATGTAAGTACGTCCTCAAGTTATGTTACAGTCATTATAGACAACTCTATTATGACTTTTACATAACTTGAAGTCTGATTGCAATTATACGGCAATTTTGCTTAGGTATTACGCAGTAGCAGCCCTGAACTCCATCTCTTAGATAAGTAACGGGCTACCTCGCCGTCCTGATGCGAGCATTTGTAACACCGATGTAAACACAGATACGCGCCCATTCAGCACCGTATATACACCAATTTCCACGGGATATGAAGCGTTCTCCTTCCAGAATATTACTACTTAAATGCGGATAATTTATTCAATAAATAGGCAATATTAGGTTAACGGAAAAACGTATAAGAAACGTCAAAAGTCGTCAATAAGGCTATTGAGATAAAACCTAATCAAAAACCGCTACATTGTAAAGATTTCGTTCACATTGTAACTAATAAGTCTGTCTGGCAAAAGATACGAGTCAAACTCATGTTTAATTGGTTAACTTCTTGATTACAGTTAAATGTAAATTAGTCATTATATGAAAGTTCTATTTTATATCAATTTTCTTGCAATTTTTATTGATACCTATTGGCATAGCCTTAGTGTAAGTTTTTGATCATAACATACGCCTCCAACGCGTTTGAGTTTTACTCCTATGGAAAGAAAGATTTTAAATCAAACGCGTTCGTGTCGTTTGTTATGACTAAAACTTACAAGGGTATAGGGGTGTGATTGTCTTTAATAAAGCTTCGAGGATGAACTCACAGGCGAGCGTAACTTGACCCCTAAGTGCGTTTAAAGTACATGTTAGTGCGTGTCTTAGACCTTTGTCGTTTTTCGACGCAGCCGGCCACGGACGTAGATACTTAACTCCGCATAATACCTACGAACGCGCAGGTCAATTTATGATTGTTGTTGCGATGTGTGCGAAATGTGCGATGAGATTTGTCAGACAATACCTGAACTACAACTTTTTTTTTAACCGGTCGTTTTTAGGGCAGACCCGAGCCCTTACTATGAGTTTGCGCAAACCGTTCTCGCTATCGAAATCTATCGCTGCTGCTTGGTGCCGATACAAGTAAAAGGGACCGAGCGATAGTTTACGCTAGCGAGAGCGGTTTGCGCAACTCATGGTAATGGTACTGGTACCAGAACAAATCTTAACGTTAAATAAGGTTTCCTGACGTAACCAATCCGATTTTCAAAGTTAGCAGACTCCAGTTTCACCTCGGTTTTCAATATTAATAGGAGTATAAAGGGTTTCGGGCCTAATATATCCCGTAGACCCAAATTTACCCGATTTCTCGGATTTCATTTGACTAACTGACTTGGTGGCGCGGTGGTGCAACAGTACAGTACAGTGCAACTCCCGTTTTTACCTGGGCTGTAATCATAGCTGGGCACCGTTAATCAAATAGTTAACTTCGTCAATCGCTAAACCGTTACTTAAAAAATTAACTTCGTTTAACTTTAAAGCGTTACATTTCGGAAGATTTAATGGAAATTAACGTTCATCGTTAAATCGTGATAGAAATTGCATTATATAATTACTTATATAAAATGTTGGTATGTGCTATGGAATGGATGTTTAGGCAGGCCATGAAATATTAGTATTAATTGTTTTAACGGAAGTTAATAAGTCCGTTAATAATTTTTGAAGTTAACTTGAAAGTTCAGCCGTTACTCGAAATCTGAACTCCGTTAATTAACGATGAACGGATTAACGGTCTCGTGCCTAGCTATGCCCGTCATTGCGTATAAACCACGTGTTCGTGTCTTCAACCTTGTACGTATTTGGCGCAGTTCTGCCAAGGTTGTTAGGTACCTAACTTCGTTTTGTGCCTACGAGCGTGCAGGTCAAATTATGATTGTCGGATGAAAAGAGAGACGAAATGAGCGACGAAATTGGTTAAGAGAATAACATAGCTGCAGGTCGCAGGTTCCAGTCCCGCTAGGGGCAAACTTTGAGTGATGAGTACGAATATTTATACCCGAGTCATGCATGTTTGATGTATTTATTTATCTATATCGTGTTGCTGTCTAGTAGGTATCTATAGTATAGGGAAAACCTATTTTCGGGCTAGATTCATGCGTGACTAATTTATTGACCGTTATTTATTGATTTTCAACACGACAATCAATTTGTACAGTCAGCGTCAGAAAGCTTTCCCCCTGAGCTTTAAAGGCCCAGGCAAACCAACGCGTTTGCGGCGCGTCGCGTTTCGAACGCGGGCCCGCGCTACTTTGGTGTGCCATGTTAAATCCGCCCCGCCGCCCCACAGATCGCGCGTTTGGTTTGCCCGGACCTTAAAACATTAACTTGCGCGGGCATGAAACTTAGATCCAATATGCAGCCAAACTCGCCAAACGGGCTACCATAACTATCAAAAAGTTTCTCGTAATTTCATACTAACTGTTAAATTCTGTTTGTTGGACAAGGTTCTCTTGGAAGCGTGAATTGACCCATGGTTCCTTAGGCCTCTCATAATTATTGAATCTGCTTTGTCTGCCACGCTTCTTACCCGCGACTCCACGTCCACATGTAAGTTGTAAAAGAAGAAGAATTCATTAACACAGAAGACACAGCATAGTCTGTATTATTCTGTGTCTTCTGTGTTAAGAAAACAATAAATCCTGGTATCGGATAATGACTCAGTATAATGCTGAGGTGTAAGACACCTGCAGCGCTGATTTTCAGCCAGCACCTTCTGTGACCCACGGAGCGCTATACAAAGATACTACACAATGATAATTAGGTATATATTTTGCTAGTACTTAGATGGATTGATCATACATATATATCCACTTAAATATGACAGTGTGTTCAGAAAATTATTCGGTTATTCTTATATTCGATTTCCCGGCACAATTATCATTTTATTTTTAACGCAGAGTTTTGAAAGTCAAAAATAATTACCTACTCTCCCGTGAAATGTTGCCAGTAGTGTCGCCAGTGCCCTTTCAAATATTTATTGACGTTTTCATAATTCAGCGAAGGGGCGCGCGGGCCTCTTTTTATTTGCCACGCTGGTTCAGGATTCATGATGCTATGAGCTATTGCGTGGGGTTGGGAAATGGCAGAAGTGGCAACCCTACGTTTCAATATAAGACGAAGAATGAAAATGAAATCCGATATGTTGCTAACGCTGTCTCGCTCTTTCTCGTGACAAAATCGTGTGGAAAACACTGGACTGAGTAGCTATGAATTTTGTTTTTCGAAGATCGCAATTATTATCGTTCTGATGTACACCATTGCCTTTATATTTTATTTAATGTTAATTATTAAAAAAACCGCTCGCTATCATATTAGGCACACTAGGTAATGCCCCTTTATTACAGCACATATTTCTTCGAAAGAGGAGCACATATTTCTTTCTATTTCTTAAATCCTTACTTATATTGTTAATGCGAAAGTGTGTGTCTGTTTGTTCTTCTTTAACGTTAAAACGAAGCAACAGATTGACTTCGTTTTTTGGATAGTCCGAGAAGACTACCTTTGTTCCGGAAATGCACCACGCGGATAAAGTCGCGGACCAAAGCTTGTTGAAATAATATTTTATACAATAATGGTACCTACGTAAGTAAGTAGCGATTTAATTTAATTTTTATATAGGCTTAGCCATTTAGGTATGTACCGTGATTTCAATGAATAAATTAATTGAGCCACTATGTTAATTTAATTTGATCATACTTGCCGCCTCTACGCATTCCTGGTACAAATTGTAGGGTATTATTTTTTCACGCCCCCACAGATATAAATTTATCTCCTTTGGACATTGCCGACGTGCGGTTGGGCGAGCCGAAGGGACGATGGGTTGGAAAGTTAACAAGACGGGTCATGGGTTCAAACCCTTACACATACCCTAAAAATTTCATCTGTTTTATGATGTTTTAAGATGTTTGTTGCTTCATAATCAAACCCAAATTAAATGTTAATATTGATCAAAGTGCCAGTTCTGGCGTACAAACTTAAATCTATATTATTTATTACTTATAATTTCAATATAATTAAACCATTATGTTACCTAATAAAAATACACATGTCAGAAATAGATAAAATATTACATAACCAATAATTGACTTAATATTGAAACGTTCATTAGTACTATAATCAGAGATTTTGAGTGATTCAGGCAGTTGATTCAAAACTCTTACTGTCGTAGATAAAACGCTTTTCTTATAGTGCGCTGTTTTACACGTGGGGAGCCCATTGTATTTTGATGTTTTCCTCGGATTAGAAGCCACTACTTAAATTCTTTTAATATCTTTTTTTAACGTAAAAGCAAACTTCATACGCGTATAGGGAAGGTAAGGTCATTTTTAATTCATCAACAGTGGCCTGCAATGAAATTGAAAATGAAAATATTTATTTTGCAAGTAGGCCACATGGGCTCTTTCACATGTCTGAAGCTACCGCTTCGAAAGGTGACATCTGCTGAGAAGAAACGCCGCAAGAAATTTAGCAGTAAGTCCTTTGTTTTCCAACTTTTACATTAGAGTTTTATTTAAAACTAGCACTTAAAAAGGGCAGCAAACAAACCTAATAGGTACAAATTAATTATAACTAGCAACCCGCCCCGGCTTCGCACGGTAAAAGTCAAAATATTATTACGCGAACAACTTTATTTTCGTGCGCGTTAAGTTTTTGCGATAACTCCTAAGATATTCCTTTAAATTATATGGTGTAAAAGATTATAATAAAGTGCATGAAATGCTTAACGTAACTAACGTATTTAGGTTGATAAGGATTAATAGTGTGTCTGTCTAAATAGCTTTCTAATTACCGCATTGTACGTGACCATTTTTTTAGAAGATAGAATGGGTATAGTACGTTATCCTTAAAAGATAGATATATATCATCGCGGACTTTTTTGTAGATCTATAAAAGAGAAATATCCCACCATGCATTTTTTTGTTATATCTCAAAAGGATTAGGCAGCGTTTTCGATGAAAGCTCCCAGGCGGGTTGAATTTTTCCGACGCTTACAACAATTCTCGTTTTATTTCAATCAATTTACACAAAAGTACGTGTTCTGAAATAAATTAAAAAAAATAAAAAATCCTTCACAAATTATATACATAAACCTTCCTGATGAATCACTCTATCTATTGGTGAAAACCGCATGAAAATCCGTGCAGTGTTTTTTGAGATTAGCGGTAACAGACAGACAGACCGACAGACAGACAGACAGACAGACGCGGCGGGCAACTTTGTTTTATAATATGTAAGGATAATTGGGCGATGATTGCGGTACTCCGCTGGATACGAGCAGCATAGGTCGTTGTGGCGATCATTGGGAAAGGCACACTCGTACCTCCAGCAGTGGACATCTTTCGGCTGAAATGTTAATGATGACTATGAATGGAATAGTGGTAGCGAAAACTAATGACAAACAATATACAAAGACACGTCATTTCAGACCATTATTTTTCAGTGATTATCATTCTGCTCTCAAAACATTCTGATTTTTCTTCAACCTCTAATTCGCTAGGACCAATTAAGCTGCTTTGATATTAACTTATATCTTTAACATTTGCTATGTGTTTATGTACTTACCAAGAAAAGCTCTAGGTAACATACTGGCAACACTCAACGCCTATTTACTTTGACAATATAATACATATATGTGCCAGAAAACATTATCAGTACGCGTGTTGTGTCCAAACCCCCCACTTCCCCCCTGTGGGGGAATCATTCCACAGGGTGGTATCAGTGACGTATGGAACATCGTATACTGAACGAGTTGAGGAAGCAAGCTTTTTCTTCGGTATTACCCATTTGGAATATTTTTACAGTAACTTTGTGTTTATCTGGGTTATAAAGTAGGTGACAAACTCTTCAAAATAATTAAATATTTATATAAAAATTTGAAATGATTGACGAACAACCGAACAACGATGAAGTCTCTGCATATTTCGCATATACATGTAGGTAGGCACTTTTAAGTTTACGTTAAGAGGATCGATTACAGAATAATTTTCAGACAAAAGGAATCGTTTTTACAACATTAAATGTTTTTTTCTTAGTTTTTTATAAGTTATTAATCTGAACAATATCTAGTTTAGGTCCGAAAAATGTTTGGCTGTTCCTGACAATAAATCGTGAGTCGCCGTTTTTATTTCAAATGTTCTTAATGACTCACTAAAGTTTTAATTTGACTAAAGATGATTTTCTATTCTAGATGAATAATTAAATGCAAAAGTGAGTTTGTGCACACACGTATGTTCGTTAGTATCTTTGTTATTCCTTCACGTTTAAACGGCTGGACGAATTTGAATAAAATTTGGAATAAAGATAGCTTATGCCCCGATTTAACATACTTAAAGGATACTTTTAATCCCAATCCCACCCAAATAAAGTTAAGGGCACAGTTAGTTAAAAAATATTTTAGCATGCAAACACATTTTTATCATAATCACTTATCTATAATCAATATTGAGAAATCTAAAACCTATAAACCTATCATCTACCCCTCAACATTATAAAATTGACAAAATCGGTTAACATTTAAAGAGGTAGAATCGTACTCATATTATCGTTTGTATATGAAAAGGTTTTTTTTTTTAAAAAGAGTTTTCTTTCCCTTGGTAGTGTTTCCTCTTAAAGCAAAGGTTGATCAGTAAATTTCTAAGTCCGTATCAGTGTACGTCACCCCTATGAAGGTAAAGGGTGGTCTGAATCAAGAAATATCATAATAGGGTGGCACTAAGCGCCAGCTTTGCCCGCTCGCGCTGCCTCTATTTTTATTTGTAAGGAACCGCGAGGTGGGCCCGTCTCAGGGTAAAAGAAGTAAGTCGGGAATATTTAATTTGCTTAACTTACCTGTACTATACAAATTTAAATCCTTATTTATGGTTATCGCTGTAAGGTTCGATGTTTTTCACTGTCTGTCTATTTTAGTGACGATAAAGTCGTAATATTAAGAATTAAATAAACTTGACTACGAATAACGAAGGCGTTACATGTTAGGTAAAACACGTAAAACACGTAAAATGACGGATCTTATGAAACTTGCTTTATAGTATAATTTGGCAAAGATATGTACCTCGATCTTTTTGTGGCCAAATATTTATCTAAACTATAACTAAGTCAGTAATATTAAAAAAATGAAGTAAAAAAATCAATTTCCTTTGTTACCTCCGTTCACCCCCTGACTGATCGGGCGGTGCGCTCGAGTGTGGATTTTGAATAATATATTATTTTCTTATGTAAAATGCCCGATTACTCCCATCGCTGAGATTTTTGCGGCAAAGCCTCTTTACGGAGCTTCATATGTTTTGTTCTAAAATGCCATATATTATACATATACTTATACCGGGAAAGTTTTATCATTTGTAAAAAATATGCTATTTTTGCAAAAATTGTTTTGTGTAAACTTTGTTTACACCTTGCAATATGGTGATCAAACTTAGCCACTTTATTTTCATTCCTTTTTTAAATTAAAAAAAAAGTCAAGTGCGAGTTGGACTCGCGCACGTAGGGTTCCGTACCATTATCTATAAAAACGGAGCCCCCTTAAATATTTACTTTATTTTGCTTTTTAGTATGTGTTGTTATAGCGGCAACAGAAATACAACATCTCTAAGCATTTCAACTGTTTAACTATCTCGGTTCATGAGATACAACCTGGTGACAGACGGATAGACAGACGGACTGACAGCGGAGTCTTAGTAATAGGGTCCCGTTTTACCCTTTGTCTTAGGAACCCTAAAAACAAGCTTTTTTTCTAATATAATGCAAGCTCTAAATAGTTACTTAATTAGTCCGACATTTGATAGGCATTATAGACTCGGAAAAATACCCTAATTAATTAATTACTCGTACAAAAGTACTGAATCGATTCCTAACCCTGGAAATAGTCGATAATTACAATTATGTACAGTTCTATCCACCTTTAACCCGATGTATGTAGAATCCAAACAAGACGCAAGCCATAATTTTCGAATGCTCCCTTAAAAATAACAGCTGGAATTAACCCTGCCCGTGCACACGGGTCACCGCAACCGAGGTGGCGTAAAAAGAGGTATATTATTTTATTATCTCCAGCCAGCCACGACCGGGAGACGGCAATATCACCGTATATAGATTCGATTTTCTACGTGAATTCGTTTGACGGCCTTCATAATGCTACATATAAAACTGGGGACTTACGGTCCCCGAAACCAATTTCGGGTTATGACCCGACGACTCTCTGATAATATTCTCGGGTTATTAGGTACGGATAGGAGTTTTTACTATGGCTATTTTTTCTGCTGACGTCGGATTATTGGGAAAAGTTTACGAGATACGTCCCGCAGAGGTGTTCCGTCTTTTGTTTTAGTGCGTCGTTCGCTTCAGCCTCTGCTATGGACTGGCGCAATTTTATTTTTAAGAATCGATCTCATCAAAGCCCTTGTAAATTTTATAGACGGTCTTTTTCATTAATACTTTGATAGTATGATCTAGCTCGCTGTTACTCTGTGAAAATCCGAATTAATAATTGACTGGCGATACTCATATTCACTAGTCCTGTAGTCATGTAGCATTTACCTTCTTTTAGATTTAACCTTTTGAACGCCGCAGTCAGCTATAGCCGACAGCAGATTTTCGTGCCCCTGACGCAACGACATGCCGTTTTCCATAAATTTTGTCGGCTACAGCCGTCACTCGGGGTCCGTGGCACGCATTCTCGCAGCCGTGGCGTTCACAAAGTTAAAGGCCCGGGCAAATAAAACACGGGCCCGCGCTAATTTGGTGTGCCATGTTAAATGCGCCTTGTTGTTCTACAGACCGCGCGGGCCCGCGTTTGAAACACGACGCGCCGCAAATGCGTTTGGTTTGCCCGGGCATTTAAGAGCGAAGGCATGTTGAGTGAAATCAAACTTCTAAGCCATGACAAAAATCACGTGTACGGTCTCATTCATTAACTTAAAACAGAGGATACAAAACTGTTTTTAATTAGCTCAAAAAGTCGAATCTAAACCAATCGTTTTGTCATTCACATCACACGTTCATGTAAGCATTTGGCCATGATGCTTGTCTTTATGGTCACGTAACATTTCAAGCACTGAAGCGATCGAGAAAAGACTGCAAACGATAACCAATGTGGCAGTAAAGCTTTAGCTGTATCAGATAGTACGTGACTTGACGGTGAACTGAGATGATTGAGATACAGTATGTTTATGCCAGTTTTGAGACGTTGGTCCAGCCATATGAAAATAGGTGCACACTTCGATGTAAATTACAGATACCTATCATCCAACAATTAAGGTTTTTACGAGTAAAAAAGAAGTGCCTTAGGGATGTGAACGATGACACTTCAGGTGCCGTATCATGAGCTCTTAATTCCAGGCAGTTTCCGCCGTAAGCTGAGCTGCCTGGAAAATTCTTATTATGAGCGCGATTAACTCGGTCTCTTTTAGGCAGGCAGTTTACGGCAGAAACTGCCTGGAATTAAGAGCTAATACGACCTCTGATCTTCAAACTTATTTAATAAATAAAATAAAAGTTGGAAGAGTTAAAATATGTCTGAGAAAGTTGCAATAAAAATATAAGACTGAAGATTTATAATAACTATAACATAGGATGGTGTGATGAGATATCCTTTTATGAAAGGCCACGCAATTCGTCAAAATTTTATATCAGAGATCAAAATGAGATGGGACACAAAAAGCGGGCGGAATCACGGCATATACCGAACAAACTACTTTATTAAAGCCCACTCTATATTCATAACGCGTCAGCTACACTATCGCACAAATAATATCTCCCTCGAAGATGCATTGGGAAAGAAATGTATCAGAAAATGTATAAAAAAGGCAGTATTGTGAATGTAGTTAGCAAAGATTGATGGTTACTGGAAGAGGACCATTCTAAACGTTTCTTATTAGCCAGTCAAGAGTCGTTTATAAATTATTCATTTAGCTTACATTTCACTCCTAATCCTATATTGGATGCGTCTGTTTTTAAATAAGTAATTTAACTTTTTCAAGACAGTTCAGGACAGATATCAAAACAGTGTAAAAATGGTATAGTAAGCTACGTTAAAGTTACTTTTATGCAAAGATAAAAACTAATATACAACGCATACATTCTACTAACTGTATGACTCTTTCAGTACCCCTAAATCTTGAGTATTAGTACAGTAGGCGTGTGCGGGCGACCATGTGATTCTTGTAGGGAGATATGGGATTTTTCAAACATATCAACCGTCCGTCTGGCTGGTCCGAAAGGGGACTTCACATTTTAATATAATTCACATTATACCTTCAATATGAGAGAAATTTATTGGCTCAGTGAAACTGAACGAAACCGAGCAACAAGATATCCTATTTACGTCACAATGTTTTTGATACAACAGTGATCCAATATGAAAAATTGCTAGGAAAAACAAACAGAAAGCAGTAAAACAGCATCACACAAAACAACATAATGCTAGAGACCTACTTTTTGTTTTACTACATATTGACATCGCTAATAAAACCGTCCAAGTATCCAATACACGGTTACTTCATGAAAATATCTAGCAGACCCCAGGTAAATTGACAAACATAATACTAAATGTCTCATAGAGAGAAAATGATGCTGATATTAAAGGTAAACCTTGGAAATGGAGACGCAAATAGTTACGACCGGCATTTTTGCTTCAACGAAGAATTGTATGATGTCAAAGATACTGAATAGATTAAAAACAAATGAACCGTTACGAATCCAAATTACATTAGCAACGCCGTATGCTGTGCATCATCTAATATTAAAATTATATAACGCACCCCTGCCCCACGTTGGGCGCCAACGGACGATTTTTTACATTCAATTATTACTGTCCCTCGTTTATGTTTTATATAAATTGGTCTGTCCCTCCCTAATAAATGGTGTTCCGAGAGCAACACGGTGTGGGAGGTATTGGCCCGTGATAGATGATTCGCAGTTCCAATGTGATTGGCAAGATCTTGAATAGTGGGTCTCCTTATAGACGTTTTCATTTATTTCAAGAAACGATTAATAGTTAAGCCTTGTTTTTTGTAACCAAAAGTATTTCTTGTTTGAAATTGTGACTAATTATTTAAATAATTTAATGATAATGATATCATAAGAAAAATGCTTTCTGAAGATTTATTAACAACTACATAGTTTGCCTTTCAAAAGTTCTGTCTTAATCAACCTAAAGATCATCCATATAGTTGTGATACTTTCTATAAAATAAAACCGAAGCAGTCGCTGCTTACTAACTGTATAACTTCTTATCAGCTATATTAGTGTAACTATCTGCAGTGTTCAGCCGTCCCAAAATCTCTCGGAGGGGTCGATTACGTTGATCTCCGGGGGTGGGATTATTGGGAGAAAGCAAGGCTTCGCTAGATGGGATCGCCATTGTCGACCGAGATCGCATATGGCGCGAAAATATTAAATATTCACAAGAGATAGAATGGATTCAGTGGATATCTATATTTGATTCCTGTACGGTCTTAGATGATGGAAATATAAAAATCTTTCACATAGTTTTGCGAAAGTGCATTCCTTCAATCTATGTTAAGTACTGTATTAACATGGGCAAGTTGTTGTTTTTACTTGTTTTTTGCTTTTAGTATAGAATATCCGAGGCATTATAACGATGTTCATTTACGTCAAACGACATGTCTTTACGCGATAAAAACTCTGTATAATCGTCCAGTAAACCTAATCTGGGTTCATTACAGGCCACACACTCGTCCCACATCCCATCCGCCGGGTGACTACAATGCCGTTTTTTTATTCAAATAAGTCCTTAAAAAAAGCCACCCCAGAAGCCAAATGGCCCAGAATTTGTTTAAATTGTCACGTACAGAAGCGTGGTTACACAATCCCTGGACTGGGGTTCCCAAAATTGTTTAATGAATTCGAGTTATTATATTTACTTTGTGTTATCTCGTGTAATTGTTTTCTGTTTTGGGTGCTTTTTGTAAAGTAAAAAGTGTTTATGAATGAGTAAAACAAGCAGGTCCATTTACTCTGAGATAATTTCTCAATTTGTGATATTTATTGCACAGTATGGTGTCTGCCTCTTGTCCGATTTTCCACGAATTAATAATATTCTGACAAATTCATTCTAGTAGATAGGGATAACACCAATGCATTAACAGAACGTATGAAACCCCACATTTGAGAACCACAGACCATTAGAGACACGTTGAAGGGTTAAAAATGCATCGTCGTTGCATAAAAAACACCGTACAGATATCGGATTTTAAATTTTAAAATGTGCATTGTATTGAGCGGCGGGGTTTGGGAATCGATTGGAGAAGGATCAAAGGGGTAATAATAAAAAACTCATTGATTTTGGACGCGACAGCTTGCGCACACGCAATAGTTAATTTTATGGACGCGGATGCTTCTGGGTTGTCAGCGTGAAGTTGCCATGTGTTTTTAATGGGTCAATTTTGTTTTTAAGCCCAGCAAAACTTATAAAGTGTCTGTAGAATATTGAACATTGGTTTGGTGTTTACTGGTGGGACTATCAGTAGCAACTACAATAAGTACAGATATAGTGAATAATATGTTTCCATCGGCAAAACTCAGATCTCCATCGGAAGACGACAACACCCGAAGTGTCAATTAGGTATTGTATGAAATGAGTGACATGTGTATATTCATTAATATGAAACTTTATTATTTAGTGGCAAATGTCGAAATGAAAAATGACAGGTGGTATGATCGGTACTGAAGCTAATTGAGAGAGCGCGATAAATACGAACTTTTCCGATAAAACACGATGGAAACGAATTATGCACTACATCTGTAAATATTTTAAACAATGTACCATTATGTTACGCTGCATTAATTAAACTATTAAGAGTTAGGAGAAGCATTCCACGACATCCATATTTTTATTTTTAATATTTTGTTTACGGATTATACGTATTTATATATTTTACGTATTTATATATTTACGTATATGACACATTCGTTTGTAGCTAATGTGCTAGAAATCTCAAACTTTTTAATTAATTTAAAACATAATAAAAAATGTGTTTCGTATGCGTATAATTTAAAATTACAGTGTTCTTTGTCCGTCAACACGTCGGGTCGCCACCCACTGTGCACTAATTTCGTACCGCGGGTTTGTGTGGGCTCCTACGGCGCGTACACTGGCAGGTAAGGGGGTAAACAATTGTAAAATAGAAATAAGGAAAATAATGCTTTATTTGTGGGTTATGGTTATAACCCTTAATTGATTTTGTTTATAAACAATAGATTTAGCTTAGCATACTTACAGACTGATGTAGTGATAAACCAGTGTGGACTGTTTAAAACGAACGAATAAATTTCCAATATGTATGCTTTAACTTTGAAGGTAAAGAATGCGGTATAAAATGCATATACCTAATTTAAAAGTGTCAGTTTGTATTGTAAACTGTTATTTACGTTGTTGTTTTGGAAGAGTAAAAGCTAGAAGACCTTTTTTATTAGCCATCTTGTTACAGATAATGTATAAACGCACTTTTTCTCTACAACATTATGGCACATACGCAATGTAAATTTTCCGAGTCACCATCCTGGCGACAATCCTATATTCCACCTCTATACTACAACACCCTATTACCAGCGTCAACTTACAACCCGGCACATCCATTGAACTTTACAGTAAACCATCTCAAAACAAACGCGAACAAAATCAGCAGTGGATTTACAACCAAGCGATTGCGAATTCCTTTTTCCATCCCTTAGATATTCGTTGTAGCGTTCTTCCATTGTGTCCAACATTGGGAAACCATTAATCAGTCTGTACCAGAACCATCAATATAACATTATACAGGATACGTCCAAGAATTCGACTCGAATACTCGATGTATCGATTATGTATCCGTTATTCGATTACGCGGACGTGCATTGTGAGTAGGCAGTCCATCATTCGATGAAAAATGTTGGTTTATTGTGAGCCAAACGATGTTGAGGCATCGGGTTACTGGGCTTAACACGTTGCCTGCCAACTACGAAAATTTTCATAGAAAAACTACGAGTATACTCGTAGTTGGCAGGCAATGTGTTAATTGATAATATAAATAAAATAGGCCACCGGTGAGTTCATGAACGAGGTGTTTAATTTAAAGAATAGCACTCCTGTACGCTCACTATACTCGTACTCTGAGACTGAGAACATGTCGTTTGTGAAAATTACCGAAAGAAACCATTACTTAACGAATTGCAGCCGCAACCTAAGAGGAGTGTGAGGAGTGTGTGTCTGCTTTTCATACAAAAGGCGATAACGATTTCCACCCCTAAAATGTTAAGCGATGTTGACCAATTTTTGATCGGTTGTCAGTCAGAACACAATCTAGGTCTATACGTTTTGTATTTTCACTATAATCAATAAATTCAGTTTTATTGTTGTTTCAGTATTTTCATGCAAAACTAATTTCGGCGATTATTTGACTTTGTTGATCTTTAATCAATATTCAAAAAACGTATAGGCCTCGATTTTTATTTGACTTACTTACTTACTTACTTTGGTTTATTTTTTAGAAACCCTAATTCTGTTTCTAATAAAAGTAGCATTAGTGACTCTTTATAACATTAGCTATCTACCAGTGGAAGTTCCGTCAAATCGGAACCGTTTTGGAGATTAGCTGGAACAAACAAAAGCTCCCTTGCCCTATCTTAAAATCGTACTCGTATGTAGCTCCATGCACAAATTGAGCAAGAAGACTATCAATAGCCAATCAAGCGATAGGACAACCTATCAAAAATTGGTCAACATCGCTTATCATTTAAGGGGTGGAAATCGTTATCGCCTTTTGTATGAAAAGAGCGATTTTTGCCGTTGGTTCACAGTCCTCCTACGAAATTCACCGATAGTTAGCGATAAGATATCCGAGATACGCTGGATTGGCTATTGATAGTCTTCTTGCTCAATTTGTGCATGGAGCTACATACGAGTACGATTTTAAAATAGGGCAAGGGAGCTTTTGTTTGTTCCAGCTAATCTCCAAAACGGTTGCACCGATTTTGACGGAACTTCCACTGGTAGATAGCTAATGTTATAAAGAGTCACTAATGCTACTTTTATTAGAAACAGAATTAGGGTTTCTAAAAAAATAAACCCATGAAATTGTGAACACAATTCGATTTACCGCGGGGGACGGCTATTTAATTATAACTACGTAGTTTTCGTGTCGCTTTTCGTACGCGTAGTAAAAATAAAACAACATGAATACAAATAATTCGAATGTAATGAACATACAACGTAACGAAATATCAAAAAGAATTTATTCCATGCCAAATATTTTCTTTCCAACACGGTATTAGATCAAATGTTTTCTCGATGAAACTCGTATTTGATACTTTTCCTCATACATTAAGTTAACAAAACTAATATGTCGTTCTGCTTACTGGTACTAGTACCTATCGGATATTTTTATTTTGCGTCGTAATTGAAGCTTCTTTTTCAAGAAATATATATTTTATGAAAATAATGTATTATCGACCGAGCGAGCAAAGCGAGCGAAGCGTCTCCGTTTCAAATTTGGCAAAAATGCTTTCGTATGTCCACCGGATGTCGGGCGTCTGTCCATTTGTTCTCCTCTACAGGTCGTAGTTCTCAACCGATTCTCGTGAAATTTTGTGAGCAGGTTCGATACTTATATAGATTTTTTTTGACGATTCAGTTTTTCGAAATTTTGCAAAATGGCGGAGATATGGGGGTTTTGCAAATAAAAAAACTTATTTGCGGTGTTGGTAAACTGACCCCGACCTATGTCGATGTATGGGGATATCAGTTTTTCAATGGCAAAGTTAAGTTTGTCGCGAGGTCTACAGCTCACGGAGCCACTAGTTTTTTATGGTTATACATATAAACATACTTAGAGATGCTTTGAGTAAAGCAATATTATATAAATTTACTAGTTACTACTAGACGAAGTTATTAAGCTAATAATAGGCTTCGTTGAATGTAAATCTAGCCCTAAACGTTTCCCAAGCTTCAGTAAGCAGGTACGCAGTTATAAGTTGAAGTGAGATAAAAACGCGTATCTCTCATTCGACCAGTAACAACTTGGTCCTTACCTCTTCCCGATGCTTGACAAGTGTTTAAGCCTAGCCTAACATGAGTGTATATAAAAAACCGGCCAAGTGCGAGTCGTAGTCGCGCACGAAGGGTTCCGTACCATTATCTATAATCAAGCAAAAAAAACACGTTTGTTGTATGGTAGCCCCCTTAAATATTTATTTTATTCTATTTTTTAGTATTTGTTGTTGTAGCGGCAGCAGAAATGCATCATCTGTGAAAATTTCAACTGTCTAACTATCACGGTTCATGAGATACAGCCTGGTGACAGACGGACGGACAGCCGGACAGCGGAGCCTTAGTAATAGGGTCCCATTTTTACCCTTTGGGTACGGAACCCTAAAAAAATATTTTTATATAATTGAATTAATGGTGGTCATCAGACAGACAATGGTCTGCCATTTGTCTTCCATTACTTTGTCAAACGGAAGACAACCCACATTCCGCTGAATATTCTAACCCTGTGGTTAATGACCGTCTGTCTCGGGTTAATTAGGTTTAGCTTTCTCGCCATTTACTTACGTATAGGTAGGTATTTATAGGTATTTATTTAGGTACATACCTAAGCCTTAAGAATTACTTTCGATATAAGGAAATCTGGACAATTGCTTATGTTTTTGGTCCCGTTGACAATACTTGATGGTGATCTTGGTATAATAATGCCCGTAAAGTATTAATAAACTTCGTTTAAGATCGATACCGCGCCGTTTTTAGGGTTATTCTACTTGAGTGGGTTTTTAGTCTTGAGCGCGAACTATTAATAAAAGCGTTCATACTTGAAAGCGACTTAAATAGAGCTTCTTGATAGTGATTGGACTGATGTGATCAAAAGAACATACTATTAAAGGCCTTATTAAGGCTTTTAACAATAACGTTATAAAATACCTTGAATTAGTAATAAAGATATTCATTGAAACACATCCTAATTTAGTATTAAAATTAAACCGGGCAAGTGCGAGTTAAACCCGCGTGGAGAGGGTTCCGTTCCATAAATGACTATCTGAAATTTCCTATGTTACTTTAAATACCATAGACTTCTCATAGATTTTCCTGTAATCCATAGGTAAAGAACTATTTTCTGTATTTTTTTCAAAATTTTAGGCCCGGTATTTTCGGAGATAAGGGGGTCAATTTTCGCCTATTTTCCTAAATAACTTCCAAACCATTTGTTTTAAAATTCCAAAAAGAACATATTTAAGATCCTCACAATAAGTCCTTTCACATGATATAGATAGCGTAACTTTTTTTTAAATTTTCTAAGTTACCCCCCAAAAGTGGCCCCCATGTTTAAATTTTGTTTTTATGTTACGCATCCGTGTTGCGGTCACCGACTTACATATGTATACCAAATTTCAAATCAATCGGTCCAGTAGTTTCGGAGCAAATTGGCTGTGACAGACGGACAGACAGACACACGAGTGATCCTATAAGGGTTCCTTTTTTCCTTTTGAGGTACGGAACCCTAAAAAAGTGTAGCATTTACATTTAATTAGTATGATAGTCATGCAATGTACCGCTTAGCTTAAACTAACATACTTACCTATGTAATTTAGCTCCCAATATAGTTTAAGTACATTAGATTAGACCATAATTCCTCTATCTCCCAAGGTGGGACTGCGACACGGTTTTAACTCCTGCAGCTGTTTACGAACTTACTTTTACTTGATGTGTGTTTTTTATGTTAATATTCGAACTTTAAATAATAATTCGAGTTCCACTTATCATATTAAATTTTCCGCCAAAGGCAAGTGTTGAAGCGTCGCAAAAACAGGGCGTCCGGCGAGCATTAGTCATCCTCGTTGAAAGGTATCCTGTGGGAAATTACGTGGACCGCGAGCAGTCGCACGGTTGATGGAATATTCCAATATTTTAACGTATGTATTTTCTTTTATAAAGCGCTCGGTTTATGCGTGCCGTTGAGCGTTGCGTGCGCATTTTGTGTTCGTTTGGTGACGTTGAGTTTGCAGCTTTTAATGAACGCTGGTTTCGGGCTCACAGTTAATGCACTGTTGATCTCAAACTTCATGATAATAAAACGGATTACAAATATATATATATATATTTAACTGTATTGAAGTCTAATTCCAATGTCCATTTTGGTAAAAAAAAAGGCATGAATAGTACAACATAACTCAATATTTGAGATGAACGTAGAGGCAAATTATTAAGTCTGTTGTTAGATCATTAATTTTTCATAACTAACTTGACAACGGGACGTATACTGGAACTATTACGGCGGAATAGTCCCGGTATCCGTCCTGTTACATCAATATCTCCAACACTATATCGCAATTTGTTAACAGCTGCATACTGCAAATAACAGGTGGCACCCCGTTACCTCCACTGTCTTCGCCATTTCCCACACATCCACAAAGGGTTAAAGCCCATTGTAAAAGGATATCTAATTTCCTTAAAAGCAAAATTGCCGTAACATTACCGGCTTTTTTGCCGGCGTCTTTGTCCCTCAAAGTGAAAAGAAAAGGCGGTAAGTTTATATCCGGCGGAGGTTGAAGGGTTGACCGTTGTGTATTAATTATTTGGAGTGGGATCGGATTGACGTGGAGGATGTGAGTTGTAAAGAATTGGGTGGATGTCAAAGGTTTTTGTAATTGGAGTGATGTAATTGATTGATTGTCTTTTCTTTAAGCGGCTTAGAAATACTTCTGTAAAATATCAGGTAGAAAAAAAAGGCTTGTAATGTTTTGTTGTAGCACTGACAAGAAACAGTACAAAACCAATTTTAAATAGGTACTTGAGCAATTCAATAAAAAAAACCATTTACACCGAAAAAATGGGACAGCTAGAAATAAACAAAGTATTGCTAATATCAACCAAGCGACTTATTTCGAACAGAGCTTGCAAAGCTGTTTGCTAACATCAAACTAGTCAAAGCAATCACATGTCTATAATTTACAAAGCTGTTATTTATTTTCAAATGTCTCGGTTGTATGTAGCCGTAAAATTTTAGACATGCCGAATTGGTACTTTGCTGGCACTCCGTGTAATTCATGTGAATTGAGTATTAATAAAACAGTGGCTCCGTGAGCTGTAGACCTCGTGACAAACTTAACTTTGCCGTTGGAAAACTGTTATCCCGATACATCGATATAGCTTTGGGTCAGTTTATCAACACCGCAAATAGTTTGTAATTGCAAAATCCCCCATATCTCCGCCATTATGAAAAAATTCTAAAAACTGGATCGACAAAAAATTCTACAAAATTTCACGAGAATCGGTTGAGAACTGCGAACTGTAGACGAGAACAAATGGACAGACCGCCGACGGACATCCGCTGGACATACGAAAGCATTTTTGCCCAAATGCTGAAACGGAGACGCTTCGCACGCTCGGTCGATAAAGACCTTGTCGTTTTTAAAATATCCTTTGAACAGTATTTCCCGGATTGTGTTGAAAAACTGTTTTTATTACATCCCAAAAATGATGTAAGAATGATTCAAAAACTCCATCGCATCACAAAGACAGCTATTAATTTTCACACCTCATTAGTCCACATGAGATATAGCAAAAAATAATAATTTCACGCGGATCCATCGCATCTGCCACCTGCTTTGTTTAACCCTTGCCGTGCCGACCCCGGATATTAAAAGGTTTCGACAGTTACGTTACGGTCTTGCCAGGTGAGGATGGTTCTCACGATGTAGCTGCGCTAGGGTTAAGATGCAACTGTGTTTGCTTTGTGAATTCGCGAGGGTTTGTGAGAGGGTTAATTTTTCTGAGCTTTAGGGTGAGTGTCTCTTGAATAAAGTAATTGACTTGTTAATTCTATTATTTTGTTAGCTAATTTAAGTGAAGAACTGTACTGATTTTCTTAATATAATATCAGTACCTAGTTATGGGGGACCAAAAACATTTAAAAGTTATCTTAATTCATAATTACGTTACGTGAATGTGATCATAAGTTATCCAAAATTAATTGAAAAATTAATTTTCATAGTAATCAAGATCGGAAAAAGATTTCTGAGTAGACTTTGTGATATGAACAACCTGAACTTCAGCAAGTTATGTTTCGGACAAAACCACGGACGAAAACGCGATCAAGCCGTTAGACATTCAAAAATGAAATCCGTTCCGAATTCAAATTCAAAAGAGATCTATAAACGTCTCAGCTCAGGTCATGCGCGGCTTTTATTCCGGTACGCGGAGCGTGGCGCACGCGTACGTAATTGACTAGCGGCTTACTCTTTGGAAATACGGAGCTGCATACCTGGGAAATGCCTCTGTGAGCGTAAACTAAAGTTGATTCATCCTTACTTGTCTTATTTGGTAAACAAGTTTATACCCTCAAAATGTAGGTTATATTTATCCTAAGTAAAGTAATCCCAGGTGAAAAATAGACAAAATGATGTCCAAAATATTATCTCCGTTTGATTTATTTACGAAGAATTTAAGGTTTTCTTTATGTTAATTGACTGACAAACGAGCAGACCTGATGGAATTGGTCACCACCGCCCATGGACATCTGCAACACCAGAGGTGCTGCCAATGCGTTGCCAATCTAGGGATAGCAAGCTATTACTTTACGCCGATATTCTGTGAGAGTGTGGTACTACCCCGGTCGAGCCGGCCCATTCGAACAGTAATCATCTAGTGAGGATTATTGTTTGGCTCTACCACTACTAAAGGTTAGAAACTTGTTTACCAAATAAGACAAGTAAGGATGAATCGAATTTAGTTTGAACTCAGACAGATTCAAAGACTCGAAAATGAGCCAAGGTTGCACTAATGTAAGCTTGGGCTATTTGAATAAACAATTGATGTTAGTGAATGTTATTTTTAAACTTTCACGATTACTACTACACGTATTTATAAGTTTGGTTAGGGTCGTTAAGACTCTCCCCACACATAAATACTATGATAATGATTTTTAATGACTGTACCGAAAACGGTTAAAGATTTTGATTTGAGTTGACTGTTTAAACTTTGTCTTTAAAGTTAATCCGAATGATATATAGCACGATCAGGTACCTAATTGTTTAAAGAAATCTGAAATAATTAAATACGGGTCAACTTAATTGACATCGGTCGACTGAGTCAAATTTTATGATTTACTGTGGTATCATTTCGAGTTATATTCCAAATGTCACCTCTGAATAGAAATACTCTTTGCCGATAGTTCAGAACATTTGTAGAGCAAATAAATACCTCCATATTTTTCTTTAGATGTTATAACAAGTTATGATAGAGATATTTGAGTAGGCCCAATATTCTTGTTCTTCAAATATTACAAATAGAAATTCTTTTACATAATATTGGAAATAATATCGTAATATTATTACGATAATTGATTTTGTTTTTGCTAAGGGTTGTTTTTGGCAAATTATGATGTTATTATTAATTATAAGTAATTTTTACGTTAGGAGTAGTTTTTTTTGGTATAATCCAAAATTACTCTCTTATAGGAAACATCGTAGGGTATTTCAATTAAAACATATTCAAAAAAGTTTTTCCCAAAAACATGAATAACAATATAACCTATGAAACTTACCACCGAAATATATAAAAACATTAAGTCATATTTAATATTAGGTGGGTATAGCCAGTAATGCGATAGCCGGCGCGAGTTGTTTGCGCAACCACAAATGCTATTTACCGTGCCGAATCCGTCGACCACTGGCGGTGTCACGTTAACTGCAGACTATTCAGAGGCAGATGAAGCACTTTGTGGAAAGAAGCTGGGAACGCTGGCTGGGAGTCTTAATATAACCTAAATTTGAATCTGTGGCTATTAACACAAGGTTCAATTTGGAATAAATCGATTTCAAAATTTGTTTTAACAAATAAGAAGAGTATAATACTAAATAGAAATACCTAAAATAAATAAAGAAATATCAAAGGCTAATAAAGCGAAGAAATCCGTATCAAAATGTTCTGATTACACTTTTCATAAGCATTTTTTATTTTATTTGTAATTGCTTGGGCCAAAACTTAGTCTCATAATGCGCTATTAATATTCACTCAAAAGAATATGAAGTCTTGCTACAGACTTTGACACACATGTATTTTATTAAACTAGACATTACGAGTAAGTGCATGATCACGAAAGTATGACTGATTGTTTTCTACTTTTAAGAAAGAATGTAGTAGTAGACACTGTAGGCTTTTGCTGTATTATTGCAGTAAAACGTGCATGAATCCGTATCCGTATGTATTCAGTGCGCTTATCTAACGGCGATTTTTAGTGTAAATCCAACCATCTTCTTTAGTTCACTGCTGCAGTTGCTGCTGAGACGCTGCCCAAATAAACCTAAATGTTTGTTTGCAGAACGAAAACCTATATCTGGTGCTGACGGCCAAATGGAAAGGCTAAGAAAGGCTTGCAAAAACGTAACATTTTGATTTTTATAAAATAGTGGATTTTTTTAACTACTTTCAATAGCAACATTGGTGCAGATTATAGAGGTAGGTTGTGGAGTGTCCCACTGCTAAGAAAAGGCCTTCGCTTTCTTTCGCCACTCGTCATTATTTAATGCGTGCTCCCGCAATTTTTTAAAGAACGTTCAGCACTTCTATTTGGGAACGCTTAGTGATGTTGTAGCGACTCGTGAGCTAGATTTCTTATCCCACTCTTCCGAACGATGCGTAATGCGTAAGAGCGAGATGCGAGTCTCGCTCGCGGGTCGCTACAACATCACATAACGTTCCCGAATAGAGGCGCAGGTCATCCCGCCATCTCCTTGGTCTGTCTCTGCTCCGAGATGGACTTTATTTGTTTAACTTTTTGAACGCCACAGTCAGCTGTAGCGACAGCAGATTTCCGTGCCCCTGACGCCACGGCATGCCGTTTTCCATACATTTTATCGGCTACAGCCGTCATTCGTCATCCGAGGCACGCTTTCGCGGTGGTGTTCAAAACATAAAAAACTTAATTTGATAATTTGGAATTCTGTCATTACTTTCTTACTTACTTAGTTCGAGAAACTTAATGATAGCCTAAAAGTTTCAACACAAATACATTGAAGGCAAACATGATCCATCACAACTTAATTGTTCATTAAGTGATATAGCTGGGGTGAATTGATCTAGTATAAATATAATTAATTCGAATATGATTTTTTTGTACGTACTTACATAAATAAAAATCTTTTATTTGATAGAAACGTTACAGATGATATCGGTCTCATGACGCATCATAAACCTCACACAAACGAAAATACTAAACAACCTTGAATATACGAATAGGAAGCCATATTTTCCACAGATCTCCACCCCAGTTTCCGCGCGTCCGAAAAAATAGTAGATAATCTAACTTTTTCTAACGCCCCCTAGTCTTTTACTATAACCAGTTAACTAAGATCTACCACAGTCCCCTTTGACATCAAGACATCAGGCGATCGCGATGTATTGAGAGGGAGTATAAGGGTCGTAAAAGACTGGTTATAGTTTTGTGGGGGCGTGAGCTGGGGAGAAAAACAGCAAATCATTACTGACAGTTGACCGTTGTATGGGGCATGTCCCCTAAAATATGTATGAGGCTAGCAGAGGCCTGTTATGGTGTCCGAATGCTGATAAGCCAAAGGAGGGCCGTGAGATTGCCTCCATAGGGGAGGGTAGAATTATTCGGATTGTCGCGACTTTTTCGATTGCAAGATCGTTGAGAATGTATTTTTATGGCAATTCTTTTTATCGTGTTGTATTTTTCGTATTAACTCGCGTGTTATAATTTGTAAATATCTCTCTGATAAAAAATATTTTACAAATACATAACAGTTACGTATTCCTAACGACAAATACAATTTGTTTTCGATTTATTTAACATGCATAATTTTATGCCAATAATTGACGACGCGGTTAGCCTAGTTGGTAGGGACCCTGCCTCCGAAACTAGCGTCCCGGGTTCGATCCCCGGTAAGGGCAAATATTTGTGTGATGAGCACGAATGTTTGTTCCTGAGTCTTGGATGTTTCCTAAGTATTTAAGTATTTATTTCTCTATATAAGTATGTATAACCTCGTCTAGTACCCATAACACAAGCCTTTAGAGCTTACTTTGGGACTAGATCGATTTGTGTAAGGATTGTCCCCTGATTTATTTATTATTATTTATTATTTAAATCGCTAAAATGTTAAAACAGTTCTAAGTATGGAATGTAAAATAAAACTTAATACTAACCAAACCTCAATAGTAATCTAGCTATAACAAATCGTGGGAAACAACTCTTCACTAAATCAAAACAAATATCGGTCTCTACAAATGTCATTGTTGCCACAACAAGGTATCTAATCCCCTTTAAATCCGAGAAATAGGATTTTACAAAAAAATATAAAAACTCGTTGACTCTTGCAAAACGCACAATAGTGCGGTGCGAAAAAAAAAGTGGTTCAAAAGTAGAGGTGTAAGCCATAGACTAAATACAATTGTTTTTTTTCGGACGGTGAAGTTCGGCGTTGTGCAAACTTATTTTTAACATGACGTTGTTGTCAGTAACTTGCAAAATTAAGCTCTGTAACTAAGTTACTTCATTTAAGTTTTAATTAAAGGTAAATTGTCAAAATATAACAAATACATTTATCTCTGCATAATACCATGTTTACGAACGTCGATCTTTTTTCATCAATAACTCATCTTCTCTTAATAAATGCATTAGTTTAATAATTAATATATTTGAAAACACGAAAATAAATAAAACATGCTTTGTTTTAAATAATTCTTCAAATAGGTGTATTATGTTTGTTGCTCAATTTCCAAAACGAATCATTAATGTGTAAGCTAATCTTAATCAAAATCGGTTAAATCTTCTCACCATAAATTGCACTAGTAATAAATTACTTGTCATAAAACCAAATAAACGCTCCAAAACTACAAAATACGGAAACCCTATCAATTACTAAAAAAAAGTACAATAAATGACCCTTCATATATACAAATATAATTAGTTTTGTACTGTGCGAGATTTACCCCAAAACACGGAGTTTTAACCCCATTTTGCCGACGGTATTTTGTGACAATTGACGTTACAATGTTGATGGTGTCAAGAGGTGATCACTGTGAAATCACACTAAACTGTTTGGTTCTCATGACCTTTAATAAATGTTTTGTTTAGAAAAACGGTGACTAAATACACAATAAAATAGATAAGACTCAAAACAGTAACGAGGGATTTTCACGACTTGAATCTACTTAATGTAACAGTGGCGCTAATTCGAAATTGTGGCGCCTAAATTTAAAATTACCTAAATTAAAATAACAAACGTCAAACTCGATTTTGTTTAGCACCAAGCTGTCAAAATTGAGTTTGACATTTCTAATTGGAAGTTTAGCGACTGTTAAATTAGCAAGCACACTTTTGAATTGGTCTCAGTGTAAAGTTTTGATTTTCCAAATTATTTTGGCATTTTTCCGATCATTTTAATAGACATGATGAGATTGTCATCGTTTTCAGAACTTCAACTCTGTTCTGTTTCACTGCAGTGGATACATCCATACTTGTCTTATTTGGTAAACAAGTTTCTAACCTCAAAATGCACCTTTTTGGCTAAAACAGCTGTTTCCTTGCAATTAAAGGAACCGGAGACAATATTTAAACGTCACTTTGCCCATTTTTAGCCTAGGTTTGCTTTATTTAGGATAAAACAGCTGTTTCACCCAAAAATTGCACATTTTGAGGTTAGAAACTTGTTTACCAAATAAGACAAGTATGAATGAATCCACTTTACGTAGTTGTGGTAAAATATTACTTACATATCTCAACGTATTTTAGATTGCACTCCTGCCATGTGATTGACACATTCAAATTTAGACCGTATAACTTTGTGTTTACAGTCTAAATTAATAGTTTAGTTTATCCGCTGATCAGCAGCGCACGTTAGAGAATCACACCACTGTTATTCCGCCGATAATCTAAACCACTAGTTCTATTTCTCTTCTACTTTGTTCCCCAACAAAGAGCTAACCCTTGCATAGATCAGACTTTTATTAATTTGAATGTCGCGATTTCGCATACCTGGTCTGACAATGGGGTGTTCGCCAATCCATTCAATTTTGCATAGGGGTCTATTCTAATGTTTAAAGTAGTATAACGGGCAGATGTGTAACGTATCTAGCTGGGTTATTATTAATTCGAAATTGTAATCACATTTTATTAGATCGCGGTTCATTTTCAAAAGGCGTTGAAACTGGTTAATTTCGTTAATTCTAGTTTTATAAATCGCAAAAGATTTTACTTATGAAAATAAAACATGCAATCTGACACATTTTTTACAGACAATACGGCACTTTGTACATAGAACTTAGTGACACAAAAAAGGAGACTAAAACGAACGCACGCGCAGCAAATTAACAAATGAATAGCATCCAAATTAGCACTCGACTCCGCTCTTAGCATTCATATGCAAAAGATTTTATCTAACAAATAAAAGCGATAGTTCAAGTGCTCTTTATTTATCGCAAGATCAGAACAAGTAAATTGGGCGCATAATTTGAAGTGCACTAGAACTAGTGGAGTCCTACCTTTATAACCTTATCTTTGCATCGATATTGTACACCCTTGTCAAATTATTGCACAAGCATAATTTAAGTATTGGATTGCTAAATAATTTGAAGTTATCAAAACTATACAAGACTTTTTTTTAAACTTATTTTTAATTACCTCTCTTATTTTTAATAAAACCGTTTAGAGCAGATACGTTTTTGACTTATCGATTGCGCTCCAATTCAAAAATCGAACGTACAAAGCATCGGTTTGTTATTTCAAAAACTGATTTATGGCCAGTGACAATTTTAGAAAAGCGAGTGCGTTTTTTTAAAATATTTGTGTTCAAAACGGGTGTTTTATTTATGTCGAAAAAATTCGCAAGGGATCAGGCAACGGTGAAAGGGTTCCGTTATTACTATTATTGCGAAATGTTAGTGTCGGTATTGTTTGATAATGAATTATTGGGTCGGAACGTTTCAGGTACATTAGATGGCATGTGAAGGGTTAGTTCGGTGCAAGATGACACAGAGTTTCACACGCGAAAATGTTGCCAGGTAGCAAAGACCATGCGATTGCGAAATTTGCGAAATGTCTCACTGAAATTTGTGATAACAAAAAAGATATTATATTGTTGTTTTTTACATTTCTCTAATCAATGTGATCAGAGATATAAAAGTATTTTTGAAAATTAACGAACTGAATATCTAAACATCAAACACTCGAAAGGAAGAACCGCTTTTTTTTCTAAGAGCAGTTGCATTTTTATTGAGTCAAGTACCTATAGTTCAGATAATTATATCTTATAGGTTATCTAAAAGTTCACGATAATCAAATTTGTTCCTACCTCACGCGTGCAACCTGGCCGTAACCCAAGACCCTTCTAAGGGCCTTTGTGTCTTAACCCTTATAATTCCTTTTGTTAACCCTTCGGTCTTAACCCCTCTACCTGACCTCACTTCCTGATCCATTCCTTTTTCAAACTGTCTCGAACGTGCGTGCGCGCAGTCGGTGTTCGATTTTTGAAGATCGATTTTAAATGTGGAGCGTGATGTATTTTGTGCCAGTGAAAATTTTGTGTAGTGGTGTTACTTGAATTAATTATTGGTAAGTGTTTTTGTATAAGTTGCTTGACTATTTTTTTACTATTGACATTTTGTGATTGCTTACTCCTGTTCATTTTTCTAACTAGATAAATTAACAAAGAATTAAAAAAGAATAGTTAGGAAAATGAACTGAAAATAGGTAAGAGTATAAAAAAATATATATTAAATTGCATGTAAAAATATTAGATAATTCAATTGCCCAGGAATTATCAATTCTTGTTAACGTCGTAAAGTTATAGTTTTATTAGGGGAACTGTTTAATAGAGATTAATTGAGTTACATAAACTATTAAGTATTCATTCAGACATAACTAGTAAATTATAATTAACACCGAGTCATGCGGACTAAGCACTGACTCGACACTGAATAAATAAACAATATTCCTACAATTTTAGACCACATAATTATGTTTTGACTCATAATGAGTTATCGTAAAAATTTAATTTTATCATTAGTGATATCCCGGGGCTGATGACGCTTGTCGAAAGTGTTTTACAGAACAAAGTGATAGTTATTGGTCCATCATATAATATGGTAAAACGTTTTTAGGAATCGCTATTACCTGTAAACAAAGCCTTTGCCGGATCATAATTAAAGTTGATAATATTTCAATCAAAAATGGGGTATGTATGCTTAACTTTGAATAGGTTTCCTTGAAATCCTCAAAGTGGTGTTTTTGCAGGCTTTTTTTTATCAATGGAAAATCTTTATACAAGTCTATGTAGCCCTAAAGTAAGCTCTAAAGGCATGTGTAATGGCTACTAAATTACGATATACATACTTATATAGAAAAAATAATACTTAAACACATAGAAACATCCAAGACTCGGGAACAAACATTCGTGCTCATCACACAAATCTTTCCCTTACCGGGGATCGAACCCGGGACCGCTAGCTTCGGAGGCAGGGTCACTACCAACTAGGCTAACCGCGTCGTCAAATAATAATAATATTTGGCCCATAATTCCCGGGCTTACTGTAATAAAACTTAAAATAAGAAACGGCAAACTCAATTTTGTATAGCACCGAGCTGTCAAAATCGAGTTTGACGTTTCCTATTTCCAGTTAAGCGAACACACTTACGAATTGGCACCAGTACTTGTCTAAACGACTCCTCATATCCTCTCGAATTACAGAAGCAGATAGCGTCAGCAATAAAAAGCCGGACTCGTCAAAACAAAACGTCTTCGCCCGGTATCCAGGCAAAGCATGATACCCTGTTATTTGCAACGTATTCCAATATATTATTTTTTATTACCCTCCCCACCAGGGGCGCCGCGTCATGCGTGATATTTGATATAAAGTCGGAACTCAACTTCGTTATGTGATATTCCTCCTTCAAAGGACAATGGCAGTCGCGTATTTTGGATATAGTGGATATTTTTTGTCTCCAATTATTTGGTATGTAGTAGCAGGTTGTTAGGCTTAGTTTAGCGAAATCGCTTGAAGGCTGGTTTAATAGGCGTGTCTGTTTTCCTTCCATCCAAATAATTGAAGGATGTTGGCTAATAAATACTTAGTTAAGTTACAAATAAAAGAACAAAGACGTAGTCAGATTAAAACTTTAGTGAGACATTACTAAGACTAGAAATAAGCACGGCTTTAGTCACGATTTATTGTCAGAAATAGTCCGACATGTGTCGGACTCATATGGAGTCCTTCTTCAGGGGTTGACATGTCGGACTATTTCTGACAATAAATCGTGAGTAAAGCCGTGCTTATTTCTAGTCTCAGAACAAAGACGAATCAAAATTAAGATAACTTATTTAAAAAAGGATAGCAAAAATCACTAAGCAACGCATCGTCCGCCATTTTGGTCATAGGGTGGTCATGGCGGGGGTGGTCAGTCCCGCCCAGGGGTGCGAATGGCCAAAGGGTTGTGGCATTTTCGAGTGCTCGCTTTGGCTGGGTCACGAAATCCGATAGTTTTAAGACCATTACGCGATAGTTTAGAGTTTGCAGAATTTACGACGGATTTAATTGTCAATTATCCTTTCGTTAGTAAGGATCTTCTGAGTCTTCTATTAGCAGTCGTACTCTCCCAATTTTTCTTTTTATTTATTTAAATAATAGCTTACTTTTTGAAACAATACTTATAAAATTTTCTATTTTACATACTTAAGCTAAAAGAGACACGATGCGAATGAATTCAATTTGTTTCGTGTTCTATGGCAGGTTTGATGAAATATTTGAAATATACCATACAATTTCATGTCGAATATTGCTTATAACTTACCAATTAGTTATTGAAATTAGGATTCTCGAGATAGTTAACGCGTAATATATGTAAATCTTGTTCCTTAGGCTTAATTAAAAGAGCAAACAAAGTATTAAATTTTCTTTATTTTCATTAAATTTCTATATCAAATGCACTAGATCTTTTAAAACGTTTAAACAAACTATATGAACCCTTTCCAATTACACTCATACATATACAGTAGGTATACAAATGGTGCCGACCGGGACGGCTACAAATGTCGCGGTCAGTACCCCCACCCCCCCAGCTACGCCGTAGCCGGTGCTACGACCGCTACGGATGAAATGTTCTCGCATTTAGGAAGGGCAGATAGTTGCTAGTGTGTTTTAAATTACTTTGAATTTAATCTAAAATGTTAATTTTAAGAAATGGTTTCCTTAACTTCAAGGTATCAATTGAGAATGGTGTATATGACTTAGTGGTAGTACAACACATTTTAAGTACACACTTGTGCATAGTTATACTAAGAGCGCACTACGTTAAGAGCGCCATTACGCTAAGAGCGCGTTACGCACTACGTCTAATCCGTATCCGATCCGAACCCGTGAAAATACGGTCCGAAGTACTCGTAGAACTATTAGTATGGTAGATTACGCACTAGGTCCGGCATCCGTCATCCGTGAATCTCCATTCCGGAGAAGATTATTGACGGACCGAAGTAGCCATAGTTATTTGTATGAACGCTTGCAAACTGAGTCCGAACCGAATCCGAGCTGCGTACGAGTAGTGCGGCAGCGGGGCGGCGGGGTATGTGATCGGGGGCGTGGCAGGCATCCAGTTTAGTTCAAGGTGGCAGTTGGATCAGCGATCGGACTAGTGCTTAAGCAATTACCAATTTCGGTCTGAGATTTCAAGATCCGTATTGTTTGGACTAGTGCGTAAGCAATATCCGAATTCGGTCCGAGATTTCTAGATCCGTAATTCCACGGGTTCGGATCGGATACGGATCGGACGTCGTACGTAAGCGCTCTGACATGGTACAGTGTTAAAAAATGACAAAACTCAATATAAAATTATCGTATATAATTCAACAACTATGTCACTGCCATAAAAAGCCACTACACATTATTACTTACCTCCGCTTAATATTACATCAAACAGACTAAATGGTCACGTAGCAATATAGATAAATCATGCTATTTTGCGCAATAACCCATTGATATATGGTCTCAATTTGTTTACATGGAACAATCAATTAGAGAGACTGACTCGAACTGGCCGAATGGCCAATAAAGCCAAATGGCGCTCGGAACATCTCTACGAATTGTACGGTGCAGATAGGTACAAATACTTGGTATTAATACTAGGTATTATTAGGCGAGTATATTTTACTAACAAATCTGAAAAGTATACCAGATAAAAAGGAAATTATTACGCTAAGCCCTAGTAAAATGTTTTTTGTATGTGACTATGACATAGTATGACATTGCTTTTTAATAATAGGTATGTCTGGACTATTTAATACTTATAATTACTTACACACCATTTAATCTCTTAATAAATAAATAATAAAATATATTTAGATTTAGAATTGTATGCTGTTTTTTATTACAAATTTTCTGATATTTGAGGTGTCATGGTAGCAACTACTTTTTTAAACAAAATCTCTATCATAATCGTAGTTTTAAGAAAAAATAATACTTTAACCGACTTCATTATCACATCATAAGCTCAACTAAATATTATTGTAAAAGTTATGGCTTGAACACAAGGTTTTTAGTTATTTAATAATAATGATAATAATAAATCAGGGTACAATCTTTACACGAATCGATCTAGTCCCAAAGTAAGCTCTAAAGGCTTGTGTTATGGGTACTAGACGACGATATACATACTTAACTTATACAGAGAAATAAATACTTAGATACATAGGAACCATCCAAGACTCAGGAACAAGCATTCGTAATCATCACACAAATATTTGCCCTTATCGGGGATGGAACCCGGGCCCGCTAGCTTCGGAGGCAGGGTCACTATAAACTAGGCTAACCGCGTCGTCAAAAAAGATTTAAAAATATTTATAAATATATTTATCATTATTAATGGGCTTTTGTTTGACCAATATCTCATCTAAAACCAGCGTCTCTATACGGGAACGTCCAAGCGTCGTGCGGAAGAGTGGGATGCG
Source organism: Tortricodes alternella (assembly GCA_947859335.1). NCBI lineage: Eukaryota > Metazoa > Arthropoda > Insecta > Lepidoptera > Tortricidae > Tortricodes > Tortricodes alternella. The sequence continues at coordinate 18,384,732 of OX401968.1, read as the reverse complement.
AGTCTCGCTCACGCATCGCTACAATATCGCTTGGATGTTCCCGAATAGAGGCCCTGATGGAAAGTGATGACGCGGCCGAAGGTGGAATGCGATGAAGTATAAAAAACGCTCTTATATAAATTACCTGTTAAAAATACCCATTCCACACTTCAAGTAAACCTTCCCTACTGTGATATTTTTCTTGGAGGTGGGAAAGGGGGAGGTCAAGATAAATTGAACGGATATACGTAAGTTTACGAGGCTATTAGTATCTTTGCTGTTTCGTACAATTTTTGCCGACGACGCGTTGGCCGAGTACCGAATATGTTATTGTTACATGCGAATAGGTTGGATTGTTACCAGAATGTAAGCGTCAGATACGTTATGCTAATACGTATACTTCGGGTTATGCAAGAAAATTCATGAAAGTAATGTGATTTCATAGAGACCTTAATTTGACCTTTTGAGGTATATTTACCCGACTACGGCGAATCAAAAAGGAGCGTTATGATTTTGTTCCCTCATAACTTCTAAACTACTTACCAGACACAATGGTCAAATCTACTGTAAAGCGAATTGTTATTTCAAGGGGATATTACACAGTAAAAGACTACGTCATGGACAGGGACGTTTGGCTTCAACCCTGACCTGCACCGGCGATCCCTGGGTCTCGATGGGCGTACCTGCTGTGGTATATACTTAGATTTGTATAAAACTGTAGACATCATGGTTAATTTATATGAGTACTGTTTTGAAAAAATGATACCTCACAGAGTTTCTTGCCGGCTCTTCGCAGTAGAGGATTTTTTCCGAACCAGTGGACCTTCATAAGAGCTTGTAATAGCCTAAATTGAATAAAGATAGTTTGACTTTGATCATAATTTGACAAGTAGGTAAGGTGTCGTCGGAAACGTCTTGATCGTCCGGTTGTTAAAGGCTAAGTGATTGAATATGGCGCCCTCTAGGGGCCATAAAGTCTTGAATTAAAAAAAAAAAATGTTTTGAAAGGGATTAATTAGCACATTTCAAAAATATATATATGGAGAGCCGTTTCATACGTTGAGCGTGATTTTTCAGGAGTCGGGTTTTAGTTATTGCACTTATTACATTTACTCGTTTGTTATGTATTTAATACTTATTACTTTAATAGTATCAACCTTATAGCCCAAAAGCCACTCAAATTGTGCAGCGGTAGCCTAGTGGTCTGATGCGCGGGCTCTCGTACCGGCCGCGAGTTCGAATCCCAGCTTGCACCGTGAGATTTAAGATCCATACGGTGGACTGATGACCTAGTGATGATTGCGGGGCTCCTCTGGATGAGAGCAGCACGGAATCGGTCGTTGTGGAATCATTGAGGGAGGCCTATGTATAGCAGTGGACATCTTTCGGTTGAAATAATGATGATGATTTTTTAAACCAACTCCAAATCGTTATTGAGTCAAATTATTGTAAAGTTTGCAACCTTTAATATGCGTAATAATCTACTGTAAACATTCTTCGCGTCGCTAGTACAGTTTATAAATTGGCAAACTTACAAAATAAAACAACATAATGGCACTTGCAGCGAAAGTTTGGGATGCTATGCGTTTATTATTTGCGTAATAAAGAACAGTTTGGGAACCATATTGTTTTCTCGGAATTTGGGTGATGTGAGAAGTTTTGTGTCGAATATAAGTTCATTTTTAGATTAGCATTTTTAAGGCTTTTGTTACTCTGTATTATATACATATAATAGTGTACGAACAAACGAACTTGACTTTGGTCCAACGGACACTCTCGCAATGATATCAGTTGGTTATTACAGTACATACATTACATATTACATTTAAAAACAAAGGCAAACTTAAAAATAATATTAACTTAAGAATAAATAGCGTATTTCGGTAGCAATAATTAGTACGGAGATTTCAATATTTCTGCCAGATCAACGACCAATAATTTTAAAAAAATGTGGGTCTTACGTTTATATGCTAATAAATGTTGAGCCCTTAAAATATAGCATTGTAATACATGAAATATACATTGGTGCCTGGTTGAGTGCCAAACTAGGCCGATTATGTATCTTGGGAGAATTTTATTGTTTACAACTATCAGATTTAATTATAACATTATTATGCTTGCCAAAACTTTGCGTAATACCCTGAAAGTATTTATCTAATTTGTAAAAAAAAGAAAATATCTCTCATCAATACATTCTGATCTTGACTCCAAAAAATTCAAAGAGTGTAAAAAATCAATGTTTAAGTATCCAAGTAACTAGGTCACACCACTACATTAATAGTTAATCCTTCAAAGCAGAACTACTTAAGTAATATAAAATGCAAAATAATCTAGACTCCGTCTGGCTTACATAATAACGTATACAGATAAGTTGATATAGATAATCTCCGGTCACCATCGCGACGATATCTAGGCAACGGGGATTAGGCTGTATATCGTTAGCTATAAGGTATGATTTCCCCTGACAAAAGTGCAAGGAAGAAGTACGTGGAATAAAAAATGCTGGATGGTTCAAATTACTTTTTATAAATGTAACGAGTTCTTAAAATAAATGCAGAGGTAAGTATTATTTCCATTTAGAAGAGAAAAATATCAGCTGCATACACACAAACCAAAAATCTGGTATGTATCAATTTACTAGTTAGTGGGCGCAACTAGTAAATACGTAAGCTTTGCAATGTTCTCTGTTTTTAAATTTTTTGGGTCATGAACCTTCTCGGGTGCGCTCATAACAGCTCACCAAAGTTTCATCGTAATTGGATGAATTGTATAGGAATGCATAGGAGACGGACAAACAAACAAACATACAACCAAACAAACATTTATAATAGTCGATAAACAGTTTCAATGCACACATTCAAAGGTTTAGGGGAATGTATTCCTTTTGCTTCCGAACTAACTCTAACCACCTCTTTTATTTCCCGTTTTTCCAACAAAATCCTCCTTTGTCCTATGGCCTGCCTGAAGCTGTCCTTAATTTAATATCGATACCACATTTAAATCAGTCCAGTAGTTTAAAAGTTTATTGTGCACATACCATCAGACAAATCGACAAACAGATATGAAATTCAAAAACCATTGTGATGTGTTTGTTGTTCGTTCTGAAGCCCCCATAGCATTTTGACATTGTTATCTTCAATGAACTCACACTCATACTTTTTCCAGTTACGATTTTATTATATGCACAGTTAGATTAAAAATATAACATGACACTAGCATGGCAATGGTATATCATATAGCTTTGGCATGACTTTTATCTTACTTTGCCAAATTTATATTGACGAGAGACTGACAAAACGAAGTTACTGACGACTCCAATACATCAAACTTGGTGTCCAGGATCTGATGCTAGAGACGGGAGGTCGACGTGGAACTACCGCGTTATTGAATAAGCGTGCTTTTTATCTTTATTTTACAACTTTTATTATTACCAATATACTTAATGTGTAAAAAGCAAAATAACAGCTGATTAAAACGTACCTAATTTATTAAGAACACTTTGTTCAAATATTACCAATTCGGATCCCTTCCAGTGTCATAGCTCCCGGTCAGCAAAGGTAGCGGGACAGTTAATATATTTGAAGTAAGGTAGAAAAAGGGTTTCTTGTACTACCTTTGTGTGGGGATGCCCTTTAGTGGGATCTAATAAAACCTTGTTACGGCCAAAGGGATACCAATCCTGATATTGAAAGTGTACCTCTACATGATATAGAATTTAGGGGCTTCTTTCTAATATTAAATCGAGGGAAATCTTATTTCTGCAATATTGTATCTGCGGCCCAGGTTGCTTTGTTGTTTGTGGTTCAGAAAACGGCTTTTGGGTTTAATCTACGTGATTTGTCTATGGTATGGAGGTTTTTTAACGTGTTGAATGGATCATGTAATTAAAAGTTTATATTTAAAAATAGAACAACAATATTTTTTGTATTTTTAGGGTTCCGTACCCAAAGGGTAAAAACTGGACCCTATTACTAAGGCTCCGCTGTCCGTAGTCTGTATCTCATGGACCGTGATAGTTAGACAGATTTCAACAGATGATGTATTTCTGTTGCCGCTATAACAGGAAATACTAAAAACCAGAATAAAATGAATATTTAAGGGGGCTCCCATACAACAAACGTGATTTTTTGGTCGTTTTTGTTCGATATTGATAACGGCAACAGGTAGACGCTTGAAATATTCACAGAATATTTAGATATATATAAACTTCAAAATAAATTATTAAACTAAAATAAAATAAATATTTAAGGGGGGCTCCCATACAACAAACGTGTTTTTTTTCCTGATTATAATGGTACGAAACCTTTCGTGCGCGAGTCCGACTCGCACGTGGCCGGTTTTTTTTGATAATCATTTTTTTATCTCTTATTCTTCCTGGTATTTTTACCATCGTTAAGACCGCATCAAAATCCGTTAAGTAGTCAAGAAGTGTTAATCGAATCCGCTGGCCCCATAAGCGAGTTTACCCTTACCTACTTAATATTAAAAACCTAAAATGTTGTTTGTTTCTATGTTCCTTTTTCAAAACAGATTCTGAAATTCTGATTCTGGCGTTTTTTTTTGCATAGCGATAGTTGGAGGACTGCAGAAAGGATAAAGGCTAATTTATATCCTGGAAAGTGCACATTTCCTTCAAGTATTGCGATAAACTAATTCCACGCGGACGAAACCGCGGTAAAAGGCGTCTTTATAGTTCTGGAAAATTCACAAAACCATTTAACCAACATTTAATTATTTTTCCGTTGTTTAGCTTTAATTAAGCCATTTTTTCTTTCAAATTCAAAGCCCAAACAACATTAAGGCACTTAGTCCATTAGCGATAAAGCGAGTCATCCATTGCAAGCAGCGCATGCGTGCTGGCCGCTACCTGACCGCGGCCGGACACTGATCAATATTAAAGTCCGAGGGAGGATGCTGGGGGCTGTCTGTTTGTCTGTTGCATGTGCATAGAGAGGATAATACCGCCAAATATGGTTTTAGAAATATGTTTAGGCAAATTGTTTGAAATTATCTAACAGCCGTGCCGTAAAGCTCTTTTGATAAATAAATGTGTTGTAGGAAGTTTTAGGTGTGAATTTTGTGAAACTGAAACTCCAAAATGACAGCCAGTGATAATATTAACCGATGACTTTTTCATAGACATAATAAATTCAAAAGTGCTTGGTATTAAATGTTACAATTATTTGATTGGTAGCTGTTTATAAATTAGAGTCATTATGAAAATATAGTAAATTGCACACCACGCTTTTTTCTATTAATTTTTTTGCTAAAAATAATTTAGATACAAACCTTATCTATGTATGCTATTCTTACACTTGATTTATAAATTAAGCAAAATACTTTCTAAATACTCTTCCATTTTTCTAAGCAGATTATATATGTTTAATTTTCTGGTATTTCAGCTCTATACAAATCCACCTCAACTCACCTTTTGCGGACACTACGGGGGAGGGTCCAAGAGAAATGACGACCCTTAACTAATACACACATACACGCACGATCTTACCCACACACCGTCCTTACAACCGCCGCTGTGTGCGTGGCTCTTTGAAAGATGCCTGTGTGCGTGTCCAGTTTCCGTGCGCTTGGGTTTTGTTAATTTAATTAGAGGTACAAAAAGATTAAGGGAAAGGACGTGAGCATTAAGGCCTTTGCGGGGAAGTATATTTTCGTATATGTTGCGGGGTAGAGCGGATAGATATAATTTTATTGTTAATCGGGTCGTCACAAGGTATACACAATTTGCTTACGTCATGGCCTTAATAGAAACATATTGGGGCCAATTTGAAAGAGTTCGCTAAATTTAAAAGTAGCTAAACTTGGTATACGAAACGTTAAACTCTTTTTTGACAGCTTGGTGCTATACAAAATCGGGTTTGACGTTTATTAAATTAAGTTTAGAGAATTTAAAATTTTGCACGACACCGTGTCGAATGGGTCCAACAATGAAGTTTTTTTTTATCGTATAATATAATTGTATAGTGTCGTAATTATTATCAATACATATAAAACAGTACCGTGACTCACTTATAGATAACGCACAGCCTACACGGGTGTGCGTTATCTATAAGTGGACGGGACGAAGCTGTGGCGGGTCCACTAGTTTAACATAGATATTGATTGATATTAAACTTTACAACCAAGTTCATCGTGTTTTTAAATAGTTTAGATGTGCAAGTACCACTTAAAAATTATAGGCATAAAGTACACTTAGCTCTAATAATTGTTAGCAAAGTTTTTCAGATAAAAAAACAAAGGCACGTTTCAATAAACGAGTTCCAGATAACCGGCGCAATTTCAAAGAATCCAAGAAGCTCTAAGAAAAAACAACATACCTAAAAACACATTTACTCCATAAAAATGCTTCCAAGTAGATAGGATAGGATTTCCTAAAAACATCTCATAGAAAACTACATAACACATGTTTGTCTTGAAAACAGTGGGCCATTCCCGGCCGCGGCGCCGCGGAATATAAAAAGTAAGTCGATAGCTTACCGACGGAATTTATACTTTTGGATATTCGAAATATGTTCACGCGACCACCGAAGTCACGGCTCCTTCGCCTCCCTTTCTTCATACAAATCAAGGTGTCTCAGGGGTACAGGGGAGAGAGAATCAAGATCTAGTTACATTGTCATAGTGAATACTGAATATATCGTATAAATTCAGCCCACGGGTGAACATAACCGTGGTAGTCTCCGGGTTGTTTTCACATAATAGAGCCATTTTCTTTTGTTTTTGTAACGTATCACGCGTAGGTAGGCAGACAATGAAAACAAAAGACGGCGACTTAATTTTAAACCTTTTTCACAAGATGGCGTATATCGAGTAACGTATTCTATGATAAAAAGCTAGTTTATGCACGTTAAAAGTACATCTTGTATTTCAATAAAATTCATGAAGCTTGCATTCTACGTGTTGGCTTTCTAAATAACTCTCAATATTGCCTGCGGCCCAAGTAGAAATATTCTATTAATGATTTTAATAGCTGACAGCAAAATCGTTGACAACTCTCCTTCCTCATATTAGTTATAAAGAATCATAATCGGGCATACATTTTATTAGCCACCGTTATCAATTTCATTATCAGGTGGTCACAAAACATCCACCAAAGTCAATCCGAAAAGCCACTAAACTCACTACATTTTTGCCACAATAATCAACGACTTAAAGGCAATTACAAAACATCTATTGACGTCAAAGCTATGTACAGAGTAGATACATCAGTGTGTACTACGTACACGTGTAGGTATGTGTTAGCAGAAGCACGTAGCGCATTGGAATAAAATTAGCAACCGCACGGAGCGTGTCCGGCGCCGGCAAACGGAATTTAGTTCCGTTCAGTTGCGGCCTTTGGCAGCTGGCTGGCTGGGGTGCCCATGAATTTGGACAAGAACGGGACACAATGTCATAGAGGTAAAGTTGCCATATGACGTAATGTTGTCATTGTGAAACTACGGATTTCATAGTTATTAGTTCGAATCGGAGGAATTATTTTGAGGCAATTAACAGTTACAAAAAATCGGAAGTGTAGTTAGACGTCATGTCATAGATCACGGATTACCCTTGTTTCATCAAAAAAACAATGACAACTTATTACTTCCCAAACAATTGTTCGTATAATTTCATTGGCCAAATTATTATTTGGCAAATGAACTCTTCACAATCGATTGTAACGCAAACCTTATGTTTGGCAAGTGAACGTTCCAACAATGACTCACTTGCCAACTGGTACTTATACCAAATTTCATGAAGTCAAATGTTTCAGTTGGCATAACATATTTTAAACTAACCTAACCTAACTTTATCCGACTCGGTTCTGCTCCGACCTGTATTGCTCAATCGCTTCGCTCGCTCGCCGTAACATATTATTATTTCGTATTTGCTGTTTCTGTCTTATTACTTTTTATCACAATAATTCCTTTGACAAATGATTATTGTCTAATGATTTTTGCTTTAAGCATTTGATAAAAGACCAATTGGCTTAATGTCGTTTTCCGTAGTAATATTGTGATGAATGAAAATTTGACCACATGAAAATGTGCATAGTAAAATTATTCCAAAGATTGCATTGGCAAAAAAACGGTTGGTAAAATTTGTTTGGGAAGTGATAATTTGTCAAAAGATTTTTTGATGGAACGGCAGGCTCCCTATGGATCACTTATCCAACTGAGATCAAACAAAACCATCTAGATATTGCACAATAACTTAAAAATAATAATGAATAAAGGAAATTCGAAATAAAAGAAGATAATTCAACATATCGCTCTTCGGTACTAGTTAGCTTGGTAACTTCAATAATTGCACGTAATTTTACTAACGCTGGTTATCTGCCTGCAATGTAAATATGTCGCTAAGCAAAAACATTCACAATGCTACAAGAAAGTAATTGTTTAATTAAATTTTCTACATGTACAATATATTTTTCTCCACATTACAATTTTAATGGCTGTCCTGTATTTTTCTGTAGGTTTTGTGGTCGCCACCGTGATCGGGAACTTGCTAAAATACAGCACAACTTGTTACCGGTCGGTTTCGCAACCAAATTGCTAATACTCCCCCTTTACCTAACTTTTACGAATTTTCACCTCCACTTCTCACTCCGGTGTTCTGTACCTAACTAAACCGAAGGTTTACTTTTAGATCGAATTTAAACATTATTTATTTAAATATGAACGTTTTATCTTAGGTTATAAGGTTTTGACATATTATATTTTTTGTGCCCTTGCCATTTTTTTTGTTTTCGATACAATATGGAAATACCCAAAATACCTGTATATTGAAATTCTTTAAAAATTATTATTTCGAAACTCGCAGAAACTAAATAAGTTTGCCATAATTCCGAAAGCTTTTCAATCTAGATCTGGTGATAGGTAAGTTTGAATAAACTTAAGTCATGTGACTCACTTTGCCCACAAACCTTGCCGTACTAACTTTCTGCCTCCGTATTTAACCGTAATGTAACATTTTTGGCGACGGTGACCCTCATCAACCGTTATCTGCGGGCCGAGTGACAACGGTGCGTCATTTCTTAAGTGTCACACTTTTCGCGGCTAAGCCTCCTATTGTGCCACTAAAGTCACTCGGAGGAAATACTGGCTGACAACAAAACTGGGTATACAAAAATACTGGCTGGTTTAAAGAAGAAAAAGAAAATAATTCTCCAATACTATCAAGAAGGGGGCCAATTCGAAAGTGTGTTCGCTAAATTTAAAAGTCGCTAATTTGAAATAAGAAATGTTTAACTCAATTTAACAGCTTGGTGCCATACAAAATCCAGTTTGACGTTTTGTATTTAAAGTTTAGAGAATTTTAAATTAAGAAGCACCGTTTCGGATAGGACCAAATGAACCATTATAGTGTTCCTTTTTCAAAATTGCCATACAAAATCACCATTTAAGAACATGTAATCGTTTCCGTGCCATAAGTTTCTTTTAATAGTCGTTGAATATAAATACTGGCTGGTACTTACCTAAATACTTTTCTTTATTTGAAATCCGTCGACATTATCGATGCAACACGCTAAAGTACACAGATTTTGTATCGACATAAACAACAATGTGCTAGAATTCACGAAAAACCGCTACTTTTAGGTACAAAATAAAATGAAATCCACAAAGAAATAAAGTAAAAGCATTAACTAATAATACAACTTATTACATCCCTTACCTTTGTGCAGCCCCACACGCGTTAACGCAAAAAATGCACCAGAAATAACAAAAAAAGGGGTGTTGGGTGGAACCACCCACTCAACCCCCTCCGTATCTTTGCACTCGCCAAGCCTAATCTACGCGTTATCAAAAAGCCGTATAACCACATACATGGCACGCCTAAATGTGTTTTATATAGATGCCAGTAAGAATGGTTGTGAAGCGTTAAGGGTTTTTGTCCGGAAAGGTCCAAAACAAGACAGTCCGGGGAGAGGTCTACCTAAAAACGTGGAAACTCTGATGAATGTCCCCCATTAGATGTTATTTATTTAGAATGTGGCGGAGGGACTCCGTTTAACTTTGAGTTTACTCAGGACTTGCATTGGGTTAGTTCTGGTGACAAATAGCGGTGATTCCACGGGTCCAGTTTTTTGGGTTTAGCCTTATTATGGTGATTTGTATGGTGCTGTCGACGGCTTTTGGGTTTGGTTGGTGGTGATGGGGAATATTAGTTTTGCTTACATTATGTAAATCATGTTTATAGGTGTACGAGTTAAACTATTTGAGGAGATGTTTATTACGATCTGTCAGGTTACCGCAACTCGACGACTAAAGCATCTATTTTAAAATAATATTTTAAAGATATTTAAAAATTGCGATTAGTAGAAATAACTTTACCAATTAATTATCATTTTATTATTTGTTGATTTTGAACCGCCGCCATTTGCAAAAATGGAACACAATTAAAATATTTCGTTCAAATTTCGAACACCCGAGAAACAGAAGAATATGAATTCCAATTTCAAACAGTAGTTTCCATTCAATGGGACGTAAGAATCCGTTTGGTCTGCAGAGTGCACGGCCGCTCATAATCCCGCCCTAATGCCCTGTCCTCTGCAAGGGACATTTCCATTTATTATTGAGCACTTAATTTATGTGTTTTGTTATGGACCGACAGCCTGGCTTGCGCCAATCTAAATGGCAAGGATTGGTCTCTTACTACCAATGGAAAAATTGCTTCCACAAGACAGAATAAGGTGTAAAATAAATTGGGAGCGGTCCTGGTGGTTACATCGTTATGGTGTTGTTGAAAGAAATCGCTTCATCGGACGCTTTAAAATAAACACAGACAAACGATTATACGCTTTTTGAACTACGTAATAGCGTTCTTTTTGTTAAGTCTGGCGATGTTCGCTTTCAATCTTTTTGCTCTGAAAAATATGACATTTTAAAAGTAGAGTACTCACGTAGCTTTGCGAGTCTAGGCCTTAATTGTTTAAATAAGGGTTTATTATTGCGTGTTGTTAAAGTGTTTTAAGACGTTTTTAGTTTCAACTGTTCACTTAAGAATTGTTTAGACAATGTACGCGGCAATCCGTTCGCTTCAGAGGCAGGTTTTGTCAAAAGGGGTGAAATGACATTCAGGATAATAGTAAATCTGGGGCTTTCGGAGGTCATTTTTCAAAATAACCATTATAAGATTCAAGTAAGTTAAGTTAGGAATTAAAGAGCTTTTTATTGAAATAAAGTAATTTATCTCAAATGAAGCGAAGAGTTCATTATTGTTGATGTATTCGTTGAACTTTTAATATGTTTATAGTTAAATAAGATTACTTATCCTAAAAACTTAAAAATAAATGAGCCAAAGTGGTCGGGTATAATATTCCATGTAACGGCTCAGAGCTTCACAAGCCTATGAAAGCATAAAAAATCAAGCAAATTCCATGTGAACCGAAACACATGGCGAATAAACAGAGTAGATACTTACAAAAATATGAAATTCACCACAACATTTGCTGGGACGGGTGAACTGTGTAGCGTTAGCAGAAAAACTTAAATAAAATCCCATATTTTAATATACGCTTATAACTACTAAAGTTCTGAAGAAAATAGAGTGTTTTTTTTGAAGTAAGAAAGAAAGAAAGAAAAAACATTTATTCGTAACAGAGCACAAATAATGACAAGACGAAAAACTAGCGAAAAAGTAGAAAATAGTGCCAACTGTTACGAAACGGTGGGACCTCTGCGTAACGCTGGCTTGAGGGCCAGCGCTGGTCATCCGTTGGAACCATCTGGTAAAGTCACGGCAGAAGAATAACACAAAAACAGGACAAAAGATCGAAATAACACTAAGCAAAAAACGGAACGCAATAATATGGCGTAAACTGGATCAGAGAGTTTATTTTTACAATGATACTTGAAATATTGGCCTTAAGGCTTCTTATCCTTACTAATATCATAAATGCGATATTTTTGGTTTGTATGTTGCTCTTTTACGGAGCAACGGGTTAACTTGATATTTTGCATAGCTAAGAACTCCGGCCTTCTTAGTATTGCTATGCAAAATATCACCATAGGCTTTTATTATCCTGGATAAATGTACAGTTCCCGAGGGAAAAGCGATAACCGAATTCCACACGGACGAAGTTTTGTGCAAAAGCCAGTAAAGAATACCGTCGTAAATTTCGGACAAGACGTACAGTGAGAAGCTGGCGCCATAGCTGAGCACAAGACCGTCAATCCGTTAATTGTTAATCAACGAAGTTAACATTTCGAGTAACGGATGAACTTTTAAGTTTACTTCAAAAATTGTCAACGGACTCATTAACTTCCGTTAAAGCAATTAAAGTCCGTTAACGTTAATTAAGTACATACTATATTTGGCAATTTGAAGTGAAGGTGAAACGAGAACCAGTACGGACCATGGATGCGGAATTGTATCTCCTCAGCTGATGCCACTTTTTTAAAGGCACCGATAAAAACAAATATAACAAAACTTGTGTCCTATTAACAAAATATCGTTTGTTCAGAAGTAGAACTAAGGAGACATTTCTAAAACTGCCCAATACCAAGAAAAAAACAAAATAGAATTGCTTTTTTTGCAGCTAGTGCGTGCTCTCTCGTCCATAATGCGAGTTGATAGGTAGATGTATTAAAAATAGTATACATTAGACGTGTGCGCGACATAGGTAATATAGCATCGGGCACGTCTAATGGGGAGGATTACTCATCGTTTTTTGTTTTACTCTAACGTATTAAAAGTCGTGTTAAGGTTACGTGAAAAGTGTACCGATGTCGCTGTTAATTTGGCTTAAATTGCAATTACGTCACGTTTTAATGCAATAGTATTATCCAATTAATTGCTGCGTTAAAGTAGCATACGGAGATTATTGCGGCGATAAAATGTTGAGGTATTACTTTCAGAAAATAATACAAGGCAATATGTAAAATATTGCGAATGGGAAATTATTAAAATAACTAAATAGTCTTGCGTTCTCAATTTTTATTTATGGAAACTTAAATTGTGTTCGAGATATATGATCAGATACGTAGGTAAAAAGTATTTCAAATGTTTGGAAAAAATATCACACTGTATCTCATAGCTCGTTAAACTGCCTTGGACTATATAGAGTCAATATATACTATATAAATATGTATCTCAAATTTTATTATAAAGCTTTTCAAGCAAAAGTAGTTTGCATCAGTAATCACTTAAAAGCCCTCATCTCGTTTCATCACAACAATAAAAAATACCTTGAATAGGCAAACAAAAAGATAATATTTCATCCTTTAACCATTTATGTCGTTAACCACACTGACCATAATCATAAACCATTCAAACATTACACGCTTCCATCCTAAAACAGGTCTGAGCACACGACAAAAATAATCTCTATTCAGGGAGAAAAATCTTTACAAACGTATCATTTTAGCCCCTGTCACGTTACGGCCACTAAGTGGCCAGATAAATGGCCCGTGTCAAACCTTCTTTGTGCCACAAGTACCTGTCTCCAAATGATAATGGCCAAATGTTTATCCACACCTTAAAAGCAACATCCGAGGTCCATCGGCGACGGTTCAAAACCTGCTTTTATTGAACGTGTAGAAACGAGGGGATGGTGGACGACTGGTCAGGGCACGTGCCCTAGGGAGCGAGGAACCGGTCGTCCATTGGTCAACGAGGGACTAACACCATTGGCTGAATAATTCGCCAGGTGCTAATTCGAAAGTTTGAATGTCGAACTTTAAAATTAGTTGATTTCAAATTTTGACGAAAGCGAAGTTGCACTGGCGTAGTATAAGTTCTCCTTAGGGATATTAGGAATCCTTTGTCCTGCTCCAGACTTCCTAACTAGCTCACAAGATGTGTGAATATCTTCGAAACTGCGCATCTACAACTTCAATTTGTAGGAGTGTATTGAGACTTTTGAGACACAATTTTGTAATTATTAGCATGTAAAGTGTTCCTTCTGTTTCATAATTAGAAAGATACGGAGTCATCTAAGTGCCCATATTGGAATGCAATAAAATTTCGGATATATTCCTTAAAGCGTCTTTTAAAATAGATGCAGATGTAATTTATACTCGCGTGGGGTGAATTCATGCTGGCATGCGTCAAATGCGAATAAATCCGTTTGAAATTTAATATGTTGCAAACTGAATACGTTCAAATATGCATGCGCGGGTGCACTCGACCGTCGCAACGAAGATACTGATCGATTTTATACGTGCATAGACTCGCTGTATCATTTGTATACAAAATACAATGTTAACCGAATAGGTTTCTTCCAGAGGTTTTATTAGGACGTCGTGCTGGTCAATAAAATGCAATGTTCGACGGTAAAATAGCATATGTATGGGTTCTGGCTGTTACATCGTCACTATTGTTAGTAGTTTTTGTATTTTTATCTCGTTCCTTACTTTTGTTTAGCGCAATTACTTAACATTTTCTAACAGGTTAGTAGTTATATTAAACGATTTACATAGTATTTTTTTGCGATCTTTGTCTAGGTTGGAATTTCAAACTCTGACTGAAGCCATTTATTGGCTAATTCTAATGGTTTCTTAACGTATAGACCAATGTGTTCCTTTAATTTTAAACTAGAACGAAACTAGCCAATTATCAATCAAAGTAACTAGGTATAAGATAACTTTATGCAATTTTTATATTAATACAAGAAGTAATTAATAATAATAATAATGTTTGAGTTAAGAAATTATGCACCGGCTTACCCTCACGCTTCGCCTCTGGTACTTGCAAGCAGTTATTTTTAAATGCTCTTGTGCCAGATTTGACTTTAGCGTAAGACCAACTAAGAGTATCTGCTTTGTGTTTTAACAAAGTTGCCCTTGTAAGCAAATCATGACTTCTTGCTTTTTCATTAACCTACCTAATTGTAATCTGAACAACTTTGAAATGGTAGCTATGAGAATATTAATTCTTGGAAGATGAAGATGATAAGAATATGAATTCTTGGAAGTTTGCAAATTTCTTTTCAGAAAATAGATACAAAAAATGCGTAGGTTCAGTTGCGTGATAAATTATTTAATTATACAGGTGAACATTTTTGTATCTTCGTCCATAGTACGACGTAACTAGCATTTATGCTTTTATTTTCATCTGTATAGACGAAAAAGGCCACAATTTAACCAAAAACGACACAGCTACAATCGTCCCGATCGATTTTACACCTTCCCTAACCGTAATAAAAACAAAACAGAACTAAACATCTCATTCGCGCACTAAATTACAATTGAAAGGGTCGATTTGGGAACAAAAAACATTTATATCAATGGTTGGTAGGTTCTAAATTTACTAGTCATTGACAGGTTGTAAAGAGGCGGGGTCTCCTGAGGCTCGTTCCGATGTAGAGGAGTAAGTAGATAAGAAAACTGGAGATACTGGCCCGTCTTGTGTGACGGAGGACGGACTGTACAGAGGGGGTAATACCCCTATTAAGAATGTTGAATAGCTATAAGCGATCAAAGCCTTAGAAAATGAGGACGAGATAATAATTCAATTGCTAGAGAGTTGCGGCTTTTTGTTCACCTGTATGTGTGTACTGGCCCGTCTCGTGAGATGCAGAACGGACTGTGCAGAGGGGGTAATACCTACAATTGAACAGATATCAAAACTGCGAAACTTTCATGTGAGATGTTCTTTCTAACTTATGCGAATAATCTCAAAAATTGTATGGGGATTAGAATGTTCTAGAATGTTTTCGAGAAAGTTATAAGAATTTTGTGAGAACTTTCCGTAATTTTTGGGAATGTTTTGCAACTTTCACACTGCTAGTAATACCCCCATGTTGATGGTTACAAAGATTCTATTCTATGAACCAAAAAAAGAAAATGAAAATGGTGGTGATGGTTATGAAAATGTGGACGAGATTTTATTGCTAGTGCATTAAGGTACATGTTTGTAGCTTTTTTTGTACATCTTTACGATAGGTTGGTTAATGTCACACTATTTATTTCAGATAAAATGTAAATGAACAGTCTGGTTACAGTTCGCTTGTTTACCTTTTCAATGTTATATGATGATAGTTAAAAGTATGACTTTTGAGAACAAGTTTAACCGTATCAACAACTGCATTATGATATAAATGTGACTCACGGCTCGGTTACGTTGGTTAAAAGCGACGATTTTTCACGATTTTCACTGAATTCAGTATAATGATTACAGGTAATGTAGATCTCTGAATAATCTAATCTAATATTTTTTTTTAATCTACAGTGGTATTTCCAGCTCTATGTAACATTATCTCCTTGAGGGTCAAAGGCAAACTTTTCGGACGGCGTTTACCCAGGGGACGGTGTGGGGTTCGACCCGGGATAAAACTCCGGGTAATTCTCACGTACTACCCCGCATTTGTCAGTTGAACCGCATCCTATCGAGATATAGCTACGTCGTGACCATCTTTGCAATATACTACATTTAATTGAATAATAATATATCTACTAATCTAAGTTGTAACCAATTTGACAAAACGTGTATGTATACTTTGCAAATTATCAACCATCTAGCTTGTGTGAAAGTAATTAAGGTTATAGCGAAACTTTTCTAAGCGCCATCTAGTTTCAATTCAAATCCATAGACATACGCTACAATTACAAATGTAAATATTGCGTTTTGCCAGTATTTCCATTTAGAGTATGGAAAAAACAACGGATTGAATATCTAACCACATGACAGCGGTTTCCAGTCTGGTTCCCAATTTAACCATGGCTTTACAGTACTACTAGTAAAAGATTATGAGTAGTACCATGAACCACAAAACATTCTAATTGATAAATAACGCAGGTTTCAGTAACAAGTGTATATATAAGTTGCTACATGTTTGTCATCCCGTCACCCTACTCTAAAAATTATACCAAAAGTAAAAACTTTAACACAAGTACGTACATAAAGTCAAGTGTGTAGGCCGCGTCGTCAAATATTTATATTGGCTTAGGCTAACCCTTGCGAGGAGGTCCGTCCATCAGAAGGCCCTCTGGGACGACCAGGTAGACGGGGACTTAGAAACCAAGAGAGCTGGCGGCAAGATTTTGTATTTGATTGGAAGCAGGTCGGTTGGGTCGACAAGTTTTGGCAAATTAAGAACAGTACAATTTTGAGAAAACCCCTCAAAGATGAACCCACTTTGTCTAGACAACTTGGTGAGAGAAAGTTGGAAATTCGAGGAACTCGTCTTTGCATAGAAGTTGGACACCACTAAAAACCTTGATCAACGTTAAAACAAATCACACTTTAATACCAAACATTGACCTTAATTGAGATCCAAGAAGACCTCAGAAAGGTAAAATACCTAAAAATAGTTTTATACGTCAGTTTTGTGCCTGCTGATTTCCCAAATTTTGTGGACATAGCTTTTGTCTCAGATGAAACTCAAAGACCGCCGAACGAGAAAGGGTTGCCAATATTAAATGCCGGTGCTACCCCTTTGTAAGGCTACACCGATCCTTGGGTCATCCTGCAGCCGCAATAAAAAATGCGCTGGAGACGGTCGGCGGATGTAAAAATGTTGTTTTAGAGCCCGCCTCAATAATGTATCTTTTAGGACACGTTAAGTGCTTTGCCTGCGTCGACGGGAAAGTTTTCGGTACATGTCCTGGATCTGTAAACGTCAATCAATATGTTATCCCTTAAGTTCTTGTTGTAACGTCTAAAAAAGTTGTTTTCAAATTTTTTGGATATATTCGCATTTCTCTTCTCATTGAGCAGAAGTTGTCCCTACATTACAATCATGTTATTGATAGTAGAAACACTGAAGTAAAAACCATTATACTTTGTTGCCGCAAAATAAGAGTTTTCACTAAGCGGTCAAAAGCAGTGGAGATTTCTACAACCCAATGTCAGATAACTTTAGAAAATTCAAAATTTAAAACGACTTTAATCTATTAACCACAGAGGGTCATTCATAATCGAATGCTAGCAGTGTGATTTTTATAAATAAAAACAAATTCATCAGTCGTAAATTCAGCAAGCTGCATTAGGTATACACATTTGATAGTTGTGTTTGACCTGAGTTACCTGATGTAAATGAAGCAGGAAGCAAGAACGATTAACTCGCACAATTGACCCCATAAATTCCAGATCGAAAACTTTTTCGCAACATCACAATCCCAATAGTTCTGAACTAACATTCACTATCAATAAGGTTCGAGCCGATGGGCACAGGGTGATCGATGGAAGTTCTAATTTATATACCCAAAGCCCTGAGGGCGTATCGATTACGCCTAACTTTGTACCAGAGTGCCGAGCGGTGCTTTTTGCCAAATTTCGGTTTGTCTCCAGGGGTTCAACTTGCGTGGTTGATCATTCCAAAATTTAATTTTCGAATCCGTGGGAATTTTGGATTAAGCCATGTCAGATGCTGGCCAGTTAAAATATGGTTAGTTCTTATTACCTATAGGAAGTCGTATAATGTGTTAGTCTTCAGGAGATTGCAGACCTGAGTATTTGATGTTAATTTGAACTTGTTACCTCCACGCGTTCCTGAGAAAAAGGTCTTGACAGACAGACAGACAGACAGACAGACAGACAGACAGACGGACAAACAAGTGATCCTATAAGGGTTCCTTTTTTCCTTTTGAGGTACGGAACCCTAAAATTGGACAATAACTCAAACTATCTGTGCACAGCGACTTAACAATATCTACAAATGGTTAACGTTAGAGGATAGTTTGACGAAGAAGGTATAAGTTTACAATTAATAAGTACATGAAATAGGTGAAAATGTTGTAACGAGTAATTACTTCTCAAAGTAAGTGATCATTTGGATTTTGTTTTTAAATGTAACGAGTTTACTCTTAAATAATAAAGTCCAAAGAAAACTGTTCAGTAACAATATCGTTATAAGATCGACACATTCTGGTTAAAAGATCGTAGGAAGACTTGCTCTTTTGGTATATTTGTAATTGGAATTGGATTACTCCTCTGCTGTACAGGGAGTGAAGAAATAGCGTAGAATGCGTGCAGATGCTTATCATTCTGGCTGGCATGTCGTAAAAGTCGACTAAGGGACGGATCCTCTCCAACATGGTGGACTATCTGTATGGTCGATGGGCTGATCACCTGTCACCATACGGTTCATCATACCATGTTAGGACTAATTAATCGAACGTGGCCACAAGTAGTCTTGTGGCTCTGCCCACCCCATTAGGGATTTCGGGCGTGATGCTATGTATGTGTATGTATGTAACTGAAATATTTTTGGGTCACGGGTTGCGCGCTTTGAACCGTGCGATACAGCTAAGTGAGGAAAGAAGGGAAGGATCTACAAAAAATTATGCTTTAAAACATATTATCTTAAAATAATCCTTAAAATACCAAGATTTAACCTAAAGACCTCAACATATTCCCATATACATAAGCGTATCTTTTACAGTAAATATTAACCAAGTTCGTTAGGCAGGGTCATCCCACGGGCCGGGTGAAGCCTCGATATAGGATTACTAATCCTTAGCATTAATTGCATTCGTGGATTATGTTATTTAATTACCGTATTATTTATTTAACAATTTGTTACAATACAAGGGTATAAAGGCTTTCTTGGAAATTATTATCTTTTCTATTGATAGCTATAGTCAGTTGCACTAAGTCCAGAAAAGCGTTGCCAAGAACTTACATCTATTAGCCCTTGCTTCAATTGATATCATATAGCTGATTTGTGAAACGATATCATTATTTTTCCTGTCGTCATACTCGTTACAGTCTCGGTAACTATTCTCATTCCCAGTTTTTACGAATCCGTATTGTATTTGTTGTTCATAAAACTACTTTCGAAATTATACCTAAAATCACGTCAGTTACGGACCAGTAACAGGCAAGGCCGGCAGAAATGCATTAACAAAGATAAGACTATTGTAAGCTCATATTTGTTTACTTGCAACAGATATTTTTTTATTTAGTATAGTATTATTAAACTACTATATGTGAATGTATCATAGAACGTCGGTAAATAAGTTAAGGTGGGTCACCTTTGGGGGCGAGGCTCGGGAGACTCGGCCGATGCCGGATTAATTAGGGAATAGGTAGTGGTCTTGGTCTCTGCTACCCGGTACAGGCGACGAAAGAGTTACATAGAAAAGGTTAGGCAAAAAAGAAGATAATATAAGAGGAAGTACAGGAAATAAAGATCAGGTTCTTTTAAACCGCCTTACTAAATGTCCAAAACATTGTTGATAACGTTGTAGATCATTTACAAATAAGTGATATCAAATTTTCAGAAAATAGTAATTTAGGAAAGTGCAGTGTCCACTCATGGGAATCAAACTGCTTCTTTTCGAAACAAGTTCTCAGTTTTGCGCCGGTTTATAGGCAAGAATTATGGCCACTTTTGGTACCATTATTCTCCACATTTGGAACTTTTCAGTCCCGCATAGCTTACATTAAAGGAAAAGTGTATTAATTTTAATACACATGAATGCTTTAATCGTTTCCACGCCATTGACGGATATCCGCAACAAAAGTTCAACGCCAACGTCCGTCAGGGCATTAGGTGAAATAAAAGATCTATATGAATAACCCGTAGGGTTATAATTCGTGCTACGTCTATACAAGCCTAGCTTGGCAGTGACAACTTTGGTGTTTGACTTGGCATTGAAAAGGTTAAAAAACCTCTTTAAGGTAAAATTATGTGTTAATCTTCGTTCTCATTCAATCATCATTTAAAAAATAAGGACAAAACATTCAGTAACAGTTAAGCTGTTTCATTAATATGGGGATAATATTTCTACTTTCGCACATCACTGTATTAATACGTCCAGCGGTTCCTAAACTGAATTACCTATCATTTTGATTGAACGTTTGAGAGCCTCAGGAGATCAGCTGTTTACCTGCCGCGTTAGGCAGTTTTAAGCTTTGATGGCGTGAATTAGATCTTATTTTAATCAAGTTTAGCTGCATAATTGGTTGATTGGTAATGTAAATCTTGGCCCACACATGTTTAATTTTATCAGCGTGTCATTTGAAATGGAAAATGGGAAGTTTCTAAAAGACGTAGCGGTAAAATTATATGAAAATATAAGTAAATAAATAAATAAGGGGACAATCTTTTACACAAATCGATCTAATCCCAAAGTAAGCTCTAAAGGCTTGTGTTATGAGTACTAGACGACGATATAAATACTTATATAGATAAATAAATACTTAAATACATAGGAAACATCCAAAAATTCGTGCTCATCACACAAATATTTGCCATTACCGGGGATCGAAGCCGGGACGCTTGCTTCGGAGGCAGGGCCACTACCAACTAGGCTATCCGCGTCGTCGTATATATAATATGAATATGAATAGAAAATGTTTGATCTATTGTATCAAACAAAGTAGTTGCCTAACATTAAAAGGCTACTGGCCAAAATTGACGAATTTTTATTAATTAACGGTCTTCAAGATTTAATTTTCAAAAAAATATATAATTGTTTCTTCGGTCTTTCCTTAACATTCGTAATAGGCAGAATTTCCATATAATTTTTAGTTTTTAATTAACGAAAGGTATGAAATTGATAATATTTTCGTATCTACTTCATTTATCTACATAATATAAGTAACAATTGATTGGTCGTCATGATATATAAAATAAATATATTTACGAATAAATAAATAAGTAAATTAATAAATGATATGCTAACCAACTACCCAACTATATATTAACTTTAGTATAAAGTATTCGTCGTAACATTTTAATAGGTAACAAATAAAAAACAACAAAATAATCAAAGCCGATTATGTAAGGTACGTCCGTGGCATTCCTCGCTAGAGACTCATCAATTCAGTCAGCTACGTCTACTTATAACATTGAAATCTTCATACAAATAATGGCTACAGACATACGCTTTTTATTCTCAAGTTAATGGTTTTTTAAGGTGTGTTATTTGTTTAAATGTTCAAGTGGCATTTTAATAACTAACTGATGTCATTGCGGTGAGGGTCCGTTAGATCAACGACCAGGTAGCCCCTTAAATGAAAAATAATGGCTTTATATTTGTGACAATCTGTGCAATTTCAAAAACAAAACACGGAAAACATTTCCCAATTCTACCCTAATACACACCACGGTCACAGAAAGGGTTGTAAAATACGGGTCCGGACCAATACGCGTCTTAAACAAATATAAGAAGGCTGGCCGGTGACCTTTGTCCCTTACGCCGCGGTGTGCGTAAGGGACAGGCCCGCTAACACTTACAGACCTTTGTATTTGCAAATGTGACCCTGCAGAGTAGGGAAACTGACAGAAATGGCAGCAATTTAGGTACGGCCACCTATAATTTTTTCAATTCAAAGAAAGAGTTCCATATGGGTTAATATTAACACAATTATTTTGAAATCTCATCTAATTTTGTTCTTACTTCTTTAGTATGTTCTTCGGATAACAAAGAAAATGGTGAATAATTCTTTCAAGTTTTTCAAAAACTGAGAATCAAGTGTAATAAGTAAGTTAGAGTTACCGTGGTTCGATTTTAAATATATTTCTCTTTTAACGTACATTTTATATTGCCTTCCAACCAAAATAACAAATTTTTCAAGTGACAATATTTATACGAAGTCTTAAAACGTTGCTTCAAGATGATAGCATACTTGTGTTGCGTTGTCGTCAATAGATTTCTGAATAATTCTAATAATCTAAGGAACACATTACGCATAAAAAATTAAAATCATTTATGAAAATGATTTCTTAATATTATAGGTATTGGTAATGTTATTAGAATATAATTGGAATAAATATCTATCTGATATACTCGGATGAATATAATTGTGCTAACTTAAAATAATTTAAACATTATTTCTTAAATAAATAATTATTTCAATGCATTATATTTTAAACAGGACCTTGGTATGTCAACAACAATAATATAATATAAATAAACAAAAAGGTGACATTTTGTCTAAATATAACTTCTTACCAATAAATATATATACACGGGAGTTATTATACTAACACGAAAATGGACGGATGTTCTAAATTGTATTGAAAATACATGGCTTCTTTGTTTTTTTCTTATCCTTAACGTATTTTGCCATGTCTGTAAACTTGTAATACTGTAAACCCGTTAAGGCCGGGCACCTCTGATACAATAACAACCCCCGCCCTTGGTCCGGCGTCCGCTGCGTACCGTCTCGTTTTTATCCCAAAATGTATTTATTATTTAAATAATCCACGTATGTTGTTAATTTTGAGTGAAATGAGAAAGACCTGGTGCCTATGACATAATAAAATACAAACTCATAGTTTTAGTAAAAATTAATAAAAAATCACTAATAACATAACGAAATCGATCGAAATTTATTATGCAATGGTCCTCCGATTTGGAATTTGAAGTCTGTCGTTTTTATTTTACGTATTTTTGTAGGTAATTTTTCCGCATTATGTTTCTTTAAATATGGCTAGTATGTTTTCTTTGCATTATTCAAAAAAAAACCGGACAAGTGCGAGTTGAACTCGCGTGGAAAGGGTTCCGGTCCATACATGATTATCTGAAATTTCCTATGTTATTTTAAATACCATAGACTTCTTATAGGTTTTCCTGTAATCTATAGGTAAAGAACTATTTTCTGTGTTTTTTTCAAAATTGTAGGCCCAGTAGTATCGGAAATAAGGGGGGGGGGGATGGTCATTTTTCGCTTATTTTCCTAAATAACTTCTAAACTATATATTTCAAAATTCTAAAAAAAATTATTTGAAATCCTCACAATAAGTTCTTTCATTTGATATGTCACAAGATATAGTTTGCATAACATTTTTTTAAAATTTTCTTCTTTACCCCCCAAAAGTAGCCCCCATGTTTAAAATTCATTTATTTGCATTACGCGTCCGTGTTGCGATCACCGACTTACATATGTGTACCAAATTTCAACTCAATCGGTCCAGTAGTTCCGGAGCAAATTGGCTGTGACAGACGGACAGACAGACAGACAGACACACGAGTGATCCTATAAGGGTTTCGTTTTTTCCTTTTGAGGTACGGAACCCTAAAAAGAATACTTTTCACTATGTCGTTCAAATAAAAAAAGCCTAATGACCTTTTTAAGTAGTGACCAGCTAAAAAACTGGAAATCATAAATCGTTTGTTTCAAGAATATCTATTTAACCTTCAATTGTAATTAGTATTGTTATAATATCAAATATTACTTACCTAGTTACAAATTCAGCTACCGACCCATATCAATATTTCCATCGACTGAACGACCCCTGGCGAAATTCGTCCGTTTCAGAAACAAATATTGGTCCATTACGGTCCCCTGCCCCTCAAATTGTAATAAAAAGGCAGGACGTCTTGTTCCAACCACCTACGTTTGTGTTATTTGCTTTACCGGTCAAAGACAAACTCGTAACCAGCAAAAAAATATTAATTCGCCTCGCCCCATCTCACTCTTTCACAGTGTAAAGGAAGGTTTGAGAGAAAAGAAACCGTGCCTTTCGATCTTCATTTGTCTATTACAACGAATAAGAATGGCCGGGTGACCGGGAGGCAGAACGCGAGGGCCTTTTTAGGGTTCCGTACCCAAAGTGTAAAACGGGACCCAATTACTAAGACTCCGCTCCTCATCTCTCCGTCCGTCCGTCTGTCACCAGGTGTATCTCATGAACCATGATAGTTAGACAGTTGAAATTTTCACAGATGATGTATTTCTGTTGCCGCTATAAGAACAAATACTAAAAAACAGAATGAAATAAATATTCAAGGGGCTCCCATACAACAAACGTGATTTTTTTGCTCGTTTTTGCTCGATATTGATTACAGCAACAGGTAGACGCTTGACATTTTCACAGAAAATTTAGTTACATATTCACTTCAACAATAAAATAATGAAATAAAAATAAAACAAATATTTAAGGAAGCTCCCATACAACAAACGTGTTTTTTTTGCTTTATTATAGATAATGGTTCGGAACCCTTCGTGCGCGAGTCCGACTCGCACTTGGCCGGTTTTTTTCTTTGCGCATCAAAATACGGCGTTTTTATTGAAGACCAACGGACAGTTTTAGTATTTTGTGATATATATGTAACCTTTGGGTTTGTTTGTAACTGGGTCAGTAAAGGGACTTGGGCGACGTGGGCTCTAAAGTTAGTGACAAGAAGGACTGCTCGCTGTTCGGGATGAATAGGTACAAGTCACATAGCAATATATATATTCTGTTTCGAATTCGAAGATATTTGAACGAAAAAACAATTTCGCACAAAAAAAAACTCAAATAAGGGGCTTAAAAATTCGGCGCGGTAAAACAAAAAACAGGTGCGAGTTAAACTCGCGTGGAGAGGGTTCCGTTCCGTACATGATTATCTGAAATTTCCTATTTTACTTTAAATACTATAAAATTCTTATAGGTTTTCTTCTAATGTACGTAAAGAACTATATTCCAAATTTTAGGCCCAATAGTTTCGGAGATAAGCGGTGGAATGTTCAAGTTTCACCTATATTCCTTAATAACTTCCAAACTATATATTTTAAAATTAAAAAAATAGTTATATATTTAAGATTCTTACGAGTCCTTTCTTTTAATATGTCACATGATATAGTTTGCAAAAAGTGGCCCCAAGTTTATAATTCATTTATTTACGTTACGCATCCGTGTTGCGGTCACCGACTTATATATGTGTACCAAATTTCAACTGAATCAGTCCAGTAGTTTCGGAGCAAATTGGCTGTGACAGAAGGACAGACAGACAGACAGACAGACAGACAGACAGACAGACAGACAGACAGACAGACAGACAGACAGACAGACAGACAGATAGACAGACGGAACCCTAAAAATCGGGTCAAAGTATTATGTTTTATAGAATGATGAAATTACCAACATATCAACTAAAACTATATTTTATTACATAATAATTAATATCTGTTATCAAAGTTAAAATTGACTAAAACCGACACAGAAACAATACGCACTGACTCACCAAATCGCTGAGTCAAGAAAGTACAAATTTGTTAATTCAATATTACAATCGAGACAATAGCCGGGCAGATCTGATAAGGAGCGTTCCATTGATTCACTAAACTAAACAACTAAATACGCAAATAAGGTGCCTATTTAATCGGAACGAAAAGCTTTGGATATCTGCGTCTAATGTATGCGGCGGATGTATCCTTCTGATTGCGTTGTAGCCTTCAAGTTTACTTGCCCGATTAATATTCCGTCATTTATATCCAAGTTATTTCTTTATTTTTCTCGTTCAAAGTTATATCTTGCATGCAAAAATATAAATACCATTTAAAAAACTTTTTATTTGTGGTGAACACTTGACATAAAGATGTCTTTTACAAGCGTTTGATAAAGTTGATATCTAATACTTAAAAAAGAATAATATTTATATTTCGATGTTGAAATAGATCGTTTACATTTAACGAATCCACCTGTTGAATGATCTGCTATTTTGTCACTCAACGTAGGGTTTACAAGTACTTTTTTAAATATTATTAATGGTTGTGCTTGCGAATTGGTTCGCGTGGGATTGAAATGAAAATGTTATTCTAGGGTATAAGCTATCTTCATTCTAAATTTCACCCAAATCCGTCGTGCCGTTGACGCGTGAAGGAGTAACACACGTAGACGGACACACTCACATACTTTCGCCTTTATAATATTAGTGTGATAACTTATTTCAACCCAATGACATTATTTAAAACAAACGCTGCTAGTGTTCGTGACAGATTATAAATTACTCATAAGTTCACAGGTGATATTGAAAATTTAATTAACGTAAAATTCTTTGTAAGTTTTTAATAGTCGATTGCCATTTATTTAATAAACACTTTATAAATAAATAAATAAATCAGGGGACAATCTTTACATAAATCGATCTAGTCCCAAAGTAAGCTCGAAAGGCTTATGTTATGGGTACTAGACGACGATATACATACTTATATAGATAAATAAATACTTAAATACATAGGAAACATCCAAGACTCAGGAACAACATTCGTGCTTATCACACAAATATTTTCCCTTACCGGGGATCGGAGGCAGGGTCACTACCAAATAGGATAACCGCGTCTTTTTTTTAAAAAAACGGTATAGCCAAATAGAAAGTTTATGCAAGTATCCTAACCACTCGCCTAACGCGTTCAAACACAGCACCAACCGGCC
This sequence comes from Tortricodes alternella, assembly GCA_947859335.1. Taxonomy (NCBI): domain Eukaryota; kingdom Metazoa; phylum Arthropoda; class Insecta; order Lepidoptera; family Tortricidae; genus Tortricodes; species Tortricodes alternella. Next base: position 18,357,725 of record OX401968.1, on the reverse strand, counting down.
GACCCTTTGCGGGCAGTTCTCCCTAACTGTGGGCAGTACACCCTCTAAACAACCTTTAATACAACAAGGACACAACACCAACAATGTACAGACTACAACACACCCTAGTTGATTATAATAGGGAGGATTATTGAATGTAGTGGGTTTATTGGGCAGTAGGGACTAAGTAGCAGGGGGCGGAATCGACCCGCGGCCACTGTACGATTGCGTAGTTTTGATTCCCATTCTGTTTGCTAAGGCCAAGGAATATTAAAGTTACCTTTTTGCTTGCTTCGACAAATATTGACAAAGTGTACGCAAAATTCAAGTATGATTGAGACGCACAAAAATAAGATTTGCTTTAACTTAGTACTTTTGTTTGCATTTTATGTATAACTTCAAATATAAATATGCATAGTTAATTCGTAATTTAGGTAGCAGCTATGGCTAGGGCTAGGGTCATTCTTGAGAATTGCATTGTTCATCTCATTCTCTTGGCGTTTTTTATTTTATCAAATTTTGACTTAGTTGCAATAAAATATGTAATTTTATTTAATTATATGCATATTTATCGAACTTTCGGTCAATTTGGTACACAAATACCCTTAAATAAGAAATCCTGCCACAGTTAGATTCAGTGGTAATTGTAAATAAAATAAAATAGTAAGGTCAATTATTTTAATTCTACGGGTACTTTTTACCTCTGGACGCTGTAAATTGACCGTTTTAAGAATCACCCTATAATCATCAATCGTCATTGACATAGTCTTTAATTAATTGATGTCATACATCATGAGAAACTGCTACGTCGTTGACTGGATCTCTTTCATTATCCAATCAAATGAAAAAGTTTCAAGAACGGGAAGCAATGCTATTGTCAAACTCCTCGTCCCAGAACTTGACATTGATACTTTTTAGGGTTCCGTACCCAAAGAGTAAAAACGGGACCCTATTACTAAGGCTCCGCTATCCGTCTGTCCGTCCGTCTGTCCGTCTGTCACCAGGCTGTATCTTATGAACCGTAATAGTTAGACAGTTGAAATTTTCACAGGTGATGTATTTCTGTTGCCGCTATAACAGCAAATACTAAAAAATAGAATAAAATAAATATTTAAGGGGGCTTCCATACAACAAACGTACGGAACCCTTCGTGCGCGAGTCCGACTCGCACTTGGCGTTTTTTTTTTTAGTAAGATCAGATAAATTAGAGTGTGATAATGGTTGCCAGGTAATATAGGTTCTGTGAAATATTTGATGAACATTATATTAACAGTACTTAATAACAAAAAAGTGGTGGAATATGCAAAATATCATAATTATAGCTGGTAGAGTTATTTTAATGCCGAGTGTTCCATTTATTATCACGATAATAATTTTGCAGATTGCCCACATAGGATTTTAGTAGTAAAATACAGGTCATTTCAAAGTTTTATGAGGGACTGTTTGGGTTTAAATATGAATGAAGTGAAGACAGCCTCTGTTTTAAGATAGGTACATAATTAACGCAGAACCCCCTTAAAATATTGTAGCTCAGTTAAGTTTATTGCTAGGCGCACGGTGCCACACTTATACTCATATACGAAAAATTAAGACATATTTTTCATAGGTTTTTTGTTTTTAAGGAATATTCTGTTTTTGATTCTTAAAAGTTACATTTAAAAAAAAGCTGAGATACCTACTATTAATTGCTAGCTAAAAACTATTATGAAATACATGGTGATGTATTCGTGTGATGTCGTCATTTTAGCTGCCATTTGTTATAATTAAACTGGGCATAATTTGACATCGGCCTAAGGGCCTCCATAGACGGACCGCTTGGAGCAGTCGAAACCAGCTGCACAAGAGCGGTCGTGTTGCGGACAGAGTGCGGGATACAACCGCTCCGAGCAGTTCTTTAGCAGTCGAGTTTGACAGCAATACGACTGCGGTGCATAGCATTAGGTACAAACCATAGAAGGATAGTTTACATACAACCGCCCTGACAAAAGTGAAGCAATAAACCGGTGCGCTTTGACATTTGACACTATGGGAGCGTCCCGGCGTTTGTATGAATTTGGAGCCATTAATGGCTCCGATTTTGTTGCCTCAAATTGTGCGCGCGGACCTGCGCCTCTATTCGGGAACGCTAAGTGATTCTGTAGCGATTTGTAAGCGAGATTTCTCATCCCACTCTTCCGCACGACGCGTAATGCGTAAGTGCGAGATGAGAAATCTCGCTCACGAATCGCTACAGAATCACTTAGCGTTCCCGAATAGAGGCGTTGGTTTCGTTTGCGTATTACGTTATTATTCTAAGCTGCGGTGTTCATTCAGGAGCGGGCCGGGGGGTGCGGGGAGTGCGTGGGACGCAGAAAGAGTGGCGAGAAGTCGGAACGAACTGCTTGAAGTGGTCCGTGTACGGTCGATGGGATAGATCTCTGCTGACGGCAGCACGGCGAATCTCGACTGCAAGCGGACTCCATTTTTTGACTACCAACACAAACGAACCGCTGTAGCGGTCCGTGTATTGCGAACGTGAATTTAATATTGATACTGCAGAGCGTCTATTCGGAAACCCAAGTGATATTGTTGCAGCTCGCGAGCGAGACTCACATCCCACTCTTACGCATTACGCATCGTGCGGAAGAGTGGGATGAGAATCTCGCTAGAGCGTCGCTACAATATCGCATGGACGTTCCCGAATAGAGGCGCAGATCGCCCAAACGCGACAGCTTGAAGCAAGCTGTCGCTGCAAGCGGTCCGTCTGGAGGCCCTAACTGATACAAAAACAGATTGTTACTAATTTAACGTAATGTTTTGTCACTTTCTTTCAATGTAAAATTTGCAAAGTGAGATGAAGGCGACGTCGAGAGTTAGATGTCCTTCTCAAATGGATACATTTGGTCGTGGTAGCTCGACAGGTACCTACTCCAAGGAAGATAAGGCTGGCTGTTCACTATGTTCGATATGAGGAGAAATAATCCAAGAATAAGATAGATTCATTGTTTTATTTTCGCACTGAGCAGAATTGTACCGTTTATCTTCCTTGCACATCACTATTGACTTCTTGTGTCATTATAATATTTCACTAGTGAACCCGCCACAGCTTCGCCCGCGGTATTTTCCATACAAACTTTATCACCCCGTTTCACCCCTTTAGGGATGGAATTTCAATAAATCCCTCCGAATTTCAAACCTTTAGGACCACCCGTTTAGGCTGTGCGTTGTCTATAAGTGAGTCACGGTACTGCTTTATATGTATTGATTATCACTTTCAGTGCCACGTCTCGCTACGCTTAGTAGCGAAATTCGCAAAGCACTACGAACTCGGATGCCGTGTTTTTGGCAGTAAGAGTGTGTATATAACTATAAGCTATATCAGCTTCAGGTCGCAAAGTCCACACAACCCTCAAACTGTCACAAAACGTGACCATTTGTATCGACGCGCGGGAAATTGCTTCGTTTCGGGGTTACATGTTTTTGCCCTGACAGTGACACTGTTTACACAGGTAGCGGCCGAAATCCCCTCGTGTGTTGGTTGCCTTAGTGTGTGGTGCAAAGGAGAGGTGGATAGCGACTTAAATGAGACTTCGTAAGAGAGAGATTAGTATTTTGAATAGACTTACCCCAATTCTGTGTACTATTGTTTTATTTACCTAAACATAAAATAAAACAAAGACTAAGGCACGATTTTCAAAACAAATTACAGGCAGGGCACAGGAACACAGTTCAAGAATAGTTATATTGCAGTGACAGGCTTTTGGCCCGCCGCCCATAACACTTCTTCGATACACACGGGGAGAGACGGGGTGCAAATAAAATTACTATTTAATTTAATTTTACGTCTGGAATAATATAATGAATAATATATTATTTGAAACTTTCCTGAAACTTTTTTAAGTAACGCAAAAATATACGTGTAAAAATTACAATTAACTTGTTACAGGTACTATTATTACAAATCACTTCAAAGCATAAGCATAACAAGCAAGCGCAAGCGTCGTGGCAGAAGAATCTGTGCGATGGCATTCATGTTGTTCGGAAAAGAAAAACCTACCAGCAAATTATGAATAACATCAGAGGAACATAATTTCGACACACAGCGACCAGTAAAACGCTTCCGCGGCCGCTTATGCATACGCCACCGCCGACGTCGGACCTCGCGTCAGCGTCCGGCTACCCCGCTCAGCCCAAAAAAAGGTACATTTCCTTCCCACAACCGTCTTCAAACGCCTTTACATTTTTGTAAACTCTTTCCATTCTACTGTCACAAGTATTTTTTTTACTTTTATTAATAAATTATTTATTTCTCTTAAGAAAATGTAGATCTTAGCAGAATTCAGAACAAGATCTTACCTTATGGGAACGTCAAATGCATGATATAATTTCTAATAAGAGTCCGAACACTGCCATCTAGCGGTGAGTAGCTCCTCGCAATATTACTGCCACCGAGCTGCATCTTCACACTAGCGCCATAGGGGGCGCTAGTAAGCTAATCAAAACGTTTCGAGGGTTGCATTACCTATATTACTCAATGCATCTCAGAATAGTAATAAACAAATATTATAATAAAATGATACACAGTACATTGTTAATATTTCAATAATTTAGTAATTTAAAATGGGCTTAATGTAAGTACAAATAACACAAATGTATAAATTATGATCTTGGACAAAAAAACCAATGTTGACAAACAAACAAAACCCAGTCCTGTTGTCCATTAAACAAACTCGGTGATATCTTTTAAATTTAAGAAGCCTTCAAAGCTTTATCTTAAGTTCGCCAAGTGAAAGTTTCGCGGACGGGGAGTGAAAAATGCAACGAAGTTTTACTGAAAGTGAGAGTGGAGACTTCTGGATTTGAACTTCAACGTCAAGGATTGGGAGTTCACTGGTCTTGTTCACTTGTTTTGTAATACAAATATGAAACATCGGTTTATTTATGTATTTATAAATCGGAATAATCTATTTAATAATGTACGTCCCCGGGTTGCAATGATGATGATAACCTATTTATCAGGCAGTGCATTGACCAAAGATAAATAAATGTATAGAAAAAAAGAGCTTGCTCTTGCACACGGCTGTCGCTCGCTTAGAGCAATGTGAATATAATGTCATAACCAATGATCGGCACGACGGGTGCCATTTGGTGTCAATGACCTCAACCATTATGTTAATTTGGATATTCCCCGGGATTCCAGCATTCGAATCAGTAAAGGAAAATAATATATTCTCATTTCAGTAAGTAGGGAAAAGGATTTTTCTGCACTTCAAATGATTATATTTTAACACTTACATATTTTATATGAGTGCACGTAATATATTACGCAGTATAAAATAAAACCTCCTCCCTCCGCTTCCTCCTCTGCTGCACTGGGAGTGAAGAAATAGCATAGAATGCGTGCAGATGCTTATCATCCTGGCACGTCGTAAAAGTCGACAAAGGGACGGGTCCTCTCCAACATGGTGGACTATGTGTATGGGCGATGGGCTGATCACCTGTCACCATAACATCTTAGGACTAATTAATCTTGTGGCTCTGCCCACCCCATTAGGGATTTCGGGCGTGATGTGTATGTATGTATAAAATAAAACCAAAGTTTATTAATATATTTTCTTTCATGAAAAACGATACATTTTATGAGTTTATTAAATATTCTGACTTCTATTTACAAATACATATAACATAACTCTTAATTTTTGCGAATCATGTCATGTCCATATTCTTATTTCCTCTTTGAATCCCGCCGTATGGCACCCATCGTGCCGATCACTGGTCATAACGCGTATTTACCTTTTTGGCCGTAAAATACCGATGATCTTGATTAAAAAACCATTAAGTTCATAAAAATATGACTTTTTGTAACGTTATTATGGGATAGAGTTCCAATAACTGTCCACTTTAAAACATGTCATTCGGGTCATTTCCTGTCTGTGATATTTTGTATTTTTTTTATTAATATAGCCCTTTATACTCCAAACACTGACATTATTTGTAAAAAATATAAACACAAAAAGACTACAGCCAATACATATTACAAAAAAATTATAGAGAAATTTCATAAGAGATAAATATCGTTAGCTGTAATATGAATTAGCGTAACCGCCAAAATGACGAATTTGAGTTATAGATACAGTTAGATTGCAAATTTTCCATTCTGTCGTTTCGTGTCTTTAAATTCTCGGTATCTTGAAAAAAAAATATGGCGGTTACGTTAACGAAAATCCGAGGTTTTTTTTCATGTCAACTCGTTTTGTGATGTAAGTTATATTTTAAGAAAATCAGCCCTTAGTAGGTTAATGTAAGCGATAGAATTGGAAAATCAGCCCTTTGTAATGTAAACGACAGATTTATAACAAATTTTTAATGTATTGACTGGATTGACCCCAGGCGAAACAAAGTAGGTTGTATGTTCTGTGAGTAACATTATGGCTGTTATTAGTATTTTCAAAAAATCTTAAAGCATAGCATTCGTTTAAAAAAAATAACGTAAACACCCATCTTTAAAACTATGATAGTAAGCTTTATATGGTGTCTTTCAATTAACTGGTCTTACCATTTTAAGAAAATTGCTATAATCGTCATTGCAATAGGATAAGTACAAAAAAGTCACAACTTTTTGTCTGAATTGTAATTTAGTTTTTGGCTCTCCCGAAAAGTCAACTTTTGGCGGTTACGTTAATTTATATTACAGCTGAAGATATGTATAAATACATAAGTATTGTTAATTTTCTCAAGAGATATAAGCAGTAGATATAGATACCCACACGCCGATCACTCATTCCTGTCGAATCAATCACGGAACCCAATCGGCCGGCGGATATGGCCTGCCGCGTCGCCGCCGCCCATTTTAACTGGGGGTAACGCCATTTTAACCGGGTAACGCCATTTTACCCCGGTAAGTGAGTTTGGAGGGAAATGAGTCTAGGCTTGCCAGGGTAGTCCGAATAATTACAAGATTTATCGGTATCTTTGAATGGCGAGTTTTTGATTGGAAATTTTTAATAGTGTTTCGTGTAGTAGTTTGTATACCTACTAACCCACGATAAAAACGCTTTTTCATCATATCTGGTCGAACTGTGTATGTTTTAGTAAAGTCAAATCATTATCATTATTATCTTAATTTATTATCAGAAAGTAATGAACATTTGTAATTTTTACTAATAGCTTTTTAAGTCCTTTTTTATTTATTTGAGGAATAATTTGCGCACATTGGGCTAACTAAACACTCTGGTTGGTGGTGAGTCAGACCCGCCAACGGTCAGCCAATTGCACCCAAAGAATTTGCTTTCTTGGTTGGTAAGCTGCTCTCTTGAAGAGAGTGTTCACGGCTGAGGATGATGATGATGATGACGAAGTTAAAAAAATTAAGACAGAACTGTTTAAAGCGGATTTCAGAGGTAACTTCACGATTTTTATAAAATCGATTTCATCAAATCGTGACTTTGAAATAGCTTTCAATAATATAAAGATTATTGAACATAATTATTTTTTTCGCTTTGCTAAATCAATAGTTTTTTTTAAACGGTTTAATAAAGCCGATTTAGGTTTTGTCGGTGCCTTATGAACCCGACTACTGCGTCTGTCTAAGTGATCAAATGTTCCAATATGATAAAATGTTCTAATACGATTCTGTGAGCCGGTGATGGGTGTGAAAGGAACGCCTCGTTTAACCAACTTAGTGTCCTGCAGGGGTTGTCTTTGCTCGAGTCAATTATAATTATGAGTCAGTTTTTACGCAAATATTCAGACAAGTGTACTGTAGTCGAGGTAAAATTTTTCCTTTCTGAAAATACTTGTCAGGGTCGACTGCAATTACAGAACCGATGTCGGAAAATAAGTAGGTATAAAGGCTTTTCAGTGTAAACATTTTTCGCCAAAGGATATGAAACATGCGGTAAAAAATGTTGAACATGCCTTAAATACGGAAGCTCTGTTGTTCTTGGCTGATTATATATATTTTTTTTAATTTTAATGGTTTATTTTGTAGTTTAAGAGGAGTGTAAACATATTGCTTTTCATACAAAAGGCGATAACGATTTCCACCTCTTAAATCGCTGGACGAATGCAATAGTGACACATGTCTAAATATCCTTTTGAGTTCGGTTTGTCTTGTATGGTATAAAATATGCAATGTATAACACGATTTTTAGTTTAACTCAAAAACCATTTTTTTTTAATTGTGCCACTATTGCATTCGTCCAGCGAAATGTTTAATCGATGTTCACCAAGTTTTCATAGGTTGTCAGTCAGAATAAAATCTAGGTCTATTACGTTTTGATTTTGTCACTATAATCAATAAATATAGTTTTATTGTAGTTTCAGTATTCTCATACAAAACTAATTTCAGAATTATTTGCCTTTCTTGATCTTTTATCTAAATTCAAAAAACGTATAGACCTAGATTTTATTCTGACTGACAATCTATCAAAAATTGGTCAAAGCGGTTAACATTTAAGAGGTGGAAATCGTTATCCCCTTTTGTATAAAAAGGGTAATTTTTGCCTTTGGTTCACAGTCCTCTTAATGAAAGGAGGGAGGAAAAAGTTTGCTGTTTTATATTTAAATTAAATTTTAACTAGCGTATATAATATATTCATGTCAAATATTTTTATCAATTCTTTTCGCTACCGGCGAACTCGTTTCACCACATTTTTTTCGCGTCTCGATAAATTTTCTTTGTAGCGAGTAAGTAGTTGGAATCTCATTATTCCTGCGCTCTCGCGTGTAAACGTTCACTTTCAAGTTATCTGTTCTGCTGCGAAATTTTGTCTCGACTAACGTTTCAAAGTAGATAAGTACTCTGCATGAATATTTTCAAACATGGTTTAGTTATGGGTCACGTTTTTTCTGTTAGGTACTCCGAAACTATCGGTAGTTAATATTTAAAAAAAAACTAATCGTGTGGGCAATGTAAATGTTTATATCTATGAATGATGGTTCTTAAGCCAAATTCGTGCTTAGCTTTTTGTTTACTTCCAATAGTTTCACTCCTTATGATTTGACCCGTCCTAAATATACAGCCTGTACACATTTTATTATTTGTACCTAAGTTTCTCTTGCATATAATACACAACCCATAATAAACAACAAAACCATAGCTATCATATATATTGTAGACCCGGACATGCAAACTGTTTTCTACGAACATACTCTCAATAACATAATAGCTAAACCTGATGAAGTACTGTCACCAAGCAAGCAGTACATCCTACGTACATATATGTCACATACGCACAAAAATGGAAATAATGTATAATCCTACACAATGGCCGGCTCCCCCTAAATTACAAGGTGTGGGGTCCAGTGCGCGAGAGAGAAGGATGATTATTAATGGTCATTAGGATGGTGACGTCAATGTCTCACTCTAACGTGTAATATTTGAACATTTAAGGATCATGAGAATTGAGTTCTTCTGTAGTTGCCCAATTATTTATGATTTCATCAAATGGCGCTCGTTTTTTTCGTATAACTTTTCCAAAATGCATCTTGCGATTTCAAGGACAAAAAATATTATATTAGGTACGATTATGCGCTAAAATTACTACTTCTATAATATCTACTTATAAGTATAAAATGTGATTCCTAGAAACAGGCTCAGCCCAGTTCGGTGCCGATGTTTATTGAATTAGATTGTTATGATGTTTTGTGATCTATTAATAAAGTCTGTTTTATTTAAATTAACGGCCATTTTTTTTGTGTGTTCTTGTGCTGTTTTATTAATATTTGCACTAAAAACTGTATGTGTGCTGTATGTGTGTGTGTGTGTATGCTCTTGTAATTGCTTTTAATAAATAAGGAATTATATTATATAACAAACGATACTAATTTAAGCAATTGTCATAACTAATTTATATAAACCCTACTAATATTGTAAATACGAAAGTCTATTGATTGTCACTTCGTTTGGAAGTTTCTTTTTCGATTTTATGAGCGCCAAAGACGTACAGCTAGCAGCAGGGAATCCGTAGGGATATAGTTAGTAGTTTGCCCACATAAAACTAACATTGGACCAATATAACAAAAATATTATCATTACGCCCAACTAATTACCAACGGTGTGCCATTTTGAATACCGCTCCCGTTGTTTATAAACGTTTGGTATTTCTGCATTGTATACAACGAGGGCCCTATTTATGTAGTAAGTAACATGGGCCCAATGCAGTAAACTATTATCTTTACGCCCTTCTACTTACCAACGTTGTGCCAATGCGACTTCTGCTACTGTTCATTTAAAACCGTTAGCATTTCTTCATTATAATGTTTCAGTTGAAAATTCTACAAGGGCCCTAGGTTGTAAGCCTTACCTCAAAACGACGGCTAAATCTAAACATTGTCCAACTAGCGAGACCCATGTGGCCCGACCAAATGCTAACACTAAATGCTATTAGGGTTGGCTTCTCTTAATCCCGGAAAAATGCTTTTTTTTTATGTCAATTGACTGGCAAACGAGCTCACGGCCCACCTGATGGAAAATGGTCACCGCCGCCCATGGACATCTGCAACACCAGAGGTGCTTGCTGCCAATGCGTTGCCAGTCTAAGGAGGATGGGGAATGGGGATGGGATAGGGAAGAGGAAATAGGCCTCCGGATCTCGTCACTCACCATACGAAACGCAATAGCAAGCTATATCTTTACGCCGATATTCTGTGAGAGTGTGGTACTACCCGGGTCGAGCCGGCCCAGTCGAACAGTAATCATATAGTGAGGATTACTGTTTGGCTCTACCACTACTAAAATAGTTCCTGACGGAACAGCGCTAAATCAATTCCACGTGGATGAAGTCGGGTGCAAAAGCTAATAGTTAATATATCTGGCGCTATATTAGGCAATTATATCACAGCTCCTAACTTTCCCTGTAAGTAGGTATAGGCAATGTATAATGTCTCATATTCGCTGATTTATAAATTAACATTTCAATTTTTTTATCAAAATTTCTGGGATCTTTGACACTTTGACAAATAACTAATCGAAAAGTAGTGTTAACGTAAACGTGTATTAACATATTTTAATTGGACAGGTTATAACCCATCCTACCTACAATATTGGTACAATGAATGACCCGCGTGGTGATGATTAATGAGGGAGGGTACATCATTTTATTCCTTCCCGAGTGAATGATGAGGGAGCGGAATGATTTGTACTGTTATGATTTGGATTCTAGATTAGATTTGTAAAATTACCTATGGCAGAGTCACAGCAATGACTCACGTGTTGAAATAATAATGCCGTCAACAAATAGCGATATTGGCTAAGCGATATGGTTTATCATATCGCTTTGATTGGGTTTATCGTGCTTGACAAAACAAAGCGACATTTCATTACCATAGTAAAGATCGGTTTCTGTAAGTCGAATATAGACGCTAAAGTAAAAAAAAATAAGTTACGCATCAAAGTTCTTAAGGCATAAAGGCTATTCATTATATTATTATTGTTTTGTTTTAATAATATCTCATGAATAAATATATAGTGTAAATAAACGATAGGCCTTGGATATTGATTGTTTAAAATATTGGCGCCCAACGTGGGACTCGTATTAAAATTATAAAACATGTCCATTTTATGCCTATTCTATTATAAATTATAACTATAATATAATATAATAATGTCCAATCATAAATAATAATTAATACGCATGAAATAAATGTTACAGCTGTTAATAGTTTTAAATTATCATTAACCCTATGCTTATTTTCAATTCACAGCACCTATTTAACAATCGAAATATTTACAATAGTGGTAGATTTGCATTCCATTTAGTTCTCATATCTCTGATCTCGTTGTATCAAATATAAAAGCCTCAATAAAAAAGTATACTTTCTCGAGCTAAATATCCATAACTGTCACATACCCATCCATATTATTAACATATATATACATACATATATACATAAGTGCAGATTAATTAACAAAAAGCCCGTCTCGTTCAGATTGCGGGCTGAGATTAACGAGCGTTCCGGCGTATGATTAATACGCGGTGGGCGGGGCCACGTGTGATTGCGTGAGGTATCTGTTGTTTATTAAGCTGTGGCTAGATTTGATTTGGAGCTAGTGATGTAGCTGCGTTTTGTAAGATGGAGAAAAAGCCGTACTCAGCTGGCCTAAACGAGGGCTCATAAGTCAGCTAAGCAGCGAAAAGACCACGCAATTACCGACTACACCGACCATCCAGTGGCGTCCTCATTATTGTAATTTTTAGGATTCCGTAACCAAAGGGTAAAACGGGACCCTATTACTAAGACTCCGCTGTCCGTCCGTCCGTCTGTCTCTCTGTCTCTCTGTCCGTCTGTCACCAGGCTGTATCTCATGAACCGTGACAGTTAGACAGTTGAAATTTTTACAGATGATGTATTTCTGTTGCCGCTATAAAACCAAATACTAAATAAAGAATAAAATAAATATTTAAGGGGCCTCTGACACAACAAACCTGATTTTTTTGCTCGTTTTTGCTCGAGATTGGTAACGGCAACAGGTAGACGCTTGAAATATTCACAGAATGTTTAGTTATAAATATTCACTATTAAAATTAATAATTAAATTAAAATAAAACAAATATATAAGGGGGGCTCCCATACAACAGACATGATTTTTTGCCGTTTTTATATATTATGGTACGGAACCCTTCGTGCGCGAGTCCGACTCGCACATGGCCGGTTTTTTTTAATTATAGGAGATATAGAAACAATGTAAGAAATTAAATCATGTTGCGGTGTGCTCTTACAAAAAAGGTCATCATCACCATTTCAGCCGATAGACGTCCAAAGCTGGACTTAGGCCTCCCCCAAAGATCACCACAACGACCGGTTCCGTGCTGCTCGCATCCAGCAAAGTCCCATAATCTTCACCAGGTGCCCGTTTCTCGAAGCATATTAGTTGGTAGTGACCCTGCCTCCGAAGCTAGCGTCCCGGGTTCGATCCCCGGTAAGGGCAAATATTTGTGTGATGAGCATGAATGTTTGTTCCCGAGTCTTGGATGTTTCCTATGTATTTAAGTATTTATTTCTCTATATAAGTATTTATATCGTCGTCTAGTACTCATAACACAAGCCTTTAGAGCTTACTTTGGGACTAGGTCGATTTGTGTAAAGATTGTCCCCTGATTTCTTATTTTTATTATTTTTATATTAGTCTAATAATATTAGTGTTTTGTTTCATTTTTTCTTTTAATTATCGAGTCAAAACACTAATATTTAGACTAATATGCTTCGAAAAACGGGCCCCAGGGCTTCAGTACACCATATGAGTGGTCTGCCCACGCTACACCTTCCAATATGCGGTCACCACCCAAGAACGCTTCCGTCCAATCTGCCCCGCCCACTGCCTTTTAAGTTAAGCAAACAAAACTTAATCCTTATAAATAACAATAAGCAATGGTAATGGTCGTTAAGTGAATTTGAAAACCTTATCAGTTTTATGTATGAAGGTAAATACTGCAACGTGTTTCAAATAATACTGCGAAATACGAAAATGCAACTGCACCAAAAACGACGCGTTTATTCCAGACTAAAATCATGATTGCATTCCTTATTTGTCCTCGCGCGCCCCCCTACCGGGACTCAGGGGGGGAACTCCCAACCCCTTGGAATTTTGGCGGTCTGCATTCCGCATGGTCATTCTTTTAGTCATAATTCTAGGGTGACACTGTGGCCCGCGAAATTGTTTTTTTTTTTGTTGATGTTACGACATGTTTGTTTTAGTTGTATATGTAGATTTTTAGAAAGTTATTATATATCACTCCTCTGCTGCACTGGGAGTGAAGAAATAATATAGAATGCGTGCAGATGTTGTCATCCTGGCATGTCGTAAAAGTCGACTAAGGGACGGGTCCTCTCCAACATGGTGGACTATCTGTATGGGCGATGGCCTGATCACCTGTCACTATACGGTTCATCATACCATCTTAGAACTAATTAATCGAAAGTGGCCACAAGTAGTCTTGTGGCTCTGCCCACCCCATTAGGTATTTCGGGCGTGATGCTATGTATGTATGTATGTGTATTAAATAGCAATAGTAGATAGCAGTAGATAGTTTTAGATCTAAAAGACACACAAAAGTTATTTTATCAATTTGGTATTTACAATTACCATTTCGGTTAAAGAAAACATCACGGAAAAAACTTTTATCTACACCCATATCATAAAACCTCCATTGGTTAATCTAAAACCATAGGAAATAACCACCATTTTGACAACCAATTAGGAAAAACCAATGCTGCGATGAAGAAATAACATGACTTCTTTATCGTTTTTAGTAAAGAAATGAGATTAAATTTGGAACAGCTGTCAAACTCAAGTGGGTCTCTATTCTAGTATCCATAGATATTAAAACAGTTATTGATACGAAACGTCAATTCAGTATGTTTTTTAATATAAACTGCACAATATTTGATCTCGAGTGACGTGAGAATAGAGACTTCATCCGTTTGTCTATGATTTAAAAAAAAATGGTCTTGACGGACGGCCGCCATTACGGACGCGCCGCGCCGCGTTGACGTTTTGCTGAACGAAAGTAGAATTTTGTTGAATTGAATAGAAAAAGTTCATGTGTAATTTACATTTTAGTTGAAAATATGAATAGTAAGTAGTCTTCTCGGAGTGTGTGTGATGTGAAAATACGCCGGATATCGGAAATATGCAGCCACGATTGCAACAAATAACTTGTTGCCAGAAAATATTGTTTCTGAACCCATCATGGAGGATTTATAATATGTGTGTAGATAAAGTTATGTATGCAACTCTGCATAATTTGGCCTTAAAACACACGTGCGATCTTATTATGAAACTCGCCTATCGGCTCGTTTCATAAAACCGCACTAGTGTTTTAAGGCCTTTCATTATGCAACCGTTGCATAAACTACTATTCTGATAGTGGAGCCAATTCGCAATTGTGATCGCTAAAAAGTCGCTAAACGTGAAATAAGAAACGACAAACTCGATTTTGACAGCTTGGCACTATACAAAATTGAGGTTGACGTTTCTTTATTTTAAGTTTAGGGATTTTTAAATTTAGGCGACAAAATTTCGAATTGGACTCAGTACGTGGTTAGTGCAGTCGTAGGCTCGTGGTCTAACGCGTGGCCTCTCGTGCAGCGGGTCGCGGGTTCATATCCTTCCTCCGGAATGTTCGGATTTCAATTGCGGAATCGCAATTTGTTCCTACCGTCATGTCGGTCAAGGAAAAGATCATAAGGAAACCTGCATATAATATATATACCTACATAATTCAGGTCCCCAATCTACACTGGCCTTTCACTATGGGAAGAGGCCTGTGTCCAACATTGGGATGTATAAATATAATGTTTATTAAATAAATAAATAAATTAATTATCTATATAAGTAAATAAAATGGTTCCCTGTTTCCATTGGTCACGCCTAACTTGAGATCGACTTTACCGATTTCCGTCATCTTTTTTAAAGTTTTCTAATACTTTGTAGAAGGTTCTGACGGAAAGAAAAATTAAGCAGAAAATTGGATAATTTCAGGAAACTTAGCGACTATTTTCGCACGTTTCATGAATGTGAATTTAGTAATCAGCTGTTTTTAGGGTTCCGTAGGTACCGAAAGGATAAAACGGGACCCCATTACTAAGACTCCGCTGTCCGTCTGTCCGTCTTTCTATCCGTCTGTCACCAGGCTGTATCTCGTGAACCGTGATACTAGACGGTTGAAGTTTTCACAGATGATGTATTTCTGTTGCTGCTATAACAAAAAGTACTAAAAAACAGAATACAAAAATCACGTTTGTTGTATTGGAACCCATACAACAAACTTGAATTTTTTGCTCGTTTTTGCTCGATATTGATAACGTCAATATGCAGGCGCTTGAAATATTCACAGAATATTTAGATATATATTCACTTTAAAAATAAATAACTAAATTAAAATAAATCAAATATTTAAGGGGGGCCTTACAACAAACGTGTTTTAATGCCGTTTTTATAGATAATGAATGGTACGGAACCCTTCGTGCGTGAGTCCGACTCGCACTTGGGCGGTTTTTTTATTTTTTCCGATCTACGCGGCTGGGAAAGCTAGTAAATAAACAAAATAAAAAATGTATGCCGATGGTGATGATGTAGGAATAAAGAGGCCTAGTTTATCATCTTTTATTGTTTCATAAAAAAATGACAGCTGAAGTTTAATTGAACTGCTGTCAACCAATCTGTGACTTGTCAATAATATTTACATATTGTAGGTAATATTACGGATTTGTTCTGTCTATACCTGTTGGTTGGGTGTTGGTACCATATATTGGAACGAAAATAATCCAATAAGAATCATGATCTAATTAGGTTTAGTCTTATAGTAATAGTTCGTAACTTAGAAAAACAAATTCTTTTCATTGATTTAATGAGGATTTTTCTGATGGTTTCTTCATAGTTAACGAACTTACGTCAGCAACTTTAAATTTTTACCATTACCCTACGATTTTATGACCAATCGTAGTCTAAAAATTATAAAAAAAATGTATGCTTAAGTCAAAATGTTAAGTTGCGGATTTTAGCCCAATGTATAAGCTATTTGAGGAATACTCCCATAAGACAATGTTTCTCTTCCGAGAGTGCACTAAAGTTGCCTACGTCATAATGAGTTCGCCACTGTATTTCAGCATTACGAGTATATGATATTCCGTACGTATTCCATGAAATATCATAACAACTAACATTAGAATCGTACTGAAACTGAGTAATATTGTCCTCGTGCTATAAAACTACATTACCTAGTAATGAAACAACGGAATGGGCTGCGCAATGAAAAGTGTAGTGTGCGCGAGGAATTTTGATGCGTACGGTTTGCATGGTCATTCCCGTTTTCACAATTTCACTCCGCCATGCCTGTTATTAAGGAGGAGTAGGCTTTTGTTTTATAAAATACTTTATCTACACGCATATCATAAAACCTCCATTGTTTAATCAAAAACCATAGGAAATGACCACCATTTTGACAACCAATTAGGAAAAACCAGTGCTGCAATGTTATTTCTTTATCGTTTTTAGTAAACAAATGAGATTAAATTTGGAACAGCTGTCAAAACTCAAGTGGTTCTCTATTCTAGTAACCATATATATTAAACAGTTATTGATACGAAACATCAATTCAGTATGTTTTTTTAATATAAACCGAACGACATTTGATCACGAGTGACATGAGAATAAAGACTTCATTCGCTTGTCTATGATTTAAAAAAAGAAATGGTCTTGACGGAGGATCGAATTGCCGCCATGTTTGTGTTTTGCTGAACGAAAGTAGAATTGTTGTTGAATTGAATAGAAAAAGTTGTTTGTAATTTACATTTTAGTTGAAAATATGAATAGTAAGTAGTCTTCTCGGAGTGTGTGTGATGTGAAAATGCGCCGGATATCGGAAATATGCAGCCACGATTGCAACAAATAACTTGTTGCCAGAAAATATTGTTTCTGAACCCATCATGGAGGATTTATAATATGTGTGTAGATAAAGTTATGTATGCAACTCTGCATAATTTGGCCTTAAAACACACGTGCGATCTTATTATGAAACTCGCCTTTCGGCTCGTTTCATGAAAACCGCACTAGTGTTTTAAGGCCTATCATTATGCAACCGTTGCATAAAATACTATAATGTTCATCATGGGCTTTCGATTGCACCAATCTCACGATGAAAAGTGATGACGGAAGGGGTAATGATTGCCCAGAAAATGCTTATTTACTTTAAGGGTAAATAAGCACGGAAGGAAGGAAGTTAGACGAGGCACTGAAACTGAAACTGAAAGATCTTCCTCTTATTCGGTGCAACTCTCCAGACCCAAACTCTCCAAATGGCTATCCAAGTCATCATGCCGGAAACATATATATATATAAGTATTTATACTAGCGGCCCCGTCAGACGTTGTCCTGCTGCGCCATCTGACGGGCTGATTTGTGAATCTAAACCATACAGGGTGCCACCCAAACGCATACAAAAAAATTAATGCAAATCGGTCGGTCGGTAGAATTATATATATAAAGATACACATACTGGCATACTACTCAGTAGCTGACTAATCACGTAATCTCAGGCGATATAAGACTTACAAACTTGATATTTGGCAGGCAGGTTCCTTTTAGGGTGAGAAATTCGCACAGAAACAATTTTACGAAAATTCACCCCTAAATAGGTTTAAATGTGGGTTCAATTTTTGTAAGACAAATCCCTTGTAAAATTGTAGGTAAAGTTGTGGCTTTTATATAAGCAAGAACATTTTTAAAAGATGAATATATAATATCATTTAAGGTGTTGTTTTTTTCTTCAGATTTTCGGAGCGATGGGAATGTGACGCAGCTACGGAATTAGGAAGAGATTGGAAGATAGAGTGCCTACAGTCAGTGCAGATAGTACCTGCCTACATACACCAACTTCTAGGTAAAGATTAGTTTTGCTCCCGCAAAAATAAATGAACAGTTTGCCTAGTCCTGTGCAACTTTATCTGGGCCACTTTTGACCAGCTGCTGTCTTCTCGACATAGTCACAAAAACATCTATACCTCCTATTTATACAGGTGAAGAAAATAAGCAAGATGAAGTTAAATATTGAAAATGTCAAAGGTTACTCAATGAAAGATAGTAATAAATATTATTTTACAGTCTGTTTCCACTCTCCGTGCCCAGATATGCCCAGAATGTGGCTCTCCGTTGATATTTTACGCGACTCGTTTTAGGGGCCGTTACACGTTACAAGAATAAATATCATGTGCAGTAATTACACAAGTTTGCTTCTATCCACATACCTTTTACAGCGGGTACAAACAACCTAAGTTATTTTTTAAATGACTTTTCACAGACTTCAAAGACGTTTAAATGAAAAATAGTTTTCTTTTGCGTACACGAACAGGCCAAAAATAAAAAGTACATTGTGCACCTAGGGCCGTAAGAAGGGGATACTAACAAGAAGCCCGACGCCGAAGGTGATGTTTTGTGTGTATCACGGGCAAGTTCATCATAATTTGCGAGGAAATGATATAAAAATAAGACAAAAAAAAAAAAAAAACATTTATTCCCATTGTACACCGTGAATTACCATCAGGTGGGTAGAATACGGTGGGTCAGTTGAGCGCTACTTATTAAGAAAACGATCACCGTCGGAGCCGGCGCCGCGCGCACGTCGCCGGACCTGGCGCACGCCCCACCGTCAGCGTATAGAGCAACTAAATCGGGTAAAGCTGCTTTATTCGCCTGCGTATAATAACACCCTTTCCAAGCAAGTGTGATGAAAACATTATAATAATAATCTACTTTTTTAATTCTTGTGAATGAAGTTAGAATGTAATTTAAACCAATGCGGTAAAAAATAAATTATATCTTGGGCCAGTACCTATTTGTCTTAGTTAAAAAAAAACAGCCGCATAATTTTCCAAAATTAAGTAATAAAGACAAACAGCTCAACATTTTTGACAAACGACTCGCGTGAACGGAACGCTCCTACATTTGGCCAGACTAATTCCGAACCCTGTACCGTACTAAATCACGCTACCTATTATGTGCTTATAGATGCCTCATCCGCACCGAAAACCCACTTCAGACAAATGTATAAATATTCTAAATATACTGAAATTTCCTAGCAGACACACTTATCAAAACCGCTGCCGTAACCAACATTCACTCGCAACGGAAACTGAACCAGAAAACATTTCCCGTAGAACTTAAAATTGTTTACGTTTTTGAAGGACTTGAAGCATTTTGTAGTTAGCACGGAGAGTCCCTACAATCCTTTCCTTTAAACTATTCTCTGTGAATAATTGCCGCATGGACCTGAAGGGTTAGAGCCCATATTAATGTTGTTCCTACCCGCTGCGGTTAGGGTCTAGCTAGTTAGAGGGAGATAGCGCAGTCTGGACCGGACAATGCCTTTGTTCGTTATGTGCTATCTACTCGTAATGAAACGGGAGGAAAGAATTTTCAATGTGATAAAAACAACACGATTTCGTTGCGTACATACAAATCATTCAAATTGTTAAATGTTTATTTTCTGCATACATATTCTTGGTAGAATAGCATTTATTCAAATAACTGCGTCAAATAGTACACTTTATTTTTATAATAATCGTCGATAAAAAGAGGTAGAATTTAATGACGTATAACTTTGGGCGACCAATCGGTCTCATTTTATTAATTTTAGGGCCTGTTTCACAATGTCCAACTAAGGCGTTATTTGGCAGATAACGGCGAATTTTGTATGAGTTACTCAACAGATACATTTTACTCGGACATTGTGAAACAGGCCCTTAGTAAAAATTAACCAATCCCACTAATATTATAAATGTCCTTCACGCTTCAACAGCGGAACAGATTTGAATAAAATTTGGAATAGAGATAGCTTATATCTTGAATTAAAACATAGGCTATTTTCTTTAGCCGATTTCCACGGGAACGAAGACGCGAGTAGAAGTTAGTTATCAATAATTCAGCCAAGTATTTTTTACAACATAATAATATGGTGAACATTGTATATTTATTGTTTTTTTTTTTTTTTCTTTTTTTAAATGTTCACTAGAAAGGATTATAAAACTTAGACTTGGGCTCTTTAAATACATCTACAATAAAGGTGTCTGTTTACGTGAATGAATGGGAGTAGATTAGAAGTCACAGACGGCGACCAATTAATGTTCTTAGCTGGAAACACCTAGAACAAAGAAGGACGCGTCACGTCCGAGACGACCTACAAAGACTAGGCGACCTATTCTGGGCCTCTATTCAAATAGAGGCCAAGTCAAGTCACACAGACCTATGTTGAAATTGGTCTAATGGCCATTCCCAATATTAAATCCGCCGATTTTTTTTAAAATATACAATATAGATGTGCATTTGACCCCTATCTCACCTGATGGAAAGTGATGATGAGGTCGACGATGGAGCATGCACACCTAGATAATGCCTATTCACTCTCTCCTTGAAAAGACCCAAGTTGTAGCGTTCTGGGAACAAGTCTGCAGGCAGGGAATTCCACTCCTTAGCCGTTATTATTTGGTTACTACGGGTTCAAATTTCACATTTGCTGCATACAAAATATGTTAATTTTTAACTAATTATCAAAACCATCCACGGATTAAATATTGGGAACGGGTAAGTGATACAGAATCCGATCGTTTCTATGGAAACGACTTGAGACTTTATTTTGTCACTTTGTTTTCAATGCAAACTTTGCAATGTGAAATAAAGATAGATAATAATCAAAGCAAAGCCATATGTTATACCATATCAATTAGGTAATGTAGAATAGAGGCACTGAAATGCTTTTAAACATTTTTAAAATTAGTAGTCAGGGCACAATTGTTGTGTTGTCTTGTTTCACTCTTTTTTGCATAGGCAGATAAAGACAAAACATAGGGCTACACAAACTGATCGAATACAATTTTATATGTGTATATTAATTGATGAGTAGGTTAATTATAATTATGTATAGGTACATAGAATAATTATATCGACATTATATATTACCTATATATATACCACAGCGCAGTGTATTACTACTTCGTGGTACGTAGCTACATCCTGCACTATTCTTAACATGTTTCTATTTGGCCTAATAGTTCACTCGTAGAAAATATTTTAAGGCGTTAAGTTCACCATTTGTACTTTCTTGTATTGGATAGTAAAGTTTAAATTAATGAATTCTACTATACTTAATATATAATATAATAGTAATTATAATTTGTATATGCGAAAGTTCGGATGGATGTATGTTTGTTACTCAAATACTCCAGAACGGCTAAACGGATCTGCGTGAAATTTGGCACAAGGATCGATTTTAATAGTATATAAGCTATTTTGTATCTCAGAAAACTTAAAAAGTTCCCGAGGGAATTACTATAACCAAATTCCACGCAAAGTTGCGGGCACAAGCTAGTAAGTAATAAATACAAGCGCGGCAATATCAAAATATGTCTGTATGAATATATGTAACAATGAGTATTCATCTAAGTAAGTTTGTCCGATATCTTGCCGACCCAATTATTGAAGTTTTAGTTTTTGTCGTCGAAAAAAATAGTAGTTTATGCAACGGTTGCATAATGATAGGCCTTAACTCTCACTCACTCAATTAGTCATGAACACCTAAAAAAACGAAGAGAAGAGCCCACATCTACAGCGTCTGGAAAAACAATTTACATCACTGGAGATGAACAAGCCTTAGGATTGGCAAATTTGTTTATCAAAACTAGATCTCGAAGATACAACGATAATTTTAAAGTGTTTTCATTCATTAAGCCGAAGGCTACATGCTCAAATATTGTTAACAATGGCATTTTTAAGAACTTGAACTGTAATGACAAACTTGTTTTGGTCATAGGCGCAAATGACCATAACCCTTGTAGCATACTTTCGGGTGTAAGAGCAATGCTTCTTGAGTTAAAAAATACACATGTATATATTGTCGAGGTGTCGTACAACCCACATTTACACCGAGGCAAACTTAATGCAGAATTAAAAAAAATCGCGCAAGGTCATGAAAATTGTACGTTTATTGACACTAATCGTAAAAGCGCAAAATATAAATTAAAAAACATTATTTGCGATAAAATTAATTACCACATCGATACATATGAGTACAAACAAACCTACTACAACTTCGGAAAAAACCAAACAAACACAACAAATAAAGTTAAACGAGGGACCATTCCATACTTTTTCAAAAAACAAGCGGAAAACCAAAAAGCTAAACATAATGAAGTAGTTACTAACAATAAAAATGTTAACTTTAACGAGTCCAATAACACTCAAAAAGGAACTATCGAATACTACTTTCGAAGGTCTGTAAAAGATTGTGAGCCGAGCGTAACTGAGGAGAATCAAAATACGTTTTTTCGAGACTAACCTACTTAAATTTAAGAATTTCAAAATATTTCATCAAAATATAGCAAGCTTTTTGGCAAAGAAAGACCTACTGGAATTAACTTTATCTGAGCTCTTTGATGCAGGAATAGATATTGATGTGATTTGTCTCACTGAAACTTTTATTAAGACTGGGGACGAACAAAGTATCCTATTACAGGGTTATGCATTGGCCTCCAACTATTCTCGTAAAAATAAAAGGGGAGGTGCTTCTATATTACTTAAAAAACAGATTGAATATAGAAGTATCAAGGATATTGATGACATGGCAGTAACAAACCACTTTGAATGTTGTGCAGTGCATATCTTATCTTTCTCATTAGATCTTGTAGTAATATGCATTTATAGGACTCCTTCATCAGACATGTTCATGTTTTTCCATAAACTTGAATCGCTACTTAACATAATCACAAAGAAATATTCTAAAAAGAAAGTGGTAATTACAGGTGATCTCAATATAAACACGCTTGTTCCAAATAAGTGTACTACACAACTGCTGGATATATTAAAAAACTACGATCTTTGTTGCCATATTAATCAGCCAACGCGTGGCAAAACTTGCATTGACCATATAATTAGTAATATTAAGGACAGTGTTGGCACTGTGATTCCACTAGGTCTCTCTGACCACAACACTGCTCAAATGTTATGGTTCGACGCGAAACAAAACAAAAATAAAGCTGCGGCTAAAAAAACAATAGCTGTCATCAGGCGAGACTATTCTAGTAGAAACTTAACAAAGTTTAAAACCTGCCTCAGTAGCCTGTCCTTTCAAGATACCTTTCTTGATACGGACTTGAATAGTAGCTTTGACAGGTTCCATGATTTGATGTGCCTCTTTTATAGACTCTGCTTCCCTGAAAAAGCTGTCAAAATAAATAAAAACTAAACTAAAATGGATAAGCAAGGGTTTAGCAAAAAGCACTAAAACGAAACGAAAGTTAAGGTTTGGGTTTTATAAAAACAAATGTCATGAAAGCAAGAACAGGTATGTTGTCTATTCTAAGATCCTGAGAAAGTGTATCACATATGCGCAAAAGAGTGCAAACAGTAAATTTATTAGTAAGAGCAAAAACATCTGCAAGGCATCTTGGAGTATTATAAAAAATGAAGTCAAATGTGTTAACAAGAGCCAATTCATTGACTGTGTGAATCATAATGGTGTACACATTACAGATCCTCTTGAAATTTCAGAAACATTTAACAGATTCTTTATTGAAACTACAAATAAATTAAATCACAAAATAAGCAACACTTTAGTAAATCAAAACAGAGTCACTAACACGATATTTTTAAAACCATTCGGCCACAATGAGATACGGACAATCATCACATCACTTAATAATACAAACTCTGAAGGCTATGACGATATAGCTACTAAAGTTCTCAAGGAATCTTCCTTGGAAGTATCTCCAGTAATAACATATCTTGTTAATCTATCTTTAGAAACCGGCCAGTTCCCTGAAAGTTTAAAAAAGTCCATTGTCAAGCCTATATATAAGATCGGAGATAAACAGTCCCTAGGAAACTACCGCCCGATAACAATCATACCAATTTTATCAAAAGTGTTTGAAAAGGTCATGCATAAAAGGTTAAGTAATTTTTTCGAAACATTTAATGTTATTGCACCTGAGCAGTACGGTTTCCAAAAATTTAAATCTACCACCCTGGCTGCATTCAATCTCGTACGCGAAACAACGACCTATTGCGACGACAAAAACTTGACTACTACACTTTTTTTTGACATGTCGAAAGCTTTCGACTTCGTTGCTCACAATTTGCTTTTAGCCAAACTAGAATATTATGGTATTAGAGGACCAGCATTGCAGTGGATAAAGTCGTACCTAGATAACCGAAAACAGTGTGTTGAAGTAAGACGTATAAATAGTTTTGATGACGTCAAATCATACAGATCAGAATATATTTCAAATAATTTTGGAGTACCACAAGGTAGTGTGCTAGGCCCGCTATTGTTTTTGATTTATATTAACGACCTACCCTCTACTACAAAACATAAATGTATTTTGTTTGCCGATGATATTTCGATTATTGTCGCCCATAAAAAATCAGAGGCAGCACATCATGAACTGGAAGTAAATAATACTGTAGCTTTGATAATAAGGTGGTTAGAAAGTAACAATTTACAAGTTAATTTAACTAAAACTAATTATATGAATTTTAATAAATCAAAAGCCGCTACCCAATTAAATATTAATTATAATGGACATACTCTGAATAATAATCATATGATAAAATTTTTAGGAATAATTGTAGTAAATGATTTTAAATGGAATGGACATATTGAACTTGTATGTAATAAGATTAATAGATTTGTATTTGTCATTAATCGACTGCGCAGAACGACGAACCACAAAACTGCAATGGCAGCTTACTTTGGCTATGTAGAATCGGTACTCAGATATGGCCTGATTCTATGGGGTAATGGGACTAATGTTCAAAGGGCATTCATATGCCAAAAGAAGTGCGTTCGAGCTATCTGCGGGGTTTCTCCGCAAACTTCATGCAAACCCCTGTTTCTTAGACTAAATATACTCCCGCTACCATGCTTATATATTTTAGAAATAGCGAGGTTTGTTAAACAGCACACTCATTTATTCAAATCAGCCAGTGAAGTATTTGCAAGAAACACAAGAGACCCAAACAGGCTTGTTGTAAATAAACAACAGAAAACAGCCATGTTTAGGAAGAATTGTTATGTAATGTGTGTAAACATATACAATAGGCTACCACCATCAATTAAAGATGCACCAATGAATAAATTTAATAAAATATTATTCAATTGGCTACTGACATTCAGATTTTATACTATTAATGAATTTTTTGATAATAATTTAAGTTTGTATTAGTATTAGGTATGCCGTGTGATTGTTGGCTTGTTTTTTTTTTTATTTATTTTTTATAATTTTATCTTGCATAGGAATGTCCGTAAAACATTTAATATTTTAATATTTTAATATTTGCATGCTGTGAAGGACAGCTGAAGAAGGTGGAAGTGACATTATTTATAACATAAGAACTGTAAAATAACCCTTTTTCTCGCAAATAAATGATTATGATTATGATTATGATTAAAACACTAGTGCGGTTTTCATGAAACGAGCCGATAGGCGAGTTTCATAATAAGATCGCACGTGTGTTTTAAGGCCAAATTATGCAGAGTTGCATACATAACTTTATCTACACACATATTATAAATCCTCCATGATGGGTTCAGAAACAATATTTTCTGGCAACAAGTTATTTGTTGCAATCGTGGCTGCATATTTCCGATATCCGGCGCATTTTCACATCATACACACTCCGAGAAGACTACTTACTATCCATATTTTCAACTAAAATGTAAATTACAAACAACTTTTTCTATTCAATTCAACAACAATTCTACTTTCGTTCAGCAAAACACAAACATGGCGGCAATTCGATCCTCCGTCAAGACCATTTTTTTAAAATCATAGACAAGCGAATGAAGTCTCTATTCTCATGTCACTCGAGATCAAATGTCGTTCGGTTTATATTAAAAAAACATACTGAATTGATGTTTCGTATCAATAACTGTTTAATATCTTTGGATACTAGAATAGAGACCCACTTGAGTTTTGACAGCTGTTCCAAATTTAATCTCTTTTCTTTACTAAAAACGATAAAGAAATAACATTGCATCACTGGTTTTTCCTAATTGGTCGTCAAAATGGTGGTCATTTCCTATGGTTTTTGATTAAACAATGGAGGTTTTATGATATGGGTGTAGATAAACACCTTTTTTGTACCATTTCCTTAACGGCAATAAAGCGGCACTTATAGAAATTTGTGTTTAAGTCTGTTTAGGTTTAATGAAGTTATTGAACATTGACGCTAAATAGAAAAATCCTATATAACTCATACAACTAGAAATAGTAGAAGTTTTTCTCTCCGAATAAGTCCTTTCAGTGGTATGAACAATTATAGACTTCAGTATTGGCTGGAAACTGCCTCGAGCAAATTGGAACCGAGTTTACAAGATATTGGGCCAATTTATTTATGGATATATCATAGGTACTATAATCATATATCGTTTGAGATTTATACATGAAGTAAGAATTTTCAAGAAAACCAACTTATATATATGAATTCAAATATTACACTTTATTCCATAAGGAACAAGATCATAAATCAAATAAATCTATGCGCTAATTTTTCGTTTCTTTACTTTATATTATGTGGTTTATAATCATCCTCACACACTCTAAAACAAAATTCATTATATTATACAAAATTACAATAAAACATTTTAAAACACTATTTATTCTTTTAATAATATTCGGACATATAATGCTTTTAGAGCTTTGACAAGAGCACTTTTTTGTATTAAAAACTTTAGCATTAGCTTTAGCATTTATTCATAAACAATACATGATTATGTTTGAAATACACTTGAGATACACAAAAAAAAAAACAAATGATAATTAACATAAAAAATTATCAAATCAAAAATAATCAAATCGAATATATACTATAACTAGTTATTACAAGATGTCATATAGTAAATACAATACATTATTCATCACATTTAAATATGTCAAACACTATCACAGCAAATACTTAAAAAAAAAAAAAAACTAGGTCTATACATCTTCAAATATCTCATCAATACTGTAACTGAAGCATAAAATGATAAAGAGTCAATCCCGGTATTTCATACATTGAGACACCTTTCACGAGATGTAATAAAAACTGGTTGTCCCACAAATTGACAGAAGAAGGGTCCCCGGGAGATAATTTTAAACTGGTTGACATATAGGTCATTATAATGTTGTCAGAGAACTAAAGATGAGGTCAAGTTAGTCTGACCTGACCTCAGGTCAGATAGGGATGCTGTGACATTACGATGGTCATAGCAGGTAAAGATCAAATGGGGTATAATATATGGGGTTATCCGTCGCTTCGGATTCTATTCGTAATTTAGAAACAAAAAAAATGCTTTGTTTGAATGATTTTTCGCAAGTATCAACTTACGTCATTCAAAACCGTAAAATTAAAAAGGTATTTTTTTTTTAAACAGAAAGTGCATTTAATGGAGCTATTCAGAATTAACGTGGCGACTAGAGAGTTTAAATGCTAGCTTGCAAGGCAACACCACTAAACACTCCAAACTAGACTTAACTTTTTAATCAACACAAAAATTCCCAAACAAGTATAGAAAAAAATGAACAGGAGAACCGGGAATCCAATTCATTACAATTTTGTATTTTTTTGGTAAAGCGCGGATAGATTCAAATGATTCTTTAACGCACCAATTGCTACGCCGTAGACGCTCGTAGCTATAGCACAAATCGTAGCATAATTAGACGATGAGTATGAATTCCCCAATTTGTACTGGGGACTCGTTATGAAAGGAGTCGTGTGCGCAGCGGGACATATGCTTGCATCAAAGACAACCGAGTTAAAAACATTATTGAACAATACCGTTGTGTTTGCTTCAATTTCTAGCATATCGTATAAATACATTTTACTTAAGAGGCGTCTTGTCAAAATTGATTATTTTTCATAGATTTTTGGTCATATTCTGTTGGTTCTAAAGACATAATTTCCAAATAACAAATGTCTGATTCTTCGATCTTTCCTTAACATTCGTAAGAGGCCGAATTTTGATATATTTTTTATTTTATACGGCATCTGCCGCCATCACTATCATAATATTCATAATGCCATCTTAGGAGATGCTTCTTTATGCTTCTTTTGAAGACGCTTAAATTAGGTTGTAAGAAGGAAAAACTAGAGTCGGGAGTTTTATAGTTCGACCTGAGAGAGATTCTTCCGCGGTATGTGGATGCTCACCCAGCCTACGGGTTCGTCTGTGGGTTAATAACAGCGATTTAAGTGGCTGGTACTTGACAAATATTATTAAAAAGCATCTTAAAATTAAAAACTTACGCTAGACAGGCGACGCCGCAAAAAGCCAGCGGATGTAATAAAATATTCAACCTTGTCTAGACCACGTTTCTTACAGTCAAGGCCTTTACTACCAGCTCCAATTTTCCCCACTTAGTACCTAACCAAGGCACTAATTACGAAAAAGAAAAAGTGCCCTCTATCTCACAGGTCGCAAAGAGTAAAACGTCTGGGTGTTTTTCACAGACCGTTTGAAAAGACAGAGACGGACTCGCAAGCGTACTGAGTATTATGAGCATTTTATAATTTTGAAGATTAAGTTTAAACCTAATACCCATTTACAATATATATATTTAGAATGTGCTCTTTAAGACCTTTCATTGGATACCACGTTTAGCTTAATTTTATTATTTTTGAGCTGTGAAAACAACTTATAAAATCCGCCATTTTGTTTTTAATGAAATTTCGTATCACTGTCACTATAACCACAGAATAGATAATAGTACTAACGTAAAGAAGAATCACTCTGTAACAAAAACGGTGTTTAGGTACGACAATATGCCTAATCATGCCTTCTCTCTCCGTCGCATAAAACGTCCTCTTTCGTGTCCGCTAGGGTTCAGTTTTTATCCGCGTCATCCACCGACAACAACGCGCGAATCGCCCAGCGAGTGAGCGAGCGGCAACCTACTGCAACACCTTCAAGCAACGCGACGGCCGAACTTACCTAAAGTGCGGAGTGAAACCCGCCTGCTTTAACATGCGGAGTGTAAAGACGCATCGAATGACACCGTATTTGCTAAGATACGATAAGTTGTTTAGGAGCTATGCGGGAACAGATAAATATACGCACATATATACACTGCCAAAATCGCAGCCCTCCTTTGGATTTGCCGTAATCGGGTAAGATTGTCTAAGACTTCAATGTAAAATTTTATAGTTGAAAAATTGGTTTAGAACTTTCAAAAATTCATTCACGACGTTATAGATTTCCACAAACCTTTCTTATTTATCTACGAGCAAATCTGGGTATGTTAAAATCTACTTGACGCTCATGTTACTTTAATGTCCTGTTAAAACATATTTATGTTAATGCATTTTTATCTGTGTGTAACTGCCTAGTTTCATACATTTCGTATATAAGAGAATCTGTTCTTGGAAGAAGTATGCCGTGTAAAATATAAAAACGTAGGTATCTTTATGTACTTTTCCTTCGTTGCAAAACAACAAAATAACAGAACATCTACAACAAAACACAATCAACGCAATACCACAACACTAACGACGGCACTAACCAAACCGAACACTTGTCGAACTTTCTCGAACATTTCATTTCTAAGTTGGGTCCTGCGCACTGGCCGAACCCTTCCCACCCCCCTAGTTCCCGAATTAATTGCAATCAAAAGGAAGGACATGAGTGTAGTCCAACCCTAACTTTGCCATGTTGGAAATTTGCCCGACGTCTGTGACTGTGTTTGTGGGGGCTGGGTGTGTGCGTGCGTCGTCCATTTTGGAAGCGTTTGCAGTTTTAGTAGAGAGTTGATCGTATGCAATTTTGTGTTAGTATGAATTAGATTTTAAAATTCACAAATACGACTACAATTGATCTTTGATTAAAGTTACGTTATAGGTTGACAGCTGTTTAACGGCGAATCTCCGATCAAGTGCTAAAGTGGCTTTTTTGAATTTGGCGAAAAACAATTTAAAATGTTTAGGTACTATTGGTAAACATAACAATTTTATTTATCATTAATTTATGATTCAGAAGAGTTAAAAATTGGAAAAGGGAGGGACAAATTTATTAAACTACGTACCTATTCAAAGATAACAACGTTTACATTGTGACCAAATTGTTTTTAAATTAGGAAGTATTTTTATGTTGGTCGATTTTAAATATTCTGTCAATTTTACCCCACTACATACATACATACATTATTATCACGCCCGAAATCCCTAACGGGGTGGGCAGAGCCACAAGACTACTGGTGGCCACGTTCGATTAATTAGTCCTAAGATGGTATGATGAACCGTATGGTGACAGGTGATCAGCCTATCGCCCATACAGATAGTCCACCATGTTGGAGAGGACCCGTCCCTTAGTCGACTTTTACGACATGCCACGATGATAAGCATCTGCACGCATTCTATGCTATTTCATCACTCCCAGTGCAGCAGAGGAGTACCCCACTACAGTGAAGAAAAAGGAGGGTTATATATTTCACAAGTATGTATGTTATCACTTGATTATTTAGAAATTAGAGCTACAACTACTAACCCAATTTTAATAAAATGGGTATCAAACGAGTTATGCAAAATGGCCGGGTGATGCTGGGCATATCACGTCAATTGAAGTCCAATGCCATATTGATAGGTATGCATGCTAGAAGACATTTTGTTGCTTGATATTCTTTCACTCATGCTTTTTTGGTATCAAATGAAAGGGATTGACAAGAGCATTCCAAAAATATAGGTAAATAAATGGTATTTATCAGTACTTTCTATACCTATCTATATAAATATGTAATATCTAAATTCGGAATCATTTCTCGCTACACGAACTTTCCGTAAAAAGTATAACAGAACACAAACTAAAAAGATAAAAATAAAAATGATTAAGTAAATAATAAAAAACAAAATCCCGACTATGCATTATGGTACGCTATGACTATGGACGTGGTTATTTTTTATAATTAATAATTTTACTAGTATCTTTTCAGTTTGAGTTATGAATGTCGTAGGGTCGATATGGAAATACTAGTCGGTGACTATCCTATCCTATCTATGGTAGAATTAATTCTTGTTATTCTTTTCTAGAGGTTATATAGTCGGGTTTTTTTATGTCACTTTCTTTTCAATGTAAACTTCACATTTTTTTTTGACAAAGCAAAGCAACATGATATAAAATATCGCTTAGCGAATTCCGAACAAAAACCCTATTTCCTTGGCCGTCATATCTTTCACACTATATACATAATTATAACGAATGTTTTAGTTCTTAACTAATCAATAAATCCCTCAGCCTCCAATAATTATCAATTCTAGATATAACCATCGACCAAAACTGTGGGCAAATATAGCAAAAGCATTATACACCAGTCATATATGATTCTGTGAAACTACATTAATATTTCAGAGGCTGGGTACAAGTTGGGGGGTCCTTTCTAAACAGCCTTTGGTCTTCTAAAGTTATTCCAACTTGCGAGGACCTATTCTGGAGCAATGCGTCACTAGGACGTGTTAAATGCATGCAAAGAACGAAGTCTGAAAATAACTTGAGCTAGAACTGAATTAAGGTACTTAAACTCCCACTTGGCTTTATACTATGTGGGCTTTAATAATTTAAACTTTGAATTTAATTATATACATAAAAATAAAGGTTAAAATATGTTTAATGTATGAAAACTTGTCTGTATCCATTATCCGTGTAATAAAAATGCTTTAAAAAAAACTGCCTCACTGATATAACGTATAATTCAAAGCCCTGAAGCTTTTAAAATTCATTATCGAAGAATGCACTAAACAAGTAAATTTTAAATATCAGGTCCAAACCGCAATTGCGTTTTACGATTTGGATTCCAGAAAATTTGAGCCACAATGTCACATGTACAACCCATACTACAAGTATATCGAATTTGAATCGTCGTAGTTCTCAAACGCCTTAGGCGATAAAATCCGAATCTCCGTGGACGTCACTACTAGGTAAAGCTATTTGTTAATATTTTTCTGATAACTGAGTATTTCTCAAATAAGTTCTTGATAATTAACGTGTTTACGGAAGCAACTTTCAATAGTTACTATTTCGTTACAATTTTGTTAACAGATTTTCCAATCGTATTATAGAAAATGCTGATTTTTTAATGAAATAATTACCGAATAATTATTAGTTTATTTTCTTATCGAACACAATTATTTAAGAAAGTAACTGTTAAAATTAAAAGTTGCTAACGTAAGCACATCAACTATGCTATAAACATTTTGAGAAATATTAATTTATACCACTATATATATAGCTTATTGATTCAGTGTCGTAACAAAACTATTATTATTTCTTTTAAAGTACAGCCTAGTAGTGACATAATAAAACAATTGAATGTACACGCAACGTTAAGACCTTATTCATCATCATCCTCATCAGCCCATATCAGTCCACTGCTGGACTGGCGTTTCCCACAGCACGCCACTGACCCCGGTGTTTAGCCCTTCTCACCGCTGCCAGCTACCTTGCTGATATCGTTACTCCTAGTCTGAACGCGCTCAAGCACCACATAAGCTGCCCTTACAATACTCATAGAGTTATAATGGCTGTAAATGTAAGCTCTAATACAGCTTTTCTGCTACCTGGACGTACACTACGTTGGCCGATTTGCGGTCTCTACTCTATAACCCGTCTGCCTCAGCGGCCATCGGTTCTACGATAGACACATGACCAACCCAAAGCTTGCTAATTCTCGGAGCTATGTCGGTAACGTGTACCCAAATATATATATCCAGCGGTACCACCGTTAGTCACAATTTTAACACCTTAGCTGTCAACATTCCCGTAGTAACGCCGTTCCCATTATAATTTGGCCACAATCAGAATATCACTTCGGAGTTTAGGGGCTTTCAAGGGGCGCGAGTAAAGATTACTTTGTATGGAGGATGGAGGTGGCCTTATCTTAAAGTTTTGCCTTAGTTCTTGCTTGTAATAAATTTAAAACTCATTAGCGTGTGGGTCAGATGAGTTTTAAATGTAATTGTGGTTTCATGTTTTGAGCACCATCTGAATAACGCGAGAGCTGGCAATGTTTGGGAGATAAATAGAAAAAAGCTTGCGTAAATAAACAGGTAAGTAAAGCGGATTATAAAAAAAATAACAGCGCTACGATATTATAGAATGTAGAAGGTATCATTCAGTTTTTTGAGCTTAGTAAGAATTATTCTTCTTTCTCAACTAAGGGTAAGGTTTGTGTCACTGCTAGGCGTAGGACTATCAAGATATTCACAAAAATGATCTCAGTTTATTTAGTATACATGCTAAGCAGGTGCGAATAAAAGCAGATTTTAATTTAAGATACTTATTGTATTATAAAGTCAGGGTCTCTATTCGGCACTGCTTAGCGATATACTATATCGTCACTTAAACGCATTGAAATATATAGTAAGGAACTGCTCAAAGCAATTATCGCGATGCTTATGTTTGAGGTGTCAGAACGCTAATCGGACACCATCGCATCGCATGGCAACCACGGTCCTTAACACCATCCCACAAGCTTCGAGACCGCACCACTGACCACACCGTCTACAATGATACTCGTATGATAGCGTGTGAATCAAGCAATATTAGACTTTTGTATGTATGTCGTAGGGACTAAGACATCAGCAATAGGGTGTGTGTAAGCCATGACGCTGGCGTTTGATAACCTTCTATGAGACTTGTAACACGAAATGTACTCATAGGTATATCCTACTTTTGAGGTCTTTGCTTAAATGCCAAAACCGCGAATGTGAACGTCGAACATGTACAACACGACACATTCGCGGTATCACTAAGCAGTACTGAATAGAGGCGCTGGTTAAAAATACTGCTTAAAATCATAGACAACTAGCACTGATACGCAGAAAGTTGACCCAATTATTATATAATAAATAAATAAATAATAAATTTACTTAGACTTAAATAGATCTTTCAACACCGAACAAACTTCAACCTCTACTCTAAACTATTTTTTAACGGGTAATCGTCCTATCGATTATTGATGTTTCAAACCAACACAATGAACCACCATGATCATCATCATCTGCCTATATACGTCCCACTGCTGGGCACATTGTGAGCAAGGCTGGACAGTAGTCCCGACGCGGGCCCAGTGCGGACTGGGGACTTTACTTTCTTCGGAGGTGCATGCAGGTTTCCTCACGAAATGCTCGAGGTAAATTTTAAATTGAATTCCGTACATTCGATTTGAAAGTCTTAGAGAAACGAGCTGGGATTTGAACCGGTCCCTTGTTCCGCCGTTACCCACCATATGCTATCTCAAAAACACCCCTAACCTCCAAGATGGTGCAATCTTGGAGGTTAGGGGTGTTTTTGTCCCTTCAAGTACACTTGACGCCAATAAATAATGTACAGTGAAGCACATAACTAATCTAAGTTATGCCCTATAATGGAACATATTGTTAGTCCCGGACGATGTTATCTTTCTAGCCGGTAAGCGTAGGCAAATGTTGATACCACTCTTAGCTGGCTTTGGGTTGGGGTGGCCATGTTGGAATTGAAGCGAAGACATAATTATATATCGTATTTAAAAGTATATATCTTACCCACATATATATAAGGAATATTATTTTAAATGAAAACTAGTAATTGAATACATTTTCTTCACAGGGTTATCGCGTTATATAGTTAACGTAAAGTCCGCGGTTTCGTCTTCCGAGATGAAAAGTAGCCTATTCTACAGTAGCCTATCACGTTGCTAAGTTGCCCTGTTCCTGCGTGACAGAAGGACAAACCGAAAAACCAAGAAAAAACGACAAAGATACTTTCGCATTCATATTTTTAGTAGTAAATAAATAAATATATTGTCAGGAATTTATTTAACGTATTTATTGCCGGTGACACATATATGCGTTTTACGTACTTTTCATTCAGTGCCGTGCACGCGTTTGTGCGTTCAGCATATACGGAAAGGCTCGCCTAGTGGCGAAGTTGGGAAAAAAGTGAGGCAACAGATACATTAAAATTAAATGTAGGTATGCGCTAAACGTTAAAACTAAGATGTCATTGCGATTTCTAAGATTTAATAGAAGATTTGAACTAAGTTATGAAAGACATTGATCGGTGACGTGAAGATTGCTATAATATTATAATTGCTATGTTGTGTTTTATACATATCATAGTTAAAGTCATATGATTATATATTTTTATTACCATAGATTTGGTAGCCGGTAGTCTGTTCATTGTGAGATATCGGTTCCAAGCTTGTTCCTCTTACAAGCATATCGCGTAGTGCTAAGTGGCAGTAAACATTAACAACCACGTCAATGAATAACAATACAATGTTCAAATCAATTTAAAAAGAGCAACATACCAAGTTGTTAATTCCAATCAAGTATATTAAAGCTGAGATGAAAGAAATGCGTTCTAACACCACTGTCCTCACAATTGACAAAACGTGGTGTACCTACCACTTACGTATACGTGAGGAGCCAACGAGATTTTGACCAATTTACAGCGTGCCAAGTGGAAAGATAAGCTAATACTCAGTGGGGGGACTGTATCGGAAAACTAATTTTGCATAAACGCCCTCAAGTGTAACGCGCCTAATGTTTATTAATAATCGTATGTAGGTGCCTTTATGTAATGTTTATTAATTCGTACGGTCCTGAAGGTAGGAAGCGATTCATATTGTGCAGGAAATGCGGCTGTGCTTTTGATAACGTTGTAATGGAGGTACGAGTGTATAATTATATCAGTGTAATGTGTCGTTATTTTAATAACTAGTTGTCCCCAGCATGGTTGTGCTCTGTGATTTTTGTTTCATTAACCCGGCGCGCGCGCAACTCTCCAAAGTTTTATCGTAATCGGATGACTTACATCGTGTGACTTTGTGTGACTCCGTACCGTGTGACAGTGTGACATCGTAGTTTGATTTTACTCCCCATAATTTTTCATACCCCGGGCTTAGGTATACATGAAAATCGATCCTTAAGGAGTAAAATCAAAAAAGTCGAATGATCTATGTACTAGACAAATTATAAACAGAATCAATAAATTTGAATTTGACAAAGAAACAACAGAGGCACCTCCAGAACTAAAGTTAAGTCTCATCATTCAAAAACGATCTCCAGCCGCCCATCAAAACAAACACAAACTTATCGTATTATATTAATTATAACAAGTAAATACCCGGAATATTTCACCGGGTATCCGACGTTTCTTATCCCATCCACTTTAAACATCCGAAGGGCAATGGGCCCGCGGAGTGTCATTCATCAACAACTCGCTCCAACTTTGTATGTGCGGAACCTCTTATTATTTGCCACCCTGCACTATAAAATTGGACCAAACCCATCCATATCCCTCCATCGAAATCAAACCCTAATACTCGATATTACAGTTGATATTCCTTCGAACTTTCCCGCAGTAACGCAGTCGTTTTAAAGCATTAATTACGGTCCCCAGTTTTGGGGCAACCCTTTAGGAAATTTTCGTCCCTTACTGGTCACCCCTCGTCCAGGCGCGTGCTTGGAGTCATTAGTAAGCTATGTAACAGAGGTATGGTGGAAACGACTGTAATTTTGACGGTGATCTTTATGTGACGTTAAAGAACTGTAACAATTCGACGTTTTCGCAGCGAATTGAAATCTTTGTAAGGTAAAAAATCTGTGTTGTATGTTTTTGGCAATTGTTGGAAGAACAGTTGTGCCATATTTGTTTTTTAATCACACTTGCTCGGAAAGTGTGTTTTTATACGCAGGCGTGTAGAGCAACTATAACCGATATACTCCCACGGGTGTTATGGATTTTGTATGGTTTATAACTCCCGCTGACAGCGGGGCGTGTGCGCCAGGTTCGGCGGGGGCGCGCGCAAGGTCCGGTAAATGGTAATTCACGGTGTACAATGGGAGTAATATAATTTTTTTTTTTTTGTCTAATTTGTTTCATTTTCCCACAAATGTGATGAAAAACATTGTGTGTATCACGGGCAGTAAAGGGATAACCAACTCGAGTCATTAAAAGCCCTCGCCTTCGGCATCGGGCTTCTAACAGACTCTCGTTAGTTATCCCCTTCTTACGATGCACAATGTACTATAACAACAAGGAATTCGATTATGTATGAACAAAGTTTCTAACTCTGACGGGAATAGAGCTCCAGCTATGTAGTCATCCAGTAGTGGAACAACTGGACCAAACGGTTGGTAAGTATATTATATTCTAGTGTAAGTCAATTTCTGACGTGTTGATCTTAGTGTTAACATAACACGTGGTAAAATGTATAACAGCGTTAACGAGGCTTCGGCGCTTTGACAACGATACTCCTGTTGCCACGTAATTATTCCGTACTTAATGCCGGCATAATAATTAATGAACGTGCATCTATTTAGAATTTGAGCCCATTCGTTAAATCTCATAATGAATAATTTTCTCAAGTCTCATATGTATTTGTCATGTTAAACATATAAACTTTCAGGTATTTTTGATGACTATATAATTATTATTGCATTGTCATCGGTTCATGTACATTCCATAATTTAACTTGGACAATAAAATAATCTGAACTACAGTCTTCGAATTAGCCTCGTTAAAAATATAAATTGGGAATCTATACACGTAAAAAAACGCACGTTGAGCAATGCTAGTATTATAAGTAATAAAAAAAGTTCAATTACCAAAATAATTCAAAAAAGGTTCGGTAAAAATGTAATACTAAAGTAGACTTTTCTCAATTAAGTGGTGCAATATCAACTAACACTTTTAGACCAAGCCCATGGCAACCCTTTTAATAACAGTTTCAAATTTCTCACCAATCAAGAGAAACAAGCTGTTATATTTCCACTACTTCTATGACTTGGATTAAGCAAAATTAGTCTTTTACCGAACGGCATAAGAACTTTGGTGAATCCCTTATTTTTGTGGTTCTATAGTCAAACTCATCAGGGTACAGTAAAGGGCCAAAACTATGATAATTAGCGTTTCTAATCCGTCCCCTGCCATATGGTGTGGTGTCTTCCTACATCAGAAATAATGACCGTTTTTGGCAGGTTTATAGTAGGGAATACGGGAATGATACTGATGATGAAGTTAATTAACCAAGAAAAATAAAAACTTAAACATTTATAAAATAATAGACATATTTATAGATATATATTCGCGTACCTACCGTTACGTGTACTCTTAAAAAACAGTTAAGTAGTTGATGGTACTGTGTTTATATTGATTATCTGCATTCTGAGTCTCATCATTCTGAATTGGAATATGAAATTTTGCTTTAATACAAATTATATAAGTAGAGATATTTTTTACAAAGAAAAACTAAGGCGCGTCGTATAAGTCGCTTTAATTTCATCATAATGGCCTTAAATACTCAGCACAAAGCAGCCTTTATTTGCTCTAGAGCAAATAAAGTTGCATACAAATTTCATTATTGCACTGTTTTGTATTTTTTTTTAATTTGGTTGGTTGATCAAGAAGTTTACACCAACAGCTACCCAATCCGCCCATTCACAGTCCGACGAGACAGCCGACCACTCTTCTGTGGACTTACTGTTAGCAAAAAAATAAATAAACAGGCCACATATCGGCGGCCATATCGAACTGTGATTGTTTCGTCTAAAATGTTATGCTCAAAGTACTGGCTGATAAGATAGTATGGGTTACAAAAAAATTTAAAAAGAAATTGGCATAATATGACAATTAATAGACTAGATACAAGATTTCTGTGAAAATTTTCGGATTTTCGACTTTAGCTTCAGAACCAATAGACCGATTTTAATAAATAGGGTATCTTAAGATTCGGGGAGAACGTGCGAGTGTCATAGGCTATATAAAAATTCTAAAGGTGCGTCAGGTATAATAACAGGTGCCAATATCCTTTTTACTTCGCTAGTTGGGTTTAACTGTACCTTTACGTTTTTTACCAACTTTTAGCAGTAGTAGAAAGAAAAGCAGATTATGCACCTCGCATCAAGTGATTTGTTATTGCGCTCGTGTTTTTAGAGCCCTCACTAGCGTTCGGGCTCCAAATCAACACTCGGCGCAATAATGAATCACTTTCTGCTTGTTGCAACAATCTACTATTTTTACACGTACCGTTTATTTAATTTAATTTAATTTAATTAATTTAATACCGGGATTTAAATCATATAAGTATGATACGCCGGTGGCAAATGAAATGAGAATCGTTCAGCTATGTAAACTTTAAGAAAAATCTATTAAGAAGAAGTAGTTTTCGACATATATTCTTTATAACATGGTTTTCACATCAAGATGCTTAAAACAATTGATTTAAGCATCTTGATGTGAAAACCAGAATCATCAGCGATTCTGGTTTTCACATCAAGATGCTTAAAACAATTGAATTATAAAGAATATATGTCGAAAACTACTTCTTCTTAATAGATTTTTCTTAAAGTTTACATAGCTGAACGATTCTCATCAACTTTTCATGTACTTGTACTTGTTGTATAGCAACAAGAAACTGTAACCGACGCAAATTAACAAACACTACCCAGAGGAATTTAACACATACAATTTTAAGTTTCAACATGCGAAGATTAACAAAATCCTAATCACGGGAGATTTGCATTCTCATACCGAAGTTTGCCACCCCTGGCGTGAGACAAAATATACCCCCACTTGTGAATGTGAGTGAGATATACAATCGAGCGTGAGGGTTGCCAGTACATGGGTCTGACATAATGATGTATTAATTTCTGTCGCGTTCTCCTATTGTTTTGGTAGGTATTTTGCTTGACGTATGGTCATTAGGTTTCATAGAGCCATAAAGGCTGGAGCTGTGCGGCGCTGCTGATGGCAGAGTTTGCGTTTAATGGCGGAATAACATCATCGGATGATAAATTGCTTTAGCGGGAGGACATTGTAAATTTGAATAGAATTTTCGACCACCTTACGTGATTTATATACTGTCGGTGATACCTATTGCGGACTTTGGAACGCCAAAAAATTTGAAATATCGCTTAGGCGATATCGAATAGAGGCCCATTTCAAAACCCAAATAATGTAACGTCCCTTTATAAGTACAGTGATACAATCCCACCTTAATCAATCAATTGAAAACTTTTTAAAACTTTGTTTGATACGATCTCACGAACCTCTAAAACCAGCGATCACCCAGCATCAATCGTAAAAACCGTAATTTGCTAATGCACGAAAAAGCAGGTACAAAACAGCACAATGCCACGCGTCGTGGCTTTACTCACATCAGAGGCTAATTTGCGCGCCGGCGGCACAAAGAAAAATGTGCTAATTAAAAAGCGAGGTATCACAAAGTGTCGTCTAACGGAACGGGAGCTGTTTGTATCTGTGGCGAGGGCTGTTCGCGCGCTTTTCAGATTGAGGTTATGTTTTTTGTTTTGACAGATAAAGAATAATTTGAGACTATGTACGTATCATTGTTTTAGTCACTGAAATATACAGTAAGGAACTGCTTACTTTTGAGGTGTCAGAACGCGAATCTGACACCATCGCAGGTTCAGTCGCATGTCAACCACCAGCCATGACAACCATTTAAGTGATACTGTTATTATTGAAAAAAATGCCCTCCCGCATCGTGCAGTGCGAGACCGCAGCACCACCGACCCAACCGCGCACAATGATACGATAGCGTATGAATCCAGCAATATAAGACTTTTGTGTGTATGTCGTAAGAACTAAGATATCAGCAGTAGGGTGTGGTTAAGCCATGGCGCTGGCGTTTGACAACCTTCTATGAGACTTGTTACACGAAAATTGTACTGATAGGCATAAATATCCTTCTTTAGTATCCTGCTTTAGTACTTGGTACGTAAACTAATAACATTGGTTGACTGTCCGAATTTGAGATATTCTGGATACTATTAACATTTTATAATGTGAGTACTTAAACATAATTTTAAGCCTTTTATGAAATCTATCTAATTCAATGTATTTTTCTGTTTATTATCTGTTTAGGGTCTCTATTCGACCCGGTCTAAGCGATATAGAAACTGGTTGCTAATATGATAACGATTGTCATTTTGATTTGTCACTTCCAATGCAAAATTTGCAAATTGAATAATGACAAGAGAAAGCGATTTCATAACGATTGCAGTTATAGCCGATTTAGCTCCTCTACGGGCCCCGCCGTCAGCGGGAGTTATAAACCATACAAAATCCACAACTCCCTAGGGAGTTATGGATTTTGTATGGTTTCGAACTCCCGCGGGCAGTTAAGTGCGCCAGGTCGGCGGAGCTGCTCGGGAGCCGCAGCCGGCGGGGCGCGCGCGACCCGCAAGCTGGCGGAGCTGCCCCGCGCTGATAGCAACGTACGCTCAGTTTATGCACACCCACCTGATTGTAATACACGATGTAAAATGGAAATAAAATTAATATATATACTTCTTTTGTCTAATTTTTATTTCATTTCCTCGCGAATGTGATGAAAAACATTGTGTATCACGAGCAGTAAGGGGATAACAAACTCGAGTCATAAAAGCCCTCGCCTATCGGCGTCGGGCTTCTAACAGACTCTCGTTAGTTATCCCCTTCTTACGGCCCTAGATGCACAATGTACTATTACACATTGTGTATTACACA
This sequence comes from Tortricodes alternella, assembly GCA_947859335.1. Lineage (NCBI taxonomy): Eukaryota > Metazoa > Arthropoda > Insecta > Lepidoptera > Tortricidae > Tortricodes > Tortricodes alternella. The sequence goes on along the minus strand of OX401968.1, from coordinate 18,315,756 downwards.
TTGTGTATTACACATTACCACTTTTCGTGTAAACTTTTTCTTTTTATATACAAAATTGCAGTACGTTTTACTATTTAACTTTAATTCTATTCAGAAAATACGTAGCTTTTCACATAATTTCTCCAACCATTTTCATATGAAATTTATAATATAACGAGGCCTTTCTTAACAAAATGCTAGATCAAGGATTGAAAACAAGGCCTAAAGGAAGCCCGCCGCGTAACGAGCGGAGTGAATGCATGTCATTGTAGGAATATTACAAAAGCTCTATGTTATACTTTTCAGAGAAAATTATGCATCCTACGTTTACTTAATACGTTTATTACGTAATAATTTTATTGTAATATGATTGGGCTTAATGAATAACGTCAGTTTCCATATTTTTTTGTAGTTTACGCCTAGCGTTTTTATATAGATACGTAGATGAAAGCGCGTTGATTTTCTGGTTTTAGGTACCTACCTATTTCTCTATGAACGTCCGTTGTCTTTTTCCCAACGGCAAAACCAATCAATCGATTTATTAATAAGTACTGGTTTTATTTGATAAATAAGTTTCTAACCTCAAAATGCACCTTTCTTGGCTAAAACAGCTACTTCCCTGCAAATAAAGCAACCAGAGAACATATTTTAGACGTTACTTTGCCAATGTTTAGACTAGGATTGCTTCATTTAGGATAAAATAGGTGATTAGACAAGTATGGATGAATCGACTGTACATTTATGTCGTTTAGCGCAATAAAATAATATTATTACGATGAAAGGGATTTAATGGACTATGATTGAAAAACTACAAATATATGTAAACATATCTAAAGAATTTCATTGCCATCCGATAACCGGGTTTCCCCGCGAGTTGCGACAAAGTGAGATAGCGTGGCTACTCGCTTCGAGCGTTACGTAAAGCGCTACGTGGCGGTTAAAGTGTTAACTTGTGGTTTCTAATAAAAATGGATTTCTCAATTACCCAATAACACTACACAGTGGCGTCTATTCGGGAACGTCTAAGTCATATTATAGCGACTCGCGAGCGAAATTCGCATCACGCTTTTACGCATTACGCATCGTGTGGAATAGTGGGGTGAGAATCTCGCTCGCTAGTCGCTACAATATCACTTAGACGTTCCCGAATATAGGCTAATACCTCTATTCGACATTGCCTAATCGATAGTTATCGCGATGGTTTTACAATGCGGCCGCCTTTACTGTCAAGTTCATAAGAGCTACCATATCGTAGCAAAATAATTTGCGGTATCGTTTAGACACTGCGAATACGGGCCCAGGACATAATACATAAAAGTGTGCGTGTGTTCTTACATAAGTATGTATAATACGCGTGTGTTACGAAAACTCCTAAATACTTATCGATAAATTATTTTGTTTAATTTATAATATTTTGTATTTTGTTCCAGATTCCAGACGAGTTGTGGGTTGCATCAAAAATTAAAAGCCTTTTAATGACGACCGCTCGCTGCCTCCGCTGGAGATCGCGGCGAACAAGACGGCACCAGGAATTGACTGAGCGTATCTCAGACATGATATCAAATTTATATTATAAATAAAACTGTTTATTAGTTAAATTTGGTACAAATGTTATGACATTGGGGCCAATTTGAAAACATGTTCGCTAATATTAAATTCACTAAAAACTTAATTTTGACAGCTTTGTGCTACACAAAATCGAGTTTGACATTTCTTACGTTAATTATAGGAAATTTTAAATTAAGAAGACGAATTGAATCCCACCACCAGCCAATTACATAGTTTAATTTAGTTACATTTTCACACAAGACAGCATATAATTTTTTTATATAATTTTTATCTAGTATTTAATTATAAGAACCAGTCAATAAATATGTTATTATTGTTTTTATATGTACAAGCACATAATGTGCAAACATTTTTGCAACTTATGACAAAACAATACTGTGCTCAAAAAATGTGTACCTATTGGTGTTCGTGACTGATAATGTAATGATTGAATAAGTTCATTGGCAACCTTTTTGTAGCATAGTGCCACGAAGAAAGTTTTTTTTTTTCCACTTTCTAGCAATATTTACTCGCTAACCCAACTACCTTACCAGGGGCCTTGAAAATGAAAATGTTTATTTATTCTAACGTTACAACACCTTCGGAGCCGTGAGCCCTTCTCAAGCTTTACCGTCTTTTGCACATTATTATTGGCAACTGTATTTGTGATTATCGGTTTTCTTTTGACTTTATTTTAATCAGCAAGAATATTCTTAATTGGTCTTCTTTCGAATAACACCATCCCTGTAAGTGCTCCGCTTCTTAAAACCATAGGTGGTTTTATCGGCAACAATGCTCGATCACCGCTCCCGATGATTGCTCTCATGTTATATTCAGGCGATGTTTCTTCAAATGAAAAGCCCTGGAAAACCGTATTTCCTTCACAAGATTTTTAATCAATTACAACTTGGATAATAGTGAAGTGCGCCATAACTCTGGCTTAGTCTTTGGATGTTCACTGAATACGGGGACCGGTCGTTATGGCAATCATTGGGGGAGGTGTATGTCTAGCAGTGAACTTCTTTCGGCTGATATAATGATAATTAATTATCCGGTTCCATGTTCATTTTTCAAATTTTGATAAAAAGCATTACATTCGTCTTTTTTGTATAGAAAGCATACGCATATTATCATTAAGGTCACGTAATTATTTTAAGTATGATATTTTATTAAGCGGAGTGTGAACCTACGACTTTTCATAGAAAAATGCACTATTATTTGCACCACTTAAAAGTTAACCGATTTTGACCAATTTTAGATAGGTTGTCAGTGAGAACAAAATCTAGAGCCGGCCATACACCTAATGATATGCTTGCGCAAGTTTAGAATTGTAGAAGTATACTGTAACGTGTATGGGAAGATACTTGCGCAAATTCTTCCCATACACGTTATAGTATACTTCTACAAGTCTAAACTTGCGCAAGCATATCGTCAGGTATATGGCCGGCTTAGGTCTATAAATTTCTTGAATATTGATTGAAGATCAACAAAGTCGAATAATAGCTGAAATCAGTATTATATGAAAATACTGAAACGAAAATAAAACTGAATTTATTGATGATAGTGAAATAATCACCTCTTATTAATTTGCCATAAATGATAATGCTGTGCACGATTTTTTTGAGTACTATTTGGATTACGGCATAGTCAACAAAAACAATGATACGTGAAGAACACTTTAATTACCTATGAAATCTAGCAAGGGTGCGTCATCATCACTACACTAGCGTCAATTGCGTCACTCTTTATAGGGTTCCGTACCTGTGGTACTAAAACGGGACCCTATAACTCCTTTAAGCTTCTGTTTTTCCAAATTATCAGCGTTCATCTATGGGCTTGTCACAAGGCTTCATAGAAATGATATGGCTTGACTTTAATTTTAGTAATATTTCTTCAAAATGTCTGCTAAACTAATAATTTCTAAAACTCTCATCCTTGTTTGTTATTGCTTTTCCAAGAAAGCAATACTTTTAGTTATAAAATGAAGCCTTAATTGTATTACTGTCTGGTACGGAACCCTTTAAAGACGTGAATCCACCCTTTGTAGATTTTTTTCAAAAGTCTACAATAGCGATCGTGGCGTAATTGGCACCACGTGCAGAGAGGCAATCTGCAGGGCTGCTCGCTAATTAAACACTTACAATAACTTGGATGTACCTGATGATAGATTTTATAGAGATCCGCTAAATCGTCGAATTGCTCTTTCTTTCTTTCTTTCTTTAAGAATTATTATTTTACACAAAAGAAGTAATATATGGCGAAGTTTGGCTTAATGGCAATCTCTGCCAGTCAGACGGAAGGCCAAATGGGAAAAAAACTTTTTTTTCTCCTATTGCACAGAAAAAGTACACAGAAAACTTTGTAGGTAGTCTTCGTTATGAATGGCGAATAGCATCCATCTTATGCGCGTATTAATAATAAACTACGCTCAAAATGTAATTATCAAATGGCATCTTGAGTTGTCTACACTTAGATTATGCTTAGTACAGCGCGAAGCTCTTTATTAAACACTGATGAAAAAAATGGCCGAGCCGATTTATGTCTCATGAATAGCAAAAGACAGATACGTTTAGATGTTTACTTGTATTTCCAAAGAATTGCTAAACTTAAGTGGCAGTGGGCCGGACACATTGCTCATAGAACAGAGGGGCGATGGGGCCGAAGAGTTCTTGAGTGGCCACCACGTAACGTACCGGAAGGCGCAGCGTGAGCAGACTACCCACACGGTAGACTGACAACCTGGTGAAGGGACTCCGCTGGATACGAGCAGCACAGAATCGGTCGTTGTGGCAATCATTTGGAGAGGCCTATCTCCAGCAGTGGACGTCTTTCGTCAGAAATAATGATGTAGATGACATGTTTTTCCTTCAGCTTAACAATTACAACTCGATCAATATTTTGTACAGGTGGCTGTAAATGATATTTCTACGGAACCCTTAATTTATGTTAAAATCGTGTTGCTACTGTTTTTTTCCACGCCGATATGAAAAGCGTGCTAATTGCTCACTGCTCACACTGATTGGTTTCTGTTTTTCCGCATTACCTGCGTATCTTGTTGCACTTTGATTGGCAAGATTTTTTATTACGTAACTATTAAACAACGGGACCAACAATATACCAGTATATAATATATTATGCTACTTTGACAACGAGAAAGGCTGCTTGGCTTGGACATTTATACGCACGAACTTGTCGGTTATTATTTTGCCTGCCCCTATGTCACATTTTAGGGGTTGGTTGTCTTAAAAAGTAGCCTATGTCCTTCCCTATAACTCAAACTATTTCCAAACCAAATATTATCACAATCGGTTCAGCGATTTAGCTGTGAAAATTTAACAGACAGATAGTTACTTTTGCATTAAAATTTATAATTATTAGTATGTATAACCATGTTTCCGGTGTTAATTTAAATATTTATAAATATTTTGTGTTCTTGTATTATGCATGCCCGTATGTGTATGAAAATTGACTATTAGTTCAGAATAGACTATTAGTGCACTTAGTTCAGAATCTTTGCTTCACCAAAAGGTCTGGTAGAGAATGCATCATAGCATTAAGTCCGCATTTAATACATCTTTTTTGTTATTGCAATGAAGTAGTGGCATGTTCTGAGCTTGGCCATAGCATAGGCTTAAATTTTCGTAGTATTAACCAAATAAACAATGGTTACATAATCCTGCTATTAATTTAAATAATATTGTAACTAAAGTGAAAAGATGTTTGAATCTATGTTCCTTAATTACGCGCAAACGTCTGGGCGGATTTTGATGACATTTGGTAGGCAGAGAAACCATATCTTTGAATAAACTATAGAATACTTTTCATTCCAATCTCATGCCAACGAAGTTGTGAGCACAGCAAGTTATACTATTCAGTACGATGGATTTTGTACCTATATCCAGTAACCTTTGATATACTGCACGAACATTCGTTTTTATATCAACAATGTAAATAGTTTACCTATTTCTAATGTACAACATTTAGGATAGCCAATAGAGATTTATTTGTATAGAGATCCTGCCACTGAATCCTCCGTCACTGAAATTTTGCAGTATCACAACCACTTACACAGTACACAGTGTTCACACCCAGTTATCGACTGACACCGAGCGATAGTTTTCGATAACAAGAACGGTTTGCATAAACTCACGGTAATGGTACAACTCCACTAAAACCATGCACGTTCTGGGTCCTAAGCGACACCAAAAACAATCCAATGAAATTTTAAAACATAAAAGTAACCCTTCTTTTAGAAGCCATTTGAAAAAATAACTTGTGGGCAAGTCATTTTATAATATGGATGAATTTTATGTAACTATTAAAATTCATTGCATTTACCTACATAAAATTACATTTAATATTAAATAATATTATGAATAAATAAGTATGAGTATGCGTATGACTAGGTGGGGCATAGACAGTATGTTTATCGAATAATCCAAATGTGCCAGTTGGCACATCATCTGTACACTCTACTTACGCATACTGCAAAATTTCACGAACGTAGGAATTAGTATTACTTTGGGTCAAACTCCTCATTGACTAGACTAATTATCTTTACGTTATACATATACGTTAAAGATTATCTTTTATAAGTGTGCCATAAAACTGCTAGCTAGTGTGCTATAGAAGCTTAATTGAGCACATTTACCCGAGCCTAAGATGTGTAGAGTCGCCTCCGCGCGTAGCAAGCGAGCATTGATGCAGCTCTTAGAATATTTTTATCTTGTATGGCTTTTCATCTTGCCTTGAAGGGGATGACGTTGATTAGAAATGCGCTGTGATGTACGTTTTATCCCCATTTATACATGTATTTTTACGTGTATATTTAAAAGTAATTTAATATACGTAAGCTTATAAGTTGTGCGAATAAAAGGTAACAAAACTCTACAGAAGGATGTTTTGTTGTCAATGCTTGCATTACGAGTATTACAAATGCGCCTCAGAATAAAACTATAATAAATAATGCTATGAATTATTCGAGTTGAGTATTCAGCGCCCCGCATAAACTGCGTGTACACCAATGCGCTCAGCTATGACATAATAGTATTAGATCAATAATTAGATGATAAAAATCACAAACATGTCAAAACGCAATGAAAATTAGAAAAAAAAACTTGAAGAGTGACTTCATCTTGACCCAATTCCGCATGAACAAGTCATAAAGAAGCGCGCATCTGTGTTCAAACAGTCATGTAATGGTCGTATTAGTATGGAGATTGTCAGGCCCAGCTGTGACCATGCCTGGCTGGCAACAAAGCGGCTATGTTACTAGCTGATAACATTACTGGTCGGCTCAGTAGGTTATAAGCTGCAAAGGTAATGGTTTGCATTATTTTAAAATACTTAAGTCAGATAGGAGTATATAGAATCCATTATCCAAAAATGCGATGGCCACGGCACAAAAACACGCACACTTTATATCAATTGAAACTGCTTAATCAGTGGAAAACTACTAAGCGCTATGAATGAGATACTATTTAATAAATAATGAACCGTACCTGACTAATAAATATCAATATTATAAAACGAATAAGTACAATACCTATAGGCATTATAAGACTGCATAATTTATTAGGCTAGTTCACACCACACTGACAAAATACGTCAACAAAAATAATGACCAATGAATCCACATATTACACATCAACACATTGGAGTGGTCAGTAATAATTTGTCAAATTTAACCCTCAGATGCCCACGACCCATCGCGCCTCGTGTTGACAAAACTTTATTACCGAAAATTAGACAATATTGCCCTAAATCAGGTAATTTTTTATGTTGGCCCACCGCGCAGTTGGTCGGTCCGCATTCAATGGAGTGATCTAGTTTTCTGACCCCAAAATGCTTTGAAAGATGACAATGGGAACTAGAAATTCTGGTTTGTATGTAGGGTTTTATAATAGTGTAATATAATAAAATTAAAAGGAGAATGAAATGCAATTTGGTTATAATAAAAGTATTGTAAAGTAAGTAAAGACTTATGGATGGTTAATGTTTTTAAGCATATAAGTTTACCAATCACTATTATATAACATACAATAAACAAGGGCTCCTAGTCTGATTATGGAACCCTAAAACCCAGGACTGTTATTATTATTCAATATCTGTTATATTAAAACAGTTTAATTTTAAAATAGTGTTATAATGAAAGCTGTAGTTACAACCGGTATAAATCTCACGGCGCAAATTAAACAGAATAATTTAATACGAAATAATGAAAGATACTACAAAATAAAAAATGCAGGCATTAGAAAACTAAAACAATGGCTACATTCGTTCAGCCCGGGCACAATGGTGACTCATTGTAACAGCGTCCATTTTAAATGAACAAAATGGCGGCGTTCCAAATTCAGACGTTAAGGCGAAACTCCGAGATTTGAAACAATGCTCGCCTAATCCGCATAAAAGGGTTAAATGCAAGCGATTGGTCAACTCAACCCCTACTTTTGCGGTGGCTGTGTGTGTGTTTTTAAAGCAGTGTGCGTTAACGTTTTGTTTGGAAGTTGTTTTAAGAAGGTGATGAAGCTGTGGCTTTTAATTTTTTGCTCATTTTATAGACCATTATGGCGGTGTTGGTTGTTTTACTTGAAGATATCACATACAATGGTATTTTTGTGCAGAAAAATTAACAAAAGGCTATTAAATGATGTTCCTCAGGTACATTTATATATTTTGTAAAAACACTTAGTACACAACATTAATTATAAAACACTGACGTAAAAAAAAAATTCCAACCTAAGACAATAATAGTATGTAAGTATGTATGTAGTGTCCTACATCTGAAACAAACAAAAATTAATTATGGGTATCATTGTTGGAAGTTTCTATTCAAATAAAGCTTCAAATAAGTTTAAACAGTATCTACATAAAGGTAGGTTCTCAATAACAACCTTACACTTAGTGGGTACACTTGGGTACATTATTAAAAGTGTCCAAGATTCAAGCACGCGTCGAAGGTACTGATTCATTGGGCACGTCAACCGTGACAGTCGCCGCAATCAAAACTTCCTTTACCCAGCCGGCGACAGTTCAAGGGTTAGTAGTATAAATACTTGTTGGTATCAACGAGTATATGTAACAGGGAAAATACTTTGGATCCTTATTCGAATGTAAACTACGGCTTTATAAACAAATATAACGAAAAACTTTTTAAAAACTAGTAATCTGGCTCGTAGGCTTGATTTAGCTGTGCAAGTTTTACTTAAAAGTACGCCTATACTTTCATTGAAATACGCTCAGTAATGCAGCCGTGAATGTGATTAGCCTAATCAGTATCTAAATAATAGAAGTTGTTTTCAACTGTCAATTATTAATAGGATTTTCGATTTTCATTACCAAAAATATTGATTATCAAACTAAGGAATAACTCCTGCAATTGCCATTTTCTAACCGTTCACTGAGTTCAATACTTAAAGATGATACCGCAAAGCCTTAATATATAAATCGATATATTTCTGAGGTGACATAGATCAAAGGTTTTGACCTTAAGAGAAGGTTCGCACCAAGATCATGCCACTAAATCAGAATAAGAAAATCATAGTTCATGTTGTTGTGAGAGTTTTCTTTAATTAGACAGGTGTATCTACTGAAGCCCGTTTCTTAAAGCATACCTACTAGTAAGTCTAATATTTTTAATATATTTTCTTGTAAATTAAAAGAGAAAATTAAACAAAACACTGATAGGTATTATTAATTTATTAGACTAGTATGTTTTGAGAAAAAAGCCTCACAAGCGACAATCGTCTAACATTTATATAAGCAGCTCAAATGGAGGGGCGCTGTTACTAGACAGGCTTTTTCTTATCTTGATATAGCTATAAGTATATATACCAATTTTTAAAGAAGAATGTTTTGTCTGTCTATAAAAATAACGTTGTAGTTAAGCGTCGCACTGTTACTTAATTAAATTCAAATAATTAAAAAATACTCGTCAAATACTCTCATACTTTCCCTAGTACCCCCCCCTACGTCCCACTTTTCTCCAAAGACTATTATTTGAATGTCTTTCAGCCCGTGAGTAGGGTCTGCCCCCACGCGTGTGCCTCGCTGATAATGTAATTAAAACAACACCTTTCTCGCGTTTTGTGTTCCGACCTAAGCTGCGATTGAGATGTAATTTTATTAGTTCAAGTTGCCCCTTTTTTCAGAATGTTTTCGCAAATTGTGAGCTATTATGGCTGACCTTTATAAAGCAGCTGATGTAGTATTATTTTTAATACAGATAACGTTTGATACTCAATTGCAAATCTGTGTGGAAGAATTACTAAAAATATGTTGTCAGGAGCTAAATATCTCTTAATATAAAACTGACTGCGTTTGAATTTAGGCTCGATAAATATGTTTTGAGACGAATTCCGTTTAAATAAGATATAGATAGATACAACTAAAAAGTAAACAGGCAGGACAGACTAAAACAAAACACTGCACAATATGGGGCATAAAGAAAACAAAAGACAACATTAAAGCGAGGTTTTAAAGCGGTTCTTCGGATAAATTTTGGGGCAAAATTCTCGGGGTAACATTATACCCGTACATTAAGGCTAAGTGATAGCGTCACATTTGCTGGATTAATTCATCATCCGAATTGCCGTGGCCAGACTGATGGCCCGGAACCCCCTGCCACCCAAGGGGGAATTCTTCCTATGTGTGACGGTTGATTGTAATTTATTTCGAACGTGGATATTACTTTGATATTGAGATTTAAAACTCTTCACCACATTTTTGTGTTGAAAATAATAACTTTCAACGGGTGATTAATTTAGCTTCAGGATGGGCAATAAAAAACTTGATTGTGATTTGATAATACTTTATAGAAAAACACTTAACAATAACAATAAAGATTTTCAAAACGGATAATTAATTTTATTAAGAAACGTAACCTTTTATGAATTTTTTATTAATATTTTATTACTACAATAATCAAATCACAAAAACGGAAAGAACGCGTGAAGCACAAAAACCTCTCAAAGCAATAAGCGCTTACATCGCTTAGCTCGCGTTGCCCTTTGCCCCCCCGAATTAGTCCGCCTCCCCCCACGGTGGCACCCCCTAGGACAGCGAATGTAAGGATAAATGGGTGGGCTGGCTCTTCTGGTTAAGTGTAGATTTTCCGAATGCGGTGTTGATGATGGTGAAGAGTTTCATTATGTCGATAGTTTGTTTTGTCGATAGACATAAATACTCTACATTTCATAGCGTGTTGAAATACCAGAGGTTTTATACTGTTTTCTATGATGAAATAGCAAAGAGTAGGGTCAATTTTTTTTGTGAATTGGTGGATCAACATGCAGGTACTCACCACGGACATATAAACGGTCTCCCAGGAACGGCAGATCAAATTTCATGCATGAAGGTTGCTATGGTGAAATTGATCAGAAAAACTCTATTTGACCCGAGTAAAACTGCAATAATCATTCAGTTTAGTTAAATATAAAATTCATTTTCCGATTGTTATTAGCCAATTAACGAAAACAATAAAAGAACAAGATTATCTTGTACTTGTATAGAAATGTATATATATAACACACAATATTTAATTTTAAAAGGATCGACATCCTAATAATGTTCATACAAATAGAGAAAACATTTGTACGTATCTAAATTTTAAGCGATTTGATCGTTTTTTTTAACATATTATTAATGTTTATATATAACTCATTTATGCCATAATCTTCGTAGGTACCTATCTACGTACAATATTTAGTAATAAAAAACCTATTCACCTACTTTTAACCTAGCGGACATAATATTATAAAAGAGTCAAAATGGGTTAACATTTAAACAACTATTTGCCGTTTGTAGTCTATCCTATCATAACATGCATACACTAGTAAAATGTATCGATATCGATGAACTGACGGCAGCAACACTTCGCCGGCAATTTTCCGAGACCGTTGGACAGTGGGGTTCTAAATACTCGTGTAAAATTGTCCACATTCCCTCCTGGAACCTTTGTGTTATATATTTCTTTGTTATTTACCCCGAGGGGTGTCTACCTTTGTTTAGCTGGAAGGCGTTATGTGGAAATAGTGAGTAAACTGTGAAAAATCTTTGTAATAATTATCATTATTATTAATAATTGTAAGAAATCACAATGTGCCTAACCCTACTTTTATAAGAGTAATTGAAGGCAAAAATGCCATAAAAATTATTTGCAAACATTATAAATCCCTACCTATATTTGAGCATAGCTGGGCACCGTTAATCAAATAGTAAACTACGTTAATCGCTAATCCGTTAATAAACAAGTTAACTTCGTTAAACGTTAAAGCGTTACATGTCGTAAGATTTAACTGAAGTTAACGTTAATCGTTAACTCGTGATAGAAAACGTTAAATGGACTTTAATTGTTTTAACGGAAGTTAATTAGTTTGTTACACTAACTTAAAAGTTAATCCGTTACTCGAAATTTAACTTCGTTAATTAACGATTAACGGATTAACAGTCTTGTGCCCAGCTATGTATTTGAGTTATTAATCAACTGGTTTAAAAAAGTGTACTCTGTTAGTGATATTCATAAATTTGTACTATGTCCAACACGGCAGAGGCGAAGCGTGAGGGTAAGCCGGTGCATCATTTCTTTTTTTAAACATTATATTATTACCCATTAAAGATTGTATTTATAAATAATGATGTAATTTGCAATTTTTATGTTAATACAAGAAGTAATTAATAGTATTATAATGTTTGAGTTACGAAAATAATGCACTGGCTTACCCTCACGCTTCGCATCTGCAAAGCGGCACCTCAAACATACAAAATCTTCATTAAAAACCATTCAGCAGAATGTAATCAAAGCAATAGGCAGAATAGGTGTGCATAGTTAAGGATCGACCAGCGTAACCTGTCCTACCCTGCCCCCTGGTCTGTAAACAAAATAGATTTAAAACAAGGTGACTAATAATCCGTGAGAGACCAGCGTTAACTGGTCAAGATCAGTGCTACAATCCGAATCAAAATTCAAAACCGCGCTCTCTCTTAATCCGTGTTGAGGATCACAATAAAAGGTAATACATTTTAAGTCCTCCTTATTTGCTATAGAAATTTGAACCTTCAGTGAGAAGGTGCTAAGATAATGATCCCTTGAATGGTACTGAAATAAGATTACCCAAGCGAAAGCAGAAGGTGAAAGGGAGACATTTTGTTGTAAAGTGCGGCGCACAGTGGACGTGTTAGGGTTACTCATTATGATTAAGCTTAGTGTACTTAGTTTTATTTTAATCTAATGAAATGATACTTATAGCGTCGTTCTGCGGAATACCACTTTAGTTAAGTTGCAAGTATAACTTTTTCGTTCACTACGATTTTATTAAATGAATGTACAGTCGAGCGCAAACTTATGAAGATACCCATTTAAAATTTACCATAATTTACCGGGTAGTATGGTTGATATCAAAGAACTATATCGAGATAGAACGAAAGAGTGTATGTTCCCGCGTGCCAAAAAGATGTCGTGAGCTCATCTTTGTGTGTAACAAGGGCGGCGGCGCGGCGCGGGACGGCGGCAGTGGCGGTGCCTAGACTCGGTTTGCCGCGTGCTAATCGATGCTTTTGAATCGTTTTCGCGACCTATGTTTCCCGTCACTAAATTACACTCGTGATATCAAAGTACGCATAAATGTTACACGCTCAGTTTCCACACAAATCGACGAACTCTTTCCTTCTATCTCGATATAGTTCTTTGGTTGGTATGGCAGTATCGATGACTCGGAAATCCCGGTGCCATGCAAACCAATACCGAGAATGCGTGCCCTAACAATGGGGCAAAGATAAAAAGTGCTCGAAAATGTTGAAAAAGCAGTAAGTAGTAAAATAACGCGGTGACTTATTCATTGGTAGACACATAAAAAGGTTGTCACGTAACAAAACACTAAAGCACTAATGTTAGGAGCCATTATTTGTTTACATTTATGGTAAACTGGGTTGAATTTGGCTTTAGGTAGTGCATGTGGTACCACATGCAGCAACAGTCCGCAATGGACGAACAAATAAACGGCGTCCGCTGTGTAGAGCCTCTGTTATTGCATTTAGGAGACAGAAAATACTTATCTTGTCTCCCACACGGGCCCACTTGTGGACTTCATATGACGACACGTTTGGCCTAGTTGGTAGTGACTCTGCTTCCGAAGCCAGCGGTCCCGGGTTCGAATCCCGGTTAGGGCAAATATTTGTGTGATGAGTACGAATATTTGTTCCTGAGTCTTGGATATTTTCTATGTATTTAAGTATTTATTTAACTATATAAGTATGTATATCGTCGTCTAGTACCCATAACACAAGCCTTTAGAGCTTACTTTGGGGCTAGATTGATTTGTGTAAAGATTGTCCCCTGATTTATTATTATTATTATTATTGTTATTATTTTTTAAACTTCGTCTTTCTCTCCAAAGAGGTTTTGCGGCACGGGCCAAAGCCAAGTGCTTACAAGTAATGGTAATTAAATTACGTGGTAATGGACAGAAACTTTCGAACTATTCGGCATGTGTTAAGGATGGCAGCTTTTTGTAAGAGTGTATATGTGGATGAATACATGTTTAGTGCGTGTAGACTTGCATGTAGAGTTTTTGGAATAACGCCAGTAGTAGATACTATAATAGGAATTGTGTTCACTGTTCGCACTTGCCATTGGGTTTTTATTTCAATAGAAAGATCAGTGTATTTTGCAATTTTTTCTGTGTGTGTTGTTAGTAGGTTATGTGTATTGCAGATAGCTATGTCAATCAGGTATACGAGCTTTTCTTTTTTGTCTAATATAGTGATGTCAGGTCTATTGTGGTGTATGGTTTTGTCGGTCATGATTGTCCTGTCCCAGTAGATTTTAAAGTCTTTATTTTCAAGCACAGGCTGCGGTTGGTATTTATAGTAGGGAACTTTAGCCATTATGAGTTTATTTTGGAAGGCTAGGTACTGGTGAACTATTGCTGCCACTTGGTCGTGCCGGTGTTTGTAGTCAGTTTGGGCTATTGAGCGGCAGGCGCCGGTAATATGTTGGATGGTTTCAGAGCTTGCGTGGCAGTGTCTGCACTTATCGGATATTGGTTTGTGCATGATGTGCTTCTGGTAGTTTTTAGTGACGATTACTTGATCTTGTATAGCCATCATGAAAGCTTCGGTCTCAGGGAAGAGTTCGCCACGGCGCAGCCATACGAATCTTTACAGATGTGTTCCTTCATTGAAATTCTGGTGGTAAATATTTTCAATTCCGCTCATTAGATATGATATTAACCCGCAACCATCAGCACGAGATGGCGCGCCTCAGACCACTAGCTAAGCCAAAGGCTACTAGAAATAACGGAAAGTATAAAATACCAACTTATAGAGTCCAATTCGAAATGGTATGTGCTCAATTTAAAATTGCCTAAACTTAAAATAAGAAACATCAAACTCGAATTTGTAAAGCTCCAAGCTGAAAGTTCAAATCTAGCGACTTCTAAATTAACTAAAACGAAAAAAAACATATCTAAGCAGTTGTACACGTTTTTACAATAAAATACGTAAAAACATTATAGAACAACAGACACAATATTCAAATCTACTGTAAAGTGAATTACTTATTTCTACGGCATAATAAACAGTAAAAGACTACGTTATGGAAGGGAATGTTTGGGATAAATCCTCACTTGCACCGGTGATCCCCGGGTCTCGATGGACATACCTACTGTGGTACATACCTACTTAGATTTGTATAAAACTGTATACATCATTGTTAACTTATATGTGTACTGTTTTCAAAAAATTATACCTCTCCGAGTTACTTGCCGGCTCTTGTCAGTACAGGGTTTTTTTCGAACCGGTTTTTGATTTATTCCTTGACCTGCATAAGAGCTTGTAAAAGCGTAAATTTAATAAAGATAGCTTGACTTTTTTTTATTTGACTTTGACTAGGCTATCAATGCACTGCTAGTACGTTATGCTAGGTAGGCTACACTTGTAAGTAGGGGCGCTGTGTAAGCGGCGCCCGGGGCAAAGTTCTGCGTGACGCGTCTCACCGCCCGGTCATTAACCACGACAGACGAACGAAAGTGCCGCCTCACGCAAAATTATCTTTTTATTGAATTATTTAAATTACTGAACTGAGATAAGTTTTTAACTAATGACTCGTGTATAAACCTGCAATTTTGTCTCCGTGGAAGTATAAATAAATTTAAGTCTATAATTTGGGCACGCATGAACTTGTCGTTAATTATTTTTCCAGGCCTTATTTCACTCTTTTAAGGATTGGTTGTCTTAACAAAAGTCTTAGGTATGTGCTTCCTTAGGGCTCAAACTATCTTCATAACAAATTTCATCAAAATCGTCCGTCTGTCTGTCCGTCTGTCACAGCCAATTTGCGCCGAAACTAGTGGACCTATTGAATTGAAATTTGGTATACATATTTAAATCGGTGACCGCAATACGGACGCGTGACGTAAATATATGAATTTTAAACATGGGGGCCACTTTTGGGGGGTAAATTAGAAAATTTAAAAAAAAGTAATGCAACCGATATCGCATGACATATCAAATGAAAGGGGCTTATTGTGAGGATCTTAAATATTTTTTTTTTGTATTTTAATATAAATATTTTGGAATTTATTTAGGAAAATAGGCAAAAATTGGCCATACCCCCCCTTATCTCCGAAACTACTGGGCCTAAAATTTTGAAATAAATACAAAAAACAGATCTTTAGCTATATATTACAGGAAAACCTATAAGAAGTCTATGGTATTTAAAGTAACCTAGTAAATTTCAGACAATCATGTACGGAACGGAACCCTCTCCGCGCGAGTTTAACTCGCACTTGTCCGGTTTTATGAAGTCGGTTAAAAATAATCAGTGATACATCGAAATATGCTTTAAATATTTCTTATTATCAACCAGCATAAAAATAAGCATCTAAGTAACCGGTTTAACCCACGCGCCGTCCACATGGCCAGTTGGGGCGTCAACCCTTCCACTGCTCCCTGCGACTGACCCCAGTGACCCGGTCCAGTTTTCTATAACGCGTGCGAGGGTAAAATCGTTATTTTTCATAATAAAAATGTATTATTTGTGAAACATATGTCGTTTATTTTTATGGTTAGTGTTGATGTGTGGATAAATTATTTGTTTTGAATGGTGTCACTGTGGAGGGTGGGTTATGTATTTAATTGTCCAAGTTGAAGAAATAATAAAGAGTCAATAACTTTGCGCGATTAAAAATTTATTATTTATCATTTCATTCAATCAATAAATATAAAACAGTACCGTGACTAACTTAAAGATAACGCACAGCCTAAGCAGGTGGTCCTAGAGGTTTGAAATTTGGAGGAGACATTCCTCGAGTACCCTAGAGGTGCACTAAGGAGGGTTTTTTTGAAAAGGGGTGATAAAGACTGTATGGAAAATACCGCGGGCGAAGTTGTGGCGGGTCCACTAGTTGTAACAAAGCTCATATCAGTCATAAGTGTAACTCATTGTGTCTACAAATTCTGTTTTTATTCTAATATCCTTATATATACAAATTTAATAATAACTATGTAATAATTATAATAATTATAAAATGTTATGTGATGAGTTTTTACTTAATGAAAATTTAAACAACTTATTTCACGCCAGAAAGTAAATAAACTGGAATTATACCCACGAATTGTATGTAAACATTATGATATGAATTAAAATTAATAATAAATAATAGCAACGCACAGATATTTATTTAAGGAATGGCGAATCGATGCAAAATGTATGAATAGGTACGAATAGAAAACAGGTTTTTCTTGTATCCAACCCTATGATATTTGCAAAAAAGCATTTGCAAAAGCTGCATTGTTAAATTGGCAGATGGTCAGAATGTACAATGCACCTATATAATAAGTAGATTGATAAAAAAATAACAATAATGTTTGTAACGTACTTTTTACGCTTCTTTTAAGAGTTTCCTACGATTCTGTTATGAAATTGTTTCTAGATTTTAAGAAAAATTGTACCAGAAATGTGGTTTACAATTTTCAAAATTCACTTCGCTAAAATGTTATTGCATGGAATTGATTTAAGTGGACATTTTTATGATCGCATAAAAATTGTATGAAATTTTTATTTGTTATCTTTTTTTTTACGAAATTCAATCACCATTTGAACAATAAAGACTGTATTATTGTAACAGTTTAAATTTTATTTACAACTTAGCTTATCCCGAATAAAGAAAACCCATGCATCTCACATAATACTCGCCAAAGATCCAGCATACTCGTTTAACCCTTCACTACTCCCACTGCCCACTGTCCGGTGGGGCGTGGCAGGCACTGCCCATTGGTCACTCGACCCACTCATGTGTGGGGTCTTTTCGGATGAATGGGTATTTATTTTCCAAGCTGATTTTTCGAGGGGCAGTTGAGGGGTTAATTCTAGTTAGATTTTTTAAGTATTCGTGTTGAATAACTGGAATCACGAATGAAGCTATAATCTAAACTAAAAATATAAACGAATTTGATAATAATGTAGGTATGTAAGTTAATGTGTGTTCGTCTTGAGCTGATCCTTAAACAAACAGAAACTGCAGCTCCTGTCCAAATCAAAATATGGCCATACGGCCTAGATTACCTGATTTAATGTATTATGTATGCATGTAATTTTTCAACTCGCGGAATCCCTTTTACAAACATCAAATGCATCCATTGAAATAAAATTAAACAAACTCATAACTGATTTAAATCTTTTCGTATACTATAATGTCACTTTGCCATAGAGATATTTAAATAAGGTATAAAAATACACAAAAATGTTCTAAACTAACTAATTTAACACGTTTGTCTATTTAAGAGTAACTGTAGTTATTAACGAATGGAAAATCTTAAATCTTCCATAGAATAATATTTAATTTCCAAATTCATAGCAATCAGCAATGCGTTGCAGCTAATAAATGGAATCATAGTACGTAATTTTTTTTTATTCGAGTCTGTAGTCTATGGTCAGCCCGCCGGAACGTGACGCCAAGAAGTAAAACTCTCATAGACTATCTAGTAACCCGGATTTATTTTATAATTTACGTCTTACAATAGAGCTGTAACTATGAGTTTGTCGAGATATAAGTGTTTATAAGTCTCATTTTATAATTTTTGGATATTTCTTAAAATTGTTGTCGTTT
Organism: Tortricodes alternella; assembly: GCA_947859335.1. Taxonomy (NCBI): domain Eukaryota; kingdom Metazoa; phylum Arthropoda; class Insecta; order Lepidoptera; family Tortricidae; genus Tortricodes; species Tortricodes alternella. The sequence goes on along the minus strand of OX401968.1, from coordinate 18,297,124 downwards.
TTATTAATTAATATTAAAATACTAAGTAGAATTTTTTAATAAGGTACACATAGCACGTTAAGATATTTTTTAGTTTAAGACCAGTGTCACACTTAAATATAAAATGGACACAAATAAAATAAAAAGATTTTAGGAGACTAATTTAATACTTAACAAAAAATAAACCTATCGTTTACATTTGCATAAAATTTTTGAAAAAATTAAAGAAGGATTATGTACATAAAGACACAAATAACAAACGTAATATTTATTACCTATCTCATTAGTAAATAAATATACTAGTGACATCTAGCATCTAGGTTGTGAACTTGAGACATTGAGCGCCATCTGTTGGAATCGTACTACATCAATAACCCCAAAATTGATCTTAGAATTTCATTCATAAACAAAATCTAATAAGAATATTTCTGGTCGAAAATGCTAATTTGATTTGGTTTGACTACGGAAACTAATGACTAGGATAATTTAAATATTTATCATATTTATATTTAGTTATTATTCAATTTATTAAGATTAACAAGTATGATTTATTTCTAATGGATATAACTAACCAAATAAATTTTATTTGCAAATTTCACATACACATTCGTTATTAATAAAAGTAATAAGAAAAAAATCGTTAATAAAACACAGTGATGTGATAATTTTTTGAAAGACAAACACATATCATAATTGATAGTCAGTTCAATTTTGAAGTTTTTCCTTGAACCACGCGTTAAAACTTTTCTAGCAAGTTGCAGCCTGATACCGTTGTGCGCTACTCAACAACAGATGGCGCTAGTATGATCAAGCTATAGTTGAAGTGGTTTAGAATAGAACTCGTAATTTTTATTCAAACTGTGTTAATAATCAACGACATTTAATTGTATTTATTATTATTTATTACGTTTTAAAATAAATCAGAATATAAGTAGCAACGTTCTCTCTTACGTTCTTACCATTATTAATGAACAATGCTTTGTTAATGCAATGCTCGGATTAGAAAAAAATCAGTAAGTCTTAACTAGTGCCTTTTTTAAACCCCCGACGCAAAAAGAGCGTTGTTATAAGTTTGAAACCACACTCTTTCTGTATGTGTGCATGTGGGTAGTATGTATATCTGTCCCAATTTAGCTCTCAAATAGATGGACCGATTTGAATACGGTTTTATAGCACAAACATAAATTCTAGCTACAGAGATTCATACCCCAAATATCGCTAAGCTACCTCAAAAGAAAGTTTTGTATACCAGTGCTTACCGTTTTCGCTGAGAAAATCGTAAACAGCAACTTCTAATCGACACAGCATTCTCAAAATGAGTTCAAAACACTCCTTGTGCAGCTTTTGACTTTACATACATAGCATCACGCCCGAAATCCCTAATGGGGTGGGCAGAGCCACAAGACTACTTGTGGCCACGTTCGACGAATTAGTCCTAAGATGGTATGATGAACCGTATGGTGACAGGTGATCAGCCCATCGCCCATACAGATAGTCCACCATGTTGGAGAGGACCCGTCCCTTAGTCGACTTTACAATGAACTATTAATGGTGTAAGTATTGTTCTTTATTATTTAAGGTATCCGGTGCCCTACATACCTTACCTACTATCTAATTCATCTCTTCTTGATTATAGCTCAGCAGCGGTAAACGCAAGTCTACACAAGATTTAGGTTTGAACGTAAAAAGAACAGGGCCTATATTCGGGAACGCTGTGGTATTGTAGCGACTCGCGAGCGAGATTCTCATCCTACTCTTCCGCACGATGCGTAATGCGTAAGAGCAGGACGTGAATCGCGACAGAAGCCCAGCTTATTTTTGAAATTAGAACGGTGGGAGACTTATAATCCAATGACCAGTCTCAATATAATTCTTTTAATTAAAAAAATACGGGTTCAAAGTTCACTTTCAAATCTGCCTCCTCATGATACTTAATAACATAATCATTATCATAATCAACCTTTAATCATTATCTGCCTGCGAATTGCGGTAACCGATGCTCTTGCGGTGAGGGAAAATATCGTGAGGAAACCTGCACATTTGGGTAACTAAATGTGTAACCATGATCCAATCGGTCTGGTTCCCCTGTCACAAGGGTTACGGAGATCAGACGGCAGTCGCTCCACTGTAATAACCCGACCTGCCGAATCCAGGATCATGGTCAAGCGTACCCCAAATTAGAGACGGGAGAAAGCGCTAAAAAGAAAGATTATTATAATCAACATATATCCACCATCGCTATTCAACCACTGGTATATTTTCTGATGGTGAGGCTTTCACATGATCATAAGGCTGCATTTGTATCAGCCATGTGATTTTTTTAACATGTTCAGCGATGAGAGACATTCAAATTTAGACCGAATGACTTTGTTCTTACAGTCTAAATGAATAGTTTCGTTTATCCGCTGATCAGCCACTATTCTGCACTGAGCTGTGAGAGGCAGCTAAACCGTGCGCATGGAAAAAATCCACCAATAGCATTAATTCATTTACATAGAAGAAAGAAAGTACCATATATTCAGCGCACACATAGCAAGAAGCAAAAAAACAAGAAGAGGCAGTTATAACGACGCACACCGGAGTGCCGGATGCATATCACCGTTAATCAAATAGTTAACTTTGTTAATCGCTAGTCCGTTACTAAAAAAGTTCACTTCGTTAAACGTTAAAGCGTTGCATTTCGGAAGATTTAATGGAAGTTAACGTTAATCGATAACTCGTGATAGAAATTGCATTTTATTATGACGTTGCGTTTGTAATTTACGTATAAAAAATGTTCTTACCTATGTGCTATGGAAGTTTAGGGAGGACATGAAACATTAGTAAAAATAGGGTATTGCATTAGAGTTTGTAATAATACCTATTATTTATATATTTGGAGATCAAATTCAAATCAAAAGCAATGTGACATAAGCCGCGCGGTGTCCTTTTGCCAAATAGTAGATGTTGTGTAATTGTTTTAAAAGAATTTAATGAGTCCGTTAACAATCTTTGAAGTTAACTTAAAAACTAATCCGTTACTCGAAATGTTAATTTCGTTAATTAACGATTTACGGTTTAACGGTATTGTGCCCAGCTATGTCCATTTATAACTTACCGCAATCCTACTGGCGGATTTTCCTCGCTCACCGCTTAGGTTCCTCGCACAGCTCGGGTGGAAACAAACTGACAGGACCATGATCATGATACTCATAGCCAATTTTATTAATTTGGTAGCGAAATCATAAAGGTCATCTTGCGTTTCATTCTTGTATAGAAATATACATATATATATATATATATATATATATATCGCTATTTAAATGTTTCCGGGAAGTATTTATTATATTCGATGACTTAATATTCGATTATGCAGTTTCTTATGTAGTCCTGGGCCTCTATTCGATATTCGTCAGTGAGTAACGGCTATGAAACCATAAACTGAGCATAGCCCGACATGCTCTGGTGCGGATTTTTTACAATGCAGGCGCCTTTCCTGTCGATTTAATAAGAGCTACCATATCGTATCAAAATAAGTGGCAATATCGCTTAAATAACGTCCAGTGGAGATTCAGGTCTTTAGCTTTAGATTTAGCTCTTTCAAGGCAAAGAAAATTAACACTAAACATAGGGCTATAAATACCGAACGATTATAAGTACTCTTAAGCTCACTGCGTAAATTGACGAATTTAATTTAATTTCAGGTTCTATCTAGTCTGTAATCAGTATATATTCTTCGATCTTTCCTTAACACTCGTATGGCGCAAAATTTCGATATATGTATTTTTTTTTTTTAAACGGCGTGACTAAAATATATATGATTATACACACGCATGCACATTTTTCGTAGCTAGTTCTTTATTTAGTAATTTATCTTCATAAAAGTTACAATTAAAATTAGCTCCTCTGCTGCACTGGGAGTGAGAAATAGCATAGAATGCGTGCAGATGCTTATCATCCTGGCATGTCGTAAAAGTCGACTAAGGGACGGGTCCTCTCTAACATGGTGGACTATCTGTATGGACGATGGGCTAATCACCTGTAACTATACGGTTCATCATACCATCTTAGGACTAATTAATCGAACGTGGCCACAAGTAGTCTTGTGGCTCTGCCCACCCCATTAGGGATTTCGGACGTGATGCTATGTATGTATGTATGTATGTAAAGTTACAATTCTAAATAGAAACTAATAAACCAATTAACGCCGGAGCCATTTTTTTAAACTGTTTGTAATGATTTGCCAATAACTGTTGTCATTCAGGTGAGGGTCTGTTGGCTCGAAGTCAAGGTCATTTGGAACGGGTAGCCTCTTAAAACAATTTGTATTTAGGCATGTAACTAATCAAATACCAACTGCATTTACTGACCTCAACTAAGTGTCGGATTAGTTTGAAAAATGGTGTCCTTTTGCAAGTTTTGTGACAATACTGTATTTTAGTATTGAACTTCCAAGAGCAGAAATTAAGAGGGTTCCAAAAAATTTTTAAAGTTACTACTACTACGATACGATGCTATGAAAATATTATTTCAAGTACTGAAAATGTAGTTAAAGTGGTTAAGGTTCGAAATAACTGGATGATAAGCATTTCTGGAAAACGTTTTCCAGTAATGTTTTAATTTTGATAATATATTTTTTACGAGTGACGTGCTCATTGTATGTAAGGAACAAACTTTAATATTAATCTGATTATAATAAAAAAGTTAGATTTCGACATAGGGGTTTTAATTGAAACAAAGCAGTTGATTAACAAATCGTGGATATTTATTGAAATAAAAATAATAAAAATGAAATATAATAAAAACAGTTCATATTTCACGTTACACAATAAAATTTGTCTTAGTGTTTTGTTTTGCTATTTTGTCTCCGTTTTGTCATCAGCATCAAATTCGGCAGCAATTCGTTTTTTTATAGTTAGTATATTAAGTCAACTCACTTATTATCATTAGACATAATATTGAAGACTTAATTGACTGGCTATAAATATTAATTATAGAAGTTAGTTACCAACAAAACGAATGTGTAATTTGAAGAAAGAAATATGCAAATAATATTTGTTTTTAAAATAAAGAAAGGGCTCTTGGATAACAGGAAAGATAAGACTGCTTTATATTATTAAGGCTTGTTGAGACAACGCGGGTAAAATTTGAAAACTAACCTCCAAGATTTATAACCACATCGTCTGAAGAAGCCTTAAGAGCAAACAGAGACAAGGAGATGGGAGACAAAATCCTTCTATAATTCTCTTACAATTGTCTAATATAAATTCTATCATAATTTACATTAAGTACGTATACTGAAAGATTTCACACTTGGACTAATTTAGGTACGAGTGAAGGGTTCTCCGTTACTCACGAAAACATCATTAAAAACAAAACTGGAATTATTTTTCAGTCTTAATAAAGAAACTAGAAGCAAGAAACCAAGGTCAAATGCCTCACCAATAGAATTATTTTGATTAATTTAACCACTAATTAAATTTAGAAATACGCAATTACGAATAACACGTACACTTAAAATCGATTCCAATTTTGCTTTCTACAATACTTAAAATATCGATTACAGGAAACTCACCGTATTTTCCAAATTTCGTTAATTAATTTTCTATAATTTCCGAAACATCTCGTCTTCTATAAATATGAACATCAATAGGTACTCGATTTACATATCATACTTACACCTAGTATTTACAGGTCATATCTAAGATAGGAAACATTTTGCTTATTATTGTACAGTAAACCCGAAAATTACCAAACAACTTACTCCCAAACACGTACATGCTACACCAAACTATGAAGATCCTAAGAAAATACTGGGAAAATCTATTTGTAATTGACACTATACAGCTTACAACTAAACCATACATTAAATCAACATAGCTTAACTTTGGCATTGGTTTCCACATTTTCTATAAATAAAAACATGTCAAACAAAGATCAATCGAATGTAACATTTAAAGATCATTGAAAATGAACAGTACAGCCTCCAAAAATAAAAACATAACTCGCAAACTAACATCAACAATGCAGCGCGAACTGCTCAACTCTGGTTCAGCACACCTACTCGATATGTCACTAAGATATTAACTAAATTAATGCCCTTCAGTGCGGGAAGCTCTCGGGCTATTGCAATTTTGCCAACCAATTCTTAAGACTAGCACTTTTGTGTGATTTTAGACGTTTTGTAATGTTCTAACAGGTTCGAAACACAACAGATTTTAGGCCTAAAAGATTTGGCTGGGCGGCGCGGGCGGCGGCAGGCGGAGCCCGCCCCACGGGTAGAGTCACGAGGCCTCGTCGCGGCACGCGTTGGAGTCGTCCGACAGCGCAAGAGGCGCACCGTTGCTTTGGTTCACGACGCACTTCCGCATATGTTTCTCGAGGGTTGACGGGACTGAGAAGGGCATCTCGCAAAACCGGCAGCGGTACACGTCCTTGCCGAGGCGGCCGTGCGTCTTCATGTGCCTCGTTAGCTTCGAGCTCTGCGCACACGCGTAGGAACATAGCTCACACTTGTACGGCTTCTCCCCCGTATGCGACCGCCGGTGCACTGTCAGGTTTGAACAGTTCTTGAACACCTTCCCGCAATACTCGCAAGTGTCGTTCCGGCGACTCTCTTTCGACTTCAGGAGAGGATTCTGAAGCAGCCCATTGCTACTGTTCTTGAGGCCATCGAAAATGTTTTCCGGCGGCCTTTGCGCGTGCAATGTGGGCAACCACCAACCTTCACCTCGGTCCATGTCCAACTTCATTCGCTTCGATGCTTCAAATGGATTTTCAAACGGGTTAAACAGAGGGTGGGGTTGAGGTGGCATCTTCGCGAACTCTTCTTTTAAGCGCAACGCTGCGTTAGGAGGCATACCGTTCGGCTTGTCACTGGAAGGTCCATTGTTGTTGTCCCGGTCTTTGGCCAGTTGCCATTTTAATGAGTTTCCCGATTCCTGCAGTGCTTGTTTAAAAGCTTCACTATATTGAGCAATGTTTGATAATCCAAACTTGTCCATGAGTTCACCGACCACGGAAGCTGACGGGGGATGAGCTGGTAGAGGGAGCGCTTGCTTGCGCGGCGGCGCATTCGGGGCGCTGCTGTTCGATACGGTCAGGTCCTCGGCCTCTTCTGCGTCCTCACCGTCCTCGTTTTCCTCATCCTCCTCACCATCAAGTTCCTCATCATCGAGGTCCTCATCAGTATCGTCTTCACCGGTATCACCTCCAGATTCACCATCTTCCATATTGGTATCAGTTCTTTTATGCACTTTCATATGCCGTTTTAGTTTAGATACTTTCTCGAACGCCTCATCACATTCACTACATTTAAACGGTTTCTCGCCGGTATGTGTACGGCGATGCACCATCAAGTTGTTCTCGTAGCGGAATTTCTTGCCGCAGAACTCACAGGAATGTACGCTTTCGTCGTTATTGCGTTTTGCAGGCGGAGTCGAAGACTGGCGATCGGCCGGCGGCGCGTCCGCGACCGGCGGCTCGGCGCGGCGCTCCGGCGACGTCGAGCTATGGGGCCGCGAGCTGTCGCGCGGCGCGTCCACCGTTCCGGGTCCGGCGCCCACCGGGGGAGTCTGGCCGACTCGGGAGGGCGACGGGGAAGCGAACGGCGGCGAATGCTTCCTGGGGCTAGGAGAGCTCGAATTGCCTGTGGCCGCCCCTGGACTGGTCGTACCGGCCAGTTGCCGCAAGCGCTGCGAGTAAAAATCCAGCTGGGGTTCAAGTGATAGTGGTTGTGATACTGGAGGTACTCTGTCCCGTGACGAGACCGACGTCGGTATGACGGGTGGTCGGTCCGCCGGTGACGGGAATGGTTGGTGAGGTGGGAGTGAGTTCGCCGCGACCGCTGCTGCGGCTGCTGCCAGGTTGATCCCGTGGTGGCGGAACTGCTCTGATACCAGTTGCTCCATTCTGAACCGATGATCGTGGTGGTTCGGTCGCGCGAATAGTGGCGTGGGAGGAACTGAAGGGTGAGCTAGCGGTGGTAAGCTTCCGGGGAGTGGCATCCTCAGTAGGCCACCGACTCCGAAGGGCGAGTGCATGTCCGGAGGAGGTAGTAAAGGGTGGTGGCGAAGCGAGGGCGGTGGGAGGGCCGCGCCCGTTGACGAGCAGCCGGAGCTGGACGACGATGTACTGGAAGAGGAATGGTTCTGCTTGTTGAGCTGGTGGTGCGGCGCGCTCTCCACGTATATCTTCACTCCATGCACGTGTTGCGCGTGCTGCAACAACCTCCAAGCTGAATGCACGCGCGCCTTGCACGTCGAACACACGTAGTTGCTCGGCTCTGCGGACAAAGAAACGGCAAAGTTAAAATCAAACGTGAAAGCAATATCTTAGGGATCGGTTTCGGGAGATTTAGAGCAATATTAACACGGGCAAAGTGTCTAGTAATAGCTCTCACATATCGTAGTGTTGGGCCTAGGGAAGGCGCGTGGCACGCATGCTAAGCAGAAGGTCCGAGGGAACTTGAATGATCGCCCCTCCGTGTCTCGCGTGATTCATGCACCTCTAAAATCTTATGAAATATACGCGGCCGGGATCACGTACCGGCCTAACGCTGTTGATATTGAAATCTATGTAACATTATACCGCATGAGAAAAATAAAGCTCCTGAGTGTTTAATTTTGGGATTTCATGTTACCATATAGAGGGCGTGACGTATACTATTTTAAGACTAACAATAAAATTTACTTATTGAATAAATTAAATTAATATCAAATCTTACAAATATTACATAATACTTGTACGTAATATTTGTAAGATTTGACTAAGTAAACAAAACTAGGCAATCTCAAGAACTCGATCTGTGTACTTCTTAATTTTCCATCCGAGATGGAAGGTATAAGGAGTTTTGATATACGTATAACGTAGTGCCCAAACGAAATAAAATGATTATGACCATTTTCGGATTGAGTTAAAAATGTGCAAAGGGCCTGCCATTGGCATCAAAAAGAATTCCCATTTTATGGAAAAAGTGGATACCTACAACCATATAATTTTCTAAGATGCTCGCTGACGAAAGGTCGCCTTTCAATAGAAAACCGGTTTGTGCCAGTATTGGAGTAAAAGATTAGATAAGAGAGAATGAGAGATCATACCTTCGCTCGGCAAGTGAGAGGATTACACCCACAGACCAAGTCAATGTAATAATAATAAGTAAATACATGATCACAGCGAACAGTAAGTAGTGAGCACACACGGGACGCTTGACCACGCACCAGCGGCTAAGGCGCAGTTTTGACAGTAATTTGATGGTCCATTGTGACGAGGACACATTTATTGTGGAGCCAATAACGTCTCGGGCTAGGGATGGGACAATAATCGATTATAATAAGTTTTTTATACATGTATGGGAGCTACAGAAAAAAGCATCCTTTATAATGTGTGAGACAAATATGATTAATCGTACAAAGTTACAGCTTTAGAGCTTCAATAATCTTAGAGAAAAAGTGGCTGTGACATACCGACGGACTGCAAACAGAGAGACGGACATTCCAAAACTTAAGGGTTTCTAGTTTGACTACGGAAAGCTAAACATGACGCAAACATCTTTTTGTTTTTTCTAACCTTGGTGAATGACGGAGACAAACTTCAAACCTAAAGATAGAACCGTTAACCTCTTTCGAACACAAAACTACCATTGGAAACGTTAATTCAGTCCATTCTACGCGCTAATCTTTGCAATCTGAAAACATATCGATAGTTGATATGCCTACGTCCATCGACTGTGCCAGTTCTCATCGATAACAGCACTAGTGGGCGCGGCAGATAACATCGACTCTTAAGATGATTATTGAATTGTAACGGTCAGATTGTTACGGACGAGATTTGTTGTGGCACTGAATTAATAGAGTTAAAAAACGAATATAGTTAGAAGTGTTTCAGTAAATATATGAATTTTCTTTCGTTTCTTTCTAAGTAAATAGGGAATAGGTTTTATTTTCAACAACTATTGTGGCATATCTACACGTTTAGTCTTAATGACGGATTACTTTACCTACGTAATTTCCTCTATTTTTATTATTCGGTTTATATATATATATATATTATCACGCCCGAAATCCCTAATGGGGTGGGCAGAGCCACAAGACTACTTGTGGCCACGTTCGATTAATTAGTCCTAAGATGGTATGATGAACCGTATGGTGACAGGTGATCAGCCCATCGCCCATACAGATAGTCCACCATGTTGGAGAGGACCCGTCCCTTAGTCGACTTTTACGACATGCCGGGATGATAAGCATCTGCACGCATTCTATGCTATTTCTTCACTCCCAGTGCAGCAGAGGAGGATTATTCGGTTTACGCTGTGTAATTCGGTTTAAAGGATAATTTTATTTCTCATAAGAAATTTCAACTTAGCTAACATTAGCTAGGGTTTTAAATTACTGTAGCAATTTATACAGATCCTGTAGGCTGAATTTACTTTGATCAAAAATATTGGTGGTTTCTCGTATAAAACATTTCAGCCTTATTTAGACATTATGTAGAGACCACTCAAATAGTAAATTATTTTACATCGTAATTCACAGACAAATATTTAAATTACGTAATGGCAGTTGATAAGTATTTTATATGAATGTAATGTGTTAGCTTACGTAAGTTTTAAGTTAATAATTTTTTTAACATAATATATATTTATTTTACTTTTTTATATGGTTTGGACCGTTTCGCAAACAATAATTGTGATTGTATGCGTGTTTTTTTTATATTTATTGTTATGAATAAATGTTATTTCTATTTTATTCTGTTGTCGTATGCATTTCTTTTTCTTTTTATTATACAGTTAACTGTAATATAAAAGATTTATCAGGTTATAAATATTGTGACCTTATAGTCCAAGCATTGTTCATTGTGTTGGTCATCGGTACCGACTGCAGAAAAGTAGAACGAAATCTCATTTCTGGTGTTGTTTAATTTCCTGAAGCTTTATTTGTAGTGCAAAATAAATTACAATTTGAATATGAGTTATGTTGAAAATATAAAATGGTTCTAGTAACCATTACCATATTATGAGTTTTGAAATAGCTATTATAATACTGGGTTATGTGTAAGTTAATAGGAGTATGATTACACACCTATTTTTTTAAACATGTAAAATTAATTAAGATGAATGTAAAATTAATTTATTATGTCCTAACCTTTGTATCGAATTCATAAAATCCGAACATTTTCAAATATTTCTTCAACAAATATTTTTTTGGTATTTTGTTCTACTATCGCTACATCTTGTCACTCCCAAACGTGTGTAAGTAGGGTCAACAACGAAGTCAGTAGCGGCTCGGCGGCTTACGATCGATGCCGGATTACACCGATTACAGACCGAGCGGTAATTTAAATCGATTGTCCGATAACATCTTTTTGTCTGACCGTACTTTTACAGGATGGGGCAAAATTAAACTGTTAATAAAAACAAATTTTGTATTTTGTATCTGGCCAAAGCTACTTTTACTTTTGCTAACTTTTTCTTTTGGTGGTGGATGAAACACTGAAGTCAAATCTATTCATCTTTACATCTTAACGATCCACTATAAGAGTTCAGGTCCAACTTCCAGCCAGGTAGGCTACAACCGCCTAGTTTTAATTATGTTTTCTAGTTATTAAAAGTACTTAATTTAAATTGATTGATAATTACAAATTCAAAAGTGGTACTACTTTATATAAGTAGGTACTTACATTAAGTTATTATCCACAATTTTGTTTTATTTTATTCGATTTTACTTTGATACAACCTGTATATGGGAATGTTCCGATAATAGTAATACATATGTAGATAATTAATATTATTGTGGTTTGATGTTACTGTGCATTCGTGTGGGTGGTCAATCATGCTTTAACTGTCATATTATTTAATTTAAATGGACTTTGAATCGATCGAGGTAAGCTCCTCTATTTGGTTTGTCTATTAGTAACGCTATATACTTTATTTGTAAAAATTTTGTGACGATTACAATCATAGGAATATGTTGTTTATGAAGAAAGAAAAGCAAAGGGAATATTTGAAAAAATACAAGTAAGTATAACACGGTATCCGTTAAAAACAGATTAATAATAGGAAGCTAATAACTAACTTTGTTTTTATGGACCAAGATTAGAATAGTTGGCATTTCTATGTATTTTCCCTGGACTACATAATTAATGTGAAAAACTTCAAAATAAGTCGGCAACCAATAAAACAAATCAGTATCAATCAAACATTCAAAACAAAAGAAGACGTTCGAAATTAGAAATTTTAATTTTAACCAGCCAGCAACTGTTATGGGTCACAATTTGCACCATTCGGGTGGGAGGGGGAGGGAGGTCATTCAGCGCAGCGGCGCGACGGACATCCGCCGCATAACAAGTCGATGGCGAGTGGAAGCGCTTTTCTTATTTCAAATTTCGAACGAAATGTGAATTTGTGGATTTTAATTTCGCGTTCTGATTGGTGCATCGGTTTTATGCAACGGAATGGTTGTTGTTTTATTGGCAATATTGGAAACTGGTGTGTTTTTTAACTAGCGCAAATTTGAACTTTGCAAATCATTTTTGTACGTACCTACCCAATAATAGTTTATTTGATTCCAATATTAAATTAGGTAGGTCTTTCTGCAATATGGGGTTAAACTCTGTTTAGTTAAATGTCTTACTAATACGGTGGTCGTTGTTATTTTAGAGTTATTTATAAGTGTTTATAATAAATGTAAAATAATGAGATATATTTGAATGTGACTATTAATCATTATCATTATACTGTAGCCATTGAGTTTATAACAGACATTTATTATTAAAATTCTGATTCTGAGTCAAGTTTCTTTTTTTTTCATAGACACATGTTTTGAAGTTTTCAACGCACTTAGAGCACATCACTATCTTAACTGCGTGGGGGTAGTCTGTAGTTTCTTGCGGTGTCCACGAGAGGCGCTGGGGTGCGAACAACTGTCGTCAACGCCGGAAGCAGCGCCGGCGGTTTCCGGTCGAGGGTAGTTCTATATGGGTGTACATTTATAGGCTGCAGTTTTGACTATTTATTTTACTTGAATAAAATACAAAAGGAAATAAAAAATGGCATGGTTTATTATGTCACAAAGACTATAAAATGCTGCCCCGATCCCCCCAATCGATCGATTATCCATACTAAGTACACTAAAAATTCAGAGGTGGACACTCCAATGACATGTTTTGGGGAAATACTCATTGAAACCCTTAATTTTAGCTGTTAAAATAATTTAAAGGTAAGCTTTCATTTTAAATTTTTGGAATGCCTGCACGGTAAGACACCATTATCCGTATCAAAAAATTAAATAATAACCAAAACTAATCTAAATCTTTCTTCATCCTAGAGCGCTATAAAACCTACTGTCCACGGAGCAAATACAGGTTACAGTGAACCCCCTTAAAGGGGGTAAAGAGGGGGGTCCAGACGGGTGGTGTTTAAAAATTTCACCCCCACTGGCTCTGCCTCACAATGCCCGGTAATCAGCGATTGCCTTTTGAAATCGAAGCCGCATTTTGGCTGTACTTTTCTGTTTAGTATAGTATAGTTTAAAGACTAAAAATTGTGCATTCATTAGTTTTTACCTTTGAAAAATGTTAGGTAATTTACTCTATGCAAGGTGCAGGAGTTATTTTTCCGGGCATTTTATTAAGAGGAGTGTGAACCTACGGCTTTTCATACAAAAGGCAATAATGATTTCCACCCTTTAAATGATAACCGATGTTCACCAATTTTTGATAGGTTATGTCAGTCAGGTCACGTTTTGGTTTTTTCACTATAGTCAATAAATTCAATTTTATTGTTGTTTCAGTATTTTCATACAGAATTAATTTCAGCGATTATTTGACTTTGTTGATCTTTAATCAATATTCAAAACACGTATAGATCTAGATTTTGTTCTGACTGACAACCTATCAAAAATTGGTCAAAATCGGTTAACATTTAAGAGGTGGAAATCGTTATCACATTTTTTATGAAAAGGGTGATTTTTGCCGTTGGTTCACAGTCCTTTTAAGTCATTAACCAATAATCAATTATCAAAGAAAAGTTAAGAAAAATAATCGCCTTAAAAATCTCTAAGAAGTATTTGTGTAATGTACCCAAGTTTATAAATAGAGCACTTATTATCTTATCTAGGGATCTTGATGAACCCTAACAACGTTCTATATACAAAATATAAAAAGTTTGAAACCTAGCAAATATATTATAATGTACATTATGGAATGTCCACATACCATATTTCTGTATACTCATAAATTCTCCGATATTTACCTGGCGTCTGGGTCATAAGTACGCAACTGCAAATTTTATATCTACTTTATATTAACGAGTCAGAAGATGACCGAATTGACCGTGAGCAATAAAAATAAAATAATATTTAATGTACAAGTGTTTTATATTTGCCGATGGATAAGTGACCTAGACTTTGAAAACATTCCGTCTTTTAAATTTCTTTTTCTAATCGTCTTTGTCAAGTTATTTTTTAAAACTGAATATGACACGGAATGTACACTATTACCAAATTTTACAGAGGATATTTCAGTACTGTTTAATAATAAAAGCTTTTGTGTCAGTGTTTAAAACTATGAAGTTTTTATGCGTTTACTTGTGGACTGTGCGTTTTCTGGAGTGGTGATGAAAGAAGACCTCTTTAATAATAATAATAATAATAATTTTATTTATTTCAGGCATTTTCCCATATGGGTTAATTACATTAAAACTTACAAACTAGTGTTATTAATTCTATCCTACACAAACTTCTAACCTCAAAATGCATCTTTTAAGCTACACAAGTTTCTAACCTCAAAATGCACCTTTTTTGGCTAAAACGGCTGTTTCCTGGCAAATAAAGAAACCGGAGGCTATATTTTAGATGTCACTTTGCCAAATTTTAGCCTAGGTTTGCTTTATTTAGGATAAAATAGCTGTTTCATCCAAAAAATGCACATTTTGAGGTAAGAAACTTGTTTACCAAATAAGACAAGTATGGATAAATGTACTGTACAGTAATCTTATCCGAGAGTACCGGTAGACTTTTGCTACAGTCTATATACTATTTAATTATTTAAAAAAAACTATTTGGGTTCATCAACAATGTAAGAAACATTCTTGACGTTTATAATTATAGCGTTGTTATTTGTTTTATTATTATAATCCTACTAATATAATAAATGCGAAAATAAAGATCTTTGTTCCTTAATCACGCCTTAACGGCTGAAAAAAATTGGATGAATATTGCTGTGTAATCATGTAGGATACTTTTTATCCTGGAAAGTTTATGGTTCAAGGAAATAACAATAACGGACTCATTTCCGGGAAAAAGCTTGTATCAAAAAACTAATAGCTGTTGGATATTTGACCAGTATTCAAAAATATTATGTTCCTGCGTTGCCCAACCAATGTATCAAATATCTGTAAGATGCTATAGCTGAATCACTTTGGGAAAACATTTCCATATGTGTAAGTAGATTTAGAAAAGGATTAATGTGTGCGTATTTGTGTCTGTGTTTTTAATATGGAACAGTACACGAACACAACACCAACACAGCACCAATACGTCCTCAAAGCGATATTAAAGTGTAGGCGTTTGTTCCACTTTGACAAAGTTTTGTAAACTAAACGCTGATGTTTGGCGATATTTTTTACACAAATGAATTGAAAATTTTCATGATGGAGAAGTTATTCCATTACAAATCCACCGAAGTCCAACTCAAGGAAAAAATATTAAAATGAAATGACACCAATATAACGCCTCACCACGCGGGCGTAACTGATTTTTGAGGGAGGGTGCGTACAATTTGTGTAATGCGATAGTTTACAGAAATCACTTTTAGGTGAAATGGGCGAGGCGACCGACGCCATTTTTGATATTGATGTTAATTTGTGCTGAATTAATATTGCTAACGAGAATTGTGAAGGTTTTTTTAAGACACCAAGACAAAGATAAGACCTGATGCCTTTATTTGAAGGTTCATATAGTTTGAGACAAGCAAGGTGGCCGTTTTTGTATTAAATCCAAGCTTTCTTTTTAATTCGTCAAAATTCAGGGATAGTTTCTAAATTATAATGAATAACTTTAAAATTTATTGCCATTCAAGTTGGTTTATTCAACCTAGACGAAACGTAGAAAAAGGTTTTGATAGCCAAAGTTAACAATAACACGCTGCCAAAATTCTCAGTAAAAGTAAAATCGCATACTCATCCAGAAAATGACAGGCCTCAAATCAAACATTGAGCAAACCTCAATAGTCATTGATCTTGAAAGCGGACAAGACGCACAAAACAGAACGCTATCACCCAAAATGGCCCTCGACACATGTGGCGGCTATTTTAAACTCGTAATAACGCCAACACGTGTGACACACCCATTACCACATATTACAAAAAATGCGAGGGAAAACAATAAAACGAGGGGATAAGTGGACGCTCTAAAATTGATTTTAAGACTCGCGGTCTGGCAATCACTTACTTGTAACATTCTTTATAGAAAATATTTTCGTCAATCCTTGTGAAATATTCTCATACAGAAATCAAACTATCGTGTGCTAAGTAAATAGAAGATATTAACATAATTCTTGGTTTGTTTTTATGCCCGATAAGAACGTTAATACTCGTACCAGAAATATGCGTGCAAATCACGATTATTTAAAAATGTAACAACACAGTACTGCTGAGCTGAGTCTTTTTTGACATCACTTTACTGCGCGTCTTTTTGGTCACGTCACTTTGTTTTGTCTCAATCTATCTCTTTCCGCTTATGTTCCTATTAATTGCACCCTGTCCTTTTATAAAACTTATGTTTGTTGTGATGTAGTGTTGTCAAATAAATGTTTTGATACAAGTCTAAGTCTGAAAATAGACAGTAACTTAACAGCAACTGTATGTACTTACTACCTTAATTATATTATTATGATACAAATCAAAGAAGGTAGTTTAGTGAGAAGTCAATTATGATGTTACAACCAGCACATCTATAGGAAAGAAATGCAGATTGCTAAATCGAATACGCTTTTAATTAACAAATTCCCTACCGGTCACTCTGCAGTTCTCACAAAGCAACTATGACAGCTATTCGGCACGACCCTGCGTGAATACAATCGATATTCCCGGTACAATCCTTTCAAAATTCCTGACCTAGGGGACCACCAATAAATTAAGCCATACTCACAAACATAAAAAGCATGCCAGAAAATATAGATAGCTCATCGCTAGCGGGTGCGTACCCGAGGCAATCTATCACACAGAAAATCTATGATATATTTACACACACTGAATGCATTATCACCATTCCTAAATCAGCTATCAACGGACTCTTTTCACTAAAAGGGTGAGCTTCACTATAGAAAAGGTTGACCCCTCATAAAGACTTATCACCTCATATACAAAATAAGGTTGTACTAATCCAGAAAATGGCGAGCGAAATCTTATTTTGAGGAAGTGGACCTTAAAGATCAAATTTCAATGTACCCCTCCGCGTAGATGGGATCTCGTCAAAGTTAGCGGTAGTTTTTTCACAACAATCTCCTCTCGGACTTAACTTACGTTATCTCGCCCACGGACGCCAGAGGAATGGAACCCGCACGTACATAATAAGGACGATATTTCTAAAGAAATTTAAATTCACCCGCAAAGGTCCCGAGTCCCGAGATAGGATTAAAGATTGGGCGCAAAGATGGCCCTTTTGTGGCCGACCCTTAAGAAAACATGTCTTGATATGGAAATATCTTGAACGGGACGTAATCGAGAAATCATTTGCGGGGGTGATCGCTTGTCGGAAGAAATTATCAGAATCTATGAATGCGTAGATAATTGGTCAAACTTTTAACCCCAGCGGGTTTGGGAGAACGGCGTTTATTTTGCATGAGTGGCGATGTAAAAAGCGTATCATTGTTAAGTCATATCTGACCATTGCGATGCGGTAGACCGTGCACGCTCAACTTTAAAAGAATAATTTGATCTGCGGCGCAATGGCACTGCATGAAACCGATACGGACAACTGTCCAGACCACATAATTGTCATTGCCTGTGCAATAAAATTGACCCCGCCAATGGATGATTTAAAACACGCGTTACCAATTAGGATAAAAAAATAAACAGAGCTGATGTTTAAAGAGATGGAACCAACAGTTTTACCCCCATCAGAAAATTAAAACGATCACAATCCACGTAATTTGAATACGAAACACCTATGGGCTATATAGTGTGACAATCCTTCATTAATTTGTAAGCCAAACAAAAGAGACCAAACACTGGACGCGACGAACACTTGGTCCAATATTTGTTTTGATACAAATAAGTGACGGCCATCGGTTCTCGGTTTTGTGATGGTAATGACTGTAGCAGACCTTGTGGACAGAGTCTCCATATGTCGACTCGGTTTCATTGTTGAAAAAGCAAGTGAAATATAATTATGGAAATCGTTATACCATGAATTCTTCGAAAAATAGTCATCGGCTTAACATCGAGTATTGGTTTGAGTTCTAAATATAACAAGTCGCTTATTCAAAGGACACGCGTTAGGCACGAGACAATCTTCCCCTCACCTTTCACACACCACGACGTCACGTCTAAAATTAAAACCCACTTATTTAAAACCCGCCACTTAGCCACCTTCCCGTCTGTACAAAAACTAAAAATATCCTCGACCATTGTGTCACGCTCAAAGAAGTTCCATAGGTCACGGCGAACGCATGAGCATGTACCGCGTGTCAGAAACACGCCAAACATTTTTTATCTTTGAAAAAATTATAAAAGGCCGGTCCTAACAATAGACCTCAGTAGCATCTTTGACAATTATAATATCAGGGTAGGCCGTTTGTGAAATGCCATTAACGCCACCGTGTTGTCCTTCTATATTAAACTCTAAACAAATAACAACAGGAGCTCAGAATGTGTCGGCTGATCCTGAGCATTCGGCTCGTTCAGCCGGTAGCGTCGTCATGGTTAACACAAGGGTCATCACAAAAGGCACAAGATAACAAAGCGCGCACGTCAATCGTGTGCTCATGCAAATACTTTTTTTCTTCCAAAACCTTCCCCTTATCTGTTCATACAGCGATGGGGTTAATTAATATGTACAAAATAATACAATTAAATTTAAATTCACTTTTTTAGTCGGCACGAGGTCACGACTTACTGTCACCATTAGAATTATGTCCTTGTTTTGACAATACGTTTCCGTTTGAATGCGGTTTTAATGTTCAGTAGATTTATGGATTGAAGTCTTTTGTTTCTGGTTATCAACTTAATGGCGATATTTTATTATAACGGGACCCTCATGCTTTATTGAGCACGGCTGGTTTGACAGCTCACTCGAAGGGGTTAATATGAAGGTTTAGGATAAACGCAATAAGTCGAAACAACGGGTGTCGAGTCAAACCTGCAATTGACATTTCGACGAGATTTCCGCAATCGTATTGCGCTGCAGCACTATTCTGCCACAATTGTTTTAGCTTTAACATTTTAATAACTCTTTCACTATTTGCTACTTCAGAATGTTGATGCAAATTGTTTGGTTTCAGTCCACGTCAAACTTCTAAATCTACAAAACAATGTAAATGCGGGTCGAAAATTTTGTATGTTGCACAATTCGGGTTTAAGAAAGCTTTTGTTGTGCAACGGTTTAATACAAAAGTGTCAAATGACGGCACATCTGCTCCCACAAAGGGTTACGCTCGGCTTTTAGATTATTTTCCGAACCACCCCCGCAAGATTGCTCGCTTATACAGATGTTCGTGATTTTAGACGTTTATTTCTATTAACTATGGCTTAAAGGATTGTTGATATTTTAGATAAAATACTTTGAGAATATTTTCGTGTCATGACATCTTGAATATAAATGTTAACGTTGAACCCGGCGCCATTGTGTAAATCAAACTAAAAGCCAAGACATGACAAGATTTTACAAAGTTATGAATGTGTTATTAAATGACAGGTATAATTTCTGTTCAAAATAAAAGCATCCTGTGAATCAATGAACCGCTAAAGCGACAAGATATCCTGTAGAACGAAATAGATGGACAAACGATGACATCAGCGTTCCACGGTCCGACATTGTTGTTGTGCAACATCTTGCACGAGACGACAAAAGAAGATGCGATAAAATTGCCTTCAACGGCCGAATCCTTTGACACTCGCCGATTGCCTAAGAATCATTTATAAACTTAACACGACCAAGAAAAGGCGATGACGTGAAACTTTGAAATAATAGGGAATTTGTCAGCCGCACGTGTCTTTTCTGGGATATATTCGGCTACTCTTGGATATGCGTCACTTCCATATACGTTATTTCTTATGAAAGAAAATTGACATCAATGAAGTATTATAGATACGCTCGAGTTTGGCTGATTCTTCTTTTCCATCTTAATACTGAACGCAAATTATGGGATTTTACTATTTATATTGGTGACGTTTTTTGAAAAATATTACTCACCACTATGCATGGTATTAGATTCCGCATCAGCGACCTCGGTCCTTGATTTCTTCTGGTCTTCGGGAGATGCTGATGTGTCCATATGCTCCTGTTTGATTTTAGGCTTGATGTCTTCATCAGGGGAGCTTGATGGCATTGGTGATGTTGATGCCCTTCTTTTTGGTGTTGAAACTCCGGCATCGGCTTCTGTTGGCAAGTTTTGAGTATTAGAATAAAAATACGTAGCAAAAACACGATAAAGTTGCGAATCAAAGCTCTTTAATCATGTATCTTTATAAACTATAGACACCTAATCGAATCGTTTCCGATATTTATATAAGTTTGGTTATTGTCATAATAATATCGAACATAATTTTAATGGTTTATCAGATACGAGTATAAATAGTTTACTGGCTAAGCTTTATTAATAAGAACATAGACGTAACAATTTATGTAAAAAAATGTCAGTGACGTCAACATTTAATTTGTTTAAGTTTAGTTCTGTTATTGATTAAGTTTATTGGGCCCTGAATACATCTTATTTCTTTACTAAGAAAGAAGAATCTTACCACCCAATAATCGCTTAGGCGTACTAGAAGCACCGCCGTCTTCGATGAGATCAGGTGGCGCTATGGATGGACTTGCTAGAGGTGGAGTGTGTACTCTGCTGCTCGGAGGTCTCCTGGCTGTCAGGAGCGAAGGTCGGCGGCTACTGGAGTTTACGCTTGACACCTGACCTGGTCGCGAGCCGTCTTCTGGGTCCGAGTTTGGGCCTGAAGATACAAATATAGTTTAAGACCTCTAAGATAAAATGCTTTTAACTTTTATCTGTGTTTTTAATAAATATTTTGTTAAGCTAATTAGTTTAAACTTTGCATTCATTTACATTCGCTTTCAAATTGCCGTTTAGCATTTCAAACTACTCAAATATTTAGATCACTAGTCGTATTAATTTTCAATCTACCAATCGGCTTAACCCTCTTATGATTTATCATAACTGTCTGGGTAACGTTATATTGTACTAAATGCAGTGTATTGTATCTTGTTACACAACATTTTGATTACGTAAAAAATCAATTTAGAGAACTTTCAAACAACTGCTAAGTCTCGCAAAGTGTGGCTGGATGTTGCGACTGGTTGCTACTAAAGTCAAGCTTACTCACCTGCGCTAAAGCAATGGTACGATGTCAGATCCTTGTCGCATGACGAAATCTTGTGCTGGATGAACCGCACGATGTCTGCGAGCGCGAAGGCTCGGCGGCAGGCCCCGCAGGTCAGCGTGTCGGAAGGCACGCCGGGCGTCGGCGAGCCGCCGCCCTCGGCCGCGCTGTCCGCATCCGCTGGAGACAAGGGAGGTTTGTAAAATGTAGTCGGCATTCTTATTTTTAAGACTCTGGTTAAGGCAAAGATTACAAGTAGGTTGATTTGAACTTCACTGCCGATAAGTTGTTGGCGCGCAACCATACGATGAAAAATGTTTGGAGTGTGGAGAAAATGGGTAGCGAGATCATGCGCTCATCGTGGGGGCGTTGTAAAGGTAAAGTTCTGTGAGCCGTGGTATGGTATGGATAAGAGGTTTTTATGTCCTTGTGTTTACGTATTTGTCTGTGTGTACGATAGTGTGCTAGCTCGAATGCTACATGAATAATCCAGCTTTATGGATAGCACGTTATTTCAAGGACTAAGCACTAAGAATAATAACGACGATATAGCCAAATTTTTTTTGACGTATCTACGATTTATTTCACCTTTTAAGGTAAATAGATCCATTATAAGTGATGATTGTGGCTCAGTATAAGATGTCCCTGCATGACATTCCTAATAATGATAATAATTAAAGAAACATGTTTGAAATTGGCCAGTGTTGAAGAAATACATAAACGAGTTACATTCATGCGGGTGATCGTTACACGGAGGCCAATATTGACACAATTGTTCAACGTACCGCTGTCATCCTGTACCCTTCACAAAAAGAAGATTATATTCAAACTAATTACTTGTATTAACATATTCAGGTAATATTACAACAAATTCTTAAATTTTGGTCGTCTTTAAGACTAACTTTTGCCCGTGACTTTTTCGCGTGGAATTCAGTTATAGTTGTTCCCTTCTCCCTTGGGATCTGAATTTAAATAAGTCCTATTCCAGGATCTAAGGGCAGAATACTAAGTTTCATTAAAATCCATTCAGCCGTTATCAAGCTGAGAGATAGCACACCCACTCATACATACACACATACACACAAAAACATTTATAATATTAGTAGGATCATTGGATTGTCGTCGGTAGCAGTATCTTATTTGTAAACTATATGTATAACTTCATTTGTTTTTCCTTATTTTTGATTGAAATATCTCGGAAACTTTCGGGTTTTCATAAAAGATGTTTTTACCTTTAACCTCAATGTTGTATGGGTTTAGAGTATATACTAAATCGCACTTGTTTAGTATAGATGTTTTTTGTTTCATGGATGGATCTGTAAATTTGATTTACTGTTCATTTAATTGACGCACTTTAATACAGGTTTTTTTTTTATTGAAGCGGAAAGACATGAGAGCTAAAAACCTTAACATTTGTCCTGCCATACCGCCTGTTCCATCTATCCCTACCGCCATATCCCCCCTAATAGAGATATGTGGAATACTTTTCCATTTTTCGCCACCGGTAGGGATATTATTCCATATATCCCTACTAAAAACCACTGCGGTAGGGACTTGTGGAAATTTTTCCATCTATCCATACCAGCTTGCCCCCTGGTGGGGATAAGTGGAAAGTTTTCCATTTATCTATACCACTTTGCCCCCTGGTGGGGACAAGTGGAACTTACTCCACCTATCCATACTAGCTTGCTCTTTGGTAGGGATAGCTGGAATTTATTCCACCTAGCCATACAAGCTTGCCCTTTGGTAGGGATAGCTGGAATTTATTCCACCTATCCATACCAGCTTGCTCTTTGGTAGGGATAGCTGGAATTTATTCCACCTATCGATATTAGGTTGTTCTCTTGGTAGAGACTCAAGGATTTTTTTTCTCCATATTATCCTTACAAGCTAGGATTAAATGTTTCAGAATGTTATTATTACTGTATACACACGCCTACAAACGCCTAGTAAAACACACACTCTTAACGCAAACACTCTCATTTACAATATTGGTGTGTTCTGGAAATCGAGAGTCAGTTGGAAGTCGGTTTGGGTCTTTGGAAAAAGCCAACAGACTACTAAGAGAACAAGCTAGTAGGGCTATGTGGAACAAGTTCCATATATCCCCGCCAGGTGAACAAGCTAGTAGGGCTATGTGGAATAAAATCGATCTATCCCCACCCGGTGACAAGCTGGTTAGGCTATGTGGAATAAATTCCATCTATCCCCACCAAGTGAACAAGGTAGTAGGGCTATGCGGAACAAGTTCCATCTATTCCAACCAGGGGGCAAACTAGTATGGATAGGTGGAATAAATTCCAGCTATCCCTACCAAAGGGCAAGCTAGTATGGATAGGTGGAATAAGTTCCACTTATCCCCACCAGGGGGCAAGCTAGTATGGATCGTTGGAAAATATTCCACTTGTCCCTACTCACTGGGGGCTAGGGTGGATAAATGGACATATTATTTCCATGTATCCCTACCGGTGGAGAAGAATGGAAAAGTATTCCACATATCTCTATTAGGGGGGATATGGCGGTAGGGATAGATGGAACAGGCGCTGCCATACGGACAATGCGACTTTTATCCCTTTAAGTGTGAAATTATATTTAATTATGCGTTGTAAGTTACCGGAACCGTGAGGTGTCAGGTGGGATGACCACTTAACTCTCAAATAATAAAATAAAAATAAAGAGGATAATGACAGTGTTCCATTGCAGGTCATTTGAAAGGGTTTTTGATAATGAAAGACTTGAAGTTTAATAATATGTTACGCAATAGGGTTGGGATGGTTTATATGTTGTTACTTAAATGTAGTCTGTAAATAAGTATCCAGTCAATTGACCAAAAATCGTTTGACCAAATAATGTCATTTTACAAATTTTCATTTCACGATATATTATAACCCAAAAGGTAGGTAAGATTAGGTTAAATCTATGACAATCCTGAAATTTAGGCTTTAGCAGGTAGTAACAATTTTGCCAAATGAAAATTTGTAAGTATGACACATTTGCTAAACGTTGAGTTGCCAATCATTAGTGAACCATGCAAATAAGCTAAAGAGTGAGAAGGAAACGGGGTGAGATGTAGTAGAGATGACAATGATTCGAAATATAAAGGCAAAATCACATTTTAAAGGCGGAACCTTTTATTTCCTTGACTGTAAGACCGCAGAAAAATTTACGTCATATTATATTCATACATTCTTGTGTTATGAATAAAATATAAACAGTTTTTCTTTATGTAGACTATTAATTCATTGATTTTCATTATCATCATCATCATTTCACTCGAAAAACGTCCACTACTAGACCAAAAGTCTCCCCAATGATGGCCAAAACGACTTGTCCTGCGGCTCCATTTTGAATTACAATTAATTTATTGTATTTTAGTTTGACTACATACGAATAATGTGGTATATTCCTTCGACTCTTTATTGCACTACGTAAAGCTTGACAATAATAAAGGCGTTTTTACACACGATTGGTCCGAGGGCACGAATCGGCGGATCAAAGGCGTTCTCTGGCTAATTTCACACAAGTACGTTCTGCAGACGCCCTTACGTTCCTTTATTATTATTTGCTTCATAAAAGAAAAGTAGGCCGTTCTTTCGTAATAATGTACACAGGGGTGAAACGTGAGCACTAAATTAATATAGGGAAAAAAAATCTACGTGATTCGAATGCTTTGTTTAGTGTTACCTGGGTTTGTTCAGAGGGTTTATTATGTAAATGTGTCATTATTAATGGTATTTTTTCACGTTTGCACAACGACATGGCTCGTGGCAAATGGGTTTGGTTTTTTAATCTTCCTTTGGGATTTATTTACATATGTTGAGCACGCTTACAGTTTAGAGAACAGGAAATATCGTAAGTGTAAAGATATATAAAAAAATTCAAATTGCACTCCTTACGGTTATTGTAGCAGCCTTAATGAAGAAAATCCTCCTACTGCACTGGGAGTGAAGAAATAGCATAGAATGCGTGCAGATGCTTATCATCCTGGCTGGCATGTCGTAAAAGTCGACTAAGGGACGGGTCCGCTCCTACATGGTGGACTATCTGTATGGGCGATGGGCTGATCACCTGTCACCATACGGTCCATCATACCATCTTAGGACTAATTAATCGAACGTCGGCTCATTAATTTTGTGACATTAACTACCTCGTAAACACATTCAAAATTAGAAACCGAGATTTCTTTTTTCAACATAAGCGTAGATTATAATAGGCACTACAAGCATGCAACAGCTTTTCAATCCGAATACCTATAAATATTAACATCGAAAGCTATTGACGTGAACGTTCACGTGATCGAGTGCCCACTGCCCACTGGGCACACTGGGCCACGCCCCCGCACGCGACTGGACACTGGTCACCTACACATGCGCGCTGGACAAAACTTCACAGCACTGATTTATTGGAACTATTGAAATAAGGGTGTTAAACGCTCACTTTAATTGTGTGGGAGGGCTGTTACATTTTATGGCATGTTGTAAACTTTTGTATATATGTGCTTGTTATTACTTTAACAACAATAGCTATAGCAATAGCTAGCTACAATTGTAATTTGTACAATTGAATGTTGTAAGTTTATTCGTGTAGGTTTATTGAAAGGCACCGTCTAGCCACAAGGATAGTCTGTCGCCTCAGCTGACGGAGCCACCCTCCAAAAGGGCTAGAGACCGAAAAGTTTAAATTAGCTCGTTACCACACACGGCGCGCGACTGTTTTATCAGAGTTTTGTTTTTTCGCCACAGAAAAGGTCAGAGTAACTTGTGTGTTAAAACTTTCGACTTGGACGCCGCATCAATTATTAATTTGAGTTTTGTCCCGACGCGTCGCGCTCGTACCCCTGTGCTAATTTGCGAGTTGCCGTTAAAATTATAGCTGTTACAATTTTCATTTATTGTCTTCAAAGGTTTATTTAAGGTAGTGGTTCAAATTTCACATTTTAGTAAACAATTTTTTGAAGTTTCTTTGCGTCATTCTTGACGGGAATTGTAGCGTTTATAATTACTTTGGTATTAAATGATTGATAGCCATTCAATCTATAACATGTTTAACAAAAAACGCATCCAACTCTGACATTTCGGTGACCACCGTGTCCAATATTAATTGGCAAGGGATAATCTATTGTGTTGGGCAGGGAATTCGAGCGTTTACCACAATAGGCCGAATAAAAATAATAAGAATAGTTTGCGAATGCTGCGGGGGTGTCTATTGTTACTGTTCGTTGATTGTGGGTAGATTTTGGTAATAATAGCTATATTTTGCAACAATTATATATGTATCGCTCAAACCGCTACCGCCGCGCTTAATCGCTTATGGTAGTATCTAAGGTAGGTAATTAAGTATCGGAAACTGTCGCATGAAATAAAGGTTATTCAAATCTGTGAATCACGTTAAAGTTAGTTTATGATATTGTAGGTTTGGTCAAAATATATCGATTGATCAAAATATCGATACCTTTACGTACATTAACCGAAAAAGTTTTTTTTTTTGTTTAAGTATGAATTTCCCGTTTAAGTACGAAGTTAAATAAATTGACCTGCCGAATCAGGTATCATGGTCAAAGCGTACCCCGAGACGGGAAAAAGCGCTAGAAAGAGAGTTTAAGTATAAAGTACGATATTTTTTGTTTGAACGCAGCTTAGTACCTATTCTAGTCCATATCCCGACCTACCTTGTACCTTCTGATCTGAACGCACCTTAATAGAGAAGTTTTGTCTTTGTATGGTCTTGGTCTGTATGTTTTTTGTTTGATAGTGTGTGGAGATGGGTGTATAGGCTGGTAATATCGACCAAAAATATCGATATATCGAAATATCGATACGATACATAGGAATCATTTTTTTCCCTATATGGTAAAAAAGACCATGGTTTTTACATGTCCTTATTATAAATACTATTTTACCGAAATGAAAATCCGGCGACAAAATCGTGTGACTTCAAATTCCGCCTTTCATTTGTTTATGTTTTGTCCCGCTTTGTTCAGTATGAATGGACCGAGACGCGGGTTTCGAAGGCGGCGTCTTTGACAACTACTTATTCAGTGCTTAAGGTCGGAAATGGACATCGGACAAAGAGTGGTTTTGCAATTTAAAGAATTTAATAATGTATAAATGAAATTGAATGTCAAGATTAAATTTGTTCCAAGCGTTATATTTTTAGAGCCTTTATTAGGATTTCAAATTACGAAAAAGCTGTTTAAAAGTCACCTTCACTTCAAGAACTCTAAAGCCGATTCCTCTCAAAATCGTGGCTATCATGTTTTTTATCCCCTTCCTATAGACTTCTATTAACTAGTAACTAACCAATCGAAAGACATTTTATATAGGCCTTCCATATTTCTTTTTCCTAATTTTCAGTCTAGAACCCTAAAATTGCCACCATACCACGCCCATCTAGGCCACTTGTCCATTCATGGGAGGCGGGCTAAGTCAACACCAAGTTATGACGTCACACATCTCAATATGGCCACTAGCGACCCTTTGCTTTTTATAATTACTTGGTAATGGACCATTATGTGACTTGTACAAAGAAACATAACAGGGGTGCTGATTTTTTTATTTGAATGTTTTACGTAAGAAAGTATACAATGAACTGAATGTTTCATAATTTCCATTTCGAATTTCGGAAAAATATGATTCAATTATAATTAATTGAGAAACGACAGCTTTGAATCGTAAAATCACCTTAAGAGTATAAAGGGCAATTTTATGAAATAATGCCTTTCCGATGGGTATTAATTTACTCAGTTTTTGATCTTTTTTAGCTTCCTTATATCAACGCAATACTAAACAAAACTAAACAAGATTTCCCCAGAACGGGATCCACTAAATATAATATACGTATAAATGAAATAGGATTACTTAAGGGGCCATTCTCGCCCACCGTAGCTAATCAAATTACCCTGCGTAATACGAAGAGACAAAAACGGTTGATTATATCCATATTTTTTACCCCAGAGAGCAAAGGAGACCACTGCCAGATGCCAAATTGTTTCAAGGTTTCAAGGTGTTTGGCTTATTAACTTTGCTCTTTGATAAAATAATTAGAAATCGGTGTGAGTAATGGCATTTGAGATTGATTAGTAAGCTTAAAAATAGAGGTGACTCTTCCAGTACATATATTAGTAATGGTGTGTGCTATAATTTACTAGACACCGTTGTATTTATAATGTTTCTCTTAGTTATCAGCTACCATTTACAAAATGCTGCTCCTAGGATTCATACGTAGCCAATAAAAGTGATCATGTTATAATTGTACTAGTGGGCCCGCCACAGCTTCACCCACGCTATTTTCCATACAATCCTTATCACCTCTTTTCACCCCTATAGGGATGGAATTTAAAAAAATCCCTCCTTAATGGAACTTTAAGGTACTAGAGGAATATCTGCTCCAAATTTCAAACCTCTAGGACCGCCTGTTTAGTCTGTGCGTTGTCTATAAGCGAGTCACTTAGCTCCTTTACAAGGTAAGTTATATTTTTTCTACCTAATAAAAATGAGAAATTAATACGGTAGCATTTTCTTTTAACCATGTTCATTCTTCTTAAAGTCGTTTATATTTTCAACCCTTTGGGTGTTATTATCAATACATATAAAACAGTACCGTGACTTAATGTAGTTAATATGCTTTAATTTTCCCAGCCTGCCCATTTTTATATAATATAATGCTTCCTTCACAATACCTTTTCCACGAAACAGGTTGACAGATTCCTGAGGGAACGCGAAAAAACAGCGGCCACTGATTACATTAGGCCGGGTCAGTAATCCAGTTACCGATATCTAATATCGGCTCGAATGTTCGAAATAACTAGAGGAAACAGAGCCCTCCAGTGTATTGTCCTTCGTTAGAGGGATTTCAATTTTTTTCACTTGCTTTTTTTCGTTTTAAGCGTGTAACGTGATGCGCTGAGAGGGGTCCTTAATAGAAAAATGTCAAGTGAAAATTTTGATGAAAATTTATGTATTTTCTTG
The DNA here is from genome assembly GCA_947859335.1 of Tortricodes alternella. NCBI lineage: Eukaryota > Metazoa > Arthropoda > Insecta > Lepidoptera > Tortricidae > Tortricodes > Tortricodes alternella. The sequence goes on along the minus strand of OX401968.1, from coordinate 18,267,652 downwards.
CGGTGTCCAATTGCTTGGACATTTTGTTTTCGATTGATCCTATCCCAAATAAAAACTTTCATAACGTAAATCTCTATCCCATTATATTTCATTTCAATCATGATCATTACATAATGGTGTTAGACTAGTGTAGTGGTGGCACTGCAATAATCTTGTTAAGTAAATAGTTTGTAATGTAAATAATAGTAACAATTATTATTTATTGCTTTCATTATTAAGTATTATGGTGTTTTATTTAAATACGGAATAATATTCAGTTCTGTTCCAGCCCCAATGAATTGTTTAAACAGGATTCAAAGAAAACTTTGGAATACAATCCCATTAAGTCTTTTAATTATTATCTATAACAAACGTGTAATCATAATCATTGAATTGAAATGAACCCTGCTCCTAAACAGTCGGTAGTAAAATCTACAAGTCGAATAGGAGTCACCAAATGCGCTTATAAATAGCAGCCCTTGTGTGAGAGTATTCTTTCTCGAGATATTTGTCACATACAAGTGTCAATAAAAACGCCACACCGGACTGTCTTGTACGGTACGAGGCACTAGGGAAGGGCTATGTTTGGAGGGAAAAGGAGAAATATAGCTACAGTTCTGGAATCTTTTATACGATTAGGTTTTTCGGTGTGATATTCGAATTACGTCTACTTGATCTTTCTATCTTAATTGTACCTACACTGAGTATAAAAAAGTCTGATAAAAATAGTCCAAAGAATATTTAATAAGGTAACTAAAGAAACTGCTTGGTCTTGCTAGAAATTATTGACAGTATTTTTGAAACAACTAGATAATTTGCGAGAGGATGGATGCTAGAGAGTCGAGTATTTTAATTGAATTTAATGCTTGAATTGATACCGTAGTTAAGTAATATGTTTTGTGTAATGTATTTTAAGTAATTTAGTTTCACGGTGCATTAGTTTAGAACTGTAGGGCCGTGTAATATATTTAAATAAATAAATAATATATAAGCCGAAATTAAATGCAAAGTACATTTGGTTTTTAAGATTTTAATTATGAAAAGCCAAAAAGAGAATGAAAGAATACGTAATTATAGAAACTTGTTACATGAAATTTATTATATTTCATAAAAAAATCTTATAAATGCAAACATTCAAACGATTGTACAAATGGTCGCGATATAATTACGAAAAGATAAAGAAATAATAACCGAATCTGTTCAACGTATTGGAAACTTATCGATATTTTTCCCATCCCTACCCAATACCGTTAACGCGGACACTTAACCCCTAATCCAGCAGTTCCCAGCATTTACGGCAAAAATCTTTTAATTCCGTCCTCTGTCCTTAACTGCCCGATAGTAATTATTGCCAGGCAGTATCTGTTACGGCTCTATCCATATGTATACGTTTACGACGTTTTTATGTTCCACGGAGAAATAAGGAGCTCGCGCTACCATCAGAAAGTTGTATTAGTTGGTTACTTTAATAACCCAGCCTTGTGATTCTTTAATGTGCGCAGCGGCTGATTAGCCATGAAGTACGCATTCAAATTTAGACCGACTGACTTTGTTCTTATAGTCTAAATTAATAGTTTCGTTTATCCGCTGATCAGCCGCTGCAAACGTTAGAAAATCATACTCCAAGGTCACTGAATGAAAAGTCCAGCAAGATTTTTACAATATGCAATACATTTTATGTACATTTTATTTTATTTTTCTGTGTATGTCATAACGCAGAATGTTGTTCTATTTTATGTGCAATGAAGAGTTTACATACATACATACATTTTCCAGGTTATAGACTTTGATAAAGTTATTGCAATAAAGATTGATGCATATTTTTCTATAATTTTTATATTGATGACATCATAATACACTACTAAGAATAACTCAATTTTGGAAATCTCAACAATTCCGGGGTATTTTCTTCTGAAGTTCAATGTCTGTTTCCATACTAAAATTAAAAACGCGAAAGTGACTTTGTCCGTTTGTTACACTTTCACAATCTACATACGGCACCAATGGTCCGGAAATTTAGCATGAACGTAGCTTAGGTCATAGAAACGGACATGGGATCCATTTTAACCCGGGAGAATGCAATGTTCCCGAGATAATCGCGATTAGCGAATTCTACGTTGACAAAGTCGCGGCCTGAAGCTAGTATTTCATAAGTATAGCTTACTTTTAGTTTGAAAACTTTCGCAGCTAAAAGTAATGCATATATGGCAGTAGAGCTGTAAAATATCGGCAGTTTTCTCGAAGCAATAAACGAGGTACCGCGTCCGGCCGGGAGGAGTGCCAGACCGCTAGCTACCCTTTACTGCAGTCTACTGTTTTACTTCACAAAAGTATAAATCAAGTATCTTTTTTTTGAAACAAAATGTCGCAAAAAAATTGTACATAATAAAAATATTTCCAAGATAGTAACTAAACTTACAGCTTTCGGATTAATAAGATTATGGTTTGGGGTGATTTTGTTGGTAGTGGAAGTCTAGAGTCTAGTGGTCTAACGAGCTGCCTCTCGGGATCAGATCCCAGCTCGCACCTCCAAGATTTCCGGAGGTCATGTGCAGAATTGAAATGTATATTCACCATGAGTATTTCGCTGAAGCAAATCATTGTGAGGAAACCGGAATACATAACCGAATTAATTCAAACATGCATGTGTGATCACCAATCCGCACTAAGCCTGCTTGGAGATTATTGCCCAATACGTTCCGAAGAGGGCTCATTATAAGAGGAGGCCTGTCTGGACAGGCCGATGATGATAATAATGATGATAATGATGAAGATGCATATGAGCAAAATATTCTAATAAGACCGCTCTTTATTAAAATTATTATGTCTCGAAAGTATAATATACAACCATGAATATTAATAACAAACTCATTCCAGAATAAACCGGAACACTGCACGAGCCAGCATGCGTTTCTAGTCTGGCCTCTATTAGTTCGCGGTCATTATTTTGACAAATAGCCTCCGTGGCAAGAAATTTGTGGTCACTGCATACGGAGAGCGCAGTTTTATCTACACAATATGTATCAAGTTATATTTATATAGCGCTGAGGTTTCTTGGCATAAGCTCTATGGTGAATGTATTTATTTTATTGACTTTTGCACATTCGCTTGCGAATTCAACTCTAGCCTCTGTTGCTTATGGCTGTTATATGTTGATGGCAAATCAATGCTCTCCATTAATATATCCAATCTCGACAAATAAATAAATGACGTTAATTTGCGGTTTCGACCAATCCATAGCATCCCTATCATAAATATAATATAACGTCGTCCACTTACGTTGTCATTTATATGTTAATGCGAACAGCATCCGATTCGTTGAGATTCATACAGAGATATCGTTCGGGGGCAGATATCATTTTCACTGCCTTATTATTTTCCAATTTGTCTCTTACATTGGTTATTGCCTCGTTTATTGCGACCCACCCCGTCTCTATCAATTCCGCTTCAACATTTACGTAAACAGTCAAAATAATCGAGAGTGAGTTTCAAACATCAACTTCTAAATCAGCATCAAACTTAACGATATCATTAGAAATAATTGACTTTGAAACCCACTGAATTACCTTTTCGTCTTAAGTCGATTCCAGAGTCGAAAAATCTTGACTTACTCCTCGTTGATAGATCCATCCTTCAAAATTGTTCACAATACTACCACTGTAACTTGTAGTCTATACGAGAGCTAGTTATGTGTGCAGACAAACTGGAGAACGACCACCGGGCACTGCGATCAGACTCCTTGAAGTCATAAACCATGTGATCATCTTCGCAGATGAACACAGACTGACTGGCTACCTCTATAAACTTCGAGTCCCGAAATTTCAATAAAAAAGAGCCCCCAGAGTCCCAGGTAAAAAAATCCCGTATCAAAACCGCCGTTTCCTAGTGACCCCGATCGCACTCCCATCCCTTTGTTAGGCTCCTTTTATTTATAATAGTACATTTTTTTCATACACGGCACCCCTAATAACATGTGAGTAAAAATATGCGTAATCGTCTCCATTGCTTTCGGAATAGGGGACTCGCGAAAGTTCTATACAGAAAAAATGCAACTGTCCCTCGTTTGAATGGAAAAAAGTGCATGTCACTACGAAATGGCATTAGTGGATGAATATGATTTTGCACAGATCTGAATGGATGGATGACTTATAATTGTGCCGCGTTATATTTAGCATGAATTATTGGTTTGACGTGGTGTATGATCGCGTACCATGAGCACAGAGCTTAGCCAGAACAGCCGTTTTATTGTTACGCATCAACTAAATCTATCCTGTCCTGCGAAAGTTTGTGTGTGTATGTTTGTTACCACTCAGCTCCATAACCATTGAACGAATTTTCGTGAAACTTGGTATATCTTCAGTTACCGTATGTCCTGGCGTAGGACAAAGGGTAATTTAATCCCGGAAAATTCACAAGTTACCGCGGATAACTATAATCGAATTCCACGCGGATGAAGTCTTGGACAATGAAAGTCATTAGTCCGAACAATTTCATTGTTCCCAAAACATTAACAATGAATGTTGACGATCAAATACGAATCCTAACAAACATGCAATAAAATTCGTAAAATCAAACGACACAACTGGCGCTGTCTAAGTGCGAATCAACGATTCAAATACTTCTGTTTATGAATCAACAAAAGACTTTTTGGAAAGAGCTCGAAATAAAGTTACGCCATTGCTTCTAAAAGTTGAAGAACTCTTTGGTAATGAAATTACGACAGTCATATTTGGTGAGAGCAACGTTACCGAGTGACCCTAGCGGGTATTTGTTATTTCTAGGTAAACAAACATAGAAGATTGACATCTAGCGTACATCTGGTATGCTGACGCAAATAATGGGGGTTCGATAAACAATATAATTCGATTTTCCTACGGCAAATTGCGTATGGTATTTAGTAGGAAATCAGAAAACGTTGTGATTTTAGGGGTGAATATTTTTGCTCGCACAATACATTATTGAATCACCTTTTGATCTGACCAGTGTAAATTTAAATATAATATTTGTGTTAAATTTGACAGCATCAGTTTTGTCATCCAATACTTACTTATCAAAATATCTTTTTACGTAGTCTATACAGGATATCCCAGGTAATAGTGTCAAGTAGAGGTCCAGCGGTAGAGCACTGCCCGGGGTACTAGATTCACCACCATGTGTGTAACACAATTTTACTTAGTTAGTTTCACGGTTATGAGATTTTTTCAAATTGAAATTCCATACACTACGATACTATGAAATGAGGTTGAGTCTTTGGATAGCGATTTAAAAAAAATATATTTTTTTTATGTTTGAGGTTCTCTACTAAGATATCCAGTAATAAAATGCAACTCAAATTCAACATTTATTTCAGTACTTTTGAAATAATTGCACTTACACTTAGATTTAGTAGTACTTAATTATGTAACTTATTGTAGCTTAACAAGAAGCACCGTTTGTAGTTTTAAAGATAGTATTGTACAAAAAAGTATGAGTTATTTCTTTATTTTTAGTATTCTGTGTTTATGATGAGTCTGAACATTCGGACAACGTAGAAAATTACCAGTAATTCTCTTCCTAATTTGATGTGTTTCGTGACTTAGAAATTATTCATGTTTTGTTACTTTTCCTTGTCATAGTAAACTTTGATTTCATGTTATTATCAGTCTACTTTGAATTTATAAAAATTACTAATAAAATATTCCTGTTGCATGTCCATAATTTGATCCTTGGTGTGATTCTCAAACGGGAAATAATCACAATTAGGTTCAGAACTGTCCCCTCCTGTTCCCGAAAGTTAAAGACCCTGAGGACAAAATGTTGTTTTTTATCGTGATAATTACTCAAACGTGCACAGCGCTGCGTCTGCGACTAGTTCGCCGCTTACGCACACTCAAACGAACACTGCCATTACCAGAAAACTATCGCTCGGTCCCTTTTACTTGTATCGGCAACAAGCAGTATTTCCGATGGATTTCGATAGCGAGAACGGTTTGCATAAACACATGGTAATGGTACAGGTATCTTTAGCGTCTGACGCAGTGCTGTGCACGGAGAATCACTCTACAGTACCGTGTGTTTACGTTTAGCGGAACGGAACCGAACAACCTTAATGGCGAGCATACGCCTGTTTTTGCCACTAGTCCCGCTATCCGTGGCCGGTCAAATTCGGCTACCTGCACCGTGTGAAAACGGAACAGGTGGCTTCCGACCGGCAATTACGACGGACAATGCGGCGCGTGATGCGCCGGAGTTCGATCGCGGTTTCTCTTGTGTGAACCGCTCTTTGACACGAAAAAGAATCAAGTTATAAGCTTTTTTAATTTTTTTATTGCAAGCTTCTTTGCCCATTGCACTTTAATATTGCAACAAAGTGGGTACATAAAATTTCGTGTCTGTGCTATTGACCGTTGAAGAGTTCCTTCATCTGGAGCAAACCCTGGATGTCAATTCAGGTTATGCTTACCATAAAAATGCCTTGTCATCGGAACTAAACCAATATGTAAAAATTCAGCTCCGTAGGATAAGAGGAAGTGGTTCTAATTCAGCTTGCAACTTTTGAGCTTTTAAAAAAGTAAGCTGATTCAAATGTAGACCAAAAAAGGAACAGATACGACTCAAAGTAGAAGTGCTGGAGTTTTCCATATAAAGCGTCTGTCAATACTGATTATTCTTTATCCAGGAAAGAAGAACGCATTAATAAAAAAATTAGCCTGCTTCCAGTTTCAAACCAAAGTTGTGGCGGACTGGACTCAGATTTAAAGGGATTTGAGAGAAACTATACTGTAAGTGTTGTTTTAATGTCATTTTTGCATAATGTAATTTTGAAGGCTCGATGTTTCAGTAAACATGTAAATTACTGTTTTTACTATAGATTATTTAATGATTATTGTTAATTAATAATAACGACCTCCTAACGACCAAAGTTTTTTTTTAATAAATTGATTTAACGATGTAACGGCGACCAATCTCACGGTTTTGAAGGCGGAAGAAGCGTGAAAGCTGTTTATGCAAAAAAAAACATTCTCACATATGCCGTGTTTCTGGTCAAGGAACCTTTTGTTGGTATTGTGCGAAATTCCAAAGGGTTGCGGTAGTGCCACCTTCGCAAAAATATGACAGCGTGGGATAGTCACGGACATCGCAGCATTATTTTACAAAAAAAATCTGTATCATTAAATAGCACCACACGTTACTCGGTGCCCGAACATAAGTATTTGGAAGATACCGTTTACCAAAAGTGTTACCTACCATAAGTACTAACTTAAAATTATTCAATAACAAGATTTCTTTACGGTTTACTTACTGACGATAGCAGTATTTAAAAATATCGCTGTTTTTAGTCTGGTACCTACAGAAGGCGAGGGAAATTTACTGTACTTACTGAAGAAAAAGTCGATCCGCGGCACGTAACGTGATTAAGGGCCAAATTTTTATAATTTTTTTACTAATTTTTGTGTATTTATCTTTTTAATTTTTTAATTTATAATTGTTTCATTATTTTATATTTAGATAAGTTTAATCAGTATTTATTTGTATTTCATAATTATATAAATTTCTAGAAATCACTTTTAATTTTAAATTCCAAAAGTACGTAACCTTCCTTAAAAGTGTTGTATGCACCTGTCATAGGCCTGCCCATTATTTCCTAGACTTAACTTTTAATTTTATGTTTGTTTTAATGTGTATGCTGTTAGTGTGTCCATCTAAATAAAATAAAAAGTTCCCTTAAGTATTTCTCATTGCGTGACCGCAGATTTTCTATAAGCTCATACAAAACCCCAGGCTGCATCTTTCTCATCGATCATAGCCTACATCTCGATTAATCTTCGCGACCAGGTTAGCGGGAGCTCTAAGCCGATACGCGGTTTCTTTGGCCGACCGGCAGTTGGTTCGACTGGCGGGCGGGAATGGATCAGGGTACGCTGGTTTGTATGGGTACGTTGATGAAACCAATTATCTTGGCGTGAATTAAGTTACTTTGCTTTGCAGTTCACATCATGGAGCTAAGTTTGGATGGAGGAGGCCTGTGACATATATTTATCATTAATTGTGATTGTAATTAATTATTAATTTGTACCCATTAGGTTTGTTTTTTGCACTTTTGATGTGTTAGTTTTAGATAAAACTAATGTCAAAGTTGAAAAAAGACTTAATGCTGAGTTTCTTGCCTCGTTTCTTCTCAGCAGATGTCACCTTTCGAAGCGCTGGTAGCTTCAGACGTGTCAAAGAGCCCATGTGGCCTACTTGCAAAATAAATGTTTTCATTTTCAATTGTGATTTTAAGATCCAGTATCCGTGACCATATTTTACTGTTCAATCTACTGCGGAACCAAATTTTAACGAAGACAAATTGTGACAATTTTATTTAATTAAATTAACCGTTATAAAAAGAACACTTAATTATAGACAAAATATTATAAAATACGTTTTGCCTATAATTTTATTTATTTATTTAAGCAACGTACAGATAAAGTGTAATACATAACAGAGGCATGTTTAAAGTTACTATGATTTAAATAAACTAGCTTTATTTCTTGAAAACAATAACTCAAAATCGCATTTAAACCTAGTGTAATTTAATTCAGCACAAACGGACCGTTCTCAGACAATGGCGGGTCACTCGCCGGTTATCTGCCGATCGGATTTGCCGCGTCAAATTTATTGCCGCCTTCAGCCGCATTCGTTGCTCTATGTCAATTAGGTCGCCGGTTTTATTAATACCAAACATTAAATAATATAGGTCTTAAATACTTAAACAATAGGCATTGTAGTTAGGAGATCCTCTATTGATTGACGAAAAGTATAACTTGCGAAATTTTGTACAGACATTTTAATGCTGCACATACCGTTGCTAAAGTGTTTATTGCGAAAACAGTAAAAAAAACCTCAACAATTTGGCAAACTTAACCATAAACCATAAGAAAGCTTTTACGAGCAGTAAATGCGAAACCTTTGTTTCCACCAACTCACATGGCCCCAATTAAACAGTCATCGCGCAGACGGATGTAAGTGCATAATCTCGGGCCGGGTCATCGGTAACAAGGCACGGTCACGAGTGGCCGATGAGAAAGCTCCCAGCATACAAATGCAGTTACGACCGTATGCGGCTGGGGCGTGTGATAAAAAACGGACTAGGGTTATTTAAGCGAGATTTTAAAATGACGATGCGGATTACTAATGTATGGGCAAAACAATTTTCCCAAAGTATCATCCCAAACTATTTTGCTCAAATTATCATTTGGCAAAAATTTTAGTCAAAACAGCTTAACGTAGTTTTACAGTTAGCAAAAGTATTTTTTTGACAAATAAGTTCTTACGAAAGGGACACTAGTTAACCCTAACCTAACCTGGCAATGACAAACCAAAATAATGCCAAATGATAATTTGACCAAATTAATAAAATGAGAAATGTAAATGTGCTAAAGATTCGTTTGGGAAATAAAACTGCTGCGATAAGTTTTTTGGGAAGTGAAATTTGGCGAAAAATATTTTGTCCAAAGGACACTATCATACATTGGTTTAATCAAACTAGGATTAGAACTAGATACCAAGCATCTATGACGTGTACAAATATTCATGGTCATCTTCCAAAATTTGTCCCTAGTAGGCAACATTGCCTTAACGATATCGCAAATTGTAAAACCATCGCAATATCTATCGCTTAGGCAATGTCGAATAGAGGGCAAGATCTCGAACCTGCAACCTCGGTCACAGTTATACTACCACTGAGTCAGTCGAATAAACAACCCGAATTATTCCGACGCATTATTCTTAGATATTTCATACCGAATTTGTATAACAGTCATGGCTAAAGAAAATAGTGATAATAATCTATCTATGCATATCATATTCGTGGACACATTAGTTTGGGCCGTAAATAGCGGTTATGTTACGTTATGTTCTTTGGATTACAATTGTAAGTTAGTATGTTTACACAAATATAGAAGATTCGCCAATTATGATTCAGTTTACTTGATTTGCGTCATCATTTTCTGATACGCAATAGATCATTTAAATGTTTTCTAATGTAACTTACAATTTAAAAAATACTTACAACTGTACGTACTTATAACGGGTTTGCCTTATGGTAATTATTGTTTTAATTTTTAGGATCAATGTTGATCCTCACATCCCAACGTAGGAGACATAAAGTCTAAGATCATTCTTAGCTAAGAGTAATAGTTAGAAGTATACTGTAATGCAATAATAGTTATACTGTGGTAGCACTAGAGTTCAGTACTGTGCATTGCCGTGTTAGCGGAAATGCAACACCTACGGTCGGGGTTTCTATATCCGTTAGATTGTAAGTTTGATATTGATGTCACAGATGGACAATAATTTATCGATACCGTTGATAATTCTGTGTCAGATTTATTTTAAAAAGCTGGTCGTAAGGTTTTTTGGAGACCTTGTTATTAACTGGAGATTTTTCAATCATTTATAAAGAAAAAGACGGAATAGTAAAAATATGCTGCGTAAACAGACCAATTAAAGAGAAACAAAATGAAGCATTGTTTCTTTCAAAAGTACGGCAACGGCATGAGATCATTTTGTATATCGTACCAAAACATTATTCAATAATATAGGAGGTGGTAATAGAAAAAAATCCTAAAAGGAAATAAAACGGCAATCACTAAACATCATCAAAACTGACAGCATCAATTAAAACAAAACAAATAGACCAAATTATGACAGTCAACAACGCGACCAAGCAATTAAAACCGCATCACTCATTCCACCGGCAACTCGCTAAAACATTAATCGTATTTATAGGGCAAAGTATTATAAATCTAGCCGACGCCCACGGTCAAAGAACAATACTAACATACAGAGCAACACAACATAAATCATCACCGAACACCGAGCTATCTTTCTCTGGGTCCCTTGTCTGATGATTTTTAACACCCACTTCATATCTTAAACGGAACAATAACTTGTGATGATGTGTTAAGACCTAAAAGGCGTGATGATGAAAATATTAAAGCTGTATCAGATATTTTTTTTTATTTAAAATGCATACTGAATTTTTAAAAGTCGATACTGTATGCTTGATAGTGAAACTACTCGTAGATTATTTAATTGAAATAATGCCAATATTATCGAGGGCGTATTTTGTTTTTAATGGCATTTAAATAAATCTATCTTTGTTGAAATATTTAAAATACGAGTAATTGTTCTCTCAAGATAAGATATTATTAGCTCTGTTTCTGCATACAAAATGTGATATATATATTCCAAATAGACTTTAGCCAAAAACAAAATATGAGTTTGCTTATAGTTTGTTTGTGTACAAACTGAAAAAACAACCTTATTTTTTGCGTTTCAAAATGAATGTAATTCAATACAAAGGTCTATTAAAAGAAGTCCGTCCGCTTGACGTGAGGTGAGACTGGTGAATATCGCGAACAGAACACGATCCGACGTGAAATCAAAAGGTTTTGGACAAGGGTCAGGAATTCGATGATCACAGCCGATTTGAAAGATCAGGTAAGAAAGAAAAAAATCTTTGAATTCAACTTGAATTAAACCATAAAATTGGAAATAAGCACATGTGAATACCATTATTAAATCGGTGGTGTAATTACGCAGTACTTATAAAGATATAAAACTTATCGAGAAAAAATCTTGGATAGGGTATAGTAAGAAACGATATAGGAATATCAAAATCTAATTCATATTGGACGAGGTATAAAGTTTTGTAAAGCTCACAATCGATTGTTAAAATCAAACCTTACAATACAGCTGCCGTCGATTAAAAACATAATGGTGGAAAAAATATAGAAAGTGACACTTGTAAACCCTTTTCTAGTAAAATTGATGAAAGGACGTCGCATAATGACATACAATAGTTATTTTGCCTATGCTTCGGAAACCAAACCCCATGCGGCTTTGTAGAAACGTTATCGGGTAGTATGTGTAGGTGTGTGAGCCTGTTTTGCTCCAAAAAAACCTTTTGACCAATTGTTTGTCAAAGGACCACTGTGTATTTTTTGCTTACGTATTTAACCGAGTTTGACCATGGGAAAATATCGGAGCTTCAGGTGCCTCTATCGAAATCGGGCCCATTGTCAGTCTGCGTTTGATTTTGACGAATCTTTAAATTCTTGCTTTGGCTATTTGATACATTTAGAATGTGTCCACTGTTTTTTTAGCATCAATGCTTTAGCTATTAGCGGCGTTTTGGACGACCTCTTATTTATTACCCTCTTAAGGCATGTGGCAAGATTGCTCCAAAAGCTGACACCTTCAATCTGTCGACGCGTCTCGGCCTAATAACACCTACCAAACTTTAAATCGGCTCTAACATTGAAAGGCCGACAATTACAAATTGGTATTAAAGCCTGACAAAGATGGACTTGAGAGACTGTCCACCCACTCCCGGCTATTGATGGCGGACTCACAATAAATTAATTCTTGTTATGAACATTTTTTATTCCATTGTATTTTGGCCGAGTATTTATTTTCTTAAGGCCTCGTAATTGAGCCTAATGGGCGGACATTGGTCAAAGATTTTCTCTGTGAAAAATTAATGGATTCTTTTAGGGAACAAGCTAATGCTTCATCGTTTAACTTTGTTAGAGTTTAAAGATAAAAGAAATCAAAGCAGTTTTTTATAAAAGTATACCAAGCATACAAAATATTTTATAAATTTAAAACAGGCTATTTTTCACATTATGTTAAAATTCTTTGAACTTTCTCTATTTTATGATCAAAATCAATACTTCGAATACTGTAGAGTAAATTGGGCACAATGAGGACGAATTTCTTGTAAGTGATAAGTTTAGTTGAGGTGTATTATCGCCGGTTGCATCTTAATCTCAAAGATTATGTCTAAACCGTTCACAAAAGTGTTAGTGTTTGGCTACTGTTGTTATTGTTTGAAATACGATTTGTATTGTTAACAACAATAATCCTTTTCTTTGCTAAAGGATTGTTTGCTAATCCTAAACGGGCTACTTAACTTTTTTGACTGCCTGTTTCCTTTATTTCACGTGATGAATAATATTAATATCAACTCTACTATCTTTTGAATAATACCCCCAACGTTGCTTTATACTGCTTAATGGGCCGGACTAATAAATCCAATTTAAATGTTGCCAGGACCTCCATTGACATAACATATGTAAATTCATACGTCTTTATCTTAAGAATCACAAATGCAGAACGCCGATCGATGCGGACATCAAGAAGAAAAAAACCAGCCAGTCCACTTCGATCGAAATTCAAAACGGGTGGCCGCCGTCCGCGGAATCATTATTCTAAATTCGAAAATTAACTTCATTCCCATAATTTAAATATCAACTGCCAGTGCCCGGGAGTCGCCTTCCTTTCTCCTGTCCCTGTTTGCTCTAATGTAGAGACGTCGATTGCTAAATTTATATGTTCTCTTGACGAATTCAATTTATTGGTTCTTCTTCGACTTGCATTTGTAAAGAGATGGGTCTGTTGATTCTTTCCCACGATGGGGCATGTGCTCTCGCATAATTGCTATTAAAATAGGTGATCAAGTTTGCTACTTTGTTTAAGTTGTTTTATTTAATTGTTGTGTTTCAATAAAAACAACTTACACGCAACGTCACATTATATTGACGACTTTATAAAAATGAAGGTTTATTTAGTCACGCAAGTTAATGATTTTAATTGCAACTAAACAGTGTTAAATTATTTCAATGCTCTCATTTGAATAATAATTATAAATATTACAATACTGAGGTCAGTGATAAAGCTATAAGTCCTAACCAGGCATCGTGATCGATAAATCCGGTTGTAAATGCGATTCTTCGATATTCGCTTAATGAAGACATATTGAATCGCCAAGCGGGAACGGACAAGATATAAGCAATGTTTAAATTGACGTGCGGCTCTTTTATGTAGCATTCATTTAATTTTGAACCGGATCCAATGGGACCGAAACAAAAATACTAAAGCAGTATATTTGAACGTGAAATGAGATAGATACTTCTAGTAACTGATAACAATTTTAAATTGAATTGTGATAGTGCTTATAATAATCCTAAAAACGAATTTAGAATTAAGACTGAGAGAAAAACTGTAATTTGTAAGATAGCAACAGAAGCGATTCCAATTACAGAGATAGAAAACAGAAGATATCAATTAGCGACAAAAGGTCGCTGCGAAAAAAACGGTGTACGTTTAATATTTTATTTAGCCAGGCTGTGCGCCGTTCAAAAGTTAACTTAGATTTTTAAAAGTTTGTTGGAAAGTTACCGCGGTGTCCCCCGTCTAGCTCCTACCTGATAAAGTGATTTCACGATTCCTGAATTCACACTTTTGAGGAGGGTTTTAAAAAGCCGAAAGGTTTCGGTCTCTACCCTTAGGCGTAATTGGGATTACGTTAAAACCTTTCCGTGGATCGTTTAAATTTTTAATGTCCTGTGACATGGTGTCATTTGCTGCAACATCCCTAATTACAGCTACCGTTAATGTATCAGAGGATATCGTTGGAACAAATTTAGCTTTTGTTTTTACAACACTGGTTTTGAAAAGTGCTATAGCTATATAGTACTATAATATATACAAGACCACACAAAGCCCGGCTCAAGTATCGAATAGGGTACGGGCTCCATTGTTGAGAACGGCAAAAACTAAGTACCTCGAACTTCTTGCTTACAAAATAAGAACAAACGTGTCATCGACGAAATGACGCGTGTCGACCAATCGGGCGCGACGGCCGCAGATGTTGGTGACGTCATGGTGGCAGCGACCAATGAGAATGGCCCGTCGCCTCCGGTCAACTTGGACTAATTGCCCATGTGTGCGATAACGCTGGCTTTGAGAAGACGCCGTGCGCGTGAGTGCACACTTAAACATTCTTTACAAGTATTGCACGCAGAAATCATGGAATATTTAATTTTATGACGTCAAAGTTAATTGTGAGAGCTTAGCTTATTTCAAACGATAGGTCGATATCAATTATCAAATGATTTATTATTGTAATCATTTTAATGATACGACCATGGAACTAGTGTCAATTTCTTCAGTTTATTCTTGAAAAGTACTGACTACAGACAATTTGAGGTGTGTTGTAAATTTAGTCCAATTTATAATTCCAAAAATATATATAAGCATGTTTTATTAACATACAAATAGTTTGTGTATAGAACATGCTTAGTTATTTAGAAATATTTAGACCAACACAAAAACACAGTTGCAATAGCTAAAATAATTGTTGTTTAATTTGCAATCAACTGTGCTTACAATCAACAATTAACAGTTACAATTTCTGGTGGAAAATATAGTCGTACCTTTGTCCATTTAATTAAAACTAAAGTAAAGCATGAGAATTCTGCGGTTCAAGTATGCGTTCACAACTTGCAATTAAAATATCTAACTGTTGGGCAGTGGGAACTCACGACAATGGGTTTATATAAATTAGCGAAGTAAGACAGTTTCTCAGGTTTGCAATGGTCAGCGTACAAAACAAATATTTATACTTAAGACTCGCATTAAATTTAAGTATATTTTGTTAGATTATTTCGCGAGGAATTGACTGACAGAAATCCCGAAAACTTTAAAAGTTATTACATATTTTGCATTTATTACCTCAGAATACTTTTATATATTTCTTGGAATTAGTATTAAATTAAGCACAATTTCTTAATTTTCAGCGTTTGTTTGTCGGTTTTGGGTTTTTTTCTAGCGTTCGTTTTAGGTAATATTTACCGGTTTAGAAAAAAGGAATTGTACCAATATTGAGAAAATTGAGAGAGTTCTTTTAGAAAAACACACCGTCAGAACCGTGTTTATATGAGAATAATAATGGGGTAATTTTTCGTACAAAGTATCCTCCCCTAAAATTTTTCTTTGTTCGTCTAGTGACATTTTGTCATCATTTTCGTCCCTTGGCTATTACCTGCGAGCCAGTCAGCTGATGAAAGACATCCCTTTCACAGTGTCTATGTCGGACAAGTGGAGTTGACCACAATCATCTAGTGTCAATATTTACACGCAGCCCCGGTATTAAGTAGCTCGCCGCACTGAATAGAGTCTCGCGAGCGAAGCATACGTACCTATACGTTGACGACGTTTTACGCGTCGCAAATTTTGGTGTAGGAGGCTAATTGTCTTGTTGGACTAATAAGAATCTTAGTGCTATTTTCAAATGACATTTTTGAATTTGGCGTTTTTATTATAATGAACATTGCATTTTAATCGCTTATCGGTTGAGTGGTCAATGTTGAATGAGGAAGTGTCGGTGATAAGCGCGCTATTTATCAGTGATTAAAATTATTTTGACGAAATTATAGTAAGTGTCTTACCTTGCGCGATGCGTACAGCTGGCATCTTGATTCTCATCTTGATTTGGTCACCTATTTTTAGATCTTAAACAACTTCTTTAGCAACAAAAATGTTATCTAATATCTTCGCTATCTGGCGACAGTTCGTTAGCACTTCACATGCACCGCCGGCCCGGCGGCTTATCGTCCTGTATTTTAAAAAGTTTTTGATAACGGAGGTCGAGGTGTCACAAAAAATCTCCCCTCGAAAGTCCGACGGCAAATAACTTGCGTACAATTTCTAGTCATCTTGGTAATTTCTTCATCTTCAGCAAAATATTCTGCGCATTTAAATGGGCTTACTTTTTCCTTTTCATATTGCTGTGTATCAGTGGGGTCGATCGAGGAATGTTTACTCGCCAAAACAGACTGGTCATGCAAAGTCTTATCAACACTTCAAAGAACGTCTCAGTGTTATCTTATCAATCCACACCTAGTGGCGATTTCGATATTCGGCAAACTTGGCGCCTGGTCACACTTCTTTATATTTCATACTGCCGAATGAAAAACTTCTTCACTTATCACAAGTCCGTCGAAAAATGGTTTGCACAGTCTTTCGCAAAGTTCACTTAAATGTTTAGATCGACGGAATAAATTTGTTTATTAGTGCCGAATAAAACGATAAGCAACCGAATAATAATGTTGCGTACGTAAGTTGTATTTTCAGTTTACGTTATTACGTTCGAGCACGATTGCCGCGTGTAGGAGCGGTGCGAGGCAGGTGCGGCCGGCCGCCCGCTCTCGCCCGATGTCCGAGAGCGTCTGTCCTGTGTCCCTTCGCGCGAGGGCTCCGCGGCCTCCTGTCCACGACTCGCGCCGTCTCGCTCGGCCGGCCGACGGGCGCGTGCGAGTCCACACGAACTAGCCAGGGGTTACTCGCGGTCGCAGCCGCCTCGGCTGAACGAGCGGGACCGAGCGACTCCACCCGCGCTCTGTGGCTACTAAGAGCAACAGAGACGGCCAGCGATCACAAGTGCCGTGCGTTGGTGTGCGTGCGCGGGTGGGGCGAAGATGCAACGCGTACAAAAGAAAAGGGATAATATTTGCCTGCATATTTCATGACTCGATTAGGAGATGGAATTTTTAATTGAATGGACTTGTGACGTGCGGTCAGTCCCCGCTTTATTATTTAAGCACGGTCGTAATTGAGCTCGAGATGACTTTTTCGGACAACAATGTAACTAATCAAAAAGCATTTTCACTATGAAACATTAAAAAGTGCTCAAATAGTTAAAATCTTCAAAAAGTGTGCACCAATTTTGTAACGGATTCTTCAACAATGTGGCTGGTAGAATTTTTCAATTGCAACTCAAATTGCTCTCCCGTAGCCCGCTACGAATGCTACGCTCGTAGCAACACGTGCTCGTAGACGTCGTATGAATTGGAAGTAAAAAGTTCCACTAGTTCCATGAAACATTTTATATAATCTTTGCACTCTTTTCAAAAGTTTAAGTTGCGTATACATTAGTAATCTTGACTTCTCCGTTTATTATAAATAGTTTAACAGTAAAAAATGTTCTCGATAAACAAGGCCTGAATAATGCACCAGTACCCACGCAACCTGTAAAACGTGACTTCATTTTTCACTCTCACCCTGCAAGTTTTAGAGCACATTTTTTCTCCACGTTATTTTACTTAAGACGCCACGAGGAAACTTATCTCGGTCGGTCCTTGACTTTAATAAGTTTTATGAGTGTCAGTCGAGACTTAACTGGCGCGAGAACGTCGGCGAAAAAGAACTTTTTCATAATTGTTTCTGAACGAGCTCCGCGAACTTTGGCGCGTTCGATTTTTAAACTCACCAATTGTTTAAGCAATCCTAATTGATTGACGAAAATGTTCTCAACAGGCTTTTGTTTTTCGATTTAGATTCCAATATTCTAAATTTGAAATTTAAAATTTAGCTGGTTATTTTTTTTGAACTAGCGCTTTGTTTACACGTACACTGATGAACGATGTAGGCTTAGTATACATTTTTATAGGAATCCTTTGAATTTCACCACCGCTTGACCAAACATGCTGGGATAGGCTGAAAAACCGTGGTCATCCGATGTCCAGTTGAAACTGCAACCTTGAAAATATCCCCATTCCTCTCTAAAGCCCACACATATTACGCGAAGATAGAGACGGATAGGCCGGTCCGTTTTCTCGGGTTGAAAGCGCGGATCATAATGACCGATATACGTCTATCTCATTCGGGTGTAGGGTTGTGTAGGTGTATTGAAAGGGATGGTGGGTGGATGTGTTGTTACGCATGTGTGTCCGATAACGCTACTCGCCGATAGGGGGCGCGTGGAAAACCGTGTCGCGTTTCATTTAGATATGAACCTTTTTAAGGTTGACTTCTAAGTCTCGAGGAATGAAATGGCGAAACGGCGAAATTGAAGGTGGCTTTCGTATGTTTTGTACTTCATTATTAAACTGAAAATGCCTAGATTAGTAGATTAGCCCTTTTGTTTTGATTTGAGATGAGAAAGATAGCCTTCTAAATTAAAATGGTCGAATGTGATTTTCATTTTTATTTTGAACTGTAAATTCTATTTGTATACCTACCCCGTTATATTTTTTTACCCTTAATTATCAGATTATCAGTTTATGTTTTGTCACTGTCAAATATCTGATGAAATATGTTTACCAAACCTTTAAAATCTCTTTTAGGTTTTTTTTAATTCGGTCAACCGGTAGTTGCTTAATTGCACGATTTGTTTGTTTTTTATCTTCTTTTTTCAATTGTGACATATGCGAGACGGGATACACGAAATTGCTCAATCCGAGACTTGTAACGTTATAGCGTGGAAAGTATCGGATTCAATGTCATATTGACATATTTTTTGTTGTACAAAATGGTTCTGCTATTTGCAACATGTGTTTGGAAATGTTTGTAAAGCATACTGTAAAGGAGAAAAGAGAAAGAAATATTTCTCGTTTCGTATTGACCAGTTTCGGAAAAAAATCCGGACTTGAAATCCAGGGTATGTCCTTTGTAACAATCTAGTAAATAATTATATTTATTCATTTATTTATCCTTTTAATATAAAAAAAATAAAAATATGTTAACTACTAAACACGATTTAAGCTGCCAAGAAAATACAAAAAAATATTTGGGGTTATTATAAAAAACTGGCCAAGTGCGAGTCGCGCACGAAGGGTTCCGTACCATTATCTATAGGTATAAAAACTGCAAAAAATTAAGACTGTTGTGTGGGAGCCCCCTTAAATATTTACTTTATTCTGTTTTTAAGTATTTGTTGTTATAGCGGCAATAGAAATACATCATCTGTGAGCATTTCAACTGTCTAACTATCACGGTTCATGAGATACAGCCTGGTGGAATACGGACAGACAGACAGACGGACAGCGGAGTCCTAGTAATAGGGTCCCTTTTACCCTTTGGGTGCGGAACCTAAAAACTATACGTGGAGATTATTTTTTTACAATCCCAAGTAACTCTCTGTATTTTCTTTCTTTTAGCTAACGTTGAAACTCCCAAGCAAAAATGCTGCTTGAGAGTTATTTTAGCTGATCTCTCACTCATAAATAATGTGTTTAATTGCCAGGTCACCCCTTCCTTCCCGAAATAAATCAACACTTACCTAAGTTGTTCAAGGGCGCGTTTTGGGCACACGTGGTCGACAGTTTCTTATGCCGTAAATGTGTTTATACACAAGAATTATTTGAATTATTTTCTTCGATATTATTAGTGTCGGTAGAGCGTCGGTGGCCTAATGATAAGATAAAGATGAAAGATAAAGATAAAAATCATTTATTAAAGTAGGATTTAGAAAATCAATTTTGCTTCGTGACAAATAATTACAATGGATATTATAGTATAGGTAATAATTATTATGAAAATTATATAATTATTCTAATTTAATTCTACGCTAGGCCACGCATTTTATTACGCTTCAACGCTATAGTAAGCCTTATGCAGCAGAGCATTTTTCAGGTATTTTTTCAGCTGAGACATGGGCAAGTCTAATGCTTGCTTAGGCAATTTATTATGAAAATGTATAGGTACATTGGGCCATAAATGACTTAAACACATTTCGAAAACGTCGAATTGCAATTTTATGATTGTGTCTGGCACTACACATTTTATATGGCTATATAATGGCTAAGGATGTCGACTCGTGATCATGAGGTCCGGGTTCGAATCCAAGCGGTTGCCATGTACCACTGAGTTTTTAAAACTTATGTACATTATCTGCCTGCGAATTGCGGTAACCGATGCTCTTACGGTGAGGGAAAAACATCGTGAGGAAACTGCACATTTGGGTAACTAAATGTGTAACCATGATTAAATTGGTCTGGTTCCCCTGTCATGGGTTACGGAGGTCAGACGGCAGTCGCTCCACTGTAACCCGACCTGCCGAATCCGGGATCATGGTCAAAGGGTATCCCGTAACGTAAGCGTAGACGGGAAAATGCGCTAGGAAATGAGAGATATTATTAGTGTGAAAGTGTTTTCGCAAACATGCATGATGAAACGGTGATAAATTTACACAGGAAGCCGGTATCAATTGCATTATCCGAGCTACTAGAGGTAAGAGTCATCCTGCGACCCACGCGCTGTCTCGGCTTAATCCAGTGTAACAAACAAGGTGAAAGTCTTCAGTAAGGTCACGGCATATAAACTAATCACCATTTGAAATTAGAACAGAATTAGTAATCAGAATTTAATAAAAGCAAACGTGTATTTTTTCGAAAATATAATGATTTTTGTCTCAAAAACGCGTCTGTTAATATAAAAGTATACGATTGTAGATCTAAAAACAGACTTCTACATACAGAGCATAGTCTTATGATTTTCAGAATTATAATCATGCAAAATAAAACCTTAACTACTTACTTCAATAAATGTTTTTAGTTTATTTTAATACTATTGTCAGGCGGGTTTCACTTCCAACTTTAGGTACACTCTGCCGTCGGGCAGCGCGGCGCTGTAAATTGCAGTAGGTTGCCGCTCGCTCGCTCGCCACGTCCCGTGCCGTCATAGCGATTACACTACTTAGCGACCCTAGCGTACGTGAAAGAACAAGTGTTATGCGACGGAGAGAGAAGGCATGAGTAGGCATATTTTCATGCCTAAACACCGGCTTTTTTAGAGAGTGATTCTTCCATACGGTAGTACTATTATCTATTCTGTGTTATTGTATATAATCACATTAAACTGTAAAGTTTAAACAAAAATATAACTTAACAGCCCATCCTCGGAAGCTCGGTGCTCAACGTCCGCCAACGTACGAATAAATCGTTGGGCCACATTAATTTTGCAACCGGCTAATAATTAAGTAAAAACATGGAACTAAGAGCTCCATGAGTCAAAAAACTTATTTAAGCGGGAAGACTTAGATGTACTTTAAATTATTTAGACAGTACAAAAATATTAGCAAATAGATTTTCATTATCTTTGCACTTAACGTACCTATTTATAAAATATTTAAGTCGGCAGCATTTTTTTCCTTTAAAGCACCTCTATAACCTTTTACCGTTTCTAAAAAAGCCAAGTATGCGGTTATAAATAAGAGTAGTGGTACAGCCATCCTCCAATCCAATCCAATCCTCACCAGATGATTACTGTTCGAATGGTCCGGCTCGACCGGGGTAGTACCGCACTCTCACAGAACATCGGCGTAAAGTAATAGCTTGCTATTGCGTTTCGTACGGTGAGTGACGAGATCCGGAGGCCTATTCCCTCATCCCTATCCCATCCCCATTCCCCATCCTCCCTAGACTGGCAACGCATTGGCAGCACCTCTGGTGTTGCAGATGTCTATAGGCGGCGGTGACCACTTTCCATCAGGTGGGCCGTCTGCCTGTTTGTCAGTCAATTGAAATAAAAAAAAAGTTTTTTTATACTGACTACAGGAGAGAATAGAATCTTAAATTGGGCTATAACTAAAAAGCACGACTCCTAAATAAGAGAGAGAGAGAGGCAAAAGAACTGAGAAGACTTAAGAGCGACATAACTTCTCCGATGCCATCAATGTGTCTTGGTAGGCACAGTGCAGGCCCGCATCATTGTACACCAACTTAGACCAACCTGATGAACTGGCTTCCTTCGAGGTAGTTTGAGATTAACTGCAGCAACCAAATCTATAGTCCACGATTTGTGATAAGCGACATGATTACTGACAAACTGGCAGACGGCCCACCTGATGGAAAGTGGTCACCGCCGCCCATAGACAACTGCAACACCAGAGGTGCTGCTAATGCGTTGCCAGTCTAGGGCGGATGGGGAACGGGGATGGGATGGGGATGGGAATAGGCCTCCGGATCTCGTTACTCACCGTACGAAACGCAATACTATTTTTACGCAAGCTATTTTTTTACGCCGATATTCTGTGACAGTGTGGTACTATCCCGGTCTAGCCGGCGCATTCGCACAGTAATCATATAGTGAGGATACTGGTTGGCTCTACCACTACTGATATGATATATGATATATGTATGTCAACATACTTAGCCTAATACAGCTCAATGTAGGAGACAGCTTTGCTTACGACTTGACGACGCGGATAGCCTAGTTGGTAGTGACCCTGCCTCCGACGCAAGCGTCCCAGGTTCGATCCCCGGGCAGGGCAAATATTTGTGTGATGAGCACGAATGTTTGTTCCTGAGTCTTGGATGTTTCCTATGTACTTAAGTATTTATTTCTCTATATAAGTATTTATATCGTCGTCTAGTACTCATAACACAAGCCTTTAGAGCTTACTTTGGGACTAGATCGATTCGTGTAAAGATTGTCCCCTGATTTATTATTATTATTATTATTATTATTATTATTATGTAGTTTTCAGACAAGCACAGTGTTCTGTGTTCCTGAAGGTTAAGGACTTTGAGGCCTGATTTTCTGTTTGGTCTGTATCTACATGTAGGGGATCAGGGCGTCTATTCGGGAACGTCTAAGTGATACAGCAGCGACCCGCGAGCTACACACGCATCTCGCTCTTACGCATTACGCGTCGTGCGGAAGAGTGGCATGAGAAATCTCACTCGCGAGTCGCTACATCACTTAACGTTCCCGAATAGAAGCGCATCGTTTTGGCCTGTATGAAGAAAAGTTGAGTTTAACCCATCGTTAACTTTTAACCACAGGACCTAATCTTGATTTTTGACGTGTGTATTACTTGGATAGGTGTACATACTTCGGAGTTGGCTGAAACTTCAAAGACTTTGACTATTTTTTTGGTACGTTCTGAGATCTCGTGTATTATTTGTAGTTAAGGTATGCAGTAGCAATATAATAATTATAGAAAACAAATCAATCACCATGCTCACTGTTAGAGCTAATATTTAACTGCTATTTGAAGTCGAATATATTTGCGCACCTTAGGATAGTTTCACACTCAAACCAGTAGCATTTTAGGACGATCACTATAGGTTTTACTATATTATTTTCTTATAAATGTGTGTCAAAAAGACACATTGATCTAGTCGAAACTAGGTTTCCCCCAATATACTGTAGCAAGACTATGGCTACTAAACACGAATAAATCATACAGAATATAAATTTTAAATACACCTTTTTCAATTTCAGTGCCTACACTATTTGGTAAAATAAGTTTAGGGAAAATCGGCTTAGATTTTTTAATCATCTTGTCTTCTGTCATAATTTTTAATATAAGTATTAAATAAATACATATATACCTATATAAAATAAATTTAATTCGTGATTTTAATATGGCTTTCTTTACCATCTTTAGGAACGTTTTAATAATAATAATAGTACCATTTATTTCAGGCAACAAGGCCCATAACCCATAAGGCCCATTTAAATTATAATAGTACGTTTAGCTGTGTGAATCCGGGGCGGGGCTCTAGTTCTTGTTTAGAAAAGGCAATATTTTTTTGTATTTAAATTGATCCTATTTAACTCTTATAATTTTACTCTTTTTTCGATTACACAAAAATGTTTGTTTACACATACACTATGCGCATGCGTGGTCTCTCGATCTAACTTTTCTCTCGATTCAGGTCAATACTAAGTTTTGTCTAAGCTATAGTCAGTGTGCGCACGACCTTCCCAGCGCTAAGTCCACAACTTCGCAATGCATCCGTCTGCGCACGCCCACGCGATCGATATTCCCAGGCTGACTCATCATTGCCACACCGACCACTTGTACTTATTAATGAGCTTAATAATACCTATGTATGGTTGTCTGTCTGTACGGAGTTGACTATTTTGGGCTATTAGAAGATTTACTCTTTGAAGGCCGTCCAAACTTTACGTCTAGGTCTAGAGACGCCTAGACGATTGACTATTAACACTATCATTTCCGCACAGCGCTACGCTCATAGCAGTGTATTTTCCGCTTACAAAAACTGGCTATAAACAGGGAACTTAGCTACCGGGTGCTTGGCAATGAAAGTCATTTGTTTAAACGAGCTCTTACAGAAGAGAATGTAATAAAGTATAGATAATAATTAATACGTAAAACACGTACTTCGTATTCCTTTTGTCAATTGTACAATGGAATTTTTAATCATAAGTAAAGCAGTTTATTTACAAATCAGAATAATAAATTAAATAATTTTAATTAAATTTATTCTGGGGGTAATGAAACTGCTGACCTTGCTTTGAAGTAAAATAACCGAAAATATCTAAAATTTTACGTTGTTGTTTAAAATTGTTCGCCAAAACAGTTCAAAAGTTACGTCAAGTGCAACTAACTTTTTGACGCTATACATTTGAACTAAAAGTATGCGAAAATGCGAAGGTTATTTACGAACTTATTTAATTGACAAAGATCTTAATAAAAACGGCTTTAATGTAGCGGACATACCGGACAAATTGTCCGGAAATGTCAAGGATTTTAGGACTGGCCAAAATTGCGAAAGGATAACGCAAATATCAAGAACTAGTGGACCCGCCACACTTCACCCGCGTTATTTTCCATACAAACTTTATCACCCCTTTTAACCCCTTTAGGGATGGAATTTCAAAAAATCCCTCCTCAGTTCATCTCTAGGGTACTAGGGGGAATATCTCCTTCAAATTTCAAACCTCTTGGATCACCCGTTTGGGCTGTGCGTTGTCTATAAGTAAGTCACGGTACTTACTGTTTTATATGTATTGATTTGAACGACCTTTTAATAAAAATACTAATTTCAAATCAAATTTAAAATAATCACGCTTTTCATTACAAGCTTTTTATTAACTTGCAATGTTTGTATGTATGTTCGGGTCAAATCTTGCAAGCTAAATTAGAACCACTTCCTCTTATCCTACGGAGCTGAATCTTTACATGTTGGTTCAGTTCCGATGACAATGCATTTTTATGGTAAACATGACCTGAATAGACGTCCAGGGTTAGCTCCAGATAAAACTCTTCAACAGTCAGCAGCACAGACAGGAAATTTCGTGTACCCATTTTATTGCAATATTAAAGTGCAATGGACAAACAAGCTATAAAAATGCTATTAAAAAGAAACGTATTCATCAATATGGTTCTATATCATATAGAAATATTTCTGTTATATTTCAAGTAACTCAAAAAACCTCCTACTGCGCGAAAATCTGCGCGTTAGACCACGAGGCTACCAATGCAATTGTCATTTCTACCGGCAAGCAAATTCGCGGGCAAAACTAGCTTAGTAAACTACATGCACCGTTCAAATTTATGTGGGCCTTGCACAATCAACGGGGTACCTACTGCGCACGCGCGAGTTATGGGCTAGGCGCAGCCTTATAATGAACAATACAAATATGTGCGCAGGAGTTGGGAACATCCTCAGTGGGAATAGATTGTAGCGAAATGCCGTGGCAAATTGAACTTGTGCAAATTGTACTCGTGAATAAGTCACAATGATGCTTTTAACTTGTGTTTTACGAGTGGCCGGATGGGCCAATAGTCATTTAATAATAATAATAATAATAATCAGGGGACAATGTTTACGCAAATCGATCTAGTCCCGAAGTAAGCTCTAAAGGCTTGTGTTATGGGTACTAGACGACGAGATACATACTTATACAGATAAATAAATACTTAAATACATAGGAAACATCCAAGATTCAGGAACAAACATTCGTGCTCATCACGCAAATATTTGCCCTTACCGGGATCGAACCCGGGACCGCTAGCTTCGGAGGCAGGGTCACTACCAACTAGGCTAACCGCGAAGTCAATGATTTAATGATATTTATCTTATTGAAAAAGAAACCAGCAATGATTCATTAACTGACTATTAGTACGAGCATTAATTCGTTAACTATTTTGATGTCACACGACAATTTCCTAAAATATCCAGTCCGTATAAAAACTATTGAGTTTACCTAAGCCTGTAGTATGTAAATTCAACATAAAAAAAATGTCTTTGACTTGTCGTTACAAAACAGAATTTATTTTATTATAAAGTGTTTTGGACGGAGTTAATTTTTTTATCAAACCAAGGGCTACTTTTGAACAAAGGCGAATTAGACAAAGAGTTTGGGTCCGATTTTTTCAAAGTTTGTCGCGTGCCGGTACATTGTGTGGGTCGCGATACCATCTCCGCTTACCCTTTACTTGGTGAGTTTGTGCTCCTGGTTGCTGATTACGATTTGTTTATAACAAGTATTTGTTTTTATACAAGTTCTTAGCTTGCAGCGGTGAAGTAGTTATTTTAAGTTAGAGAACGTCTTTTAATCTTTAACCAAATCTACCATAATCTTATGCATGTTTTACAAATTAAAACGCTCTACCATGTCTTCCAATTTTTTAATAAACTGTTTAAAAAAATAGACTGCACATGACCCAACTTTTAATATCTCCTAATAGAAAACACGTGCAAGTTCCCACCTCACAATATTTTCGAAATAAGAATCGGATCGTTTATTTTTTAATCTAATCTGGTAATCAGCGGGGCCTACACGCATGGTACTGGCAGGCACGAGCTATTGACCCGTCCACAATACGCCGGGGTCACTCAGTTGTTCTATAAATCTTTTGAATTTGGAGTTTTTGAATAGCTCTTTGGTCAGGTGGGGGCGATTTTGTTTTCGGCCAAGGCTAGCGTGGCGCTTTTGTTTTTTTTTTCCAGCCATGGTTAAAAGCGAGTCCATAGACGAATTTTCTAATAAGGAGCTGAGGTGCAAGCCGGGCTTAGATTTAAAAAAAAGTATTACAAGGAGTTAAGAATCTTAAGATTTCTTAAAATCCAGGTTGTTTTCAAGTTTTTGCCTGTTTTAACATAAAAAATAAAGTATTTTGCACGTTAATTTCTTAGTTTCCAATTGAATTACTTATTGATTTATTGACAAAGCTATGTCAGGAAACGAAAAAGACTCTTTCGTTACGATAAGTGTCTCTTTTACAATTAATTTGCTTAGAAATTGAGTCAACCGCGGTCAATATGTGGTGTCGGCCCGTGCCTTACACCCAACACGTTATTTTTTAGGGTGGCGTGGCCGTGGACGACGAAGGCCGGAGGTTTGAACATGTATCTATGTACTTATATCTACTTTTGCGATAGAACTTGCCGTAAAAAAGCAGAGATTATCTGCTATTTTATGTATATATGCCAATATCTCTGGTGGTGGCGTATTTCTATTTAACATTGTCTATTGCTTAGTAAGAGCTTCGCCTCTTTCTACCAATCATCTCTTTAAGGCGGGATGTGTAATTATTAATAACTTTTTTAACCCGGACGTCTAAATAATGCCAAAGAGAAAGAACTACAGTTTCCGAAAACCAGAAGAAAGTGAATTGTATTAAATAAGGGGCTTGGTTCAAAAGTCCCTTAAAAACCGGGCAAGTGTGTGTTGGACTATGCACATTGAAGGGTTTCATAGTCGGGATGAACGTTTACGGTTAAAATATCTACGTATGCATAATATCTATTTTATCGGCGGCAAAAATGAGTTTGTATATCGGAGTGTTATTCAAGGACACTGTTAAAAAAAAGTTATTAATATCCAATCTATTAAAAATTCTAAACTCATAATAAAATAAATAAATCTTTAAAATTTTGATTACCTGATTTTTAAGATTCCTCACACGTTTATGTGCACAAGTATATTTTTTTCGTTCATCAGTTTCTTTGCCGTAATTTCATTACACCATAATTATAGCGGTTCATAGAAAACACATACCTTGCAAATTTTATCTCTCACAAAATGAATAGTCTCCGAGTAAAATTGTTGTATCATACGGATAGACGGATCGGACGAAATTATAAGGGCTCACTTTTCTGCCATTTGGCTACGGAACCCTAAAGAGATGAAGTAATTAAAATGTAGGTATTAAAAAAAACGATAGTTTGTAATTATAGGTAGTAAAAAATATTCAGAAATTGAGGTAAACAAGCTTATTTCTTAATTATAGTTGTGAATATTGTATGGTATTTAATACAAAAATTACATGCGCAAAATAAATGAATATCATAGTCCAACACGTGTAAGATCTTGAGGTTTATTTTAAAATAACCAACACGGAGACGGACAAAAAAAGAGCATAATTATAGAGAAAAATGTCGTTACCGTGACTATTTCTGTTTGTCAATCATTTCTGACCTCTTCACCCGGCCCCTGGTCAAGTTCGCCTCTAATTATGCCTGATGATGTGGATGCCAGGGCCAAAACGACAACCTTGGATTTACATACAAAAATACGAGAATTATGTCCGTGTCCATACAATAGGGTCACTGTTTTTGTCACCTTTTTTGGCCGCGAGTCATTTGTTTGAACAATGGAAATATCCTTATGTGACAAAATATGTATTTGAAGCTAAAAATAAAATTCAACATGGCTGCGGTTGAATTTTGGATGTCAAAATAAAATCCCCGTCACCCGTTTGAATATAATTTGCTTAAATTTTAAACGCTTGAAGTGTGTAATTTTTTAAACAGCTGCTAGTTGTGACGTAAAGCGAACACTTTCAAGTGATCGGGACGCAATTCGATACAGTTTTATCTCAAGATCTGTCGTAGGATCGAAGTCGCTCAAATGACACGCATTGTCAGTATTCTATAAGAACAGTGGAAATTAAAATCACAATCGCATGCCTTCGTATTTGAATCGCTCAACAGCATTATTACCCTTAAGAGGTCCTTTGTGATCGGACGGCTAAGTAAATATTTTGACAAAAGTCCGTTGCGCGTATTGAGTTACTTAAAAGGACAATTGGCGTATGAATGACGACAAAAAAAATGGAATTATAGTGAGAACGGAGGTTGACAGCTTTTTCTATATTGACGTGTTTAGTGTTATACTAAACGTCATTTTAACTTGCCGAAGTATTAACTGAAGGCGCTGCAAATAAAGCGCTCTTTTTTTTTGACATAAACCAGTTGATTGCATTATTGCTGTATATTCTTTCGGGGACAATCTTTACACAATCGATCTAGTCCCAAAGTAAGCTCGAAAGGCTTATGTTATGAGAACTAGACGACGATATACATACTTATATAGAGAAATAAATACTTAAATACATAGGGAACATCCAAGACTCAGGAACAAACATTCGTGCTTGTCACACCCGGGACGCTAGCTTTGGAGGCAGGGTCACTACCAACTAGCCTAACCGCATCGTCTGATGTATATGGATGACATAATTAATGTTGGATACATAATCATGTTAAAAATAACACGCTAACTTTTAGTGGCTATGACATTTTTAGGCGACAAAAAGTATGAAAGCACACACAATAACGTAACGACTGATTTTGGCTAGTCATCAACATAGTCATTAAACCAGCAGACGTCCACTGGATGAGTCCCAAAGAATTCTACAACAAAAGGTCTCACGTCATCGTGTCTATCGGCTTTCAGCGACTTTGAAACTAGGTCATCATCATGCATTCTTGAAGGGACCGCGCTTACGTAGCGTCTCCCGGTCTGTAGTCTCCATCCATTGCAATAAATAGTAAGGAACTGCTCAAAGCAATTCTCGCGATGCTTACTTTTGTGGTGTCAGAACGCGAATCTGACACCGCACGTTGAGTCGCATGGCAACTACGGCCATTGACACCCATTTATAATTAAGTATCTAGAACACTTCCACAACCTGTGAGACCGCACCACCGAACCCACCATCCACAATGATAATGATAGCGTGTGAATCAAGCAATAGTAGACTTTTGTGTGTATGTCTTAGGAACTAAGTCATCTGCAATAGGGTGTACCCACGAGCCATGACAACCTTCTATGGGATTTGTTACACGAAATCGTACTGATAGGGCATATCCTTTTTTTGAGATCTTTTTCTCCATCTCAATAAATTTACGCCAGTTCTCATAGCTCGGTCCAGCTCATTGCCACTTCACTTAAAATACAAGCTTAGAGAGCTATATCGTGTATTACTAAAGAATATTGACCAATACAAAAGTATCACAAGCAAGGGAAAATCAGTGAAAGTGTTGCCCGTTTTTTTTGATCTTGTGCCAACATGTCCGTCTTCGTCAAACCGCAAATTTTTGCACATAATAGGGAAAGTTACACACAATTACACATATCGCTGACCACAACATGACTACCGACCAGTTTAAGACGAGCTTCTGCTTTTCCCAAAGAATTAGTAAGAATTTGTATTATGGAAGGTCTTTTTGAACTGACTTGTTGAGCTGTCGAAATGTTTGATTCGAATTTGGAATAAAAGTGAGACAATGGCCACGCGGCCTGAATTGTAATGACGGGTGTGGGCTTCGGCCGCCATGTGGGCTGGAGGCCATTCTAAATTCAAAATTGGTATTGATTTTACTTTTAATTGAATTTGTATGTTGCCAGTGCTTTGGTATTGGCAAAAGATAGTTAGTGGCAAAAGGTAGAAGTTTAGTTTGAGCATAATATAAGATTTCTGTTAATTATTAGAGCCTTTTTCTATAGTCCTAAGAAATAAAGGAAACAGTTATCATACATTACAATTTTTTTTACTACAGTTCCCGTTCATTAATTATTTTATTCTTATAATATTATCTAAGAAGGACTTATATATAAAAGTGATAT
This sequence comes from Tortricodes alternella, assembly GCA_947859335.1. Taxonomy (NCBI): domain Eukaryota; kingdom Metazoa; phylum Arthropoda; class Insecta; order Lepidoptera; family Tortricidae; genus Tortricodes; species Tortricodes alternella. The sequence goes on along the minus strand of OX401968.1, from coordinate 18,236,473 downwards.
TCATAGTTATATTGAATGGCAACACTTTCGTCAGATCTTTAGTAACATTTTGATGAATAGCTTCTTAGCTACTTTCCCATTCATAGTTGTTTTTATTTTTAACGCCTTACAAATTTATTTACGTCATATGACTAAGACGTATTACCGCTCAATAAAGTCTATTTTGTTATTAGTGGTAAGAGATAAGTTGTTAAATGAATTGCACGAAGAGTTCAATGTGGGCGATGGATTATGTACAGTCGGGTAAAAAACAAGTTTGTTCAAAATAGGGGATAACATTATTTGACCTGAAATTATAGGAATAAGTAAAATAAATACACGAACAAAGTTGACTTTTACAGATTTTTTAAAATTTAGTTTTACTGCTCTATCAAATTATAAAAATATTCGTACGTTCACCAAATTTTTATATTACTAAATTGGTAGCAGAAAAAAGTAAGTAATCAAATTGAATAGTATCTAGTAAAAGTATTTTTGTTCTTCATTAGACTTGGTTAGCCAATACGCGTCGGAACAGAGCGCCAGTGGGCAGACGGTCCGTTTAGCAACGTTATCTCTCTTCATCTACTTTAACTGTATCGTAGAGACAATACAGTAGGCCCACTTTTAATACAAAATACGAAATTTGTAGCTGGCACAGTGGCGGCGTAGGGTAAAGTGGCACCCCGGACGGTTTTGTATTGAGCACCCCTACTTAAAATACTAAATATGCTTATGGTGTCTGGTGTCATGTCTTGGTGATAGTTATTTATTGATGTCTTAAAAGAGAGAGATTTTGAGAGCCTTTTTTGGATGTACGAGTGAGTCGTCGTTGTCACCCCTTGGTGATTGGCACCCGGGGCGGAGCGCCCCCTCCGCCCCCCCTTACGCTGCCACTGAGCTGGCATAACCTACTAACTTATTATTACCCGCGCTAAATTATATTACAGAAATCATCTTTAAGATGTAGCCATGGTATTTAATATGCCTAAAAATATTTGATCATTGCTTAACCCACTTGTGTATACATCATGGAAGATAAATACAGAATAGAGTAGCGACATTTTTATCTTAATTTTTTTATACTGGTAATGTAAAATAAGCGAATATGATTTTTAACTTATCCATAATGCTGTAATCTTTGCCTTCATATGCAATAAGTTTTTATCTAAGTATCACTGTTTTAGCCTAAATGATTGGTTAGATCAATGCAATCAATAACACTTTATCTGTAACAAAAGAAACAATTACTGTAAAAAATTTTATTTCAAAAAAAACCTTGCTCGTATATAGCCTACTGTACTTACCTTTATTTTCGTACAAAATCACTCCTATTAATTACACCTCACTTACCGCTCATTATAAATAGACAAAACCAATTATACCATTTCAAAACAACAAAACACATTGTGCCGAACACAACAATGATTTATGTCATTTTTTTGTTCCGATGACGCGCACTTACCGACCGTTTAGCGAGACGTGGTGCAATGATGAATTTGAAGTTGCCTAATTTGCGCTCTTTAGGTTGTACCTACTGTGAGCGTTGGAACCTTTTATATTTATGTAAGTATGTCGGTTCTTGTGTGCATTTGTTAACTTATATTTAGTACGTGGTATTGAAAAAACGATTAAATGGAATTTGGAACAAAAATGGATTAATCATGGAAAAAACTTTTATTGTTTTGAAAATTATTGAAATAGGTATCAGCTTTGTTCCCGCAAAGTGAGCTGTCAGTAAGCAGTACCTAAGCTGTTTTATTTAAGACTGGAAAAAACTTCAGAATTCATATCTGTTTACAAAATTGACTTACTTAATTGATCCTATAAATCCGTATGTAAGTAATTTACATAGATAATCATCATCAATCTATGAAATTGAACCAACTGAAAGTAATGTAAATAAATCAAATAAAATCCATCTACAGATCAATATTTTGGAAACGCTTGCCCAACTGTTGCAAGCCTGGCTACGAAGCCTCTACTTATGCGCACACGCCGCTGCGCGCTGCGCAAGTTAGATCCACGCGCATATGGCTAATAACACGTCCGGTTGGGACGCTGACTTTTTTTAATATTTCAAGGAACTTTATTCATGAATGAAACTTATAATCCTTTTACAAATTATAAATTTTAGTCGAAACAAAATATGCTACATAATCATTCGCAAGTGTATTTCACTTTTTTTGTCGATAACTACACTTTAAAAATTTTGCTAGCTATTTTAATGACTTCATCCGACAATGAATTAATGTTTCCATTTTCCAGGATAATAAAAACACTATATGTTATTTCGGGATATAAACTAAGTTCTGTCAGTTTCGCCCAAAAGCGTTTAGGTTTTTTGCCGTTTTGATCTTACAAATATGATAATTCAGACAATTAAAAAAGAAAAAAAATATATGCAACCGAATTGAGAATCTCCTCCTTTTTTTTTGAAGTCGGTTAATTAATTTTGAATAAAAATAAAATAAAAGAATTTCAATGGTGAGTCAAATACCCTGTTGGACCATGAAGCAAGACGTTGGTGGTCGCTCACAATAATGACTTACTTCGGACATACGGTAGGTTCTCGTTAACAAACTAAATTATTGGTATTAAGTAATGTTCAGTAAGTTTTAAGTACATCATAACTTTATACTTACCAGTATTAATCTTTTTAAACAAATTTTAATTTGCGCAATATTTTTTGAAAATATTGCGAAATTATATGAATTGAATTTAATTGTGTTAGGTGTAAATGAGTCAGTTTGAACAGATTTAGCAGAAAGAGCATAAATAAAGCTGAACCAGAAATCAGCACAAAATTTCAGATTATTGTCATCTACTAATAAGTATAACGATTAAAAGGTTATTAAATTATTAACGGTTAAAAAGTAAAATTGGTATACGTATTTTCCGATATACTATTTTTTTTGTATAAAAATTGATCGCCTTTTTCTCCGATTACTTGATTTTTCATAAGAACTATTTCTTATGCGTACATTTTACTTTTCGCAAACTTTGTCATACGCATAGGTAAGCGCATTCGCATACGCATATCCGATTAGGTGAAAAAGCGAATGAGAAATTTTGCAAAAAGTAAAATGTAATCATGCGAAATAGTTCGTATGTTATATCAAGTAATCGGAAAAAAGGCGACCGGATGTTTTCATGCAAGAAAAAAGAATACAGCAAAAGAGGCCGTCGTAAATGTTTATACAAGAAAATAAAAATATCGGAAAATACATGTCACATCACAAAAATACTGTGACTAATATAGGACTTGACAGCATTGCTTGACAGATGCCGGCAGGCTGTCAGGGCTGAGTGCTGTAATCACTCTATCGACAATCCGAAACGTATACTTGTCTTGTCCGAGACATGGGTAATTTGCATTTAACAGGACTCAGTTCTGTGGAGATGCTTCTAGGTTTTAAGTAACAAAAATCCGCACTCATATCGGTTTATCGGTTAAAGAGCTGTGATGCCAGACTAAATGGAAATAAAATTAACTAAACATAAAATATGAAAAATTAAGTAAGTTTTTTATAATAAGACTTAATTTATCATTAAATAAATTAAAACTTTTAAAATATAGCCATCTCCACCGATTCCTGTTGACCGCCCGGATCTGGTAACATTTGGCCGAACCGCGAAAGTATCGCCATCATTGTTTGATACACAAACCGCTTCACCAATAATAATCATATCATTATTTATTTTCTTTGTAGCGTAAACAAATGTATCGTGACTTGTTTTGTGAAGGAAAATAAAGACATTCAAAGTCCAAATGTTGCAAATAAAGATGCTTAACTATCCTTTTCTTTTTTACATTTCGAATAATCATCATAGGGAAGCATACATTATGATTTTAGAAACATCCAGCTACTTCTAATTAATCTTTAGTTTTTTAGCAATCAACGGGACCCTATTACCGAGCATACAACGTCCGTCCGTCCGTCTATCAGAGGCCTCTAATTCAGCAACTGTAAGATGTAGAAGGGTATACCATGTAATTTAAACTGTCTATTATATTGAGTAATAAATAAATTAACTAACTTACTATAAGTTTCACATAAAAATTGTGTTGTTATGGCATAAATACAAGCAAATAAAAAAACTATCAAAAAGTTTTAAGCCTGACAAGCTCCCCCCATACATTGATACCCTTAAAATTGGCTGATTTTAGACCAATTTTGTTGCAGCTGTATTTCCATAACAGCTTAACTGTGAGCTATCAAATTTGGCTCGATTTTAGTTTATACTCCATAGTTAAATAAAAAATATCAATTCAATGGTGTTCTGTTGTAAAAATTTGAGAAAGTATATTTAAATAAAAACCAGAAAATTACCGCTGCAACTTAACAATTTGCCAACTTATTTGCAACTGTAAAAGTGCTTATACTATTATCATAAAGTCTATAATTGATTGTTTGAGACCATGCCAAATTGGCGTAGTACGGAACTTACGATGCGCGAGTCCGACGCGCACTTGACCGTTTTATTTTCTCTAGCCTTAACTTGTTTAGTTATTTAGTTTGATAAATAAAAAAAGAGACCATTGGAGTGCCCGGATGTTAGACGTGACAAAAAAAATACAATCTTGTCTCTATGATTTAAACATGGCCGACCCATGAATGACCCAACGTCAGGGTGTGGTCGCAGAAATGTACAGTCATCAACACGACGTTATGACATTTCGAATGTGAGATTAGCATACTGGCCAACGACGGACCTTTATGGTAATGAGTTGTTTTGTATGCAACCTTTCACTGGTTATTTTGTACGTGTTTTATTATGATAAACAATGATGACTATGCAATTGTGGTATTGGAATCATTTTGCATTCGGTTAGATAGATTAAGCTTTGTTAAATTCGATTGAAAATTTTAAGCCAAACTTTTTCCAACGTACTTTTTAGGGTTCCGTACCCAAAGGGAAAACGGGACCCTATTACTAAGACTCCGCTGTCCGTCTGACCGTCTGTCATCAGGCTGTATCTCATGAACCGTGATAGTTAGACTCTTAAAATTTTCACAGATGATGTGTTCGTTGCCGCTATAACAACAAATACAAAAAAAAAACAAAAAAAAAATTAAAGGGGCTCCCACACAACAACCGTGATTTTTTTGCTCGTTTTTGTTCGATATTGAAAAAGAGGTAGACGCTTGAAATATTCGCTTAAAAATAAATAATTAAACTAAAATGTAACAAGTACTTAAAGGGGTCTCCATACAACAAACGTGATTTTTTTTGCTTGATTAAAGATAATGTTACGGAACCCTTTTTGCGCGAGTCTGACTCGCACTTGACCGGTTTTTTTTCTGTTCTTAATTTGTACTTATCAGTTCATACTAACTGGATTTAGTGAGTTCATTGTATAGTATGCATGCATATGGAATTGAGATTGGTTTGTTTTGGTTTTAGCTTATTTTGCAAGATTTTCACGGAAATGAAACAAACAATACAAAACCATGTTTCAAAGATTTACTGATAGGTTGCCATAATCACTTAATTAAATGGTGAATGGTTAAGGTACCTGAGACAAGGCAAGTTTGTCAAACATTTGGCTCAATAATGTTTTGCCCAAAATATAATTATACATTTAACACCCGAACTCATGATGCATATAATTAGGGCTCGTTTGAAGCCAGTGGTGATACAAAGCGATCGCCCGTCAAAGCTGCGGCGGACAATAAAACAAAACGCCTGCCCACTCGTAAACGCGATCATGGATTGGGTCAAGCGCGAGCGAAGATAAAGTTAAAATGTTTTCGATCAAGAATACCGACCTGTCATAAATATTTTAAAGTGTATTCTATACTATAATCAAAATAGTCTCTCTGCTTTCTGCAAGGTAATTCGACGTTTTAATTTCGATAGAGTTGGCTCAATGCATAGTTCGTGTCACGTTATAAGAGCGCTATAACATTACCATGATTTAACGCAAACCGTTCTCGTTATTGAAAACTATTGCTCGTTCACTTGTATTGGCCATAAGCAGTATTTTATATAGATTTCGATAACGAGAACGGTTTGCATAAACTCATGGAAAGTAGTGATGGCGACCTGTATCCACTTATCTGAGTATTTTTGACTCTACATACATAAATACATAATCATCACGCCCGAAATGGGCAGAGCCACAAGACTACTTGTGGCCACGTTCGTTCGATTAATTAGTCCTAAGACGATATTATGAACCGTATGGTGACAGGTGATCAGCCCATCGCCCATACAGATAGTCCACCATGTTGGAGAGGACCCGTCCCTTAGTCGACTTTTACGACATGCCAGGATGATAAGCATCTGCACGGATTCTATGCTATTTCTTCACTCCCAGTGCAGCAGAGGAGTAGTGCAGTAGCAGTATTTTTGATTCTAGAAATAGTAATTTGAATACAACCCTCATTAGCAACCATGTTGATGAGTTGCGTCGACAATAGCAACGGTCGTTATTACTTGAAGCACCGAAATGGCGCATTTGAAGTAGATACAGAACCGGTTTGACTTTGTTACGAGTACCTACTGGCTCGTCAGTATGGTGTATTAACACCGGTAGGTGATTACTCGGTCCTACGTTTCGATAATTCTGTACCTTGTTACTCAATCACTCAAATTGAGGGAAACGAGGTCGTTTTTTTCATCTATAACCTGCTCTATAAATAGAATCATCACCAGCTCATATCGTTCCTTTCTGGTTTCTACGGAACTCCAAAAGCCGTATGAATGGATTGTAGATAGGTGTGATTAGACCGGGCGCGTGGGCCGGCCTGTCATCGGGGGTCATGGTGGTGAATGTAGACTTTAGTAATGATAGAGGTGATAGGTTAAATGAATGCCGTAAAAGATTTTATTTCGACTACTGTGTGTTGATTGATGGTCAATCAATTGGGTATCTCATTCTATAATACTTTTATGTCTTTGAAGTAGATGGACTAAACTTGGTGTGTAAATCTCCTGGAATTATTTTGCCTATATTAAAGAGTAGTCAAATGAAGCCTCTTTTTCCTCTATTTATGAACCCTACATACATTGTTGTAGCCTGGATCTGCATCAATATTGCATAAACGAAATCGCAAATTATTTAGCTACGTTTTTGTATGGTTAATCAATGGTTAAACTGAACAGCGATTGACCGCAGTATCACCTGATGTTAAGTGACGACGAGGCCGAAATTGTAGCTCGTTGTTTCAGTAACAGCTCATCACTCTTTTCTTGAAGATACCTAAATTATATTTATATAGTTTAGGTATCTTCAAGAAAAGAGTATAGTAAGAGTATATATAACAGAAAATATGCAGGATGTGCTACAATATGGTAGCTCTTATTAACTTAGCAGAAAAGGCGGCTGCATTGTAAACTATACGCGATATCGATCTCAATGAAATGTCAAAAAGAAGGCCAGATTTGCAGTCATTGACGATTTTATATGGTATTTGAAACGTCGCGTCAGTCGAAGCAAATTTAATAGACTTAAAGGTTTCATTAAAGCTTAACCCGGTAGGCAGGTTTTCTATTCTCAGCGATTATTTGCTTACAAAAAGCAGCTCTTGCACATACGTTTCGAAAATATCGGCAATGCGTGTTAAGCGTGATTTTTAAATGACTATGCGTATTCTTATACTTATTATGTTTTTTTACTCTAAGATTTGTGTACTGTGTCAATCCATATTTTATATAATAAGTAAAGCAAGTCATGTCTACCCCCTCGCAGCGCACTCGCGTATTTGCATTGAATGAGACCGAGTGGACACGCGGCCCGCGGCCTGTCATTAGCGGCGTCTGTCCCTCCCTTCGAACACAAATTATTGTGCGCACGCGCTTGCGACATAGTATGCATCTTGAGTTTTATGTTTTAATGTAGACTATACTTTCATGGTTATTCGCCGTGTAAATTTGGGACAAAATTTTGCAAATCGATTTGAAGTCTAATGTACGTTAAATTGGGTCGGTGCTTGAGGCTAGATTATATAGATAAGAAAACCCAGTTTGTATCGATGTAGAGTTTACTTGAAATCATCGTAATACTCGTACATCATAAGGCTTAGGAGGGCTGCCAGTGTTTTCATATAAGATGATCGAGTTTAAATCTAATACAATGCGGGATCGCACAGGTAGGCCATATGGGCCCACACGGTCAGAAAAAGCCGTTAAAAAACCTCATTGTGCGGCCTTTGTCCAAACTTTTTTCACCTTTTTTGCAAGGAAAAAACGGTTTTATAAGATCTCAAAGGAAACGATGCGAATGATTCCACGTTTCATGTTTCTGTGAGTTTTTTTGGGTCTATTCCTACGCCCCCGGCTTTGTTGGTCTTTATCGATCTAATCTCTTTTTGATATACCTCCTTAGTACGATGGACCTCCATTGTCCACTAGTCTTTCATAAATGTTGGGAACATTCAATCTAAGGTGAATCGGGAAAGAGTTGATGGATGGTAATATAGGCGACTTTGTTATTTACAGAGTTAGTTGTGATCGAATAACAACAATTATACATCTAGAATACAGCAAGTTTTTTGAAAAATTAAATCAGTATCCTGAAAAAGGATAAAAGTAACTTAAAACAAGTTTACTGCAGGCTGCAAATGTTTATTTTTACCTAAATGTATTGACAGTTCACCTGTGTTTGATATTTAATTACATAAAAGAATTCCTTTACATTTATACTATTTTAATTTTAAATAAACAATTACAGAAAAGCTTAACTTTACAATGACTCCAAACGAACCTTCTACGCAACACGGCGATAAACCACAAATCCAATTTGTAATATTTCATACAAAAATCAAGATTACCAGAGACAATATGCCAATTTACGACGGTCATCTTGTCATGGGATGTTTTTTGTTCACAGTCCGATGGTCTATAAACATGGTTCTTAATAACCATAGACCATAGACGCATGGTCTATGGCTGATGGTATCGCGACACATGTTGTGCAGACTAATGATTTGGGCCGTCCAGGGATAAAAAGTTACAACGTTATGTTTATGCTGCTGGGTTTTGCTTTTCTATTAAATTATATTTTGCTGAGTCATCAAGCTTCTTTAAGGAATAGTAGATTATTAACCAAGGGGTGTAAGATATCAATTGCACCCGAGACATGTTTAGGCACACGAGCGAATGCAGTGTGCGAGGGTGCATTATGATTCGAAGGTGCAATAATCATTTACTTTCGAGTTGAACGCAGAGCTATTCATCATAAATAAGTGTGACGAAATTTAAAAATAAATATATTAAAGAAACAAAAACCAGTTTATTGAAAAAATTGTTCAGAATATATTAGTCCAGAATAATTTACACGAGTGCAATTTCCCATTTCGCTTTTAGTTTTTATGCCTTTTTCTTTTTTCCAGCCATTGAAATAGCCGGTTCAAAAAAATATTGGTCTAACATAACTGTTATAGGTAAGATTTTTATTAAGTTATATTGACACAGTTATTTATAATAATTAAATGGGTATACCCGTTTACTTCGATCTTGAACACGTAATGTGACAATAATATATTTAAAAAAACCACTTTACAGGATCTACCAACTGTTCTGTGGACCGTAAAAGTTCTTAATGATCTAAGTACCAAGTCGAGTCCTCAAAAAGTTGGTAGCGCTATACGACCCGTTTTCAGTGAGATTGTGGCCTAAAGATCAGAGCTTGGAGCCACGACGCTATAGTTCGATTTTAAAATTCACTTACATCTCAAGAGTTGTAAAGTCTATTTCCTTAGAGTTAAATAGAACGTACTTACAGAGCATGAGTGAGGAGAAAAAGAGTTATAAGCCTTATATCTGACTTATACTTTTAGTAAAATCTATATTTTCTTACTGCTGAAAAAATATGACTCATTTACAGAGGTATGCTGCGTCATATAAGTCACTTCTCAAGCGCTCCTGTATGACATTTACCCAACTACCATAACGTCCATAACACTAAATTTAAACCATAAACAAATCTTTCCACATCTTCATCTACGAAACAAAAACCGTTTCCGAAAAGGGACCAATAATTCTACACTTGAGATGATTTATGCAAAACGCGTTTGGTGTCCATAACGGTAAACGTTTTTGTACAAAAATGTGGTTTTTTGACAAATGTATGTTTACCATTGGGAAGATCAGATACAGGATTATTTCGTTCTGTTTTGAGTGTGGTGGCGCCAATTTTGAGGGCAATGATAACTTTGTGGGAAATATAAAAAGTTTTCAGTTTCGTATGCATGTCACCAGTCGGGCATTAACGGTCGTTTTTGATTTTAGAGATAAATTATTTCAAAGAAACAAGGTACATACAACTAATTATAGTACATTGTGCATCTAGGGCTGTAAGAAGGGGATAACTAACGAGATTCTGTTAGAAGCCCGACGCCGATAGGCGAGGGCTTTTATAACTCGAGTTTGTTATCCCCTTACTGCCCGTGATACACACAATGTTTTTCATCACATTTGCGAGGAAATGAAATAAAAATTACACAAAAAAAGTATATATATTAATTTTATTCCCATTTTACATCGTGAATTACCATCAGGTGGGTGTTCATAAACTGAGCGTACGTTGCGATCAGCGCGGGGCAGCTCCGCCGGCTTGCGGGTCGCGCGCGCCGCCGGCTGCGCCTCGCCCCGCCGTCAGCGGGAGTTATAACTCATACAAAATCCATAACTGCCCTTGGGAGGTAAGTAGGCTACAGCTGCTCTGTACGCCTGCGTATAATAACAGCCTTTCCGAGCAAGTGTGATGAATTAGTACATTGTGCATCTAGGGCCGTAAGAAGGGGATAACTAACGAGAGTCTGTTAGAAGCCCGACGCCGATAGGCGAGGGCTTTTATGACTCGAGTTTGTTATCCCCTTACTGCCCGTGATACACACAATGTTTTTCATCACATTTGCGAGGAAATGAAATAAAAATTAGACAAATAAAGTATATATATTAATTTTATTTCCATTTTACATCGTGAATTACCATCAGCTGGGTGTTCATAAACTGAGCGTACGTTGCGATCAGCGCGGGGCAGCTCCACCGGCTTGCGGGTCGCGCGCCCCGCCGGCTGCGCCTCGCCCCGCCGTCAGCGGGAGTTATAACCTATACAAAATCCATAACTGCCCATGGGAGGTAAGTAGGCTACAGCTGCTCTGTACGCCTGCGTATAATAACAGCCTTTCCGAGCAAGTGTGATGAATTAGTACATTGTGCATCTAGGGCCGTAAGAAGGGGATAACTAACGAGAGTCTGTTAGAAGCCCGACGCCGATAGGCGAGGGCTTTTATGACTCGAGTTTGTTATCCCCTTACTGCCCGTGATACACACAATGTTTTTCATCACAGTTGCGAGGAAATGAAATAAAAATTAGACAAAAAAAAGTATTTATATTAATTTTATTCCCATTTTACATCGTGAATTACCATCAGGTGGGTGTTCATAAACTGAGCGTACGTTGCGATCAGCGCGGGGCAGCTCCGCCGGCTTGCGGCTCGCCCCGCCGTCAGCGGGAGTTATAACCCATACAAAATCCATAACTGCCCTTGGGAGGTAAGTAGGCTACAGCTTCTCTGTACGCCTGCGTATAATAACAGCCTTTCCGAGCAAGTGTGATGAAAAAGTGTTTAAACACATGTGTTTTATTTAAAGGGTTTAGGTACTGTAATCGTATATGGATGTAACTGAATTTTGACAGAGGTGTAACGTTTTAAAGGGGTTAGTTCTGTAACTAAAATAAATTTAAAGTTGTATATGTATATATGTATATGTTGTATATTATAATGCAAATTAATAAACCTTTAAAATTAAAAATAAATAAATTAAAGTATACAAACAAGTGCCTACTAACTCTGAAACAAAAGGGTTTTAATGAAAGGTTTTATTTTAAAATTTCCTTTCATCCTTACCTCACCTTAAATACCGTAGTTTCGCAAGCTTTTGTTGTGCATACATCGTAACTGGCAGCGTTATTTTACAAAAATAATTAATTACTCACATAATTTACTGCTTATATAAAAATTTTAAACACAAACAACCCCATAATATTTTAAGAAATGTTCAAGAATCATCAAGGACCTACCTTTTTCCAGATCCTTATCATCTGGGCAATTTTTTGCCACATTTCTTCAAAAGGTCAGTTTTGGGCAAAAAAATGTCATTCTCAGGTGGAATATCGGAGATTTATGTTACAACCTGTTTGTATGGGTTATGGAAGCTTTGTATGGGACGTGACATCACGCCTCCTGCCTGTTGGATGGTCATAGATTTTTGTGCGTGGATTGAATCTTTGAAGGAAATTTATATTTATTGAAAATGGGAAGAAGGCACATTCGAACGTAACAGTTTCCTGATGCTACGCCAAAACGAGCTGGAAATTATTTAAATAAAAATGACTTTATAAGATTTATTCTCAAGAACGACCCGACATGTAATTATTTTATCTGGAATTTATTATATTTTTTTCTGAAATATACACTGGTTTAATGATATTTTAATAAATTTTTATTCTATTGATTTTATCACTTCCAATCATATATTATTCTCATATCTTATGTAGCACTAGCGGCTCACACAAACTTTGACCCCCCATTTCAACCCCTTAGGGTTCAATTTTGACGATCCGTAAAATATGTTCTAATATTTTTTCAAGTTGATTTTATTTTATTACATTTCATGTTGATAATCTCGATATTTAATTTTCCCCATACAAACTTTGACACAATCTTACACCCCCTTACGGGTTGATTTTTGAATAAATACCTTCTTAGTGAGTCACATACGGAAGCTATTTTCCAAATTTAGGTTATGTCTCTAGTTTCAGTAGTTTCTATATGTATAGATGTATCGCGCTTTAATGAGGAATTCGATTTTCTGCTAGTGCAACATTTCTTATGTTAGTAGGTATGCTTAACCAGAGCCTCTATTCGGGAACGCTAAGTGATTCTGTAGCGATTCGTAGGCGAGATTTCTCATCCCACACTTCCGCACAACGCGTAATGCGTAAGAGCGAGATGAGAAATCTCACTCACCAATCGCTACAGAATCATTTAGTGTTCCCGAATAGAGGCGCAGATCTGACATCGACCCCGGTTTCTCTCCCGTAAAAGTATCCATTAAAAATCCTCACCCACTGAACCATTTAGTTTCGTTTATACTTACTGCACATGTGGTCTCCAGACAGTCCCACTGGCCGTTGGACATCGAGTTATTTTTAATTAAACATTGTACGGACATATGTTTCATGCTGTAATTAATACCACAGTACAATTTATAGATGAATGGTTTAAATAAAGGCGGAATAATTTTGTGGTCTTAGCTTTGTTTTAATGAATTTGAATTGCATGCTCATCGTAATATACGACAAGGCGTTTTCATATTTGCGAAGGTCTACTATAACGACAGAAAATACGTTAATTAATTAACTAGTGGGTCCGTGAGCTGTAGACCTCACGACAAACTTAATTTTGCCGTTGGAAAACTGATATCCCCATACATCGACATTGGTCGGGTTTACCGATTCCGCAAATAAGTATGTAATTGCAAAAACCCCGAATATCTCCGACATTTTGAAAAATTTCGAAATACTGAATCGACGAAAAATTCTATATAATTATCAAACCTGCTCTCAAAATTTCACGAGAATCAGTTGAGAACTGCGATGTGTAGACGAGAACAAATGGACAGACGCCGGACAGCCGACGGACATCCGCTAGACATACGAAAGCATTTTTGCCCAAGCTGAAACGGAGACGCTTCGCTGGCTCAGTCGATGACATTAATAAATTCATAACGTAAATTTTTCCTTGTCATATGAATAAACTGAAAATTAATCTACTCGATGATATGATACCAAAATCATTCGCTCTTACAGAAGACATCAAATTGTCAGGTCCTTATACTCATGTACGAGTTAGACTATCAACAGGGCGTCAATTCGGGAACGTCTAAGTGATACTGCAGCGACCCGCGAGCGAAACTCGCATCTCGCTCTTACGCATTACGCGTCGTGCGGAATAGTGGGATGAGAAATCTCGCTCGCGAGTCGCTACCGATCCCGAATAGAGACGCTGGTGTCGCATTAAAATTTGTAGTAGCCAAAATCGGACAGTACCTATAAGTACTTTTTCAAGATCGTTTCATAGGTGTTTAACGTAATAATTATAAAAATAAATAACTTAATCTTAATTTTGAAATCTGTCTCATGTTTACGATTCTCACCGGAGCCCAGTGATGCGGGTGCGGCGCGGCGCGGGCAAAAAATCCCGCTGGAATACCGCTAGCCGCATCTGGCTGTAGATGTCGCTGCGCTCTCACCGTTACGCGTGACCCGGCGCAAAAAAACACGCGCGTAGGCGTGCTCCAGCTTTGTGAGGCAAATTAATATGCGATACTTGCAATTATGATCGCGTGTAGCAGCAATTTGCGGTGAAAAATATGGGTGAGACCGTGTGATTTCTCTTATTTGAGATGTTGAGTTAGCTGGGATCCATTCCTGCGCTATTTAAATTTAATCACACAATATTTTTCATCTTAGTCTTAAATTCTGTTGTTACTATTATATGTTTGAATAAGCCCATGGCTTAGTGATAGTAAACTCTCTACCAAATGTTTTAGGTTCCAAATTCGATAGAAGAAAATTGTAAGTTCATATTATGATAAACTAGTAAAATTTAATGATTTTATAATCTGAAATAAAAGTGGTTACACCCTGTAGCTTTCACGAACGATAAAACAAATATCCGTTGGATATAAGGGTCAAAAACCATATTGCGCAAAGTCGGTCCATGTGAGCGTCTCAAGCCGATATTTTTTGTCCACCTTCATGCCTATTTTTAACCACTGTTTGGTCTGCGCAGGATGGAGCGAGGCAGTGGGTCAAATGTTAATAAACAGATTTCAGTTCGAAATGTTTCTCATACATTTGTTTTCAATTATTATAAATAATTTCGAACAGTTCTTAGCATCATTTGGAATCTTCCTTAACGAACTATATACTTATTATTACCAGGTATTAGGTACTATTATTTTAAATTTATTACCATTTAATAGTCTTTTTATAATATTGTAAGTACCACGCTTGCAACCGGTAGATTGTGATGTACATTTAACTATAACAATACCTCTTTGTAATTTACTTACAATTTGACAATAAACTACCTATATCTATTTCTATTGTATATCGTCGTCTAGTACCCATAACACAAGCCTTTAGAGCTTACTTTGGGACTAGATTGATTTGTGTAAAGATTGTCCCCTGATTTATTTATTTATTTATTTATTACAGTTATCTAAGCAATCAATACATATAAAACAGTACCGTAGCTCACTTATAGACAACGCACAGCCTAAACGGTTGGTCCTAGAGGTTTGAAATTTGGAGGAGACATTCCTCGGAGGGATTTTTTGAAATTCCAAACTTAAAACGGTGAAAAGGGGTGATTAAAGTTTGTATAGATAATACCGCGGGCGAAGCTGTGGCGGGTCCACTAGTAATTTACATAAATAAGGAGGTGAAAACCACTTGGTTTTGTAAAATATTGTCATTGAAGAATAATCACACTAATAATTATAAATGCGAAAGTGTATGAGTGAGTGAGTGTTCATGTTTTGTACTTCTTTACGCTGAAAGGACTCGAATGAAATTTACAATGGAGATTGCTTATACCCTGAGGTTACTTTTCATTCCGAAAAATTCTAAAGTCTCGCAGGAAATAACCATAACCGAATCCCATGCGGGTGAAGTCATGCTTGATATTTTTAATATAGACACTAACGTATGAGACTTTGACTTAAGGTGCAGACAACTGCCAATGATCTTGAGAGATCGGTCACTGTCTGTTTGCACAGGAGTGAACGAGAAGCACTGTGCGGTTATTTGTATGCAGAAAATCAAAAACTGATGAATTATATAAGTATAACACACTAGAGGTATAATATAAATAGGCCAAGTTTTTAGTATGGGCGTGAAGTAAGAGTTTTATTTATTGTAGACCCATAAGTTAAAAAAATTAAGAAATAGAACTGTTTAAAGAGGAATTCAGACGTAATTTCACGATTTTTTTTATCTGAACGTTTTCATAATATAGTATTTTTGAAACAGCGAGTTTTTTAGTAGAATATAAAAATAATATTAGCTATTCTTTTCGCTTTGCCAAATCAAATAGTATTTGTTAAAATACAGTTTAAGTAAAGCCGATTTAGGTCTTTTCAGCACCTTAAGAGGAGTGTGAACGTACGGCTTTTCATACAAAGGCGATAACGATTTCCACCCCTTAAATGTTAACCGATGTTCCCCAATTTTTGATAGGTTGTCAGTCAAAACAAAAGCTAAGCCTATACGTTTTGGTTTTTTCACTATAATCAATAAATTTACGTCTATTGCTGTTTCAGTATTCTCATACAAAACTAATTCGTATAGACCTAGATTTTGTTCTGACTGACAATCTATCAAAAATTAGTCAAAATCGGTTAACATTTAAGAGGTGGAAATCGTTATCGCATTTTGTATGACAAGGGAGATTTTCGCCGTTGGTTCACAGTTTTAATTCATTCCAAATTGAACGTCAACTTCTCACTAATATGCGACTCAAACAATGTGCAGCTTTACTCCAAAAACAAAGACCTTTCATAACACCGTTACGACAAAATTTCGTTCCGTTTATTTTGGCACCGTCCGTTACTTGCACCTTGCATAGTCAAATAACCTGCGACCTATTATCGGGGAAGAAAAAACACCTAGTTTAAAAAACCATATCTCTCTTGCATCAATAAAACGCAACGCCATTCAAATAACAAGCTTATGACAGTTACCTTAAGGGTTGTTTGTGTTTTTGCAGTAAGTGTGGTTTCATAGGTTGCTGTAAAACCACATGTGGGAAAGATTCTCGTAGTTTTTGTGGTCGATCGAATCCTGCGCTTGCGGCGGATGTTTGAGCGCTTTTTGCTTTTAATTAGGATTACTTTTAAAAAAATTGAGCTGAAGTGGTAACGAATTGGCGTTGAAGCCAAACACTTTTATAATTTCAACACTATCGTAGTATGTTCTATGGATTCTTGAAGGGTTACATGATCAAATAAATTAAATCAGCTATAAGGTAACCTGCTGCTCTATTATGTAACACCAATTGGTATCGCTTTCACGAAAAGTAAACCAATTGTACCCTTATTTACACAGAGTGAAGACTAAATTGGTTTGCATTTCGAGCCAAACCGATACCAATTGCTTATATTATTTATTTTGTTTTGATCTCCAAATAAATAAAAGAATATCTTGACACATTTGTTATTTTAGAAAACATAGTATTTTGCTATGAAAATTAATACAATAAGGCTACATCGACTGCTATACCTCTGAAAATAATTCGGACGTAACTAAAAATAAAAGGTTCTTTCATTTACAACTTTGTTAACACAAATCAAGATTTCAATTTCAATGTGCAATTTATTAGCACTTACGTCCATTTTGTTTTTTATTGCTTGATCGTCACGTAGCTTGCGTGCACGTCCCGTAGTCTCGTAAAGTGCGGGATATTTATAGAGCTGCGCCTGCGACGCCTCCGAGATTTGTGGCGAGAAAGCGCGAGTGTCGGCTTTCGGAGGCTTCGGAAATTTGGGACGCTTTATTTTTTAAGGAAACCGTTAGAAGTCAGCTTATTTCAATATTTTGAAGTACCCCACTATGAAAATACTTACTTATATTGAAGTAAGGCAAACCAAATAATCCAATATATTAGTGTCAAGTTGATACTTTTTAGAATGGCTGAAATTTGGAAAAGGTTCAAATGTTTTTTTTTTTTCATCTACTCTTAATGGCATTAAGTCTTACAACATTACTAAAGAAATTCTATGATACAATGACAAAAACAAGCTGCATCTCACTCTAACATATAACTTCTGTTTCACTGGCCGTTCTGTAGTATAGGTAAATCAGGTTGAGGGCAGGGAGTCGATTGTGAATGTAGTGGTACTGTGTTGGTTTAATGTTCCATATTTAAAACACAGAAACAAAACATGCATACACTTATACTTTTCTATATCACTCACACATTCAAAAACAACTCCCTCATCTGATTTACATATAGCTTCGATAGTATGTATACAATGACTAAGTCCACTCGGAAACCTAATATTCTTTCAGGGGTTCCATTTTTAAGGATTTACGGAACCCTAAACTACTGACTAAAGATCGGGCTGATTGTCACGTAATCAGGTCCAGCGTTGAACTCGTCTTAAGGCGTGTTTACACTTCGGCGATCAATCTCCATCAGACGTCGTTATTATCAGTCGGCATCCGCCTTAACAGTGGTAGGTAAGCGCAGAGCTGACTTAATTTAATTTTAACTAGATACTAGCGTCCCACCTCGACTTTGCACGGCTGTTTATTATACATTAAAACCTAAAAACAGCATCAAAACCCGTTCAACAGTGTTAAGCGAATACGCACGGACAAACAGAATAATCAACATCATTAATTTATGCTATCCGTAGAGAATGCAACTTCGACCTATTATTTATCGATGCATCTATGGAATGATTTTTGAGGAATAAGTTACTTAGGACGTGAAAGATGGCTTCAAACGGACAAAAGAAATTTACAGTTAAAAGGTTAGCTACGAGTATTTCTTTAGAAACAACGTCCTACAGTTCCAATTAATCATAACTAATTTATAACAGCGAATAATAATCTGTTTGTTACGTTATCACGCCTATACAGCTGATCCAATTTTGATGAATTTTGGTATAGAGATAGATTGGACCTTGGAGAAGTAGATAGGCTTCTTAAATAACGATTCTACGCAGACGTAGTCGCGGGCACCAGTTAGTATGAAATATTAGTACAAATGAAATTAAATATAGATTTTCTTAAAAATATGTACCTACTGAACGTACACAAATTTCAACGAATACAAGCATTTAAAGTGACTGACATTTGTCTCTGGACTTAAAAATTTAAATGCTTAGTCCTGATTTGTAGAGGCAGGTAAGCTAAAGGCTAAAGGCTAAATAAAATCCGGTTACAAATACTTTTACCCATTATGCAGTCTTGTTCCATGAACCCTTCATTCCTATATTTATGTAAGTAAAACAGCTTTATCTAAAATCAGTCATATATTATTATTAAGTCAAAGCTCTTATGGTGTCAGCAAAAAATCTATTTTCGCTTGAATTTTTACTTATAAAAGTGGTAACAGTACATTGGCCACTTCTTTACATTTAGTAGGCAGCGTGAGAAGCGCCTCAATCGTCCATCACACCTTATCATGCGCATGCGTTTATCTCGACGAAAGAACACGAGTTATTGTATTCGGTAGCGGAACGTGATAAAAATTGCACTCGTGTTTTGGTAGAAAAAAAATGGAAAGCTTTTGCGCTTCGATCAAAGTGTTAAAATGATGTTTGTTCCCTTGCAATAGAGATCTGTGGTTTTCTATATTTCAAAAATGAAAATTAAAAATTAAAAATAGGTTTGAACCTTCTTCTTCGTCGAGGACATCTAAAAAATATTGTGTTAGGAGATCCCTTCCTCCATAACAATAAGAAGTTAAATGAGAAATAAATAATGCTAAAAACAAAGCTAAATTCAATTAGGCTTTCTTGTGAGAAACACTATTGTTATTATACCTTAAAACTTATGTATATGTGTCTGTCTGCGCATTAAGATTTCATTGCCGTTTAGAATCATAGGTGTAAAGGGATGAGGGGGTAAAGGCAGGTTAAAATCGATTTGAATAGTTAAATTAATCACTATTCTGATTTGCAAATCGTGGGTTTATTTTTAACATGATTTTTCAGCTCTGCCTTTTGATAGATACTATACATGTGCCAAGGAAAATATCGATTGATTATTGAGATTTGCCGAGTGCCATGATGTTGAACAATTATTGTCTGCTGTATAGTTATTAGTGTCACATTTTAAATAAATTGTATTACTAAATGAGAGAAAGTTGACGACCGCATACTAACAGTTACTGAAATATCTATCACGCGGTTGACCCGTTCCTTACTCAGAGTAGCCCTGCTAGATATGGCAATACTTTCGTATAATAAATTATACCAATGAAAAAAAGATACGCGATTATACGAAGCTTTTGATTGAAAATGTATTATATTAAATCAAAAACGAACGAGTCAATTTTTAGTCCCAAGAATTTTACTAAATGTGTGACTTGCAAATCTAAAATACAAGCAAATATACATATGCATCGGGAAAATAATACAAAAAAAATTTGAATATAAATTAAAACGTAATTAAATCTAAAAAGGTCCCCGTGGCATTATCAAGTTGACATAGAATTCCCTAGCAATTTTGTATAGTTATACAACTTTTACTTCATACCTTCCTACATCTCTCCTGCAAAGAATCCTGTTTTCTAGTCATGATTTTACCATACCATACTCTTATAATAATAATAATAAATGCTGTTTAAATTGTATATCTAATATTTTAAGAATCATTTTTATTTCAAATGTCAAAGATTCATATTTATTAGTAATCAAGCAACCTAGTGAATTATTAATTTTTAATAGCTACACATTTTGGGTGCTGCTGCGTAAACGTTATTTCCCTATATTCGTATAGTACCCGTTCTATACGAAATAACGTGTACACTACAGAAATTATTTACGTACGGGCAGTCAAACCTGCCCGCGATATTGGCCTATGTTATGATCTACATATTTAAAACAGTTCTCATCCAGCATCCGTACATCACGGCCACTCAAAGCTCTCATATGAATCTCCGGATTCGCCATTCAACCGCCTGTCAACCATATACAGTAATAACTCTTTTTAATGCCCCATTTGATCGGCGACGGGTACTAAACACCTCACAAAAGGCTAACTGTACGAAGGCTATTCACAAGGCTGTTTAGCTATGATTTATCCTTTGTCTAATTCAAATATCGTGCCCTGAGACACTTATTATATTTGAAAAAGTGGTGTTGGTTATAATTACGCAATTTTTAAAACAAATGTGAGAGTTTCGCGGGTGTTTTGAGGTGTGTTTGAAAAGAAAGTCGATGTAGGAAGTTTCATTGGTTTTTAGAAGTACTAGCTAAATCACCAAATAAAAGAAGAGGTATTATAATCTTCCTACAAGGGTTGTCATTCCGCGTATTTCTTTTATAGAAATTTGTTATACTGTGTCAATTCGAATGATTTTAAATGTATTATAAAAATGCAATGTATTGAAGGGTACTTAGCAGAATTTATCAAGGCCGAGTTCCCGCCGATCTTCTAACAAAATACGCCAAATGTTTGACGGACATTGTGTCCATAAATAATCGTGATGCGGCAAAACGCCCACCTGTTGTAGTCTATCGTGTTTTGGGCTATTAATTAAAGTGAAATTTATAGTCATGTAGGGACAAATCGTCGTGGCATCTTCTGCAGGATGGTCAGCAGTAAAATTAGTAGTTTGATTTAGGTGACAAAGTTAGTTTGTGAGGCGTCCATAATTGTTGTCGACCGGGGTTGTGATTATGAAGTTACAATGATTATGGATAAGTTGATATACGAATATCTGCATCTTGCAGCGTTAGCGTGGTTTGAGCAAGGCTGTATTTAGTACAAAACATGTCAAGCTATTTTAAACACTAGACAAAGTTCTGTTATAAAAAAAATACTAACCTAAATAATAATTGACGTGTAGGTAATCTTATGCCTTGTTGTGGTTTGTTTCACTTGCGCAAACATCAGCATTATTCTGCTATCGCTACTTACTTGCCCAATTTTTGGGCACGCACCTTTTTTAAAACGGGCCATCTGGTTACGTTTTTTGTACATAAAGCAGACGTCTGACCCTTTCTTGCCTTTGTGCTGGCCCCAGTTTTTTCAACCCTAAAGAAGTAGACCCTCACAATATGTTGAATTAGCGTATTAGTGGATTCAAAGAGCTTGATGAAATTTCTGATTGAACCGACTAACGGATTGTGCCTTAACGGTTTTGTATACAAACCTTTTTTGTCTACCGTAATTCAACAATTATTTCTTTCTTTCCAACATTTTTCGATTACTGCCTGCAATTATTATCCACCTGCTTTTTGATATACTAACGTATTTTTATAAAAAAAAACTTTTTGAAATGCGTCATACCTTCATTCAAGAGTCTATGCAATCTGTCTCAATCGTCGGCAGAATTCGTCATTCGATTTTCAAAAGCGCGCCGACTGAAGAGCCAATCGAAGTCCTTGCGAATTAAAAAAAAATTGTGAATGAATGAATTATCGCGGCGCGGATCTCTGTGTTTATTTTATTAAATACTTTTCACAATGGCCAGTATTGAATGCAGTGCGGGGGTTGAATATTGGAATGCAGCCGAATGCAGTTCAAAGAAATTTGAAAATGGAATTTTATATCGCATATCGAATTATGCAACGTTACACCGCGGTATATTATATTTCAGGGAGATTTGAAGTTTAGGAGAGGTGAGAAATTTACACTTTAAGGTTTAAAGAATATACTTACCTGCTAGTAGAATAAAACCCATAGAAAACTTTTAGGGTATAATAGCAGATACAGAGTATGCATAAAGCATGTCAAAATGTACGATAATTAAAAACAGCCAGATGACTTCTTCACCAACCTCGCTCCACATCGCAAGATTTCGCCCTGCATATCGTGAGTGCGATATGTGCGTATCCGCTCGTGAAGTAATCTGATTGATACAATTATGATGTTATCTAAAGACCGCTTAATAATTTCAACCGCGCTTTTTAGGCTCCTCTGCGATATTCAAAGATACCCAGGATTGGGTTTTAGTTAGTAAAATGTAGCTAAACATAAGCGTTCAAAGGTTATGTATAGCATAGGTTGCATGTCGGGCATCCCGGCCTTCGTGACTGACTGGGCCATTTCACCGCCGTATTTATCGGGACGTTCCGTGCGACACGCCGCTATCATCGCTACTTTACGTTCTACTAAAACAGGTGCATCTTTCAAACACAGCTACGTGTATTCTTTTATCGTCATATACAAGTAAATAGAGGTCACCGTCACTAATAGGTAATTTGTAACAGAATAGGCGCGTGTTGCCGGTTTTTTAGTGGTGGAGACAAACAGTAATCCTCATAAGATGATTACTGTTGGTAGTACCACAGTCACACTCTCATAGAATATCGGCGTAAAGTAATAGCTTGCTACTGCGTTTCGTACGGTGAGTGACGAGATCCGGAGGCCTATTCCCTCATCGCCATCCTATCTCCACCCCAACCCCATTCCCCATCGTCCGTAGACTGGTAATGCATTGGCAGCACCTCTGGTGTTGCAAATGTCCATGGGCGGCGGTGACCACTTTCCATCAGGCGGACCGTCTGCCGGTTTGTCAGTCAATTGAAATAAACAAAGAAGAAATTAAATATCAAAACCCAAGTTGCCTTTAACAATAATCATACTATTATGATTTCTCTTTATCTTCTTTATCATAACCTTCACTCATAGCCTGGCCCGCGCGCCTGGGGTTCTATTCGACTTTGCCTAAGCGATTTCGCGTATGATTTTTTTAAGATGAAGCTGCCTTTACTGTCTAGTTAACACGAGATATTAGACCGTAGCAAAAACATTTGAAATTACTTCGGCAATTTCGAATAGAGGCTGTGTTTATAGCTGGCTATGAGTGCCACTGTAGTCACGGGAACGGTTAGCACCGTGGGCAGGGTCCACGGGCCGCGCGGCCTGGCACGGCCAGCGCCGCCCCGCCTGGACCATGGCCTGGCTACCATAAGCCCCAATACTGACTTACGGCTTTAATAAATGTTAGCTTCAAGAAGCTAACATTATATTTGTTTGTTTTTGTTTGTTTATTTATTTTCCTACTGCAAGTACAAGTACTTGCAGTAGGAAAATAAAATACATCATCAGGTGTTAAGCAATCTTGTAATATAGCACGTGAAATCTTAGAATGTTATTCGGATATCTTCATTCACGGATACCTGAATGAGCATAAAATAATAATGACCACAAAGCTCAAACATTTATAGGGTTCCGTACCTCAAAAGGAAAAAACGGAACCCTTATAGGATCACTCGTGTGTGTCTGTATGTCTGTCTGTCCGTCTGTCACAAACAATTTGCTCCAAAACTACCGATTATTTGGTACACATATGTAAATCGGTGACCGCAACACGGACGTGGAACGTAAATAAATGAATTTTAAACATGAAGACCACTTTTGAACTGAAGGCAAATTAGAAAAAAAAAGTTTTGCACACTATATCGTGTGACATATCCAATGAAAGGGCGCATTTTGGGAATCTCAAATAGAATTTTGGCGAAAAATGACCATCCCCTTATCTCCGAAACAACTGGGTCTAAAATATCGAAAAAAAAAATAGATCTTAGCTACAGATTACAGGAAAACCTATAAGAAGTCTATGTTATCTAACGTAACATAGGAAATTTCAGATAATCATGTACGAAACGGAACCCTCTCCACGCGAGTTTAACTCGCACTTGTCCGGTTTTTCAATGCCCACATCGCAACAGAATCTCTAGCGTTTATGGTAAACATTTCCATTTTTACCATAGTGTGGTTGCCCCCTTTTCACCCCCTGGGGGGCTGTCCGCGCGGGGCGGCGACGGCGCGGGCGATCGTGACCTGTGGCCGCCCTTGCCGCCGCCCAGCTAGGGGTAGGTGCTATACAAGATGTATGAGTATACCTCATCTCTAAACATTACATGTCTTATCAAACGATTGACGTAACTAACCCTTGCGGTTTTAGAAGGTGTTTTATTTTAAGAGTTAATTGTCATCCGGATGTAGTTATCTAAGACCGTCCCTTAATTATTATAAGAAATCAGAAAATAAGCTACCAATGTTGATACTAATGGGACTCGTAAACAGGCTAGTTTTTCGGCAATTTATTGTTGCAATTTGGGCTATCCCCAAATAGATAATAATAATAATTATTATTATTTTTCTCCGTTAAAATATAACACAGTTATCTCATAAAATTTACAGGAAATGATTATACGACTTTTGTATGTAATTTTCTAGGGGAGTAGTGACCTTGCAATCCAGAGTATACTGGTTCCTACACTAGGCTTGGCCTGTCTCGTAGGCAACCAAATTCATACAGACATTTTAAAAACAGGTGCGATAAGTTAAGAAAGACGTAGCTACATACTAAATTATATCACTAATGGGGACAAAAGTTTGAATATATACTTTTGAGGATAGCCCGAATTGCAGCAAAAAATTGCCGAAAAACTAGCCCATGTACGAGTCCCTTTAAAGATAATATACTGGACAAGGTTTACCGCTTTTGTAAGAAAATCGTGTTAAATCACTTCTGTAACAATAAAGATGATCATTAATAAAATGGTCTAAGAATTATCGTTTATTTGTCCAAATCTTTTAGGGTAAGGCAACAGAAACAGCAATCTCCTGGCGGACATACTTTTTTAATCCTAAGCATATGGGTAACCCTCTTTGACCCATTGACCGATTTCCTTAACCCTTACTTCCTGTCAGTAATTTAACTCCTTTAGTTATAAAACAGTAAAAACTCACCACGTGCCGCCTACGTTTTGCTTTTTTATACATTTTTTACGCAACTGGATTAGATTATGCCCACCTGACAGGCAAAAGAAAACTAAAAAAAAAAACAACAGTTAAGAGAGTACAATCACCTGGCAGCTTTGAATTTTTTGGGTAATTTTGAATGCCTATTTTGTATAGCTTTTCACTCATTGCATCCCTTTCTTCGATACTAGTAAGAGACAATAGGGCGTCTATTCGGGAACGTCTAAGTGCAACTGCAGCGACCCGCGAGCGAGACTCGCATCTCGCTCTTACGCATAACGCGTCGTGCGGAAGAGTGCGAAGAGAAATCTCGCTCGCGCGCGAGTCGCTACAACATCACTTAGCGTTCCCAAATAGAGGCGCAGTGCAGGATTTTAAATAAAAATATACATTCAAAGTTACTATGATCATTTGATCATTCAAAGTTAACTAGGTTGACTATGTATGTATGTATGTGTGTATGTATACTATGTAAATTGTAAGCTCTTTATTGTACATCAAATCACCTACATCTTATAAAACAGATAAATTTAATTACTACAAATGCGAACTTATCCCTTTAACGGATCTCACCCAGCTAATATTTGAGTACTGTACTCATTATTATTTAAAAGATTATAACTGTGCTGTATACACAACAAAATACAAATAAGCCAGAAACAGGATTTCTTCCAGAATTTGTATCATGTTAGAATTACACGAAATCTTTAAAACAGACGAACGATTTTACATTTTGGCTAGCCTTGAAGCGTTATGATAGTTTCAAAGCCACATGAATTTCTCTTTGCGCTTCTAAACTTAATTTTTAATCCTTAAACAAACAGACAAGAAAACGAGCTCGAATGACAGCTGAATGCAAGCGTGCCTTTCACTAGGCGAAATAATCTGCGGTACCGTACTGCGATTTTATATGATCTTCCGAAGACCAATTTGCCTCGTCTATGTTCCGTACTTTGGGTACAGCTTTAAGAGTTTGTGAACGCGTTCTGATGGCTAGCTACAATCTCATAATATTTTAGTGTCTGTCTATCTAAGAGAGCATATAAAAGCAAAAGTATGTCTTTAATCTGCTGCAACTAGAAATGCATTATATTACTGTTTGAAGCGATGAAAACTAAATGAACAAATACATAATACAACTAATAATACTGCTAAAAATACTGCTTTACAAATCACAAACATAACAACACAAAAAAAAAAGTAATTAACATATTCATAACAGATCCCCGTTATAGTAATCGTTTGCGTATTTTACGAGTATTTTTTTTAAATTTTAGAGATAATAATCTATTTATGACAGATAAAAGCACTAGTACTGTAAAAAGCATAAGAGATTGTATGCGTAATAAAAAAACAAAAAGAAATTATTGCTTACAATTATAATACTGAAAAAATTGAAATGTGATAGATATAGCAATCAATAAGAACATAATGATAAGTTCTCTAATTCATTTTCATTCTCTGTTGCAGGATTGAGCAGCGTCACAAAGCCCCGTTTTGCCGCACCTCATAATCCAGAGAGACCACAGCGGGCGCTCCTTCGACGTCACACATGTGATCAAACGTGCCACATGTGACGTTGAAATGGAATGAAAAATAAAGTTTTTAATTGTATTCTAAGTTATAGTATACGTAATATATGTCGCCAGTTTTAAAATCTCTTATAATGAGGCTGAGTTGAAGGTAATGAAGGATCAAAAGATCTTTTTAGGATAATGTTTAGGCCTAAGATTTCTAGACTACTGTTTTGATTATCCCCTCATTGCATTATCTTACTTCATCAGCGACACCAACTTATAAGTCGGATGTGTTCTGTCCTAATGCGGTAGAAAAATTGACGACACGTTTGGCCTAGTTGGTAGTGACTCTGCTTCCGAAGCCAGCGGTCCCGGGTTCGAATCCCGGTAAGGGCAAATATTTGTGTGATGAGCACGAATGTTTGTTCCTGAGTCTTGGATATTTTCTATGTATTTAAGTATTTATTTAACTATATAAGTATGTATATCGTCGTCTAGTACCCATAACACAAGCCTTTAGAGCTTACTAAAAACCATTGCTCCTGAAATTGAAGAGCCCTGAAGCCTGATTTTTTAGTTTGAACTATGTATATCCGCATGTACAGTATCAGGTATTTGGCCTGTATGAAGAAAATTTGAATTTAACCAGTCGTTTTCTTTAACTTTTGGAAACAGAAGGAAAACATTTTGTGTCTTAAAGTGTGTATTACCCAAATTTCAACAGCTTAGGTATACGGCATCGTTAGCACTGACTATAGATGACTAAGCAGCCCAAAAATTTTAGCAGCTAAACGCGTTTTGGTCTATTCAGTAAAACTTTATCATTCGGGTATTTATTGCTTAGCTTAGGTATAATATAGTTTGCATCTAAAAGCTTCTAAGTGATCCAAGATTTTGATGCTAAACTTAGTCCTGCAACATTACCCATTGACTCCAGAAGATGACCGATATGTTCGGTTGACAAATGCCGTCCAAATGACAATCATCATGCGTAATGATCTTAACGCTTTGCTGCCCCTCAAATTATCTAAGACCAATGCCCCGGTGCTCCGTGGCACATGACAGCTTACGGTGCACTATGTCCAACACTTCCGGGTAATTTTCTTATTGTTACGGTAGTTAATAGAGAACTGAGCTGACATAAGATGGTCTGTGTTTCAGAGTATAAGCTGGAAGTACTCTTAGGGTAGTTACTTTTCATCACACTTGCTCGGAAAGGGTGTTATTATACGCAGGCGTATAGAGCAGCTATAGCCGATTTAACTCCTCTATGGGCCCCGCCGTCAGCGGGTGTTATAAACCATACAAAATCCATAACGCCCTAGGGAGTTATGGATTTTGTATGGTTTCGAACTCCCACGGGCAGTGCAAGCCCCAGGTCGGCAGAGCCGCGCGCGAGCCGCCCCGTGCTGATCGCGATGTACAGTTTATTCTACCCACCTAATAGTAATTCACGGTGTACGATGGGAATATTAAATTGGTCAATATCGGTTAACATTTAAGGGGTGGAAATCGTTATCGCCGTTTGTATGAAAAACCGTAGATTCACACTCCTCTTAACTTAATTTTGATATGCATTGACAAATATAAACCGTAGTGGTGGAATTACCCCTAGATGGAAAGAAAAACAAATCACGAAGCGGCTAACAGTGTAATAAGCTAGCATAATAAGGGTTGTAGCCTCCAAAGAAACATATGCAAAAAAGCGTTTATAAATTAATTAAACACCCTAAAGACAGGAAACGGGATAAATCAAACATGTTATGCAAACACCGGCGTTTCCTTTGACCATGTTAATGGAACGTATATAACGTTATCTGGTGAGATGAGACAACCGACGATTGTCTGTTATCACACAGGTAAATATTCGACGGCAGTTTACTTGGGCATTAGACAACTGAGGGGAGGAAAAGGTGGTAAGTAAAATTAAATGAAGTTATACTTACTGGGGCAACCCGATACAAATTAATATATGGCGTAAAGAGCGCTTTAGAGTATTACCACAGAGGATAGTCCAGATTCGATCAGCAAAAAAGAGATTAGCATACGTCGATCGACCATACTTAGGCATTAGAACGCGACTGTACGATCATCGCTTGTTCGCGCGAACGCGCTATTAAACATAGCGATGTCAATCTGGCGCCTCATTCGGGAACGCTAAGTGATTCGGTAGCGAATCGTAAGCCAGATTTCTCATTCCACTCTTCCGCACGACGTGAAATGCGTAAGAGCGACATGAGAGATCTGGCTTACGAGTCGCTACAGAATCACTTAGCGTTCCCGAATGAGGCGCCAGGTGTCCTAAATGATCGCGCGAATCTATAATATATCGCTATAATTACACAATCGCGTTCCATTAAGACGATCCCTTATTTATAGGCTGAACTGTTAACTATGTTTTCATCATGAATATGTTTCATAGCTCGTTTTTACCGTGGAGAATGTAAAAGATATGACCGCGTTACGTAATAATTGATGAGATATTATGTCAATTATATTTGAACTGGTTGAACCTGAATTTGATCCATTAAACATCAACTCAGCCAGTATTATTTGCAAGTATCAATTGAAGTTTTGCTTAAGACCCAACATGAATTTCGTCTACAAAAATCCTTGATTTTTTACTTACCTACTTTTATCTAGGGAAATTAATTATGTTTATTTAAATACAGTATAAACCCGAAGACCTGTGTCCGTCCTGATTACGGCACTGATAACGTATTTATCTTGAACCATTCTCTTGTTTGTCATCATATCACAGCATTTATACAGCTTTCTTGTTTATTCCAAGCCTTTCAAATTAAAACGACGTAACCCACAATACGTAATTAACATCAAACAACCCTATTCCTTGTAGCTTAATCAGCTGATATTTCACGAGTTATCCTTATTGATTTCTCAAATAATTGTCGCTTACTACCTTTATGCTTTTCAGTGATGATTTAATTCTTGATTGCTAAGACTTTTGTTATAATTAGCGCTGATTGCGCAATGTATGTACGATTTAACTTTTCTCATTGAAATGATCTTAATGAGTTGATACCTGTTTTCTAGAGCCTAGAATAACTATGATGTAATTACTATTTCATATTTGCTACAAACGACTTTTTACGATGTCATTGTACCTAATATTAAGTATATATTTTTTTTAATTTCTCTACATAAATTTCATTATATAATAATAATACTTACTATCCGCTGGATTGCGAGCTGCACAAAATCGGTCGTTGTGGTGATCATTGGGGGAGGCCTATGTCCAGCAGTGGCCGTCTTTCGGTTGAAATGATTATGATGACTATGCGCAATTTTAAATGCAGTACTTATCGAAATTCGGATAAGGCAAGAAATATTAACTTCAAATTAAAACTTTCGTGATACATTATGAATACTTGAAATACACACGGCTTGACTCACGATTTATTGTCAGAAACAGAGGTTGAGTACGCGGGTTGCTCTGACCGCGACCGCACTCAACCCCTGAAGAAGAACTCCATACGAATTCGAAACATGTCGCACTATTTCTGACAATAAATCGTGAGTAAAGCCGTGTGTAAGTATTCAAGTATTCAAATATTAACTTATTTCGTTTTTTAGTCAAAAATATCTTGCTCAAAATAAGAACGACAACCTTAAGCAAATAACTGCGCCTCTATTCGGGAACGCTAAGTGATATTGTAGCGACTCGCGAGCGAGATTTCTAATCCCACTCTTCCGCACGACGCCTAATGCGTAAGAGCGAGATGCGAATCTCGATCGCGAGTCGCTACAACATCACTGACGTTCCCGAATAGACGCCCTGTCTTACTATCAGATATAGTTCGCCCAATATTACTCGTTACACCATAAAAACAGATTCCCAAAACAATATAAACATTAATTCGGCACGGGCAGCGGGAAAATTGTATTTATCAAACATAATTTATGTGCACCATTGTCTGCCGGAAACGTAGGCCCGAACGTTAATCGTTATCGAAAAAATGCAATAAAACAACCCCACGGTCAGCGGTGCACCATTAGCAGTCAACCGTGATTCTGCCATAAAACTGTGTAATTATTATTCATGATTTTTTGCAGGATTTCTGGATCATCTATCAATAGTAATCTGCGACGGTTCATATTGAGCGTTGTTGCTGAAGCAGTGGAGTCGACTTGATGTTGGTTTTATTATTTTAAAATACCTAATCGTCCAATGTATAATAATAATAATAATAATACCATTTATTTCAGGCAACAAGGCCCATAACATAAATACCTTAAAGACTAACATACATAAGTAACAAAAAAACTCTTAAATAGCTAGGTGACACGTTTGGTCTGCGACGTGTGACACGGTTTCTCGGTGTCCAATATAATGATATCATTGATTATGGTTACGATGTATGTTTCATTGGATTCATTTATTTAATTCAAATCAAACGCGGATGATAAATGATAAGGACTTTAATGAAATTTTATGACATTAGTGAAAGTAGATATTTGTTTGTTAAATAATTTAAATCTTATAGCGTTATATATGGTTACTTTAATGTTGGGGCATAGTAATAATGGAATTGTAATTTTTCAAACACAATGTTATATTGCTAATGAACTAGTAAATAAATCACTATCAAATCATCTATCTACTCACTAGCAAATCATCATCAATTTGAGTGACATTTGTAAATTTGGCCATAAATCCTTCACTTATATTTTTCAAACAGGTCCTTCGATCTAAATTTTCTTTTTCCTCCAATGGACAGAATGAAAATAGAAAGATGCAGTATCAGATGCAAATAATTTTGCTGCCGCGTAAAATACTTACATAACTTTTTATCTCACCGCAATGAGGAACATACAAGATGTAACTACGGTAAGGTCAACAAAACCCGCGATCCTGACCGCGCCCGTGCCACCAGCTGGAACTCTTCCGCGCTAGCGATTAAAGTGCACCAATGCACACAGATTTCAAAAAGAAAGAAAGCCTTTCCAAGCTGGTCAGGTGAATATAATTATTTTGAGCATCAAATAATAGAGAAAAATCTAAAGAGCACGAAATAATAAAGCTAACCAATTCTTCGTTCGTGTCGACTCCACGCCCTGGGCCCGTCCCCCACGTTGGAAAGGTCGCGTGGGGCACACGACGGTCAGCGCTTGGCACCGACTGGGACCCGCCACAATCACCCAATGCTGAACGCACAAACCTTAATTCAAGGGTGTAAACGCTATTTTAGATTGACTGGATAGTTTTACCGGGCTAGTCTGAGTATTGAATATTGTATTGAATCAGATCAATCAAAGTACAGAATAACACAATGGTACTAAAATAACAAAATATAAATAAATGTAGTCAAATGTATGCTTACGAAAAGCATAAATAACAAGTCCCAAGAAGCAAAAATACTTGATACAAGGTGAAATAAAAATTATTCCCGATTTTCCCGTTATAATATTTCTGTACAGAATGCGGCAATATAATCTCACTCCCTCTCCGCGTTTAATTTAACCCGTAAAAACGTAATTGATTTAAATCAATACATATTCCTACGTAAATTATGTCAACAACAAACTTATTAAATTGCATTAGCCTACGCATAATTTTCTCTGCGTAAACAAGGACTGTCCATCACACTTAGACGTCAAAGTTTCTACTCGGTCCGTGAATCAATTTAACCCAGTTATAACTCTTAATTTAATTACTCAATTCATTTTGACACTTCTGATTGACCTGAAATTATTAATTATTTATTTAAATTGATTTATTGCAATTCCGAGCGAATAGGTCATCATTGACGGTTACTAAACACACCTTGTACTTTGGATAAAGCAAATTCACCTTGGACTTTTAACACTACCCTCAATATATATAATGGAATCAGTACTGTTTGTTCGTAAACACTCGGATTTGTTTAAAGTAAAAATTGATACGCATAAAACTAGAACACAGTACCGGAATAAATTGTTGTTACCGAAATCCAATTTAGCAATGTATAGAAACAGTTCTTATTATCAATGTATCTTAATTTATAACAAAATGCCTGAAACAATAAAAAGTGAAATTCGAGACAATACGTTTAAGAATAAATTGAAAAAAATATTAATTGATAAATGCTATTACTCCGTTAAAGACTTCTTTAATGATGAGACATTTAAATAATTTTGTGAAATTATATTTAAATTGCTTCTTAATTGACTTTCTAAATTTATTTTAAACATTTATTCTAATTTTAATTTTCATTATTAACCTCTTTGTTTTAATTTTAATGTTACTTTTAGTGTTAATCCATAAACAATATTGACATCTGTATAGAATCAAGGATTACTGTAAAAGCCTACAAATAAGTTAAGTATTAGTGTAAGATATTATTGTGTGCCCTCGCAGGGCGTCATGGTCTGACTTATCAACAACACTGCAACACCTAATTAAAATGTACATGATTTTACAATTGAATAAATAAATAAATAAATAAATAAATTAAAATGGTTACTGAAATTAAAAATATATATGTATTATAACTGGTGAGTCTATCCGACAACAATTCCCCATGTTTTGAATCCTAAGGAATTATGTGAAAATCATAAGTCAATTTTTATTCGGCGTTAGATTATTTTTTCATATCATATATTTTTCATAATAGCTGTACGTAAGTACTTACATTGTCCCTCTGCTAATTCCCTTTGTTACTATTTATTTTAGATTCTATTTACTGAAAACGTTTGTGGTAAGTTTTCATTTCATGCCTCGATACTATTTTTAAATTTTATCGTATCCAAATATGATTTCTTTTTCTTAATAATTATCATTTATTACGTCGAAATGTTTTCATTTTATTTTATTTAAAAGATGACTGTGCTGAGTTTCTTGCAGCGTTTCTTCTCAATAATGATATGAATTCAATATCTCAAGCGCTGGTACATTCAACCTATTTTAA
The DNA here is from genome assembly GCA_947859335.1 of Tortricodes alternella. Lineage (NCBI taxonomy): Eukaryota > Metazoa > Arthropoda > Insecta > Lepidoptera > Tortricidae > Tortricodes > Tortricodes alternella. Next base: position 18,202,592 of record OX401968.1, on the reverse strand, counting down.
TGAATTCATTTGACCAGTAAAAGAGTCCACAGGTGGCCACTTTGCTGAATAAAAGTTTTTTTTATTTAACATATGACTTAATCATGATGACTCTCTCAATTTTCTGAAATAACGTTCAAAACCTGCTTCCATTACCTTATCTTTGACTGTAAACAAAGTGGTCGGTGACCAGTCATCCATCTAGTAATTTACATGCCTATCAACGAACAGTGTCCTATTGTCGTTCAACACCGTTCTCATAGAAAAACTACCGGAAAAACCGTAAAACCCCAACCTCGAACCAACCTTACCTTCCTACTTTTAAGTCTCAAAGTCCGATGTTTAATCAAAGAAAACAATTGAAAAAGTTATAATTTCCTTCAATCATAACTGAACCTTAGATAATGGTAACAGAGTTTAAATTTGATCGTCGATTTTGTAAAACAGTTGCTAACAATAAAGCACCCTATATACACGCCCGCACGTCCTCTTTAGATAAGATAAAGGCCAGCGAAATGAAAAGGTGACACCAATGTGAGCTAATGATACTGATACCAGTAACCGGTAACCGGTATGCCGACCGGTAATTAATTTACTTGATAAAAATACCGGTCGTACGGTGATAGCCTTTTCAGTACAAACATTGCGGAATAAAATGATGCCATTTATTTTCAACCAAATAATTTCAAACATTTTATTTATGAATTACAGTTAGTTATTATTGGAACGTTTTTATAGTACTGGGAAAAAGTGGTGAAGCATATTTCTAGAAATAGGTATTATTTCTAGTGTGATGGGAACTTCTGATCCAGGTTCGATCCGTCCGAGGGGTTCCTTTTGATGACTTTGTGTAAAAATGTTTTTAGTTCTGAATTTGTGTTTGTTTACTTGTTTACAGCTGACGAAACCTTTTGTGGCTTTTATCGTTGTTACACGTTTGACGAAGCATGTTGTGGATACAATTTTTGTAAAAATTTGTATAATAAGTTGTGTATGTATTGTTAAATAAATAAATGAGGGTACTCTTTCTTATTTCTAGAAATAATACTTTCAAAATATGATCTTAATGATCTTTCTAAAAACATCATAATTTACATAAGTACAGCTGCATTGAAGACTGATCCAGTAATATGAAACCAGTTAGTGATGTGAGTGTGTGTTATAATAAGATAAACAACAGCATAACTGCACCAAACTTATCTCTACTATTCTGGCATTATACTCATGCTTTATCACCTTTCTAAAGATTGTCAAATTTGAGCAATTATTCCCTAACTTTTTTTGGAGTTAATTCTATCGAACTTCAAACTATCAGCGATTCTCAGAACGGACCGGGTCGCGCGGACTGAAGATTACATAATGATCCCTTTGGATGCCACACGCGGGGGTAGAGATGCGCTTCATCGCAAGCTTGGAATATTCTTTAGCTTGGTAATATCAGTGCCGGGAATATAAATCCAGGGCATCTATATACTTGTCTTTTTCTACTCAACAAAACTCATGTAAACCTAATACAGCGGCCCTATCAAGGTTGACATAAAGATAAGTTAAGCCGTCTTATCTCTAAGTGCGTCTCTGTCACACTAGTGCTGATGAAAGGGATAGCCAGAGTGTTAGACGGGTTTAACGTTTTCCCGTGTTTGGCATGCTAGGGCCGCTGGGACTCTTTAGGGTTGTATCCGTAGTTTCCATCGCTAACTATTTAGAACAGTGTTTTTCAAACTGTGTCTTACTCAGGGGGTTGGGGTCGCAAGCTAGTCCTAATTCTTGGTCTTTGCGAGATAACTTGACATTATGAGATTAAATATCAGTGAGTACTACTTTTTGACACAACTGTATGAATCTGAAATTGATTTCACAAGTGACTTCATCTCGCAATAACCGATAATTAGTGTCCAAGTTTTTAAATGCCTCGTAGTTGAAACCACTAACATAGTGTTAATAGAATAGAATAGAATAGAATAGAATAGAAGAAGAGTCATAGGGGGTCGTCAGATTTTCTTACTTGTAAAGGGGTCTCGTTCTCAAGTAGGTTGGAAACACTGATCTAAAAGACTTCGAGATGTGGACAGGCTTATCAGAAACCTTCTGTAGGTACGATGTGAAATGGCAAATAACTGGACGACGATTGGTTTCATGCCGATCATCATTATTATTTCCTTATCTTGCTATAAATATTCCTTACTCGTAAATATCTGTATATGTTCACAAAACCTTTCTGCATTTGATAAAGCTGCACTATAACTTTGCATTTCTATCTGGATCAACTCCTAATTTTTACGCATCATGACTGATTTCTTTCGTCAAAAGTTGCGTACCCCACCGACATTCCCACTCCCACCTCCCGCTGTCCATGTTATCCCGTGGCTAATTGTAAATTGCGCAGACGCGCTAATGTGTCATAATATATCGAACGGCCACGTGAGCGTGAGCACGACTGTCATTACGTGGGACCCGGGCTGACCCTGACAGGCCGATTTGAATAACAGTCGCTTTTTGCTGCGCGGGAGTTTCGTGGTTGCCCATGGTTGTTATCACAAAATTGAAAAATGCTGATGAGGGAAAGCAGGACGTTACAAAGGAAGGCAAAATGACAATTAACTTTTAAAAATACTATAAATAATCTGCTACAAGTAAGATACTTGAAAACTTGAAAAACACACGGCTTTACTCACGATTAATTGGCAGAAATAGTCCGTCATGTTTCGAATTCGATTGGAGTCCTTCTTCAGGGTTTGAGTGCGGTCCCGGTCAGATCAACCCGCGCACGTATCAAGTATTCATAAAGTCTCACGAAAGTTTTAATTTGACTATTACAAGTAAGATGTTAACAACTAGGTACCTATTTTAAATTTGGGATGTTCAAGTTAAACTGTTTTTACTGCAAATATCATTTTTATTAGAAGCACAGCTGTCGGTGCAGTCGTTTGCTATAAGCCATACCAACGTGCTTGGCTTCAATACATTTTTTCAATAAAACAAATATTTGCATAAATTCGATATTGCTCTTACAAGGGCTACTGAATCTTTTGGCGGCGCACGTTGGCGTTAAAAAAATACAAAGAAAACCGCCGACAGATTCATCATTTTCGAGATGGTTGCACGAAATTTAACACTGTTATTCTGAATTAGCCAAAATTTAATGCCATTATTTGGCAAGGATTTGCAAAAGCATTTCGCGTCTCAGTTGTGTCCGCCAACCAAACACGGGTGCTAGGTTTGGAAGGAATTCTTCGCGGTTCGTTTACCGCAATGAAAGGACTTTTGAATTCAAAACCAACATCATTAAACAGCTAAAAAAATTACAATCGTTCGATTCCGAACCTAAGTACTTGTATTTAAGAGTTATGGGAGTCGTAAGCGATGGAAAAAGTGAAGAATTAAAGTAGATAAAAAATATTAATCACGTTAACGCTGTACGGTAGCCGAATTATTTGTGGGCGGTTTACCTTCCTTCAGAGGCTGACCCAAATGTGATGAATGCGGGCGAACTTAGATAAAAAATTGAAAGAATAAATCAATTGAGTTAACACTAGCCTCCAGTCTCAGCCTTGTTCGTAATATTCTAAGTTTTCCTTGTCATACTTACGAATTGAACAAAGATTAATTTACAAAATTTAATTGTTTTTAACAAAAAATTCTTATCAATGTATGACACTTGTTTAGAAATACATAAATAAACAAAATTGAAGTGCCTGTTTCTAACGTCAAAACAGCAGCTTTTAACTAAATACCTACATATGAAAGTGTAACGGTACGTATAACAAAAAAAAATTTTTTTAATTTTATCTGTATGTTTTTTCCAGTGAATCTCCGAAACGGATGGACCGATTTTCGATTTTTTCGATTAGATAGCTGATGCTATAAGGAGTAACTCGGGCTCCTTTTTTTAAGAAACAGAATTTGGATACCGCGAAGAAAATTAAAACCCGTTAAATTGTGAACAAAATTTGATTTACGCGGTTGAAGCCGTGGACAGCTAGTTTTTTACCTAAATATATTTACAATTATCACTTAGCAACAACTCATAAATAAATTATGTGTTGTGTTGCTAGCGCGAAGTATTACAATTATTATTTACTAGGGAAATGTTATTAGCAGCTGTGTACACCGTGAATTTTGATCATTGTTATCATATTATAAACTCTACACCCACTCACATAATTAGTTTACCCTTAGTATAAAATTATGCAAACTTTATAATTTCCTTGTTCCTGGTTTTGCACTTCTAACTTCTTTATTAATACAAATAATATTCACATTTTACCGGAAAAAAAAAACACAAATAATTCTCCATAACGTTATCTACGCAAGTACAATCATGCAAACAACTGCCTAGAGCCACTCCAAAGCAAAAGGCAACACGTGTCGATGTGGCTTAATCCGCGGCTTTGCGTTATAATCCGACCACCGGCGAACATGCGACCACCATTATTACACCGTCACGAACAAAAACGACATAACTCACTCTCTACACTATGAACTTACGGCTTTTTTCGTGTAAAGCATGCATCAGCGCTAAATCTAAAACGACGCAACTTAATCGCACTCTCAATAAAACATACGACTTTTTGTTGTGCAATGTAATAGAAAATACTCTATTATTATTATAAAATAGAACATAGAGGTGCTCTCATTATTTCGCACCGTAAAATCGAGACCACCTATGGTACTGTTTTTTGTAAAACGCTTTTCGATGCGAATGTAATGATGCGTTCGTGAATTTTGCCAGTTTCTGGAGTTTAGGCCTTTTGTAAGTAGTGTGCAGTTACCCTGAATACTTGAGCCAGATGAATGGCATAATCTTGAAGAATTGACCTATTTCGATCAATGAACAATGGTTCTTATGTCACACATGTTACTTATTTAGTTTTATTGATGTCGGACTGTCCACTCAAGCGCAACTTCTTAAGGTTGGGTAAGTTACTGAGCAGAGTATAGTTGCGCTTGACGACTTCCATTAAATATCAATATTGAATCATTAATGTAAGAAGCAATCGAACATGTTAAATGTATTTATATTATTATTGTTATTCCTCTTTATTAGTTCTAAAATAATTTGTTTTCGTGAACGTGTTAATACAACAACAATCGTAATTTAAATCTCTAATTTTAACTTAATTATTTTTAATTTAAATTGCATAATATAATAAAGTAATGAATCATAGTTACTAGACAAATAAATAAATTATTATTATTATTAAGTAATAATAACACTGTCTAGGCTGTTTTTACTCTGGCAGCGTAAGTTTACCATAATTCGGAGCACATGCATTTTTTTCCGTCGTATTAAAATAGGCCATTGGTTCTAAAACCGATTGTTTTGAATTTCTGCTTAGTGTCCTAAATGCCAGGTGATCAATAGGACATCCTCAGGAATGCTAAGTTTTTATAGCTTTGGTGAGCGCCGTTCACGCGTTCGCATCGTATCAAGGTAAATTTGTGGAAAGCGTTTGAGGCTAACAGCCTAGGTCCGTCAGAAAAAACGGTAGCCCACAGAAATAAAAATACATACATACATACCTACATAGCATCACGCCCGACATCCCTAATGGGGTGGGCAGAGCCACAAGACTACTTGTGGCCACGTTCGATTAATTAGTCCTAAGATGGTATGATGAACCGTATGGTGACAGGTGATCAGCCCATCGCCCATACAGATAGTCCACCATGTTGGAGAGGACCCGTCCCTTAGTCAACTTTTACGACATGCCAGGATTATAACCATCTGCACGCATTCTATGCTATTTCTTCACTCCCAGTGCAGCAGAGAAATAAAAATCCGGGGATAAATTTCCGCTATTTTGTTATGAAGAATTAGTTGCTAGTTAGCTGACGGCCTTAGAAAAACTAACTGATTACCCATATCGGTAATGACAAGTCGGACGACAATAGTGATGTCTGTGCACTCGGCCGCGATGATGCGTATTGATGATGCGACCGTCGATTAGTTTCCATCTGTTATGAACCATGTCCCTGAGGAAATTTAATCAAATCTTTTGTCAGGGGGCGAACTTGTTGCACGTTATGATTTCTGCGATCGTTATGATTTGATACTGAGAAATAGTTCACGGAGACCTTTACAAAAAACAAAAATAATAAGAAGAAATCGAGCGGTAAAAGTATGTGATGTCCCCAATACATAGCGGGCCCATCAAGAAGACTGTAAGAGAGGCCTCTTTGAGAAATTGTCTGACTGACATTTCTCTCAGACTCAAACGGCTGAAGCTAGAATCTGTTTGGCTTAAAGATGTTAAATAGGATGTTCAATAAAAGAGGAGTAGGTATCGTTTTCTTTCTTTCGTTCGCGTAGGAGTAGCTAACTGTTCTACAAGCTAATCTTTAGCGCCACAGCGTTAATGACCTGTGCTCTTTTTAGTGTCATAATGACTGCACTCTCTTATAACTTATCTTTGCTGGACAGAAATTTAACGCTTTCTATTTTATGCCTTTTTTCACCAAAACATACAGATTCTGTGGAGCTTGAAGAAGAAGATTACTCTGGTTCATACACTGCTCATACAAAATACGTTTCCTAGGTATTAAACAATAATAAGTGCATTTGAAACCTGTCATGCCTGGCTTGTTCAACGTGTACCCAATACATATATAATGAGTAAACATATTCTTGTATGACGTTGTACTGAAATTTGATGTAGTGTAGTTGATTGGGAAGTTTCCTAGGGTCCTATTAGGTATTTTATCAAAAGGAAATGTTGTAATTGTGAATTTATTGAAGCTCGTTCATCGTCAATAAATAACGCTAACGGTAGAGTTTTAAGTGCCGTAGGTAAAAGAGTGAACTCACTATACAGTAGGTTCCTCATAGGTAGTGCTAATGAAGTCATTTTTAATGTTGTATCAAACATAGAAAAAACAACCCTGAGTGACCCACTAGCTCAAAATGAGGAAAAAAAAAGAAGTGTTTAAAACTGGCACATCTCTAGTCACAAGTGATGTAAAATGTCCCAAAGAACCTGAGAAATGTCCTTTAACCCAGTGAGCCCGCGCAGCTTCGGCCTCTGCCGCGATGTTAATTCAAGTGTTGCAAGCCCACCGCAGACTAATTGCGTCCATTCTAAGCGGCGCTATGGTAAAGGTTGTTTTAGCTTATCAGATAAATTAAAACTCTTTTATTATGAATTTAAACAGTCAGCGGTTTTCTCTCACATTTACAAATCACGGAGTTTCAAAATTGATTTACATTTAATATTGAAAAAGACTGATAAAAACTACAATAAAAATACAGAATCGAAGCACGAAACAAAATACATATGGCCGCAGTCGTTGTCAGTTAACGAATCATTATCATGTTCCTTTTTCAAAATTGCTGTAAGTTCAATGTGGCTAATTCCGTCGACGGGGCTATGCCGTCATACACACGCCTGCGTTGAATCTAAGCACAGTACGCCGCTGTCGACTCAGTCGATAAATCAGCAGGGTTTTATAGTTTATCGACTGAGTCCACAGCGGCGTACTGTGCTTAGATTCAACGCAGGCGTTGTCGTAGACGGAATGAGCCACATTGACCTTACAAAACCTTCACTAACGAATATGTTAATCGTTCATTAACGGCCTCTGGGGGGTTACCACGATGTTTAAATGCGATTATATTTGGATCCTAAAATGAACTATTTCGCTTTTGCATACCAAGCCATATACATATTTTACATGCAAGTGCAATGTCGAGTGAAATAGCGATGCAGTTCAGTTTAGAGCCGTAAGATAATCGCATTAAGAGATCGTGGTAACCCTCCTGAGTAGCGCAATTAAACAAGAAATACTAAAGGTAAGCAGTGGTTGGGTGCTGACGGGTAGCTACTCAGCAATGTTAATATGAAAGATAATAAAAATATTCCATTTCGCCTAGACTATAAAAGTCTCCTGTGTAAAATCACCCTTAACTGGTGTTCGTGTCCGGACACAGAAAATTGAAATTAAAACCTAAACTGCAAAGACAGGCAATCTAGCGAGATTGCGCTGGTGAAACACTGCCTTAATAACCCCGCTAATGCCACGTTGGGTCACCGTGTGGTCAAATAAGTGCCGCAGGCGGCAGGGGCGCTGGATCTTGAAAAAAATTAAAAAGGAGACATTCTAGTATAATAATGTTACTAGTTATATTGTTTGTGTTGCCTCGAAGCCAGAATTAAGTAGAATCTACGATATTAAGTATTAGTAGTGCTCGGCAAATCGTAAATCTGCAAATCATAGAAAAAAACCGGACAAGTGCGAGTTAAACTCGCGTGGAGAGGGTTCCGTTCCGTACATGATTATCTGAAATTTCCTATGTTACTTTAAATACCATGGACTTCTTATAGATTTTCCTGTAGATAATGTATAGGTAGAGAACTAATTTCAGTTTTTAATTTTTTATTTTATACCAAGTAGTTTCAGATACTATAAGGAGGGAATTTTCATCTATTTTCCTTAGTAACTTCCAAATTAAGTATTTTAAAATTCTAAAACCAATATATTTAAGATTCTCACAACGAGCCCTTTCATTTGATATGACACAAAATATAATTTGCAAAACTTATTTTTAAATTTTCTAATTTACCCCCCCCAGAAGTGGCCCCCATGTTTAAAGTTCATTTATTTACGTTACGCGTCCGTGTTGCGGTCATTGACTAACATATGTGAACCAAATTTCAACTCCGTCTCGGTCGGTCGATCTAGTAGTTACGGAAAAAAATTGGCTGTTACGGACAGACAGACAGATAGACACACGAGCGATCCTATAAGGGTTCCGTTTTTGCCTTTTGAGGTACGGAACCCTAAAAAGGTAAGTCATAATAATACCCACCGATTATAAACTCCGTACGTACTTTCTCACTTCTCAGAATATTCAATCATCAAAACAAGACTAACAATCGACATCGGTCTACGATGTTCCTGAGTCTTGGATGTTTCCTATGTATTTAAGTATTTAGTTTTCTATATAAGTATGTATATCGTCATCTATTACCCATAATACGAGCCTTTAGAGCTTACTTTGGGACTAGATCGATTTGTGTAAAAGATTGTCCCCTGATTTATTTATATTTATTTATATACCGTATCGCATCACCAATGGCCTCTATTCGTGCCTTTATATCTCTAAATTTGTACGTAAACATTTATTTAGCGGTCATATCACGTTACAGGAATGACATGAATTCCAAAAACAAATGACGAGTGAAACAATCTCCGTTGTCAGTGATATCATCGGACTGTAATCAGCGGTTATCAGTGAGTATTTGATTAAGGATACTCGGTGACCGCGACGACTGAGTATCTCGGAGAAAAGCCGGGTTGTATATTCATCTACGTCTTAGTTTTAAGGGAGAGTGCTTGGAGATTTCACTGGCGGACGAAAAGGCGATCGTCACTGATCTATAGGTCCCATTGTTGGGCACTACCCTCCTTTCATAGTGAGAGAAGACAGGGCAGTAGTAGCAGTAGTAGTAGTAGTAGTGGTTCAATTTGATATTTACCACTAGCGTTTCGCACATTGTTATGGAACCCGCTCACATTTGAGAAGCGACTCAATGAAGTCCCCAATCGCCACAATTCCCGTGGGGAATAAGCTATATTAGTAAGATATTTAGGCATTGGGACCTGTTATGTTTTTTTTATATGCGCAAAGCGTCCACTTGCTGACGAAGCCTAGAAATAAGAGTAGAAAATCGTTTTGTGCCATTGTCAGAGAATGACACCTGTCATGGGGTTGAACTACAAAGCTACGTTAGGATTTTAGTCAGTAACATAAGCCAGAATTTCCTTGACACAAGCAATGCATCAAATGTGATTTTTTAATAAAAATTTTAAAAACTATGTAAACTCTTCTACATTATTAACTTCTAAACATGGGTTTTCATTAAATCTGGGGCCTGGATAAGAAATCATTGAAACAATCAATGAAAAAAAAGACGATAACTTTCTAATAGACATAAAATAACACTTAAGATAGGTGACAACTCTGACCCACCGTGTTTTGTTAGATAATTAAAAGATGTTCAAAACATTTATTGTTGTAACTTCCCCCCCACTCCTAAACTTTCTTACATTCTTCTGGTCCCTTATGTTGAAAGTTTTCCCATCCCTGGGTTAAAAGGTTCCGTGTCCCCGATGTTCACATCCGCATCCTCACTGTAGCTCATCATCTTACTCAATAAAATGTTGTCCGTTTTGAGTCCTCATGCCGAACGTACACGTACAAATAATATCAAACAATTTCAATTAATCGTATAATCGCTCTGCCTCATTCCCGCTTCAAGCCTTTGGTAGTTTCCATCCTTATTTAATATCATGGTAAATATTGTCTCACGCAATCTCTATGGACCACACACAATCATTAAGAATGTCTTATTTTCTCAAATAAAACATTACATTATGCTTGCAGAGTATATTACGCTTTTCACCAAAATTAACCAAATGTTTACTGAGAACAGATTTGTAAGGACAAATTCATTTGGCTGTTTCATTATTTTGCGCAATAAAAAAATGTCTTACTTGTAAGAATGTGCACATTAATGTTATAAGAACACTGCCATGTCATTGCTTCTTTATATTTAATTGATTAAAAAACTTTGGTAACCACGTACTGCTTAGGTATCTTCAGCTATACATTATTTTGGGTGAGAAGATGACTCCTCAGCTAATTTGACTCTCTTACATTCTTGTATTCTTAACCAAGTGTATCGTGACTTTATTCCACATAAGTTATATTAAAAATCATATCGATTTGCTCTGCCTTTACCTTACTTTGCGAAGTTTAAATTGACAAGAAAGTGACAAAACAAAACAACATTCCGTTGCCATAGTAACGGTTTGTATATCACATAATTATCAATGTCGAATAAAAGCCTTAACTTATCTTTCTCATGGTCGGTTTTCCGACTACATACTAAGTCTTTGCTTTGCTTAACACTAATAGCTTTTTCATCTTTTACGGAATACTTTTAAGTCAAAACATGATTTATTGACAAGATAATTATTATAATCATTACAGCTGTAGTATCTTCTGCAGTAAGAGGAAATGAGTATCTTTTCAGAATCGTAAACAGCTTAGGCGTCTATTCAGGAACGTCTAAGTGATACTGCAGCGACCCGCGAGCGAGACTCGCATCTCGCCCTTACGCATTACGCATCGTGCGGAAGAGTGGGATGAGAAATCTCACTCGCGAGTCGATACAACATCACTTAGCGTTCCCGAAATTTTCAAGGAGTGTTAAAAAAACAGGTAATTTACATCAAAACAAGCGCGAACAATTTCCCTGGCGGCATAAATCACGCCCAAGACCATCTCAGTTACGCAGTAACCAAGTTCAAATAGGAGGCCGGTCCATCAAATACTTGAATGTGGTTTCCATAGTGCCGCTGCGGTCAATCCGCTCTCAGGCTATCATGTCCAGACGTGCAATACCAAATTCGAAATGTACTCATGCATCGGTTGCGGTCGGTTTCTCTTCTAGTCTAGGAGGCAGTGAATCAAAAACATTATTTTGATATAGCTTTTATTTCGTACCAGAGGATTGCTTGAACGAATCGGAACATCTTAAGGTTGCCAAATTTGTATATCCGTATTCTTGGCAGCCGGGATGTTTATATTGATTGTAAACATAAATTTGTTTATCAAATAAAATGTATTAACAAGCATGCTAAGTTTGCGTATGCGAGAATATTTTTTCAACCATAAACAGAACCATTTTTTACAAATCATATTTAATAAAAAATATTTTTGACATTTGGCAACTCCGTAGAACGTTTTGGAGCTATACTAATGGAGCGGTTTTCACTCGCATTTTCCTAATAAAATAAGTTTTTTTTATTTAAATAATTTAAAAAACATTCCTCGCTATGATTCTTGTCAGCTCTTCTCAGTAGGTTTTTTCCCAACAGATGATAGATTTTTTGATCTTTATAAGAGCTCGTACTCGTACAAGCCTTACCTTAACAGGGATATTACAATTTGATTTCATTTAACGTAATAAAAGTCATTAGCTTCATAAATTTATTTAATCTATATTGCACAGTAATAAACTTAGAGTACAGAAGATAGACTTATGCTTGTCATACATATTCTGTGCTCGAGGCATTCTCCTTCTCAAGGTCTCAAATAGTACAAATCGTGGGCGTTGCTACTAAATATAATATTTAAAATAAAAAATAAATTTATAAAGCACATGCACATAATATAAACATTAATATACATACACGCTTCATAAAATGATCATCAAATTTTTTCCCTGCCTCTTATTCTATTCGTGAGAGGATCGTGCTCTTGCGCATGGTAATGGATGTCAAGAGGCTGTGGGCAGGTGATGGCCGCGGTGCAAATGACAAACGGTTAGACAATTGTCATAGCGGTTCGCTGATACTGTTCACCGTAATTGGTGTGGTCTGGTGAAGTTAATTAAAACTTTGTATTATTATACGTCGTTGCAGTAGCCTAGTACTTACATTTCAAACCTTTCTGGCACAAAATCAAATCTTTAAAGGGGCTGGCAGCAGTTTTATTTTACAATACATTTTATTTGTGAATTTTATCAATCCACGCGGCACTATGTTTGGACTGGGAGATGTATGTTCCTATACATTGGAATTACATGTTTCTATTACGTGCTGTTTGACAGATCTCTTGATCACAGGTGCGCCCAAAATTAGTTATTAGTGAAAATATGACCTGCCCAAAAGGGAGGTAGTAATACTTTGTGTAATTTCAATTATCATACAATACAATAAAATTCAATATCCTTAGTCAAACCACAGAACGAAGCGTCACTGTTTCTGTACTAGGTATAATATAGATTAAATTGATGTTTGTTGGTGGTGATTTAGACATAATGCGGTTTGACACTTTATATAGTCAATACTTACCTTATTTGTGGTGTTTGCCCAAGTGGTGATAATACGCACAATATCCCTTTTGGATTTTTAAGCAAGTTGCAAGAGATAGTGTCATGTAGGATATAAAAAACCTGCGGCCAAATACGGATATACTTATAAAATAAGAATGATACTTAAATCTTACTCCAGAAATAAACATTAAGCTTTTTGAAAACAGGAAATTTGGAAAAATCGAAAAATGGGTATAATGCCCGAATTCGGAAACGCCATTTAAGCATTTGACTCGATATTAAGTAGTTAAATGTCCCTCAACTAGTTGTCAACCTATACACAAACGTCACTGAATCGTCACTTTAATTAAATCTCAATTTGAGTGGCCTTTCTGAATTCGGCCATAAGTCTATCATATCTGTCTGTTTCTTCGAACTCGACATTTACGGGCATCTCCGCTCGGTACCGTTCTAACATGCTCACACGGCAGCGGCCAAGCATGACCACTCGCCGTGACTGCGGTCAGACGTGCGCTCGCGCCGTGCCTTATGACTCACGGATAATTACACCGAGATGCCAGCAAACGTGCCACTGTTTAGGTATAAATGTTACAAGCAAACTTCGTGTATGAGACGATTTTATTTTTATTCTTTGTGGAGACCATAATAAAGCTGCCGCTGAATGTATTAAAGAGTACAGTACGTTCCTTAATGCAAAAACAGCAGTAAATCTGGTTACAAGTGAAGAGCCGCTGAGTATTGTCCTAACACTTCAACAAGTTGTCACTCACTCCATAAATTCCTTCACCAACGTTTAACTGGTAGTCAAAACAACAAAGATAAGTAACGTCCCAACACAATTATGCAGCAATTACACAAACTCCGGGAGTCCACAAAAAAAGGATCGATGTCCAAACGAATGTTTCCGACCCAAACATTATTTGTCACAAATCGATTGGCCCTTTTTTGTACGGTCAGGCGGCTGTTTGTTAAAGATTTTAACTACCCAATAGGCCTTTGAAAGACACAGATTAGGAAGATACAATAGTAATGGTGTTACGTGCTGCGCGGGCTCGCGTTCATTTTACAAAAGTAGATTTAGTCTGCAGCGTCTAAAGGGTAGTAACGAAATAGTAGTTAGTAGCGACCGCAAATTTGTCAGACCACCTTGCAGCGGAATGAAATTTATGGTCCTAAAAGCCAGGAAGAGGACGTAAGCCGTGCCGTTGCATAATCGCCGTAATTTACGGGTGCTTTTGTTGACTTGCTTGCGCTTTGTCGTTTTTTATTGCAAGATTAAATTAGGCTAAAATTCATGCGTTTTTTTTCCTTTTACAGATTCTGAAATGAACATTTTGAATCTTCTAACTAAATAGATAGAGTTTTTTTATGTCAATTGACTGACAAACCGGCAGACGGCCCATCTGATCAAAACTGGTCACCGCCATGGACATTTGCAACACCAGAGTTCCTGCCAATGCGTTGCCAGTCTAGGGAGCATGGGGAATGGGGATGGGATGGGGATGACGGAATATGCCTCCGGATCTCGTCACTCACCGTACGAAACGCAATAGCAAGCTATTACTTTACGCAGATATTCTGTGAGAGTGTGGTACTACCCCGGTCGAGCCGGACCATTCGAACAGTAATCATCAAGTGAGGATTACCTATCGTTTGGCTCTACCACTACATGGGAGTGTGGTACTACCCCGATCGAGCCGACCCATTCGAACAGTAATCATCTAGTGACAAGATTTAATGATTTCAGATAAAAGGTTTCGATTTCATTATATTCGGATACCACGATTAATTTATACAGGATCTAAGCATCGGAAGCGGCGCGAATAATAAATCGTGTAAAAAATATATCAAGGCTATCTCCGAAATCAATCACGCCCATGGAAAATCGTGAGATTTGTATTAAGAATCTGCACGTGAGCCCCCGATCGGCACTCGTATTAGAGAGAGGAAATCCGGAGTGCATTGTTGTATCCAACACTTATGTACTTTACCTGACCGGCGGATAAAAGACCCGGCAGAATAGGCCTGCGGTAGCGTTTTTTCTTAATTATATGGTGTCAGGATCTTCCTGGCTGGAAAAAAAACGAGATATAAAAAGGAACTCTCATTTCAAAATTGAAAAAAATAACATGCAAATCAGTGCAACGGTCGCGACATTGTTCGAGACCTGTTTTTGCACTTAAAAAAGACGGTTTTAATTTTCTCACGTTAGCGTTTTTTTTTATGAAAATTTCTAATGACGGTTTAATTTGAAGAACCCTTTGGGGTTTGATGTCTGTGGATTGTTTTTTGCGGATTTCATTGTTTACAAAAATAAAGGCTCGTAACACGGCTGTCGCAAAAAAATAATTACGTTGGTGATTTATGCAACTTAGCGTTGCATAATTTTGCCCTTAACGGGATACCTATGTTTGTGTAAAAAAAAAATGGTAATGTTTGAAAGAAAGCGAATCTTTCGTGAATATCATTAAAATTGTACCCTGCAGATATGGTTGCACTTTTTTTTCGTTTTCATCGTTCATTACAAGCTGAAGAATGTTTTTATTTATTATATTAAAGGCATCATTTTGTCTCATTTTATTATTACAGTATCACAGAACAAAAATCACAAAAAACATGTATTTATCACTTTCGTCTGTATGCTCATGCGATTCGATTAAAAGCTATACCAATGAAATAATCGATGCAGTCCTAATTTCGCAAAAAAAAACCGCCATAGCGGCACATCCGAGTTTATTTCTTTTTTTAAGCATGACATTGACAAACAAAAGACGACCGCATCCTCTTTTGTGCAGCCGAAGAAATAAATTAAACTATCCTTAGGGGAGATGCTTTACCGTTAGCTATAATCTACATGAAAAAACCGGTAAAAAATCATAGCTGCCTGTGGGAACTGGGTTCTTAAAAAAGTTTAGGACAGGAAGTCTCCGTAAGTGTAAATATGTGACATGTCATACACCGAGAGAAATTTTATGAACAGATATATTACTGTAATTTATTATATTCGGAGACTAATTGGTTTTTCTGCGATTTATTACAGGTAACTCGCAAATTACTTTATGGAGGTTTGTGTTTTAATAAAATTAACTGTGAAAAGATCTTGCAATAACAAAGTTTCTGCCTTCATTCGAAGATATCACATAGGTACTTAAGTTGTATGATTGAAATAATCATGATAGAAATAGTATTTAATTTGTTTAAAAAATAAAATAATGATATATTGCATCTTCTAATGACGGGTTTTATGAAAGTCTATCAGACCAAAATAATGTGAGATCAAAGTATAGTATAGTAAGCGTAGTAAGAGTACTAAATCAGTAATTTTTAGGGTTCCGTACCTCAAAAGGAAAAAACGAAACCCTTATAGGATCACTCGTGTGTCTGTCTGTCTGTCTGTCTGTCTGTCTGTCTGTCTGTCTGTCTGTCTGTCTGTCTGTCTGTCTGTCTGTCTGTCTGTCTGTCTGTCTGTCTGTCCGTCTGTCACAGCCAATTTGCTCCGAAACTACTGGACCGATTGAGTTGAAATTTGGTATTCATATGTAAGTTGGTGACCGCAACACGGATGCGTGTCATAAATATATGAATTTTAAACATAGGGGCCACTTTTTGGGGGTAAATTAGAAAATAAAAAAAAAGGTTTGCCACCTATATCGTGTGACATATCAAATGAAAGGGCTTATTGTGAGGATCTTAAATATATTTTGTTTTGAATTTTAAGTAAAATAGTTTAGAAGTTATTCAGGAAAATAGACGAAAAATGACCATTCCCCCCCCCCTTATTTCCGAAACTACTGGGGCTAAAATTTTGAAAAAATACAGAAAATAGATCTTTACCTATAGATTACAGGAAAACCTATAAGAAGTCCATGGTATTTAAAGTAACCTAGTAAATTTCAGATAATCATGTACGGAACGGAACCCTCTCCACGCGAGTTTAACTCGCACTTGTCCGGTTTTTTGACAATCGTGACCGTGTTTAAAACCCGCCATAAATGGATTAGTTAATGGATTCGGTACATACACCAGAAATACGGGGAAAATAATGCGCGGGTTTAATTTCTTTCCTAATAAATGTGGCTGAAGTCCGTTTAAAATAATTACTTAAATTAAATTACGGTCCATATAACGGACACCAAAGAATAAAACCGGAAGCGGCCTGTTTACTTCCGGTCGCTACAAAAAGCTTAGAAAACAAAATCTCTTCGAGGGAAAATTATTAAAAAACCCTATAAAGGGAATGTGTATTTAAAAAGCAGTGATTCTCAACCTTTATAATATACCAAAGATATTTTTAGGAGTAGAAATTAAAATAAAGTAATAATTTGGCATTCTTTTTTTTAAATTCAAAGATTAAAATATTATAAGACATTATAAAAAAAAAATAACATAATTTCCACTCATAATCACAGCACCGTTTTTTTTTTTTCAAACTTTGACAGCCACCGTAAGGCGTGCTCACACCGACCCCTAACTTTTTCAAACATCCTGAGAGTCTCGCAGTGTTTATAAAAACATATGCACATTTTTTACGCATCTCCAAGGTGCGCGCATTGTGCAAGGGACATCTTGTTTTTAATAATTCTGTAAGTGCGTTTTTTTATGTGCGAGTATGTTTTTTAAATTTTCTCACGCGGTTCTATTGAAAAGCAGATCTGTGGGTAGATACATCTGGGTGCTTTGTTAGTTAGTCTTCGATTGAAGTGGTTGTATAGGGACGAGGTGATATAAAAAAAATGCAGGAGATGGAACTTTGCCAATAATTTTTAGTTGTTTCAAAAATTATGTTAGCTATTGTGGTTTAATTTTTCTCCCTCATTGATTTACCTTCTTATTAATTTGTAATCACATTACATGATGAACCTGGTCTTAAATTAACAAAATTATTTAAAATTTTGTAAAAATTTTAAATATTTCTTGATTGTTAAGTTCGAATTCAGTTACATACACACTCACACAGAAAAACAGCTTCCGTTATCCTTAAAAAACTCTGCGATAATAGTCGCCCATTTTCGTTACACAGTTGCATAAATTAAAACAACCCCGCATATTCATTACGTCATAAAAACGGTAATTTAATATAAACTAGACGAGAAAAATCCGGCCAATGAAGACAAAAAATATAACAAAAACATGGGGGCTACCGAAAAAAATTAAAGGGGTAAGCAGAAACAATGACAAAAAATTAACTATTAACGGCAGCTAACTGGCATTTTGGACAAGCGTTTAATTTCATTAAATGTTATTTATAGCGCTTTTAGTATCAAACCCTTATTTTAACTATTTACAATTTAAGATTTAAACCATACGCGTGATTTAAGATTGCGTTTGTGATTTTTACATTGATTATCATACGATTTAATATTTTTATATTACTTTGTGCCTCTTCTGAATAAATTATTTGTCTTCATCTTCATATTTTCTTTGCAATTAGTATTTAAATCAAAATTAGATTTAGTTTTTTTTGTGTTAGGCAAAAAAAAAGTGAATTTGTCTCCTTTCTCTGTATTAATGACGCGGATAGCCTAGTTGGTAGGGACCCTGCCTCCGAAGCTAGCGTCCCGGGTTCGATCCCCGGTAAGGGCAAATATTTGTGTGATGAGCACGAATGTTTGTTCCTGAGTCTTGGATGTTTTCTATGTATTTAAGTATTTATTTCTCTATATAAGTATTTATATCGTCGTCTAGTACTCATAACACAAGCCTTTAGAGCTTACTTTGGGACTAGATCTATTTGCGTAAAGATTGTCCCCTAAAAAAAAAAACACATTTTATTTTCTATTTCTACATATGCTTAAATCTTAAAACTGTTAAGATACTCCTGTTTTTCCTGGCAATGAAATGAATAAAGTATTTAAATCGTTACATTCACAATATCCCAGTCCAATAAAATAATAAATGCAAACGTCCGCCTAGCCTATAATTTCGACACCTCTGAGAATGACTCGATCTTAACGCTGAAAAACGGCAATCATCTATACAATGGGCATCCCTTTCACTTTCCAGTGTCAATTGTGCCATCTGGCCATTGTTTACCATCTCATATTATAATTGAAATGATTCGTACGGCATGAATTATAGATCAAAATAATCCTATTATAATAGTAAGCCAGATTAATATTGTATAAAAATCTACGGTATTTATAGTGATTGCTTGACCGGGGTGTAAACGACATTCTTATACTAAAGCCTGTTTAATACAGATTATTATCAAAAGACAATTATTTATTTATTTGATTAAGGCATTAAGAAGCATATTTCAAAGCCGAGCTGGCAGTCGCATTTTTCGCGTTTTTCTCGATTATCTAAGTGAAATTGAGTGAAATTCAAAAATGATATTATCTCTAAAATCATCCATCTGGTATATTTGTATGTGTGTAATGTAATATTTAGTCATGATGAGGCATGTAATAGTGTATTAATGCAAAAATGTATTGATTGCTCCAAAACATATAAGTAGAACTATAAAAGCAAATAATTAGTATCTTTACAGTTTTTACATAAGCGACTGTTACAATAGAGTAGAATAGAATAGAACATTTATTTTGCTCAATTATTACATGTTACTGCAAAAATGTGATAACAAATCTTAATAAAACGTGTATCCTCAAAATTTTAAGGTCCTAACCACGTAATTTCCCAGGATATATGCACATTAGACTGTGTAAAGTTTTCTTTTGTATACATATATATATAAATGTATCTAATGTAAAGGCCAAAAACCATTAGGACGTCAATCCCGAGGCAGATGCAAAACAAACCCGCTAACGAAGTAACTGCGACATAAATTATTTAAATATGACTTGTAATATTGTACGGGTCTGACACAGGATATGCATAAAAGGGTTGAAAAAATCTGGGGTGACGTTTTTTTTGAGGGGTCACGTATGGGACTTGTTTGGCTAACGTTCGTTACGCCATTGAATCGGAACTAAGAGGTATTGAGTATGTAAATTAACATTAGTTTTTTTCGCACGGTCATTTAGTTGAGCAGTTGTGTTGGTAGAAAGCTTCTAGAATAGTGTCATGTTTATGTTACAGGATGTAAGCGACATATTTAAGAGCACGGCACAATATTAATGGCTAAAATGACACTTTTCATACATACTTTTTTTCTTTAAATGTTAGCCGATTTTGAGAAATGTAGAATGTTGTCAGGTAGGTTAAAATCTATTAAAGGTAAAGAGAAGGTGTAAATAACTAAAACGTCAATATTTGTGAATAAATTAACTAAATTAAAAAAGAAAATTCTATAAACAGATATTTTTTCGGTTTATAGCATGTTAAAAACCCGGCCAAGTGCATGTCGGACCATGCACAATGTAGGGTCATGTCTGCATCTGATCTTCAAGCACAAAACCATCTTTTTAGGGTTCCGTACCCAAAGGGTAAAACGGAACCCTTTTACTAAGACTCCGCTGTCCATCTGTCTGTCTGTGACCAGGCTGTATCTCATGAACCGTGATAGTTAGTCAGTTGAAATTTTCACAGATGATGTATTTTTGTTGCCGCTATTGCAACAAATACTAAAAAACTGAATAAATTAAATATTTAAGGGGCACCCATACAAGAAACGTGATTTTTAGGCTCGTTTTTGCTTGATATTGATAACGGCAACAGGTAGTCGCTTGAAATATTAACAGAATATTTAGTTATTTATGCACCTTAAAGATAAATTATTAAATTAAAATAAAACAATTATTTAAGGGGGGCTCCCATACAACAAACGTGATTTTTTGCCGTTTTTATATATGCTGTAGGGGGTAGGGACAGGGAACTTCAACAAAAACGACACATTTAGAGCTCAATATTTCCTAAACGCTCCCCAAAATATAGACAGACAAACATACTGACAGACAGACGGACATGTCGAAACTATGAAGGTTTCAGGTTGGACTACGGAACCCTAAAAATTATCAAAATCGGTTTAGATTTAGTGGGGTTTTTCTTTTTGTATAGAAACAATTTAGTTGCCGAACCTTCTTTTATCATCCACATGTTTATTGTGCGTATTGCAAAAGAGTTGTGTAGTAATCGTCAACTAGTCTAAAGATGTTTTCTTATCTATAACTTCACAAATCAAGCGTCTATTATATCTCAACAAAACATTAATCGAACCCTCACATTTTGAACTGTCCCGTCCGATCGCACCCTTTAGATGCATTTTTTATCAATTGACTTTATCTATCGTGACGACGCCAAAAAATTGGCCAGGTGGCGGTTCAAAAAAATATATTTTTGAATTGCCCAAAGGGACAAAGGTATCTGATAATCCTTTATGGGTATCTTACAGCATTGGAGATTCGCAACAGACTGTAACGCTTGGGTCAACCCATTGTAAAAGTTCCGGGATAAATGCTCCGGGGTAAACCTGATTGTTGATTTAAACGTCACGGGATATTTGAAACGAACTTTTCTCAGCTGAGTATATAAACTGGGCTTCCGTAATTATTAAGCATATTGTAAGAAAAATGAAGTATTAGGAATTAATTTATAGGTATACTTTCCTTGGGAGATTATCTTCTATATGTATAGATGTCATAAACATTGCATTGATAATTTGTTTTAAAATTTCCCTTAATTAACTTGCTTCGGTAGATTTTAAACGTACATTATTTTTAATACATGGTCCTGGTCTTCAATAACTGCATAAATATGCTGGCGTAATAACCTCAGCCAACTTTCAAACGACCCGCTGCCGCTGGGTGTAGAAAAATTATACCAAAAAATGTAAAAAGCTTTCCATCCTAGCCCACTGAAACTAAATCCTATACGCAGAACAATAGGCGCACACACGTGTTCTTATTATCGACCGCGGCATGCGGGCGAATGATTATCGCGGTGACGTCACGGGACAATGCGTTTTTGTTTTAGCCGGGTGGCGCGGTTTTACGGCAGCCTTTACATCTCAACAATATCGGTGGTGGGTGTATGTCGGTGACGATGGCGCTTACAGCATATTGCCACGTATGGTGTGAAGTTACTGTGGTTCACAGACCAAATATCCTAAAGATACCGCTTTACCTGACATTTAGCAGCAAAAAAAGCTGCCAAATGCGGGGCGCGCTAGGTTTTTAGAGCGCGCTGTGGCTATGCGAAGTCTATTGGATATAAAATCTGTGTTGTGGTAGCAGTTGTTTGAAGGAGACAGTTATAATGTCTTTGGTAAGTCAATCAATCAATCAATTAATTTATTATTCGTCAAAGAAGTACATGGTACACTGACGTTGTTTAAAGTTAGTTCAGATCATCTATGTTGCACCCTAGGGCTCACGAAAACAATTCTTAACCATAAATCATTCATTAAGTAGCTAACCAATACATTATCCTTTTTAAAAAAAAGACAAAGTAATTATATAACTACATACTTATTATTATTATTAACACATAAATTACACATGATTGCCTTAAATCGATTCACATAAAATATTATTTTAAATCAGAACATCATTTATTGTATTAGATAAACGCGTTATTAATTAAATTGTAAAATAAGTTTTAAATTTACTTATTGTTATTCTCTGGTACCGGTAGGCAGTTTCTTAAATAACCTTGGAGCCATCCCACAGAACATATTTTGTTATGGAGACGTTCATTAAAAAAACGATTGTTTCATATACGTAAATACAAGGATATGTCAATATTTTAAATTCACTAAAGTGCAATTGACACAATTCTCTAGGTTTCAATCCAAAAAACACTTATTGCACTATTTCTGCGCAAGAAATTCCAAACAGTCAGTGGACTTGCCCCAAAATGTTATTCCATAACGAAGTGTCTTCCACACATAAGCGTGGTAAGCGGTTAAAACAGTAGATCGCTTAGCATTCTTACTTACATGGTACAACGGGTGTGAATATTGATTAACTCGCTTACAAACACTGTGACAATGAACTAGGGTTATGGTCAAATGGTGCTCCGTACGAAATACAGAGGATTGTAAATGTTTTAGATATAAGCAAGCAAAAAAGTTGTTTTAGAGCCGAATCTCATGGACCAGGGTCCAAAAATTGCGACTTTCCCACACGGCTAAAAAATCCTATCTATTTTACGGGTGATTTGAAGACGCCCAACAATACAGCAGATGTGCAGAATTGATAAAGAAACATTAAAAAAATCATGAGAACCGAAGTAATCCTCACCTATGACCCCAGGCCATTCGAAGTCCTGGACCGTTAAAAAAATAAAAATAAATTACACGGCGAAGAAAAGAAACCATTGTTTGGTAAAAAACTAGAGGGTACAGTACGGCAATTTGAATAAGTGAAAAAAGTGTTCTGCACTTTTTTGAGGGGTGCGGACAAAAAACTTACCCCACGGACGTGTATGATTTTTTTAAGCGGACAGTAAGCAATATGCATGTTTCTTTATTGCAAATTGTGTCTGGACATACTTTCTCACGATGTCGGTTTCAATACATTGCAAATACAGGGCTATATTGATGGTTCCTGGCTTTGCATAGCTTTATTATAGTAAGTAAAATAAGTCACGGTAAAAAACTGTAACAAGTCTTTTATCGTGGCTGCTTCCCTCAATACATTTAGTTTTAGTATTCGACAAGCTGAAAAATTTACTAGTGGACTTAAGTCGTACTTATTCCTTTACGTTCTTACCTAACAAACACGGGAAGCTGCACCATATCTTCTTGTCTAATATACCGCAGTGTCTCAAGACAAAAGTCTTTGAACAGTGTGTAGGCATAGTGATGACTTATAGCGCTGCGGCATCGTCGCTCACTAAGGACCTTATAAGTTAGCTCAATGATCGATGTTTTACTGCGTGATGGAATCAGAAATTAAGAGATCTGCAAAAAAACAACCGACATAGCATGAAGCATTACCAAACTTAAGTGGCAATGGGGCACATTGCTGGTAGAACAGATGGCAGATGGCGCCGAAGAATTCTTAAGTGGCGATCGCGTACTGGAAGACGCGTCGTGGGCAGGGCACACCACCCACACAATAAACTGATGACCTGGTGAAGATTGTGAGATTCATTGGATACGGAAAGAATAGGATAGGTTATTCTAGCAATTAATGGGGAGGGCTATATCCAGCAGTGGACGTCTTTCGGCTGAAATGATTAATAATGATGATAAGCAAATAATGAACATAAACTTGTTTATGTATATCTTTGGTATAAGTAGGTACAACAAATTGTTTACACGTTAAACGACAGTATGTACGTGCAATAAGTACGCTGGATTTTATGCATTCCGCATTCAAATGTGTTAGCCCGCATGGTCTTGCACAATGAGCGCAGGAGTGATAGCGCCGATAACGTGGACACTGCGCAATGTTGTTTGTAGCCACTGAAATTCGGTACAAATGGATCTGTCGTTTTAAACATCGACCAGCATTCTTCAGTATTCTGCGACTGATGAATAATTTTATGGGTAACTTCAGAGTGGACTTGAATTTGATTTCTTTACAACTAGTTTTACGGGTATCTACGTGCTATAATTTAATTAACATGAAGAATTTAAAATGGTTTCTAGAGGCTAAAATGCAATATTTTCTGGTTTACTAAACTTGGTTGGCTTTGTCAAGATCAACTTTAACTTAGGTATGCAGTAAGCGTCAATATATATATATAATAGCCATTACAGCACTGATTGTAAGACAACCTACTAAATTTTTTTGAAGGAACTCTTATGCGTTTTTCCCCAGTCTCAACTGATGCAAAGCAAAGAGAGTCTATGGTGGAAAATGCTTGCCCAGAAAATGCATATTAACTACCTTGAAGACACTAAGATTGTATGATTCAAGAAATACAGACGCAGGGAGAGTGTTCCGAACCTTAGCGGTGCGAACCAAAAAGGACTTCGTTGTTACATGTCTGTTTTGGATTCAGCTCGCACGACGAATGCTAGGGCTTGTTATTTTGTAATTCAAGCTACATCAGGGTCAGAAAGAACGATGCACAAAAACATTGTCAATAGGAATGCGTGTCAAGTTTCTCATTATGAGTAAAAACCGCTTTGAACATTGCTGCAGATGTCCCGTAAACTTTTTGTGAGTTTTATAGAAATTATTGAGAACCGTTATAGGTTGATCATATTGGTGCACTTTACGGGATATATCCTATGCTAACAACTTTAACGTATTCGCCAGTAATTATTTACAAAAGACAAAAACAAAACAAATCTATGGTTTTAAAAAGTTTTGATAAATAAATTATTTGGGTAATAATCCCGTTAAGAAATAACATTTGTCTTTTCTGTGGCCAAAAGTTAACAAAAACCATGGGTACAATTCACGTTTTCTTTATACAAGTCAAAACTGTGCTTGATGCCCTACATGTAGCCATAGTTAAACCAAAAAAATCAGGGCTCAGGGTCCTTAACTTTCGGGAACGGGAGGCGACAGTTCTGAACCTAAATAAATGTGATTATTACCCATTTGTCTTTTTATTTTATGACACATAGTAACGAAGGAATGACGCTTGTTGGAAACTTGGGAGGACGTTTGTGTGGACGCTACCTGTGTGAATACTCTGGCATCATCCTACGTCCGGGCCACCCCCGCCAGGCCAGGAGCGGTGACTGCCTCAGTGAAACTTACGTAGTCGGCGAGGGCTACATGTTTGTGCCGTTTGGATTAGGAACCCTTTGGGCCGTGGGGCCCAGGCTATCAAGATCTCTATAAGGAGACCTCGGTGACCAGAAGGCTGGCAGCTTTTGTGGCCAAAGGCTAAGTTTAGCTGTACAAAGGAAGGGGCATTGCTGCCAGCTTGCAGAGCACCATGAACAGTGATGGGGATATTTGTGATAACAAGAATTTGGTTTATTTCTAGAGTAGTTTATAGTTTAATTTTTAATTTAAGATTTATTTATGTTTTAAGGTTTATACATTGCGATATTAGATTGCTGTGTTGTTTAAATAAAAATTGAATAAGAATATAATTTATAAATTAGCTTTAAAAAACTTATCAGGCCACAGTCTCTGACATCGTATCTTGGGTAGGTATATGTGGATCGAATGAAATTATGTCGCAATAACTATCATATTAAGTGAATTTATGGTTTTCCATAAATTCACTTAATATGATAGTTATTGCGTCATAAGTTTTTTAGGACAATCATAAATACCAGTACAGGTAAATATAACTGGTAACCAAAGCCGTCTTAATAACGACATGAATAGCGCTACCCTTGTTCTGGCAACATTTGTGCATTTTGAACTGTCGATTTCGTTCGCCGAATTATGGATTATACTCGTAGTTTAGTAAGGATTTACAGTTGAATTATCAGGGTAGACAAAGTCGCGCCCACAGTACTATAATATCGAGATAAAGGAAAGACTGTAAGTATGTTCCCGCGTGCCAAAAAGATGTCGTGAGATCATCTTTGTGTGTAACAATGGCGGTGGCGCGGCGCGGAACGGTGGGAGCGGCGGTGCCTAGACTCGGTTTGCCGCGTGCTAATCGATGCTTATGAATCCTTTTCGCGCGACTAATGTGTCCCGTCTCTAAATTACACTCGTGATATCAAAGTAACTACGCATAAATGCTACACGCTCAGCTTCCATACAAATCGACGAACTCTTTCCTTCTATCTCGATATAGTTCTGTGGTCGCGCCATTTCTCAAATTTCCTGTATTTATAAAGGTTAAGCCATTTGGCCGTGGAAACGGCAAAAACAAACAGGCAATGCGTTCGCATTAATAATACAAATATTAGTATGGACTGCAAGAAAATAATTTGCATTAAATTAAGCATCAAATTATTTGCCATTATCTCTGTCAACCATTGTTTGCTCTTTTGTTTAATTGTATTGTAATATTAGTTTATGCAACGGTTGCATAATGATAGGCCTTAAATCAATAGTGCGGTTTTCATGAAACGAGCCGATAGGCGAGTTTCATAATAAGATCGCACGTGTGTTTTAAGGCCAAATTATGCAGAGTTGCATACATAACTTTATCTACACACATATTATAAATCCTCCATGATGGGTTCAGAAAAAATATTTTCTGGCAACAAGTTATTTGTTGCAATCGTGGCTGCATATTTCCGATATCACTCGAGATCAAATATTGTGCAGTTTATATTAAAAAAACATACTGAATTGACGTTTCGTATCAATAACTGTTTTAATATCTATGGATACTAGAATAGAGACTCACTTGAGTTTTGACAGCTGTTCCAAATTTAATCTCATTTCTTTACTAAAAACGATAAAGAAGTCATGTTATTTCTTTATCGCAGCACTGGTTTTTCCTAATTGGTTGTCAAAATGGTGGTCATTTCATACGGTTTTTGATTAACCAATGGAGGTTTTATGATATGGGTGTAGATAAAACACTTATCATTGTTGTTTTACATAATATCGATCTGATCAAGAATTCAGCATTATACTACTACAACCTTTTCGTAACCAGTCGATAGTGACGCTGCTTAGAGTTGGAGTTTGTATGAAAAGGTTTTAGTTCTAATTTTGGCCGCAAATTTGGATAAGTTGGTATAGAATTCATCGCTTAGATTACGCCTTGCTTTTGGTTATTTCCTGAAAGCTCCTGAATGAACCGTGCAGTCGTGTTATCGAACCCGACTCCAAAAGGACTGCTTGGAGCGGTCGTGTTCCAGTCGATTCTGTCCGCAACACGACCGCTCATGTGTAGCTGGGCTCGACTGCTCCAAGCCATACCTCAATGGAGGCCCTAACTGCACTAAAGACCGTTAACGCACTTAATATCAAAAATGACTTGTGCAGTTAATTACAGTAAAATATGCACTCTTTCCCGCGTTTTATACCATTGACATAATTACTTATGGGCTTATTACACCTTCCTAAATTTGTAGTCACTTACGAGAGGCACGCCGCAATACGTTGGAATGTTATTGAGATATCGCCGCAATACGTATCTAACATATTGCGGCGTCCCTCTCGTAAGGGACTAAATTTAGGAAGGTGTAATAAGCCCTTTATAGGGCTCCACGCAACGTCGCGTCGACGCTGCGCGGGCGTTGGACAGACGCCAACGGTCAAAAGACGCCGCTGGCGTCGCGGCGCCGCCGCGCGACCGTTTCGCGGGCGCTGACAAGACGCCGACGTTAGCGAGACCCTAGTGTGGAGGAAGCCTTATAATGCCTCATTGAATAAACGAACTTGGATGTAAATAGGCTCGAAAAGAAAAAGACAGCTACAGTCTATGCCCTAGAAGCTAAACAGTGGCGTGATCGCGTGAGGTCCAGAGGCCTATTCCCTCATCCCCATCCCATCCCCATTCCCATCCTCCCTAGACTGGCAATGCATTGGCAGCACTTCTGGTGTTGCAGATGTCTATGGGCGGCGGTGACCACTTTCCATCGGGTGGGCCGTCAGCTCGTTTGTCAGTCAATTGACATAAAAAAAGTCTAATTAAATATGTCCCTCGTCGCTGACGCAGCGCTGAGTAAGTTAAAGAATCACATCACAATTCTCCTTTTTAGATGAACGCACGTTCCCGAAAGTAACAACATAACTTATTCAATTATAATTCAAACTTCACCAGTTAACTGCCACCTACAAGATGAGTGGCAAAATGAATTAACAAGCGATGGATCATAGTTACAAAACTTCGTCTAGTGACTCACGGGCAGTGGGCGTGATGCTCAGATGCGGTGGTACAGTCTGATTATTTTTCTTATAATTCTTATAAGATTCTGATGTGTTGCTTATAAGAAAACTGTCAGATCGGATAAGATCAAAAACGGTAGGAGGAAAAAAATTCTTACTGCTTTTCGAGTAAAAAACGGCTGGCCAATAGAGTTAACTGAATATAGAAGACAGGATGGGGAATGGTCAAAACAGATTTGCCTTTGTCTACCTCTGGTTACCGACCTATACAAGCCATAACAGAACTTTAAAAAAATATAAAAAATTGCATATTTATAACGAACACTTTTTCCTATTGCTTTTTAATATTGCAATAATATGCGTATACAAAATTTCGTGTCTGTACTGCAGACCGTTGAAAAGTTATATGGAGCTAACCCTGGATATCAATTCAGGTCATGCTTACCATAAAACTGCATTGTCATCAGGACTGAAACGATATGTAAAAATTCAGCTTTGTTGGATAAGAGGAAGTGGTTCTAATTCAGCTTACAAGATTAGACCCGAACATAGATACATACAAATATTTCAAGTTAATAAAAAGCTTGTAAAAATAATCAATGTTTTAATCATCATCATCATTTCAGCTAAAAGACGTCCACTGCTGGACATAGGCCTCCCGCAATGATCGCCACGAACCGACTGATTCTGTGTTGCTTGTATCCAGCTGAGTCCCCTAATCTTCTATAGGTCGTGCAGTCCACGGTGGTCTGCTCACGCTGCACCTTTCAACACACGGTTCCCATTTAAGAACTGTTCGGTCCCTTCGTCCCCACCTAACGTTTTAATATTATTAGAACGTCGATTATCATCAATTCGTTATTTTTATCAACAGATTTTAAAAATGAGAATAAAAAATATGATCTCGTTTAATACAAAGATCATGGGGACAGACAATCTTAGACAGGGGCATCTTATAAGAATGGAGCTGGTCAAAAAACTGATTAGCAAGAATGAAAATACCATTTCACGCTATATTGCTTTCGCTACTCAATTGAATTCCACAGTCATTGCAAATACTGTCTTCTTGATACAGTTTCCTTATTTTAAAGATATTATGCAACTGATTCTTAGCGGAAAATTAAATGCGCCTATGTCCATAATTATGTACCTATGTGTTACTATCTAAATCATGCACTGTTATGTGCAGTGTGACGTCATTTTGAACAGAACGAGATATCGAGACGGACATACACTCTTTGTCATTGAATTATTTAATTATTGTTTAAATTAAACGTTTTATCTAAACACTGACACCAACCACTTTATACGGCACGCCAATACCATCTCTAGTTCGATTGGCTTTCATATTTCATGCAAATTCGTTGGTCGCTGACAATGAGCTCATATGCAATTACAATTATTCACTTATTTAAAAGCGCTCAGAAAATTATCCTGAGTCTTTATCTCATAGCGTTTAAAGGTCTGCTTCGTTCAGCAGAGCGGTTTATAAGATGCAAATGGATGTTGGTGATAATTATTCATACTTTAATGCAGATGTAAGACGGGCAGAGACTTGGAACAATAAGTGGCGTGGGTCGGATTAACTCATTAGGTGTAGTTAGTTCACCTGGACCCGCCTTGACCGATATCCATGTTGAGTGCCAGCTTAAAGGTTGGGTCTGATAAAATCTTATTAGGATTTCGTAGGAATTATTGCAGTTATAATGCAATATCATTCAGAATAAGAACAGATTAGATATAACTTGAAATAAACACGGCTTTACTCACGATTTACTGCCAGAAATGGTCCGACATGTTTCGGACTCGTACCCCTACCTGAGGCCTTCTTCAGGGGTTGATTGCGGTTGTAGTCAAAGTAAACTGCGCACCGCCCGCTGCGCGGCCGGTTGCGGTTGTGGCTCATTGTCGGTGGTCAGAGGCGGCAAACGACCGAAATCACGGTGTCGACAAGAATGTCAACGTGTCCAGTATTTCGAATCGTGGGATAACGCCGCCTCAACACACGGGCGCAACCGGCCGCGCGGCGGGCAGTGCGCGGGTTGATTTGACCGTGACCGCACTCAACCCCTGAAGAAGGACTCCACGAGACATGTCAGACATGTCATATCTGACAATAAATCGTGAGTAAAGCCGTGTTTATTTCAAGGAGTTATAATAAATAAATAAATAATAAATCAGGGGACAATCTTTACACAAATCAATCTAAGCTAATGTCCCATAATGTCTCACGAAAGTTTTAATTTGTCTATTGAGAATAGATATTGATAAAAATTTCAATGATACTCATTATTGAATTTGGTTTAGCGGTACTGGAATATCACTGATGACTAATTACATCTCTAAACGCTAGATTATCTTTCTAACCCAAGAAATGCTTTTGGAAATATGACGTCGATTATGGAAACTTAGGCGGCAAAAACTTGTATAGTTTTAGCAGAGCTTCTTAGCAGTAATTGGGGGAATCTAATATTTGCAAAGTAAACTAAAGATGTGTGTGAAGTCCTTAATCCGCCCTGGGCCCGCGTGCGTACTGCTCAACCACTCTTACTATCAGAGGAGGTCTGAGCCCGGCTGTGGATCGTCTATAGGCTTATGATGATGATAATAATGTTAGTAGTAAAAGCGGTTGCAGAGTGTACAATATTTATGTTAGACTTGAATCTAATAAGAATGTAATTTTTTTGTCTTGTTGTAACAATTAAGAGGACTGTGAACCTACTACGGCTTTTCATACAACAGGCGATAACGATTTCCACCCCTTAAATGTCAGCACAAAATCTAGGTTTATACGTTTTGATCTTTTCACTATAACCAATAAATTCAGTTTTATTGTTGTTTCAGTATTCTTATACAAAACTAACTCCGGCGATTTGACTAAACGTTATATAACGTTTAGTCAAATCGCCGGAGTTAGTATATACCTAGATTATGTTCTGACTGACAACCTTTCAAAAATTGGTCAAAATCGGTTACATTTAAGGGGTGGAAATCGTTATCGCCTTTTGTATGAAAAAGGTGATTTTTGCCGTTGGTTCACAGTCCTCTTTACCAAAGAGGACTTATTCACTGTTCTGTCAAAAAACTGAGGATATGCTGTCGCTGTTTATCTGTAATTGTGGAACCTACTACAAAACTTTTGATTCAGGCAACACAGCCAATACAACGGCCGTTTAAACAACATCCTGATAAATCACCAGAAAACCTATAAGGAATTACTAGCTTCTGCCTGTGACTTCTTCCGCGTAGTATTATTTTCCTGCCATTCCCTCGGTAACTGTGCATTTTGCTGGGATAAAAAATCCTTCGTCCTTCATCGGATAGCATAGGTCCTTGCCGATTTTTATTCAAATCGGCTGAGCAATTTGGCCGTGAAAACGTAGTAGATGAACAGCCAGACAGACACACAAAGTTACTTTTTAGGGTTCCGTACCCGAAGAAATCAACTGGACCCTATTACTGAGCCTACAACGTCCGTCCGTCCGTTTATCAGAGGCTTCTAGCTCAACGGTAAAATAGAAGGTTATAATTTTCACAGACTATGTGTTGCTATGGCATGAATACTAGCAAACAGGAAAAATATTTAAAAAAATTAAGCCTGAGAAGCTCCCAATACATTGATACCCTAAAAATTGGCTGATTTTAGACCAATTTTGTTCCAGCTGTATTTCCAAACCGGCTTAAGTTCCAGCTATCAAATTCGGCTTGATTTAAGTGTATAGGTAGGGACTCCATATTAAACCACAAATATCAGTTCAATGGTGTTATAAAATGGGAAAAATATATTGAAATCAAACCAGAAAATTACCGCTGCAGCTTATTTGCAACTGTCAATAGTAGTTTATGCAACGGTTGCATAATGATAGGCCTTACAACACTAGTGCGGTTTTATGAAACGAGCTTTTAGCGAGTTTCATAATAAGATCGCACGTGTGTTTTAAGGCCAAATTATGCAGAGTTGCATACATAACTTTATCTACACACATATTATAAATCCTCCATGATGGGTTCAGAAACAATATTTTCTGGCAACAAGTTATTTGTTGCAATCGTGGCTGCATATTTCCGATATCCAGCGCATTTTCACATCACACACACTCCGAGAAGACTACTTACTATTCATATTTTCAACTAAAATGTAAATTACAAACAACTTTTTCTATTCAATTCAACAAAATTCTACTTTCGTTCAGCAAAACGTCAACGCGGCGCGGCGCGTCAATAATGGCGGCCGTCCGTCAAGACCATTTTTTTTTAAATCATAGACAAAAGATGAAGTCCCTATTCTCACGTCACTCGAGATCAAATATTGTGCAGTTTATATTAAAAAAACATACTGAATTGACGTTTCGTATCAATAACTGTTTTAATATCTATGGATACTAGAATAGAGACCCACTTGAGTTTGACAGCTGTTCCAAATTTAATCTCATTTCTTTACTAAAAACGATAAAGAAGTCATGTTATTTCTTCATCGCAGCATTGGTTTTTCCTAATTGGTTGTCAAAATGGTGGTCATTTCCTATGGTTTTTGATTAACCAATGGAGGTTTTATGATATGGGTGTAGATAAAGTTCTTATACCATTAATATAAAGTCTATTATTGATTAGTTGAGACCATGCCAAGTTGGCGTAGTACGGAAGCCTCGGTGCGCGAGTCCGACTTCACTCCACCTGTTTTCCATTTATAATATTAGAAATGAAGTTAGTCGTCCAATGCAAGGTCAAAAAAATTATACAACAATCTGGAACCAGCAGTCATAAACATCAGCATCGTTTGAGCGACGAGTGGGATCACATTGCGCGCGGGCAGCTCGCACAACAATTTGCGCCAATAAGGCAATTGCCGGCCGACAGCGCCAATGGTCGCACCATTATGTCGGTACACTGCGAGACAATACTACAATGCACTACTTTATATTACTCGCTGTGTCAGCTTTGTTCGCGTGGGATTGGGATGAAAAGCATCTTATGTTTTATTCCAAGTCCACTAGGGACCCGCCTCAGCTTCGCCCGTGGTATTTTCTATACAATTTTTATCACCCCTTTTGGGATGGAATTTCAAAAAATCCCTCCTTAGTGCACCTCTAGGGTACTCGAGGAATGTCTCCTCCAAATTTCAAACCTCTAGGACTATCCGTTTAGGCTGTGCGTTGTCTAGGTATAAGTGAGTCACGGTACTGTTTTATATGTATTGATATGGTCTGTCTGCCAAGTGGTATCTAAATTCGGCCAGCCATTGCGTGTGATTGAGGAACAAAGCTCTAAAAACCCAAAAACATCCTCAGATACTGTCACATTTATAATATTACCTACTAGAACTAGGATTATATATTATACCTTAGTAGGAAAAAGAAGGATAGTTATGTTTTATTGCAATAAATTCCTAACGGTACGCAGGAAAAGAAAGGTTCCGCGGATTACCAAATATCGTTTGGAACTAATGAAGAAAGTAAGAGAACAGACTGAGAGACCCGGTCGTGGTCAGGCTTGTAGTCGCTTCAGCTCCATCTTGATAAAATCCAACTGTATAGGCATAGGTTATAATTTAAATGTGTAAACGTAGTGTGTTAGTTGTTCTGGCTACAAAAACAGCGGTATAAATTAATAACATCGGCCAGTCGCAGTGTCCCGCAGTGCAGTGGCCGGCACGCGGTGTGATCAGGATGTCCCGCCGGAACCGGCGACAACCTGTATTGGTGTCACCTCGTCATGTTACAGGGCGTCTATTCGGGAACGTCTAAGTGATACTGCAGCGACCCACGAGCGAGACTCGCATCTCGCTCTTACGCATTACGCGTCGTGCGGAAGAGTGGGATGAGAAATGTTGCTCGTGAGACGCTACAACATCACTTGGCGTTCCCGAATAGCGGCGCTGGTTGATGCGTAAACACTCCACTGGGCCTTTATTTAACAAGTTCTAAGTTTTATAAAAAACGATTTGGCTAGGTTCAGTTGACATTGATTACTAGAACTAATGCCTATCGAAAAATTTGCTACCCGAATGCAATTCGTATTTTTAATAAGTTACCGAACTCTATGAAAGAGATTCCAATAATGGTATTTAAAAATTAATTACATCTGTTGTTGAAAGAAAAGGGTTTTTGCACTATGAAAGACTTCTTCGAATAAAATCAACAGTTTTAGGTGGAAAACATTTGTAAAAATAAAAGTTCTAAATGTATTGTTGTTGTAATGTTATTGTTATTGTTAAAATTGTCGCTTACTCTAACACTATTATAATTTAATAAATAATAACTTTAATGAATTACCATTGTAAACCTGCCTAATAGTAAACAAATTTTAGCTTTACATTTAGATTTACGGTCTAATTTTTTCATGCCAGTAGTGGATAAATATATGATACTCTGTTTTATTAATCATCTTTTGTGTAGGTAACCTAATATATCTCTTAATCTCTCAATATGTCTTATATCATCTTATTATGGTTAAATCCATTGGTAAGTTTATTTCTCATGTAAGCAATTCTTTTGAAGCTATTTGCCTCTAAAACTAGGCAGATCTACATAGTTCCTTAACTTAAAATAAATAAGACTTATTAATTGCACTAACTCACACTATTAAGGAAATACAGTCTCCAGTACCGAACGACATAGGACGTGCATAAGTTGCCGGCAAGTAGCTTACGCCTCGGGTCATTTGTATTATCGTACCCTCCGACCCATGGAAATGATACCATATATCACGCAGCAATACCTATTGATTGCTTCCTTTGATTAATGCCGGCCTCTATTCGAGATTGGCTAAGCGTTGTATATCATATCGCTTTGCTATTGTTTTTATTTTATTTTGCAATTTTTTTTTCAGGTATATGGAGCTGCAAACGCATGCAACATTTATGAAGAGCCAGAAAGTGTCCAAAAAGGCTCGTATGACTGTTTATAGAGGTGTGCTGGTTCCAACACTGATGAATGGAAGTGAATGTTGGGTATGGCAGAAGAAACATGAAAGTAGAATCAATGCAGTAGAGATGCGAGCTTTGAGAAGTATGTGTGGTGTTTCTATGAGTGACAGGATAAGAAATAGCGTGATAAGAGAACGATGTGGTGTGGAAGAAGATGAAGTCGTGAGAATTGAGAAAGGTACGCTTAGATGGCTTGGACATGTGGCACATGAACGAAAGAAAACTCACGAAGCAGATTTATAAGGCAAGTGTGCATGGTAGGATTGGAAGGGGAAGACCTAGGCAATCGTACCAAAACCAGTTAGAGGACGTTCTTAAGAAAGGCCAGGTCATGAATACCCTAAACCGGCGAGCGTGCATGAAGACTTAATGAGAGTAGACGAAGCGAAAGGTGTGTGTGAGGATCGTAGCAGGTGGAAATCCGTGGTATCTGCCTACCCCTTTGGGAAACAGGCGTGATATATGTATGTATGTATGCAAATTTTACATTGAAAAGAAACTGATAAAACAAAGCGACAGTTTGTTACCACAGTAACAAAACCTCTGCGTTACTTAAGGCTTCTGCACACTGAAACGCGGAAAGGAAGCGGAACGGGTCGGAAGCGCGTCCGCGTAAGCAGTGTCAAAGGAACTAAAATGGAAGCTTTCACACCAATCCGCGCAGAAGCGTCACTGGTGTGAAGTCTTCCATTTTAGTTCCTGTGACACGGCTTATTTCCGACCCGCTCCGCTTCTGTTTCGCGTTCCGGTGTGTGGAAGGACAAAGTCGAATATAGGGTCAAGGTATCGTTGGATACAAATAAGTTATTGCATTAAATAATTAAATAATTCTCAGACCTTTTTTATATGTTAGCTTTGGCCTATATACAATACGTTGGACAGTTAGTATTTCATTATTATGAGATATTTTAAAACTAGTCAAATTTAAACTTTCTTGAGTCATTAGGTCATTACACATGTATATGTACACTTGAAATAAACACAGTTTTACTTACGATGTATTGTCAGGAATTTTAAAAACGCTGATAATAAATTGTGATTTTTGCCTACGTTTTAGCGTGAAGTTTGACTGCACTAGACGGAGCTGCATTAGGTAGGTACGCAGGACTCCATCGCACTAATTTTGCAATACAAATGTAAACGTTTAAACAAACTCCTGCATAATCGTGTGCATATAACGTCATGTATTGGTAATTTGGACGCACACGTGTAAAAAGCTAGCCAAGTGATTTAAGCTTTTTGGAGGGTCAATTTCCTTCGTAATTCAATTACTGTGCCCTCCGAAGCGACACTGCAGTAATCCGCGTAATCTCCGTCCGGCGTTCCATCACAATTAATATCGGATTGGATCAATGTTTGGATAAAAAGTGCATATTAGAATTTTGGACTACAGGTTAAATGTTTTACAGAATTGCAATTGCATCATAATGCCTAAAGTTTGGCAATTTTGCTGCAATTATATCCCCAAAAGTTTACCCTTTAACTTTTTCGTTTCCAGTATTGATGAATATATAATCTGAATACTTGAAAAACGAAAGTCTCACGAAATTTTTAATTTGACTAATATATAATCTTTTTGGAAATAGCCCAAATTGCAACAATAAATTGTGAAGTAATTAACCCGTTTAGTAGCACCTTAATGGTAGGTAAGTTGGATGTGATTTTGTGACCAAACAGTGCAATCCACGGAACCGAGCTTTTTTTGTCGAAGTAATTTATCCCACCAATAATTCCGAATTAGGTATATTTATACTTGGCCTAAATATATACCTAGTCTGTGCCTAGTATTTTTATTTAAATTTAGGGGACTGGGTGTACAGTCCTAGAAGTAAAATTTTGGCGCTGACGAACATGGAGGCCTGACCCCGGTTTAATTGTGACAACGACAAAAAGAAGGATTTTGTACATCGGAGGTAAATATTTAATAAATATCTACACACATTTTTGAGTATTGAATTTAATTAAAAAAGTATAAGAGACTGACACAAACTTGGCCTCCATTTCCTGACACATTTTTACCTTTAAAAACCGGACAAGTGCGACTTACACTCGCGTGGAGAGGGTTCCGTTCCGTACATGATTATCTGAAATTTACTACGTTACTTTAAATACCATAGACTTCGTATAGGTTTTCCTGTAATTATAAATTACAGTAAATTACGGTAACGACTATTTTCTGAATTTTTTCAAAATTTTAGCCCGAGTAGTTTCGGAAATAAGGGGGGGGAGGCATGGTCAATTTTCGCATATTTTCCTAAATAACTTCTAAACTATATTACTTAAAATTCAAAAGGAAATATATTTAAGGTCCATACAATAAGCCCTTTCATTTGATATGTCACACAATATAGGATGCAGAACTTTTTTTTAATTTTCTACTTTACCCCCCAAAAGTGGCCCCCATGTTTAAAATTCATATATTTACGTCATGCGTCCGTGTTGCGGTCACCGACTTAAATTAAACCAAATTTCAACTCAATCCATCCAGTAGTTTCGGAGCAAATTGGCTGTGACAGACGGACAGACAGACAGACACACGAGTGATCCTATCAAGGTTTCGTTTTTTCCTTTTGAGGTACGGAACCCTAAAAATGATAAAACCTTTACACATTATTATTGAAAATCTATATGAACTTACACAAGAATAAACTAAGAAAAAGTAAGCAAACAGACAACAAAACGTAACTAAAATCACATTAGAAACGGAGCACAAAATGCCTTAAAAGGCGTGTGCGCACATCCTAATGAAAATGTACGACTCTTTGATAACCCTGTTATGGTGCTACTTTGTGCGCACACAGGGTTCCGTGCCCACAAATTGGACTCCGGCCATCATTTACGGCCATTGTGTTATTCTTAACTAGTGTTACATTGTCATATTCAAATTTGCGGCTATTATGGACGAGTTTGATCCACAGTTCAGGTCAGATGGCAGATACCGTAAATCTTTTTAGCATGTATACCTACTTAGATGATCCTTAACACGCTTTAGTCAAGGCTGTAGTAAAAGATAGGTACTTCTTGTTAGTAAGGGATTAGTGGTAATAATAGCTACTTTAGTGGATGCCACAATCCTACTAATATTATAAACTAGCTGTGCCCGCGACTTCCTCCGCGTAGAGTTGGATTATCGTTATTCCCTCGGGAACTTTTCAATTTCCCGGGCAGCTTACGTTCACATTCTTAGGGCACATTCTTTAACGAAGGCTAGCGATTATTAAAATAAAGAAGAGTGGAAATCGGGGGGACCCTTTGCCCAGCAGTGGAAAACAAAATAAGGTTATGACATAAATTTAATAATAATGCAAATTTTGCAAACAACGTACGTACAGTCGAGGTCAAAAATCTTAACGCGGACTAAGTGGTCAAAAATATGTGAACACGACTTTATTGTCAAGGGCGTAAGAGCGCTCAGATATTTTTGCCCCTGGGGTATTGTATATAATACTAGCGGACCCGTCAGACGTTGTCCTGCAGCGCCATCTGCCGGGCTGATCATCATCGGGCATAACTAAACCATCCAAGGCGCCACTCAAACGCATACAAAAAAAAAACATTCAAATCGATCCAGCCGTTTAGGAGGAGTTCAGTGACATAAACACGTACAGTAGAATTATATATGTATATAAAAAGAGATAATACGTCAATGGAAAATTCCCATAGTGCCTGCAATGGACAACGGTCATGAACATGCCTGAATTCGATTTATCACAGAACATTAATAGTCAGAATACATTTAAGGTCTTGTATAACTTGGAAGAAGTGCAACAAATATAATATTTTGCTAACACATGCGTCGTCTGTACTATGTCCCCAGTCACTCACAGACTATTATCCTATATCCATTCCTATAATATATCCTTTGAGATCACGGCTCAACAGAAAGTAAGACAACTCGGAGATTTTATAACATCTATACAAAAAGCGATTTCGTACTTATTTTTGTTACTTCCTTAATTGATAACCGGTTTTCCGATCAATCAACGGTAGGCATCTTTAATGACGCCGATGGTACACAAATAAATTTGTAGGTTAGGTTAGTTATTAATTAACGCACGTGTAAATTTGATAAAAAATATATAAGAAATATACCTACTCACTTCGATTCTGCACTAAATTCGCAAAATGTATAGTTTTTTAGGCACACTTCAAAACTCTTCTCAAAACACTCAGTACCTTTTAATTTAATATTTGATCCAGCACATGGTCTACAATAACACAATGATAACAAAACTTTTTTTTAATTTGATCGCAGCGCTAACTGTCGGGACAGACTAAAATTAAAATTCGAATATTATTTAAAATTTGACACTGCGATGGTAGCGCCGTGTAAAACATTCCAAAATCAACAACTACTAATAAATTAAAAATTAATTAAAAAAACATTGTCCAGCGGACAAAATTGTGAATCTAAACCATTCCCAGATCCCCTTGAACACACACAAAAAATTTCATCAAAATCGGTCCAGTCGTTTGAGAGAAGTTCAGTGACATACACACTCACAGAAGAATTATATATATAAAGATTTATGACCTCGACTGTTGGTACGTACTTCTATAAACGATTTTCTATTTCGACATTATTATACTTTAAAATAATGCATATGTAACTACATGACAAACTATCCTTAAATATCCATAATAGCACATAGAAGACATCTAAATATGGCAATATATTCGTATACTTATATATATATATATATATACGTATATAAATCATTTTTTAAATATTTTTATGTGATTGGGTGAGATGTACTTAAAACCGACTCCAATAGAGATGCACTTCTACCGAATAAAAAAAAATCGAATGTACAGAAAGTTAACCAAGTTTGAAAGTCGCTCCGAGAACCTCATCACTGTATGACAAACTTTATTTTAGCAAAAATCTTAAAAACATATTTTCCGTGAAGCTTACTCTTGATTACAATTGCGACTTTATAAACTTGTTGATAAGGTCTGAATTATTAAATACCAAAATGAAAATATGTACGTCATTTGGAAAAATTACTTCTTCGATCAAGCGCGGCAGAGGTGTTGGCGACGAGATTGAGACGTTACTCGTATTGACAGTAAAATAGCGCATCGACGTACGACCGGCGCCGGAGTGAAATTTGTACCGTTAAGGCAGTGTAGACGGGCGGTTGAATGATGCGTAAAGTACAGTAGTGGGGTGATCCTATTAAAAAACACTTCGTTACCGAACTTACTGACGGGCCAAACTTGACCCGTCTGTGCGTATAAACTACATGCTCATGCGTGTCTTCGACCTTGGTCGTATTTCGATGCAGCCGACCACCGTCGTAGGTACCTTACTTCGCATAATGCCTACAAGCATACCGGTCAATGATTGTCGTTCAAAATGAGCGCTGTTATTTATTAAGAGAATAACACAGCAGGAAAGAACGATAAGGTTTCTGAAATTATATTATTATGGGTCCTAGATAATATTCGAATAGGTTAGTTTAGCCGGCCAAACTGGTTTACCAATACCACCTTTAGGCCCTTTCCTTCTTCTTTCCTTGCACGCTGTTAAAGAATAAATCAAATCTTACGGGTAATAAATGAGAAAGTTCGTATTTATGCGTGCGTCTGTATATTTGTCACAGCTGCCCAGCATACTCAGCTTAATAACAGCTGAATGGATTTTCATGAAACTTGGTATAGTTAAATTAGGTCCTAGAATAGGACATAATAGGGTACTTTTATCCCGGAAAATTTTAAAGTTCCCGCGCGATAATAAGCGCGAAAGAAGTTGTGGGCAGAAGCTGGTTATACTCGTACATATTTTCATGTTGGTTATTTTTTGATGTAGTATATTTTACAAAAACCTACTTATAGGAGGTCTTTTTGGATGTGTTTGGTAAAATTCCTACTAAAATATCTCTAAAGGACATCATTTTCATATATTTTAATTAAAGGCTCGTACACAACGTGCTATGTAAGGGATAAATAAATATCGTTTATAAAACAACCGCCAGTTTGTATTGCCGTGATGACCATGGTGCGACGTCAGGCCAATACGCGCCCACTCGCATTCCCTGATTTATTGCAAATGGCGCGAAAGCGAAAACGCTCATAAAACGCTCGTTTATAGCGCGTTGTTTGGTTGCCCGCGCGATTGCTTCGTGTGTAACTACCCTTTACGCAAATCGCGTGGTTATTAGATACGTTTTGATGATGTTTTTATGTGTTGTACGGGCATAAAAGATTTTCGTTTTCATAGTTAATAATGGGAGAGTTTATAGAGGTGTTTATGTGGCCGTGGTAGATGCATACAGTAGAATATACATAAAGGTACAAGTGATCTTTCCTTGTGTGTGTTAGTAGACAAAGTGTTTCAATCTTTTTTGAGTTTTACTCCTTAAGAATCGATTTTCATATACTTACCTATAAGCCTTACCTATATGAATAATTATGGGGAGTAAAATCAAACTACGATGTCACACTGTCACACGGTACGGAGTCACACGAAGTCACACGATGTTAGCCAAAGATGCGTCGGTCGCTTCGCATTGCATACAGATATAGTGAATAATATGTTTCCATCGGTAAAACTCGGATCTCAATCGGAAGACGACGGGACCCGAAGTGTCAATTAATTATTGTATTCAATGAGTGATATGTTTATATTCATTAATCTGAAACTTTATTATTTACTGTTAAATGTCCAAATGAAAAATGACAGCATGGTATGATGGGTACTGGTTTATTTTATAATCGTTCGTAAGGAGTAAACTCCTGTCGTGCGTCGGAGCTGACACACACACACTTTTTTTTAATCTTCAATTTAATAGTAGGTAGGTAGGTATGTATAGTCCTTTCAATAACCTGTAGGCGTGTAATGCTTAAAACTATACTCATAGGTATGAATGACGAATGGTGATGTTTGTGAAAATCCACCGGACGGCTGAACGTTGCAGCTATGATCGTTAAATGATGTGATTTATGAATTACTAGTGGACCCGCCGCAGCTTCGCCCGCGGTATTTTCCATACAAACTTTATCACCCCTTTTCACCCCTTTAAGGATAGAATTTCAAAGAATCCCGCCTTAGTGCACCTCTAGGGTACTCGAGGAATGTCTCCTCCAAATTTCAAACCTCTAGGACCACCCGTTTAGGCTGTGCGTTGTCTATAAATGAGTCACGGTACCATTTTATATGTATTGATAGGAAATAAAGCTTTTGAAATTTATTCGCCACGCATATAGTGCGATAATCTTTCATCTTTCGATTATACGGACCAATAATTACATTCCTTGGAGCAATTTACTATATTAAACTGTCACTGACATCAAGTAGAGTTTCAATTATAATTTTACTACCTACTCACGACTATAACCTCAAACTGAGCAGTCACTGTCGAGGTGAGCCATACAAACCAAGTAAATACTAAAATGAAATTTAACTAAAGTAATTAATTTTAAAACAATTATGACCAATCCCATGTTCTCTTGAATCGTCTTCAAATAAATACCTAACTCCTGGCCGAATTCAGAAACGTCACTTAAGCATTTGATTAGAGATTAAATGGTTAAATTTCCCTCAACTAGTTGTCTTCCTATACAAAAACGCTTTTCGCTTTCACTTTAATTCAAGATCAAAATGCCTTTCTGAATTTGGCCATCTATCTCTTTCGAAGGTTGTTGTGTGTTGCTACTTAGCGATAAGACCGCCTATTGTTTATATCGTAACTTATTTCCTTTATTTTTTTCAAAATGCTTTATGTGGTTTTCAATAAAGAGTATTTGTATTGTACCTCCCAGGAACTTTTGGGTTGACATAGATACATTGTCCTGAGATACATTGGTTAGAACGATCTTTATGTAAAACTAATTTCATTCATACTACAGATTTAAGTATACTTTATTAAGTATACTTAAATCTGAACCAGACCAAACTATCGCGACTCGTACAAATTTCCTTTAATACTGACAACTTCTTCTTATTCCTTTAACTTCATTTCTTTTCCAAATTCAACATTTAGATCAATTGATCGATTTGGACAATTGACCATCTACCTAAGAGATGTTGGCCCAGATAGGCCATACACTGATACAAAGATAAGGCTTTCCTTTAGAACCATAGGAAGTTCCTTATATAAAGAAAGAGTGCAGTGCTGTTTATTAAAAGAAGCATAATTATAATTACCTGTTATCCTGTTACGACTAAAAAGGGATTTACCAGTGAGGCACTTAACTAGTGCCTCATACTTATACCAATAAATTTACCGATACCGTATCCAGTTAATTTATCTCCTACCATCTACCATCCCCTGTATCTTGTCTCTACGCTCCAAGTTATAGCAAATATCAACATAACCACCTTTATTGTTTGTATCAATCAACGTA
This sequence comes from Tortricodes alternella, assembly GCA_947859335.1. Taxonomy (NCBI): domain Eukaryota; kingdom Metazoa; phylum Arthropoda; class Insecta; order Lepidoptera; family Tortricidae; genus Tortricodes; species Tortricodes alternella. The sequence goes on along the minus strand of OX401968.1, from coordinate 18,158,940 downwards.
TTAAATGGCATGTTTACTCGGTTACGAATATGTAAATTCCCACAATCTAAAACCGATCACACCTATTTCCCAGGATGCCGCAGCATGCAGTGACATAAGAAGGAAGCGTGTGCGCCGGTCGTGATGGACGGACGGACTCTCGCACGCCTCGCTGTGTATATAGATTTGAGGCTTGTGCAATGACCACATTTGGTACTGGTAAAGTTTAAATGCTGCTTATAACTTTTAGCGTTATTAATTAAAAATATTATTGTATGTATTTCCTTCAGCATCATTATCATGACAGCATATTATACGTCTCACGGCACAGTTTCCTTTCGTACTAAGTTAAAAATATATTGTGCACCTAGCTATACAAAGCCGACTCGACTTCACAAATAAATCAGGTGACCAAAAAATATCTACGGCAAGATTGCCAATGACAAGAAACTCTAATGACACCGTTTTGCAAAATGCTAGAAAATAGTAGAATACTCCCCAGTATTCTACTATTTTCTAGCAATTTGCAAAACGTCATCATCGGCAATCTTGCCGTAGATATTTTTTTGGTCACCTGATTTATTTGTGAAGTCGAGTCGGCTTTGTATAGCTAGGTGCATAATATATTTTTAACTTAGTACGAAAGGAAACTGTGCCGTGAGACGTATAATATGCTGTAATGATAATGATGCTGAAGGAAATACATTTGATATTCAATCAAATTCGAAAGTTTATTCTCTAATTTAAAAGTCTCTAAATTTGAAATAAGAAATATAGAATTCAATTTTTGACAGCTTCGTGCTATACGAAATCGAGTTTGACGTTTCTTATTTTAAGTTTAGGGTATTTAAAATTTAGGCGACACTGGGTCCAATTCGAAACGGTGTCCGCTAAATTTAAGATTGCCTAAATTTAAAATAAGATTCGTCAAATTTGACGAATGAGGTATCGTTGGAAGCGTCTTGGTCCGCTGGTTATAGGCTACGTGAAGTCACATTAAATTTAATATGGCGCCCTCTAGAGGACATAAAGTAATGAACTAAAAAAATATTATGAATTTTAATGATTACGTGTCGGCTATCAATTAAAAGGGATTTATTAGCACACTTCAAATATATATTATATTGTTAACTGTTTCATACTTTTTAGAGTGTGATTTTTCAGTAGCCGTGTTTTTAAACTTATTAGTTGTTGTTCGATTAAAACTTTCGTAAGACATCACTAAGACTAGAAATAAGCACTCAACCCCTGAAGAAGTACTCCATACTAGTCCTCGAGAGAAACATGTCGGACTATTTCTGATAATAAATCGTGAGTAAAAACGTGCTTTTTTTCTAGTCTTTAGTTGTTTCGATGATAGGCAAGATATTCACACTCAAATCATACCAAAACAAAAGAAAAAGTAACACGGAACCAAATGACCAGCTACAAGCTAGACTGACACGACTATTGACATAGCGTGGCTCCCCATTACACACACACCACAGGATCCGTGGGAGCGCTCGGCCGAGGAACATCACGACGCTAGCCCACATACACGTAATTGTGAGACTGTGAGTTTGCGTGGATTGGCAACGGGTTGGCTATTCCCCCGGCCAATGCGTCAAGAAAGAACAATTGAGAACCGTAAACCTTCACAAATATGTCTGATGACGTCGTGTTTTCATGGTTTTTGATATGCTTGAGTTTACAAAAGTTGACTAAAAAGACGGCTCAGTCTTTGGCTTAAGGCCTATCTTTAGATGACATTAGGAAATGAAAAACTGTAAGAGGATAATATGAAAGATAGAGAGCTTCAACTAATGTCTCAATACTCAAGCGATTATTAAAACGAAGACCACGAAGCATGTTGCGGATATTTTAATTGTGATTTATTTAAATTAAAAATCTACATACATACACATACATAGCATCACACCCGATATCCCTAATGGGGTGGGCAGAGCCACAAGACTACTTGTGGCCACTTTCGATTAATTAGTCCTAAGATGGTATGATGACCCGTATGGTGACAGGTGATCAGCCCATCGCCCATACAGATAGTCCACCATGTTGGAGAGGACCCGTCCCTTAGTCGACTTTTACGACATGCCAGGATGATAAGCATCTGCACGCATTCTATGCTATTTCTTCACTCCCAGTGCAGCAGAGGAGAAAAATCTACTGTACATAATTAATAGCGATTATTAAAATGTGCTTAAAAATTATCACATCGTGAGAAATAAAATTGAGTCAAAACATTTATAAAGTTATCGCTAAACAGTTAGCCAGGTCCAGCCTTGCTCTAGATCTAGCGGGCAGGTCCGCGGGGCGTCGCTAACGAGCTTGCGCAAGCGGCCATCCCATCGCTCACGCGCGCATTATGCGGACCCTCCCCGCGCTGGCGCTGGGGACGAGGATGTTGTTATGCACTACGGTAATATTCATTCAAAAATTGGATGAACATATCGTTACACTTTTTATTACTATAACATAAAGTTGTGTGTGCGGTCTCTTCTAAATACCAGTAATGCGAGTATATAATATAATGGCTTGCTTTGATCTTATTATTTTAAGCGAGTAATTCTTATATATATTTAATTGCTTCGTTGGAAACGACTCTAAAGATTTGGATGAATTTTGTATTTAGATAATGTATTTGTTTCCAAGTTTGTCTAGATAGGTGTCATCCCTAAGAAATAAATAAATGTAGACGCCGAGCGATGCTCGGTCGCCCGGGTAATTTATATTTACCTATATTAACGCTAAAGTGTGGGATGCAATTTATTTTAATAAAAGCAGAGTTAGCAACCGTTTTCGTAAATAATATATGATTCATAAATTCATAAATCTTGCGGAGTAGGTATACCTCTACATTATTATAAATAACACTCGAGCATTGTTATGCCATTGAAAGTACCCTTTATAACTTTAAATGTTATCTTAATCAATGTCAAACTTGAAGAAATTATCGAATTACTACAAAGCAAAATATTTATTGAATATTTGGAATATCATTTTTTATAAGTTTGGCTAGGGTCTTAACGCAGTGGAGACTAACAAAAAGTAGGTAAAAATACGCGATAAAGACATCGCTGCTACCAGTCTACCCGTAACCATGGCTGGCCCCCAATTCTCGGTGCATTGGAGATAACCTCACAATCGAGATTAAACGTCAGTGCATACAGTCGTTTGACACAACTGTATGAATCTGACGTTTAATCTCGCAATCGACATTATCTTGAATGCACCGAGAATCGGGGGCCAGGTGCAACTCAGCCGAAACGACCGCCTGGCAAATTAATAAGGTATTTTTACCTACCTTTTGTGTGTTTCCATCGCGTTCAGACCCTAGCCAAACTTATAAAAATGTGTACTAATCACAAAAGTTTAAAAATAACAATATATAATTTTTAGACATAATACTGCTTGATTTAGATCAGTCGTAGGTACATCTTCAGCTTTTTACTCATATAGCAAGTTTATATGCCAAGGAACATGTGCGTTTTATAACGTGAAGTTTAAGTCGGTTTGAAAAATATTCTTAGACATACAGCGTGGTTAACTCTTGCATAACACCACCGAGGCCAATGTAGATCACAATGTTCGAAAGTGAATTGATTGACGGGCACAATAAGCGGTAAACAATTATTCTCATATTATTGCCATATTCGCGGTCCGCAATCCTGAATATCTTAGCCAAAGGTCGCAAACTTTAACTTTGCTTTGATGCTATTGTTTGATAGCGATTGCGCCAGAGATGGTAACACCTACGCCATCTAACAGATATTATGGTTATCTACTTTATATAGCGAGAGGTTTGTACGCAATACTTCCTGCCTATGTCTTCCGGTTCAGTATTCGGTTATAGACTCCACACACCTAAGTATTCTGGATTATTGTATTACGAGTATCTTTAGTTCATTTTTCAAATTCACTGAAAACAGTTTCATTACTATCAACTGAGGATAGAAAGATCTCGGGTTTATTTTATTCATAGAGGTAATAAATTGGCTTACAATTTAGCCATGACCAGGTTTTGAATTTAGACCAAAAAAAACTCCTCAAAAACTTTTATTTATCTATTTCAGGCTGTATTACGTTTACAGTTTTGTTAAAAAAAGTAGTACAATCTAAGCCAGTTACAAGTTTTTGCCAATGGAACGATAATACATTTCCATTTTTATAAAATATACCATGGATAACACTAAAACAGAAATGTTGCATATTTGTGTGCTTACGAATGTGTTTCTGTGTGTGTGTGTTTGTGTACGTCTGTGTTTCATGGAATAAGTAGGCTTTTTACTCTTTAAATGGCCTGCCATGTGATTCTCTAACGTGCGCAGCGGCTGATCAGCGATGAGGAACACATCCAAATGGCCCCACTAAGACAAAAAAAAATACTATATTTTTTTAAACATATTTCTCATTCTTTGAGATAAAAAAGGACAATAAATTAAAATTAAAAATACTTAACTACGTTTTCTTCACGTGGTAAACTGAGGTCGAAAAGGTATTTTTGGTAAATTGTGCTCGGTTTTTACTATATGGAGTTGTTTTTAGACATGAGCGCATATTTAGCATGGTGATTTTTTTATATGTTGTTCTTTAGACGTCAACAAATATATAAATCCAAAAAATAAACTGTTTCACACACTGTTACAGACTAATAAGTTTCATTTATGCGCTGATCAGCCGCTGCGTATGTTAGAGAGTCACAACACTGAAACCAAGTCTTGTCTCTGAATGCAGGTCTGGTCAAAATCTGTCCGGTACAGTTAGGTTAGTACATCGTAAAAACCCAATGTCCCATGCAGCCTGAACTTAGTACAGTCGATGTAACAAGCGATAGCAAGTACAGTCAGGGACGTTTGCGACACACCAAATGCCAAAATAAGGTTAAAGGTAATAATTGTAGTCGTGGCATTCCCGATTGATTTATGCTGGAATTTGAAGATGTGCCGATTGGGCAATGCCTTGATCTGTTAGCAAATTGTCCTATTGTTGAGATGACTTTATGATACCGCTGTGTACACGTTAAAAGCAAATTGATATTAAACGTTTCTATGAAGTATTGTTGAGCAGGACATAAGATTAAATGGGTTTGGGACTAACTCCTTTTACAAAACGAGGTGGTACAATGTCCTACATCAAATGAGGTGAGGTACTACGCGTAGCTTACGCCTCGCTCTCGCGTCAGCGTGTCACACTGTACGAAACGGACGACACTCGTTTGTCTCACTTACACTCTGAGTTACTCGCTACGTTGTCTACGCTACGCTATCATCTATTTCACCTCACTCGCATGGTTCGCTCGGCTCGTCTTCTATCAGTGGGACATGAACATTGAAGTGGGACATTTTTACGAAGTGAGGTGTTGTGACAATCTACCAGAGTGAGTGTGACATTTGAGGTGCCTCATGCATGAGTAACTCAACACTACTATGAAGATCTGAATGATGTGTATTTTCATCTACATGCGGAAGGAACCCATGAGCGTTGTTTTATTCTTACAAGGATTAAGCTAAGCTTTAGTTCTATAAGGGTTACTCGGGTTTGATTTCTCCTAACCGGCAATCTCATCAGGGCCCGTATTAGTCTGTGCTCAAGACTGATATCGTGGCTTTTAGTGTAGAAAAATGCCTTCTTAAGTGCAAAATCTGCCTTAAGTGCAGGCTATTAATATGGGCCTAGTGCGGTTTCCCATGAAGATGAGATGTGATAAGTACTTTTTAGAGACCTTAGCTGTAATTAAAACAACATCAACCGATAAGAATAAAAATGCGATATGCCCATTTTTGGAAGTGCTAAAAGATGAGGGGCAGTTTTGTATGGACACTGGCCTAAAAACCAATAATGACAAGCCATAATAATATGTCATTTGAAAGGTTTTTTCATATTCTACAACTAATTGTATGGCGGGAAATCTTAAATCGCTGTGTGAAACAAGTTACAGCAAAATAAAAAAAAATCCATCAATGAGTATTTTTTAATGTTATTAGGTTTTAGTTCTGTACAACGGTTTTTAAACGTGTTATCATATAAATACACATGAAAAAACAACTAAATATCGATATACCATCAAACAATGACTACTATTTTTCTACTACTACTACTTTTTTCACACAAAGATTTAGAATTACCTGCCATAGTAAAAGTTTTAGAACTTAGAATAAGCTATCCAGTGACATCGCTTGTCCTTATTGGTCAATAGGCCAACCTGCCCATCATCCTTTGTTGTAATTGTATGTTTTTAAAATATCATATCAATATGCTACTTTTTTACTTATAAATCTGTTATCAAAGCGAAGCTGGACTATAAATCTCTCGGTATCAGGTCCACACGATCCTTAACTCGTTAATGGCGACGCCAACCGCTAGAGCAAAACGAATATAAGCGGCGCTCGCGCACTGGGTCAGTGAGCCGCGCCGCTTCCTACGGGAAAGGGCAGACGACCGCGTGGAGCTGATAATACCATGTCCAAAAATTGTGAATATATTTAACGGATGGCAAACAGGGTCGACCGACCCATCGAATAGAGCTGATAGTGTTGCTGGTAACACAAGTTAAATTCCTTTAGATTGGCAGTAATGAAACAGGAGACTTCCTGTAACTAGAAAATAGTACGTTACGTACATCTCGTCCTTCTCATCTTGCTATTTGTATCAATTTGTTAATTACAAAGAAAGTGTGAAAAGTGCAGTCTTGGTTTTACTCGACCAACAAACGAACATACAGTCGACGCTCGAAACAGAAACCTATGAAAATATTAACATACTGTTATGGCAAAAATAGAGCTGCGCCTCTATTCGGGAACGCTAAGTGATCTTGTAGCGACTCGCGAGCGAGGTTTCTGATCTCACTCTTCCGCACGACGCGTAATGCGTAAGAGCGAGATGCAAGTCTCGCTCGCGGGTCGCTGCAGTATCACTTAGACGTTCCCGAATAAACGCCCTATATATTGGTTTTGATTTTGTTATGAGCACAACCGTCGTCTGCACAAACAATATAAGTATATAGCTTATTATAACCTGCCCGCAGACCATATATCCAATAAACTCCGCATAGCCGGGCGAACCCCGCTGCCAGCCTTACTTCCAAAAATCCATAAGCGGTGGGGCTACAGGCAAGCGCGGGGAGCGGACAACCTCGAACGCACCAATCACAGCGCCCTAAAAACCCCGCGCGCCCCGCAAGTTTAGCAGCTTTCTTTGCTAGTAAAAGTTACGTCAAACGACGTCTTTATGATATTTGCTCTGTGAACCTGCCTGTTTAGTTGGCACTTCAGTATTTAACTTAAAAAGTACAATACGTTGGTTATACCTGGAAGCATCTCGATTAATATTTTGATTTCTTAATTAAGTCTTCAATCAAGGTTTGTTTTGGTTAAAATACTATTATCAGGGCATCTATTCAGGAACGTCTAAGTGATAACGCGTCGTGCGGAAGAGTGGGATGAGAAATATCGCTCGCGAGTCGCTACAACATCCCTTAGCGTTCCTGAATAGAGGCGCTGTTACTACTAAATAGTATCCACTTTCAAAAATATAAAAGCTTAAAACTTGTAAGTATACCTGCCTAAATTCAACACTAATCAAAATAGATCGTCAAATACCACTTCAGTTCTAACTAGGTGTCCCGAGAACATCTGACTTTTCAAACATTTATCTGCTCTTATTGAGGCCGGCCCACGAATGTCACCTACAACCTACAACCCTACCAGCTTTCCCAGGTTATTCGATAACCCAACGAGACACTAATGGTATAGATATAAAGGTGATATTAATTTGTATAATGACCTGTATAAGTTTGCAAAACAGCGGCCGGCGTCCACGCGCTGTCCGCTCGTTCATTGAGCTCTTCCCATGACATTATCCACGCATCCAATACACAAACGGCGAATTAACTAAGGGCATGCAAGCGATTTTAAGTTCTATTTAAGAGTATTTATGGTTGTGTTTTGATTCGGTCTGTTCTTGCTCCTAGGTTATTATGGAATGGGGATTAAAATGGCGCATCCGTGGCACCGATGGCCCCAGAGATGGACCTCGGATTTTATTTCCACCAAGGAAGACACGACTTCGGTACGATGCATAGGGGAAAATATGGCCCCGAGTCCGCTCCACCGTATTTCACCGGGGTCGGCGGGTCGGCCCGGACATTATTAAACTGTTACTGGAGTGTTCTACAATCGTGAGCTGTGGAGTCTATGCAGATGGTTAAGTAGTGGTTTGACGAATAGTCCGCGTGTGTAGATCGTGCGAGTGGGATGCACGATTCAGTGATCGCGGGATTAATTGGGAAGCTTAGAGTCTCCGATAGCGCCGGATCTTAGTGCAATTTAGCGCTTTCAATGTCTAATACTTATACTTTGTTCTTATCGTGACTAATACCATGATTATGTCTATTTTTATTTTATGTCGGGTCGGTTTTTTACAGATTGTTAACTTAATTGTAAGAGTCCGACCAGAACTTAGCGAATTTGAGCGTTTTATGTTTTCTCTTCTGCTGCACTTTAATAAAAGTTTCATAATTGAGAATGACTGGTAGCTCTTAATAATCAGAATACTTTGAATAATTTTATAATAGTACTAGTGGACCCGCCACAGCTTCGCCCGCGGTATTTTCCATACAAACTTTATCACCCCTTTTCAACCCTTTAGGGTTGGAATTTCAAAAAATCCCTCCTTAGTGCACCTTTAGGGTACTTGAGGAATGTCTCCTCCAAATTTCAAACCTCTAGGACCACCCGTTTAGGCTGTGCGTTGTCTAAAGTGAGGCACAGTACTGTTTTATATATATAGATAATACAAAAATAAAAAAATACTTTATGTAGGTAATAAAACATCCAAATAAACACCGTATTAATGACAACAGTTTTGTGGTGTTTGCAACCAGTGAAGATCCAATCTTGTATTTAAAAAAAAACATTGTTTATCGGCGACTTTTACACCTCAAGTCGTGAGCATGCATGTTATTGTAAAGACGTGACCTTATCGCTAGTATTAAATTAATAGATAAACTATATCAAAACAATAGCGCAAAGTTCACATAACGCGCGAGTCAAGGAGGCTGTCCGTTTGACGGATGCGGGCAAGGTCCGTTCTGACAGGTGAGAATTATTGGAAATGTCAAAAGCTGCGGTGAACTGTCAAACGCTACGCGTCACCTTATAAGTACAGAAGTTGGCATTTACGTTAGATAGGATGCGTGTTATCTATACATATAAAACAGTATCGTGACTCACTTATAGACAACGCACATCCTAAACGGGTGGTTCTAGAGGTTTGAAATTTGGAGGAGACATTCCTCGAGTACCCTAAAGATGCACTAAGGAGGGATTTTTTGGAATTGCAACCCTAAAGGGGTGAAAAGGGGTGATAAAGTTTGTATAGAATATACCGCGGGCGAAGCTGTGGCGGGTCTTCTAGTTGCAACTATTTTAATAATCAAATCCTTCGCTACATGATTCTTTAAAGCGTAAGGCTGCGTTGCACCAGAGTTTTGCGAGAAGCGATGAGGAAAAAAAACACCAATAAGATTGGTTGGTTCTAGACAAATGAACCACCTTGTACGTACACAGCTGGTGGAGCTACATCCTCAAGCACTTCACTCGCTGACGAACTCGCCCGCCGCATAGAAAACCGCAGAACATAGAATTACAAACCATAGAATCATGATAGTTTACATACAACCGCCCTGACAAAAGTGAATTGACATTTGATGGATTATTAATGTATAGGCAAAAACCTTTCCCAAAATATCACATCCGAAACAATTTTACTCAAATTATCATTTGGCAAAAAATCATTAGTCAAAATAGCTTTTCGCAATTTTACAGTTACCAAAAGTATTTTTTGACAAATAACTCCTTACTCGACACAAGTTAATCCTAACCTAACCTACCCATGAGAAAGCAAAATGATGCCAAATGATAATTTGACCAAATGAATAAAATGCGAAATCTAAATGTGCTAAAGATTCATTTGGGAAATGAAACAACTGCGATAAGTTTTTTGGGAAGTGAAATTTGACGAAAGATATTTTGCTCAAAGGGCAGTACTCCGACATTTGACACTACAGAGCGGCCTGGTGTTTGGAGCCATTAATGGCTCAGATTTTGTTGCTTCAAATTGTGCGCGTGGATTTGGTTTCTATTACGTTATTATTCTAAACCGCAGTATGAGACTCTTCAAGCCTTCGCATGGCAAGTTAGGTGATCACATCCCAGATGATGACAATACAGGATACAGGTCGGACTACATGGTTGGACTTGCTTTAGGCTGGCGTCCAGAAATGTGTATAACAGAATGTAAGGTGTGATTCTCTACCATTACGATCGGCTCATTTGTTAGTTAAACTTGTATCATTATAATTATGATTTGATTGAGTCGTATTATGAGCTCTTAATTCTAGGCAGTTCCAGCAGTAAACTGAGCTGCCTGGAAAATTCGTATTATTAGCGCGCTAAATTCGGTCTCTTTAGCGCGCTAATAATACAAATTTTTAAGGCAGCTCAGTTTATGGCGGGAACTGCCTGGAATTCAGAGCTGATATTATGAAGTTTCCTAAAAAATTCTAATTAGTCCTTCATTTACATTATAAAAAAATATTGAACACATATTTTTTCTTTTGTCAATTAAACAAGAAATGACGAAGATATAGTGCGTTGAAGTTCCGCGTGACGTCACAACTTCTCAAACTTTGTACCAATAAGTGACGTCATAAGTCCCCACTCCATCCAATCTTTGATTGATTTGATAAAGCAAACAATATTTTTTGATAATGTAACTGACGGACTAATTAGAGTTATTATTTTTATACCCAGGACACTTCCCTTTACGACCCTTGGTTGAAAAAAGACTTCTCAGCAGATGGAGTGCATTGTGCTCACATACTAAATATTTTAATTTTCATGTAATTTTTCTCAGTAGTGGACAACCAGCCTAACTGAGCTAATATTGAACCATGAGATCTCACACGGGCGCATAACGAATTACCTAACGCGAGGTTTCCCGAGTCCCGCAAAAAGACTTAGCTAAGTGGAATGCAATTAATGCGTTTTTGCCGTTAAATCAGGAAGTTTACGGTAAAAGGCGAAATGTGGGAAGATCGTAACAATGGAGAGATGTGGTTTTTTTGGATGAAAGAGCGCTCGTCGAACTTAATTGCGTGTGCGACTCTATGCGGTGATATGAGAGGGGCTGGTTGCACTATGTTCAGTTAGGTAGGTTAATAATAAATAAATAATTACATTGCGGGACAATCTTTACACAAATCGATCTAGTCCCAATGTAAGCTCTAAAGGCTTGTGTTATGGGTACCAGACGACGATATACATACTCATATAGATAAATAAATACTTATATACGTAGGAAACATCCAAAACTCAGGAACAAACATTCGTGCGCATCACACAATTATTTACCCTTACCGGGGATCGAACCCGGGACACTAGCTTCGGAGGCAGGGTCACTACCAACTAGGCTATCCGGTTGTAGAGTTAATTGTTCAAATTTGCGATGTAAAAAGAGTTTCTGCTTGGTTAAATGATTTATTTGCGTTTTATTCGTTCTATGAATATAAATTATTTAAATGAGATTCCAAGAATTTGTGGCTTTAGACATGAATGGATAGAAACAATTTCAAATTGGCAATAATTTACCGTTAGTAGATTGAAAATTGCAAAAACAGTACGGTTTTGTGATTGCAAAACTGACCCGTTATGTTATCTTATCATAACATTTTAGGCACAATAGGTACACTTGTATTAATCTATCAAGCATTAATTTATGTTTAAGAACCTTTATAAAAAAGGAATACAATATTTAAAGTAACAATAAACATATAAAATCATTAATATCATTTTAATGTCTAATTATTGTTCGATGCCTTGTGGCTACCTCTCACTTTAACAGTCACTTAAAGTGTCTTAACAATGTTTTGTAAACGGCATTTAATCACAAGTCGTAACTACCGTTTATACTCATACTACCGGGCGTTCTCAAGTTTTTCACGAGGAAAAGCCTGCACAATGGTTAGCAAGAAGCTGGGAAAGCAAACTAATCATTACGCTGGACAGTTATTGTGCAGCGATCGCACTATTATGCGCTTCCCCATTCTACGCTAATTATGCTAAGGGAATCAGCGGGCTGCCCTTATAACGGTCAGCTAACTAGCAGAGCACAATACAGTTCACCTGGCCTTTTAATTAGAGAAAAACGCTCAGGTAAATGTTTTTAGGGTTCCGTACTTTAAAAGGAAAAAACGGAACCCGTATATCACTCGTGTGTCTGTCTATCTGTCCGTCCGTCTGTCACAGCCAATTTGCTTCGAAAATGTTGCATCGATTGCGTTGAAATTTGGTACACATATCAGTGACCGCAACAGGGACGTGTAACGTAAATAAATGAATTTTAAATATGGGAGCCAGTTTTGGGGGGTAAATTATAAAATAAATAAATAAAGTTTTGCAAACTACAGCGTGTAACATATCAAATGAAAGAACTAACTGTGAGGATCTTAAATGTATTTTTATTTTTATTTTAGAATAAACAGTTTAGAAGTTATTTAGGAAAATTGCCAAAATTTACCATACCTCCGAAACTACAAGGAAAACCTATATATAAGAAGTCTGTGGTATAGTAACATAGGATCTTCCATATAATCATGGAACCCTCTCCACGTGAGTTTAACTCGTACTTGTCCGTTTTTTTTTAGATCTGTCTTATAACATACTCGCGCCGTCTTATCCGCGTGTTCGTGCGTGAGACTGCCTTTCTATTGTAGCAAGTTTTAGGCTTGGTGAACAATTCGTATCTGGTTTTAGTATTTTTGCGAGAAAATATTCACATAATGCAGGGTAATTTGGAAACTACTTTAAAAAAAAAGTTATTCTAAGATAAATTTACGACCACAATATAGGTATGACATATTATGTACAGTCCGTTCTTCTAGCTACATACTCAATAAGAGCACTTGCGTTACAGGGATTAAAATTTACAATAATTTACCAGAAAGTGTTAAATCGTTAGAAGGGGCACAGTGTAAGAGAAAACTCAAGAACTGGCTGCTATGCAAATGTTTTTATAATTTAAATGAATATTTTGTGTAAATTTTAATATTATACCTAATACCTGTGTTTAAATCGATCATTGTATGTATTATGATAATATTGTACGTCCGAAAAGGGCAAACTGTTGATACTATTTACTTTATGACATCTTATAACAATGTACACGGTTTTGACAATAAATGATTATCTTATCTTATTAAAAAAATGATATTTTTTATTTTTATTCTTTTTATTTCCTGGCATATTTTTTCTATATTTGTTTTATGTATTTTATGAGATTCTGATTATTTCTAGAATTATTACTAGTTTATTTTTATTTAATTTTATTTTAAGTGACGATCTTTTTGTAAAAGCTTTTTTTTTGACATGTAAATTGTAATGTTGTTTCAATAAGAAATAAATGACTACCTAACTACCTAACTAGATGAGGCGACAACTGCATTGTATATAATGATAAGCAAAACCTGTTTTTATTAGTTGGAAAAATACGAAACACATCAGTGGGGCTTTATTTTTATTGAGAATAGGCAAGCATTTTAACACAATCTTACCTGGTGGTAAGTGGCGATATGGTCGTAGATTTTAGTCGTGGGTTCCATAAATCTGAGGTCCTAGTGAAAAAGGGGTTAAGTCGAAAAAGTGTGATATTTAGTTATATAGCTTGTTCTGATTTCAACAAGGTATATAATTAAATGTCACACTTTATTCGACTTAACCCCTTTTTCATTAGGACCCCAGAAATATTAGAAAATATAAGTGATTATTGAATAATGTTGTCCTGTAGCTTGTTTGTATAATATCTTAATTTAAACATTATAATAATTTTCTGTTACTAAAATACAATATATAATGAGTAATCGACCGAGCGAGCGAAGCGAGCGACGCATCTCCGTTTCTAGCTTGGGCAAAAATGCTTTCGTATATCCAGCGGATGTCCTTCGGCTGTCCATTTGTTCTCGTCTACAGGTCACAATTCTCAACCGATTCTCGTGAAATTTTGTGAGCAGGTCCAATTATTATATAGAAATTTTTGTCGATTCATTTTTTCGATTTTTATCAAAATGGCGACGTTATGGGGGTTTTTGAGATTACAAACTTATTTGCGTAGTTGGTAAACTGACTACAACCGACGGACTGATATCCCAATACATCGACTGAATGTCGATGTATTGGGATATCAGTTTTCGAACGGCAAAATTAATTATGTCGCGAGGTCTACAGCTCACGGAGCCAGTAGTAATATTATGTTCACAATTATAAATGATACACCGAATTTACCTCCACCACCACTTGTGTACAAAATCGAATTGTACTAATTTAATGTTTTTTATATCTTGAACTTAACAATGAGTGGAGATAGGAAGCTAGCCTGCCTCTGATGTATCTATTAGTTCACATTATCGAACAATCTATTGAAATAAAATGAAGATAAACTTTACTAAAGAAGGCTTAACCGTAAAACAGTTACACGCCTATCGGATGGTCACCATCGGCAGTCCTGGTTGCTACATTGTAGTAAGAGCTTCCCTACATATTAATAAATCTTAAGAAGCGGTACTTCGTCGCGTAACTATAATTTTCGTATATCTTTACGTTTTGTTGATACAGCAAAATCATGAACATTTTACAATTTTCTGAATACTAATACTTTAAAACTTACAAAAATAAATACGTCTGATAAAACAATGCGTTAATAATCCCTACTTTCCTACTACCCCTATTAATACTTAACCCTGCCAATATCATAAATTCGAAAGGGTGTTTCTTGGTTTGTTTCTATGTCCTTCTTCCACGCAGCAATGGAGCAACGGATCTTGGTCATTCTACTTTTTAGTGCGTAACTTTGTTTCGGATATTTTAGGGTCAGTTTTAACAAATTTGCAGATACTTTAAGATTTATTTTAGTTTTGTCAAATGGTTTTTTATGTCCTTTTTACTATTCACAGGAATGTCAGTCAATTATTATTTTGGAAATGCTAAAATTGCTTGATTTTCTAGCTCAATTACCCCTGCGTTACCAGTCTCCGAGCGCCCCTACAAAAGACCACTATAGTTATTAAATTATGACGATAAAGCCTATGTCGTAATAATAATATTTTAACATCATGTTAGTATATAGAATAATCGTCCGTGTACTAGAAATTACTTTAAAATACAGCGGCCCTAGCATGCCAGACAAGGGGATAAGTTAAACCCGTTTATCTCTCTGACTATCTCTTTTGTCGGCACTAGTGTGAGAGAGACGCACTTAGACGGTTCAACTTATCCTTGTGTCAACTTTGCTAGGGCCGTTGTGGACGTATTTGTAGGCACTTAACAGTACAATGGCCCATCTACGTGATTTTTCGCACAGATATGGTTTATAGAACGAAGAGTGACATTAGGCTACTTTTTATCTCGTAAAATACGCAGTTTCTGAGGTAATAAATAGCAATAAACGAATTCTACGCGGACAAAGTCAAGGGCAAAAGCTAATATTATATCATGAATGCCAAAGTGTGTTAATTGTTTTGTTGGTTTGTCTTTCTTTCACGCAGATTTAGTTTTGGGCCGTAGAGTGACATAGGTTACTTTATATCACGGAAAAATGTAAAGTTCCCGAGGTGCTCGGATGCCACACTACCTCTAAATAGACTATGCAGATAGGCCTACGCAGATCAGAAAAAGTAATTATATTCCTACATATTTTCACGAAACTATTTCATCTATGCCTTATTGCAGCCATGATGTGATGATGTAGTCTTATGAAAATTTGTAAAGTTATTTATAAGATTAACAGGTCTGTCTTCATAGTCTATGCAGAGGTAATATCATAATGCAGCATCCGCATCGCCTGCGTGGGCGCAGCTCGTGAGAGGTTACGCTTCGATGCGCAGCCATGACTTTAGCACTGGAGAACCAAAATACTGCATCGTGTAGTGTTTTTTTTAAAGTACACATTGTAAATGTGATAGTGATGTTTAAGGTTCATGACAAATAAACTTTTAAATTTTCGCAAGTATTCTATTGAGCATTATTTTTCTTTTAAGGACCTAACAGTAACTCAAAAAAAGCCCATCAGATGAAAAAATCTACTGCGGGAAACTAAACACTAAGTATGACTGAATGGATATCAGGTTCCCTTAGCCAAAAAGCGACTAATCAGCGGCCTTGCAATGTTGACACAACGATAAGTTAAACCGTCTTATCTCGAAATGCGTATCTCTCACACTAGTACCGACAAAATAGATAGTGAGAGAGATAAACGGGTTTAACTTATCCCCGTGTCTGGCATGCTAGGCCGTAGGAATATAAATGTGCGTTTACCCATATCACTAACCCCGGCAATACCACCTACTCGGCACCATACTCGGAATTATCCCGGAGATATTCCCAATTTAACCGTTTTTTTTTTCTATATGCTTTTATACAAATATATAGGCTAATAATAATAATAATAATAATAAAACCATTTATTTCGGGCACCATTGGCCCATATATAAATACCTTACAGACTAACATAGATATTAAAATAACTTAAAAGTAATTACATAAAATTATTTAGGGGACGAAAAGGCGTGGCTCCTTAGCGTCGTCCCACCTGGAGTCGGGTCCTGGACAGGCATAGAAGTGCAATGCAAATGTATTTTGTGGTATGACAATTATGTATTTTTCTTATAATATCAAAAATTTAGAACTTATTAACCTTTTGACCGCCAAGCATATTTGAGAAGTAACACGAATTTCAACTTTAAGTCAAGGTAATGAAGGACTTTTTACCCTGTACCCGCTGACGGCTGCAGCCGACTGCGGCGGTCAAAAGGTTAAATTTAAAATTAAATCAATTGAAACATAGCATTTCAAAAAGGTTTAGTTGTGATTTGAAACTCCTCTGCTGCACTGGGAGTGAAGAAATAGCATAGAATGCGTGCAGATGCTTATCATCCTGGCATGTCGTAAAAGTCGACTAAGGGACGGGTCCTCTCCAACATGGTGGACTATCTGTATGGGCGATGGGCTGATCACCTGTCACCATACGGTTCATCATACCATCTTAGGACTAAATACATCGAACGTGGCCACAAGTATATCTTGTGGCTCTGCCCACCCCATTAGGGATTTCGGGCGTGATAATATATGTATGTATGTTAGTTGTGATTTTATATTAATCCTTTTTGATTAAGGCGTTAATAAAATCAAAGATTCCATAATTGTCAGCGAAACAGTTGTAGCAGGTTACAAATCAATGCGCCGCGACCGGGTTTATTAGTGTCAATTAAGGAGCGCGTGCGCATACAAGCGATTTTTAGACGACAACATTACCACAAAAATAATTCACGCGTCATAGTTCTTATTACGTTTGCGGAAAAGCTATTATCGACTGTACCATGTCTCTTATAAAGGTAGTGGAACTGTACCCAGTTCCCACGGCTTTTACTTTCAATGTGCTAAAATTAGTCCATTTCAAATTTACTTTAAGTATACTAAAGTCAACGTTTGTTTCTATTTGCGATTTAAATTTTAACATAAATAACATACATAAATAATATGAGTAAATTTGTAATTTGACCCTACAATTTAATATAATAATGTTATTATTTTTAACCTGTTTATTTTATCCAATGTAACTATGCATTTAATTTATATTACTACACATGAATAATTAAATTTAATTAGTTAATAAGTTATTGAAAGCATAAAAATGTAATGCATGCAAACCTAAAGAAGTGTAAAGAAGTGAATTGCAACACCCTTCGGGGTATCATGTATGATACACAATCATTAATTTAAGACCTTTTTTTATATACAACATGTACGCAATTGAATGAATAAATAAATAAATAATAAATAAATAATGACGCATACATTAATGTCTATAATTCGAAAACCTTATTTCTATTATACAAATAAAAAAGTGTGTGTGTGTCAGCTCCGACGCACGACACGAGTTTACTCCTTACGAACGATTATAGAATAAACCAGTACACATCATACCATGCTGTCATTTTTAATTTTGACATTTGACAGTAAATAATAAAAGTTCATATTAATGAATATAAACATGTCACTCATTGACTACAATAATTAATTGACCCTTCGGGTCCCGTCGTCTTCCGATTGAGATCCGAGTTTTACCGATGGAAACATATTATTCACTATATCTGTATGCAATGCGAAGCGACCGACGCATCTTCGGCTAAAATCGTGTGACTTCGTGTGACAGTGTGACATCGTAGTTTGATTTTGCTCCCCATAATTTTTCATACACCGGGCTTATATATGAAAATCGATTCCTAAGGAGTAAACTCCAAAAAGAAAATATATCCTTTTTGCCGGTTTTACGTTGTACCTACCATGTTATTGCACTCGCCATTTACCATTTGTTCTTACATACATAAGTAATCTGTGGCACAATCCGATCGGCGATTACAATTTTGATGGCTATCAACAGTAACCTGTGATAATTTCCCTAACTATACTTATCCGAACGTTTGTATAAATAACGAACAAATAAACAGTGACGACTAAATCAATAAATTCTTAGAATAAATCTGTACCATCCTCGAGAATAAATCCGCGATCGTATTACCTTAACTCTTGCCCAATTATTGCTCAACTCCTTATTT
Source organism: Tortricodes alternella (assembly GCA_947859335.1). Lineage (NCBI taxonomy): Eukaryota > Metazoa > Arthropoda > Insecta > Lepidoptera > Tortricidae > Tortricodes > Tortricodes alternella. Next base: position 18,140,300 of record OX401968.1, on the reverse strand, counting down.
ACATATGAACAGATCTCCGCTTCTTCCAATCATCATTAATAACTAAGCGGCCAACTTTTACCTGGCCCTCGTCACTCCAAGCCATTTGCAGATTCGTGCGAGCATTCGACAGGTCCTAACAGAACCTACCTATTTCATAAACTCACGAATCACCAAACCAATTTATCGTCAGCACACGCGAAAGAAAACTGTAAAGCTCCAGGCTTAGAGGTATTTGCGGTGGCACGGTGGTGTAATTCCGTGCGGAAAGTCGTGTGTTTTTGGTTACCATGGCGACCGAAATGTCGGTGAGGTGCAATAGTTTAATCTGGCTGCGGGCACGACCACACGAACTCGCCGCCCGCGGAGGCCTCGCGGGGCCGGTGGCTCGCAGCTCCTTTAATTTAGAGGAGTTTAACTGGTTAGCGGAAGTATAAACTCAGCACTACAACACAACTCTCCTAGAGAACCGATCAAGCCATGACATAGAATCATCCACTTAAGGACGCTGAGTGTGATGTTACCTAATTACATATATATTTTAGACACAGTTAGCAGTCAGTTTTGCATGTCGGACACTTATCGCCAACTGATTTCTGCGTTCCCCGAGTGGATTTAACCTCCGGCTCGCATCTCCAAGTTGTACGAAGCTTATGCCGAATTTAATGTCATATCTCCAGTAGCTTTTCAATGAAGGAAAGCGAAGTGATTCAACAATGTGCCTGAAATCCCCAACTGGGCCGGCGTGTGGATTTCATACATAATTTCATAAAAAATATGGTAATAAAAAGGACCAGTCCTTTTTACCATACATTTTACGTACTTGCTTATGTAAACTTATATAATGAAGCGAAATAAAACCTTTGAATACTGTGACATTGAAAGACTAAATGATATTGGAGCCAACTCGAAAATGTGTTCAATAATTTTACATCAAATTCGATTTGACAGCTTTGTGATAAGATGCAAAATCAAGTAGGTATGATTTTTTAAATTCTAAGTTCAGAAATTTTTAAATTTCGACGATAACGTTTCGAATTGCACCCATTATATTACTAATTGATTTTAATTTATAGCAGTTAAGGAAATACATTGAGCTAACTAACGCTTAACTACAGCCAGTACCACCGCGCTTGAGTCCTGGCGGTCGTGTCATCCGCAAGTGGCGCAAGCGGCGCGGACGACTAAATATCAGCAGCGCATCACCTAACCTAATGACTCCTCTAATAGCATCGACTCCTACCCGCGCCTGTTCGCCTAGAGTCCGAGACGAAATAGCACCTTCGGGAACCCTATTGTTCGCTGCACGCTATTGAAATTAGTTGATGCCAAGGTAGCCTTAACTGATTATTCAACTTACCCAGCTATCAAAATTACACCAGATTAGTATGCCAACGGTCCTGTCTTCAAACTAGTCGCTTATGTCATCGACATGGATACCTAGGACTGACATATCGTTAAATATGGTCTAACCTAACGCAATCAACTAACCCTGCCTGTTCGTCTGGTCCTCTGAGACAGGAGTTGTTCTTCGTACGTTGTAATTACGCTTATAAAGTCAATTTCAGTTAAAGCCCGCGGAAATGACCAGGCCGGCGACCGCGTATCCCTTAACTTAGGTATAGCTTTGACTGTTTTGTTGTTTAAGTCTAGTTACACAAGCATCATTTTCACGACAACTATAGGCATCTTCCCTTACGTACGAAGTTAAAGTACGACAGCTATGGTTGCCGGCTATACAATTTAATTGCCATGAAAAGTTTCTCGTGTAACGAGGCCTTTACTCCAAGACAAATTGGTGGAACTGGCCGGAAATATGGTATACGTCTGTATGATGTTTTTAGGTTTCCTTGAACTGATATTTTCAACTCTTTCCGTTTACCATAAATAATAGTCATCAGCCACATAGGCATAAACAGGTCTCCCAACTAGTACAGGTTTAGCGCGATTCTCGACTTCTTTCTGCCAAATACCCTACCAAAGTGGTCGTTGCACCTAACCTGAGGGTGTCCTACATTGCTGGTTTCTCGGTCTCCACTCAAGGACACGTTTAGAATGGTTGCCGGTTTTGCGGCTAATATGGTCAGCCCACTGCCTTTTTAGGGTTCCGTACCCAAAGGTTAAAACGGGACCCTATTACTAAGACTCCGCTGTCCGTCTGTCTGTCTGTCCGTCTGTCTGTCTGTCCGTCTGTCCGTCTGTCCGTCCGTCCGTCTGTCCGTCTGTCCGTCCGTCCGTCTGTCCGTCTGTCCGTCTGTCGGTCTGTCCGTCTGTCCGTCTGTCCGTCTGTCCGTCTGTCTGTCCGTCTGTCACCAGGCTGTATCTCATGAACCGTGATAGTTAGACAGTTGAAATTTTCACAGATGGTGTATTTGTGTTGTTGATGTGTGTTTGGTATGTGTTGTGTGTGATGTGTTTGTTGTTGTTGTTGTGTGTGTTGTGTTGTGTGTTGTTGTTGTATAACAAAAAATACTAAAAAAACCGAATAAAATAAATATTTAAGGGGGCCCCCATCATACAACTAACTTGATTTTTTTGCTCGTTTTTGCTCGATATTGATAACGGCAACAGGTAGACGCGTGTAATATTCACAGAATATTTAGTTATATATACACTTTAAAAATAAATAATTAAATTAAAATAAAACATATATTTAAGGGGGACTCCCATACAACAAACGTGTTTTTTTTTTTGCTTGATTATAGACAATGGTACGGAACCATTCGTGCGTTAGTCCGACTCGCACTTGGCCGGTTTTTTCTCCGTTTACCCGTGTACTTTATTGCGAAGTTTTTGTACTGTGAATTCATTGTTCCACTTTCACGTTATGACACAAAAGAAAACCGAAATCACCCAGACTTATTACATTAAAATTAACTATCTTACTAATAGAAAGTGCATGTTGTTTCAGTGCAGTGGGTTCTAATCGGTATAATTAATTACAGAAGCGGTTTTAAGTCGCTCCCATTGTCAAAGAACATATCCGCGTGCGAAATCCCCTCTATCAATAATCAGCAGGTGAGAATGCTCTCGCGCAACATTCTGCACTTTAACGCCTGTAATTGAGGGTATTTTATTTACAAGTCGAAAATTGCGGCGCATTTCATCGACAATCGTGGTTTGTATGCAAACGGCATGGATAATATAAGTGTATTGATACAGAGCTGTTATAACCCTCAAGGTTTTAAGAGGGAAAATATATATCCTGACCAACCCAGGTTTAATGAATAAAAGAAGTCATGCCTGCTTGAGTTTATTTTCAAGAGAAAAGAGAAATAGTGACCGTAAAATATGAAACCACAATCTATTTAAATAAATGCGATAAGTCCAATTATAGAAGCCATATTCTTGAGAACCTTATTATTATGTACGCAACCGCTCTATAGGTGTCTCTCAATGTATAGCGTGTCCTATTCGTGACTGAATCTGGCTAATGTGTGTAGCTCGTATCGGACCGCAATGAAGATAGCACTGGCGGTATTAATTCATTGCTTCGGACCGCATACAACCGCCGGTCATTATCTAAGCTTCTTGCGAACCTCTGCTGGAATTCTTACACCCTGGTACCTGAAACTTTCTCACGGGCCGCGGTGTGGTTTAATTACTCATTAAGCTAGGAGAGCGAATCGTAAATTACCGATAATATCGATTTCAATATGACACCATCGAGCATGATACATTGCTTTTGTCAATGTCGATACTGCTATTATTATTTCACCTGAATTGGTGCCTTGCTATATTACTCGTTTTTAGGGTTTCGTACCTCAAAAGGAAAAAAGGAACCCTAATGGCCGAATTCAGAAAGGCCACTCAAATTGATCTTCAATTAAAGTGACGTTTCAGTGACGTTTCTGTATAGGTTGACAACTATTTAAGGGGCATCTAACTATTTAATATCTAATCAAATGCTTAAGTGGCGTTTCTGAATTCGGCCATTATAGGATCACTTCTGTGTCCGTCTGTCTATCTCTCTGTCAGTCTGTCTGTCTGTCTGTCTGTCTGTCTGTCTGTCTGTCAGTCTGTCTGTCTGTGTGTCAAAACCTTTTTCTCAGGAACGCGTGGAGGTATCAAGTTGAAATTAATATCAAATACTCAAGTCGGCAATCTCTTGGAGCTGTGAAAAAAACAAGCTAAGTAACTGCGATCTAAAGATACGGCCGTTTATGCCACATATTTTGATACTTTCAAGGAAATCAAAAGGGAATCAAAACCTATAGGGTACTTCTCGTTGAGCAGGAATCTAAAAAATTGCGAAGAAGCAGTGTCTTACAGCGCAAGTAAAGGTATACATCCAAAAAATATATTTAAATGATCTTTGCAAGGTCGTATAACGCTCGACGATTGCACGGAAATAGGAGCTTGCAAAAGTAATTTTTTGGCCTATTTCATAGGTAGGTTGTAAATGGTTACCCCGTTGTTAAAAGCTATTTTTTCATTTTTAGGGTTTCGTACCTTCAATGTACCTACTGTTACTTTTTCATAGGTGAGTACGGAACCCACGGTGCGCGAGTCGGACTCGCACTTGACCGGTTTTATTACGTGTGACTAACGTAAACAATTTTTCTGTAAATTGAAAATACGCCCGTATTCCGCAAATGTCTATCACATACCATTTCTGAGCTCTGCATTGTCATGTCTCCTTCCCATGCTCTGAAGGAAACAAATCCTGTACGTCCTATATGTGAGCAATCAGCTTAATACGCGGTCCAGCCCTATCAATCTGCCGTATCCCAATGAGTATTCGCACTTTGCCGCGCCCGCACGATTCTGTATTTACGGCTCGCCCGATTACGCGTCTAATGCGAAATATTAATTCAACGAACATACGACTAGGCGAAAATGTAGTATGTACCTATACACTTGAAGCGCTTGAGTGTTTGAAATTAGTTTAATTCAGTTTGATTCAGTTGGTATGGTTATTATATTGGCTATTTTGTTAAGTACTATTTCTTTTAGAATATAAACGAACCAAGCAATAGTTTGCTTAAGATCCCATTCAAAAATTAATTGTTATTAATCATATAAATAATTATCTAATTGACTATTTTTGTGGTTTTCATACCATTATATTGTTACTATAGGTAATGAAAAGTACCAAACAGCACAGAAAAATTAACACCTATGTGGAACACCAACTTCATCCAGCTGAGCTACTACTACTATTCGGGAACGATGCGTAATGCGTAAGAGCGGGATGCGAATGTCGCTCACGAGTCACTACAATATCATTTAGACGTTCCCGAATAGACGCCCTGCACGTCTAGCACGACCTGCCCGCGATTCGTTTGTCGCTCAGTGCATCCCTTACGTATTTGACTAGTTTGACAGAGACGCAGTGATCAACAACCATCTCGCGGGCATGTCGTGCTGTCCACAAACCCAGATGCCGAGTTTATCTATGCTGTCAAGTGTATTTTTTTCTGTATTGTTCGTTATCATTGTACTTAGTAGGTATTATAACGTTGCAAATATTGGTAAGTTGCAACAATATGAACAGGAAGTACCTTATAACTAGTGCTTTCCGATGTTTCATCTATAAAAACAGCTTATGAAATAATGAAGTCACATCTAATACAAATAATCGTCCATAATCATATAAAAATACTTAACGTTTCTTCCGTTCTTCATAAGTGAAAATATAACTATAATTATGTGCACAGGTCCGGCTACAGCCTGTACAGGCTCTGACTGATTTACAGCGCTCAAGATGGCGCGTGAGACGCAGGCGCACCGTGACGTGATAATATTCAATGAGCACGCCTGGCTAACGTATGAGGGGTTATGTTTTAAGCGTTGAGATTATGAGTGCCAAGCTCAAATGCTTGCGGATACTTGAGACTTTTCTATCTAAATATACTTATTTAATTGATTATTTATATTCGTGTCAATCAAAATAAAAATGGATTTGTCTTAACTTATGCAATGGGCATGAGTTAAGACAAAAATCCATTTTCATTTTACTAATATTTCATATTATATTAAAACTTGCTCACAATATTCCTATCCTGGGCTATCTCTCTCTAGATTTATCAAAAAGTATCAAGTTAATCTCACCGTCTCCATGGATTTTTGTCTTAACTCATGCAATGGGCATCCATTCCAAAAATCCATGGTCATTTTCACAAACATTTTTACTAATATTTTGTATTTATTTTTTACCTGTTGTATGTTTATTGAAAAATAAATAAAATTAAAGGTAAAATGAATTTAAAATTATTATCAAAATACTTTGTAATACTTGCTCGCAATAGTCCTATCCTGAGCAATCTTTTTGTAGATTTATCAAAAAACATCAAGCGAATCTCACCATCTTCGTGGTTTGCCGCGTCTTCGGTTGCCATTATGTGAGATCCCATTAGGGGTTTCTTTAGTACACAGATCATGCGGCAGGCGACAGAAGTGTCTGGCTCATTCCCACTTGAGCTCAATACGAGTAATATTCTTTTAAATCCAACGCTGCGCTTGCGGCTCGACCCCGCAACCTGCGCGTTGCCAATTTGTCACAACTCGAACTTTCTCTGACAACCTCCCATTGTAATTACACGAAATCCATCATATTAGTAATTTCTAGTAAATTAACGTTAAATGAGCCTTAATAAACCTTTAATATATAAGCTATAGAAGTAAATTGGAAGTGTGTATGACCACGCAGAAATGTTTATAGACTGAGGGAGTTCTTAGACTGTTATTTTCGACGGAGACAAAATAAACGTCAATTTTTTATTAAGAAACTTGTTAGTAGATTCCTGCCTATTTCTGTAGCATGTTTTCTGGAACAGGTAAAATATAATATTATTTTTTTGTACGTTAATTATGCAAAATTTGACAATGCTTTCATAACGAAAGTACAAATGCAACGCAAAATTCTCCGCATAAGCACGTATAAAATAACGATCAATTCATTCAAAATACAATCAACCCACTTCCGTCGAGGAAAGCTAACATATCTATTACAAGACAAAGGCGATTGTGGCCCACGGACGAGTTAATCGTCGGCTAATGAATTCAGCTGCGTGGGCGCAGAATATGGTGCTGTTTACACGTCGGTATACTCGGCTGGCACAGCTCTCATATTTGTACGATGACGAGCAGGCATATTTCGAAAATTATCGGTTTTTAGCGCTACCATCTCGTCTCATCTTATTCGTAAGTTCTATTCTTTTATAATCCCAAAAATCTAAGATTTCAATCCTACGATTGAGACCGAATATATATTTCAAAGAATACTTATCAAAAGATAAGTTACTCACCTTAAGATCTTTATAATTCCGTTTTTTACAGTGACTCAAACTCAAGCCAGATCTTCAGTAGTTTTAGAGTGCAAAAAGTTATCAAAACACTAGAAATTCTACAATCAGTGCTTCCTAAGCTTAGCTGTGCCTAAACTAATTGTTTTTAGAAATACCTAACGTCAAACATATATTAATAAATATAAAATATCTTCACATACATACCATTCCAAATCTCTGATAAGTATGTAAAATCTACCTGCCTGAGCTATAATTTCCTGCCAGTAGTTCGAAGCTATCAGCTCAGTATATCCTAGAGACGCGACCAGACAGTATGTCTTCGCGACTAATTACAACGTACAAATAGGCGAGTACTTGAATTACTTAGAGGCACGCTTGCGCACTGGGCACTTTGAATTTCAAACCTGTTTAAGTAGTTGGGATATATTACGTGTATATTTTTGGTATTAAGTACCAAAGTCGACGACCTAAACGTTTTAGATCCTCGAAGCTCAAATGACAGCAATTCAAACTTAATTATTATACGTTACTCGTCTATATTATCTTTCTAGTGCTTTTTATATATAATGATCCAAGCCTATGTACAAAAAGTTTTGTTATGGCTGATATTCTAATTTATTTATTTTGTATCGGTACCAAACGAACCAATCATTACAAAGTTTATGACGTCCATCAAATTCATACAAAATTATAGGTGAGGCATTGAGAAACAAAGAAAAAATAACAAAAGGTGATCATGACGAAACAACAGTTTAATACATTTAGCACATTTCAAATAATCTAATAAACTATATTTCAAGCGCATCTGACATTTTTCTATCATTACAAAATGACGCCTACGCAGCCATTGTATTCTCTTACATTATATTTCTCTCGCATTTTGCAGCTCTACAAGATGACCAATTTAGACCTAGGACCTTATTTAAACCAGCATAAACATGATTTTAATTTGACTGTGGATTTGGTCACTGCAGTTCAGTCTTGGTTTTCGTGTCATTGACGCTTTCGTCAACTTCTCGTGGAGGTTTGGAGTAAATTTGCAAATTTCGAAGGTATGACTCACAGTGTGGGCAGAAACTTGTGAGTTATAGAATATTAGTTATAATAAGGGAATTTATCACTTCGTGCTGTAATTGAATAAATAGCCAATGCCTTACGTTTCTAAGACCTTAACGTACCGAGTCATATTCTCAGCCATTCGAAATAATGCTTTTAGCATTTGTGATACTGCTGAAATTTAAATACATTCAGTTTAAATTCACCAGCATGTTGATGTTACGAATGATAAAACAAAGAGTCATAACTCAAAATTAAATCTGTATGGTAATTTTATGTCGATGCAAATTATGCTCTAAGTCATGGTAAACTGCCTTATCTGGACTCTTAAAGCTCACTAAAAAGCTACAACTGTTATATCTCGAAGTAACAGCATAGCCGAAAGTGTTTTAATTTAATTTTTTATTTGGTAAGTACAAAATTTTACATTATATATTACACACAATAACTTTTATGTACTCCTAAAATTATTATAGTATTAATTAAAATAGTTTGTTTAAAATTCTACTTTATATACCTATATTAACTTGAAATCGGTCTTGAATAAAATATGTACAGTATATTTCTAAATGTAACCCGAATAGTACATTCAAAACTCATAGCAATCATTAAAATATATGCGAACAAGTTTTGTTGACCGAATCGCACTTGCGATATGTTTTGTGAAAGAAAAGTAAAATTCATAGTGTCATATATTATTAAAAGAAATAATTGCTTTTGTAAAACGCGATGTTGTTGCGTATAAACCAGCTGAATTTAAATTCCAGGCAAGAAGTACTAACAGATCCCTCTTATAATAAATTTATAATATGAAGACGCCAAACGGTTCTTGGTACACAACCCAAAACCCCCTCGAAACCAGCACGTAACGCAAACGTTTCCGTTACCGTCTCCGCGATGACCATCAGCCCGGCGACCCCGCGGTCATCGCGGGCCTGGGAACAGGCCGATAACGCATCTCACGTACTGATTACAGCAATTAGGGCCGTTCAGTGGTGGACTGTTTGTTCATGGCTTAGGCTAATCAGATCATTAGGGTTTGTTAGCAATCATGGTGCAATTTACGACGAAAATTACCGATAAGTTTCTGACACTCGTGTAGAACATTCGGATGACAATGTGTACTTTTAAGCACTTTAAAGTATCGCTAAGCCATATGAAAACATACTAGGGTACGAACATTCATTGCTTATTTTCGAATGGTAAAGGTAGAGATCATGGTATAGAGGATAGAAACACCAGACAGACAGACGATATTACCATAGATAACTTCGTTATTTCTTAGATAAACTCAACTAATGGAATGAATAAACGCACGTAAGATCGTATTGTATCAAACAATGAAATAGAAAACTACCAAAATCGGAAATTGCATATCACTGAATAGAAAACAGAAAATCCTAAAAAACGTACTTGGTCCAGTAAACAAACTCATTTTTTTTACGTTTTTGATATACCCAGAACACCTTTTTTTTTAAAGTAGATATACCAAAATGCAGAGAGGCAACCTGACCCGAAGTTTAAAATACCTAGCTCAAACTCAGACTGCATTCATTACATGCAGAGACACGAGTATGACGCGCAATCTGTCGATCTCGGCGACAAGCAACGTGTGCGCAGGTCGATACCATCGCTTCTCATGCCCTGGCCGGGCAGATGCGCGGAAAAACAAACCCAGATTGTGCTGGAGCTAGTAGGTCGGAAGTTAGTCTGTACACAGTGGGGATAGGGTTGAGTCATTTAGTTGTTTTATCATCAGTCCGTACAAGTCCACTGCTGGACATATACTTTTACTAGCGCCAGTCATTACCAATCACACGGTGCAGGTTGTCACTTTATTTTTTTAATTCGATGAATATTCCAGAAGAACTGGTACAGTCGGACCGATATTATCTAAAGAGTGGGCTGAATGATCTGCGGACTGCCCGCACCGGCCGAGCGTCCCCACCCATAATCATCTTCTAAAGAGACATATTTATGCGAAGAAACGCTAACAATTATTATTCTTATTATTATCTACCACTCAAGTCATAAATTCTATATAATTTTTTCAAAAACTCAACCGGTGAGTGATGTATGAAATTTTATAACTGCATCGTTGAAACCATGCGGTAATGTTTTTTATCTACACCCATATCATAAAACCTCCATTGGTTAATCAAAAACCTTAGGAAATGACCACCATTTTGACAACCAATTAGGAAACCAGTGCTGCGATAAAGAAATAACATGACTTCTTTATCGTTTTTAGTAAAGAAAAGAGATTAAATTTGGAACAGCTGTCAAAACTCAAGTGGTCTCTATTCTAGTATCCATAGATATTAAAAAAGTTATTGATACGAAACGTCAATTCAGTATGTTTTTTTAATATAAACTGCACAATATTTGATCTGGAGTGACGTGAGAATAGAGACTTTATCCGTTTGTCTATGATTTAAAAAAAAATGGTCTTGACGGAGGATCGCCATGTTGGCGTTTTGCTGAACGAAAGTAGAATTGTTTTTGAATTGAATAGAAAAAGTTGTTTGTAATTTACATTTTAGTTGAAAATATGAATAGTAAGTAGTCTTCTCGGAGTGTGTGTGATGTGAAAATGCGCCGGATATCGGAAATATGCAGCCACGATTGCAACAAATAACTTGTTGCCAGAAAATATTGTTTCTGAACCCATCATGGAGGATTCATAATATGTGTGTAGATAAAGTTATGTATGCAACTCTGCATAATTTGGCCTTAAAACACACGTGCGATCTTATTATGAAACTCGCCTATCGGCTCGTTTCATGAAAACCGCACTAGTGTTTTAAGGCCTATCATTATGCAACCGTTGCATAAACTACTATTTTTGCCTTGACTCCGCCCTTTCTACCCCTAAGAGAACGCAAGCCCCAGCACCACCTCTTGAACATGTGGATGCTTCTCGCTATAATCATTATATTTTTTATTTAAAATTTTGTATGAGTGTAAAATAAATTTTGTATGCGACTTTGCGAAACCCTTTGTCCTATTATGAAACTCACCTGTGTTTGTTTCATAAACACCCACTCATGTTTTAATAACCCTTATTATGCAACCAATAGCATAAATAACTATAACTTCATTCCTCGTGCAGGCCAATGTGGGTCTCACGCTAACAAACTCAATAATGTGATTGACTTTGTTCATCAAGTGATACACGAACAGATCATTACTACGGTAACAAAATCGTCACCTGTCCAACAACACCGCTCAAGCCATTTTGAACAAGTTTACAGCAGAGCGAAAAAACATTATCTTTGTAACAACGCGTAATTCAATAAACAAGCAATAGTAAACACTGCCTAAGTACATGGCAATAAACTCATTAGTTTTTTGGTTAATTATTATACGTAAATAATTATTTCTTATTACTCACGAAAAACAATAAATAAACAAGGAGCGCAAAGTTGTCAAAGTATGGCCGAACAACGACTTGAGCGGTGTTGGAAGGCCAACCGAATTTGCGCGCTGTCACATTTTTTTTGTATTCTGATCTCTTATTGGCCCCAACATCAAGAATGTGACAGGTAGATCGCCGCGTAATGAGTAGCTCTATCCAATAACATTCAAATGTAATATCCGCTAATTTTCGACTTGTGGAGTGTTATTAGATAAGCGACGAAATGTAGCTTTGTTTGGGCACTTTCTTCAACGTAAACTTTGCAAAGTTGGATAAAGACAAATCAAAACGATATAATTATCGCTAAGCCAAATAATGGTCCAGATACTTAACAGATCTGCTTTGTTTTTTAAATATTGAGCACACACGGAATCGTATATGGACGACATAGTACGTACGAGTACGTCCTCTAAGTTGAGAGCCAAAAGCTCGCTCGTACAAATCTGTTGCTAAAAACAAACAAATACTCAAAAACTTTAAAACTTAGGATAATTTTATCGTAACCTTTATAAGTACTATATTGTTAGTTTGACAAATAGAGTCGTTTAGCTGAATATGGGCCATGAGCATGAGTAATGAACGCGGGTAAGGGTCGCCGGTTCGATGCTTAGGCATTTGTCTCGGGATGGCTGGGACTTAATCCCACGGTGCTAAAGGTGGCGGGGCCGTACTATGTAAACAAAAACAAGGTATCTATTTATGTAGAATAGATGCACTTATTTTATGAGTACCAAACACTTTCAACTTTTTTTAATTTCACTTTTTAGTTAGTATTTAGAACATGTAACAAAAAAGGGTGTAACAAACAAAACCCAGTGATATACTCTTGAAACTGAACAACTTTCCCCAAGGAACGTAGGTTGAAAAGTGAAGATTTTTTTTTTATCTTTCCTTAGTAAGTCGATCAGCTGACCGCATATTTTGTATGGGATGACGACATTTTTTCTTTCACTTTTCAACCCATATTTCTTGGGGAAATTTGTTCAATTTCATGAGTATACCACAGGGTTTCGGTTTGTTCCACCCTTTTTGTTTCACATTGTATAATTGGGTCAAATCTTGTTAATAAATTTGGAACCAGTTTTCGGGGTTTAAATATATTGAAATTTGGTATGCATAATGCTAGCTCAATGACAGTGATATATTACATTCAAATGGGTAAAAAAGCTTGTCAAGAAAACATTTTTTTATGAAATTTATTAGATGTAAACAAAGGATTACTTAAAAGATTCTCGTTCTATCAATTTAATGACTTTATCTAAAGCTTGTTTCAATTATGGTGCCAAACGGCAGTGTCCTACTGGGGTTCTCTTAAATAAAAATTCGTTCATGAACTCATCGGCAAGCCTAACTTGACCCGTCAGTGCATACAAACTACATAGTCGCGCATATCTTTAACCTTGGTCGTTTTTCGACGCAGTGGCCACTGACGTAGGTACCTTGCTCCGCATAATGCCTAAGAGCGCGCGGGTCAATTTATGATTGTCGATTGAAATGAGAGACTTGTTAGAGAATAACATAGCTGGACCTCTATTCGACATCGCCTTAGCGATCTTGATGGATTTACAATGCGGCTGCCTTTGCTGTCAAGTTTATAAGATCAACCATATCGTACCAAAATAATTTGCGGTATCGTTTAGGCAATAAGGAAGTTTTCTGAAAAATTCGAATAAGTCCGTCATTCGTCCGTCCGTACATTATAAGAAAATATTAAACACGTATTTTTTCTTTTGTCGATTAAACAAAAAATGACGAAGATATAGTGCGTTGAAGTTTCGCGTGCCGTCACGACTTTACACACTTTGTACCAATAAATGGGGACTTATGACGTCATAACTCCCCACACCCGAACTTTGATGCGCGTTATCTTTGTCAATTTTGATTGTTTTTTTTTGTTTTTTTTTAACTGACAGACTAATTAGTTTTTCAGAAAACTTCCTTATTTCGAATACAGGGCCTGGTTTGTTTACATTTACTAGTATGGATTGAAAAAGCGTGCATTATCTACTTATCTTTATTCGGTGAGTTTCATCGTTAAAATACTAAAAACAACTTATAGCCATCTTGCTCTAGAACAATATTTTTACTGTCCGTTATTCTGCGAACAACTACTGTGAACAATATAATTTCTAAAATGAAGCTTACGAGTATATTAAAGGAAAGAAGAGAAACCTAGCCTTTCTTCTGAAATAATCTAAGCCATACTTTCAAACCTTTGCAATCTGCTCCAGGTCAAACACTGTCACGCTCAGATGTCAAGTAGAAAAAGGAGACAAAGTGCACAATATCATTAACTTGTTGCTGCGGCTGCGATGACAGACAGACAATCAACTTTCACGTAGCAACCCACATCTAACTGCACGTGACAATACTATCAGCTGCTGTTGGGTTTGAGGGATGGAAGAGCAGTGGTTTTGAGATAGATCGCTTATTGAGTTTTAATCGACTATCAACGGCAAAAATTACACTTTTGATAAGTTAATTACACTATATATTGTGCAGGATGAATGTTAAATAAAACCGGTGGAGTGCGAGTCTGACTCGTGCGCCCAGGGCGTACTTACCTATGAGAAACAGACATTACCTTTCAGGTACGGAAACCTAAAAATAAAATATATATTTACCGGATAACCATTTAAATCCTACCTATGAAATAAAACAAGGAATAACTCTTGTAAGCACATATCTCTATGATTCTCTATTTTGACTTCCTTGGCAGCCTGGCCTTGGCCTTGGCTTGGCCTTGTTTCAGCAAAATTTTAATTATATTCCAGCATTATATATAACTAAATATTCCCAATTACAAATTCATAATACCAGTAGTTATTGCTGTGTTATACAGCTGTAGCATATAAACGGATAGACACACAAACAGACAATGAAGTATCACCATGAGGGTTTTCTTTCATGTTTTAGGTACGAAACCCCTTAAATATATATATTATATGGTATATAGTACTTATGTGTGTTGTTTATTTATTTTATTATTGTTATTATTATTTGTTTGTTTTTGTTTTGGCTGTTTGTAATTTTTGTCTATCCACGCATTGTCTTCCTCGTCAACTCCAAGGTTAGCTGGAAGAGATCCCATTAGGGATAAGCTCGCATTTGTACACTGTTTATGTCATAATGCAGAATGTTGTTTTATTGTATGTGCAATAAAGAGTTTACATACATACCTACATACATACATATATCAAGATTGGTTAACATTCAGTGGGACAAAAATGTCTGTTGAATCTTAATGTTGAAGAAGTAGCCTTATACTGTTCACTAATACAACACATACAAACACCAAAAAAATAACTCAACCAAAACGCGCAATCGGCGCAAACTCTTTTCCGATAGCGCGAAGAAGCAGCATTACTGCTTACTTACTGCTGAACTACATGATGCATCCATCCGCTCTCAACTTGTATCTTGGATGTCGTTTTACGTGCTTTGTTCCTATGCTGTGACAAGCTGCCTGGGAATAATACCTATATTTATGGTTTTGCATTAATTTAATGTAATTGTAGCTGTTTATTGTCTTGACGGTTTGAACTTTTTCCTCTTGTTGGGGAAGACTGAGATTAGATGAAAACAACCTTTGGATAAACATAATTATAGGCCAAATAAACACCCGATAATAACATAACAATAACACTTGAAATGGAGGCAGAAATCGAATACGGCAACCAGCTAACTATAATATAAAATAACTCTCGAAAAAGCCACATCGAAACGCGTCCGTAAATAAAATGGTTAAATATAAAATAAGTGTACCTCGCTACATACAGGAAACAAATTATCATACCGTTTTCAAACAATTTCCGACATTGAAATACAAAGTCATGCAAATTCAGTCAGAACCAATGTTATCGCATATCTTATTGACAAAACATAATACAGCCGAAGAAAAAGCGTCACATACAATCGACATGACAATGTCTAGCATTGACCCGGGTCTCGCGTTGACCCTTGCCTCCGCTGACCTAGCCGGTTTGTTTGGGACGTGTGCTGGCAACGTTGACCTTATAGCTCAAAATCTTCTAACCATATTTCTACTTTAGGTACTGGCTGTTTTTACACGCGTTTGTATTGACATTTTCTTGTCTGTGGCCGATCCTGTGCAGTATTTGCGTTTTCCAGTAGAGTTATGGATCTCGCTTGCCCCCTGCCCTCGGATTTGCGTCAGTCTGTGGAACAATTATGCCGTATGTTAGTGTCGTATGGAATTCTGTTCATTAGAATTTGTATTGCGTTATCAGATATTCGATACGGGATATTATAATATTTGTGTTATGTAAAAATAATCGATCTGTTCTTACCCGTTATTTCTACCACTGGCCATGATCAGATTAAGCAGGACGGGTATTGTGGGGAGAACCGGCTGCATTCTGACTTCCATGACCCTTATGATAAGGGAACCAGATCCATGAGATCATGATAAAGACATTCTACCTACCAAACAAATATGATAGATTTTAGAATTTCATAGTGTCCCTTAAGAGGATTGTGAACCTACGGCAAAAATCACGCTTTTCATACAAAAGGCGATAACGATTTCCACCCCTTAAATGTTATCCGATTCTGACCAATTTTTGACACGTTGTCAGTTTGAACAAAATCTAGGTCTATACGTTTTTGAATTTTGATTAAAGTTCAATAAAGTCAAATAATCACCGAAATTAGTTTTTATGAAAATACTAAAACAACAATAAAACTGAATTTATTGATTATGGTGAAAAAACCAAAACGTATATACTTAGATTTTGTTCTGACTGACAACCTATAAAAAATTGGTCAACATCTGGTAACCTTTAAGGGGTGGAAATCGTTATCGCCTTTTGTATGAAAAACCATAGGTTCACACTCCTCTTAACGATTCCGAGGTAGGTACTTTTGCGTTTAAGATTATCCTGCTTATTTTAATCTTAATGAGTTTTAACAAAACGATTCATCCTAAGATCTTTCATAACTGTGTAGGATTCTTCTATGTAAGAACTCCCATTTGACTTAAATATTTTTGATACGAATTTTCTGATTTTTTTTTTTTAAATTAAAAAGAAAGTTTTTGTTGAGGAAGCCATTAGACCGCAAGCAAAACCGCGGAGCCGACTATGTCAATAAATCTAACCGACAATAAGTCAATCCGTTTCCTTGTGCTGCCATCGGCCGTCAGCGGCAGAATCTACAACCATATTGATATGGGAAAGTTGTTTATCTGTCCGTCGTTTACAAAGAATATTTATAAAATAATAATTCGATGAGATAGTTGGATTGCATTGTTGTGAAAGAAACAATTAAACCGGACAAGTGCGAGCCAGACGCACTTGTCCGGTCCGGCACGCGGGATGGCCTGTGAACTTCTGAAATAAAACGCGGGTTAACTTCACAACATGCTGAGGTAAACGGTCCTGCCATTATTTCGACTGACACCGAAGCCTCACCATATAGTCTAAGAGACGTGTAACACGAAAGACGAAAAGTTGTCATAGCTATTTTAAAATTAAAAATAGCTATTAAAACTTTTCGATAGGCAAGTTATCATAGGCATGTTTGTTAATAAATTATATTTGATAAAAAATTGGTCTCATCAAGTTATCTGATGGGTGAAGGTCAATCTTCCACGTCTCCTCTACTAATAAGGGTTCCTTTTTACCATTTCAGTAAACTTCCAAATATCGTAGGTCTTGTTTTGAGTAAAATAATAACGACGGGCGAAAGTTTATACCTACTTTATCAACTCTTATAAATATACTAGTGGACCCGCCACAGCTTCGCCCGCCCTACGCCGTATTTTCCATACAAACTTTATCACCCCTTTTCACCGCTTTGGGGATGGAATTTCAAAAACCCTTCCTTAGTGCGCCTCTAGGGTACTAGGGTACCTCTAGAGGTTGAGGAGACATCACTCAATGTCTTCTCAAAATTTCAAACATCTAGGACCACCCGTTTAGGCTGTGCATTGTCTATAAGTGAGTCACGGTACGGTTTTATATGTATTGATTTAATAAGTGTTATTGCGACCAGATTGTAGCCGAATATTAGTTATAAAGGTAACATTCAGTCTATCTAAGTATCCTCACATCAGACACCATCACCTTCATTAAGAAGTACCGGTACATGCGCACGAGCACGCGGAGTCGCGGTTAACCCTTGTATTATTATATTAGAATAATATGCGGTCGTAATAACAGAGTTCACCTTGCACACAATGGTAGAGATATATTATGTCATTGCAGGGCTGAGGTATGGACCGTTAACCGGTTTGAATTGACGTTTTAACCAACGATAAATTTCCAATTTCTCATAAGTTATTTACCTTAGTATATTTAGTAAATTGATATGTACAACTGTTTAGGTACGTACGATATCAATCAAAGAATATATCTACACGAATTAAGACACCTATGAATGCAGTGCCTAATAGTTCCAAAAGTTCACTTTTTATGCTATAAATTAAATAATCTATAATTTATAAAATTAAATAACCGACTTCAAACAGCCTTTGAAAAGTAAGTTTTTCTTTACACATTTTTTTATTATCCTGTTATTTAATGACACACATTTACTACATCAAGTAACATAATGCCAATTGCTCATCACCATTTACAAACTGTTGCTATCCACGGTGCAAGGATGTTAATCGTTGAGGAGTTCTCCTGGTTCTTCAATTTTACTACAAGAATTTTCATGGACAAAAGTTGCTTCAGAACTTTATACAGCAATTTAATCGCCAACCGTGAAATACTCAACATTTACGAGTTCCGGTGATCATCTATGGTCTTCATCGACAGTTCTACTTCACCAAATAATGCTTTTGGAACGTAACTGCTTGAGTTATTACAGAAAATACTAAAATTGCTATATGCTTGCCTATAATATTTGAAGAGTTCCATCGATTCCTTATCGATCCTCTCATCATAACTCGACTTTGACTACAACGGGACCAAACTGGAGGTATACCCTACCGATTAAATTTTTTTTTTTAAATCGGTTTATAAATGACGGAGTTCTGAAGTAACAAACATAAAAAAACAACCGAATTGAGAACCTCCTCCTTTTAGGTCGGTTAAAAATAATGGAAAAAAAGCGCTTAAACATATATGAGTATGACTATGTGACAGCGATGACAAGCACTTTTTAATGTAAATACTTATTTCTTGTTATATTGTTTTCAATATTCAGAAATTATTACTAATAACTTATAATTAACTTACGACCTATAAACCCTAACGTTCAAACTATAACTTAATTGTCAAAAAACGACCCAACTACAGTTAAATTGGACGCAATTTTTAACCTCAAAATGTTTATGTATGAAGGTGTCAAAACACTCTGCGGGCACAAATTGCCCGGGGCCGTCTATGGGCATCTATTTGAATAGCCCCAACCGCCCAGCGTACAATGGGCATTGCCCAGGATAAGATTGTTCCCGGCCCGATAGCCTTCTATGACGATTTATTGCTTAAACATCGCCTTATTGAATTTTAATGGTCATTATTCAATGCTATTGTCTTTTGGAGCGCGTATTTAGTCCTGTGGGACTTTGTATAAATCGTGTGGGAATTTAGTGAACCTAGCTTGTTTGAAACAACATAGGGAAACGGGAACTGTTTCGAAGTAAATATTTAAGATATCACGTTATAGTACGTAATACGTGTACGGATTGCTTCAGTAACTGTCTCGCAAATATCGCTTGTTAGCTGTTTGAATTGTAATTTATCATGTAAAATTCATTTAAAATTATAATATTCTATTGTCAACACCATTAAACATTCAAGTCGACTGAATTCATTAATGGAAAATTTGTGCCTAAATTTCGCGTATTTTTATCGGGTTATTAACATTAATACAGGGTGATTTTGAAGTCGTAATTCAAAGCCATTGTTTTACATACATCTCATCTAGCTTAAAAACGCCTCACGTTCATGCAGTACTGGATTGAAAAATCCAGCTTTTATTAGTTTTATATTTATCCTAATGTATTTCCTTACAAGTAGATTGGTCTAATTGGATTGAGTTGCTACTAAAGTTATTAACTTTGACAGATGACATTAGTTCAACGAAGCAGGTATCACAATCAACTACTGGTTGTAGGGTGACAATACTAGAGCTATCCTCATTATATTTTTAAAAAGTAAATTTTCTACAGTAAAATATGACTTTTTTTTAACGTCGGTGTAATTACGTTACATTGGCCGTCTTCAATTGAGCCGGAAACATTGATTTTGCATTACGTCTACAAAGTCAGCCTGTATATGCTTTTGCATATTCCATGTACCATTTCAACCGCACTCGTATGGAAATGGAAAGTTAACAAATGACTACGTAATCAACAATCGTATAGAGCCAATTGCTTCCTCGAACATCTCTATATGGAGTCTAACACGATGTTCACATATAAAATGAGCCATATTTTATCATACTCAATTAGTTTGTTGGCATTTGGTTTGCAATAGCATTGCCGTAAATACAATTGCAAATGTGGTGACAATCACTTACCTATTACAGATTTAAATTTACAAATAAGATGTTGTTAAAAAATAAAGTTTTATGTCAAGCTTTTCCTGAACTGAGACCACATATCAAAAACGCAACGACAATCCAAAACAAAACAAGACCACTAAATAATGCCTCAAAGGTTGTATATGGATGTCCTTGGAGCTGATTTCCTAGCAAACCCCTCTGGTGAATAACCAGTCTTAATAGTGGTTGCCAAAGAAGGGTTGTTTATCCTGAAACCAGAGCCCGATGGTACCCAGAATTAAAAGCCACTTAAGAGAGACTGCTGGCCTAAACCAGCGTGATTTCGACTGAACCCTTCATTGTTGCTTCCCGATAAATAAAGAGCCTATATATTTAAACGATGGTAACAAATCGTGTTAGCATGAAGGTACAATGGTCCATCCATAACTATCGGTAACGCAAGACTATCATTAGGTGCATAGGTCGAGCGGTCAGCGGGCGGGGGCGTGAAATGTCACCCTCCCAGGCTTCAAGCTACAATAGCACTGGCTTTCATATATGTTAGATATATGTCAAAAACATAAGTTTAGCAATTACATAGTGCCATTTTGGGAGTTAAAGAAGACGGAGGGACAACGTCTGATGCGTATACAGCGGATTCATCCATACTTGTCGTACTGGATAAACAAGTTTCTAACCTCAAAATGTGCAATTTTTGGATGAAACAGTGGTTTATCCTAAATAAAGCAAACCTAGGCTAAAAATTGGCAAAGTGACAGCTCAAATAATTGTCTCCTTTATTTGCAAGGAAACAGCTGTTTTAGCCCGAAAAGGTACATTTTGGGGTTAAAAACTTGTTTACCAAATAAGATAAGTACCTATGGATGAATTCACTGTCCATACTCATACGTTCAGTTACATATCAGATAAACTTATATTACGCTTATCGAATGTTTTGACAATGTAGCTAAAAGTTACAGGGTTCCACTATAGTCAGATACGCATATTTATTGTTCAAACTTTAAAAAAAAAGCAGATTTGTAATTATCTTTTTATATCATGAATTGAACGTTTGCGTCAAAAATCTAGCAATTCATAATTTATTCTTTGTCGAAAAATATACATCGCTAATAATTTAATCGAGAACATGAGCGCTTGGACAAGGTATAACAATTAATTTACAATCTGTATGAAGCCACGGCAGTGTCATCACACATGATGGATGTGACATAACCCACTGGCTCAGTCAACAACCGTGCCCCACAATCTGCGCCAAATCAAATAGCAGATTGTATTGTTGCGATATCTTTATTGGCCTTCCTAGGACGTTTACTGATATCCAAGAGCAACAAGAAACTGTAGTTTTATGTGAAATTTTTGTAAAGTATAGAAACATTAAACAATATGTTTTTGAAATGATTTAGTGCTGTGCAAAGATCCCTTGCAAAGAAATTAAAACTTTTTTGCTAACTCTATCTTAAATTTCTTTCTATAAAACTAAATGTACAGTCCGCGCGCGAGTTGAGTGCCGTTGCGGCCTGATGTGATAGGCGGGGGCAGCTCTTCCCGCCGCCCGCAAGCCTCACCTACGAGTATCATGCCCGCATTACATTGCTGTCACAACCAACACTACAATGTGGGCATGATAGGCGAGGCATGCGGGCGACGGGGGGAGCTGCACTCACCTTTTACTTCAGGCCCCGACGGCACTCAACTCGTGCGCGGCTGTACCAGAAAGCTGCTCGGAATTTCGTGGACTGAGTTCAGGACGAACGCCTCTATACTTCAAAAGCATAAAATTAGGCAGCTTTTTTCCTCGATATCGAGCTAGAGCCATCCAGAGCCGCATCCTAACCTACTTTGGCGACGACGTGATATAAGTATACGTGATACACGAACGGCAAATTCCTGATGCGCTGGACGAATCAAATCAAGGTAGCCCTGGGTGGTCCCCTGCATGAATGCTCCAGAAAGGCAGTTGTCACGAAAGACTTGCGTTGGCTGTTGAAGCGATCGTACCAGTAAATCATAATGATCACGACCACTCTGCTAAGAGTATTACGATCAATAGAAGACTGGAAAGCAGTAAATGTGTTCTTGGTTGAAAACCGTAACTTGAAAAATATGTTCTAACTAGAATAAGTCATGTAATGTAAAGAGAGGACCTTTTGAAGTACCTGGCAAGGATTTAATGTAAACCATTGGATAACAATTATAATAAATATGGTGATAGGCTATCAGCATATTTTACGAGTGTCAATATAAGCCTTTGTTCCCCAAAACTCCGGTCTGGATATTTTATAATTATTAAAAACCCAGGATATTCTGATGATGATCAGACAATGTTGTGACATTTTTGTAGACAATTTTGATTCCAAACATATCTTCAACAGTGAGTCCAAAATTCACCACGCTTAACCTATGGCTAGGAACTCACGGGCCATCTTCGCAAAGGTCAGCGTCTGACCGATAACGACTGCGGCGTTGCACCATACACCGAGGAATGCACTTCAATGGAAACGTCGGCCCTTTATTAGAATGTTAGAGTTAAATAAAAGAATTGCCATCGTAAGATTATCTTATAACATTTTCAATATTCTAAGCTATAAGAATATAGATAGCAGTTTCGCAATGACAAAGTTGTACCTGAGTTTTAAGATAATCGTTGAATAATAAACAAGTGTATTGTATTATGAACTTTTTAGTGTCACATTGACGTCTGCCGCGTGTATGTGTATTTTTTATTTTATTTAAGATAACTGACAAGTGTACAGAGCTGCCTAAATCCTCCACTTTTCATTTGATCACGTGAAAGGAAAAAAAAACTGGTCAATCGGCAAAGACTAGAAAAATGCTGTATTATGTGTCTCAATTCTCCTTTGATAAGGCTAAATGGGGTCCTTGTGAAAAGGGGGTCAAGTTGAAAAGGTGTGATGTTCAGTCATATAGCATGTTCTGATTTCAACAAGCTTTATATTTAAACCCCCACCTGAGCCTGAGGTTTAGTACAGCGGCACTGTGCACTTCTCTAATTTCAAAAACTACCACTTAAACATGCTAAACATCACCGTGACTTCTAGGGTTTACCCCTAAGGACTCCACATTGAAGTACTTCCATACATAATAAAAAATAGATTTTTGACTAAGTTATTTATAAGTATAACATGCAAGAGTTTTTACACCTTTTTTATGTGATATCGTAAACCCTTAGTTGTGTTATAATTTATTAAAAAAAGCCTGATTTTCATTATATGTGGATTTTCGCTTTACGTACTTATCAGAAACAAAAAATCTGTGCTGTGGTCAGTATGTGCCTTGTTCTGTCTGTGCGATTCTCTATCGTACACAGCACTACCCTCAACGACAATTTCGATGCAGATGCATAAAAAATATCAACTTCCTGTATAGAACAGCGACAAACTCAACGTCAACCACAGCGGTGGTGGTTCAGAGAATAGCACCGCTGTGCAATAAAGCTCACGGGTGTGACGGCTAGTCCCGGGACAATCGCATGTGGGCGCAGCATTATGCACGCATGCGCTGCCGGGGAATATACTCCACTTTAAATAAAAATAACGAATATTTCGGAGGCATTCACCTATCTTATTTTCGTCACGGGGAACTTGTTATTGACAAGTTTTGCTTAAAGTTTACGAGTGTCATTTAGCACAGTTATCTGCGGCTGTCGACAAAATTATTCCTCACGGACAAAGTCACAAGCTAAAACTAGCATCTGCACACGGCGGTCATAGCCGCTTGATGGCATCAAAGCAGCAGTATGAGGACTTTCATTCAACCAAAACCGGACAAGTGCGAGTTAAACTCGCGTGGAGAGGGTTCCGTTCCGTACATGATTATCTGAAATTTACTACGTTACTTTAAATACCATAGACTTCTTATAGGTTTTCCTGTAATCTATAGGTAAAGAACTATTTTCTGTATTTTTTTCAAAATTTTAGCCCCAGTAGTTTCGGAAATAAGGGGGGGGGGGGGAATGGTCAATTTTCGCCTATTTTCCTAAATAATTTCTAAACTATTTTACTTAAAATTCAAAAAAATATATATTTAAGATCCATACAATAAGCCCTTTCATTTGATATGTCACACAATATAGGATGCAGAACTTTTTTTTAAAATTTTATAATTTACCCCCCAAAAGTGGCCCCCCATGTTTAAAATTCATATATTTACGTCATGCGTCCGTGTTGCGGTCACCGATTTACATATGTATACCAAATTACAACTCAATTCATCCAGTAGTTTCGGAGCAAATTGGCTGTGACACACGGACAGACAGACAGACAGACAGACAGACACACGAGTGATCCTATAAGGGTTTCGTTTTTTTCCTTTTGAGGAATGGAACCCTAAAAACGAGCCACTATCCTGCCCACGCGCACTCGCCACAGTCCACGCCATAATTGATACAGGCCGTTCTGAAAACCAATAGCGCACACGTGATTTACCGCCGCCTAATGCGCATGTGCGGCGACTTTATTAACATTTATTATGGTAATGGCCGCCTTGAATAATGTTTTAATATGCGCGGGGATGCGTGGGTTAAGGATTGGGTCTTGATGGTGAAATTGGAAGGGTTAAAGACAATACTAATTGTCTTAAAAAAAGAGCGAGTACATCGCATTTCCATAATATGAATGCAATCGGCGGTCTCTCCCAATTTGAGCCACATTTCTCTGTCCACCACTCCATATTTGTACCCTTATCCTTGCTGCTTTCTTCAGGGTCATCAGTTTATCTGCTTCATAGAGATGCCCTGTCTGTAGTACGTTTGCTGATTAGCTGTCTCCCTCCATTCAATGACCAGACTAGTGCATCTGTGATCAGTATTCCAAGCACTATAGGTGCATTGCGACACAATATTAACTAAAAAACCAGCCAAGTGCGAGTCGGACTCGCGCATGAAGGGTTTCGTACCATTATTTATACACAAGCAAAAATAACACGATTGCTGTAAGGGAGCCCGCCTTAAATATTTATTTTATTTTAATTTAATTATTTATTTTTATGTTGCCGTTATCAATATCGAGCAAAAGCGAGCAAAAAAATCACGTTTGTTGTATGGGATCCCCCTTAAATATTAATTTTATTCTATTTTATAGTATTTGTTATTATAGCGGCAACAGCAATACATCATCTGTGAAAATTTCAACCGTCTAACTATCACGGTTCATGAGATACAGCCTGGTGACAAACGGACGGACAGACGAACAGCGGAGCCTTAGTAATAGGGTCCCGTTTTTACCCTTAAGGTACGGAACCCTAAAAAAAAGGCTTAGCGGAAGATACTGGTTTGCTTCCCGGGCCAATGATATTGTAAATTGGGTAACTTATGTAATGTATGCAAAATTTTATTGCAATAAAAACAGTTAAGGTGCTTCCACATCTGACGAACACGCCGCGAATGCGCTGCTCGCGCGCTATCGCGAACCGATCGCGATCAACACGCGCGCTGCACACGTGTATTTTTGTATCTGTTTGCGCCGCACGCGATTCACGCACGGCGCGCGTGCGGCGCATTCGTGGCGCGTTCGTCAGATGTGGACGCAACAAAATGCACATGAACAAAGGCAAACTTATCCCTTTAAGGGAACTTTTCGTTATGAGTAAATATAAAACAGGCTACAGGAAATCTTAGTATGAGGTCTGTTAATTAATGTTGTTTTGCTTACGTTTTAAAATTCTACTTTAACATTACCTACGTAACGATCTATTTCATTCACCCAACTTGATATAAGGTGCTATAAAATAGCACGTAGAAACAAATGATCCATACACCTATATATCACGAAGCAGAAACAAATGTAAAGTGACCACGCAGCCAAGACCGATGGCAATAACCATCCGTCATATTGGATACTTGTAATAGACCCAGCATTGTCTAAATTCTTACATTAAATACATTACAGAATGGCATTCAGCCAATAATTTAATGGAGTAGGCAAGTACTGCGCCTCTATTCGGGAACGCTAAGTGATGATGTAGCGACTCGCGAGCGAGATTTCTCATCCCACTCTACCGCACGATGCGTAATAGGTAAGAGCGAGATGCGAGCCTCGCTTGCGGGTCGCTGCAGTATGACTTAGACGTTCCCGAATAGACGCCCTGAAGTATGCCTTTGATACGAATAATAAATCTACTACTAGGTACTGCTTATAAATGTCAATATATACTAAGATGTGTATAAAACTGTAGACATCCTTGTTAACTTATAAGTCACTGTGTACTGTTGTGAAAAAATAATATCTTGCCGAGTTTCTTACCAGGTCTTCTGAGTACAGGTTTTCCTGTGGTAGATTCATTCATTGACCTTGATAAGAGCTTCAAAAGCCAAATAAATATATTTTACTGACTTTAAACTTGTAGATTACTCTTATAATCTGCGCACGAAGGGTTCCGTTCCATTATCTATAATTAAGCAAAAAAAAGTTTGTTGTATTGGAGCCCCCCTTAAATATTTATTTTATTTTAATTTTATTTTTAAAGTGAGTATATAACTAAATATTCGGTGAATACTTCAAACGTCGTTGCCGTTATCAATATCGAGCAAAAATGAGCAAAAAAATCACGTTTGTTGTTTGGGAGCCCTCTTAAATATTTATTTTATCTGTTTTTTGTATTTTATTTTTATTATTATTTGCAACAGAAATACATCATCTGTGAAAATTTCAACTGTCTAACTATCACGGTTCATGAGATACAGCCTAGTGATATACGGACAGACGGACAGACGGACAGCGGAGTCTTAGTAATAGGGTCCCGTTTTACCCTTTGGGTACGGAACCCTAAAAACCCCTGTGTATTTTTAATCCTGTCCCCCTCACGCTACCGTGTCTAAGTGCAGCCTTATCTCATTACGTCTCGCGTTGATTTGTAGCAAATCTATTGTTTTCAGTTTCACAAACTCGCTATATTGAAAAAAATTGAAAAACTGAATCGTCAAAAAAATAATAATTATAGAACCGGCTCAAAAAATTTCACGGAAGTCGGTTGAGACATGCGAGCTGTAGAAGAACGGCTGGACATACGGACACCTGGACATACGAAAGCATTTTAGCCCAAGCTAAAACGGAGCTAGCTTGCTTTTTGTGAATACCCTCTCCAAAATCCAGGACTTAACTCGGCAAGATCACCTAATCCTCATGTAAATGAATGCATGCAGCATTGTCCCGTGTTGCACAACCAACAATTAGTTCTATCGGCCGCGACAGCCCCGTTTCGAATTAAACAGTATTATCTATGGCCACTACACGCCGTTAATAATGCTGTTTGCTTGTTCTGACGTAGTAATGAAACTATTGTTATTGCCGATTAATTTTAAGTAAGTAACTACCTATGATATGGTTCAGAAAAAAAAACTGGTTTCAACAGGTTATTTAAGCTTTAATATTGAAAAAGTAATTTTGGCCGCGTGTTAGCTCATATTTTAGATTATCTAAAAATATTTTCCTAATGAATTTTTCACATATTCAAGGAACAGGCACTAATAAAATTTTTCATTTTAAAATTTGCCGCTAAACGCTATCTTACTGTCAGCGATCGTGTCAAGTCGTGTGTGATGTCAACATACTGACCGGTCGTAAAGGTCAATAAAACATAGTCTATATGAGGGTGCGGTCCGAATAACACTTACGGTGTCACAACGATTAAGGTGGGCAGCGTGATTTGGAACTAAACGCTATGCAAATGTCATACGTCATGACTTGTCAGTCACGTGAAATAGAAGTAAAAATTTAAGTTCTTAATTTATTTAATTCTAAATAAACTTGATTTATTTTTACATACGTAAATCCTGTCCTATAACCTACTTTTGAGGGTTAAGCTACCGTTCCACAGATATATATTAATATTTGTGACTATAGTCAAGTAGCCAATTGTAGTAATCTACATTTCTGGTAGTAAAATAAATAAAGAAATATAAATAAATAAATCAGGGGACAATCTTTACACAAATCGATCTAGTTCCAAAGTAAGCTCTAAAGGCTTGTGTTATGAGTACTAGACGACGATATAAATACTTAAATAGAGAAATAAATACTTAAATATATAGGAAACATCCAAGACTCAGGAACAAACATTCGTGCTCATCACACAAATAATTTCCCTTACCGGGGATCGAACCCGGGACGCTTGCGTCGGAGGCAGGGTCACTACCAACTAGGCTGTCAGCGTCGTCACAATACAATGTTTGATAGCGGTTCCTTCTTAATACATGCAATATATTTTCTCCATATTATCCTATCTCTAACCTTAACCAAACTTTCAAAGAACTAAGGAAAGTCCAAGTACTTCCACGCGCTTTGCATAAGATAAGACTGAATTCGTCTTTGATAGATTACCGGGTCTGTAGTTCCGCAGTTCTGAAAGAACTTAAAGAGGGACAGAACAAATGATATGACCCTTATAAAAGCCTACTTCCATAATAATATCGGAAATAAATGGTCCCTTAATATATGCGAGCTCAAAATATATTCATGAGTCCATCCATCCATATGTCAAAACCATTTTGTTTGAGATTCGGACACTATTATATTTTAACTGTTTGGATATTTTTAGTAGCTTTCTGAAAATATATAATTATGTTTAAATAAAAAATTCCAATAACCAAATCTAACCATAACTCACTCGGCGAAGCATTGATGTTTTTGTATTTAGACTTTAATTGTGACTACGAAAGTAATCATTCGGTTGTAAAGACGCAAAACTTTTACCGAAACATTTTTAACGCAGTTTTAAAAATAATCAGACAACGGTCGTAAATACATCAGTGGCCGGTGGAAATTATTTGCAAATATTTTGCAACGCAGTGCATCAGACATCAGGCGGGCGCCAAATTCCTGCCATTTATTCTGGACTAAAAATACGTCCGGCAATGCACTTAGAGGCCAGTGCTCGCCAGTGTAAAAGTGTTCATAAAATTGGGCAGAAATATCTTAGGATATGTCCATACGGACAGGTTCTGGAACAAGCTTTTTTCTTCAATTTTGTATTTGGAGAATGAATTGATTATAATTTAACAAATATAGTCGAAGTACCGAAATAAAATATGACATAATTATGCAATTATGCTGATAATGTTCTACTTAATCAGTTTACTATAGTTTATTGTATTGGAAAAAATAAACAGTATAATAAGTTTTATCGAACCGTATTAATTTCATGTCAATAGCACCTGCGTCCATAGCAACTTGTTATACCGCGTCCATTGTAAAAAGAGTGCTGGCGGCCATACACTTTATATGGCCGTCAGCGCTCTTTTTACAACGGATGATGTATACTGGTGAAACATTGACTAAGATTTATTAATAATTATATGGTTTGAAACATGAAATTAATTATTTGTATTATTATTATTTTTCATTGATAGGGTACAGGGCTCTTAAAAATGCCAGCAACCCCAAATAAGTTGTTTCTTTTTTTAAACTATAACTGGTCATACAGACATACAAAAGGACAGCGACTGTCGTCTGCCGTCCACTGGCGGGATGCCAACAAAAAACCGTACGCAAATAAATGGTCACCGCCGGTCAACGCCGCTTGATGAACTGCGTATGCGCTGGTAAAAATGTTTCAGTGCATTTGGACGCATTTCAATTGCATGAATTTAATAGTCTTGAAAATATAACTTCGAAGCTTAAGTTTTTTGGTTCTACTTACATTGTAATGTAGCATTTCGGTGAAGAAAAGCATTGCGAAGAAACCTGCACACATCTGCAAAATTCAACGATATGTGTGAAGTCCCCAATCTGCACTGGGCCAGCGTGGGGTCTACTGCCCAGTCCATCCTACTTTGAGAGGAAGTCTGAGCCCAGCAGTGGGGCATTTATAGCGTCTCCAGTACACACACACACACAACAGAGAGAGAAAGAGAGAGACACACACACACACACACACACACACACACACACACACACACACACACACACATACACACACACACACACACTCACACACACACACGAACACACATACACGAACACGCACACGCGCGCGCTTTCATGGCGGTGATATATGGCTTTCGCGCTTCTACGCACAGACAGCTTCGATGCTTTCTGATGCAGGAAAACTGTTTCGCTATTGAACATAGTGCGCGGGAGCAGTACCAGCATCCTGCAAGTCATGGCTAGTTGCTTTGATTATCGTTGTCATTTTTATGTGGCAACTTATTCAGAGGACAAAATCATGTTAGTTATAAAGTACTTACTAACTAGCCTAAGTTAATATTTACTGACATATTGAGCTTTTTGATTTGTCTCTTGAATAAATGAATTATTATAATTATATTATTATTACACAGTAGTGGACCCGCCACAGCTTGGCCCGCGGTATTTTCCATACAAACTTTATCACCCCTTCTCACCCCTTTAGGGATGGGATTTCAAAAAATCCCTCGTTAGCGCACCTCTAAGGTACTCGAGGAATATCTCCTCCAAATTTCAAACCCCTAGGACCACCCGTTTTGGCTTTTCGTTGTCTATAAGTGAGTCACGGTACTCTTTTATATGTATTGATAAGTGACTAAGGGAATAATTATAACTGTAATTTACGAGGACGACGTCGCGGGCTGAAGCTAGTTATTGTATAAACTCAATTATTAATACCCTAACTGTGTACTGTTAACGGATACCAAATGTTATTGATGTCAGCATTGTAACCGTCATGCAATGTTACCGAAGTCTAAGTAAAAAGGTCAAAGCGATACAATGGGACAATGATTTTGCATAATTTTATTGATCTAATATCCGTAGATCATTGATCATCCGGTCAATAATACGTGTTAAACTTGTCACGATGAACTAGAGCTGTTAAAGAGTCGATAGTTATTGTCGAAATAAATAAGACTAATAATCAGATAATTACTTATTTACCTAAATTAAAAAGGGGTTAACTACGAGGTAAGTATTGACTAGCTGTATCAATCATTACATATTTTGTATGATTTAGACAAAATGAAATTTTGTAGCATTTGTTATATCTGCGCAGCTTGACGGTTGAAAGAGAAATTATGTGTACTCATTTACTATATTGTCACTAAAATACCAAAATCGCGAATGTGAACGTAAGCACGTACACAAACGACACATTCGCGATTTTGGCATTTTAGTGATGTACTTAGGTAATAATTTCGACTGTAGCGACGAGGCTTGGCAAGGACAACTGACATGACAATGTTCGATAAGACATTGATGACTGACTTTTGGTCCTATAGATTTTGTCATACTTACATAATAATAACAATCAAAGTTATAATTAGGAATTTAGTAACCAGTAACCAGGTAGAATAAAAGCGGTCGTATCGCTTCCGATCTCGCTCCGTTTCTTAAAAGCATAACAATTAATAAATGTAAAATGAATAATCATGATGATGATGATGAAGATGATAACCAAGGTGGTCAAATCTGTCATAGGAATATGAACATTTACAAAGTATCGATAAACCTTAGTAGTAAATCCCTAGTTTGTGCAAATCCCGCTGACCGACGGTGCGTACCAAATCCTTCCATCGATCATACACGTCAAGCATTGTCTCCAAACCGATCCGTTCTTACTCGCCGATCCAGGTGTGAAGCTTGTGTACGGAACCAATGTACGCTTCAGATTTCGGGAAACGTCGCAATAAATATAATTAATAATTACTTACATTATGACCACAATTTATTTTGATGACTCGATGACGCATTGTCATTGCAACTGTGCCAGAGAACCATGAATATTTGTACCGAAGTCATGGATTTCAAAAATATATACCTATGCATATACTAGCTTCTACCCGCGACTTTGTCCGCATGGACACCCTAATCACCTGGCGGTATGAAATATACTTTACGAACTATTGTCATACCTACCAAATATACATAAAAAAATCATAAAAATCCAGTCGTTTCGGAGGAGTGCGACCACAAACACCGTAACACAAGATTTTTATAAATATATAGAAGGTATATCTCTCTCTGCGTGACACAATTTCCTGGGATACCCTGTTGATGCACCATGTTTTGTTTGATTTCCGATAACTTTAAGGAAATATTTCTCAGGTCAGATAAAGTTAATTTCTCTTATATACACTTCAGTGGCGCAGCCTCCCTACAAGCCGATTCCTGACGGCTTTACCAAGCTAGAAAGCTGTCAGTGAAGTCTATGTTACTCTAACTAAATGTCAGACTCGCACGTATGTTTCTAATTATTCCGGCTTCCCTTAGGAAATATTTCACGCTTCGCCACTGATACACTTGTATTCTAATTCGGATTATTTTGCAGATATTCGATGATTTATTTTTATAAATTATGCTTCTCACACTTTTCCAAAAAGTTCATCAATGTGTGATCATCAGGCTGATATTAATTTCATAATAAACACTAACTTTTGTTTAATTAACTCAAAAGGCATTAACAATAACCGTTGAAAAATTATCAGAAAATCAGAAAAAAAAAATTGAATTATTTTGTAAAACTGTTCTGCTTCTTCGTTCTAATGAAGATGCCCAACAATATGCCAATGTTATCGGAAATAAAAAACATATACCGTGCGAGAAGACAAAATGCGGTTGAATAAAGACAGCCTTTTTTGGGTGGGTCTGATACTCTACCTCTGCTTGACACAATTTTCTGGAAGAAGCTCTCTATATACATAATAGGTATATAAATCTACTTGGCCTAATGTTAGTCAAATAACACTGACTCATGCCCTAAACCCCATTATTCTCAACCCTGGTTCATGATCGTTCTAATTTTCTTACATTATTTGCCGCTACGGTTTGTCTTGTTCTTTTACTAAATACATTGATAATGACAACTTTCACAGTAAAATAAACTAATTTTTCTTCCTACTACGCTTTAATTTTATCATAATGGCCTTAAATACTCAGCACAAAGCAGCCCTTATTTGCTCTAGAGCAAATAAAGTTGCATACAAATTTCATTATTGCACTGTTTTGTATTTTTTTTAATTTGGTTGTTTGATCAAGAAGTTTACACCAACAGCTACCCAATCCGCCCATTCACAGTCCGACGGGGCAGCCGACCACTCTTCCGTGGACTTACTGTTAGCAAAAAAAAAAAAAACAGGCCACATATCGGCGGCCATATCGAACTGTGATTGTCTCGTCTAAAATGTTATGCTCAAAGTACTGGCTGATAAGATAGTATGGGTTACAAAAAGATTTAAAAAAAATTGGCATAATATGACAATTAATAGACTATATTACAAGATTTCTGTGAAAATTTTCGGATTTTCGACTTTAGCTTCAGAACCAATAGACCGATTTTAATAAATAGGGTACCTTAAGATTCGGGGAGAACGTGCGAGTGTCATAGGCTATATAAAAATTCTAAGGGTGCGTCATAACAGGTGCCAAAATCCTTTTTACTTCGCTAGTTGGGTTTAACTGTACCTTTACGTTTTTTACCAACTTTTATCAGTAGTAGAAAGAAAAGCAGATTATGCACCTCGCATCAAGTGATTTGTTATTGCGCTCGTGCTTTTAGAGCCCTCACTTGCGTTCGGGCTCCAAACCAACACTCGGCGCAATAATGCATCACTTTCTGCTTGGTGCAACAATCTACTATTATTGCTAAAGTACTTATAACAGTTTCTGTTTCGATCTGCAAAATGCTTACAATGCACAATCGTATAAAGTTACTTTGGTATAACTATAACTTAAGGCAAAAAGGCTTGCATTTGTTTTTCTTCCCAACAAATAGAAACTTAACCAAAACCCCGGTCCGCAACAAGAAAACAAAAAGTCATCCAACTCCAAATCAAACACCCAATTGGACCAATATTCACCCTCGCATGTTTGACCAAACTTCGCGACCCGAACGTCTAACACAACCCCAGTTTATGCCCAATAAAAATAACCGGGTCCGGTCCGAAATACTCCGGATATCGAGAATTTTCCCACCCTCAAAAATTTATTAAGACAAGACCCACTTACACTCTGAACATTGCATTTTCTACCTTAATATCAAACAACTAAAACACAAGCGAGCTGCATGGTAAATTTTAGAGTTAACAAATTCTCTCCCTCTCGGTCGATTTGCCCCATATGTCGAGACAAGTGAGCTGGCTCCTTAACGCACTGGACACCCCAAATTGAGGGTAGTTGAGGGGAAATTGTTGAGTTTATTGGAATTTCCTATGGGTTGTTTTCACACGTGATTTACACGTTTAGGGATCGACGAAATGCGAGCGGTTTGAATATCTACCAGCTGACGTGAGAAAATGAATAAATACATTTAGAAAAGGAAACAAAGTAGACAAAATGACTAAAACTGATTTATTCCAGCGATTTTTACGTTGAAATGAAGGCTTATAATACTGACAAAAGGGTAATACACACTTCAAGAAACAAAAATTGTCCCTCGTGTGACCAAAAGTTAATGAAAATGACTGATTAATTTTACGTTTTCTTCATTTTTTAATTTCCTAGGTGCGGATATAGTCCAAGCAAAAAAATCAGGCGTCAGGGTGCTTAACTTTCGGGAACAGGAGGGGACAGTTCTGAACCTAAAAGTGTGTATGACCCAAAAGTCAGTGTAACCTTAGGTCAGTGTAACCTGTATCACACAATAAAGTTTCACCTAATTATTACTTCTTACTCAATAATTATCGAAAGATATTAATTTACTCAAGTTTAACTGTTCAATGAATTATAAAAGTTATTCCAAAAAAAAGCTTTATAAAACAATTCCTATCGTACATTGTTCACTCTAGATGTGCAAATTTTGATGTCCAAAGCACCGACCTTATCCTATGTCTCTTTCTCATACTAGTATCAAAGAAAAAGATGAACTGAGAGATAAAATGGAAATAACTTATCCTCGTGTCATGTCCTGAATCATCTAGCGTATTTTACTTACTATCAGCTCCCCTGGTTGAGATGATTTTTACCAGTAAGAAACAATTAGGTCTCCTTTGTAAAATTCTAAATCAAGCTAATTATCCCTTATTAACTTGCCAAGAAAAACTGTAGCCCTCAATCACATATAGCTCTTAAATTATTCATCTTATTCAGACTTCCGTACCGGAAGTGGGCTCAATTGGGCGGAAAGGGCTTGACCGCGGGTCGAGTGACCCTTCCCTTGTCGCCTTTCAATCATAGGCTCACGAGGGCGCAACCTGCTCTTTCATTTTATTTTTTAAAAGATTGTAAGGGTTTCCATCGTTTGTGGAGGGAGAATCAAACGAAATCTTGGGAAGCAATCTAGGACATCTATTCGACATCGCCTAATTGATATCGCAAATGATTTTGCTACAATATGGTAGCTCTAATTAAATTGACAACAAAGGCGGTCGCACTTTAAAAAAAAGTACAATCGAGGTCAAAAGTATCTACGCGGACAAAGTGGACAAAAATATGTGAACACGAGCACGATTAATTACACGATTATTGTCAAGGGCGTAAGAGCGCACAGTTTATTTTCCCTTTGATAACGTAGGTATATATATTTATGACCTCGACTGTACGCGATATCCACTAGGCAATTTCGAATACCGGCTCAAAAAAAGTAGTCAACTAGAGAAATTGCATGAAGGAAAATATCGTGAGGAAATCTGCATACATTTGAACATGAACATGAACATAGGTACTTACCACACCCAGCCAGGAGCGGAGCCTGACCCGGACAAGCCGGTTAAACCGGGGCCACAGATTTTTTTAGTAGTGACACGGTCTGGGATGGAAGAGGATAGCCGACTAGCCGCAATCGGTCGACAACAATAGCCCGGCTGTTTAGGAAAGTATTTATTTATCGGATATGGCAACATTAAGTCTAATCCCATTCAGACAATCTTTCTAACTTCCTTTTCTATAGTCATCCATTCAAATACTACCCTCGTTCAATTACTGGAAATCTGGTCCAACGTAAATTACGCGTCGTCTTATTTCAATCTAAAAATATTGCAATCCACGTAGTTCAGCAGCCAGAGTAAAGTAAAGCCAGTGAGTGGACAGACAGACCCACAGACAAGGTGTCATCCACAAATTTACTGATTAAAGCGGCGCCGCTCAACGTGGGATCCCAGCTAAGTACTTAACCAAAGGATTTGACAACTTACGACACCCATGCACATATTCGTAATTTTTTGTTTAATTGACAAAAGAAAGAATATGTGTTCAATATTTGTTTATAATGTAAATGAAGAACTAATTCGATTTTTTCAGGAAACTAGCCTATTACAATTATGCAAATAAACCAGTACGATAAGAAATTAAAGAAACAAACCGATGTTCATATTTAAACTGATGTTGATGGCAATTTTCATTTGCTCACCATACAGTTTTTGAATGAGAGAGCCCACGCCATGAACACCATTACTTATGCAATACGTTTCATGATTCTGCACGGCTACATCACTATATCTGTATGTCAAATATGCACGTCAAGTGTCATCTGTCAGCGATACCATCCTATCTGGAACTTAGCTTAAACAATGTAAAAGAAAAGCCAAACTTCAAATGATCCAAAGTGTATTATAAACTCATTGCATAAAACAAATAAATATCACAAATTACTACCACGATCACTAAACATGACCACTCGGATTTCTAGTTTCCATAACTTCCCACCAAAGAAATCCTTAAGCTTTAAAGTCTATTTACAGATAACTATTCGATATTAGAAAAAAAACTTTCAATATTAACTACCAACATTTTGTCTTAAAAATGACGATAATGTCTGAATCAGTTTTGAAGTGAAGGTACACATGCTTACCTGATGAGTATTTTGAATGTGGTAAGACCCATTACTGCTATATCGAATAGGCTAAAACAACAAACTCTTGCTAGACAAAGGACACTTTGACTACGGTCTGCAACACCAGCAGTACGGTGACAAAAAACAGTACAGTGGAGGGGTAACTCTTGGCCGACTTCGATTGTAATGATATTGCTGCAGACATTGGTGCCAAAGAGGGTGCAGCGGTCAGCGCACGCGGCACTAGAGGCATCGCAAACGCTTGGTTGTTGCATTGGTTTAACTGCAATAGTACAATATAATCTTTATAGAGTGGCTGCCCCCATTGAGGACTTCTCCTGGTTCTTCACAACCGGTTCTATTTTACCACATGGATTTTCATGAACATAAGTTGCTTCCAAACCTTATACAGCAATCTAATCGCCATCCGTGAAATACTTATCATTTAGGAGTTCCGGTAATCATCTATTATGGTCTGCATCAACAGTTCCACTTCACCAATGAATGCTTTTATAACGTAACTGCTTGAGTTATGACAGAAAATGCTAAAATTGCCATATGCGTGCCTATAATATTTGAAGAGTTCCATTGATTCCTCATAGATCCTCTCATCGCACCTCAAATACAACCGAATAGTAACTTCCTTTTTTTAAAGTTAGTTAAAAATTAAAAAAACTGTTCTAATAACGGGGAACTATTTACCTACATTAAAACAAAAAATAACTTTCGAAAGCTCCTATCTTTGTACAACCGTCGAGTCTGATACGACCTTGCAAAGATTGTTCCGTTTTATTTTGATTCTCAAAAGCAATAAATATTTGGGTATGAATAATTCTATATTATTAATAAATAACAATAATTATGGCGACAACAAATTTAAACAAAAATGTATTGGTTCAGTGTCTTTTTTCCAGAGTTCCAAAAAACCAGAGACAATTCAACATTGCGTCAGCGATATCGCAAATTACTTTGCGAGTATCGTATATAATTACTTGACAGCAAATTAAGGCGGCCGCAAAAAACAATACGCGAAATCGCTTAAACAAAGTTGAATACAGGACTGGACAGGGACTGACCAAAGTTCAACCGTGAAGCATTATCGTTTTTTTATTCCTCTTTATCTCCCTATAGTCCAGGCAATGAATGATTGTGGATGTAATTGTCGAAAGCAGAAAGTTTGACTTTGGAACTTTGTTTGGACTAGTTAGGAGACAAACATACTAAAAGTCCCCAGCCCTCGGAGGTACACCTTACGTGACGTAAGGCGTTGAAAGTAAGTTACGTCAAATGCAAATGTGTCACACGCCAAGCACGTTTCAAAAGCTATTCAAAATTGAATTTATTTTATACGAAAGAAGCTGTCTTTTGAGTCGTACCTCCAACAACCATAAGAATCAGTGGCGTAGTAGGCACGATAGCTCATGACGCTTTTAAGCATCCTTGGCGTTGAAAAGGTTAAACATAAATGGAAACAGTTTGTTGCTGGTACCTCGCAACACGTGGTTTCCTCGGAGCCGACGCAGCCCGTGCGGCAGCCGCGTACCACCGCCTCGTACGTCTTGCCCCTCGATATGACCGATGTGAAGCATTTGTCATCCACATTGTGACAAGTTATTGAATGTACTCTAAATCACAAAAAAATATACTTAATTCACCTTAAATTCGTAATTCCCGGGCATTTTAATGCACATTAGGGATTTCGTTCTCGTGTACTAATAAATACAAATGATGGAAGTAGTATTTAACCATATCAATGACAATGACAGTGTTGAAACTAGATCCAAATCTAACAAGATGCCAGGTCTTATATGAGTTAGAGTGATTTGCCTAAATTACACGGTTAAATCTGACATGACAATGGTGTAGCGTCACATGATTTTTTTATGTTATTCCTCTTCCCGAAAAACGAGATAATGTGACCTGTTTTAAAAAAGCTTCGAGTTACGATTTTCTGGCATTAATTGCAACAGTATATCGCTAACTGTATGTGAACGGTTGCCTGATGATTGTTAATGTTTTGAGTCTAGAGCCAGTCATGCAGTAAATTTCGATCGGCATACCTACGGATCAGGCCAATGACTGTAGGTCGACTGTTCATCAGGCAGCCAGTGAGAGATTCGTTGATCGTCAAACTAGAAACTACAAGTTATAACAAAGTGAAAGGGGTTAGGGAAGTAGGTAATTACAAACTAAGCGAAAACCGAAGCCTATAGCCACAGGCGAGGCTTGCGGTGGCTCTTAACAGATGACCGTACGTGGCAAATAGTGTTATTTGAGGAGGTTACCTGTATTTGGTGGGGTCGAGACACGAGCGGAGCGGCGTCTCGCTCTTGTACGCGCAGACGTAACACTCGAGTGGCAGTTTCTTGGGCGTGCGCGTCTGCTGCAGCGGTTTGGGGGTGGGCACCAGCGCCGGCGCCCGCCGCCCTGATACCTCCTGCTTCCCTGACGGCTCTTCGTCATCGTCATCGTCGTCGTCATCGTCTTCATCCTCTGTTTCTTCATTTCGTCTAGACATTGGAAAGCGTAGTCAGCACTCATCATCATTTCAACCTGCAGTCTGCTCAACATGGCTCTCCCTCAAAGACACAACACGAAAAAACGAAGAGCCAGCAAAGTACCAATTTGGCTTGTCTATTTTACGGCTATATACAACCGAGACTTATTAGGAAATAAATAGCAGCTTTGTAAATTATAGACATGTGATTGCTTTGACTTGTTTGATTTAAGCAAACAGCTTTGCAAGCTCTGTTCGAAATAAGTCGCTTGGTTGATATTACCAATAATTTGTTTATTTCTAGTCCTCTCATTTTTTCAGTGAATGAATGGTGTAAAAGCTTTCATTAACAATAGCAAAATAAATCGTAGGTTAAAATAAGATTTTATCAGAATAATCTAATAAAATACTGTTTAGCCACCTCGACAAAGTAGCTATCAAAGTAAAAAAAAAAACTCGATTAATTCCGTTCCCGTTCCGTTCCGTTCGTCCCATTCTAACATCTTGACGCCTCGCCTTTTTAAGGAAATAAGTTTTTAATTATTTTAGACGTGTTATAATTTGTCAGGCTTTTAAATACGAGTAGTAAAATTAACATTCCAATGCAGTAGGATATACCTACTATGGCACAGACAGACAGACAAGGGAGTCAAAATTATAACCCCTAGTTAAAAATTGTTAATGAGCAGCCGAGCAAAGAGGGTGCAAAAAAGCAGGACTCAAATCTTTTATCTATCCAGCATTTTGAAGCTTTTAAACACAAAATGGAACAAACTATTACAACAAATTTCGATAGAGACTAAATACTCTAGAGATTTGAAAATACACCTCACCATTTTCAAGCCGGATACGCAAGTAGCCATGAAGACGTGGTTATGTTTTCATGGCTACTTGCTTATCCGGCCATCCAGCTATCGGCCGGCATCCAACAATAACCAAAGTATGACCGCTACGCGACAAACAATTATTATCACCGGTGACATTTTTAATATTTGCCAGATCCCATATTTAACAAGATGACATAATGACAGTGTGATTCGAACTCAACAATAAAAGCTCAAAAGTTACGCGTTCAGCTACTGATCTCACAGGACCTTATTAAGCCGTTAAAGAGGGTTAAAACTGATCTCACAGGTCATACTCATGGCGATTAACGTTGGACTAAGGTGTACTAACTCCTCATCTTCATCGTCCAGCTTGCCGCTGACCTTCGGCAATAGCAGCAGCAATGCCAGCATCAGGCAATACCTCCACCGCACCATCGCGCTCTGCCCAAATAACGCCTAAACTAGAAAACACGGTGAATTTGCCATTTTATAACCCAAAACGAGATCCTATTTTGTGATAGATAATTCAGAATTTTGACAGCGGTTTTCAAATTTGTAATAGGAATTCCTTTGTTTTTTTGTTGAAGCTTGTCTTTGATCGTTCTTGCTTGAAGTCTGAAAGTGGGAAACGACAAACGCACGAATCTAAAAAGTCTCTTCAAGAAGTACTTAGCTATGATTATGAAGTTAGAATACTAGTAGACTAAATTTAATTGAGTCCATAACAATCATTTAAAGGCAATCAAGTGCAAGTCCTCGCCTACTGAGGTTTCCGCACCATCGTATCTACTTCACCAATCAATTTCTCTCTTACTTACTTTTTTTTAAACACATCTATAACATATTTTTCATTATTCTGTACACTAAGCAGAAGAGATTTGTTTGTCGAGTATTCTAATATTTCATACACATTCCAGCGCCTCTATTCGGGAACGCTAAGTGATTCTGTAGCGACTCATAAGCCAGATTTCTCATCCCACTCTTCCGCACGACGCGTAATGCGTAAGAGCGAGATGAGAAATCTGACTTACGAGTCGCTACAGAATCACTTAGCGTTCCCGAATGAGGCGCCTGACCAAACTTCTTTTCAATTTCAAATCTACCTAGCATCAGTAGACCTGTCATACAGAACAATATTTGGTGTGGCGGATATCTTTCAATTTGGACGTATTA
The DNA here is from genome assembly GCA_947859335.1 of Tortricodes alternella. NCBI lineage: Eukaryota > Metazoa > Arthropoda > Insecta > Lepidoptera > Tortricidae > Tortricodes > Tortricodes alternella. Next base: position 18,098,933 of record OX401968.1, on the reverse strand, counting down.
AATGACTGATTTCTAAAACTCTGTAAAACTTAAACTAACGCCCATACTGTTTTTTTTACAGATTTTCGGACCTTAAAAATAAGAATGTGGGGTGTGGCATATTTAAATATAAAATTAAATATATTTTTTTGGGTATGTAGTTTATGATAATTGGCTGTGACAAACAGACACTAATGGACGGATATGGGCCTTATAAGGGACTCCGTTTTTTGATTTTTAGTTTCCCTTGAACCATTTACCCATTGAATGCCAAACTAGCATAAAATTCAACTTGCGTATTGCACTCTTCTGAACTGGCAAATTAGATAAAACACTTTCTTAATACCGAAACTCTAATTAATACATTATTACGAAATACAGTTTTCCTAACTTCGATACGTGTTCACATGTGCTCACACGAGTCATCTACATGTGTGGTCAAGAACTAGCTATTCCCCGCTAGATGGCGCTATACCAAGAATCAAGAAAAACCAACTGTTCGATTTGTACCTACTATTTATTTGTTTTAACCCTTAATAGAGCACAGGACATATACTTACCATCTTAATTTTTGAACCACAGAGTATACATGGTTAAAGCTTTTGGCCTGTGTTTTGACAGGTGAACGCTTGCGTGTCTATTGAAAGCTTTTTAAGCATTGGAAACACTTCAAAACTTCAAAAATTACCTATAATCACCATTCGAAGATATAATTTGAAAATTTAACGAATTTTGCGGTACTTTTGTGATATTTGGGAAAATTTTGTTACAGCAACATTCCGCTAAATGGTTTTCTTTGTTTTCATGACATTATTTGTTATACTGCCTAGTATTTTTTGTATGATAAGCTTCGATCTAGTGTTGTTTAATGTTGAGGTGGGAAGTCAAAGTTGGTGGTATATATTTTACCATTGCCCAGAAACGTCATTGTGGCGGTAAATATTTTACCATTGCCCGGCGCAGTCATCAGTTTTTTTTATTGGATTTTTTATGTTTTATTAATTTTCAGCCAATTTGTTGATAAAAAAGAAATTAAACGATAAATATATAAAAGAAATACTCGAGACAAACCTTTCGGATATTGAAAGTGACTCGGTGATGACTTGGGACAACTTTTTGGTTCCGAACATTAATCGAACCACGACAATGAAGTTCTAAGAGGTTCTAAATAATTGTCTCTAAAATTGATGATCGCGATGAGTGTGTAGATGAATCTTTGAAAAGGCCTCTATCTTTGCCTAAATGAAAAAACAAAAACTCCAGAAGAAATTTTAGCAGCTGAATATGTAAGAATGGAAAATGATGAGGTTTTAGATAGCCTTCTTGAGTCAATACAGCCCCAGTCTGTTGTAAGTCAAAGTACATCCGAAGATACAGATTTGAGTGGCCTCAGACGGATATGCATAGCTCAAGAATGCTATTCAAAGACACTTAAACATAAAATACTTACCCAAGTTTGACAGACTTTACGGCTCTCAAGGATAAGACACACAAAACACCACCTATTTCTTAGTTTGACAATTTTGTCCTGATTCTGTCTTCGAATTACTTAAGGAACAACTATTAAACAACAGGTTTTCATTCTGGATCATTCGGCAATGTGCATGGCCAACACGATGATAGCACTGCCTCTAGTAGTACAAGTAGTGTGCTTGAACACTAGCCTAAATGGGCAAAGGTAGAATAGTTACCACCTGCCCAAGACCATAATAGGGCGAAGGGCATATATTTACCACCACAATTTCGCATGAAAACGAACAAATTTTTCCAAATTTAGATTTATATTGTAGATCATGACTTTGATATACATTGAAATCACATGCAAAGTCTTTATTTTTATACATTTTATACCTCTGCCCTATTAAGGGTTAAGTTGAGTTTGCGTAATCGGAATATCAAAAGGATTCATAATAACAATAAAATATAGTTAATTAAAGGAATTTCTTCAAAATCCGAGAATTCCCAAAAAGAACTTTCTTTAGGAAATAGTATCTACTGTACTTATCCATAATTATCAATTTCAATACAATTATATAACGGATTGTATAAACGAAGATGTGTTAAAGAAAGTGTAGCGAGATGAATCTGTTATTCTTATTTTTTCGTGAATTTTTAAAATTATTCGTTATAAACGGGTTCTGACCGCGGTATAGAGATGCTGATATTGAGAGCTCCCGATTTTGCAATCATCATGATCATGGGATGAAGAGGCTTTATATTTTATTTAAATACTAGCTGTGCCCGGAATGCGCTGCCATATTTGTTTTTGTTATTTAATTATTATTTTGGTGACAAACCTTACCGGGCGCCCGCACAAAAACTCACCAAAGTTTCATCTTAATCGGATGAATGGTATAAGAATGCATAGGAGAGAAACAAACAAACAAACGTTTTTATATAGTTATCTTGTAATTTGTTACAATGTGTGTATTTAAGAGAAATGTTAAAGTTACATTAATTTCTTAAAATACCGGCAAGTGCGAGTTAAACTCGCGTGGAGAGGGTTCCGTGATTATATCAAATTTCCTGCTACTTTACATACCATAGACTTCTTATAGGTTTTCCTGTAATCTATAGGCAAAGAAGAATTTGCTGTATTTTTTTTTCAAAATTTTAGGCCTTGTTGTTTCGGAGATAAGGGTGGGGGAATGCTCAATTTTCGCCTACTTGCTTAAACTAACTTCAACACTTTTTTTTAAATTATAAAAAAAAAAAAAATCCAACAACGAGTCCTTTCATTTGAAATGTCACACGCCATAGTTTTCAAGACTTTTTTTTTCCTTTTCTTTTTTACTCCCTAAAAGTGGTCTCCATGTTTTAATTCATTTATTTACGTTACATGTCCGTATTGCGGTCACCGATTTACATATGTGTACTAAATTTCAACTCAATCGGTCCGATAGTTTCGGAGCAAATTGGCTGTGACAGACGGACAGACAGACAGAGAGACAGACAGACACACTAGTGATTTCCGAACGAACGAATATCAATAAGATGGATAGTTACATAATGTCATTAATGAATTCAAAACTATTCTTTTTGTTTATTTCTAAATTGGTTTTAGAATATAATTATAAGCACATTGTGTTACTCTACACTTGATCTACCTAAAATATTATTAATGTTAATAAAATATATGAGCGTTACTTGCAAAAAGTATATTTGGAATGGCACCGAAATTATACAATAAATTGCCAAAGGCAGTTAACAGCTGGAAAATATGACGCAGTTTAAAAAATAATTGTATGATTTCTTAACCAAAAAAGCATATTACTCAATACAATAGATGCATTTTAATAAGAGGTAACACTGAAGTACCTATATAAAAACTATGTGCATGTAATGCATGCTGCATGTTTGTATGCCTCATGGTCATTGCTAAGCATAGTGACACACACTTACTGTACCACCTTTGTACCACCTACCTATGTTTTACAAATAAATATATTGATTGATTGATGAAGCACCAAACGTAGACAAAATCAACTGAAATTATAAAAGATCCTAAGATACACAACACACAAGAACTGCTTTATCGTCTTTCGTGTATGCATTGCTAAATACGAACTGAATAAAATGATACACTCTTTAGGGTGTTTATTTATTAAGTTTTGGCTTGGTTCAAATATCCCTTTAAAAAGTGAGATAATTGGGAAATAATTAAATTCGATACCGGGTATCCAGCCGCCACTGCTGTCATTCAATATACTTTTTAATTATTTGATCTCATGACTTATGCCTGGAACGAAGTTTTGTAAAATAAAGCAAATATTTCGAGGATTATGGAGATACAATTTTAGTAAACATTAATATTTGAAAACTGCAAAAGCATTTATCTGTCACACACAATTGAATAAAAAAAATATTTGTAGTTTCGTAAGTGATGCTATAAATATGCTAAAGAAAATCAGATTATTACCGTTCTACGATATATAATTCAAAACATAAAAAGTCTTATAATAAATCAATTAGGAACTCTAAAAATCTAATATTATTTAAATCAACTACAACTATTTATGAAAAATTGTGAATAATTCGTCCCCTAAATAGTTTTAATCACCTAGTTTAAGTTATTTTAATATGTATGTTGTTGTTGTATGGGCCACTGGTGCCTGCAATAAATGGTTTTATTATATTTTATTTTATTATAAACTATTCAAAAGAAGGCTAATGAACTAAAAGCCTTTACAAACACCGAGTCGCGACTGTAATCGTGTTTGTTTGATAACTAACAGTTTGCCTTGGATTTGTCTAGTACATTCTATCTGAAGAACCTTTACCTGTATCAAAAATATACGGGTCAAATAGATAACCTCCTCCTTTTTTGATGTGGACCAGTAGAAAACAGAACAGAAATAAAAAATAAAACGTGGTAGGAAAATTCAAGTAGGTCCTTAGCACTTTTTTGCAGTAAATATCCGTTTCTTTCGAAAAAAGAACGTGGCGTGTAATAATAACTAACAAAGTAAGTAAAAGGTAAAAATCGTTTGTTTGTGAAACATCACAGCAGTATATTATTATTTTTCGGCTCATCTTAAATTACAAATAAGAGAAAAAGATGTAGGAATGCAAGAATTATTCCTTTTACCAAGAGCTTAAATTTATCCTAAACCTTTGTAATCTTTATACAAAATCTTTCATAATTAATATTAATAGTTAAAGTTAACTTTGAAAATGTAAAAAATATAGAAATAGAAATAAAAAATGCATATTAAAAAAAAACACCATTGTGATCATCATCCGCCCATATACGTCCTACTGCTAGGCACACTCATGATTCCGTTATGAGGGAACCTAGGCAGTAGCTCGTCGTGCTCTCTGTGGGCTTCATAAGCTGATTCTTACAAAAAATGCTTTAATGTACTTCGTATTAATAGCTTCGTTCATGTACGCTTTTACCCATTAGGTGAAAATGAAAAATGAAAATATTTATTTTGCAAGTAGGCCACATGGGCTCTTTCACATGTCTGAATCTACCAGCGCTTCGAAAGGTGACATCTGCTGAGACCAAACGCCGCAAGAAACTCAGCAGTAAGTCTTTTTTCAACTTTGACAATTTTATCTAAAAACTAACACAAAAGTGCAACAAATAAACCTAATGGGTAAAAATTAATTATATTAAGTAACTAATAAGGGAGATGTATAGTCTACGCATCTGGACAAGTTAAGTGACTGAAAGATGTATAAAGCCTCTAAGGGTCACAATAATAAAAATAATAATTGATACAAAGAAACATCTAAATCGATTAATCATGGTTAAATGGATGTGTAGACAGTCTCCACTGTCAAGAATAAACATGGAGATGTAAGGTCTCTAAATATCAAAAGAAACAATTTGAAATATAACATTTCATGTCCTAATAATACAAATATACGAATATAAAAAAAACTATCATATATAGTATAAAGAATACTATGAAGTATCTCTAGTTAGGTTCAGATATCGCACAAAACTAATAGATTAAAAACTAACCAATTTAAAGGGTCCTTGCGAGCATGAACCGTCCGGACCCCACAGACAGCACCCGTTGACGAGTAGGTATGACGCGTATCTCAGCCATCGTCTCCCTCAACCATGTTTTAGGGAAGGTGGCGACGGGTACGGCAGAAACCGACTGGGGCTCACGCTGTACACGGACACGAAGCTTTGGGTGATATCACCTACATTTTTATATAAAGCTAAACTAAGCACATATACAATACATAATTTATGTAAACTGAGACATCGCCAGTGATCGTACTTTTTCCAGAATTTTTGGTGCAGTGCTAGGGCTGTCAGTAGTGCCCAATATTATTGTTTGAACCAAGAATCAAATAAAATCAAAAATAAAAACAAAATAGCGTATTAAACAAATCGGAAATACAGAAAATATTCTCAGAACATGTAAAGCCTAACCCAATATGCATAATGAAATGAAGGGTTAATTTACTACGAGTATATGAGAAAATATACCACAGTTGCAATAAATCCTTATCCTTAACAGCTGGTTGCTGTTGTTCGACAGGGCAATCGAAATTACGAAAACTAATCGTCAGCATACCCTCCGAAGAATTTGAGGAATTTTGGGTTACAGTAATAAATGTTATACACAATTATAATAACTGATTAAGTAAAAAAAATAGTATTTCATTTTCAATGACAACATAATATTACATAATTTTAAACGCCAATCATATTATGCACGTCGACAATCCTAGGTCGCTGTCGTGTGTCATTTGACGTCATCGCACCAAGAATGCTCGAAAAAGTACGATCACTGGACATCACACAAAACTTCGCGTCTATTCAGCTGTTCATTTTACCTACACCGCTGTTTTTGTCAGACACTTAAAGAAGTAGAAATAAAAATGATCATGGATATTTAATGACCTATTATAATTATGTTTATATTAGGGATCGCTCCATAATGGCGAACATCGCTCCATCGAATCCATTGTTTAGCAGAATTGCATCTCATCGAAAATCATTTTATGCTGAAACTGTAAATCTGTAAATTGTAATTTATGTGCGATGGTTAGATTAGGGTATATTTTATTAACTAATATTTATTCAAGCTTGTAAAATAGTTCAGTGAAATAAAAATCCTGTAAATTGACACATTCCGTGAGTTCATCTTCATTATTATCATCAGCCGTAAAACGTCCACTGGAGGACATAATCCTCCGCAAAAAATTAAGTCATTTGCCATAGTCGTCACGGTTGGCAGGCGGGTTGGCGACCGCAGTTGGTCATGATAGCACTCGCAGGACGCTGCTGCCCATCCTTCGGTTGCTCCCTCTGTCGTCTTTTACGACACCCACGGGAGGAGATGGGGTGATGCTATTCTTAGCACCCACATGGACGATTGTTAATAATTTACGAAATCTTTACTCTTTGAAAAAATCTCTACGCTTCAACAACGATTTCCTCACCTTACGTAAGCACGAAATTACCTACCACAATGGCGGCGTTAACTAAGATTCTAGGTTATCAAGCCCTCGATCCTAAAAACGCGTACGCTATGAATAAACGAACAGCTAGCGCCATTGTAACTCTTTCATGCGCGCAGCCTTTGCGCAGTATCTTACAAAGCGGCCGGCGATCACAGCCCCTCATTAAAAAATAACCACACAAACAGCCACAGCCGCTCGTCAAAGCGCCTCCTGCCGGCGAGTAGCGGAACTACGCCACTCGCGGAACCAACCTCTGTACTTTTTTAATTAGCCCCATACACAGGCTGAATGCGTGAAATACGTTAGGATTTTTTTCTACGGTTAGCTTGGGCTTTGAGTAAAGTATGTTAATTCACGAGTGCTCGGGCTTTTGAAACGTTCGGGGCACGTATGAGGCTATTTGAAAGCTTTGAGAGCGTATAGTGCTTAATTAGCAACAAATTCAATTTGCTTGAAGTTGCGGTTGGGTAAACTTTACATAGCATATACTATAGCAATTTGACCTTTCTATAGCTACTTTATATTTGATAAAATATGTGCATTAAGGCCAAAATTATATCAATGTACTTTCAGTAAAAAATTATGGTTCTCAAAGTTGCTATGATTTAAGAACTCAATGATTTAAGACCCACGGATAAAGTTGCCATCAGATGAAAATTACAACAGCGGTAGCGAGCGAGATTTCTCATCCCACTCTTCCAGACGACGCGCAATGCGAAAGAGTGGGATGAGAAATCTCGCTCACGTGTCGCTACAGAATCACTTAGCGTTGCCCAATAGAGGCGCTGTTAACGCGTTCGAACTCCCGTACCGCAGGTCAAAGTGCGCGTGGCGTGAACTCGGTAAGTCTCAAAACTTCTTTTATCTCAGTCTAGGTTCGTTCAAAAAGTGCAAACTCTGTACAAAGTTCACTTTCACCTTGTGAACTAATTTTTCGCTCGGTGTCAAGTTCAGGGCTGCGCGGGGAGCCCGTTATGATAAAATAAAATATTCATTATGATTTGCTCAGCGCGGCTCGCCACGGGTAGTCGCGCTGCTGCGTTTTGGCTCACGCTGTATTTTTTGTTTTTGGTGTAAATGTGGTAACGTTCCGCTTTTATAGATGGCGTTACTGTACTTTTCAGAAAGGTATAGACCAATTAACCGACTACCACTTTTTCTATTTAACGTAGAAAAGTCAATAGGAATTTTAGAGGTCGGTCTGTGAATTGACGATGTAATGCATACATTTTCTTCATATTTTTAGCATAATAATCATATTATTACGATGGTATTAAATTAAATTGTTTTGATATTAGTTTATTTCTAATTGCGTTACTTCATAAAGGTTTGCATATCCTGATAAGTTCTCAAAAACTGTTTGGAATGCCCACATAAAACTTAACTGATGCGTGAAATGATATTACAAACTTAAATACTACTACTGTATTTTTTATTCTTTTGTAACATATAATACGAATTACTATAAATAAATAAATAAAGTAAATAAATATTAATTATATTAAAGTGCATGTAAATGAGCTTGCTATTCCCAAAATGATTATTTATATACTTATATAATTACATCACTACTGGAAATTAAATTGTAACTAGTAACCTTTTGGGGATAACTCGGCTAGCAGTAATTAATTACCAAAACAGTTGCTGGTTAACAGGCACCTTTATACATAAATATCGAGAAAATACATATTTATGATTTGAAGGAGCCAATCCTCAACATGCGTCCTGTTTAAAAGAAGACTGAAAACTGGCGTAAAAATCTTCCCGGACCTACCCCAAAGCGAAAGCGAGAGTCTCGAGACTAAACGATTTTTTCCCCCTTTCCCCCTAATTAGTCCATTAATCGGAGGAGCCGAGACGGCGCACCAATTTGTTGCCGTTTCCGATCATCTAAATTGATTGTTGATTTGAATTGCGTTCATTCATTAACAAGATTGAGTTTTTTCTTTGTTCGGTTGGTAGGTAAAGTAATTGAGGAATGTTCGGTTCGTTACAAGCTAAGCGTTTTGTTGCAAGTGCGAGTGAGACAACGATAATATTACAATGTGAATTAGTTTGGGTACCCACCGTATTCTTAGTGTTTATCTGCTTTATGTTTGGTAGCGACGGTTTTTCGGATTTCTAAACAATTTCTGAATTCCCATTTCACCACACCGTAATATTAGGATAAAAAAATACCCTTAGAACCGAGTTAAAATGAATACGCATGCAAAATTACATGATTGTAGGTATTGTACATACTTGTTTTGTAGCTTTGGAGATGAATGTAGAACACAATTATTTAAGCAGCCTATGTCCTTCTCCAAGTTCCAATCTATTTCTTTTTCCAAAACTCATCAAAATTCGTTCCGCTGTTTAGGCGTGAAAACATAACAAACAGAATTACTTTCTCATTTATAATATAAGTTAGGAAGTCAGGATTAGAGCCAGGATTTTAATAGTGTTCTAACAAAAGAACTTAGGGGCTTCCCATAAATAACAACGTCACACGAATTTCATGATTTTTGGCGCCCACCCCCGTCCTTGTCACTCCCTTTTTTGTGACTTCCTTGATGTGACGTCATATATTTTGCAATATTGTAAGGTTTTCGATAGATATGAATTTTAGAGTTTTAATACTTTAGATTTATACATTGGACGTCACGAAGCTTATGACTCATCCCCCCTTTTCACATGATGTCACACTATGTTGACCCCCTCTCTCCCCCCTAACGTGTGACGTAATGTATGGATTCCCCTTATTGTATTATTGTAAATAACGTGACACTGATAATTGAGAGATTAAAGACACCTAATTGGGATCAACCAATACCTACCAATCATCGTCTTCTTACACAGCTAGGAGCTCTTAAATACCTCACAAGATCTCAAACTAAATATTTCCTAATTCAACCTTCCAACTACACCTAACTAACATGGCAAATGAGACTCACATATCCCGTACCACCAACGTAAGGAGACCTCTTTCCTCCCCTACACTACTCCTTAACCTTGTTATAAAGGGTAAGGCGAGAGGGGGTGAGCAGGTTTCACATGGCTGGCGTAGTCAGTGTCTGTTGAGTTTACATCCAAGTTATTAGACGTTTCGGAAATACGGTTTCGGCAAACCCCACCGGCATAGTGAGGACGGAGCATGTCGATAACATTTGAGATTCTATAATGAACATGGCGTGGCACTGTCGGTAAATATTTATGAGTGAGAAAATTAATATTGGGAGGTCTCTAGTAGCACAAGCTAGAGTAGCACTAAGTTACACCTAGAAGTGTGCACAAAATGTCTGCCTTGGAGGCCGCTGAACTTTTTTAGACGGGTCTTATAACGGTCTTAAAATTGCATTTTTGTTTGCTCGTTACTCTTTAATATAGCACTAAAATGCGTACACGAAATGTTATGTCTGTGCTGTTGACCATTAAAGAGTTTTATCTGGAGCTAACTCTAGAGTGGGCCTGGATTTAGGTCATGCTTACCATAATAATGCATTGTCATCGGTGAACCAACATATAAAAATTCAACTCCGTAGGAAAAGGGGGGAAGTGATTCTAATTCAGTTTGGAAAATTTGACCTGAACAAACCAATTAACATAAAAATATCGTAAGTTAAAAAAACGCTTGTAAAAACACTCAAACTGCTCCACAGCATCGGATACACATAAATATAGTCATATTCAACAGGAAGCTTTTGTTAATCTAATTGGTTTAATCAGAAAGAGGCCAATTCAGAAAATAATAACTGTCAGAGGTTCACCAGTGATCTGGTCATCAATTTAGATTTAGAAGATCATTTTATCAGCACTTATTCTTATAAAATACTGTAATCTCCAATAGGGCTCATTTTGCCATTGGCTAACCCACGCGACATTCATACATTTTGAATTTTTTGCCACGTGCGGTAATAATTTGGAACGAGCTTGCTGCAGCAACGTTCCCGAACCGATACAACCTAGGGATCTTCAAAAAACGAGCCTACTCCTTTCTCAAATGGCCGGCGACGCATCCGTGATTCCCCTGGTGTTGCGGGTGTCCATGAGCGGCGGCGATTGCTTACCATCGGGTACCCCGCCTGGTCGATGCCCCCCCTCCCCTTACTATAAAAAATATATACATAGGTGCAAAAACTGAAAGCTATAGTATTTCCGTCTCTTTACTTTTTAGTTCTTCCAACAACGTGTAATGCGTCACAAAATCCGAAACAAAAACCGATTACGCCACGTCTCCCAAATACAATAAATCAAGTTGGACGTTCCCATCCCTACTTGATACCCGGGAATGCAAACGTTTGAGACCCGCGGTCCGGGCCCGGCGAATACGCTCGGTAAATAACCGGGTACATACGGTTACAACCGGGTACATAACTTGGTAGATATACATGCCTGGATGAACGTTATTGACTATGGCACTTGAAATTTGTCATATCAGGTTCTCATTGGAAATTAATGATATATTCGACAACAATTTCTTGGATTCAATCAAATTAAATCCGCTGTTTTGTGCCTTTTTTATAATTATAGGGAAAGAGTACGTAAGTAATTATAATTATGTTACCTTGTTTCGTAAAAAAATGACAACCCGAGGAAAAAAGGTGTGCAAATATGTCTCCTCTGCTGCACTGGGAGTGAAGAAATAGCATAGAATGCGTGCAGATGCTTATCATCCTGGCATGTCGTAAAAGTCGACTAAGGGACGGGTCCTCTCTAACATGGTGGACTATCTGTATGGGCAATGGGCTGATTCATCATACCACCTTAGGACTAATTAATCGAACGTGGCCACAAGTAGTCTTGTGGCTCTGCCCACCCTATTGGGAATTTCGGGCGTGATAATATGTATGTATGTATGTAAATTTGTCTAAAATTGAATTTTCCGATTTAAAAAATGCAGTTCTGTTCTATAATAATAAACGCTGTCATACAGTTTGTAATTTTAACGCAATATTGCCAAAGACAAGCTACGGACGGAATGTGCGGTTGACACGTGCATTTAAGTGAAATTCTGCTCCTTTTTCTCATGGAACAAGCATATAGCCGAGTTATTTACTACTTTTACTCACTCAGGCGCGGATACAGAGAGGGGCAATGGGGGCATTGCCCCTCCTGACTCACGACCGAAGAACCCTCGGCCGCTTACACTTCAACACATTTCTCAAAAAAGAGGCTATTAAGCATTCAACGTTCTAAAACAAACTAAGACTGAACCACAAGAATCAGTAAACTTCAGCTAACTCTCTAACAAAAACATATACGAGTACCATAGTTAGGTAGACCCTAATTCCGTTGATTTTCCATCAGGCGCTACATTATTCATTAGTTGCCGACATACGCCTCGTTCCAACACATACTGGTAACTTACATACTCGTCTGTATGTTGTACTGGAATTTGGGTATTATACGGTGCTGTTGACTTTACATTATGTATTCTGTGGACTGATTGTGTATATATTACGTTATCTTCTTAGGTGGTAATTTAAGATTAGCTTTGTTGCTTCCAGCCATTTCGTCACTTATTAAATCAATTGTTCGGAAATTCATCATCGTCTAGAATGTATGTTAATTTAGTATCGAGGATATTAAAACGGAGAAAGTTCTTAAAACTTAATTAATTATAAAAATTTAGTAACTGTCTTCCCTGAGACTTAAGTATCGACAACTGAGTTGAGTATAGAAAGAAATTTTCATTAAGTATTTTGCTTATTCTGTACGCACTTATTTCAAAATACTTTGTACATTTCCTGGACATTATTTTTTCACGCGAAGCCAATGGTGTTAGTGCATTGTTAATATGACACGAGTATCATAATTTCTATAAAAATCGTTATTCACAGCATTATCTTATCCTCTAAAGCCTTATTATAGCTAAGTAATAACAAAACAGTTTAACTGGAAACTTCGATTCGAGTGCATCGTAATTCGGCAAAATGTCTCCGTTCGCGAGCAAATTGCACTCAAATGCTACGTCTAGGCAAGTGATTTGACTTTACTTACAAGTTACTATGTATCTCTGAGCTTAGCATGTATTGTATTTGGTACAGAATAAGTTAAGTAGAACACTCTCAAAATATGGTTGGTACACGAGTCAGTTTTAGCTTTTCGACAAAAAAGTTACAACATACCTAATGGTGTATTTCACTCAGTCAGGGCATGAAAAAATGTTGTTGAATGTTATAAAAACTATAGACGATTTTATAAAGTTATGTAATACAGTTGTGTTACATAATTTGGCCTTAAAACACTCGTGCGATCTTATTATGAAACTCGCCTGTCAGCTCGTTTCATAAACCCACACTCATATTTTAAGGCCTATCATTATGCGACCGTTGCATGAACTACTATTACGAAGCCTGTAATGCTAAAGTTCGGGTAGTGAAGCGCAATGACAATAACTTAAGCATTATTGTTAACAAATTAATGAAATAGAAATCGGTGATATGTTACGGTCTAGAGAGATCTTCAATCATCTCTATTTTCCTACTTGTTTTCCTTTCCGTGTTTCTTGGTTTATCCTTCTTTTATGCAGCAACAAAAAAAAACTTACTTTATGTCCTTCTTCTTAATTTTATCACGGAAAATGCACAGTAATATCCCAATCTTACGGTATCGTATCGTATTTTATCATTTTAAGCCTTACTATTAATTACCTTTTAAATGGTAAACTTGTACATGAATTACAACTAGGGTTTGTTCGTGCTACCTTTAAACGTAACTTTAATAAGCCTGCTTAACTCAGAAAGCATGTTCCACCAATCAAATCCCCCTTACATAACCCTTACCCCACATATAGTACAGGCAACTAAATTGAGCACACGGGGGAGGCAGGGGGAACTTAGATAATGTGCATACATTAAACTAAGACGGAACTAACGCGCGCCTTGATGGAGGAAGTTGAGGTCTAATTACTGAGTGATTATGCTGCGATGGATTTGAGAATTGAAATTGGTGAGCATTGGTCGATCTAAAAAGTGTTTTATTGAATAGATGCGAAAAAGAATGACGTCTGAGGAAATTTGTGCTGAGTGGGGTCCTTATTGGAAAATTTCGGCATGCAGCTTTATTTTTTGTTTTTATTTTATTTGCTATATGTATTTTACATTTGTCGTGGTCAATTCAATAAATGAAGTTCTGTGAATGAATGTTTGTTTGTTTTTGTATAAAATTGTAGTATCCTTAAGGGAGCGCCGACCGTCCAGTGGCGCCCTCATCACTGTAATCGTGTTTTCTATTAAACTAAAGTATTTTATTATTATCCAAGCCATATAAGTTGTTGCACAACTTAATACACAATTCATATGCTATGTAATATAGCTTTCTATTCATTACATTTCTCCGTTTACGGTTTTAAATAAAAAGTGGCCGCTATATTCTTAAAACCGTAAACGGACAAAAGTAATGAATAAAAAGCTATATTACATGGCATATAAATTGTGTATTAAGTTGCGAAACCACTATATGGCGTCGATTTTAATAGAAAACACAATTACAGTGATGAGGGCGCCACTGGACGGCCGGCGCCCTCTTAACGTAAAACCTCCACAATAAAAATAATGTCCACCTTTTTATTTCATGGCAAAATAGTTTTAGATGCAGAAACAATTTTTAGATAAAGGTAGTAGTAAAAGTCACCCTTATATTCTCCACTGACTCATAAGTTTAATATTTCCATTTAAAGGTGTGAACACGAATGATTTCATGTGCTTTCGTTCCAATAAGACCCACATTTGATTCTAACTAAGTAAGCCGTCAGAGCATATATACTGGCGTCTCCTACGGATTACACTTCATAAGCCGATCCGCTCAAGCTCAAACGCTCTCTTGAATACGGATTGGAAGCTATTTTACAAACGTGTAATATGAAAAACGTTTTTTTAATAGTACATTGTGTATTCACGGTGGTAAAGAAGCAATTACCCACAAAGGGACATTCAAAGGCCCGTGTTACAAAGTTCGTCATCACACCTGCGAGAAGAAAGTTATTTAAATAAGGTATAGTTTACTATTTTAATAGCAAAGTTTCTAAATGATGGCGGCGTCGGAGGGGCGCGGGGGCTACGCGCTCTTGTAGTGTGATATTTTTTTTTTTTTATTTGAACATACGAATTTTACAGGTTAACCAGATATTTTACAGCACGAAAATCTTTCGATTTATCTGCGCTGCAGAGCCGTCTTAATTATTATTATTACGTAATATCCTATAAAAAATCCATTATGCCCGCGGATCGTTCTTAGCCGTACGATCTATTTTTCTAGCATATAATCCTAATAATTACGAGCAAGTGTGATGAAAAAAATGTTTTTCTTCGTTAGGGCTTTATATGTTCCTTAATGGGTAATTGCTTCTTTACTGCACTTAAATAACCAATGTACAATTTCCTCATTTTTCTATATAAAGAGTTAAAGAGCTTTAAATTGGCGTAATACAACAGATTTCAATTAGTCGTCTCCTCGCAAAGAAAAGATAAACGTAAAAATCCTTATATTGTATTACGACATTGATAAGGGAAGCTTCAGTGAAGGAAAACATGTGAGGAAACCTGCATACTTATTTCTGCGAGTACGTCAACGATGTATGTGATCTAATCCCAATCCGCACTACTGCTACTACGGGACTACTGCCCATCAGTCTGACGTACATAAGCTGTTGATGATGATAACTGAATTCAAGATGAGGCATAAAACAGCATAAAATCATTGCAGCTTGCTGAAAACGTCGAATTCAAGCCTTTCAATCAAATAATACATTTTTGTACAGTGTAAAGCAACGAAACACATAAAATTGGTTTTACGTGTCTCAGGGAATAAGGAATTCCGAGCTAGGTTATTCCTTACTACTTTGCAGTGGTCGATAGAGAAGTAACATTTGATGAGATTGGTGGCACGTTTGTACGCCCCTTACCCATACAACACTCATATCCCAGTCCATATCATATAAGAGCTCTTAGCAGCAGGATGTATACGATGCATTAAAAGCCTCATGTCTCCTAAAAAGTAATGGAAAAGCACGAAGCACCGGTTTGTATCGAAACATACGGTAGTGTGTCCGTCAAGTCCGGTACAAAAACTTCGCGTACGTACTGAGTAACTTTTGAAGTAGGTACTTTTGCCCCCCAATAATTCATTATCTATTTGATCTACAGACTGGCAATTGTGTGTCTATTAAAACATTCTCGATTACCTAGAATCATCAATATCATAAACTAACGTCTTAATATTCTTAGGACGTTGAAGTCAGAAAATCACCATTTTCATCACTGACGACTGACTGATCAAAAGCTTAGATAACTTTCAAAAGAGAGTTTCGTGGAATACTATTACTTATTTCATGTTAAAAACGTTGATTGGCACGTATCTATATCTTGCCAAGTTAAATTATTTAGTAGTAAGTAATAGTACCTAAACATGTTCTTTTGAAGCAATTAAAGAAAGATGGTACCTTTCTGAACTTCTGTAGAACTTGGTACTGTCATGGATCCCAATTACGAGTATATTTCCGGCGAAGCCAAAGACTTTGCTCGTCTATTTAACGAACTTGGCTAGCTTTTTCACATTTATGTTTTTGGTAAGACTGTATTTACCACGTTAACTTATACACTAGGTTCTCAGTGCTAGGGTATTACTCTCTAAATCACCCGGCACCGCTGGTGGAGCATACCGGCACTCTATGCCACAGCAGCTTGTCTGATCACAAAAAAGTAACGCGTTCTTCTTATATTATTATAGTTCGTAATAAACGATAGACGGATGGACACACGTGACCTTATAATGGTTTTAAGCTCAATTCCACATCGCCTAAGCGATCATATCACATATCGCGTAGCTCTGTCCTTATCGTAGGTACTTTGCGAAGTTTTCATTCAAAAGAAAGCGACAAAACAAAGCAAGATTCGATCAGTTTCTGTATCATATAGTCCAAAGTCGAACAGTCTCTTTTTCCATTTAAGGTACAGAACCCCACAAAGGGTTATAGTTGCTTGAAAGTTGTAGACATGTAGCGTCAGCAATTCCTGTCTTAATCATCTCGCCGGTTTACGGCGCATAAAGTTTAGCCATTAGACGTATGCCCGCAGACGGCAGCTTGTACGGTTGTGCTGAGTACAAAGCCTTCAAGAGTTCTAAAGGACTGTTTTAGTTTTAGAAGATGTAAACCCGTCTGTGTCGTTTTATATTCGAGGTTGAAAGTTACCGTCTCTATATAAAAGCTACTGTTAAGAAATCTCTGCTTAAACCAACTCTCTGAGATCTTTCAGCTATCTGCCATATCAGACTCTTTTGTATAAGGCGGTTGCCAGAGGACTAACCGTTTTAACAGTAATAAAACGCTCGATTCAATGTCATTTTATTCCGAAATCAAACAGTGTACTCTAAAGGTGCTCCGTCCTAAACAGAGCTATAATTATCCCAGATCTAATTCATTAAGCGACACGTCGGAGTTCCACATAAACTACATTCCATCCGTTACGTAACGTCGAAGCTCGCGATCTATGCTGTACTAAAACCCAAACACAAACAAAGCAAAGCGATTGCACATGTCCCCCACAAGATAAATAACCCAACCCTACCACCCACTGAATACACACTGAAATACAGCAGGTTCACATCCTACAAAGTTACTCAGTAAATTGACCTGTATTCCGGGCATGTTTTAGATGGTAAGCAGTACCGGCTACTCTCGGACAGCTTATATATAGGCAAACTTAAGATTAAGGCCTAGCTTGTAGAGTTTGTTTATACTTGACCAATTTCCTAGCTTTTTCTGGGGGTATGGCGACACTGGTGAGCATATAGAAGCGCAGACTTGCAGAGTGTTGAAAAACAGGCCGTAGGTGAAGCGATGAAGTTCAGAGTAACAACTGACAACAATCAATAATAATCGGTTAGGAAAAGGTTACCTGCACCTCTATTCGGGAACGCTAAGTGATTCTGTAGCGACTCGTAAGCCAGATTTCTCATCTCGCTCTTACGCATTACGCGTCGTGCGGAAGAGCGAGATGAGAAATCTAGCTTACGAGTCGCTACAGAATCACTTAGCGTTCCCGAATAGAGGCGCTGAAATCTTTTTGCGCTTGAAATCGTCTACAAAACATATACTTATACACTTATTTCTCTGCAGGTTTGATAAAATGTAAAGCCAGTTGTTTCAAGTTATCATTTCCAGGAAAACTGTCAATTCGAAATTCAATCTCAAAATACCTACTATACTCCTTTCTCCAGTTTACAATTGCTTCTACCCGAGGCATCTTAGAAACGCTGACAGGAGGTATTTACCTGACGAGAAATAGAGCCCGTGTAGTAAATGCCCCTCAAATGTCGGTGTTCAGCCTAAATTGAGTACGCCCACTATACATAATACGGAGGAAAACTTGTTACCTTGTTACATATTGTTAGTGGCATTTAAGATTAATTTGGCCATTTATTATTGGAACTATACATTACGATTAGTATAGTCTAAGATCTTGTTAGTCCAAAGTCTTTCTATGAAAATCCGAACTTTTTCGATTTGGACTGTTCTAGAATTATTAGATGATATGTGCATCGTTCTCTCAGTACAGTGTTTGCCAGTGGAAAAGGAGAAACTTACCAGCACTGTATGTACAGGCCCTGTATACAGGGTCTTTCTGCGTCCTGTGATACAGGGAGTCCCAGCTCAGGCCACAAGCTCATGGTCAAGAGTGAGCATTGCATTAAAAATATGCATTAAAAAAATCACACGTTGAACCGAAATTAGTAGATTGTCAGTGGTATTTCTCTCGCTCTCAAGTCTTGAAGAAAGCGCGTGAAAAAGACAAGACTAACGTGAGGTCTCATAATTCATTTATTTATTATTATTTATTTAAGCTTTATTGCACAAACAAGGTACAAATGGCGTACTTAATGCCCAATGGCATTCTCTACCAATCTACTCATCTCTACTCATCATCATACCATCTTAATCGAACGTGGCCACAGGTAGTCTTGTGGCTCGGGCCACCCCATTAGGGATTTCGGGCGTGATAATACATATGTATGTATGTGTGTATGTATGTATAATTAAAGATATTAATTAATAATAATTGTATGCTCTGATATCGACTAAGACTAGTTCCGGGTTAAGTTCCGGGATACATCTCCTGGATTTAGAAAAGCCTAGATGTTCTTTGTCCCAGAAAAATGCTTCCGCCTTTCTAACCAGTAATCATTAATTAACGAATAAAACAAAACAACTGACGATGGCCTTACGGCGATCGTACCTCAGAAATAAGCTGAGAAATACAGTGAAACTAGATGGCGATGGCGATTGGTTGAAGGAATTGCTGCCACAATTTAAGAAATTCACCGATAGATGGCGTTACAACATCCGAGGAACGCTTGATTTTATGGAAATTGACAGCTTTATTCGGTCACGCCAGAAATATTATTCTATTAAATTAAATGGTTCACAGTGCATACGAATTAAACTAGATGATTATGGAATATTGAATAAAAAAGAAATGCGAACTTATTTGATTATATTTGTAATCTAATAAGTATATGTTCCAACGCAATAGATCCAATATGAAAATGAATCCTTACGAAAATCCAATAAGATCAATAATAAGTATACGTTCCAACGAATAGATCCAATATGAAAATGAATCCTTACCAAAGTCCAACAAGATCAATAATTTCAGGGGCATCTAGTGTTGAATAGCGAAACTAGGTGCGCATTCTTTTCCTGTTGACAGTGTTTTCTATGGATGGCAGCACCGACGTATTCTAGTGGCTTATACAGTGAAGCGCTTCAGCGCTTTTTAATTTGCGCATGCGATTGGTGATGTCGGTTAGAACTATAAGTGTAACTTATGGATAACTAATACTCTGCCACCGTAGCAACGCTTAAAACCGTACACATCAACATCCTTAAATATGTATCTACTAGATTATTTATATACCTAAAGCAAGTGTGAAGTTGCTCCTGTGCTGCACTGGGAGTGAAGAAATAGCATAGAATGCGTGCAGATGCTTATCATCCTGGCATGTCGTAAAAGTCGACTAAGGGACGGGTCCTCTCCAACATGGTGGACTATCTATCTGTATGGGCGATGGGCTGATCACCTGTCACCATACGGTTCATCATACCATCTTAGGACTAATTAATCGAACGTGGCCACAAGTAGTCTTGTGGCTCTGCCCACCCCATTAGGGATTTCGGGCGTGATAATATGTATATATGTAGCAAGTGTGCTAGATCCTTCGTATTTAAAGTCATACATAGACTACCTCTGTTGTTCAGAAGTGCCACAGAAAATCACATTTCATTTGTCCTCTACCACAGATATAACAAGCTAGGCGCGAGTTAGAGTGGCAACCCGCGCCCCTCGGGCGGCCGGCTTTCCATCAGCCGTGATTGATAAGCCGAGCCGCCCCGTGAGATTGGGGCACTGTCAAGCGGAGGATAAGACTGTCAAGCTAGGTATCACCAAAGAAATAACGGAGCGGGCATGCTGAAAAATGCATCTTCACTTTATTACTGGGCGTTTTTTTAACACTTATGATCAATGTCCGTGCGAGGTAGCCAAATCCACCAATGGAATTACTTACTTCATTTTGAAATGACAGTAATCCTATTAGTGGATTTTCCTCGCTTACTACTAAGCTGCCTCGTATAGCTCTGGTGGAAACACAGCCTACGGCCGCGTCTCCAAGAGAGGGTCACAGGTTCAAATCTTGGGTCAGATCTCTAAGTACGGTACTTGTTTGTAATGCGAAACATGCATGAAAATCAAAATGAGGTTTAAATGATATATTATGAAAGTAAATATAAACAAAAGCATATTACAGAAACAAGCTGATAATTTTGACTCTTCATTCTATTTGATTAAGGATCAAGATAAATGAAAAATATATATTATTATTATTATTATTATATATTTATTTTCAGATAACAAAGATCCATTATTATAGCATAAGAAGCACAATTCAATAAAAATACAAATTACAATAATTAAGATAAAAGATTAAAATTACAGAATGACTAAATTAATTAATAAAATAAACTAAGTCCGCATGTGGGTTTATTAAGGCTGCAGCCCAGCGCCCTTGCAGAAAGCTGTCAGGTCGGTCAGCCAACACCCTGAGGATGTTGTTGGAACTACTCTGTATTCTGCTTCTGATGGACACTATTTTCTTACGCATTGTAGCGTGAAAACCATCTACGCGATTTTCGGCAAACATGGCTGATGCGCTGCAGAATCTAGGTAGTCCCAGCAACACTCTGAACATATTATTATATTGTACACGTAGGGCGTTGATGGCCCTTTGGGTATAGCTAACCCACAGGCCGCCGGTGTAAAATGATCGACAGAAAGACTTGAATAAAGTGATCTTCACATCATCTGTACAATGCACGAACCTGCGGGCCAGCATGTTGCCCCGTACCGCCAGCGCCCTACGCTCTCTCTCCATGTCACAATCGTCCTTCAAGTCACTAGTGACCACATGACCCAGGTACTGAAACTGGTGCACCCTATTTAAATCCTGGCCATACAGTCGTATATTGTCTTTTAGTTCATATTTTAGTTTTTTTGGACATCATCGTCAAATTTATGTCATGCTTTATTTCAACGATGTTGGTCTAAAAACAGTATTTTCGGAAATAATTGCAGATTTCGTTTAATCTAACGTTAATTTAACGTTTCGTTTAGTCTAACGACAGCTGCGACGTCATAGCTGTTGTCCATTCTGTATGGAGTGTTTTTGCGAGTGGTAAGAATGACTTTGAAAAGCTTCATAACTCAAAAAATAAACAACATAATTTAGACTATACTTATAATAATGTGTTGCGTACACAGATCGGTTTCTGTTACTCGGCACATTCCAATACAAGAGGAATAAAAATGATGCATGTTCCCTATTCAATTTAACCTCGGTATAAACTATCTCTTCTTTTATTCCATTTCACTCTAATCCGTTAAGCCTTTCAGCGTGAACATATTGGTGTGATTCCCTTAAAATGTATACCTACCCACATTATAACTTGTGATTTACCTACTCAAAAACTTGGACGCCATCGCCAATTTAAGTAAACTGGCCCGTAACATAACAAATGATGCATATCTCCACTAAGGCTTACCTTCTAACATTATTGATGACTAAAACAACCCCCACTCCCCCTGCACGGACCTAAAATACGAAGTGGGGTCAAATGCTAACATTTACCTCCCGAGTCCGAGATCTTAGGGACATCAACGACACAAAAACGACCTTCACAGTTTGTTTTTAAGTTCAATTTGGATTGACGGTGCTTGCGTTTAAAGTCCCAAATCCTCGGGTAAGTTTTGGGGAGTCAGGGGTTGACCCCCCCAGGTGGTTAAGCCATTTTACCACGTTAGGCAGTGACGGTCGCCTGTAATTTTGGGCCTAATGCGACTATTCCTATTTCAAGTTACCCTTGGAGGGTTAAGTAAGGGCTGCTGCGAGAGATAAGGCGTGTATTGCGTAAGCTTACTCTGCGCATATGGTGTATAGTTGAGTGCTTTCGGAGATTTTGATAAAGGGAAATTTATGTCCAGTTGTGCTGTTTTTTTTTGGAGTTACGTAGACACTATGAGGACAGAAGCAACGGCAAAAAACACCCTTTTCATACAAAAGATTATAACGATTTCCACCTCTTAAATGTTAACTGATTTTGACCAAGATAGGTTCTCAGTCAGAACAAAATCTAGGTCTATAGGTTTTTTTGAATATTGATTAAAGATCAACAAAGTCAAATAATGGCTGAAATTAATTTTGTATGACACTACTAAAACAACATTAAAACTGAATTTATTAACTATAGTGAAAAAACCAAAACCTATATTTTGTTCTGACTGACAACCTATCAAAAATTGGTCAACATCGGTTATCATTTAAGGGGTGGAAATCGTTATCGCCTTTTGCATGAAAAGCGGTAGGTTCACACTCCACTTAAAGCTTGGCGGAAGATATGTTATTTACGAATGTTGTAGTTTTGAAAATAGGCCAAGTAAGAGAGTAACTAAGTACTTAAATGTAAAAAGTGAGCTTTTCGCGTGTGTACTCAATGCTTCTTTTACGTTTAAGTATCTATCTAAGCGAGGCATGTTTTCTATAACATGGGCATTAGGCATATTGTTTAGTAGTTATTAGTATTTTTATTATATTGTTTATTTTCAGGTTCAATTTAGTGTGATTTTTTTGGATGCGTGTAGTTCTGTTATGATTTTCTTGCGTTTCTTTTCTGACTGAGTGTCTTGCGGCGTTTCTTCTCAACAGATGTCACCTTTCGAAGCGCTGGTAGGTTCAGACATGTAAAAGAGCCCATGTGGCCTACTTGCAAAATAAATATTTTCGTTTTCATTTTCATTTTCATTCAATATTATTCACTACTTTTCTTTGCCAAAAATGTTTATTAAATACTACGTCGTCTACATTATCAACGTACCTTAAGTACCTTAAACATGTAACCTAGCGTCTTCGGAACCATTTCTAATACCATTTTATTTGCAACTGACATCCGTAACTATCCGATGTTGCATCACTTAGCTAATAAGGTTGCAAATTCGATGCAACATTCAAAAAATTCGCCTTAGTTTGAAACGTGACTCGTCGCGAACGTTCGTACCATCTGCAATCTTAAGGACATTGTTACGGCAATATAACTGGCAGCCAGCGAGGGGTAAATTCTAAACAAAGATAAAGGTACACGCAAATAGGTGCGGCCGCACCCGTCCGGAATATAAATCGGTCCGAAGTTTGGACCCGTAATTAATTGCAGTCTGTACGCGCCCTAACGGAGCGGGGACAAAAACTTTTGTGTTATGTCTGACGTACTTTAACTGTTTTAACGGTGAATAAAATAATACATTAGGGCCAATTCGAAAGTGTGTTCGCTAAATTTAAAACTCGCTAAGCTTGAAATAAGAAACGTCAAACTCGATTTTAACAGCTGACAATTGCCATAGGTACAAAATCGAGTTTTTAAGTCGAGTAATTTTAAGTTTAGAGAATCTACTTATATAGGGCTCCTCTCGTAGTGAAAAGGACTGGTCAGTAGTCCTCACGCGGGCTCAGTGCGGATTGGGAACTTCACACATATCTCCGAATGATTTCGCAAATGTATGCAGATTTTTTCACGCACATTAGATCTGAAAATCTCAGAGGTGCCAGCCGGAATTTGAACACGCGACCCTCTGCACGGGACGCCGCGCGTTACACTAGGCTACCACTACCACTGCACTTATATTTGTAACTTCATAAAATGTATGCCTTGACTATATAGTCCGCGCGAGTTGAGTGCCGTCGGGGCCTGTAATAAAAGGCGGGCGCAGCTCCCCCCGCCGCCCGCACGCCTCGCGAGGCCTAGGCACCCACATTGTAATACTTTCACTATTCTTCTGAAGCCCCGACGGCACTCACCTGGCGCGCGGACTGTAGTGAAGATCGGGCCCATAATTATAATCTGTACGCACCTTAACAATGTGGGAATCAGTGGCAGGGGTCAGGGCCTCTATTCGGGAACGATATTGTAGCGACACGCGAGCGAGACTCGCATCCCACTCTTTCGCACGATGCGTATGCGTAAGAGCAGTACCATTACCATGAGTTGCGCAAACCGCTCGTCTCTATCTCTTTCGTCGGCACTAGTGTGAGAGAGACGCACTTAGAGATAAGACAGGGTTAAAGTCTAAGGGGTTAATGAATAGTCGCTTCGTTTTGTCACTTTCTTTTTCAATATTAACTTTACAAAGTAAGATAAAGACAAAAAGGAATGTGATATACCATATCGCTTTACCAATGTCGAATAACGACCCTGAACTAATATGTATTGAATCATAATTATTTTAGGGCCTATTTTGGAATATGTTATTTGCACCTATTAAGAATTATTTTTTATTATTACTTTATTTAGGATATAGCGTCTAAAATATATTAACAGGAAATTATATTAACATGTGATATAATATTACTCCTTTTTTCCCGTAAACAGGTAAAAAATCCCCTTAAACTGTAGCCACCACACCTGAATGGAACGAAAACCAAAAATTAAACAACGTCCTTTGTTGAAGAAAACGCTAAATTGAGGAAATTTCCATCCATTCTCCAGCCAGGCGTCATCCGCGCCTAAGCCCAGCTTCAATTTCAATAGCGCCCCTACACACTCCCTACACCCTTTAGGACGCCCCCACAAAAACTATCCCTCTCTAAATAACCTGGGATTAAACGCGCGCGAGCGAGACGCGGCTACCTACAGGGCTGGTCCGAAAGTTAGACATATATTATTGTATTATATGATCGTAGGTGGCGGGGGTGAAGATTGATGCCACGGGCAGGGGGTAGTTTCGGCAACCCTACGGATGGCGACGTAACGAAATTTACCTCACGCATGTGTGCGTGAACACGACCTCATATATTTTACGTGGAGGAAATTAGGTGAGGAATTAATTTTGAAGTTTTCAATATAGAAGGAAAAATTGGCGCGTATGAATATCGAGTTTTAATGGTTTCGGGACAAATTGGATGTGTGTAAGGCTTCTGGCCAATTTCAAGCGCTTCGTTTGGAGTGCGGGGATTTTTCTATCAGAGAGATTGGAAGGAAACCGTATTTTAACATGATTTAATTTCGACTATGATCTGTCTGCTTATGGAGATCCTACACGTACAATGTACATCTAATTTATTATTGATGACTTGTACATCTTCATGGCCACTCAAATTGATCTTTAATTAAAGTGACGTTTGAGTGACGTTTTCTATAGACTGTCGAATATTTGAGGGTCATTTAACTTTTTATTTATGCTTATGTGGCGTTTCTGAATTCGGCCATGACTTTTAGTTTATTCATTTCTACCGATGGGAATATTATACATCTCCCTTATTAGTTATTAATTATAATCGATTTGCTCCCATTAGGTTTGTCTATTGCACTTTTTATGTGTTAGTTTTATTTGAAACTGTAATGATAAAGTTGAAAAAAGACTTGCTGCTGAATTTCTTCCGACGTTTCTTTCCAGCAGATGTCGACAGGTTTCAGGTAGATGACGACGTGTGATAGAGCCCGTACATACTTATTTGCAAATATATTTATTTTGTATTATTGGATTTTGATATACATTTATAACTTTTTTAATCATTACTTTTGAGGATACACCTTGAAATATTAATGTGCTTCTAATTTGGTCCCAAATATTGTGTTATAAACTTGAGACTTGTCATACAGTGGTTGTTTATTGATATGTGTGCCTACATATATATTTTTATGTACGTTGTTTGTATGAACGTAATCAGCATTTATGGTATTTGCAGCAATTTACAAGTTAGCGACTTGTAATAAAAGCGCACGTAGGTACAAGTTAAAACGTTACGCAGAAAGAAAGTTTTTAAAAACCTTGTCCGAGAACTTCAAAGTGAAAACAACGTTGACTCAGGTTAACTTTATTACTAAGTTTTTTTTTAAAATAATAAGTGTTGCGGCTTTATTGTGTCATGGATCCTAATTTAGTTTTGTAATAGAATCGTTGAACTTGTTCCTCAAAATTCTACAAAAAATATCGTGAGCAAGTACCCATTCCAAAAATTTAAGATTAGCTTGTTTATGCTAGACCTGGCAACCCTGTCCTGGTTTGCTCTAAATTCAAAAAACAAAACATGCCACACTCGCAAATAACGCCACCTCGAAAAAAAAAACAATGATAGCGAGTTCGATATTCAAAAGTTCAAAGTCAGGGCGGGAAACTCCATTGTGCTAATTACGCGGCAGACGGCGCGCTTTCACTTTCGCCGTCGCTCGTTTTAATTATTTTTTTCAGCGTCTCGGCGTCTGGCGGGCGCTCGGGGAAAAATGGACGTGAGAATATGGAGGAGCGTGTTTATTTTCTCGCACTATTTGAGGGAAATGTTTCAAGTAAATTATTCAGTATAACGCTTTTAATACTACAATTCTCGTATTGTAATTATAAAAAGATTTATTTTCCTAATTTTGTTTTAATATTTTTGGGTAATTTAGAGGTGTGTTTAACTTTACTAAATCTAATCCAATGTACTTATCGAATGTAATAATGACTGCGAAAATGGTACGTTGTACTATATTATTTCATGTCTGTGTTAAGTACCTATAAACTGTAGGTACCAATACTTTTTTACTATATTGACTAAGCCGATTGCAGATATTTTCACTTTGTAAGTATTTTAGAATGAATAAATTTTATTTATCATACTAATTAATATAAATTTACAATCAGACATTGTAAAGCCGTAATTTTTCATAATTGATCATATTTATCGAATAACAACATAATATTTAAACATACATACAACGCAATAATAATACTAAATAAAATTAATAAAATCTAAAAAAAAAAAAAAAAATTGGTCCCCGTGGCAAAAGCTCAGTACTAATCAAAGTAATGTTGAGTGTTTACATCGGGAGTAAAACTATCCACAGTCGAACCATAAACGCACATAAACGTAAGAATGCTCCAGTTTTATTTTTTATCGAACTACGATTTATCTGTAACACACAAAGTACGGCTAATTTGTATGACAAAATTATCAACATTTTAAGGTAGCAATTTACAAAACTCGGGGCGCATCCTCCCTAACCTAACGTCCGCGAACTTCGCTCAATCTTTGATACTTTCTTCGTGCATTTTTTTAGCTCGCCTTATTAATGAAAAGTAGGTTAGTAACTTTAAGAATGAAAGTTACTACGTTGCCGTAGGTCGACGAACTCGCAGCTGTTTTTTGTTTTGTTGACATTTTCACCTGCGGAGTTCCGACTTGGAGTAAACTAAGGATTTTATTCAGAGGATTTTTATAAGTGTTCATTTAAATAACGAACGAGATAGCTAAGTAAGAAAGTTACATTTGCATCAACAAAAACACTTGAACTTTGTTAAAGTCTATACAGGGAAAGTGGTTTTTGCATTTGTGAATTAATTTAATCAATTCATAAACAATTACTCGTTTAAAGCAGAACTAGTCAATTGATGGTAATAATAATAATAAAACAGATTCAAAACAAGGAATTTAGGTTTTTACCAACAAAAAAATGTTATCTAAGTTAGGCCCTAAAGTTCCTTGTTACTTTAGATAAATGTACTTACCTAATTAAAAAGAAGCCGCATATGGTTAATGTCAATTTTTAACATTATTCAATGGTAGATACATCTCATTTCAAAGAAACAAAATAGGCGACTAGGATCGCAATTAGGTACGCGTTCGATTGAAATGACCTTTTAAAAATACGGAATGCAATTTTTTTATAATCAGTCCCTAAATTTAACGCTTATTAAAGCATTTACTATTTTCTTTCATTTTGTTCTTACACTTTCTTTGTGGGTGTTTGTGTTATAAATGTTAAAAATTTAAAGGACATGCAAAATCAATAACTTAATCCATTGCATACAACCAGACCGTGACAACGCAACATCATTAATTATCCATTAAATAATAATCCCTTTATAGTCAAAAACGATCGGTAGCGAGTGGGATTACCTGGACTAAGACCCATAAAATACAACCCAAACAGACAACAATGGCAACCCTTAACCAAAAAGCAACAACGTTTTTTTTTACTCTTTAAAAATCGGACGTTGTTCTAATTATAAATTTGAAATTTTAAAGCGATCTTCCAAAATAATTCTGAATTCAAAAATGAATGGCATCAATAAATTCGAATTTGGAATCTTTTTTCAAATAGAGTTGTCAAGCATTCTTCCGTTACTTTTAACCCTAAGGAAGTACTCTCATGCCTCTCCACGCTAGCCTCGGGCAAGTTTTTAAATCTTCCTGAGAATGCATGCATAATAACCATCAGAATCGATATGAAACGGCTTCGGATTACCCTGCACTCAAAAAACCCTAGGGTCACCCTTCTACCTGAGGGTGACATTTTTTTATTCACACTTCCGTCAAAGCGTATGCAAAAGGACTGTTATTTTCTTTGATAGAGTATCGGAAATAATAATTATATGCATAATAGAACGGATTAAAGGTTACGCACTTTCTGTCGGTGACGTTTTTAACCCTGTTCCTGTCACCTTGCTTGTGTCAGATGTTCTTTGAAAGTAACTTTCAATGCGTTCAGATTTAATAATATGCATTTGCAGTGCAAGCTGAACGTACCGATATTCTACTAATTGATAAGCTTGGATTTAAACGTAGATGGAAAGGGTTGTGCATAAAAGGTACCGTTGTAGTTTTATGCAAATTGTATCGATTTATTTATTGAATTGAATAAATTATGCCGGCATCCATTGAGAACTTATTGATTTTATTATTATTTACCACACGAAAACTACGTGCGTTGAAATTTAAAATTCGATAGTTAACGGTGAACCCTCGAACGCTGTGGGTGTGAAGCCAGCACCTCACACAATAAAAAAAACTCGAGCTCACTCGAGACCAAGGCGCGGGAACTACAATGCCGCTCGGTCGGTATCTCGGTATGCGACCTCTTGACTCCAATCAAATAATTACTGCCCCACGGTCGAATACACCCTCCGCACGCGGAATATTCAAAATGGCCGAACTGCTCTCGTTTAATTTATGCGTTGATAAAATCTTTGGGATGTTGAATGCGCTAGGAATTTTTATGTGCTTCTGGACTCCATTCCCACTTTAAGTATTTTAGGGTAATCGCAATTGCATAACATCAATGGAAACTTAATTTACACTAACTTACACTTTTTTATTATTATTTTAAAACTTATTTTAAGTTTGGTACGACGACGTAAGAAAAAGGCGTTAAATTGCGAGTCTGACTCGCGCGCCGAGGGTCCCGTACTTACCTCTGATAAAAAGACAGTACCTTGTAGGTACGGGACCCTAAAAATTAAAAAATGGCTTCTAACAACCGGGTAACTGTTTACAACCTACATATGAAATAAGACAAAAAATACTCGCAAGCTCCTATGTCCGTGCAACCGTCGTGCAAAAGTTATTCCGTTAAACTATTTTTTTTTTGTGATGTAGCTATTTATTTACAGTTTTAGGACTTTTTCCTTTACTTGTGCTGTAAGACACGGCTTCTTGCCAAATTTCATGATTCTAGTTCAACGGGAAGTACCCTATAGGTTTTGATTCCCTTTGGATTCCCTTGAAAGTATCAAAATATGTGGCATAAACGGCCATATCTTTTGATTGCGTTGACTTAGAAGGTTGATTTTTTCACGGCTCCAAGAGATTGCAGACCTGAATACGTGATATTAATTTCAACTTGATACTTTTACGCGTTCCTGAGAAAAAGGGGTTGACACAAAGACGGACAGACAGGCAGGCAGGCAGACAGACGGCCAAACAAGTGATCCTATAGGGGTTCCTTTTTTCTTTTTGAGGTACGGAACCCTAAAAACGAGAAGCCCGTATTTTTCCGTTAACATTTAGTTTTCTAAAGCATAGATAATTGTAACATAGCATCGGATGTGTCATAATCTTTTATTCGACAAGCTTATTATTATTTTGTTGCTAAACTGAAGCGCCGTGTCCCGTAAAACATTACACCCTTGACACACCGCATACCCGAATAACAATAGGATGCAGATTCCGAATCCGTATAGATAAATAATACATTTTGATTTATAATAGACGTAAAAAAATACTCTTCATTTATTGAGAATGCATAAATAGACCCTATTATTCGGCATCGGGAAGTGCAAAATATGGGTGTAACTTTTTTATAGCGTCGCCTGAATACGTGTCAGTGAACGGGTTAGGGATGTTTTTTTTCTAAACGACTTTGCACAAAACACATTCAAAATAGTTCAAAAATGTTTTACGGATGCATTCATTGGTGATTTGATTTATTCCAGTGACATGCAGATACGAGAGCTCGTTAGATTTATTTGACTGCTGTTTTTGCATTGGGCTCGCGTTACGCATGATCGGTCATGTCAATTGGCAGTTAGTGTCTATTGACGTTTGCGAGGGAGCGAATCGGTGATTTAATAAACGTCGCCCGCATCGAAGCAAATTGCAACTGGCATGAAAATTAAAAACGTTACTGGCAACACGAAATTAAAAACAAAAGTGACAACGGAATAGCTGCACAGATAACAAAATCCTGTGAGCCCCTAATCTACATAATAAAAAGAAGCGTCCGGATGCAGTGATAATGGCACAATGGCTATGGCTGAAGCCACGGAAGGGTACTATTGTCTACCCAGAATAACTCCCAAATTAATGAGCAAATGCAAAAAATGTTGCACAATCGAGATATACGATCTCGTGCTGTGGCTCTCAAAGTTTTGTTTGAGATAAGTTAACAAAAGCTACTGTAAGAAATGATTAAATTGTCTTCTTATCTTTTAAATACAAATGATCATGTGTACTTACGAAATACTCATACAACTCTAATAGTAATAGGAGTAGTAGTAGTAGTAGTAGGTAGGTTTTGTTTTGTATAATTTTATACAC
The DNA here is from genome assembly GCA_947859335.1 of Tortricodes alternella. Taxonomy (NCBI): domain Eukaryota; kingdom Metazoa; phylum Arthropoda; class Insecta; order Lepidoptera; family Tortricidae; genus Tortricodes; species Tortricodes alternella. The sequence goes on along the minus strand of OX401968.1, from coordinate 18,067,646 downwards.
ATTTTTAACCATTATTAATTTATGTTTCACAGTAAAGGGTCCAATTAGAAACGATGTCGTCTTAATTTAAAACATCCTTAATTTAAAATAAGGATCATTAAATTCAATTTAGTATATTAGTTTAGCTACTTTCAAATTTAGCGAACGTTCTTTCGAATTGGTACAGTAAGTTTTCGTTTTATGAAAACAAAAATAGAATGATATGTACTGTAGCGTCACTCGTCGTTTCTTATAAACCAAGCAACGATTCACTTTTTTATTTTGAATTAATAGTACATCATTTGTAAATTTTAAATGCATGAATTTCAAAATGGAAAAATCAATTAATCCGAATTCACCCATCATTAAAACGCAATACTTAGTTACCCGCAAAAATACACAATAGGTATGCAAACTTTGGCAACCGCTGCGCTACCTACTGATCTAATTTCCATGCGTACGCGCAAGGGGTAACTTTTATTCACACTTACGCATTTATTAACCTCCGACGATTTGGGATTAGTGTGTTTCCGATACTTGACATGAAAACATGTCGTGACAGTCTCTAAGAACAAGTGAAAGGTGGAAAAACATGTGACGATGGTGTTTCTATTAAAAAAAATTGAGGGAGAAGTAGTGGGAGTATGCGGAAGATTGAAGAAACCCACGGTAAAGAAGAGGCTTATCTTCAGAAGACTACTACATAGGCTAGATAGAACAAAAGGTGCTAGAAGAAAGCTTAAGGAATCGGACATGACTGGACTTCAAGATTTTGGTGACAAAATCAAATGTCAAGTAGTGAGTTCGTGTATCGATAAATGCACTTATCGATACTTCTTCCTAAGCTAGCGATGGCTCCCATCTCAAGATAATTATTTATTGGGGGCAAGTATATTTTTTTGAACAGTAATGTAGGTGACGCCGGACATACGACAGCACAAGCCCAAGCCAAAGCTGAAACGGAGGCGCTTCGCTCGCTCGGTCGATTATAATCAAAACAGTCGAAGTTACGACCTGGATGTCTTTCTCGTTTAATACAATGTTTTTACTGACCATATGTGACAAAGCAGTCTGTTTGACCCGTAATGAATAAGTATTTAAAAAATGTTAGATATTTTGTCTTAGTTGACCTTAATATTGGCGGCTTGGAGGCAGTGCAATATTATTGAGCGATTCGATGGTCCTCTGGCTCACAGCTAATAAAGACTGAATAACATCACTAGATCCACATCCGGATGGATGTCAGATGTCCATAATATAATAGATGTTTCATAATATTTCTTTTCATGGCACTTACACAGTATCTGTCATTAATTTCAGCGGAAACACCTCGGATTCCGACGAGACTCGTAAATAAGAAAGCAGACGTCGTTCAAAAATAACTACTTAAATTTCAATTTCTGATTCTTGTTTCTGAAAAATAAAGGGTGCGTTTTGAAAACAGCCTCCTACACTTCCACCCTTATGGACAGACTTCTCCAGCGTACGTGCGCTTGATGACAAGACGCTACGGCTCCCCATAACCTTAGGCGTATCTATTTTTATCGCATCCCTCCCTCAGTGACGTCACGAAAATAGCCCTTAGCTTAAATTCACTCACGACTCATAAAACCCGTGCATTCATATATATATTTATTGACATTCGTATTTTGTGTGGCCTTTAATGTAATGCGTAATTTAGCAAAATGAAAATAAAAAGCGACCTCCGCCCTGGATTTTGGTTCTAGACTGGTTCTAGGGGCATGACTTATTACCGCATGTTTTGTTTTTATACGCTTTATATAATCGACCGAGCGAGCGAAGCGTTTCCGTTTCAGCTCGGGCAAAAATGCTTTCGTATGTCTGTCCATTTGTTCTCTTCTACAGGTCGCAGTTCTCAACCGATTTTCGTGAAATTTTGTGAGCAGTTTCGATAATTATTTTGAATTTTTTTGTCGATTCAGTTTTTCGAAATTTTTCAAAATGGCGGAGCTATGGAAGTTTTTGCAATTACAAACTTATTGGCGGTGTTGGTAAACTGATCCGATCTATATCGATGTATGGGGATATCCGTTTTTCAACGACAAATATAAGTTTGTCGCGAGATCTACAGACAGAGCCAGTAGTTATTTATTGTGCATATAAAAAACACATGGAGCCTAAATTGTAATAAAACTAAATAATATACAAAATAAACTAAGACTACATTAATACTTTCTATAAATAAAATATTAGTTCCATATCAGAGCCAAGCAGCAGGATAAGGCTTGCGGCATTGCCACGCTACGCTGTCTAAGTTGTAATTAACAAATTATGTAAACAAATCTAGGAATTCGATTTTAATCTAGTTCTAATTATTGTACGGATTTGAAACTTTGCATGTGTATGTAATTCGGATGGCAATATAATAATTTGGTACCATCGAGCTCATGTGATCATGGAGTCAGCAGGTGGATAGTGGAACTCTTCAATGGCTACTAGTAAAGCCCTAGGCATATTTCCAATTCATTAAACTTGGTGACGAGGCAATGGCTTGATGATGGAGCCGGGAGGTGGATATCGGAATATACTTCAGTTGTGTTACTGATAAAAACATGTTCTTATAATTTTTTTAAAACTATTATTTATTATTTCACAACTCATGCTAAATTCCGAAAAATCTAACATATCCAAATGTATTGTTCCTTTACGTACCTTATTGTAGCAACATGCATACAAAATTAAAATAAAACTCGAAAGGGGAAATATAGGAACCTTTTACAAAAATAATATATTGTGCTGAATTCACAAATGATCCATCGCTCGTATAATTATTAGAACAATTTGATAATCGGCTAAATCTTTGGATATAAATTTTAATTTTAATTATATGTTTTATATACTCGCTTAGCTACTAAGATTTCCTAACCAATGGGTTCAAAACTTTAAATGGTTTTGATTTTTATTTTAAATTTTCATAATTATGACTGACTGAACTCAACTGGTTTTTCTGCATTATACCGAAAGTCGTAGGCTGCAATCCATTACTGTATATATCAGCTTTGTTGTGCCTCATAGTATATATTTCTTCCGTGACATCCGGCATATACCGCAGTGTATTAGGTACATAAACCGTATCAGGACGCCTTAGGACGCCGGGGCACTTCCTGTTAACATAAATCTACCCCTATTCCGACGGCGCGGTGAAATGTGTGGAGTCTAGCAATGTTACAATGTTTTAAAAGAAAAAAAACACCTTGAATCACAACGCACTTGTCCGCTTTTTTACATTTTTAATATCACAAATTGGCTGACCGGTTTTGAATTACTAAAAACTATAATTTAAAAAAATATCGCCTATCAATTTTTGCTTACCTTTGTGGAATAATAAACAAATAAATGGGACAATCTTTACACAAATCGATCTAGTCCCAAAGTAAGCTCTAAAGGCTTGTGTTATGGGTACTAGACGACGATATACATACTTATATAGATAAATAAATACTTAAATACATGGGAAACATCCAAGACTCGGAAACAAACATTCGTGCTCGTCACGCAAATATTTGCCCTCACCGGGGATCGAACCCGCAACCAGCTTTGGAGGTAGGGTCACTACCAATTAGGCTAACCGCGTCGTCAAAAAAGAATAGTGGAAAAGTAAGTTGTGATTCAATAAGCTTACCTATGTTCTGTCAAGTGCAATCGATATATATATATCTGTAGAGTACCTACCAAAAAATTAAACTAACGCTTTATTCATAGAAAACAATATTTTTTTTGCGTTTCATTGCTGACTGCGCCCTTCTTTATCCTAGAGAAAAATTGCTGGTACATTTCTTTTTAACAAATAGACATCTTTTGAGTGAGTTGAGTACGAGTAAAGTGTGTATCCACTTTCCTTTGAAAAAATGACAAATGTCTTTTCTCATCTCATCCAGCCAGCATATTCCAATTAACCTTTGACAGTCGAAACTTGAAATTAGTAATCCATTCAGGTATATATTCGATTCCACGCCATCTGTTATTCCCAAGCGCATAAACCAAACAGGTCTCCGATGCCCGAAATATCCAATAACCATAGTTTTACGGGTCCCTCTCGTATAGAAAATCGATCAAGCCTCCCCTCTTGACGGATTATGGCGCCTTGATAGAATAAAAAGAAAAACATTAGCCGCCTCCGCTGGGAAACCTTCTCAAGATGTATTTTTTCGACGCTGTCAGCTCTGATATTTGTTTAGGCTTTTTTAATGTACAACACATGCTTGCGTTGCCTTTATTTCAGTGTAATTTTTTTCTTTATATATATGCGTATCGTATTTTTTATGTTTGCCTTATGCATCAACACATTAAATGACAATTTTGTAAGAGTTAAGTGTTTTTTGAGCTTCAGCAAAAGAATTTATAAAGTCTTTGAAATACGGTTTCTTTTTATATTCAGGTAAATCTTATCACCTTGACTACGGATATATTGCAGAAACACCGCTAATAGGCTAGTTTACTAAACAAATCGAATTAGTCCGTCATTTACATTATAAAACAATATTGAACACGTATTTTTTCTTTTTCAATTAAACAAAAAATGACGAAGATATAGTGCATTGAAGTTCGGCGTGACGTCACGACTTTGCACACTTTTTACCATTACGTGACAAGTGACAACTTTGATGCGTGTTATCTTTGTCAATTTTGATTGATTTGATATAGCAAAAAATACGTGTTCAATATTTTTTGATAATCTAACTGACGGACTAATTAGTATTACAATTTTGTTACCCAGGAAACATCCCTATTGTGAGAATATCATAAATTTTTCACCAAAAACCTTCAGGTAGCGCATTTTCAATTTCCCTAAACTCAGCGATGTCCAGGTTTATACAGTACATAGGCGGGGGTGTCACCCCAAGATACAGGGTGATTTACGGAGGGTCTCCACGACCCTTATCGGGAGTCGTTATGACCATGTGAGGGTGAAGTTATTGTACGGTTACCAGGGAGGCAGGGGGGAGGGGAGGGAGGCTCCCAAGCACTTTGAAGGGACATAATATGTTATTATTTTTAGGACGCGTGTTTGCTTTTGATTTTGTTTCAGTTTAGAACACGCTGTAGGTAAGAACCTTTAAGAAGGTAATTTCACTTTAAAAGGTTTCTGCATGAGGCACTCTATTTGACGCGTTTTTTTATTCCCTAGTATTCAATATTGTGAGTTAATTTTGAGTTTAAACTTAGCACGGAAAGTGCAGATGCAATATAAAAATATGTTCGGAAGAAAAATATGTGGTTGAATAAAAGCTATAATGCTCACTTCGTACAAAATTTTCATGGATATGTCTTTAAAAATCATTGTAAAATTAGCTTATTGGGTAGCAGTGGCGAAGCGTCAAATATTTCCTGAGGGAAGCCGGAAGAGTTAGAACCGTACGTGCGAGTCTGACATTTAGTTAGAGTAACATGAACTTCACTGACAGTTAGCCTTAGCTTTCTAGCTTGGTAAAGCCGTCAGGAATCGGCCTGTAGGCAGGCTGCGACACTGTTGGGTAGAAATATCTTGCACTAGGGATTCATAGTTACTAATACTAATACAAAGCCTATAGAAGCGACATAACAAATGACATCACGGCACAACAAAGCAAACAATGAAATGCAGCAAAGAAATATTTCATAAATTACAAAATAAGAAATGCCCGACATGTTTCGCAAACCATTGGTCCCTGCAATAAAATTATATACGCCTACCAAATAACGGCGTCCCCTCGCCATTCTGCATGCAAAATTTAATTTTAGAATCCGCGCCCGTTTCAATATAGGTAATATTCGAAATTTATGTTCCATGTTTGAATTTGAATGCTGTCCTTCCGCAGTGAATTTATGTTCCTTTTAGCAGTTTTATTATGTTTTTACAATGTTGTCGATCTCTGAAGTTTAAAGTTATTTTAGGAAATCACCATTGTTTTAAAATCATGGAGAAAAAAAAAGAAAGAAAATTAACGTTTATTCAGCTACTTGCATATCCTAAACTAAGAAAAATATGAAATTACTGTTTTATAAACGATATTTTGAATAAATAAGATCCTTTCCTTAATAAAATAATTTTTATTTTAGTTTTTCGGTTGACTCGTAAAAATAATAATACCTACTGTAAAAAAGTAGGTACGTAAGGATTTTTTTTTAAATGTAAATTATCCAACATAATTATTCGTGTAGGTGGGACGTAAAACACACGCAATTAACTCTCAAACCCACAATTAATACAATCATCGTGGGGGAGGAAAACACTGCGTTAAAAACGCGTTCAACGATGATATAATTTTTCTGCATTTCCTCCCCCAACTAATTAGCAGTCATTTTATTAATAAAGATCGTTATTAGGGTGATACCTCTTAATGAATGTTAATCGTTCCCCGTATTTTATATTTTACGCCATGGTTTATAACTGTAGGTTTTATTTCGTGGAAGAACATTTTTCAGAACATCAAAATAGTACTTAAAAATCCTTAACCCTATTGGTCCATTGGAAATTATGACACATTAAAACCACACAATCAAGTAGCTTACAATACATCGTTAACATTTTATTCAAAGCAACAAATCCGAACGTACATTTTTCTCCAATTTGCTGGTCATAAATTTCTCCCGCGGTCAGTGTTGCCCACTGAAAATGTTTAACCATCAAATGGTCGCGTGGGCTCACGGGTCAACCATTCTATAAACTATTTGAATAACGAATGATATACGGTTTGTTTATTGGCGGGCCTGTTCGTTCCTTTTTCGAATTTCATTATTCGGTGACCGACGCGCGTCGGGTCGCCGTTGGTCATTCGAAGGGGGCTCATTGGTCATTCTTAAAATTCAAAACAGCTTAGCAGCATTTAAATCTCTATGGAAATTTGACCACTTATACCCTTTTTGTCCTGTGCTACAGACTCGACCCTCGCGTGTCCGCTACATTATATACAAAACTTGTAATATTTTCGCAGCTTGGGCTCGTCAGACCGGTTTTATCCGGTTTAGGTTATTGGAAATTTTACGATTAATTTGTGATTTGGTGTGCGCACGCGTTCTTTTAAAAGGTTAAGGTGTAGGGTTCAAGAGTTCAAGACGCGTCTTGATTTGCAAGAAATACGAGTCCTACTTGTATTTTTATTCAATAAGTTTGGCATCGAAATAATGAATGTAAAGCAATGTTTTTGGTATAGCGATACGCCTGATAATGTTCAGTTGTATTGCCTATAAAATCTTCTATAGTGGATAATAAATGCGTTCAGAGCTGTGTAAGCCAATGAATTAACATAAGATACATTAGATTTCTTACCTATTGCATAACCGTTTCTTCATTTTGTTTTTTTCGGGTAAAAAACCGTAACCATTCACATTTAATTCCATGCTATGTGCATTTTTTACATCGCCGTACTCCCTCCTGCATACCTCTCGACACTTTACTATACACTATTACCGCACCAAAGTTGCTCAAATTCTGTTCAGTAGTTTTAGAGTGATTTAAGCACAAATTAACAGACAGCAGAGAACAAATTTAAAAGGTGTTTTAGTATATTTAAAAAGACTAATATCAAATTTTAAGTCCTTTCCAAATACTTTTTGTAGCCTTTTAAATAAGCATAAGAATCCACCTTGAGACCCGTTATTCAAATTGATATATTTACTACATCACAATTTCTCCAGAAATATTGAACGAAGGTTTCGTTGCTCGGAATATGCATTAGTAGACCCATTTCAGATGTCTAAGATAAAAACTCTATTCCTCACATAATCCAAACGGAAATTTGAGCGACGGCCGAGGGTCCCGGGGGAAGAAAAACGGGAAAACTTTCCCTTTCCTCCGATACTGTTTACTTTGACGCTAGTTGAGGGGCGCGGCGCGGACTTGAGCCGTTCGAGTTTTTTCACCGCGGGAGATGTGCGTGTTTTCAATATTTTAGTAGTAGGGGCGACATGAGTGCTTCTGTAGTTTTATTAAATTTTTGATTTCAGAAATGGTATAATTTTAATAAAAGATGAATTAACTGCCTGAATTAATTATTCAGTCAATAATTTGTGTATTATAGGGACTACCAAATCTGAAGCTGGAATTCTGAAATAAGCAATGTTAAGTCCATTAGGAAGTGTATAATTGTTTATAGGTATTCTAATTCAGCGGGTAGGTACTTACATGAATTTTTGCTGCATAACAGACTATATATATGTTTTATAATATTTCAGTAAAAGTAATCTGGATGTTTGTTGACGACTTAACGGCTAAACAATGTTGAACGAAAGTGTCAAATTAAGGCGCTGCGAAAATCTAAATCGGCTTTACTTAAACAGTTTTTTAACAAAACCTATTTGATTTGGCGAAGCACAAAAAATATATGTTCATATTCTGTGTAATTATTGAAAACATAACTATTTCCAAAACACGATTTGTTGAAATCAATACGATAGAAAAAAGGCGTGAAGTTACGTCTGAAATCCCATTTAAACATTAATATGTCTTACGCTTTTTAACATATAGCTCTATAATTAATAACACTATTACATCACGCCCATACTAAAAACTTTACTAATTTATATTTTACGTGTAGTATGTTTACTTATATAATTCGTCCGTTTTAGATTTTCCCCATACAAATAACCGCACAGTAAGTACTTAAAGAATGAAAGAAAGAAAGAAAGAAAGAAACAGTTGGCTCTTTTCAGCGTCTTAAATTAACCTTTAGAATAATTTCAAATTTTAATTCCCACTGCTGGGCTTCTCTCACAAATATGCCACCGTATTCGCATCACGTCGACATGCATACGAGCACACAACGAAGTTACATGAGCAATTACGGCGCTGTTTAGTATTCCGGGAATATTCGGGTAGTGGCATTAGTATGCGGGCGGTAATTAGACTGTGACGTGTAGCTTTACCGACTGAGGGCGGAAAAGGGTGTTTTGATGTTACAATACAAAATATTACCACGCCATCATTTCAATCAAAACGTCAACTAATACCTAGATTTATGCTTCAAAAAGAAGGTAAGAAAGTTTAACGATCAAAGATCATTTTGCCTATGATTATAATAAGTAACGCATGAAAATCTCTCAGCAAAAAAAAAAAAAAACAAATTTGGATTATTGATATCTGATAAAATATAATATCGTATCGATAGAGAACAAAGCAAGAGCATTGCAATTTTTTTTTGCATACAATTCACGACTTAAATTAGGCATTTTTGAGAAAAGTTAGGAGCTGTTGTGCGTGAAGATACCTACTGAAACTTCGGTTTGTAATGTAACATGACGGGCTGAAATAAAGTACGTATATTTACCATAAGTATAATAATGCATAATTGAATGTCATGTAATTTCTTAACTGCACAAAAACTGTTATATTATAAAATACCATTAACGTTTTGAATAGAGTTTTAAATATTGAATATCCTATCATAATGTCCATACGGACGTAACGTTAAATTACAAATTAATTTAAACCGTTATTAAGTTAAGTAAAATGCACTCATATAAATCACAAGTTTCTTCGTGACTTACAAATAAAAATAAACCATGGCTTTTTTCTGAGCTACTTAAACCTACCATGTAAAATATTGGTCGACCGTACGCAAACATTATTCTAGTTATTATCGTGGTGAAAACAAAGCTAATTTATCCAGAAAACGGCTTTGTGCTTAATAAGAGGGCACAAAGTCACGACTATAATCCTTTGACGAACATTTAAAGTTCATATACGCTTAAGAGTGCTCTTATATATAACATATACTCGTACATATATACAGTGTGACCTCTGGCCTAAATTATACGAACCCACACATCTCTATAAGGCGAAAGCACGCGTCACGAAAATTTTGCGTACATATTCGGACCCCAACGCACACCAACGCAGCGACATAACACATATGCACACTCACATACGTGATGTGTGTGAACGGGACACATGCACGACAGTGACGGCGTGAGTGGCGAGTGGGCAGGTGTGAGAGGGACAGTTGTTGCAGGACGAGCGATACAACAAATCAATACGAGCGGTGGTGACCGGTAGCCTGTCACCCCTCCCCCGACCGCACGCCTCCACCTACATTGTCAAACGGCACAGAGTAACCAAATCTCCACAATGGACCTTTTGTGGCTTGCCTTTGTTACACTGAGTTTCTTTATGTAGTGAATCGTTACAGCTTCTACCTATGCTTTAGAAGATTGTATATTTGAGAGTTGAGGTTATGTAATGACTACCTGAGAAGTTTATTTAAGTACTTATAACCTATGGATGTCTGTGAACAGGATTCGTTTGTTTTGATTTGGAAATTGACTCATGTATAACCAACAGACTGATTAGCCAAGCGAAAAAAGCAGCTATATCTTCAAACAGATAGATAATGGGGTCAATTTGAAAGTTTATTCCCTAATTTAAAAGTGTCTAAATTTGGAATAAGAAATCTCAAACTCTATTTTTGACAGCTTCGTGCTATACAAAATCAAGTTTGACGTTTCTATTTTGAGTTTAGGGAATTTTAAGTTTAGGTGACACTGGGTCCAATTCGAAACGGTGGTCGCTAAATTTAAAATTGCCTAAATTTAAAATAAGAAACGTCAAACTCGATTTTGTATAGCTCCAAGGTTCAAAATCGAGTCTGACGGTTCTTATTTCAAATTTAGCGACTTCTAAATTTAGCGAAAACACGTTCGAATTGGCCCCACTATTTCGAATTCGATCCAATAAATAAGTAAATTACGTACACTAACAGCCAATAAGGTTCATTTCTTTATGTAGTTGTGACATGTTCATGTATACAAGACAACCTCATAAACCAGATCCCGTTCTGAAATTGAAAATTTCCCAATAATATCTTTGAAAATGAATGGTTCAGTCTTTTGATACTGACATAACCTACTAAATTTTAATGAGAGACCATCGTTTACACGCTAATCACCTACAATTTTCTTTATTCTACTAGTATACGATTTATATTTATAAAAATTGAAAAATGTGTGCTCTAGACCTTCCATTACTCTGTGGCAGAAAATCCGCTTGACCGCGCGTATAGAAAGCGCCGAGCGCCGAGCAAACTTGATACTTTGCGAAAAACGCACCGTCCTGATACTTTGCAGGACTTAATGGATTGAACATTGAACGCGGGGCCGTAGGAGGGGAGAAATTGAGTTAAGTTTTGTGGCTGCGTTTATAGATATAGACAAACTGCTAAAAAACACGAATCGCTGTTTTTGATAACTTCTAAAACATAATATGGTAATTATCCGAAAATTCAGTGTATATTTTTTTAAGAGCCAATTTTGACGTATGTATAATATCTATGCATGAGAGATTCGTAGCATCTCGAATGTGACTTTATCTCTACTAAGCGAGAACAGAGGGCAGGTAACTTACCATCAAGTCTGTAGGTACGAGTACTTTAACCTATTAAGATAGGCAAGTATTTACACAAATAATGGGTAGGTAGGTGTATATATAATATGAAAAACAAGTGAGTTAGGTTAGGTTAGGTTCGCTAAATTCAAAGTGACTAAACTTAAAATAAGACAGTGTGACAGTGGGGCCAATTCGAACGTGTTTTCGCTAAATTTATAAATCGCTAAATTTGAAATAAGAAACGTTAGACTCGATTTCGAACCTTGGAGCCATACAAAATCGAGTTTGACGTTTCTTATTTTAAGTTTAGGCAATCGTAAATTTAGCAGACACCGTTTCGAATTGGACCCAGTAAGTGTCTTCTTAATTTAAAATTTCCTAAATTTAGAAGACACTCTTTCGAATTGGACCCAATGCTTGATTTTAACCATAAGTGCTAAGCCAATTTTTTATTTCACAAACAAGCGTAAAAATTCACAAAACCCTAAAAGCGTCCGAAAAGGGTTCTAGGTGTCATAAATTACGAGGCTGTTTATCAGGGAGGGCCGTGCCTCCCGCGGTTTCGCAGTTTATGCTCCCTCTGCATGAGGGTCGAGGGTGAATTAGGACGGGGAGGATTTTGTATGGTCATTGGAGGGCCGAGGAAAATGGCGACGTTTGCGGAAATAATAATAAAAGGCTTTTGGGAATTTGTTGAGGGGTGTTTTGTGTTTTTTTGAAGTAAGGCAAAATTTTTGTTTCAATTATAAAAGGTATAGTCATGGCATTAAAGTTCCAAGAAATATAATACACTAATGCTGCTTACATAGGAAAAAGAAGGCTTCTGCCTTCTTATTTGGGAAATATTATGACTTGAGCACCTGTTGGGGTCCAGTAAAATCACATAGTACGAAACACTATGAACACCTCTTTGTCAAATAATATGACACACTAAAGGTCATTGACCCTTTTCTAACAATAAACGAATTCGACAAATCAACTATACTTCCGTCTATTGCTCGTTGGTACACTAAGCACATTCTTAATGAAATCTACGTATGATAAGCAAAAAGAAAAACTAGGCAAAGCCTAAAATTGTTTAAAACGTTTAACAAAAAACTTCACCTCAACTCGCGAAGCAAAAGTTCCGCGCCCGACTTAACTTTTACGAGCAGTCACTCCGAGAATACACCCTGTAAACCGATGTCAAATCGCATCACCCTTTAAACTTGGCTAACAAAAGTTTAAACCCTTTAGAACTACAGACGCAAAATCGATAACAGAGCCTGACCAAACTTGCCATACCTATAGATAAATAAAGGCTTCTATTTTACCCTTATGGCCGGCACGGTCCGCAGCCATCTTGGATTCCCCCCTCCCCGCCCCGCCCACGCTCGATCTTACCCCAAACATGCCCCCTCGATCTAAGGGGCCTTTCAAAGGCCGAAACCCACTAATACTAATGTCCTCTACGTATGCGTGTGTGGCGTACACAATAAATGTGTGCTTTGTTCTTGATTAATTTGCCTCTCACTTGGTTACAGTGCCTCTATATTACGTAAAAATTAATAAGGTTTAATTACTACGGCGATACAGGGGTAACAATAACTAACGCCCGTTGTTAATATTCAATCTGTGGATAGATTTGCTTGACATATTAGATTTGCTTGAACATGGGGAAGTTGCATGAAAATCAAAATTAAGTTTTAATGATCTATTATGAAACTAAATGAAGCATAAGCAAAAGCATATTACAGAAAAAAGCAGATAATTTTGGATATTCATTTTTATTTGATTAAGGGTCAAAATTTGTGGAAAATATATATTGTTTTTTAGTTCTGATTTTAGTTTTTTGGACATCCTCATCAAATATGTCATGTTCTATTTCTACGATGTTACTCTAAAAACAGTGTTTTTGGAAATAATTGCAGATTTTGTTTAAACGCCATATATTTTGTACAGTTTAACGACAACTGTGACGTCATAGCTGTTGTCCATTTTGTATTGAGTGTTTTTGCGTACACAGATCGGGTTCTATTACTCAGCACTTTCCGCTACAAGATGAAAAAAAATATGCATCTTTCCTATTGACATATTTTGTATGCGGCAAATGTCAAATTTTAAGCCGTGTAGCAACCAAATCTCTCTGCAGATTGAATATTGGGAACGGCCATAAGTCATGAGTCAAGACTGTGATGTAACAAATTTATTGACGTGATTTCGTTCTGTAAATTAATTTATACACTACAATAAAGACTTGCATTCTTTATACCCTTTTAAATAAGCATTCTAATAATAAAATTGCAATTGCACGTTTGAAAGAAGACTCGAGCCAATTTGCTGGATGCTCTTGTGCCCGGAGCATGTCGCATGTAACGACTTTATGTACTATACACATGGACGGTAAATATTTATAATAATTCCGTTATGTCGTATTTTATGGCAGAGTTTATGACGGTGCTTTATGACTTACGGGCGTAAAAGTCGAGATTTACCCGAAAAGGATTCGGTACTGAATAACTTAGTAGGTCACGCGATCATGCACTGTTGTAAGCTACGAGCTTGTACATAAACGAGGAAACGTAGAAGTAAGATATTAGCTAATAGAAAGTCCAATAAAGCTTACAAATAAACATCTTTTGATGGGAAGTGATAAAGAGCCTTCAAGTATCAGGATTAAACGAATGCTACCATTATATGAACTGGCGCGCAAGACAGTAATACGGCGGGAAGCAACCGCCGCGGAATCCAATCAGTCACCTCAAAGATGTTTCAAACATAATTGGCACGGAGCTCAAAGACGCACGCGGCCCCAAGGCGCAACGCATTACCTAAATAAAAAATTCACGTCGATTTCCGAAAGAGATTTCCATCAGCCCGATACGGTGACTAAGCACCAACCGGCACACACACACGTAAAATATTCACTCGCCACTCCGATACATCATTCATTCGTCCGCCGAGAACGGCTCGACACCAATCTTCCATTTGGCAAGAAAATCGATACACGTCGTGGCCATATAAGCATTCCGGGGGAGGCAGACGGGGAGTCTTAAGGGGAGTTAAGGTTTAGTCCCGAATATTGAATTTCCCTTGGGACAAACCCGTTTCGCTTTGTCCCTTCGCCCGGGGTCGTGTGGGCCGCCGATGCCCGGGCTGCCGCCTATATCTGCGCGGCTATGTACCTAAGATATACACAATTACGTATAGATGCGTGAGTGTGTACGTGCGTAAGTGTTGGATAATAATATTGCGAGGCGGCCAGGCATACGTGACTCCGGCCTGACGGGCCCGGGGCTATGTGCTCTCTAGCTCGTATACCTGCCGCATATATGCGTGTTTGAGTAGGCGTTTTACCCTATATGTGATATACGGGCCTCCCTTTTACGTGAAAGCCTTTGAATTAGCTCCCTTTTTAATAAAATGCCGTACGCACGCTTTTTGTTGAAGGTTACCTTTAAAATTAATAGCTCATTTTCTATAAGCGCACGATTGAATCTGAGAGCTTCGTCGGTGAAGGACGTAGGTGAAACGAATATTACTATGGTGAATATTATATTGCGTCGTAACAGCTTACAAGTTAAAACGAGGAACTAAATCGTCAATTAATAATCAAGTTAAAAAAAGTCTCTAAAGACATTTCCCCTACTTAATTTTGTAATCAAACAATATTCAAATCATAAGCAACTTACCGCATTCTTAAAATATAAAAAGAAAAGACGCGCACAATTCCTAACTACCCCTTTTAAAAATCCTTTGCCTAATCAGGCTCGCTTAACCGTAAAATTCAACAGACAATTAGAATAACTTCACTAGTGCATCCACCCTGGTCTGTTTGTTCCCCCGAGTCATATATTAGGGCCCGGTCCCTACAGACAGACGGGTTTATTTTACTGTAGACCCTGGCAATTCCCTTAACGTTAGCTACGTTAAGTGTAGGCTCATTTAAAGTTTGTTTATGTGTACGGAACCCCTACATTATGCGTTAATACTTATTTAAAGTTAAGCTTGAAGTGTTCCATAAACATTAAAAGACATTCAACTTTACTCAATCACGTAATGGAGCAATACGAGTGATCGACATGTCTATAACTAGATACCTCTATAGAAAATGGGTCATACACCAGTTTAGGTTCAGAAATGTCCCCTGTTCCTGAAAGTTAAGGACACTGAGGCTTGATCTTTTTATTTAGACTATATTCCCATGTAGGACATCAGGTATGGTTTTGGTCTGTATGAAGAAAACGTACAATTAAGCAGGCGAAGAGAGTCAATTTTTGTTTCTAGAAATGTGTATTACCCAAATATAAAATCGATACTCATTGTAAAACCTTCCTTAAAGTCAATTTACGGCTGTGATTTGATGTTTTTTCCAAGAACTTCTTTTATATCATACATCATTACCTTCTGCCTTTGACTTTGTGGAATTCGTTTAATGGTAACTTTTAAATTTTCCGGGATAAAACGTACCCTTTGTCGTATTTTAGGACTTAAATTATACCGAGTTTCATGAAAATCCGTTCAGCTGCACGAACGAACTTTCGCATTTGTAATTTAGTTATACCAAGAGGTCAAGACTCGGGCAAAAAAGAGAGAAGGTTGGCTATTACTCCACCGACAAGAGGCGTAGCTCTTAAGTTCTGATTGATTGAGGATTACCTAGTAGAATAGGATTTATTTAGCAAGTGCTTGAGAAAAACGACCGCTACTTACCACTTAATAGTCCAGAAACACCATCTGCTTTCGAGGCTTAATCTACGGCTATGCATATGTACAACGAGGGCTAGAATTATATATATTGTTCATATACATGTCCGCTCAGAGGGGAGAAGCCAATATATATCTGCCACAATAAGATAGAGACAAATTCCCGCTGCTTGCCTCCTCGGCTCGCGGCATATATATATTATATTCGTGTACCTGGTGAAGGCAACTAGTAATGTAAGAAAGAAAACGAAAAAAAATATTGGTTGTTACTCCTAATCTGTATCAATATTAGAGCCAATTCGAAAGTGTATCCGCTAAATCTAAAATTCGTAAAATTGAAATAAGAAACGTCAAAATCGATTTGACAGCTTGGTGCCATACAACATTGAGTTTGACGTTTCTTATTTTAAGTTTAGGGAATTTTAAATTTAGAACACATTCTTTCGAAATGAACCGTTTATTTGCATTCAGCAATGCAAATTTAATCTTAAGTTATGCTTCATAGGGTCGCATTACAATAACACAAAAGAAGTCTCTTTATTTTATAAATCTGAACTTTATCATGGAATAAAAAATTAAAAATCCTATGGCATGTTATATTTTGTCTCAAGACTTATCGTGGACCAAAAACAATAATGTACTCCCGTGTTTCAGCGCAATCCCGACACGACACTATCGATAGCAATGCTGCAATGTATCGAGTATCGAGATTAAAGCCGGGCCCATATGTCCCGACGACAAAGGTGGCTGATTGCTAACAGGTAAGGATTGTGAGCTTTGTGTGATTTCGTTGTAATATCAGGACGCCATTAATTGTATCGTATCATTCGTAACACAATTGTAACACAAACAAATTTAATCCGAATGCTATGTAACTTTTAAGACGCAAAATCGATTGCTAATACTAATTCATCTGTTGCTAAAAAATGTTTTTTGCTGATATTTTCTACTTTGTTTCGAAGTCAACAATAGGCTAGTATCCAAAAAATATCTAATTAGTCCGACTTTTACATTATAAGAAAATATTGAACACATTTTTTCTTTTGTCAATTAAACAAAAAATGACGAAGATATAGTGCCTTGAAGTTCCACGTGACGTCACGACTTTGTACACTTTTTACTATTGTGACGTCATTAGCCCCCACTCCCGAACTTTGATGCGCGTCATCTTTGTCAATTTTGATTGATTTGATACAGCAAAAAATACGTGTCCAATATGTTTTGATAATCTAACTGACGGACTAATTAGAATTACTTTTTTTTTACCCAGGAAAGATCCCTATTGTTTATTACCTCTTAATATTTTCCAAAACATAGCTTCTTAGATGGAATAATCATGACACTTATATTCCATAAGTTACAGTCCAATTTGAGTTTTACATAGGATCAATATCTCACCAATAATAGTGCCGACTTTGATCGGCAACCCTATCGGAGTTGTAAGAACATCGGTCGTGCATCACGCGCGCTGAAAAACTCCTTTGATGCTCGCTTGTTACCAGCCAGCAACTAGCGTTCTCCCTGATAAAATACCTCTGTAATTCAGGACGGGCAAATATAACTCTTATGTGAATAACGATAAGGTTGCGATTATGGTGAACTCAAGAGGTTTAATTTCTTTTTAATTTTAAATATGAACGGTTTTAACATAAGACGATTCGTTAAAGACAAATGAAAATGTACATGTGAAATAACTATTTAGATCTTATAAATACCGTATCTCGATCAAGCACTTAGGTACAACATATAATTGCATGAAGAATTCGAATCATCCTTACAAGAATCTAATTTGTTTCTTCAGTGAAGACAAACTCCTCAACTCCCCCGTCAGTATCAAATAATATTTTCTCATTTTGCAAAAAAAAACAGACGATACCGATCTCCTGTGATATCTGAACCATAATGTATGACGCTCCATGATTACCATTTCGCGAGCGAATGTTACGCTCCGCCACACTTTTTGATGCCACTAGTGCCACAAAGTAAAAAGAAATAAATTTGCCATTTTGTGCTGTGGGCATAACTGGTTTTTGCCTCTTTGGATTGTGAGGTAAAGGTTCGGCTTTTAATGAAACGTCTATTGTTATAACAAAGAGGTCAAATTAATAATACCTCTCGGGGGTTCAAAAAAGACTGGCATAGGATATTCCTATGTTTTGGATGGGTACTTTGTCTTTCCCATTATAAGTACAAATTGAAATAAAGAAATGCCAAAAGATCAGTCAGAACTCATTTTGAGGGAAACTAGACTAGTGTTATTAAAATATGTAGTAACTTACCCGTATATTTTTAATTAAGTTATGGTATCAGAATAGTTTTTTTTTTTTTGCTTGGCCTCAACTTTGACAGTCCACAGAACCTTTCGTAAACCATAAATGTCATTCGAATTTCAAATTTGAATAGCCATGCATCGCATTAATCCTTTTGTTTTATGGTCACAATCGCTAAAACAATAGCTGTTAAAGTCACATGCAGAGTTTTAGAGTAACTTGCCCTTTGTGCTAACCCTTTGTGCTATGCACGAGTCTTCATTGTTTTGGAGGGCGAGAATTAATCTTTATTTCTTTGATGATGTTTGGATAATGGTCGCCTGACAGCCAACTGATGGATTTCAAGTTGGTGACTTGTTTAAAATTCGTATTCATGCGTTCCGTTGAAAGCGGTTTGAATTTGGAATTCCATTTATGCTTGGGATCAATTTAATTTATTGTTCTATTTATTTTGGTTGGTTTTTAATTAATGCAAATTTATTACTGCTATTCATTATCTCGACCTTGAGGAAGGTTTGTTTTGGAACGAAATCTCAAAAGTTGTGTATCTATATCAATGTCTGCTTGTTTAAATAGGTATTCTCCACATTTTTTAAGATGATACTTTTTAATCATTTACTTATTTCGCTCTTTGATGCGAAAGATTAGAATCAAAGAACAAATTAATTCTAAGTTCAATAACATGCGGGTATAAAGTCGACATAAAAGTTACATAATTAGTTGCGTTTCAATTTCTTTTTGTCTCTTAGTACATTAAAATATTTCCATCCAGGACCTATTTTATCTAGTCAGCAGAAATTGTCACACAATGCTATAAATAAAGCGAAAAAAAAGTTAGGTGCGGAGTACAGGTGTATTCTTGGCCAAAAAACCGGTTTTCAAATAGTAACTATTATCATAGAACAGACAGCCGATGGTGCCGGGGAGTTCATGCGTGACGACCACGTACTGGAAGTCGCAGCTTAGGCAGACCACCCACACGGTGGGCTGACGTCCAGGTAGGCCATTGTGGAGATTATTGGGGGAGGCCCAAAGACGTCAAAAGAAGCATATGCCTATCAGTACTATTTCGTGTAACGAGTCTCATAGAAGGTTGTCAAACGCCAGCGCCATGGCTTAATCACACCCTACTCCTGATGTCTTAGTTCTTACGACATACATACGAAAGTCTAATATTGCTTGATTCACACGCTATCATATCACTGTGGACGGTGGGGTCGGTGGCGCTGTCTCACAGGTTGTGGAATTGTACTAGATACTTAATTATAATAGTGTCACTTAAATGGGTGTCAAGGACCGAAGTTGCCACGCGACTGAACGTGCGATGGTGTCACATTCGCGTTCTGACACCCTAAAAGTAAGCATCGCGAGAATTGCGTTGAGCAGTTCATTATTATATATTTCAATGGGGAGGCCTATATCCAGCAGTGGACGTCTTTCGGTGACGACGATGAATGGTCTAAGACCCAACAACTCGCCTACAGCATCTCATATTTAAGTTTAACCCGTTCACGACGCAGACCAATTTATCGTTTCTAATTCAACCCTAACAAGACTGTCCGTACATAGTACCGCACATATACAGCTATATATTCCGTTAAGCCTTCCTAAAGTACACACACGGCGAGCGCACACATACATAGTAAGCCGCAAGGCACGTAACATAAGGAGCTTTGAAATTAATTTAGCTCGGAACTAGCTGGCAAATGGATAGACGTGGGGGGTGGGGTGGAGGGGGGTAAATTCGGCGTTTAGAGCGCTGCGGTGAGGCCGGTCGTGCTTAGCAGTAATTGTGTTCGTGTGTTGCTCGGGTTTTAGCGTGTCGGGTTTCTATGGCGCTTAATTAAGGCCTTGAGGCGTTACCTGATTAGGGTTTTGATTGTTTGATTTACTTTGTTTTGATAACTCTTACCTAAATTAAACTGAAAATTATTTAAGTTCTTAAGCGGTTTCTTTTAGTTGCACTACCACGACTGTACAGCTCGGCTACCTTTGAAGTGTGGACTGAGAATCCAGATACATGGTTGCAATAAAAGTAGTTTATGCAACGGTTGCAAATGATAGGTCTTAAAATACAAAAGCGGTTTTATGAAACGAGCCGACAGGCGAGTTTCATAATAAGATCGCCCAAGTGTTTTAAGGCCAAATTATGTACAGTTGCATACATAACTTTATCTACATACATATTAAAAATCCTCCATGATGTGTTCTGTACTTATAACCTATACTACTGGATAATCTTTAAATTACCATTATGACTAGCACCATTATGTAGTCATCCTCGTCGATTTCTATGACTGCGTCCCTAAAGATTGCAGACTATTTCTACCATGAGCCCTTATATGGCTTGTTAGACAGAATTTGGTCTTAAATACTCTACTGTTACACGTCTCGTGTGGTATTAGAGTTGTACTTATCTGTGCTCAGTGTGTTCTGTGGGCATAGGTTACCTATAAGCATAACATAAATAGGTATTGACAATTGATACTGTATAAATAGCTCGCTAACCCTCCATCTCCGATACATCTATATGCTCGTATAATATTAAGATATCAGTGGCGCAGCCTGTCTACAAGCCGATTCCTGACGGCTTTACCGACTTAGAAATCTACGGCTAACTTTCAGTGAAGTCCATTTTACTCTAGTTAAAGGTCAAACTCGCACGTACGGTTCTAATTCTTCCGGTTTCCTTTAGGAAATATTTGACGCTTCGCCACTGTAAGATATACAATATTATAATATATCTGCATGCTAATATCCTGTTCGCGTCGCTAAAGGCTCTACAATATCCGCTCGTGTCCCTTTCAGACCTATCATTTATGTTGTTACTTAGTATATACGTTAGTACGTATGTTGGAAAATTATTAAAGACTTCACAACCATTTTTAAACTTAATCCAACATACGTAACAATAATAATAATTATTATTATTTTAACGTATGTTGGATTAAGTTAAAAAATGGTTATGAAGTCTTTAATATTTTTTATTGATAGTTAAAAACGTGCACAGATTAAAGTTTAAAGTATAAAAGCGGCCAAGTGCGAGTCGGACTCGCCCATGAAGGGTTCCGTGATTTATGACGTATTAAAAAAAACTAATTACTAGATCTCGTTCAAAGTTTAGTTCGAAGTTTACATGGTAATGTACATTATATATTTTTTTTAGTTTTATCATTCTCTTATTTTTGAAGTTACAGGGACACATTTTACCACTTTGGAAGTGTCTCTCGCGCAAACTATTCAGTTTAGAAAAAAATTATATTAGAAACCTCATATCCTCCTACCTCATATCATTTTTGAAGACCTATCCATAGATACCCCACACGTATGGGTTTGATAAAAAAAATGGGGAACCCCAAAAATTGATTGTTTATTTTTTTCTATTTTTGTGTGAAAATCTTAATGCGGTTCACAGAATACATCTACTTACCAAGTTTCAACAGCATAGTTCTTATAGTTTCGGAAAAAAGTGGCTGTGACATACGGACGGACAGACAGACAGACGGACAGACAGACAGACAGACAGACAGACAGACAGACAGACATGACGAATCTATAAGGGTTCCGTTTTTTGCCATTTGGCTACAGACAGAACCCTAAAAAGTATAAAGTCAGTCCTCAAGATTATGGTGTTACCTGTGGTGTTAGAATATAATCGAATACACTAACAGACACGGATAGCCTTTGTTTTATACTACTTATAATAAACCTCTATGTAGATACAGAAGCTGTCATAAATCATATCTTTTTACGAGTATGTCCACAAATCGCCCCGGTCTAGTCAGATGAATAACTTCCGTTGCCTATTTCTCTTTGATATAGCATCCATCACTATCACATCACATTATACTCCTGTCCGTGTAAAACCGGATAATCCGCTCGGCATATCCGGTCCCGTTTCCTACACACTCCATAGGCATAATAATAATATGCTATGACGTCACTGCGTTTAAGAAATCTTTAAAAAACCTGTCGTAAATTTAGATTGCATATTAACATTATTTACACGTTAAAGTGAAATTGCGTATAGTATTTAGGGTTCCGTACCTCAAAAGGAAAAAACGGTACCCTTATAGGATCACTCGTGTGTCTGTCTGTCTGTTCGTCTGTCACAGCCAATTTGCTCTAAAATACTAGACCGATTAAATAGAAATTTGGTACACATTATGGTCAGTGACTGCAACACGTGTAACGTAAATAAATTAATTTTAAACATGGGGCCACTTTTGGGCAGTAAATCAGAAAATTCAAATTAAAAGTTTTGCAAACTATAGCGTGTGACATATCAAATGAAAGCGCTTATTATAAGAATCTGAAATTTATATTTTTTATAATTTTAAAATGAATGGTTTTGAAGTTATTAATGAAAATAGGTGAAAATTTACCATTCCCGCACCCTTATCTCCGAAACTACTGAGCCTAAAACTTTGAAAAAAATACAGAAAATTGTTCTTTACCTATAGATTACAAAAAAATCTATAAGAAGTATTTAAAGTAACGCTGGAAATTTCATATAATCACGGAACCCTCTCCACGCGAGTTTAACTCGAAAAAGGAACATGTTAATGGTTCATTAACTTAATACTAGTTGGTCTGTGAGCTGTAGACTTAGCGAGTAAAAATGATATTTTTTTACGTCTTCACCACCAATATCTCCGCAATTTTGAAAAATTTCGTAACCATTGCGACTTCAAGTACAAATACACTTTCGCAATTATAAATTAATCAGAATGACTCCTTTCACAGACAATTCTACTTAAAGTAATATAAAATAACTCAAGTGTTAATTCACTTAGTCCACACATCTCAAGCAATATTCAACGTTATTCGAAGCGGTATCTCTCTTAACAAATTCTTTGGCGAGTTCGCATTTAGTTTATACCCTGCACGGAACCAAATGCGATGAGATCCTAGCACGAGACACCGCTCTTTGAAGAATGTAGAAAATGAAAATGAAAATATTTATTTTGGAAGTAGGCCACACGGGCTCTTTCACATGTCTGAGTCGATATAATAGAACTAACCATACATGCCACTTCTTAGACGTTTCTTAATTAGCAAAGAATAAAAACGTGGGCAGTTTATGTTTTTGGATATGGTTGTTATATTTTATACTTTATCTACACCCATATCATAAAATCTCCATAATGTATTCAAAAACCGTACGAAATTACTAGCATGTCGCCTGTCGGCTCGTTTCATAAACTCACACTCGTATTTTAAGGCCTATCATTATGCAACCGTTGCATAAACTACTATTGTGTGCGGCCATTCTCTATAGTTGAGCAAAGTTTCAGCTTTGTACGGACGGACAGACTGATAGATAGACATGGTAAAACTATAAGGGTTCCTAGTTTGACTACGGTTCCTTTAAAGTAATCATAGGTATATTGTTTCTATTTATTCTTGCCTTGCTACGAATGCCTCATTCATCGTCGGCCTATAATAATCGATTCGTTAAAAATGTTTACTAAGATTATTATTTCCCTAAATATCTTGTAACATATAGAAGTAAAAATTGGGGGTGTAATAAAAAGGGCAGGTGTAATATTTAAAAAAAAAACGGTAATTTGAAACATCAGATGTATACTAAGATTAGTTAGCTTCTAGTAGTTAATAAGCATGGAATAAAAAATCCATCAAACTAAATATCACATCAGTAATGTCTAACCCTGCACTGATTTACCGATATTTGATCTGATAATTTTACTGACGGATTTTTTTTAAAACTCGCCCTAAATATAAAGCAATTAGTTACTAACGATCTTATGTTGATTAATCCAAACTTACATATACGTATAATATATGATCACTAGTGCCGTTACCATGCTAGTGTAGTTCTTGCTAAGTTTACGATTTGGCTATTCCTATGCAGGGAGTAAAATATTAGGGGCATTGCGCACGAGACTATTGTACTTATAACTGTTGTTTTTTGTTGCAGTTCTGGTGGAACGTGGCTGTGGAGCCAAGTGGAGTAAATCCGTGTCCTTAAGAGGACTGTGAACCAATGAAAAAGTCACACTTAACATTCATAAGGTGATAACGATTTCCACCCCTTAAATGTTAACCGATTATGACTAATATTTGATTGGTTGTCAGTCAGAACAAAATCTAGGTCTATACGTTTTTTGAATATTGATTAATGATCAACAAAGTCAAATAATGCTGAAATTAGTTTTGTCTGAGTATACTGAAACAACAATAAAACTGAATTTATTAAGTATACTGAAAAAATCAAAACGTATAGACCTAGATTCTATTCTGACTGAGGTTATAAAACCTATTAAAAATTGGTCAACATCGGTTAACATTTAAGGGGTCGAAATCGTTATCGCCTTTTGTATGAAAAGCCGTAGGTTCACACTCCTCTTAAGTTGTAAAACATTGAAGCGCAAGCGATACTTCAAACTGCAATTACTGATATAACGATAACAAGTGCAGCGGTCCTACCGAGGAGACACGAGGCAGGACACGAGGATAAGCGATCCCCATCTTATCCCTCAGTGCGTCTCTCTCATATTAGTATCGAAGAAAAAGATGCACTGAGAGATAAGATGGGTATAACTTATCCTGGTGTCACCTTGCTAGGGCCACAGTAAGAAACATAATTAAACCATTATCATCCCCAAAACCATAACGTATTAAAGAATTGGCATAGTTGGACAACTAACAAATACTCATTCACAATGTACGGAGCGGCTATAAAAAGCTAAAGACTAGAAAATTCTAGCAAATTCTAGAAACATTCCTAAGAGCGCTTTCGGACTACGTCCGATTCGTATCCGATCCGAACCCGTGAAAGTACGGTCCAGAGTAGTCTTAGCACTATTTCAATGATAGTTTACGAACTAGATCAAGCTTCCGTCATCCATGAATCTACATTCCGGAGTAAGATAATTGACGAACCGAAGTAGTCATAGTATTATTTGTATAAACGCTTGCGCACTGCTTCCGATCCGTATCCGAACCGAATCCGAGCTGCGTGCGAGCAGAGAGACAGCGGCGAGGTATATGGCCGGGGGGCGGTCCGAGATTTCTAGATCCGGATCGGATACGGATCGGATATAGTGTGTTAACCCGCGTGTGCGGCTTTCCTACGTGTACGCCGGCCAGAGTTCGCCCGTAAACTTGTTTTACGACAGCGACAATGTATGAGTTATTACGAGCGCAAATACGGAAGTGATGGCGATGCCGAATGGAAATTGAATTAGCATGATGTAAAGGTGAACTTGTTTAGGAGAGCTGTAAAATAATGAAAAAATACTTTGTACGAAATTTTATTTAACACTGGCGGTGAGAGTAAACTTAAGGAGGCGTTAACGATGCTCGCATCTGCGATTGGGAAATTGCTTTACAATTTCAAGTGTTGAACATCGATTTAAAGTTTCATTACGACGTGTACCACTCCAAGACATGTTAAAATGTGACAGTTTTGACATCACTGATCTGACATTTTGTCATAAAACCCGGCCGTATTGGAATAATTGTACCGATTACCAGCGCCTCTATTCGGGAACGCTAAATGATTCTGTAGCGATTCGCGAGCGGGATTCTCATCTCGCTCTTACGAATTACCTACGCGTCGTGCGGAAGAGTGGGATGAGAAATCTCGCTTACGAATCGCTACAGAATCACTTAGCGTTCCTGAATAGTGGCGCTGTATATACATACATACATCTTTATTTTCGAAAAAAACAGTCGGATGCATTTTCACTACATTCTGCACTACAATGAAGACCATATTATATATTATAATGCATACCGTCGTAATCGTATAAAGTCCTAACTCCATATGAGTTTCCAAGGAACATACGCCCTTTAGTCGCAGTAAGTCGTGTTGTATTCGTCTCACACACTCGAGATAGCGAGCTACACTTATCTAAGGAACTCTTATTAAATCCTCTTCAACTAATCCTTTACGAGATCTACGGTTAGCAGGCGAAGGGTCCGTATACAATTTAATATTAAAGTAAAGCGTCTCACATTAAGAACATGTGTACTTAATAGCCAACCAACTAACCAAACCAACGCTGTTTATCCATACTAATATTTTAAATGTAAAAGTAACTCTGTCTGTATAACTGTCTGTCAGTTACGTTTTCATTTACAGCTAAACGGTTGAACCGATTTCAATGAAATTTGGTATGGACATAGTTTAGACCCATGGGAAGGACATAGGCTTTACGTGGCTGATTTAGCAGCTGTAAAATTAAGTACATAATCGCAAATTAGTTCGTGCCCTAAGATAGCCTGTAGTTTGAGGGAAAAAATCTAAATAAAAAGCCATTTACAAAATATTTCTGTATACTTTCTAGATACATTTCCACGCAGACGAAGTTGCGGGTAAAAGCTAGTCACCCTATTAAACACAGGGTTACCAGCATACTACGAGTTACAAAACCTCAAAATTATTAGTTCTTAATAACCGGGGTAGTACCATACTCTCACAGAATATCGGCGTAAAGTAATAGCTTGCTTTTGCGTTTCGTACGGTGAGTGACGAGATCCGGAGGCCTATTCCCTCATCCCTATCCCATCCCCATTCCCTATCTTCCCTAGACTGGTAACGCATTGGCAGCACCTCTGGTGTTGCAGATGTCCATGGGCGGCGGTGACCACTTTCCATCAAGTGGGCCGTCAGCTCGTTTGTCAGTCAATTAACATAAAAAAAAATAACATGATTCGATAACATCGGTGATAATGATAAGAGTAATAAGTAATAAATACACTTTGGTAATGATCGGTTTAAGTTACAACCTGAAGCATTATTTGCGAGTGTAAGAGATATTGATAATATCTGAGATGCTTTGTTTTCGAGAGGTTACTGTAAGAGCATAATGCTTAGGTACAGCGATGACACTGTCAGGTACGTTGCCCATATGGCTAATAATTGACATATTCAGGCCACCAAGTGAACCAATTAAATAAATTCCTCTATTTGACTGAGCTGCCGACGCTACCTGTAATTAGTGGGGCGGTCGTACATAGCTCGCTATACATATAACGTAATTATGTACGTACATACGCTCTAAAATACCCGCGGAACAATTTGGAACTAGATGCGAACTGGAAACCGCAGCAGACGGCGGCCATCTTCCCGTCGCCATAGTAACCAGCCACGAATTGTCTGCTCGCTACCTGGTACGTAAATAACTAGGTTGTTTACAAGTGTAGGTAACTACATGTACAAGTTGAGGTAAGTGGGCTTCTAGGAGATTGAGGTAAATACGAGAGGAAAATTTTCGGGTCAAAAAAGGTACACAATTGAAGAAGTGTGCTATCAATATCTTCGAGGCGAGGATTCAAGGAACTCGAGTAAGGCTTAGTTAAAAGATACAATTTTAATATTGAGACCTCATGACCAGAACTGCTGCACATCTTCCTAAATTGATAGTCACAAAAGTACTTAAAACGCAACATGCACAATTTCAAGTTGCACGCAAATGACCAAAAAACAACTTCACCTATTTTTCATGCGCTGGAAAACTGTAATATCTTTGAAATGAAACTCATTCATATCCAGGATTTAAGAGGCCGCATGCCTGCATTTGTCGACGTAACAATTCGGTGTATTCCAATAAAGTCGAGCCATTAGCAGGCGGCGGGCGATCCTAGATATGAGTACACTACCCGCACGAAGGGATGGTGGATGGAGTGGAGTAGGACCTTTATTATATTGTCGGAAAAAGGAGGTGCTATACAAGTTTATCGCAATATTGTCAACTTCACAGATGCGATAGTGCTTCATACTGCTCGTTGCTATGATGCCCAGTTTTTTTCAGGGCACTGGGCAGGGAAGGTACCAGAAAAGATACTTCTCGTCCTTACTGGTTGAGCTTGCGTCAAACTGATGCATACTAGAAGGCAGCTCTGGTGTAGTCCCCTGTTGTCCGATGGGCAATCGAAATTTCCTAACCAAAATCAACAAATGTTTAATTTCTCGTAGTTACATTATCTAGCTCCATAGATTTGAATATTGCAGCTTATGGTTATGATATACTTGGTTACTAACCTCTCGATATTAACTGAACTTACTGACTGAGAGAGCCTAGTTATGTTAAAAACACCGCTACTTTGCTTTGCATCAACTTACACCGATGCCTACTTCTGAAGCATCGTGCTACATTTAATTCTATCAATTATAGTCGCATCCTCGTCGCTAGATCGAATAGCAACGAAATAACCGATCAGACCGATGAGTGGTTTATTACTAAATTCACATTTAGGAGCATACAATACACACCGGTATTTCTCTTGTCCGCGTCAGTTTCTATGGATAGCACCATCACTTAACAATTTAAGCAAGTAGTCGCCACACAACAGAGACAAGAGGGGCAGACAGACATAGTTGGGGAGCACTCTTCATTTCGAATGCCTGTCCACGCGCCCCCGCACGCTGTCGGCTGCAGTGGAGGAGGCAAACCCAACTTAAATTGGAGGCTAAATCTAAATTAGGTACTTAGTTGTTTATGAATGGGATGTATCAACGGTTTGTCGCTTGCGTGTATGCTTGGTCTTTTATGTTTGATTTAGCTATAGTTAATTAATACATACAGGAGAAACTCATGATAGTTTCTAATTATCAGATAACACGAATCATCGGCTGTTCTTTAACGGGTTTCTTTTTTACTGTTACTAGTATATTGTACATTCTTATAGTTTCAGTACCTTAATTGCCTAAAAACAAATATTTCTTAACCTCTAATACAGGTACAAACCACTTAATGATAGTTGTTTTAGCTTCTGCCTAAGCGTCATACCCTGAGCAGCACTAAACAATAATTCAATGTAGTTTTTAGTTTACCATTTATAAATGGAGAAGGGAAAGAAGTCTTACTCGTAATACTGAATATCTCTCAGATGGAGAGGTAAACTACTAAGTACAGGGAAAGAACTTCTATAAACCTCCCTAATCACCGCATCCACGCCCTCCTTCCTCCACGCATGCCCTTAGCTCCTTTGTAAGTGATGGAAGGACGTGTGATGCACCCGCTATTGTGGTTTCTCAACACTCGAGCTCGCAATTACGGGAACACCTGACTTGGTGAAATGGTCCAGAAGTTATGATGTGTAATGGCAGAGGACGAAGAACGGAAAATGTAATTAAATGAAGGTGGTCGAAAATCGGGATGAACCTCATCATTGAGTATTATTTATTAGCTTAGGTCATAAACCTGGGGTCCTAGTGAAAAGGGGGTTAAGTCTAAAAAGTGTGATGCTTAGTTTTAGGTATAACTTGTTCTGATTTCAACAAGCTGTATAACTAAAAATCACACTTTTTCGACTTAACCCCTTTTTCACTAGGACCCCAGTTATCATCATCAGGCTATATGTATATGTCCCACTATTGAGCATAGACCTGCCATATAGTGAATTGGATTCGGCAGTAGTCCCCACGCGAACTCAGTGCAGATTGGGTTCTTCACACACATTACATTACTTTGCAGATGTATGCAGGTTTGAAGAGTTTTCCTTCACCGAAATTCTCGTGGTAAATATCAAATTCAATTCCGCACATGAGATCCGAAAACCTCAGATATACAAGCCGGAATTTGAACCCGCAACCCTCTGAACGAGAGGCCGCGCGTCACACCACGCGGCTAGGCACACCGGTTATATTATATGACGCATAATTCAAATTTCAGTTCATTAGGCAGTAGGCCCACCAGAGCACAGTCGCCATAATCGTTGATCATTTTTGAAGCCAATTTTACGTTTCTGTTGACTTTTAAATATCCCATCCACATCCCATCCATTGTTAGGTTGCACCTACCTTGAAAAGCGCCCTCTCTAAATCTAAAAGTGAAATGCGTCGCCGTAAAGTAACCTTTCAAATACGCTGCTTAATTACAATATACGCTCAAAAAGCAATAACATCTAAGAGAGATCAACTAGCCGTCGCGAGAGATTGAATCTCCAATCCACGTAATATATCAAAGGTAATCCGTTTAAGTTTAAAGGTATATATCATGCGAGGGTATAGCCTCCCCCGCTGTTTGGTCTAAGCAGGGTGGTACACGTGCTTAGGGGGTTGACTAGAAGCAACGTAATATTCGAAGGTAATTTTAGTTTGAGTTAGCAGATGCAAGATATTGTTGTAGCGATTTGAAATCGTTGAGAGTAGAAAAAAAACGTTTGAATAGGCATCCCTAGTAGTATTTTCCGTTGGCATCCATTAGCTAACAGTACGAAATTCGTAGGGATATAGTTAATAGTTTGCCGAACATTGTACCAATATAACAAGAAGATTATCATTATGCCCAACTAATTACCAAAGTTGGGCCATTATGAATACCGCTACCATTGTTTAAAAACGGTTGCCATTTCTGCGTTATACAACGAAACCCTATTAGATATTAAGTAACGTTTGCCTAATGCAGTAAAATATTATCATTACGCCCATCCACTTACCAATGTTGGGCCAATACGACTTCTGTTACAGTTGGTTTAAAACTGTTGGCATTTCTGCATTATATTGTTTCAGTTGGAAATTCTACAATAGCCCTGGGTTGTAGGCCTTACCTCAAAACGAAGGCCAAATCTTACCCTTGTCCAACTAACGAGACCCATGTAGCCCGACCAAATGCCAACACTAAATGCGATTAGGGATAATATTTATACGTAATAAAAAACAACCTTTTCGTTCCTACTTCTCCACTTAATTCATGTTTTCTTTCTCTTATGACATATTTTGAGAAATCACCCAATTCCTTGTGCCTAAAGCTTCCTCCAGTGTTGTTGACGGTGTTGTTATACTTCCGTTTTATATCAAAAACCCATTTCAGTCAGTGGCGGTGAATTCACAAGGTATATCTTTCACAAAAGCCACTAACAATCTGAATAAAACCTTCGCAAGATTCTGTAAGGCTATCACTTGCACCAACCCTGTTAGTCAACTAAGCAAGGGGGAAAGGGGGTAACATTTTCCCGTTTGACGGCACACGTCGTAAAGGAAATCCTGCACAGGACAGCGTGCTGAAATTGCCCGCTTGTTTGGCCTGAAGGGGGGGGGATTCTGAAGGGTGTACTTCCTAGTAGGACATTGATGCTACTGATATGACTTCAGTATTTGCCGATGGTCATAGATCAAACAAAAAGTTAGCTTGGTCAGTGTTGAGGGGGATCAGCAGTGTACCTATTGGAAAAGGTTGATATTGTTACATCAATTACCAATTGCAACCTAACCACAAAGACTACAAAAATGTAACCAAATTGCCCCTTTCTTTGGCCTAGAGTTCCCCTAGGTTTTAGAATTACACGCCACGCACAACATGCGTTTGGGATGTGGAAACCTTGCGATTGATAACTTAACGTCACTTTTTGGCCTAAAAGGGATCTAAAGAGCACAACTGGTGGGTGGTTAATCCGGCCCGTTTTGCCACTAGTTGAACGTTAATCTGATAATGGCCATACCTAGTTCTCACGAACATACGCTGGCAGGATGTTTAAGGTCATGTCACCTAATAACTACCTGACTATAGAGACTAAGGCTGGGTTTTTGCAAATATCCGTTCGATCAAATTTCGGTCACGAATGTCAAAAATTGTACTGATTAAGTATAATTGGATCTGACATTTGGTCTGACGGACGTTTATAAAAACCCGGCTTTACAAAATCAGTGTCTAGTCGAGGATCTATTGGGTCTGAATTTCCATAATAAAAAAAAGAACGTCAAATTTTTTAATTATTTCGCTTGAAAACATTATTTAACTATCTAAAATTCCTACGTTAGAGAACGTCTGTAGGTAAATTCATGATTACCAAAAACGATTTTTAAGAGCTGAATAACTAACAATAAGTTCTTGTTCAGTTACTGTTGCTATGCTACAGCTGCCGCTGTAGTTATTTACTTATAAACAAAGTTACGAAACCATATTATAGATAGTTATTACCAATTCTGTTTATTGATGTCACATCGACGATACGTCAAGTGTATGGGGGAGACTTTAGCGTGAGTCTGCCAAGAAGGCTGTCACATCAAGTTACGGGCAAATACGTACGAGAGCATCTCTTAGAACTAACGATAAACAAATGGTATAGGTACTTATAAAAGTTATATACATATTGGAAATATGTGGATCGGTCCTAACCTATCATTTTATAATGCCCTTTAATAGGTTTATTTTGAATGATAACAAACTTACCTTCATAGTTATTGAAAAGAGATCTTAATTTTAATCGTAATTACCTTTAATAATAATAAATTCTTTATTGATAAACTTATTTGACATTAATACAACTAAAGACTAAACATACTGATGGACAAAAATAACACACGTGCCTGAACTAGGAAGTTCCTGTGTTTCAGGCGAAAAAGGACTTACATAACTATCTTAAACAATCACATGAAATATTATTAACGTGGGGCCCGGGCGCGCATGGGCTCTTCAGGGAGCTCAGCAAGCGTCTCAGGGAGGCCACGGGTGACCCTCGCGCAGGCTGCTACCCCGCACAAAGGCTAAGCATAGCCATTCAGCGTGGAAATGCAGCTTGCGTGATGGGCACCCTGCCGCGGGGACCAGATTTTTTAAATTTATTTTAAGTTATTTTAGTCTAGTTTTAGTTTTTATATATTTTTTTAGTGTTAGTTGGTACCGTTTTATTTTAATAATTATTCATGAATAAATATAATGATGGACTTTGAAAATAAATTTTATTCTTTATTCTTAAAAAAAAAAAAAAAACACATGAAAAATACAATTAATATTCTTAGTAGTTAGATAAATTACAAAAAGGAAAGTACAAATAAAACAAAAAACAATAACAACAATAACAAAATACCAATAGGCAGTGTTATGAACTTAAACATGAAACAATATTCATTTCAAACCTATGTATCTTTCTTTGAAGTACACTTAAGGTAAAGTACTTGGTAAGTAATTAAAAGGATCCAATTAAATACTTATAATAATACTTACTGATAAATGCATGTAAATACTCTTGTAAGTACGTATTTATATCGACATGCGTAGGCTTTGTCTAAAGGGTGAAGCGGGTCGTGGATCTGTCGTTCTGGCAACCGTCTCCATGGCAACGCTACGTATGGTATTTGGCTCACCCTTTGTTATAAGGGATGCTTCAAATTTGTCGCCTTAAGATAAAGATAGAAGCGATTAATTATTAAAATAGGTCATTATTAAATCAGCCTGGGCACGTACTGCTTCGCAAAAATAAAATGAAATACGACTTCAGCCATTTAATTGTAGAAGGACATGAACTAACATTTTACGTATAAGCTAGTTATTAAAACTAAAAACAACATAGGTACAGTTAAACTGGAACAAAATTTGCAGGCGAGTTTGTGGTTTAAAATTAATTTTATCTAGGAAAGTTTTGGTTTACAATTAGATAATTATTTCGTTTATATTAAAAAAGAACCGCCTGTGTACACAAATAAATGTGTATAATAGTTCATAAAATACATAATTTGACATACTAACTTGTACCATTCCACTGTTTTTTTTTTCTCTAATGCGATTGCAAACACAAATTCAACTTTAACACCGAAATAACGACCCATCACGAACCACAGTAGCACGGCTATTGTACCAACTAAAAAAACTAAAAAAAATATATGCACAATACGCACCCGACGTAACCCTTTCACTACAAAAAGACCAATTTTATATGCGGCACCGGTATCTCATTTCAATAATGCATAATGAAAAAAGAGATACAACTTTTTACCCACGAATCTTTGGGGTCACATTTTTTTAAGGGTTGAATCCTTAATTTGCAACAAGGTGCATCGCAGGCAAATAGGGGATGCATCGAAAGGGTTTGTGCTCGATTTTTTTCCCATCGATCCGACAAAAGATGTTACCGGTGTTCGAAATCGATTTTTATTTAAATAACGATTCATTGACCCTTGATTTCTAAGACGTAGGATTACAAATGGATGAATGGTGTTTTGGTTTCTATAGATTGACCTATTTCATCATTCATTTTGTGATAGAAATATATTACTGTATCCAGCGACCCATATTGAAGAGAGGTTGTTAGGGTTCCGTACCTCAAAAGGAAAAAAGGAACCCTTATAGGATCACTCATGTGTCTGTCTGTCTGTCTGTCCGTCTGTCACAGCCAATTTTCTCCGAAACTACTGGATCGATTGATTTGAAATTTGGTATACATATGTAAATTGGTGACCGCAACACGGACGCGTGACGTAAATATATGAATTTTAAACATGGGGGCCACTTTTGGGGTGTAAATTAGAAAATTAAAAAAAAAAGTTATGCAACTTATATCGTGTGACATATCACATGAAAGGGCTTATTATGAGGTTTTATAATATATTTTTTTGGAATTTTAAGATAAATGGTTTGGAAGTTATTTAGGAAAATAGGCGAAAATTGACCATTCCCCCCCCCCCCCCCCTTATCTCCGAAACTACCGGACCTAAAATTTTGAAAAAAATACAAATAATAGTTCTTTACTTATAGATTACAGGAAAACCTATAAGAAGTCTATAGTATTTAAAATAACATAGGAAATTTCAGATAATCATGTATGGGACGGAACCCTCTCCACGCGGGTTTAACTCGCACTTGTCCGGTTTTTTTTACTATGTTTTCATTATTAATATTTCAGGTTATGTACTTTCAATTATATAAATATTTTTGTTCTAAGAAGTATCAGTTTTTGATTTGACTTTTAACCGCTTTAAATGGCGTATCAAGAAAACAGAACGTTAGTGTTAATTCAAATTAAAAGTTAAAAGTTAAACCTCGTGAAGTTTTATCAATAACACTGCAATTAGGTATGTACTTAAATCAAATTGCATGTACACAGACATTTGTCAAAAAATACTACGAATAATGAAATAAAATCTTTCTAGTGGAAATTATCAATTTAATGACTTCTAAAAGGTTACGTTATGTCGTGATGTGATGACAGAAACATTCAATAAATATCCTTCAATTGGAAGTTGGATCATAGTATAAAGAGGAGGGAAGTAGGTTATCTTCATGCAAACGCACCGCATCGCCGCACGCACACTTAAACAAAATCTCGACCCGTTTCCCCTTACTAAGCGGGTCGAGATTTGTTTAAGTGTGCGTGCGGCGACGCATAGATACTTTAGCGCACACATACAAGCCGCGCGCGGTGCGTTTGTATGAAGATAACTTACTTCCTCCTCTTTATACTATGGTTGGATGTTTAATATGTGGAATCCACCAATGCCCCTTGAATGCTCTTGATTAGCGCCATTTTGGCGCTGTACGCAATATTAATTATACTGTTGCGGGTGTCCGAGAAACTAGGTAATAGGTACCTACTAATAATCATTATGTTCGGAAGTTTCTGGACATTAAGTATGGCTTGCACCAAAAGGTTAAATCTGGATTTAAGAGGAGGGTGAACTTTTCATACATACCTACATACAAAAGGCGACAACGATTTCCACCCTTTAAATGTTTGCTGATTTTGTCAGTCAGAACAAAATCTAGGTCTATACGTTTTGATTTTTTCACTAAAATCATTAAATTCAGTTTTATCGCTGTTTTAGTATTCGCATACATTCGGCGATTATTTGACTTTGTTGATCTTTTTGCAGTATTCAAAAAACGTATAGACCAGGATTTTGATCTGACTGACAACCTATCAAAAATTGGTCAAAATCAGCAAACATTTAAGGGGTGGCAATCGTTATCGCCTTTTGTATGAAAATACTGATTTTTGCCGCTGGATCACAGTCCTCTTAAGTCTGACAGTTCCATAGGTTTGTCACAACTAAACCGTACTTAAGAGTAAAACTAGATTTATCTTTTTGTGCAAGTGGCGCTAACAGAAAAAAGTAAGCTGTAATTTAAACTACACAGTCTGGGGATTATTATAAATAACGGGCAATTATTAGGCCGGACTTCCTTCTGCTGGCATGATAAAGATTCTGCTTGAAAACGATGGCATTAACACAAACGTAAGACACGAAAGTAAAGAGCAAGCCATACTCTATATTTCCTGTTTTGCTTTGACATTTACAAGGATAATGATAATGATACTTGACGGTTAAATATAGTCTACCCTCAACCCTGTACAAAAACTACAATGGGGTTGTAGATAAAATCGACAATTTCACACTTGGTACCTACAACTACTGCTTTATTTTGGAGATAGCATCGCTCTCCATTCAATCTGATAAAGTCGTTAAAGTCCATATGACTGTTGGATGACATTTTGTAGTGTTGAATGAATGTGATAATTCAAGTAGGTTAAGTATGAGAGTCGTTATTTATATGATGCTTATGGGCTATTATAAAGCCGGCGACGAGAGTTAGGAGAATGAACAATTAAGTGTAACTGCATTTTGTACGATTTGTGTGGAATATTATAACCATAGACAGGCAAACAGGCTGATAGCTAGCCTGAAGGAAAGTGGTCGCTCCGCCTACGGACTTTTGCAATACCAAGGCCTCTATTTGGAACTGTTAAGTGTTTTATTACATCGTCACTAAAATGCCAAAACCGCGAATGTGTCGTTCTGTACGTGTTGACGGCACATTTGGTGACGAGGCACGAGATGCCCTAGGCCAATACTGTGAGCAGTACTCCATATGTGGCCATTCCTGGGCCTTGTAAAGCACAAGGCGGTGCTACGGGGTGGGGGGGGGGGGGGGGGTGCTTGGACTGATTTAGTACACCCAGCTTTTTTGAGGCAAGCTTGTACAATATTAGAAGTAAACAATCATACAGAACGAGACCTACAAAGGCTCCGGTTTATTCGAGTGAGAAGTGAATGCTTTTTACAAGTATTCTTGAATATAATTTTATCATTAATGTCGTCTCGAAATAGCGACTATCGCTTACCTATCGCAAACTGTATGACGGCTTCGCTTATCGCCGTGCGCACTGAGTTTCGTGGTACGAGGTACGCAGTTGTTGTCAAGCGAGGCGCCGCGCCTGGCGGGCGAGCGTCATCAGTCGGTCAGTCGTCGTCCGATGATATGTAAGCAATGGGACATATGCAAGCTATTCAATAATAATATTCTATGGAAAAAAACAGTTTTCCCTTTAATTTTTTATTATCATCGGTAATAATAATTAGCTGACCGCTACGCTATTTGTTATGAGTAAAGAAGCCCTGACTGTTTACTTTTTTATCAACTCTCGGCGAACAGACTTTACGTAGGTATATATATGTGATCTTAAAGTACCTAATATACCTATGGAGTGAAGGTATGACAAATTTCATAGAAACACGAATAAAATTTCTATAGAACGACGCTTTAATGACATTAAAATTATATACAGATTGTGATTTAAGTTATTCTTAACTTCGAAACATTCGAATTTCTATTAAATGTCATTTGATTTTGTATGAAACCCTACGTCAGCAAGTTTGTTAAAAATAAAACTATTTTCATCTGTGTCTTTAAAAGTATTTCACTCACTAATATTCTCTTTGGAAGAACAGTGGTCAAGTGGGTGGTGACCACTGTTCTTCCACGACCAGGCCCCCAATTCTCGGTGCAATCGAGATAATCTCACAATCGAGATTAAACGTCAGTGCATACATTCGTTTGACACTACTGTACGAATGTGACGTTTAATCTCTCAATCGACATTATCTCGAATGTTCCGAGAATTGGGGACCATGCCACGTCACTTTAGTATACTGTTGAATTGTTTAATATTTTGGTGACCTAAGCAAGTGTCAATCTCAGAAGAGAAAAAGCATTTATTTGTATCACTAGCTGTTGCCCGTGGCTTCGCGTGGCTCTATCTATCTCCGTGATTAGGTTCGTCCATTGTTCCATTTTGACGTGAAAGAAGGACAAACATACAATTACTAAATACTGACTGATTTCGAAATCATATAACACACAAAGATACGGCGACATTTCCCTGAAACCATAAATTGTCTCGGCGACATGTTGTCCAAACTCGGTCTCCCGTCACTCCCCTTCCAACCCTACTGACCCCTAACCCTTCTACCTAAATATGACCCCGGCCAACCCCTGGACATTGTCCAGGGAATTAATCGGCTAGTATCCCCATTGTGCCCGCCTGCCCGGGTATATGCTCATTGTGTTCGTATTAAAACTTTTTAAGTGTCCAGTTCGGGAACTGGTTTGCGAATTTTTTGATTAGGATTTTTTGATAGTGTAACTGGTTTGGCACTTTTGAGGCATTTAGGTAAGTATTCGCTAGATTTGCGTGAATTTATTTATTAACATTTATATAAAGATTGCACTGGTCTCAATTAAGTAGTGTAGCAAACCAAGAGTAACGCATCGAGATATCCATAGTACCACTGCAGCCGCACACCAGTCTTATCAACGAATGACGTCACACTGCACCGATGCACACATGCATACCGGCAGGGTATATAAGCCGCATCTGCAGCAGCAAGATTCTTTCCAAAATCCGATTGTTTATATCCCCGCTTAACGTCCTAAGTCCGAGGTCGGCTCAATAGGAGCGCCCTTAGGCATGTTAAGTAAAATTCCCCTTGTTGAGCGCCATTCAGGCTGCTCGCATCTTTCCGGTGAAGTTGTCGAAGTCGTCAGAGACTAACAGCATATGTCCATTCTAAAAAAAAAAAAAAAAAAGCAAGATTCTTTCGATCGCTAGACGGCAACGAGTGCGATAGCCCCGCAGTCCACTCAAAGTCGTAGTACCTACTTGCCCTGTTCGATAGCCCCGCAGTCTTCAGGTGCAAGGTAGCTAGGCCGGATAAGGGGTGCGATAGCCACGCAGTCCACCCCAAGATCCTCCCTTAGGGTTATTTGGCTTGTATGATTTTATACCTAAGTTCACTTGTAAGTAAAAGTTATAAGTATCAATAAACAAACATCAAGGCAATTGGGCTTTCACTTAACAAGCAACCCTACAGTAGTATTTACTTTTTAGTCGACATTTTGATTCCGTGAATCTTGTAGCTAGGGAGCTGGGTGCCAAAATGTCTATATGATTTGTTCGCTTGGCAGACCTGAATTGTTCGATTAATGACAAAGTAAAGACCCTCAGAAAAATAGTCTGCAACCATGGTAGCGCTGCGTTTTCAATTCACAGCGTTTCAAATATTTAAAAAAAACGGTATGCTAAATCATTTGTTCGTGTCTGCCTCTTGGACTGATGTTTAGAATCATCCTCAAAACGATGAACATCGAAGAGGCAGACGTGCAGGGCTCTGTTTTATAACTGGACGAAGTTGCAAAAATGTAAATGAAAAAAGCTTTACTAAATAATTTGTTCGTCGTTCTCGTTGCGTCCATTCGATTCATTGGGACTCCCAGAATAGAAAAAAAAGTTTGGCAGACGTCTAGGGTCGCTGATTTTTTATTTACGATTTTTTTAAGTTGTAATTCTAAAACGCAGGGACATACGACTTTCATTTACTGGACCAAATCGATTTGTTTTGATATAAACTTGCGTCCCTATCAATATGAAAGACGAACAAATCATATACCGAAATGGCACCCAGCTCCCTAACTATTGATATGGTTAATATATTTAAACCATCTAAAATATGAAATAAGAGCTAAAGATATTTTAGTCTTTTTTACAACTCTGCACTCTAAATATCCTCCTCGGCAACCGATTATCTGTTCAATAATCCAGAATCCACACAAACCAGGGCATTCGACAGTCTAAATGATATCGTATCGTGTCGTTTGTGTAGGTACTATGTTTTGTCCCTTTCTTCCTGGCAAAAGAAGAGAAAGTTGAAACATAACTATTGTAGAATATCACCTAGACAATGTCGCATATAAGCCCAGGGGCCCGTTTCTCGAAGCATGGGTATTAGTCTAATAATATTTTGTTTCATTTTTTCTTTTAATTGACGAGACAAGACACTAATATTATTAGACTTATATGCTTCGAGAAACGGGCCCCAGATATAAGTAATAAAAACTAGTAAAAGTTTAAATTGAAACTATTCCTAATTCAAACGTCGTTGGTTTCTCGTTGCATCTCAGTTGCATCTGCTACTTCCGGTGCATGCGAACAATGACCCCTCGAAAGGTGTGAGTATGCAAAATAGTTTCGCTATTTACCCCTTGATTTATGTGTGCGTGATGTTTCAAATGTGGTGGACTTCTATAGAAGAATCGGACGAAAAAACATTATCGAAATTTGTTTTAGGACATTCGAATTATTTTCCTAGGTATTTTGAAACAAATGTTCTAATACAAATTTCAATTGTTTTTTTTTTAGGTATAGGTCATTTATTTCTTTATGAAAATTACATTACAAAAATAATAAACATAATGAATTCAGACAAAGATGGTCAGTTGAAATAGAGTAATATTAAAATACCGTCTAAAAATAATTAGTTTTGTATGAGAATACTGAAACAGCAATAAAACAAAATTTACTGACCATTTAAGGGGTGGAAACCGTTTACGGCTTTTTGTATGAAAAGCCGTAGGTCACTCCTCTTAAAAAATATATTCAATAATATGTTTGTTACAAATTACGAGCACATGACAAATTCACCAAAACGTAAATATTCTCTTAAACCAACAACAGGAAATAAATAGGAACTGCACAAGTATATACAATTAAATAAAACCATTATGTTCATAAAATATTTTATTGAACAAAAGCTGTCAGTCAAAATGCAACGCAAATCGAACGGATCAGCGCGAAAGGTGTGCGTTCCCGTTTATGCAAATTTTTTGTAGCTTCCTAATCGGTATCAACACAACCTATTTTCATACTTAAACTAAAGCAAATACGGTTCAAAATCACTTGTGCAAATTTAAACAAAAATAATATTTGGCATTCGAAACCTCGTTGAACGATTGTGCTTTTTATCACGATAATAGTAAAGACGAAAACTGATTAAATTTTGAGGTGACTTAGCACGTTTGGGTGTTGGATTTCCGTCTAATTTGCATGGCGCATTGTTAAGGGAGGTTTTATTTTTTAAATGGCCACAATAGATTTTTTAATAAACAACATTGCGAAT
This sequence comes from Tortricodes alternella, assembly GCA_947859335.1. Lineage (NCBI taxonomy): Eukaryota > Metazoa > Arthropoda > Insecta > Lepidoptera > Tortricidae > Tortricodes > Tortricodes alternella. Next base: position 18,026,470 of record OX401968.1, on the reverse strand, counting down.
GCATGCAAAGTTGAAAAGTAGAACATCTGCTCTATACCCGGTCGAATTATTAGCAAAGGTATTGCGTCTGTACGATAGTGAAATAGAAAAATCACGATATTGTACTTAACTTTCTACATTTTTATATTTCTTTTAACATGGGTTCTAAGGTTTTTTTTTTTGAATAGTTAATTGAAGAAGCGTTTGCATCAGCATTATGCTAAGCCAGTGTCCCATTCACTGCCGCAAGAACACACACCACCATTTTGTTTTGTATTGTTTTTAATTTATATTTATATTACTCTGTGTCTTCTGTGTTAGAGAATAAATGTTTCTCTTTCTTTCTTTCTCTCTCAACTGTTTTATGTATTATGTTATGTTGTGTTGTGTTTTAATCACTTGTGTTATCCTATTATTATTATTGTAATTGCATGATTCGATTGTACGAAGCTATGCATTATTCTCTCAATCCTAACAACCTACTTATAAATCGATGACATCGAGGTGAGTCTGTGCCTATTTAAAAGTTATGTTTTAAATTTCGAATTTCGAGCTCTACTTTATTCTATAGGATGGGCCATACATTTTTGCACATAGCAACTATTTTTCTGTAAACTATTAATTATGCGGTACAGCGGATGGCGGGAAATTTTATGTCATTTGCACAGATTACATAATACATTTGGTACATTTTTGATCACGATGGAGCGTTTCACGGGAAAGCAACATGGTTTTGTGTTAAACAGTTTTAAATAAAACCGTGCGTTGCGATACGTTTTTTTACGATTAATTACGGATTATGCCGTTTAAGTGAGTGTCTTGGCGCCAATTTAATCAAAGTTTGGGTCAAGAAGTTTAATGAAGCTGGTTCAACAACGAATATGAAGCAAACAGGGTGGTTAGGTGGTTACGTACCTACCAGAAGTGATGACAGAATTCGCAAAATGTCGCAGATTCAGTCATTCATCTTATCCAAATATTGCTTAGTCGGTTCGGTTGCAGGAGCGCCAGCAACAAGACGGAGCTCATTTAAACGACGGTGTTTTTAAAGAATTAAATTTATTTCTTACTAATTACTTGAAATAAATACCTAATAACATAGCATTTGTACATTTGTCTCTATCATGTTTCTAAGAGTGCAAAAATTTAAGGCCCACCCTATATAACACCTTACCCGCGCCATCTGTTCTGAATTAAAAAGAAATCGCAATAAACTGCATTTACACGAACCGTGAACTCTACCGAAAACCAGCCGACAATGGTTGCCACACGAAATAATTATGTTTAGCAAATCCACGCGAATATCATAATGAAAGGACCAACACGGAAAACCAGTAAAACTGGTTGATTTAGAACTAAACAGGTTTGATCACGCGCCTCTATGGAATTTGCAATTTTTTAATGGATAGGTTTGGGGTAAAAGTTGTTCGTGGGCTGGTCACACTGGTATTGTGGAAGCTATATTGTCCGGAATGACCTGTGCAGTTAACGAATTATTGAATTAGGAAATAATTTGTTTCCTTTGCTCTAGACATAATGGCGTTTTATTTTATGTATATAACTTGTCTTTACAATGGCTAGGTATTGTGGCATATTAATATAAATTACCTACTTAAATTAAGTAGTTATTATACAAACAGAAAACAAGACTTACAATAAATGCTTCGGAATACTTACTTGCTTGCTATTTTTTCTACTTAGGGACGTAATTTATGGCTGAATTCAGAAAGGCTACTCAAATTGATCTTTAACTAAAGTAACGTTTCAGTGACGTTTCTGTATAGGTTGACAACTAGTTGAGGGACATTTAATATCTAATGCTTACTCGGCGTTTCGGAATTCGGCCATTAGAACATTAAGCATAGACAAACATAAATCATATAATCCGGCTCGTTGAGCGATGCTCACGGACTGACTGAACAAAAAGAATGCACTTAATTTACCTACTAGCTCTTTATTTGCTCCAACTTTAGGCCTGGATGTTAAAACATAAAAGAATAGGTATTTGTTAAAAATAATAAAAAGTTATCGCTTGAGATGGTCGTCAAAAAAGAAATTGAAGAAATGTATTAGTACCTACCTATGCTACCTTCTTAACTGGCGGACACAAGTTAGAACAAAAAGAAAAACAAATGTCACTACCACAAATTCAAATTTGAATATGGAACGCTCAACGCTACTCAATTTGGCGCCAAAATCAGGTGTCGGTTGACAGACCGCGCGCCGCCTCACACACGGCCCCGCCCCACACACGCCGGCCAATCGCACGTCTTTAAACACCCTCGCGCAACACGCATATTGATCTGCGGACACCGCTCGAACCGTTTACATTTCGACATATCACATGCTAAACACCGACAAACAATAACATATGACACTTTGTCATTCGATTTTCGACCTTATTATTTGAACCGAAAGCTTAGGTTGTATTGAGAGGATTTGAGTCGGTTGTGACGTTGTATAATTTTATAGGGGTGTAATTTATAACATACTGCTGCGTCATGCTAATACGCACTTTATAAGTTGAGACATAGAATTCAAATTAAATTAAGTTTTTTAGTCAGACTTAAATCATTTGTTTCTCAAAGCTAAATTCTGTGTATGTGTTGGGTGTGAATGTGACCTCACAACACGAGAGTACCGAACAATTTGGAGACTGACCACATTGTTAAAATATCTGTTCATTGTTTGAGTTATCCATACCCATCCTCACTAATATTATAAATGAGAAAGTGTGTTTGTTTGTTTGTATATTTGTTTGTTTATTCCTCTTTAACGTTAACACGATGGGACGGGTTGACTTGATATATTATGCCTTCTCCTTAGACATATTATGTCCTTACCTTAAAGGCAACTTTATATCCCGAAAAATGTCACAGTTCCCGAGGCAACAGCGATAAACAAATTGTTTGTTTGTTTGTTCCGCTTTCACGGCCATACTGCTTAACAGATTTCCATAAAGTTTGCACAGTTGTAGGGCGTTATATGGAGATGGTCATAGGATACTTTTATCCCGGTATCCTGAAAGGATTTTCAGGAATCTTTACCAATACAGGAAATAATAGAAGTGTTTGTCCTCGCTAGATGGCGCTGCGTGCGATAAACGAATTCCACGCGAAGCCGTGGACAAAAACTAGTAGGTTCATAATTGGAATGATGAATTTATAATCTAAGCTATTTTCTAATATTTAGATAAATTAATGATCTAGGTTCAGTTACAGTCACCAACGGAACGATGTTGATTATCGTAATCGGTAAATTGAAGCAGACTTGAATAAACATAATGACTAGCAAAATCTATAAACAATATAAAATTATAAATAGCAGTTTACTTTTAAAACAAATCTATTTTAGCGCCACCTTTTGAAGTTTACATGCAATATTTACAAGAGCTACGTTATTGTCATTTACTGGCCACTTTAACTATGCTGTGACTGCTACTTCTCGCTAGATGTCGCTTTTTCATAAAAAGGCATAATTTCAACCACTCATTATTAACATACTGTGTGTATTGTGTATACCCTTATTTACGCTGGCTAATAGGATGGACTACCAACGCCATCTCCTAAGAAGAAGTAGCATCTAATTCAACGAGACCAATCGCTAAGTACTTCTTATTCATTTATTTATAAATCTGGTAGAAGCGTAACGAGATTAAGAAACGCAATGTGTCTTTTTGTAAAATACTCGTTCAAATATTTAGAGATTAAAACAAGTTGTTTTTTTTACAAATATATGCTTAAATGTCCATACCAGCGCCACCTGTCGTCACTAAACGTAACAATTTTGATAACTCTTAGATACCATGACCTGACGTCCTTGGATCCACTCTTGTCGTACCACATAGTTACGGGCATTGTTTTTCTCTTGTCAATATAGATTTTATAATAATAATAACAATAATGGAATTAACTTTTTGACCGCCAAGCATGTCTGAGAAGTAACATAAATTTCAACTTTAAGTCAAGGTAATGAAGGACTTTTTTACCCTGTATACGCTGACGGCTGCAGCCGACTGTGGCGGTCAAAAGGTTAAAAATTGCAATTGTTGTCGGTGAACAGACATAGTGAAGAGCCACGTTCATCATCTGAAGAGGCTCTCGCTAGGTGGTTCGATCAAGGGCAAGATACAGAAAAAGTGATACTTCTGGACTCTGCACGCATTGTCGGGACGTTCCTTTCTCTGCAGCCCTAGCCACCGATCGTTTCAGTAGTTCTCCATTTTTATTCATTTATGAGTTGGTACATTAAATAATGAGAAATAATAATAATACCTATACCTAATAACAACCCTTTATTTTCAGTCCTCGCGATAACACGATAAAAACAAAGATATTTTTTTAAAGTATTTTATTATGAAAATTTAAAAGTCTATGATCTATGATTATGCTGTTAATATTAATTAATAATACAAATGATTTCTTAGAGGTGGATTATTAGGTTACTTAAATATCGAATAAAGATTTTGTATTAATACCATGTGGTGTTAACAACATTAAAAAAAAACATTAAAATAAATTAAAAGACTAGTCAAACTTATAATGAACACAAAGTATAAATAAATTAGAACAAATTAATAACTCATTGTTAAAGATTAACAAAATAAATGATAATTTACATGATTAAAAGATTACTTGGTTATCTTGGGTTTATTATTATTGTTTTATGATAAGGTCACTTCAATATTTTGACAATAGTATGCCAATATTGTATCAAAAAGAGCAAGCCAACCAAGTGCAAAATGCAAAAAAATAATCGAATTTAACGATTTAATGCAAACAAAAACAACCCTTATACCTTACTAAATATATTGCATAATACCATAAATGTCCATAAAATGCTGTACATCTTCAGCAAATACTCCATTCTATTCCTCTTTTAGATTTTCTGGAATTGACACTTACTGCTGCTCTCAGCGGCCCTAACAAGGTTGACACGAGGATAAGTTATCCCATTCTTATCTCTTAGTGCATCTCTATTCTTCTATACTAGTACGAGATAGATGCACTGAGGTATAAGATGGGAATACTGATCCTCGTGTTAAGCTTACTAGGGCTGCTGGGAGGCTTATTCGCCTAACATCAAATCCAAACAAAACTGTTGCAGTCAGGTAAAGGATAATGAACTCTGACAGCTTCAAAAAAGGCACTTCATAACAGCATACCATCTTGTTGATTAATTTTATTAATCTCATTTGTGTAAAAGAGCCCATAGATGGCCTATACCTATACTATAATTTTAACTATGAAAGTAACTGTCTCATTCCGCCTGTCTGTCTGTTACATTTTCACAGCTGAAATTAATCTTTAATATGGACTTATGGAGATAGTTTGAGTCCTGGCAAAGGACATAAGTCACTTTTTTTTTTAAGAAAATCAAATCAAATAGGGGCTGAAAATTAGATTTACAGGAAGTTTTATCGGCCTGATGTGACCCCGTTGATGTTTTGATGCTGTTTTGTTCTATCTTTACACATCAACAGGCTTCTCAATATGTTTCAAAGGCTCATTAAGAACCAAAGGTATGTCCCCACCACCATTCTTCGGAACCCAGCCGACGGAATCTTCATCCAACTTCCTCTTCTCTTCAGTAATTCTCTCATGTTCATCAATCTCTATCTGGTATTTCGGTGTGGTGATTCCAAAGAATCCTGATAGGGTCTCCCCTGCATAGTCGACAGCACCTAATACTTTAGTGCCTGATTTCCAAGCGTAGTGGGAGAACCATGGAACCCAGTCCAAGGTTTTCTGGAAAGAGGAATAAGAAACATTAGAATATTTATTGTAAATTAGGAACTTAGAAAATTACGTTTTTATATCACAACTTTGCCATGGCTATAAAATCCATGAAAAAACATATATGGTTGAGCTTGATTTTATTGGATTTGCAGACAACAATCAAATAAAGATCTAGCATGAGCATTTGACTGTGCAAGAATCTAACTAACATGTCTTTGGCGGGTTTTATAAAGGTCTAATAGCTGAACCAATTATATACCCAACATCCATATAACCATGTCATACCTAATAGTAATACCTATGTTGGATCTTATTATGATTGGCATGGGCGCCGCCAGGATTACTTTCAGGGAGGTGGATCTATATCTACACACTTTACTATTAACCTTTTTAATGCCACAGTTGGCCGTGGCAGACAGCAGTTTTGCGTGCTCCTGATGCCACAGCATGCTGTTTCCCCTACATTTTGTCGGCTCTCACAGTCCGAGTCACGCTTTTTCGCACTCAGCCATGGCATACAAAATGTTAACTTATAAAATATTTCTTAACATTTTTCTGTGTATTTTCTTTCCCAACAGGGGGATGCAAGTGCACCCTCCTTCCAGCGCCCATGATAATTAGGTTCTATGGAGGTCAGATATACAGCTTTAGAATAATTTAATTTAAGTAATCTTTATAAAACCCAGTCTTAGTAATGTTTAAAAATGACTCAATCAGACTGGTTGGAAAAAAGACTACTAAGATTAATATATCCATACAAAATGAAGCTCGAAAAGTTAATTTATGGGTACATGAAATACATCAAGCAAAGGTGAAAAAATAAACTATTGATCTCGACTAACATACTTGGTATGGTTGAGTCACAATCAATAGTTTATTTCTGATGATGATACAATATGTTACCTGCAAACTAATGCGTAGATGTTAAGCTATTAAAGCTGAAAGAGGTACTTATGAGTCATAGTGCCGTAAAATAGCATAAAGACCTTGATTATCTTAAAATGAGGTTAAATACGTAGAAAGTCTGGCTACCAAGCATTTCAAGATACACAAGATTCGATCGAATTTGTAATGCTTTAAAAACTCTTAGAAGTATGTTATTGATGCCTTACCGGATCAACAGTTTCTTCACGGTTCGGAGCAGAATCCAATTTGCTAACATTTTGTTGTTCCATCACCTCTTCAACGCCATCACTAAAATGTAGTAGCTTTATTCGTCTGTTCACCATAATATCGGTCTGATCACTTGGTATATCATGTTTAGTCTCCATTATTAATAAGATTGATTGCAGTTAAAAATATATTACTCGTTCGTTGTTTTTAACCAAAATATATCTTCCGTCATAACTTGTTTATTTTCAATGCAATTTTTTTTTCTATGAGTAGTCTAGAGTCTATGACTCGGTTCCAATTGACACAATCCGACCGAACGGTTTGATTCAACCAATAATAAATTGTTACATCCGACCAAAGAGTAAAGTAAGTATATAGGTATCCGACCTTGCTTTTTTTTGACTTGACTCTGCAGTGGGGTCTCACGACTATGCGGAGTCTATAGGATAATTGTATTGTCTGTGCGCACGACCATCGACCAACGAAAACTGTCACTGTCAGTCAGGCTGTCAATTCGAATTCCGGATTCTGATTATTATCATTATTAGACTTTATTCCAGATAGGAAACTAGGAACTAACGGCACCAACGAATGGATTGTCTTGTTATCGCAAAGATTTTCTCTCTCATTTATTAGTTCGTGTTTCTGTAGCATTAACTATTGTCAAAGAGCTTTAATTTCAAAATGGACAGATTTTGTAGAGGGTGCTTGGTGCGGTATGATGAGCCAACTGAACTTTTACAATATACCGAAAAAAATAGAAGATTATTCGTTTATTCCACCGGTCTGCAGGTAAATATACTGTGTCATTATTCAATAGGTATTCCTTTATAGTAAAGACTGACACCGGTTTCGTCACAATAAAATTATTTGAGAACAACTTTTCAGTTTTAAAGCCACAAAACTAATTAACACCTCATGTGCTTACGAGAAGTTAATTTTAAACTTTCATTACTAAGCTATTCATAGTGCTATATCAAACAAAACTACTCTGGAGATTGGTCCTTAGGGGGCGTCCATTAATTACGTGAGGTGCTTAGGTGGGGGAGGGGATTGAGACTAATCTAACTAAATCTCACTTGGGGGAGAGGGGGGGTCTTGGCAAATATCACGTAATTTTTTTTCTAGCAGAAAACGGTGTGAACTGTGTGAAAGTTAAGTTAAATTAAAGCTAAATGAAATTAAAAAAAGTGTCTTAAATAAATGTGGCAATTTTTTTTAATAAATTCAATGCTTTTATTCCCAAAATACAAAATTTGAAAAATCTCACGTGAGATTGGAGCAGGGGGGAAGGAGTCGAGAAAAATCTTACAACATCTCACCGGGGGGGGAGGGGGGGGTCAAAATTTAAAAAAAATGCCTCACGTAATTAATGGACGCCCCCTTAGCAATTAAAAGTTACTTAATAAAAAAAAACCTTTTATTATATTGCATTCATCATTACTACCAGATAGGTCATCATTAGTTTAATCAGTCATGAATAGTATATTTTCTATGTTATAAATGCCTGAAATACCTATTTTTCCTCAGGTTAAACGCAATGATGTGTTCACATTCCAACTATGCAAGGGCTGCTATGTTAATATGAAAGTAGCATGTAGTTTCAAGAAGCAGTGCCGTAACTCTGACAAGAGATTTAAGAGCTATATAGCCCTGAAAGAAACCGATGATAGTGTGGACTTGTGTACATTCCTTAAAAACAATGATGACTCTTGGACTTATAGGTGAATTATTTGTCTACAACCATTATAAATATTAAAAAACCGCACAAGTGTGTTAAACTCGTGTGAAGGGGATTCTGTGATTATGTGAAATTTCCTATGTCACTTCAAATACTATAGACTTCTTATAGGTTTTCTTGTAATCTATAGTTAAAGAAATATGTAGTGCATGCATTGGTATGATGAGTGGGATGTTGTGGAAAGGGATATTTTTCTATTTGTGTTTGGTGCAAACTCACCTATTAGTGCATAATCATGTTTTGATTACTGAAATCTCAAAGGAGAATTTAGATATAAAGCAAAGTTATTTCTTATTTAAATACTGTGAAATTTGTGATCCAACTTCCATCAGAAATGTGTCTGACATTGGTGCCTTCAAGAGAAGAGTTTATGTTTCCCTAAAAGGTTAGCACCAACTCTGTGACTTGATTATGATTCTTGATGTTCATGGGCTGCGGTGATCACTTACCATTAGTTGACACTCATGCTTGTTTACCTCCCACTTTATAAAAAAAAGGCTCTGTGAATTCTTTGTCCCTGTGAATCCAAGTATACAAATTAATCTGTTGATAAAATTTATTGAATATTTTTATCGAAGGTTTTTTTTTTATAACAGACTAGTCAATCAGTACTTATTGCAGGTTTCCTACTATATTTGGAAGCAGTACCCCAGCATACCATAGAGCAAAAGATGAAGATAATGGTGAGCTTACCTTTGAACCTTTTTTAAAGTCAGACATCATGTTGATAGCTACATACAACTTTCTTCGAATTTACCTATATGCATTGAACCTGACTTCAGAGACTTCATAGTGTTCTACTATCCTCCTGAGGCCCAAATGTCAATTGTGTTACTTGAATTTTGGATACTGTTAAATTAAGACAAAGTAAAGGAAATATGAGATTTTGTTCTTTATAAAGGATGCAGGGGCTTAGGAGGCTATATGTACATGGTTTTCATATTATTATGTTGATTATTCAATATTTTTATTAGTCTTAATAATAACCATTTATTGCTTTATTACTTTGTGTCAATATGCTAAGCAAATTGGCCCCAATATGGTGCCCCAGCGGCACGGTTGGTCCTTGAAAATGTGAAAATTTCATTACAAAAATATTTTTACTTAATCTTAACTAACAAGCAGAAAAATAGTAAGAAAAATATTTAAAAATAAATGTCAACAACCAATACTACCAATACTTCTATGCTGCACTGGGAGTGAAGGAATAGCATAGAATGCGTGCAGATGCTTATCATCCTGGCATATCGTAAAAGTCGACTAAGGGATGGGTCCTCTCCAACATGGTGGACTATCTGTATGGGCGATGGGCTGATCACCTGTCACCATACGGTTCATCATACCATCTTAGGACTAATTAATCGAACGTGGCCACAAGAAGTCTTGTGGCTCTGCCCACCCCATTAGGGATTTCGGGCGTGATGCTATGTATGTATGTAAACAACCAAATTGGCGCATTTTTCATTCGTTTCCTTTTTTAAATTAAACGATGCGCCGCCCATCTGGCCGCTGCGCTGCGATCTCATTGGTCGTGGAACACTAGGAAGCAATATTCATTTTCCTAATTCAACATTCATTTCTGCTCTCTGTGGAAGTCTCTTGGAGAAAATACTCTGGAGCCCATTGCATAACAACTTGTAACTTGTAATACAAGCGGAAGTCTCTTTCTAGTAAAAGCAGTTGAAAAGAGGCATCTGCTTGTATTACAAGTTACAAGTAATTATGCAATAGGCCCCTGTGCCCAGCAGTGGGTATTATGTTGGCCTTTGATGATAATGATAATTTGTTTTACACTCAACATTGACATGATATCATTTGCCAAATTCCAGAATCCACCACTACCAGTATTCGTAACTTCATGACGGATATGATGCCGGAGGCCGATCTGCCGGACACCGAGGCCCGCATCATCCGCGAGGTGATCGAGGAGGAGGCCGACTTGTTGGACGACTCGCTGGACTCGCACTGGCTGCACGACGATGCGTCGATTGATACAGACTTTAGACTGGACTTCAGGTATAGTTTGGCTGTAACTCTTTTCATTCATAATTGATAAACCTTTCTGCTGCCAATTATTTTCCAGCGCGCAGTGCCACCACTGCCAGGGTCTTACAAAATACACATTATTTCTTCAGGCACGTTTATAGCTTAAACTTGAGTTTTGTCATGTTATGCGCATGCTCTGGGCACTTTTTATGCTGTTGTCATATCAGGACGGTAGCGTTAGAAGGGTTAAAAAACAAATCTAACTGTGTCTCAAGCACCCGATTAAAAAACTGAACTGCATGCATATAAAGTCTGTTCACCGAGAGTTGATAAATATTACGATACGTCTCGAAATAACGACTGTCGTTTACCTATCGCAAACTGTATGACGGGCGTTGCTTATCGCCGCGCGCACTGAGGTTCGTGGTACGAGGCACGCAGTTGTTGTAAAGCGCGGCGCCGCGCTGGGCGGATGAGTCCGCGCACGCGGCAGCCATATTGCCCTTCCCTTCTGAAATACGTTTCGAGTGTGTCGTTTGGGTGTTCGTGTGTTGTTTTACACGAAGCAATGGAAGGTTTCAAACATTATCACCGAATTCAGTCACCGACTCGGATTCTTCCTCCGACTCTGAAGCTTCGTCATGGTCATCGCCCGATGATATGCCAGCAATGAGACATATACATTACATATACATACAATAATAATATTATATGAAAAAAATATAGTTTGTCCCTTTCATTTTTTATTCTCATCGGTAAAAATAGCGGGCCGCTATTCGTAATGAGTTAAGAGGCCCTATTTTATCAACTCTCGGCAAGCAGACCTTACAAACATATTTTATTTCAGTTTCAGCCCATTCTCAACACCTAGGTCAGTTAACAACGATAGATACACACCAAAGACAATGTTAGAAAACAAAACAAACGAACATGAAAAAAATTGCGCTATTGCAAAGAAAATCCTTGATATGCCTCTAACGACCGAAGAATCAAACAACGCATTGATTCCTAAAAAACAAGAAATAGAATACGATGAACAGAACGATTCATTAGATGCGGTGAACGATATTTTGCAATACGAAAGTGATAATATTAATAATATGGTAGAGGAGACTACATCCCACTGTGCAGTGGATACAATAGATAGAAATCTAGAAGATGCCCTAAAAAATACTGATAATAAAGAATTTTCTTTAGACGATTTGCTTGTTTCGCCTAATGGTAAAGCTTTTCTGATATGCATATTCATTGGATTAAATACAAAATTAACGTCAAATTTACTGTGAATTATTTTCCAGTTATTCGAGGAATGGGAACTCCATCCACCCCATTAATAAACAACATTTTATTCGGAGAAAAACTTGATATGGACGAACATAGTAATAGTCCTCACAAGTACATAACAGGCCAGTGCATAGAAAATTACGAAAACGTCACAGAAACCGTTGACATGATAGAAGAGTTTAACATAGACGTAACAATAGAACAAATTGAAAATGATGAAATAAAAAGTGAAATGGTTAACGAAAATCCTGTTTCAGAAAAGTCTAACGTTACCAGTTTATACTGCAAAATTTGTAATAAAACGTTTAAGAATATACAGGGTTTTAAAAATCACTCTAGGTGGCATAACAAACCCAAACTTAAACCGAATAACGTTTACATTTGCGATTACTGTGGCAGAAAGATGAGAGACAGGACGAATTTCCTTAGACATGTTCAAACTCATTTGGTGAGTAAATAAATGTACTTACCAATTGCTACATTTATATTAAACTCAAACATGTCGTATCTTAGTAATATCGGCGTATATATGTATGTATCGGCGTAAAGTAATAGCTTGCTGTTGCGTTTCGTACGGTAAGTGACGAGATCCGGAGGCCTATTCCCTCATCCTCATCCCATCCCCATTCCCCATCCTCCCTAGACTGGCAACGCATTGGCAGCACCTCTGGTGTTGCAGATGTCCATGGGCGGTGGTGACCACTTTCCATCAGGTGGTCCGTCTGCAGGTTTGTCAGTCAATTGACATGCAAGAAAAATGTTAATACGAGTATCACTGGCGTTATTTATTGTCAAGCATAGGATAATCTCAAGGAGAATTCGTTATACGCCCTTATTGTATTTTATCTGCTTCGCCTGTTAGGTATAAGTATATATCATACACATCCACAGATGTGAGAGCCGGTAGCCTTTCTTTATTCCCTTTGCCATAATCACACCCTTTAGGACGAAGTTTAGCAAAAAAATATCAAAACCAAAATAAATACCATTATTAAATTGATGGCAGAGACATTAATTATTAATGGTATTTATTTTGGTTTTGATATTTTTTGCTAAACTTCGCAAAACTTCGCTTCTTAAATCCGCATAGCTTTTATTGTGTATTGGATCCTTTTCCTAAATTATCTTTAATAAAGTTAGCATCTATGATTATCACATGGTTCACCATACCGTAATGTAAATATATGTTTCTCAATCACTCACCGTCTCGCCTATTATATATAAGTATGTAAATTATTATAATACAACTTATATCATTATCACCGTATTTTCCCTGAGTGTCCTACACGCTCGCAGCTCCGTATCATGGCCATTATTTTTCTTACTTCGCGCCATTTGTCTATTGTCGTATTTTTAATTAGACGATGTCAACAACTGACTTTTTCTGTGTTCTCAGTTGACGTTTAATGTCTTGTTAGCTACTGTCAGTTGGCTTCGTCTAATTAAAAATACGACTGTATTCCTAGTGTTGCCAACCTTACCGTGTGGTAGATAATCGACCTTTCTTGCGTTAAAAATTGTATCCAAAATCCAACAAAAAAACGATTCAAAAAATTGAGGATGTTTGATATAACCAACACAATCACAAATGATATGGTTTTTTTGTTTTAAGTACCCATTTTTTTCCTCATTGCAGCAAAAACCACAAAAGTATGACTGCTCCTGGTGCAAGCTGCAGTTTACTTCAGATTATACACTCAGAATGCACAAAAGGTCCCACGTGGGGGAAACACAGAGATCTACTCCGGAGCGTAAGGTAAGTCGGAAGAATTGGCAATCAAATTCAGAGGCCCATTTCATAAACCAATATTAAACTAGAATCCATAATTCAGGGGACGAAATTGATAGCTCAAAATGCACCAATGTCACAGTAAGATATTGTCCAAGCGAAATTGTTGCGGCTCGCGAGCGAGACTCGCGTGTCACTCTTTCGCATTACGCATCGTGCGGAAGAGTGGGCTGAAAATCTCGCTAGCACGTCGCTACAATATCGCTTGACGTTCCCAAATAGAGGCGCTGGTCTCTCTCTTTGAATGTCTCTTCGTTCTTAATTGCTTCTTTACCGCCCTAAACCTTTTGAACGCCACGGCTGAATGCGAGAAAGCGTGCCCCGGATGCCGAGTGACGGCTGTAGCCGACAAAATGTATGGAAAACGGCAAGTCGTGGCGTGGCGGGCTGTTTTACCTAAAGTAAGACGGAGCGCAACTAAGGTATGTTCGACGAGAGTTGATAAAAAAGTAAAAAGTCAGAGCTCCTTAACCATTATAAATAGCGGCCCGCTAATAATTTTTACCAATGATAATAAAAAGTTAAAGGGAAAAATTATATATTTTTCATAGAATATTATTATTGAATAGCCTAACTGTATAAACAGAAAGCAACACGCGATCACCCGAACGACACACTCGAAGCGAATGACATTATAGAAAGACACAAGACACTTCATACTCAATGCGTATTAAACATGTGTCATATACCTATTCATAAAAATCGTTTTCGTTTCTTTGGCCGAAGCCAGTTCAGATTATTGAATTTATGTGAAATTTGACGCGCACATATAAGATATTAATTTGCAATATGGCGATTGTGTATATGAACAAAACAAAATACATTTTTCGCCGGCGTCCGCCCGGCTCGACACCGCACTTAACAAGATCTCCGTCCCTCGTACCACAAAACTCAGTGCGCGCGGCGATAAGCGACGCCCGTCATACAGTTTGCGATAATTACGCGACAGTCGCTATTTCGAAACGATATCATAATATTTATCAACTCTCGGCGAACCACTGAACTATATCGAGATAGAAGGAAAGAGTTCGTCTATTTGTGTGTAAACCGAGCGTGTTACATTTTGCGTAGGTACTTTGCCGTTACGAGGGTAATTTAGTGATGGGAAACATAAGCCGCGCGAAAATGATTCAAAAGCATCGATTAGCACGCGGCGGATTTTGTATCGATTCAAAGTCAATTCGATTTGTGATAGTACGTAGGTGCATTAAGTCTGAAAGCGAGATCTAATAATCATTTATAATAAAAAGCATTGACGGTGGCTTAAGTTAATAAAAAAATACAAAAAGTATCAAAAATCAGAATGCTTTATTTTATTCTTACAGTATGAGGGCCACAAAAATGATGATTTTCAGCCTAATGTGTACCTTCTCGTCATTTGACATAATCACTACATCAATAGTCAGATAAGCTGCACTGCTTAGTCGTCGGTACTTTAATGGTGTCTTCGTGAAAATGCTGAGAACAAATCCGGCTGTGTGGACACACAGACACAAAACACAACACACAAAATAAATGGACATTTATTTTTAATATGAGGATCATTCGGAAAACTGACATTAAATTGCAATATAGAAGTAACTATAACCTGTTCGTTAATAATATTTTCTTTTCACTACGTACATTATATTAGGTACCTACATAATAACCTAAAAATTTAATTATCATTTCCTCTGCTTTCAAAATCGATTTTAATAGAGTATGAAATCGGCATTAAAATTGCAGTGTACCACACTATTCTTGCTTTTGACAGAAAAAATGATAAATCGACTTTGGACGCGTCTCGACAGTTTGGATTGCTTATTTTTATATCACTGGTTTTCATTGCACGCCAAGTCTGATGCGTCAAGTTAAAGCCGCAATGGAAAAGTAGCGTTAGACACAATCGCCCGCTACTGTTTCGATGAAAATGATACGCAGCAAACAAATAAATAGTTCTATAAATAATAACATATTTTAAGACAAAAAGTACTTACCGATGCAAGGAAATACCTCGATTAACAGCTCTATTTTGGTGATGTTTAAACAGTTAATTATTGCACAACAAGACATTTTATTCTAAACGTCACATGTCATACGCGGAAAGCGGACTGGAGTTCGCGGCGAGCAAGAATGATCTCACGACATCCTTGCGGCACGCGAGGTACATACACTCTTTCATTCTATCTCGATATAGATAGCGAATAGCGAAGATAGATTATAGCGAATCTCGAATGTACCAATGCGTGCAATGGTGATCATGACAATAAATCACAAAGCCGCTTCTTTTTTAGAAGTACGTGTGTTCGGAGTGCGGCTCGACTACCGACAAAAAAAGCAACCACCTGATACACATGAAGAGACACCAGAAGAAATATAATTTATACTGTCTCGTGTGTGATAAAGGGTTCTTCAGACGGATAGAACTGACTATACATATGAGGTAGCTAATAATAATATCTTATATCGATTATG
The DNA here is from genome assembly GCA_947859335.1 of Tortricodes alternella. Classification (NCBI taxonomy): domain Eukaryota; kingdom Metazoa; phylum Arthropoda; class Insecta; order Lepidoptera; family Tortricidae; genus Tortricodes; species Tortricodes alternella. The sequence continues at coordinate 18,010,386 of OX401968.1, read as the reverse complement.
GCTCAAGGAAAAATGTTTTTTCAACATCTAGGAATGTTTTGACGCCTAGCTAATGTTTTTTTTTTATTTAAATTTTTTGTATTTTTCGTTTTCCTATTTGTTAGTTGACATTAAATGTATTAAGGAATAATCTTGACATTTGTGTTCAGTAATGGTGTGAATAAGAATAATAATAATAGCTACTAATAATGATAAAATTTTATGTAATGATTGCTTTAGAGTATTTGATGAAAATGTTAGTCAATTTAAGAATTATTAATATGAATATGTTCTTTTATTTTTATTTTGAATTTTGCATGCCGATATTATGGTGAATTGTGTAGTTCTATGTTACTTCTATATTCTGTCATCCACATGTACCATAATTCTAGCAAATAAAACTTTGACTTTGACTATATTTAATAATTTCCGTGGCATTAACGATAAACTAAGTTTAGTTGTATTTAAATCACCAATTTTGCAGATACCACACAGGCGAAAGACCTTACGCGTGTCCACACTGCGATAAGCGCTTTGCGAGGCAAGACGGAATCACGCGACACCTCAAAAAGCATCTAGGTAAATAACATCATAATCATCAAACGGACATTTTAGCTTTTATGTTCTGACCAGCAGCTAAATTACGTAACACAATTGGTATCGGTTTGGCTCGAAATGCAAACCAATTTAGTCATCACTCGATGAAAATAAGTGCACAAATGGGTTTACTTATCACGAAAGCGATACCAATTGATGTTACGTAATTGAGCAGCAGCTATTGCCCGCGACTTAGCCCGCGTGAAATTCGTTTAAAGCGCACAGCGCCATCTACCGAGGAGTGTTTCTCAATATCGTCATCGGGATCCAGTGTATCATAATATGCCCATCTCCATATAACAGGCTACATTTTTATCATTTTTTTATGGAAATCCGTTAATCTGTTTAACCTATTCAATGCCAAGCATGTCTGAGAAGTAACACGAATTTCAACCTTAAGTTAAACTAATGAAGGGCTTTTTTACCTTGTATACCCTGACGGATATATCCGTCCGTAGGTTAACAGTGAAAACGGAACAAACAGACAAACGCACTTTCGCTTTTATAATATTGAGGAAGGATATTATCGCTATGCTTCCCCAAAATTATTCAGTTTAATTAATTTATGAAACCAAGTACGTGTGGAAGTAGTGATGTGTTTTCCGGTTTTTGTTTGTCATTTAGACTATTCTTCGTCTAGGTAGCTAACTACATGTAAACAAACTAAAAACCACGTGACAGCTAATCAGCCAATCCAAACATACCATAGGCAAAAACTATTTACTGGATTGGCTAGATTAGCTGAGTCAAATGGGTTAGTTTGTTTACATTTATTAACTACCTAGACCAATATAGTATAGCTAATTCGGTTCTTGACTGCTTTTCAAACAATATTTCAACCTGCTTGTTAAATGTATTTGAATTTGAAAATAGTAGTTTATGCAACGGTTGCATAATGATAGGCCTTAAAACACTAGTGCGGTTTTCATGAAACGAGCCGATAGGCGAGTTTCATAATAAGATCGCACGTGTGTTTTAAGGCCAAATTATGCAGAGTTGCATACATAACTTTATCTACACACATATTATAAATCCTCCATGATGGGTTCAGAAACAATATTTTCTGGCAACAAGTTATTTGTTGCAATCGTGGCTGCATATTTCCGATATCCGGCGCATTTTCACATCACACACACTCCGAGAAGACTACTTACTATTCATATTTCCAACTAAAATGTAAATTACAAACAACTTTTTCTATTCAATTCAACAAAATTCTACTTTCGTTCAGCAAAACGTCAACATAATGGCGGCCGTCCGTCAAGACCATTTTTTTTAAATCATAGACAAACGGATGAATTCTCTATTCTCACGTCACTCGAGATCAAATATTGTGCAGTTTATATTTAAAAAAAACATACTGAATTGACGTTTCGTATCAATAACTGTTTTATTATCTATGGATACTAGAATAGAGACCCACTTGAGTTTTGACAGCTGTTCCAAATTTAATCTCATTTCTTTACTAAAAACGATAAAGAAGTCATGTTATTTCTTCATCGCAGCACTGGTTTTTTCTAATTGGTTGTCAAAATGGTGGTCATTTCCTACGGTTTTTGATTAACCAATGGAGGTTTTATGATATGGGTGTAGATAAAAATATTTTCGTCATTAAATTTCCTCATTCTCAAGGAAAAAATGCTAAAACATTGTGCATTTTTAAATATGCCGCCAAAACGCTATCCACTGTCAGCTCTCGCATGTGACGTCATTCCACTGGCAGAAACACAGAAAAATACCCAGGCTGTCATAAATGTAAAGAAGCGGGAGCCTATAATGTACCAACAGGGAATGCACGACCCGTTATATCGGTACGAGCGCCAGCGCGATCTGGGGCTGTGGGCGCGATTCGGAACGCACCCGATTGCTATGAGTTTATGGCGTCGTGATTATTGTTTTAGTCACGTGACTTAGAAGTAAAAAATGATGGTTTTAAATCATTAAAATATAAAACATGGTTTATTTTTGCGTGACTTCTGTTCTATATGTATTGTTGAGGGTTGCTATCATTCCACAGAAATATTTTAATATTTATTTGTTACTATAGTCAACTAACCGATTTGCAATAAGTTCAATTTACAATATAAACTTTAGGGCGAGTGTAGAATCTGATCACAGCCAGTTAACGATTTATTTTCACATAATTTGTATCAAACTGTTAATTTGTAATATGACATGGTTCTATAGCAACCTAAAAATCAATTTGGTTCATTCTAGGGTGATTTTCTAGTGTTTTCTACATTCTTGCTTGTTACATCATAGTTTGCTTTGGATTTCAGACATAAAACCATTCCAGTGCACGTACTGCAAAAGTCGGTTTATAAACAGCACCAACATGAAGAATCACTTCAAGAATTCAAAAAGTTGTTGCCAAAGCCGAGACAAAATTATGAGAGACCAAGTGAAAATCGACAGCAATGAATCAATTCAACATTTTGTTACTGAAGACCTTATTTTACCCATTAAGACACTGGATAAGGTTGAAGCGGATTCGTAGTGCATTTATAAATATTTTCTACCCTCTATTTTGTTTAATTTACCCTATAATTTGGGGTCAATTCGAAAGTGCGCTCGCTAAATTGAAGTCACTTGACACTTTCAGTGCCAGCCCAAAAATCAAGTCCCATCCCAGGCGCCGAAAATTTGCCTCCATACAAAACTGCTATAGCAAGAACCCGACCATCGAGTCGTTCGGCGTGGCGACAAAGTCATAGAAAACCCTACTATCGGGTTTTCGGCACTGAATGTGTTAATTTTAAATAAGAAACGTCAAACTTGATTGTGATTTGTGTTATACAAAACAGTTTGACGTTTCGAATTGAACCTATAGTCTTCTTACATCAGGACTCAAAGTGATAATTATATGTTGATACTTATCTTGATAATAAAAAAAATATAATTGAAAAATAAGCGTGGAGCGTCGGTGGCCTAATGGCTAAGGATGTTGACTCGTGATCGTGAGGTCCGAGTTTGAATCCAAGCGGTTGCCATGTACCAATGAGTTATTCCAACTTATGTAGGTACATTATCTGCCTGCGAATTGCGGTTACAGATGCTGAATGAGGAAACTTGCACATTTTGGGTAACTAAATGTGTAACCATGATCCAATTGGTCTGGTTCCCCTGTCACAAGGGTTACGGAGGTCAGCCGGCAGTCGCTCCACTGTAATAACCCGACATGCCGAATCCAGGATCATGGTCAAAGCGTACCCCGTAGCGTAAGCGTAGACGGCAAAAAGCGCTAGCAAGAGAGAGATTGAAAAAAAAAAACCGCTCTTAATGTTGCCCAACGTATATGTATGCAAACCAAATAAACATGCTCTCCTGACCCACGTTTTACAAACCACGTTGTCTTCAAAAGAAGCGTAAACAAGCATCTCCTAAGCCGGCATAGTGATGGGGACAGACATCGTACTTAATTTTGATTAAGCGCCTGTCGCCCGCACTCATGGACTCCACTTGCCGCTTACCAACAAGTGGAAGAGGAGTCACATCATGTCGAGCTCTATTAAAAATAAAAATTTATTTTGTTTTCTCACTGTTTGCTGTTGTCTTTCTTTGATATTTGCCTTGTATTTAGGCTTAGTCTAGTCAATGAGGAGTTTGACTCAGACGCTTACTCCCTCGTTCATGAAATTTTGCAGTAAGGTTAAGTAGAGTATGGATGTGCCAATTGGAGATAAGGGTAATTAAACGTTGTTATCGTAAATCAAAAGCATTTTTTATCAACACGATTATATTTATTTCGTTAAGGTCTCGAGATAAATAAAAAAATACAAAACGTATTGCGATTGGATTCCAATGTAAAGTTATGGTTTGATTTTAAATGCATTACCATAGACTTGATAATTTCACCATTAGATTGATGGAACTTTACCTATTACGCCTCGGCGTAGACAAACAACACTTAATACCTATGTTTCACAGCACAGTAGTCAGCGTATAGACTTATTTGACCCTTACGCAAAAAGAAACTATTTTAATTACACTCTTTAAAAGAAAGCTAAATTTTCTGACATCATGAGTTCCAGTTAGAGAATACAATCCCGGGATCCCAAATCTCGGGATCCCGGGATCCCGACCGTTTTCTGGCCCCGAAAATCCCGGGACTGTACTTGGCTAATCTCGGGATTTTCGGGATTGCCACAAACAAGTCTAGTTTGTATTCCGTAGTCCGTTTCGCCTTGAAAATAACCTTGCCTAGATTATTTTAATACATTACGACAAAAAGCAACTCGGACCCACTATTTACTACACAGGTACAGTCCTAATAATATGTTTGTCGTACAACTTAGTAGAAGGGACTTCCCCACTCGGAATACTTTAATACAATACTCTTAAGGTAATTCCCCAACGAACCAACAGGGGAATCACCCGATCATCTCATATCATAATATTGTTGCGGGTATTTCCCGTCGGGGATTCCCTGTACGAAAGTATAAATATGCAAATCAGGTTTTATTTTTTTCATTTATAGTTCTGACAGTGACGGGTTACGTAGGCTACGTCATTAAAATTTAAAAGTCAATTATCTGAAATTAAGTATTTCAAATGGCGGGAGACTTTGTTAAACATAAAAAAGACAGTGATACGACGTCAGTGTGGAGTTATTTAGTTGCGAAGGACGGGAATAGTGCTAAATGTAAACGATGCCCAGCCATCCTCAAGACTTTGGGTGGATCAACTAAGGGATTACATACACATTTGTTATCAAAACATAACATCAAGGTTATATCAGCTTCAACAAGTCAAGATTCTGAAAATCTGAACACAGCACCGCCGCCAGCCAAGCGAAAGTTAGATGATTATTTTACTAAAAGTGCCGACGATAGTCTGGATGATATTTTGGCAAGAATGATTGCATTAGATGGATTTCCATTCAGTGTATTCATAACCTCAGATGATTTGAGAAAATTGCTCTTAGCAAAATACACGGATTTACCAAAGTCAGCCGTCACTGTTCGAAAACGTGTTATGAATTACAGTGAAAAAATCAGAAAGCAAGTAACTGCAGAATTAAAACATTTGAAAAGTGCAGGTGAAAGATTTAGTCTTTCTTTCGACGAGTGGACTTCAACTTCCAATAAACGATACATGGCGGTCAACGTTCATTCATATAAAAAATTTTGGAACTTAGGACTTGTTCCTATTTACGGAAGTATGACAGCTGAAAATTGTCTTCGTATATTGCAAGAGCGTCTAAGTAAATTTGACATTTCCCTAGAAACTGACATCGTGGCTATTGTAACCGATGGACCGAATGTTATGATAAAGGTGGGGCGGCTTGTTTGCACTGAACAACAACTGTGTCTCGCACATGGTATCAATTTGGCGGTCTGTGATGTGCTTTATGAAAAACATAATAATTTGCAAGATAGCCCTACCTCAGATGATACTATAAATGAACCAGCTGTGACTGTTGATTATATGGACGACAGCGAAGATGAACACCATTTAGAAGACTTAGACTGTCCAGAATCAGGTTTAATCGTAATGTCACAAAATGATCTTGCGCCAGAACACGTACCAGAGTTAACACAATATGAAAATATTAATGAGCTGATAAAGAAAATCCGCAAAGTTGTAGTGTATTTCAAAAGATCTCCATTGAAAAATGAAACAGTACTTCAAAAATATGTGAAAATTGAACATGGAAAAGAGCTGTCACTTCTTTTGGACTGTAAAACCAGGTGGAATAGTCTTTTAACAATGCTGGAGCGATTTTATCTTTTAAAAGCATGCATTCAAAAAGCTCTTATAGATCTCAATCATCCAATTCGTTTAGAAGATGTTGATTTTGAATTAATAAATAAATTGTTGATGTGCTGACCCCAATTAAGTTGACAGTAGAAGCAATCTGTCGGCGAGATGCTAATTTATGCACAGCTGATGCCGCTTTGAAATTTCTTATAAAACAACTGTCTAGCAAAAACTCAGCACATGCCAAAAAAATTAAAACATCCTTAGTGGAACGTATAAAGCAACGACGAAGTGATGATTTAACTGGCGTGTTAAATTATTTACAAAATCCACGAATGGATGATGAAAATCTGTTATTATCGGATTTGGAATGGCACGACTTATTTCCAGTTCCGACACAGGCTTTAGTGAGGAAGAAAATAAAGAGTATTGTTAAAAGACTTAATAGTCGAGATAACACGGAAGAAGAACCAAGGTCAGGATCACAAACAGATGATGAGCTAAGGTCAGAAACCTCCCAACCCCAATTGACATTAAAGGAAAAGTTACAGCTGGAAATTAACAAGAGTATGAAATCCCCAGATCCTGAAGTACAAGTACAAAATGAATTGGGGTTGGCAAATAGTATTAAACGTGAAATGAGCCTGTTCGAAAATGGAGGAGTTCGTGGATATCACTTAGAAACAGCATATAAGTATCTATTGTCTATTCCTCCAACCAGCGTAGAACCTGAACGAGCGTTTTCAGCTGCTGCTTATGTTGGCAATAAACTACGAAGCAGGCTCGGAAGTCAAACATTGGATGCTTTGATATTTCTGCGATTATATTTTCGAAATTCTAAATAGTTATTTTGTGCTGTTTTTTAATTTCTTGTGAAAGTATAGTTTTTTGGTTTGTGTTTATTTTGATTTGTGTTGTGCAAAAACATTAAAGACATTTTTTTTAATTACTCGTTTTTTTTTAATTTTAGCCCAATTAGAAACCACATAGTCTAATCCCGGGATAGGCCCGGGATCCCGGGAAAAGGCTTCAAAAATCCCGTAATCCCGGGATTGAAAAACATGCTCGGGATTGTATTCTCTAGTTCCAGTATACTTTTTGAACTATTTTAACGCAAGATGAATTGATAATTATTTGGGGTAGCTTATACCAAAATCCTTAATATTTATCTTAAGTCGTTAAAGTTCTATATATTTTGACACAAACGTATTTAACCGTTTAACCTTTTGACCGCCACAGTCGGCTGCAGCCGTCAGCGTATACAGGGTAAAAAAGTCCTTCATTACCTTGACTTAAAGTTGAAATTCGTTTTACCTCTTAGACATACTTGGCGGTCAAAAGGTTAAGCGCCAATGCCGGTTATATCCGCATCACAGAATCACCGCTAGCAAAGGATACATCCGTCAGGGTATAAAGTGTAAAACACTAAATGTTAATGTTTTTCAACTAAGATCCAACAGAAGTATTCGTGAGAACAAAAACTATTGATCCGTATCGGGCTATGATGTCTATACGCCTTCTAATACCGACAATAAAGTAACACGTACACATACACATTAACTAACTACATCTATTATAGGTATAAAATTATTACTTAAACAGGAAAACTAAGAACATTCAACGATTGGACCCATTAACACTAACTGCAACTGAACTGATTACATTTTAATATCAAATAACATTGGCAAAGTCATTAGAAAACCTGCCATTTTCTAGAACAATTTACCGACTTATCTATATTATACAAATAAATCTTAACCCTTAAGAGGGCCCCATACATACAGATATACTAGTAAAATACACTGTTTTTACTTTTCTCAAAAAATTTAAGTAAATCCAACATTAAATCTTTAAAAAGTCACCAGAAAGTTAAGAATACCAGACAATAACCAAAAGTCTCCGGTAAGTAGAGAGGTTTAGAATTCAGAATGAAAGTGTCCAGTAAGTATGATACAAATCTTAACATGCTCTGTAATTGGAACTTAGAACTCCTTGTAAAGTATGTCATATTTTATTTAGTGCATAAAAGAGTCCTCTTTGGGTAATTAAAAAGGTTATGCAATAAAAGTACTTATGTTTATCTCATTGTACTTTAAAAATAATGTCTTTGTAGTTATTTTATTTTTGAGAAAAGCAATATACAAGCTTTAACCAGTAAGTGCCATACTGGACTCGTAAATAGAAATCCTCGCCTTCGGCTCGGATTTCAAATCGTACTCGTCCATGGCCTACTTACTGGTCTCTTCAGTAATTTACTATATTGAGAAATCATTTAACAGCAAATAATTTTGGACCTAAATACAATCAAATCTGTATCATGCTATTTAGTTGCTAAAGTTGAAATTATGAATACATGTATGTGGTCGATAAAGCGCCTCTGCCCGGATAAGGGTTAACTACATTTTTGGTTTTGGTTTTATTGTGCAAATGGGATCCAAGATGTTGTTGATTAATAATAACAGTTCTATTTCCTAACTAAAGTTTCACTGTGATGTAGAATCATTTTGTTCTCCTGTCTTAACTACAATATCATTTTCAATCGGTTCCAAGTCTCGATAGTCTTAAAATAAATCTATAGAAAGCCACATACAATTCATTAGTTTTCAGTATGATGGTGTCATGAACCAACGCCAAGGGCGCTTAACCTTTTGACCGCCCAGTCGGCTGCAGCTGGATACAGGGTAGCAAAAGGTCCTTCATTACCTTGACTTAAAGTTGAAATTCGTGTTACTTCTCAGACATGCTTGGCGGTCAAAAGGTTAAAAGGGTCATGAGTTGTCGTGCTTACTACGCCACCGACGCTTATATGTGTCGGAGGTACAACTCAAGAGACCTTCTTTCTTATAAATTAAGTTGATTTTTGCATAGCTTTTGAAACTCTCTTGGCTTGTGAGTGACACATTTGGATTTGACGTAAGGCGTTGAAAAGGTTAAATACATGAGAATATTATACCATTATTTTTGTATTTACATTATTATAAAGGTTTCTTAGTAAAATAAATAGATTAACCTAATTGTAAATGAGTAACATAAGCCTATGTTCAAATAACATGGTGAAACAAAAACAAAACTCACAGCACGTGTTAACCAAAGTTATTCTACTTAAAAGTATTGAAATCTTCCATGAGAACTTAGGGAACACGGCATATTTTTTAGCAATAATGTTCGTGCCTTTTTGGAACATTAAACAATTACTAGCTTCATCGCTAATAAAATTAAATAACAAGAAATTAAACCCAATATAGATTTCATATTCAAACAGTGCAGAATAGTATATAAGTTATTGGAAGTAAAGCGCACACGGAACAGGAAGCCATGGGGATGCTTTGTTACTAAAAACCTCTTATAATCATTTGGACTAAATTGTGAAATCATTGATTGATTTATTTTATTTCTCAATAAAACATTGATTTATTTGATTTGACGCATGTTACACTATTTCTATTGTCATGACTGATAGTGGAAGGATTAAGTAGGTCAATTACCACGCATTTTAAGCCGGTGCTTTCGGCATGGTTTGATAACCTACACAAAAAAAAGACAAGAAAAGCTCATTGCATACATCAACGTGACAATTAGCCGTATTGAATTTAACTATGAAAAAAACTGATGGTGGACTATTTGGAACCAGTATACACGAAATACACTTTTGGGCCATTTTCGTTTGTCACATTACGCGTTAACTACTGGACGGATTTTGATGAAATTTAGCATAGTGAAACCGTTTATCGTAGGTCTATAACCAGACATAGACTCCTTATCCTGGGAAATAAAAAGGTTCACGTCACATCGGTAGAATTGAGCGAACAATATAGTTCAAAAGAAGTCGCAGGCGCAGCATTTTTTTTATATAGGTATGTCTTATTGAGCTGCTCTTCTAGCTATTTATTTTTATATTAAACTAGTGAACCCGCCACAGCTTCGCCCGCGATACTTGTACCGACTGCAGCGCCATCTGCCGGGCTGATTTGTGAATCTAAACCATCAAGGGCGCCACCCAAACACATACAAAAAAAAACATCCGATTTGAATGAAGCCGTTTAGGAGGAGTTCAGTGATATACACACGTACAGTAGAATTATATATATAAAGATTTAGAAAACATGCTGCTGCCCGGAGGAATACAATGCATAATATAATAAATACTTCTTTGATGATGGTATTGTTTGTTTATCGCTTAACATCCCCGTTCAAATCATGTCTCGGCATGTTACATTTATGCAATTATTTAGAATATCTGGCAGTCCATTCTTGTCAACTAATATTTACAGAAACTTCATATTTGGTTCTTGATACCTTATATAAGATTAACGCTCTTGCGATCATGCATCAGAGAGTTCGAGTAGTTGTCACTCTAGTTTGAATGCTATTTGCACTCATTGCAGCACCAGGAGTTCGTTACGTAGCGTAGTCACTACTAGAGTTTAATTCTTTACCTTCCTAGGTCTAGGCTCTAGCTAAGACTTCTGCCCCTTTGGCCGAGATGTTACCACAACACAGTTGTCTGCAATCTGGTGTCGCATTGTGACATTTTCCTTCCGAAGCTCCGTTAGTTCTTGATTGAGCCTTAGTACTTCTAAAACGAGTTTTTCATTTTCTACTTCTAGTTTTTCCAATCTGAAAATAAGTAAATAGCTGTATATATTTGACTTACATGTCTAGTTGGCTTTGTAATAGTTTGTAGACTAATAGCCGAATTCAGAAAGGCCACTCAAACTGAGCTTTAATTTAAGTGACGTTTCAGTGACGTTTTTGTATAGGACTAGTGGACACGCCACAGCTTCGCCCTCGGTATTTTTCATACAAAACATTATCACCCCTTTTCACCCCTTTAGGGATTGAATTTCAAAAAATCCCTCCTTAGTGCTCCTCTAGGGTACTCAAGGAATGTCTCCTACAAATTTTAAACCTCTAGGACCACCCGTTTAGGCTGTGCGTTGTGCATATTAAGGCAGTTTATGCATTTGTCACTTGAAAATGAATATGGTAAATTAATAGAATCCATGACTATACTGTTTATACTACTTCATACTGTTTAATCTAGCATTTTGCAGTCATGGCGGTAATGACACCGGCTGTAGTGACACATGTCACCTTTCGAAACGCTCATAGATTCAGACATGTGAAAGAGCTCATGTGGCCTACTTGCAAAATAAATATTTTCATTTTCATTTTTGGCTGCATGGGCAACGTGAGTACCAGAGGAAGGAGCAGTAGAAATGACCCAATTACATACTCGCGCTTCCCACTTCCATGCCCACGTCCCTGCTCACTTCGGCTGCATGTAAATGAGGCAAAATTTTGTATGCAATTGTTGCCAAAGAACTGCAGAAGAGAGGCAGCCCAACATATAATTTAATTATTGTATAAATACCTCTTTTGCTTTTCCGTAAGGTCAGTGATGTGGTCGCATGCTTTAGCCAGAATGCCGCCCTTGCTGGCCGTATCAGGAAGCCCAGAGTTGGGCACCAGAGCAGCCAGTTTGGTGATCCAAGTATTGATTTTGTCTCTACGTCGCCTCTCGACTTCGTTGTGTGTAGCACGCCTCTTGTCGTCTCGCTGTAATCAAACAAATAAATGACAAAGAAGTTGCTGTCCGAGATTCCTAATTAAAATGGAATATATCCATAAGTATAATGGGGTAAAATTGTTACAAAAACCTGTATGTGGGGAAAAATAAATATTTGCATACAGATTTCCAAGCAATCAGACAGCTGAGTTTAAGGACTCAAATTCTGAACATAGAAATGACGATGAAAGTTCTAAAAAAAAAACCGGCCAAGTGCGAGTCGGACTCGCGCACGAAGGGTTCCGTACCTTTATCTATAAAAACGGCAAAAAAATCACGTTTGTTGTATGGGAGCCCCCCTTAAATATTTGTTTTATTTTTAAAGTGAATATATAACTGAATATTCTGTGAATATTTCAAGCATCTACCTGTTGCTGTTATCAATATCGAGCATAAACGAGCAAAAAAATCACGTTTGCTGTATGGGAGCCCCCTTAAGTATTTACTTTATTCTGTATTTTAGTATTTGTTGTTATAGAGGCCACAAAAATACATCATCTGTGAAAATTTCAACTGTCTATCCAAGTTCATGAGATACAGCCTGGTGAAAGACGGACGGACGGACGGACAGACAGACAGCAGAGCCTTAGTAATAGAGTCCCGTTTTTAGGCAGCTTTTTAACAGTATGAACTCGTTTTACTTTCAATGAACATACTTACTTTTTTAGCAGTGACAGCCTTAGCCTGCAGGGGATCTTTCCGAATGGTCTTCTTCTGTGTTGTTGGTGTCCCAAACACTTCAACCGGGTTGCTACTTATTACATAGAACTCTCCATCTGAAAATACCAAAAATTTTAATATGCATGTGATTTCATCTTCAAACTGTTGAGGAGAACAGAAGAGCAAAGAGGATTGCATTACTGCAGCACATGAGACAACAAATCGCACGTTTAAAAATAAAAGGAAATAAGTCCAAATGAAATTCACTTTTGTTTTAAACTTTACTCAACCACGTTAGAATTGAATTTGGAATGGATTTGTATTCCACATTATTTCTTTTTAATTTTAAACGAGCGAAATAGTAGTGGATAAAATAAGGAAACGTAAGAGATTACTGCATAAAAGTCATTCAACTCAGAACAAACTAGGCAGTCTGTGCACAGTAAAAGGATTCTTAACCAGCAAGATACTAGACGACGATATACATACTTTAATAGATAAATAAATACTTAAATACATAGAAAAAATCCAAGACTCAGGAATAAACATTCATGCTCATCACGCAAATATTTGCCCTTACCAGGGATCAAACCCGGGACCGCTAGCTTCGGAGGCAGGGTCACTACCAACTAGGGTAACCGCATCCTTTATTATGTACATATATCTTAGCTCACAATAACAGATGTTGATAAAAGCATTCAGTACAACTTCATACTTGTAATAGAATCACTACTAATGCCACTGTTTCTATGGTTTTAATTTGTTATACCTCATCCGTTGTAAAAAAAGCGCTGACGGCCAAATAAAATGTATCGTGGTCTGTGTTCTTTTTACAATGGGCGAGGTATACTTAATTTGATTTTACTTGTAAACAAGTTAAAATTTTAGTTAATAAGTTTCTTAAAATGATTACCATGTGGTGGTGAGTGAACGGCGATATTATTTGTAGAATCATCTGATGACATCTGAACTAATTTGTATGTGACTCCACCAGCTGTAAGACAATGCATCATTAAGATTCATAAGAATAGTCTTAAAAAACCGGGCAAGTGCGAGTCGGACGCACGTACAAAAGGTTCCTTATCATTATCTATAAAAACGGGGGGAAAAATCACTTTTGTTGTATGGGAGCCCCCTTAAATATTTGTTTTATTCTGTTTTTTAGTATTTTTGTTATAACGGCAACAGAAATACATCATCTGTGAAAATTTCAACTGCCTAACTACCACCGTTCATGAGATACACCTGGCGACAGACGGACAGACGGAGAGTGGAGTCTTAGTAATAGGGTCCCGTTTTTCCCTTCCCTTCCCTTTCCCTAAAAACGAGAATAATAGTTTGATACAAGATACATTCTGCAGTACATACCAAAACTATAATAAATGTTATTCTAGCACAAAACAACAAAATTTCAGTAAGTACGATCACTAGGAAATCAACTTTTTGGACAACTTTTGATCATTATCATCATCATTTCAGCCAAAAGACGTCCTGCTGGACGTAGGCATGCCCAATGATTGCCACAACAACCCACCATTGCCTACCTTGTAACTTATTTATTTGTCTTTTTCCAATGTTTTATGTGGTGAACAATAAAGAGTATTTGTATTGTATTGTACAAAATGAGGGAAGGGGAGTGCTGGGGTATGTTAGTAATAGGTTATAATGGCACAAGCCTTTCTTAAAGATATAAAGCCATATAACTGCCATTTCATGTTTGGTTAGATATGCGCAACATAACTTACATAAATCTCTGAAGTTATATGTCGTAGTGTTTACATCTGGGTTGGGCCCAAATAATGATTGTGACACTAATTGAGACCGATCCTCAGCACTCCCTGAAATCCAAACATAATTAAATTTATACTTAATTCGATAATACCCACCGCAAATTAATTATACTTAAATGATAATTGAATTGTATTAACGTAAAGTAAACAAACAAACTGCATAACCAAGAGGCGAAAACGTCAATAGTATACAAGTTTTGACTCACCAAAGGATCCTTCGTCCACCATGCTCATTAGTTCACCGTCTCCACTGCAATCAAAAGGCAGTAAATATAATAACAATCACTATTGCGAACCCATTGGACTGCGTCGTTTGCCAAGTTGCGAATATACGGTGACCTTCGAGAGCATTATTTTTACCGAGATAATTATGTAATGCATTCATTATGAACCGCACTTTAACCTCTGAAATCGAACTTTACCTGTTTTCGAGAGAATTATCATGTGTGTCAACGTCAATTTCCACTTTGGTGGCCATTGCGCGTAATTATTTTTGAATTTTCTCAACTTGATCACGGGGACAAAATAATAAGGTCATGTGACGAAGTCATAGACACTTTTTACTTTTTAATCGCCAAAGACAACATTTATAAAGCCCACTGTTCACGCACTTTGGTGCAATGAGTCTTTGCTTATTTATTGGCTGTATGGGCTATGTTCCCTTTGCCTGCCCTCTAACGGAAAATGTAAAAAAGGTCTTTGCTTTGACTGTATGTGCTCAGATTCTTTCGCTTTTCATTTCATTTCACTAAAAAAAAGTAACACTTAGCACTTTGGTTTAGTCAGTTTCGTTTTCTGCTCAGAGATGTTTCTGGCGTTCCATACAGAGGCGTAGCACGGTAACCAAAAGCCCAGGGAGCCAATTCTCGGTACATTCGAGATAATCTCACAATCGAGATTAAACGTCAGTGCATACAGTCGTTTGACACAACTGTATGAATCTGACGTTTAATCTTGAAATCAGCGAGAATTGGGGGCCTGGCGAGATTAAAGGTCAGTGCTAAGGTTAAAAACGACTTCCATAATTTGTTCTTATTTTAGTACATTGGGACGGAATCACTACTGAGCATAAAATGCTAGGACTTACGAGGATATCTTTAATGAAAGCTTAATAACGAACTAAAAATTAAAACTATCACGACGATAAGAAGGCAGGGGTCCATTCAAATGAAATAACTCAACTATTAGTTCCGATTTACGAGATGCCCTTTAACGAGAATAAGTTGCTTAGCGACAGAAACAAGGGAATGTCATCATTATCCGATTTATCCGGTACCTACAGATATAGTGAATAATATGTTTCCATCGGTTAAACTCGGATTTCAATCGGAAGACGACGGGACCCGAGGTGCCAATTAATTATTGTATTAAATGAGTGACATATTTTTATATTCATTAATATGAAACTTTATTATTTAGTGTCGAATGTCAAAATGAAAAATGACAGCATGGTATGATGGGTACTCGCCCCAAATTCTCGACGCATTTGAGATAATGTCGATTGCGAGATTAAACGTCAGATTCATACAGTTGTGTCAAATGACTGTATGCACTGACGTTTAATCTCGATTGTGAGATTATCTCGAATGCACCGAGAATTGGGGGCCTGCTGAAGCTAATTGACATTGAATTGAGTTAAGAAATGCTCGGGTTGCAACTTTTGCAGATGATACTGTACTAATTTTTAGTGGTCTCACCTGGGATGACGCCCAACGATCCGCTGAACAGGGTCTTACCGAGGTAATGGATTGGCTCAACTCTAATAAACTTACACTCAACTTCAACAAAACGAAATCAATTACTTTTAGCATAACTAATAATACCCAGCCACAGAATAATTTCAGTATAAAGGCCCACACATGCCAAAGCACGGATCCTCCTTGCGACTGTTACACACTTGAATCTGTAAGGCATATTAAATACCTGGGTATAGCAATCGATCAGAACTTATCTTGGACGAATCATATTGAGATGCTGACGAACAGAACAAGAAAATTAATATACATTTTTTAAAATATTCGACATATCGGAGATTCCACACCAATAAAAAGTGTTTACTACTGCCTATGCCAGTCCATTATTGCTTAAGGAATATTGACCTGGGGGGGTGCTAAAAAGACATACCTGATCAATTAGTGAGAGCTCAAAGAACTATATTAAAAGTCATCAACTTCAAAAATTATTCATATCCAACGCTAAAACTCTATAAAGAATTTGATGTCCTCTCAGTTCGCCAACTATTTATTAATATCCTTATAGCTTATCAACACCGCAGACGAGTCACTATCACCGATCAACAAAGAAGGAGAGACATTGTATATGCCGTTCCCTATTGTAAAACAGTCTTTGCCCAGGGTTTCTCCCTCTTTCTTGGTCCGTACCTACTTGTACAATAAATTGTCTAGATACTTGCCCCTAGATACTCTTTCCCCCAAGGAGTGCAAACATGCACTAGCTACTTATCTAAAAAGCATCGACTATGAAAATACTGAACAGCTTTTATGTATTGTTCGTTAGTCCATCGTTTATCCAGCCCTACTCCGTCCCCAGTATTAATTTATTTTGGTATGTTCTTGTATTCCTTCTACTAGTAACACCGGAGATTGTGTTATTTGCTTTCTAGCTTTCATAGTCCTAAACACTCACTCATTCACACTCATAATTTAAACATCACTTACACTTCATACACGCACATGCATCGCTCATATATCGTTTATCACTGTACCCTGTGATTTTTGTTTGTATTAATCTACCTTATCATAATATTTTAAGCTAAGTACTACTAACTCCATTGAGTAAGTGACTGAGCTTGAGGAGAGGGAGGCTACACCTGCTGTAATACAGTTTTACTAGTACGGAGGGTAGCTTACTGGCACTCGGACGTCGATCTCATACAAATACCACCACTGTATTTTTCTAAGTGAAATTGAGAGAGCACGATAATACGAACTTTTCCGATAAAACACGATGGAAACTAATTATGCACTACATTTGTAAATGTCTATCATTGAAGAGCTCCAAGTAGCAATCAGTGGTGATCCACGCTTGACCAAATGTTGCTGTTCTTAGTCAAATACATCACAGTTATCTTAGAAAATAGCAATAACGGTGTATGTTTGCTTACAAAATTTGAGTTCTGTTGATTCCTCGTGGATCTCATCATCAGGGGCCGTCCATTAATCACGTGAGGGTTGAAAGGGGGGGGGGGGGAGGGAGGGGTTTGACAAAAATCACGAAATGTCACAAGGGGGAGGGGGGTGTAGTAAGATATCACGTGTATTTATTTTTTCATTATTTTTTCTAAAATATTTAATAAAAAATAAGATTTTTTGTAGATACTAAAAATACACGTGATGTTTGGCTTAGTCTTAAACCTCACCATGTATCACCAAGGGGGAGGGGGGGTTAAAAAATGCTTAAAAAAACATCACGTGATTAATGGACGGCCCCTCAGATCCCGCCAAATTTTCTATGAGAGATTTCCGAACGATCAACTTCCCAACCAAAAAAAATAATTTTGTCCCCTTGCTTCTAATACAGTAGTGTCAAAGAACGTATGCACGGACATTTTAATCTCACATTTAAACTAATCTCGCATGCACCGAGATTAATTGGGGTCCAGGTACCTTACGGGTACCGATGTATCTCATTACATGTCACCGTATCTCTTCTACTCATGTTATCATCAACGTACAAAGCCCTGACCTCGGCCTCCAGATTAGACCTGCTTTGTCTCACTCAGCATTGTTCCAAAGATGAGATATTTCGCGAATATTCCCTGCGCTCCTTTTGCCGAGTTTTCTTGGAATGTGGAATTGTTACTGCAAAGAAAGATATTTGGGATATTGCTAGATTTGTGTTTGTTGGTGGGTGCTTTTATTGTTAGCTGACGCATAAATTCTAAATCAGTTTCAAATACCTCATACTGGCCTCTACTTTGAAAATGAATTTAATGAGAAAGAGAAAGATTTGACGTTCAATATTATTTAGAAATAATATAATACGACGCGGATAGCCTAGTTGGTAGTGACACTGCCTCCGACGCAAGCGTCCCGGGTTCGATCCCCGGTAAGGGCAAATATTTGTGTGATGAGCACGAATGTTTGTTCCTGAATCTTGGATGTTTCCTATGTATTAAAGTATTTATTTCTCTATATAAGTATTTATAACGTCGTCTAGTACTCATAACACAAGCCTTTAGAGCTTACTTTGGGACTAGATCGATTTGTGTAAAGATTGTCCCCTGATTTATTTATTTTAATATTTTTTTTTCGAAATGTAACGACCCGACGGAAAACGTAATTACCGACTGAAATTCACGAACTGCTATATTGTATTATTCAATAATCAGGGCCTAATAATAATAATCGTGGCCATTGTTTAAGTGTCAAAAAATAGAACCAGAACTTTAAGAGGAGTGTGAACCTACGGCTTTTCATACAAAAGGCGATAACGATTTCCAGCCCTTAAAGGTTAACCGATGTTGACCAATTTTTAATCGGTTTTCTAATTAGCACAAAATCTAGGTGTATATGTTTTTGTTTTTTGACTATAATCAATAAATTCAGTTTTATTGTTGTTTTAGTCTTCTCATACAAATCTCATTTCAACGATTATTTGACTGTGTTGATCTTTAATCAAAATTCAAAAAACGTACTTATAGACCTAGATTTTATTCTGACTGACAACTTTTCAAAAATTGGTCAAAATCGGTAAACATTTAAGGGCTGGAAATCGTTATCGCCTTTTGTATGAAAAGGGTGATTTCTGCCGTTGGTTCACAAACCTCTTAGGGGTTAAATAAAGTAAAATAAAAAGTTCGTAACACTGCACGCAGAAACCCTGCAGAGCCATGATTGACGATCAACATGTTTCATCTTCTTAAAGGCTCAAGTCAGTGCTTCGTTGATATTAACTTTCAGCAAGTCTAAAAAATGCTCACCCGAGTCATTGAAGCCGGTTGATTGATTAACAGGCCGTTAAACCTCCAAAGTTAGTCAGTTATGAGAACCTAATTGTTTGGACAACATGCGTAAGTTTCGGGAGTTCCGACCTCCTCTCCAATTACCGAGTTTACCAACTCGTATTGATGTTACATTGACTTTAAATTGGTCATCGATCTTCAAGATAAAGTTTTGCACAATACCTACACGAGAATATAAATGGCTGAATTAATGCCTTCAGGGATTCTCTACCAGTCAACCACTACGCCAAACAGAATCACGTCACTATCAGCACATGTAAAATAACATGGTAATTATCATTTTATGAAGCTAAAATCACCAATAAAGACGCTGTCGTTTAGCGTAAAATGTGAAAAGTTAAAGACGACTTTAAAAAAAGTGTATCGTGGAAGCGGATTGTCGATTCCTTGTCAAAATACATACACTTCAAAAGGAGGGGTATCGATAAGCTAAGCAAATTGGCCCCAATATGACAAAAAAATCATTTCCTTTTTTAACACATTTCTCATTGTTTTAGTAAAATTCAGGACACTAATTTAACGCTTCAATAAATTAAAATTAGGTACCTACGTTTTCTTCACGAGAAAAATCGACAAACTGAGGTCGAAATGGCATTTTTTGTCAATTGTGCCCTGTGTTTGCTAAGTATATCGGGTTGATTTTAGATATGAGCGCATTTGTTTAGCATAGTGATTTTTTTATATGTTGTTCTTAAGAAGTCAACAAATATAAAAATACTAATAAGAAATTGCTAAAAAAATGGTCTCAAGTCTAAAAACAAATCGATATAGTAAAAAAAGGGCACAATTGACCAAAAATGCCATTTTGACATCAGTTTGTCGATTTTTCTCGTGAAGAAAACGTACTCATTTTTAATTTAAATTTATTATAGCGATCAGTTGAGAAATGCGACCTGTAGAGGAGAACAGCGGGAAATCCGGACCAGAGACGAAGCGTGAGGGTAAGCCGGTGTATCATTTCTCGTTCTAAACATTATATTATTACTCATTAAATTTTGCATTTACATAAAAAATATGTAATATCCATTTTTGGGTTAATATAAGAAATAATTAATAATAATAATAATGTTTGAGTTAAGAAATTATGCACCGGCTTACCCTCACGCTTCGCCTCTGATCCGGACGGATATACGAAAGCATTTTTGCCCAAGCTGAATCGGAGACGCTTCGCTTACTTCGTTCGCTCTGTCAAAAATTAAACACTTTAGTATTTACGACACTATTAGGAATTTTCACCATTCCTTAAAATTTAACACCGCACGTGACCCGCGCGTTTCTACAATAAACAAAAAGCGCCGCGCGTGCTGAATAAACCTTCACACGTGACTCGTTTTTATAGTTTTATATTGAAACTAAGTGGAATAATTTAAATTTAAAATCTTTAGCCACAACTAAATGCCCATTAGGCAAAAAAAAAACTATCGCCGTCGGTAACGAGTTGATGAAATGTTTTTGCGGTCCTATTCCAGCGCTCAATTAGGTGGCCCTGATTCAATCCGTCAGATTGGGCCGCAGATTGGCTCCATCAGATTGTCATTAGGACCACCAACGTTACACGTTTGTACTTAGTAAGACAGTAAATAGGTTAAGTGCTTTGATATCAGCCAGGCGCGGAGACAGGATTTCGTTTAGGGGGTGGGAGGGGGTTTTTTTTTGCGATTTTACCTATCTTCTAGAAACCTTGTTCTATACTATACCTAACAAAAAATAATACAACATAAATATATAAAAAACACGGTTTGCTTCAGTCATGTGTGGTTATTGCCCCCTTCCCCCTGTACCCCGCCTGATATTGTTTTAAATATTATGAAGTATGTGTGATATCCAGCAAGACCAAGCCCCCATTTCTCAGTGCCTTCGAGATAATTTCGATTGCGAGATTAAACGTCAGATACATACAGTTGTGTCAAACGGCTGTCTGTATACACTGACGTTTAAATCTCAATTGTGAGATTATCTCGAATGCACCGAGAATTGACCCGCAAAATTCTAATCTTGAGGAGCCACAAATAATACGTCCGTTCGTTTAACCTCATTTCTTAATATACCTACGTCCAGTTAGATGATGGTTTATAAGATTATAAACTACCTTTAACATACATTTCACCCTTCCACGTAATTACAATTTATTCAAGGCCTTATCGGCTGACAGATTTAACCGGACGCGGTCTTAGTGTGGGCAAATTATGAATATAAAGTAGGTATAGTTCGAGTCACGTAAAAAGCAAACGACGGCCGTATAAATTGTATGGCCGTCAGCGCTCTTTTTACGTGACACGACCTATACGTAAATATAAAAACCACAGACCATGGTGCCTCGATTACCAATCGACTCAATCTTCAGTACCTATGGTCTAGGTGAATTAGCTCAAATAGATACTGCATACACTAAGCATTTAGGAGAAAATTTAAATATTTTGGCTTAGCTATATGTATATTTTTTTAATGATTGGTTGTACAGAAGTTGACACTAGTTAAAACCCCCCACTCGCTAGCCGCGTTAATCAAATAGTTAACTTCGTTCATCGCTAATCCGTTACTAAAAAAGTTAACTTCGTTAAACGTTAAAGCGTTACATTTCGGAATATTTAACGGAAGTTAACGTTAATCATTAACTCGGGATAGAAAGCAATTGCATTGTATACGTCGTTGCGTTAGAGATTTACTTTTAAGAAAATATTGGTATGGGCTGTGGAAGTTTTGGCAGGACATGAAAAATTAATAAGAGAAGGGTCTGTTTCGAGCGTGGACTGTAGGTTGGTTTGTTTGCTGGTAGATTAAAACCAGACTGCACTTTTCACACGACTTTATTTGTTATTAACAAATTAATGCACAAATACAAGATGAGAGGACGAGATGTCCATATTGCTTCATTACAGGAAGTCAGTCTATCCATTACTACCAACCTAAACCATTTACATCTTGTGTTGCCAGCAACGGGGTCTGCGCTGCGCCGCCACCGGCTCGAATGTACATAGGTACTTGAAAGAACTTGTTTCTACGGCACGGCGCAGTCCACGCGGTGTCCTTTTAGCAAATAGTAAGTACTTTATTCAAAGTCAAAGTCAAACTATCTTTATTCAATTTAGGCTTTTACAAGCTCTTATGAAGGTATTAACGATTAACGGACTTTAATTGTCTTAACGGAAGGCAATGAGACCGTTAACAATTTTTAAAGTAAACTTAAAAGTTAATCCGTTACTCGAAATGTTAACTTCGTTAAATAACAATTAACGGATTAACGGTCTTGTGCCCAGCTATGCTCGGTACCATACGGAGCGGTAGCGAAATACAAAGCTACGTATTAAATTCCTCCTTCACTTCCCCATATTTATTTATTAGCTCCGGGCACGAACCTCCGCGGGTTCACCAAATAAATCACGTAAGGTAAAAGCATAAAAGTGGCCATCATACAATTTTTATCCGCACCTTTATTCGAAATGGCACAAAGGGATACAGTAGATGGCAATATTTCTTTGTGTTTTATCGAACAAAAGGAAGCGAGCAATATCTGACAATATGAACATCTGGCCAATATCGCGGACTGTGTCGTTATGCTTTGTCAACACTTTGTGCCGTCCATTTTGAAGCCTGCCTAAACTGATAGGTTAATTCTGCACGATTTTAAAGTTATCTGCGGAAGTTCGTGGTGAGATGGCGCTGATTTTGATTTCAGTATATTCAGTATAAAGGACAGTGATTTAGAAATTTTTCGACATGCACTATACACTTCGCTAAGTAATATAAAGACGAAGCACAGGGATATTATATAACTATAGGTTAGATAAAGTCGAATAGAGGTCCAATTTACACTAAAAAACCGGACAAGTGCGAGTTAAACTCGCGTGGAGAGGGTTCCGTTCCGTACATGACTATCTGAAATTTACTAGGTTACTTTAAATACCATAGACTTCTTATAGGTTTTCCTGTAATCTATAGGTAAAGAACTATTTTCTGTATTTTTCCAAAATTTTAGGCCCAGTAGTTTCGGAAATAAGGGGCGGGGAATGGTCAATTTTCGCCTATTTTCCTAAATAACTTCCAAACTATTTTACTAAAAATTAAAAAAAATATATATATTTCAGATCTTCACAATAAGCCCTTTCATTTGATATGTCACACGATATATAGGATGCATAACTTTTTTTTTTATATTTCTAATTCACCCCCCAAAAGTGGCCACCATGTTTAAATTTTTATATTTACGTCACGCGTCCGTGATGCGGTCGCCGACTTACATATGTATACCAAATTTCAACTCAATCGGTCCAGTAGTTTCGGAGCAAATTGGCAGTGACAGACGGACAGACAGACAGACAGACACACGAGTGATCCTATAAGGGTTTCGTTTTCCTTTTGAGGTACGGAACCCTAAAAAGTACGTATCTTTTTGTCTTAAAAGTTTTTAAAAGGTGAAACCTTCCAGGTCTTTTAAAAGAGCACAATAGTGGTTGTGAATGAGCCCGGGCGCTGAGAGCGCGACCGCAGGTCTGCGTTGTTTAGGCTTTGTTTTATTTGTAATAAACCAACAAACAATGGATGTAATTTTGGGTAAATACGTCGAGGAATTAATGGGATGATGGAAACGGATTGTTTGTGAATAATGTTGTTGGTTTGAAATTCGTAAAAGGTGTCATATAACACAGACAAACGAAGGAAAACTTTATACATTTTATTATATGTATCTGGTGCCTTTTTGTACATTTTCAGTAATAACTCAGTAAATAAAATTGCCCCCCCATTTCTAATTTTATTTTGCAAAATAGCGTACGTTTTCAACTGATCCAAACCGTAACATACAATACTTTACCTGTAATATAACTGTAGGAGGACAGACGATTGGGTGACAAACTGATATTAAATTGGATTTGATGAACTCCGCTGAATTTTTCATTTCTTTTAACGTTTCATTAACTCTTTTACGAAAATCTTCTTTTAAACTTTTTCCATTTTTTAAATCCATTTTGCCACGATTGGAAATGGAAAACGATTTGATCAATAATGGACGAACTCGTGCTGTAAATGCTTTTTGGAGCTCTTTATAGTGCTATAAGCTGTGTAAAAATAAATTTATGCACTCTATACAATTCAAATCCTATTACAGCATTTTACTTGACTTGTTATACCTATAAATAAGCATGCTGTAATAGCAACAATGTTGCAAAATAGTAAATAGATTGCTTTTACTCAACGTTTATAATAGCCGATTAAAAGCACCCTATCCAACAAATTATCAATTCAATGGCTTTTACATAGCTTTTATAAAGCTAAGATGCCGAGTAAAAGTGGGCCATATCAATTTTTTTCGGCATCTTTGCTTTATAAAAGCTATGTAACAGCCATCGAATACGAATTGCTAATTCATTGAATAGGGTGCTTTAACTCAGCTTGTTTACGAAGGTAGAGTAAAAATGATATTACAAAGAGCAGTAAACGTTTATTCGACATAATTATAGTATAATTTAGAGGAAATTTAGTAATAGTCAAGATGACCACGATTATACGCCAAGTCAGTGTTCTGCGGAAACGTTAAATCAGCTGTTATTCGACTACAAGTTGATTAAAAGAATTCTTATTCGACTGTTTTGCTGGTTAAGTGTCGTGTGGCTAACACAAAGTGTAGAAGAAGACAAAAACAATAAAGCACAAGCACGTTCTTACTGCTTTAACATAATGTCTATTATCGCTTGTTTCAGGTCACTTTTCTTGGTGATTCCAAGCATGAGGTTGAAGCGGATTAGGGGCGCGTCTACAAAACGAGGACAATGGAAGGAGAACTTTACCGAAATAAACTTATTTGTATTCCTTTTAATTTCTACTGGCCTTTGAGTTTCCATTTTCTTAACAGCCGAGATTTTGTGGATAATGCCGGCTGTACACACTCATCAAGGGCCGCTCGCCGAGAGAGGTTCTCGGCAAGAGCACACATGTTCACACTTGTTGCGTCATTTGAACCGCGGATACCCGCCACGATGAACTTGGAAACTGCTGCTGCTGTTTGTCTTTGTGCTGTTAGATACTATAATATTTTACGGATATATCATTAGAAACAAAATACTACTTAAACCATGGCGAAGAAGAAGGTGGATGGTTACTGTGCACCGCAAAAGAACCCAGTAAACGATACATTTTTCAATAAGTACATGCTTACGTTGCGAGAGATCGAGACCCTTTGACTCGGCTGCAAGAAACCGACAGCGATCGGGACACGGCGAGACGAGTCGAGAAAGAGCGAGACAAGGCGAGAGCGGGGTGTCTCGACGAGTGTGTACAGCCGCCATAAGAAAGTTGGGTGTAAGCTTGCCTTTGAAAGGTACTTTAACATTTGAAATGAAAATTGAGTCCTTACTTATTGTTTAATCGACTATGGCAAAGGAAAAAAGGAGGGCTATGAGTTTACCAGTCTACGTCAGTATATCAGTTGGAATGTACCTATGTTCATCTGATTTCTCGTTGCTCCTAAAATACTGACAGTGGGGTGTCGTTGGCTTCGTATTAATGTTCCGCGTATCATAGACGTCATAAAAAGTCAATCATGTGTGTATGTATATATGTATGTATGTATGTATCTATGTATGTATGTATGTAAAACTCTTTATTGTACATCAAAAACACCTTAAAAATTACAGAAACAAAAATTTTAATTAGCACAAAGGTGAACTCATCCCTATAAGGGATCTCTTCCAGCTAACCTTTGAGTTAATGATGAAAGAAGACATATGGACAAACTGACTACATAAAAATTATGTGTGCACAAAATAAATACTTAGATAGACACAAAAGTCAAACACACAAAGTTATACAATTACAGATACGCGTACGTAATATACAAATAAATAAAACCATAAAAGAGACAGTACCTAATTAGGAGTCCTGTACAAGCCAAATTTTCTTCAGCGTTTCCCTCACGTGTAACGACTAAAATAACTCGAAGCAGAAAAATAATAGACTGGTTAGTTACAATTTGTATCAATGGAGATATCATAAATATATAACACATACAAATAATATAAGCACTCTTCCTTAAAACTATAAAGAAACAAAAGTCGAGCATTAATAATGATGTAAATGCCCTCTTAATGAAACTTATCTTTTGGTTGATATTTTTGCATTCAGAGGGCATTTTCATCATTATTAAATGAGTCGTCGGGTATTACTTTTCAACTTTATCTAGTTATTATAAGACCTCAACCAATCATGATTTTAACTTTTTACTTTCTGCGTATACACCTTTAAGATTTAAATCCAAGTTTGTAACCAAATGCTGGCCGATTGCTAAAATTGTTTTTTGTTTTCGAATGACATTGAAAGCTTTGTTCAAAACAGTATTGTTTTGATCAGTTATTTGCATTGTATAATTAATTATATTTCTTAAAATATTCTGTAACTTGAAACAAATATCGACTTTTAGAAAGGTCGACTTTCTTTGCATACTTTACAATATTGGGCTTGATGAAAACAATATTATTATTATTATAATCATTTATTTCGGAAATTTATCCATAGTACATTTACATTTACATAATACAATTAATGACATTAAATACTTAAATCTATCAGGTACATACAAAGAAAATCAAATTTAAAGAAGGCTAGGCACAACATGTAGGGCTTTCCAGTGGAGCAGGAAGGGTCCATCCATTCTGTCCGCTACCGTTCTCACGAGGCTGTTGGGGCTGCCGCGCAGGCGGTGCAGCAGGGACGCAACGCGCTTGCGCATAATGGCGTGGAAGCCGTCCGTCCGGCGGATATTATTTCACATTATTATTTTCTTCTGTTTTTCCGTGTAATGGCGGTGTTTAGGCTCTGTCACAATTTTATTAACTGACTTAAAAAAACCGAAGGAGGAGGTTCCCAATTCGACGCGTCTATTTGTTTTTTTTTATATGTTGTTCACCGATTACTTGGAGATGGCTGGACCGATTTGCATAATTCTTTTTTTAAACGATAGGGTATTTCTCCAAGTTGGTCCCGTTGTGATCAAAGTCGAGGTCTGATAAGAGGATCTATGAGGAATCGAAGGAACTTCTCAAATTTTGATATTTCCTTTCATGACTCAAGCACTTACTTTTCAAAAACATTATTTGGTGAAGTGGAACTGATGATGAACACCACGGGTGACCACCGGAACTCTTCAATGATAAGTATTTCACGGGTGGCGATTAGGTTTCTGTATAAGGTTGGGTAGCAACTTGTGCTCATAAAAATTCATGTGATAAAATAGAACCGGTGATGAAGAATCGGGAGAACTCCTCAACCATTGACGTCCTTGCATCTTGGATAGCAACATTTTGTAAAGGGTGATGAGCAATTGGCATTATGTTAATGTGTGTCGTTATCTGTGGACAATTAGTTCTAATTTGCGGCACGTAGGTTGAACTTCGACCTTGAATGCGCAGAACACATTTCCGGGTCTCAATCGAGGTGCGGTATGAGGTGCGACGCTTTTATTCCATATTATACCTGCGCGGCTGCCATTTTAGTTCAACTTGCGCCGGGGGTTATGATTCTTTCGTGTCAGCGCTTAAGTATCTACAGTTAATTTACCAGTTTATCATGATGATTATATGATGCCTATATTGTCTACTTGATTTGTTTTTTTAAGATGCTGACAAGCCCTAAATCGTTTTGACTGACAGTATTTTAACAAAAAATATTTGATTTGGTAAAGTGAAAAAATATATGTTTATATCTTTTATATTATTGAAAAACTTGTTATTTCAAAAAGACGACTTGACGCTCCGAGCGGGGATGCGCTAGAATAGGTGATGGATTATAATTATTACTCCCGCGCATGAAAGAATGGGATAATGTGCTTGACGTAAGCGCCAAATCAATTAAATGTCGTTAAGGGTGTAACCAAAGAAGAAATTCTAAGAAGGTGGGCTACCAGATCATTTAAATGATAGGTAATTCTCATTTTGCAAAACTTAAGGGGCACTCCCCTGAACCTACTGCTTTTCATACAAAAGGTGATAACGTTTTCCATCCCTTAAATGTTAACCGATGTTGACCAATTTTTGTTAGGTTGACAGTCAGAACCAAATCTAGGTCTATATGTTTTGGTTTTTTTCACTATAATCAGTAAATTCAGTATTATTTTTGTTTTGGTATTCTCAAAACGTATAAACCTAGATTCTGTTCTGACTGACAGCCTATCAAAAATTGGTCCAAATCGGTTCACATTAATTAAGGGATGGAAATCGTTATCGCCTATTGTATGAAAAGGATGATTTTTGCCGTTGGTTCACAGTCCTCTTAATGACAACTAAAGACACTGTCGTTTAGCGAAGCGAAAGTAAAATGTGAAAATTAAGAGGTGACTTTGAAAAAAAAAAGTTATCGAGCGAAGTTGTGTTTTTGTACTTCAAAGTTAGTCATTTGTATTCTATACTTAGCTCGCGTAACCACTATCGAATGCCGCTCTTTTTCGATATATCCCCATATATATACCATACATACATATATATATATATATATATATATATATATATATATATATATATATATATATATATATATATATACATATATATATATATATAGGATAGGTAACCATAAACGTTCAGTTTGCTGTCCCTCAACAATACTGTCTTAACCTGGCTGGAAAGAAATTGCACGACTTCTTTCCCAATTCAAAGAAAACGCGAACTCTCACTACGTACTAATACGGTCTAATTTCCCGGGACAACACAACATTATTGGCACCTTACCTCGTATTGCCAAGTGCCTGGGGACTACTTAAGATACATATGCAAATGTGTGATACATACAGAATGCCAATGTGCAATGCCGTTTGCGGAATGTTCAAATCCTTTTGCGTCACGTATGTGTTGTAAATGTGTTGTTTTATCAGTACCCGGAGGTAAAGTCGTAAAAGCGACGCTTGTCATTATAATGATTTTGAACCCGAGTAATAGATATTAAACGATGAAACTTGTAATTGGCGAAAAGGTCATCAAAGGTTAAAGAGGGATGAGATTAATGGATTTATTTATTTTGACGTGGTTAGCCTAGTTGGTAGTGACCCTGCCTCCGAAGCTAACGGTCGCGGGTTCGATCTCCGTTAAGGGCAATTTATGTGATGAGCACATGTTTGTTCGTGAGTCTTGGCTGGTTTCCTAAGTATTTATCGATATTATATAAGTATGTATATCGTCGTTCAGTAGCCATAACACAAGCCTTTAGAGCTTACATTGGGACTAGATCGATTTGTGTAAATATTGTCCTCTGATTTATGTATTATTATTATAATTTATTATTATTTCTTACAAATATATTGTGGTAAGATTTTTTGCGGTAAGTTGGTGCTCTAAGCTAGGTTGACAGGGGGATCACTTAACCCCGACTTATCTCTTTGATTATCTCTTTCATCGGCACTTTTGTGAGAAAGACGGTCTTGAGATGATACGGTGTCGACTTATCATCGTGTCAACCTGGCTACGGCCGCTGGGGAAACTTTAGAAAAATGTCGTTTAATATTTGCTCGGCCTGTTAGTGTAGAATAGCTAGTTCACGGAGCTCGAGGTCACCGGGTTCGCTTCTGTCACTCGTATCAAAAACATATTGTATTTTTGGGGTCTGTTCAGGCGCGGATCCAGCCCTCAAAAAAGGTTGTCAAAGCCACCCGAAAATCGGTCAAGTGCGAGTCGGAGTATGAACTCTCTCATTCATGATCGATATAGTGCATTCCTACAAAGGACTTCACAAGTCTATTAGGGTTGTGGGTATAGCAAGGCACAAGACCGTTCATCCGTTAATCGTTAATTAAAGAAGTTAACATTTCGATTAACGGATTAACTTTTAAGTTAACCTTAAAAATTGTTAACGGAGTCATTAACCCTCTCCGTTAAAACAATTAAAGTTTGTTAAGTGTTAATTAAGTACCTACTATTTGCCAAAAGTACACCGCGCGGCTTTGGTCCGCGAGCCTGCAACAGATTTTCATGACCAATCGCCTCCCGGCTGATAACTGGTACAATGATTAAGATAGTTGTATCATGAAGCCTAGTGAACGTCAGCTGCGGCTTGGTGGGTGGGTTGAGCGGCAGTAACGTTACAAACTAAAAAATTTTTTTTTTTTGCCATCGCCTCCCGAGTTCTACTTTGTCAGATGATAGTTTATATGCTATTATGAACAAATCAAATCGTCAGCTGGCTCTATCGCGGTGGAAAGATCGTCAGCTGGTCACCGTTGTAACGGAGGAGCAACTATTTCCTATTTAAATGCACCAGCTGACGAGTTTTCCCTCGGCATACTGCTAGCTGATTTTTTAATTACTTACAGGATCATTTAACAATCAGCGCCTCTATTCGGGAATGATAAGTGATTCTGTAGCGACTCGTAAGCCAGATTTCTCATTCCACTCTTCCGCACGACGCGTAATGCGTAAGAGCGAGATGAGAGATCTGACTTACGAGTCGCTACAGAATCACTTAGCGTTCCTGAATGAGGCGCCAGCTTACGAATTTTCATCCGGGAGGAAATGACGTATCTAAAGTTATTCGAGATTATGCAACTGAAAGATACAACTTTATTGTAATGTTTCGACTAAATCAATATTATTTATAGTTACGTTGAAATATATAAAACTAGAAATAAACTAGCTGTCCCCCGTGGTTTCACTCGCGTAGATCGAATTTTGTTCACAATTTAATTATTTACCGCGGAACCCTTATTATTTTTCAAAAATAAATATAGCCCAAATTACTCGTGCTCACAACGGTGGATTCGCGCTTGGGTTTGGTTGCTGTCCATGAAACAAAAATACAGGTTATCTTAGGTTATCGCCTGTTTATCTACAGTGTAAAAATGAATGTTAATTTGTCAGACTGTTCATCCCTTACGCCTAAACTTTGTTAATTTGTAGTGTGCGGACGTCCAGGAAAGTTTATCTACCAAAAAATGGATTGTAACGCATGCCGAGCACAGCTAGTTAATTTATAAAATCAAATTGTATAGGACTCGCCAAACTTTTACTACGTGCTGTTTCTCCGAAAATTATTTGTAACTTCATTACTTACATACTTAAAGTAAGTGCAATACAAAACACCCCAAAATCAAAAGGTTGTGGTTGATTTTAGCGCCATCTTTATTCACAGCTGCCGAGGGCTGAGTTTCTTGCGCCGTTTCTTCTCAGCAGATGTCACCTTTCGAAGCGCTGGTAGCTTCAAACATGTAAAAGAGCCCATGTGGCCTAGGTACTTGCAAAATAAATATTTTCATTTTCATTTTCACATGATCAAAGAAAAAAAATTAGTTTATACAAATTCTAGTGTTTCTAGAATAAATTGGAACATTAAATGATTCGACGTTCATTGAATTATTAAGCAAACTCAATCTGTAAATATACAGAGCTCATGAAATTTAATTTGACATATAGTTACACTGACACACCAGTATTTAAGTACCAATCGATTTTGCTAAAGAGTTTGAATTAAAATAAGGAACTGTAAGCCGTCGTCCGTATCAGTGCTGCTGATGATCGATTCGGTTGTCAAAGTTTTTGACACTTTGTCACGTCTAAGTAATAAATCGATAAAGGGCTTAATGATCTTGGCCAGAAACATCATTAATCAAGGACTCTCGGATCCGATATCCGATATCTAAAGTACACAGTTTCGTTTACTTTGTTTGTCAATTTAATACATGATTATTTTGCTTATTTTGTAACCAAATCGAGATAAACACGTCGATCTGGGTCTGTATTCGACATTGGCTAAGCGATATGGTATATCATATCGCTTTGCTATGCCTAACTTACTTTGTGAAGTTTACACTGAAATCTATTTTAGAAAACAAAGCAACATTTCGTTACTATAGTGATATCATGTTGACAGACGAAACATGTGAAGCAGGAGTTTTAAAGCTTTGTCACCCATATGTAAATTTAGGAAATTTTATAATTTATTAAAATAAAAAAATAGAAATCAGGAACAAACCGTAACATAATCTTGCAAACAATACCATTCTGTAGTGGACATTGAGTAATTGACTTTGTGTTACCCAAACGTAAGAAAGATTAATGACTTTCAATACAATTCCACAACGTGATGCATTCAATACATTAATAGAATGATTAAGGCATCGATTTAATAGGATATTAAAGTACAATCATGATACTTGCTACGAATTAATACATTTATATGAAAACTATAAAAAATATATCAATTTAATTTTTATTAAAGGCATGTCTTTTAGTTTTGATTAAATGTAGTTAACCCCTTTGAATATACTAGATGTATACTAGAGTGAACGACTCAACTTGATTCTTTGTAAAGCCTGTTGAGGCCAAATGGCACAAACGCCTATAAGGAAACGATCACCGCCGGACGCGGCGCGCATGCCCGCTCCGTCATCAAATGAAAAGAATCAAAAAAAGAAAAAAAAACATGCAGCCTTGTTGAGAACCTCCTCGTTTTTTTGATGTCTATTTAAAAACAAGTATTTCTCAAGGGAACCTTGTTAAAATAAACTTACACTGACTTTTGGTTCCAATTATTTATGTAGTGACGGGTTTGGACATTTAGAAATGCACGATGACTAAACTAATTGCTAATTAAGCATAAGAATACGATGTTTATTATATTACAGTAGCGCTGATTGGGCGGCCATACAAATGCAAAGCGTGTACGCGAGGTGGCAACAGGAAACTGGTTGCGTACGACAGTGACACAACTAAAAATTAAATGGCATTCGATTAGAAACTTTAAATGAATAGTGTTAGGACTTTTAAGAGAATAGAGTTTCATTTCCATTTGTGCCACTGTCGAACTAAAGCATCGAATTGTTCGTTCGCTTTTCAAACTAATAAAACGCGTTCGATTTTTGAATGCGCATGAAATGCTGTCATTATTTATTTTATACTGATTTTCATTGAAGGTTTTGATTCCACGCCTTCCACTGACTTGTTTGTTTTTTATTGCTAAATTTATGACTCATATTTTTTTTGTTTTTCCTTTGCCATCTGGATATTTGAGTATCTAATATTCTAATATTCCGCATAAGAGTAATAAAGCAATTAAGCTAATAGAAGACAAACAAGAATACATTTTCAATACACGTTATAAGATCTAGGCCAAGGCATTTAATTGATCTAAGGTAATAAATAAGACGAGTAATAAATTGCAACTAAAGTTGCAGATGCGATTTCCCGCAATATTAAATTGTTAGATACCTGCCGCTACCTGTCAGACAGAGCAGCATTCGTGGTTAAAATGGGATGACCATCTAAAAGTTGAGATATTAATAAACCGTAAGGGTTTAAAATCCACAGTGAAACAAGTCGGGGGTGGCCATTATCAACAAACTCAGATAAAATAAATATACCTATTTATTAAGATACATGCTAAACGTATGATAACACACAGACAGCTGCCATGATGGATCCAACCCACTAGCTCTCAGTCCGAGCACATATTTGCGAAGCGTTCGCTCGTAAGTAAACTTGCTTGAGGCTGGTGTTATGTTGAAAGGTCGGATTCCATAGGATTCTCCTGAGTGTAAAAGATTTTAACACGAAACCAGGAATGTTTTAGGTGCCTTGATATAGGTAGAAATCTAAGAATGTGAACATTGAATATTTGCGTCCGGGCATCTCAAAATAATTGTTAAGTCTGTAATCATAAATTTACCGCCCAGATTCTAGCTGCTAAAAAACTCTTAACTCAGTTGGTTTTCCACTTACTAATATCAAAACAATGAAATATTCTTATTGAAAAATCAGTTCGCCGAGATTTAAAAAAAAACAGGGCTTCTTAAATCATTACAAATAGCGGCCCGCTAATGATTTTTACCGATAATAATAAAAAAACCGGACAAGTGCGAGTTAAACTCGCGTGGAGAGGGTTCCGTTCCGTACATGATTATCTGAAATTTACTAGGTTACCTTAATACTATAGACTTCTTATAGGTTTTCCTGTAATTTATAGGCAAAGATCTATTTTTTGTATTTTTTTCCAAATTTTAGCCCCAGTACTTTCGGAAATAAGGAGGGGAATGATCATTTTTCGCCTATTATCCTGAATAACTTCTAAACTATTTTATTTAAAATTCAAAAGAAAATATATATAGGATCCTCACAATAAGCCCTTTCATTTGATATGTCACACGATATAGG
Organism: Tortricodes alternella; assembly: GCA_947859335.1. NCBI lineage: Eukaryota > Metazoa > Arthropoda > Insecta > Lepidoptera > Tortricidae > Tortricodes > Tortricodes alternella. The sequence goes on along the minus strand of OX401968.1, from coordinate 17,975,988 downwards.
GTGCATTTTTTTTTAATATTCTAATTTACCCCCAAAAAGTGGGCTTTATGTTTAAAATTCATATATTTACGTCACGCGTCCGTGTTCCGGTCACCAACTTACATATGAAGACCAAATTTCAACTCAATCGGTCCAGTAGTTTCGGAGCAAATTGGCTGTGACAGACGGACAGATAGACACACGAGTGATCCTATAAGGGTTCCCTTTTTTCTTTTTGAGGCACGGAACCCTAAGAAGGGAAAACTATATCGTTTGCATAGCATATTATTATTGAATAGCCTGTATATGCCCCATTGCGGGCATAGCATCGGACGATAACCATGACGAAGTCGGAGGAAGAATCAGAGTCCGTGACGTTTATTAAACGTTGAATTGCTTCGTCTAAAACAACACACGTACACCCAAACGACACGCTCGAAGCGTTTATAACGGAAAGGCAGTATGGCCACCCCGTGCGCGCGCTTGCCCGCCCGGCGCGGCGCCGCGCATGACAACAACTGCTTGCCTCGTACCACGGAACTCAGTGTGCTCAGCAGTTTGCGATAGGTAAGCGGCAGTCGCTATTTCAAGACGATATCATAATATTTATCAACTCTCGGCGAACAGGCTATAAATTAAACAAAATTAAAAATATGGAATTTACTTTATTATGGGTTACATAGCTTATATATTCTATCAGATTATGAGAGGAGAACTGTGCCAATTTATGATTACGTACGCGCAATATCTGAGTGTAACAAAGTCTATAGGTATGTGAGACATTTTCCCCAACAAAATATGTCCACTTCGTTTGATCAGAGTTTCTTAACTTGTTCGTAGCCGCGGACCACTAATAAAATTTCAAAAATCCCATGCGATTTTCAAATAGATTTCACAACATTTTCATCTTAATAAATGATATTAGATTCTTCACAATAGCCATGGACCCCAGCACACATGTCATGAACCCCCTAGGGGTCCATGAACCCTTGGTTAAGAAACCCTGTATTAGATATTGAAAGATAGTGGAATAATCATATTCAAATTGAGCTGTGTCGTTCCTCCCATGTCAATTGAATTGACGTGTCGACTTATGTGTCATATTCATATAGGTTATTTTAGATCCCTGTCTCTACTTTTAAGGAAAACAACCTACAGTACAGATGTAGTGCATAATTATTAGTTTCCATCGTGTTTTATCGGGAAAGTTCGTATTATCGTGCTCTCTCAATTAGCTTCAGCAGACCCCCAATTCTCGGTGCATTCAAGATAATCTCACAATCGAGATTAAACGTCAGTGCATACACTCATTTGACACAACTGTATGAATCTGACGTTTAATCTCGCAATCGACATTATCTCGAATGCATCGAGAATTGGGGGCCAGTATCCATTTTACCATGATGTCATTTTTCATTTTGACATTTGACAGTAAATAATATGGTTTCATATGAATGAATATAAACATGTCACTCATTTAATACAATAATTAATTGACACTTCGGGTCCCGTCGTCTTCCGATTGAGATCCGAGTTTTACCGATGGAAACATTATTCGCTATATCTGTGTTTATTCGTATGTGGTGTATAATGGAAGTGTTTTAAGAACTTTCATTCTTATTGTATACAAATAGAAGGCATTTCATCTTCACTATGTTTGTGTATTTTTAAATATGTGAATGTTTTTTTGAGAAATAAATGTCTTTAATCTTAAATTCAAAGCTCTGTTTGTTTCCTTTCCGCCTCGCTTATGACACACTAATACTTAATCCTGTTGCAAAACAAAGGCTCTCTTACGCTACATATGTCTCTGTAAGACCTCAGGGAAGGTTGTGAGTAACAAAATTTGAACATCCTCCACTTAAATATAAATACGTATTTATTGCGGTCGATCTGGACCTTTTTTAGTTAAATAAATTCTATTCCGGTTGTATAATGGAATCTTCTGTGGATTTAGCATTCATAAATAGAAAGTTGTAAACATGGTAATGTTGTAAAAAGATCTATGCGGTTTGTGCTTTATTTAATGATAAAATAAATCATGCCTTGTTTTATAAAACTACTATTTAATTTTATCTTGTAACTGATGACAAAGGTCATACATTTGCCTAAAAGTGTTGCCATTTTTTTCCGTTAAATTGTAATGCATTAACACATTCGCACAAATTAGCCAAATGTGAACATCCCTGCGAATGTGTGAACGGTAAGTGGGCGTCAGACAGAGTGCTGCGGAGTGAGTACTCGAATGGTCCGTCGAACTTTTCGGGGATTGTGCAAATCTGGTATAACTTGTAGCTTTTGACGACAAAACAGTGTTGCTGCTAAGGCAGTGCGTTGCGAGATTAGAAGATTTGTTTTTAATAACTCTATATTAAGCATGTTGGCGCCGTAAAAAGATCACACAAACCATAATGAGAGAAACATAGAGTGCGTATTTACCGAGATGACATAAATGTTAATGTGATTACGTCTAGACGAATTAAACTCTCAGCCCAGCTGGACGCAAAATACGAGTGGAAAAACGAAATCACTGGACACATTTATTTGAAGGAACGTTTGGAATCCACAAAAACATTGTCAATTTATTTGATTAAACAGAACAATTCTGTTCACTTTTTTATAGATACGAACAATACAATACACTGACCAAGCGAGATGGTAAATCATATCGAAAAACTAATTTATCTACACCCATATCATAAAACCTCCAAAGTGTAATCAAAAATCGTAGGAAATGACCACCATTTTGACAACCAATTAGGTAAAACGAGTGCTGCAATGTTATTCCCGTATCGTTTTTAGTATAGAAATGAGATTAAATTTGGAACAGCTGTCAAAACTCAAGTGGGTCTCTAGTCTAGTATCCATAGATATTAAAACAGTTATTGATACGAAACGTCAATTCAGTATGTTTTTTTAATATAAACTGCACAACATTTGATCTCGAGTTACATGAGAATAGAGACTTCATTCGTTTGTCTATGATTTAAAAAAAACTTGACGGAGGATCGAATTGCCACCATTGCCAGTGTTTTGCTGAACGAAAGTAGAATTGTTGTTGAATTGAATAGAAAAAGTTGTTTTTAATTTACATTTTAGTTGAAAATATGAATAGTAGTCTTCTCGGAGTGTGTGTGATGTGAAAATGCGCCGGATATCGGAAATATGCAGCCACGATTGCAACAAATAACTTGTTGCCAGAAAATATTGTTTCTGAACCCATCATGGAGGATTTATAATATGTGTGTAGATAAAGTTATGTATGCAACTCTGCATAATTTGGCCTTAAAACACACGTGCGATCTTATTATGAAACTCGCCTATCGGCTCGTTTCATGAAAACCGCACTAGTGTTTTAAGGCCTATCATTATGCAACCGTTGCATAAACTACTATTATCGAATTTCTTGAAATATCATTACGTTTCGAAGTAAATTTTCTCGTAATCTATCTTTTTTTCTTTCTGTTGATATATGATCAAATCAATAAAAAAGTGAATCATTCAATCCTGTCCTGTATTTTTATTTATAAAAATAATTAAATGATTTCATGTTCGTTAAAATTTGCTAGCTTTAATATTTTCCACCCACTGTATGTCTTTCACTCTGTATAATTTGTCATAATTCTGTAACACTCAGACGAGCTTAGATCTTTACCTTATTTGTGTTGTGTAAGATTAGCAATGACAAATGAAGACTGTTTGAGAAGATTTATGATTGGTCTAGTGGATAATACAAACATATTAACTTATAGGAGTATATACTAGTAGCATCTCTTTGAGACATCAGGTCTGACGTACCTTTAATTTACGCTCATGGTTCCAACTGTATATTTAAGCGAATCATTCATCAGATCATAATATTCTGAATAGTTTAGTAAAGAAGCAAAATTGAATATAAATAAACCATTTTTTATCTAGAAAGCAGACTGTTGCTTAAATACATTACAAAAATGCGAAAAATAGTCACTTCTATCACTCAAACTGTTAATAAATATATCATTTGATAGAATGAAAGCGCTTTTAAGATGACTTCTCACTAAATACTAAAGGACGGTTTTAATCTACTAACTTCCCCAAAAATGTAACGTAAGTAACTATGGAATTATAACCCTTATATTAAATAGAAATACGTAAAGATAAAGGTATGACTTAAAGCACACATGAAGTTCCTTAATAAGTAAAAAGTTAAAAATGGATCCCGACTGGCCACGTAAAAGTATTTTTACTATACTTGCACGTTCTCCGTAAATCATGAAAACCCATTTATTGAAATCAGCGCAGTAGTTCAATAGCTAAAATGGAACATCCGAGTTTTGGTCACATACATAAAATGTATACCCTCCTCTGGCTTAGCGCAGTCGGGTAAAAAATGATACAGTAAATATTATAGAAGTGTCTGAGACATTTCTCAATCAAGCTTGTTGTTTATATCATTACAAAGTTATCCTTTATAAAGCCATCTGGCGCCGGCGCCGGTCAGTCTGCCGGAGGCGACGTTCCGACGCGACCAGTGACATTGGTGCGACCGTGACAGCTCGCATTTTATCTACCATAATAAAATTTTACATATTTTGTCGTCAGTATAGTTCTGGAATATTCCTTTGACGCTACTAGTTATATAGCTTTTACATATTATGAAATAATTGGAATAATTAGAATTCAAAATTTGATTACATGGAGATTTAAAAAAAAACTTTTTAAATTTTTTTTTTACGTTATTTTTTTTAAATCTTTATGACCTTACCGGTGGCGAAGCGTCAAAGATTTCCTAAGGGAAGCCGGAAGAATTAGAACCGTACGTGCGCGTCTGTCTGTCATTTAGTTAGAGTGACATGAACTTCACTGACAGCTAGCCGTAGCTTTCTAGCATGGTAAAGCCGTCAAGAATCGGCTTGTAGTCAGGATTCGCCACTGTGACCTACTCCAAGATGTTTTATGTATCCTCTACGAATCGTTAAGTCGTCAATTACTTGAAAAATAAGCTTTATACTGTTGGTAACATTAGGTTGATTCCAAAGGCTTGATTTTTTTCAAATGTGTCCATTTTTCGCAAACTTACTGCCAATACAACATACCTAATGATCATTATCATATCTTATTCGTATGTTGTAAAAATCAAAAAATTATAAGCATCTTTTGACGCTGACTGTATATTTGTTTATGTATCTTTCTGCAACTGTATCAAAACAAAGCAACAAAACCTAATGCCAATTTAAAAACGCAAACAACTAACACCCTTATACAAAATGAAGCCAAAATATAAATCTAATACGTACATGTATTGTAAACACAGCGATCTTTATATTTGTCAACAAACTATTACTCTATTCGTATAGGTAATTAACTAAATATAAAGTCTGTTCGCCGAGAGTTGATAAATATTATGATATCCTTTCGAAATAGCGACTGTCGCTTAACCATCGCAAACTGTATGACAGGCATCGCTTATCGCCACGCGCACTGAGTTTCGTGGTACGAGGGACGCAGATGTTGCCAAGTGCAGTGTCGCGACGGGCGGACGGCGGCGAAAAAAAATATATTTGTTTTGTTCATAGTGTATAATCGCCATATTCCAAATTAATGTCTTATATGTGCGCGTCAAATGTCACATAAATTCAATAATCTGCACCGGCTTCGGCCAAAGAAATGAAAAAGAAAAAAATATCTATGACACATGTTTAAAACGCGTTGAGTATGGATGGATATGACGTGTCTTGTGTCTTTCTATAATATTATGTCATTGGCTTCGAGAGCGTCGTTCGGGTGTTCGCGAGTTTCTTTCTGATTAAATAATTTTTTCCCATTAATTTTTTATTATAATCGGTGAAAATAATTAGCGGGCCGCTATTTGTAATGAGTTAAGAAGCACTGACTTTTTTACTTTTTTTATCAACTCTCGACGAACAGACCTTAAACGAACTTAGCGTGACTCAGCTAACCAGCCAATACAGTCAATCTTTTTTTATCTATGGTATGTCTTGGTTGGTTCATTTTGATCTTTGGTCTGATTGGCTAGTAAACTGAGTCACATTGGTTATTAGTTTGTTTATATTTAGTTAACTACTTAGACGAATAAAATATAATGAAATTAACACGCAAATCTCCAGTGTCCAGGACGTCGAGGCCGTTGCGCCGACGTGATTTTGAGAGGCATTTTTAAGTACTTACAACAATCAAAAAGGCTTTGAATTTCGCCCCAACACGAAACGGCTGACACTGAGCTGACAGCAAGAACAACCATTTTAGGATTTTCTACGGCGTATTTATAATAGTAGCAATTTGTACCTTTTATTTTCTTATTTACCTGGAAAACTTGTGAGTTAATTTAACGTAAAGTGAGGTAAATACATTTAATTTTGTAATCTTATTGTAAGCACCTTTACGTAGAGGAGGGGAGCGGTATTTGTGAAATTAACACACAACACTCTTGTGTTCTTGCACTAGTTTCATATTTGCACGAAGAATTCGCGTACACACCTTAAGTAGTTAATCAGTACGTATAATGTAGAGAGAAAAATGTTTGCTTGTTTTTCCGATTACGATGAAACTTTGGTGACTTGTTGTGGGCACCCTTGGAAAGGTATGTGATCAAAAAAAGAAAAAGCATTGCAACGTATGCCGGGCACAGTTACTAGTATATTATAATGAAATATTTTTTTTTTTATATATATATTTGTTATTTATTTTACTTTTAAGACTGAAGGAATTTGGAGATTGGTGTGAAGATTACTTATTATATAAACAGATACCTAGTAGGTATACTTTTTATCTTGAAAGGTGTATAGTTATGCATCCCAAAGGATAGCGATAACTGAACTCTATGTAAATAAAGCTGCGAAGTTACGCACATAAGGTGTGGTTGTTTGTGTAAATATAAGATAAATAGATAGAAGATAATATAAAATAGTAGATAATATTAGTATAACATAACGTATAAGAAAAAAACACTGGGAAAAGGCGGATCGAGTTAAAACGTCAAGAGAATTATCCGGTACTCCCAAAAGGGGCCCGTTTGTTTAGAGACAGTAATTTCCCTTGATATCCGCACAGGATTGCGCACAATTGCTAACGTATTACTAAAGAAAACGAATTTGACGTAATGGAATTTTCACAAAAACTCCGCAGCGTCGTCCGTCCTTGGCACTCATACAATTATTACGTTCATATTTTATTTTATTACTCGTATAAAGTGTTTTAGTTTTGTTTGTCTCTATTACCAGATTGATTTGATCAAAATGTAAAACTTAATCAAACGTTTCTCTTAAATAAATATGAGTTCATAAATCAATTCACATCTGTGGCACTCCGACATTTAATTACACAGAACACAGATTAACTTGCAATGTTTGTATGTCACTATGTACGTTCGGGTCAAACCTTGTAAGCTGAATAAGAACCACTACCTCTTTCCATACGGAGTTGAATTTTTTTTTTTTTTACGGAGTTGAACTTGGATCATTTTCGATGACAATGCATTTTTATGGTAAATATGACCTGAATCGAAATCCAGGATTAGCTCCAGATGAAGGAACCTTTCAAATATCAACAGCACAGACACGAAATTTTGTGTAAGCATTAAATTGCAATTATTAAAGTGCAAAAAGGCCGTAAAGCTTGTTATAAAAATGTAATAAAATTATTTTTTTATTTTAAATGGAGAACCAACATCTATCTACACGTAACAGAAAGCCAATAACAAGTTCCCGCCCATATTATCAATGTAATGAATACAAAAAGAAAAAAACGATTATTGGGGTTGGTTCACACGTACCACAACCACACGACAACCACAACCACACCACAACCACAACACGTGGTCGGGCGCATATTTTGTATTGAAAATGAATAGTACAATTCACACGTACCACATTTTGCCGTCATTATCGACCGCGTGTGTGATACGACCACATCGCACACCATTCACACGTAACCACCGCTTGACCACATTTCAACGCTGCGATGAGGTGTGGTTGTGGTACGTGTGAAACAACCCTTAGAAGTATAATTTGGCGAGACACAGTTGCCTATTAGAGCATGATGCATGTGATTGTGCGCATGTTGAGGGTCGTGTATTCGGCTTCATGTGTGGTCGATTTGTATGTTAGTCATCATCATCATTATCGGCTTATATACGTCCTACTGCTGCTGGGCATAGGCCTCCTCTTATAGTGAGAGGGTCCCATGCGAGTTCAGTGGGAATTGGGGACTTCACAATGTTTTCTTCCACCGAAATTCTCTTGGTAAATATCAAATTGAACCCTGCACATACGTTCCGAAACGTCAGAGACCGCGCGTCAGACCATTAGGATACCACTGCACCCCCTAGGTTACCACTACACTAAGTAGGCTACCACTGCACCTACTAGGTTGACGCTGCACTAACTAGGCTATCACTGCACCCCCTAGGCTATCACTTCACCCACTAGGCTAACGCTGCACTACCTAGGCTATCACTGCACCCCCTAGGCTACCACTACACTAAGTAGGCTACCACGGCACCCACTAGGCTAAGGCTGCACTAACTAGGCTATCATTGCACCCCTTTGGGTACCACTACACTAAGTAGGCTACCACTGCGCTCATTATGCTAACCCTGCACTAACAAGGCTATCAATGCACCCTCTAGGCTACCACTACACTAAGTAGGCTACCACGGCACCCACTAGGCTAAGGCTGCACTAACTAGGCTATCATTGCACCCCCTTGGGTACCACTACACTAAGTAGGCTACCACTGCGCTCATTATGCTAACCCTACACTAACAAGGCTATCAATGCACCCACTAGGCTAAGGCTGCACTAACTAGGCTATCATTGCACCCCCTTGGGTACCACTACACTAAGTAGGTTACCACTGCGCTCATTATGCTAACCCTGCACTAACAAGGCTATCAATGCACCCCCTAGGCTACCACTACACTAAGTAGGCTACCACTGTGCTCACTATGCTAACGCTGCACTAACTAGGCTATCACTGCACCCCCTAGGCTACCACTACACTAAATAGGCTACCGCTGCACCCACTAGGCTAACGCTGTACTGACTAGGCTATAATTGCACCCCCTAGGCTACCACCACAATAAGTAGGCTACCACTGCTCCCACTAGGCTAACTCTGCACTAAATAGGCTATCACTGCACCCACTAGGCTACTACTGCACTAAGTAAGCTATCACTATACACTGTGTGTTGTTAGGGACCCAATTTATTTAGATTTATTATATTCTCTTATTTTTGTTCACAGCATTGTGACGGGGCGTGAATACTGAATTGGTGGAAATACGGCTCAGTGTAAACTTGCGGTCAGAAACCCTTTGAATTATTTCGAACAGTCTCCTGTGCCCACGGTGTGCACACGATAACGTTATTTCGAATAACAAAATACCGGCTTTAAATCTTTGGTATTAGTTTTATCACCTGGTAAGGCATGGGCCTCTATTCGGTAGTCCTTAGTGATTTACTATTTCATCCTTAAAATGCAATTAAACCACGAATACGAACTTCAAACACGTACTTCACATTCGTGGTTTTGGTATTTTAGTAAATCACTTAACAGTATACTTCGCCTAATGTAAAAAGAGCGCTGACGGCTATATAAAATATATGACCGTCAGCGCTCTTTTTACATTGGTTGAGGTGTACCGAATAGAGGCCCTGCCCCCGTAGTACACTAATTGTTATCGGTGCTTCCAGCACAGATGTTTTATGTGCGCGATAAAAGCTAGTATCATTAAGGCACTGTATAACAAAATTACTTGAAACTACTCTATTTTTTCTAGATTAAGGACAATAGAAGGCCTAGGTCTGTTGTCGTCAAAATTGATATTCGCGTCATACGTTATTAAAAAAATCTTGGGCCTTTATATTGGTTCGATAGTAATAATTTCATATTCATGAACGTCCCTGAAAATCCATTATGTATTTTTATAAAATGAAACAGAAATACGAGCTTATTTTGCAGGACATAAAATTGAAATTACTATGGCATAGGCACTTTGTCTACAATTTTTGGCCACAATTACTGGTGAACGAAACACCACAAACATAAGTAAGTAACACGTTAAAATCCTTATGTCATAGAGAGAAAGGTTATTTTGGCTTGACTCATATTAATTTGGTATTTGGTATAACTGTAATGAATTGATTTTATCGTTCAAATTGAGGACAATGGACACGCGCTATTAATTTCTGTTACCATCTTGATAGTTTAAGTAAAACGATTTACAAATAGATGTTTCTGATAAGTTTAAATAAGCTTTTCATTGAAGACAAGTAACGACGCCGCGGAGTAAAGTGACGACGCGGATAGCCTAGTTGGGAGTGACCCTGCCTCCGAAGCTAGCGTCCCGGGTTCGATCCCCGGTACGGACAATTATTTGTGTGATGAGCACGAATGTTTGTTCCTGAGTCTTGGATGTTTCCTATGTATTTATTTAAGTATTTATTTCTCTATATAAGTATTTATATCGTAGTCTAGTACTCATAACACAAGCCTTTAGAGCTTACTTTGGGACTAGATCGATTTGTGTAAAGATTGTCCCTTGATTTATTTATTATTTATTTAAAGTAAGTTATTTAAATAGTAATTAACTTTATGCTTTGTCAAAACTTAATAGCCGCTTCTATGCTTGTGCGTAAATAAAGTATATGTTTATGGCTAAAGAAAATCTAAATAATGCGATAAAAATACTTTGAATGATAATTATGACGTCACTCCTTCACTTTCTCATCATCATCATCAATCAGCCTATCTATATACGTCCCACTGGTGGGCAAAAGCCTACACTAATAGTGAGAGGTACTGGCATGATGAACATTCTTGACCATTTTTAAACAATATTTTTGGCACCTTGGTAGCTTATTTTAGATTATTTAAAAATATTTTCGTAATGAATTTTTCACATTTTTCACGAAAAAACGAATAATATTTTAATTTTTTAATTTCGCTATGTTATTGTAAGCCGTTGCGTGTGACGTCAACATACTAAAACAGGTCGTAAACGTCCAAAAAAGCATAGTCTATATAAGGGTGCGGTCCGAATAACACTTACGGTAATCACAACGATTAAGGTGGGCAGCGTGATTCGGAACGCAACCAAGCTATGCAAACGCGCATATATTCGTCGCGAATGGCGAAATGTTTAAAGTCACGCGACTTAGAAGTAAAATATGAAGTTTTTAATTTATAAAATTCTAAATTTTACATGAATCCTGTTCTAACTATAATGTACTTTTGAGGGAGCTACAATTCCACAGAAATAAGTTAATATTTGTTACTATAGTCAATTAGTTATAGTCTCAGAGGTGTGAGCCGGAATTTGAACCGCCGACTGCGCGAGAGGCCGCGCGTTACACTACTTGGCTTCCAACTGCACACCGGATTTTTTCATACAGTGCTTCAACCGTGTTTATGGCAGAAAATCCCAAAATAATGGATTTGACGCGCATGCCATCGTGTCGGCTCGTTTGTGAAAACCCTCTGTATGGTTTTACTCACGTGACATCTTTATGTAGAATGTCGGTATGTATATATGTAGGTAGGTTTACGTATGTTGATTAAAGAGCCTCGATCTACATAATGCATCACATTCTACTTTACGCGTAAAAATACCTTCCCCGGCTGTCACAATGAGGTGGGGAATTTTTACGACCGGTATGCTACGCAGCGTAACGCGTAGCCGCCTACGCCGTAGCAGTCACTACGCTCGTATATGGCAATGATGTTTTAGCATCTTACCCGATTGCGCGAAACCAAAAGGAGGACATAGAATTTAACAGTCTATGTATGTATGTATAACTGCGCCGTTGTAGCGAATCATAAATTTAAATCGTTAATGGGTTCAATTCGAAACGGCGGCCCCTAAATTTAAAATTGCCTAAACTTAAAATGAGAAACGTCAAACTCGATTTTGTATAGCTCCAAGCTGTCAAAATCGAACTTGACGTTTCTTATTTCAAGTTAAGCAACTTTTAAATTTAGCAAACACACTTTCGAATTGGCCGTAGTTTAGAATTTACAGCGATAATCTGTAGCAACATTCATAAATGAGTACGTGAACCAAGGGGAGAGGGGAATAGAGTCATTTCCATTTTTCCTACTCTAACAGTTGCATTCTGTTTCATGCATCCGATAATTTTAACAACGGGAGGAATTGAAAATCAATTGTTTTGTTAAAAAATTACCGCTTTCGGATGATTACTAATTGCAGCTTTGCGAATTTCGGTAACCTCACGAGTGATGCATTCCGGTGCGAACACTGTATAGCATGTCTTATATATAACGATTGAAATCTACGTAGCGAACTATGTTTGATCGTCTTTTGTTTTTCCATAAATCTAATTCATAATTCATTTCACGTACTCCCTTAAAATCTAATATTTCTCCGTAATCATATGGAATTGGTTGATATCGTTATTGAACCTTTGTTATTCGCCTCACGGTCTGTTTTATATTCCACCATGACGTCACACCGTCCAAACGGGATCAAGTTTGTGTGACACGTAAGCGTATATAGTACACGACCTTGGTTTCGATTTTGATAACTGGCGGCCAGACCTCAGCAGCCTTAAGACTTCAAGAGCAACAAAGATCAGGATATATTGGTAAACTTTTGGCAAGCTTCGTTGGTATGACGCAATCCTGCGGCTCCTGCTTTACCAACTTATCTGCGCTTGTGCAGTGGAAAATAGTTTGTATTTTCTCGTATTAAGGTTTAAGTGCTTGGTCTTTAAAAATTTGTTGGCCTGAGATGTTTGCAGACACGACGGCGGCGCGGCGTCTGTGTGTCGGATGAAGTCATCGCGTCGTAAAATGGAACATTCGGGTTACCTCTAAAAGCAACTATAAGAAAAGAAAACACTGTTATTTTCAGCGGGCACTTTTGGTAAATTTGAAGCAAAATGGATAAGCATTTGATATGTTAAAATAAGTTGGTATTATTTAGTAGTTTATGGCAATAAGTTTATTTTTTACTCCGGACCGTATTTTCACGGGTTCTGATTGGATTCGGATCGGACGTAGCGCGAAAGCGGTCTTAGGCTATGTTGACTTAGGTCCAGTCTATCTCACAATGTGGGACATAAAATATATAAGCCGATGATGATGATCATGATAAAACCCTCATTGTTGTTGAAACGAATAGTTTTATGGCGTTACTCATGGTCAGTTACTGAAACAGGTTAATGTTTTTCATTGACCAATTTGCATGAAAAATTTGAAAAAGGAACAAGTTAATTGTTTATAGGGTACAATTCGAAACTAATGGCCGAATTCAGAAAGGCCACTCAAATTGAGCTTTAATGAAAGTGATGTTTCAGTGACGTTTTTGTGTAGGTTGACAACTAGTTGAGGGACATTTAACTACTTAATATCTAGTCAAATGCTTAAGTGGCTTTTCTGAATTCGGCCATATGTCTTCTTAATTTAAAATTTCCTAAATTTAAAATAACAAACGTTACACTCGATTTTGTATGACTTTTAAATTTAGCGAATTTTAACATATTTTCGAATTGGCCCCATTATTTGACTATGAGCGGGGCCGTTAGACATGTTAAAGTAACATGGTTGGCTCAAAATTTACTAATGACGTCATACTGAGTAAAATTTGAAACTCGGTACAGATGAAGGGTTGAAAAGGGTTTTGTTCAAAGGTTTAAACACAAACTCAATTCAAGGGTCATTCATACTCTGCCTTAATCAAATAAATTGGATTCATATTGTCACGTCTTATTCACATGTTATCATATTGTAAGGGTAACAAAATATTTACCTTGAAAACATAATAAATACAGTTTAGAAACAGCAACCTGCACTATTCCATTTAATAATGTAAACTTTGAGTGCTTTCCAACTGGCGCATTCCGTAAAACAAAGTTGGTCTTTTAAATTCATGTTGGACTTGAAAATATGAGAGCAAATCAAAAATGAAACTGTGATAAACCGAAAAAAATACGATATTACACGTTATTCAAAACTGTAAACTTAATATTGTTTTACATGGATACTAAGAGTACATTATTATTTACTAACGGACCTTTAGAAAACCCAGCCATGACTTTTTGACTTTCTAAGTGGCTCTATTCAATATTGCCTAAGCCAAAGATATCAAAAGAAGGAGCCTAACAGTACAATTTCGTCTCATAGAAGGTTGTCAAATGCCAGCGCTATGGCTTAACCACACCCTATTGCTGATGTCTTAGTTCTTACGACATAAATACAAAAGTCTAGTATTGCTTGACTCACACGCTATCATATCATTGTGGATGGTGGGATTGGTGGTGCTGTCTCACTTGTAATAGTGTCACTTAAATGGGTGTTAAGGACCGCGGTTTACATGCGACTGAACGTGCGATGGTGATGGCTTCGCGTTCTGACACTTTAAAAGTACTCGTAAGCATCGCGAAAATTGTTTTGAGCAGTTCCTTACTATAAATTTCAATGGCCTAAGCTATTTGGTATATTATATGGCTTTGTTCTGTCTTAATCTTACTACGCGAATGTTACGTCTAACTCACTCAACTATGCCATAGCAACAGCACTAGGCGCGTGACGTATTAATATATTATTCAACCGGAGCATGCGGCCCTTTGATCTCTCACGTAGTAGATGAATTAATCACATGGTGTATAAACATGCTCGGAGCTCGCAAGTGACTTTGATGCGAGAGTTCGTGGTAGCTTGGTACCTGTCGTAACCCGAGGTCTTTATTCGCCTTTGGCTAACTATATGACACAAAGTAATGCTTTGCTTTGTACTTATTTTTGCGAAGTTTAGGTACATTGGAAAAGTGACATTTTGCTACCATTTACAAATGCCGCTTAAGTATTTGATTCAACATTAAATAGTCAAGTCCCCCTCAACTACCTGTCAACTTAAACATATTAAAAGTCACTTTAATCAAAGATTACGGAATTTAATTTGATAATATACCACGAGAATTTCAGTGAAGGAAAATATCGTGGGATGATATGTAACGTCTACAAGCCGCACTGGGTCCAGTGAGCCCACTGTGAGAGGAGGCCTGTGCCCAACAGTGGGAATTATATGCGCTGATGGTGATCGTGATGACGATAAAGAACGAAACAAATAATGGACTGCACTTTTACTGTAAACAATATAAATCGAATAAACTGATAATGAATCGAGTCAACCACATGTAAAAAAGACATCGTGTAATTTTAACGTGGATCAATTATAGTTATTAGTAACATTATTACCTTCAACTAAAGGACTTGACAATTCTCACATTGCATCATCATCATTTCGGCTGAAAGAAGTCCACTGCTGGACATAGGCCCCCGCCAATGATCGCCACACCGACCGATTCGGGGACCCGCAATTTTCACCAGGTCGTCAGTCCACCGTGTGGGTGGTCATTCTCATATTTGGTCTATTTGATTTCCAGAAAAGGCCAGCAACTTTATAATAATGTTTGAATCCAGTATTACTTACTTATAAGCAAAAATAAAATTAAGTCTCCATGAAGCAAATTTACCTATCTACAAAATTAAAAGCACCTTACCTACGTGTGGCATAGCCGTGGGATGCCCTGTATATTCCTTTACCTGAGTCTACAATTATCCATCATAAACAATAGGGTAAGGATTTCCCCGTCATCCTCCTGTGTCAAGCGTGTACGGTGACAAACGACGTCACGTGAAACCTTACCCGCGCCCGTAATAGTATATCTTGATAAGTGATTGGGCATGATTGGGCAATTTCGTATCTATCAAAGTTACGAAGTGTTACATGACTATGGCTTCACGTGGCAATCTTTCACAATTACATTATAGAAACAAAATTGTTGAACCTTTGTTAAAAATGTCCGAGCGAGCGAAACAAAAACGTCATCTATCCACTTTGCTTTACAAAAATGTTCTTTCATTGTGTTGTATTCAGAGAATGAAATAAAATATTTTATTATAAGTTCCAAGTCTTTGTGCAGAAGAAAGAAATTCATTACTGGCAAAGGTTTTTGGTTTGATGCGATTTAGCCCCGGGCGGCTTGTCGACCGACGTCTTTGTTATGGTTGAGTTAGATTAGAACTATACTCGGTTCCAAATAGGATGGTATCACTGAAAAGGTGCAATTTTTCCATTTCATTTCATACATTTTAACGAATCAAGCATCGATGAACAAAAAATTTAAAAGGTAATGTATAGGTATCTGCATTTATTACTTTTAAAAATGATTCTTATAAATCACATTAAACAGTTCCTTAGAACTTAGAGAGTGAAATTATAATGATTAATTAATTTTGTGAAACGGAACATTTACCATCAAACGAATGGATCTGTCATCTTGTCAAATCGTTATCGCTATGTAGATCGTACAAAAACTGTAAGAGGACTGCTTAAACTGGCAACTCTAGCTACAAATAATATGCCATTGTCCCGACCTTTAACGTATTAAAAGCAGACGATTAACATAGCAAAGTTCGTCCAACTGTCCCAAGACATTTCAATATTCTTATTTATCTTGTAAAAATTGCTGGAACACGTCTTTCAGTTATTTTTGTTACATTTGTTTTTATGTCTTAAAACGTCAGGTTGGCAAGAAATATTTATTTTCCAGGGTGCTCGGTCGGTTTTATGAAGTGAAAATATTAAGAGTTACTTGTGTTTGCGTTATCGCCTCTGGACTTAGTTTGTACATTTTCCTATTGTTATCCCAGGCTTTGTGAGCATTTGAAGTATTTTGCAGTGGAGTAGAGCTCAGATAAGTATTTTATGAAACGGTAGGTGTTTGGTCACAGAACTATATTGAGATAGATGGAAAGATGGCTTTGTAGTGGTAGAGCCAAACAGTAATCCTCACTATATGATTGCTGTTCGAATGGGCTAGCTCGACCGGGGTAGTCCCACTCACACCCACCACACTCTCACAGAATATCGGCGTAAAGTAATAGCTTGATATTGCGTTTCGTACGGTGACTGACGAGATCCGGAGGCCTTTTCCCTCATCCCCATCCCATCCCCATTCCCCATCCTCCCTAGACTGGCAGCGCATTGGCAGCACCTCCAGATGTTGCAGATGTCCATGGGCGGCGGTGACCACTTTCCATCAGGTGGGCCGTCAGCTCGTTTGTCAGTCAATTGACATAAAAAAAAGAGTTGATTTGTATGGAACTGAGCGTGTAACATTTTTGCGTAGTTACTTTGATATCACGAGTGTAATTTAGTGACGGGAAACATAAGTCGCGAAAACGATGCAAAAGCATCGATAAGCACGCGGCAAACAGAGTCTAGGCACCGCCGCGCCGGATTTAGCATGGTACCAAAGGCCGGCAATACAATGGTTACCGGCATACCAAAGTAGCGCGGAACCGCCGCGGTGGTTTGCACGGGCCTTTAATGCCATTAGGCGGTAGCAGCAAAGTACTTGCACTACAGTCACGCTGTATCAATTCAGCATCGCTACTGTATCGATACAAACGCGTGACTGGTAGTGATGCAGTCGCGCTGTTTCGATTCGGCATCGCTAGTGTATCGATACGCACGCGTGACTGTAGCGATGCAGTTGCGCTGTTTCGATTCAGCATCGTTACTTTATCTACACAAACGCGTGACTGTAGCGATGTAGTCGTGCTGTTTCGATTCAGCATCGTTACTGTATCGACACAAACGCGTGACTGTAGCGATGCAGTCGCGCTGTTTTGATTCAGCATTGCTACTGTATCAATAAAAACGCATGACTGTAGCGATGCAGTCGCGCTGTTTCGATTCGACATCGCTAGTGTATCGATACAAACGCGTGACTGGTAGCGATGCAGTCGCGCTGTTTCGATTCAGCATCGTTACTGTATCGACACAAACGCGTGACTGTAGCGATGTAGTTGCGCTGTTTCGATTCGGCCTCGCTAGTGTATTGATACAAACACGTGACTGGTAGCAATGCAGTCGCGCTGTTTCGATTCAGCATCGCTAGTGTATCGATACAAACGCGTGACTGGTAGCGATGCAGTCGCGCTGTTTCGATTCAGCATCGTTTCTGTATCGACGCAAACGCGTGACTGTAGCGATGTAGTCGCGCTGTTTCGATTCAGCATCACTACTGTATCGATGCAAACCTGTGACTGTATCAGGTGACATCGGATTCCGTGAGCGTCTGTATCTATGTCACATCGTGATAGTAGCGATGCAGAATCGCGTCTGTAGTGATGCTGAATCGGGACCGTATCGCAGAATCATATTTACGTGGGCTATGGTATACGACTAGCGACAGCATCGCAGCCGTTTTGCGACTATATCGTGCCTGCATCGCTGGCATCTATGTCCTATGCGTTAAAGGCGACATGGCGACAAAGCATTGTGCTGTGGTTTCTGTAAACTTCCAAGGGTAATAAACGTGAACTTATCATGATTTATTTATAACACTACTGTGATTTTTCATTGCTACCTTTATCCTGTTCCTGCATTGGTAAAAATAGCTTTCAATAAATTTGTTACTTACTGTGTTTACCCTTAAACTGGTTGTCTCGGTTTGCGGCGAACAGATAGCCTTTGGGCCACAAACTGTGGCTTGCCATATTTAATCATAAGTTGATAAATCGTTGTGCAAGTAACAAGCTGTTAAAATATCAATTTGGTCACCTGCATAGAGTTTGTACGATCTCGTAATACCAATGCATTGCCGATATGGGATGGAAATATGTTCATGAGATCGTAGAGTACACGAAATATAAGAATAAGTTCAGTCACTATGCGAACGCTCATCATCCTTATAAACCAGTATAATACTTCACTATTTAAATTAACATACCTTCAATACATTATTTCACGTTTGATTAGAGCTTAAACAACGCTCGAAGACAAATATGTACATACCATGTCAACCGCCCAAGATGCAGGCTCTGTCTCAGCTTACATCGAGGCCCGCCGGATATTATAGCGTTAAAAACAAATTGTATAGTTTGATAATACATTTATTCTTCCTCTACTTCTTCAACTTCTTCTCCTTTTCCTTCTTCTTTTTTTTCTTTGGACCACTATGGGACTTTTTATCGCGCGCGTGATGCAACAGTTCTACAAAATTTCAATGTTCCCGTTTGCTATAACTGTAAGCCTTTTAAAATAGTGGATGACATCAATATACTTACGATTTTTCTTCTTGTTCCCTTATGAATTGCGGCACAGGACAGCGCGTGCGGTAAACTCGACTGTTAGCATTTAATTAAACTTGTCGACGGAGTTCGCGTTCATACCTGTTACTAGTTTCGGCAAACATCACTACAAACAGACGCTTCTACTTGACATTTCATAAGTCAGACAATCATGGCATCAGGCATGTTAAATAATGAAATAATCTATAATTTACAAAATAAAAAAACCAACTTCAAATGGCCTTTGAAAAGTAAGTATATTTTTCACATTTTATTTATTATCCTGTGATTTAACGACACACATTTACTACATCAAGTAATAATAGCATAATGCCAATTGCTCATCACCATTTACAAACTGTTGCTATCCACGGTGCAAGGATGTCAATTGTTGAGGAGTTCTCCTGGTTCTTCAATTTTATTACATGAATTTTCATGGACATAAGTTGCTTCAGAACTTTATACAGCATTTAATCGCCAACCGTGAAATACTCAACATTTAGGAGTTCCAGTGGTCATCTATGGTCTTCATCAAAAGTTCCACTTCACCAAATAATACTTTTGGAACGTAACTGCTTGAGTTATTACAGAAAATACTAAAATTGCTCTAAGCTTGCCTATAATATTTAAAGATTTCCATCGATTCCTCATAGATCATCTCATCATAACTCATCTTTGACTACAACGGGACCAAACTGGAGGTATATCCTACCGATTAAAAAAAGAATGTTCAAAATCGGTTTATAAATGAAGAAACATAAAAAAACAATAAAAAAAAATACAACCGAATTGAGAACCACCTCTTTTTTTAAGTCGTTTAAAAACAAATATACGCGTTGAATAGAGAACCTCCTCCATCGATTTTTTTCAAGGCGGTTAAAAAAAGAAAAAGATCGAAATACCGCAGCACTTTGTGTATGATGAGCTCCATTGATTCATAGAGAAACCTTGCTTGGCATTCCAAAAACTACTATTAAATGGCATCACTGGAGGTGAAATATTTAAAAATCATCCTAAGCATTTACTTAAATGTTCCTTATTTCTGAGAAACTTTTACTTATAACAGGAAGTAAAGAAAGCAAATAAAATTATTATTTGTTAGACATCTTGTTACACTGCTGGTATAAAAATACGCAAAAGCTGTCTTATACCCCTCCTAATAAGGTTGGGTTTGACAATTATTTTAAACGCCTTGTTCGCCGTTCGAACAGAAATTTTATAATGAGCGTTCATCGAAGAATATCCGAACCTCTTAAATATTCATGGGTTCCGTCCCCGAAGTTCATATAAGTATAATCAGAACGAGGAAATCTTGTTAAAACGAGTTTTGAATCCATCACGCTTTGGAAAGTTGTGTCGAGAGTTCCCAAGTTGCCATCACTTCAATTACTGGACCGGAGCAAGATAGCGGTTCAATCGCTCTATTGCTTATACACTGCTTGCTTGCTACTTTGTGAAAACCTCTAATACACTCCTTAGGAGTAATGTATATCATGCATTGCGTTTAGATGTAACGTTTGGATTGAAAGCATACTCTAAAGCGGTTAGACGCGTCACAGTATGATGTTTATATTTCACTTTACTTTGAATTGGATCTTATACTTACACAAGATGATAGTCCTGTCATCGTCGCATCAAAACAAATCAAAGGCGTGTATGAATATACGATTACCAAATCAGGGCAGACGTATAGTTAATTCCTCTTCAATACGTTTGTTTTCACGGAGAGAATTTGTAATTATAATTTTCCAATAAGCACTTTGCTTGCCCGTGGCTTTGTTTACGTAAAATCTGTTTAACTGTCGTACTGGGCAATTTTTAGGAATGTGTTAGGAATGAAACGTATCTTTTGGTCATCCGCACATACCAAGTAAAGTTAGTACTTGAAATATAACAAACATGAATAAGCGCAAAGTCGCAGATACTATAACAGCCCACGCGCGAGCGACGAGGAATCGGGAGCTAGGGAAACGGGCTCGGTGCGCTGCTGCGCCTGATTGTCGTTTCACACCTTGCAATCTAGCAGCACGAGTGATGTCTTAAAGGCTTGCTCATACTTATCAATGCTGTTGCCGTATAGTCACTTACTGCACTGAATCTTTACTTTAAGAGAACTGTTAGTGAACCAACAGCAAAAATCAACCTTTTCATACAAAAGGCGATAACGATTTCCACCCCCTAAATGTTAACCGATGTTGACCAATTTTTGACAGGTTGTCAGTCAGAACAAAATCTAGGTCCGTACGTTTTTGAATATTGATTAAACATCAACAAAGTCAAATAATCGCCGAAATTAGTTTTGTATGAGAATACGGACACAACAATAAAACTGAATTTATTGATTACTAGTTGATTATAATGAAAAAACCAAAATATATAGATTTAGATTTTGTTCTGACTGACAACCTGTCAAAAATTGGTGAACATCGGTTAACATTTAAGTTGTGGAAATCGTTATCGCCTTTTGTATGAAATGCCGTAGGATCACACTCCTCTTAAATGGCATTTAAGTAGATTCCTCGGAGCTTGCGCCCGGACAGTGCATGTTATTGCGAGACCATCTTTCTGAGGCCCCTTTTTGTTAGTCCCCTAAGTACAAAAAGCTTACAAAAACCAAATGAAACTGTAAAAGATCACGCGCCTCTCCGAACTACATCGGAATTTATCGTTCGCTCACCCTTAATGAGCCAATTCAGGAGTCCACGAGCTCATTTGAATGCGCAAACTAGTGGAACACCCGCAGAATAAACGGTCCGCATTATCTTGACACGAAGGTTTTTAATGTGTTCGTTCTTAAATGGGCAACCTTAGTCATATGTATCCTTCGCAAGGTCATACTAATAACGAATATATTATCTACAATTAAAATATAAGTAAATAAGTATACTTATTAATGTGGGTATATGAATGTATTTTATGTATGCTGAGAGGTCGGGAGATACGCGAGTAGTGATTAGCAATGCGCAAGTTGCAGAACGTTTCCAAACAATTTGAGAATGTCCTCAGATAATTATGGGAGTTTTCTTGAGACCATACGAGAACACTGCGAACATTCTAACTCCCATACAAATGATGAAAATATTCTCAGAAGTTACAGTTTTTTTATGTCAATTGACTGACAAACGAGCTGCCGGCCCACCTGATGGAAAGTGGTCACCGCCGCCCATAAACACCTGCAACACCAGAAGTGCTGCCAATGCGTTGCCAGTCTAGGGAGGATGGGTAATAGGGATGGGATAGGGATGAGGGAATAGGCCTCCGGATCTCGTCACTCACCGTACGAAACGCAATAGCAAGCTATTACTTTACGCCGATATTCTGTGAGAGTGTGGTACTACCCCGGTCGAACCGGCCCATTCGAACAGTAATCATCTAGTGAGGCTTACTGTTTGGTTCTACCACTACACTAGAGTACGTCTAAGTTTCGCAACTCTGAAACTATCTTGGCGTTACAATGAAACGTGAAGTAGAAACTAATTTTAACACAAATTACTCGTGTGACGCTTGCATCCTAAGACCGACGAGTGTATATTACCTAGGTATAACCTTATTCAATTTAAATAAAACATATTTTGTATGAAGCATGTGCCTTCAAGACACTTTTTCATGCATCAACTGTAATAGATAGTATATATCTTTCTTTAACATCCAAGAAAATAAGCGTCAAAAGTAAAATATTGCTCTTGGTTACGACCTCACGCTTCATTTCAAGACCCAGACCATTATTTATGAGTTTTGTTAGTCGTTTAATATTCGTTTTTAATTATGAAAAGACAAATATTATAGCCATAAAATATGAGCTATATTCTAAAGACCGACGGACAACTTTAATAGTTTAACTGCACGACATTGCTCGAAATTTTGCAAAGAATAGTTATTGCATTCCAGTTTTACATCAAGTTGGCGTCATATTAATTTAATAGTAAAATGATTTTAGTTTTCTCGGAGTCACTTTTAATGGATATTTTGTAATTCAAAATTATGATGTTATTCATAATTGCAGTCTACCTATAATAATAATATTTTGGACACCAAGTAAAACCCATTTCTCTTCCCTAACTAGGATTCGCTGTGTTGTGGGTACTAGATAATGATACGAATACTTATATAGATGAATATAAGTATGACGCGGGGACTATACATCTCCCTTATTAGTTATTTATTAGAATGACCCCAAATGATAATTTGTACCCATTAGGTTTGTTTGCTGCGCCCTTTTTGTGTTACTTTTAGTCAGAACTATAATGTAAAATTTGGAAAAAGAAACTTACTGCTGAGTTTTTTGCGGCGTTTCTTCTCATCAGATGTCATCTTTAGAAGCGCTGGTAGCTTCAGACATGCAAAAGAGCCCATGTGGCCTACTTGCAAAATAAATATTTTCATTTTCATTTTCAATGTGTACATATATATAAATAATGGGTCCAATTCCAAAATGGTATCGCCTAAATTTAAAATATCCCAAACCTAAAATAAAAAACGTCAAACTCGACTTTGTTCAGCACCATGCTATAAAATCGAGTTTGTCGTTTCTTACTTCAAGTTTAACTTCATTTAAATCTAGCGAACCCACTTCCAAATTGACCACACATAATAAACATTCATGACTCGGGTATAAATATTTGTCCTCATTCCGCGACGTCCAGCACTGTTAGCAGTTGGGCCCAGTGGGGCCCAATCTGCGCCATTGAGCCAATCTGTTAATTGATGAGTTTTTGGACATATTACTTGTTCAACAAAATGTTTGCGACAGGGTAGGCATATTGCTGAAAACGTTATCGCTAATCGAAGTCTTACCTAATATGTAAATAAGCCTTTGAAATTGCCCTTTAGTTTTAACTTCCTATTTCATGCCGTGCACAAGATTGATTAATCCAATCGAAGAATTCCACTCCACTTACCCCTTTCAACCTTAATACGATAATATGCCATTTTCTGCACTGTATCACCGTCGAATGGAATTCTGTTGACAACTATAAATTGATTACAATTAGGGAACCTTTCTCTAAGCAATTAGTAGTGAAATGTCAGAATGGGGCGAAATGACTCATTCCGACGGACCGGAGCGATCATTTGTTATTTAGTTGAGAATTTGGGGTTCGTCAGTTTTGGGATAGATGTGTTTTGATTAACTTGTCATTGCCATAGTCTGACATGTTCAAATGTATACACATTATATTTTGATGTTTATTTTTGTATGTTAGACAATAACAATTTACTTTGAATTATCAACACGAAACTACTCATTTTCATTAAAATAAAACTCTTAGGTGAATGTTTTTTATTGTAGATAACATTAAATCGAAGGTGCTTAAAATGTATTATGCTAACTGGCATTGAAGTACAGTGGTGGCCATATAATTAAGAACACTTATTTAAAGGGAAGATTTTTTCAAACTAACAAATATAACTATTTGCATGTTTTTTTTAATCTCTCTCTGTATCGCAAAACTTTTCCATACTAGCGGTACATTCGTTGATGCATATGATTGGCTAAAAAATAAAAAGATAAATTTTATAAATTAGATTTGAACCTAGTATTACTACTTACTGGTTGGTCACATAATTAAGAACGCTGAATAGTTTATTTATTTACTCAAATTTTAATAGAGAACACTCCGTGGCTCTGTGGTTGTAGATCCCTATTCGTAATAAAGGTGATTGCTTAATATGAAAAAAAGAATGGGGAAAAATAAAAGTTGTGATAAATCTACAAGGGAAGTAATAATAAAACTTTGCGAGAAGAATTGGTCGTATAAAAAGGTAGCCGATCATCTGCAATGCTCACAAACGATGCTTTTCCACGCTGTGAAGCATTTTGCCACATATCAAACTACTTCAAATGTTCCGCGTGCACCTAAACAGAGAAAGTCATCTCGTCGAGATAATCGAAGTATCGTACGTTTGGCAAAACAACATCCTTTTAAAGGGTCTTATGAGTTGAGTAAAGAGTATTTTGGTGAAAACAACCCTTCAGCAATCTCGGCACGCACTATTCGATGGCGTTTGGTAGAAGAAAAGTTGCACGGAAGGATAGCAAGGAAGGTGCCCATGTTGAAACAGTGCCATAGGCAAGCCAGGCTTGCATTTGCAAGAAGGTATGAAAACTAGACAGTTAGACAGTGGATTTTTTTTTATTTTTTCTGACGAAACAAAACTAAACAGGGTACGTTCTGATGAAAAATGATATGTACGACGCCCTCCGAATAAAGCATTCGACCTTAACTACACAAAAGTAACATTAAAGCATGGTGGGGGAAATGTGTAAATTTGGGGGTGCTTTACTGGACAAGGTGTTGGACCTGTTAAGCTGATAGAAGGAATCACGGATCAGTTCCAATACTAAAATATACTGCAAGAAACAGTTACCTTATGCTTAACACGTGCTTCCGGTTATTTTGACATTCCAGCACGACAACGATCCAAATCATACTGCACGCACCGTTAAGGAATTTCTCACATCGCAATCAGTTGCCGTCTTTAACAGCCCAGATCTAAACCCAATAGAGCATTTTTGGTGCGAAGTCAAGAAAAATGTTTCAAATCGACAGTGTGGTAATTTAAGAGAGCTGTACAACGTTTTCTTAGAAGAACGGAACTCTATCTAACTTGCGAAATGTTAAAAATTGATAGAGTCAATGCCTCGCCGGTATAAAGCAGTAATTAAAAGCCGTGGACATACTACTAACTATTAATTATGGTTTAATATAGTTTACGCACCTCACATGAATGTGATTTATTTAATCTAAGTTTCATATAAAAAACTCTCGAGCAGTTTAATAAATCGTTCTTAATTATTTGTTCAGCTTCATTACTATTTGAATTTGCTACCACAGAGAATAAATCAAATTTGTACGTAAAATAGTTAGCGATTTTATTCTATATTCCTAATCCCGGTTGCTCTATTCATGTGGCTATTTCATAAAATAACTAGTACCTTCTGAAAAGGAAAATAAAACTACACAGGACATGATTTAGATTAAAAAACTCTCGAACTTCAAATCGTTCTTAATTATATGACCACAACTGTATTACGTTACACTAGAACAGACATCTCAAACAAATGACAGCGTGCACTTGATGACGGAGCGGGCATGCGCGCCGCGTCCGGCGGTGATCGTTTTCTTATAGGCGTTTGTGCCATTTGGCCTCAACAGGCTTTTACATAAAATCAATTTGAGGCGTCCACTCTAGTATACATAATTACTCAAAGAGTAAGTGCCTTTGCATTTATCTGTTTTTGTTCACATTCGTGTATGATAATTATTAAGTATTTGCGTTGACTTCTTGTAAGTTAATCATTGGAAGATATTAGCCTCGATACACAAAATTGTATAACATTTTCCTTATAAAGGCCGATACCGAATATTTGGTACAAAATTAGTACGTTGTTAACCCATTGCTAAAATAAAGGACGTTTACGACTACCCCTAAGAAAATTATCGTCAGGTATACCTATAAAAAAACCCTCCTAAATGAGCCGTTTGCATAGTCGATCTGAGACTAATACCTGCAAATTATTTACAGGGCAAAACTTTTGCATTTGCCTTTCTAAAATCAACTTTGCCAACTGTGTGGTTCAACTTTGCTGCGGTCTATATCCCAGCTTAATCTAATGTTACTTTGAGCCCTATCGTTTAGTTAAAGGCTGGAAATTCTGTTGAGTTCGTTATGTTACTTTATAGTGATTAGCCGCTTTTAGCTCGGGATTCTTCGACTATGAAGTATAATGGATGTCAAAGTCAAAGTCAAGTCAAAGTGAAAGACAAACTATCTTTATTCAATATTAGGCTTTTACAAGCTCTTATGAAGGTCAAGGAATGAATCTACCACCAGTTCGGAAAAATCCTCTTCTGAGAAGAGCCGGCAAGAAACTCGGTGAGGTATAATTTTTGAAATCAGTACACTTATAAGTCAACAATGACGTCTACAGGTTTATACAAATCTAAGTATATACCTCAGTAGGTACGTCCATCGAGACCCTGGAATTGCCGGTGCAGGTCAAGATTTAAGCCAAAAGTCCCTGTCCATGACGTAGTCTTTTACTGAATAATATGCCCTAGAAATAAGAATTCGCTTTGCAGTCGATTTGAACATTGTGTCTGTTTGTTCTTTAATGTGAAGGATCTTACCACACCCTACGCAGTCTTTATATTATATGAATTATTATGAAGATTGGTCCGTCTGCCGCCTCGTCGTCGCGACGCCACGGCGCCTCCGCTATCGATCTTCTCTGAAAAATCTCCACGGAGTCTAGTTTGTTCCATCGTAAATATACAAATTATGCGACTATAAGTTAAAAAGGGAATTGGAACTAAAACTTTTAGAGCTCAATTCGTAACACACTCTGTGCGTTATTCCAGATTGACTATTTTCGGCCAGTACTTTGTGCAAATGAAAACATAAATCAGACATTCTAATTTTAAACTCGAAGTTGATTTGGACTTTTTTCATCCGTTTGTATTTGGATCGTGTTATTCGCCGGGTATCCGCGGTTGTTAATGAATAAACTTTTACACCTACAAATGAACGAGTGGATTCGATTTCCGCTCGTTATGAAAGTTTTGCAACAAAAAGAAATTTAATATTTCAAATAGGGAACCATTATTTCGACATGTTGGGAGTGGAGGACGCTCAAAAAAAACCATCCATTTTGTAGTACAATTGTTTTTCCGAGTTTACAATATAATAATCTTGACATTTCAATAAAAAACTTATTGTTAGTCAGACAATTACGACATCCCACCTAATCGACATGTTTTGCAGCTGCACAATTAATTAGCTACCTCTATCGAGAATTTTCACAGAGGAAAAACTTGGGCGTCTCGTCGATCGGAACCCACTGACGAAGATTTACCTTGTTATTAATCACTGAAACAAACAGGCGGTGGCTCCTGGACTATTATAAATTGGGTTTTATTATACAAAAAACAAATACCATCCTAATTTTTATGAAACCCATATAACATAAGTAATACAATTATTTGAATTAAAACTTATGTTTAAACGAAAATGTTTTGCTATGGTGGATCGTTAGCAAACTCTTGGAAGATTTGCTCATAAATGAAAATGTATATCATTATACATACATACACGCCCGAAA
Source organism: Tortricodes alternella (assembly GCA_947859335.1). Classification (NCBI taxonomy): domain Eukaryota; kingdom Metazoa; phylum Arthropoda; class Insecta; order Lepidoptera; family Tortricidae; genus Tortricodes; species Tortricodes alternella. The sequence goes on along the minus strand of OX401968.1, from coordinate 17,947,810 downwards.
TCCCTAATGGGATGGGCAGAGCCACAAGACTACTTGTGGCCACTTCGATGAATTAGTCCTAAGATGGTATGATGAACCGTATGGTGACAGGTGATCAGCCCATCGCCCGTACAGATAGTCCACCATTTTGGAGAGGACGTCCTTTAGTCGACTTTTACGATATGCATTTATCATTATCTTATCTACAAATATATTAACTAACACGATGGTGCCGAGGTCAAATACCATCCGTGCCGTAGGTCGAAACATTGCATGCCAACGATGCGGTTTAATAAGGATTTATAGTACAGACCCGTGTGAAGTCGGAGTGATTCACTAGCATATTTAAGAGTATGAAAAACAAACCTATTGGAAATAAATTGTACCCTTATTTGGCATGCATTCTAGCCGCCGCCATAGCATACGTTTCAGTTTACTCTTCAGCTTCTTGCCATATTCTCCTTAACGAAATAACTATAAACTAGTATGGATCATCTTGCGAGCTATTGTATGGAGACCCTGCAGATTGTGACCAAAGCATGAAACATAGCACAGGTGTACTCTAGGTCAAAATTAGGAGCAGATTAATTTTTATTGAAGTACGCTCACGCCGCTCGACAAACAAACAATTCTAACGCTTCGTGATTTCACACGAGAGCATATTTGGTGTCATTTTCGTATGTATCAGGCATCCATATTTAAGGCTATTGTAATACCCTTTCATACAAAAAAATATTGAAAACTGCACTGAGAAAAATGTTGATGCTATACCAGTGGCGAAGCGGTAAATATTTCCTAAGAAAAGCCGGAAGAATTATAACCGTACGTGCGTGTCTGACATTCTGTTAGAGTAACATGGACTTCACTGACAGCTAGCCGTAGCTTTCTAGCTTGGTAAAGCCGTCAGGAATCGGCTTGTAGGCAGGTTTCGCCACTGTGCTATACCTGCATTACCGTAATGTATTCGCAGCCATGTTAAAATAATGTCGAAGCATCCGAAATAATGTTGATTGTTACGTGGTAATGTAAAAACATATACGGGCGTTTGTAGTCCGCAACATTATCCATGTAGCCGAGTCTTTACTTACGTTAGGTACGTTTTTCTCCAGAAATGCGTACGTGGCATCCAGAATTACGTATGTCATTACAGTATTTTTTCTCAGTGTGAAAATGGCTGCAACCGGTTTACTAATTAAGCGGATGTTGCGCAAAGAATACTTACTTTTTTAAATAAATCTGCTCATTTAGACCTAGCCTACATCTGTGCCAAGTTTCATGCTTTGGTCACAATCTGCAGGGTTCATCGTAAGAGGACCCGTACTGAACGAGCTTCCAACCAAATTTAACTATCGCTAAGCCAAAGTGATCATGGAGAGCTTCACTAGGTCGCTGGTCCACTTGCTAAGCTATTATTCAATAATGGGTATTAATATTGTTTGGTGACGTCACGCTCGGCCGAACATCAAAGGCAGGCTTTGACCCAGCCATGGCTCGTCGCCTCTCCGTTGTGCCAGTACCCGTATCGCCTGTCGCTTTCACCGTCGATATATTTTCAATTAAAAAACCTCGCTTCATCATTAACGCGAGTATAGAACTCGCAATTTGTTTTGTTACTATATGTAAAAAGAAATATGACAAACGTGGCACTTGTTTTCCTTTTACTTAAATTTATTGAAGTGAAGAAAATAAACGAAACTTTAATAACATGATAAATTAAATGTAACCTAAATTTGCAAAGTAGTGCAACGTATTTTTGCAATCGTAAGTTAAGATTAAGACGCCACTTTCGATCAAAACGTAATTTAAGAATTTTAAGGGTTAACTTTATTGCGTGGACTGTTTTTATAACTGCAATCATGGGCGCTGCCACGATTACGTTCGAGGAGGTACATCTGCATCTATACACTATGCTATTAACAAATAGTAGTTTATCTACACCCATATCATAAAACCTCAATTGGTTAATCAAAAACCATAGGAAATGACCACCATTTTGACAACCAATTAGGAAAAACCAATGCTGCGATGAAGAAATAACATGACTTCTTTATCGTTTTTAGTAAAGAAATGAGATTAAATTTGGAACAGCTGTCAAACTCAAGTGGGTCTCTATTCTAGTATCCATAGATATTAAAACAGTTATTGATACGAAACGTCAATTCAGTATGTTTTTTTAATATAAACTGCACAATATTTGATCTCGAGTGACGTGAGAATAGAGACTTCTATGATTTAAAAAAAAATGGTCTTGACGGACGGCCGCCATTATTGACGCGCCGCGCCGCGTTGACGTTTTGCTGAACGAAAGTAGAATTTTGTTGAACCGCACTAGTGTTTTAAGGCCTAGGCCTAGGGTTATAGGCCTTAAAACACTAGTGCGGTTTTATGAAACGAGCTTTTAGCGAGTTTCATAATAAGATCGCACGTGTGTTTTAAGGCCAAATTATGCAGAGTTGCATACATAACTTTATCTACACACATTATAAATCCTCCATGGTGGGTTCAGAAACAATATTTTCTGGCAACAAGTTATTTGTTGCAATCGTGGCTGCATATTTCCGATATCCGGCGCATTTTCACATCACACACACTCCGAGAAGACTACTTACTATTCATATTTTCAACTAAAATGTAAATTACAAACAACTTTTTCTATTCAATTCAACAACAATTCTACTTTCGTTCAGCAAAACACCAACATAATGGCGGCAATTCGATCCTCCGTCAAGACCATTTTTTTAAAATCATAGACAAACGAATGAAGTCTCTATTCTCATGTCACTCGAGATCAAATGTTGTGCAGTTTATGTTAAAAAAACATAGTGAATTAACGTTTCGTATCAATAACTGTTTTAATTTATTTATTTTATTTATTTATTTATTTCAGACCTCCATATATAATGATCCATATACAATATTATTAGTAAACACTCAGAGCTTATACACTAAAAGTTAGTACATCTAGGACACAACAAACACACAAAAAACAAAAGATAAAACAATAATAAATAATACTAAACTCGGGCACTGCAAGAGGAAAGAGGAAAGAGCTATTGGTAGGATAATTCAATGTCACTTATATTAACTTAATTAATATGTATGGATACAAGAATAGAGACCCACTTGAGTTTTGACAGCTGTTCCAAATTTAATCTCATTTCTATACTAAAAACGATACGGGAATAACATTGCAGCACTCGTTTTACCTAATTGGTTGTCAAAATGGTGGTCATTTCCAACGGTTTTTGATTACACTATGGAGGTTTTATGATATGGGTGTAGATAAAATATATTTCTTAATCTTTTCCTGTGTATTTTGTTCCCCGACAGGACTTGCACCCCCTTGCTCGCTACTGCCGGCGGCGGCGCCCATGACTGCAATAGATAAATTTATCGTTTATGCAACTGCGAAGGTGACGGATTTGACTCTCTCTACTATACTATATCATCATATCAAAACATATAAAACAGTACCGTGACTCTTTATTATAGACAACGCACAGCCTAAACGGGTGGTCATAGAGGTTTGAAATATGGAGGAGATATACCTCGAGTACCCTAGATGTGCACTAAGGAGGGAATTTTTGAAATTCCATCCCCATAGGGGTGAAAAGGGGTGATATAGTTTGTATGGAAAATACAGCGGGCGAAGCTGTGGCGGGTCCACTAGTTTTGTATAAAGCGTTAGATGCTACCTTCACGAACCACTTCAAAAATCTAATTCGTGGAGAGATTTTCTTTTAATGAAAACTGTATTTACAGAGGATAGTTAATAAATAAAATTTAATCACAAACATTGTTTAATTTCAACCGTAAAATATTTTCGGCAATAAAGTATTCATTTTAATGGATGTCATTTATTGAAGAGAATGAAAGAAAAAAAGGGAATCATTTAGGTATTCACTAACAAAGACGATACACAGATGGCCGAATTCAGAAATTGCCAGTTAAGCATTTAAATTAAAATAATACAAAACAAAGTGGTGGTGTGTGTGTCCTCGCGGCAGTGAACGGGACACTGGCTCAACATAATGCCGAGGTGAAAGACACCTGCAGCGCTGATTTTGAGCCAGCACCGTCTGTGACTCACGGAGCGCTATACAAACAAACTACATGCTAATAATTTTAGTACTTAGATGAATTGGTCTTACATATATTCTTAATATTCTTTGTAATTGTGTTCAGAATAATTAGTTGTTACAGCAGCATTACGCGTTATTACGTTAAAACAAGTGCGAGATGGACTCGCGCACGAATGGTTCGGTCTATAAAAACTGCAAAAAAATCACGTTTGTTGTATGGGAGCCCCCTTAAATATTTATTTTATTATATTTTTTAGTATTTGTTCCTATAGCGGCAACAGAAATACATCATCTGTGAAAATTGCAACTGTCTTACTATCACGGTTAATGAGATATAGCCTGATAGACGGACAGCGGAGCCTTAGTAATAGGGTCCGTTTTTACTCTTTGGGTACGAAACCCTAAAAAGAGAAAAATAACAAATTGTATATAAAGTTAGCATCAACAAATAACCCTTAAGCTTTCGCTTGAAGGTGTACCCGCTAGACGCCCCTTTGACAGGAGGAGGGAGATCATTCCAGCACTTGGACGCTGCAAACTTGGAACTGACTCAGAACGCCGCAGTCCGGTGCGGCGATACAATAGTCCGGATTTGAAACTTGCGCACACTTTTCGGAAAACCTATCTCTTCAAAAGGTACGCAGGGCTCTCGTAGTGCACCACACCGAACAACAGAGTAGCGAGGTGCAGACGCCGACGCGCAGACATGTTTAACAGGCCGGCGGCGCTCAAGTATGGAGTGATGTGGGAGCGGGGAGGGACTCTGAAGCAGAAACGAGCACATGCGTTCTAGACTCGTGGTATTAGCCTTCTAGCCCGACCAAGTATGCAACCCTCATTGTGTCGAATAGTGTGGAAGTTTAGCAGTGAAATTTTAATAGATTGCATTCTACGTACGTGAGTTTTATTATATATTTATTATATACACAAACCCGAAACTAATCTCCAGGGTCAAACAATGTAGTCAATAAGGAATTTGTCATCGCAAGCTATTAGAAGTTTCGTTGTTTGTATTCACAATACGACCGACGGAGTGAGGTCGCAGCTAATTTGTGTATTGTCTCGCCACGTTTAACTTGGGCAAACGATCCCAATTAAAGATAAGCACGATTATGCCGCGCCTTAGCCTGGCTCTTTGTTTTAGATAGGTGTCTGTACCTACGTAAAATAATGTGTAGTTAAGGATTTTCTTTGCTCTCTATTTTCCTCTCTCCAACCACAGTATGTACCAGTAGGTAGGTATGCTCTCTCAAAACCTTCAGTACCACGATCAAAAGTATGCATTTGCTGAATTTAATTGTTAGATTACTACGATTAGTATTATTACTTGTACGTCCACCAGTCCATCCATCAAAAAGGTTGGTGAGTCTACGTTTGTGTACATTGAAACGTCAAAAAGAATGGATTATTAATACGTTAAAAGTTAAAAACTAAAAACCAACAGCGGCCCTAACATGAATGACACAAAGATAAGATAGGCTGTCTTATCTCTAAGTGCGTCTCTCTCACACTAGTGCCGACGAAAGAGATAGTCATAGAGATAAACGGGTTTAAGTTATCTTTGTGGCATGCATGTTACGGGCGCAGGTGAAGTAAAATCATTTTTACTCCAAGTATGATGCACCCTTAGAACGCTTATACATATAGCATATATATATGACACTTTCACGTCCACCACAGATCATAATGATACCTCATTTATTAAAATTGGTCCAGTAGTTCAGGAGGGGAAGCGGACCATCCGTTTTTTGATCACATACATGGTACATAGACTGTTACACTCTATTCTATACCCACCTCTTGGGTTGGCGCGCAGTAATAAAACTTAGTTCCATTTTCCTTCCAACTCTACAGATAAGTTGATGACACTATATTTCCAAACTAATCAATCAAACATAATTGAGTTAAAGCTAATTCAACGTAAACCAGCATGTAATCAAACAAATCTTGTTATTAAATGAACCGCGTGCAGCTTTTGAAATATCTAAATCTGACAATGCAGCTAGATTGGCTCGAGTGAGTACGCTTTCAGACATTAATTAAATGAGATCATATAGCTTGTTAATTGATAACGAACGCATACAGTCGAACGCAAATAAATTCTGATTATAAACAAATTCTTTATATCTGTAGCTTTCAGATTGTAAACGCTTAATTAAAAGTAAAGTTGCTTTGGTTAAATGTATTTTAACCACGTTGTTTAGAGCAAGTGGATATAAAATATCCTTGACTAATTATGTAGGTTGTACTTACTAGTTAATCACAAGTTAACGAAGGGTACGGATGGGTACTTTACGACCTCGGTAAATTTTAGTGAGCTAAGGCCTTTGAAGTACAGTCAGTGCGATATTTGGATTTATCCGAACAGTAAATTTTTGTATAAAATCTGAACGCGGTCAACACTGAAACTACGTCATGATGAAACAGTATAAAAATACTGATGAACGACTTGTCTAGAACATATTATCGATTTATAATAAATTATTATATACTTCTTGCGTCTTTCCGAGAATGGAGACATTTTTTCATTCCTTTTACAGATAATTTGTTTGCACGCGATGAGAAGTACTTTCACACTAAGAATATAAGTAATAATGTACACCGTATTCACCGAATCCTTTCTTTAAAATAAAACTTTTAAATATTTTATTAATCATTTTGACATCAGCCGCTCTAACTCTCAAAGAATCTTCAGCGATTATTCATGATAAAGATAAACAGTAAAAAAAACTGTGAATTACTAGTTATCTGTAATCTTTTCACTAAGTTCTCGGGAGATTGTGCTAAAGCACGTTTTAAGTTAAACAGGTTTATTTTGTGTAACAAGTTTTTTTTTAAATGTAAATCATTAACATTATTAATCATTTTTTTTATCTCCATTCAAACCTTGTGATGAAAGTCGGAGTATGGAACTCAAGTTAACAAACTCATTTTTTTTCCTCGGATTAATACGAATTCTCCGACTTCTATAAACATTATTACGAATACTTATAGGTTATTCAGACGTTTGTAGCACAGAGTGTTAATATAATTGCAAATGTTAAACCACCGTCGCGTTGTCGTCTCAGTATTTGATTACGTCGCTTCATGGAAGCTGTTATCGTTAATCAAGCCCTTTGAGCTTTGATGCCTGGCTGTGGCGTGAAAAACAACCATATAACAGCAATATTAAGCTTATGAAAACATCGAATAACATATTTTTCGTAATCATTATGTTGGCAGCGGACGTTGGCTAATTTTACAAAGTGTAAAAAGCTTTCTGTCATCCTACGTGGATTATTTTCATGTTTGGAAAGATGCAAAGGGTTATGTTTTCATAAAATTCGCAAATTCGCATAGTTGATTTTTGCATCAGCAATGTACCTACCTAAGTAAACATATTCATGGATACTAAAGAGAATTGTCTATGCTATGAATCGAGATAAATTCTGTAGTCGTATTACTTTGTTCCGTTATAGTATCACGTCTAAGACGCGTATTATATACACACGATAGATAACCTCGACACGATGTATCGGGTGTGACCGGCTTTAGTATGGGTGCCTTGCTTACTCCCTTATTCTTATTACACTACCGGGGATGAGACTAAGAGACCCGAGAAAACCTGCAGCGTAATAAGGCTATTATAGTAACATGTAAAGGACGGAAAGATTCGTTTTACAGTGTGTATGTGAAGTTAAATACATTGTGGTGGTGAACCACTTACTACTATACCAGAACGCGGATAAATTTGATTTCTAATGGTTATAATTTTACATTTGATTCATATAAAGTATATGAAATTATAACCCACGGTAAACAAATCTATCCGGGTTCTTAATATTGGTAAGGGGCATAAATGAATCGAAGAAATCTTTGACTGAACAAAAGATCGAACGATTTTCTCCCTAAATAAAAGCGAAACGTTTTCTAATTTGGTTTCACCCCCTTTCGACATTAGTCTACTGATACAGAAACGGCTTGGCTGTCCTTATCTATCTTTAGAAATAATGCATTAAAAAGAAAGTGACAAAGCAAAGCAACCATTGCGAACAGAGACCCTGATCCTATGACCCGTAATTAAGCAGTAGGATCGACGGTCCATTGTCAGTCCGGGATTGCGGGCAATCCCCACGGGTCATCGGAAGCTCTTATGATTCATCGATTATCTACTTTGGTATTGGTTATGTTATTGTTATTTTCGACTCTTTAATTTGAGCGATCGTTACTCCAATTAATGGGGATTATGAATGAAGACGCTGATAATAATATTCTGGCCATAAAAGGTAAGTCTCACTAAACATGGTACAAATTCAGAATTTGTGATGACAATCTAAACACAGCGCCTAATCAAACTGCACAGCGCTATGGACGGGAGTAAAGTATCACTAAACATGCTATAAAATCTGAATTTGCGATAATAATCTAAACACTACATAAAACTGCAAAGTTCCATGGACGGAATAATTATTGTCACGGTCACTCATAAAACATAACACGCTGATACTTATGAATATATGGAGTATCTTGAATATATATAGCCAAATCCACTGGCGGCCCTAGAAAGTAGACATAATAATGTAAACACTATATAAAACTGCAAAGTTCCATGGACGGAATAATTATTGTCACGGTCACTCATAAAACATAACACGCTGATACTTATGAATATATGGAGTATCTTGAATATATATAGCCAAATCCACTGGCGGCCCTAGAAAGTTGACATAATAATGTAAACACTACATAAAACTGCAAAGTTCCATGGACGGAATAATTATTGTCACGGTCACTCATAAAACATAACACGCTCATACTTATGAACATATGGAGTATCTTGAAAATATATAGCCAAATCCACTGGCGGCCCTAGAAAGTTGTCATAATAATGTAAACACTATATAAAACTGCAAAGTTCCATGGACGGAATAATTATTGTCACGGTCACTCATAAAACATAACACGATGATACTTATGAATATATGGAGTATCTTCAATATATATAGCCAAATCCACCACCGGCCCTAGAACGGTGTCATAATAATGTAAACACTATATAAAACTGCTAAGTTCCATGGACGGAATAATTATTGTCACGGTCACTCATAAAACATAACACACTGACGCTTATGAATATATGGAGTACCTTGAATATATATAGCCAAATCCACCAGCGGTCCTAGCAAGGCTGACACAAGGATAAACTATCCCTAATTCCCCATCCCCAAGAGATGCACTGAGAGATAGAATGGGGATAAGTAATCCTCGAGCCAAGCTTGCTAGGGCCGCTGGTGGATTTGGCTATATATTCAAGCTACTCCATATATTTATAAGCATCAGCGTGTTATGTTTTATGAGTGTAATAACTCTCGCTTGTTCCATAGGTACATTTTATCCGCCCCATTTATCCCCGGTACTTGAATTAGGATACATTTATTCAAGAGTACCCACTCGAATCGTTGACGTGTACACAAATAACATTTGAACGCTTTACACAAAACTCCAATCTTGTCAAATCTCACGGCAATTCAGCCGTTTAGACTGCCACCTATGTTAATACACACATACACAGCATCACGCCCAAATTCCCTAAAGGGGTGGGCAGAGCCACAAGACTACTTGTGGCCACGTTCGATTAATTAGTCCTAAGATGGTATGTTGAACCGTATGGTGACAGGTGATCGGCCCATCGCCCATACAGATAGTCCACCATGTTGGAGAGGACCCGTCCCTTTGTCGACTTTTACGACATGCCAGGATGATAAGCAGCAGCTATGTTAATCTCTAACAAATTTCGTCTCTCATTTTCGACTGACTATCATAAATAGACATGTATGCTCGTAGTCATTATGCCGAGTTAGGTACCTACAATTGTGGCCGCTTGCGTCGAAATAGGAAGAAAGTCGAAGATACGCACGAAGAATGTAGCTTATATGCATTGACGGGTCAAGTAAGGCTCGCCGGAGAGTTCATGAACAAAATGTCATTTAGAGAATCGCACCCAGTTTTAATCTTATTATTATCCTTATGGACGAAGTCAAGGAAAGTAATTATTTGTAAAAATGTTCGCAATCTAAAGTATAATTCTTTTAAAATTGTAATTCCTTTCATAAAAAAGCAATGTAATCTAAGAAATGGAAATTAAATATTTATCTTTCATTCTAACAGATCGTTGTGCAGGAAACGCGCTTTGAAAATTAAGTAGGTTCTCTTTGAAAAGGACAATAATATGCATGAATTGAAAACAGTTCACGTTTTCGTCCGAAATGATTCAAGCAAAAGTATTATTGTTCCTATAAGTACTCAAGTAAAACTATATGGTATTAAAACGGAAGAAATCTTTAAGTTTTAAATTAATAAATAAAGGGGATAGCCTGTTCCGTACGACCTTGACTTTGATCCAATGGACCCTCACCGTGATGACATCAGTTAGTTTACCGAGCGAGCGAGGCGTCTCCGTTTTAGCTTGGGCAAAAATGCTTTTGGTATGTCTGGATGTCCCGCTGTTCTCCTCTACAGGACGTCTATTCGAGAACGTCTAAGTGATACTGCGGCCCTAACATGCATAACACAAAGATAACATAGACCGTCTTATCTCTAATTGCATCTCTCTCACACTAGTGCCGACGAAAGAGATAGTCATAGAGATAAACGGGGTTAATTTATCTTTGTGGCATGCATGTTAGAGCCGCTGCAGCGACCCGCGAGTGAGACTCGCATCTCGCTCTTACGCTTTACGCGTCGTGCGGGAGTGGGATGAGAAATCTGGAAAGCACCATTACCATGAGCTGCGCAAAACGTACTCGCTAGCGTAAATATCGGATATACTGCTTGTTGCCGACAAGCGAGAGCGGTTTGCGCAACTCATGGTAATGGTCATGGTACTGCAGGCCTAGCAAGGTTGGCCATTTTATCCTGTTTTGTCCCTACGGCGGGGATAAACTAACCTTATCCACCGGTGCTAACATGGTCGACACGATTTGGGGTTAAATTGTCCCTTACACCTGTCATAAGTGGCTTTGACAGTTCTTAGGGATAGCTTATCTACTTCGCTTACATGGTTGCCCACCGTAGGCCTGACATGATTGGCCGATTTATCTTGTTTTGTCCCTCATACCTGTCAAAAGTCGGTTTGACAGTTCTTAGGGACAACTTATCTTTTTCGCTAACATGCGTGCCACCAACGCGAGATAAACTACCACCAATGTGACAGTTAAGGGAGATAAAACGCGTTAACTTATCTACGTGCTGTGTATGTGGGTATAAAATATTTAAGTATATTAAACAGTTACTTTACACTGTAATATTAGATTTTGGATTACGTACAATTAGTATGAGCCTAATTCTTATCTTTAAAGAACAAGAAGGGTTATGTTTTATCAATATATTTCCTTTATTTCTGAACCCATTTTGTATGAAATTTTATATGAAGCTAGTTTATGATAACTAGGACACTTTGTAAAGAGAAAAGAAGAGGGTTGTACTGTATGGTTTATCGGGTGGGGTATATCATGTACTCTAAGATCCTTAAGTATTTCAGGATTCCAGAAAGTATGACCAATTTCTGATGACATTTGATATACATAGTTGATAGGGCTCCATTCTATCCATTCCATTTATACAAAAATGAAAGTACACCAATCTTAAAATATTATTAATAAAAATAAACTGAGGAGGCTTAAGACGGTAATAGAATAAGAATCAATTTCATAATGTATTTATTTTATTAACTTTAATGCTGCCAACGCTGATGCCTTAATTTTGTGCATATCTGAAACCAAAAAACATAGTCTGTACTTATTTACAATATTTTGATTTATAGGTATTCGGGATATGCTCTTGAACAGTGGATGATAACGTCCATTTGGAATGCAGCCTCTAGTTCCCCAGAAAAAAGATATACTAATTGGCACTGTCACATAAGAAACACAATTGACCGCACAAATATATATATTCAAGTTACCAACTTGGACATGACCGGGCTTTAGCTACTCTATAGCCTCTCACACTAGTGCCGACGAAAAAGATAGTCATAGCGATAAACGGTTCTAATTTATCTTTGTGGCATGCATATTAGGGCCGCTGGATAAAAAGTAGCCTAATTGTTAATCCTATATTAACAGTTAGGCTACTTTTTATCCAGCGACGGAGTAAGTTTCTATGTTTGGTATAAGTTATATCAAACTTACTCAGTCACTCACAAACTTTCATATTTATAATTTTAGGGAAAGTTACTTTTAAAATATCATTATTGTCGTTTTGAAACTCTTCAAAGACTTGCACCTCTTGTAGCAATCTCATAGGGCATTGGTGCTGACTATTTTTGGCAAAGGAATCACATGTATGTCAGAATGTTAGCGGTGCGTTCAAAACACTTGAATGTATTACATTTGACTCCCTCAAGGACTGCTGACATTCTGACATGACATACATAATTAACAAGAGCATTATAGACTATGACTTTCCCGAAACCCTTTATAAAAAAAGTATCATTCTTTGCTCATCAAAGATAATAGAAAGATGATAATGTTCAGCTGTCGAAATACCTGGAAGTAAACAGCATGCTGCCTGAAGTCCTATCCGATCGGGTTTTCGCAAGGGTTCGGTCGACTGCTACCTACCGCGTTAGACCACACCACAGTCAAAATTGTTCCGAGTGGAAATATTGTCCTCGAAATGTATATCTTTGTTCCCTCGTCGTGCATCCACTGAAACAATAAACAATTTTCATAGGTATACGATTTTTTGTTATAATATCATAAATGAAATGTATTGACTAACGTATACGTATCACGAGCATAGATTTACATAACTTACTTTTCTCTAATTCTCCTTTTAAAAATCTACTGGAATAATATAAACTACCACTTAATGTTTGTTCAGCTTGTTATGACATGACACGATCGATCGTACTTAGATAAGACATACCTAGATAACCTTGTTCTTAACTCACAATAAGTCGTTAAAATAAAGTAGTCACCTAAATTTGCCTCTTAACTCGCATATCGCCTACAATTTTATTTTGGTTGGATAACATAATCGAACGAACGTAATGAATGATTTTAAAATATTTTCATCGTACTGGTAACACAGTTTTAAACCTACCTAATCACGGGGTCTTGTTTATCTCCTTCGACACCCTTGGACGAGTATGTTAGAGTTTGGGATATATAAGAACGAAGTCTTAAACGGTGCAGACTGCCGTATTATGTAAAAGGGCGAATGTCAACTTTTATAACAAATTAAAACTGAGATCTAATATCAATGCATTAGAGCTCAATTTGAATTTTTGGTAAGTATCTACGTACGCCCTTTAGGCTTAGTACGGCAGATGTCTAGGCTCTTAGGCGGTAGGCGGTATTGCCATACCAGATTTTATGAAATCTGTAGAGTGAGGTTGAAATATCCGTAAAATTCTGTAGATTGCCTTTAGAAAAATCTGCAATACTACAGATTTTGTTTAGCTTTGTCTAAACTAACTAAACCTTTTAATGTAGTTCAAAACGGACAAAGAAAAAATATCAGAATCAAATTAAACAAAACAGAAGGAAAATCAGTCTTGTCTGTTTTTATTTTTCTTATTCCTGTCACTGTCAGTTTCAGTCTGTCCATCATTTTAAAATAAATAGGTACTTAGCGGTTGTTTATTTCTTTCCGCTATTAGGCTAGGTACTGACCTACAATATAACTGTTCAATATCATTCATTGCGCCATCATATTGATCGTCTGTAGACGATATTGACGGTCAATATCGTCCACTAACGATCAATACAATTGTGCAACCAGTGACAATGCACATCTACAATGCAGGTCAGTACCCAGCCCAAAAGCGGAATGAAAGAACCAACCGGTATTATAAGTATCCATCAAAAAACGACGGACAGACAAACAGACAGCGATAATGAATCATTCAAGGAACAATAAAATAAAAACAGAAATGATCTTCATTATCCGCCCCGCCCTCAGCCGATTCATACCCTATTCTTCTCCTCCAGCCCCGAACCAAATCAAATGATTCAGTCCAGAGTGCTTAGAACACTAGCTTTTATCGCGCACATAAAGCATCTGTCACTGTTTAACTAATATGTGGGTGCGAAAGAGACGAATGCTGTATGTGCTGTGTGTGTGTTAAAGATAATTAATTTTTATTTCAGGAGATTCAGGAGATTTTTTTAAATGTTCTTGTGTAATTGTGTTCTTGGAAAATTTTATTGTTCTTCACTGAGCTGTCACTTTCGTTTCCTTTATTTAACTTAAGGCAAAGATTTAATCAAACAGCAGAGCAAAAGGATACAACGGGGGAAATGTCATGGCAAACTTTAAAAAACTTCTGAATAAACGATATTAAATAAAAAACAATTATCTTTAGATTCTTAGTCCGTGAGACGTCCATTATCAAAAAAATATAATAATATGCCTGTCTTCAATTCAGCATATTTTCATAATTATTAGTTTTAAATTTTGGTAGGATTATAAAATGCCTGAATCTGGATGAAGAAGTTGAACGAATGAAATGAATGATTCTGGATTGGAAATTGTTTTCATCATACTGGTATCACACTTTTAAACCGAGTTATCTCGGGGCGTGGCTTGGTGCTTAAGGCGGTCTTATTTAGCACTATGGACTGTCACGGGCTTAAACTAAACCGGATTTTAAAGTTTTATAACCCCGGTCTAGTTTATCCCCTGGTCAAGCTTGCTAGGGCCGCTGGTCGCATTTCTCAACCGCAGAAGTCGCAACAATATCGCTTGGACGTTAGCGAAGAGACCCTTAAATTAATATATAAACAGCGTATTTCCATAGCAATCATTTTTATGAAAATTTCAATATTTATGCCACAAAATCTGGTTCTTACGTTTATGGGCTTTTTGGTCTGTACTAAAAATGGTCCCTTTTATGCAGATAAATTAGTTACTTAATAAAGAAGTAGATAAGTAGCTACGAAGAAAACGTAGGTGTTAGTTTTATACCCTTTGTTTAAAAATGTTCCCAAATAAAAATGGTATCAAAATTCTGCCTCTTATTTACTAACGTTAAGGAAAGATCGAAGAATCAGACAATATTTTGAAATTATATATTGAGAACCAACAGAGAAAATATGACCTTAAATCTAATGAAAGTTCATCAATGTTGGCAGGTAGCCTCTAGGTAAACCAAACACTAAATGCTTTAACGAAGCTTGTCGTATTCGTCGCAAATTAATTAACTGAACGAATGAAATACCAGCAATTATACTAATGAACAAACGAATGACACTCGGGCGATTTAGCAAAATTATAACAAATTTAATTTGTTTAATTTTTTGTTGATATTTAATTTAATTTAATTGTAGGTATTTTTTGTATTAGTTACATATATCATTTGCTGCGCCCACCAGGGTTTATGATAACATCAAAATTATGCCATTAATGTTTTTATAATTTATGAAAATGTGTCCCTTTTTTGGAGTTTCGTCTCAAAATCATGTTCGAACTCCTTAGCTCATTCTTAAATCGATTTAAGCGATTATTGCACTTTGATGCAATCAGTTCATCATCGACAATGACAAGAAAAAAAATATGATCGCCTTCTTGCTTTCTCATATAGAGATAAGGCTCGTTAACACTTTGTACCAATCCCATGTCTTTTACCTTTTATCAAATCTTATATTCTGGTAGCAGAGCGTGGTAGGTTTGGTGGTGATGGCTTTACTTGTATGTCTGACTTATGTATGAAAACCATCTGTGAATTAAAAATAATTATTATCGTTGTATCTACTGAGTTTACTTTTATGCATGACAACGCTAATTCTACTCCGCTTCTTGTCCATAAATTAATCGAACGTGGCCACAAGTAGTCTTGTGGCTCTGCCGACCCCATTAGGGATTTCGGGCGTGATGCTATGTATGTATGTTCTTGTCCATAATCCGGACAGTTTTAGGTATTATTTTGTTTGCGCAGTTACATTGCCAGTTTCGATACGAAGGGTTTTATTTAAGGGCGTACCCCACGCCGATGACCTTGAGCGTTCCAACTCGGTCCTTCCCCACTTGCCTTAGTTCACGCGCCGTAGTGAAGAGTATAATTTACTCAAAAACTACAAAATAAATTGATAAACCGGCGGATGAAATTATAGTGTACATGAATACTTGAAAAACACACGGCTTTACTCACGATTTATTGTCAGAAATAGTCCGACATGTTTCGAACTCGATTGGAGTCCTTCTTCAGGGTTTGAGTGCGGTCCCGGTCAGATCAACCCGCGCACTGCTCTGCGAGCTGCGCGTTGCGCCCGTGCAGAGGGTGCGGGCGCGGGGGCGGCGGGGGGCGGCGCCGGCGCTGCTGACGCGCCCGGCTGCGGCTGGTCGTTGTTGGTGGTGAACGGCGGCAAACATGCCGAGCTCACGGTGTCCACAAGAGTATCAACACGTACCGTATCCCGAATGGCTGGGACAACGGGCTTCCACGCTGGTGGCAATTCCCACCCCATATCGCGGTTGAAATTGGGGCGTCGTCTGATCTCAATCGCCTCGCAAATCTTGCGTTGAACGAAGCATTTCTCCCTAACAAGCAGCCTCGCCTTATCGAAGCGAATGAAATGCGACGTACCAGCGTCCAGGGCGTGCTCTGCCACCGCGGAGCTATTGGTGTCCATCTTTTTCATACTACGCACGTGCTCCATCAGTCTCGTGGAAACGTTGCGCCCGGTTTCTCCTATGTAGCATTTGCCGCTAAACGAAAACGAAAAAAAAGAAAACAATAATGTACATTATATAGTGTACATTATTGTCTTCTGATTAGTAAAAGTCTCATGTATAAGCGTCGCATGATAAGGGAGCCTTTACGGATTTTAGTTTGAAAAAACCGTAAAGGTTTTGTTTTTTGCTTTTGATTTATCACTTTTTTCAAGATTCCAGTGGACGAAAATAAAGAATAGATTCAATACTACAATACATATTTTTTCAAGATTCTTGCACAACGCTAAGTACGAGTTATAGGATTTGAAAACAGCGAAATTCGCAGGGTAGGACCTTAATTGTTTCATTTGACATAATCCGGCAGTGCGGGAAATCGAAGAATAAACTTTGGTTGTAACAAATTTCATAAGAAATTCAAACAAAGTCATTTTATACACATTCGAATGTTTTGGGTTATATTCTAAGCTCTTCTACACACTGCGATATTTTTTTGTATAGGTAGTGTCGCTGTCGCTTAAAGACCCGTTCACATTGCATGCGGCAGCGTGACCGGGCCTCTACATTTTAGCAAAAAATTGTGACAAAGATACAAAACACGCGTCGACTGCGCACCGCATTCAAAGGCCTTAAGAGATCGGAAATTGTTTATTTATGAGTTAAATCGTATTATACAATTTTCCGTTTCAATCGTTTTCCTCATTTATTACTCTCGGTGAGTACTGAAGCTTATTTGATATTTTAAAAGATTTTAATGCGATTGACGTTGGAAATACTTGTGCGTGTTTATAAATTCTTATCTTATTTTACCTTAGAGTGCTGGATCTTTACTATGTAAATGGCAAAACAAATCCTGTCAGACGATAAAATGTTTAATTGCTATTATGGCCCATATGTAATACAATAATTTGGTAATATCGAAATTACTGAAAATAGTAAAATTGGTATATGCGTGCCTATAATATTTGAGGAGTCCTGATCCTCTCATCAGAGCTCACTTTTATTATAATGGGACCAACTGTGAGGTATACACTATCGATTAAAAACAGAATCATCCAAATTGGTCCAGCCATCTCGGAATAATCGGGGAACACACTTAAATTACAAAAAGATTCCGAAGAATTGAGAACCTCCTTTTTTGAAGTCGGTTCATAAGAACTTTAAGATGAAGTGAGAGTACTGACTCTTATTAATAGCTATGTTATTTTCTAAGATATCTCGTCGCTCATTTCGTCTCTCATTTCGTCCGACAATCATAAATTGACACGCGCGCTCGTAGGCGTTATGCTGAGCGAGGTACCTATATCCGTGGTCGTTTGCATCGAAATACGACTAAGTTTGAAGACACGCATAAAATATGTAGCTTATACGCACTAACGGGTCAAGTAAGGCTCGCCGATGAGTTCATAAACGAAGTTTTATTTAAGAGAATCACAACGCAGATCTCCATACTTTATACAAAAAAAATGACGTGTCATTAACACACGCGTTTTCATACGTTGTCACCTTCACTTGGGTAGATAAAGCTTAGAGTATACCCAAAGCTTGTGTAAACGTGCTCACACATCACTGAATACCAAGTATAGCGGCGAAGCTCGGAATTCTCAGAGAAAACCTTCTTTGTGCTTAGTAAGGTTCTCCCCCAAAGCTCTGTTCAACGTTTAATCGGATGTTTTGGGATAAAGTGGCATTCAGAGCTGTGAGGCTTTTGAAAAGTGACAGGTTACGTGAAAAGGGCGAGGCTACTTAGGTGGTGTTTTAGTTTGACTTCGACGCAAAAATAATATGGTAGGTAATAACTGCAGGGCTCGAAAAAATCATGCGGATGACGGCCAACCACTCATAGGATGATTTCAAATATTATTTTCATAAACAATTATCACTTATCATTTATCATTAATCAACCTCTTTTAAGTATCTATACGATATTGTCACTTGAAATGAGTCGAGTAATGACAATGTCAGTCAAAGACGTTAGGCATATAACGTCTTTGACTTACATTGTCATCCGGATGACTGTTGTACCTTCACAATTGGACGTAGTTTAGCAAGAAGGATCCAAACCAAAATAATTTCCATTAATAATGAAGTTCTATGTCATCGATATAATGTCTAAAATCCTAATAGGTTTTATTGTGGATTGGATCCTTTTCCCTAAATTACGTCCAATTATATGAAGCTTGGATTTATTTTTCCTAATATTTAAAAAGACGCAATAGAATGTCATCTTTATTCGTGTGACACGGAGTTTAAATACATAACATCATTCTGTGTGCAAAACTACGTCATTTTCACGTCATCCGCATGGTTTGTTCGAGCCCTGGAAGAAGATAAGCTTTATCTCTTTTGTCATTGTATCTTCAAACTAGTGTACTGATTGTATTGATCAGGATTTCGAGCTATACGTTAAACGTTATTTGCGCATTAGAATCACACTTAGCGCGTGGCACTTTAGAATCGCTAGTTATCAATACCCCGAACCGATTTGGTGTTCCTGAATAGCAATTTGATCATATCGCTTAGTTGTAGCTCGGTTTCTGAATCATTATGCATTCCCAAATAGAGCCCCTGATTTTTATTTTTGGTATTGAAGTTGCTCGCGGTCATAGGTTTTACTTTCGAGTCCCTACCACGTGATCCCTGGGTTGTGCAAAACGAGGAACACACTATTGGGGGTAGGTTTCAACCGCGGCTGGTCACCACACCCTTGGCAAAGAAATGGTGCCAAGCTACTTCAATCGTGTTCCGGCATGATGCCTTGGGTGGATAGCCATTTAGGTAGGTTGGGTCTGAACAGTTGCTAAGACTAGACAGCATATAACAATGATGATGAGCCTTTCCATGCCTGATAACCCTGAGAGTAAATAGGCATTTCCTGGGCAATCGCGTTCCACCTTTGGTGAGACTATAGTCAAGTAATTAAAAAAAACTATTAGTTAGCCGATTTCACAAAGGCCATTTAAGCTTTTGAGCCGAGATTAAATAGTTTAGTCTCCGTCAACGTATACGTCACGTTAATTAATTAAGTAGGAATCGATTACTTTGGCTGGCCTTTTGTATTCAATCATTATGTCTGATAATGATAATTCAGCCACGTTCAAATATCAGCTCAAGTTATTAATAATTTAATAAACATTTATTTTAAACAGCGGAATTATCGAAACGAGGAGCATTATACAATTAATTATTAAGTACCAACAATGTATTACTTAAATAAATCAACATTTTTTTTAACTAATAACCTTAAACATCTAACTATCTTAACCTAACCTAATCTAAACTAGTCCAAGCACCCCGAGGCCCGGCTAGAGCCAAAACTCCCCGACAAAAGAGTGGAGGAGTGGTGGTGGTGGATTTAAAGTTATATTTTAATTGAATTCTATTTCGGGAAAATTACTACAACGGTAAACGTCAACACGTGGATGCTTTCAAAATATTTATTTTTATACACGTGTAGCAGAAAAACCAGCCCTAATGTTGTTTTATCATTATATCTAAATACAATTCAGTGGTTCGTGAAAAATGCTTATTCAGATGACTGAGTGAGTTCTGCTCTGCCTACGGTTCTTGCCATATCAGTGAAGAAATTCACTGGCAGTCTTACAAAGTTCAGTTTGAATTGAAAATCTGTAAAATACACGTTAACATAAGTAAAACCATTAAAAGTTTAAATTAAAACAAACAAAAATAATACCTATTCCCTTCATCAGCTTCTGAATTATCATTCATGTCGTGTTCTGAATTGGATTTCCCGATACGCTGAACCTTCAACCAATTTAGGTAATAGGGACGAAATAGTATTATGATTTCCTTTTTAAGTATTCGCCATAAAGACTATTTATTGATTTAAGAAAAATGAGGCCAGATTTTAAATTAAAAAACTGGCCAAGTATGGCGGAAGGGCCATAGTAGGTATAAAGATGAGGAAGTAAGTTATCTTCATACAAACGCACCTCGCGCGGCTTGTATGTGTGCGCCAAAGTATCTATGCGTCGCCGCACGCACACTTAAACAAATCTCGACCCGCTTAGTAAGGGGAAACGGGTCGAGCTTTTGTTTAAGTGTGCGTGCGGCGATGCGGTGCGTTTGTATGAAGATAACATACTTCCCTTCTCTTTATACTATGGAAGGGCTCCGTACTCATGAGTGCTCACCTCGCATTACTCTTTACAAAGTTATCTATGCTAGTATTTTCGATAGTTTCGTATGGTGTTTAGTTTGACTACGGAACCCTAAACGTAAGTACAGAAACCGATTTGAAATCTCAGTTTACGTCCGCAAATACAACTGAGTAAAGTTTCAGTTTGTTTTGTTTGCAATATGGAATGGCCCTGGGAATATTCGATAAACAAGCGAGCATCAAGGAAAACGGTCGAAAAACAGCCAAATAAAATTACAGGTTGAATCAACGTGCGCCCCGATCGAGACGGGCTCTACGAATCATCGGATCCTGCCGAGCGTACGGGCATTGATTCAATTTCAAAATACATCCCACGTTTGCGGAGTGGTCTATTTATTTTCGGAAATGGAACTTGTTACAATGGCAGCTGACAGTGTGACGCGTTGCCTAGTCGGCTCCGTTTAGTTTTGGTGTTATTGATCGGCAGCAAAAAATGGAGCAACACAATAAATCAAACAGGATACACACTGGATAGTGTCGGGGTATATTGATGCCCCGATCTGCCTTCGATGTAGGTTTTTTGTTTCCACACCGAACTCATTAACGTTCTTGATGTTTACACTGCCGATAAAAATGAACACACAGAGGGAGTTTGTATACACTTTTAAATAAGCTTACGTTATTTCATTCGGATTTAATTGTACTAACTTGAACGAGTAACAAATTACTTTTAACTTGCAAAAATTGGCAGTACGATTATTTACAAATAAACCTACCTTTTGTAATCAACGCGTTTTGTCATTTATGTAAATATAATTAGGGCCGTAAAACACAATGTTTGCATAAGAAATTAATTTCCCAGGGAAGGAATTTAATTAATTACAGCCCGTATTCACGTGCTTAGCATTAATTTGATTATTTCCCGGCCGTGATACCGGTTATGTTATGTACTAATTATCAACATGAGCATGAATCAACAAGTTTCTGATTACTATTATAACTGAGTGATAAATTGTCCCATTCCGTATGATCATCAGTTTTGCCGAAAGATGTCCACTGCTGGACGTAGGCCTCCCCCGATGATCGCATCGACCGATTCTGTGCTGCTCGCATCCAGCAGCGCCAGGGCGTCTATTCGGGAACGTGTAAGTGATACTGCAGCGACCCGCGAGCGAGACTCGCATGTCGCTCTTACGCATTACGCGTCGTACGGAAGATTGGGATGAGAAATCTCGCTCACGAGTCGCTACAACATCACTTAGCGTTCCCGAATAAAGGCGCAGGTCGTCAGACCACCGTGTTTGTTGGTATCGACTTCCTCTGAAGAGACGGGATCTCCTCGGCGACACTATCGCGACGGGTGATATATGTATTACATAATTTAAGGCTTTACACACCGAAACACGGAACGGTTTTGTAGTGGTAGAGCCAAACAGTAATCCTCACTAGATGATTACTGTTCGAATGGGCTGGCTCGACCGGGGTGGTACCACACTCTCACAGAATATCACCGTAAAGTAATAGCTTGCTATTGCGTTTGACGAGATCCGGAGGCCTATTCCCTCATCCCCATCCCATCCCCATTCCCCATCCTCCCTAGACTGGCAACGCATTGGCAGCACCTCTGGTGTTGCAGATGTCCATGGGCGGCGGTGACCACTTTCCATCACGTGGGCCCTCAGCTCGTTTGTCGGAATGGGTCGGAATTGAGCCTGCCTAAGCAGTGTCACAGGAACTAAAACGAAAGCTTTCACACCAATCCGCGTAACCGGTAGCCACAGGCAATTATGCCTACTCTATTTTTAGTTCCGTTACCAGAATTGGTCTGCCTTTTTCTGGTCCTTAGTTAACCAACCGTTTGGTTTGTAAATCTCTATTTGTTGCCTTTATCTTCTTTTACGAGAAGAAAATGGATGAAAGATAAATATTCAAACGGACTGGTAACATTACTTAGATAATGCCAAGTATTGGGCCCTGTGCCACGTAACTAGATTTATGGGGTTCGTATTGTAGTAATCAAAGTCAAAATCAAAATATCTTTATCCAATTTAGACTTACACAATCTTTTATGAAGGGAAAAGAGTGAACTTTTACTGAGAAGAGTCGGCAGGAAACTCAACAAGGTCATACATCTTAAAATCCTTGGAAATTATATAATTCACAATCATTACGTTTCTTACCTAATTTAGTAGGAACCGTATATTATTTTGGTGTCAGATAATCAATTCAGTTAAAAACCTGTAAGTACGGATTTAGTTTTAGAGTAGAAGTGTAAGGCTTGAAATTTTCTCATTCAGATCACAAAGATCGTAATCATAAATCAGAAAAAGTAGCAAAATGCATGAACTTTTGACATTTAACGAAAATTTTAAATAGTAATTACCCACAGATTTAGCGGGAGAGGTTTAACCGTTTAGATTCGGCTTACCTAAATTGCTTCAAGTACGCCAAACTCAAAACTCTTTATAAACGTAGCGATCGATTCCGCGAAAGAGGTTAAATTAGGAGGGCTCTCGATAATCCAATTTCAGAGCTGAGGAATTAATTTTCTTCTCGGAAAGGCTGCGTTTGCGTAGGACCACGGCTCTCAATTTCTCAAACCTTCGCGATTGAACATTTTAGCAAAGGGGAAGAGGAAAACAAGTGTTTTATTAAATTGTTCATCATTAGAACGACCAATTTCATTATTAATTTCATTCTTGACGACACGTTTGGGCTAGTTGGTAGTGACTCTGCTTCCGAAGCCAGCGGTTCCGGGTTCGAATCCCGGTAAGGGCAAATATTTGTGTGATGAGCTCGAATGTTTGTTCCTGAGTCTTGGATATTTTCTATGTATTTAAGTATTTATTTAACTATATAAGTATGTATATCGTCGTCTAGTACTCATAACACAAGCCTTTAGAGCTTACTTTGGGGCTAGATTGATTTGTGTAAAGATTGTCCACTGATTTATTATTATTATTATTATTATTTTACGGAACAAAGAAGAAACTTATTTTTAGCATTTGTATTGGGCTTTCCTTAAGCCAAGTAATGCGGCATACCCACAGTCCAGCCTGCCCGGCATCGCCGGACAACACCTTGATTAGGGCATTTCAAAATGCATGAATAAGGAAGTTGCCTGTTTAAAAAAAAAAAAACAAATTAGTCCGTCAGTTAGATTATTCAAAACATATTAAACACGTATTTTTTGCTTTATCAAATCAATCAATATTGACACAGATAACGGGCATCAAAGTTCGGGAGTGGGGGCTTATGACGTCACTTAATGGTAAAAAGTGTGCAGTCGTGACGTAAACTTGAACTTCAACGCACTATATCTTCGTCATTTTTTGTTTAATTGACAAAAGTAGGTTTCCAATAGTTTTTGATAATGTAAATGACGGACTAAATAGTTTTTTTCAGGAAACTAGCCAATTACACAAAATGACACCATAAATATTGACCGTTGATGATCCGATGACTTTACGATATTCCGTTGATTCTCTAACAAATTAATCTCGTTGCTCATTTTGTCCGACATTTCGTCCGTCATTCATAAATTGACCCACACGCTCGCAGGCATTACGCGGAGTCAGGGACCTACGTCCGTGGCCGGTTGCGTCGAAATATGACCAAAGTTGCTTATCTACGACGAGTCAAGTAGGCTCGCCGGTGAGCTCATGAACGAAGTTTTATTTAAGTGTTTTCGATAATGTCTAAGGGATTTCGCGAACGTTTTTACGATCCGCCATCTTCGCTTTCAAGCAGGGGCGTAGCTACCGTCGTATCAGCCGTATCAATGATACGAGGCCCCCGCTACAGGGGGCCCCGAACATAACTCCTAGGAGCATTTATTTAAATAATAGCTTATAATCAATATATAATTATTTCAATTCAATGCAAGCATTTGTTGTTTCTTTTGTGAAAAATCTTTACCTTTCATTTGGGCTCCCGAAAAAAATTAGATATAGGGCCCGTCTAACGCAAGCTACGCTACTGCTACTACTTACAAGTTAATAAGAGCTATCATATCATAGCAAAATAATTTGCAATATCGCTTACGCAATGTCGAATAGCGGCCCTGAGCTGAGCAGGCTGGCCGACTGTAGAATAGACGTATCTTTGTGTCATTCATGTTAGGGCCGCTGGCAACCAGAAAATATGCGTTTACATCAGAATGCAATGATAATTTATTTTTAATGATAACGAATGCCTGAAGCTATTAAATTGGTATTTATCTACACCCATATCATAAAACCTCCATTGGTTAATCAAAAACCGTATGAAATTACCACCATTTTGACAACCAATTAGGAAAAACCAGTGCTGCGATAAAGAAATAACATGACTTCTTTATCGTTTTTAGTAAAGAAATGAGATTAAATTTGGAACAGCTGTCAAAACTCAACTCTATTCTCGTATCCATAGATATTAAAAAGTTATTGATACGAAACGTCAATTCAGTATGTTTTTTTAATATAAACTGCACAATATTTGATCTCGAGTGACGTGAGAATAGAGACTTCATCCGTTTGTCTATGATTTTAAAAAAAATGGTCTTGACGGAAGATCGTATTTTCCGCCATGTTGACGTTTTGCTGAACGAAAGTAGAATTGTTGTTGAATTGAATAGAAAAAGTTGTTTGTAATTTACATTTTAGTTGAAAATATGAATAGTAAGTAGTCTTCTCGGAGTGTGTGTGATGTGAAAATGCGCCGGATATCGGAAATATGCAGCCACGATTGCAACATATAACTTGTTGCCAGAAAATATTGTTTCTAAACCCATCATGGAGGATTTATAATATGTGTGTAGATAAAGTTATGTATACAACTCTGCATAATTTGGCCTTAAAACACACGTGCGATCTTATTATGAAACTCGCCTGTCGGCTCGTTTCATGAAAACCGCACTAGTGTTTTGAGGCCTATCATTATGCAACCGTTGCATAAACTACTATTGTGTATCTTAAATTGGGTCAAAATTCGAATAGGTGTTTCCTAAATTTAAAATTCCCTTAACTTAACATAAGAAACCTCAAACTCAATTTTGTATACCATTAAGCCGTCAAAATCGAGTTGCAATGTTTCTTATTTCAAATTTAGCGAATTTATAAATATTTAAAAACATACTTTGGAATTGGCCCCAGTGTGCATAAAATTAAAATATAAAGCCAGTGGCTTAACTATACCATCTGGGGCCCGTGGCAAATTCTTTTGATGGGGCTCTATCAGTAGAAATCGTCACGTTGTACTATATTTTTGAGCTCGCGGCCTGTTGGGTCGGGGCCCTCTTGGGTCGGGGGCCCGTGGCATTTTGCCAGCCCTGCCACCCTATTGTTACGCCACTGTATAAAGCGTGCACATACGTGCGTATATTTTAATGACGATCAGTGTCGGACCTATAAAGCATATTTACATAAACTAATTGTTTAATTTGTCTTTTCATAGGTAATAATTGTCTACGCAATGTATTACATCTAAGTAATTAATCGATTTACGTATTTACGTAAACGTCATGTTCATTTCATTCGATTTGTCAAACAATGGCCGTAATACGTTGCTGCTGAGTCTTACTTTAAAAAAAAGTCCTTAATTTAACAAAATTTCTTTCTCACATAATTTGTACGATCGGAAACCATAGCTGGGTAAAATATACGCCCGTATGAAATTAACACGCTGTATACCTAAACAGTATATCGTAACTTTTTTTTGTTTTATACCAAAACATCATAAAACAATAGATACGACTACGCGCCTCGTTCCCTGATTTGATGTATCACCTCTTAATGACTTCACCCTGAGGTTTTCGAGCGCCTAATCCTTATAATTCAAGATTACATCATTAATCCTACAAAATGGCCAGTAATTTTTTCGCATTACGCTGGCGCTTCGCGAGTTTAGCACGGTGCATTTTAAACTGGTTGCTTAATAATGCTGAAACGGGCTTTATTTCGCAGGAATAAAGCTCACGTTTATAGTTCACGTTTATTTCTATTTGTTTTGTAGTTGAATTGCTTCATGTTGGCCTGGCAGGCTTTTACAGTTTAAAATTGCCATGCGCAGATCTCGTTCCATTTTAAATAAAGTACCGCAAAAGGGAGTAACTCGATAATACCTTTTCATCTCGCAGAACAAGATTAAACGATCTTTGTTTTTTCGGAACACTTGTTTACAGTAGAGTAATTAATTGATGCTGTATGAGGTACTTTATGGTACGAGGTACTTACAGTCAAGTAAGGAAAGCTTACTTTTTAGAGTTCCGTACTTCAAAATGAAACTACTGGACCCATTGAGTAGAAATTTGGTAAACATATGTAAGTCGATGACCGCAAAACGGACGTGTAACGTAAATAAATGAATTTTAAGCACTTTTGGGGGATAAATTAGAAAATTAAGAAAAAAGTTTTGCAAACCTTGGCGTGTGACATATCAAATGAAAGGGCTCCTCGGGAAGATCTTAAATATAGTTTTATTATAATTTTAAGATAAATGCTTTTGAAGTTAGGTTTATTTGTTGCACTTTTTATGTTAGTTTTAGTTATATGTAATTTTAAAGTGGATAAAAGACTTACTGCTGAGTTGCTTGCGGCGTTTCTTCTCAGCACATGTCACCTTTCGAAGCGCTGGTAGATTCAGACATGTAAAAGAGCCCGTGAGGCCTACTTGCAAAATAAATATTTTCATTTTCATTTTCATTTTCATTTTAAGTAATTAAGGAAAATAGGCGAAAATTTAAACCACTGGGCTTAAAATTTCGAAAGAAATACAGATAGTAGTTCTTTATCTATAAATTACAGGAAAATCTATAAGAAGTCTATGGTATCTATGGTATTTAAAGTAACAGGAAATTTCAGATAATCATGTATGTGACGGAACCCTTTCCACGCGAGTTTAACTGGCCCTGGTCCCTGTTTTTTTGTATATAAACATAAGTTGAACTATATATTTATACAAATATATATTTATTGTTGGTTCTTGTTTAAATAATACGGTAGTCGGTAGGTAACGCAAAAGGCACTTCAAAATTATTATCTCACAGCTGACATTAAAGTTACATACTCTGGATATGCAGATAAAAATATATTCATCCCAAGAAGTAAAATATTAAGAGGAGTGTGAACCTACGGCTTTTCATACAAACGGCGATAACGATTTCCACCCCTTAAATGTTAACCGATCTTTACCAATTTTTGGTAGACTGTCAGTCAAAACAAAATCTACGTCTATACGTTTTTATTTTTTCATTTTAATCAATAAATTCAGTTTTATTGTGGTTTCAGTATTCTAATTCAAAACTAATTTTGTCATTATTTGACTTTCTTAATCTTTAATCAAAATTCAAAAAGCTTAGGAGACAAGTATCCATAAGTTTAACGATATACGAAGTCACTACTTCACAGTTGATTTTGCTACACATATCTCGAGTTCCAGTAGGTACGAGTATGTGTTTTTAGTATCTGTCTATTACCTTTTTTTTATGCCCATCATCACCATTCAGTTTATATACAAACCCACACTATACGTTTTATCTCTTGCTATGCTTTCAGTGAGAGATTTATGAACAATTCCAGCAGCATCCATAATATTAAGACTGCTATGTTTTTCTCCAACAAATATCGCCGTTCATTTCGTCTCTCATTTTCAGGCGACAATCATAACATGACCCGCGCGTTCGTAGACATTACGCGAAGTCAGGTACCTACGACCGTGGCCGGTTATGTCGGAATACAACCAAGGTCGAAGACACGCACGAACATGTAGTTCATACGCACTGGCGGGTCAAGTTAAGCTCGCTGGAGAGCTCACGTTAAGAGAATCACCCGCCTGGCCTTATGGTCAATCATCACATCACTCCACTACCTACATAAATTAGCCATAAATACGGGCGTATTTTTGATGCGACGAAACCACTATTGTATGAATACAGATAAAGCCGGCCTAAGGGAGAGATGTATCCGTACCTTGTTGGGTCGGAATATAAAGTGGTGATGCAAATACGCCGGAGCGAGGCTGTGCAGAAGTAGGTTATCTTTGCGTATTATGTGACAGTAGAACACATCAGTGAACCTTCTTATCTTTGCTGTCAAGTAAAATCTTAGCTCGTTGATAAAATAGTCTTTGAAGTTACATAAACTTGTTGCACCATTATGTATCTTGTATTTTAATACTTATTATTATAATGAAAAAAAATATATAATTATATATATACTATACTAGTGGACCCGCCACAGCTTCGTCCGCTGTATTTTCCATATAAATTTTATCACCCCTTTTCACCCCTTTAGGGATGGAATTTCAAAAAATTCTTCGTTAGTGCACCTCTATGGTACTCGAGCAATGTCTCCTGAAAATTTCATACCTCTAGGACCAGCCGTTTAGGCTGTGTGTGTTTTATATGTTGATGATGATAATTTCACTGCCTCTACCAGTGCTTCGAAAGGTGACGTTTGTTTGCTTAGGTATTTAACTAAATTTAAACAAATTAACCCATGTGACAAACGCTAACCAGCCAATCAAGATAACCATAGATAAAAAAGACACCATAAATAAAACAAGATTGATCGGATTGGCTGTTTAGCTGAGTCACGTGGGTTAATTTGTTTACGTTTAACTACTACTTAAACGAATAAAGTATACTTTGAATATGGATTTTTATGAGCATGAGAGAGTAAGTAATCCTACACAGCAGAGTATTTTGAAATGCATTGTAAATTTATCTCTAAATTTAAATGGTCATGTTATAAATATCAAGAGTAAGTACTCGTAAGTATATTCTCCTTATCATCATAACTAAGTATTTCACGATGTAACTCTCACAATGCAGCGTTGCTGCAGTATCCAATCTGCAGGCAAAAATCCGTCACTTCGTCCACACAGCCAGCCGCCTCATACAATATGCAGTACGTATCTCCACTGTCACAAATCATGATTTTTACATGAACATCTTCTGCAATGACGCTCTGTGCCACATTCGGTTAACATAATATAGTGTGTTTTCCACGGTAACAATAAAATGATGTGGAATACGTATTTGGGACGGTCAAATTACCATTGCAAAGATCAAGCATTTATTATTAGATGCGTTAGAATAGAATAGAAAAACATTTATTCGGCGAAAACATCAAAGTCAAAGTCAAAGTCAAACTATCTGTATTCAATTTAGGCTTTTACAAGCTCTTATGAAGGTCAAGGAATGAATCTACCACCGGTTCGGAAAAAAATCCTCTACTGAGAAGAGCCGGCAAAAAACTCGGTGAGGAATCATTTTTTTCAAATTAGTACACATACAAGTCAACAATGTCTACAGTTTTATACAAATTTAAGTATATACCACAGCAGGTACGCCCATCGAGACCCAGGGATCGCCGGTGCAGGTCACGATTTAAGCCAAACGTCCCTGTCCATGATGTAGTCTTTAACTGAGTAATATGCCCTAGAAATAAGAATTCGTTTTACAGTAGCTTTGAACATTGTGTCTGTTTGTTCTATAATGTTTTTAGGTATTTTATTGTAAAAACGTGTACAATTTCCTAGAGATGATTTCTTAGTTTTAGTCAGTCTATAAATTGGTACTTTAAGCTTTCCGGTATTTCTAGTAGCCTTTGGCTTATCTACATTTGTAGGAAAATTGTATAATTTTTTTCTGACATACATTATTATTTCAAATATGTCAACATCAACACAACAACTTAGTAATTAATGGTAAACTATAACACAGTGATGACACAAGAGTGTGATGTGAGCCGAAATCGTCTCCACTCAGGAATACAGCTAGCATGGTAGTGCCTAACAGCGCTGGTTTTCTGTGAAGCCAGAGCGGGTTGTTCGGGACAGCGTACTGTGGTTTAAGAGAAAGAAATAAGTTTAGAAGAATAAAAATGTTTGCAGAATATAAATAATAATAATAGAAAATAAACAATGTAAGTTTGAAGATGGGATGCGGAATGAAAGTTAAATTAAATAAATATTTTTTTAGGTGTAAATGATATACTTATTATGAAAGTAAATGTAAACAAAAGCATATAAATAAATTGACTACGTTAGCAGGATTTATGACCGCACCTCATGCTTTTTTAACAGAAGGACCACTTTTTAATTAGGCATTATTATACCTACGTGTAGATATTTTATTAAAAGTGTTGTCGTTTTTAGCCGACTTCAAAAAAGAAGGAGCTTCTCAATTCGTCGGAATCTTTATAGAATATCCGTTTAAGGTCATTTAAGAATTTTTAAGTTTCAAAACTGATTATGCTTGAAAAACTTTGAAAGAAAACAAAAGCTAATTACTTATTAAGTAAAACAATATTTACTTTGTAACATAGTTTATTGAAAATAATAAACTTCTCTTCACCAATAATTTACAATCGAAAATATGTATTTACTTCAGTGTAGGTACAATATTTTGTATTCCTTTGATCTCAGAGTCGAAAACAACAGGCGATGTTTCTAAGAGTCAAATTACGTTAATTTAACATGGTAACTTTTAACTTAATATAATAACAATAGAAGAGACCCGTCTTTTTCTTGTCATTTGTTTTATTATTATATAGTAAGCAGTGTGCATAGTTAAGGTGTTTGTAAATCAGTAATATCTTTGGAAATTTATTGCTGCACTTCGGGCTATCCAATTATTTATATACGAGTATATATATAAGGATTTACAATTAAACTTTTTGTTCCCAACAGTGATGTACTTAATATAATAATCTGTTTGAGAAAAGCCAAAATCTAGCCCGTTTACAAGCCCTTTTAGGTTACTCTACCCGCTATTTTAAAAAAAAACCGGTATTAAGTGTGTGCGAAGGGATGAACTGAAAACCAGCGCCGCGCAGACGCGAGCATTTGACCGCGCTCGTAGCTAATGGATCTGTTTCCCTTTGCCACGCAGCGATTAATTTTCTTTCTTGATTGTATTTTTATTCTCGTACTTTTCTTATTTTCTTCACTTGCAATAAAAATATACACATTCATTTAAGAATTCATTCAACTGCCTGAAAAACACTTTGTTAAAAATCTGTGTATTTTACATATTTAAAATTTAAATGGATTCTGGTTGGACCAGTGTTGGTTATTTCAAATGGATATCAATTAAGATACAACGGTCCTTCGTTACCTCGACTGTGAGATCAAACCTATCAATACTTACAACATCTATTTTACATAGAATAAAAGCGTAATTACAACATATCTATCGACGTAAAGTTATATACGGCACTTGAATGTTTAATTATGGTAATTTTAGGTTCAGACAAAATATTTCAATATTCGCGGTTACCCATCACAAATCACCTTGATAATAATAATAATAATAATAATAAATCAGGGACAATCTTTACACAAATCAATCTAGCCCCAAAGTAAGCTCTAAAGGCTTGTGTTATGGGTACTAGACGACGATATACATACTTATAGATAAATAAATACTTAAATACATAAAAAAACATCCAAGACTCAGGAACAAACATTTGTGCTCATCACACAAATATTTGCCCTTACCGGGAATCGAACCCGGGACCGCTGGCTTCGGAAGCAGAGTCACTACCAACTAGGCCAAACGTGTCGTCGATATATTAAGAGCTCCACAAAATATAATATAACAATTATATAAGTATTATTTGTATAACAAAATAAGATCGAGTTTATATATAGTGTGTACATTTCATACGGGCGTATATTTTAATCACGATCTGTGCCGTTTTTCGTCACCTAATTGTTTAATTCTGGGGTCCTAGTGAAAAGGGGATTAAGGCGAAAAAGTGTGACGTTTAGTTATATATCTTGTTCTAATTTCAACAAGCTTTATATCTAAACATCACACTTTTTCGACTTAACCCCCTTTTCACTAGGACCCCAGAATTTATCTTTGAATAGAAAATAATTGGCTACGCAATGACATCTAGGTAATTTATGGATTTAAGTATATACGTAAACGTCATGTCATGACAATTCAATTGTTTAGATTTGTCAAACAATAGACGAAATACATTGCTGCTCAGTCCTACTTTTTAAAATTAATTACTCTTTATTAATTGAATAATTTAATTTAAAAAAAAAACTCACATAGTTTGTACGATCAGAAACTATAACTGTGTAAAATATGCGCCCATTTTACAAATATAAAATTGGATCTAATTTTGCTACTTCAACAAATAATCCTTGGGTGTCGTTAATTTTGTTAAAACGTCAATTACCTTTTTAAAATACTCTTGTTTACTTATTATATTATTGGCACTAATAAATGTAAACGGTAAGTTTATGGTTATCTCTGTGCAGAAGCTTTTGAAAGCATGATAAATAATAATTATATGTGGCTCACATAATACCTAATTTGGTTCTTGATCGTATTTCTTATTAATTGAACGATGTGCTCTTAGTTAGCCAAATATCTTAATAATAATATTACATTAATATCACTTTTGGCAAAATACTATTAAAGACCCGTCAGCAGTGGATGGTAGATTAGCATATAATTAAAAAAGAAACAATTTAAAAAGTCCTGCAATGTAAAAGAAAATAAGGTTAATGTAATTATAAAATAGAAATAGGTTAATACAAGTCGAGGACGGACTTAGAGAAAGGGAAAATTGAATAGATTATTCTAGATCAGTGAACAATCCAGTACATTCGGGCCAGCAAGATTCTTAATTATTCTTTATTCTAACAACATTTATATTTATACTTATTAAATAGTGCACCATATAACTTAAAAACATTGCTTTCCATGACAATTTACGTTAAAAAATCAGATTTATATTGCTTTGTTGTAATTCGTATACTAAACTTGTTATATAGTTAATTGTTGGTTTTATTTCATAATGATCTTTATCCGATGTCAACATCCAGTTCCTATTTAAATAAATTAAAATCTAAGCAGAAAAATAGTTGAACATTACATGAATCTATTTTTGTCATGGCGGTCCTACTACCTGTACAGAAAAATCTAGCATTACTACCTTCATTAAATGAACAAGGAAAGACTCTGAAAGAAAAGTTTTTTTTTTTTGCAGAATGCAATTGCCTAAATTGTTAATTCTGTCTAAAATTAGTTACCTTTACTGGGGTTTGATATAAGAATATTATGCTTTATTCCATAT
Organism: Tortricodes alternella; assembly: GCA_947859335.1. Classification (NCBI taxonomy): domain Eukaryota; kingdom Metazoa; phylum Arthropoda; class Insecta; order Lepidoptera; family Tortricidae; genus Tortricodes; species Tortricodes alternella. The sequence continues at coordinate 17,913,896 of OX401968.1, read as the reverse complement.
TTTTTGCTCATATAATATTTTTGCAATATAAACGTGAAAGATTCAATTCCGGAAAATTGCGTTTAATATCAAACTTCGTATCATAAGTCGCAATATCGCTACGTGCTTCAAAACTCTAATGCCAAATAAAAACGCTATAAGGCACTGCCTTTATACAAACTATGGGTAAAGTTAATAAAAATAAGTAAACACTTACATCCCTGTATGTATGTGTAAGTGAATACTTACTTTTTTATTAAATTCACCAAATACATCTGGAATATATTCACAAGTCTCCTAAGTAATCTTAATTCCTTTCACAATAATGTGAATATCTCCGTCGAAAGTAAAATAATGTACGGATAGAAAAATCTTACACATAAATTAAATTCTTGTGTAATAAAAATTATGATGAAGAAATATTTAAGGAAAAAAATCGGCTTGCTTATTTCAGAATTCAATACTGATTTTTGCGGTTTTCATTAAAGGCTTTCACACACTGAAACGTGGAACGGAAGCGGAGCGGGTCGGAGCGGGCCCGCGAAAGCAGTGTCACAGTAACTAAAATGGAAGCATTCACACCAGCTACCGCGCGGCAGTCGCGCGGGTTGTGTGCTTCCGGTGTGTGGAAGCCTAAAATGTGTTTATTTTGTCCGCTTGAAAATATGGTTTGATAATGTACCTACCTACTCAACGGTTCTGAGATTCTTCATAATATATCTATCTAACTAGGTCACTTATCAATGTATGCAAGCCGACGCAGGATGCCCTCCATACATATTTATATGACAACTATCGAATACTAATAGTAATTGTGCAAGCTCATTCTTTAATCTATCTATTTCGATACTTCTAAAACCATCTAACATCTTCTTATCAGAAAGCCATCACAAAACTCTGCCTTCTTATCACTTAAACGTCTTTCTTATCTTACGTTTAAATATACTTTACCTACTCTATAATGCAAGTCTGGCTGCTTTTTAACAGTTCATTTCATTACAAATAGTATTGAACTCGAATAACTATAGTTACTTTACTATTTACAGCTTGGTTCTGGCCAATATTACCCAATACCGCTAAATAAAATAAAGGCTAATTAAAAATGTATATTTAGAGCAGGTGAAGCCGCGGACACGACTTGTTAAGTATATTTCATTGCACCATAGAGTCACTAATTGCAAGAGTGTATAAAAGCGCTATAGCGGAGTCTCGTCCCCGGGGTCGCTGTAGGGGAGCCGCACCGACTTAGCGCCCGCGAGCACCCCCACCCCCTCGAGGCAAGACCTCCTGTTTGACAAAACATCCCTTAAGAAAGCACTTCTCGGCCCGGCTATATCAGTACCTGTTATCGACCGCGTTAGCTTCCTAACGGCGGGCAGTTTCAACGCTTCTTCATACGACGGAGGCTCATCAGTCGGAGTTGTCTGCGCTCGACCTCCGAACGGATCCCTGGAACACGTTGGAGATAACTCCCTCGAAAAATACAGCGTACTCTCCCCGCCCCGGCTGGCTTGTGCCTCCAGCATTGGTTGGTAGCACACCGGAGCAGAAGACCGTATTTCCTCGAGAATCTGTCTCGCCGTTCTGTTTGTCGATATCATGCCCGCCCAAGATCGCCTGTTCTGCTGCTTAGCTTCATGCGGCCTGGTTAATGCTGAGATATTATGACTAGAATGCGTGCTAGCTACTGCTACCCGGGGCCTGTGCGCAGGCTCGTCAAAGGACGTCGCTTTAGCGGCCGGCCGATTGGGTCGTGGCTCGGGTTCCATGTTGATCGCGACTCCGTTGCTCTCTGTGTTTTCACTCGGGTCTTCTCTTAAGGCGGCATCGATGCGCATGGCTTCTGAGTAGGAGGGGACTAAGGCACAGTTCTCTCGGATGGCTGCGAAGAGTTCGAGGCTATCGACCGTGGAGGCGTGGGAGAGCGGCAGGGCGCGGGGCGGGCGGGGCGCAGAGCACAGCAGAGCACTCTGCTCATCAGCTATGGCCCACCCGTAATTCCTCTGCGGAACTGGTGGAAGCGTGTCCGACATGTGCGTATCTATGTCCAACTGTCTACTGGGATCCAGTTCGTAGTTCGTGCCGAATATTTTAGTAATCTGAAAAAGAGTTTTAAGTTAAGTTTCCAATAAAAGTAACTAATATCATGAGAAAACAGGGAATGTGAAGAGCTAAGAGTTAGCCTTAAACACATATCTTTAAAGAAGTTGAAGCTAACACTTTTTTAACTTAGGTAATGAATAGGTTCTTAGACTTACTGTATAATGTACGTAGGCGGTGTTACATTCTATAACGATTCTTAGTGGCCACGAGAGCAACAGGCAGGAGAGAGTCCAAAAGAGCCATTGCGAAGAATACCACGGGCAGTTGTCGGCGTCCCTGAAACAAAAAAATATATTCAACATTACGGTTATTTAGGTGCAATTTGTACTATAGCCTGAGCTCCAAAGGAGAAATATAGGCCAATAGCCCAAAAAGGTACCTGTACGCCACCATGTATTCCTTGAAAGAGCTAACTCCTATCAGGTCCAATCCTTCGCGCATTTCCATGAAGTCGTCAAAGCGCTCATGTTCAGCGAAAAACCTCGACCTTTGATCTTCGAATTCTGGAATATAATATTTTTAATAGTCTACTGAATATCCTTTATGGAATTTCTGAAACTAAGCGGCCGTTTCATACTAGTATCAAAGAAAGGGTTGCACTGAGAGATGGAGAAGAAGATGGAGATAGCTTATCTCCGTGTCAACTTTGCTAGGGCCGCTGGTTTCTTTAAAGGAGTTACAAATGCCGAAGTGCCAATCACGTATCAGTTTGTTTTGAATGTTTTGTTAATGTATATAAGGAAGAAAACAATTGTAAGTATGAAGCAGTTCGGCAGACATGAGATACAGTTGTCTTATTTACATATTCCAGAAGGTTTTTTGGAGTTGTGTGTTCTTTTTAGGACATATTCACAGGATTTTCACATAGAGAAGATCTTCCTCGGCAATAACTACCGTTGAAAACCTGAAACTTTTGGCTGATTGTAATATTCGGCACTATTGTTAATTTTGCCGAATATTACAATCAGCCAAAAGTTTTAGGTTTTTCACCACATTCATTGGGAATCTTTATATATTTAGTGCACCGCTCGCAGCCAGTAACTGAGTTTTAGTAGCGAAAGATCGCTACGAATAATGAACCCGGCTACTGGGTCCATGACAATGAAAGAGTTAATAGAGACACCGTCGTTATCCCTACTAGCACTGAAATACGTACCACTAGCAGCCTCAATGTTGGCGAAAGCGAATCCCTTGCTGAATCGGACTTTAGTGATGGGCGTGCAAGAGTCGAGCACGAGGTTGCGCGATGCGTCGCGCTGTCCGCAGCACGCGTGCGCGAACGACGTGCTCGCGCTGTGCGTGTTCACGCGCTCGTAGTACACCTACCGTATTCAACATATTTTCATAAAATTCAGATGAAAAAAATATACCTACATTTCTTACGCGCAAAATGCTTCGCTCACCATCGAAGACTAACCTGCCCACAGAACTATACTTGAGAGCAAAGAAATCGAGCCACCATCCATATGATTACACGTGGAAGGTGGCTCGATTTCTTTGCTCCCAAATGTATATCGAGATAGAAGGAAAGAGTTCGTCGGTTTGTATGAAACTGAGCGTGTAACATTTTTGCGTAGTAACTTTGATATCACGAGTGTAATTTAGTGACGGGAAACATAAGACGTGCGAAATGATTCGTGCATCGATTAGCACGCGGCAAACTGAGTCTAGGCACCGCCGCTCCCACCGTTCCGCGCCTTGCCGCCAAAGGCACAAAGATGATCTCAGGACATATTTTCGGCACTCGAGGTACATACAACCTGCCGCATAGAATACCGGTCTGTGTTTGGGAGTATGGGACTCGTCGTCAAGCGTTTGTTAGCAAAAGTTAAAGAATCACGCCCTGACTAACTGAAAACTACGTGAACTACGTGACTACGCTCAATGAGTAAGTTAACACTTATTTTTAAACACTTCACCAAATAACCTAAGATTTTAAACATCATCATCATCGGCCTATAAAAGTCCCACTGATGGGCACAAGTCTCATCTCATGTGATAGGGACACGTAGACAAAGGCCCGAGTACAGAAAAAAAACAACCTATTCTATTAACATTCCGAAGGTGGTAGAATTTTTAACTAGTTCAATACGGGGTTTGCTGGTCAGGATCCGAGGCCACCCTGAGCTTGGAGGCCCCGGTGCACTTCAGCAGTTACGCCACTGTACATGATGCGATGTGAGGAGAAAGCAGCATTATAGAAAGGTTTGGCAAAATGTTTTCCACGAGAAATGGTGTGATAATAATGAGAATAATGGAGCAATAGTAGTTTATGCAACGGTTGCATAATGATAGGCCTTAAAACACTAGTGCGGTTTTCATGAAACGAGCCGATAGGCGAGTTTCATACTAAGATCGCACGTGTGTTTTAAGGCCAAATTATGCAGAGTTGCATACATAACTTTATCTACACACATATTATAAATCCTCCATGATGGGTTCAGAAACAATATTTTCTGGCAACAAGTTATTTGTTGCAATCGTGGCTGCATATTTCCGATATCCGGCGCATTTTCACATCACACACACTCCGAGAAGACTACTTACTATTCATATTTTCAACTAAAATGTAAATTACAAACAACTTTTTCTATTCAATTCAACAAAATTCTACTTTCGTTCAGCAAAACGTCAACATAATGGCGGCGAGACCATTTTTTTTTAAATCATAGATAAACGGATGAAGTCTCTATTCTCACGTCACTCGAGATCAAATATTGTGCAGTTTATATTAAAAAAACATACTGAATTGACGTTTCGTATCAATAACTGTTTTATTATCTATGGATACTAGAATAGAGACCCACTTGAGTTTTGACAGCTGTTCCAAATTTAATCTCATTTCTTTACTAAAAACGATAAAGAAGTCATGTTATTTCTTTATCGCAGCACTGGTTTTTCCTAATTGGTTGTCAAAATGGTGGTCATTTCCTACGTTTTTTGATTAACCAATAGTGGTTTTATGATATGGGTGTAGATAAAATAATGTTCTTCTTCAGTCCTAATAGTAGGTAATAGACTGAACTTGACAAAGTAAATTAAGTTTATTATAGCACGGTGGTGTTGATATTTCTTCGACATATAAATGAAAAAGCAGACACAAAATTATATAGCTTTCCATTTTTAATGTTAGTTATTAAGGAGCGTATTTGTACTATGACGGGCAATTTTATACGATTTTCTTTGTTATTTTATTACTAAAAAACGACGCCTTTCAAACAAAAGTATTTACTTATCGGCATAAAGTAAAAATAAGTAAACGACATATCATTATTATGATTTGGCAGCTACGTGCCTTTTAGGCTTTTTCAAGCAAATACAAAACTAAAATCTAGGTTCTGTTTTATCCATAAAACATTCGAATACAACTTTCTTTAGCTCTGTAGCTCTACCAACTTTTTATGTGAACTCCGTTGGACTCTAGACAAAGCTCTTCTTTCATTGTAATAAAGTTTTGTTTTGTTTGTTGTTGTTGATGGACCTATGCATTACGTCTTCAAAGTCAGCCTGTATAAAGTGCACGTGATACCTGCGTTGTAGTGTAGGCGTCACCGTTCCGATACCGCGTCACCTGCCGCTTGCGACGCACGTAGTGGTAGCATATCGCCTTCCACCTGCAACAATCAATGCAATTATCGTCCAATATGTAACAAGCAGGAACATATAAACATTGGAGTGTGATTTTATTACGTGCGCGGCTGATCAGCAGATAAACAAAACTATTAATTTGGACTGTAAGAAAAAGAACATAAGGTCTAAATTTGAATGTGTCCCTCATTGCTGATAAGCCGCTACGTACGTTAAAGAATCACATGCATAGGCGTTCAATGCGTTCAAAACAAATAATATACCTAATAACGAATTTCTCAACCGCGTACATAGTAGAGTAATTGAGGTTATTATTGCAATTTTAAGTTTGAGTAAGATACGAGTTTGAGAAAGCAATAAGTTATATAGGATTTGACATTTGTAATATGTATTTGATTAGAATAAATGATACTGGTAATGAAAACATTGATGTAAGTAGCGTTTATCATGACAAACGTGGTGGTGACTTGTTAACAATTCTTTGCTATTAAAGGGAAGCACTCTTCCCTAAACTATTCGCAAAATATAATTAAAATGGAACTCTACCATAATAGAATGCATTCAAAACGCCATGCTTAATTGATAGTAATAAAACAAAAGTGCACGGCAGTGTGCAAAGGCTGGCCGCATAGCGACCATTCTTATTAATGTATTTACGGCAATTAATCAAGTGGGATTTAATCACGACAATTAATCCAAAGTCTTAACAACATAACGAATATATTATAGTACGATATCGACAGACTTAGATATAATCCCTATCTTCTTCGTCTGTTTGTATTTCGGGCTCAGCTGAATCCAAACGCTGCGGCTTCGCACCACACTATCACAAGCTAATGCAGAGTTAGCAATGCTAATAAGCAAATAAGTCGAAAGGTTTTTGTAGCCCTTATATTGACTCCATCGAGCAATTATATGCCCTATCTCACTGGTTGGATAGTCTTGTATTTTGACTCCATGAACACACAGATACACGACCAGAAAACCAAGAGCATCTAAAGCTTCTTTTACACCGGCGAGGACAGAGGAGACGATGCAAGACAAGAATTGAAATCTCACCGTCCTGTATGGTCTGCATTTTGACGTAGATGTAGATGTAGGAGGGAATCAATTTTATTCGAGATAAATTCATATTCTCGACTCCCCTCTCTGTTGGAAAAGGATTTGAATTCTGTTGTGTGTGTGCGATGGGTTCTTTTAATTTTATGCCATTTGATTTTTTGTGACTTCCAGTGGTGTTTTCCTGAGGTCAGAAATAGAAACTTGGTCAATAACCAAACACTTAAAATATGCCCTGTATTTCGATGCAAAGCATATTGAAATATCAGGTTCAAAGGAAATTACTTCTTCGTACCTCGACCTATGATTACGGCTGCTACCTATACAATTCAAATAAAATATGAATAGCTAGAGGAGTCCCCACTGAGGCAATTCAAAAAGTGGTCTGCTTTTAATAAAAGATAATGCCAACAGCTATACTTCCATTTCGCCGGGAAACATCAATTCGAGTAAGACTCAGGTTGATCTTATGAACACAATTCTAGGTGTGCTCAAGTGCGAGAGAGCTCGTTTCTAACTGATTTAATAGCGCTGTCAGCAACTTTATTTTATGTGTTCAATGAATAGGTACTTTTGGAAATCCCGATTTGCCTACTAAAACAATTTAAAAGCGGCCAGTGAATTTTTACTTAAAACGGCAGCATATCGAAATAAATAGACCGTTATTTAAATACAGTGGCCTTCACATATTATTAATCAACTCGATTGTCACTTAAGTAATTGGAAAGCAAATTTACTGGCGAATCGTGGGCGTAAAATGGTAAGGCGATTAGGTATACCCTGGGCAAACACTGATCCTTTTTGAACTAATGGTGTATTTGTTACAAACCGAGAAGGCTTAGTGGTTTTGGATAAATTGCGTTTAGAAAACAATTTACTTATAGATATTACCAATATTGCTCTTCCGCTGCACTGGGAGTGAAGAAATAGCATAGAATGCGTGCAGATGCTTATCATCCTGGCATGTCGTAAAAGTCGACTAAGAGACGGGTCCTCTCCAAAATGGTGGACTATCTGTATGGGCGATGGGCTGATCACCTGTCACCATACGGTTCATCATACCATCTTAGGACTAATTAATCGAACGTGGCCACAAGTAGTCTTGTGGCTCTGCCCACCCCATTAGGGATTTCGGGCATGATGCTATGTATGTATGTATTACCAATATCCAATGGAGACATTTCAATTAATCTCAATCGTTCATTCAAAATTAATATAATCTCTAATGCAATATTTGCTGAAACTGTTTTTTAGTAGGTATTATCGTAAAATCTGATCGTGTAAGGTCGGGTTAAGTTAGGTAACATAATGTACATGATGGAAGATTACATAATTATGAATAATGAAATTATACGTAACATGGGCTATTCCAAAAGCACTTCGAGCAACCCATTAGTATCGGAGAAAAGGTTGAAGCTAAAGAGTTGCTCCATTAATATACGTAACGTTTGGAAAAAAAATGGGAAAATCCAAAAGGAAAAAAAAAGTGATGATTACCAGCGATCTTTATCGACGTGCGGGATCGATAAGGCGCCATTCTGCATTATCAAGGTAATGACCACATGAATTGTATGGTAATTTTATTCATAAATGGCTTTGTAACATAGGCGAACAGTTTTAAAGTTACAAAAGCTACCTACCTAGCTATCTGGGTAAAATAACATGATTATTGCACATTAAAATATTTTAAATAATTAAAACAACAGCAGCTCAATTACGTGACACAATTGGTATCGGTTTGGCTCGAAAAATAAACCTATTTAGTCTTCACTCGATGTAAATAAGGGTACAATTGGATTACTTTTTGCGAAAGCGATACCAATTGGTGTTCCATAATTGAGCAGCAGGTCCGATTATTACATATTCGAATTTGAACAATCCATTGGTATCTCTCATTTACACATTAAATATTTCAGTTTATTATAATCTTTAATTATTCTTCGGTAGGTATTTCAGCTTTTACATATATTTCGAAACATACCTAAATCTGAATGCGGACAATACAAAGGTACACTTTAAGCCTTTGTTCTCCGCGTGCCTAAAATGGATTGTAGCTATGTCGCTACAAAGTCTAAGTCGCACACGCTAAATTCCTAATTATCAAAATGCGTTCATCTCTGTTGAACTAATCGGTATCAAGACTCAGTGACGCAGCCTGTCAACAAGCCGATTCCTGACAGCTTTACCAAGCTACAAAGCTACGGCTCGCTGTCAGTGCAGTCCATGTTACTCTAACTAAATGTCAGACTCACACGTACGGTTCCTAATTCTTCCGGCTTCCCTTAGGAAATATTTGACGCTTCGCCACTGTTAAGATTAAAAGCGTTATGACTCACGCATTAGTACGAAAGCGGTATTAAGACTAAAATGCATTTGAACTGCATCAGGATCGAGACCAAAACGAGACTGAAAAGAAAACTAATCATTAAACCGTTTAAAATGAAGTTTAGGCAAAACGCGAAAATGTCATTTAGAGAATTAGGCTCGTTCTCGAAACAGGCAGTCTACTATATATAGATAAACATCGCAATAGTCGGCAAGACACATATACTTGATGCCCCTGCGGCCCCAACATGCATGACACAAAGATAAAATAGACCGTTTTGTCTCTAAGTGCGTCTCTCCCACACTAGTGCCGACGAAAGAGATAGTCATAGAGATAAACAGGTTTATTTTATCTTTGTGGCATGCATGTTAGGGCCGCTGAAGATTGAATTTTAGGCAAAACGCGACATAGGCACAATCCGTTTTAGGCAGGCGGAGAACAAACAAAGGACTTTAAGGACTAGTAAGGACTACTAACCAAACCCTGGGTGTTGCGGTCCTCATAGCGTGCACCCTGGCGCTGACGGCGGCTGTGTCTACCCGCCTCGCGAGCTGGATCCTCGCCGTGCTGTGGTAGCATTCCACCAGGTACACCAAATACAGCAGCAGGACAAACGCTATTGGGATGTACGCGTAACCCACGTCGCAAGGAGACTCGCGGACTATGCGTTTGATCGGGAATCTGAGGGAGACGAAACTGATTTAGAAGTTACACAATACTTGGTTGCATTACTTTAGAAAAAAAGCGACTGAACATTGAAGCGTCTCGTTTTATAATTTCAGCCGAAAGACGTCCACTGCTAATTAGACCTCTCCCAATGATCGCTACAACGACCGATCCTGATCTGCTCGCATCTAACGCATTCCCGCAATCTTCACCAGGTCTTCAGTCCATCGTGAGGGTGGTCTGCTTACGCTGCGCCTTCCAGTATGCGGTCGCCACTGAAGAACTCTTCTCTTTTATGTTTCAATATAAAAAAATATAATAATAAAGGACATTCATTGTTTTCCACAATTAAATAAATAATCTAGGCCCGTCGGCCTGAGCCACCGTCGTGATGTAAAAAAACCGGTGCGTGAGTGCGAGTTTTAATCTCAGGATTCTAAAGTAGAATCACTCGCTACGCTTGTAATTCAATTATAGAATCATTCGCTTGCTCGGGATTCAAAATAAACACTCGCAGCAAAAACCAACTTTGCTCTCTTGTTGCACAAATAACTATTATTTACGTTACGCGTCCGTATTGCGGTCACCGATTTACATCTGCGTACCAAATCTCAACTCAATCGGTCCTGTAGTTTTGAAGCAAAATGGTTGTGACATACGGACAGACAGACATACAGACAGACAGACAGAGAAACAGACAGACAGACACACGAGCGATCCTATAAGGGTTCCGTTTTTTTCTTTTGAGGTACGGAACCCTAAGAAAGTTACTAGTTAAATAATAATAAATAAATAAATAATAAAATTAAAAATACTTTAGTAAAAATACTTTATTCATTATCTTAAGTCTAGGTTACATCAATGGCTGGTGCCTCTTTTTAAGAGAGCAGAGAGGCAGCGCTTTTTTTTTTTCTAGTTAGGCTTTATTATTCCTTCTCTCACCAGTGATGTTGAAAATGTTAAATTGGATTAAACTAATCAAAACTGATGATAGAGCAATATGAAACACCAGTCTTTCAGTTCGGCAGGCTAAGTGACGCGGGCTCAGACTCACGTGTGCAGGTCGATCAGCTCCTTGTCGATCTTGGCGGTGTTGCACCAGGCCACGGAGCCGAGGCAGCCGGCGATCATGAGCGTCAGCATGAAGCACTTCCAGTTGCCCTCGCGCCGCAACACGCCGCCTAGGCTCTGCTTACGAGGACGCTGCAAAGAAATAAAAGCGTCAAATTTTTGTTACGTCGTCTTACGTCGTAGGGGAAGATATATTCAGGCTAATAACCTATAATGCCTTTTGTAAAAGACTATAAATTACTACAATGCATTTTGACAAGAACATAGAAGGTAAATCTGATTAAATATGAAGTCATACGTAGAAATGACCCCGACTTTAACACAGCTTTTTTTTGTATCAATCAACTTCTACCTTTTCCTGATAAATAAATGTTGAGAATATTTAAGGAGACGCATTGCCGGCAAGGAACCCTAGACGGCATATTTTTCCAGGAAGAATATGAACCCAATGGATAAAAGTGTGAAGAAAAGCTGCCTTATTTGCACTGACCCAATAAAGAGCGTCGCAGATTATTCCTCAGAGATTACAGACGATTCAGACGTTTCACGATAAAACAGGAGATACCAAAAGGTATGAAAATATCCTGTGCTGTAGCAATTTATAAATCGGCGTCCCTTTTTCATAATCACTCTAAGTGATGAAATTTACATCATAACGACATGAAAAATGACATCAATCAATTCAGAATTTTCCATCTGGTCGTTTAGGCAACATTATTATTTCACGGTGAATATTCAGGAAATTATAATCAGAACAGAGAAGGAAATCTAAATGTTTTCAAACTGATTATGGATTTGGGAAAAGGTAGGATGGAATTATATGTCACGGGAGGAGTAAGAGGAATAGGCGAGTAATGTGCAGGTCCCATTGCAGTACTTCGAAGTCCAAGGTCACTGTTTACAACAATTGTAGATTGAAAGTCACTGACATAATAACAAGAATATTTATTTAGTACACTTCTTATTCTTATCATGAACATTTACATTACGAAGGTCTTATTCCTGTATGATATTATTTAAGAAACATTAATATCTTCAGGCACATTCTGCGGTAAATCTAGCATATAAACAGTAACCGTATGCATATTAACTTTAACACTCTCATTGCTAAAAACCCAGTAGCCGGGTTTCCAGTTCGTAACTAGTTCTGGCAGTGCTACGTTTTTACAAGCTCTTATGAAGTTCAAGGAATGAATCTACCACTACTGGTTCGCAAAAAGCCTCAACTGAAAAGAACCGGCAAGAAATGCCGCGAGGTATATTTTTTTCAAAAGAATACGCATATAAGTTAACGATGTCTACAGTTTTATACAAAACTAAGTATAAACCAAAGGTAGGTACGTCCATTGAGACCCGGGGATCACCGGTGAAAGTCAAAATGGATGTTTGCAATTAGCAAACATCCCTGTCCATGATGTAATCTTTTATTGTGAAATAAGAATTTATCGTGTCAATTGTAACGTACCTGTACACCATGATTCTTTACAAATAATTAAGAGATTTCAGTTGTCGAAATTTCAAAACATTAGTGTTAAATCTCAGGATTCAACTAACAAAATCATCAGAGATTTTTAAAAATAGGATACGGATAAGTTCCTCCAACGTCAACCAACTGCGCCTCTATTCGGGAACGCTAAGTGATGTTGTAGCGACTCGCGAGCGAGATTTCTCTTCCCCCTCTTCCGCAAGGCGCGTAATGCGTAAGAGCGAGATGCGAGTCTCACTCGCGGGTCGCTGCAGTATCACTTAGACGTTCCCGAATAGACGCCCTGAACGGTTGTGCAAAACTTCGGTGAACAAAAGTCTGAAGAATTCCATTACGTGTTCTTTATCCTTATTCTTTAAATACCAACGTTTTCTATCTTTGTTCGATTTGGTTACGCAAAGACTAAAAGAAAAAAAGTTGTGTGAAAAGTGTGAAATTTTAATTTATTATTTTAATTATTTATAAACTTATGATTATTCCAATATATATTTTACGTAATAATATTCATATAGGAAAGGGATTTTTACGGTTAAATCTTAGCGTTTTAGTAGTTTTATGGTTTTGACTTGGATTTTTTTCTACATGTTTCAAAATTCAGAGGCCGCTAGGAATTACACGACTATTTAAGAGATATTTTTGTATATTTTTCATTTCGTTTGCTTAATACAGTTGTTCAATCCACGAGCTCGAAAAAGTGCCGTCGTCGAACATTTTATGAAAAATTTGCTGCGGAATTTCGGCTTTATCATTAAATAAGAATAAATGGCATAAAGCTAGCCCGCAATGAGATATACTAATAACTATAATCCACCATTCAGCGAGTCAAAGTTGTCTAAGCCTTTCAGTTTCTCATAATAAGAAGCAAAGCGAAGCAATTTGGTCTTTATATAAAATTCATAGTATTCGAGATATTAGCACTTTTATTAAGTAACTAGCTGTGCCTGGTATATGTTACAATGTTCTGTTTATTTTTTATTTTTTTGGATTATATCTTCCCAACCGCGCGTACAACACCTGACCAAAGTTTCATCGTAATCAGATGATTTTTATAGGAACGCATGGGAGACTAACAAACAACGAAACAAATAACCAAACACACATTGATAGTAGATAAACGGTTGAAATGCATAATTTCAAGGGTTTAGGAGAAATTTATTATGTCTAACAACAGCGTACAAGTCATTTCGACCAACTTTACAGGATAGCGAAAAAACATTACCTTTGTATCAACGCGTAATTCAAAAAACAAGCAATTGTAAACACCGCCTAAGTACATGGCAATAAACTTATTCGATTTTAGGTTAATTATTATTCGCAAATCATTATTTCATTTAATAACTTCATTAGCTTACCTTTTAACTTTGATAATATTACTTTTTTTACACTAGTTTAGTCACAACACTCACGAAAAACAATAAAAAACCGGACAAGTGCGAGTTAAACTCGCGTGGAGAGGGTTACGTTCCGTACATGATTATCTGCAATTTACTAGGTTACTTTAAATACCATAGACTTCTTATAGGTTTTCCTGTAATTTATAGGTAAAGAACTATTTTCTGTATTTTTTTCAAAATTTTAGCCCCAGTAGTTTCGGAAATACGGGGGGGGGGAATGGTCAGTTTTCGCCTATTTTCCTAAATAACTTCCAAATTGTTTTACTTAAAATTCAGAAGAAAATATATTTAAACTCCTCACAATAACCCTTTCATTTGATATGTCACACAATATAGATTGCATAACTTTTTTTTTTAATTTCCTGTTTTAAAAAGTGGCCCCCATGTTTAAAATTCATATATTTACGTCACGCGTCCGTGTTGCGGTCACCGACTTACATTATGTATACCAAATTTCACCTCAATCGGTCCAGTAGTTTCGGAGCAAATCCGCTGTGACAGACGGACAGACAGACGCACGAGTGATCCTATAAGGGTTTCATTTTTTCCTTTTGAGGTACGGAACCCTAATAAACACGGAGTGCAAAGTTGTCAAAGTATGGCCGAAGAACGACTTGAGCGGTGTTGTAAGGCCAACCGACTTGTGCGCGCTGTCACCATTTTTAGGGTTCCGTACCTCAAAAGGAAAAAAGGAACCCTTATAGGATCACTCGTGTGTCTGTCTGTCTGTCTGTCTGTCTGTCTGTCCGTCTGTCACAGCCGATTTGCTCCGAAACTACTGGACCGATTGAGTTGAAATTTGGTATTCATATGTAAGTTGGTGACCGCAACACGGACGCGTGACGTAAATATATGAATTTTAAACATAGGGGCCACTTTTTGGGGGTAAACTAGATAATTAAAAAAAAAAGTTATGCCACGTATTTCGTGTGACATATCAAATGAAAAGGCTTATTATGAGGATCTTAAATATATATTTTTTTGAATTTTAAGTAAAATAGTTTAGAAGTTATTCAAGAAAATAGGCGAAAAATGACCATTCCCCCCCCCTTATTTCCGAAACTACTGGGGCTAAAATTTTGAATAAAATACAGAAAATAGATCTTTGCCTATAGATTACAGGAAAACCTATAAGAAGTCTATGGTATTTAAGGTAACCTAGTAAATTTCAGATAATCATGTACGGAACGGAACCCTCTCCACGCGAGTTTAACTCGCACTTGTCCGGTTTTTTAATCCTGGTCCCTTATTGGCCGAAACGCCTAGAATGTGATTGGTAGATCGACGCGCAACGAGTAGCTCTACCCAATCATATTCAAATGTAAAAACCGCTAATTTTCGAGTTGAGCGTTGAACAACGTTGAAATTCATCACAACGACATCAATAATTCTAATAAGGTCACAGCACCATCGCATTCCTTAGCACGTTATTCAACTCGCGCGGTATCTGTACATTATATGAATTATCGAGCGAGCGAGCGGAGCGAGCGAAGCGTCTCCGTTTCAGCTTGGGCAAAAATGCGTTCGCATGTCCGGCGTCTGTCCATTTGTTCTCGAATACAGGCCGCAGTTCTCAACCGATTCACATGAAATTTTGTGAGCAGGTTCGATTATTATATAGATTTTTTAGATTTTTTCAAAATGGCGAAGTTATGGGGGTTTATACGATTACAAACTTATTTGTGGTGTTGGTAAACTGACTACAACCTATGTCGATGTATGGGTATATCAGTTTTCCAACGGCAAAGTTAAGTTTGTCGCGAGGTCTACAGCTCACGGAGCCACTAGTAGATAAATTTTAATTAGAGGTAAAACTGAAGTAGGTACCTATATAAAAAATACTATATGCAAGTTATGCATGCAGCATGTTTGTATGCCTAATGTCTAAGCATAGTGATACAAAACACACTGTAACACATATTTTGTACTTACCTATGTCTCACAAATAAATTATGTTGATTGATTTATTGAGAAAAAAGCAAAGTTCCGATTTCAGCCAGTTCTATTTTACATGGACGCTGAATACGCTAGATTGGCAATATTATTTAACTATGGGGAGTCTTACCCATTCGACCGTAACTTTCACCCAGTGTAATTATGGTATACAGACAGTATTTAGGGGTATCGACGGATAATGGGACAGGGATGACCCGTCGTGATATATTACCCCATTAGTGTTCAAAGGCAATATTTTCGTATTGAATAATCCTTGTTTAGAGACGGTTAGGTTTGATTTATGTTCGGAAACGGTTAAGCAAATTAATGGGTATTTAAAATGTATCGATTAACCAGCTTCTGCCCGCGACTTTCTTCTGAAACGAATTTTATAGTTATTCCCTCAAGATTTTATAAATTTTCCGGGATATGTGTTAATCCAGGGTAGCCATTGAAGCGTGAAGAAGTATCAAACATACTTATCTACACACAAACTTTCGCATTTATAATATTGAGAAGCATAACTATGTATTTGTTTTAGATTAAAGTTTTATACGCTTTGCTCATGTGAGCCTTTATGTAACCTGATTTCCATGGAATCCATCGTGAAATATATCATTAACCTACCCCACAAACGAGACTCGGAAGCAATGCCTCTGAATTGAATTGTTTTGCCAATTCATTGAATGGATTACATTCTACAAATGCCGATATCAAGTTTCCGTTCTAGAATCATGTAATGTTCGTGTATCAATTTGAATTTAGCCATTGACAGACTGATTGAGCCAATTCAAGTGATAATACATACATATTATCACGCCCGAAATCCCTATAGGGGTGGGCAGAGCCACAAGAGTACTTGTGGCCACGTTCGATTAATTAGTCCTAAGATGGTATGATGGTCAAGTGATAATGAGTTTTATTATTGTGCCAATGGGTAAGGTTAAGGTTGAAAAATCACAGTAAGTCGAAATTACTAACTAGACTAGACTAGATTGGAATAATACTTACTTAAAATCCAGCACTTTAAAATACTAATTCAATAAAAACAATACAAGATAAAACTACAATGGTTTGAAATAAACATAATATAATCATATAATTTATAAAATAAAAAACCGACTTCAAATAGCCTTTGAAAAGTAAGTTTTTGTTGTCACATTTTATTTATTATCCTGTGAGACATTTACTAAATCAAGTATAGCATAATGCCAATTGCTCATCACCATTTACAAACTGTTGCTATCCACAGTGCAAGGATGTCAATCGTTGAGGAGTTCTCCTGGTTCTTCAATTTTACTACATGAATTTTCATGGACATAAGTTGCTTCAGAACTTTATACAGCAATTTAATCGCCAACAGTGAAATACTCAACACTTAGGAGTTCCGGTGATCATCTATGACCTTCATCAACAGTTCCACTTCACCAAATAATGCTTTTGGAACGTAACTGCTTGAGTTATTACAGAAAATATCTACTAAAATTGCTCTATGCTTGCCTATAATATTTGAAGAGTTCCATCGATTCCTCATAGATCCTCTCATCATAACTCGACTTTGACTAAAACGGGACCAAACCGGAGGTATACCCTAACGATTAAAAAAAGATTTTTCAAAATCGGTTTATAAATGACGGAGTTCTGAAGTAACAAACATAAAAAAAACAACCGAATTGAGAACCTCCTCCTTTTTTTGAAGTCGGTTAAAAATTGACTTATGGTAAAATACGGCCAGTATCAAATAAGCGTCGCACTGGCAGTTTGAAACTTTTTTCAAAGAAGGCAGTTTGAAGTTTAATTCAAATAGATGTCCTTGGTATCTGCTTTGATGTTCAGGTTATTAAGATAATCGAGAGCAAGCGAATTTAGGAGTTGGCTGGTGGTCATTAAGTCCTTGATTTACGTGCTTATAGGACAAAGTTTGCTTATAACTTTAACTGAGACTATACCTTTCATCGCCTGCCACTCTGTTCGATCACTACCTATTGCATTGCGCTATCGAGCCGAACAAAAGACTACTTAAGGACTTCCAAACTAAAGTCTGTTCGCCGAGAGTTGATAAATATTATGATATCGTCTCGAAATAGCGACTGTCGCTTACCTTAAAATGAAATTATTTTCCTAAAAGTACTTAGCCGAGTTATTGCAATAGCCCTCCAAGATTTTCCACTTGTTGGGAAATTGTCTTGTCAATAGGTATCATGTCTAGTTGCTGGTTTTGCTTGCAAGGACAAATAAATGGCAAACATTTATAACATACAGGCTTTGGAAGCGTAGTAACAATAATTCGTGTTGATTATTCCTTTCATATAATTATATTGTACTGTATATGCAGGCGTAGCTCATAAAGGGGACCGCTTCATTAAGATACGATCAGGATTATCGTGATCAAAGCCGTAATACGTGTATTAAGGTATGAATAATTCAAAGATTACACTGATTATGACGTGAACTTCAAGTGTTGTAATGGTAAAACAATAGGAAGAAAGAAAAATCAGTCAGAAGAAAAGCCTAGAATATATAAAAACTACATAATACATCTAATATAGAATATTGTTACGTAGACAACCTCCGCCCCATCGTTAAGACGTTTTAGTGTTCAGCCGGGAATCCTATTTGGCCCACAAACAGTGTTATTGTTCGAAATGTTTACGTGAACAACACACAATTTGTTTATATTTTAAAGTAGCAACGAGATCTAGAGATTAGAGCGCTTACGCACTACGTCCGATCCAAACCCGTGAAAATACGATCCGGAGTATTCGTAGAACAATTTCTATGGTAGTTTACGCACTAGGTCCAGCTTCCGTCATCCGATTTTCTCCGTCATCCTTAAATCCCCATTCTGGAGAAGATTATTGACGGACCGAAGTAGCCATAGTATTATTTGTATGAACGCCTGCGCACCGCGTCCGAATCGTATCTGAATCCGAGCTGCGTATGAGCAGTGCGGCAGCGGTGTGGTGGGGTATGTGGCCGGGGGTGCGGCAGGCATCCAGTTTAGGTGGCAGATGGATCAGAGATTGGACTAGAGCGATAGCAATATCCGAATTCGGTCCGATATTTCTGGATCCGTATTTTGTGGACTAGTGCGTAAGCAATATCCAAATGCAGTCCGACATTTCTAGATCAGTATTATTCGGACTAGTAGTAGTAAGGAATAGCCGAATTCGGTCTAGATCCGCATTTGCACGGGTTCGGATCGGATACGGATCGGATATAGTGTGAAAGCGCTTTTACGTTTATGGTTATAAAACATCCTCTGGGGCTGTCGCGAAGTTCGCCGACTCAATATTGTCGAGGGATTTTGTTTCATTCCAGACGTCTTATGGATCAGGGTAAAGAGGTCAAATTTTTCGACAAATTGGATTGTGAAAATACTTGATTTACCTACGTTTGTTTGCTCTTCGCCTACTTTCATGATCAAGTTTTGAACATTTTGAGTTTAAATAGATAATGGGACCAAATCGAAACAGTGTCGTCTAAATTTAAAATTCCCTAAACTTAAAATAAGAAACACCAAAATCGATTTTGTTTAGCACCAAGCTGTCAAAATTGAGATTGACATTTCTTATTTTAAGTTTAGTGACTTTTAAATTAGCGAACACACTTTCGAATGGGGAAGTTGCATGAAAATCAAAATGAAGTTAAAATGATATATTATGAAAGGGCCACGGGTGACCCTCGCGCAGGCCTGCTACCTCGCACAACATAGCATAGCCATTGAGCGTGGAAATGCAGCGTGCGTGATGGGTACGCTGCCGCGGGGACCAGATTTTTTAAATTCATTTTAAGTAATTTTAGTCCAGTTTTAGTTTTTTTTTTTAGTTTTAGTTGGTACTGTTTTATTTTAATAATTATATAATATTTATGTCCTAAGGTAAGCCGGAATTATTATAACCGTACGTGCGAGTCTGAAATTTTATTAGAGTAACATGGACTTCACTGACAGCTAGCCGTAGCTTTCTAGCTTGGTAAGGCCGTCAGGAATCGGCTTGTAGGCAGGCTGCGCCACTGCTAACTGTTGCCTCAGCATCTCGAGTTCCTCAACGGGGAACACTGGTCTTTTGGGGACAGTCTGTTCCGTAGTGGAGAAAACAAAATCGTATTTCTCATTCTGCGTAGTCGCTACGGGCATGATAGGAACAAAGATAGTCTTTACACCAGCAGTCTGCGCAGGTTGGTCTCCCTGGGTTTTTATTTTGCACAACTCGTCCCTGAGAACTGTAAGAAAGTAGATCGGCAGCACTGAAATAAATAAAAACGGTGTTAGTTGTCAATCTACTTAATAATGTCGGTACCATTTCCTGTCCATTAAGGTTTGGAACTCTCTTCCTGCATCAGAATTTCCGAAATTATGTTTCGGTATCTTCAAGCTGAGAGAGAATATGCATTTTCTGGTTAAAGTTTTCTTTACGTGCCATAAAAGTTATTGTCCTAAAGTATCCTTATCTAAATAATATTTACGGTAGTTTCCTGACACTATACTATTCGGGATTTATTTAATTTCTAAACTGTAGATTAGGTTAGGTTAGGTTGGTTTTATAATAAATACATTATTAACAATATTAATACATTATTAATACACAATTACAGTAAATATCTTATTGTATTATTCGCGGTCGATGCAGTAGCTAATTTTGTTTTATATTTGACGTGGGTTCTCTCCATGGCGAATCAGTTTCGACTGATCGGATTCATCGGATCACCCGATCGGCGCGCCCATGGTGCCCCGCCGTCTGCGGCGACGGCCGAGCTCCGGCGTTGCGCTCATATCTATATCGTTATGACCATAACGATACTAAAATTGATACTGTAATAACATTACTGTACAGGTTGTCATAATGCTGGTCATTTCCTACGGTTTTTGAATACATTATGGAGGCTTTATGATATGGGTCTAGATAAAAAGATATATAGTAAAGTAATTTACTATATCGTCACTAAAATACTGTAAAAATAAATTGTTCAACAAAAATTGCGTTAAGACAACCGATACATTAGGACGATCGATACTTTCGTAAAGTAATTATCCTAATTTAGTTTTATATCTTCCGATAGAGAGCCGTTTGTCATAAAATACTTTACGCATGTAAACCTAAGATTAAATTTTGTTTGTGTCACTTAGTATGATTATTATGAGTTCCTGTTTTTAAGATTATTTGTTATCTAAAACGGTGTCGTTTACTTTATTATTAACAGCGACAGCCATTTTTAAATGATACAATCTCGGATTGGTAAGTCCTTAATGTATTTCTGGATTAACAAAAACTAATAGACTAACTGAGACAGTATAAGCTTATCAAAATTAAATTTGGTATGAAATACTCACGAATATTAACCACAAAAGGAACGACGAATACTAAGATCGAAGCAGGATGAGATGACCAATACTCAGACCGATTCGGATCATGGGATGGATCGGGGTCAACGGACGAGTACGAATCATATATATAGAAGAACGGAAATACAAACGACAGGAGCGTTAGCACCATCTCAAAGAAACTGAATACGAAGAACACTAGCAGCATTTTGTAGTTTTCCTGAAAAAGAAAAGCAACTTCTAAAATACCATCTTGCCATACAAAACAGGACCTCTATTCGGCACTGCTATAGTAGTTTATGCAACGGTTGCATAATGATGAATTATGTAGATTAGCATACATAACTTTATCTACACAACACACGTATTATAAATCCTCCATGATGTGTTCAGAAACAATATTTTCTGGCAACAAGTTATTTGTTGCAATCGTGGCTGCATTTACGATATACGGCGGAGTGTCCACATCGTTCTCGGGGTCACTACTATTCATATTTTCAACTAAAATGTAAATTACAAACACTTCTTCTTTTGCCATCTAAATCGATTGATCTAAAATGATCAGTAAATATCTTATTGTATTATTCGCGGTCGATGCAGTAGCTCATTTTGTTTTATATTTGACGTGGGTTCTCTCCATGGCGAATCAGTTTCGACTGATCGGATTCATCGGATCACCCGATCGGCGCGCCCATGGTGGCCCGCCGTCTGCGGCGACGGCCGCGCTCCGGCGTTGCGCTCATATCTATATCGTTACGACCATAACGATACTAAAATAGATACTGTAATAACATTACTGTACAGGTTGTCATAATGCTGGACATTACCATTAGGTTTTTGAATACATTATGGAGTCTTTATGATATGGGTGTAGATAAAGTAATTTACTATATCGTTACTAAACTGCAAAACCCGTGGGTTTCGTTTTTTGTACGTGATTGACGTACACATTCGCGGTTTTGGCATTTTAGTGACGATATAATTAGTAAATTGCTTCGCATTAGATACCGAACAGACGCCCTGAACAAACGTTATTTTCAGAGTATATATGTAGTATGTATGTATGTATGAGTATGTATGTGAGTAGTATGAGTACATATGTAGTGTACTTTACTTTCTGTGATTTTTTTACTCACGTAATGCATCCCAATGATGAATATGACGGAAAACACCAAGTTTATAGAGAACAGGGAAGTGAAAACAAGCAACTCTTCTACTGCCGACTCTACTGCAGCATCGCTAACCCAGATGACCAAGGCTACATACAACGACAGCAACAAGTATATAACTGTTATAATCTGAAATGAAAATCACATTACACGTAACCGAAGATTTTGAAAAATCATCTGTTTTAATAAAATGAAGACTCCTCGAAACAAATGGTGAGAGTCAATTGCTTTATTGGAACAAAAATGTGTCTTAAATCCTTAATACAAACTACATTATTATACACACCACTCCTCTGCTGCACTGGGAGTGAAGAAATAGCATAGAATGCGTGCAGATGCTTATCATCCTGGCATGTCGTAAAAGTCGACTAAGGGACGGGTCCTCTCCAACATGGTGGACTATCTGTATGGGCGATGGGCTGATCACCTGTCACCATACGGTTCATCATACCATCTTAGGACTAATTCATCGAACGTGGCCACAAGTAGTATTGTGGCACTGCCCACCCCATTAGGGATTTCGGGCGTGATGCTATGTATGTATGTATTATTATACCGAAAAATCATCGGAGTCCCACCGTTTTTTTCGGTGGAATCTTCAAATACCGTAAAATGGGGTGAATAGGGACGAAATCGAAGTTCAAACCTGGATAAAAGTTTATTTTTATATGTGGCACATTGATTTATAAAAGTGGTCCGGACGTATGAATTTTAGTTGGTCAATGATAATTTGTTGTTTCATTCCATAGTTTCAACGAAAAACACACAATAGTAGACAATCCCAGCTCACCCCGTAGTTGGGGTTAGAAGGGATATACAATGGGGTGAGATGGGAATATTGCTAGGGTTGTCACTTTCGGTTTATGACAATAGCTTGACATGTCAAGAGAATGTTTTATTTACTCAAAATTATGTTTTATTTATACTCCTACATAAACCAATTCAATGTTTTCTGTAAGTTGTGACCTATATTTTAATATGTTTGCATGTTTATATAATTTGCAATATCTTCAACTCCTCCGATACTTCAATATTTTTTAAATATTTTTAACCATTTTATCATAATGTAAGACACTTATGACTACTCATGTGAATTGATAACCCTGAACTACGAACACCAACTCCCCCCTCTATCATCCTAGTACACCCCGTTCGTAACACCAACTCTCCCCATTCATGACCCAACTGTCCCCGTTGTCACCCCTACTCATCAAACAGCCCTACTCTCCCCATACAAATCCTCAAATGCGGGTGAATCGTTTTCTATGTTAAAACCATTCTAAATAAAGAAATGTTTTTCCATTTCCAATAAGCTAGTAAGTATATAAACGATATCGAAGGGTTGATAAACACTTTCTTTGGCAAATTTATTTCACATAAAACAAAGTTTAATTCAAACAAAAATCCGCCGAATTCTAGCATCAACTTTGACAGTGAATTTGTGTTTTATAATTGTATGAATTAGCAACTTAGTGTTGCCAAAAGAAGAAGAAATATGTCTCAAAATATAATCAAATTACTTTAAGGCAACCTGCGCCCGAAAATTAAAGTAGCTACAGAAAAAAGAAATTCTGGATTGGTATCCGTATTCCCCTCGCGATCCCTATTCACCCCATTTTAAGGTACTAACTGGCTGACACTGGCACAACTCAAACTAGTGCCCGTTTAAATAGTCTGCGCTGAAGCCAATGTCGTACTCAATATAAGTTATTGCTTGCCTACTTAAGTTCGGAATTTAGGCTTGGGCTCAGACTAATAAAAACAAGGCCAAAAGTCATTAAATTTTGTTTATATAATGGGTCAGATAATTACAAATGAGTAAATAATAATGAAATGTCAAATTTACCAGTCGGATATAGGCCCATGCAAGCAGCCCGGGCCGCAGCGGCACGCACCAAAAACATTTCGATGGCTCCGGGACACGGGGCATGTCGAAAAAGTCAAATTTAATCTTAAATTAAATAAAAAACAGTGCAATTGCTACGATACACCAATATATAATGATAAATGTGAAGTTTTTACCTTAAACCAAAACGATATAAAAGTTGCACTTGAACTTTGGAGTTTGGTGATAATATAATCGCAATGTTATAATAAAAATATTATAGATCTTTGTTAAATCGCGGTTGAGTTGTACATAAAATAATGCAAGATACGTCATTTGTCAAAATTTGGTAGAATCTTCTAGTACACCAAACAGACAGCGGATAAAAACGAGATTGCTAAAACTGACCAGTACTACTCTTATTTATAAGTCAGCAATCAGGGATTTTATTTGAAATTTAGGTATAAGTGATACAGAAGCCGATCGTTGGTATCATAACAAAGGTAAAACCATAAATGTATCATTCTACAACTTTTTTTATTTCGCATACTTCTTATTTTCAACTGAAACTGGTCACTTTTCAGGATATAGATACCCCGACGGTAGGTTAGATTTATGACAATCTAGGAAATTAGGCTTTAGCAGGAAAGAAAAAGTTTGGCAAATTAAAATTTGTGAAAATGATACATTTGCGAAACGTTGAGTTGCCAATCGATAGAGAGCCCTTGATGGTGTTTGCCTTTGGCGTTTTTATGGTTCCCTGTGAGAGTCCCACGAATGTTTCCAGTCCAATGCAGTTGTTCATTGACCTTTCCCTTGCAAGCTCATTCGCTGTTTCAATACCAGTGAAGCCTTCGTGTCATGGAATTCATACCAGTGTCACATTATTATCTCTGCCAAGAATGTTCAATATTTGGACACCATTATCGACCAGTCATGAGTTCACTTTCGGCGACATAAGCGCTTTAAGTGCTGCTTGACTGTCACTGAGTATAAAGACAGTTTCCTTGGATATCTGTCTACATTGTCCTGTGCACAGTCAATTGTTGCAGACATCTCTGCCTGAAAGCCTGTACCCTAATTGCCCAAGTTCACACTTGTTATAGGCTTTGTCATGAATGCCTGATCCAGTATCGGAATTCATTTTCGATCCGTTCTTATACCACGTGTTGCCATCCCCATTTGGAAGTATAAAGCCCTTCAGGTCATTTGATACCCTTGCCGGAATGTATACCCACTTTAAAGTTCTTACGGAAAATAAAATTGGACTGCATTTTGTCACAAATTCAAAATAACACCAACAACTTACGTAACAACTTTGCTTGGATTAAAATCGGTGATAACGGGCCTATAAGCCCTATGTTTGTTTTACGCCTCGTTCATAAACTCGTGCCAACACTAGTAGTAGCCATAACGCCAAAAACGCGAGTTATTTTGCAAGTAAACTGAAGTGCGACTACGGGGAAGTGTTAAAGCAATAGGAGTTTTAGGATTTTCTGTAATAACTCGAGCGGTTACGTTCCAAAAAACATTATAAATTTGGTGAAGTGGAACAGTTGATGAAGACTATAAATAATCACCGGAACTCCTAAATGATAACTATCTTACGGGTGGCGATTATAATTATGAGTTTCAGAAGCAACTTATGTTCATTAAAATCCATGTGGTAAAATAGAACCGGTTGTTAAGAACCAGGAGAACTCCTCAACGATTGACATCCTTGCACCGTGGATAGCAACAGTTTGTAAATGGTGACGAGCAATTGGCATTATGCTATTGTTACTTGATGTACTAAATGTGTGTCGTTTAATCACATGATAATAACTAAACCCAACTAAAATGTGAAAAAATATAATCTTACTTTTCAAAGGCTATTTGAAGTCGATTTTTTAATTATTTTTACTATCTGATTATTATTGAAATTGTTAAGTTTTCAGTAATATAAAGAATATGAACATATTTTTCTTTTCGATTTTCCAAATCAAATATTTTTTGTAAGAAACTGTTTAAGTAAAGCCGATTTAGGTCTTGTCAGTGCCTTAGATTGACGATTTAAATTACCGCATGACAAACCTACTTAGACCTGATGTTTTCATATTACATATATACCAAATTTCAGATCAGTAATGTTAAAAACTGTATACCTATTGATTTACTGAGATTTGATCCGATAATTTTACCAGATCTGTTAGTAACCCTGCGTTAGGCTAGGGTTTTTAAGGACCCTTTCGTTCACGAGTGTCAAAAAAATTACTGATTTAGTAAAATTTGATAATGGCATTAGGTTGGACGGTATTTATAGAATCCTGCCTTCATATTTTTAATAAAGTTCCTGTTATTTAAAGTTAAAGAGAAAAGGGTAAATAAAAAGGTACTATTTAATATGAAAGTATATTTTATTGAAATAATTATTATTTTCGAGATCTGGGGCCCATTGCATAACTACTTGTTACTTGTAATACAAGTGGAAGTCTCTTTCTAGTAAAAGATGTTGAAAAGAGGTTTCCGCTTGTATTACAAGTTACAAGTAGTTATGCAATGGACCCCTGCTGAAAATTACCAACACATTTTTTGAAACAGTTTTATGTACCATCTGCTATTTCTTTTCAACACTGTTTCTTTGAGGACAGCTTCTTCTTATTCCGAGTTGGAATAAACAAAATCATATTAGTTATCCTGTTTGCTCATTATGGGCATGATAGGGACAACATTAGCGTTCACACCCCCGAAGATCTTCGGTTTGTTTTTCTGGGCCTTTATTTTGTACAATTCGCTTCTGATTACTATCATGAAGTAGATCGGCAAAACTGAAAACAACGCCGACATTAAAATTAAAACGCTGTCAATAAAATATATGGTCATATTCATATTTGGTAACCGTTTTAATTACTTATTACTTTATCGGAACATAAAATTCGGCAGTATAGTGATCCAAAAAGAAACCCTTATGGGGTCACTTTGTTGTCCGTCTGTCTGTGTGTCAAGACCTTTTTTCTCAGGTATCAAGTTGAAATTATATCAAATACTCAAGACTACAATGCCTTAGAGCCGTGAAAAAATTAACCTTCTAAGTCAACGCAATCAAAAGATACGCCCGTTTATGCCACATATTTTGATACTTACTCGCAAGGGAATCAAAACCTATGGGGTACTTTCCGTTTACCTATAATCATGAAATATGGCAAGAAGCAGTGTCTGACACACTGCACAAGTAAAGGAAAAAATTCGAAAACCGTAAATTTGTAAATACATCACAAAAAAATAGTTAAACTGAATAACCTTTGCAAAGTCATATCACACTTGACGATTGCACAGAGATAGGAGCTTGCGAAAGTGATTTTTTGTTTTATTACATAGGTGGGTTGTAAATGGTTACCCGGTTGTAGAAAGCTATTTTTTTCATGTTTAGGGTTCCTTACCTACAAGGTACTATCTCTTTTTCCTAGGTAAGTACGGAACCCTCGGCACGCGAGTCAGATTTACACTCTACCGGCTTTTTTAAATTATCGAACTGATAAGGCAGCAATAATAAATTCTAAAATAAAGCTAATTCTCAAATAGTTAACACAACTTGTCTTAACTTAGAAAATATAAACTTACTTATATTGAACACAAAAGGAATGCTCATTGCTAATATTATGCCGGGCTGATTCATCCAATATCTGAAAGTTATCGGATAACGGGACATTCGCTGGAACATTTCCACTTGACGGTACACGTTCCATCCCAATACGCCAGCCGTCACGAACACCTCAAACATACTGAACACAAAGAACGCCACCAACACCTTGTAGTATTCCTAAAAAAGTAAAGTTCAAAAAACCAGTTTTAGCATAATCGTCGCTTATCTAACAACACCGCTCAAGTCGAAAATTAGCGGTTTGACATTTGTATGTACCCATCACATTCCAGACGTTTCGGCCAATAAGAGACCAGAATTCAAATAGTAGTTTATGCAACGGTTGCATAATGATAGGCCTTAAAACACTAGTGCGGTTTTATGAAACGAGCTTTTAGCGAGTTTCATAATAAGATCGCACGTGTGTTTTAAGGCCAAATTATGCAGAGTTGCATACATAACTTTATCTACACACATATTATAAATCCTCCATGATGGGTTCAGAAACAATATTTTCTGGCAACAAGTTATTTGTTGCAATCATGGCTGCATATTTCCGATATCCAGCGCATTTTCACATCACACACACTCCGAGAAGACTACTTACTATTCATATTTTCAACTAAAATGTAAATTACAAACAACTTTTTCTATTCAATTCAACAACAATTCTACTTTCGTTCAGCAAAACACCAACATGGCGGCGTCCTCCGTCAAGACCATTTTTTTTTAAATCGTAGACAAACTGATGAAGTCTCTATTCTCACGTCACTCGAGATCAAATATTGTGCAGTTTATATTAAAAAAACATACTGAATTGACGTTTCGTATCAATAACTGTTTTAATATCTATGGATACTAGAATAGAGACCCACTTGAGTTTTGACAGCTGTTCCAAATTTAATCTCATTTCTTTACTAAAAACGATAATGAAGTCATGTTATTTGTTTATCGCAGCACTGGTTTTTCCTAATTGGTTGTCAAAATGGTGGTCATCTCCTACGGTTTTTGATTAAACAATGGAGGTTTTATGATATGGGTGTAGATAAAAATAGTATCAGCACGCAAGTCGTTTGGCCTTCCAACACAGCTCAAGTCGTTGTTCGGCCATACTTTGACAACTTTGCACTCCGTGTTTATTTATTGTTTTTCGTGAGTTTTGTGACTAAACTTGTGTAAATAAAGTAATATTATCAAAGATAAAAGGTAAGCTAATGAAATTATTATAAGAAATAATGATTGGCGTATAATAATTAACCTAAAATCGAATGAGTTTATTGCCATGTACTTAGGCGGTGTTTACTATTGCATGTGTTAGCGTTCCGTACCCTAAGTGTAAAATGGGACCTTATTACTAAGACTCCGCTGTCCGTCCGTCCGTCTGTCTATCCGTCTGTCACCAAGCTGTACCTCATGAACCATGATAGTTAGACAGTTGAAATTTTCACAGATGATATATTTCTGCTGTAGCTATAACAACAAATACTAAAAAACAGAATAAAATAAATATTTAAGGGGGCTCACATACAGCAATAGTGATTTTTTTGGTCGTTTTTGCTTGATATTGATAACGGCAACAGGTAGACGCTTGAAATATTCACAGAATATTTAGTTATAGCCTTTTATTATAAGTATAGATATATTCACTTTAAAAATAAATAATTAAATTTAAAAAAAGGTGTTTTTTTGCTTGATTATACATAATGGTACGGAACCCTTCATGCGTGGGTCCGACTCGTTTGAATTACGCGTTGTTACAAAGATAATGTTTCTTCGCCTTCTGTAAAGTTGGTCAAAATAACTTGAGCGGTGTTGTTAGACAAGCGACGATATGCTTATAATATTTATTCTGTTGTATAAGTAAATTCCAATATTCTGGGTGCGAAGTTATTATATTTTTAACAAAATATAGCAATTTATTGTTTTGTTGAATGAACCACATAGAGTGAGGTATCAAACGAAATACATTTCCATGTTCATTCGTTATATAACGAATGACCATGGAAATGTATTATATTTGATATGGTTCATTGACATATATTTTTAATTGTCTCTATTAAGGTGTTTTGTGTCCACTATCTAGGACTTTAATGAGGGTCATACCTTCAGTGATAGGTACCCGTGAGATCGAAGTGATGCTACTGGTGTAATATTGGTAATGAAGGACAGTCGTATCTAGTCTTACTCAATATTTGACTTACGTGATGCACCCCGATGATGAAGATGACGGAGAACAACAAATTCACGACGAACACGCAAATAAACACAATAAACTGAATCATCATTTCAGTCTGTTTGCGCGATCGCTCTTCATAATAATTATCATGATTCGATTGCCACTCCGGTCTCTGATAATTATAAGGTCGTTCATAATAGTTTATACTAAGACTCCAGTATATATAAAACGTCAAAGCCAAGTATGTCAGTGCTACAATCTGCAAAAAAATACATGTCGATACAGTTTTTAAGATTATTATGTACAAGGGATCAGTCGCGAAACGTCATCATTTCCTAAGGGAAGCCGGAATTAGAACCGTACGTGCTAGTTTGACATTTATTTAGAGTAACATAGACTTCACTGACAGCTAACCGCAGCTTTCTAGCTTGGTAAAGCCGACAGGATTCGACTTGTAGGCAGGCTGCGCCTCTGCAAGGGATGTAAGGATTTTTTAAGTTAATTCTAATCTAAATTAATAAGTTATCAAGGTTTAAATTAAATGAAGTCTTATTATCGCTCTTCAGATTTTAGCATACACGTGGTAAATGCTGGAAAGTTCTTTTCCATAATGTGCTTTAGGTATGGCGGTTTGTCTTATCTTGACGCGTACAACATTAGGCTAAAAAAAAACGTGCCATCCTGCGACGGGTAGAGGTAGACTTTTATGTACTTAAATGAATTCTTTACAAAACCATCTGTATGTAAAAAAATGGTGATTTTATTTCACCCACATATTACCGAAAAATATCATTAATATAATCAAATCATACCACCATTTTGTTGTGTATTGTTTTTAATTTATATTTATGCTACTCTGTGTGTCTTCTATGTAAGTGAATAAATTTTTGTTTGTTTCTTTCTTTCTTTCTTTCTTTCAAATGTTGAACTTACCAGTCTGATATAAGCCCACGTCAGCAGTCCTGGCCGCAGCGGTGCACAAAAGCAACATTTCGATGGCTCAGGGATGCCAGCCATTTTAACAATTCAATTTAAACTTAAATTAAAGACTGGTTGGTGTACTCACAACGACTCTTCAATAAGCAGTGATTCGATAGAAAATTGTCTTTGACAAAAACACGCGACCTTTTGAACTTGGTGATAAAATAATCGCAATATTGTTATTGTATTTATGTATCACGAGCCGTATGAATTTTAATAATACGTTATATTAAAACATTTATAATATTCTTCATGACTAAAGGCCGGGGAATGGATCACAACACGCTGTCAAAGATTTTCTTAACCTACCAAAATACTTCCTTTGCCATTTGTTTAGGCTGGTCCCGCAGTGCTTCACTCAGTCTCTATAGGTAATATATGTATATTAACGCTTTTTGTTAAAATTTTCGCCAAGAGATAGGCAAGTCTACGTACTTATTATGGATTTACTAATATAGTCCCGGGCACAACAAATACTACCTTACCATGAGTTTATGCAAACCGTTCTCTTAAGAGAAGTGTGAATCTACGGCTTTTCATACAAAAGGCGATAACGATATCCACCCCTTGAATGTTAACCGATGTTGACCAATTTGTGATAGGTTGTCAGTCAGAGCAAAATCTAGGTCTATACGTTTTGATGTTTTTACTATTATCAATAAATTCAGTTTTATTGTGGTTTTAGTATTCTCATACAAAACGAATTACCGCATTATTTGACTTTCGTGATCTTTAATCAAAATTCAAAAAACGTTTAGACCTAGATTTTGTTCTGACTGACAACCTATCAAAAATTGGTCAAAATTGGTTAACATTTAAGGGGTGGAAATAGTTATCGCCGTTTGTATGAACAGGCAGATTTTTGCCGTTGGTTCAGTCCTCTTAATAGAAAACTATCGCTCGGTCTCACTTGTATCGACAACAATCGGTAACGAGAACGAGTTGTATAAACTCATGATAATGGTACAGGTGATTGGATACAACGCGATCATCGATAGCAAACGAAATTTACACGCTTTCAGAAGTGAACCGATAATAGTATCCGAGCCAGGGACAAATTAGGTTTATCATTTCCTCCCGGCCGATAATTCGTACAATGATTAAGAGACTTGTATCATGAAGCCGTCAGCTGCGGCTTGGTGGGTGGGTTGAGCAGCAGTAACGTCCCAAACTAGGAGTTTTTTTTTTTTTGCCGTCGCTTCCCGAGTGATACTTTGTCAGATGATAGTTTATATGCTATTATGAACAAATTAAAATCGTCAGCTGGCTCTATCGCGGTGGAAAGATCGTCAGCTGGTCACCTGAAAGGTGTAACGGAGGAGCAACTATTGCCTATTTAAATGCACCAGCTGACGAGTTTTCCCTCGGCATACTGCTAGCTGATTTTTTTCATTACTTACAGGATCATATTAACAATCAGCTTACAAATTTTCGTCCGGGAGGAAATGACGCATCTAAAGTTATTCGACATTATGCTCCATACACTAACTGAAAGACACAACTTTATTGTAAAGTTTCGATTAATTCATATAGAATAATATCATTTCAATATTATTCATAGTTGCGTTATAATATATAAAAAAAGAAATAAACTAGCTGTCCCCCACGGTTTCACTCGCGTAGGTCGAATTTTGTTTCGTAATTTAATTATTTTGCGCGGAACCCTTATTCGTTTTCTTAAATAAACATAGCCCAAATTACTCCTTATAATATCAGCTATCTGCTAGTGCAAGTCACGTTTAAATTGGTCTAGCCGTTTCGGAGTTTAGCCGGAATTTACTTATCACATCATTTCTTCATTTATCTATAGAAATAAATAAACAGGTAGATAGACAGATGGACAAACATTTCCAAAGTTGATTTTTAGGGTTCCGCACCTCAAAAGGAAGAAACGGAACCCTTATAGGATTACTCGCGTGTCTGTCTGTCTGTCTGTCTATCCGTCTGTCACAGCCAATTTGCTGCGAAACTACTGGACCGATTGAGTTGAAATTTGGTACACATATGTAAGTCGGTGACCGCCACTACCATAGACTTCTTTTTCCTGTATATAGGTAAAGAACTGCTGTATGTATTTTTTTCAAAATAGAAGGCCCAGTAGCTTCGGAGATAAGGGGTGGGAATGGTTCATTTTCGTCTAGTTATTTCCTTAAATAACTTCCAAACTATTTATCTTACAATATTAACATAAAACAAGCCGGTTCATTTGATACATAACACGATATGTTTTGCAAACCGTGTTTTTTATTTTCTAATTTAAATTTAAAAACCCCCATGTTTAAAATTCATTTAATTACGTTACGCATCCGTATGGCGGTCACCGACTTACATTATGTGTACCAAATTTCAACTCAATCGGTCTAGTAGTTTCGGAGCAAATTGGCTGTGACAGACGGACAGACAGGCAGACAGACAGACACACGAGTGATCTTATAAGGGTTCATTTTCCTTTTGAGTTTCGGAACCCGAACACGATTCGTATATTTGCCGCACTCGGAACTGTCGCACAGGCAGTTTCGTTCTTCGACTTCTACATAAAAAAACGAAAAGAAACCAATAATGATAATTAAGACAGAGTAATAAATTAGCAACAATTTCCACGGACGTAATTAACCGACTTCATTTGTACACGCGTTTCGGCGTAAAAAATAAATAGAACCGGTTGTTAAGAACCAGGAGAACTCCTCAACCATTGACATCCTTGCACCTTGGATAGCAACTATTTGTAAATGGTGATGAGCTATTGTTACTTGATGTACTAAATGTGCGTCGTTTAAAAAAAATCTTACTTTTCAAAGGCTATTTGAAGTCGATTTTTTAATTTATTTAGTAGGTATCTGATTATTATTGAAATAGTTAAGTTTTCAGTAACATAAAGAATATGAACATTTTTTTTTTTTTCCAATTGCCAAATCAAATATTTTTGTTAAAAAACTGTATAAGTAAAGCCGATTTAAGGTCTTTTTAGTGCCTTAGATTGACGTTTTAAATTACCGCATAACAAACCTGCTTAGACGTAAGGTTTTCATAGTTAGGCCGGATTTTATCCGTTAGACCAAATTTAGGATCAGTAATGTTAAAAACTGTATATTGATTTACTGAGATTTGATCCGATAATTTTACCAGATCTGTTAGTCTGCGTTAGGTTAGGGTTTTCAAAGACCCGTTTGATCAAATTTCGTTCACGAGTGTCAAAAAAATTACTGATTTACTAAAATATGATAATGGCATTAGGTTGGACGGTATTTATAAAATCCTGCCTTCATATTTTTAATAAAGTTACTGTTATTTAAAGTTGAAGAGAAAAAGGTAAATAAAAAGGTACTATTTAATATGAAAATATATTTTATTCAAATAATTATTATTTTCAATAGGTACCTGCTGAAATTTACCAACACATTTTTTGAAACAGTTTTATATACCATCTGCTATTTCTTTTCAACTCTGTTTCTTTGAGGACAGCTTCTTCTTATTCCGAGTTGGAATAAACAAAATCATATTTGTTATCCTGTTTGCTCATTATGGGCATGATAGGAACAATATTAGCGTTCACACCCCCGAAGATCTTGGGTTTGTTTTTCTGGGCCTTTATTTTGTACAATTCGCTTCTGATTACTATCATGAAGTAGATCGGCAAAACTGAAAACAATGCCGGCATTAAAATTAAAACGCCGTCAATAATATTGATACCTTACGGCTCAAAGGGCGTAAAGCACATTTTGGCGTAAAGCCACTGTTCACACTACCGTACTCAGTTTTTCATTCTCTATCGTTCTGTATAGTCCATGTAGCTGAATTCACAAAAAAAATACCTTTACGCCCTCCTTTTTTTACGTCACTAAACACAGTTTTTTAGTAAAATGAGGCAGTATAGCTCAAAACTTTTCCACGGGATTACTCCTTCGGTAGTAACTACTAACTGTACAAAGAAAAAGGGATGTTTAACTCGCAGTTTTTACAAATTGTCCTTTACCCTAAACATGAATGCAGTGCAAAACATTTTTTTTCCTTCAAGAGCTCATAGTTTTTAAGAACTGTGCTTTATCACACAATATTAATATAGCACAAAACACTAATTGCCTTCAAACAAGGACCCTAAAACTCATAGTTTTTACGAACTATGCTTTTCATTCCCAACAATAATAAGTAGAAACCAAAATAAATCTTTTACGTATTCAAGAAATATTCGTATAAATCTATTAATTAAAGCGTTTGATTTACGACCTAAGGTAATTATATAGAGTGGTTTTTCATGGGCTGTAAAGGATATTTTCGAAAAAAAAGTTGGGCGTAAAGCAAAATTATTTCGGCAAATATGAGGCCACGAACATTTATAAAGTAATAACGTGAAAATACTCAAAATTCTAAGTACTTTTGCCATATAAGACTTTAATATATATCTTTAAACACTCGACTTTCATCTGTGAACACTGAACAATTTCATCTTCAAATAGTTAATAAGTATTATGTGTAAGACTGTTTGTGTTTCTAAATAAAATAAATAAACAAACAAAAAAACTACAGTAATATTTTTTTTTTCGTTTTTGCTTCTCCTGAAAAGTCCTGTTTTGTGCTTTACGCCCTTTGAGCCGGAAGGTATCGATATACGGGCAAGGTCATATTGTCAAGATCTTTTTTCTCAGGTATCAAGTACACAAGACTGCAATGCCTTAGAGCTGTGAAAAAATGTTAAGTCAACGCAATCAAAACCTATGGGGTACTTTCCGTTTACCTATAATCATGAAATATGGCAAGAAGCAGTGTCTGACACACTGCACAAGTAAAGGAGAAAGTTCGAAAACCGTAAATTTGTAAATACATCGCAAAAAAAATAGTTAAACTGAATAACCTTTGCAAAGTCGTATCACACTCGACGGTTGCATAGAGATAGGAGCTTGCGAAAGTGATTTTTTGTTTTATTACATAGGTGGGTTGTAAATGGTTACCCGGTTGTTGAATGCCATTTTTTTCATGTTTAGGGTTTTTTCATCTCTTTTTCCTAGGTAAGTACGGAACCCTCGGCACGCGAGTCAGACTCACACTTGACCGGCTTTTTTAAAATTATCGAACTGATAAGGCAGCAATAATAAATTCTAAAATAAAGCTATTTCTCAAATAGTTAACACAACTTGTCTTAACTTAGAAAATATAAACTTACTTATACTGAACACAAAAGGAATGATCATTGCTAATATTATGCCAGGCTGATTTATCCAATATCTGAAAGTTATCGGATAAGGGGACATTCGCTGGAACATTTCCACTTGACGGTACACGTACCATCCCAATACGCCAGCCGTCACGAACACCTCAAACATACTGAACACAAAGAACGCCACCAACACCTTGTAGTATTCCTAAAAAAGTAAAGTTCAAAAAACCAGTATTAATATAATTGTCGCTTATCTAACAACACCGCTCAAGTCGAAAATTAGCGGTTTGACATTTGTATGTACCAATCATATTCCAGACGTTTCGGCCAATAAGAGACCAGAATTCAGAAAATAGTATCAGTACGCAAGTCGTTTGACCTTCCAACACCGCTCAAGTCGTTGTTCGGCCATACTTTGACAACTTTGCACTCCGTATTTATTTATTGTGCGTTTTGTGACTAAACTTGTGTAAATATAGTAATATTATCAAAGATAAAAGGTAAGCTAATGAAATTATTATAAGAATTTGCATTTGAATTTGATTTGCGTATAATAATTAACCTAAAATCGAATGAGTTTATTGCCATGTACTTAGGCGGTGTTTACTATTACATGTGTTAGGGTTCCGTACCCTAAGGGTAAAACGGGACCCTATTACTAAGACTCCGCTGTCCGTCCGTCCGTCCGTCGGTCTGTCCGTCGTTAATTGAAATTGAAATTTTCACAGATGATGTATTTCTGTTGCCGCTATAACAACAAATACTAAAAAACAGATTTAAATAAATATTTAAGGGGGTTCCCATACAACAATAGTGATTTTTTTGGTCGTTTAGGCTTGATATTGACGCTAGGTAGACGCTTGAAATATTCACAGAATATTTAGTTATATATTTACTTTAAAAATAAATAATTAAATTAAATAAATATTCTGGTTGCGAAGTTATCATATTTTTAACAAAATATAGCAATTTTTGTTTTGTTGAATGAACCATATAGAGTGAGGTATCAAATGAAATACATTTCCATGGTCATTCGGTATATAACGAATGACCATGGAAATGTATTATATTTGATATGGTTCATTGACATATATTTTTAATTGTCTCTATTAAGGTGTTTTGTGTCCATTATCTTGGACTTTATTGAGGGTCATACCTTCAGTGATAGGTACCCGTGAGATCGAAGTGATACTACTGGTGTAATATTGGTAATGAAGGACAGTGGTATCTAGTCTTACTCAATATTTGACTTACGTGATGCACCCCGATGATGAAGATGACGGAAAACAACACATTTACGACGAACACGCAAATATACCCAATCATCTGATGAATCATGTCAGTCTGTATGCGCGATCGATATTCATAATAACTATCCCGATAGCGATAGTCAGATTCATTAATCGATTGCCATTGCGATCTCGGATACTCGTAACGTTCTTCATAATAGTTTATACTATGACTCCAGTATATATAAAACGTCAAAACCAAGTATGTCAGTGCTACAATCTGCAAAAAAATACATGTCTATACAGTTTTTAACATTATGATGTACAAGGGAGGGATGTATAAAGGATTTTTTAAGTTAATTCTAATCTCAATTAATAAGTTACCAAGGTTTAAATTAAATGAAGTCTTATGATCGCTCTTCAGATTTTAACCACGAACTGTCGTGGTAAATTTTGGAAAGTTCTTTTCGGTAATGTACTTTTGGTATGGCGGTTTGTCCTATCTTTACGCGTACAAAAATAGGCTTAAAAAAATGAAACGTGCCATCCTACGGGTAGAGGTAGACTATTATGTGCTTAAATGAATTCGTTACGAAACCATCTGTATGTAAAAACATGGTGATAATAGCTAAAAGCATAATCGTCTTTTATTTTACCTACATATTATCGAAAAATATCATTAATATAATCAAATCATACCACCATTTTGTTTTGTATTGTTTTTGAATACATTTTTGTCTTCTATGTTAGTGAATAAGTGGTTCTTTCTTTCTTTCTTTCTTTCAAATGTCGAACTTACCAGTCGGATATAAGCCCACGTCAGTAGTCCTGGACGCAGCGGTGCGCAAAAGCAGCATTTCGAAGGCTCAGGGATGCCAGCCATTTTAACAATTCAATTTAAACTTAAATTAAAGACTGGTTTACACAACGACTCCTCAATAAGCAGTGATTTTATATAAAATTGTCTTTGACAAAAACACGCGACCTTTTGAACTTGGTGATAAAATAATCGCAATATTGTTATGGTATTTATGTATCACGAGCCGTATGACTTTTAAGTATACTACCAATCGTTTTCTGTTAAAATTGACACCAAGTGATAGACAAGTCTACGTACTTATTGTGGACTTCCTCATATAGGCCCGAGCTCAACAAAAAGTACCATTACCATGTGTATAAGCAAACCGTTCTCTTAATAGGAAACTATCGCTCGGTCCATTTTACTGGTATCGACAAGAAGCAGTATTTCCGATGGATTTCGGTTACGAGCAAAACCCATAGTAATGGTACAGGTGATTGGATACAACGCGATGAAATTTACCCGCTTTCAGACGTCAACACCGATTACTTAATGTTATAATGATTAATTACTGAATTAAATAACATTCTATTGTACCTTATTCAATTAATTGATAATAAATATTTTATCTACACCCATATCATAAACCTCCAAAGTGTAATCGAAAACCATAGGAAATGACCACCATTTTGACAACCAATTAGGTAAAACGAGTGCTGCAATGTTATTCCCGTATCGTTTTTAGTATAGAAATGAGACTAAATTTGGAACAGCTGTCAAAACTCAAGTGGGTCTCTATTCTAGTATCCATAGATATTAAAACAGTTATTGATACGAAACGTCAATTCAGTATGTTTTTTTTATATAAACTGCACAACATTTGATCTCGAGTGACATGAGAATAGAGACTTCATTCGTTTGTCTATGATTTTTTTAAAAAAATGGTCTTGACGGAGGATCGAATTGCCGCCATTATGTTGGTGTTTTGCTGAACGAAAGTAGAATTGTTGTTGAATTGAATAGAAAAAGTTGTTTGTAATTTACATTTTAGTTGAAAATATGAATAGTAGTCTTCTCGGAGTGTGTGTGATGTGAAAATGCGCCGGATATCGGAAATACGCAGCCACGATTGCAACAAATAACTTGTTGCCAGAAAATATTGTTTCTGAACCCATCATGGAGGATTTATAATATGTGTGTAGATAAAGTTATGTATGCAACTCTACATAATTTGGCCTTAAAACACACGTGCGATCTTATTATGAAACTCGCTAAAGCTCGTTTCATGAAACCAACCGTTGCATAAACTACTATTGTAGAATTACTTATAGCTAAATGCTTATTAATTTAATAACGTATAGTACGAAGTTACGAACCAAATCAATGTTGTATTAATAATGTGGAACATATTAAGATAATATTTGCACGCCAGTAATGGTAAACCAAGATCCAGTCAGCCATAATATAACACCTAATCGCTTGTTTGTACGCAAATAAATAATTATTTCATTTTAATTAATAATATTATATCATTTCAAAGTTCAAAAGTATGTTCAGCATGAAAAAATTTAAATAACAGTACACTAATGAGACTCGTTGTTGTTAATGTTGTTAAAGGAGTTTTGGAGAACCATCCGTAAACAGATAAGTAGGCTCTCCTACCGATGCTCATCACGACCGTTATAGTACATTGTGCATCTAGGGCCGTAAGAAGGGGATAACTAACGAGAGTCTGTTAGAAGCCCGACGCCGATAGGCGAGGGCTTTTATGACTCGAGTTTGTTATCCCCTTACTGCCCGTGACACACACAATGTGTTTCATCACATTTGCGAGGAAATGAAATAAAAATTAGACAAAAAAAAGTATATATATTAATTTTATTCCCATTTTTTACCGTGAATTACCATCAGGTGGGTGTTCAATGTTCCTAAACTGAGCGTACGTTGCGATCAGCGCGGGGCAGCTCCGCCGGCTTCCGGGTCGCCCGCCCCGCCGGCTTGCGGGTCGCCCGCCCCGCCGGCTGC
The DNA here is from genome assembly GCA_947859335.1 of Tortricodes alternella. Lineage (NCBI taxonomy): Eukaryota > Metazoa > Arthropoda > Insecta > Lepidoptera > Tortricidae > Tortricodes > Tortricodes alternella. The sequence goes on along the minus strand of OX401968.1, from coordinate 17,873,991 downwards.
GGCTCCCGAGCAGCTCCGCCGACCTGGCGCACTTAACTGCCCGCGGGAGTTCGAAACCATACAAAATCCATAACTCCCTAGGGAGTTATAGATTTTGTATGGTTTATAACTCCCGCTGACGGCGGGGCCCATAGAGGAGTTAAATTGGCTATAGTTGCTCTATACGCTTGCGTATAATAACATCCTTTCCGAGCAAGTGTGATGAAAAAGTTGATTACTTCATCGCGATTCGTGTTCAACTCAATTTTCAAATTGCGCTTTAAAGCAATTTAATGATAAATTAAATGGAGTTTAGTGTGGATTTATTTATGTATATGTTCTTGTTCTAGTTTTTAATTTGTATTTTAAGTTTATTTATCTTAATACCTTATTTATACCTTAATAAATTATTTTATTATTTTGTAAAATAATATCAAAGATATGTATATTCTCTTTCGGCCAACATTTGACCCAACATTAGAGCCAACATTGGACATCATTAGGAGGGCGGTGTATGAGTTATTTGATAGCACAACTAATTGAATGAACTTTACTCCGGGACAAGAGAACGGATAGATATGGCATCTTTATTTATTTATTTAGCCACAGACATATACATAAATTAAATTACATGACTTTCCATGTTCAGGATGTGTTCTGATTTGGTAGTGAAGTATTATTTGGACAAATTTTAGTAATCAAAGTTATATTGCTAAACGACCGTCAACTTCTGGGAATAAGCGAATGATTACAGCATGCAATATATCTTCATTATTTAATTTCACTCCAGTCCAGTATGTTTCCATATCTTGGTACCTACGACGTTGTCTGACAGTTTATCGGACAATTTGTTTTACCTAGTGCATATCGTATTGCCATTTATTATTATGATTTAACTGTTCAGACTAATTTATACGTCAGTTACCTTAAAATGGCACGTTTACTCACTAGTTACATAATGGGATACCTACTTATAGGTACATATGTATATTAAAAGAGAAAAGATGGTGAGATGACATATCGTCCGCTTATTCAGAGACAAACATTCATCGTATCGCTTTGTTTATACATATCTTAGGTACTTTGCAAAGTTTATATCGAAAAGAAAGTGAAAAAACAAAGAGACACTTTGTTACCATAGGCGTATATAATGGGGGGGCCCAGTGGGCCGTGCCTACCCCAGAATAATTGTCTGGTGGATATGCGGTTATAACCCCATTTGCATTGGTTAAGGCACAGTATAATCAAGTAACAGCATGTTGTCTCGGCAGTGTCCGCGAAATAATTAACTACGGCAGCGCGGTACTTAAACACGCACTAGGGCTGCCCACTGACTGTCTTTCTTAAGTTACGTTTTTGATATGATATGCTACATTAAATTGTCGTACTGTCGTTTTATGTAAATGAACTGGAAACCTTGTAATTTTGGATTTTTTATGATTTTTACTTGAGTTTTATAACTAGTTTCTAAAGTGATTGTAAGTTAGTATGGAGGGACTAATTTATTTTATTAAAAATCCCATTTTGTGCTTTTTGCTTACCTTAAAATAGTCGTAATATTCACCTACTTTGTATACGACTGCAATAATATCATAAAAGGTTCTACTAGGTAACCTATATAATTTTTACCCGGATCGAGCAAAGACAGAACGGGTCAAAAATTTAAAAACGCTACGATTAAACTATCAAAACCTTTGAATAATTAATACATTCATTATTACATTAATTAATTTGAATATTTTTTTAAAGTGAGTAGTGTCATTTAGGTTAATTAAAATCTCACCAAAACACAAATGTTAAAAACAATCGTTAGATCAAAAAAAGTGTTGAAATCCAGATCGACGCGAAATCCAAAAACACTGCTCTCGTTGTCACGCGGCCAATGCCGCGGGCAGAAGCTAGTATAGTATAGGTATATTCTCACCTACTAGGTAAATGCCTGTTCGTTTATATAGAAGCCGCGCCATCGGCTTATGTCAAAGGCTCATAGCGTCCGACAAACGAGCCGCCTTGATCTTGAGCGTGCTCAAAGGGAGAGCCGAAGCTGCGCCGGCGCGGACATCTATTAAAACGATCACACTCTACCTGTCATAGAAGTTGCTCGCTACGCCTTACCATACATAACACAGAAATATGTAAAAACTAAAAATAATGTCATTTTTCTTACCTTGCGGCTGAGTTAGTTATTTAAAATGTTATTTCTGCATGGTTCCGATATAGATGAATTTAAACATCCATTACACTGAACAATATAACCGATAACTTCGTGCCATAATTTACGTAAATAAAAGCGCGGGAGCGCGTCACACTCACACACATCCGTACCCAACCAAGGCGCGCTCGCAACTGTTGGGTACCGAATGTTACCGAGATTTCGAAGCGCGTCGTTTCTGCCGTTTGTATGAAGATGGACTACTGTATACTTGATTATACTGTGGCTATGGCTTCATCGGCCATGGCTTTTCAGGGGCCAGGCAGGCCCCAGATCAATGACGATTGGTTTTCGTATCATTAGTTCCCGGTTATAATATAACCATACGTACCAAAAATGGTTCGTTTCTGAATATTAACGCTGCATTAGAACAATATTGAATAGAGTTCATGAGCTCATCTGCGAGCGTAACTTAATCCATCAGTGCGTATAAACTACATGGTTCTTGTGTGTATTCGACCTCGGTCGTATTTCGATGCAGCGCCCACGGATGTAGGTACCTAACTCCTCATAATACCTACGAGGGCGTGGGTCAATTTATGATTGTCGACTGAAATAAGAGACGATATGACCGACAATGCAAGATTTGTTAGAAAATAACATAGCAGTGCCAATAAAAAAACAAAACACATTCGTTCTAGCATCATAAAATCACAAAATACTCATAGCCAGTGTCATTTCCTGCTAGCTAGTTGACCGTAAGTTGACCAGCTGATGACTTTACCTCAGCGAATTGGGAATAGATTATCAGCTCAATTGTGTAACACAATTGGTACCGCTTTGGCTCGCAAAGTTAACCAATTTGACCCTTACATAGGTCGGGTGGCATCGGAATTTGTTTACTTTGCGAGCCAAAACGATACCAATGGGGAAGTTGCATGAAAATCAAAATGAGGTTTAAATGATATATTATGAAAGTAAATTTAAACAAAGATCATTTTGACTATTCATTTTTATTTGATTAAGGGTCAAAATTAGTGAAAAATATATATTGTTATTTAGTTCGGATTTTGCTTTTTTGGACATCCTCGTCTTTATGTCAAGTTTTATTTCTACGATGTTGTTCTAAAACAGTATTTTCGGAAACAATTGCAGATTTCATTTAAACCCCATACATTTTGTACAGTCTAACGACAGCTGTTACGTCATAGCTATTGTCCATTTTGTATGGAGTGTTTTTGCGAGTATGAACAGTGACTTTTCAAAGCTTCATAACTCATAAAATAATCAACATAATAATGTTTTACGTACTCAGATCGGTTTCTGTTACTCAGCACTTTCCAATACAAGTTGAAAAATCTTCCCTATTGTGTTACATAATTGAGCTGCGGGCTGGGCCAGATCGCGGCTTAGCAAGGCAGGGAATCAATCTGACTAATGAAATGGAAGCTTTATTGGTTCATTGTGTTATCAACCGACAAAAATAGTTATCTAGCGACTTTAGGGGTCGGATGTCAATGTCGTTATCACTTTGTATTATAATGTAGCTGATGATTTTTTTTTAAACACGATTATCTTTATTTTCAGCTTGACGACTCAATAGACTTATTAATTGTCTACTAGCTTATAATTGATCGATTTTGTCTAGGAAATATGCATATGCGAAGTAAGACCAAGTGTGTGTGAATGTATATAGGCAGATGAGGATGAAGTCTATCGAAATAAACCAACATTGTAGTGAGAAAAAACCATTCCTGGGAAAGTTAAGAACATAGACCTAATATCCTAAAGACACGGTTTACCGTAACTTTTACTAGATAATAAAGCTGTTGAACTTAGGGGACGCGCGGGTTTTTGGAGAGCTGCAATAGGAATGTTTCCTGGGTAAAAAAAATTGTAATTCTAATTAGTCCGTCAGTTAGATTATCAAAAAATATTGAACACATATTTTTTTCTTTATCAAATCAATCAACATTGACAAAGATAACGTGCATCAAAGTTCGGGAGTGCGCTCATGACGTCACTTAATGGTAAAAAGTGTGCAAAGTCGTGACTTCACGTGGAACTTCAACGCACTATATCTTCATTTTTTGTTTAATTGACAAAGGGAAAAATATGTGTTCCATATTTTTTATAATGTAAATGACGGATTTATTAGATTTTTTCAGGAAACTAGCCTATTGGTGCGTTCGATGTTATGCGCGCTTATGGCTTTTTGCCTCTAATGCTAACAGCCAGTTATGCGGATTCTATTGGATATATGGTATGTGTTGGACAAGTATAGTCTCAAGGCTATGTCACGTTTTATTTATGACTAGAGAACCCGCCACAGCTTGGCCCGCGGTATTTTCCATATAAACTTTGCCCCTTATGGGATGGAATTTCAAAACAACCCCAAAATCAATGTAGTAACTTTTCACCTCTACAGGGGTTGATTTTTTCAAAATGCTTTTGCAGTGCGCCTTTGTTTTTATTCAGCAGCCTAAATTCTGACGCTAATAAGCTAAAATATGACGGATTTCCATACAAATCCTTTTTCACCCCTTTAGGTATTGATTTTCGTAAAGTGCTTTCTTAGCGGGCGCCTACATTACCTAAAGAATACCTGTACCAAATTTCAGAGTTCTAGCTCCAGTAGTTTTGGCTGTGCGTTGATATGTCACCCGATCAGTCAGTCAGTCAGCTACTTCTTTTATATATATAGATAATAAGAATATGTTTATGTATGACATGTCCACGTGAATGCTTTTGAGCTCAGAGATAACCCCGCAAGTCACTTGCACGTTCGCACAGCGGGGGCTGCTGTTACAGTGCATGAGAAAATTATATATTACTTACTAGATTTATGCCCACGATTTCTTCCGCGTTGAATTCAGTTATAGTTATTCCCAGGGGAATTTTCGAAATTTCCGTAGTTAAAAGTACCGTACGTTCTATTCCAGGCCCTAAAAAATCAGAATATCTGAAAAGTATATGAAATGAAAGCTTATATAACAAATTATAAACGAAAACTATTACGACTACACAAGTAGGCTTCATAGGTTCATGAAGTCATGAGTTATAGGCGACGAATTTGTTTATAAATACCTACCAAAAATTATTCACCTCACCGAGTTTCTTGCCGGCTCTTCTCAGTAGAGGATTTTTTCCGAACCGGTGGTAGATTCATTCCTTGACCTTCATAAGAGCTTGTAAAAGCCTAAATTGAATAAAGATAGTTCGACTTTGACTTTGACTTTGACATTCAAATTAGCACCAAATAAGTTTCAATAATAAAATTAGCAAAATAAAAGGGTTTCGGAGTTTTAATGGCTACTACACTACAATGAGCATAGCCCGACGTGCTCTTGACTTCTTTTTTTATCACACACAGACAAGTTTTTAACCTATATTAAAATGAACTTGACACTGGAAGTGTTATCAGGTAGCATCCATCAATAGCTAGCACAACGGGAAGCCATGTCAGGGCCGGTAATAATCAAGGCCGCGGGCACTCCCCCCCGCTTTTTAGGGTTCCGTACCCAAAGGGTAAAACGGGACTCTAATTACTAAGACTCCGCTGTCCGTCTGTCCGTATGTCCGTCTGTCACCAAGCTGTATCTCATGAACCGTGATAGTTAGACAGTTGAAATTTTCACAAATGATGTATTTCTGTTGCTGCTCTAACAACAAATACTAAAAAACAGAATAAAATAAATATTTAAGGGGGCTTCCATAGAACGTGATTTTTTTTGCTCGTTTTTAGGGTAGACGCTTGAAATATTCACAGAATATTTACTTACATATTCACTTTTAAAATAAATAATTAAATTAAATTAAAACAAATATATTTAAGGGGGCTCCCATACAACAACATTTTTTATTTTATTTTAGATAATGGTACGGAACCCTTCGTGTGCGAGTCTGACTCACACTTGGCCGGTTTTTTATTTTATTACTTACGGCATCTTAGAATTCAAATTCCCACAGCAAGCTACATGTTCCAGGTGAGCAAAATTAGTAGTAAGTAAGTAATGTTTTTTTTGTCTATTGTCCCTATGGCATCTGTCAGAATTCTCACTTTAATTGTAAGTAACTAATGGCCTTTGTGGAGCTAGCTTAAAATCTAGAAAATAGTATTACACAATATAACATTACTAATCAACAAGTAAATCACTAAAGTGCTCAACTTCGTCATCCCCGTAACCTTTACTCGGAGGGATTATGTTTAATAACTTCTGAAATTATTTTGTTTATAAACGAAATTCAAAATATAATGAACGGTTTCAGTGAATTTACAACTTTGATAAACTGTAAGTGATCTGTTATGTTCGTGGGCGGTGAAGTATGGTCTCTAATGAAAATGCGGGTTCAACTGAAGCACCTATTCATAAAGATTTAAAGATATCCCTTTTTACTATTTTATCATTTTTCGTCACAAATATTATATTAAAATATATATATATATTTTAAAAGAGCTGTGCCCGCATGCGTATAATTGCAATGGTTTTTATATTTGTTTTTTTTTTTGCCCACATCAATGGTATCTATAGGAATGCATAGAAGACGCACAAACAATTAAACAAAGAAATAAACATTTATTTCAATAAAATCAATTAAATGTTCACCCTGTTTGATAAACGTTAAGCAGAACCTAAGGGTTCTAATGTTCCCGAAATGAAATAGGAGTCGTGTGGTTGTCCTGAGCCACAGTAAATAGACAAACGCAGTGGTTTCCTTAACCTTTTGGCCGCAGTTGTCGACTATGCAGAGTAAAAAAGACCTTCAGCGGCTTGACTGAAAGTTGAAATTCTTATTACCTTCTCAGACATGCTTGGCGGTCAAAAGGTTAGACTCGTGCCGAAACAAAATTCATTTTCGTGCGCTCACTCAACTTCCTTGCGAAGAACCGATCGATGGCTGAATAAATAACCCGTTGTTAGTTCGCCGTCATTGCCGAAAGGCTCCTGCCTCTCTCGCCCACTTAACTGGCTCATTTATTTATTGCAAACGGGGAAAAAATTCGTCAATGCCAAGTTGCCCTTAATTGTTTTAGTTTAAACTGAACCACTAGATAGTCAAATTTTCCTAGCGTGGTTTCATGTGAACTTTGTCTAAATATATTTCCTTGCTTCCTTTTATAACCTATAAATTAAATAATACGCTAGTTTCCTGAAAAATCTAATTAATCTGTCATATACATTATAAAAAAAATATTGAACACATATTTTTTTTGTCAATTAAACAACAAATGACGAAGAAATAGTGTCTTAAAGTGCCGCATGACGTCACGACTTAGTACACTTTTTACCCTTAAGTGACGTCATTAGCCCTACTCCCGAACTTTGATGCGCGTTATCTTTGTCAATTTTGATTGATTTGATAAAACAAAAAATACGTTTTCAGTATTTTTTGATAATGTAACTGACGGACTAATTACAATTACAATTTTTTGCCCACGAAACATCCCTATTGCTTGACGTCCTCAAATATGATAACATAAGCGGATCGTCACATTAATCATACTTCTTTTAGCTTTTAAGAACTTTTTTCCTTTCACTAAATTACAAGGAAAAAGGAAAAACCTAAACACAACAAATTGTGAAGTTGGCACCAAGTTGGTCAATCTTGTTTTCATTTCTTATTGAGGTGTTGGAAAAGATGTTAACATGTTTATTCATCACCACCTAATTTCGGTACAATGTTAAAAAGCTTAAAAGCTAACAAAAGACAATGTCAATCCTACAGAGTTAAATGGAAAACAAAAATAAGTGACTGTAACCAACAAATAGTGAAATGGTAAACTACAGTGAGTTTATTTTTGTATTTTTCTTCAGTTTTATACCCAGACAGATTTATTTATTTTATTTTAAACACTTTATAATACATGGTAAAACACGGTTTTAACTATTGTTTGATATTGTCACATGGTTCAAGTAACTGAATAAATAAGGTTAAAGATTATAAAAAATCGGCCAAATGCGAGTCAGACTCGCGCACGAAGGGTTCCGTATCATTTTATCTAGAAAAAAGGCAAAAAAATCACGATTGTTGTATGGGGGCTCCCTTAAATCTTTATTTGATTCTGTTTTTTAGTATTTTTTGTTATAGCGGCAACAGAAATACATCATCTGTGAAAAATTCAACTGTCTAACCATCACGGTTCATGAGATACAGCCTGGTGATAGACTGACAGACAGACAGACGGACGGAAAGCTGAGTCTTAGTACGGAACCCTAAAAACTGTAGAAGTTAGTCGAGATATGTTTTTTCATTATTTCTCTGTAGGTACTAGTACGTTTCTGCCAGGCCCTTTTAGCAGCAAGCAGTGCAGCAGCCGAATTTATTAAATAAACTTGAAGTATACATTGTTATTTTCATTTTCTTTTACGTTTTCCTACGTAAACGAAATACTTCACTATTACAATAACTTATTTAAAATGACTGGATGAACGAGAAAACTCAGACAGGTAAAAAAAAACCCGCTGCGTCTGCTGCAGATGCTATAAGCGACGATGGAATTTATTTTAAACGCTTTGTATCATGGCTGCTCGTTCTGTTTATCTTTCTTGGAAGTGAACACACTTAAAAATTTAGTTTTAAAAGGAAAACAGTTAAATTTATCAAAGATTTCTTCGTAGTTGTGAGGTTGTCGTTAAAAACAAAAATACAAAAATTTACGGTGGGGCCAATTCGAAAGTGTTTTCACTAATTTAAAAGTCGCTAAACCTAACTTCAGAAATGTCATACCTACTCAGGACGTTTCTTATTTTAAGTTTAGGGAATTTTAAATTTAGGCGATTCCGTTTTAAATTGGACCCATTTTCTATTTAAAATGACCTGTTTAATTTAAGAAAATCAAACGCTTATATTTTACCTTTTCGCTTTGTACAAAGTTATGTCTTTGTGGGTAACTTCCCAACTTTTTGCAGTAACGCACCACCGCCGTGAATCCCCGAATACTTCGCGAACTTTGTAGAGATACTTATAACTTATCTCTGCGCGTCGCGCTATGTGTGCGTGAGCTTGTATTGCTCGTACGGACGCCTGCCACACAATCAAAGCTGCATATTTCCCAGCTCACGTACACATAGCACCGCATGCAAAGATGAATTGAAGTATCTGTATCAACGCATTAACCACCAAAGGTTTTAGAACTTAGAATTACTTACCTGGCAACTTAATTCTAACTTTACATAACGACTTTAAAGCATAAACTTGATGAACGTTCCGCCTCGTAAAATGTTAATGGTGCCTTTTGAAAGTGTAAAGGAGCGTTTTCAATAGTGGAATAGTGACCGGTGACTCTCCATTGAGTTCTATAATAGCTATTTAAAGTCACCGACTGCCATTTCCATCTGGGCACGACAGAATCAATTTCTTGATTCATTTTGTTTACAGGTTATGCAGACGGGTTTTATTTTTATTTGTTTGTTTGTTTATTAATAACTTTCTGCTTTGGTTATAAGGTACTAGTGGACCCGTCAAAGCTTCGCCCGCGGTATTTTCCATATAAAATGTATCATCCCTTTTTACCCCTTTAGGGATTGAATTTCAAAAAATCCCTCTTTAGTGCACCTCTAGGGTACTCGAGGAATGACTCCTCCAAATTTCAAATCTCTAGGACCACCCGTTTAGGCTGTGCGTTGTCTATAAGTGAGTCACGGTACTGTTTTATATGTATTGATTAAGTAGCTTAAAGATGACAATTTATTAAACTTTTACTTATGTAATAAATAGTGAAAAATAATGAATACCTATAGCGTTCTATTTTTCAGAGAACATTAGCATAAAGCGGTATGTTTTAATAAAATATTTCCGGAACACGACGACTACTTGAAAATAACAGCTACTTCTTCCTCTAAGTAGCTTTAGCATAAAAAGGGAAATGAGGGAGACTATTAAGAGGAAACGGATATGTAGGTAGGAGTAATAAAAGGGAATAAAGTTAGAAATTGTGAGGCGCTGGCGTATTTCGGGGCCGTCTTCGCAAAACGAACTCTTGTGCGATGTTCATTGCTTGTAAGAACAATAAAGCCATAACATTACGTAACTACTTTCATGTAACTCTACTCTATAGCCGATGATGGGCTAGAATCGAATCTTCCCAAAACACGTTGGACTCTAGCCATCATTGAACATCGAGTTGCATGAAACTAGTTTCGTAATGTAAATGAATAAATGTTTTTTCTTTCTTTCTTTAAATTCGGTATTCTAGTTTCAAGAGTTAGGAATCTTGGAATATAAGTTTATTGATATAAATTGAACAATGTGCACAAATCTTAAGTGCCAAGCAAATACTCTATAAGAGTATCCGCAAGAAATCCAGTGATCCAGTTTCTGCAAACGTTTATTTTAAAAGATTTCCGAATACTGAAAGTAGAATATTACTGTGGCTTTGAAGTAAGAGTTTAGACGGAATGAACCTCAATTATCAAACGCTCTATTATGCGATCTCGAAAGAGGTACTTAAGACTTCCGCACACTAGAACAGAAGCAAGTCACTGGTGAGAAGATTTCCATTTTAGTTCCTATGACACTGCTTACGCGAGCCTGCTGCCGACCCGCTCTGCTTCCGTTCTGCGTTTCGTTGTGGCGATCATCGGGGGAGTCCTATGACCAGCAGTGGACGTCTTTCCGTTGAAATGATGATGATGACGAATGTTCAGGCGCCTAATTCGGGAACGCTAAGTGATTCTGTAGCGACTCGTAAGCCAGATCTCTCATCTCGCTCTTACGCATTTCGCGTCGTGCGGAAGAGTGGAATGAGAAATCTGGCTTACGAGTCGCTACAGAATCACTTAGCGTTCCCGAATAGAGGTGCTGGAGCGCGCAATGTATCGTAAACGCGCGCGCCGTGCCTCCCATTTGTCACAAACCGAATAAGCAGGTAAGTTGAATTGCCGATAAATCCTGCTCGGCCGTTGCGAAAACACCCGTATCTGTGCTTAGCAAGGAACGTGTGTTTTTCATGGCCCATGAACATGTACTAATTAGTTCACGATAAAATAAAATACTTAAGTGTTTGATTATACACGGCCAAAAGTGAACGAAAACTAGGGGATACATTAACGTTTTCATACGGACTGAAACTATGCCTGATGCCAAACGGGTATAGTTAATATCAAGACGTTAGGGTCCATAACTTTCGGAAACAGGAGGGACAGTTTTGAACTATCTGTATTTCCTGAATCATACATTCTTGGTGTCTTCAAAGTAAGAGTGAATAGGCATTTTCTAGACAAGCGTATCTACCCTAGACCCGTCTTCACTTTTCATCAGGTGAGACTAGGGTAAAACACATGCCCAGTCCTTCTTAAAAAAAGAACCCAAGCGTGTGTATGACATGAGTTCGTCTAACCTGTAGGTAAAAACATTTAGTTTATTTACTGTTGACTATTGATGAAGATAGTTCATGATCAACAACCTATATACCTACGTTCCACTTCAGGGCACAGGCCTCCTCTCATAGGAAGAGGGACTAGATAGTAGACCACACGCGGGCCCACTGCGGGTTGGGGATTTCAAACACATCTTTGAATTACTTCGCAGATGAACAGCCTTCTCACGATGTTTTCCTTTAACGAAATGCTCGTGTCCATGCCCGAAAATATACCTAGTGGCACGGTGCGAGTTGGGATTGCAACCCACAACCCTATGAACTAGACGCCACGCGTTAGAACCACTAGGCTACCACTGAACTGACTGTAGTTGATTTTGTGAAAATATTTGAAGTATTTGACAGTGTAACTCAATGATAAACGTTTATTTTGCATGGTCTATAAAATGTACTTTTTAGTATTGGAAAATATGTACTGAGCTTGCAGAAGTGTTAAATATTTATTGAGTAGATATTCTAGTTTATGACCGATGTTGAGGTGATAGTGATTGTAAGAAACTTATTTGTATAGATTTGCTTAAGAATAGCTTAAGGATTAAAAAGTGTTATTTTTATAATTAGTAACTGTAATCTATTAATACTTATAATTAACTTCTATTGTTTAATTACCTACCTATTGTTTGTTGTTTATGGGGAGAATAGATTAATACTACTATAATTAAAGTGTTAAGAAACTTCTCCGTACCGCTCCAGGGCCTCTATTCGGTACTGCTAAATGATTTTATTGTATCGCACTAAAATAGCAAAGCTACAAATGTGAACGTCTCATTACGTACAAAAAGAAAGCAAATTTGGCAGCTAAGTGTTACTAAAATAATGTAACATTTAGCACAGCCTGAATGGAGGCAGAAGAGACCGCCAGCCACGTCCTCCTGGAATGTGCTGGCGTGGCCAAGTACCGGGCATCAGACCTCTGGAACCCGAGGTCGCTCCAGGAAGTGGTCGGCAACGTGATGGATCTGCTAGGCTTCCTACAGGAGCTGGGATGGCATGAGTAGTGATGGCAACCCACACCACGCACAATAGGCGCGATAAAGACGTCGAGTTGCAGAAACCCAGCTCGCGTGAAATTATAACTAAATATATAAGTTAAAACTTACCTGTACCGAATAGGGCTCTGTACACCAGTCCTAAAATAGTAAGTGGCGTTCAGGAAATAACATCCTAATGCGTTGTTCAAGCAAGTAATCAAACTTTGCCCGTAACGCATACCTGAAGACACGTCAACTAAGCTCCCGCAAACTTGTAACTATGAAACTTCTAAATCTATGCTTAACGTTATTTATTGCTTCATGTATCCTTCGAGAATGTGTTTGAAACATCGAAGTTAATACATTATGTAATTCGTATACAGATGGAGCTTTAATATTAATATTAAATATGATATTAAGTGAATGTCTGTTTCGTTTTGCTTTTAGGGTTCCGTGCTGGGACCCATTACAAGCCTATGACGTCCGTCCATACGTCCGTCTGCTTGCCAGCGGCCTCTATCTCAGCAACGGTTAGGGGTGGAAAGTTGTAATTTCCACAGATTACTCATGTTCAGCCAAATACAGCTTTTTGGGCAATTGCTACCCTTATTAATGCAAATAAAATACTATTATAATGAAATTAAACAGGCAAAGCAGTTGAGAACTGAGTACTGTAAAATTTTTGCCCACACTAGCGTTATAACTAACAGCTGAAATAGCGCATTCTGCGGTTGTTATTCAATAAGCTAATTTATATAGCTGAAGCTTGCACGGTGGATTGTTAACCTGCTGCTATGCAGCACTTGTGTTACTCAGGTATAGTATACACCAACCATATCTGACTGAACTGACTTTAGTTTGTCGGCAAAAGTTGAGTTGTTTTACGAAAAGGCTCACCTTAATTCAAATCGTTTATTTGAGCAAAAACTGTCAGTCCTTTCATTGTAATAGGGAACCTGAGTTCCAAGTCAATTATGCGTCGTTTATTGAGTAAAACATAATTTTGCGTATTAAAATCATATAAGCATAATAAGAATCCTTCAAATAAAATATAACTGCTCTTGCTTAGCCAAAAATGTCTTCAAATATAAGTCCGTTTAACCTTTGTTCCATTTTTTTGTGTTATACGAAATGAATAGGTACGCACTATTTTCTGTAACAAGTCTAAATATTGTTTCGAGTTTATATCGAACACGACTCTCGAAACCAATATGTCGAGGTAATGCGATAAAGGCTACATAAAGAGGGTTAGCGTCACGAGTTACAGCCCTCACTGTCTTTCAGTTTAGGTACCTTCCTCGGACATGTTTAGATAGGCTTTTCTTTGACACCAGGCAATGTGTGACGTTGATTGAATTTGCCTTAAAGTTTTCAAAAGACCTTTATTTGCCAGGTCTAGCAACGTATTTCCGCTTTATAGTAAAAATTCGATACGAACAGAGAACCCAGTTACCGGGTTCTTAGAAATAAAAATGTAAAACCTTCTTTCCTATTCTATTAAATTGAACACTGATTGTAGTAGTAGTTTGAAATCACTGTTTTCAATTATGTTTGCATGGACTTGGAATTCATTTGTAAAATCTGGACAAGTTAGAGTTACACTCACTTGGAGAGGGTTCCGCACATGATTATCTGAAATTACCCATATTACTTTAAATACCGTAGACTTTTTTTATTTTAAAGAACACCTTTTTGTATTTTTTTCATAATTGTTAGCCCGGAGTTAAGGGGGGGATGGTCAATGTTTGCCTATTTTCCTTAATAACTTCAAAACGATTTGCTATATTGCTGTCACTGACTTACATATTATGTGTATTAAATTGCAACTCAATCAGTGCAGAAGTTTCGGAGCAAATTGGCTCTGACTGACGGACAGATCGATCTCTTCTAATTGTTGAAAAGAAAAAATATTTCAAGATTTAATAATCATTAAAAGATGCAAATAATTCCCTCAGGATGAATCTGCTTTTTTATTTTATAACTGGATTTCATTTACTTCTAAAACGTAACTTTCAGTCATAGATTTAATCTTTTCGCCTTTTGTTTCCGTATTCGGAAGTCTCTTTGTCTTAAACTCAAACAGATCAAGCTGAACTAAGATCTAGATAGCCACAACGAGTTGGTCTAGATCAACGGATGTGGCATATAGTTTGCGAGGTTCACTCTGCAGTGGTTGTTTACTGTTTGAATAACCAATAAAATTCATCGATCACACTACCCTTTACGCCTGCCTTGAAGATTACGCGCTGAGTTAAACATGAATGGTAAGAACTGGTTTTGTGTATAGAAAAATCATCGTAACAGTTTAAGAACGTCACATAGCAAGAACTTGTTTGTACCTCCTAAATGTAACAATGCATATGGCAAGAGAAGGTATCATTATATCGTATACCTAACCTAAGTTAGTAAATAGGCTTCCAAAATATAAACAAGAATTAGGTATATCTTTGTGTTAAGCAATTAAAAATATCTAGAAATAATTCCTATCTTGTAAAGATATACAATATGTATTTTAAATCCGTACCTCATTATGTATAACGTTAATTTGTCAATTGTACAAATGTTATAAGAATTTTGAACTCTGACTACGCTTAAGCCACCCTGCGCCTCTATTCGGGAGCGCTAAGTGATGTTGTAGCGATTCGCGAGCGATATTT
The DNA here is from genome assembly GCA_947859335.1 of Tortricodes alternella. NCBI lineage: Eukaryota > Metazoa > Arthropoda > Insecta > Lepidoptera > Tortricidae > Tortricodes > Tortricodes alternella. Next base: position 17,858,853 of record OX401968.1, on the reverse strand, counting down.
CTCGTCCCACTCTTTCACACAACGCGTAATGCGTAAGAGCGAGATGCGAGTCTTGCTCGCGGGTCGCTGCAGTATTACTTAAACGTTCCCGAATAGACGCCCTGGCTTCTGCATTCATAAACGCACTTTAAAACTATGTGATTATTATAAAATGATTCTGTAAATAAAGAAAAGTTAAGTAAGTTGCAATAAAGGTAAAAAAATTTAAGAGTTAATATATGAGTAACATTAAAAACCGTTTCATAAACATTAGGTTACAACTAAAAACCCTAATCTTAAATTACGAATTCATTAAACGATAAATCAACTTAATTATTTTTTCGTTTGGACCTACGCTGGTAGTTTCAGATTACTTTCGCAGCATCACCAGGATTCATGCGAAGGCCGGAAGGGCCTTCAGCATGTTGGGTTTATACACTTAGCCTGCCTAAGGGTCTCCTAAGGAGCACCTCGGACTTAGGACGCTAAGCAGAATGATGAAAGACATAAATTAAGCGCCGCCCACCACGTATATAGTTAATTAGGTCCGCAACTTGTGACCCTTGTGCTGAGTTTGTATAGGTAGTTCTAGCTTTTGGCCGGCCCTGAATATTGCAGGGCTGAGAATGGCAGGGTACGGAACAATGCAAACGTAACGACCTTGTTGTAGCGCTGTTCCGAGATTTATGGTTTATGGACCGGACCTGCTTCCTCGAAAGTGTTTGTAAATGGCGTACAATTTTAAATTAATTTCTTGCAACGTGAAAAGGCCATGTAATGTTATGGTTTTAATTATCAAATCAATACAACAGTCGATATTTTTTTAACAACGAACTTTATATACCTAAGTAAGTACAGGTTGCTTGACTTCAAATTCAATAACAATCCTCATTAAATAGTTGGCCATTTAGTACGATATGACCAAAGTACAAGGTGTTAAGCCTAACATAGTGTAGATACTGAATGCTTTTCTGTTTTGCTTGGTTTTTTTATCCAATTGTTTCATTGTATCAGGGCACCACTGAAAATCAGCAACGCGGCTTGCTGCAGCATCCCTATTGCTAAGTGTGCCCTTTTTAGGGTAAATCTATTGTTTTTATACTATTCTCCTTTTTGTGTATTTTGATTTTGCTCTAAATACATGACTAAATACAGTATTTAGCCAGTACTGGCGCCATATAATGCCTGACTAGGTACGTAAAGGAGCTCGACAGGAGCAATATAAAACCGCAAAATCCAATTACAGTTTCGGGCAGGCGTCATTGTCAGTGGTGATTCTGTATGTGTTCGTTAATGCATAGCTGTACAATTGTTATATATGCGCATAGAAACGTTCACGTGATGTAGCGAGAATTCTGCAACATACGTAGGGTACGTACTAAAAGAAGGTCATGAAGCTCATTTTAATAACAGTGGCGTAAATCAAACCTCACTGCAGATAGCTTATGTAACGAGCAAGTTCGTTTTGGCCGCGATCCAAAAAACTCAAGGACTCCGTGAAATGGCAACCAGGAAGTGTACTTTTGAACGAGTAAATAGAAGCGTGGCTCTTTATTTTTCAGTAGTTAATAACTTTATTTATTTATTCATATATGAAGGTATTAGTTAACAGTTAAATACCCAAGTACTGTACACACATTACATAATTTTCTTTCGTTTTATTTTTTTGAAGAGAATGGGGTTGTTTACGAAATTCTTTTTTATAAAATGTTGATGTAATGATTTCCTTAAATAATTTATCTAGTTTGTTTCAAATCTAAGATACTACATGGAAAAAACGAAGCGCCAGCAAAGTAGGTACTAATTAAATTTTTACGGCTACATACAATCGACACTTATTTGGAAATAAATAACAGCTTTGTAAATTATAGACATATGATTGCTTTGACTTGTTTGATTTTAGCAAACAACTTTGCAAGCTTTGTCCGAAATAAGTTGCTTGGTTGATATTAGCAATAATTTGTTTATTTCTAGCCTTTCCATTCTTTCATTTACTAGGTTTCGAAACAGATGAAAAAATGTAAGAGTGGTTCTCCTAACAAAGAAATAGTTTTATGAGTTTCGTTGCCATCAGTAATCGAATTTTCCTATGTAATATCAACGGAGGAATGATGCGTCATCTTTCACATACAACGGTCAATTGCTGTGAAATTGAAAGGCTAAATTGATGAACCTTAAGTACTGCTAAAGCATTTTACCAAAGTTCTTTGCAATAATTAAATTTCATGAATACCTTTTTATATTCAGTTAAACCGTACCCCTACTGTGAACTATAAACCAAGAGCAAATTTTCACCCAGAAAATGATCCGCTATCTGGCAACGCTACCTGTCCCTGGAGAGCCGTTAATTTTGCCCCGGGCCGGAAAACCCTTCGGCAAGGATATCGTCGAGGTTCCACATTTACTGGTGATGAATGTTTACTGTACAAACAAACCCTGTAATAGGTACACGATGTTAAATAAAATGTATATGCGTCTAATTTTATAATGTAAGCGCAAATCTATATTAGCTATATATGTATATCCAGTCCATCTTAGTAGTAGTAGATAAATAATTATTAGCATGTAGTGTATTTGTATAGCAATCCGTGAGTCACAGACGGTGCTGGCTGAAAATCAGCACTGCAGGTGTCTTATACCTCAGCATTATGTTGAGTCAGTGTCCCATTCGATGCCGCGAGTCACACACACCACCATTTTGTTTTGTATTATTTTTAATTTATATTTATGTTACTCTGTGTGTCTTCTATGTTAGTGAATAAATGTTTTTTTTCTTTCTTTCTTTCTTTCAAATCGGTTACAGTTATTCCCAAGGGAACCTTGGAACGGGATTTACCGGGATAAAAAGTAGCTTATGTTAATCCAGGGAATAACATATCTCCATTCCAAATTACATCCAAATTCATCTAGCCATTGAGAAGTGAAGGAGTAACAAACAACCATCCTCACAAACTTTCGCGTTTATAACATTAGTAGGATTTGATAGTAAAAATGATTATTAATACTGACTGGTTTATTTAAATTTTAACATAAACTATAAATTCGGTATAAATAGAAAATATGTTCAAATTAATAATCGTTCTTAATTTATAATGAATGAATTTATCCTTTATACATAATTATAAGATATTATCGCCCGTCGTGTTTTTATGTGTCTGATGGCATTTTTCATTACTGAATACCTAGTGTTTCTAGGAAGGTTTTGATTTGTAATGTTTAAGTTTTTCACCAAGTAAAAAGGCCAGGCCGCTTAGCGAGTTTAAAAATAATTAAATTTAGAATTACAGCTCGGTTATATCTTGATATATTTATCATTATATATATCTAAGGATCACCCTGAAGTTTCTGTCAGCTCCAACTATTTCTCAACGAATAGTAGAAGTAATCATTCATCCATTTCACAGATAAAGCTAACGGTGTAACTTTCCACGTTCGAAAAATACATTTCGTTTTTGCAGATACGTATTTAGGCGGGGGAGCCGCAGAGGGAATTCGTCAGAATACAATTTGACATTTCAGCATTTGGAATTCCCAAACGACCATTGTTTTACCAGTCAGCGTTGTTTTTTATATTATGTATTTTTGTGGAACGCTTAGGTAACAACTTAAGGTAGCATTTATAAAAGAACATTGACTTGACTATTTTTAAACTTTAATTCTATGTGTGAGGAGTTGATTGAAGAATATCTTTCAGTTTGTCTTAGAAGTTGGTATATTTTAAAAGCAGCATCTCTTTTACAACTTTACTGACGTGTAAGGGAAGATTTGATGAATATATTATTTAATTTGAACTATAAAGACCTGGCAACAATGGATCACATTTTCATATTTTTGCAAACCGCAATTTACGGCTCAACCAATGCAGTTATTTTTTATTTTCATAGTCATGACGTCTGCATTGTTCGTATTTTTCCCAATTACGTTTAAATGCCATGCTTTTACCTCTTTGCATACAATTTGCGCGACTAGGACGAGAATCGAAACTTTTTTCAGGCAACAAACAACCATCAATCAACCCTTCCGTCGCTCTCCACTAAATAAACTACGAAACATTCGCCGTGTATTACAAAAGTTTCAAGTGTTACATTATGAGCACTCCGTGTTCCGTGAACCGTACATATGAAATACTAGTGGACCCGCCACAGCTTTGCCCGCGGTATTTTCCATATAATTTTTATCACTATTTTTCACCTCATTAGGGATAGAATTTAAAAAAATCCGCCCTTGCACCTCTAGGGTACCTACTCGAGGAATGTCTCCTCCAAATTTCAAACCTCTAGGACCACCTGTTCCGTTGTCTATAAGTGAGTCATAGTACTGTTTTATATGTATTGATAACGGTAAAATTATAAAAAATCCATTTAAAAATAATTATTATAGTACATACCAGATCCTCTTCGTCATCGCTGAAAATGTTGGCTTGATCTTGCGCCGTCATGTCTCAAAGTTGATCCGTGTTCCGAAACAGCATTTGCTCAAGCACACACACAACACACAAAGCTCCATCACTAAAACCACTTCAACTGCATCCAAACTCCGTCCGAAGTTGCGCGTCCCTCGCGCCTCATATCTCCTGCCTGGTCCTTAACAATCGATATTGAAACCCGTTTATAAAAACCTCCAAAAGTCCCGTTAAAATGACGGTTGAATTAAAAAGTTAAGCCGATTCGATAAATGAACGCGGATAGAAATTGTAATTTCTAAGGATCCGTGCGGCTGGGTCGGTATACGAGCGCACACTGCGACGAAGGGTGGGCAGCGAAAGCACTGCGGCGTCTGGTAACTATGGCGACGTGAAGGCTTCTACTGTTTCCAGGCTGCGGCTGGGATGCATGCATTGTATTATATTACGAATATAATAGATAATATCTGCCACAGGAAAATATATTGGAGTGTCGTGCGGTTAGTGCTTCTTTTGAAGCCTGTCCGTGTTTTTCTTGCGAATTCCCGGTAAAAATATTGTTTAAACTTTTTATTAATTTAAAGGCGCTCGTAAGCGGGCTTGTTTTTAGGGTTCCGTACCTCAAAAGGAAAAAACGAAACCCTTATAGGATCACTCGTGTGTCTGTCTGTATGTCTGTCTGTCCGCTTGTCACAGCCAATTTGCTCCGAAACTACTGGATTGAATTGAAATTTGGTATGATATATGTAAGTCGGTGACCGCAACACGAACGCGTGATGTTAATAAATGTATTTTAAAAATGGGGGCCACTTTTGGGGGGTAAATTAGAAAATAAAAAATAAAACGTATGCAACCTATATCGTGTGACATATCAAATGGAAGGGTCTTTAATATATTTTCTTTTAAATTTCAAGTAAAACAGTTTAGAAGCTATAAAAAAAAATAAGCGTAAATTGACCGTTCCCCCCCTTATTTCCAAAACTACTGGGGCTAAAATTTTGAAAAAATACATAAAATAGTTATTTATCTATAGATTACAGAAAAACCTATAAGAAGTGTATGGTATTTAAAGTAACGTAGTAAATTTCAGACAATCATGTCCGGATCGGAACCCTCTCCATGCGAGTTTAACTCGCACTTGTCCGGTTTTTTGGCAATGTATTGTTGCGATTCGGGCTATCCCCAAAAACATTACAATTACATCACTAATAGGGGACAAAAATTTTTAATATAAACTTTTGAAGATAGCCCGAATTGCAGCAATAAATTGTCGAAAAAGAATCCCATTTACGAGCTCCTTAAGGCGTTGCGTGAGCGTTTGTTGCAGACACGGCCACCTGTAATCCTCCATGAAAATACGTATAAAAAGTGCTTTAAAAACAAGATGCCTCCTGGGTGGTTACCTCGATCTCTAAATGTGATTTTTTTTGAAGCCATAAACTAAACTGTCTCGCTATTTCATACCTCACCATATATTATACATATATAAATACAATGTCGTGGTACGAAATGGCGTAGCAGTTCAGTATAGGGCCTAAAGAGAATCGCATTAAGAGATCGTGGGAACCCCCACGAACGCGCGTCGCGCCGGCTCGACTGCGCAATGGTTATTGAAACAACTTAGCTATTATATTACAATTACTTTATAAAATACTTATAGATATACATACATAACCTAACTAATATAATTAAGTGGAGAGCTCTACGTTTCTGCCAACAAACTGCAATGCAGTTTGGCAGATGCTTGAATACTTAAATGTCACTAGGTTAAAAGGTCAAAAATAAATTAAAAAGTTCAAGTTCTTTTGTAAACCATTCATTAACAAAATTCTGTTTAAATATCTATAAAAACTTTAAGAAAATACGAGGAGAGGTTCCAATTAAAACAGCTTCTATTTTCATTTCCAACAAGAGAGGGTATTCATGTTATTTCGTAATATTTATTTTAACCTTTTTCTAGAAACAATTTAATCATTTGCTGCTCGCTTTTATTAATATACTAGCTGCTACGCGACAGCTTTGCCCGTGCATCTTTCCGAAGCAAAAATTTACTCTACTTTTTATCCTTATGTACGAAAGTTTGCATTAAAAAGATGTATCTAGTGTACCTCTACCATAGAAAGAAAGTGTAGTGTACAAACGAGTATAATACCAATAGTATCGGCGTAACTGAAATCTTGTTAGATATAAACACAGATTAGCATACAACATTTGGCATAAGGTCCTTTGGTTGTTTGGTTGAGTCGAGTTGAAGGATGACCTTTTAGCGTGAAATAACATTGCATACTTATACGTCTTTTTAGGCTGAGACCCTCGATTTGATGACTCAGAGGTGTCCTTTAGCACAACAGGGTGCCTAAACACGATTCAACCAAACTACTAAAAGAACTGATGCCAAATTAGTATGTACTAATCTCCGTTTAAATCTAATAGCAGTTAGGTAACACAGATACTAGTAGTTTGTTACTTCTTCACGCTTCAACAGCTAGATAGATTTGAATGAAGTTTAGAATGGAGATAGCGCGCCCTAGATTGATAGATTGGATACTTTTTATCCTGAAATCCAAAATCCCGAAGTCACGGGCCATACGAGTATCATCACTCTCACTGGCCTACTGTACTGTCACCGCCTATCGCTTTTTATCTCAGAATCGATTGAACAGATTTCCCGCGTTTGATAGATTTTAGATTGAGTCAGCTGCTTCCAATATCGGGATAGAAATCAACATTCTATGTCGTTCACCATCAAAATGATAGAATGGTATGTATAGCAGAAATACAGTAGGTACGTATAGGTTGTAACTTCGTTTAGTATTTGGGTTTAATTGTATGAAATTTACAATTACTACAAGTGATCCTAGTTTCGGTTGTTGGGTATGTCATTATAATGGACTTTAGTAAATTAAAACAGAAAGCCATTATTATTAGGTACATATTTTGCACTCCGTTCTCTGGTTTATTTGAGGGCCTGTAGTTCAGAGTATAGCACGTTAAACCTATTAAAAGCGACAAGAAAGCATTTGAAGGCGACACGAAATGATTGTATTGTGCTTTATAACAACCAATAAAATTATTTATTATCAAAAATATAATACCATACGGTTCATCATACCATCTTAGGACTAATTAAGCGAACGTGGCCACAAGTAGTCTTGTGGCTCTGCCCACCCCATTAGGGATTTCGGGCGTGATAATATGTATGTATGTAAAAATATAATTTTGTAGAACATCAACCTAGTGTGGTTTTATTTCATAATTTATTCTGCTTAAGAGGAGTGTGAACCTACAGCTTTTCATACAAAAGGCGATAACGATTTCCACCCCTTAAATGGTAACCGATGTTGACCAATTTTTGACAGGTTGTGAGTCAGAACCAAATCTAGGTCTATACGTTTTGGTTTTTTCACTGTAATCAATAAATTCAGTTTTATTGAGGTTTCAGTATTCCCATACAAAACTAATTTCGGCCGTTAATTGACTTTGTTGATCTTTAATCAATATTCGAAAAACGTATAGACCTAGATTTTGTTCTGACTGACAACGTATTAAAAATTTGTCAAATTTGGTTAACATTTCAGGGGTGGCAATCGTTGTCGCCTTTTGTATGAAAAGGTTGATTATAACCGTTGGTCTTAACTTAATTATCATGCATACATCCATTTCTCCATTACTCTTCGGAAATACGTGGCTTAATTTTAATTAACATCACCCCGCTCAATAACAGGTGTTTGTCGCCCTAGGCCACTAAACAGCGTTTTCGATTAAATGTTTTTACGACAACTTAATTACACTTTACTCTGTAAACGCAAACGCCCAGTTCTATAGACTCTATGTTTTCCGTGGTTCTCTATTTTCCTTATCTGAAGTTTTTTCTACGTGCACATCTTCACACATTTGTGTCGTATTCATATTCATTTATTCAGTAATAATCATACATTGTCAACATTATTAAAATTAATAAAAATAAAAATTTACATTTTGCATACATTAAATCAAGCGATATGTAATAGAAATAATTAACAAATAAAATCTTAACCTCTAAATATTTGTAAACAGAATAGTAAGCTTTCTGGATGAGCCACTGTTTCAGTCTGCGTGTGAAACAAGGAGTCCGATTTACAGTTGATAATGAATATACAATGGGATTTTATTGTATATTTGGGTACCCAATATGACCTGTAGGGATTATATTGTACTTGCAGCCGCTAGGTGCTGCTCCCTTCGGTTACACTTTACCGTTTATATCTTTTGTGCCCTCAAGTACCTACTTTATGTGACTAAAAACACAATCATCAAAACCGGCATTGCTTCTTCGTTAAGAAATACCAAAAATACAAAAGAACTTCCTCAATTTAGACAGTTTTTCCGTTACCACCGAAATCACTTCAGTTTACCGAAACCTTTATATTTAGAAGGTAAAAAGGTCAGCCGGAATAAGTGGCGCAGCCGGTAGGGCGGTGCCCGTTACGTCACAGCACTTGAACATTCTTACCTTTGGAGTAGGTTCTTAGCAAGTATTGAATCAAATAATGTATTTTTTAAAAGCTTGTTTTATTTATTAACTTGGGTTTTCCCACGACTTCTTCCGCGTGGAACTCGGATATCGCTGTTCCCTCAGGAACCGTGAATTTTCCGGGATAAAAAGGATGCTTACGTCACTCTGCGGCCTATAAACCATAAACAATATCTATGCAAAAATGTCTAATCGATCCGTTGTTCCGTTGCTGCGTGAAAAAAGGACAAACCAGCAAACCAAGCCAATTAGTATAAAAATTAGTAGATATAATACTAGTCGAGATTAGTACGGAAGTAGGGATTGAACTTCAATGAGATATTTTATCACTTTAAAAACAATGCATAGTTCATGAAAGATGATGAAGACAAAGACATTTGAAAAACATGTGTCAGTACACAGTGTGTGTTTTCTGAAGTCAACCATAAAGAGTTGAAATGCAAACCTGCCAGAGCCAGTGAATAGACACATACATATGTACCTACCTAAACAAATCAGCGCCTCTATTCGGGAACGCTAAGTGATGTTGTAGCGACTCGTGAGCGAGCTGTCTCATTCCACTCTTCCGTACGACGCGTAATGCGTAAGAGCGAGATGCGAGTCTCGAATAGACGCCCTGACCAATCACACCTCTAATATGCACAAAACGAGATCAAACGGCGGACAGAGCAAAACTGACTGGGCTGTGGTAGTCAAAATTTTCCTGCAGCCCGAAGCGCATAGACCAAGAGCAGACTGCGCCTCTATTCGGGAACGCTAAGTGATATTGTAGCGACTCGTGAGCGAGATTCTCATCCCACTCTTCCGCACGATGCGTAATGCGTAAGAGCGGGACGCGAATCTCGCTCGTGAGTCGCTACAATATCACTTAGACGTTCCCAAATAGACGCCCTGTCCCCCTTGACGGAGGGTCGGAACGGCGAAAATTAACACTTTAAGCGCCAACAATCGCTAGGCGCTACGCGTTTAGCGCGTAGCAGCGATTTTCCGCTTCGTAGAGAAAATGTGCTACGAACAGAGCGCCTCCCTAGCGGGCTCCTGACACTCAAAGTGTTAAAATTTCTAGAAAAGATAGTGTTTATAGTGACATATAAATATATAAACAGATGTATAAATACAAAAATACTAATTCTATAAGCGAACCTTCAAGGGTATTAGGCAATGATCAATTTAGTATTCCATTGTTCTATCTATCAGTTACTCAATCATAATAAAGTGCTTGAAAATCAGACGCGTAATAGTATATCCAATATAATTGGGTCCAATTCGAAACGGTGACGCCTAAATTTAAAACTCCCTACACTTATAATAAAAGATTCCGACGAATTGAGAACCTCCTCCTTTTTGGAAATCGGTTAAAAATAAGAAACGTCGAATTCGATTACGCATGGCATCAAGCTGTCAAAATCGAATTTGACGTTTCTTATCTCTAGTTTAGCGACTTTTAAATTTAGCCAACACACTTTCGAATCGGCCCCAGTGTGAGTTTAGTATTCGTAAATAAAGCACGTCGAATTTATTAAGGTAATTTGCTGTTCACCCTTAGTTGTTCCCATTTTGCTACCCAATGACGTAGGGTTTTTGCAGTGTGCTCCCAACCTAGCATGAATGGCAAATAAAATAAACAGCAGCGTAATGGCTCAATGTGCGGCCGGTATCACATTGCACTAATCTCGTCCGCGCCCAGCCTGCGTGTTCACATTTAGCTATCAAAACAAAATACATACAGGTTTTTGGGTTATTTATTGTATGGAATAGGCTAGTTTCCTAAAAAAAAGTAATTAGTCCGTCTTTTACATTATAAAAAAAATACTAAACAGATATTTTTTCTTTTGTCAATTAAACAAAAAATTACGAAGATATAGTGCCTTAAAGTTCCACGTGACGTCACGACTTTGTACACTTTATACCATTAAATGACGTAACTTAACTTTGATGCGGGTTATGTTTGTCAATTTTGATTGATTTGATACAGCAAAATATGTCCAATATTTTTTGATAATCTAACTGACGGACTAATTAGAATTATTATTGTTTTACCCAGAAAACATCCCTATTGATGCTGTTTAAAATTGGCATTGAAAAAATCGAAGTTTAATTTAGTATCATACCATGACCGTGCTAGGCACGTTTCAGGCACGAAAAGCAACACAATACGATCTACGCCCACTGAAACGGATTGACAGCGTTCTTTGCCCGTATGCAACCCGTATGTTACCCGTATGATGCCCGTATGCAACGCCCACCAAAACCTAGGAATCCGTTGAACGTGCAGCACCAGTTCATTCTACTCACCGATTTGCGCCTGGACGCCGCGGCTAGGCAGCGCGCCGCGGTTAAGCAGCGCGGCCGGCTCCGCGTCTATGCACGGAGCGTATCAGCACCGGCATAGTATAATACTTTTCAATACATATAATATCTTTTTGCCTGACACGTTCCTAGCCCGGTCATGGTATGACGGTCTAATGGGCAGAAACCTTAACTTTATCTTTAACTAATCACTTAGCAATTCAGGAGCTACTTAAGCTCTTATCTGTACTCGATGAAGAATATTAGCACAAAGAAGATTAGGCCTTTTCCCAGCTGTTGGACTTAATAGCTTAAGTATTATCAAACATATTAGGGTGTTACCACATCAATCTATCGAGGCCATCGTTCGAATGTAGAATAGGACCAGTCGACGTCTATCCATATCTTTTCAGTGTAGGAATTCGACACGATAGCTCCTATTCCACTATCAATTGACAGCATCGATCGAGGTCGATCGTTTCGTATGGTAGCACCCTACATAACGAGCTAATAGCATAAAGCATGCCATATCGCATTATCATAGTAAGGCTTTTCAGTTAATCACTGTCTCAGTCAGTAGCAATTATTCAACTTTCAATAAAATATAATTGGTAAACATGAATACAAATACATACATGTATTGTGTACACCTCTCACATTTCTGGCCCACCCCAGAATTTAAACAGATCACTTATATCGATTTTATTCTGACTACCCTTCTGAAAAAAAAACATTGCTCCGCCCTTAGATAACGTAAAAGTAAATACCTAGCTTGTCGAAGATAATAAATATTTCAGTCAGGTAACCGCGAGGCCGTGTCATGTAACATAGCTTTTCATTTTCTGATACATACATACATCACGCCCGAAATCCCTAATGGGGTGGGCAGAGCCACAAGACTACTTGAGGCCACGTTCGATTAATTAGTCCTAAGATGGTATGATGAACCGTATGGTGACAGGTGATCAGCCCATCGCCCATACAGATAGTCCACCATGTTGGAGAGGACCCGTCCCTTAGTCGACTTTTACGACATGCCAGGATGATAAGCATCTGCACGCATTCTATGCTATTTCTTCACTCCCAGTGCAGCAGAGGAGTGAGTTCATTTTCTGATAGCTAAATTCAAATTGCAAAGGTCAACAAAATCGTTTACAATCAAGTGGCTTAACATAGAAACACTGATTTAACAAAAATGTTGCCTCAAGGCATCGAAACAATTGTTTATTTGGGATAATCAAAATAATGCCATGCTCTCAATGTAATGTTCTCTCCATTCTTTTCTATTACCCAAGTTTTCTAATAAACATAGATTATAAAACCTTTGTTTAATATTAATTCCGATAGACCATTATAAAGATTGCTTTGTATTTGTTATATTCTTTTTCTAAGAAAATATGATCTTAAAATAAATATAAACTACGGAATGAAAATTAATGGGTTACACCATCAAGATAATAAATAATATCTTTTGCCATAAATAAGATGACCTAAATTTCGATTTCGTGGAATAGCAAAATAACATGAATTACTCATTTCAATCCTCTAGTTTGGATTACTTTTAATAATCGGTTTTCGCCAAACTCAATAAAAATTAGAAATAAAACATTAATTCACGCAAGTGAAATGAATTGAATGAGGTCAATTATTACCTAGGCCTGTATTCGACATGCTTACACGAGATCGCAAATTATTTTATCTACACCCATATCATAAAACCTCCATTGGTTAATCAAAAACCGTAGGAAATGACCACCATTTTGACAACCAATTAGGAAAAATCAGTGCTGCGATAAAGAAATAACATGACTTCTTTATCGTTTTTAGTAAAGAAATGAGATTAAATTTGGAACAACTGTCAAAACTCAAGTGGGTCTCTATTCTAGTATCCATAGATATTAAAACAGTTATTGATACAAAACGTCAATTCAGTATGTGTTTTTAATATAAACTGCACAATATTTGATCTCGAGTGACGTGAGAATAGAGACTTCATCCGTTTGTCCATTATTTAAAAAAAAAATGGTCTAGACGGAGGATGTAATTGGCGCCATGTTGGTGTTTTGCTGAACGAAAGTAGAATTGTTCTTGAATTGAATAGAAAAAGTTGTTTGTAATTTACATTTTAGTTGAAAATATGAATAGTAAGTAGTCTTCTCGGAGTGTGTGTGATGTGAAAATGCGCCGGATATCGGAAATATGCAGCCACGATTGCAACAAATAACTTGTTACCAGAAAATATTGTTTCTGAACCCATCATGGAGGATTTATAATATGTGTGTAGATAAAGTTATGTATGCAACTCTGCATAATTTGGCCTTAAAACACACGTGCGATCTTATTATGAAACTCGCCTATCGGCTCGTTTCATGAAAACCGCACTAGTATTTTAAGGCCTATCATTATGCAACCGTTGCATAAACTACTATTGCTAGAATTATATCATAGTATAAAGAGGGGTAGTAAGTTAACTTCATACAAACGCACCGCGCGCGGCTTGTTTGTGTGCGCCAAAGTATCTATGCGTCGACGCACGCACACTTAAACAAAATCTCGACCCGTTTCTCAGTGCGCCAGTTGGGGCTAACACCGCATGAGGTTCGCGCGTCACGGCTTTTCGGCACCGCTAAACGAATGAAAAATGTGTAAATGTGTGTGTGATAATTGCAGGAGAACTTTTGCTGTGTGTTTGGGTGTCTTAATAATACATCGATTCCAGAATTGTCTCTGTTCAGATTACCTATTGAACAGGGACAACCCTGAGACAGTAGGCAATTATATCGCGGATTGGGCCGGAGATGGCCTACTTCCCCTCTTTATACTAATATTATATGGTAGCAGCACATGCGGCCTCGCATTGTAAAACCATCGCAATATCTATCGCTTATGCAATGTCCAATAGAGTCCCTGGGGTGTGATTGTCCATCGTACACAGTGGCTGATCAGCGGATAAACGAGACTATTAATATAGACTGTAATAACGAAGACATTCGGTCTAAATTTGAATGTCTTCACCGCTGATCAGCCGCTGCTCACGTTACAGAATCACATGGGTGAATGGTAACGAGGTAAAATTTTAGGATCTTTCTTTAGTAATTTCCTTACTTTCAGGTTTTGTTCTTTGTAATTCTTTTGGATAAAAAAAATGCACACCCACCTTTCACATTGCATCATCTTAATCGAATCTATAATTTTGACGACGTGACAGGAATCGTGTGTGTTGAAGTCATGGACTTCAGTATAAGAAAAGGTTTTATATAGCTTTAAGTTTTTTTCCTAGAACTTTAACATTATGGATTCTCGTCAGTACACTGTGAACAAGGGTTCACGGTTGATGTTTCTCCATAACGGTCCATTTTCATTTCGTGTTGGAGTTGCCAGGAAAACTCTAATCGAACTAGGGGAATGCTGACGTGTTTTAGGAAATTAATGAATGAAAATATTGGCTTCGAAATATTTGTTTTAGGTTGCTAGCTAGAGTTATCGATAAAAAATACTAAATTTTTCTGAGCTTTACTAATTAATTAAAAATAACCAGAGTCACAATATTTTCGACGATCCAATTTTCTTGCAGTTCCTGAAAGTTTTAGCTTCGAGCCGCCGAGAAATACAGCCTTGATCTAAGCGTTACTTAGTATAAGTTTCTGCAGACCTAATTCAGTTAAAACGTTGTCTGTCTGTGCTGTTTCAAGTTTCACTTTCCATGTATACCCAGGCCAATCTTGCTTGCACATTATAGTAATAATATTGTTAGTATTATAAATTAATTCCAAATTAGCTGAAATGGACCAGGCCGAACATAATGTGCCGACGTCTTGCTTGAATTACTTCTCTAGTCTGTATCGACTAAGGAAGAGGTGTACCTATCGATAAAAACATTTCGATAATTGAATGAATGCAAAGAACCATGTTTTTAACCATGTTTTTAATTGTGTTGTGTTACAACTGAACTTAGGATAATACTTAATGATTGACTTCTAATATTTATTTTTTGTATGGTGTGGCGCATATAAGGTATCAGCACTCGTACTAATCGTAGATGTGTTTTTTTATTTATTTTGAAAGCATAGTACCTATATTGAACACAAATGATTATAAAAACGGGACTATACTAAATCGAAAACAAATTGATATTAACTATTAGGATATTTCGCTGCAACTATTTAAAACTATATAGATTGTGTTAGGTATATAATTCGGTACTATTGCGGCACATTGAAAATACTTTTTAAATAATTTGACTGACGGTTAATTTGACTTTAACTTAGATGTATACGACAGATCTTTTGACAAAAAAAAATAACAAAATATCGACAATGGATCTAATAAAAAACGGTGTCGCGTAAATTTAAAATTCCCTAAACTTAAAATAAGTAACGTCTTGAGTTTGAGTTTGAAAGAAATAAGACCGCTTGCTTAAATGAGATATTTTTTGTATTCATTTAAATAAAAAAGTCTAGCACAATGCTATTTAATGCCCATTTTATTTTGCTTCCGAGAAACAAACCTCTATACACAAGAACGAAACTTTTCAGAATAATTACAAAGTGGAACGTGATTTGTCAATCGAAATAAGCGTACCATTAAAAATAATGAATATGAATCCGACGGCAAATATTCCAGTCATGTACCTATTATATCGAGTATATTTATTTTACTCTTCTAATCCCATCCCTCGTATGAGTATAGTAAAAAATTACAGTATTTGTGTCTCATTTGATACTAGGTAGGGATACTAAAAAAACCGGACAAGTGCGAGTTAGGCCCGCCACATACATTCGTTTTCCTGATTCGATTTCCGAATTCATTTTCCGTATTCGGACACAGTTCTACATGGCACACACGTTCGAACGAATTCCGTTCGGAATTCCGTACGGAAAAATTACGAACGTGTGTGCCATGTAGAACTATTCATATGAAATGCTTGCGTTCGGGGTGTCCGAATATGGAAAACGAATTCGGAAATCGAATCAGGAAAACGAATGCATGTGGCGGGCCTTAAACTTGCGTGGAAAATGTTCCGTTCCGTACATGATTATCTGAAATTTCCTATAAGTACCATACTTTAAATACCATAGACTTCTTACAGGTTTTCTTGTAATCTATAGGTAAATCACTATTACTAGTATGTTTTTCAAAATTTTAGGCCCAGTGGTTTCGGAGATAAGGGGGGAATGGTAAATTTTCGCCTATTTTCCTAAATAACCTATATAATATATGTTTAAGATTCTCAAAATAAGCCCTTTCATTTGATGTGTCACACGATATAGTTTGAAAAACTTTTATCTTAAAATTTTCTAATGTAAAAGTGGTCCTCATGTTTCAAATTCATTTATTTACGTTACACGTCCGTGTTGCGGTTACCGACTTACATGTGTGTGCTGAATTTAAACTCAATCGGTCCAGTAGTTTCGGAGCAAATTGGCTGTGACAGACAGACAGACAGACAGACACGACACGACAAGAGTGATCCTGTAATGGTTCCGTTTTTTCCTTTTGAAGTACGGTACCCTAAAAATTCTTCAAAAGAACAATGCAAAAAGTGAACTACAAAAAAGCACGGATCCGTGCTTAAGCATACGGGGGATTGAGAATAAATAAGATCTTTCATTAGTTGTTAACAAAGGAACACCCACGAATAAACTAGATTATATGTATACCTACTGAATGTTGTTTATTGAGGCAACGAGGCGCCATGCCGCCGCGCCGTGTGGGCGGCTTGAGACTATCCCAAAGCTAAAGGCGCGGTCACATTGCGAGCGCGATAAGTGTGAGGCGCGACCGCAGCGTAACCCTATCTGCTATGTTTTATTGGAAGTCGTAACGGCGATTCTCTAATGAGCGCAGCGGCTGATCAGCGTATAAAAGAAACTATTAATTTAGGCTGTAAGAACAAAGTCAAATTTGAATGCAGGCCTCGTCTCTGATCAGCCGCTGCGCACAATAGAGAATCACACTACAGATGTCACAAATATCACGCCGCGGTAGCACAAATCTAAGCGAGAGCGGCGTTCCGCCAATAGGCTAGTTTCCTGAAAATTGTAATTAGTCCGTCATTTACATTATAAAAAAGTATTGAAAACATATTTTTTTCTTTTGTCAATTAAACAAAAAATGACGAAGATATAGTGCGTTGAAGTTCCGCGTAATGTCACGACTTTGTGCACTTTTTACCATTGAGTGACGTCATTAGCCCCCACTCCTGAACTTGCGCGTTATCTTTGCCAATTTTGATTGATTTAATAAAGCAAAATATACGTGTTTAATATTTTTTGATAATCTAACTGGCGGACTAATAAGAATTACAATTTTTTTACCCAGAAAACATCCCTATTGAGCTGGGGTCTCTGCGTGGTGCGTTACGCAATGCGTGCGCTCGAGTTGTGAGGTTTTAACCACAGACGTGAGATTACGAGCACGACGCGCGCGTTGCGTGAAAAAAGCGCACCATCATCACGCTCTGAATATGACTGGACGCATTCAAATATGACATTCGCGCTGCGCTCCTTCTGCGCCCACAATGTAACCTGGCCTTTAAACATATATATTTTTCATTCTAAAATGTCACACGCCAAATCAAAAACACATATAACAATTATGGAATAAGAGTCGGTTTCTCGTTATAATTTCTTTTTGGCATAATTATATATGAAACTTAACCTGCGCTTCTATTCGGGACCGCTTAGTGATTTCGTAGCGATTCGCGAGCGAGATTTCTCATCTCGCTCTTACGCATTACGCGTCGTGCGGACGAGTGGGATGAAAAATATTCGCTTACGAATCGCTACAAAATCACTTAGCGTTCCCGAATAGAGGCGCTGACCGATATAAATGTCCAATACCTATACTGAAAAGTTAACGAATTTAACAGTGAAATCGTTAAGCGAATGAATATTAGGCTAAACGTATATTTCGGAAAAACAGCTTTCGGGCACCAAACAAAACATAACGAGAAAAAATAATCCACTTAAACGGGCTTCACAATGTCAAAACTGAACAAATTAAATACATCGTAACATTTTTGGGTAATAATCACGTTAAGAAAAAACATTTGTCTTCCTGTGGCCAAAAGTCAACGAAAAAGGGCCAATACAGGCCAAAACTATGCCTGAAACCCTGTATGCTGATAATAGTCCAAGCAAGCAAATTAACCCTTAGGGTCCTTAACTTTCGGGAACAGGTAGGGACAGTTCTGAACCTAAATGTGATTACCACCCTTTTATCTGATTGTATTGCTCGAATAATTCCCACTATTTATACCATGAATTCCTACCAATAGGAATACTGTGTTTATTTTTTCCTGGCTGCCCTACTGGTAGGTAAAAATGGGAAATGCATTTCTCACCTTTATTGCTACACATAATAAAGTACTAATAATTGTAGAAGTGGTAAACAATGTGCACTTGATACCGTACGCACTCAGTACGTAACATTTGATCCTACCTCAGAAATGTACGTCTCGTTCATTATAAACTATATTCCTGACTGTACATGCCATATAAAATTAGCCGGTAGAAATAGTAAGAAATAAATACCCAGTATTACTACTAACGTTAAGACTGATAAAATTGATAGTAATAATGGGAAGGAAATTCCCGGTATTCTTACCGGTAGGAATTCACTTAACGAGAACACGTAACTTTTGTAAGAACATTGTCAAGACGATTTATCATTATTCGTATTTATTACTAAGAACAGTTGAGGCTAATTAATAAACGTTTGACGTTTTTTAGATGGAATTTATATTTTGTTTTGTTTTATCTAGAGAACATTTCTATGTACATGAAACTTCTCAACTTTTATAGTGTTTCGAGAGTGAATTTAGTATGCGCATAACGTAAGCAAATACGTGCTAGATAAAATTTGTGTAAGTATTTTAAATTCGAAGAGACACAAGCTACCATGTTAATTCAAAATGAAATTACATTAGCATTTCGAAGAGAGCATTTTATTTAACGAAGCAGTTATTATCTTAGAAAGAGACCGATGATTATGTCAAAGTGCTAAGTGCGAATAACAACCAAACTGAATTAAATATTGTCATACCTATATATTCCATGTTTTGAAAGATTTTATGACGAACATATACTTAGGTGGAGTTTACTTAATGCACCTATCAAATTTATTTTTTTCTTCAATAAACTGGATTTGGGTGTAAGTCGCCTTATGAGTGTTATTGTCTCAGAGGTTGGGTTAAACTGTTTAAAAAAGAAACGCGTCGTAGAACGTGACGTCAGTGTTCTCAAAGTTTTGGACCATCGCCCAACCAATTTATCGAGTTGCCAGGACCCCTAAATGTCACGCAAGGTCACACTATGCGCCAGCTGGGCCTGTATTCGGGACTGCTAAGTGATTTACTATATCGCCACTTAAAATGAAAAAACCGCGAATGTGAACGTCAAGCACATACAAAACAACGACACATTCGCGGTTTTGACATTTTAGTAACGATGTTCTGAATCACTTATCTTAATCTGAATTCTTATATGTACTTTGTTTGACGATTGCAATGTAATTAGTTTTAATTTGACATGAAACGCAATTTAAATTGTATATTATATTAAGTTTTAAATAAATTAAACGAATAACGTAACCACCTCTTATATTCGGTCCATGAACAACAAACAAAAACTGACAACCGACTAAATCCCAAGACATATACAAATATTTTATGACTTATGATACAAGTATTTGTCTTTGGTCGGAATTAAACCCACAATCTTAAGTGATTCATAAATGCCTAGTAATACATAAATGGAATACTAGGCTTACCAGGCGGTATCTATCTTCTACTTAACACTTTGAGTGCTTGGAGCCAGCTAGGAGGGCGCTCTCTCGTAGCGCATTTTCGCTACAAAGCGGAAAAAACTACTACGCGCTACACGCGTAGCACGTAGCGATTGTTGGCGCTGAAAGTGTTAATATTATTATTATTATCAACAAAATTGTCGTTCCTTTCTTTACAATAACATTGTCTGAGTCCACGCAGACGCATGGAAATTACAGGTTTCTCTGTTCTTCTTGTTAGAAATCAGTATTGCATTGAAAAATATAGAGTTAAAGTAATGAGATATGGATCAAAAAGGAATAAATATAGTAATATGACGTACCTATTTCGTTTTGATACGATCATACCGCGATAAATAACATTACTAATTACCTTTTGGTATGTTTATCCTTACACTAAATATTTTATGATAAACATATGCATAAAATTAAACACGAATTTGCCATTGAGATAAAGGGACTAAGTTTTAGACTTTTTGGGCATTTCTAGATCACGCCGGGGTAATCGGCCGAAATTGAACGCCAACGTTATCTATTTGTTCCAGTCCGTCTGGCTTATACCCTAGATTATGACTTAGTAAAAGGATGTTGGATTATTATTTTAAGCCAATGTAAAAAGCTTTCAAAAGTCTACTAAAGTAGTATTATTCTTACTTCAAGTTCTTAGCAACCACAAACCATTATTACATTACCTAAAGCAACGGCGCAGCAAGTGAGTGGCCAAGCGGAAAAGGCCGAAATTAAATGGAGAATATTGTAAGAAGTATCCTCTTAGGTAGACCAGGTCCCTCTGACATATACAAATTTAGAATAAGATTGAGCCTAGCTCAAACATTTCGAAAATGTGTTTACGCAGTATCACCTAGCGCATCGCCAAGCCTTTTCCTTGCAGCGAGATAGTATCGATTAACACTCGTGATGTGAAACACTATGTATGCATCATTTATATTCCTGCCCCTCCAGAGGTGTGAATCTCTGAAATGAAACTTCGTTCGTGAACTCAACGGCGAGCCTAACATGACCCGTCAGTGTGTATAAGCTACGTGTTCGTGCGTGTCGTACTTGGTCGTATTACGACGCAAACGGCCACGGGCGTAGGCACCTAAGTTCGCTTAATGCCTAAGAACACACGGGTCAATTTATGATTGTCGGACGATACGAGCAACGAGATTTGTTAGAGAATAAAGCTGTTCACGGATGGCCGGATCCTAGCGAGCCAACTATGAAACTATCTACGTAGGTTTAGAAAGTTTCCTTAAACGTAAGCAAGTAAAGTCATTTTGATTTAAAAAGTTTGAGCAAGCGTCGCGTGCATAGTTATATAGCAGTTTAAAATCATTTTGAAATCTAACAAGGGAGTATCATTTCAATTGAGTACAGAGCATTTGACCTCAGTAAAATCGTGTTCAAACCCAAACCCAAATTTCTGAGCCACATAAAAACTCAAGACACGTTTTAAGCCACTTGAACCGAAAGTAAAGATCCCCTTCTTTTAACGACTACCGCCGTAGCCCAAATTAGACCCGTGTCAAAGGCACAATTTTTGTTCACCAGAATCATAAAGGTACCTACTGAACCGCAATGAGCAACGGTTAATGGTGCGGAAAATGAAATCGTCCACGTAGAAATATTCCGGCCGCGGAATTCAATATCTTGTTGCCAAGTAAACATTCCATTTCCGAAGGCACTCGCGAGGTGCAAGTGATAAAATTTCATTAAAAAAAAATCTATCGAATACTTATCGGAGCTCATAAGCTAATTTTTAAAGCTATAAAAAAAGACATCTTATTATACTTATAGGTATTATAAGGTTGAGTCAAAATCTAACAGAACTAGATAGGTACTTAAATAACTGGTACATACGAGGGGTGATCCAAAAGTAATGATAACTGAATACTTATTGAATCGGATTAAAATAAATAGGTATGCAGTTACTGGCCATAAAGACTCCTTATTAAATAAAAAAAATAAAAATTAAAAAATATGTATCTGTCAGAGAGTTGCAGTTGTTTCTTCACGAGCAGTCGGAACAATAACGCAAAAATGGAGAAAACTGAGGTGAGAGCGGTTATTAAATACTTCTGTTTGAAAAAAATGTGTACTAAAGATATATACGCTGAATTAGTGGGCACACTGGGCGAGTCCGCTCCGCCGTATTCCACAGTGGCACGGTGGTCAAAGGAGTTTAACTTGGGAAGGACATCCACTCAAGATGAACATCGCGAAGGCCGTCCATCTGTCGCCATTACTGGAGAAAACGTCAAAAAAAATCATGATCTCGTTTTAACAGATAGAAGGATGACTATCAGGCATCTAGTTGAGCTCACAGGCATCTCGTATGGCAGCATTCGAAGAATCTTAACTGATGAACTACACATGAAAAAAGTCTCCGCTCGTTGGGTGCCTAGAATGTTAACGGCTGAACAAAAGAAAATACGATGTGAGATTTCGAAGTCCAATCTTGACAAATATCAAACTGATCCCGAAACATTTTTGCGTCGGTTTGTAACCATGGACGAGTCTTGGATCCACCATTTCGATCCTGAGACCAAACAGCAATCCATGACCTTTTTTTTTTTTTTTTCACGAAGTGGAAATGCTTTATGCATCGTCACCCCAGCCCCGGGTCAGGGCTTATATGGGGCGGTATGACGGACTCACCCCAGGGGCATACCGTCTAAAACCACTCCGGCGTTTCCCTCACGGCTGTTAAGTGGGGATGCCATGGGATCGCCGAAGCATGCAACCACGACACCCCCCAGCCTGCTCCGAAGAGCCACCGCCAAGGAGGAAGGGTAGCGTTCGCCAACACTACCTTTCCCCAGACAGGTAGAACTGTGCAATGGGCCCCTAACCCTAGTTCTACGAGGGGGTTCGGGCGATGGGCAAACAGAAGTTCGCCCGGTTCGCCTTCTCCCCCAGCCGTCTGCGTGCAGCGGGAAAGCATTCCAGGATCAGCTCAGTCGGCTCGCCACCGACTTTACCGTCCCTTCAAACGACCCCGGCCGCACCCGTCCCATATCAGCAGTGTCCTCTGGTATTCCAGAGGAACACGCTGAGGGACCCTCACAGAGTGGAAGGGAATAGTTTCCGGGAGCGGGTCACAGGCCCTCTGCCTATCCGCATCCCTTCAACCACAAGGCCGGCGTTGCGATGGCTGCCATTCGTGATTCAGGGTTTGAATTGCTGGAACACCCCCCATATTCGCCAGACCTAGCCCCCAGGTACTTTTATCTCTTTCCACGGCTGAAGGAAGATCTTAGAGGCAACAAATTTTTGAATAATGGCGAGGTAATGGCCGCTGTGGAAGCATTTTTGGAGGGTCAAGAAAAAGATTTTTTTTTAAAAGGAATTCGTGGTCTGGAGAAACGATGGTCTAAGTGTGTAGACTTGGAAGGAGATTACGTAGAAAAATAAATTATTTTATTAAACATTTTATGTATCTTTCATACTGATTATCATCACTTTTGGATCACCCCTCGTAGTGTCCTCATAGTAGGTATAACAATATATCTTGGAAATAAACACACATTGATCTAGTCCCAATCTACGATTACCTGTTTTATGGGTACTAGACAAGGATAAGAATACTTAGAAAGATAAATACATACATATATAAATACTAAACATCGATAACTTGGATACAAACATTTGTGCTCATCACAGAAAGTTCTAGCGGCCATCGAACCCGCGACCTCAACCACAGTGGGCAGTTGCACTAACACTGCGCCATCAAGTCAGTCAATCAGTATATTTCAGATAATCAAGATATACAAAATTCCGAAAGCAATGAAATGCCTGCTATATTTTTTGGGAATTCATTTATCTGAGCGAGAATTTGCAAAATAGCGCCTAGGCAAAATGATGCAGCAACAATTTCTGCTTATACGAGTTGAATAATATTTATTATATTACTTGGCGTTTTTGTGTACGCTTTATTTATGATAATAATATATCAAACTTTTCAAATTCTTAAAAAAGGATCACCATGACATTAACAATCACAGTTAACATTTTGATAAAATCAGACATTACGCCTCAGTCTGAGTTAAAATATAAAACTGAAACTTGTTACTTGAATTTGAAATACGAAGATTTGTTTGTTTATTTATCCCCACTTAAATTTTATATAACTACTACCACTGAAGGCATAAGGACCGGGAAAGCCGGGACAACTGGGAAAATTGCACATTTCCCAAGGGGAAGCGAGAAACGAATCCTACGCGGACAAAGTCATTTAAAGTTTTACGTAACGAATGATGAGGAAGGTTGTTAAATTGCCCAAATATACACCTACACTTGGCTTAGCATAAAGTAATTGGAAGTTGAAAGAACAACGCGTTGAAAAGCTCACGAACCCTTTTGCAACCCTTCTCGTTTCGAGCCTATGCCTACTTTTCCACTTTACGTTTCCACTCGGATCTCGGTTTCTTGAGCGCCCTCGCCTTCCCAGACCAACATGAGATAGCTCTTGAGTCATTAGGGTCATACGGGCATTAATCCTTCATTATCTAGACTTGTTAAAAAGAGCTGTTTCGAATCCTACGTTTACACGAGCTTTAATATTTGTTGGGTAGTTGCTTGTCGCTTAGTAAATAGTAAAGTAAATACTAAGCACTAATACGGTTACGCAAGGTGTAGTATAAGCGGCAAGCACTTAACATTACTTACTAAGGTCGTGTAAACTTAGCGTAATTAAGTAGACCTCTTACTCTTATTCTTTGATGAATTTATTTATAGACATTTTAATATAAAGAATTGGAAGGAGGATGATTAAGGCTGAGTAAATAATAAAATACAATTATTAATCAAAGACTTTGGCCCAAAAGCCCGTGCTATCCAAATCACTAAATTAATTTGATAAATAACAATCTTATCTCGAGGGTTAAACTGTTTTCTATGTTATATGTACCTACTGAATATAAGCACCAAATTAATGATGGACATTATAATAAGGCATAGTTTACTTGATGGCTAGTAAAAAGAATTTCATAACGAACGAATTACTTATTTATAACGGACTCGGTACATATATTTACTCCCTTTGTACTTTTTACTTTGCACAAAGCCAACTTTGACTGCTAGGAGAATTCATGTAACTGCCCTAATTTTTAATACTTAAGAGGAGCTTTTCATACAAAAGACGATAACGATTTCCACCCCTTTAACTGTTAATCGATTTTGACCAATTTTTGATAGTTTGTAAATCAGAACAAAATCTAGATCCATACGTGTTGGTTTTGTCGCTATAATCAATAAATTCAGTTTTATTGTTGTTTCAGTATTCTCATACAAAAGTAACATAGGCGATTATTTGACTTGATGATCTTTAATCATTATTCAAAAAACGTATAGAGACCTAGATTTTGTTCTGACCGACAATCAATCAAAAATTGGTCAAAATCGGTTAATATTTAACGGGTGGAGATCGTTATCGCCTTTTGTATTAAAAAGGGATTTTTGCCGTTCACAGTCCTCTTAATTGAAAATTTGGTCACTGCAAATTAAAACATATTTTATTTAATAAGTACTTACACTTCTATTGAGTAGGTATTATGGGTATCCAGGGAACAAAAACCTGCTTTCGCGATAGCTCACGTCTTTCGTTGCTTGCCCCATGCGTTGGAGTTGCCGCCAGCCAATTTCCTTACATTTAACCCCGACGTTTTCTTTAGATACATAGTTAGGTATTGGTAGGGGAGATAGAAGCATGCCTGAAGCTATTAACTTGATGGGCATTGAATCAATTCGGTTTGTGTAATGATCATCAGGAAGGCTTGCTAAGCATTATTATACCTATCAAGTACCGTGTAATGAAGAATGCCTTTGACTTTGTCGAGATCACTTATCATCAGAAGTGGCACACAAACTTTATACCTATTATGTGATATGTATGCTCATCTAAGTAAAAGTATGTAAATATTAGTATGAAGTATGTTTGTGTAGCGCTCCGTATAAGTATGTATATCGTCGTCTAGTACCCATAACACAAGCCTTTAGAGCTTACTTTGGGGCTAGATTGATTTGTGTAAAATATTGTCCCCTGATTTATTATTATTATTATTATGTAGTGTATCGAATAAATTATTTTCTTTCTTTAATTCTTTCAAACTTGTTTGCCTTCTTTTACAATAAAAACTGCTTTTGTAAGAGTGAATAAAGAACTACCAAACCTTAACTTACTTTTTGGTGAAGTCAATATGTAAGTACAGATACGTGAATAAGAAATCCTAGGTCACCTAAGATATTAGTATACTGTGGAAAAACGACCTATAACGATAACGCCTAATTCAAACCTAGTTCTTCTTAAGCTGATAGAAGACTCAATAGCTCAAGCTACCTTAAGTATTTTGTTTTTTAGGGTTCCGCACCTCAAAACCACCACCACCAAGGAACCCATATAGGATCACTTGTGTGTCTGTCTGTCTGTCTGTCCGTCTGTCACAACCAATTAGCTCCGAAACTACTGGACCGATAGAATTGAAAATTGGTACACATATGTACCTCTAAGTCGGTGACCGCAACACGGAAGTGTAACGTAAATAAATTAATTTTAAACTAGAGGACCACTTATGGGGGCTAATTAAAAAAAGGTTTGGCAACCTGTATCGTGTAACATATCAAATAAAAGGGCTCGTTGTGAGAATCTTAAATATATATTTTCTTACAATTTTAAAATAAACTGATTGGAAGTCATTTTGGAAAATAGGCAAAAATTGACCATCCCCCCTTATCTCCGAAATTAATGGGCCTAACATTTTTACAAAAATACAGAATATAGTTCTTTAGCTATAGATTACAGGAAAATCTATAAGAAGTCTAAAGTAACATAGGATATTTCAGATAACCATGTACAGAACGGAACCCTCTCCACGCGAGTTTAACTCGCACTTGAAATTTATAAGTAGGTACTAACACTGTGTGTGCGCTGAATAAATGGTACTTACTTTCTTTCATAAGGTTACGTAACATCATACAGAATGAAAAATATTTTCATGCATAGATGAAACTCATACCAAAATGTTTAAAACTCATATGAACGAGCATAATTAGATAAAGGCTGTTCTACAGCTGAATGTTTGTAAGAGCGCCCTCGCGGCGAGGGCTCTCACGTCCACGATTCATTCGTGTGTCGCCTCTCGTTGTTCATTTTGGAACGGAATTTCATGTGCAATAATTTTGTTAAAAAAGACAATATTCTTTTCTTCCAACTACGCTTTAATTTCATCTTTATGTCCTTAAATACCCAGCACAAAGCAGCACTTAAGAGCAATAAAGTTGTATACAAAATTCATTATTGCACTGTTTGTTTTGTTTTATGTTGGTTAATTGATCAACAAGTTTACACGACCAGCCACCCATTCCGCCCATTCACAGTCCAACGGAAGAGCTGAATACTTTTCTGTGGACTGTCAAAATATTAGCAAGTCCGTCCACATGTCGGCGGCCGAATCGAACTGTGATTGCCCCGTGTAAATTTTGTGCTCAAAGTACTGGCTGAAAAGATAGTACTGGCGCAAATAGGAAAATTATTGTAACAGATACAAGTTTTCTGTGAAAATGTGCAGTAGTTGAAAGAAAAGCAGATTATGTCCCTCGCATCAAGTGATGTATTATTGCGCTCGTGTTTTAGGAGCCCTCGCTTATGCCTAGGCTCCAAACTAACACTCGGCGCAATAATGAATCACTTTCTGCTTGGTGCAACAATCTACTATTGCCGACTGGAATAATATTGCAATGATATACGTATAGATATCCGGCAACATGAACAGCGCCTCTATTCGGGAACACTAAATGATGTTGTAGCGATTCGCGAGCGAGATTTCTCCTCTCACTCTTGCGCACGACGCGTAATACGTAAGAGCGAGATGCGAGTCTCGCTCGCGAGTTGCTGCAGTAACACTTAGACGTTCCCGAATAGACGCCCGGGTACCTACATAATCGTTCCTGTAGATATCTTCTACATAAGACGCTTGCTTTCAGTCACCATGTCTATTCGGTTATGAGGTGGCTGAATTTTCCTTTGATGCCGTGCTACACCTACGGCTTACCCCATAATTAACGCGTGAATTTACCCAAAATGTATACATTTCATGTTGATTTACGCGGTAATTAACAAAGTTAGCCATAGGTGTAGCCCGGCCATTAATGTGGAAGAGATCTAAAGAAACGAACATAATATCAATTAGGGCCAGACACACGGTCGGGCGCGGGTCGGGCGTGGTTGTATTCTGTTGAATTTATATGGACGACCACACACAGAACGCGTGCGCGGGACGGGCACCCACGCCCGACCCGCTCCCGACCCGCGCACGCGTTGTGTGCATTGCGCTAAATGCGCCATGATATTTTAAAGTTACATTCCCACGCAGACAAAGTTGCGGGGTTAAAAGGTAGTTACATATAAATGCCAACATAATTGCACTTATATATGTATATATATGTACCTTTACAATGAAGCGCAATTGGGTCATATTGGGTGCTATTGTAAGTTCATACGATAGCGTAATGTACAGGGTGCGCTATGAAACTGTTTATGGCGCATCATCACTGACACACGGCTATTTATGACGTCACTTAACGACCTCCCATCGCGTTTATGAGCCTCAAAGGACGATGTAAATCATTTCGCGACCGGAAAATTGGTATATGAAAATATGGCATCTTTTTTAGGGTTCCGTACCTCAAAAGGAAAAAACGAAACCCTTATAGGATCACTCGTGTGTCTGTCTGTCTGTCTGTCTGTCTGTCTGTCTGCCTGTATGTATGTCCGCCTGTCACAGCCAATTTGCTCCGAAACTACTGGACCGATTGAGTTGAAATTTGGTATACATATGTAAGTCGGTGACCGCAACACGGACGCTTGACGTAAATATATGAATTTTAAATAAGGGGGCCACTTTTGGGGGGTAAGTTAGGAAATAAAAATATAAAGTTATGCAACCTATATCGTGTGACATACGAAATGAAAGGGCTTATTGTAAGGATCTTAAGTATATTTTCTTTTGAATTTTAAGTAAAATAGTTTGGAAGTTATTTAGGAATATAGGCGAAAATTGACCATTCCCCCCTCTTATCTCCAAAACTACCAGGCCTAAAATTTTGAAAAAAATACAGATAATAGTTCTTTGACTATAAATTACAGGACAACCTATGAGAAGTCTATGGTATTTAAAGTAACATAGGAAATTTCAGATAATCATGTATGGAACGAACCCTCTCCACGCGGGTTTAACTCGCACTTGCCCGGTTTTTAAGATCTCATTGCACGTTATATCATTATTTTACCATAGACATTTATGTGATTTGAAACCGACAAACTATTATTGTGAATACTTCATATGTTTAAGGGAGCCGAGAACACTATTTTTGGACAATTGATAACGACATTAGCGGCCCTAACATGCAAGACACAAAGATAAGTTAACCCCGTTTATCTCTAATGACTATCTCTTTCGTCGGCACTAGTGTGAGAGAGACGCACTTAGATAAGACGGTTTAACTTACCCTTACGTCTTGCATGTTAGGGCCGCAGCTGTAAAAGTTTAACGCCTATAAACCTAAAAATTAATATTATATAATTAAATATACATACATATAGGAGGTATATAAGGGAGATATATAAGGGAGAGCTACATAACCCTACCTATTTGAAACCTAACTAAGAGAACCTAACTGAGAGCCTACCTATAAGAGAAGTTAAGACCTATTAGGGTACCTAACTAATTAGTAAGAGCGCTCTTACACCTACCTAGCTATTTTGAGATATAAAAGACTACCTAACAGTTAAGAATAGTTATACCTAGCCAACTGTTGAGTACAGCTGCACCTAACTAGGAAAATTGTTTCCTTAGCTAGCATATACAATAAAATGGTACGTTTTGGCCAAATAAAGTGATCATCTAGTCAGTAGGACTCATATGTTGTGAAAATGCCGTATTAACCTGCAGGTTCTTTAACAAGGTAGGTACCGAACTGATTAGGGTTCCCTGGGGAGCGTGATAAAACCTTATTAGACTAAAATATTATAAAACACCTAAGTAAATGATAGTTTGAAAGCAGTCTATAGACACAATGGATATAAATATTTATATAGAGTGTAATTTGTGTACAGTCAGTATGAATAAAATGTATGGAGGAGGAAAGGAGAAGGACAAGCTAAAGGGTAATGTGACCGGGGTCATTTGACCCCGGGGGTCTCTCCAAAATCCTCCCCTCGACCCGTCTCCGAACACCGCCTTATAAAATAAGTGTTTATTATAATTAAATTTAGTTAGATTAATAATCCAACATTTTCAGTAAAAACTGCTTGTCGGAGACTAGCAAATATGTACAACTAGCTATAAGTGATACTTTTAGCTCAAACATGGCAATCCCGGACGCGGTTATCACTCTGAAAGAGGACACAACCGTTATATAATCCTGCAGAATACCAGAATGAACCAAAGCACACCATTCAATATTTATTTCAGAACACAGAGGCAATCCTGGGTTAAGTCATCACTCTAGGGCTTTCAACCTCAAGAGGACAAGACTTTACGAAGATTTACCCACAAGAATTACCTGTGTGGACCAAAACCATAAATATTACTCTCAATTCATACTCAATTCTGAATGGTGACAAGTAACATCAAACCTCGACCTTTTAGGCCACATGAGGGACAAGTTACATCAAACCAACAGAACTGATATGCTTATATGATAGATAATTAGACAGAGTATGAATTGTTTAATGCTTTGTACACATTAAACTCTGCCCGAACTCTAGCAGACAATTATATTTATTATAATAAAATTCTGTTGAACCATTAATCCAATTTGTATAGCAAATATATGCCAAAATAATATGCAAATTTGGATTAGGATAAGGAAGGATAACATGGTAAAGAAGGTATGTAATATTTAGCTTATTCTAGTTTAATCTGGAATCAGGCCCGGCAGAGGCTCAAGCAAAACTGTCTTGGTACAATTTAGTCCAGAATACTATAAAGACAAGGTCGCTTATATGAAATAATGGAGAACCCCCACGCATTAGTGTCATACAAGCTTGGAAGGCTATGTAGAATGCAGTCCCACTGAAAGCAGGACTGCCCGGTGAGATTTTAGACAGGAACTAGCCAAATCCGCATGTTCTCACTCTAACTCTTTATTACCAAGAGAGAGATATTGAACATCAAACTGACAGAGTTACCTATCTAAGAAATCAATCCTCAAAAACTAGTGGACGAGTGTTAGTGAAATTCCAAACTATTAGACATATATTCTGGAATATAGAATAGTCAGAACGTCACTTCCACTCTCCGGTTTCTGACATCTGCGTCAAGGTGGTACAATAATCATATAGTATGACTCTTGGGCCACTGAGCATAGCGTGGACATTCAGTTTTCTACATATCCAATCACTTTATGTCCCCATTAGCATCCTGAACAAACCATACTCTTTGACAGTAACATATGACTCAGAGGAAATCACTGCCAGTACAACTTCTTCCAGCATCTTGCTCAATTAGCCAACACGAAAATCATACCATCTTCACCTTGAGTTTCTTGGTTATATTCTGTAATTAGATTCCAACAAACTCAAGACAAATTCCATGGAACTTAAACTAATAATATATGTATGAATGTAAATAATGTTTAGTGTTTATGTGGGCATTGTAAGCGTAAATATATAAGCGTATGTAATAATTATGTATATACACAATTTCACAAGACATGACAATATGAATAATAAAACAACATAGGCACAGCTATAATTCAAATAAGAGGAATTCGCACAGCCACACAAACATAAATACACCCTAGTCATCCTAGTTTCCTAATGGTCCCTAGTAATAATTTAAAAAGATCTTATCTGGCCAGCGTTAACGGAGGTTAAGCTGTAGGTCCCACGGTGGAATCCTCAGGGATTCATACAAAACATATATATATCACAACACAACACTTTGATAGATTTCACAAACACATCACCTATGCTACATTCCTAGCCCATGAATTCTCATCGCACGATATCCGAATACGCTTCGCACTCCCGCTTGGTCAGGGCTTATAAAACGAAGCCTGACCCTAACCACAAGCCTAAATTTATTTCTGTAGCCCTATGCTATCGCGATACGCTGGTAAGCTCCCCGCAGGCTTTTCGAACCAGCTCGAAGACGAGAGAACGCGACGCAACCCATATCCCAACGTCGAAAAGGGATTAGGGCTCCCTATTGGCCTATTACCGATATAACTTCCAGCAGAGTTTCCACTTGCACGATCAAAATAAGACTATCCTCAAAGTATCCAAGTATCCCAAAAGTCCGCCTTTTATATCCCATCGAAATTATTTCTAGAAAGCCTACGACCATTTCATTCTAATTTCCAGGAAGCACCCAAACCCAAAATCCTCATCGTCTCTCTAGAATTCTCTTTTCAATCTCCATTACAACTCCCTAAGAGTAAGCGAGATAGCCAACCTCCCACTTACTGTAAGAATGTGACACCTATATGCATAAAAAATATGTTAGAGTAAGACACCAAATGGATTTCTAGATGGCAAACTCGTTCATGTTTTTCTTAGGTAAAATTCCATCTACATAGGGCAACACGTCAGAAACTTCCAAATCCCGCTATTAAATAAAGTGAAATAGGAAGATACGTGTACCGTCGTGCTAAAACGGGATAGAAGACTTTCTGGATTATTCCATACGGTCCATCTATTGTTGAGTAGCTAAACTAAATCGTTCTATCGAAGACTTCCATAGATTACTTAAAAGCCAGATCTCACACCACAGAGTACCAAACAAGGGAACTTTCGTTGTAAATATGTAATGACGTGAAATATTATTACCGAAAATTGTAAATTATAGTAATTTACTGTTTGTTCTTTAATAAATTAATGTAAAATTATAGTTTTTAATAAAATACGTCGCAAACTTATTCAACGGCGCAACGCCATCTGTCCGTGCTTACAAAGAGACATGAGGCATTAGTTAATGCTTCTTAAAAAGGCCATCTATCGTCGAATAGAAAAAGGCACAGATAAGTTCTCGAAAATACCAGTATAAAAATTATTACGCAATTACTGTAATATTATGCCTAATGTTATGATATTAATAAATAAATAATTAAATTGAATTTTATGTAGTTTTACACGTTATTCAGCAACGTGTTCTGCTACAATTTCGCCCCCTTAATTAGAACGGAGTTTACCGGAGTGCTAATTAATAAATCTAGCTATAAAATTCAATTTTATATATATATATATATATATATATATATATATATATATATATATATATATATATATATATATATATATATTTCGCCCCCCATTCTCTATATATCCTTCAAATAACCATATACTACGCATCGCTTCGCTTCACTTTACTACGCTTCGCTTCCCTACGCTTCGCTTCCCTACGCTTCGCTTCCCTACGCTTCGCTTCCCTACGCTTCGCTTCCCTACGCTTCGCTTCCCTACGCTTCGCTTCCCTACGCTTCGCTTCCCTACGCTTCGCTTCCCTACGCTTCGCTTCCCTACGCTTCGCTTCCCTACGCTTCGCTTCCCTACGCTTCGCTTCCCTACGCTTCGCTTCCCTACGCTTCGCTTCGCTTACTACGCTTCGCTTACAATGCTTCGCTTACTACGTTTCGCCACGGAACACTACTCATACTATAAATCATACATCCAGTGAGTTTACTAAACCTATTATAAAATGTCAAATCAAATAATATTATTATCAATCAACTCCCAGTATTTTATAACGCTACTTAATTCTTATTCATACGTACTTGCTAGCACAACTATTTTCTTGCACTCTAAATATACTTAGAAACGACCCAAGGAACTCTACTTAACCAATTAGTACATAACTATTTACATCTCTATGTACAAAAGATCTGATGAATCATTAAGACCCTTTCATAACATTTGAACCTCTTCCATCATACTCATACATAAATAAAATTTACCCCAATTAACTCTTTCAATTATTCACTCACATTAATGTTACAGCATATATTCATTTCACTTTTATTCCTCGTCAACCATTTTTCCATAATTATCCCAATAATACATCAGACCTCTAAAGAAAACGTAATAAATCTTGTGACATCACTAATATTAAACAAATGTTATATAAAACAAATTTATACATAACTGATTGTTGGTTAAGTAAATTTCCATTTCTTAATTACAAATCCTATGCCTTTATTTAAATTTTACCAATCGCCTACACTCACGTCTTAATTTAAATTAACCATGAAGTAGGTATCAGGTCGTTTGTAATTATTTTTTAGAAACATACACTATATTACACATTCATTAATATTCAAATACTCTTCTAAAAGATCCCTAAATCTACCTACTTATTATAAAAATAAAATGTTATAATCATTTATCATCATCAATTCAACCCGTAGATGCCCACTGCTGGACATATTCTATTGTCCTAACAAATCACCTCTCATCATCACTTCAATCCGAGAATGTCCACTATTGAACATGTCCATTTGGCCTAACAAATCACCACTTCAAATTAGGGATGTCCACTGTTGGACATATTCACTTATGCAAAGTAACTTCAAAATATCCCATCATCACTACTTACTATGTTGCTTTCATTATGATAAAACCTTAATATCAACTAATTTATTGATCGTTGATGGTGATGACACTACATATTCTATTTCCCTATTATTTATCGCATTATTATTGTAAATTTATTGCTTAAGCAAACATACATACAAACAGACATACTATTTTCCAACTATGAAACTTAATAAATATAAGAAATAGCCAATCCAATTTATCACTGATACAAAGTTTAAACATTTATTTACAAAACCAAATTCATTAATTTTGTACCCTACCTAAAACATATTTAACTATCAAACCTTTTCAAACTTAAATATCTAATGTGAAATATTAACTATTTTAAACCTAAACTTTAATTCAATTTTTCAATTTTAATTAAACTATGCAATCCACTAGATCAACATCTGATTCTCATAAAAAATCTTTATGTGATGAAGGATATCCCATAAAGGATATGTTCGCCTTAATATACAACCAACCATGTGTTGCATTAACAAACATACATACACACATGTCAAACTTATGGTCCTGTTTCCCTGTCTACAAAATAAAATTATAACGTTACCTACTTAAATAATTATCACATATGTTTTATTTATTGTTTAAATTCCATTAAATAAAATATTTAGGCCCAGCTGTCTCCTCTGGTTTCACCTGCATAGATAAACCCCTGTTTTATATATCATTGGTTTAATCCCTTTCGCATGGAACCCTAATTCCACCTTTAAAACAAATCAGCTCAAGTAATCCTTCATAACATCAGCCATCCGCCAATGAAAGACATGCTAAAATCAGTTCAACTGTCCTGGAGACCAGTCGGAACAACCAGACGGACGAACAGTCAGACAGACAGACAGACAGACAGACTACCAATTATACATACATACATATCCATATTAACAGCTATATTGACGAACATACATACAGACTGACAATGAAGTGGTCCTAAAAGGTTCTTTCCTCTGAGACAGGGAACCCTAAAATTTGCAACTTAGAGTAATCATTAATGCAATAACTATAATAGTAGTTGGTTACCATTGTATTAATTATAATGTAAACTTAATTTAATTTAGCATCAACCTAGCATCATAATTATATTATAAATTATAAGTATACAGTCCTAAAATGCAGTCCTTAAATAATAAGCACACCTTAAAATTTTAATTAAAATGCAAGGAATAATTCAGGACAAATCATGTGATTATTTACCATTCAGGTTATTTCAATAAATATTAACCAGAAATTACCCAACTGGGAATCGAACCCAGAATTTCAATCAAAATCGGTTCATCCGCTGGAAGTCACAATGCCACAAACAGACACACATTAACTTATAACACCCACTTTGTCTCCGCAAGGTCAAAATTATCTTGTATAAACTTAAGCGACACAGAATAACATTATTAATACACCCTAATATTTAATTGATAATTTGATATCAATGAATCTCATCTCTACGAATTTTGATTACTTATTGGACAAAAATTATTCTGTTATAACTATGATTTGAAGTACTTGATATAAGTTGTTATATCTTGTTTCACAGGCACAGCTAGTATTTAGTATTGACGAAGATGCAGTTAGCCCAGGTAGCAACGACCCCACCTCCAAATATATCTTGTTTTAATCTGATAAATTAAAGACTTACAAAACTATTCTAGACACATAATCCTAGCTTGTTTGTGAAACTGGCAAAACCAATGTTTTGGAATATTGTAAGTTGACTAGCCTTATAATAGAGAAGAAACCAGATAAATCTATATATAATACCTGTGTGCATGTGTGTTCCCAATGGATCCCAACACAGCTGTAGCGATTTTAATGAAATTTCAAGCTATCTTCAGATTAGCCCGGCAGATAATAAATATCCTATGAAATTTGGTAGACGAGCAAAGCCAGGACGGATTGCTAGTATATTGTTTCCTAATAAATTAATAATCTTGGATAATAATGAAATATGTCAATGTATGCGCGAGACCAATGTCTATTATAGCGATATTACCGAACTTCTATCCATAAGACCAAACCAACTCTAAAATATTAATTACGTTTATCAATTAAATAAATAACATAAGTAATCAAATAGGTATGTGAATTTCAATGTCAAAATATGCTAACTTTTATTCAGACACGTGAACGATATTCAGATATAAATGTTATAACAAAGAGGTTATTTTACCGATATTCGATGCGAATAATCTTATAAAGATATTGATTGTTTAATACATACATATGGTTTGTTCTGTATCCTTCATATTAACCACACAATAACACTTTCCACTCGCGTAAAGTTAAGGTCAACTGTAAGCCAAAATATTACGACACTTCGTTGCGTATATTTACATTACCACTAAATAGATTTACGCCCCCTAAGTTCTCGTGGCTTATTAAACGGCCCACGTTCGCTATTAATATCACAAGTTCTTAATAAAACAAAATCTGTCGGCAATAATAAGTTTTTGTTTGTCAACAAAGTAAATTTACGAACTTCTGACAGATCACAACACAACCACAGACATTCAGAGTTACGCAGTGTTGCCACACAAATCACCGTATACTGTGATTAAAAGAAAATTAAAAGTTCACAAACCTTTTATGCCGCCCTGAAAATTATACACAGACAACAAAACGATATAAAATAAAAACACACCCAACATGACAATAATAAACACGTGAGATAGCATACAAAAGAAAGAGAAGCAAATAATTAAAAAAATATGATCATATTAATTTTACCGACAATTTTATTATAATCTACTTAATGTCGCGAAATTAATAATATGCAATAACTAGCCAGTATAAATCGTCTATTCCATAATTGCATCCATTATATTGTGCAACCTTTACGACTTTCGTTCCTATATCGTGCTTGGCCATAGACAATCCATAACCAAGATGGCTAAAAAACGTCAGTATTCAGAACGAACTCTAGAACTG
Organism: Tortricodes alternella; assembly: GCA_947859335.1. Lineage (NCBI taxonomy): Eukaryota > Metazoa > Arthropoda > Insecta > Lepidoptera > Tortricidae > Tortricodes > Tortricodes alternella. The sequence continues at coordinate 17,821,365 of OX401968.1, read as the reverse complement.
TCAAACGTCAATGAACACGTATTATTATATAGGCTGAAATTCTAAGTGTTTATTAGTAAAATCTCGCTATATTTATTAAAAATCAACATACAAAATGAAGCCACAACAGCAAAAACCCGTGTCAACGCTTGAATCAACACTGACTGGCATGAAATACGAAGGAAATCTTTGGAACATTGTTCGAACATCGTAAATACTAACCAAAATGGGTCATATTTCAGGTAAATGCTAGCTTATTACTTCTTTTTCTATGCAAATATAACCTTATAAGCATCTTTTGTTTGCCTATTGCACAATTTCTTACCATTTATTGTTTGGTTTTATTAATGGGATACCTTTTGTTTTTCCCCAGCTTTTGCTTGTACGTGTGGCCTATCTAACTGACGTTACTGAATGAAGCCTGGCATAATAATACTAAGATAAGACTAACACATACGACCGAACGCTATTGAAGAATTTTACCCTGTGGTGGAAGCGCTAACAATGATAAAATAAAATTCAACAAATACAGGAAGAAATCTTTATGGTTTGGATCTAACTGAATTAAATATGTACAACCACAACGTTTATTCATCATTATTCACCTAAATAACCATAAGAGAAACATTTACTTACTTACATTAAGAAATTATTATAAGGTTGAATAACCACACTCTCTGAAGTAACTTACCTACTTATTTTGCCTCGCTCTAAGGCATAATATGAAGTGATTTAACTAGAGACTAACTAATTAATAAATAAAGCTAATTGCACGCCCCCAGAACTCCCAACCAACTCGGCACCTTTGAGACCCCGTTCCTTTTGCACGAACACCAAATGTGTGACTCTCGAGATGAGTCACCCAAATAGAAATATATAATATCAAGTAGGCTATCATCATCCTGGTCGCGGCCACAACAAATGTAAAAGTTTAACGCCTATACACCTAGAAATAAATATTATATAATTAAATATACATACATATAGGAGGTATATAAGGGAGATATATAAGGGAGAGCTACATAACCCTACCTATTTGAAACCTAACTAAGAGAACCTAACTGAGAGCCTACCTATAAGAGAAGTTAAGACCTATTAGGGTACCTAACTAATTAGTAAGAGCGCTCTTACACCTACCTAGCTATTTTGAGATATAAAAGACTACCTAACAGTTAAGAATAGTTATACCTAGCCAACTGTTGAGTACAGCTGCACCTAACTAGGAAAATTGTTTCCTTAGCTAGCATATACAATAAAATGGTACGTTTTGGCCAAATAAAGTGATCATCTAGTCAGTAGGACTCATATGTTGTGAAAATGCCGTATTAACCTGCAGGTTCTTTAACAAGGTAGGTACCGAACTGATTAGGGTTCCCTGGGGAGCGTGATAAAACCTTATTAGACTAAAATATTATAAAACACCTAAGTAAATGATAGTTTGAAAGCAGTCTATAGACACAATGGATATAAATATTTATATAGAGTGTAATTTGTGTACAGTCAGTATGAATAAAATGTATGGAGGAGGAAAGGAGAAGGACAAGCTAAAGGGTAATGTGACCGGGGTCATTTGACCCCGGGGGTCTCTCCAAAATCCTCCCCTCGACCCGTCTCCGAACACCGCCTTATAAAATAAGTGTTTATTATAATTAAATTTAGTTAGATTAATAATCCAACATTTTCAGTAAAAACTGCTTGTCGGAGACTAGCAAATATGTACAACTAGCTATAAGTGATACTTTTAGCTCAAACATGGCAATCCCGGACGCGGTTATCACTCTGAAAGAGGACACAACCGTTATATAATCCTGCAGAATACCAGAATGAACCAAAGCACACCATTCAATATTTATTTCAGAACACAGAGGCAATCCTGGGTTAAGTCATCACTCTAGGGCTTTCAACCTCAAGAGGACAAGACTTTACGAAGATTTACCCACAAGAATTACCTGTGTGGACCAAAACCATAAATATTACTCTCAATTCATACTCAATTCTGAATGGTGACAAGTAACATCAAACCTCGACCTTTTAGGCCACATGAGGGACAAGTTACATCAAACCAACAGAACTGATATGCTTATATGATAGATAATTAGACAGAGTATGAATTGTTTAATGCTTTGTACACATTAAACTCTGCCCGAACTCTAGCAGACAATTATATTTATTATAATAAAATTCTGTTGAACCATTAATCCAATTTGTATAGCAAATATATGCCAAAATAATATGCAAATTTGGATTAGGATAAGGAAGGATAACATGGTAAAGAAGGTATGTAATATTTAGCTTATTCTAGTTTAATCTGGAATCAGGCCCGGCAGAGGCTCAAGCAAAACTGTCTTGGTACAATTTAGTCCAGAATACTATAAAGACAAGGTCGCTTATATGAAATAATGGAGAACCCCCACGCATTAGTGTCATACAAGCTTGGAAGGCTATGTAGAATGCAGTCCCACTGAAAGCAGGACTGCCCGGTGAGATTTTAGACAGGAACTAGCCAAATCCGCATGTTCTCACTCTAACTCTTTATTACCAAGAGAGAGATATTGAACATCAAACTGACAGAGTTACCTATCTAAGAAATCAATCCTCAAAAACTAGTGGACGAGTGTTAGTGAAATTCCAAACTATTAGACATATATTCTGGAATATAGAATAGTCAGAACGTCACTTCCACTCTCCGGTTTCTGACATCTGCGTCAAGGTGGTACAATAATCATATAGTATGACTCTTGGGCCACTGAGCATAGCGTGGACATTCAGTTTTCTACATATCCAATCACTTTATGTCCCCATTAGCATCCTGAACAAACCATACTCTTTGACAGTAACATATGACTCAGAGGAAATCACTGCCAGTACAACTTCTTCCAGCATCTTGCTCAATTAGCCAACACGAAAATCATACCATCTTCACCTTGAGTTTCTTGGTTATATTCTGTAATTAGATTCCAACAAACTCAAGACAAATTCCATGGAACTTAAACTAATAATATATGTATGAATGTAAATAATGTTTAGTGTTTATGTGGGCATTGTAAGCGTAAATATATAAGCGTATGTAATAATTATGTATATACACAATTTCACAAGACATGACAATATGAATAATAAAACAACATAGGCACAGCTATAATTCAAATAAGAGGAATTCGCACAGCCACACAAACATAAATACACCCTAGTCATCCTAGTTTCCTAATGGTCCCTAGTAATAATTTAAAAAGATCTTATCTGGCCAGCGTTAACGGAGGTTAAGCTGTAGGTCCCACGGTGGAATCCTCAGGGATTCATACAAAACATATATATATCACAACACAACACTTTGATAGATTTCACAAACACATCACCTATGCTACATTCCTAGCCCATGAATTCTCATCGCACGATATCCGAATACGCTTCGCACTCCCGCTTGGTCAGGGCTTATAAAACGAAGCCTGACCCTAACCACAAGCCTAAATTTATTTCTGTAGCCCTATGCTATCGCGATACGCTGGTAAGCTCCCCGCAGGCTTTTCGAACCAGCTCGAAGACGAGAGAACGCGACGCAACCCATATCCCAACGTCGAAAAGGGATTAGGGCTCCCTATTGGCCTATTACCGATATAACTTCCAGCAGAGTTTCCACTTGCACGATCAAAATAAGACTATCCTCAAAGTATCCAAGTATCCCAAAAGTCCGCCTTTTATATCCCATCGAAATTATTTCTAGAAAGCCTACGACCATTTCATTCTAATTTCCAGGAAGCACCCAAACCCAAAATCCTCATCGTCTCTCTAGAATTCTCTTTTCAATCTCCATTACAACTCCCTAAGAGTAAGCGAGATAGCCAACCTCCCACTTACTGTAAGAATGTGACACCTATATGCATAAAAAATATGTTAGAGTAAGACACCAAATGGATTTCTAGATGGCAAACTCGTTCATGTTTTTCTTAGGTAAAATTCCATCTACATAGGGCAACACGTCAGAAACTTCCAAATCCCGCTATTAAATAAAGTGAAATAGGAAGATACGTGTACCGTCGTGCTAAAACGGGATAGAAGACTTTCTGGATTATTCCATACGGTCCATCTATTGTTGAGTAGCTAAACTAAATCGTTCTATCGAAGACTTCCATAGATTACTTAAAAGCCAGATCTCACACCACAGAGTACCAAACAAGGGAACTTTCGTTGTAAATATGTAATGACGTGAAATATTATTACCGAAAATTGTAAATTATAGTAATTTACTGTTTGTTCTTTAATAAATTAATGTAAAATTATAGTTTTTAATAAAATACGTCGCAAACTTATTCAACGGCGCAACGCCATCTGTCCGTGCTTACAAAGAGACATGAGGCATTAGTTAATGCTTCTTAAAAAGGCCATCTATCGTCGAATAGAAAAAGGCACAGATAAGTTCTCGAAAATACCAGTATAAAAATTATTACGCAATTACTGTAATATTATGCCTAATGTTATGATATTAATAAATAAATAATTAAATTGAATTTTATGTAGTTTTACACGTTATTCAGCAACGTGTTCTGCTACACAGCGTGTTTTTTGTTTTGTGGCTGTTTTTCTATCAGATGTTAAAAAATACAACAGAGCAATAGAGTCCACTTTAGACAAGCAACAAGATATTCTAATAACAAAGGTATTGATTGGCACTCCTCTCATAGGAAACTAAGAGTGTATGCTCGTTTAACTATTGTGTTTTAACTGCAATCACTCTTGCATAGCGTATAGGAAACAATGGGGAAACTGGTTTTAAACATCTTATACTGGTACATTTACTGGCTTCGCCATGTGAATAATGTTTCTTGACACGAGTAGATATGATAACCAAGCATATTTGATAATTTTTTTTTGAATAAAAGCACCAGTAAAATAATCACAATCCTGGCAACGATTATCATGAACATTTTCTTAGTTTATCGCAATCTCCTACGTTTTTAAAATGTATACAAATGCAGCTTCGATTTTTGTAGATAACCTTGGCCGGTAGATTAATTCCAAGATCCAACCAAGTTTGTAGGTTGCGCCTGCGACCTTGCGCGGTGACGTAACGCGGTGCCTCCGCGATCTTCGCCGCGACCGCGCGAGCTGTCGAACGTGCGCCCGCGTCTCCTCAAACGCTATTCGAAATTGGAACTTAATTAAATTATAGCGTTCTCTATTTAAAATATAACGGTTATTTGTGCTGTCTAAACTGTTGTGAAAATAAAGAAATGTGATGTTTACGTGATTTTTGAGGGAACAATAAAAACAGTTGCACATCTCGAACATGTAAGTATAAGTTGTTCCATTTTAATTTGTAGCTTTTGAGATGAAACGTAGCATAACAAATGATTATACATGCTGCTCCAGTTAATTCCATTTACTTGTATAATTAATTTGGAGCAGGGCGTGAAGCAAACACTGCATGAATACAAATCGTGAGCATAATGAAAAGTTTGGCTCAGTTCGCCAGTGATGAACTCCTTTGAATAACTTAACACGAATAAATATATCTATACACACCATACGTGTTCATTCATCCGCATGTCGTTTCTAGTCTCTTCCTGATTTTCTTTTGTCTAGACCAATATTCCGATTAAATTAAACTTCACTTAATAACTCTTTTATTTATGGCCAGTAATATATGTTGAAATTTCAATTATGTTTATTATTTAATTTGGAATTCACGCAATTTTATTTGCGTGCATTGAATAAAAACTTCATTTTTGTTTCAAATTCGCTTCATATCAGCACTTGTTTTGTATGAAAAGCTTAAAATATCGCACTATTGTGATGATTTTTGAGTATCGAATTGTTTGTATGGAGACAAGTACCCTGTTACATCCCCTTAAATATATTTCTATAGGTAAATATTATAACTATATTATATTTTATTGATTATCTTGAAAGCAGACATGTTTTTGTATTAAATGACAGGGTTTAGAGACCTCTTATGTTTTCATTAAACCATGTCGCTCCATTCATTTATAAGCACCTGATCCTGTTTTTTGTTAACTTAACGACCAACATTACCTATTAATATTAGTACGGTCTATTTAACCTCCTCTGCTGCACTGGGAGTGAAGAAATAGCATAGAATGCGTGCAGATGCTTATCATCCTGGCATGTCGTAAAAGTCGACTAAGGGACGGGTCCTCTCCAACATGGTGGACTATCTGTATGGGCGATGGGCTGATCACCTGTCACCATACGGTTCATCATACCATCTTAGGACTAATTAATCGAACGTGGCCACAAGTAGTCTTGTGGTTCTGCCCACCCCATTAGGGATTTCGGGCGTGATAATATGTATGTATGTGTATGTACATTCTATTTACGTACATATTTAACATAACAAAGGGTACATTTTTGTTGATTATTTTTAAAGCATCGATCTTGCCCGCATTTTGTTTAGTCAAACGCACATTCACCCACATTCAAGGCACTACCTCATTCACAGTTACAACAGGTACTTGCAGAGAGAAAATACCCAATTAGGTTTGTGGAAAATGAAGCATTTTCACACAACCGCAAATAACAAAGCGAACAAACAATCTGAGAACCACGAACAGACAGAATGATAATGATCTGTAGAAAGACCAAATACAAGGAAAACCGCGTAGGTTTTATAAGCTTTATGTGAAGAGAAATATAGCGTGCGAATGTGCGAGGTTTTTGCTCATATCGCCGTTGTGGGAACTTGTTATATCCACGTCACAATATCCATCTTTATATAAAACATAACCAGTGCATCAACTGAGAACGAGACGCTTTCCTATTTGAAATTAAACACGAACCCGTTTTAATTTCAAATCGCGCGATATACCTATATTATACTTTATTGAAAATTAACAAATTATGATAACGAGTTGTTTATTTTGTTTAGAATTCTATAAACTAGCTCAAACACATACTCGGATTTTTGGGATAGGATCATGGGGTCTAATTATTAACTCGTATATATCGCAACTCGTCTATGTCGCATTTGGTCTAAATATCTGCTGGTCTAAAAAGCAACGGGTCTACAATTTTTTATTGAGTAACAACTGGCCGTCCGTCTGTCACCAGGCTGTATCTCATGAACCGTGATAGTTAGACAGTTGAAATTTTCACACATGATGTATTTCTGTTGCCGCTATAACAACAAATACTAAAAAACAGAATAAAATAAATATTTAAGGGCTATAAAATAAATAAATATTTACAAACGTGACGTACCTAGTCAAGCTGCTACTTAGGCCAGTTGCTACTTAAAAAAAAATTGTAGACCAGTTGTTTTTTAAACCAGCAGATATTTAGACCAAATGCGACATAGACGAGTTGCGATATATACGAGTTAATAATTAGACCCCATGATCCTATCCCAAAAATCCGAGTATGTGTTTGAGCTAGTTTATAGAATTCTAAACAAAATAAACAACTCGTTATCATAATTTGTTAATTTGCAATAAAATAAAATTTGCGACATAGACGAGTTGCTAATTAGACCATTTAGACCCCATGATCCTGTCCCGGCTTTTTTTTCTAAAACTTATAGGTAGTAATCATCTTTTTCACGGTTTAAAAACGAAAGGAACAGTATGAAGCATGAATTTCGTTTTCGAATTTCCAATGTTACGTAGGACTCTTTATTATTCTTATTGAAATTGTTTATTGTACGACAAAGTGTTTATACAGCGTGTAAATTTCATACGGGCATTTATGTCAATGACAATCAGTGTCGGACCTATAAAGCATATTTGCATAAAGTTCGTTAACTAATTGCTTCATTTTTCTTTTCATACAAAATAATTGAGTACACAATGGATCCAATTCGAAACGAAGTCTTCTGAATTTAAAAATTCCCTAAACTTAAAACAAGAAACTTCAAACTCGATTTTGTATGGCACCAGCCTGTCAAAATCGAGTTTGACGTTTCTTATTTCAAATTTAGCGACTTTTAAATTTAGCGAACACACTTTCGAATTGGCCCCAGTGTATTATATCTAAGTAAGTACTTAATCGATTGACGTATCTACGTAACAGTCACGTCATGACAATTTATGAGTTAAGATTTCTCAAACAATGGAGGAAATACATTGCTGCTCAGCGGCCCTAACATGCATGCCACAAATAATAATAATAATAATAATTAAGTTGATTTCATTAAAGCTTAGGTGGTAAATACAACGTGGTTGAGACCTCTTAGTAGGTATAAATTAAACCCCTTTATCTCTATGACTATCTCTTTCGTCGGCACTAGTGTGAGAGAGACGCACTTAGAGATAAAACGGTATATCTTATCTTTGTGTCATGCATGTCAGGGCCGCAATCACACTTTCAAAAAATATTACTCTTTATTAATTAAAACTATTGAACAAAATTTCTTTCTCACATAATTTGTAAGATCGGAAATTATAGCCGGGTAAAATATGCGCCCGTATGAAATGTAGACGCTGTATAAACACCAACATTATATCGTCTACGGAAATTTCAAATGTCGTAAGGGATAGTTTGTGGAAATGTCGTAAGGGACATTTTAACATTGCGGCAAAATGACCCTTATTTCAAAAGTTGTAATGGACATTTTGACATTTCCACAAACTGTCCCTTACGACATTTGAAATTTCCAAAGTCGATATATTATTTATACTTAAAAAGTTGCAGAGTAACAGCGATGCGCGCCTATTTATTAACATAACTCCATGTTTATGCATAAGTGTTACGTTTTCGTCCGTTGTACAAACACAAGTGCAGTGCCCTTTATATTTCTATTTATATGAATTTAATTGAAGGTGATGAGAGAATTATTATTAGCTCTAACAGTGACTAGTCTATTGCGCACGAGTCGGGTACGTCCGCGCATGCGTGTGCATTCGCATGCATTGATACAGATGTGCATAATGAAGTTGACACAGAAAATAATTATGTGGTGGACTTAACTGTGCATAGTAATTAATGATCGGAAATCTTCATTCTTTCTTTATGATCAGGATGTTCATTAGTTATTAGATTTAGGAGTATTCCAAAGTACCTTAGCTTTTCCAGATTCAGCAGAGGCTAAGATAATATATTTTATCTACACCCATATCATAAAACCTCCATTGGTTAATCAAAAACCGTATGAAATGACCACCATTTTGACAACCAATTAGGAAAAACCAGTGCTGCGATAAAGAAATAACATGACTTCTTTATCGTTTTTAGTAAAGAAATGAGATTAAATTTGGAACAGCTGTCAAAACTCAAGTGGGTCTCTATTCTAGTATCCATAGATATTAAAAAGTTATTGATACGAAACGTCAATTCAGTATATTTTTTTAATATAAACTGCACAATATTTGATCTCGAGTGACGTGAGAATAGAGACTTCATCCGTTTGTCTATGATTTAAAAAAAATGGTCTTGACGGAAGACTGTATTTGCCGCCATGTTGACGTTTTGCTGAACGAAAGTAGAATTGATGTTGAATTGAATAGAAAAAGTTGTTTGTAATTTACATTTTAGTTGAAAATATGAATAGTAAGTAGTCTTCTCGGAGTGTGTGTGATGTGAAAATGCGCCGGATATCGGAAATATGCAGCCACGATTGCAACTAATAACTTGTTGCCAGAAAATATTGTTTCTGAACCCATCATGGAGGATTTATAATATGTGTGTAGATAAAGTTATGTATGCAACTCTGCATAATTTGGCCTTAAAACACACGTGCGATCTTATTATGAAACTCGCCTGTCGGCTCGTTTCATGAAAACCGCACTAGTGTTTTAAGGCCTATCATTATGCAACCGTTGCATAAACTACTATATTTGTACTACATTAGTATAAATATTCCTCTTCATCCAGTTAATAAACAGGATGTTCTATTTATTCTTCAAATTAGCAATGCAATAACTATTTATTGGTCTCGGCCACAAGATACAGGGTATTCTAGAATCCTAGTTCTTACAATTTGTCATAATCACCTTATCTATAACCAATATTAAATGTAAAACGTGGCAAAATTGTCGTTTTGCCATAATCTCTTTTAATAAGAGTGGGCGTGTCATACATAAAACAAGTGAACTGTGCCCTTAGACATTTTTCGAACTGCAAAATCAGCATCGTTTCCCTAGCGAGAAGGACGTTACTAAGATTTTTACGACATTTGTAATGGCCACTAAAACTGCGTTCTTAGCGCTGTGATAATGATAAAATTCCCGACAGATAACGACATCGTAAACTTCATTCGCAAAAGAACTAATTAAAACATAAATTCAAGTTTTTCCTAGGGACAGAACACCGTAATTCATTTTGATTTTTTGGCAATGCCGTTTTTAATTTCTAACAGCCACCGAGCAAATACTAATTTAAATGCATTGTGGAGCTAATTTCATTGGAAATAAATAACAAAATGTCATTGACCGTCCTTGAAACGACTCGAACTGTATTTGACTTCGCTCAAATAAGTTAACCGAATTTTACCTAATTTACATTTATATTAGGTAAGATCTTTAGCGAGTCTAACATCACGCTGTATATTTATTTGAATAATTTTATTGTTGGACATCACAAAATATAATCTTTTTTGTATAATTTTATGTGCCTGCGACCTGTCGGACTGCTGGACTGTCCTGTGTCTGTATTTAATAGGATTTTATTTGACAGTTCTATAACTAGTGGCTCCGTGAGCTGTAGACCTCGCGACAAACTTAACTGTTTCTTAACTAAACTGATATCCCCATACATCGACATAGGTCGGGTCAGTTTACAAACACCGCAAATAAGTTTGTAATTGCAAAATCCCCCATGTCTCCGCCGTTTTGAAAAATTTCGAAAAACTGAATCGACTAACAAAATTCTATATAACTAACCTGCTCACAAAATTTCACGAGAATCGGTTGAAAGCTGCGACCTGTAGACGAGAACAAATGGACAGACGCCGGACATACGAAAGCATTTTTGCCCAAGCTGAAACGGAGACGGTTCGCTCGCTTCGCTCGCTCGGTCGATAAAGGCTCTAAATACTGTTTGTTTTTTATTCCAATATATTGTTATATTGGAATAAAAAACAAACACTTATATTTTCAACTTTCATTATTTCGCACGATAGTACTATCGCCATCTGAGTTCACGTCAGAAAGGATTTCTTAATTGCGACTAAGGACGCTGAAGGATCGTAAAACCTGGAGTTAAAAATAAAAATCTGTCCATTACTTATCTTATAACATAGCAATATATAGCACAACCGGGACTACTAATACTACATTCATACCAAACATATATTCAAACCACCAATAAAAACAAATAAAGACTGATACAGAGTCGTCTTTAAATGGACCTTTTTTGGATTGCGCACCACCAGATTTAATTATATGTCCATAACACAAAATACGTATTTTTTTCATATTTTTAACAGTATTTAACCTTGATTTGGAAGTCAATAAATTCGTAGCGCACCACCAATTGAAAATTTTGTTTGGATTAAAATCGGCGATAACTGGCCTACATAAAATAAATAATAATATTATGGTCTATAAACTCGTGCCACCACATGTAGTACCCATAACGACAAAAACGCGAGCTGTCTTGTAAGGGTGTACATACGGAGCCGGGTGGGGGAGGGAGGTGGTGTTATGAACCTAAGGAAGTGCTGACACTTGAGTCGCTAAGCGTTGTCAAAAAAACATTATTAACACCAAGTCAAGAAAATGTTTTACAGTAAGTACATTGTGCATCTAGCGCCGTAAGAAGGGGATTACTAACGGGAGTCTGTTAAAAGCCCGACGCCGAAGGCGGGAGGGCTTTTAATGACTCGAGTTTGTTATCCCTTACTGCCTGTGATACATACAATGTTCTTCATCACATTTGCGAGGAAATGAAATAAAAATAAGACAAAAGAAAAAAAAAACCATTGTACACCGTGAATTACCATCAGGTGGGTAGAATAAACTGTTTGTTGCGTCGATTGCGCGGTACTTTTAGAAGAATACGATCACCACCGAAGCCGGCGCCGCGCGCACCTCGCCGGACCTGTCGCACAGTTATAAACCATACAAAATCCATAGTTCCCGTGGGCATTCTGGATTTTGTATGGTTTATAACTCCCGCTGACAGTGGGGCGTATTGAGCAGCTAAATTGGCTATAGTTGTTCTATACGCCTGCATATAATAACACCCTTTCCGAGCAAGTGTGATGACAAAAAAAAACTATATTTTAGCATAGTGTAGTGACCTCGAAAACGTGCTAAAAATTAAGATATTGTAACGTAGAGAACGATATATAAGGTTATTCACTTGTTTCGTTCGAAATTCAAAAAATAAGGACCACCATAATATAGACCAATAAAGATCACAATAGCCACATGACCAAACTTCGGGCTTACCACTAAAACTGTTATCACCCAGCTCACATACCTTTTATCCTCTCACAAAGTCTCGGCCTTGGTCCACTGGGCTATGAACGGACCCTCGCCTCAATGACCTTTGGTACCCGCTGGACCGTGGCAACTTGATAAACCAATTTACAATGATCCCCGGCATCCGTTACAATTAACACCAAATTGAGTTCCACAAAGTTCATAGAACAGTGGGCATATGAGTACCTAGCCCGAAATAGCACAAAGTGTGACGCTTGCAAGCGTTCCGGTTGTGTTTATAAAGCTTAAAGTGAGAACAGTGGTAAATAATGCTATATAAAAAAAGCCAAAATTTTCTGCTACAATGTGTTGTTGAATAATACCACCTTATCAAATAGGGTAAGCCCGCAACTTGAAAGTTTGTGTTTTGGGTTCTTGTAAATTAAGCCAAAAACAGAGAGGGTATGTACTTTATTCTCGAATTTATGAAATTGAAATTAAAATGTAATTTTATTAACAAAAAGTATCTTTGGTGTCAAGTATCTGATACCGGCAGGCATGCAAAACACACGTGTTTTTCGAAGTGGAAACTGTCAAATAAGATGAATATATTCAATCAAGACGATCAAAGTCAAAAGTCAAAGTCAAACTATCTTTATTCAATTTAGGCTTTTACAAGCTCTTATGAAGGTCAAGGAATGAATCTACCACCGGTTCGGAAAAAATCCTCTACTGAGAAGAGCCGGCAAGAAACTCGGTGAGGTATCATTTTTTCAAATCAGTACACATATAAGTCAACAATGATGTCTACAGTTTTATGCAAATCTAAGTATGTACCACAGCAGGTACGCTCATCGAGACCCAGGGATCGCCAGTGCAGGTCACGATTTAAGCCAAACGTCCCTGTCCATGACGTAGTCTTTAACTGAGTAATATGCCCTAGAAATAAGAATTCGCTTTACAGTAGATTTGAACATTGTGTCTGTTTGTTCTATAATGTTTTTAGGTTTTTAGGTATATGTATATAGGTAGGTAGGTAGGTAGATCATAGACAACTTCAATAGCAGCTAATGATTTTTTTAACAAATTAGTAGACTGACTTGCAATTTAAAAAGCTTATTTTTTACTACATAAAATAAAAGCATGCCGTATTAATAGTATTATTATCAGGCCTGAGAGTGGTTATTAAGACGAAATTGACTTTCACGGCATTGGTAATGACGTTACGTTTGACTATGCTCGTCGAAGCGTTTCTTTCTATCTAGACTCGAGCAGAATTGTTATTAAGAAATTTGCTTTGATATAGGTACTTGCCCGTGTTGTCTGTTTACGTTAAAAACTCCATATACATAAGATAAACAGGATACAACCTAAGTACAATCGATTTAATCAGCTTTCATATTTACGTTGCCTTTAAGATTTCGGTCTCATTAAAAAAGAGCAAAGTGACATAGGTTTATGCTATGCGTGAATGAGAGCCAGACTAACTTCAAGTTATTCTTGTTTATCAAGAAGATTCTAAAAATAGTTTCTATAAGAACAGTAGTGCTAACATGACTCATTTTATGCAGTAAGTATCACTGGTATTTCTTTGACAGGTAGGTAGAGAGTAGGGAGAAATCATGTAAATCAAAAGGTCACGGGTTATTTAATCCTCGTGTTCTTAATGTTAGACTCGTGGTACTTTTGTAGTGGTAGAGCCAAACAGTAATCCTCACTAGATGATTACTGTTCGAATGGGCCGGCTCGACCGGGGCAGTACCACACTCTCACAGAATATCGGCGTAAAGTAATAGCTTGCTATTGCGTTTCGTACGGTGAGTGACGAGATCCGGAGGCTTATTCCCTCATCCCCATCCCATCCCCATTCCTCATCCTCCCTAGACTGGCAACGCATTGGCAGCACCTCTGGTGTTGCAGACGTCCTTGGGCGGCGGTGACCGACCACTTTCCATCAGGTGGGCCGTTTGGCGGTTTGTCAGTCAATTGACATTTATGCATAGTGTGATGATGCTTTACCTTAAGTCATTTAAAATACCTAATAAAATTATAAAACAATACATAGTCGATTTTATACAAATATACAATATAATTTTTAATTAATTACTTTATTTTAAAAACTCTGGCACAGAATAAAAACAACGGATGTCTAAACATATTTTGGAGTGCGGCATATAAATTATACCTAGGTCATATTTGTGATAGGAATGGGCACTGAATTGTAAATTCTGGCGGTCATATTATATGTACTTAGTAACAATTCCGTATAGTAAGTTGAAGTTTGCACACTGGTTATCCGAATGGTTAATATTTACACGTACAAATTAACAAGCCTCGAATATACTTCTATAAATGTATACTCGGATATGAAAGCCTATGTATATGTTCAACTAAAACAAAAAATTCCACAGCTGGTTTAAATAAGTCTTGTGTTTTGGTACAGATGTCGATAAATTTTTCCCGGTAATAATATAGGTGTTTTCTGGAATTGTCGGTTCGCGAAGCTTCAGGCGATATCTCCACTCGCACTTACTTTGACATTAAGCCTGTTGGCTATAGACAGCTGTTGAAAATCCTACTTCAAGTCTATAATGCTACAGAATGTTTTATGCAAATTTTGCAATAAAGCCTTCGGGCTAAATTCCGAAAAACTATGGAGAATTAAATTGCTTGGCGCTTTTGGAAGATCATCTGAAATTCTATATTATATTAGACTAGCAGTGACCGGTAGGTACTTTATTGGCAATTGGGTATCCTATGTTTTATAAGAAAATATGGTCTATCTGACTGCGAAATTTCATCCAAATCCGTTCAGCCGTTTTCGCGTGATTGCGACAAACATACAAACATTTTCACATTGTTTCACAGTTATAATATTAATTAAACAAGGTTAGGATTGAGAGTGATTATACATACATATAAAGTTAAAATAGTCCTTAAGTTTTCCGAAATTAACCATGTTTCTGTACATTTTCTTAATTTATATTTCCGTAAGAACTTTCTACAAAGTATTACAAAACTTTAAAAAAGAGACGAACCAGGGGATATATACGAGTATATAAATGGATCCCTGTTTCCCTTGGTCACGCCATGACTTGAGAACGACTTTACCGATATCATTCATCTCCTTTTTAAAGGTTTGTTATGCTTTGTAGAAGGTTCTTACGGCAGTAAAAATTAAGAAAATTTATAGAAAATTGGTTAATTTCAGAAAACTTAACGACTATTTTAACTTCGCGCGTTAGGCTACTTTTTCTTGGAAAATGAACAGTTCTCGAGTTCCACGCGGACAAAGTCGCAGGGAACAGCTAATTATCATATAAAAATCTAATTAAATTAAAATATCCAATGAATTGTATATATTCTACCAGCTTCTGGCGCGCGACTTCATCCGCATATAATTCGGTTATAGTTATTCCCTCGTGAACTTTTAAATTGTCCGGGGTAAAAAGTAGCCTGTGTTCATCCAGGGTATAAGCTATCTTATCTGCAGAAGTAACAAACATCACACACTTTCGCATTTGTAATATTAGTGTGATTTACTTATTTAAGGACACATTCAATAGTTTCTCGACTCAATTAAAACCGTATAATTGTTACTAATCATTAATGAAAAAAAAAAGATATTTTGGAGAGTAACTGTTAAATAATAAAGTTTCGTTTATAAATCAAATTCATTTAATTATTAAAAACACAGGGAGTCAAACGAAAGATTCCCGGCCATTATCCAGCGAATCGAAAAGAATTTAGCAATAATTATCTCAAATATGTATCTATGTCTGCAATAAAAATAGTTATGCATGATGTCATTTCCTCTTTTCACTGTTCTTACAACAATAATGTTAACGATGAATGAATCACATTTCGTGGTACACTTTGCTTACATACTGGTTGTTATAGATTTACTAACTTCTGCCTGCGACTACTGAAAAGTAGCCTATGTGTTAATCCAGGGAATAATCTATCTCCATTCCAAACTTCATCCAAATCCGTCCAGCCATTGAAGCGTGGAGGAGTAACAAATCCATCCTCACAAACTTTCGCGTTTATGATATTATTATGAAGGATTTTCTAGACAGTACAATTTTACTGATTATTCAAAGATGTTTTTTTATTGATTTCAGAATCACACATGAAAGCAAGATGACAAGAAAATTCCTCTTCTGTTTCCCCCTCAGGCTGGGTAACCTGGTTTTTGGATATTTAGTATTAGTAAGTAAATTATTCTATGCAAAATAATTCCTTACCAATTTTATAAGCAAAACATAGACCTCTTACCGATAAAACCAAAGAATAATCAACTATCAAGGTCTTTTTACTTAGTTTCTAATATGAATTTCAAATGATATTTCTATATGTATTAATCGAGTCGTGGAGTCAGTAATATTATACTTGCAAACACCGGTACTAAGTGAGGAAAAGATTACTTTACAAGCATACTTTCTTCAACAAGAAGTTTTCCTTCTAACCAATGTCGTAAAGCTGAACACGAGAAACGTCTTGCGCACCTGACTATTTGATCGAAGAGTTCGTATCAATTATCGACTTTTAGCAAACTAGTAATATTCATCATAATGATGTTAGAAAATTCGCGCCGCTTTGTATGTACCTTTTAATTATTTAAACTTGATTATACAATACAAGAAAATAACAAATGGCGGATTTAGTTCCTCAAGGTAATCTCTATCAGTCCAAGCACTCATCATCACTACCTTATTTAGGTCCTACCTATGCTCCTTTAAATTGTAAGTCAAACCAGCTATGCATTAATTGCTAACACTTTTAACGTAGGCGTTTTTTTTTTTCAATTCACCCGTTTAAGAGGAGTGTGAACCTAGTAACTGCTTTTCATACAAAAGGCTATAACGATTTCCACCCCTTAAATTTTAAGCGATGGTGACCATTTTTTGGTAGGTCAGTCAGAACAAAATCTAGGCCGTGCGCTCGTTAAAGCATCATAGTAGGTACTGTGGCTTTATTCTACGACGAAGACCAGTTTTTTTTGCTTCGTTCGTTGATGTCCCATACGCACTATACGACTATTTATGTAATGAAGAACATATTTTTTCTGGGAGTTTCCTCTGCTGCACTGGGAGTGAAGAAATAGCATAGAATGCGTGCAGATGCTTATCATCCTGGCATGTCGTAAAAGTCGACAAAGGGACGCTGTATGGGCGATGGGCTGATCACCTGTCACCATACGGTTCATCATACCATCTTAGGACTAATTAATAGAACGTAGTCTTGTGGCTCTGCCCACCCCATTAGGGATTTCGGGTGTGATACTATGTTATTATGTACATTCTAAAAATTTATGAAATCTTAACTTCAAAGATATCTTACATCGTATTTAGGATCCGATCCCAATGATCCCTGATCTGGGCGTCTATTCGGGAACGTCTAAGTGATACTGCAGGGACCCGCGAGCGAGGCTCGCATTTCGCTCTTACGCGTTACGCGTCGTGCGGAATAGTGGATGAGAAAACTCGCTCGCGAGTCGCTGCAACTTGAATTTGTCGTGAAACGCCTTTAAATGGATGATAAAGAACTTCTTCTTAAAAGTTCTTTGAAGTACTCGTTCTAATAATTATTTGTTTTTTGCACAGATAATAACGATAGCAGTAATGGCGTACAACCTTTACCAGCTCGGGCTCACCATCGAGTCACCCCAGACGACGGATGATTCCAGCAGGTTCAAGAACTGGGAGAAACTAGAGGAGTTATTCGGACAAAAGAATGAAGCTCTCGTAGCAATAGTCACTATGGTGTATTACATATCATACATCATTATTGCTTTCTTGATGTTTTTCTCTTCTGCAATTTTTACGTGTGGTGCTTATACGGTGAGTAATTTGACACTCAATATTGTTAACGTTATCACATATTTTGTTTCCTATCTATCTGTTAATTAAATAGCCTCTAACTTGGCCGTTCCTAACGCTGTACGCTACCGCTAAAGTGCACAAATTAGCATAGAGATATCAACATTCTTAGATTTGTTCACGTATGATGTTGGAGCGTCCAGTATCCAAAATATTTGATAATGTTATTCAAATTATATCAAAAACATGACGGTCGACGTAGGGTCAAGGCGGCAACAGACGGGTCATTTTTTTTCGAGCGATGTCACTTGATTTGGGCGAGTGTTGGAAAGATGCAAAAGGATTAGTATTATAGTGTAACTAATATATATTGAATATTTTAATCGATTTAGTACAACAGGGTAATATTTTGGAAAAGAAACAGTATTTAACATAAAAACTTATTTGAGCCACTGTGTACTAGGGGTGGGATACAGTGAATCGGCCCGGTTCACAGTGAATCAGGTAAGTTCACAGTAAATCATCTATAATATAACCCAAATAATAATGCAATTTTTAGCTTTTTATCAGTCTTTATTTATTGAATTAACCAAACAATAAATGTAACATTAAATAAAAATAATATTTAATCTTAAAATTAATAATCAAATTACTTAAATTTAAATACATTAGACTCTTTTCTCTTGCTCATACCAATATTTTTTTAAAGCGTTTTTCATGTCGTTAACTGTGTGTTTCCCTATTTTACGGGGCCTTGTTGGACGAGCCATCCTGAAAGGGAAAATTAACGAAAATTGTAAATCATCTTGTAAAATTTTCTAAATGAATGTCTGAGCAATTATTATCAGTAGGTGCCTATAGTACACACTCACCACAGTGTATCATGGACCACTGTGTACTGAAGCGATTTGAGCCACTGTGTACAAAACCGCCATTTTGGATATAACTTATACCACGCGTGATAGTTTTGCTTAAATCGAAGTGCAGTATACCTCAAAATTACCTCAATTAAGTTTATTTCTCAGCAAAATTATTAATCCATTGGTAAAACAAAATGTTCGTGAAAAATAGAAAGTAAACCTTACCTTCAAATTCACTTTTTCTTTCGTCAAAACAAAAAAACATTAATTACACGGGTTCGTTACATAGCTGACGCAAGCGAACTGCTTGTAACCTGTTTCTATCGGGAGACCTTCCAAAGAGTGAGAAAGAAAGAAAGCTATCTATAATATTTTTGACACAACGGCCAGTGCGCCACTGTTGTCGCTATAGCCACTGTTGCCGCCTTCACCCTACTTTGTTTTGGGAACATCACTTTTAGAAATCAGCACTCCCATAATTTGTGCCGTTATGTTGCACTCTGCGCAGGTCTGTAAATACGCATTTCTTTTTCCAGGTGAACAACTGCCTTGTGTCATCATTCTTCTTGTACAGCTTCTTCCATCTCTTTCTTACGATCTTCCTGATCGTGTGGGAGGCAACCTCCGGCGGCTGGATACAGCTCGGCCTCATCCTCGGTTCAGACCGTAAGTTTGCTCAACATGTCACTTATAAACAAGGGCCATGACATACAGTACATAAATATCTTGGAATTATAATTCGAGTTTCGCCGAAGCTCAACTAAATAAAAAAAAATCGCTATTACATTTCTATACAGTACAGAAGATCTTGGAATTACAATTCGAGTTTCGCCGAAACTCAACTAAATAAAAAAATCGCTATTTCATTTCTATTAGTGTTTTGTAACTCGTTCTTAAAGCGAAAATATTGATTGACGAAATATGGACGAGTTTCGGGCACCAGTCGCCTAAATTTTCAAAAATAATAATAATAATTTAGGCATACCTCGCCACATGTAAAAAAAGCCGTCAGTGCTCTTTTTACGCCACGCAAACTAAAAAAAATAAAGTAAAAAAAAACACAATTTAATACCTAATGTATTAAAAATAAAAGTATTAAGTGATTGAATATCGCATAAGTATTCATTGATATTTCTTATTCAGTATTTGTTTTGTTTGCCGAAAAAAGTTATTTGATCAATCCACAAACATTAATTATGCAGACATTCACAGTGCAATTGGGATTGCTGTGAGTTTAATTGGAATTTCAGAATCCATTTTAAAGCGAGCCATGTAATATTGTATTAAGTGTTTAAAGGAAAATCGATAGGATATTGCTCTGTATTTCGTTGTAATAAATACGAATAGCAATTTTAATAATTACTGGTTCAGTGAAGGCATTGCAGTAGTCTTGAATTTGATCGCCTGCGCGTGTGGTTTTATCAGCATTTAGAATACATTTGATTCTAATAAATATGAAGACAGATTTTTTTTTTACTTTGCACACAAGTATTATTATCTTTACACACTAAAATAAACAAATGTTTAAGTTTTCCTGTATATAAGCAATATTTTGTATTATTTATTTATTGTTACTGATCTTAATACTTTTTGTTCACAGTGATTCTGATAATTTGTCTATTCAGTGTCAAATATCTGATGGAAGCGATACGAACAGGAAACATCTACAGTCGACCTGGGGAAGTTTACTATAAATATTAAGACATTTTATAAATAAAATCCTTCAATGAAATAAATAAACAATAAAGACTAATCACCAAGAAAACCTGTAGATATAACTTTTGTGATAATTTTAAGGATAATGTAGAATATATTATGCCAGTACGTGTTCCAGTAATTGTATGAAATTCTACATGTTCTTTTTTCTATGGCGATTCCGCGCAGTCAATAAAACGTACTTGGGGAATAAGTGGAAGGTCTGCTCTGCTGTCCAAAACAAAACCAGAAGTATCGCATAGGCAAAAGTGTCTACAGCGCGGACATTCACATTCCTCTTACCTATTACCCAACTGTAGTTAGGCCAGACAGAAGACGTTTGTCATGTGTTAGAGCGAGAAGTAAATCTTTATCCAAAGTGATGCCCTGGCCCCTTGTCATCTGTTCGTAATTTAGCATTTCGTCGCTGCGCCTACAAAAGTCGCTATGTGTTTTTTTTTCATTTTTGGGTTTTGATGCCAATTTGAACCTTATTTCAATACGCACATGCTCAAAAAATACCGTAGCGCTAACTTCAATATTTCTGGGATTTACAAAATTCGCTATGTGATCTTCATATATTGAATGTTCCTTTAATAACAGCTAAGTGACAAAAATCACATAACTAAAACTATTTTACCCCAATAACAATGCAGATATTGCGCCCGATATGTGTTTTGAGCACATAGCGATATTTTTGTACAAGTTTGATCCTGTTGATTGCGCCTGAGATGTGTTTCTCAATTGACACATAATTACTTTATTTTATCGAGTCGCTCATTGCGGTTCATAAGGGAATTATTAAAATAATATGCATTTTGTGTATTAAAAATAGAGGTATACGAATACTTTATTTCAAAAGGCACAAACAATAATTATGGGATGTTATTTGATGCACTTTAAAATAAATACCTATTTATTTATAACTCTGCAATCTTACAACTACTTACTTATTTCCCTGGCCACGCGTACATGGCATAATATGCATATAACGTAAAAAACTTAAGAAGTTCCCCTCTTGCATGAACTTTCTGTAATATTTCTATGTTAATTTTTAATGTTTTGATACGCGTTTGTGTGATTTAAATGTAAATTCAATATTGGTAGTGACTATGTTACTCGAATTATAATTTTATTTAAGATATATTATGTATCTTTCATCATTTCAGCCATAGGACATCTACTGCTGGACATTAGCCTCCTCCATCGATTTCCAAAAGGGTCGCGTGGAAGCGGCCTGCATCCAGCGTTTTGCTGCGGTATCTTTTATTAGGTCGTCTATCCATCTTGTGAGTGGAAGTCATACGCTACGCTTACCGGTCCGTGGTCTCTATTCGACCCCATGGGCCATCTGTTCTACGTGCTATGTGCCCTGCCCACTGCCACTTCAACTTGCTACCCCGGTGGACTATATCGGTAACTTTCGTTTGTCTACGGGTCTTCCCATTTCTGATTCAATCACGTAGAGAAACCCCGAGCGCAGCCCTCTCCATAGCTCGCTGTGCGACTTTGTGAGCTTGCTATTGAGGCCCATAGTGAGAGACCACGTTTTAGAACATTTTGTTTTGGACGAGAAGACGTTGCGAAGTTTACCGAACGCTGCCCAGCCGAGTTCGACTCGTCGACTGACCTCTTTCTTGAAATTGGACCTGCCTAGTTGGACTGTTCGTCCTAAGTAGACGTACGCGTCAACAACTTCTAGAAATGAGTTCCCAACTGATACTGGGGTAAGCACACCATGGATGTTTGACATGACCTTCGTCTTGTCCGTGTACATCTTAAGGCCCACCTGTTGGGAGACTCAATTGAGGCCTTCGAGCATCGTGCTGAGATTCTCCATCGATTCTACCATGACCACAATATCGTCGGCAAATCGAAGGTGAGTGATGTACTCGCCGTTGATGTTGATGCCGAGTCCTTGCCATTCCAGGAGCTTGGAGGCGTCTTCCAATGCGGCAGTAAATAGTTTCGGAGAAATTACTTCTCCCTGTCTCACGCCTCTTTGCAATGGAATTGCCTTCGAACTTTGCTCCTCTACTCGGACGGACATGGTGGCGTTATTGAACTAACACTTCAACACGTCGACATACCGATAGTCAATAAGCACCGTCCATATCTCGATCGAATCAAAGACTTTCTCATAGTCCACAAACGCTAAACATAGTGGCAAGTTATACTCTTCGGTCTTCTGTATAACTTGCCGTAACGTATGGATGTGGTCTATGGTACTATAGTTTTTTCGGAAACCGGCTTGTTCGGTAGGGTGGAAGTCATCAAATCTACGATCGAGACGATTAGTCGTCGTTGTAAAAAGTAATGTTTTTATTCATTTGACTACTGACTTATACCTACTTTTTAAGAAACCGTCATGAACAATGCAAAATAATTCATCGTTACCTGGCATTGCAAAGGTTTGAGTAAGTTAAAGAAAGTCATTGAAATAAATAGTAAGTTACTGCTTAAAGCAATTCTCGGGATGCTTACTTTTGAGGTGTCAGAACGCGACACCATCGCACGTTCATTCGCATGGCAACCACGGTCCTTGACACCCGATACTATTATAATTAATTATCCAGTACAATTCCACAACCTGTGAGACCGTACCACCGACCACACCCTCCACAATGATATGATAGCGTGTGAATCATGCAATATTAGACTTTTGAACGTATGTCGTAAGAACTAAGAAATCAGCAATAGGGTGTGGGTATGCCATAGCGCTGACGTTTGACAACCTTCTATGAGACTTGTTACACGAAATTGTACTGATAGTCATAGCCTTCTGTTGAGATCTTTAAAGAAAGTTAAAAAGTAAAAATTCATACCGAACATTCATTACACAGGGCTATTTTAAAAATAACTATGTGTTTTTAAAAAGCACAATTAAAATAGTCTCCATAATGTCTAAAAACAGCTATGTACACAGGAAACACATGACGGATATTTAAGAGCTCAAATAATTATCGCTATGTAACAAATTTATGGAAAAGTTTTTTTATAAGCTTTATTTTTCGTGATATATTTTCAAAAGGAATCTTAATTTACGTAAAAATGCATATACTATTATCATATAAATTTTCCGTTATCTGCTTTCAATGCCAACCGAGAAAAACAGTTTTTTGTTTCTCCTGTAAAGTAGCTCCAAAACACATAGCGATTCGTGCAGGCACGGCGACGATTTGTCTTATTGTGCGAGTGAGTTTGAGGAACTTTTTCGTGTATCTTATTTTTTTTATAAATACACTAAATACGCAAATATAATGTGGAACAAGAAATCTGTCGTTGTGGCGATCATTGGGGGAGGCTTAAGTCCAGCAGTGGACGTTTATTGGCTGAAATGATGATGATGATGAATGGAGATCACCAGGAGTTTAAAACTTTTGACACATTGTTTTCAGGGCCCAATATGTGTAATAGCCATGTAATAGCTAAGCACTGTACAGATATAGTGAATAATATGTTTCCATCGGTAAAACTCGGATCTCAATCGGAGGACGACGGGACCCGAAGTGTCAATTAATTATTGTATTAAATGAGTGATGTTTATATTCATTCGTATGAAACTTTATTAGTTATTGTCAAATGTCAAAATGAAAAATGACAGCATAGTATGATGGATACTGGCCCCCAATTCTCGATGCATTCGAGATAATGTCGATTGCGAGCTTAAACGTCAGATTCATACAGTTGTGTCAAATGACTGTATGCACTGACGTTTAATCTCGATTGTGAGATTATCTCGAATGCACCGAGAATTGGGGGCCTGCTGAAGCTAATTGAGAGAGCACAATAATACGAACTTTTCCGATAAAACACGATGGAAACTTATTATGCACTACATCTGTATGTTCGTATTCATGGTGCTGTTAGAGGTGAATCGCGAGGCTTCATACTATCTGTTTTAATATTAAAAGTTCTTAAAATATTAAAGAACTCTTGAGTATTTGGATAGGTACATTGAAGTTTGAAACACGTTGGCCACTTCGTTACATTTGACTGGTTATGTTAATGTTGAAAAAAGTTTGAATGCGTCTGAAATTTAGAATAAGTAGTACTTATTTACGTAATGAGATCATTACAGAGTTAAGTTTTTTGTCTACTTACGGTGAAGTCACCGTTATTATCATCATGCAATGTGCGAGTGTTATTACGAAATAATTTAAGTTAATAATGAAATAAAGGATAATTTATTTTTCGTCTTCTTTATTGTGTATTCCGATATTTTTCCAAACTTTTGTCAAGAATAGGCTTTCTTCCAGTTCTTATTTTTCTACTATTTATTTCAATATTTAAATGCCGTTTAAATAGTACTGTTTTACTTAATAAATTATTAACTACTTTCTACTTAACAAACATACAAACAACGTATTTTGTCAGACTAATTGTTAAATATTAAATGCTCAGAGTTTTGAAGAGTACTTATACTTAAAATACCTCTAAATAAATTAATTAACAATCACAGTGATCACGTAACACTTACAAAATTAAATAATAATAAAAACTATGTATAGCTACTGATATTTATGAAAAATATTGTTAAAATTTGTATTCTCTGGTGTGGTATCTACGTCTCTCCTCCGTCTTCGGCCGAGCATCATGGGCACGACCATGGCCATGGTGGCAGGGAGCATGCCAGCACCCACCGCCGCGAACACTGTCGAACTATCCGGCGACACATTGGACACGAATCTCCTCCTCACCACCCGATTCACCGTCGGCTTCTGCTGACTCGACACAGACGCCGAATCATACTTCTTATCCATATCTCGCTTCGACTCTTCTACTGTTTGAAAACTCTTTTCTACCTCCAATAAACCCCCATGTGACGTTGTCATGTTTTTGTGCGCACTGTCTACAGGCAGCACAGTCAGAGCGACTGCTTGGTGCGACGTCATCGTTGTCCCATCAGAGTGATCAGCCGCTGTTGGATTTAGTGAGCGCTGCCGTTTCTTATTTCGATAACCCTTTGTCGTTGAAAGTAACACCCATTGCCCATCGCCATACGGTGGCCTTGAAGAACGATCGCTATCCAGCTCCGGAGTTCCTGCATAAATCACTTGAGTTGGTCTTCTTATTGGTCGCTTCTGGTGTGGAGCTTGATGAAGTGCTTCATACTCAAATGGGAATTTAGTTGGTCGATGATCAGTTACCAACGAATCAGATATACCATAAAATACTGTGTCGTCATTAGCATCACTGTCATTCGGATAATGCTCTTCTGAATCACAGTTGGGTTTGTGTGGACGGCGTCCTTCATCAGGTGACCAGGATTGTGGATAGCTGAAGACACCTGGCTGTGGCTTATTCCACGTAGGTTTAGATGGCATTTCAGCGTCGTACTCTGACGACAAGTGCAGCTTATTATTTATGTATGCAGGGCGTTGCATGGCGGGTTTTTTCTGCTGATGCGATTGAGAATAACTATAGCCATTATCCATTCCTTGATATGAGGTATATCTGTCGTCATTTTCTGGTTTTTCATTGTCATCGTTCCACTGATAAGGCTTGTGCTTTTTTGCATTCGGCTTCCACTTTGATATTTTACTTGTTGACCACGCAACTGGCTCAAGGGTGACCCAACCTTCTTTATCATCATACGGGTGCTTATGTTGTTTCACTTTCAATCTGTTCCATGAAGTATAAACCTTTCCGTTATCTTCTTCATCAGACTGACTCTGTTCTACGGGCACATAGTGGTCCGGTTTAAACTTATCTTTTTTCAGTTTTGCCGCTAACGCACTTATAGCTTGCAATCTTTCCTTAGAAAATTCAGGATAATCCTTAAGTTTTTCCTCATTGTCTACATAATAGTCTTCAAAGTCTTTCTGCGTTCCGTCGCTGTCAGTAAAGCCTTCCTGGCAAGATGGTCCAAAACAACGCGGGTATCCATCATCATGAATAATATCCGTCATTACGTTCTTCAATTCAATATCATCCTTTTCATCTTTGAAGTCCCGCGAATAATCTTGCCAGTGCCGTCCATCTGCCGCAGTTTCAACGACAGTGATTGGCTCTTTCCCCGGAACATCCAGCTGGTACGTCTTGAGCTCATCATGATTTCCAATTCGTTGCGGATCTTTCGAATTGGCCAAAGCAAGGGCCAGCACGCAAAATACAATTATTCTCACTGTCATTTTCATTGAATTCACTTTCGAATCGCGAGAAGGCACGCGGGCGGGCGCGCGAGCACTGAGCGCCGGCGGTGGCGGCGGCGCGCTGATATAGTTCTGATAGTGGATGCACATTAAACGCCCTCCCTGCGCCTGCGCTCTAACGCAGTGGCAATTTAAGTACGGTCACGACGAATGCCCCGGATAATTGCACGGTGATGGTTGCCGGCGACTATCTTAATGGACTATCACGTCTTTCTCATGCCCGTGACCTGCACTCAGGTGAAACCGTTTTTCATGCCGAGCGTTTTCTCCTTGTTATTTCGCAGATTAGCTATTATACTATAAGTTTTCATCAATTTATAATAAATTAACAAATTACTTGGAACTTGATAAAGCCAATAAATTTGCCCCATCATTATACTTTTTTACGAGTGGATGCAGACTGCATCATATCTTATGGTCAACTTCTAATACAATTTCATAATGTGCGTTCAGATGCGTAGGGTACAAACAAATAACAGATTACTAACTTAAAACTAGAAAATGGAAGGAGAGATCTAAACTATAAACAAAGCTTCATTTTTACCCAATTACAGTGAATAGTTATGATTTTCGCAAGTATGTATTTATGTATGTATATATTCATGTAATCACTCGAATCTACCATCAAGAGCCGAAACTACTGAACGAAATTTCAATAAATGGGGTGTCAAACGATTTGGGCAAAATGCCCGGGTGACCCTATGTGTGTACATATTATGCAGTCACCTTAAAAGACATTTAGTTCCTTTATAATTGTCCACCCATGCATTATTAGTATAAAAATAAAGGGCTGGACGACAGCATTCCAAAATATATAAAGAATTGGTATTTATATATTTATATTTGAAATAATTTCTCGTTAGCCAAACTGTCCATATTATTTATATAATTCATAATTTTTATTATTAGCGTTTAAGTTGCTTTTCAAACTAAAAAGTTTTTTGTTATCAATTATATAAAACCTCGAATAACTATTACTGGATTTTAGGGAGAGTCACCGACTTCTATTTCCATATCGACCCCATGGTCACGGTGGTCAAATTTTAGGTTTTTATTATATTTTATGTCATTTTTTTATTCTTATGGTTCCGGTAGCCGAGCGATTCGCGTGCGACTCTCACTGCAATCACTAACCCACTCCACTTGCATTATCCCTAATGCCATCGCCTGTGCTCTAATTACACGATGCACTTTTACTCACAAACAGAACTGGCTGTTCGAAAATACTTCAAATCGGGGTTATAAATCGTTTATTGTTGTTGTAAGCAACGGAAGCTTCAAAGGCGTGTTTGAAAAGAATAAGTTCTAAGAATCTCCCCTATTATAAAACACTGAGAACTTTTTCATTCCAAATCAAAACACAATTTGTAATACAAAAAAATATTGTAAGTACGACAAATAACAACTTTGCACCAAGAAATGAATTTCTTGAGAAACATTATACCCGCAAGGGAGATTAGATTTCCGGTATTCATATTTTGCTTGTTTATGTTATTAACTATATTTAAAGTAGTAAACTGAAAAATGATACCTCACCGAGTTTCTTGCCGGCTCTTCTCAGTAGAGGATTTTTTCCGAACCGGTGGTAGATTCATTCTTTGACCTTCATAAGAGCTTGTAAAAGCCTAAATTGAATTTAGTTTGACTTTTGACATTGACTTTAGTATTGAAATTGAATTTGAAACGTAATAACTATTATTAATATCCAATGGATGGACTCGATAAACCTCTAGAACAGAACGCCGTCACGTAACCAGCGTAACTTGACAAAAAACAGATCGTATCACCCGTTAATTTGCAGTAGCCCGGTACTTCCAATATAACAACTTACTTAATTCCTTTTCATACCAACATCATAAACGTTACTCCTCTGCTGCATTGGGAGTGAAGAAATAGCATAGAATGCGTGCAGATGCTTATCATCCTGGCATGTCGTAAAAGTCGACTACGGACGGGTGGACTATCTGTATGGGCGATGGGCTGATCACCTGTCACCATTACGGTCCATCATACCATCTTAGGACTAATTAATCGAACGTGGCCACAAGAAGTCTTGTGGCTCTGCCCACCCCATTAGGGATTTCGGGCGTGATGCTATGTATGTACAGTACTGTGAAAAAATATAGACTCAAACATATTTTTATATTATTTTCAATATTTGATTACATAAATGTCACTAACATATAAACAAATGTATAACGTAAAATAGACGCAATTGATTTGTGAACTTAGTTTTACTATATGTGACCTTGAACCTGGGACATCGCTCTTTTCTCTCGAGCGGGACGAGTTACACTGTGAATATTTATAAACTCAATCGTTAGCAAAACGTTTTAAATGCAAGAAGTACTTTGTCTATCATTATTTTAGGAAGCTATAATCAAGTCGTATTATTTAATATAATCAGATTTTTTGTCCAGTTTTTTTTTGCCTTTTAATATGCCGCGTGGTAAGACATTAAGTGCAATCGAAAAACAGCAAATTCTTGACTTGAGAAACTGCGGTAAAACACAAAGAGCAATAGCGGACACTATTGGTAGATCACAAAGTGTTGTAAAATTTTTTTTAAAGTTAGGAATTGAAAATTATGGTAAAAAGAAGCGTTCAGGGCGTCCTCATCGGTTTTCATCCACCGTAAAACGCGCAGTTTTAAGGGAGTTATCGGCTACCGGGGCATCATCAACAGCTCTGGTGCGTAGATATAACCTAAATTGTGATCCAAGTTTAGTGAGAAAGTGGGCAGCTGAATCAAAAAATTTTAAGTATCAAAAATGTCTTAGTAAACCAGTCTTGAAAACACAACATAAAGTGAATCGACTTAAGTTTGCCGAGAAATATATAACAAAAGGTGATTTTTGGCAACATGTCATATTTAGTGATGAAAAGAAATTCAATCTTGATGGTCCTGATGGATGTAAATATTATTGGCATGATTTGAGATTTGATAGAAAAATTATGTCTCGACGGATTAAAGGTGGAGGTTCAGTCATGGTCTGGGCCGGTGTATGTGCATCCTTAAAAACCGAATTGGCATTCATTGATGGGCGTATGACTGCTGTTGGATATCAAGCTATGTTACATGATTACCTTCTACCTTTTATTACGCTGACTGAAGACGAAAACATAATTTTTCAACAGGACAATGCCCCCATCCATGTAGCTGCAACTACAAAACAGTGGTTTCAAGACTTTGGTATACAGTTATTAGAATGGCCAGCAGTTAGTCCAGACCTAAATCCGTCTGGGGGATATTAACAAGGAAATTGTATGATCAGGAAAAACCAATAATAAATAATGTTAATGAACTCAAACAAAGATTGCGATCAACATGGGCAGAAATTTCAACAGATACACTTAAGGAGTTAATTGATAGCATGCCTAAAAGACTAATAGAAGTTATAAAAAATAAGGGTGATTGGACAAAATATTGAGTCAATAACGAATAAATATAGGCACTGAGTTTATAATTTTTCACAGTGTAAATTTATAGATGGTAGGCTATTGGAGATTTTTACGATTATTAAATGAAAAATAAAAAATATAACTAATGTAAGGCACTTTTATTTGCGTGCGCTATTTATCTACCGAAACCATTTTCAGAAATATCCCATTGGTTTTAAACAACATCTTTAAATATGTATGAGTCTATACTTTTTCACAGTATTGTATGTATAAACGTTTCGATATCGATTATCATGCGAGATAAAGCGGCAAAGCCGTAATGAACTGAGATTTTTGCCGTCCAAACTGTAGTTCCGCAGTCAAAATGCGAAGAGAAAGGTGAAGAAAATGAATAATCGTATGTGGTTTTTATAAGTGATAAATCACGCAAGCGCGGGGTGAATGTACTGCAAATTATATGTACTTAGTCTGGGACATACTTCGTGTAATTGGGCGATGGCGACAGAGTAATTAGGCATATCAGTCTCGCCTAATTATATTTCTACTTTTAATAGGAGATGACACTTATGAGATTTAATTTGTGATCAGTTCACGCGGCCGTCATTTTTCCCAGGCCATACCGTCTAAAAAGCATAATTAGTTAGCTAACGTGAAAGGTTTTTTTTTAAATTATCTTTATCCATGTTTATCGTAACATTTTGACTGCTTGGCTGAACCAAATAATATATGAAGCGTACTTTGTAGTTAGAAAGGGCATACAACGTTTTCGCCCAGCAGCCGCAAATTAAACAGTTTAAGAGAAAACAAATCCATTTATTTTGTAGGAAAACTTCTGGGTAAAAGCATTCTAAGTCTCAGGACTCCATATGATTTGCACTGGACTGTGTTTTAATAATTTCTTACATATGTGCATTAGCAGTTCGATGAATACTGGGGTGTAATTCTTTTAAACGACCCTAACTTGACCCGTGAGTGCCTATAAACTACATGTTCGTGCGTGTCTTTGAACTTGGTCGTAGTCGACGAAACTAAGATCGTATGCACTCCATTATGATGCTTACGAACGACGACATTTATTATGAGAATAATATAGCTGTTTCATTCCCGCATTAAATCAAAAAGTTGTTAATACAAAGTTCAAATAGTAACCCTAAAGTATCGGTTAACTCGATGCGCATCGATGCAAGAGTACACTGACGTGGTCGCAGCGAACATGATCAACATAACATGATCAATCTCAATGAAACGGCCAATTAGTTCGACATTGAATCGATGAGTCGGCGCGGAACGGCCTACGAGACTGTGATCTGGCTCTAAAGTTTGCATTAAGTATAATTTTGTGTGCTGTAATTTCATTTGCTCTAATAATATTTTTGCATGTTAATCGATAGCTACGATTCGCTTGTAATTCGCCTAAACATTTAACCGATATAAATCACGATTCACGATACAAGTACGACCGTAGGTGTATGAAAGGACGACGATTATTGACAATAATTAATGTGAAAAGTTCTAGTCCCGATTTAGCAGCAAATACCTGTACCAGCCTTGTTATTCTCAAACGTACGCAGTGGGTGATCGATCACCCATGAGGTACACATTCAAATTTGGACCGAATGAATTTATTTTTATAGTCTAAATTAATAGTTTTGATTTTGTATGTATGTATGTATGTAAACTCTTTATTGCACATAAATTAAAACAAATAAATTCTGCATTTTGACATAAACCGTGTACAAAGGCGAGCTTATCCCTAATGGGATCTCTTCCAGCTAACCTTGGAGTTGACGAGAGAAGACAATGCGTGGATAGACAAAAATTACAAACAGCCAAAACAAAAACAAACTAATAATAATAATAATAAACGAATAAACAATATAAATAAGTGCTATATATAAATATATATTTTAAAACTACCTAAATATGAATTAAAATAAAAAGTTGAAGAAGAACAGCTAATTCAAATTCCAGTTTATCCGCTGATCAGCCGCTGCAAACGTTAGTGAATTACACCCCAGTACAGGTTTACTTTTAGTAAAAAAAAGACTTTTACATGTCTCCTTTTAGGCAAGAATTGAATGACGGTAAAGACAGGCAGTTTAAACCCCGTAATAGTCACACAGGTATACCTTAATACCAGGTTTCCTATAATAGTTTGGAGCTTCGTTCGGTTCAAAAGCTGGTTTCGACAAAGATAAGGATGAAACAGACCAACATATATACGGAGGTATATGTACTTGGTAGTTTTGTACGCTAGCAACTTATCCCTATGCAAATGTATATTCTCCATTCTCAAAGGTACAACACAAGAACGTGTAGTACAAAAGTTGATTTATTAGCATTTTATATACTTTCTCTAGCCTTTGGCTCGACTGACATAAAACAAAAGGTAAATTAATACCGCTCGTATCATATTCGACCGATTTGTTGCAAAAACTACCCCACTTCACATAAACTAAAGTTGAAATTCCAAACAGATGTGACAGCACATTACGAGGTTGCCAGAATTACAAGTTGCTAACCATAGTCCAGTGAAAAGAAAGTTTCCTACTTATACTGGCTTTTTGGAAGCGGTTGCTGCATTTTATGTCATAATGCAGCTGCATTGCGAAGCGGATATTAGCTGCATTTAGCAATTTAAATTACCTATTTGGCAAAGATTGCTGACTACTTACGAGACAGGCACGGCTAATCATAAACATGATTATATTATTATAAGCGTCGATCCTAAAAATGGGTCGATAAGTACGCTTAAACATTCTTCTAAAATAATGTAGGCCTACACACAACACATCCATCCACTTAGCTTATGCAATTTTGTCATACGAGCGTCGTTTGCAACAAAGATACTAGACTGATGGACAATCAGTGATGTGAAAGCGAGACGTTTGGATGGCATTTTTAATGGGGACTCACTCCTGACACGCACATGTCGATCGCTTTCCGGACAAGTAGATGAGACATCGGGACTCATATTTTGTGGAACGACTCGAGCGCCCAGTTTATATGATCAAAAAATTATTATGTATAAGTCAGCTATATACCTACCTAAGCCATCTTTCTATTACATATTTTTTAAGAGATTTGTTTCTGAAGCCGTAAACAGTTTGAGACTAATCAAATCTGAGAAGTGATTCTGGAAAGTTAAGTAATCAAAAAAAATCTTATTGGGATGGAAGCGAACTTCAGTAAACATTAAGTGTTATGTAAATAAGGAATAAGTTAAGCAACTGTAAGTAAGCTATGCTTATATTTGGTTCCACATAGTATGGTATCGCTGACGGGTGCTGTTTGTCCATTTAACACAGGAAACCTTTCAACGAATCAATTCATTAAACTGAATGAAAATATACATAAACAGAAAAGTAAAAAATTGCTATTAAAATTATACATTTAAATCACATTAAACAGATTAAGTACTTAAATAGTGAAATTAAAAATAATTAACTCCAACAATCACAAATGAGCGCAGTGTGAAACGGCACGTTGAAAGTAAGTGCTACCCATTTACCATCGAATTAATTTATCCGTCATCTTGTCAAATCACTGTCGCTATGTAAATCGTACAAAAATCGATTTCATTTTCTATAGAAACTTTTGTTGATGATCGTTAAAAATCGACTTTATTCTGCACGGCTATGTCACTATAATGTCAAATGCACGTCAAGTCTCATCGATACCATCGTATTTGGAAGTGCCTTAGATTATAGAATAGAGTAAAAGATACGCTCTTAGATTATAGAAGTAAAAGATACGCTGTAAATTAATTGAACCTACGACTGTAATGGTACGCTGCTCCCGCAAACATCAGCGCCCTAATGAAAAAACAAGATGGCTGTATTTTATTAGTATGTCGATTTCAAGCACGTTTCTTGACAAGTGACAGTATGACCAAATTAAGAAGATTGGAACTCTTCTTAATTTGGTGGTAAGAAGTCACAAATAAACATTAAATTGTCAATATTATTTAGTATCATAACAGTCTGCTGCTACTCCTCTGCTGCACTGGGAGTGAAGAAATAGCATAGAATGCGTGCAGATGCATCCTGGCATGTCGTAAAAGTCGACTAAGGGACGGGTCCTCTCCAACATGGTGGACTATCTGTATGGGCGATGGGCTGATCACCTGTCACCATACGGTTCATCATACCATCTTAGGACTAATAAATCGAACGTGGCCACAAATAGTCTTGTGGCTCTGCCCACCCCATTAGGGATTTCGGGCGTGATGCTATGTATGTATCATAACAGGCCAAACAAATGCGCATGTGTTTTGTATCAATCCGTTTGGGCTGTAGTTGACGTTTTAGGCGGCATGGTTTGAGGTCCCCAACGTTTGATCTTTAGTATTGTATTTATAATTTAAGGGAATTATAATTAATTTAAACATTACAAGGAATGTCAATGGCAAAGCGGATGATTCCCACCTTCGCATCCACGATTCACCGGTCATGCCGGCTCTCATTTAACGCCAGCCTCCTTTATGCTTTCTACAAGTGTTGACAGATTTCTAAATAATATCTCTCTTGGAAATGAAAATGTTATTTATTCGAGTTCGTTCAACTTTAGAGATCACGGAGTTCGAGACCGTTCGGATCGATTGTTACGGTGTATAATTGGGTTGGATGGAATTGTTCAAATGTTTTCTATTTCTAACAATAACCTTTGTGCGATAACCATACACACTGTATTTAAGTTTGAGAAAAGAATGTTTATGAAACAACCTTTTAAAACTAGACTAGAATAAGGTGCTGGATAACACACATTGATTTGACAAACTAGGTAGACCTCACGACAAACTTAACATTGCAGTTGGATAACTGTTATCCCCATACATCGACATAGGTCGCGGTGAGTTTACCGATACCGCAAATCACTTTGTAATCCCAAAAATATCTCCACCATTTTGAAAAATTTCTATAAACTGAATCGACAAAAACTCCATGTAATTATCGAATCTCCTCACAAAATTTCACGAGAATTGGTTGAAAAATGTGACTTGCGCCTCTATTCGGGAACGTCTAACTGATATTGAAGCGACTCGCGAGCGAGATTCTCATCCCACTCTTCCGCACGATGCGTAATGCGTAAGAGCGGGATGCGAATCTCGCTCGCGGGTTGCTACAATATCACTTAGACGTTCCCGAATAGACGTCCTGTAGAGAAGAACAAATGGACATCCTCCAGACAGCCGCCGGGCAGCCGCCGGACATACAAAAACATTTTCTTCCTACTACGCTTTAATTTCATCATAATGGCCTTAAATACTCAGCACAAAGCAGCCCTTATTTGCTCTAGAGCAAATAAAGTTGCATACAAATTTCATTATTGCACTGTTTTTTTTTTTTTTTAATTTGGTTGTTTGATCAAGAAGTTTACACCAACAGGTACCCAATCCGCCCATTCACAGTCCGACGGGACAGCCGACCACTCTTTTGTGGACTTACTGTTAGCAAAAAAAAAAAACAGGCCACATATCGGCGGCCATATCGAACTGTGATTGTCTCGTCTAAAATGTTATGCTCAAAGTACTGGCTGATAAGATAGTATGGGTTAAATAAGATTTAAAAAAAAATGGCATAATATGACAATTAATAGGCTCAGATACAAGATTTCAGTGAAAATTTTCGGATTTTCGACTTTAGCTTCAGAACCAATAGACCGATTTTAATAAATAGGGTATCTTAAGATTCGGGGAGAACGTACGAGTGTCATAGGCTATATAAAAATTCTAAGGGTGCGTCATAACAGGTGCCAAAATCCTTTTTACTTCGCTAGGTGGGTTTAACTGTACCTTTACGTTTTTTTTACCAACTTTTAGCAGTAGTAGAAAGAAAAGCAGATTATCCACCTCGCATCAAGTGATTTATTATTGCGCTCGTGTTTTTAGAGCCCTCACTTGCGTTCGGGCTCCAAACCAACACTCGGCGCAATAATGAATCAGCTTTCTGCTTGGTGCAACAATCTACTATTATGCCCAACCAAGCTGAAACGGAGACGCTACGCTCGCTCGGTCGATTATTTGAATACATATATTCATCCTCTTAACAATAGTAGATTGTTGCACCAAGCAGAAAGTGATTCATTATTGCGCCGAGTGTTGGTTTGGAGCCCGAACGCTAGTGAGGGCTCTAAAAACACGAGCGCAATAACAAATCACTTGATGCGAGGTGCATAATCTGCTTTTCTTTCTACTACAGCTAAAAGTTGGTAAAAAACGTAAAGGTACAGTTAAACCCAACTAGCGAAGTAAAAAGGATATTGGCACCTGTTATGACGCACCCATAGAATTTTTATATAGCCTATGACACTCGCACGTTCTCCCCGAATCTTAAGATACCCTATTTATTAAAATCGGTCTATTGGTTCTGAAG
The DNA here is from genome assembly GCA_947859335.1 of Tortricodes alternella. NCBI lineage: Eukaryota > Metazoa > Arthropoda > Insecta > Lepidoptera > Tortricidae > Tortricodes > Tortricodes alternella. The sequence goes on along the minus strand of OX401968.1, from coordinate 17,784,764 downwards.
CTAAAGTCGAAAATCCGAAAATTTTCACAGAAATCTTGTATCTAGTCTATTAATTGTCATATAACGCCAATTTTTTTTTTAAATCTTTTTGTAACCCATACTATATTATCAGCCAGTATTTTGAGCATAACATTTTAGACCAGACAATCACAGTTCGATATGGCCGCCGATATGCTGTTTTTTTTTTTGCTAACAGTAAGTCCACGGAAGAGTGGTCGGCTGTCTCGTCGGACTGTGAATGGGCGGATTGGGTAGCTGTTGGTGTAAACTTCTTGATCAACCAACCAAATTAAAAAAAAATACAAAACAGTGCAATAATGAAATTTGTATGCAACTTTATTTGCTCTAGAGCAAATAAGGGCTGCTTTGTGCTGAGTATTTAAGGCCATTATGATGAAATTAAAGCGTAGTAGGAAGAAAAGAATATCTTGTAGCAAGATTAGAATTGCACAGTATGCAGGGTCAACTACCACTGACCAGCGCCTCTATTCGGGAACGCTAAGTGAGTCTGTAGCGATTCGTGAGCGAGATTTCTCATCTCGCTCTTACGCATTAGGCGTCGTGCGAAAGAGTGGCATGAGAAATCTCGCTTACGAATCGCTACAGAATCACTTAGCGTTCCCGAATAGAGGCGCTGATGGTTATTCAAACGAAAGAAAAAGTCGTACAATTAGCACCGGAAGTAGCTATGAAAGAAAAAGTCGAAGATTTACATTACGAGCAGCTTATCTTGACAGAAGGCAGCTCATTAATTTCTGATTTTACTGAGTGCTACATTGATTGGTACAGTGTTGGTGCATTACGTAAAACTTTACTCACAATTTCTTTATTATTAGGCGTATTTTGCTTAATTACGCATGGGTTTCCTTATTTTGGAACAACCTCTACATGGCAGAAACACACAAAAAAGTACGTTTAAAAGAACTGCGGCTCTATTCGGGAGCGCTAAGTGATGTTGTAGCGACTCGCGAGCGAGATTTCTCATCCCACTCTTCCGCACGCCGCGTAATGCGTAAGAGCGAGATGCGAGTCTCACTCGCGGGTTGCTACAGTATCACTTAGACGTTCCCGAATAGACTCCCTGCGCCTCTATTAGGGAACGCTAAGAGATGTTGTAGCGACTCGCGACCGAGATTTCTCATCCCACTCTTCCGCACGACGCGTAATGCGTAAGAGCGAGATGCGAGTCTCACTCGCGGGTCACTGCAGTATCACTTAGACGTTCCCGAATAGACCAAGTCATTTAAGAAAACAAAGAGAAACACTTTTAGCTGCAATATTTCTCAGTGGAACCAAGCAGCAACGAGAAATATGCTGCGCGACTTAGATAAACACAGCGTTGTCGCATTAACAAAAAACCCATAAAACGTGTCAGTAAAGCTCTTACGTGATATTTTTAGAGTAGCACAGTTGCGTCACAATAACTTTGAAAGCGTAATTTGGCGCCACGACTGTAAAACCAAAACAAAGCACTTTCCATGCGCTCGCTATGGCGATAGCTAAACGCCGAATTGGGACAGAAGTTTCCGTAGAGTCGCTTACAAATAAAATTATTATAGTACATTTAGGCTTTTATACAGATTGTGTCGAAATAAAGAAACGAATACCTAAAGGATTTTGTACTCATATGAAAGCGGAATGAATAACAACATTTTTCAATTTACAATAATTTCATCATATTTATTAAAAATATATTTTATTTTATATGATATCGGCTGCACCATTATAATAATATTAGTAATCAAATGCCGTCATAATGAGATTTTCTCTTTATAAACCAACGATAATGCGACATTGTTCTGCTATTGTTTGTTGGCGGCACTCCATTTAGATTAATCTGTAGGGAAACCATTTATTTCATTGCTATTACTAAAGTTGTCATTTCCTGTACATACTTTCATTGTACTGTCTTTATTTCTGCTTTTCCTTTTTATTGTGTATGGATTATATTCTCATCATAACTTAATAATTATGTACGTACAAAAGGTCATTTTAAAATGGCTGTTACTTTTTTCTTGTTCTTGTTTTCATAGTATAAATTATAAAATGTAAACTTTAGAAAAGGTGATAAGGTGGTATTTGTAATCTTAATATTTCATAAAACTAGTTTCAGCTCGAGATTTCGTCGCGTTGAATCCAGGCGCCTCATTCGGGAACGCTAAGTGATTCTGTAGCGAATCGTAAGTCAGATTTCTCATCTCGCTCTTACGCATTACGCGTCGTGCGGAAGAGTGGGATGAGAAATCTGACTTATGAGTCGCTACAGAATAACTTAGCGTTCCCGAATGAGGCGCCAGTTATAGTTATTCTCTCCATTCCGAATATAATGCAATTCCATAAACAGGAAAAGCGGCAAATAAAGTACAATGAAAGTATGTAATGCATATAGCTTATACCCTGGATTAATATAAAGGCTACTTTTTATCCCGGAAAATTCCCGAGGGAATAACTATAACTGAATTCCATGCGAACGAAGTCGCGGGCCGAAGCTAGTTTAAAATATAAATTTGAAGCTTTAAAAATGCATTAATAATGATAATAATAACTGAACTAATATCTCAAGAGGCTCTCGCTAGATGGTTGGATCGCTTTGGCCTTGCTCCGTGCTCTGTTGTTCACCTTTTTCATATTTATTTTATTTTATATTATGTATTTTATAAAATAGAAAAAAAAACATAAAATGGTAAATTAAAAGAAAATGAAAAAGAATAATAATAAATAATATAGTTTGTACACATGAATAGGTAATAAGTGCACTTAATCTACGTCATATCATTTTTGAACAAATATGCTAATTAGTTTTATTCATTGCGGTTTCATTTCACCGAATCAAGGCCGCACTCAATGTCAGATAAAGCATTATACCTTTTTCAAAATTTCGATACAAAACATTTACTAAGGAATATGTAAATCTTTCATTGCCAGACTCTGAGTAGCGGCAATAGTCACAAAGCGACCTTTGACCATACTGTGACAAATGTCAATATCTGTGACGGCGGCTCCACGGACGCCGTGACGGTCAAGGCTTCGGTTTCACTTTCTTGCGCCGAACATTTTCACCGCTCTCACGCGCTGCTCAGAGAAATGCGTTTGCGCAAATGGTTTGTTGTTAGAGATAATAATATATAAACAAATTGTTTCGTATGAACGTGCTTTGTACGTTAGTGGTAATGTATTGTGAAATTTGCATTTTTATCAGAGTCAAATTAAGATTTTATCAATATAACGTGTATGAATAGATAATAACTTATACGTACAATATAGAGTTTAATGTTTACATTTTTGTACCGACTGGGAATATATCACATATGGCCGAATTCAGAAAGGCCACTCAAATTGTACTTATAATTAAAGTGACGTTTCTGTATAGATTGACAACTAGTTGAGGGACATTTACCTACATACACATCACGCCCGAAATCCCTAATGGGGTGGGCAGAGTCACAACATTTGTGGCCACGTTCGATTAATTAGTCCTAAGATGATATGATGAACCGTATGGTGACAGGTGATCAGCCCATCGCCCATACAGATAGTCCACCATGTTGGAGAGGACCCGTCCCTTAATCGAATTTTACGACATGCCAGGATGATAAGCAGGGGCGTGCATTCCATATAGGCATTGAGGCAGTGCCTACCCTCGCAAAATTACGCTGTGTCCGATTTATAACTCGTAATTCGCATTAAATTATTTCTACGATTCAAAAATACCTAAAATAATTATTATTCCATGTTAACAAAAATCCCACCAATCAACAAACTAAATTAAATCTTATATCTCATATAATAAGGTATTAATTCGACATTGGTGAAGAGATCATCAATTAACGTACAATTTGACATATTACGTACAGCGAAACGTAGCTAGCTAGTCACCTTCTGTTCGCGCCTTGCGAAAGAGGCAGATCCGGACAGTGCCTCATTTTAACCAACACAAACACCGTTACATGTGTGCAAATGACTGTTTATGAACTCCGTACGAACATGAGCAACTCCACACATTAACACGATACGCACACAAAAACAAATCGCTTCATACAAAATCACAGAGGCACGCCTGACTTGGATATACTTTTACGTCCATTACGTGTTGACAAAGTCAAGAACAAATACAGCAATGTATGCTAAACCGATGTTCATTGTTCAATTTGGTCCACGTGACCCGCGCATGCGCGCGCACGCTTAGGTAAGTATAACGCGGCTGAATATGAAGTCCGGTTCGATTACGTTTTGTAATGTAATAAAATTACATTTATATTTTGATAGTGCTTTTGCTCGCTAGTTTTGTTTGATTTTGTTGTGACGCGAAAGCTTTCGTAAAGAATCATTGTTATTTTATGCTTTTATCTTGTTTAAAGTGAATAATTAGTTATATATATTATTAGTGTCAATATTTCCTAAATATGTCATTTAGTTGTGAGGTTTGCGTTGACACTGTGTGTTTACAAATATTAAATAACGGTGAATTCGCAAAATTGTCTTTCAATGATAAATTGAAAGTTATTCAAAAAGGCGTATTGTATGTCGGAATTTGATTGCAGTTATCGCAAGAGAAGGGTATGTAACTCGTAAATTTCATTCTAGATATTATAAAACTTTTAACTGGCTAACTTAGTTAGATGCACGAGGTGGTCTGATTAGGCTCATTGCATTGTACAGAACTGAACGCCGCCGGCTCCAATACATATACAACTAATATCAGCGCCTCTATTCAGGAACTCTTAAGTGATGTTGTAGCGACTCGTTAGCGAGATTTCTCATCCCATTCTTCCGCACGACGCGTAATCCGTAAGAGTGAGATGCGAGTCTCGCTCACGGGTCGCTGCAGGATTACTTAGACGTTCCCGAATAGACGCCCAGAAATGTGACGAGTATCTTTTTAACTTTTAATTTTCATTGCCTACCCTGATTCAAATCCCTATGCACGCCCCTGATGATAAGCATCTGCACGCATTCTATGCTATTTCTTCACACCCGGTGCAGCAGAGGAGTACATTTAACTACTTAATATAATAATAATAATCAGGGGACAATCTTTACGCAAATCGATCTAGGCCCTAAGTAAAGCCCTAAGTAAGTAGGCTCTAAAGGCTTGTGTTATGGGTACTAGACGACGATATACATACTTATATAGATAAATAAATACTTAAATACATAGGCAACATGCACAAGACTCAGGAACAAACATTCGTGCTCATCACACAAATATTTGCCCTCACCGGGGATCGAACCCGGGACCGCTAACTTTGGAGGCAGGGTCACTATCAATTAGGCTAACCGCGTCGTCAAACGCTTAAGTGGCGTTTCTGCATTCGACCATTAGCCTTCCCCACTGTTTACACTGATATAAATAACTCAACGGGCACTGAGAATATGAAATTTCATGGTACCTATGATTCGTATTCAGTGAAAACTCTTTCTTACTGAATAAAGTGAGATTACATATTACTAGTGGCTCCGTGAGCTGTAGACCTCGCGACAAAAGACTTCAAATACTGAATCTAAAACAAAAACCCTTTGAAAAGTAAGAAATAATGATTGGCCTTGCGACAAACTTAACTTTGCCGTTGAAAAACTGATAACTCCATACATCGACATAGGTCGAGTCAGTTTACCAACAACACCACCTGTGAGTTTTTAATTGCAAAAACCTCCATATCTCCGCCATTTTGATATACCTATTTCGAAAAACTGAATCGACAAAAAAATTGTATACCATTACTGAACCTCCTCACAAAATTTCACGAGAATCAGTTGAGAACTGCGAGCTGTAGACGAGAACAAATGGACATCCGCTGGACATACGAAAGCATTTTTGCCCAAGCTGAAACGGAGACGCTTCGCTCGCTCGGTCGATTATATACGGCAGGGTTGCCGTTACTTAAGAAGCTTCAAAGTATTTGTTATATTTGTAGTTCCTTCGCCATCTAGTTAGAAATGATTTATAAGTATGCACGTTGTCATTTCCTTTGCTCGTCTTGTCAAATTCAGTACACACGCCATCTGTGTTAAAATGCTTTAACTACTAATACCATATCAAAAGTTCTAACTTCCACTGTTTCTTCATCTCATTCTGTAAAAGCGCTTGCAGGCGGCAATATTACACGTGCTATCGACGACCTACGTTTTGTTTCGCTGTTATTATTACACTTTAACGAGTAAAAGAGACAGCGAATAAAATGAGAGTCAACGGTGCGTGAAAATCACGCCGACCAAAACGATCTCAAAAAAAGGATATGGCGTTCAATACCACTGCGTTGAACAAATGTCGAACCGAAATGGCGTTATCGTCATGTTAACGCCATCTATTTACTAGTTTATAAACTACGACGCAATAGCCGACGTCTTAGTTCTTATGACATTTACACAGTCTTATTTTGCCCGATTCATCGCTGTCTTTCATTGCTCGCTGGGAGCTACGAACCACAAAAACAAAACGCATGAATCAGCCAATAATGGACCTTTACTCAATGGAATTAGAACGCCGATGTCGGCAACATTTACCGAGTATACAATGGTGTCATTTGATACCAAAAAAGTGAGCATCGCGAAAATCGCTTTGGGCAGTTCATTACTATATATTTCTATAATTGTTTTAAATACAACTCACCTAGGCTAACAATACCCGTATGTACGTTCTGGCAATGCTGGAATTAAGATACTTATCCACTTTTCACTGACTTTACATTAAAATGTATCCTAATTTATTTCCTTAAGAATGGCCACCCTTGCTCATTGGCATCTAAAAATTCTAAGATTATTAACTTTGACAGATGAAGTTTTGGTTAAACTTAGCAAGTATGACAATAAAATAATGGTTGTAGGGTGACAAAACTAGGGATACCTTAATATTTTTTTATTAAGTTAATTAGCTACAGTTTAATGCGATTTGTTTGCGAATGTCTATTTTTCATTCGCTGACTATTCTCAATCTACTTATTAAACCGTTAAATAAACCTAAAGGTTGTATTATTTAAAACCTTGCATCTTTCACTTTATAAGGGTAAGTCAATAAATTATTATGGAGTTTTTATAATACAAAAATCTATTTCGCATAAAATAGGGTATAGAAGATCGTTTACATTTGAGTTTCACAGATTTCTACAGCGCCTGGCTGGCATGCCAAAATACAGTTAAGTCATAAAAGGTGTCATAATACATGAAGGTGCATGACAACTTTTACAGCTCTATCTTACATGAACTTTAGGGTACTGTTGGTAATTGATGATCTATGGTTGAATGTGAAATAAAATCTCAACCTTTACGATGACATCCTGACTTGGCTGTTGTCTGAAGATGGCCTCTACCTTGCCCTTCACAAACGGTAGAATGTTAGGGATCCCACTCGGCAAAGTCTGGTTGTAAAAGCGGTATATACCCTGAAAATAAAAACTTTAATTAATGACGTCACAATATCAAAAACCATTCTAATTTGCGTCGTTTTTACAGGAGTGTAAACCTACAGCTTTTCATACAAAAGGCGATAATGATATCTACCACTTTAATGTTAACGGATTTTGACCAATTTTTGATAGGTTTTCAGTCAGAACAAAATACGTTTTTTAAATATTGATTGAAGATAACAAAGTCAAATAATCGCCGAAATTAGTTTTGGGTGGGAATACTGAAACAACGATAAAAACAGAATTTATTGATTAAAGTGAAAAAACGATGACGTATAGGAGTAGATTTTCTTTTGATTGTCAATCTATGAATAATTGGTAATTATCGCCTTTTGTATGAAAAGCCGGTAGGTTCACACGCCTCTTAACGCCACACACGCACAGGCAGGTGACTTGCTTCGCGTCTAGAGCCTTGGCTATAAACAAAAAATCTATATTAATTTCTCGGCACCGGCCGCACTGCACCACAGAATAGATAATGGTACTAACGTACAGAAGAATCACTCTCTAACAAAACCGGTGTTTGGGTACGACAATATGCCTAATCATGCCTTCTCTCTCAGTCGTATAAAACGTGCTCTTTCGTGTACGTGTGGCGACTAGCTTTTTTCATAATTCTGTCGTATCCGTTTCCTATGAGATTGAATAGGCGCGCATGCGTAGACTCTCTCCGTTTCTGACTGTCCTCACATTGAGACTGGCTTTCAGTTATTTCCTTTATAATATTATGAACATAGTTAGTTTGTGTAAATATATATAGTGTAAATAGTATTACAAGTTTTCTTTCACCAAAATAAGCATACGCTATAAGTGGTGACCCCGAATTCGTGAGTTTTTGAATAATATTCTCTACGAAAAAATAATGGCAACCAAGGATGACAGCGCAAGTAGTGTCGATCGTGTGGCTGTCAAGCCGCCTCCTTTTTGGCCTGACAGGCCGGCCCTTTGGTTTGCCTAGTTAGATAGCCAATTTGTTTTGGCGAATATTACATGTGATTCCACAAGGTTCCATTATGCCATCTCAGTTTTGGACTGTAAGCATGCGGCGATTGTGGAAGAAATTATTACGAAGCCGCCGACGTCCGACAAATACGAAGTCTTGAAGCGCGAATTAACTGCGCGGCTGTCGGCTTCGCGAGAACAGCGTTTACAGCAGCTTCTCTGTAAAGAGGAACTCGGCGATAGGAAGCTATATACGCTAGGGTTGTCAGTTTCTATGCGTGTCATCCAACAAAAACGACGCGCGAATCGCCTAGCGAGTGAGCGAGCGGTAACCTGCTGCGATTTAGACCTCCGAGCAACGCGACGGCCGAGCGTACCTAAAGTGCGGAGTGAAACCCGCCTGACTGCACGCTTGGCGCCTTCAGTAGTCACTTGCGACCCTAATATGCAAGAAATAAGGGGCCGTCCATTAATTACGTGAGGCTTGAAAGGGGGGGGGAGGGGTTTGACAAAAATCTCGAAATGTCACAAGGGAGGAGGGGGGTGTTGCAAGATATCACGTGTATATATTTTTTCAATATTTTTTCAAACGCGCGATTTTTATATCGAAAAGCTTCGAATAAAATAAGATTATACTTTATACCTGTATTTAAGATAATATTCTAAAATATTCTAAAAAATTTAAGATTTTTTGTAGATATTAAAAATACACGTGATGTTGGGTGGGGGGTGGGGGGGTAGTCTTAAACCTCACCATGTATCACCAAGGGGGAGGGGGGGTTAAAAAATGCTTAAAAAAAGATCACGTGATTAATGGACGGCCCCTAAGGATAAGTTCAACCCGTCTTATCTCTAAGTACACCTCTCTCACACTAGTGCCGACGAAAGAGATAGTCATAGAGATAAACGGGTTTAAGTTATCTTTGTGTCTTGCATGTTAAGGCCACTGACTTGATAGGCTCTAGGCGCAAAGCAAGCTACCTGCCTGTGCAGCCTTAGCTTTAAGACGACTGTGAACCAAAGGCAAAAATCACCCTTTTCAACCAAATACATACATACATATTATCACGCCCGAAATCCCTAATGGGGTGGGCAGAGCCACAAGACTACTTGTGGCCACGTTTGATTAATTAGTCCTAAGATGGTATAATGAACCGTATGGTGACAGGTGATCAGCCCATCGCCCATACAGATAGTCCACCATGTTGGAGAAAACCCGTCCCTTAGTCGACTTTTACGACATGCCAGGATGATAAGCATCTGCACGCATTCTATGCTATTTCTTCACTCCCAGTGCTGCAGAGGAGGAGAGGGTTCAACCAAATGCTATAACGATTTCCACCCCTTAAATGTTAAGAGATTTTGACCAATTTTTGATATGTTGTCAGTCAGAACAAAATCTAGGTCTATACGTTTTTTGAATTTTGATTAAAGATCCAGAAAGTCAAATGTCGAAATTAGTTTTGTATGAGAATATTGAAACCACAATAAAACTGAGTTTATTGACATATAGACCTAGATTTGGTTCTGACTGACAACCTATTAAAAATTGGTGAATATCGGTTAACATTTAAGGGGTGGAAATCGTTATCGCCTTTTATATGAAAAGCCGTAGGTTTACTCTCCTCTCAAGGCTACGCTTCCACGACACCTGTTTGGAGTAGCAGCGGTGAGCGAGGAATAATCAACAATCAATGTACAAGCAGTGTTCATTTGTCTAAATCCAACCAATACTAATGGCGGTATATTTCCTCATCACTGCCCAGCTTCCACTCACAAATCTACAGCCTAAGACGGGGAGTACACCTGCAAGCAAAGCGGGCTCGTTACAAGAAAAAGTACTACGCCTTTTTAATAAATTGCGAAATTGTTCCGTTCTAGTGTAAATCTCCAGCGTATCAACCGCCCGAAGAAATATAAATGAATCTAAAAAGTTTCTACTTTGGTCAAAAAGTGAAAGTAATTTAATTTTTCGCCATTTCCGTCTGTCTGTCTGTCGGTCTGTCTGTCTGTATGTAGTTCACTGCCACTTTTTCTCGAAGACTATTTAATACAATCTATCAAATACAAATTCGAGTTTGGCATATTTAGGGTTCCGTACCTCAAAAGGAAAAAAGGAACCCTTATAGGATCACTTCTTTGTCCGTTCGTCTGTCTGTCTGTCTGTCTGTCTATCTGTCTGTGTGTCAACCCCTTTTTCACAGGAACTCGTGAAGGAAGGAAGGGATCAAGAGGAAATTAATACCAATTACTCAAGTCTGCAATCTCTTGGAGCCGTGAAAAAATCAACCTTCTAAGTCAACTCAATCAAAAGATACAGCCGTTTATGCCTCATATTTTGATACTCGCGAGGGTATCGCAAGGGAATCAAATTCTATAGGGTACTTACTTCGCGTTGACCTAGAATCATGAAATTTGGCAAAAAGCCGTGTCTTACAGCAAAATAAAAGGAAAACGTCCGAAAACTATAAATTAGTAATTACATCACAAAAAAATATTGTTTAACGGAATAACCCATGCAATTTTGAATTAGCCCCATTATAACAAAACAAGTTCTTACCGGACGTAAAGGGCAAGTTATGCTTTGTTTAGAAAGAATTATGTTTATGGCTTTTCCAAAGTACGGGTCGTTATTGATCATGTCACACAGCTTCAGCTGAAACTCCACGAAACTCCGTTTGTACTGGTTGTGTTGGAACTCATAAAACACTAGATGGAGCTGTAAATAAAGGTTCACTAATTATTGGCAACACAACGTTTCGCATATTAATCATTTTGAAAAATGTTCACTTGGCAAGCTTCTTATTTTCTGCTATAGCTATAGAAAAGTTATTCAGGATTATCGCGGCGCGTTCGTCAGATGTGGACGCACCATTAAATATAACCTTTCCTAACCACGTTTTGAGACGTAATATTCGTGAGTAATTCTAAAATTTAATATGAGTAGTTTCAGTAGACAGAAGTGCCGTTTCCTCGTGGTCCTACTAATTTGTCCTACTAGTGGGACCACGAGGAAACCCTATTTATTTTATATATTTCTTTTACTCCATTTAATAATTTTACACCGCAGTAGGACAACTAGGAATAGGGTTTCCTCGTGGTCCCATTAGTAGGACAAATTAGTAGGGTCAAACATACGGTGATCGAATACCATAAAGGAAAACGGCATCGCATTTGCTCATCTATTCATTATCATCAGCCGTAAAACGTCCACTGCAGGACGTAGGCCTCCCCCAAACATGGGGGGATTTGCCATAGTCGCCACGCTCGGCAGGCGGGTTGGCGACCGGAGTTGGTCATGATAGTACTTGAACGACGCTGCTGCCCAGCCTTCGGTTGGTCCCTCTGTCGCCTCATACGATCCCCACGGGAGGAGGTGATGCTATTCTTAGCCGGCACCACACGAGCCATTTTTAAGCATTTGCCCGTAGAGTATAAAAAATCGATACCTTATAGATATAGCCTAAGCGCAGTCATATACTTATAGGTACGTTGGATCAAATAAAATCAGAAAAATTAAGTTATGATAATCGTCCTAGACGCTCCGCCAAATACAATCATATATTTATTAAAAGGCTTGAGTACCTATATAACTGACATTACGTAAGTTTCTACCATGTAACGAGTTATTTCTAAGAATTGCTCAAACACCGTATGTTACCGTAACATTGTTTCCCCAACTATAATAGATCCCTGCTTCTACGTTGTAGTAGTATGTACTCTTCCGACCGTATCTTTTGATGTTCGCCGAGCAGTTGTAGGCATACTTGTCGTTCACAGTGGTGAACCGGGTGTGCTCGGGGATGTAATGGACACTCTAGAAATAAATGTTGAAAAAGTTGTCATTCATCTACATTGTTCAGGGGTGCGATTCTCTACCGTTCATAGCGGCTGATCAGTTAATAAACGAAACTATTAATTTAGACTGTAAATACGAACTCATTCGGTCTAAATTTGAACGTGTTTCTCATCGCTGATCAGCCGCTGCGCCAGTTACATAATCACATGGCTGGAGTCTTGTTAAGAGGGCTATCACTGAATCGCGTTCTGAAAGATTAGGTATATTGACGCACGGCATCAAGTCGCCCTCGTCCAATGTACAAAGAGCGCTGACAGCCATATAAGATGTATGGACTACAAGACTATTCAAGAGATATTATTATATATTTTTTATTTCGTTTGCTTAGTAGAGTAGTTCAATCCACGAGCTCAAAATGTGCAATTTTTGAAAAACTTGCTGCGGAGTTTCGGCTTTATATTAATAGATAATAATAATAATAAAATCCACTATGAACTATAAGAATAACCATACTCCATTATTTAGCAATTCAAATAAATCCAAGTCTTTCAGTTTATCATAATAAGAACGCCAAAGTTGCCCAATTATTGAAAAAATCGTACTAAGCATCTTAACACCGTAAGCCATATCCATACTAATATTATAAAGCGAAATCAGTTTGTCTGTTACACCTTCACGGACTAACTAAGCCTCAAATTGTCCTGAAATTAGGCATAGATGTAGATATTATAGCTTAAGTCATGGAAACGGACATAGAAATAATTAGATAAACTATTGTGTTTTCGGTGGTAAGATAAGCTAATTGTCTGTACAATTAGCTGTTTTTAGGGTTCCGTACCTCAAAAGGAAAAAACGAAACCCTTATAGGATCACTTGTGTGTCTGTCTGTCTGTCTGTCTGTCTGTCTGTCCGTATGTCACAGCCAATTTGCCCCGAAACTACTGGACCGATTGAGTTAAAATTTGGTATACATATGTAAGTCGGTGACCGCAACACGGACACGTGACGTTAATATATAAATTTTAAACATGGAGGCCATTTTTGGAGGGTAAATGAGAAAATTTAAAAAAAAAAGTTATGTAACCTATATCGTGTCATATATCAAATGAAAGGGCTTATTGTGAGGATCTTAAATATATTTTCTTTTGAATTTCAAGTAAAATAGTTTAGAAGTTATTTAGGATAATAAGCGAAAAATGACCATTCCCCCCCCCTTATTTCCGAAATTACTGGGCCTAAAATTTTGAAAAAAATACGGAAAATAGTTCTTTACCTATAGATTACAGGAAAACTTATGAGAAGCCTATGGTATTTAAAATAACATAGGAAATTCCAGATAATCATGTATGGAACGGAACCGAGTTGAACTCGCGTGGAGAGACGCGAGTTCAACTCGCACTTGTCCGGTTTTTTGTAATAAATACACTTTAATCAAAATTGTTACAAGTAACTGCCTCTTAAATCAGTCAATCGTTTATTAGTAAGAGTACAAACACCCATACGTAGATAAATAATAAAACATTTACTCACGTATACACTGGCCACCACCGCTAATAAACCAAAAATAGTGAACATGTTCGCCCTCACGAATACAAATGGTTTATTTAAGTATTGTTCACCACGGACAATCTTTATTTAATAGCTCATTATATTATTTGTGCATATAATGGTACCGTAATGGCAGCTGTAATTATGGTGTTATTACTCTAATAAATGTATTTTATTTTTTTTAGCTTTTATTTAGGTTTTATCAGTTATTTTAAATAGGTTCAGACTGAATAACATTGTTGCGAAGTATTTACGGCACTACGTTGAGTCTGAATAATCTGAATCCTTTTCGCCATCTCATTTATATACCTATACCTTAATAACTTAATACAAAGGTATTACGGTATAGGTATAGGTTGTTGTGTTTTATTTTGTGTGGCGAATGAATGACGACTTTTTTTTAATTTCTTGTGATCTTCACTAATGAGTCACTACAATACAATAAAAATGCTACTCATCGAACACCACATAAAACATATTGGAAAAATACGACGAAATAAGTTATATGGTAAACAGGCGGTCGTATCGCTTAGTAGCGATTTCTTCTAGACTTCTGTTGGTAAGTTTAATAAAGCAGTAAAAGAAAAAATATCCCACTTGGATTAATTATTGGTAGTTTTTAGTTTTTATCAACAGTAATTTTTAGTTTAAGTAAATAGTTGTGTTGTATGACATTGCATGCGGTGTTTACCTGTAAGTGATTGCTATTCTCAAATTGTTATCTACTTCAGTTAAATAATTATAAAACTGTGTGTATTAGTGTAAGCAATTGTTACACTTTAATGAAATAAATAAACAACCTTTGAAAGAAGAGAGCATTAAAGAGTCAAGCAGTGTAAATTATAGTAGGTAAATATTGAAATCACACAAAACTACAAAGATCCCAAACACTTACATAAATAAGTACATACTAAACAAAACACGGTAAATACATGAAAACATACATACATCCATACTAATATTATAAAATAACTCTGTTTGTCTGTCTGTTACGCTTTCACCGCTAAACCGCTGAACCGATTTTGATGAAAATTGTAATGGACATAGTTTGAGTCAGGAAATAGGTACCTACCTTTTGGAATATTAATTAACGGCAAGTTTGTGCGTGCCCGATAAGAACCTGTATGTAACAGACGGAAAAAAATATTTAAATACTCAATATAGGTAACATGAAAATTCTTTATATTTTTATTATATATTTCCACGCAGACAAAGTTTCAGGTAAAAGCTAGTTTCTGTTTAATATTTAGAAAAAAGGAACCTGTTAAGCTATAAGTATAGAAGAGAGAAAGTAGAGTTAAAGAGATTGGACAGGTTACAAAGGAAGTTATAAATATTGTTTTTTGAGCAAATTTTTAAATATGTCAGCCGTAACAACAAAAAAGATAAAAGAGGGTCAGAGTAAAGCACGAACGAATGGGAGGAAAGCAGCGACAGGTAACAAAGGAATTGATAAATGATGCAGTTTATGTATTTTTTTAATTATAGGAACCGATTTAGCATGTATTTAAAACTACACAAAAATATAGTTTTCGATAAATCATACAGAAAAATGAACTGTATCAACCCTCCAATCCGTCGTTTACAGAAACAAATATGAAAACGCGTTCATGCTGCTGTGACTAGTGGTTCGAAATAAGTTTTTAACCGACTTCAAAGACCGGACAAGTGCGAGTTAAACTCGCGTGGAGAGGGTTCCGTTCCGTACATGATTATCTGAAATTTACTAGGTTACCTTAAATACCATAGACTTTTTATAGATTTTCCTGTAATTTTTTTTTTTTTGTTTTTTATCGAAAATGGGTGTGCGTTTAATCTCAGTCTCACCTGATGTTAAGTGATGACGAGGTCGAAGGTGGTACACGCTGACCCAGAAAATGCCTATTCACTCTTGCCTTGAAAACACCAAGGTTATACGATTCCGGGAATACAGACGCAGGGAGAGTGTTCCACTCCTTGGCCGTACGAATGATGAATGACGAAGCAAACCGCTTCGTGCGCACCAATGGAAACTGAACCACACGATTTTCCTGTTTCCTGTAATCTATAGGCAAAGATCTATACCCGTATTTTTTTCAAAATTTTAGCCCCAGTACTTTCGGAAATAAGGGCCCCCCCTTATTTCCGAAAGTACTGGGGCTAAAAAAGGGCATTATTTTTTACTTTTCAAAGGGTTTTTGAAGTCGGTTTTTTTATTTGTTATTGTTTTTCTGAAAATATACATTGTCCCATCATCTTAACAACGCCATCTACAGGGAAATACTGTAACCAATATGAGCATAAAAGAGCATAAAAACGTTGCTCTTTGTTGCTCAGACAACCCTCGAGGCAGAAAGTGGGAGCATTGAAACACAGATGGCGTCAATATTACTTACGGCACACGCTTGAGAGAGTACTCGATATGAGAATTCGTCGTTGAAACTTAAATAAAATACGGCCAAATATTTCAGTTCTTTATTAGTAAACGTTCGTAACGGTCGTTTTACATGGAGGTGACGTGTAAATTGACATTTATCAACAAAAATATATTTTTTTAAACGTTTACAAGCCCGCTGCTCAAATTAAAAAAAACACTTATTATTTTATAGAAACTTAGTCGAACCATAAAAATGTTGAGCATTTTAAATCATTCTCATAGTAAGCTAAGCTTAAAAAATGTAAAAGTAACAAAGAAACTAACTCGCTAGGATTTGTACTACAAAAATATTTTTTTTATTTTGGTCATAAAACATATAATAACATAATAAAAGAGCAAAACCAATGAATGGATGAATATTAAACAGCTTTTAGACAAGATGCGGCAAATGCCTCAAATGGAATTTTAACATGTTTCAAGTCGCTGAACTTACAGATAGGTACTTCAAATCATCTATGGGCGCGGTGGCGTCGGTATGTTTGTTTGTGGTTTTATATTGCTCGGACGTTGTGTTGTGTGAACTTGTGTGATGTCGTCCGATGTCGTTTGTGTCACAATTCAAAGTTGCATATAGACAATATACATACAAGCCCACGCATACATAGCGCCGCGTGCAAAGATGAGTAAAAGTATCTGTAAACCAGTTAATCTTGTTATGACTTGTTACAAATTGATCGCAGCGCCATCTCTTTTTCGTTCTCTTTAACCACTCCCTAAGTTATGTTTCATGAAGGCGTATATCTCGCCCTTAGCCATGATGTCGTTTGTGGGTTTTTGCTCCAGGATCACTTCCACCTTGAATTTTTCGAACGGCCAAACATTCGGAAAATCCTCCATTGGTATCGAGATATTCATGAGACTGTACACACCCTGAAACATAACACAGTTGGCAATATCTAATTATATTTATCGGTACCTACTATAAAAGCGGTAATCCTTCGACCAATCAACTAGCTCACGGCCTCTTTCAAATCCTGATCATCGGATACGCCAACATAAAAAACATTTTATTTATTTTTTATTTATGGTCAATTTTGGATTAACTGTTTTACTTGAAATTTTAAAGAAAAAATATTAAAGATCCCCACTATAAGCCCTTTCATTTGATATGTCACACGATAAAGGTTGCATAAGTTTTTTTATTTAAAATTTTCTAATTTACCCCCCCAAAAGTGGCCCCCATGTTTACATCACGCATTCGTGTTGCGGTCACCAACTTACATATATATACCAAATTTCAACTCAATCGGTCCAGTAGTTTCGGAGCAAATTGGCTGTGACAGACGGACAGACAGACAGACAGACAGACACACGAGTGATGCTATAAGGGTTTCGTATTTTCCTTTTGAGGTATGGAACCCAAAAAATGACACATTTGTTGTAAACCGTCCAGATAACATTTTATTTAAACTGAGTGAAAATGCGTGCCAAATTTCAAGTCTTTGCTTTGTAGTTTTAGTGATGACTGCATAGTCATTCATGAAGATTTGGTGATTCTTGAATTCTGATCAGCAGTGTAGCAGGGTGCCACTGGGCTTAATTGACCAGCTATTAAAAGTTATGCTGACATCTTCGGCAGCGATAGGCATAATCGGCATAATTTAATAATAATATTTTTTATCGGCCGTTGGAGGTGTCACCGCGCATGGAGCTATCAGCTAAACCCCAATACAAATTCAAGGATATTTAATACGAGTTGTCTGCCTAGATAAGACGTTATGGGGGATCCTTCGCATTCATTAGTAGACGTTTTAGGAGCGCTCAGTAGGTAGTGAGCCCAGTGTCCATTCAACTTTTAATAATTACATTTTCGTAATAATCTTTTATTTGACATGCCATTTGTTTCTGGCCTAGATTCACTTCGAAACTTATAAGTTGCAGAATCTATGCGATGAATTGAACTATACAGAAAGCATATAATTACAAACCATAGAAGGATAGTTAACATACAACCGGCCTGACAAAAGTGGAGCAATAAACCGGTGCGCTTGAACATTTGACACTATGGGAGCGTCCCGGCGTTTACGCGTTTGTATAAATTTGGAGCCATAAATTGCTTCAAATTGTGCGCACGAACTCGGTTTCTATTGCGTTATTATTCTTAGACAGAAAGTAAGATTTTGGAAAGTAATTTTTAGATACTTCAATTAAAGCTCACCGGCGGTGCAGGACACGGCCAATGGTGCTTGGCAGTAATGATGGCGATGGCCCGCCCGACGTACGGGTCGTTCTGGATCATGTCGCACCCCTTGAAGTGCATCTCCACAAAACTGCGTTTGTACTCATTGTGTAGGTACTCGTAAAATATCAGGTGGACCTGCACACGTTACTAAGTTAGAATATTTTGCTTCAGGCTACGTTGCCACCAAAGCAGAACAGTCAACTAATTAAAAAAATGCTTACATATAATTGGCCTAAAAACAACAAAATACCAAGTTATATTAAACAGACATAGAAGTTTTTGTGGCAAACACGTCAATTAACTAGGGACTTCCTTCCGATATTAAACTTATCGATAAGTAGCTGTTTAAAATACTTATTTCAAAGTGACATTTCATAGTAGATAGGTATTAAGTTCACCCGATAAAACAGAAATTAACTAAAATGCGGATCACTACCCATCGATGTTAATAATGATAGGTAATATTTAATTTAAGTAATTCATAGGGCATACTTTTTAGGGCTTTTAGCTCTGGAGGATCAGGTAGTACGCATTACATTCATTCCTGAAAGTTGCCAATTCTAAAATCTAGAATTATTCACGCTGTAAGAAAGTTAGGTATGTTATGCAGAAAAAATAAAATGAAGTTTAAATTTTGTATGGTTTTGGAGAAAATTAAATAAAACAATAACTCGTAGTGGTAGAGCCAAACAGTAATCCTCATTAGATGATTACTGTTCGAATGGGCCGGCTCGACCGGGGTAGTACCACACTCTCACAGAATATCAGCGTAAAGTAATAGCTTGCTATTGCGTTTCGAACGGTGAGTGACAAGATCCGGAGGCCTATTCCCTCATCCCCATCCCATCCCCATTCCCCATCCTCCCTAGACTGGCAACGAATTGGCAGCATCTCTGGTGTGGCAGTTGTCCATGGGCGGCGGTGACCACTTTCCATCAGGTGGGCCGTCAGCTAGTTTGTCATTAAATTGACATTAAAAAAAAAACTTTTTCAAAATCTTATCACACTTGAAATTGCATAAAACGAGAGATGATACCTCGTCTATTTTCATGGGCAAGTAAGTACCGGACGCTTGGCGCACGACTTAGACTCGCATTCGTCCGTTTTATTTTTGTGTAGGAATAGATGCTTCTCTTGCAATATCTGCTAAGACTTTACCGTAATATTATTGCCCCAAGTGTGTTTAGTAGATGCTTCTATGTTGATGTAGTAAGCGCTCTTGCGGCCGTAGCGGCGGACGTTGGCGGTGGCATTGTGTAAGTAGTGCACGTTTATGTACGTCACTTGGCCTCGTTCCGGGATCACCTGCAGGTTCTACAAACAAATCACGGCTATATACAGGGTGTACCAGAAGTCAACAATAACCTGGCACCGGGTGAGACCAAAATATACCGGTTATGAAAAATAAGATAAAAAATCCATGTCACTTAGTCAAGTGGTAATAGACATTTTTAAGAAAAAGTTGAAAATTTGACACCCTTGGTCGCATTTTTAAGTACTGTGATCAGAATTTTCACAATTTTACAGAGTTTTTTTTTATAATGTAATCAGAAGTAACAGTGATATCAGTCGCAACTACAAATCAAAGTAATAAACATTCTTAACCAAGTAAAAAAAATAAGTTTTGACGAGTTATGGTATACATATAAAATTATTTTCAGCCAACTTTGATACTCCATGTTGAAAAAAAAATTTATCACACTACCCTTGGCAAGTTATTTTAAAATATGGCCTTTTTAGTTTTAATTTCAAAATGGTGCAACTCTTGCCACTTTTCTCGGCAATAAAAGTGCTATTTTCATATTTTTGCGAAGTGACCTCCAAAAAAACCTTAACACTTTAATATCCTCCTAAAACTATAGTAAATGCTCAAATTAACAATCAAATCATCTGGTGGGAGACCTCGAGAAGACTACAACGACGTAGCTTTGAATGAAGTTGAAAATGACCCCAGTACTTCAGTACGTGCGATTGAAATTACAACGGGAGTAACAAAGAGTCGCTCATCGAATTCTCTGTCCGAAATAAGTCGCTTGGTTGATATTAGCAATAATTTGTTTATTTCTAGCTCTTCCATGTTTTCAGTGTAGTAGGTAATAAACTAAGAACAGACATTTGTGATGATAACGTCAACACGAAATTGAAACGAATGCTATCAGTTCTTTAAGTTTAATACGAGATATTTCCTTAAATTAAGTATTTGAGGAATTATTTATTACTAGAATACACTTTACTCCATATGCACCTGCTAAAATAAATAGTTCAACACTTTTATATAACGAGATTCAAACCACAGATTTACAATCATAAAAAAATACTTACATAAACACAAGCCAAAATCGCTATAAAACAAATAACAGTTAACATCTTCCTTCTTCTAAATTTCCATCATTTGTGCGTTGATATACTACGACTAATCATTTTTTAATGAATATCTATTTAATATCATGTTTACAATGCAATAGTAATTTCAAATTCATCAGTGTCTAGTATCTATTCAGCTTTTAATAATGTAATTTTCGTAATAATCTTTTATTTAACATGACATTTAAGTTTCTGTCCTGGATTCACTTCGAAGCTTTTAAATTGCAGAAATAATGCGATGAATTGACCAGTACATAAAGTCTGTTCGCCGAGACTTGATGAAAAAATAACAAAACAGGGCTTCTTAACTCATTACAAATAGCGGCCTGCTAATTATTTTTCCGATGATAATAAAAACTTAAAGGGAAAATCTATATATATTTTTTTCATAGATTACTATGAAAATGAAAATGGACATGATAATGAAAATATTATTTTGCAAGTAGGCCACATGGGCTCTTTTACATATCTGAAGCTACCAGCGCTTCGAAAGGTGACATCTGCTGAGAAGAAACGCCGTAAGAAACTCAGCAGTATGCCTTTTTTTTCCAACTTTTACATTAGAGTTTTAACTTTAACTAACACATGAAAAGGGCAGCAAACAATACTAATGGGTAAAAATTTATTATAATAAATAACTAGTAAGGGAGATGTATAGTGTCGTATATTATTATTGAATAGCCTGTATATGTCCCATTGCTGGCATAATATCATCGGACGACGACCATGACGAAGACTCAGAGTCGGGGAGGAACCAGAGTGCATGACGTTTATTATGAAACGTTCAATTGCTTCGTCTAAAACAACACACGAACACCCAAACGATACAATCGAAGCGTATTCCAGAAAGGAATGGCAATATATATATATATTATATTGTCTTTTTATATAGTTATTATAATAATAATATCTTTAATTATTGTTCCCGTTCTCAATGCACCTTTTCGATAGTACTCTCTGCTTGGCCCGTTCGTTGACTGTTAGAGAATGCCATTGGGCATTAAGTCCGCCATTTGTACCTTATTTGTGCAATAAAGCTTAAATAAATAAATAAATTTATGGCGCTCGCTCGTCCGGGGCGGCGCCGCGTTTGACAACAGCGCCTCTATTCGGGAACGATAAGTGATGTTGCAGCGAGCGAGATTTCTCATCCCACTCTTCAGCACGACGCGTAATGCGTAAGAGCGAGATGCGAGTTTCGCTCGCGGGTCCCTGCAGTATCACTTAGACGTTCCCGAATAGACGCCCAGATCAGGGATCATTGGGATTGGATCCTAAAACACGATGTAAGATATCTTTGAAGTTATGATTTCATACATTTTTAGAATGTACTGTAGAGCAACCTCTTTTTGCTCTAGTATTTTATTGTAACTGGACAGGCGTATTGCCGATGTATTTGTTTTTCATATTTTTAAATTTAAATATTATTAGAATATCGGATGCGATTGTCCAGATGCTCATTCCAACTGGTGGCGTCGAAGAGGCTCCTCCTATGTCTTTCCGATAAGAAATATAGTACAAGTCGCTATAAAAGTGTTTTAATTCCGAAAGTCAAGATCAGCAGTATTTCCCAGTCTTCTCTGCCTGCCATCGAGTTACACCACAACAGTGAAAATGAAAATGAAAATGAAAATATTTATTTTGCAAGTAGGCCACCTGGGCTCTTTTACATGTCTGAATCTACCAGCGCTTCGAAAGGTGACATCTGCTGAGAAGAAACGCCGCAAGAAACTCAGCAGTAAGTCTTTTTTCAACTTTGGCAGTACAGTTTTATCTAAAAACTAAAACAAAATGTGCAACATAAAAACCTAATGGGTACAAATTAATTCTAATAAATAACTAATAAGGGAGATGTATAGTCTCCACGTCTGGAAAAGTTAAGTGACTTAGAGATGTAAAAAGTCTCTAACGGTCATAATAATAAAATAAAAATTGAAGCAAAGAAACATCTAAATAGATTAATCTAGGTTAAATGGAGGTGTAGACAGTCTCCACGGTCAAGTACATACATACATAGCATCAGGCCCGAAATCCCTAATGGGGTGGACAGAGCCACGAGCCTACTTGTGGCCACGTTCGATTAATTAGTCCTAAGATGGTATGATGAACCGTATGGTGACAGGTGATCAGCCCATCGCCCATACAGATAGTCCACCATGTTGGAGAAGACCCGTCCCTTAGGCGACTTTTTTTCCGTACCATTATCTATAATCAAGCAAAAAAAAAACTCGTTTGTTGTATGGGAGCCCCCCTTAACTATTTGCTTAATTTTAATTTATTCTTTTATTTTTAAAGTGAATAAAACATCCAATATTCACTCCTTAAAAAAGAATTAACATTATCCATAGCTTTATTACCTAGCTTTAAATCAACAAATAACAACAAACAATCAAATAAAACATAAATTAAACTTATTACTAAACATCTTTAAGAGGAAAATTTCAAATTAAACATAGGCCCAAGAAAGAAAATCTTACCAACGTCCATTCCGTAATGAAATAGTAGTTTATGCAACGGTTGCATAATGATAGGCCTTAAAACACTAGTGCGGTTTTCATGAAACGAGCTTTAGCGAGTTTCATAATAAGATCGCACGTGTGTTTTAAGGCCAAATTATGCAGAGTTGCATACATAACTTTATCTACACACATATTATAAATCCTCCATGATGGGTTCAGAAACAATATTTTCTGGCAACAAGTTATTTGTTGCAATCGTGGCTGCATATTTCCGATATCCGGCGCATTTTCACATCACACACACTCCGAGAAGACTATTCATATTTTCAACTAAAATGTAAATTTCAAACAACTTTTTCTATTCAATTCAACAACAATTCTACTTTCGTTCAGCAAAACACCAACATAATGGCGGCAATTCGATCCTCGGTCAAGACCATTTTTTTTTTAAATCATAGACAAACGAATGAAGTCTCTATTCTCATGTCACTCGAGATCAAATGTTGTGCAGTTTATATTAAAAAAACATACTGAATTGACGTTTCGTATCAATAACTGTTTTGATATCTATGGATACTAGAATAGAGACCCACTTGAGTTTTGACAGCTGTTCCAAATTTAATCTCATTTCTATACTAAAAACGATACGGGAATAACATTGCAGCACTCGTTTTACCTGGTCGTTTGGTTGTCAAAATGGTGGTCATTTCCTACGGTTTTTGATTACACTATGGAGGTTTTATGACATAGGTGTAGATAAAACCTTAATATGATGACAAACCACGCAACACTTGTGGCTCTCATTTCTTTTTAAACGTGTTAATGGAACGCCACTAATATTCAATATCCTTTTAAAAGCGTTCACCGAATGCCGCTGTATTACAAAAACAGAGCATATCTATCGGAAGCGATTTCAAATATTAAACTATAATTAATCCTTTAAATGATTTCCCTTAAAGTGAGCATAAAACTATTTATTATGAATGAAGGGCTTATCAAATATCATCTGATGTCGAATAAAAGAACGATAGTTCAATGTATATAGGGACATTAAATTTAATCTGAGGTTAAACCGTTTATTTGTAAAGTGAATATTAAACGCTTTCACGTCAGCGGAAGCACGTCAGCGTAAGTTGTGTCACAGGAACTAAAATGGAAGCCTTCACACCAGTGACCGGGCAGCTATCGCGCAGCAGCCGCGCAGATTGCCCCGCTACGCTTCTGACCCGCGTTTCAGTGTGTAGAAGCGTTCAGTTACTCACACTCAAAGTAAAGACTAGCAGTCTCCACAGCTTGAAGCATATGGCGCGTGGTCTCTGTCAGCATTCGAGGCGTATTCTCCACGATGCTCGCTCACAGTGAGCACCACTGTCCATATGGCTCGAAGCATGTGGCGTGTGCTCACTGTGAGCATTCGTGGCGTATGCTCCACGATGCTCGCTCACAGTGAGCACCACTGTTTATATGGATCGAAGCATGCGGCGTGTGATCGGCGTGAGCGAAAAGATAACGGGGTCTACTTATGACACCTGTTACCTGTACAAATTTGTAATGAATTAGGTTAGTTTACCAGTAATATTTCATAAATTTGTAGAATGTATTCACTTTTAATTAGTAAATAATTATTAAATCTCATTAATTTGAATTCAGTGGATGTACAAGGAACCATTATAGTTTCGCCATGTCCATCCATTTGTCCGTTTGTTTGTCTGTCTGTGTATCACAACTACTTTTTCTCGAAGACTATTTAAGTAATAAAGCTGAAATTTCATAGTCAGAGTCATATCGTTTATTGCATTATGTGGTACAAAAGATCTTAAAACTACAATTATAATTACTAATTATTATTAATTTCGTACAATTAATAATGTTTATTTCGCACACAAAGATAAAGAATAAAAACCGGTCCAAGTGCGAGTTAAACTCGCGTGGAGAGGATTCCGTGATTATATGTAATTTTCTATGCTACTTAAAATACCATAGACTTCTTATATGTTTTCCTGTAATCTATAGGTAAAGAACTATTTTCTGTATTTTTTTAGAATTTTTAGGTCCAGTAGTTATAAGTCGCACGCAAATACTTCTAAGTTATTGTAAATAAACTTGCAACGTTGTCTTCAACCCAGTTTACGAATTCTGATGACGCGGATTCTTGCATGTCTTACTTAGATTGCAATTATTATTATTTTATCTTAAGTTCAAAACACTGTCTATTGACTTTATGTTATTATTTCGTTAGTTTATACTATTTTGTAATTTATCTATCTATTAAGAATTGAACTGTATATTGCACATGATTATTTAAGATAGTTTATATGTAAGTCTTTTTTGCCTGGATCACAGGAACAACCTAGTTCAGGCACTCGTATTTTTTTCTCTATTAGTAGATATTATTATGTTTAGTATTTAGTATTTTCAATAAAGATACAATTGTACCAAAACAAGCGCTGTCCCCGGATGGCCAAGATACAGTCCCTAGTTTGGGCTCCGTCGGATATTAGTGTTAAGGAATAATTATAGCTTAAGAAAATTGTTAAATTGTAACTTGTAACTTTGATAACTTTGAAAATAAATTGTATTTTTTTATTATTATTATAAATAAAAAAATAAGATCCTTACAACGAGCCCTTTTATTTGATATGGCACACGCCAAGGCTTTGATTTTTTTTTTTTTTAATTTTCTAATTTATAAACCAAAAGTGGCCCCCATGTTTCAAATTCATTTATTTACGTTACACGTCAGTGTTGCGGTCACTGACTTACATATATGTACCGTGATTTACGGACAGACAGACAGACGGACGGACGGACGGACGGACGGACGGACGGACAGACGGACGAATAGACGGACAGACGGACAGACGGACAGACAGACCTTGAGAACCTTGCCGTTCAGTTTGATTAATGTAATGAATATTTTACAATTTATATATACTGGCATACATTTCTATTTCAATAGGCGCAATGGAAAAAATAAAAATAATCCACAGAAGCGCACAAAAAATAATTATCTCAGGTGCTAAAGGCACAAGAGTTCCGTTTTTTCCTTTTGAGGTACGGAACCCTAAAAATGGAAAACTGGGAGCCGTAACAAGTTTAGGAAACAAGTTTCGATAAATGTGTTTATCGATATACGAAATCACTACTTGACATTATGATTTTGCCACAAAATTTTCGAGATCTACTAATGCTGGATCTATCTATTACTTTGTTATCTTACGCTATCCCCACTCTGGTTAAAGGTATATTAATAAGTCAAAAGGCAACTAGACAAGCAGTTTTATTTTATATTTATTATTTATATCACATGAATTTAAATCATCACTTCCCTTTCGGGAGCTTTTGCTTGAATGTGAGAAAGATGCGCCAGCGCACAATGACCTCTTCAGTGGATACGAACTTTGCAACCAATTCAAACATTACTTTCTCGAATGGCCACACGTAGGGGAAATTGTCCATGGATATCGTTATGTTTTGAATCGTGTACTTGCCCTAAAAATAACATAATATAAGAGTAAATCTTTATCTGAAGCGAAAGAACACGACAGCAGCTTGTAACATCCAACTTGTTGACGAATTATCAATACCTACTTTAGCAAACATAGTACATACATAATTAAAATATGTAATCTTTATTTTAACAACAAAATAATGTAAATTAATTAAGTAAAATCTAAATAAAATCAATCACACCTAAATATGATAATATAAACTAACAGTAAATTAAAAGTTAAAAATCTATTTTGTCTGATTTAATAATTCAAACCCTAATAAATCTCAATGATTTATTGACCGATTGTAACAGTTTTTTGACGGGTCGATTTATGTTTATATTTGTTCACCACGATCAACCCCCACCACCACCACCACAACTTTGCCATTATGTTTGTACAACTCAAGTATTTCTTCACATGACTTGTATTTATTAATATGAAACTACAGATTCTCGACTAATATTTGCGCGCGACGCTGTGTGTGAGCTTGTAAATATGCAACTTTTTTTATATATATACTAAGAGGGTCGCAAACGAGCAGACGGGTCACCTGATTGTAAGGAATCACCGCCGCCCATGAACACCCGCAACACCAGAGGAATCACGGATGCGTTGCCGGCCCTTATAGAAAGGAGTAGGCTGGCAAACAGGCAGACGACCCACCTGATGGAAAGCGGTGACCGCCGCCTATGCTGCCCTGCTAAGCCGAAAAGCGCTATCTCAATCAGAGTAAGTTTTGAGTAATTGACTTAATGACAATTTACAAAAAGGTCGATTTCTTCAAACATACTCTGATTGAGATAGCTCTTTTCGGCTTAGCAGGGCAGTATGGACATCTGCAACACCAGAGGTGCTGCCAAAGGAAGGATGGGGTATGGGGATGGGATGGGGATGAGGCACTAGGCCTCCGGATCTCGTCACTCACCATACGAAACGCAATAGTAAGCTATTACTTTACGCCGATATTCTGTGAGAGTGTGGTACTACCCCGGACGAGCCGGCCCATTCGAACAGTAATCATCTAGTGAGGATTTGTGTGGCGTGACGCGGCAGGCGTCCGTACGAGCAACATAAACTCACGCAGCACACAGCGTCATGCGCAAAGTTGAGTTGAAGTATCTATAGCCAATTTGCTTACTGGTGGTGCCGGGCAAACGAAGCCATGGGCAACTAGGGCATTCCCGAAAAACAGGTCCCAGGGCTTCTTGTTTAACATTTCGCACATCTTTACGTCCATTTCAACGAATCCGCGCTTGTACTCGTTGTGGAGGAACTCGTAAAATGTGCCGTGAACCTGAAAGTATAAAGCAAGTCAACAAGTAAATGAATGTGTTAATAAAATTAGGTGGTGTACCCATTTTCACTTTTTTATACATTTTTGTATTGTTATTGGACGAGAATTATCCCTAACGTGACATGGGTACAACGTAGTCAAGAGAGTTGGACTCGCCGCACCGAGCGTTTGGTACCACACCCTTTTTGCTTAAGGAATTACTAATGTAAAACCTTATCATCGACCGAGCGAGCGAAGCGTCTCCGTTTCAGCAGATTGGGCAAAAATGCTTTCGTATGTCCAGCGGATGTCCGTCGGCTGTCCGGCGTCTGTCCATTTGTTCTCGTCTACAGGCGCCTCATTCGGGAACGCTAAGTGATTCTGTAGCGACTCGTAAGCCAGATTTCTCATTCCACTCTTCCGCACGACGCGAAATGCGTAAGAGCGAGATGAGAGATCTGGCTTACGAGTCGCTACAGAATCACTTAGCGTTCCCGAATGAGGCGCCAGGTCACAGTTCTCAATCGATTCTCGTGAATTTTTGTTAGCAGTTTCAATAATTATATAGATTTTTTTTTCAAAATGGCGGGGATATGGCGGTTTTTGCGATTACAAACTTATTTGCGGTGTTGGTAAACTGACCCGACCTATATCGATGAATGGGGATATCATTTTTCCAACTGCAAAGTTAAGTTTGTCGCGAGGTCTACAGCTCACGGAGCCACTAGTTAATAGCAACTTTCTTGACACGTTATTATTAATGTAAAGCTCTTGTGCGTAACACCATACTTGGTAAACTTAAATTATTACTAAAATGCCTAAAAGCAATCTCAAAACATTTATATGAAGTTCACGGGGTTTCATGCTTCAGTGTCTAGAAAACAGAATTTCATGTCCGTTTCTGTTTGCCTGTTTGTCTGAACGTATGTGCGCAATAAACTTTTAAACTACTGGGCGGATTTCAATGCAGCTTTCGATATTATTTTAAAGGCAACTTCAGGCAGAGTTTGTTTGTGTGTTTGTTTCCTATGCGTTTCTTTAATATTCATTCGATTAAGATGAAACTTTGGTGAGGCGTTGTGCGCTAGTTCGGAAAGGTTTATGACACAAAAATAAATAAAAAAAAACCGTCCATTAATGCATAGTAATAATATAAATATAAAAATACCATTATCGACTTCAGAGCACCGTTTTGGTCGGTTTCAAGCGTTTTCAACCCAGTTAAAAGGCTTTATAAAGTTATGAGAGATTATATGAATGATAATACTTAATTTACCGATACGTTGTCGCCTGCGGTAAACATTAATGTTCCCTCGAAGTTGATGTAGTAGGGGCTTCTCCGGGAGTACCGTTTCACTTGCACTGACGCGTTTCTCAAGTATTTCTCATTATAGTAGTATATCTCAGCGCGCTCCGGTATGACTTCTGTGCCCTGCAATGAAAGTGATAAGACGGAATATGTCTATCTATCTATATGTATAATAATAATATAATAATACCTTTAAACGAGCAATTCTTGTGTGTATATAATCTGAATCTCGGAAACGGCTCCAAAGATTTTCATGAAATTTAATATGCAGGGGATTTCGGGGGCGATAAATCGATCAACCCAGCCAGCCAGCTGCTCAATTACGTAACACCAAGTGGTATCGCTTTCGCGAAAAGTAAACCAATTGTGCCCTTATTTACACAGAGTTAAGACTAAATTGGTTTGCATTTCGAGCCAAACCGATACCAATTGTGCTGCGTAATTGAGCTGCAGGTTTCATTTTTAGAAAACGTCGTTTTATCCGTGTTTTCGGGCAATGAAATACTGCTACAATATCATTAGAATACGAAGGTAAATTTCGCCACCATCTACAAGGTTATAATAGCTCAGGTGGGAAATCGGGCGGTCGAAACCGAAATTTTTATTTTCCTTTTCTTTTCAATTTCCTTCTTTTGTGAGAAAAACTATTATTGGGAGCCCTTTATCAACGAATAAAATTCGTATATAAAATTATTATTATTACGTCCTATTCCAGGACTTAAGGTCTAACGATATACCAAGTTATATTAAAATCCTTTCAGCCATTTGGAGCTGATATACAACACATATTAGTAGGAAGCATAATTCTTTTTTTGGAAGAGTAAGTATTTGTACCAAGTAGATATCAGCATGGGATCAGTTCTTCCCGTACACCTAGGCATCCTTTTTTAGGTGTAATTTCAGATATTTCCTGGCGTAATTTCAATATGGCATGTGAATTTATTCAAAAGTGCGTAAATTCACAATAACATGCTTAATCACGTCGAAATAATTGCATAGCACATATACACCAGATGAATAATGTTAATAGACTTTATTTGAGAATTGTACTCAATTTCACATAAAATGGAAAAACCAGCCGCGTGCGAGTCGGACTCGCGCACGAAGGGTTCCGTACCATTATCTATAATGAATCAAAAAAAAAAAAAACACGTTTGTTGTATGGGAGCCCCCCTTAAATATATGTTTAATTTTAATTTAATTATTTATTTTTAAAGTGAATAAAACATCCAATATTCACTCCTTAAAAAGAATAAACATTATCCATAGCTTTATTACCTAGCTTTAAATCAACAAATAACAACTAACAATCAAATAAAACAAATTAAACTTATTAAGATGAAAATTTCAAATTAAACATACTGCCCTTCTGAGCCGAAAAGCGCTATCTCAATCTGAGTAAGTTTTGAGAAATCGACTTTATGACAATTTACAAAAGGTCGATTTCCTCAAACATTCTCTGATTGAGATAGCGCTTTTCGGCTTATCAGGGCAGCATAGGCCCAAGAAAGAAAATCTTACCAACGTCCATTCCGTAATGAAAAACATTAATATGATGACAAACCACGCAACACTTGTGGCTCTCATTTCTTTTTATACGTGTTAATGGAAATTGAATATTAGTATATTCAATATCCTTTTAAAAGCGTTCACCGAATGCCACTGTATGACAGAAACAGACCATATCTATCGGAAGCGATTTCAAATATTAAACTATAATTAATTCTTCAAATGATTTCCCGTAAAGTGAGCATAAAACTATCTATCGGAAGCGATTTCAAATATTAAACTATAATTAATTCTTCAAATGATTTCCCGTAAAGTGAGCATAAAACTATTTATTATGAATGAACGGCGTATCAAATATCATCTGATGTCGAATAAAAGAACGATTGGTCAATGTACATAGGGACATTAAATTTAATCTGAGGTTAATAAACCGTTTATTTGTAGAGTGAATATTAAACGCTTTCACATACCGAAACGCGGGTCGGAAGCACGTCAGCGTAAGTTGTGTCACAGGAACTAAAATGGAAGCCTTCACACCATTGACCGGGCAGCTATCGCGCAGCAGCCGCGCAGATTGACCCGCTACGCTTCTGACCCGCGTTTCAGTGTGTAAAAGCGTTTAGTTACTCACACTCACAGTAAGGACCAGCAGTCCCCACAGCTTGAAGCATATGGCGCGTGCTCTCTATCAGAATTCGAGGCGTATGCTCCACGATGCTTGCTCACAGTAAGCACCACTGTCCAATCTGTCCATATGGCTCGGAGCATGTGGCGTGTGCTCACTGTGAGCATTCGTGGCGTATGCTCCACGATGCTCGCTCACAGTGAGCACCACTGTCCAATCTGTCCATATGACTCGAAGCACGTGGCGTGTGCTCACTGTGAGCTTTCGTGGTATACTGCGTATGCTTCGCGATGCCCGCTCACAGTGAGCACGGCTCGAGGCAAGTGTGGGGTTTGAGGCGGTATAGGCCTGTTGTGACAGATCACGTCTTCACAACTTAAAATTTAATTTCTTACTTTTGTTAGTTTTCCTAAAGACCATTTTCAACAGCTTAAAATTACTATAAAAGCTTCTTCCTTTCATCGATAGATGGCCTTAATAATTAAAATCATAGAATAGAGTCATGTTACGCTCAAATTTAGTATTTGCTACTTTTCGACGCATGGTGTTGAGATTAAATGAAATCACAACGTGTTCTATTAGAAACAGTTATTAATATACGTCGAGTTTTTTTTATTTATTAAGAAAAAACAATCCTTTTTTTTAATTTACATTTTTTTATTTTATATTTATAATTATCCCATGAATTTAAACCATCACTTCCCTTTCGGGAGCTTTTGCTTGAATGTGAGAAAGAGGCGCCCGCGCACAAAGACCTCTTGAGTGGGTACGAACTTGGCGACCAATTCAAACATTACTTTCTCGAATGGCCACACGTAGGGGAAATTGTCCATGGATATCGTTATGTTTCGAACCGTGTACTTACCCTGCAAATAAACATAAGATAAGAGTTAATCTTTATCTGAAGCAAAAGAAGACGAAAGCAGCTTGTAACATCAAACTTGTTGACGAATGATTAATACCTACTTTAGCAAACATAGTACGTTACATAATTAAAATATGTAATCAATGTAACACCACCAAAGAAACAATTAGGTAGGCGATCGAGAAAACACGGAACTTCTACTGAAAAGGGAGGTCTTAGGGTATTGAACTCTGAATTGGAAAAACGGATTCCATTGGTTTATCAACTGGAAACTTGGTATGAATGCAGTTCAAAACAAACAATTAGGTAGGCGATCGAGAAAAAATCGAAACTACTCCTAAAATGTTACCTCCCCCTAAAATAAGTTGCTTTGGTGTATTGAAAGCTGGAATGGGAAGAACTGCGCCTCTATTCGGGAACGCTAAATGATTCTGTAGCGATTTGCGAGCGAGACATCTTATCTCGCTCTTACGCATTACGCGTGGTGCGGAAGAGTGTGATGAGAAATTTCGCTTACGAGTCGCTACAGAATCACTTAGCGTTCCCAAATAGAGGCGCAGATTCCATGTTGATATCAACTTAAAATATGGTACAAAATAAGTCTTCGAACTAAACAATCCTACGACCTAAAGATTCTACTAATATTATATATGTAAAAGTTTGTGTGTACGTATCTGTATGTTTGTTACCACTCGGCTCCATATAGCTGAACCGATCTTCATGAAACGTCGTATATAATTAAACCTTAGCTGCTGGAATAGGAAATAGGGTAATTTTTATCCCGGCTAAGTGAAAATTTCCCAAGAGAATAATTATAAGCGAATTTAACGCGGACGAGGTCGCGGGCGGAAGCTATATTTTATAAATGCGAAAGTAAAGTTTGTTACGTTTTCACGCCTAAACCACTGAACCAATTTTGATGAGTTTTGGTATAGAAATAGATCTGTTTGTTACGTTTTCACGCCTAAACCGTTGAGTCAATTTTGATGAGTTTTGGTATAGAGATAGATTGTACTTTGGAGAAGCACATAGGTTACTTAAATTATTATTCTACGCAGACAAAGTGGCGGGCACCAGCTAGTTTATAATATTTATTAATATGAAACTGCAGATACTTGAACTCATCTTTGCGTGTGCGTGAGCTTGTAAAATATATGCAGCTTTGAATTGTGCGGCGCCATAATGCCACGCGCCAAGATAACATGAAGTATCCATAGCTAATTTGCTTACTGGAGGTGCCGGGAAAATGAAGCCATGGGAAACTAGGGCATTCCCGACAAAGAGGTTCCAGGGCTTCTTGTTTACTAGATCGCACAGCTTTATCTCTATTTCAACAAATCCGCACTTGTAGGGGAGAGTGGGTAACACTGAAGCACGGGGCACAGTGATTAAAAAGCCATTGTCCGTGTGTTTAAGCACATAAACACTCGCCTACTTGTCAAACGGTCGCCTCGAGTGTGCCCCCCACGCCGCGCTAGTCGCCATTACGCTCGCACGCTGTGAGCTCACGCTGCGGCAGTGTACCGCCAAAATAGGTACAAAAGTAAATCTTTACGTGTTTTTAAAAAGTATATTGCGTCGAATCCAATGAAAATTGTGTAAGTTTATGTTTTGTTTAATGTTTTGTAATGTTTCTCTTAATCTAAATTGCTATTCATTTTTCTGTAACAAGTGTAAATATTTATTTCAAATTTTTGCTTTCGCTAACGGTGGTTGGGTCTCAATGGATAATTTCAATTTTTTCTACTAATAAAGGTTACTATCACAATTATGAGACTGAATTACAAATTTCTAATTTTACTTAAATAAAACAATATTTTTGAATGAACTTTCTTTGCATAAATCGTAAAAAACCCACTGTGACCCAAGGGACTTATTGTACCGCAATAGGCTGATCCAATGTAACCCAGGGTTGGGGCACAGTGGATCTTTTCCCATGTTTTTTTAAAACCCCTATTCTCCTAAATATTTGGCTATTACAGCGTGTATTATCAGTGTTCTGTATACCCTAAGAGTGCCACGGAAGGATGCATTAAAATACTAGAGCTCTATCTACTTAATTTCAGAAATAATGAGCCTCAAACAAAAGTTGTTCCACTGTTACCCACTCTCCCTACTCGTTGTGGAGGAACTCCTAAAATGTACCGTCAAGCCGACATTATTAAAGAAAGTTAACAAGTAAAGGAAGGGGTTAATAAAATCCATGTGGATTTGATTATGTACGTTTAATATATTTTTGAAATTAGCTTTCAATTTATTTGCCTCATAATGCCTCACTCGTCAGGTTATAACCTTGAATATTGCCTCTCTTAAAAAAGAAGATCTAATTTAGAAATCTTGTACGTGGCACCGTAACTATTACCAAATGTATGTCTAAAAGAAATCGCCCAATTTTTATATTATATGTTCACTGGGCTTCATGGTCTTAAGGTTGTCGAAATCGCCCATTAGAGGACAATACATTTAAATACCTACCCGTTAATTGACTTCTGCTTCTCAATAAATATTAACAGTAAAGCTAAATACGAAAATGATTTAAGATTTTCTAATAGGAAAACCATTATTGGTATCCCATATACGTACAGGGCGTCCCACGGCTATTCCACATGGAGGGAAAGTATCTTAAATATTGTAGATAGAAAATTTTACTGAAAGAACACTTCATTTTGATTTTAAAAACAATTTAAACTGCATTCAAAGATGTTTAATAATAAAAAAACACCCGTAATTTTACGATAGGTACCGATCAAGAGGCTTAATCGTAAGCATTTTTTTTTTCAAAATAACATAGCATCTTAAATAAAAGAAAGACCATGAAATTTTACATTTATAATTTCAGGAAAATTAATAGGTAAGTTCAGGAAGATGAATTGTCAACTTTGCTAGGGCTGAAGAATGCGATGATGGAGACACTCCTTTACAAATGCAATGAGTACTCAATTATGGGGGACGTATTGAAAATAATAGAATGATTTACTAAATTTGATAGGTAATGTGAACATGTACCTACTAACCATTGTTACTCAATGCAAATCATTACAATTGCATTGTTTCGCTGTTTGTTTCAGATGCATACCGTGAAACGTCCCAGAGAAAATTCACTTTTACTTGGAAAATGCATCATGATGTCTTTGATGCGTTAATCAAATAGTTAACTTCGTTAATAACTAATCCGTTACTAAAAAAGTTACCTTCGTTAAACGTTAAAGCGATACGTTTCGGAAGATTTAACGGAAGTTAACGTTAATCGTTGATCGTTAACTCGTGATATAAATTGCGTTTTATATGTCGTTGTCTTAGTAATCTATTTACTTACTAATAAAAAAATGGTATGTGCTATGGAAGTCTTGGCAGGGCAGGACATGAAAAATTCATAAAAATAGGGTTTGTAATAATACCTATTATTTAGAAATCTACTTAATTCAAATAAAAAGCTATCTGACATAAGCCGCGCGGTATCCTTACGGGAAATAGTAGGTATTGAATTAACGTTTAACGAACTTTAATTGTTGTAACGGAAGTGAATGAGTCCGTTAACAATGTTTGAAAGTTAATCCGTTACTCGAAATGTTGACTTCGTTAATTAACGATTAACGGATTAACTATCTTGTGCCCAGCTATGGTTATATGACTTTGTATTGTTGTTTCTTGTATTGTTGCTTTTTAAATTATTTATATAATATTCCTAAACAAAAGACGAACGAATATGGGACACCGCCTGCGGTTTCAATAAACCCGGGCCGATTTAAAAATAAAAGGAACGGTGAAGTGTTTATTTACATATGTCTTGTGTATTTTAAGTATGATTGGATTTTTAATCTTTAATCGAAACGGTGTCACCACGAAGCATTGTTATGTCACGGTTACCGAAACTGCGCTGGCCCACATTCCGGTTACGGAAACAATCGACATGTCGGTAAACAAAGATGTTCCGCCACGTTTGTCATCGTCACCCTACAACTATTGTGACCGTCGTCTCTCTTTATTGTTATGTTACGTTTTAATTTTGATGCACCGTATGGTTTTCTTTCGTAATTTAATGAGTTCCAAATTTTTCTCCTCAGTTTTGAAGAGTTCATAAATAAAGCACACTTACTTAATTCAAATGGTGGTAACTGGCTTTAAGCAATTATAATTTTTATTATTATGACCCTTAGAGGCTATACATTTCTAAGTCACTTAACTTGTTCAGACGCGGTGAGTATACATCTCCCTTATTAGTTATTTCAGATAATTAATTTGTACCCATTAGGTTTGTTTGTTGCACTTCAGTGTCAGTTTTTAGATAGAATTGTCTAAGTTGAAAAAAGACTTACTGCTGAGTTTCTTGCGGCGTTTCATTTCAGCAGATGTCACCTTTCGAAGCGCTGGTAGATTCAGATATGTGGCCTATTTGCAAAATAAATATTTTCATTTTCATTTACAAGCATCTTCATAGACAATTGTCATAGACTCATTTGAACTGATTTCCTAACAACCAAGCTCTGATCGAACTTGAACAAAAATACCACGGTGCCACTTAGAAGCAACAACAATAGCACCATTAGCAAATGTCATCGTGCGTGCGACAAACAAAAGCGGCAGGGAAGAGATAAAACAGTAAAGCATGTCCGACCCGTCTCAATCCTATCAGCACCGCACTACCTGTTCCTCCAGTCGCACACTCACCCTAATCCAAGATGGTCGTCGTTTATGTGCTACTGTCCACTTTGGTGTTAGTAGCTGCTGAACATTCTGGAGCGTATTCATCTCCTCAATATGCGAAAAAGATGTACGCAAAGCAAATTGATAGTAACGCGCTGTTGCCTAGAGAGAAGCCTCCGGTTCCGTTCAAACGGCATTCGATAGATAGATTTGACAGTGGTGTAAACGACACGGCCCACTACGCGCGGGGGTCGCTCTTGAGTTCTGCCGGCAGCTTCCTCAGCGGGGCAGGGGGACAAATGGTCAGCAACCTCGCGAAGGATTTCATCGCGCGATCGACGGGCAGCAGCCAGGTTGGTTTTAACTGCATCACGCAGGTTCGTATCGCACTTATTTAAAATTTGCACGCTATGCTTGAGTAAAGCTTTCTTGCGTTAACATATTCGCAAATAAATAAGACTGCTTTTAAAGTCTTTTTGCGGTTGCATGTGTCTCATGCTGGACGCGGATCAAATACGTGCGTTGACCAACATGAAGCAAATGGAAGGTGTTATTAACGTCCAAATAAAAACGCTAGTTCATTATTTTGTTGATTTAGAAGGCATACGGTAGTGCCTATTGTAATAAAAATGTGAATTAGATGCAATCGATGACATTATCGTAGCTATCAGAGTTAGATATTTGTTATAACCGTAGCGTTGTGCATTTACAGGCTTGACCTCCCTATGTTTAACATTAACTGTAATGTCTATTATCTACACCCATATCATAAAACCTCCATAGTGTATTCAAAAACTGTAGGAAATGACCACCATTTTGACAACCAATTAGGTAAAACGAATGCTGCAATGTTATTCCCGTATCGATTTTAGTATAGAAATGAGATTAAATTTGGAACAGCTGTCAAAACTCAAGTGGGTCTCTATTCTAGTATCCATAGATATTAAAACAGTTATTGATACGAAACGTCAATTCAGTATGTTTTTTTAATATAAACTGCACAACATTTGATCTCGAGTGACATGAGAATAGAGACTTCATTCGTTTGTCTATGATTTAAAAAAAAAATGGTCTTGACGGAGGATCGAATTGCCACCATTATGTTGATGTTTTGCTGAACGAAAGTAGAATTGTTGTTGAATTGAATAGAAAAAGTTGTTTGTTATTTACATTTTAGTTGAAAATATGAATAGTAGTCTTCTCGGAGTATGTGTGCTGTGAAAATGCGCCGGATATCGGAAATATGCAGCCACGATTGCAACAAATAACTTATTGCCAGAAAATATTGTTTCTGAACACATCATGGAGGATTTATAATATGTGTGTAGATAAAGTTATGTATGCAACTCTGCATAATTTGGCCTTAAAACACACGTGCGATCTTTTTATGAAACTCGCTAAAGCTCGTTT
This sequence comes from Tortricodes alternella, assembly GCA_947859335.1. Taxonomy (NCBI): domain Eukaryota; kingdom Metazoa; phylum Arthropoda; class Insecta; order Lepidoptera; family Tortricidae; genus Tortricodes; species Tortricodes alternella. The sequence goes on along the minus strand of OX401968.1, from coordinate 17,746,522 downwards.
CATGAAAACCGCACTAGTGTTTTAAGGCCTATCATTATGCAACCGTTGCATAAACTACTATCAACAAACTTGCGACATGGCTTCTTTTGATGTCAGAAATACCAAAAAATCCATATTTGAATTTCGCCTAAAGTCTGTTTGCCGAGAGTTGATAAATATTATAATATTGTCTTGAAATAGCGACTGTCGCTTACCTATCGCAAACTGCATGACGGGCATCGCTTATCGCCGCGCCGAGAACGGAATATTGCCATTTCGTTCTGGAATACTTTTCGAGTGTGTTGTTTGGTTGTTCGAGTGTTATTTCAGACGAAGCGATTGAACATTTCATACTAAACGTCATTTCGATTCGTCCTCCAACTCTGAGACTTCTGATAGTAATATTCTATGAAAAAAATATAGTTTTTCCCTATATTTTTATTATCATGGGTAAAAATAATTAGCGTGCCACTATTTGTACCTAATGAGTTAAGAAGCCATGATTATTTATTTATTTTTATCATCTCTCGGCGAACAGACTTTAAGAAGATTATAATTAATACTTACTTACTATTAAGTTTCTATAATAGGACAGGCATCACAGGCACAATCAGTTTTGTAAAAACAACACTATCCGAAATGATCTAAAGATATCCAAAGTAATAAGCCATTTGACTCATTATTGTGTTTTTATCCAGTTGCGTCATATTTAAAAGGATTTCCGTATCGTCCATGATTCATAGGACGTCTATTGTTTTGGCACTCAAACCCAACGTACCGTTAAGATAATCTTCTTTGTAGCGGCAGCTAGAAATTCTAGGCCTCCCAGATGATATTAAATATCAATCAACACTAAGTCTACAATTTATGGAATTGCTGCAACTCGGAGACCTGTTAAAATTCTAGGCCTCCCAGATGATATTAAATATCAGACTAAGTCTACAATTTATGGAATTGCTTCAACTCGGAGACCTGTTAAGCTTGTTTTAATTTATTCACAAGTAATATAAAAAAGGTAGCATGAAAACAGTTCCATTTGTGGTTTGTCTACAGTAAAAGCATTTGTACAGGGTGTGTTTGAAGACTACTAACAACGCTCACGTTCTTGCAGGGCTGAATTTATGAAATTCACTTTTTATTTAATTTACATTTATCCTAACTTGTTTCCTTAAGAATAGACATCCTTGCTCAATGGCATTTAATAATTAAATTTTAAATTAACTTTGACAAATGACGTTGGTTAAACTTGGCAAGTACTTATTGATAATCAACTACTCTTTGTAGGTGACAATACTAGGGCTAATCGTTATTATTATTTTTAATAAGTAAATTAGCTACAGTTAGATATATTTTAACGTCTGAGTTATTGCTTTATATTAGCGTCTGAGTTATTGCTTGCCATCATGAACTGTCCGGAAAAGTTTGATTTTGAATTACGTCTTTAAAATCATTCTGTGTATTGCAAGCTGACCTGCACTGCTCATCCAGTTGAATGGAAGGTTCCAATTGTTCAAAATTTGATGAATAACTGAATTTCATTAAACTATGCGGTCAAAATTAGGAAGGGACTGGTGGCAGTTCACACGACTGTAGAGCCATCCATTGCTGCTTCTGACTAGGATCTTGAAAATTAAGTTACTTTAGCTCCTTAACAACTAAGTAGATACTATAGATAGTTAAAGAACGCATGACGATACAATCGTTCGTTCGTTAAAAATGTATCCTCACATACGTGCTATAACCTCTAGTACTTCATTCAAGCTATTACTTACCTCATAAAGTAACTCGTATAATACTATTTTCACATAGTCACTCAACTGACCTCTGTGTTTGTGACTTTAAAAAAACTCTCACACAGGTCCTGAGCCTGAACCTGACAAACTTGGTGATCCTGATTGTATTGAAGGCGCTCATACTGGCAGCTGGCTTCTTCGGCGCAGGCGCTTGGAAGGGCGGTCACCATTACGGCAGGAGTCTCGATGGTAAGCCGTGGTTTGAACATCTCCTACTATCGCTGGGCACAAGACCGTTAACCCGTTAATCGTTAGTTAACGAAGTTAACATTTCGAATAACGGATTAACGTTTAAGTTAACTTTAAAAGTAGCTAACGGACTCATTAACTTCCGTTAAAACCATTAAGTCCGTTAAACGTTAATTATGTACCTACTATTTGCCAAAAGTACACCGCGCGGCCTATCTCAGATATACCAACAATTTTTATAAAATTAAATTGCTAACGCAATGACATAGGTATTAAATGAAGTTCTTATCCCGAGATAACGGTTAACGATTAACTTTAACTTCCGTTAAATCTTGACTAATCTAACGCTTTAACGTTTAACGAAGTGAACTTTTTTAGTAATGGATTAACGATTAACGAAGTTAACTATTTGATTAACGGTGCCCAGCTATGCTTGCTGGGTAATAATCACGTTAAGAAACAAAATTTGTCCCTCCTGTGGTCAAAAGTTAACGAAAACGAAGGATTACATTAAAATTTTGTTTATTAAGGCCAATACTAGGCCTGACGCCCTATATGCGGTTATAGTCAAAGCATAAAATAAGGCCTCAGGGTCCTTAACTGTCGGGAACAGTAGGGGACAATTCTGAACCTAAATGTGATTATTACCCTGTTAGGCTAAGGCTGTTCGAAAGATTCTTAGATGAAGACAATTCATTCGTTAAGTTTAAGAGCCATGCTCTTGTCGGTGGAGTAACCGCCATACTTCTTTTCTGTCTGCCAAAGACAAAAGTATTCAATTAATGTTATGTTAGTAATTACATATTATTCGTACTACAAGGCTATTAAAAAAACAGAAAAATTATAATAGACGATATGTACAAAGGTGACCTAATCCTTGTAAGGGATCTCTTACAATCAACCTTTGGGCTATTGACACATTTACGCATTGGATAGACAAGTATAAGTGTCAGATTAATATCAACATATAACGTAAAATAAAAAAAAATAAGTACATACATACAAAATACCTGCACAAATAAATAAAAAATAAATTATAAATATAGGTACATATTTATACAATAATACATCAACATAATATACAGATGAATAGCCGAAAACTAAAGGGCAGACGATATGAGAGAGAGAGACAGAGAGATATGTTTAGGATTCCTCTAAGTTTCTTTTAATGCATCTTTACGTCCCTACTGAACAACACTGCACATCCACGCATTGTCTTCTCTCGTCAACTCCAAGGTTAGCTGGAAGAGATCCCATTAGGGATAAGCTCGCCTATGTACACTGTTTATGTCATAATGCAGAATTTTATTGTTGTCATTTATGTGCAATAAAGACTTTACATACATACAACAAAAAGTTACTTTATTTTCGAAATTGAATGCTGCAAATGACATTTTTTTTTGTAACAACCAAACCAAACAGAGCGTAACATCAAATCCATTTACTAAAATCCGACACACTTCCGCAAAGCGGCCAGCATCCGCAATGGTCATTTGACCATCGATTAATCTCTATAATAACCATCTGCCTTCGCTGGACCGTTACACATCACGCGTCAGGCAAAATATACGACAATGTCCAAAGGTCGTACGCATTTAAGTACCATATGGACATAAGTCCGTTTAAGTAAGTAGGATCAGTACACCTCTTTGATGCGTTTCCCATGTCCGGACTTAATCCTATTGGTGGGATCATCCGGACACCTCGTGGTGACCGGTGGCTATCGTGGCCTTTGTTGAAAAAAAAAACACGGTGTTTAATTGTTATGTAGTTTATTTGGTTTCGAGAAAACTTCAAGCATAGTATAAAGAGGGGAAGTAGGCTATCTCCGGCCCAATCCGCGATATAATTGACTACTGTCTCAGGGGTGTGTTCAATAGGTAATCTGAACAGAGACAATTCTTCTCCTAGCAATACGTTCTCCTGCGATTATCACACATTTTTCATTCATTTGCGGTGCCGAAAAGCCGTGATGCGCGGACCTCGTGCGGTGTTAGCCCCGACTGGCGCACTGAGAAACGGGTCGAGATTTTGTTTAAGTGTGCGTGCGGCGACGCATAGATACTTTGGCGCACACATACAATCCGCGCGCGGTGCGTTTGTATGAAGATAACTTACTTCCCCCTCTTTATACTATTCTTCAAGTACGCTTCAGTTTTATCAAAGTCATCAGAATAAATATCAGATAATCAGATGTAATTTTAGTACCGATCGTCACCGTGATCAACTGATCATTATAAAACCTATCCCTAGTAGAAGTCCATTAATAACTTGAAGAGGACTTCAACGTGTTTTAGAAGTTTTACGCGGTCTGTAAAAATTAATATGTTCAGGAAATATTTTGATTGGAACAAGAGCTCAAAAATAAATTCAAGTTCAAGTTTAAACCATATAAATACATGAGATGGTAAATGTTAACAGACTACATTTGAGTACACTTTAATAATCGAGATAAATGACAACATTACGACGTTGGCAGCTCAGCTTTGTAATAAGCCTCTGAAGCCCCATTTTGTTGAACAGACAATAAAAACGCGTCTTACATCACCGAGGATGAGATTCTTCTTTACCTGAGCTACCTGGCCGGTCAACAAGGTCAAGATTTCGGTTGCTTGTATCGGCTGTCGTGCGAGAAGCCACAGCAAGCTGCTCTGTACTCCTCCGGGGCTGAAATTCTGCTGCAGGGTGCTAAGCTTCTACAAGGGTAAGTAGCTAAATAAATACCAGGTTTAATAAATTATGATCTGGGACTTCAGCTGCAAAGTTTTTGACATGTATAGCCAAAAGCACGGATGGAAAGCCACCTGAGGTTAGAATGACTGTAAAAGCAATAATGAGCCTTAGTGACGATTTACGTTCTATAGTTCTAAAATTTGCATATCTTGAGAAACGAATATGGATTAAATTTAATCGTGCTTCGATAGAAAATATCCAAATGGTTCTGAAGTTGCGCCAAGATAACATTTTGAAATGTTGTCAAGTACAAATTTCCACTGGGGAACTGGGAAGTAGCTAGCTGTGCCTTTATTGTAATAATAATTATACTTATCCCTAATGTGTTCATTACTTAAGACGACTGTGAACCAACGGCAAAAATCACCCTATTCATAGAAACGGTGATAAAGATATACACACCTTAAACGTTAACCGATTATGACCAATTTTTGATAGGTTGTCAGTTAGAACAAAATCTATATATACTCCTCTTAATTAAGTAATGAAAACATGACGTCCGATTCCACATCTCTCTTATTTTCAGGAACAGCATCGAACTGGATTCATACGAAGAAATCTCGAAAGGCATTAAGCAAGCATCCGCGTGGGGAGAGGAAGGTATGAACTGCAACGCTCGCTACCAGTGTGGGGAATAGATTTAAAAATAATTTGTAAAACGCCAAAAATATGTCTGACCCGATAAAGTCTCTTTAATAAACTATCCGTGTGGGCCTTTTTATGCATCAAAAATACGTAAAAACGTTTAAAAAAATGCGATAAATAACATGATATTATGATTTATTATGTGATTGCTAATCTTGAAATTATGAAGATGGCAATCCGCCAGCTGACATGTTTACCTGCAGTTCATGCGCATGAGTTTACCGGTTTCAATCTGACTTAAACAGCCATTAAATCACATGTCTCAGTGGCCCCAGCAAGGTTGATATGGATAAGTTAAACTGTGTTATCTCTAAATGCGTCTCTCTCACACTAGTGCTGCCGAAAGAGATAGAGAGATAAACGGGTTTAACTTATCCCTGTGTTCGCAGGCTCACTAGTTAAACCGCATATAAAAGACGAATAAAGCCGATGAAGATGATATACAACTAATACGTAGATAAACTAACCCCAGATTTATCAACTTTGACATAACATTTACCTACTTGATAAGTATTTGTCCTTAAAACCTTTCAAAAGTGGATAAAACAGCATTAAAAGTGTATGTAAGTTGTAAGTCGTATAAGGCATATTGAGGACGTCGCTTCACATTTTTAGATTTCGTTTATAATAATTAGGGTTACTTATGACCAATTACACACAGAATACATAGGTAAAAACACAAACGAATTTTTTGCAGATAGTAGTCGATCTTAACACTTTCATTGCCTATATGCTACGCCATCTAGCAAAAACTTGGTACGAAAAACCCTTCTATATCGGGTTCTTTTCAATGAAAGTGTTAAAAGGCGCCTTAGAAAGCTAAGCTGGCAATGTTGCATTTTTTCTCTACTATTTATTTGAAATTCAGTGAACGCAGTCAAACGCACAATAGTAGTTTATGCAACGGTTGCATAATGATAGGCCTTAAAACACTAGTGCGGTTTTATGAAACGAGCTTTTAGCGAGTTTCATAATAAGATCGCACGTGTGTTTTAAGGCCAAATTATGCAGAGTTGCATACATAACTTTATCTACACACATATTATAAATCCGCCATGATGGGTTCAGAAACAATATTTTCTGGCAACAAGTTATTTGTTGCAATCGTGGCTGCTTATTTCCGATATCCGGCGCATTTTCACATCACACACACTCCGAGAAGACTACTTACTATTCATATTTTCAACTAAAATGTAAATTACAAACAACTTTTTCTATTCAATTCAACAAAATTCTACTTTCGTTCAGCAAAACGTCAACATAATGGCGGCCGTCCGTCAAGACCATTTTTTTTAAAATCATAGACAAGCGGATGAAGTCTCTATTCTCACGTCACTCGAGATCAAATATTGTGCAGTTTATATTAAAAATACATACTGAATTGACGTTTCGTATCAATAACTGTTTTAATATCTATGGATACTAGAATAGAGACCCACTTGAGTTTGACAGCTGTTCCAAATTTAATCTCATTTCTTTACTAAAAACGATAAAGAAGTCATGTTATTTCTTCATCGCAGCACTGGTTTTTCCTAATTGGTTGTCAAAATGGTGGTCATTTCCTACGGTTTTTGATTAACCAATGGAGGTTTTATGATATGGGTGTAGATAAAAATGTTTTGTTGCTTAACACAGATGCCTTGTCATGACAAAATATTGCATTACACACATCGACAATATTAATAGACTACATTTGAGAATTTCACATAAATAATCGAAAAATGCGACGTTGTTGCCAACTTTGCTTTGTAAGTTGCCTTTTAAAACATATTAGCAAATTCTAGTTACAATGCTTGCGTCTGCGTCAGTATGTTTTCGGTGTTTAAGATATAGATAATAAGTTAATAATAACGCCTCACTTTCAGTTCAATTTGTTTACTGCCAGTTTAGTCATGTAAATATAACTTTTATTTTATTAATAAAATGTGTTTTGTAATTTTAGGAAAATAAAACATATTACAAGGTATTGGATTTATTTATAGGTAATAAAAGTCTACAAAAAGTCGGTTGAAGTACCCTAATAAATTTGCAAGTTTATGCATGAAATTTAAAATACCACTTTTTTTATAAATTATACACCTAAGCCAATTTGAAAGTGCGTTCGCTTAATTTAAAAGTCGCTGAACTTGAAATAAGAAACGTCAAACTCGGTTTTGACAGCTAGGTGCTATTCTAAATCGAATTTTTATTTTAAGTTTAGGGAGTTTTAAACTTAGGCGATACTGTTTGTAACTGGACCCACTGACTATCTGCCATGATAGTTCGTACTTGATTCACTCAGCGATGCCGGGTACAAAAGGATAAAAACACAGAAATAGACCTAGGAAATATAGTATTTTAAGAACTTTTTGATTGTCCCAGTTTAGAGACCGCTTCCCAGCAGTAGCATGCCATTACAGGCATTTACCTCGTTTGAAGCGTCATATTTACATCTGCTGCTCAATTACGTAACACCAATTGGTATCGCTTTGGCGTAAAGTAAACCAATTGGAACCTTATTTATATCAAGTGATGACTAAATTGGTTTAGGTACTTTTCAAGCCAAACCGATACCAATTGTGTTACGTAATTGAGCTGCTAGTCATATCATACGGTCTCTGGACTCGAGTGGACTATTAAAGCTCTGATATTAGAATAATATTTGGTTTACAACTTTGAAAGTTCTCCGTAAAGTTGGTAGGTCTCTATAGGGGAACTTGCACGGTGTAAACGTCGCAGTTACTAGCGCCGCTATCTAGTTTTAAGGTGGCGAGTTATCAGCGAGTACTCTCGGCATCCTCACGCCGGGGAAGGCGGCGCGGGCGGCGCGATACTCGGGGTACGTGACGAACCCATCGCCGTCTGTGTCATCCATCTCCAGAGTTCGGTCCACTAGCGCTGGAAATGTTGGAAGTTGATATCAGTGGCATACTTTTTAAAGTTTTAAAGTACATTTTGAGTATCAATTTTCAAAAACCTGTGCCTTGAGTAACGTATGTAGTGTTACCTGCACCTCTATTCGGGAACGCTAAGTGATTCTGTAGCGATTCTTAACCGAGATTTCTCATCCCACTCTTCCGCGCCACGCGTAATGAGTAAGAGCGAGATGAGAAATCTCGCTCGCGAATCGCTACAGAACCACTTAGCGTTCCCGAATGAAGGCGCTGGGCCACTATTGACATTGCCTACGTGATATCGCAAAATATTTTGCTACGATATCGTAGCTTTTATTTTAAATTAAATTGACGCCTTAATTTAAAATAAATATATGAACACAGTATAAGAGATGAATATCTAATATATCTGCCACCGACTTTGATTTATTTAAGTTATCCCTTAAACTACAATATATATCTGACGTTTCTAGGTAATTGACTTACGAAAGGCAATAATTATTTCTTACTTTTCAAAGGGTTTTTGAAGTCGGGTTTTTTATTTGCTACATTTTTATTATTTTTTAACTTTTTAGTGATTATCATACGTGATTTTACGACACATATTTACTACATCAAGTAACAATAACATAATGCCAATTGCTTATCACACTTTACAAAATGTTGCTATCCAAGGTGCAAGGACGTCAATCGTTGAAGAGTTCTCCTGGTTCTTCACCATCGGTTCTTATTCACGACATGCATTTTCATGAGCATAAGTTGTTTTCCAATCTCATTCAGAAATCTAATAGCCACCCGAAAAATACTTATCATTTAGGAGTTTCGGTGGTCACCTATGGTCTTCATCATCAGTTCCACTTCACCAAATAATGTTTTTGGGACGCAACTGCTTGATTTATTTATGTCAATAATATCTATAATATTTGAGGAGTTGCATCGATTCCTTATAGATCCTCTCATGAGACCTCAGCTGTGACTACAGCGGGACCAAGTTGGAGGTATACCCAATCGATTAAAAAAATAATCTTCGAAATCGGTCCAGCCATCTCCGAATAATCGGTGTGCGTACATATAAAACTTACCTATTAAAACTTCAAGCTCGATTCCCTCTGATTCTATTGAAGAGTCGGCATCAGGGTCAGGATCCTCGTGTTCTGTTGTATGATACACCGCCTGTAAAAACCAAGTACTTATTGGAAAAAGTAGAAGAAATAAATTTAAAACGAATGAACTAACATTCTGAAGCATGCCGTGAGGATGTATGAATTGATGACAAAGTCCTAATTGGTGAAATGTGAGAACGTAAACCAACCTTAAGTAGTTCTAGTCCATCTAGTTTTGAGTTCCTGTCGAAGTCGTGGGCGGAAAAGTAGTGGAACTCTAGCTCCTCTGGGGTCATCTTCGCGAGTGCTTCCGCCGTTAGGACTTTCGAGTCTTCCTCTAGGTGCCTGAAAAAAAATAGGATGTCCGTAACTATACGTGGTAACGAAGCCATGCGTAAACATGCTACAGATGCTTGTCGTTTTAAGCCAGGTCCCAATATTCAATCTGTGGATAGATTTGCTTACTACCAGTTAAAAATTGACTTATTCACATCACGCCTAATCATAGATAGGACTACATTATTATTTTGGAATCAGAACCACTTCTGCAATAAATAGTTCTTTTCGGAACCTCTAAGAAAGTTGTACTCACTTCACATCGTGAAGCAACTGAGCGTCGCCCGTCATGGAGTCTACGTCGCGCGGCGGCCGGTAGTGGTGGTGCTTCTGCTCGACGGGAGACTGTCCATGAGGGTGGTGCGGCCCGCGGCGCAGCGCGCACGCAGCAGCGTTTATCAACAGGATTATGCATGCTGAAGAATAAAGATGTTGCGTTGTTATTGTTCACGTAATCCGTATCCAAAATCCGAATCGCGTAATCCAAAAAACGTTCAGTGTTTAATTAATATGATTTCATAAAAAGAAAAAGCCCGACTTCATGTTTTCTCATCCATTATGAAAAGAAGCAGTGCCGTCGTTAAAGCCGAAAATTTTTACACTGCCCAATGCACCATAGTGATTTTGATACCAAACAAGATCATTTTAATAAATCTGAACTTAAACAGATCGCATAGAATAAAAAGCTCCGTTCACAGATACGTATATTAACATCCCAACATCAGACTTCCCAAAAGTAAGTTACTAAATCAAGTCACTCAAAAGTCGGTCACAAACGCGCACGTGCCGCCAATATTCTCGCAAATAACAAAATAATGAAACAAGATCGACACTGAATAGTACCTGTCTGTAATTTGAGCGCTATTGTACTTGCAACATAAAGGGTAGGGGACAGCTGGGCGACCCCACGGGGTATGCCCCATGGTCTCAAAAACACCCCGTGGAGATGCAATATTCACACTTCATTTCACAAGTAGCAGCCCATTGCATTTGTCATCGGCATCGTCAAATTAAATGTTTAGTTTGGCAGTGCTTTGACAAATTGGCTTATTTTGTGTGTTGTTTCAACCTTATTTAAATATTGATAGCTACTCTTTGATCAAGAGACTAGGTATGATTCTAAATCAAACAGTTTAAAAACTTGTATCGTTAGTTCAAAAATACCTAACTGATTAAGTAATTTATTTATATCTCACTCACAGTCTACAAAAAATCGTCCAACACAAGGAAGAGTGGAAGAAAGAGCTTTTGTTTACAGTGCCGTTGATACATCATGCTTAGAAATAATAGGTAGGTAGGTATCTACCGCCCACAAAAAATCCATTACAGTGATATTTTGGATGGTCCAAATACATAATTGAATATAGCCACCCTCACTCTAGATCGAACAGTTGGCAGAAAGACGAGCCCAGTCTTTAATCGGGCCCTTTATTACGGGCTGTATAAAATCGTAATGGAGGGCAAATTATGCGTCTGCGCCGACAAGTGCGCGCTCCATATGTCGGGGTGTCTGTCACAAGCGGCCGAGAGCGCTGACACAGGGGAGTAAAGAATGCGAATAGTTTAATGTTTGTATTTTATATGAAATTAGTTGATATAATGAAAGTTTTTTCAAACTTGCAGTTATTTTAACATACGAAAAAGTTGACTTGAGACTATATTCCGTTTTAAAGATAGGTATACTATTTATTTGCATACGCTTATCTTAATTGAAGATAGCATAATATAGGTTTTCCTTAAGACTATATTTTTTTTCGTAAAGTCCTATAAAATAATGCCATAGCGATGGTAATTTTGATGATACACGTTTTAGTAAATTATCTTCTATTGAATACATTACAAAATAAAGCGACAACGGTGAACTCAACTTTATCAATAAATAGTTGGTTTCACTGACCATCTGTGTGTCACAAGTTTGATATAAGGTACGGACCCCAACTGTGGACCCCGCGGTACTCAGCGGCCCACCGTATTATCGTGATAACACCCTAATCCCATGCGATTACAATGCTCTTACGGGTCAAAAATTCCTTTATTCCGACCTTATAAAACACACATTTGCGGAAAGCTGCGTAACCTGTGTAATGAAAGAACGAAAATAATGGGGAATATTCAGTCAAAATATAACCTATAAAATAAAAGATAAAAATATGAATTATGCTAAAGAATTAGGCGATAGGTGATGAGCTGATGATGTACAAGTAGTCTAATGGCATACCCAGAAGATTTATTCGTTTTCGTCTTGAATAAAAGGTTATTATGATTCTAGCGATACAGACGCAAGAAAAGCATTACAGCCTATGCCACGTAAATGAACTGAGTACTAAATTACAAGGATCAATTATAGACCAAATTTTTATCATAATATTGAAGTAAACTTACCTTCAGTCTTCATTTGTTTTAAATAAAATTCGATTGTTTTCTTATGACAATCCGTAAAAAGATTTCACAACACACATCTGTCAACTTGAGGGTGACACAATAAATCAATGGTAAGGCGCACGCGCCAACATTGCAAGCTTATCAAAACTCTATCTCCATGTGGCAGTGGCTATTATAGCTTGGTTGATTGTGTATGTTGTGCGCATGTCTCTTTAAGATGGTTATAATTTCTTTACCCCATCATAGATGGCGCTGCGTGTTGTCAACGAAGCTATGTAAATAGTTTAGTGTTCTTGGTTGCTAACAAGAAAACATTGACTACATGGCTAATGGCATGGTTGGCTATTCTTGATTCATACATAGCGATTTTAGGTAGTTAAGTATAGTATAAGGTTTATATTAAGTTTTTTCTTATTTTGCATTGTTATTCATATTGAAAAATTACACCTAAAGAGTTTTCTGTCTCATACATTTTCACATTATATTTAGAACTCACCTATGAATAATAAATGGATACCATATTTTATTAAATCTTTATTTTAAGTCCAAGAAGCAGGATGAAGGATGGTAAAATAGCAACATTCTGCTCTACGGCTTCGTCTATGTTATTTTTTTTCTAAATAAAAAGTGAACGAGGCATTTGCCACAAATACTGGGCAAGCGGGGGCGGGGACATAAGACAAAAGTAAAATAGTATATACGAGTTGAAAAAAAAAAAACAATTCATGAGGAACAACGTTTATATTTTATCTTTATCACGTGCATTCAAATAACACTTAAAAACACAAATTATTATCTTCAAAGCAAAGTTGTTTCGGTCTTGCGAGCTTACTAAATTCATTCATGTCAAAATTATAGTTTTATTGTGTTAAACATGCACTTGACGGCATACAAGAAAGTTACTTCTCGTAAATTCTTCGTGTGAACTTACCAACTACATTTACATTTACAAAAAAATTGGAACATACCAGCAATTTTTTATTGGATGTTGCATGGGATGTAAACATGTTTCGAAAGTGTACCCATATATTTATGTGCTTATAACTTTATATTATATAAACAAAACGTTTAGGTATTTAGATATTTCTTTATGGTTCTCTTCGGGTTTTTTTTGCAAAGTGTATATGAAAAATTAAAATTGCGTAATCTATTCATAGACTAAGATTATGTCACATAATTTGTCCTGGTATTAATGTGTACCTATTCTGAAGTTCGATTTACATAAAACCAGCAATAACACTAACATTACCACGTAGCGCTTCTGTCGTAGCAGCAGCTGTGCAGGTGGCAGCGTTTTTCTACTTTATAACGATAATTCGCAAAGACCAGAGAACCCGGATAACCGGATACCTATGTATAAATTTATATGGTGGTAGACAAGATGGCAGACAAACGGGCCCAGTGGTTTCCATATCTACCGACCGACAGTGCGATATAGAATGCAATTTATGAATAAATTGCATCCTGAGATCACGCTCAATCTAGAGAGAGCCACTCTCCGGGGGAGTGACCACAGTCTCCGTCCGTAGGCACTTTGTGATAGTACCAAATACAAATAGGAACCTTCCAGGTATAATATTTTGCATTAGATAAGCTTACGTTCTAGCACAATCTTATTTTACATAAACATACAGTAAGTACCTATTTTTTACCTTATATTCATAGACGAGCTCCAACTTTTCAACAACTTAAAGTAGTGCTCGTCAAGCCAGCTCACTTTCTATCGATAATCATCCCTCAAAAATTGTAATACGATTCATTTTCTAATGACTTGAATGTGAAATAGATCTTTATTCCTTTAAGAATAGACACGGAATTTGCTAGCACAACAAGGTTCTTCGCATGCACATCAAGATCCTAAGCGCCATTTGGAGGCTTTGAAAATGGAGTCTTATCTAATTTAATATTGAGTTCAGTTTTGTTCGGAACAGGTAAAGAGGCAAGGCATTTTGGCAATGAGAATATTTATGTTTAATAGTGATGTGTTGTGAGGGAGTTAAAAAGAGACGGGCGTATGTAACCGTGTGAGGGTTGCATGATCAATACGGACGGGGCTGCGTACTGCGTGCTAAAGGCTTGCTTAATGGTCGTTTTCTTACATTTGCATGCTAATAGGTTTCCCCGTTCGGTAATGTACACTTTTTGTTCTTTCTGCGAGGCAAATAATGACGATTTAGCTGCGTTTATAAATGAAATAGGAAACTAAGTTTAATCCGGTTCGAAGGACCACTTTCCTTGTTAGTCAAACCAAAAGCATGTTTTCTTGCAACGTTATTTAAGACAGAAAGTCGGGATAATTAAAGGCAAGTAATAGACTATTAGTGTCTTACAGTGTTCTTGAAAATGTATTATGAATATGTAAGGCTACTTACCAGTGTTGCTTATATTATATTGCCTTCAAAAATTTGTATGTAAACTTCATATACTAATGCGTGAATTCGACTCCCCAATCTGCCTGTCAATGAATGCTACTAAAAACTCCTATATATCCAGTTCCACAACATTTTTATGACCGACAAAAATCTGTGTTAGAAACAATAAATTTTCGGTTTTCCGTATCAAACGGAGATTTGCGGCGTAGGGCGAGTGTGGGCGGCGTTGCTAGGCAACCCCCCCTCCCGTAACAGAGCAGGGTGGGGGGCTCGGATCACTTTTAAACTTTCATGTCGGAAAGTTATTAAGGTTTGCTTGTGGCTCTCAGATTCGCTTTCTTTTGGGTGAAAAACAACGAAATGAAAATGTGTCGAGATAATAGCAGTGCTAATGGTAAAGTTTGAGGATAAGTCCAGTCTGGTTTAGAATGTCTACTTCACAGAAACTAATCTGCAAATTAATATTTATTAAAACAGTTACTTTTTGCAACTAATTTGCCGATCTCTGTTACTAGAATCGATATCTTGTCTACCCCTACATATCATTGCATAGATGTATCTATTATTTACCATTTTGTATCTGCATAAATAGGTAAAGTACATGTACGAAGTAGTTGCGAAGCCTCTATCTATAGCCATAAAAACGGCTATAAAAAGCAAAAAGAAACTAAAAACCATTTTCCCCTCTCATTTTAGCTTGGAAAATGCTGGCAAACACACCACGCTACTTACCTGGCCACGAAAAACAAATGCCTGCACTCACCGCATGGAAAAAGCATTTTATGAAAGGAAAATACCTAAGCATGCTAGGTTGTTATTTTCAGAGATCCTTTTGAATTTCAAATATTTTTTGCTTCTTAATTTATTCGACTATGTCAAAATTTCGCGACTGTCTGTAGTCTCTCATTGATGTGTATTGGGTATATGTTCGGTCAGATTACGTGTTTGGACAGTTAGGTTCTAAATAATTTTATCTATATATAAAACTTGAAGCCCAATTTAAAAAAAACATGCTCGCCCTTTAGAACAAAAGCCTAAGTCCCATAATTGACCCCAACCTTGAAAAAAAAACATAAGCTACCTTCGCTCTCGAAAGTTTTATCGTATTTTTCTCAGCGCAAAGTTTTTAACAGCAGAGAGCGATGTACAAAATTGATGAAGGAAGGAAACCGCGCAAGCAGGGCCCGAAGGTGCTTTTAGCCCCTAATTGGTGAGCTTTTAAGTTTGCCGCGCGTTCGTTTGACGTCGCAGCGGTACTGGCGACGAGTTAAGTGGACATTTTGTTTAGAAACAGTCTGAGGGAAGAACAAAGGCTAAGGTTAAAGAAGTTGTTGTTGGTTGTTTTAGTATCTTTTACGTGATTGCGTTTCTATTGGTCCATATTGACCTGGCCATTAATAATAACCCACAGAATTAAACGATGTACTGCACGTGTAGCACGACCTGCCCGCGAGTCGTTTGTCGCTCAGTGCGTCCCTTACATACTTGACAAGTTGGACAGAGACGCACTGAACGACAAACGACTCGCGGGCATGTCGTGCTATCCCCCCTGATGTGCTAATGTCAAACAAAATAATAAACTTATTGGTGTGACGCGCGTAATCGTTGATGGAATTTTGTTTGATGTGATGCAATGTTTGACACAATAAATTGTTGATTGGATTGTATAGCTACTCCACCTCAGTTCCTCTCCTTAATAAGAACGGAAAAATCTTGAATTATAAGGTGGATTTAAGATATTTGAATTGGTACAGTGTGCAATTTATTGCTAACAATAATTAAAAAGTGGCAAATAATGAAACAACATTATGACGCAAAATTTGAACGTCTCTGGCGTTACCAAAAATTTAATGTCTTTGGAATTACCGCTAAATCGGGTTCCAGATTGATATTTTTTTGTTTATTGCTTAACACATATTTTTGACGCATTACATAAATTAACATTAGTATTATTATTATTACTGCTCCTCTGCTGCACTGGGAGTGAAGAAATAGCATAGAATGCGTGCAGATGCTTATCATCCTGGCATATCGTAAAAGTCGACTAAGGGACGGGTCCTCTCCAATATGGTGGACTATCTGTATGGGCGATGGGCTGATCACCTGTCACCATACGGTTCATCATACCATCTTTTAATTAATCGAACGTAGCCACAAGTAGTCTTGTTGCTCTTCCCACCCCATTTCGGATTTCGGGCGTGATAGGTAATATTTATGTAGTTATGTATGTATTATTATTATTATTAAATGAATTTAGTGTAATACTGAACTCTCAAAGTTGTGTACAAGTTTGGGTCGCTTAATAAATTGAATGACCCTAATATAAAAACCAGTACCGCAACAAATCATTATTATAAGATCAGTTAACACTTGACATGACGACTGTAGTCATATGAAGCACCGGAACGAAAACACCGGAGCAAACATTCGGTTCGAGATTTAAGAGGTATGATGACAAACTAAGTTAGGTACTGATATCTAGAAACCACCTTTCAGTAACAATCTCGTTAATAAATAAGGTAAGTATTTTAAGCTTAGTATGTTAGAATACCTTGGAAACGATTTCTACCGCAAGCTCAATACTGTGAATTATCTACTAATTTACGTAAATTAATACGTAAAATTAAATTACGTAACGCAATATTTGGAGTTTTTTGACCCCCCCATGTAACGCGCCGTAACGTTTTTCTGTACGGGGGGTACCGCCTAGTAAAATTTTAAGAGGTCATTCCAAAAATGAGTGAGAGAACGCGATCGTTCTGAAGGGTTAAAAAAATGTTAGTTCAAACCCCCCTCCCGCCTCTGGAATGCATCGTAACGTTTTACAAGAATTTTCAAAACCGGTTTATAAATGACGGAGTTCTGAAGTAACAAACATAAAAAAAACACATCTGAATTGAGAACCTCCTCCTTTTTTTTGAAGTCGGTTAAAAAGGAGTAGTCGATGCTTATCAAGTTTGTTTTTTCTTGTGGACTTATGCATATTAGTTTCAGGATGACTACCTAAATAAATCTTCTTATCGAAAGCTATGTTTCTATATTATGTTTCTTCTTTCCCATTCTTTTCTTTGAAGTGAAGTGTTACTCATGTTATACAATGATCTTGATAATTATAAAATTACGTGTTCTTCAAATAACAAAATATGGAATGAAAAAAAAAAGCTTCTATTTTTTATTTATATTTTATTAAAGTCAATAAAAAAGGCAAACACGCCTCCATAAAACCCCGCCACGTGGCTCCAGTGAAAAAGTTAACCGTTCGAATGCGAAGTAATGAACGGCGCGTGCCGCACCAACACTAATTCGGGCACACTAACATTTCCCTGTCAAAATATTATTGCAAACAATCGACGCGCGCATTCACCACCTACCTTCCTAACACCCACTTTGGAGCAACAAAACAAAACCACAATTAGCATAATAGTTACTTGTAACATCCATTGTACACCGACAATGAAGCAAAGTATTGGGCGGTCCCGCTCTACAATATAATTGGCCCGTTAATTGAGGTAGGTGAATAAAATATGTCCTCTCAGAATTGCTTACTTTACAAATAATTAATTATCTCTTAACCTGAACGAATCGGGGGCGTCATATAAATTATTTATTTCGGAAAATGGTCCAAAAAGGATGAATTATGAAATTAGCTGTCAAACGATTCGTGGGACCGAAAAGGGAATGCTTTTAAGGGGTTAACACATAGTCCAGGCGCTGTGGGGCAGGTGGGACCCTTCCAGGAAATGGCCCGGGAAAAGCTAAGGCACTGGGGTAGCATTGGCATGGATTGCTATTAAGTGAATAATAATAATATTTAATAAAAAAAATCCTTTCCTACCCATATTCCGCTACGGCGACTGCTTACTTAGATACTCTTTTCAACATGATGAAGTGCTTTGTTCTTGTTATGTTTTGAATTTAAAACATCATTTAAACATCTATATATATAAAAATGAATTGCTGTTCGTTAGTCTCACTAAAACTCAAGAACGGCTGAACGGATTTATCTTATCTTAGTCTTGAAATGTTCGTGGAGGTCTAGGGAAGGTTTAAAAGTACATAGGTTACTTAAATTATTATTCTTCGCAGACGAAGTTGCGGGCACCAGCTAGTTATATATAATTATGAGCAACTGAGTATCCGTTCAGTGCATTCGTATATTCGTATTTATGTGAAATTTGAGCTCACAAAAGTTTTACTTCTTACCAAAGTCGTTATCGTGTGTTATGAAAAAAATTCGGCGATTTCGTGTCCCCACCCTTTTTTCATTTGTACAACCGAATGGTAATATATGGAAAATAAATGGTGGAATAAACGTCGTGAACATTGCTGTTTACTCCTCTATCAGGCTGTCCAAAATGAAAAGTTCGGCTTCAAAGGGCAAAGGGTGCATTTTAAAGTAAAATTGAAGCGTCCCGAAGAACTACAGACAAATATCGCGACACCATTTTACGTAGACCTGAGCCATTGCTTAGTTTTACTCTTCCGTCACTTTGAGAGTGTTAGACTATCAAGGGGGAGGAAGGTCTAAATAAATCGGTAGGTGTGTAGGTATCGGATAAACGGTGGGTCCGCATCGTCGCTGCCATTAAAAACTTATTAAACATCATCTCAAGCAATTACCCTGCCCTCGCGCCACCCGCCCCCTCCTTAGACTTCACCTCTACGCTGAGATGAACAGAAAAGCTATGTATTTTAAATACGATCTATTATGTAGAAAAATTCCTAGAGGGTTAATAATATATTTGAAAACTTTCACAATTAACCTTAACGATCTTTGACATACTATACTACATATGAATTTAGGTACTTTGCAAGACAAGAGTTTATTTTTTCCTAAAAGGTCGGCAACGGCTCTATGACTCCTTTGGGGTTAGTGATGTTCATGGGCGGTGATGATCACTTACCATCAGGTGACTCGCATGCTCGTTTGCTTTCCCTTATAAATAAAAAAATGCTAGTTACATTTATATATTTGCATTTAGGTGTAGTCAAGGGGATGAATTGTCTATTATTCCCTCACCCTTTAGGTTTAAATTAGGTAGGTGTGTATTGTTATAGTGAAGCAAGGCAACGGGACTTACCAACTCGTGTTAAGATATTTTTTCTAAATACATCGCATGTTAGGATATTCATTCAATGAAGAACTGACGAATATAAGAATCTATATGACTAAAAAACACTTAGGGTAATACTTCGAAATTCTAGAAAATATAAAATGTATAAAGCAATTACGATTAAGTAGGTACTTGCTTACTTTTTTAGAATTTAGGCTTCGTATTAGGGCTACACAACCATAACTATACAAACTGCGAGTGCAGCGTCAGAAAGAAACGTCTCGTCATCCCAGTCACCAGTATCATATACCTACACATACATAAATGTATAAATAATCGGAAGTCACCCTTTTTAAAATATGAAGTATCTGAGCGAACGAGCGTTTACTGTATCTAAAAACCTCTACTTTGTTTTTAAATTAATCATTGCTTAAAATCAATACAATTGTATAAATCTTGATTGGGCCCTGTGAGATTCTATTCCTGTCGCGTAAATATATATACTGCCCCCGTAGCACACAAATCTTTATCGCGCATATAAAGCATTCGTCCCTTTCGCACTCGCATATTAGTTAAAAAGCGACAGATGCTTTATGTGCGCGATAAAAGCTAGTGTGCTAGGCCCCCAGAAAACTGTACACAAAGTTTAATTATATCACAATAATGAAATAGTAAGAGTTTTACAACACTCTTTCAATTACGCAAACCATCGATCACCAGAAGATTATTAATTATAATGTAATATAAGAAGTTTTTATGCAGGTTCATACATTTGACGACGCGGATAGCCTAGTTGGTAGTGACCCTGCCTCCGACGCAAGCGTCCCGGGTTCGATCCCCGGTAAGGGCAAATATTTGTGTGATGAGCACGAATGTTTGTTCCTGAGTCTTGGATGTTTTCTATGTATTTAAGTATCTATTTCTCTATATAAGTGTTTATATCGTCGTCTAGTACTCATAACACAAGCCCTTAGAGCTTACTTTGGGACTAGATCGATTTGTGTAAAGATTGTCCCCTGATTTATTATTTATTATTATTATTTATACAACATTTACAAAAAACGGAAGTAACAAGTTAACTTAAAAATGTGTGTTTCAATTAAATGAAACTCGTTTATCCAAGCTTCGGACTCATACGTACTCAAAAATTTATTAACACTCTACAAATGTCCTAGAAAAGTGACACAACTCTTTGTGCTGCAGTTCTTCACTACCGAACAGTTTTGATTAATATCCAAATTTTATAAAATTTCCAGATGTGTCAGTTTCTTTTAACATGTTTTATAATATTAATAATGCAAGCAAAATTATAAAATAACTTATTTTTTATTAAAATTCACCCGGCATTCGGCAAGCTCACACAAACGCAAAACTCAAAAAAAATCAAACAAAGTATTACTTTTATGCAATAGGACATTAGTAAAAATCACAATCGCTGGACCCACCTGAAAAAATCTATTTTGAATAACTCGTCGAGTCCGTCAGCTTCTAGTTATGCGTTCTCTGACTTGGTACTCATATGCCTGCCATAGTACCCTTATCTACTACGTGTAGCCTCACATATATACCTGTTGTATGTATGTATGGAGCAATCTGCGGGACCCATCGGACCGGAACCGGGCGGCCGCAGGAAGCTGCCGCCACGGCCTGCAATTTTACTACTTGCTCCAATGGGATATAAAATAATATTTCATGCTACGATGCTTATATTACAAGCGATACATTATTGAGGAAATTAAAGAATTTTACCGTGTATAAAAAGGAAAATTTCTAGTGCATTTTTAACTAAGACTACTAAAAATATTACAGCAGTCCTAACATGCATGCCACAAAGATAAATTCAACCCGTTTATCCCTATGACTATCTCTTTCGTCAGCACTAGTGTGAGAGAGACGCACTTAGAGATAAGACGGTCTATCTTATCTTTGTGTCATGCATTTTAGAGCCGCTGGTAAGTACAATGGATTCGTCCATATTTGTCTTATTTGGTAAACAAGTTTCTAACCTCAAAATGGCACTTTGCCAATTTTTAGCCTAGGTTTGCTTAATTTATGATTAAACAGCTGTTTCACACGAAAGTTGCACGTTTGAGGTTAGAAACTTGCTTACCAAATAAAACAAGTATGGATGAATCCACTGTACTCTATAAATTTCTAAGTACGCTTTTTCAACGTCCTTAAAAAACGTGTTAATATATTTTCGACCGTTTTTTCATAGGTAATTCGTCTTTCAGCATACATCACCGCAGAACTTAAGTCATAGCATAAGCTGACATAACAAAACTATAATGAACCAAAATCCAAAAAGTACCCTGTACATCGACCATCCTTATTATTGTGAAGGATTAGGGATATAGGGATTGTGAAGGATATAGGAGGAGGAAGAAATTTGTTAAGGTATGTCTCCTTTGCATAAAACTCGTAATCAAACATTTCTTACATAATAAGTGAAACTACAATAATGTCTAAAATGAAGATCAAACCTTTAAAGAGTTTAGGTAGTAAAACCCAAAACAGCCACGCGCCACGTGCCCCAATCATGGCACATGAAAGACCTGCAATTTGGCCGCGTTGTTCCATCGGGCATTATTCCTTTGACACATTCGGTACAAAGGCGGAGCGAACATATGGTCAAAATAAGGTATACAGTGCGTGAGTACCCTTGTGTTTTGGCATACAAAATTGAACAAGACCGTCATTTCGTAGAAACCCCAAATATTTCCGAGACATTTTTTAATTTAAGAGTCAATGTTCTGATACCTCACTCAATGCACTCCCAAAATATAGGCCTAACCTTGGAATCCGTTGGACAGTTAAATTAGGATATTGTAGTTATTCTTAATTTAAATAATTTTACAAAAGTTAACAATAGTGCCCACCCAGCAGATTTTTTTAATAATTCATAGCTTATTTCTGTCATTATTATGTTGGCTGGCAATGTCGGAAAAAGTTCGCAGAACTGCTGAACAGTCATAATTTCACGATCTTCCTGTTTGGTTTATTTTACATATAAATGATCCTAAACCAGTTGGGTAACTGTGTTTTCTTGGAACAATAAAGTACAAATGGTTACCTGTGTTTTTTTTAGAACAAGTCCAGTTTAAACTTTCTTGGTCTTCCAAAAACAAAACATTTAGTAACGTACCGCCTGTTTAAGCCCTTAGGTCGAATATGAAATTTCTACATCATTCATCAAAACCAAGTAAATTTATTTCAAAAGAAAGTTGGTCACACGTAAATATAGGCGCTGAAAACGTTTCGAGCTAGATTCTCGACTGTCTGTCCCGGGAATAATTAGCGTGGTTCGGATCTCAAACTTCCCCGGATGAATTATGAGGAACACGCGAACTTGCAGAGCAATGACACGTGATTTTACTTTGATTACTAAAAACTATAAAAGAATCACGTTTGACTACTGCTTTTTATAACTGAGTGTTCGCACTAAAGCCGGTCTCGTTAGTGCGCACATAATACGATTTTTCCAGGCAGTTCAGTTTACAGCGGAAACTGCGTAGATTTAAAAGCTCATAATGCGACCCCAATACCAAGTTTCATCTATAAAGTGCTAATAGTGTCCGAGTAAAATCCGATAGACGGACAGGACGAAATAAGGGTTGAATTTTTTAATTTATGTATGTATTTCATGGTACACGGCTCACGGACTCATGGCTCACGAAAAACATAACCGTCCTTTTTGCGTGACTGCAGTCGGGTAAAAATAAGTAAATTTTGAGGGCCTAATTTAATATAAACTACACGTACGCTGTAGCGCCCAAACTGAGGCAAAAGTCACACTTCAAGAAGCACCGAGTCAATTAAAACTGCTAGCGAACTCCTAAGACATTTTGCTTCCTAAGTTACTAGCTAACTTTACCTTCACCTGAATTTGCCTATATGTAGTTATTTAAAGACACGTAACAAGGGTGGTGTGCAAGTTATAGCAATGAGCATAATTTTTTGTTGAGCTCAGAATTATGGTACAGATTAGATTTGAAAAAATTGGTACGTGCTTTGAAAGTAAGCAAGTTTTCGGAGAGGTAGAGCCGAAAATACTCACTGATGTTAAACCTCGAAATTTTTGCGGCAAAATCAAATGACAAGTATATCAATAAAGTCACGTATTGATGATTGTCTCCTAGGCTAGTGATCGCTCTAAGTTATATATATAGTTATATATTATATTTAAAGTAAGATCAAAAATTTTAAAAAAGTATTTAAGTAATTAACTTAATATTCTGCTTCTAGGGATGAATATATTTGTATCTGTATATCCAAAAGTATGGAACATTAATGTCAGCTATCAAAATAATATTTGGGTATCTATTAAGTGCGTTTTAAAAATACTTACACTCTTATTATTTTTGAAAATGTATAGTGTTATTGAATGTTATTCTTTACTATGTAATGATATGGTTAATAACCTGAATTAAATGAATTCTATTCTATTCTGCTCTAAAAATATTTTCAAACAAAACTGGGAACGATCATTAGTTTAAGAGACAAGTATCGATATATGTGTTAATCGATATAGGACCTGACTACTTGACTTTGATTTTGCCAATAATTCCAGATTGTAAATTAAGGTCTAAAAATAAATAAAATTGAAATATTAAATTATATACGGTATTTAAAAAATATTTTTTTTAATTTTTGTCTGTCTGTCTGTCTATCTGTTTGTTCCGGCTAAACTCCGAAACGGCTAAACCGATTTTGACGGGACTTTCAGTGGTAGATCTGATGTTATAAGGAGTAACCCAAGCCACTTTCATTTTACATCCATGACATTATGAATAAAATTAGACCTAAGCGGGTGAAACCGCCGGGACTAGCTAGTATTGTTATATAGAAAGTATAGTCTAAATTAATAGTTTCGTTTATCCGCTGATCAGCCGCTGCAAACGTTGGTGAATTACACCCCAGGAAGCAGGTTTTAATCCCAATTGGATACTTAACTATAGTAGCAAATATTAATATATTTCTGTGGAACGGTAGTTCAACCCTCAATAGTACATTATAGATAGGGATTTATGTAAAATAAAACAAGATTATTTAGAAATTTAATAAATTAAAAACTTCAATTTTTACTTCTAGATCACGTGACTTACACCAGTCACGACGTACGACGTCTGCATAGGTCGGTTGCGTTCCGAATCATGCTGCCCACCTTTATCGTTGTGATCACCGTAAGTGTTCTGCTTGTAGTTGTTATGTGCGCTTATGAACGGGAAGAACTCGCACTGTTTATGTAGCTTTTTGTTAGCATGTTTCTAACCTAGCGCTTGATTCTTATAGATTTTTATTTTTATTACTATAGTTTAACGTTAAAATGAACCTCCAGGTCTTTTTAATAGATTTCAAAAATTCCGAAGGTTCTCATTCGAAGCGTATATTTGTTTTTTTTTGTAATTCAATTTAGTGAGCGAACTGTGCTTTATTATTTTTTAACTACACCCATATCATAAAACCTCCATAGTGTAATCAAAAACCGTAGGAAATGACCCCCATTATGACAACCAATTAGGTAAAACCAGTGCTGCAATGTTATTCCAGTATCGATTTTAGTATCGAAATGAGATTAAATTTGGGACATCTGTCAAAACTCAAGTGGGTGTCTATTCTAGTATCCATAGCCATTAAAACAGTTATTGTGACACAAAACATCAATTCAGTATGTTTTTTTAATATAAACTGCACGACATTTGATTTCGAGTGACATGAGAATAGAGACTTCATTCGTTTGTCTATGATTTAACAAAAAAAATGGTCTTGACGGAGGATCGAATTGCCGCCATTACTGCTTTCACTTTCATCATTTTTATGTTGGTTTTTTGCTGAACGAAAGTAGGATTGTAAAAAGTTGTTTGTAATTTACACTTTAGTTGAAAATATGAATAGTAGTCTTCTCGGAGTGACTGTGTGATGTGAAAATGCGTCGGATATCGTAAATGCAGCCACGATTGCAACAAATAACTTGTTGCCAGAAAATATAGTTTCTGAACACATCATGGAGGATTTATAATGTGTGTAGATAAAGTTATGTATGCAACTCTGCATAATTTGGCCTTAAAACACACGTGCGATCTTATTATGAAACTCGCTAAAGCTCGTTTCATGAAAACCGCACTAGTGTTTTAAAGCCTATCATTATGCAACCGTTGCATAAACTACTAGTATATGACTGTATTTGTTCTGATAATATATTTAAAAAACATTGTGTTATTAGGACTGCACCCTCACCCTCATACAAGACCATGCTTTTTTTTGACGTTTATGGCACTGTTGACCGTTGAAGAGTTCCCTAGTTAGGAGCCAACCCTGAGTGCAGCAACCATGTCATGGTAAAACTTAAAACCGGCTATCATAATAAAATGCCTACACAAAGTTTCGTGTCTGTGCTGTTGACCGTTGAAGAGTTCCTTTGTCTGGAGCTAATCCTGGATGTCGATTCAGGTCAAGCTTACCATAAAAATTAATTGTCATCGGAACTGAACTAACATGTAGAAATTCAGCTCCGTAGGATAAGAGGAAGTGGTTCTAATTCAGCTTGCAAGATTTGACCCGAACATATCTACATACATACTGGCGAGAGAATTGGGAACATTGACGTCACGCCGCGCGCAAGCGACTTCCACGGACAAAATGGTCCGTGTACATTTTTACGAATTTTTGAAAAAATATTTTGAAGCCATTTGAAGTGCTAGAGAAAAAAAACCTTATTTTAAGTTGAAACGTGTACTTTCAAGATTTATAAAAAAAAAAAGCCGTTCCCAGGCCCATTGCAGAAAACTTGGACATCTTACTCGAAGATATGTGTTTCGATTCAAAACCCTTCATTTTGACTGTTAAGACAAAACTAAACGATATAGAATTCAAACAATAGAGATGTTCCTGGGTTAAAAAAAAATTAGTCCGTCAGTTAGATTATCAAATAATATTGAAACGTATTGTTTGCTTTATCTAATCAATCAAAATTGACAAAGACAACGTGCATCAAAGTTCGGGAGTGGCGTCACTAATGACGTCACTTAATGTTAAAAAGTGTACAAAGTCGTGACGTCACGCGGTACTTCAACGCACTATATCTTCATTTTTTGTTTAATTGACAAAATAAAAAATATGTGTTCAATATTTTTTTATAATGTAAATGACGGACTAATTAGAATTTTTCAGGAACACGCCTATTTTTAAGATTTATCCCTTTGTTGAAGTGCTCATTTACATATGAGAAAGTTTATTCTATAACATTCGGTTATCTTCTACCATCAAACCTCAAATTAGTCATATCGAGGTTTGAAATCATTCGCGAACCCAATACCGTACGTTAATGGTATTCACTATTCAGTGCGCCTGCGCCGCAGGGGCATGCAAAGGGTTGATGTTATAGTTGATACACTTGTCTCCTCTGATATTCGATACTTATGCATATTTAATATTAAAGAGATTGCCAGCCGGTTATGATGCGATGTTTTTGTGAATGTTTTTTATAATAAAAATAAAAAAACAAGTCAACAAAAATATACCTAATTGCTTTTTGTTTCCCTGCGGCCCTAACATGCATGACACAAAGATAAAATAGACCGTCTTATCTCTAAGTGCGTCTCTCTCACACTAGTGCCATCGAAAGAGATAGTCATATAGAGATAAACGGGTTTAATTTATCTTTGTGGCATGCATGTTAGGGCCGCTGGATATCTCTGAGGAATTATGTAGTTTGAAGCACACAGTTTACGGATATACCTATTCATGAAAGTAGGTACTGAGTTGGCTCATGTTTCTTTTTCATGATTTTGTTGTAACTATTTAGTTACGTAGAAAAAGAACTTTTGATTTAAAGGAAACCAGAGCCAATATTCCAAAATCATTCACTGTTTCATGAATAAGGAAGGTTTCTGAAAAATTCTAATTAGTCCGTCAGTTAGATTATAAAAAAATATTGAACACATATTTTTTCTTTTGTCGATTAAACAAAAAATTACGAAGATATAGTGCGTTGAAGTTTCACGTGACGTCACGACTTTGCACACTTTGTACCAATAAGTGAAGTTATGACGTCATAAGTCCCCACACCCGAACTTTGATGCGCGTTATCTTTGTCAATTTTGATTGATTTGATAAAGCATAAATACGTATTCAATATTTCTTGATAATCTAACTGACGGACTAATTAGAATTTTTCAGACAACTTCCTTATTGTTGGTAGCAAATTACTCGAAATTATTTTAATATCCTGGGCAACAAAACCACTGATGACCAGTGTAATAAACAAAATTCAACTGCAATAACCTTCAAAACCGATCAAATGCGAGTCGGACTCACGCGCCGAAGGTTCCGTACTAAGCAAATTTGGCATGATTTCAACCAATCAACAATAGACTTTATGTTAATGATAATTTAGAAATACGGCTGGAACAAAATTGGTCTAAAATCGGTAAATTATTAATGAAGTATTAATGAATGGGGAGCTTCTCAGGCTTAAAACTTTTTGATATTTTTATAATTTGCTTGTATTTATGTCATAACAACACATATTCTGTGAAAATTCCAACCTTCTAGTTCTTACAATTGCTGAGCTAGAGGCCTCTGACAGATGGACGGACGGACGAACGGACGGACTTTGTAGGCTCAGTAATAGGGTCCCGTTGATCCCTTCGACGGAACCCTAAAAAGGGAGAAACAAGAAATTTATTATTTTAAATATCAACGCGTACTATATTTTTGGAAGGCCACAACCACAACATAATGACAAACAGATACCTACCCACAATTTCTCCATTTATAGACGGTCTCTATAGACAACCTGAGACTATAAACGAATAAAAAGATGCAGGTCACTGGTTCAATTGTCATAAGAATGAAAATATCTTTTAATAAAATACTCGTATTGGATATTTGGTTGGGTGCCTTTCAGTGCTGTTCACGGATTCAAAATACAGACTGGTTATCCTAGTTCGGGCCGTTGAAAACAACGTTTTTTATTACATTTTCAGTTTTTTCCCGCCCGTAAAGTAACAAGCACGCGAAACGCGTAATGGATAATTTTTGTAACAGGAACTGAAAAATGATTCTCATGAATAATTTATTTCAACTTTATGACACCGCAATAATAACATTGAAGGCAGAACCTGCGAGCTTAGTCCAAACGTCCTTCATGCATTCTCTAATAGTCAACCTTAGCCTGAGCGAAGGAAGAAATACTTTATAAGGATTAAAATAAAAGAAGTGCTCTAGAGGCTTTATCAACATTTGTTTATTATGTCATGCCTTTTCTGCGATTGATAGTCCCTTTGCAACATGTCTGCATTCAGCTCTTTTTATTATTATTTGTATGTGTAAAGGTATACGGAATATTTCATGACGTGAACGAGTCAAGTGTGAACAAAAGCCGATGAATCAACCTCATTCAAACAGCACCACCAGCACAAAGCACTCCTTTTAATATTCGCAGCATTTCCTCATCGGATTCACGATTTATTTACTTCGAGGACTCGGAGCCCGTGAGCTATTTCGTATTTTGTGAAACAAAACATGGTGCAATGCATAAACTTTAAACGCAAGATCGACGAGACGCCGTGGAACAATAAAACAAACAAAAGCCTATCTGGCCCGGAGCGCCGGCGGCGCGGCCCCGCCCCTGGCCGCCGCCGCGCGCTATTGGCCGGCGCCGCGCCCCCGGCGAGGGCGCCGCCGTCGACGGGAGCGAACGGGACGCAGCAACCCTATAAAGATTTTACATCGATTATGGGAGTATGGGAGTAGGCCGTTTCCCTCTAGCCCGCGGGCGGCGGCGTGAGGGCCTCTCGCGCAGTCGCGAACAATTAAAAGTGGCGGGGCGTCGTGGTGTGCGCGGCGCGGCGCGGAGTGGCGCGGAGTCGCAACGTCACTATAATGTGGTTAGTCAGTGAGCGTCGGGGCCGGGCCGACGGCGACGGCACGCAGCACGAGGCTCGCAGCGCGGAGCCGCGCTGGTCGCTCAGCCCGCGCGCCGGCCACAGCACGGTGGAGTTCAAGAGCGCGGCGTGCGCGGGGGCCGGCGAGCCCGCGCCGCCGCTCGGCGCGCTGCCGGACCCGCAGCAGTTCAACATTTTCCCGGCCTTCTTCAGCCGACAGCTCAACTTCACGGGTGGCGGGCCCTGCGGACAGAGCTCCAAGATCATGGAGGAGCTGCGGCCTAACTTGGTCGGGGGGTTGTTGGGTGTCGGAGGGTTGTTGGACGAGCATCAAGTGGATGCGAAATTCCTGCCGGGCGGGGAGAGCAAGTACACGCCGGACAAGGGACGCAAATGCAGCAACGCGTCGAGCTCGTCTGCGGAGGAGTTCGGCGCGCTGTACGGCGCCGAGCACGCGCCGACGCCGCCTGCGCCGCTCAGCCGCAGTCTGCAGGACCACACACGTGGGTACCACTCCATAACACTGCATGAAGGCGGAGACCTACGGCGGCGCATTCTGTTCACGGATACGTAGTTTCGGATGACGTTATCTCAATATTGATACGAACCGAAGTATACGTGCTCAAACTAATAAAAGCACCCAAAACTATGTGTCCGTGCACAGCGTGTGCCGCAGTGTTTCCACCTTGACACCTGAGCCTCTTCACTCTTCTTTTCTCAATAAAATAAGTAAAAGAAGATTTTCAGAGAAATTGTCGAATAAGGGCATTCTAACTGCACTCACTTTTAATCGTAACTGAAGTAATTTTTCCTAGCTTGGTCAAGTTTGATTGATTACAAGGCGTTTGTTATGGTAAAAAATTGTGCTGGTCAGTCGAACTGGCAATTAATTAAATGAACTATAAACTAAGGCCTGATAACCGAATTCAAGTTAGCTTATACTTATACCTAAAACCTTGCTTCAGTAAAATATTGGCCTTATGCAAAGACTATTGACAGGCATTATTGTTTTATAAAACAGACTTGAGGCCGCACTCATCATCATAATAATATAATGAATAATTAACTTGTTCTTTTTTCAATATTTCCTTACAAAATCTTCACTAAGGAATTGTCCATTGACTAACCCTGGTTAGCGCGATAGACAGCATTGCGTTCTATTCGTATTTCTGTTCTATAAAACATTTTAGTCAAGATAATTTAAAAATTATTTAATAACGCTAATTGATTTACCCTTTCACCGCTCATGATGCACTTTTGCGTCATTTTAAAACATCACTCAGCTGCTTATGACGCTAAAGTTCGTTGTAATATTTGGAGCTTGATGAGCTTGAGCCACGAAAAGGTTAAAAGGTACTGTTTACATGCAGTTACGAAGCCCAAACAATGATATTTATTTGCGTATTGAACTTTAATTATAAAGAATGAACAATATACGCTGCTCATTACTCAAAAATAAACAATAAATTAAATTTATTGATATCTTCAATATATTTGGTGTAGAGAAAACATTATAAGTAAATCGTTACGTATTACTTACTTTTTATGCAGTAGTACCGACTTTCATTTAATTTATTATGCTTATCATATTAAGAATTACACTCGCATTTATGTTACTCAAACTTCTTAAGTAGGTACTTATGTGTTACAGCATTGGGGTTATTCTGAAAGTGGATAATCTGGAAAGACGTTTAACCTGACTGCGGCCAAAAGGGGTGACGGTTCCTTATTATCTACTAGCTTCCTCCCGCGACTTCGTCCGCGTGGAATTCGGTTGTAATTATACTCTCGACAACTTTTGAGTTATTTGGGACAAAAATGACCCTATTTTCTATTCCAGAAGCTAAGGTCTAACTATATACGACGTTTCATGAAAAAACGTTTAGCCATATGGAGCTAAGTTGTAACAAACATACACAATCACACACACACACAATAATTTATTTTAGAAACGGTTACCTACCTAATTGTTTGTTTTGAACTGCATAGGTATATACCAAGTTTCAAGTCGATAAACAAATGGAATCGGTTTTTCTAAGACAAAGTTTAACGCCCCAAGGCCCCCTTTTTAGGGGTAGTTTCATATTGTCTTATACCGCATACCTATTTTTCTATTTTGAAGAGTGTTTATGCCAAGTTTTAAGTTAATAAACTCATCCAATCAGTTTTTCACATACTAAATTCCACCCCCTCTTTTACCCCCTTCCACTTTTATTTCCAAAAGTTTCTATAGCCTATGTCCTGCCTGAAGTGTTCCTGGATATATTATCGAAAACCGCATTGAAATCCATCCGGGAGTTTTAAAGTTTATCGCGAACATACAATCAGACAAACAGACAAACAGCGCCTCTATTCGGGAACGCTAAGTGATTCTGTAGCGATTCGTAAGCGAGATTTCTCATCCCTATCTTCCGCACGACACGTAATGCGTAAGAGCGAGATGAGAAATCTCGCTCACGAATCGCTACAGAATCACTTAGCGTTCCCGAATAGAGGCGCAGACATGAAATCCAAAAACTATTGGGATTTGTTCTGCTGCTCATTCTGAAGCCCCCTATAGCATTTTTTCAATGTACAGACTTTTTCCACTTTACGATTTTATTATATGTATAGATTGACAATTTTGGAAGCAGATGATTAGGATATCAGTTTTTCACACTGAGGTACAGATAATGTTATCAGAATTTCCCCATTTCCGATCTTCCCATTTATCTTGTCAGTAGAGTTATCTCCTTGAAATAACTTGATTACCTATACGTAGAGCTAAATGTAGCTCTATCTGTATTCATCTTATAAGGTTAGAAAAATTCGTGATAATCAGCGTTTCCCCTCTCTTATTTATTTATCGCGCTCGAATAATAACAATAAAATAAACTTCTTGTGCGCATACGCAGCACACTTTCGGTAATTTTCTTAAGGCAGAATGAGGGGAATATAATTGATTAATCTTTTAAGCCTTCTCGCATTGAATTACATCATTATAAACTCGTATATGTATCTCTCATTGAGAAGTATTATTTTTGTTGAACAACAAAAACCTCACTGCCTCTCAACTTTCATGTTCGATGCAGTTCATTTTTAAATACCGTTATCGATCTATATCAAGTACAACCCCTTTTTTAAATACTTATATTATAGTTATAGTACCTATGCATAGGTACTCTAAGGTCATCCTTTTGTATTATTCTTGAACTTAATTTTTTTGGGTTAAATCATAATCAGAGTAGGTTATAGTTAGGTAGGTAATCGTGAGTAAAGCTGTGCTTATTTCTAGCCAGAGTAGGTTTGTAAATAACTAACAACCTTAAGGTGCAATAAATGTCAAGTGATGAATCAGGTATTATTAGAAAAAAATCGCATTTTAATGTCCCATTGTGTAGATATATCCACGTAAGTATACCGAGTAGTATACTAGTACTTAGCTGTAGTTAGGTATATTGTTTTTAGTGGACATTCGTTTAACCTTTTGCGTGGCGGCAAATGTAGCAAGATGTCGTCGGTACAACAAAACAACGGGAGCATCGGTGGCAACGCCGCCATTAATTAGTTCATTATTGTATTGAATACTTTCCGTTACGAAGTACTAAGTTAATATTTGCTGCCACCCATTACCAAGAGACTTCCAGGCACCGTGTCAGGGGACTGGGCGGAGACTCCGAATATGTTTTGAAAGCGTTCAAGGCAGTGCATGAAAGCACTAAAAACGCGTATATAATAATATGTATAACTGTAGGAACTTATATTTTCTAACGACTCCAGGTCGTGCTCATTATTCCCAGGATCTAAAACTATTTTATATTCTCAATCAAAGACCATTCTAACAAATAAAAAACCGGTTCGGTGCGAGTCGGACGCACTTTCCGCGGAAGTTCTTCGTCAGGAAACACCCAACCCATCGACTGCCGCTCAGTTAGCGGGTTATATTGGTAGATTCAACTCTCGTTTCCAGTTATAATAATTAAATACGTTGCAGCCCTCTCCATTTTCAAATTATTAAGCACTTCCCGGCACCAAGTCACGCGAGCATGTTTCTGTTAGGCTGTCAAAGCATGAGGAACCCATAGCGAACAAAGCTTTCTTTGGTAAACAAGTGTCTAACCTCAAAATGTACTTTTTTGGGTGAAACAGCTAATTTATCCAAAAAAAATTTTTGGTGACGAATTGGCAAAAACATGTCTAAAACATTATCTCCGGTTCCTTTATTTACGAAGAAATAGCTGTTTTAACCAATAAAAGGTGCATTTTGAGGTTACAAACTTGTTTAACAAATAAGACAAGACGTAAGGATGAATCTACTTTAGATGACCATGTAAAATTTAATTGATTATCGGTGATGACATTTTTAGGGTGTCTTCCATTTTCTTGTAGGTAGTTGTCGGGTCGTCGAGTAAGGTTTTCTTTAGCGCTTCGATATTTTCTTTCATTACAGAAGTAACAGGACGGCCACTTCTGTCATCAGCTTTCAGGGAAAGTTCTCCTCCTGAAATTGCGGAAATGAACAAAATTTGTTGCACATGATACTGCAAGATCCCAAAATACAGATAAAAGTCTGCTTCGGCACTCAGTTTCACTCAAACCAACTTTAAAATCATACAACATCATCGCAAGAATATTTTCGCGGTAGAAATCCATTGTTAGAAGAAATAATAATTATAGGTCACAAAAACTAAAAAACACGCTTTTTTCAATAACGCACAAAAAGTACAAAAGACCCTCATCACCAAGGTAATGTATACCTAAGACTCCTCAAACTAAACCAAATGAGCCCAAACTCGAGGGGTTTACATTTACCTTCTAGAGTCATTGAAGAGTTCCACTATTCACCTCCTGGCTCCATGGTAAGGGGCCCATGCATAATTACTTGTTACAAGGTACAAATAATTATGCATGGGCCCCTTACCTTACCAATACACGCGGAAGCCTCTTTTCAACTTCTTTTACTAGAAAGAGACTTCCAATTGTATTACAAGTTACAAGTAGTTATGCAATGGGCCCAATTGTTAATTAGTTACATAGTAGTGAAACTATTAAAAGCGTGTTAATAAAAACCGGCCAAGTGTGAGTCGGACTCGCGCACGAAGAGTTCCGTACCATTATCTATAATCAAACAAAAAAAAACACCTTTGTTGTATGGGAGCCCCTCTTAAATATTTGTTTTATTTTAATTTATAAAATTATAAAATTTTACTTCCTGCTGCCGTTATCAATATCGAGCAAAAAGGAGCAAAAAAATCACGTTTCTTGTACGGGAGCCCCCTTAAACATTTATTTTATTCTATTTTTTAGTATTTGTTGTTATAGCGGTAACAGAAATACATCATCTGTAAAAAATCCAACTGTCTAACTATCAAGGTTCATGAGATACAGCCTGGTGACAGACGGACAGACCGACAAACGGACAGCGGAGTCTTAGTAATAGGGTCCCGTTTTACCCTTTAGGTACGGAACCCTAAAAACGAGCGAAACGCAATAAAATTATTAACATGTTTTTTTTTTTTACCAGTCAAACGGCGTATGGCATTCGAATTTTAAATCAATGTTTCAAAATTGCACCTTTTTGAAACAGTCATTGATTTAAAATTCGAATGCCATAAGCGGGCGAAATATTAAAAAAAAAGTCATTTCTTTTAATTTTCTTGAGTAGGTAAGTTCTCTTTTGTAATTGCCGTATTTCAAAACTTTCCTAGTCACCTGACACAGGTACTAATAACGGTTTAGTTAAAGTAAATCATCTTAAGTACTCGCCTCGTAGCTCAGTTAAAAAGAGCAATTCCTCTGGAAAAAGTAAAATGTCATTTCTCGTTGATTGCCGCCGCGGTTGTAATGTAATGAAAGTAATATATAATTTAAAAATTTAATGACTTGGGACTTCCACAACGCGAAACGGAAGCGGAGCGGGTCGGAAGCAGTGTCACAGGAACTAATATAGCAACCGCGGATTGATTCTGACCCAATTCCGCTTCGTTTTGGCGTTTGAGTGTGGCTTTACACGTCTCGTCGTATGATTAGTAAATTAAGGCGAAAATTTCCGAGATGTACATTGGGTCCAATCATAGCTGGGCACAAGACGGTTAATCCGTTAATCGTTAATTAACGAAGTTAAGATTTCGAGTAACGGATTAACTTTTGAGTTAGCTTTAGAAATTGTTAACGGACTCATTAACTTCCGTAAAAAAATTAAAGTCCGTTAAACGTTAAATTAAATACCTAATATTTGCTAATAGGATACCGCGCGGCTTATGCCAGAGGGCTGTTGATTTGAATTTGATCTGTAAATAATTAGATATTATTACAAACTCCAATGTTAAACCCTTATTTTTCATGTCCTGTCTAAACTTCCATAGCCAATACCAACATTTTTTTATAAGTAACTCACTAACGCAACGGCATTTAAAATACAATATCTACCACGAGTTAACGATTAATGATTAACGTTAACTTCCGTTAAATCCGAAATGTAACGCTTTAACGTTTAACGTAGTTAACTTTTTTAGTAACGGATTAGCGATTAACGAAGTTAACCATTGAATTAACGGTGAACAGCTATGGGTCTAATTTGAAACGGTGTTTAAGAATGTATGCCACGTCAAATCCGCAGTACATGTATTTTATTTTTCAAGTTTTGTTTCATTTGCACCAAATATTATTAATAATTATTTAGTAGGTATGTGAAATAAAATCAGAACCTGATTTGACTACTCAAGTCATAACCAATCAATATGCAGTTTTTGAAACGGTCCGGACACATGGAAATTCAATCAAGAATATTTCCGTGGGAACAACGGTAACATCATTTTTTTTTTGTCATCGAAAAATCGAGGAGAGTACAAAGTTATAGAAAATACATTTTCTGAGTATAAAAGTACTATGAGACAGAAACATTTTTCGCTTTTTCTTGTGATTTAATCAAATTCCGGTACAAATAACATAGGCACAGCACATAGTGCCTGTAATCTTAAATGTCATTTATCTCCTTTAAAAGAACGGTAAAGTGGTTTTATTTTTGATTACACTTATGCGAAACGACTAATACTACAATACTATTCAATTTCAGTGAAAAATATACAAATCGATATATTGGGTATACATCCTTAAGTTCCCTAAACCTAAAATAAGAAACGTCAAACGCGTTAGTACCTAGCTGTCAAAATTGAGTTTGACGTTTATTTCAAGTTTAGCCACTTTTAAATTTAGCGAACGCACTTTTGAATTGCCCCATTGATAAACTATGGTCATAGTTATGCCTATTCCAAGGTGATATAACCACGCACTATACGTGCGAGTAATTACAATTCCAATTAGCGTAATATAGCAAACAATCGAGCTGGAGTGACGTCATGAATACGAAATGTCGTCACTAACGACCACCCCCTCCCCGGAGGGCGAGTTTTCAACCGCCTCGCAACTTACTGTGTGCAATTAATGTACGATACATTTCAACGCTGACGTCTTTATATATTTTGGTCTTGCAATCAATTTGTATTGAAGCTGATTAATACGGTGTTTTGATTATTCTGCTATTTTAAACGTTATTTCAATGTATTTACGCTTTATTTTTATTTTTTACAACAAGCATATAGCTAGTTGGGTTCTTACGTATAATGCCGGTATTAAAAAACCGGTCAAGTGCGAGTGAAACCCGCGTGGAGAGGGTTCCGTTCCATACATGATAAACTGAAATTTCCTATGTTACTTTAAATAGGTACCATAGACTTCTTATAGGTTTTCCTGTAATCTATAGGTATATGTATTTTACTTAAAATTAAAAAAAAAAATACTTTAAGATCCTCACAATAAGCCAAATTTCATTTGATATGTCACACGATTTCAGTTGCACAACTTTTTTTTTTAATTTTTTAATTTATCCCCCAAAAGTGTTCAAAATTAATTAATTTACGTTACGCATCCCTGTTGCGGTCACCAATTTACATATGTATACCAAATTTCAAATCAATCGGTCCAGTAGTTTCGGAGCAAATTGGCTGTGACAGACGGACAGACAGACAGACAGACAGACAGACAGACAGACAGACAGACAGACACACGAGTGATCCTATAAGGGTTCCTTTTTTCCTTTTGAGGTACGGAACCCTAAAAAGCGATCACAATTTTGATGGCACTTTCAAGAAGCAATTGATACATTATTTTTAAACCGGACCAGTGCGAGTCCTACTCACGCGCCGAGGGTCCCGTGCTTACCTATGAAAAAAGACAATAAAATACTTTCGCAAGCTCCTATCTTCGTGCAACCGTTGAGTGTGATACGACTTTGCTAACTATAACTACAAATTTACAGTTTTCGGACTTTTTCCTTTACTTTTGCTATAAGACATTACTTCTTGCCAAATTTCATGATTCTAGGTCACAGGGAAGTACCTTATAGGTTTTGATTCCCTTTTGATTGCCTTGTGAGTATCAAAATTTGTGGCATAAATGGCCGTATCTTTTGATTGCGGTGACTTAGAAGGTTCATTTTTTTCACAACTTCAGGAGATTGCAGGCCTGAGTATTTGATATTAATTTCAACTTGATACCTCCACGCGTTCTTGGGAAAAAGGTCTTGACACACAAACAGCCGGACAGACAGACAGACGGACGGAAAAAAAAGTGATCCTATAAGGGTTCCTTTTTCTCCATTTGAGGCACGCAACCCTAAAAAGGAATTACCTGTTAGCCAAAGTGATTTCTAACTTTGCAATAGATTTACCTATGAGCTAGTAATACAGGCAAAGGTTATCATACTTTTCCTTATCTTGTTAAGCTATCGAGTGACATAAAATTCGATAGCTATTAAACTTTCAAAACAAAATTCAAAATGTTCAATTTATAATATGTTGTTCACGAAACATCTCGTCTGTCATTAAGAAGTGACACAATATCTGTGATTATTAAATGAACAAGCAAAAAATGGGTATGGCTGAAATTGCTTAAATGTGATTATGACTGTGGCAGTCGACTATTTATCACAAAGTTGCTTGCGGGCTATATTTAAAGTTTATAAGTATGAATGCATTCCTAAAACCAAAAAATCTTACAACTAAAACTCCTCTTGATGCATAATGCCCTATTTTATGGACGCAAAATGCCCTAGACGCAAAATGTCCTAGTCGCAAAACGCCCTAGACGCAAAATGTCCTAGTTGCAAAACGCCCTAGACGCGAAATGTCCTAGACGCAAAATGCCTTAGACAAGAAATATCCTAGACGCAATATGTCCTTTCCGGTGCATATGACCGAAAAAGCATTAGGCCAATAAAGACAGAAACAACAAATGATTGGGTTACACAAAAAAGTTAGTTAATTGACGCCATCATTTGTACTAGAACCTCTTTAGTACTCGATTTGAAAAGTGTAAAATATGGATTTTGACGAAAAAAAAAATTTACACATAGCACTTTGGTATGTCTAGTATATGTATCAATCAAGACAGTCATTGCATATTTAGGCCATTCTGCGTTTAGGCCATTCTGCGTTTTAGACATTTTCCTGATTTAGGGCATTATGCGTCCACACCCTAAAACTATGTATTCTCACTTTTCGTCAATCAATTTGAATCTAAGGAAATGGCAGCGAGAGAATAATACATTCGACGCAGCTTTGCGAGCAGAAATAAACGCACGAACACAACAGCGGGCACGTAGACCGCCCGG
This sequence comes from Tortricodes alternella, assembly GCA_947859335.1. Lineage (NCBI taxonomy): Eukaryota > Metazoa > Arthropoda > Insecta > Lepidoptera > Tortricidae > Tortricodes > Tortricodes alternella. The sequence goes on along the minus strand of OX401968.1, from coordinate 17,707,527 downwards.
ACGAACAATGGCGGACGTGCCACTCCCTGCACCCTCAACTTTATAGACGAAGGTCCCGCTGAAGTTTTAGTATGCTCCAAATACAAAGTCGTATAGTAGGTAAATAGGTTTTTTTTAATACACAATTTAGGCCAAAAATTCCAGGTGAGCTTGAAAGTTTTGATTTTTGATTAACATTGACAAATAACTCACTATTAGCAGTCTTATCTAAACATAGCAAAAAGCTTATAAGTAACAAATATATGACCACACATAAGAATTCTAACATAGACTATCCATGGTCATACTGTCAATTTAGAGCACTCATATGCTTAGAGAACAACCATCAGTCTATATAATACACAGTTTGATTATATGTTCTTACTACATCTTCCGGGACAACCGGTTGCACAATAAAGAAGAACTTCTTCCTAGTAAACGCTTTCATGACACCTTCATTTTTCTCACCGTCTTCTGGTGTCTTATTATTGTTAACAGTTTCAGATTCGTTATTTCCAGTATTTTGCCCTCGATTGTTTTTATTTTCTTCTTTTGATCTATTCAATTCTTTCAATCTTTCCAGAAGTTTTTCGGCTTCGTTCATTTGCTTCTTTAAATCATTAACGTTTTTGTTTGCACTGTTTTGCCCTACGTTTTGAAGATTATTATTATTATTGACACTATTTAGGTATGGTCTGTTTACGTTATTATTACCCAATAAAGACACTAAACCTTTATTAGCATTTCCATTGTAATTGTTATTAGGTTGGTACTGTTCATTTCTATTATTTGGTCCAAGTCCTAATGAAGATAAAAGTGGGTTGTTATTAGATTCTCTGATGGTATCTCCAAGAAGCGTTCCAAATAGTCCGTCTGATTCAGTTAAAGGCACCAAACATGCTAAAAAATAAAATTATACTTTAGCTGATTTCGCTACATAAAAAATGGAAATGCGCCGTGATTTACATAATCATTCTTTATTAATTATTTTAATTAATTGTTGAAATAGTCAAAATATTGAACTATAACTGATGATAGACTTACTAAAAATAGTAGTAATGAGGATAACACCATTAAAATTCCACATTTTCACTTTATTCACACTCTTAAAACTTACATAAAACTGATCTGTTCAATGGCAAAATAATCACTAACAAACGTTAAAAATGCGGACGGTCATAACACCAATGATGATTAATACTTCATTAGAGAAAAAATGATAACTTACGTCCGCTTAATGGTTTTTTCTAATTGATCCTTACCTAAGTACCTTAATCATTTAAAATTTATAAATAACATTCAAATCATGAATTAGCAATTATATGCTAACTAAATACTCTTACAATTTCCAACGAGGATAACACATTTAAATAAACAAATGTACCTACTAGTAAACAAATATAAACAGAACCTTCTGTTTTTAGTCTTCATTTTGACAGCTTCAAATTATTTGAACTTTAAAGCAATATGTCTTATAATAACAATTAATCCTTTTATGGTACTTTCCGTTTAAGCATTGCTTCCAGATGTCAACTAAGTATTTGTTGTAACCAACTTTATGTTTGACAAACCCTTTGACAGATATGTCATCGCCCGTGATTGTACTTCAGTAGAGCATTATTGCCTTTAATCCTCGGACAGAAGACACTATGATAACCACACATGATGTTATTGACGTAGCAAAGGAAAATCACCTTTAACAACTAAATTATAAAAGTCACGGTTACCGCATTATAGGATGGTTGGTAATGGTAATTCGTAACGCGTGGCATACCTCAAAACATTATGATGACCGCATATAATGCTGCAGCTAAGGATTATCACCTTTCATTTGAAGAATATAGAAACTATGGTGACCACATATTGAACGTGTATGGTTAGTACATGACGCGTGCCGTTAAAAGAAAAATTATTTTATACATGCAGCAAAGGATTATAGCTTTTAATCTCTGGGATATAAAAACAATGTTGACCGCATAATGAAAGTGGGTGATAATCCGTGACGCGTGCCAGACGCGTGTGCCTCACCTGCCTTGGGTGTGCGTGTGCGCAGAAAGGGTTTAATTGTGACAGATTTATTGTTAGTTCAAATAGTTTGAGTTATTTTACAAAATTTATTGCTTTTGCTCCTCATGCGATTTAATAATAGCTGCGTGGTTTCGTCGGGTTATTGTCAGAAATCAATAATTGGTGTTGTTTTGACGTGTCAATTGATGACGTTTGGTATTAGTCATAAAGTGTATAATTGATTGATGTTTCACTAAGGGTTTACTAATAATTCCCCGATCAACGTTTGGCAACTGTAATGTTTCGCAGAACTTTCGATTCCCCGATGTTCTTCCAGCTGAGGCCGTTATTTTTTTAGTATGGTTGTAACTAGAACCAAAACTAACCTATATGATTGATGTTTAAAATATCCTGAAAATCATAGGCTTCAGCACGTTACTCGGCCAATTGAAAAGATATTTATGTACCATAAATAACCATTATCCAATACCTTGTTGTAAGCTCTTTGAAGATATTGTATTTATAAAAAAGTCTTGCCAAAAAAAATATAAAAACTTCTTTCCAAAGTAGCCGTTTTATCAACAGGCCATTTCTACTCTTACTAAAAGTCCATTAAGCCACACCAATATGCGCATAATAAATCGGGTACTTAGCACCCACTAGACATAATGGAGTGTCGATTGTCCACGGGCACCGAACCCCGACACCGGGCTCAATCCGCTAAACCTATTGTAATTACTCACATCGCAGCCCTTCGAATCAGCTGGTTACAAATGAGACAGAAACACTTTTGTGTTAAGTATAGGCGTCAAATAATATTTAATGATTATTTTACGGTTACACTAAATGCTATTAATTTATTAATAAAGAGACACGAAAGCTAATTTAGCTTTTGAAATGTTGTGCTAATTTGTACTTGAACACTTGTAGCTGAATTTTCAAGGCACCTAACTATATCTTGGCTCAATATTTTAGGGTTTGAAGCAACTACGAAGCCCAAATTATATTAAGTATTCAAGTCGAAATGCTCTTCTTTATGACTGTTTGCTTCATCATCAGTCTATATACGTATCTCTGCTTGGCACAGCCCTCCTCATTTTAGGAAGGAGGATAATTTGTTGTTGGCTTCAGCTTCACCTATCTAACGTGTATTTGTTGTGTATCTGTACACTATCATCATCATCACCATTCACTGCAACATCAACAATAGCAAAGTACCAAGTTGGCTTGTCCAAAATTTTACGACTACATACAACCGAGATTTATTTGAAAATAAATAACAGCTTTGTAACTTATAGACATGTTATTGCTTTGAGTTGTTTGATTTTAGCAAACAGATTCGCAAGACCTGTCCGAAATAAGTCACTTGATTGATATCAATCATCATCATCATCATCATCAATCAATACATATAAAACAGTACCGTGACTCACTTATAGACGACACACAGACTAAACGGGCTGTCGTTGAGATTTTTAATTTGGAGGAGACATTCGTCAAGTACCCTAGAGGTGCACTAAGGGGGGATTTTTTTAAATGCCTTCCCTAAAGTGGTGAAAAGGGATGATAAAGTTTGTATGGAAAATACCGCGGGCGAAGCTGTAGCATGTCCACTAGTTAGCAATTATTTGTTTATTTCTAGCCTTCACATTTTTTAAGTGCAATATGAGCATTCATTTGCTTAGCTCGCATTAGTAGAGTGCCAGTGGAGCCTATTCGAAAGTGTGTTCGTTAAATTGCTTGGTACTATACGACATTGAGTTTCAGTTTTCTTGTTTAAATGAAGGGAATTTAAAATTTAGGTGACACCGTTTTGAATTGGACCCAGTATCATATCTAAAATTAGTTCTTCACCTGATCAAAGTCCCCAAAAAATCCGCATCTGCAACCATCAAGATCTCAATCAGGGATTGCGGCATTCGCTCCGATTATAAATCTATTAACATGTGATAACATATGGACCCGCCGCGTCGCCTGGGGTGGTCCTGGTGCTGGGGTGCTCCAAGGGTGAACGTATTGGACTTTACGATTGTATTTTGATTGCCTCACATTTTGAACGGAATTTAGTGCAAATGTGTTTTTTTTGATGGCTCTTGGAGTTTAGTCATTGAATGTGCCGGTAGTTAAGTGTGTTTGAATTGTATGCGTGTATAAAACTGTTCTTATAACTTTAAACAATGTAAGCCGTGCATTAACTGTGCAGTTCAAACTTAACGTCGTTCTGTTAATTCGGTTTCTAAGCGCCAGCCGCGGCTAGGTATACCTATGTTTGAAACAAATTCCCTTCCCTTTTATTCAAGCAAATACATGCATATTAAAGTAAGTATAACACATGGTCTAAGTAAAAAACAAAAGCATTTGCACCAGCACCGAAGGAAATATCTCAATTTTCACCAAAGCCCATGTTTAGCGCCATCCGACGCCTCGCCGCCACAGATGGCGCTTTCATGTCAATCGTCATAATTAGGGGATTACGGCCCCCTAATGACATGTTACATTGAATCTCTGTTACGCCTCCGAACAAATGTCTCTATTTTGTGCACAATAAATACTCTTGACTTGTCGCGGCGAGGACCCTAGCGGAATTGTTGCAAAATCTGGGTCTATTTGGTTTGATGGGTGAATAGCAGAAATGGCATTATGAGTTTAAAACTAACGTTCATTTTAATAAGAATAGATTGTTCAACAAGTGATTAAAACGATCGAGATATTTTTCTTCCTTCGATAACACTCAGTGGATCGAGTGGCTTCTCTTAGAGTTAAACGCTCTACTTTTATTCACTTTATCTGCAAGTAGCAAAAAGTAACAAACAGTAAATATCTTATACAATGGATTTCTACTAGTTTGCAACTTTCTATCTTGTAAATTAGGTAATAGTTTTTTATTTAGGTATCCTTGTTAATGCAAGAGAAATTAGGTTTTCAATAATGTAGACGTTAATTAAAACAAAATTAATTCGGTATTCAATTTTAATAATGTTAATCATAGTTTAATGAGTCCTGCTTTATTTTAAGTTGCAGGTAAATTCCGCTTTTCAGATCCATTTACGTAAATAAAAATTAAAAAAAAGTTATTTTTTATTTTTATTCTTTTCTCCTCGATTTCAATAGTCGAATCGTCTGTAGCTTCATTCCGGATCACACTATTGATGATTTGCTTAGTCTTGACACAAAGATAAAAAAATAAATAGGTATCTACTTAAGTCCCTAGGGACAAAATGATGCACCTACGAGTTGAGTCCGTCTACGTAAATCTATAATGAAACAATTTAAGAGCATGAGAAAAAGTGAAAAAATACTTAGTATGCTATGCATATACCACTGACTAATAAATCAAAAAGTTTTGAGACCATTTTGAGAATAACTATGCTTAGTTGTGATGCGAAGATGCGTATCAACCCAAGCAGCACACAAGCTGTATAAGAGCTTATACAGCCATTATAACTCTTGTTTTAACGTTATAATGGCTGTATAAGCTCTTATGCAGCTTGTGTGCTGCCTGGGAAGGTAACCATTATCTTGTATAACCGTTAATGACGGATATATCCGTCAGGTTATACAGAGTAAAAAAGCCCTTATTAGTTTGATGTAAGGTTGAAATTCATGTTACTTCTTAGAGTTGGCGTTGAAGAGGATAAATTAGAATGTCGAAAAATACCGCCTAAAAAAGTCTAAAAACGTTTTTAATGGAAAAAATCGCAAAAACGTCTCCGCCATGTTCAGAGTCAAAGCTCCTAAAAACATAGGAGCCGTTAAAAAAAAGGTCTTTTAAACGTTAAAGGCTCCGTTTACCGCGGACGCAAACACTTAGCTCCACGTTAATTAGTAAGTAGCTGGGACACCGTCAAAGGGAATGCATGAATACTTACCGAACCGACCTCCAACAGCGCTTTTAAAATATCCCCCTCTTAATTCGAAGCGAAGAGAAACCGAAGCTAAACCGATTATGTCGCCAATATGCGAATTTTTCAGGGAACGTTTAGCCGACGTTTGAAGTTAGATAGCATGTGGCTACAAAATTAAGAGGTAAGGACCGCTGGAAAATTGATGGCTCAAGGGCACTGACGGGCGACCTCAATAAAAAATACGTTTAGAAATTAACAATACTTTATACGAGTATATTATTAAGTTATCTGTACCTATAGCTAAACCTTTCCTTAAGGTACCTTCTATGCGTTTGAGACACATCCTTGCGGCAATTTTATCATGCTCAGTTAATACATATCTTTCATGTAAAACTGAAGAACTATTCGCTTCAGGTGACTTTACTGTAAAATAATCCTCCCAAGAAAATAAAATTGTGTCATCAACGTTCTAATATTACTCCTTTTCCGCATTAATGATTATGTATACGTTTTGTAAGGTTTAATTTAATAATCTAAGTGCGGCAGTTGTTAGCGCACGATTATATACACTGTTCCGTGATTTAAAAACAGAAAAGTGCAGCCTGCCTTCAAGCCGATTCCTGACGGCTTCACCAAGCTAGAAAGCTGCGGCTAGCTGTCAGTGAAGTCCGTGATACTCTAAATAAATGTCAGACTCACACGTACAGTTTTAATTCTTGCGGCTTCCCTTAGGAAATATTTGAGATTTCGCCACTGATACGGAGACATTCGGATCCGGCTATGGCACGCGAAAACGACCCATAATCTTAACTTTGAAGTGCATGCCTTCTTATTTATTTATACGAACATCGTGGTTTTGTCACGTTTCCATCGCGACAGCTACCTATGTCACAACCTACCCAGTCTGCCGTGACGTTTAAAACGGATGGTCCAAACCGTACGCATAATTTGTTCTGGTTTTTTCTACCCTCGAATACAATAATATTTTCCTTCAACGGCGAGACATTTGACTATGCTAATCTGCTTCCACGATCATTACTTAACTGCGTTAGTTAGCGCCACGCAATCGCAATTACGCCCGGCGTCGCGCTTGACCTACGCCAACCATTGATCCGCTATGCAAATAAGAAACGTTTCTTGGACTGGACGTGTTTACCCGGACAAAGAAAGGTGTTTTATTATAATTTTACGTCTATTAAATTCAAGTTTTGTCTGAAATCCATGGATTTCAGACAACACTTTAATTTTTCTTTTCGCCAAGCAACATGGTTGGTGGGTGATTCTGGTGTTCATTCGACCACCTTATACTATAGCTATCAGTGGCGCAGCCTGCCTACAAGTCGATTCCTGACGGCTTTACCAAGCTATAAAGCTACGGCTAACTGTCAGTGAAGTCCATGTTACTCTAACTAATTGTCAGACTCGCACGTACGGTTCTAATTCTTCCGGCTTCCCTTCAGAAATATTTCACTCTTCGCCACTGATAGCTATCAAGAAACTTCATTGATAGATTCATATCATTTGTCAGTACTTTCATCGATTATATGGAAAAAGGTGTTAACGAATTAAAATATACCCATGAACTTTGAATTTTGAAGCATTCATCAGCATTAATTCTACTGTTTTTACTGTCCATTCGTAGGTAAAGCGATTTTCAAAAAATATGAGAAAAAAATGTCATTTCACAGGTACAATTACATGGTTTAATAAGAATATGATAAAATAATTGTTAAAAAAATCCAAATTCATCGATTACAACTCAGCTCACTGTTTGCAGCTGAAGGCGCATTCAAAAAGTTAAAACCGGAGCCGGGCGGAAACGGCAACGGCACGTCTGGGGCGACGTCAGCGCTGTCGCCGGCCCTGGGGCCGCAGCACGCGGGCCACACGCCCACCACAGCATCGTGCCCCACCCCGGCACGCCGGCGGCATCGGACAACATTCACACAGGTAACCATTCTTCGAGGCCTGAGATACACGTACTGCATCTGTCACCATCCGCTCATACTGGTCATTGCACGGCTCCTTGGTCGACCCCGGCGCTGACGGCTTCTGACTAAATTTACACAGATAATATCCATGCAGGAAGTAGAATGGCCTAGTTTAGGAGATTTTGGATTCACTGAATGCGAGCCACTTGGCAACCCCGGCTTCTGACTGAAGTGAGTTCACCGGCGGCATCGGCCTACCTTATTTAATTTAGTTTCGCTGGTCATATTTTCCATGGTTTCGAACCCCTCGCTGGCACACCAGCCACATCTGTCAGACTACTTTACACAGGTACTGGATTCTGGTGTGGTGACACCATCGACATTAAAGGCCTAGTAACATTACGGGCGCGGCAGCAGCGCGCGCGATCTATCCCGCGCACACCAATGCAATGCAATACAAGATAATAGCGTCGCGCCTGTGAGAATGCGATGCTATTATGTTGTATTGCATTGGTGTGAGCGGGATAGATTGCGCCGCGTCACACCGCGCTCGCAATTTGACCGGGTCTTTAGGCCACGGTATATATGTCAGCAAACGACTGCCACCAGTCTCATATCCTAAAGGTTCTGGTAAACGGGCTAGTTTTAAGGCGATTTATTGCCGCAATTCAAGACATTCCCAAAAAGATTTAACGTATTTCGCCCCTACATATTTGCTCCCAATAAAATGCTCGTGTTAAAACAACAGGATAGATAGAATTATAGCACTAAATTGCCACAAAACTGGCTTATTTACAAGACCGTAAAAACCCAGGCAAACCAAACGCATTTGTGGCGCGTCGCGTTTCCAACGCGGGCCCGCGCGCTACTTTGATGTGCCATGTTAAATCCACCCCGCTGTTCTACAGATCGCGCGGGCTCGCATTTGAAACGCGACGCGCCGCAAACACGTTTGGTTTGTCCGGGCTTTTAATCCAGCTTCGGACTATGGTTACTGGTGCACTGTTATTAAGTAGTTCTGGTCGCAACAACGTGCAATTCTAACGCTAGCGTTTTGTGCAATACTGACGCTATGAATCGCCATATCGTCAGCATGTACTCATTTCATGAACGGTTTCATTGCTTCCGTTGGTTTTTGCTCTAACACTAGGAAATGATGACTTAATGACAAAAAAGAAAAAAGTTAACACATCTTACTTTGTCCAACAGGAACAATTAGCGGAATTAGAAGCGGCATTCGCGAAATCACACTACCCTGACATTTACTGCAGAGAAGAACTGGCGCGAACCACGAAGCTGAACGAGGCCAGGATACAGGTTAGTGACATAGCATACAGGAAGTACTTAATATTTGAGAGGAACGTTGGCAAAATTAGACCATCAACAAAGAAAGTAAAATATTCAATGGAAAGGTACATTAAAGCTGCACGTCCAACAAAATGAAATATGATAAAAGCACAACACGTGGTGGCAGTCGTTCTTGGGTAGAATTGTCGAAATATCAATGATGCGCGAATACTCACATAATAGAATTTAGAGCGTAGGCCGGAGGCGGATTGAATTAAAGCGCCATCTGTCGTCACTCGCTCTCGACCGTATGAATACGAAATGCTTACAGTGACTCGCGAGCGATCTTTATCTCAGTTTTAAAATTGCTCAATCCCTCTGGGCGCTCGCTATTGATTTGTCCCGGGGGCACCTAATTTGTCGCTTTAGATATTTTATTCAGGACGCGACTTATACCATTCTCTCTAAGTGACACGTTAAGTATCTCCGACTTCCTTGAATTTTCGCATAAAAAACGCACAAAAGCAGCTCTTGAAACGTGTAGGTAGAGGAAAATTACACGCTTTTTAACAATAGAGTGTTTTATTACGTTTACGTGTTCAGGTCTTGTGATGTTTTATTCACCATCAAGAGACAGTAAATTACTCTTTTCTTTTCACGGCAATAAGCGACGAAGTTCGACTTAAGAAAATGAAAGGTTCCACGAAATGAAATTAGATCGGGGACTTTTACATACCTACCGACGTTAAAAGCACGTGAAACACGTATGTGTCGTCGCATGTGAGGCGAGCTCGACAGTAAATAGCGCCGTGGGTGTGAGTGGGTACGCTCCTGCACGCGCTCCGTGGGCGGCTATTAACGTTTAGGCGACGCTACATAAGAATGTAAACGTTAAAGACGACAGCGACGTCGAGGTCCCTCCTTCCAGAGGAAATTTCGATATAAAAATACAGCGTTGTCAGACGAGCGAGGGGCGCGCGGCGCGAGGGGGCGGGTGGCCCCTGAGGCATTGCAATCCCATCAAATGGATCCGTAACGAAGTTAGCCGTTCATCCTCCCCGCGCGCCTCCGACATTGTCTCTGCCCTCAAATGAATTCTACAATTGGAAATAAGAAAATGTTTTGTTGGATCCCCGTGCTTTTTCAGTTTAAAGGCGACCGTTTTCTTCGGATAACTCGGCCACTCTTAGGAAAATTCTTGTCTATCTGTCTTTGTTATACGAGCGAAATGTTTTAGACAGGGATCTTTACTGAATTAAGCTTTATCTACCTTTAAATTTCGCTCGGAGACTCTCATAAAAGAGTTTATCGGAAAGATTAACAAGCTCGCAAATTATTAAAACTTTATTGTAACCTTTTTGTATTTTCTGATTCTAAATACGAACTTTTTATGATATTTTTTAAAGAAATCATGGGTTTTCAATCATTTACCTAACTTATAATCTGCATAATTATAAATCTTCTTACAAATTATTACCAAATTTTTACTAATAAACAATTTTCAGGAATAAACATATTATTCGTAGTCCAATTAGCTTCACCTCCTCTTCGTTTCTAAAAGTCTTTTTAAAGCTGTTTGTGTACGACCGTTATTACTATTAGCCTTGTTGTACTTTTTGAACTCGAGCTGTTTTGCGAAGTACCCAAGTTTCATAACCATGGGAAAGAGTGCGAAACCAAATAACGCTTAGTAATTTTCGTGATTACTTTTCCAATTATTTTTAAGCTTTATAACACGTAATAAATAAAATAGTACTTTACTAAATGTATACAAAAGTGAACCTCACCTTGAAGGTCTATACTAGAAGTGGTTCAGTCGTTAAAGGATTGTGCCACGCTAGCTAAATTAGATTACTTGCCAAAAATCAGTTAAGTAGACTCACTCACGTGCAGGACAATAACAGTTTCATCATAATAATAATTCTACAGTACCCTCCTGAAAGTCATACTTCAGGAATGTTCGGGTTAAGCTACAATCGATGCGTTCGCAGCAAGTTCCAGTGAGACAGAGATATTATTATATGACGTGTATTATTTTCCGTCGCCTGCTGTACTTTTGTAGAGTGATTTCTGAAACTTAGAAGAAATAATTATTTGCTAGGTATGTATGGGGTAGAAGAATTCATTCAAATATCGTGATAGAATCCTTATATAATCTTAAGAGGACTGTGGTGAACCAGCGGCAAAAATCACCCTTTTCATACAACAGCGATAACTATTTCTACCCCTTAAATGTTAACCGATTTTGACCAATTTTTGATAGATTGTCACACAAAACCTAATCTAGGTGTATACGTTTTTAAATTTTGATTAAAGATCAAAAAAGTCAAATATTCGCCGAAATTTGTTTTGTATGAGAATACTGAAACAGCAATAAAAAAAAATGTTCTGACTGACCTATCAAAAACTGGTCAAAATCGGCATTTAAGGGGTGGAAATCGTTATCGCCTTTTGTATAAAAAGGCGTAGGTTCACACTCCTCTTAACATTTCTCAATGACGCATTAAAATATGTGCTACTGAATTAACAGCTTTATATTTCAAGCGGATCGTACAACCATTTTTTTGACAATAAACATATTATAATACCATTCATTATAAATGGTATTATAATATGTTTATTGTTCGCATTGAATTACTCATGTGATATGGTTTATTACCTTTATAAAATTGCCTAAAAAGCCAAAACAAAACACGCATCGTCATTCGAACCATTCGGAAATTGTCTCGTTTTCCGTCACAACGCGCCCGAGCAGATAGCTTGCGAAAAACTAATATGCCATTTACGATTCCTCATACACTAATACAAGTATATAAGTAAGGGGAGGGCTTGGCCATGGTTAGGTATAGGGTGTATCGGTTTATTTATATGGAGAGTGCGTGCGGAGGGCGCCGCCCTCCCGCCTCCCAGAGTCCCCCTAATCAGCTGTAATCACCATATCAAACGCGCGCTCATTCCTGTTGACAACACGCAGATTAGGCCCGCGTGCTTTGCTATGTTTTGTTGTTCGCCTTTTATGTTATAACTAGTTAATGTTGTTATGTAAGGCATGTGATTTAATTGGATTCAGTTTTCGCGCACGCAGTATTGATTTGTAGTTTAGAATTTAGATTTAACATTTCTTATTGGTATATTTGTAAACAAAGCTTTACAAATAATATTTCCACCAAGAAACCAAACCGCGTACGGTATGTAGATTTAAATTAAACGCAACGGTGAGTTAAAAAAAAAGTTTTTTTTGCAAAAATTGTTAGTGTGTTTGTGTGAATAAGTATGTTTTTTACACCTTCACGCTTCAACGGCTGGATGGATTTGGATGATATTTGAAATTGACATAGCTTTATACCCTGGATTTTCATCCCAATACAACACGAAAAAAATCGCGGGTACAGCTAGTTAAAATATATCATTCAAATTCTGACTGTTAAAGTTAAAAATAATCAGAGTTCTTTTTAACCTTGGCACACTGTGCTTATAAAACGAATGTCACGTTCTAGGACACCTAATGGCCTAAGTTATTCAAACGGGACTTAATTATGAACTTTCTATCTTGGCTGTTTCAGCCTTATTAAAAGGTAGGTAGGTACTCCACTGATAGATGATATGCAAGAAATATTCCACAAGAGTTTCTCATTCACATAAAAGGAAACCTTTTTCCATCAATTTATTTTCAACGTCTCAAAATGTCAGAATAGTCCTGTGATCAGAATGCTGGGTTGCTTTAGTGAGCTATACAATATTCGAGTCTATAACTTACGTTTCAAAGAACACAAGTTGCTTATCCACACCATCGACTCTGCATTACTAGCAACTAGCATGATTGTGGAGCTTTTTTACCTGACTACGCATGCAAAAGAGGTGTATGTATTATAAAGCGGCGTGCTTGTAACGCTGCTTGTAACTCAGTGGTTGAACGTACCTGATGTTGAGGAATGATGTAATTACTAGTTTTTTCAGCTTTTCAGCATTAACAACCTTTATTTCTTTTATTATAATTTATGTAATACAAGTGGTTGGGTCTAAACTTACTGCCCAGAGTTAACTTTATTTACACTGAAAAAATGGGAGGGCTAGAAATAAACAAATTATTGCCAATACCAACCAAGCGACTTATTTCAGCAAGAGCTTGCAAAGCTGTTTGCTAAAATCAAACAAATCACAGCAATAAATCACATGTCTATAATATAGGTACAAAGCTGTAATTTATTTTAAAATAATTGTCGTAAAAATTTTAGACAAGCCAAATTGGTACTTTGCTGGCAATTCGTGTTTTCCGTGTAAGTAAACGATATTTTCTACAAACCAAATAATTAAAAGTAAAAACGACACGTGGAATTTCACAAGCATCTAAACAGATACAAAAAAACTCCATTACCGATGTTTTGTATCACAGTATTTATGGACTATGGACATAGGTACATACGTCTGTTTCAATCCATAAGGTGTCATTGGGTTTACCTTATTATCGCGACTATAAGGTAGGTATTATAAAAATAATGAAAAATGCAGTATTCACATGACATAATATATTGTGAGACGGAGCTGGCAGCTTCCTCGCACAACGCATCAGCATTGCGATACAGCGAGGAAACGCTGCCAGCATCTTCGGCACAATGCCACGGACCCCTTTTTTAGATTAAATTTAGTTTTTACTTATATTTAATTAATTTTATTTAGTGTTATTATTATGTTGTATATTATATTTAAAAAAATTATCTTGACAAATAAATAATGAGTACATTAAACGAGCATACGTATTGTGAGACGGATATAATAACAATATCCGAACCCGTCGGGTGGGATATCAAAATGAATTGGTCGACAATCAAATTCAATTTGAAAAACATTATATCCTATATGTTTATTGCAATCGCGTTCTTTAACTGTTAACTTATTTAACTTTTAACTTATTCTCAAGTTCTGTCGTTGATTATTCAGGTCTGGTTTCAAAATCGGCGCGCGAAGTACCGCAAGCAGGAGAAGCAGCTTCAGAAGGCGCTGGCGCCGGCTGTGCTGCCGGGATGTAACGGCATGATGCGCAACATCCAGGGCTACCGGGGCTACCAGCCCTACCCGCACCCCAACACCATCAACCGGTATCCTCAGGTACCAACAATTTAACTTTTTTTTATGTCAGTTGCCTGACAAACCGGCAGACGGCCCGGCCCACCTGATGGAAAGTGGTCACCGCCACCCATGGACATCTGCAACACCAGAGGTGCTGCCAATGCGTTGCCAATCTAGGGAGGATGGGGAATGGGGATGGAATGGGGACGAGGGAATAGGCCTCCGGTTCTCGTCACTCACCGTACGAAACGCAATAGAAAGCTATTACTTTACGCCGATATTCTGTGTCCGAGAGTGTGTGGTACTACTCCGGTCGAGCCGGCCCATTCGAACAGTAATCATCTAGTGAGGATTACTGTTTGGTTCTACCACTACAAAACAAACTTAACTCATTCAGAACAGCAACATTTCGCAATTTAACCGAAAGTTCTGGAACTACCACACCCACTTAGACTTCCAAGGTTACGCACCTTAGCATTGACAATCCTTATTTACAGTTAATTACAAATAAGGTGATATTTGTATCAACACGGGATTTAGCCACGATAATAAATAATTGTTTACCTAAACGTTTCGACCGTATTGCAATGGCCATCGTCACAGACTAAAGTGGCATGTAATCTTCGAGTCGTGCGTCTATGTTGCTATCGGCTGCCTCAGTTACCAAAACAACTTTACTACCAAGAACTGCTTCCAGCTGAGCATTAGGCACGTCCTAATACAACGCAATTGCGCGATCATTACTAATTCGCGCGAATTTTGTTCGCACGAACGTGCGATCAAACATACCTACTGATGTCGAACAGATATCCTAATTGACACTCACGCGATCAATTAGCACACCTGCACATCTAGCATGAGCTGCCCGCGAGTCATTTATCGCTCAGTGCGTCCCAAACATATTTGAAAAGTTTGACAGAGACGCACTGAGCGACAAACGACTTGCGGGCATGTCGGGCTAGCCTCCCTGTTCGACATCAGTATGTTCGATCGCGCGTTCGTGCGAACTAAATTCGCGCGACCTAGCGATGATAGCGCAATCGCGTTCAATTAGGACGACGTCTTACACGTATGTATTTATTTATTTTAAAACGACGTAATACCGGCGCTAACAGTACTCGAGCAACAATACCCGGTAAACACTCGTATTTGTCCTCGCGGGCTCAATCAGGCGATTCAGGTGCGACGGAAACAATGCAGGTATTCCCGCTCATTACTATGCAGCGCTAATCAAGCGCTGATTACGCGATAATCGCATTTCGCGGCCCGCGGTCATGAGCGAAAATATGCATTTGCCTGAGGCGCTTCGAGCTATGTTTGTATAGAGACTATATATCTG
The DNA here is from genome assembly GCA_947859335.1 of Tortricodes alternella. Lineage (NCBI taxonomy): Eukaryota > Metazoa > Arthropoda > Insecta > Lepidoptera > Tortricidae > Tortricodes > Tortricodes alternella. The sequence continues at coordinate 17,692,072 of OX401968.1, read as the reverse complement.
CGCTGATTTTAATGATCGTTTGTGTGAAAATGCTAATGCACTATTTGCTGAACAGCAAAGATGTGTCTGTTGCACTCTATACATATCATATCCACACACGTAGGAAACCGATAATTACTTATTACTTTTCTATTGAAACTTTCAAGAAAAATGTACAGTCTTTTAAGTAGTTGATTAATCTTATTACTTGACTCGAAAATTTTACACGATTTGGCACAGTAACAGCCTTTATTTAACAGAAAAGGACTTACGACACTTTTTATGCTCGTCCTTTGAAAGAAATTCCCGAAACTTAAACTATAAAAACACCAAATTAAAATATGTTTACGCGTAACGGCCTAATTGCTCATGGCCGCCATCCAATTATAATTAGCGGCGACCATCGCGCGATAAACAACCGCGGCTTAATGCAAACAATTAACATGACGTGCCAAAAAATTATACAAATCTGAGCGAAACGACTGGCCGGCCAATGACTCCTCTTTTCTATAGTATAATTATTGTAGCTGAGAACACGTATAACGTACCTACATCACTAATTGTCAATTTCCAAAAATCACACTTTTCATACAAAATGCGATAACTATTTCCGCCCCTTAAATGTTAACCGATTTTGACCAATTTTTGATAAGTTGCCACTCAGAACAAAATTTAGGTCCCATAGTGAAATATATAATCCCCATCTTATCCCTCAATGCCTCCCTTTCATATAAGTATAGAAGAAAGAGATGCATCGAGAGACAAACTTATCCTCGTGTCAACTTTCGTCGCAGAAATGCGTTAGAGGAGCTCCTCATGACAATAAATAATTACTTTTATAAATAAGTCTTTCATACTAAAATTGCTATTTAGTATGAAGATGCGTACGCATCAATTCACCTTTCCGCAGCGATTTAGCTTCAGCATCAAATGCGTATAAGTGTAACACTCAATTTTACATGCTAAAGGATGCTTGTTCAAGTTAACGTATGATACAGAAAATTCTTCAATGGTCATAAGAAAATAACCTTTGAATTGAATAGGACACAAGTGTTACAAAACTTCCATTAATTTCACTTTTTCTCCAAAGTAGATCAACCCACATCCTCCGTGTACGTCTTTTACGTTATATTCGTTCGTGTTCTTCAAGAATACATGATAGCGGTGTTTACGACAAACCGATTCATTACCGTGTCTAACTCCAACTGCGACATCGCATAAATAAATACAAGTGATTTATAAATAACATTCTCTAGCATCCTTTTGCAGCTGAAAGCATGCGTTAGCATCCTTTTGGCAGCGGAAAGTATGCGTTAGCATCTTTTAGCATCCCCTAACTGGCAATGCGTATAGTCTGTCTAGAATCATCCAGCCAAATGCGATTCGATGCTGATAGATGTGATTCCACCCTAATAAGCTCCACACTGTTTCCGTATCTTTTTGTTTGTGCTATAAAAAAAACGCTGCACGGATTTAACAGTATTAATTGTTCTTTGATATAGTCCTATAGTTGACCGATAGTTTCCTCCGCAGCACCACGGCAGCTACGAGGAGTTGCAGAAGGATATCTTCTCGCTGTCCCAGATGGGCGGTGGCTCGTACCCCATGACGCAAGGCTTCTCCATGGGTCATGGGGCCAACATGAGCGCCGTCGGCATGCGACAAGACACCATGGGTAAGTAAAAGACACTTTTATAAGATACTGGCTTTTACCGGCGGATTCGTCCGTGTGGAATTCATTTAGCGCTATACACTCGGGAACTATACATTACCAAAGTAGCCTATGTCCTGCTCTGGCCCTCCAACAGCAAAATTTTACGCGCCTTGTAAAACGATAATCTATTCACATTTGTTTTAGCCAAAACATATTGTCAAAACTGATTAATAATAACCACTGTCTTGGCTTACTGGACAAGCAATAAAAATTTGATATAAAGTCGCAAAACCATATAGTGCTAATTTGAAGCATGTTTGCTTTTTACCCGACTGCGCAAAGCCAACAAAAGGGTATCGAGTTTAACAAGATTTTTCACTTTAGCTCCTGAACTACTGGATCGATTTTAATAAAGGTATAATTCTAAGGGTGCGTCATACTCGAAGCAAACATGCTTTTACGTCGCCTGTCGGGTTTTAGTTTGCTTTTAACATTAACGTTCTATTTCATTCTCGTAACCTTTATTAATTACTTTCTTCATATAAAACAAAGCTAAGAAAGAAATGTAAAAAGCAACACATAATTATACGGTTTTATGTATTTTAAAATTGTAAACGAGAATAATTATTAAGTAGAAGCTAGACAACAGCCAATTTTCGGTGACGCAGTTATGTTCCAAAACTTCTTTAGTGCTGTCCTTGCTCAACTTCCTAAACATTTCAGCACAAAGTCACGTAAAAATTAAAGTTTTTAATATTATTCCATGTTCTTAAAGTATGAAGCAGGAAGACGTAAGTTTTGAGAGCGAAGGAACGGCGCAGGCAGCTTTCATCAACTTTTCATTACAACCGTCAAGGCAATTATAAACTTGCGCGCAGGATGATCGCAGTGCCAACCTCCGTTTTACACAAATACTCAGCTCTTAATAATAATGAGAAAACTTGCTCTTTTTGCTTGCATTGTTTCACGAAGTTCCGTAAGATGATCTTAGAAAAAAGACTTTGTTATCCCCTGATTAACTTGCTCCATGGAATTAGAAATAGGTCTATCGATCTGTCACTATATCAACACAACATACGCTAGAAATTTTTGAGCGATAATTTTGGTGCTATTAATTAGTTTACACGAATATTAATAAAGGACGACGGGAATAACCTGAATTGTAGCCTTTATTGAATTTGAAGCCATGCTCATTACATTTTTTTTGTTTTATCAAAATAAAATAAAAGCATGGCGTATGTTCACACTCCTCTTAAGAGCCCTGCCTCACCGGGACGCCATGGTGACGTCGCCGGCTACGTATGCAAACAATTCATATAGAAATGTATCACTTGGTGACGCTTTGGCAACGTGGCCAATTCGTCGCCAAGTCGGAAGCGTAGACACGATTTACGGCTCCCTATGTGGCGAATGGATGCTCTGGCAGCCTGGCACCATCGCCACTAAAATGGATACATTTTGGATGCTGCACGCTCATATTTTAGCACAAATTAATTGCGACCTTTGGATGCCAGAGGTAGCCATGCTTGCGTCACCAGCGACGTTGCCATGGCGTCCCGGTGAGGCAGGGCTCTAGGGACTCGTTAATGGGCTTAATAGTTTTACGGCAATTTATTGCTGCAATTCGGGTTATCCTCAAAAGTTTACATACAAACTTTTCGTCCTGTATAGGGATGTTATACATACACATACATACATACATATATCACGCAGGTTTCCCAAAGGGGTAGGCAGAGACCACGGATTTCCACCTGCTACGATCCTGACACACACCTTTCGCTTCGTCTACTCTCATTGAGGTCTTCATGCACGCTCGCCGATTTAGGGTACTCTTGACCTGGCCTTTCTTATGAACGTCCTCGATCTAATTTTGGTACGTTCGCCTAGGTCTTCCCCTTCCAACCCTACCATGCACACTCGCCTTATAAATCTGTTTCTTTAGTCTTCTTTCGTTCATCCTCTCCACATGTCCAAACCATCTAAGCATATCTTTCTCAATTTTCAGGACTACATCTTCTTCCACACCACATCCTTCATCATCCTCATCTTCCTTCTTGATGTTATATGTAATATTTTTGGTAATAGCCCGAATTGCAGCAATAAATTGCCGAAAAACTAGCCCGTTTACGATCCCCTTATTTATGATATTGTGCTTTAATAAACCGTACATTAGCGAGTCTTACTCAGCAATATGTCATGCATATCGAAGACGTGGGTAACGTTAATCCAATGATCCTCGAGTTTGTGGCCGGAGATTATTAATTTGTACTACTCCTGCAACGAATACCTACCTAAATCATATATGTACTAGTACAGGTAGAATAGTTAAGTGCCGTTTAATGATCAATTTCAATACAAACAAATCCTTAGTTCACTGGAAATGTATTGATTTCCATCAGAAAATGTAAAATAATCCTGCGAAGCTACAGTCAACCGAGGTAACTTTGGACGGGTCCATATTGGCTCACATAAAATTCTTATTCCTATTTTTTATTTCACTACCGATTTGTATTCATAATAATCATTCTTCATAATTTTTTTCCTCATACTTTTTTTGTTCATACATTTTTATTCCTAACAACGGAACTCATAACAGACAGTTGTCATATTTTTTTTATTAATACTGTCATTACTTAGAACATATTTGAATTCATAATTTTTTTTTTCATAACTTTTTGCTTCATAACATACTGTGATCATATTTTTTTTATTAATAATTTTATTACCAAGAACATACTTCAACTCATAATTTTGTTTTTCAGAATAGTTTCCTTCATAACAGACAATTCTCATAATTTTCTTATTAATCATGACATTGCTAAGAAAATATTTGAACTCATAATAAGGGTTTTTACAACAGTAACTTAACTATTCAAAATAAGATTTAATTCGTAAATACGAAAGTGAAGTTGTAGGTAGGGCAGGGTATCCCTACCTACAACTTCACTTTCAAGATGGCAACCCTATGGATTTAACCAAATTAATATAACAGCATGAACCTATTTAGCATAAAATCTTACAAATAAGCAAGATTTTCTGAACTGTTACAAAAAAAAGACCTAACATCGAAGGCTAAGGCGGGAGCTTCGCTTCGCTTCGCTCCCGCCTTAACCTTCTGAACCTAACCTATCTGAATCGCTTCTGCTCTGACCAATTTTGCTCGCTCGCTTCGCTCGCTCGCTCAGAAGTTTCTTGCCTATCCAGTTTCATTTACACTTATGATTAAAAAATATATTAATAAATATTAGTATAAAACAGTTGTATGATTATTGAAATTATGAATTTTAATAATGCGGATAAATAATACTTATGATTAAGAAACGTATAAACTCAAATATTAGTATAAAAAAATATATGAATATTGACGTTATGAATTACAATGATTAGGAGTTTCGATCGGTAGTATAAGAAAATATATGAAAACAAATATTAGTATTAACAAGTTGTATGATTAGTGATATTATGAATTCTGATGATTATGAGTTTCGATCGTTAGTATAAAATATTTTTATGAAGAATAATCATTATGATGTAAAATGGTATGAGAAATATTTTCGGACTTCCGATAATAGGATTTAAAAAGTTATGTGAAAAAAGGCGCACCCACTTTGGACACACGGCTAACATTAAATGTCCTTAAAATAATATTTACGTTGAAATACTTATAATTGGCGGAAAGGTAAAAGGGGGAATGAGTGACACTAATGAACTTATTAACAAAATATTAATGAAACACATCATATGTGAAGGTGACGCCCTCACCAGACTAAGAATGAAAATCCTTGGCAATAGATATTTAGAACCAGGGGAATTCAAGGCGCTACCACTATGCATCATTGAAGTGGTGGAGAATGCCATTGACTAAGAACATAGGAGAGGGGTAATTATACAAAAGATCCGATACGGTGTATCCGTTAGGACGCCACACTCTAAGTAAGATAAGATAATAAAAATAAGTTATGGTAAAACATTTTGAATAATCTATTTATAAGGCCGTTTAAAGCCGATTGTTCAATGTTACCCCTGTCACAGTCATCATTAAATGCAAACATGTCTCGTAACAATTTTCCACACAAAAAAGCTTTTCCATTACGTTGGTAGATAAAATACGTGTAGGTAAGCGATAGAGCGTGTAACACAAACCGGGCGCGGCAGATTCCTGCGTACCAAAAAACGACGAGTAATGGAGGAGAGGCATCGTACCGTAGATATTCTAATAAGAAAATTTCCACTACATTTACTTTGGCGGGCGTCCTCGCGGCGTCTTGGCAAATATCTTATTTCCTGCGGCGAGATTGCATCTTGAGAAAACGCGAGGGTCGACTCAGTCCTCACTATTCGCTTCCCGACCCTCTTCGCTATATCGACCTATTTATACCTCGGGCTGTTCGGAGTGGATCGAGACAACTTGCCGAGTTGCTTAATATTTTTCGCAGTCTTATGTTTTCTTTAAGATCCGGCAGGAAGTTTTCAGAAGAGAGTACTTAAACAGTTGAAGTGATATAAATAAAAACGATCAATCACATTTTTGTTCAGAAAGCTGATTACATTTATCTTAACAGTTATAGTCGGCCTAGCCGTGTGCCGCATGGGACTTCCCGTTCCTCATAACTTCAGAAATTACGAACTTTCATACCAACTATCATGCCATATTTAACCCTAGCTTTGTTAATATCTCTTGTTCTTCATATTTCTTGCTTCTAGTCCCACCGAGTTAGGCTGTGCGTTCTATCAGTCAGTTAGTCGAGTTTTATAAGCGTAGCGATCTGCGTAGCGCATTGCTACGCGTTGCGTACGCGTTATCACTATTCAGTTAAATTTTGAGTTGGAAAAAAGTTCAAGTAAAAATATAATTCAGAAATACGGTCAATTAAAGCCTAATAACTTAAGTCAAATATTGCACAAGTTAGTAAAACAAAACAGGTTACGGTACCAACTTACTACAACTACAGCTAAACGTATTAAAGGCAATTTGTAGTTTCTTGTCAGCTTTATGATATCATAAAAAGTTAATAATAGTAGTTTATGCAACGGTTGCATAATGATAGGCCTTAAAACACTAGTGCGGTTTTCATGAAACGAGCTTTAGCGAGTTTCATAATAAGATCGCATGTGTGTTTTAAGGCCAAATTATGCAGAGTTGCATACATAACTTTATCTACACACATATTATAAATCCTCCATGATGGGTTCAGAAACAATATTTTCTGGCAACAAGTTATTTATTGCAATCGTGGCTGCATATTTCCGATATCCGGCGCATTTTCACATCACACACACTCCGAGAAGACTACTATTCATATTTTCAACTAAAATGTAAATTACAAACAACTTTTTCTATTCAATTCAACAACAATTCTACTTTCGTTCAGCAAAACACCAACATAATGGCAGCAATTCGATCCTCCGCCAAGACCTTTTTTTTTTAAATCATAGACAAACGAATGAAGTCTCTATTCTCATGTCACTCGAGATCAAATGTTGTGCAGTTTATATTAAAAAAACAAACTGAATTGACGTATCGTATCAATAACTGTTTTAATATCTATGGATACTAGAATAGAGACCCACTTGAGTCTTGACAGCTGTTCCAAATTTAATCTCATTTCCATACTAAAATCGATACGGGAATAACATTGCAGCACTCGTTTTACCTAATTGGTTGTCAAAATGGTGGTAATTTCCTACGGTTTTTGATTACACTATGGAGGTTTTATGATATGGGTGTAAAAATTAAATAAAAGTTATTTTTGTAGCTTCTATAACCCTTGTCTTTTCGTTTCTCCGGCAACCTTCTTGTTTCACCGTCAACGGCAATTTTTAAAAAGAGAATACTGCTTACTAATTTTAGCCTTTACTTGTACTAATAACATTATTTGTTCCCAGGCATGAGCGCGGAAGACGAGTGGTACAACAAGTCGCTGTCAGCGCTGCGGATGAACAGCGGGCACCACGCAAACCTAGCAGCGGCGCCGATGCTGCAGTACCAGACCTAATCGCTGCTGCACGGCGCCGAGTTCTCGGCGTCGGCGTCGCCGTACGCGCCCCCCTAGATGGCTTAAGGCAGCCTAGACTAGGGTCCTGTGGCCCTAGCAAGGTTGAGACGAGGATAAGTTATCCCCATCTTATCTCTCAGTGCTAGTCCAGCTCAAAAAGAGATGCACTGCGAGATAATATGGGGATAACTTATCCACATGTTAACCTTGCAGGGCCGCTGGGAGACAGTTTCTGACCGGCAGTTTCACGGATTGTCCCTTATGATCCAGCGCGGAGAACTCCTACAAATCTCTGTAAATTGTGGACTTCGGAATCTCTCGTAAACCCTATCGCTGCTCCAAGCCGCTAGCCTAGGGGATAGTGACAGTAGTTTCTGAACAGCAGTTCCATAGTTTGTATCCCTTTTGATTTTCTTCATATGAGTACCTTGCAGACCTATGGCATGATTCTCTAAGCTATTCAGCATTGAACTCGACGGAATTGTAGCATGCTGAACTGCGGAGCACTTGACATTAGTGTCTTGTCAGCCAGTGAGAGAAACAATGCCATCATTGAATACGATGCTGCAGTAAAAGCGGACTCCGACTGTGGCGCAAGCTGCGTACGACATATAGTTTTGGGTGATACTTAGCTTCGCT